>CM072996.1:79162167-81662167 GCA_037038555.1 Rhynchonycteris naso
ATTCCATTGGGACAAATTCCCATTTTAGCAGATAACTTCATGTAATGAGAAGATTTTTTACCCTTTTAGTTTTGGGGTTAAGAACTAATCCAAATCTGTCCTTTAGTCAGTAAATAATGCACAATTCTATAGTCCTTATTCTTTCCATGTGACTAAGCCTTACCTACTAATGAACACTTATGGGAGCTCTTAAGGTATTTCTATATTTCTAAAATTTGGTTTTTGTAAGCACCAGGGCATTGATAAAGTTCAGTGAGGATTTGATTTTCTCTTATTAACATATCTGGCTGACACATTGTTAAGGCAATTACAAGGCTCCCAGGTAATTGAAATTTTCAGAAATGCATATTGTTAGTTTTCATAGTATGGTTTTGGAATTGGTTTTTCATTTCATTTTCCGTTAATATTGCTTTTTAAAATTAAAAGTTGCTGTTTATTTAGTTTAATTATTTCAACTTGACTTGTTGTAAATTGTTTGGCTAACCCTACAGTTTGAAGGGAGATACATTTAGTTCATGGCATTTTTAGCTTATAATTTTTGAAAAACTTACTAGACCTTAAAACTTGCACACACTATAATTAAGATATGAATCATTTTGTCTTAGTTTGGCTTCTCAGAAGCAGAGCCTAAAACAAAACCTCCAGTACCAATAATTTATTTGGGAAGTGATTTCAAGAGTGAGAGTGTGGGGAGGGGAGAGTGAGACAGGAATGAGGGAATCCTATATGAGGGTGTGTTATTGAAGTTGCTACCATAATGAGTGGGGGCCCAGATTCCCCCAAAACCTCTAGAGAACCTAAGAGGTTCAGCTTTGACAACCCCCCGGTGATTCCTTCCCATGTTTCTTAAATTTCTAGACCACCCTGTATATGACCTTGTCTATTTGAGGGTTGACCCCAGAGACTTTAGGGCACTTCTAGGCTGTGCAGCACTTTCAGTGAAGGTTCTGAGGCAGGAAGTGAAAGGATGCTTATGGTGAGTTGGTTGGGTCTGAGTTCATGTGGCGCTGTTTACTTCTGCTTGGCTGAAGTCAGAAGTGGTCTGAGAGGTTGTGCTGCAGGTATCTGCTAACTATCCATAACCTTGTTGATAGAGTAAAAGTATACATACCAACCCCACCAATTTATAATATTTTATTATTATTACTATTACTATAAAGTAAAAATTGGTGGATATATGAGCCTGCGAATCTTTTGCCCTGTCCAAGATGTAGTTGTAGTTTGCAGAACTTAAAATCTAAAATTAACTGTATTTTATTTTCCTGGAATCCTCTTCCTATTGCTGCACTTACCCTTGTAGTTTGTGCTTACATGGCCTTACCCATCCTCAAATATCACATTTCAAGGATCTTTGTGGTTGGAAGCAATTTCTGCCTGTTTTGAACAGTAGTAGTTCTTTGTGATACCCTTTCAATGGCAACTATCAGAATCTATCTATATTTCTGGTATCTGTCCATTTCACTCCACTATTGTTTCTGCTTCTTGGATTGCCTTTATAAGTATTTTTAAACCTGATTAATTCTGAATTTTTTTATCTGAAAACTTATAACTCCCACTCATCTCCTAAGATTCAACTTAGGCAACCCTCCAAGACTCACCTCTTCCTCACCCCCACCTTCACTGTACTCCCAGATGACCTTGCGTATGACTCTGTTTTACTTTACTACACTGTACTGCAAATTTAGGTTATTTACACACACACACCACCACCACCACCACCACCACACCACCACCGCCACCATGCTTCTCAAGGGAACCTAGCCTGTTTTTCATTAGCATTCATTGCCTTAATACAATGAACACATGTTCAATAAAATTAATGAGTTTTATTTCCTTAACAAGACACCAAATGCCTCAAGGTTAAAAATTGATTTATCCAACCTTGTATTTCAGTCTTGCATAATGTCTTTCATAGTATATGCTTAAAAATATTAGTGTGATATAAAGGGGAAACCCCTAAAGTCAACTTTGTCTCTTTAAGAAAATAAGGCTAAGAAAAACACCTCCGACTCAAGTTTTGTTCAGCTAGAGATTACATTTCTATTTTAGAAACTAGCTATAAAAACACCAATGACTCAAGTTGCTAGGTGTCTGCAGACAGCATTACCTTTGTAAATTTTAAATCAAAATAGTGACTCAGGCTGTTTCAATGGAAGTGAAAAATAAGAAAATGTGCAGATAATACACTAGATGAGTCAAGTTAAATTTAGAATGAGAAACTAATTTTGAAATCACAGCTAGTCATTGCCTGCCTAAGATTTCCTTTACAGTGTCACAGTGCCCACAAAACACAGATGTGTAATTGACCTAAGAGAGAGTGTTCTCACATATTGCAAAATGAAGGTTTTGAATTGATTACATTATAATGACTTTTGTAAAGCTTATGTTTTCACATTATCTTTCTTAATGCTTATTTTCATTTTTCTTTTTCTATAGTTCAGTTTTGGAGGGATCCAAAATGCTCTTACAATATAAACATATACTATATAAAGATATTTTAGGATCAAACACAAAATTCTTAGTGTAAAAAATATCATGCTCTTGAATTTTGATCTATTTTTATTTTCCTTTCTTCCAAATTTGAGTCTTTTATTTCCACATAGGTTTGACTTTTTGTGCTTATAGGAAGAATAGTTGTGCTGTTTTAGAGATGGCTCAAATTCTTTTAATAGGGAGAGGGCGACTTTATATTCTATAGTAAAATTGAGGCCTATAAAGTAATCTCCAAGAGAAATAACACATAAATTTCATTGCACACAAAGTTGTAAATGACTGATATATATATGACAGTTCTGATCATAAGGGTATCAATTGTCTGAGTATAGTAAAGATAAGCAATTATACTCCCAACAAAATAGTAAAAATAGTTACAACTGATAAATAATAAGTAAATAAGATGAGGGGTTCTCAAGGAAAAAATATATTTATATTTTGTTCAGGAGTAATTCAACTTAACATTTTTTTCAAAAGTCAGTTATTTTTGGGAAGATTAAATGTTGGTTTGTGTGTGCATGCACATGCATATGCATGTTGTAATATATACTTTATCTTTTCTTTTTCTTTTATCTTTATTTTTTCTGAAATTAGAAGCATGAGGCAGTCAGACTCCCACATGCGCCTGACCAGGATCCACCCTGCATGCCCACCAGGGGGCGATGCTCTGCCCATCTGGGGCGTCACTCCGTTGTGGCCGGAGCCATTCTAGTGCCTAAGGCGGAGACCACAGAGCCGTCCTCAGTGCCCGGGCCAACTTTGTTCCAGTGGAACCTTGGCTGCAGGAGAGAAAGAGAGAGACAGAGAGGAAGGAGAGAGGGAAGGGTGAAGAAGCAGATGGGCGCTTCTCCTGTGTGCCCTGACCAGGAATTGAACCCAGGACTTCCACATGCCGGGCCGATGCTCTACTGAGCCTACTGGCCAGGGACAAGTTAAATATATACTTTAGGTTAATGCTGATTTGTTCAAAATATATACATCCTAGCTGAATCTAACCATTTTGAGAAACAGGGGTCTGGGTAAGGAGGAGGAGAAATAAATTATTTTAGAGCATGGAACATCTCATGAAGAAAGTGAACTTGGTTGACCCATCATTCTCAGGGCCTTTGGCAAGCTTAATAATACATGGAAGAGAGTAAAGGTGGTGGTTCAGATATGATAGAAACCACAGTTTCATTACTTATCAACTGTGTGACTTTGAGTAAATTGTTTAATTTCCCTGGGCCTCAGTTTGTTTTCCTATTTACATGATGTGAATAATAGTAGAACCATCCTATAAAACTACTATGCTAGTTAAATGAGATTCATACATATAAAATGCTTAGAATATAAGCACTCAAGAAAAGTATCTGCCTTCTTCCCCTTTTTCTTCCTCTTTCTTTTTCCTATTTCCCCCACCTCTTCCTTTCTTTCCTCTTTAGTGCACTGTGGATAGAAAACAAGAATGTTCCAGGAAATGCAAAACACATTAAAAAAAGAAGGCAGACAGAAATAAGAGAACATTTCCACAAACCCTGGTCTTTTTCTCACACTACTCTGTCCATTCTGTCAACCATCCTCTGTTTTGGAATGGAGGAGGCTGCAGGGACCAAAGAGTTCACTATGATACTCTTAGCTTCACATAACCATTAAGCCCTTGAATTATAAGGGCTATAGGGAGATTCTGACAGCATTTCTTCTAATACTGGGTTTGAAAACTGGAAGTTCTCACATTTCTGAGGCACTGGTTCTGCAGACGCCTCCATTGTATCGTTAGGTTAAAGAAATAAACCTGGGTTGGCTTCACTATAGAAAGTGTGTGTGGAGGGAGACAGGACTCTCAGCTCCTGCTTGTTCACGATATTAGTACATCATTTGATGACTGCCTTTCTTTCCAATCCATAAACACTTACACTCCAGAAAAAATAGTTGCAGCCAATAAATGTTGTGCTTGGCATGTGCCAGGATCTCTTCTAAGTATATTCTGTGTATTAACTCCTTTCATTCTCATAATTATTCTATGGGAGAGATACTATTATTATCCCAGTTTGACAAATGTAAAAACTAAGGCACAGAAAAGTGAAGCAGAGGAATTGACATTAAACCCTGTCATTCCTAATCGCTGAGCCTCTCAGAACCCCCTACTTTACTCAACTCCTTAGAGGCCCTCCCATCTGCAAACTGTCACAACGCTGTTCATTTTGTAAGGCATGCCTTTCTCCTTGATTCTTCACTTGGATATCTCTTGTTATTCTTAAAATGTAATTTAGGCAATAAACTCCCATAGCACTCCCTTGTGTTTGATGACATATATTCTCTAACAGACTGTTAGATCTTATTTTCTGTCTCTAGCCAATTGTACAGTGCCCGGTACAAAGGGGATACTCAATAAGGTCTGTGGAATAAAAGAGTTCACAATGAAACATGCTCTCTACATTGTCAGCAGTTTATTGTTATTTTATTGGGATAAGTTCTTTTTTTCTCTTGACAGAGACAGAGAGAGAGAGAGAGAGAGAGAGAGACAAAGAGAGGGACAGACAGACAGGAAGGGAGAGAGATGAGAAACATCAAGTCTTAATTGTTCATTGATTGCTTTCTCATATGTGCCTTGACCAGGGAGCTACAGCAGAGCGAGTGACCCCTTGCTCAAGCCAGTGATCTTGGGCTCAAGCCAACGACCTTTGGGCTCAAGCTAGCGACCATGGGGTCATGTTTGTGATCCCATGCTCAAGTTAGCGAACCCATGCTCAAGCTGGTGAGCCCGCACTTAAGCCAGTTACCTCGAGGTTTCGAACCAGGGTCCTCTGTGTCCCAGTGAGATTCTCTATCCACTGTGCCACTGCCTGGTCAGGCTTGGGATAAGTTCTTTATAAGATACAAGTTTACTGTTAAGCCTTTTCAGTCTAATTAAAGGAATACAATAGTAGAAATCCATGTTTCATTGCATTGATGCTCTTAAGTTTTTCCCTTTATAATTAGTTGAGTGAGGCAGCTGTTGTGGCCTCTAATTATTTCTATTGGTTTGATATGTGTGTAGACATATCCAGCCATAGTTGGTTGTCATAAACCTTGAGGTTTGCAATGAGGTATAGTTCTTCACAGATTCTATTTATAGAGAAGAGGATAATAAATCTCTAGGTGGTAGGTTGCTTTTCTAAGGAAAAAAAGAAACCAGCAGTACTATGCTATGATTTCCAAGTCATGTTTATAGTTGGTGTAATTTTTGACTGGTCGACACTAGGTGGAGCCCAGGAGCCTTCCAGATAAGCTTAAAGTGAACAGGAACTAGTGTGACAAACCCTCAGCATATGCTCGAACAATTTTAAAGATTATTATTTTTAATATTTGCAAACTGGTACATTATTTGAGTCAGTTATTTAATTACATTTATTCTCCAAGGCCCCTCCTTTTTTCTTCACTGATTATCATACATTCATTCTTTTTTTTCAGAAAAGTCTTACACTTTATTTCTTCCAGTTTCCCATTACTTTTCAGTATTTAGCTGACGGTTGTATTTGGTAATTGAGACTCAACATCCCAGATATTTCTATGCCACAGCTCGCTAATCGGCCTCTCCACTTTTAGTGCAATGTGCAGAAATCAAAGGTATAATGTGAATAAAAGACCTAGATTAGCAGTTGGGAGTTTTATTTATTTTTTCTTTCTTCCTCTTCTTCTCCTTCTCCACTCCTCTCCCTCCCTTCTTCCTCTTGCTTTTTATAGCATTTTTTAAAGGTCAAAAACAGTGAATATTATCAAATGCAGTTGGTTCAACCTCATAGTTCTGACCTGGGCTTTGACATGCCTTGTGACCTTGATAAGTCACTTATATTTTCTTTGGGTCTTATTATTTTTATCTGTAAAATGATAGGAATGATGTCGACTTGAAAGCACATTTCTATTTTAATTTTTTAAAATAATTTTGCTTCCTAAATTATCCTGTTCTGTCTGTGTCATTGACTGGTTTTGCATGTCTTTGCCTAGCATGTGTTCTTGACTTTAATTAAATGTTGATAAATTGTAGACTTTCATTGGACAGTCATTAATTATGGAGTACTAGAGACCCATAATATGCCTCTACATTGTCAGCTATTTATTGTTACTTTCCTGGAATAAATTCTTTACAAGATACAAAGTTACTCTTCAGATTATTCAGTCCAATTAAAGGAATACAATAGTAGAAATTCATGTTTAATTATATTGACATACTAGGTATTTTCCTTTGTAATTATCTTAGTGAGGCTGCTGATGTGGCCGATAATTATTTCTGTAAAGTATGTGATGATCTCCTTGCAGAGAGGCATTTTATTTTAATCATTCATAGTAAGTACTGGAAAAAATTAGGAACATTGAACCAAACCTCAACTTTTCTTTGTATTATTCATCTTTGGTGAGATATTGGACCAAATGTCAGTGATCTAGTAGCTTTCCCAAGTGTCAGTGTTCATGGCAATTAATAGATGTCTTTTTATACTATTTCTATATGGTAGGTACTATACTTATTTTGTAAAAACCAGATTATAATTCTCCAGTGGCTAACATTGTAAGCATTTATAAGTAAAAATGAGCCTGAGAAAACTCATTAAAAATAATTTTGATGATTAAATAGCTTAGGAAACATTGCATGTTATGTATGGGGTTTCACAATTAATAACATATTAGAGGTTCTGAGAAGTCCATTCTGCTTGATTTACTATTCTCAAATTTCTATGACTTTTTTCTTCCCATAGTATTGTGTAGGACTTGGTTGGAAAACATCTTATATTTATTCTCTCTTATTCTTAAAATTTTCTACAAGGCAGGTGTTTTTTCTTAATTTTCTATAGTAACCAGCATCAGTATTTAACTGATTTTAAAATCAAGAAAGTACACAGAATTTAATTACTCTTTGATCTTACTTAGTAGTAAATAAAAGTGAAATTATAGTTGGAAATTGTATTTTAAAATAGTAGTTTCATTTTATTTTGAAGGAGAAATTCATGTTAAAAATTTTGACACTATCAGTGGACCAGGGAGATCTGTTTTTTACTCTAAACATAATGGAGTAAAAGCACATAATTCTGGACAAAAGAATGATATTATTTACCCATTTTTTATTCCCTGATGCTAAACCCCTTTTTCTTATATTTAATTGAAATGGCACCTATCATCATTCAAACCCTCTGAGTTCAAATCCTAACTTCTTGTGGCGTGCCTTTTTTGCAAGTGAACAAACCTCTCTGTGCCGTATTTTCTTCATCTGTATAAGGATGTAATATTAGTATCTCTGTTATGAGGTTGTGAGGAACCAGTAAGTGAATGTACAAAGCACAAAGCAAATAAATCACTGTCTGCTAAACCTTCCACGGTGTGACCTATTATGGTTAATGCTCATGATGCTATGCGTTGGTGGTAATAGAGAAGTGGTACATCAACCTTTCTCCAATACCCTCATGCTCAAGATGCAACATGTTAAAAAAAATAGGTAAATCTATCTTGGTCTCTGTATAATTAAGGCAAGAATATTTTATTATATTTTGTTATTTGGTCTAAATTCTGTTTTGTTTTTTAATTGAATTTATTGGGGTGACATTGGTTAATAAAATTATACAGGTTTCAAGTGCACAATTCTATAATACATCATCTGTATATTGTATTGTGTGTTCTCGACCCAAATCAAGTCTCCTTCTATCATCATTTACCTTCTTCTACCTCTCCTTATGTCTCTTTCCCTCTAGTCCCTATGGTAACCACCATACTGTTGACTATATCAATGAGTATCTTTTCTTAACCCTTCAACTTTTTTACTTAGCTCCAGCCCCCTTTCCCTATGACAACTGTCAGTCTGTCCTCTGTATCCATGAGTCTGTTTTTATTTTGTTTGTCAGTTTATTTTGTTCATTAGATTCTACATATAAGTGAGATCATACTGTAGTTGATATTCTCTGACTTATTTCAATGAACATGATCTCCAGGTCTATCTACGCTGTCGCAAAAGTAAGATTTTCATTTAAAATTTTTTTTGTTTATTTTCTTACAGTTAACTAGTATCCATTGTGTAAATTTTTTTTCTTTTTTTACAGAGACAGAGAAAGAGTCAGAGAGAGGAATAGACAGGAACAGAGATAGATGAGAAGTATCAATCAGTTTTTCGTTGCAACACCTTAGTTGTTCATTGATTGCTTTCTCATATGTGCCTTGACCATGGGCCTTCAGCAGACCGAGTAACCCCTTGCTTGAGCCAGCGACCTTTGGTCCAAGCTGGTGAGCTTTTGCTCAAACTAGATGAGCCCGCGCTCGAGCTGGCGACCTCGGAGTCTTGAACCTGAGTTCTCCGCATCCCAGTTTGACACTCTATCCACTGCACCACTGCCTGGTCAGGTTCACTGTGTAAATTTACCACAGCTTCTTTATCTACTCATTTATTGATGGCACTTGGACTGCTTCCAAATATTGGCTATTGTAAAAAATGCTGAAATGAACATGGGGTGCATATATTCTTTTGAATTAGTGTATTGAGTTTCTTTGGATATATTACCAGAAGAGGAATTGCTGGGTCACAAAGCAGTTCCACTTTTAATTTATTGAGGAAACTCTATACTCCTTACTACAGTGGCTGCATCAATGTGTATTCTCACCAACAGTGCATGAGGGTTACCTTTCCTCCACATCCTTGCCAACACTTGTTTGTTATTTTATTGATAATAGTTATTCTTACAGGTAAGAGATGATATCTCATTGAGTTTTTAATTTGCATTTCTCTGATGATTAGTGATGTTAAGCATCTATTCAAATGTCTATTGGCTATCTGCATCTCCTCTTTGGAAAGATGTCTATTTAGGGTCATTTACTCATTTTTTAATTGGATTGTTTGTTTTTTTGGTGTTGAGGTGTGTATGTTTTATTAATCTATTTTTCAAATTAACCCCTTATCAGAAGTATCATTGACAAATATGTTCTCTCATTCAATAGGTTGTCTCTTCATTTTTTGATGGTTTTCCTTGTTGGGAAAAGCTTTTTAGGTTGACATAATCCCAATTGTTTACTTTTTCTTTTGTTTCCCATGCCTGAGGAGATATAGCAGAAAAAAGTAATTGCTAAGAGAAATGTTTGAGATTTACTGCCAATTTTTTCTTCTAGGATTTTATGATTTCACATCTTCCATTTAAGTCTTTAATCTATTTTGAGTTTATTCTTGTTTATGGTGTAAGAAGATTGTCTAACTTCATTTTTTTACACATCTGTCTAATTTTCCTAACACCATTTATTAAGTAGACTATTTTTATCCCCATTGTTTGTTATTGCCTCATTTGTCAAGCATTACTTAACCCTAAATTCTTGGTTTACTTCTGGGCTCTTACTTTGTTCTATTAATGTATATACCTGTTTTTATGCTTGTACCATGCTCTTTTGATTATGATGGCCTTGTAGTATAATTTGATATCAGGTAGCATGATTGCTCCATCTTTTTATTTTTTTCTCAAGTTGACTGTGGATATTCAGGATCTTTTGTGGTTCCATATAAATGTTTGGAATATTTCTTCCAGTTCTGTGAAATACGTCATTGGTATTTTGATAGGAATTGAGTTGAATCTATAACTCGCTATGGGTGGTATGGACATTTTAATGATGTTAATTCTTCCTATTCATGAACACAGTATATGCTTCCACTTAGTTGTATCTTCTTCAATTTCTTTCTTCAGAGTCTTATAATTTTCTGAGTACAAATCTTTTAGATACTTGGTTAAATTTATCCTTAAATATTTCATTTTTGATGCAATTGTAAATAGGATTGTTCTCTTAGTTTCTCTTTCTGATAGTTCATTATTGGTGTATAAAAATGTGAACATATTTTGGATATTTATTTTGTATCTTCCTGATTTACTGAACTCATTTTTCAGTTCTAGTAGTTTTTTTTGGTGGAATCAATAGGATTCTCTATAAACTATTATGTTATCTGCAAATAATGAGAGTTTTACTTCTTCCTTTCCAATTAAGATTCCTTTTATTTCCTTTTGTTTGATTGTTGTGGCTAGGATTTCTAGCACTATTTTGAATAAGAGTGGTAAAAGCAGACATCCTTGACTTGTTTCTGAAATGCTTTTAATTTTTGCCTGTTGAGTATGATGTTGGCTATGGGTTTGTCAACATGGCCTTTATTATGTTGAGGTATGTTCCCTCTATTCCAACTTTGCTGTGAGTTTTTTTTTTTATCATGATTGGGTGCTAGGTTTTATCAAATGTTTTTTCTACATCTATTGATATGATCATGTGATTTTTATCTTTTATTTTGTTTATCACATTAATTGATTCGCAAATACTCTTCCACCTTGCATCCTAGGCATAAATTCCACTTGACCGTAGGATTATCAGATATGATCCTTTCAATGTATTGCTGGATTCTGATTGCTAACATTTTGTTGAGGATTTTTGCATCTATGTTCATCAGGGATATTGGCAATAATTATCTTTTATTTATTGTCTTTCTTCATAATCTTGGGGTAGAGATCACTGTATTAAGTATGGCCTCAAGGAAAAAAGCTAGTCAAGCAATGAATGGCTTTTTCTATGCCTAAAACAAACACAAATTAAAAATTAAAAATTTGGAGAGAAAAACTACAAGCTGGAAAGCATTTCTCACAACCCAAGTCCAGAGAGAAGTTTCACATTCCTGTGTTGCAGAAAACGCTCAAAAGTCAGTGTTTTCTAAAAGGATAGAGGGCAAACATGTATTTTTAATGAGAGGCAGTGCACACATCAGTGCAAATCAGATGATGACTGACTACCCCAGTGAGGACACATGTAGTGTAAACACTGGGGAAAGAGCACTGCCCCATCAGGCTGGAAGGTTTTTGGTCTGGTGGTGACCAGACCTGGGGACAAAGTGAGGGTGGAGAGGCCCCAGCAGATCCCCTGGAAAGAAGTGGGGAAGAATCTTCCTCTGAGAGAACAGTGTGCAGAACCTGCCAAAGTTCCACAGGTGCATACCTTCACCTGGCAGTGCTCACCCTAGGGGGTTACCCCCACATACGTTCTTGCACAATTTTTCAAAGACATATTTTTAAGACTACCCATTAGAGCACTGATAAATAGCCAGGAATTGGGAAAAATACTTATGTTCATGGACAGGAGATGGGACCCACCAAGTATGGTCTACATGGATGAAGTAAGCTGAGCAGCAGCTAAAGTGCATGCACATATCGACAGATAAATACCTCAGGGGTCCTTTCACATAAGATACATGGCACAACCTTCTGCATCCAGAATCACACTTGTTAGACCACATACATGTAATCTCAACAGGCAGTAATGCATATGTGAAAATCAGTTTGAGGTTAACAGGGACAGCTGAGACAGAGTGAGAGAGGCAGACCCTGAGAGATACCCACCAAGCCATTCACAATGTTCACTTCCTGGGTAGGATTTGCAAGTCTTTTATCTTCTCCTTGGGGTGATGGTTAAAATTTATTTTTAAATTTTAATAAAAAATTAACAGAGTGGCATTGATCAATAAAATGTCTAAAATTTTATAATGCATGTAAGACTTTGATAGTTCTAAAACTATTGAGGTCATAGGCTCAATTCTATCCATGTATCACTTATCTATGAAGAAAAGTACATTATTTAGTTTTTATTGTTACAGAATTTATGACAAAAATAAAGGTTTATTATAGTACCATATTGAATTCTAAAAGAATTCAGAAACAAATAAAGATTAAAGTCCTTCCAGGGAGGAGAGCCCTGACAAAGGGTGTTCACTGTTCCAATCCTTTCCCTGTGTGTGCACATAGTGTTGGCATGTGTCGGTGTGTGCACCTGTGTTCTCACATCCATGTGTGCATATGTGGCTGCTTGTGAGTGTTCACATGTGTGTGTGCACTGGTGGGTGTCAGGTGGGGAGGATTTCTGGATGTTGCTCTTCCAAAACCTCATTTCCTTAGGAGAGGACACTTTCAGTCAGTGTCCTTAGCATTTTCTGTGACTACAGATCAGAATTTCTCAAGTTCCCTGCTGTGGACCATGGTCCATTTCTCAGTTTTCATTCCCATTACGAGGCTGAAGGAAACATCTATGTTCTCAAGTCTCTATTTATTTAGTACAGGCCTCTAGAAGTGGAGATTCTTGGTCTAATATACACAGGATTTTAAGGTGTCGGGTACATTTCCCTACATCCAAGGTCATCTTGTCCACTTTGAGCCTTGTTTGGAAAAGCAAAGGTTCTGAGTCCTGGGGTTCAGACCTCAGGGAGGGAGAAAGAGGAGGCTGGGAGTGGAGAAAATGAAGGTACCTGGGATGACATGCCCAGCTGGAAGGTCCCATTCATCCAGCCTCTGCCCTACCCCATGTCTCCCACCTCCTTCCCACTTCCTCTAGCTCATACAAGCCCCACCCTGTTACATAACTCAATTGAGCTGCAGCCTGCCCTGCCATCTGTGACACGGGAGGGTGTGGGCCTGGACATTCTGGCCTGTTCCCTCTTTCTCTAAGTACAAAGACCCTTCTTCTCAGTTAGGGAAGGAGATCTAGGAGGCTCATCCAGTCATAAAGACCACAGCGAACGTACTCTATCCATGTGAAGTTTTCAGGTGCAATAGCAGGACTCCCTTGAGCTTGTGTGAGTAGTAGGGACCTTACAAGGGGCCTCATGAAGGGTGCCAGAAGGTCAAAGCCTTAGGCTTTGGGCTTTGGAGCAGGTTGAAGAGCCCAAATCACACCTCAAGGTCCTTCAGCAGTGACTCCTGCCCTGGCTCTGTGCTAGAGCTCAGCCCACACACCCAAGTGCATTCAACTTCAGTGAGGTTGTGAGGGGCTCTGCTCAGTGGGGCAAGGGAGAGAGTCCTCATCTCCTTCAAAGTCAAGTCAGGTAAAATTCACTTGGTCTGAGGCTGCCAGGAGAGGCCATGGTCAGCAACATTTCTCTTGTCTTCCTGGAAATGGGTCCCTATCCTCAAGCAGAGAACATTGGTCCTTGAGGTGGGAACTCACTAGGCTCTCCCAGGAGGAAGAGAGAGAAACCCCTGATGATAGGAGGAGCAGGAGAGAAGGAGGGAAGAGGACAATTATGTGGGTGTCAGCCTTCTAACTGATTTTAAGATAAGCCACATACTCAGAGAAGGTGTTTTCAAAACACATATCTGATAAAAAACTGGTACCAAAAATATATAATTTAAACTCTTAATTCTCAATAATAAGAAAATAAATGACCCAATTAAAAAATGAGAATAAGGTCTGAACAGACACCTCATCACATGGATGTCAGGGGTTCCAAGATGGCAGCAGAGTGAGTGGTAATTACATTCACATCCTCCAGGACCAAACCAAAATTATAGAATAATCGCCCTGAATAACCAACTGATGACTAGGTGAACAGAAGTCTTATAACAAAGAATTACAGAAGAAGCCACATCAGAAGAAGGACTGGTAAGAAGGATGGAGATGTGAAAAGGCCTGGCCCCATGCCATTGTGCCGCAGTAGAGGATCCACAGGGATAACTCAGTTGCAAAGTTCCTCCCAGTGGAGCAAGGGTTCTCAACCCCATGACAAGTTCCCCAGTTCAGAGCACCAGAGCCGGGATGAGATGCCCAAATACAACCTGGCTATGAAAATCAGTGTGGAATCTGTCTGTCAGGGAAAGATAGGAGCCTGATAGAAAACCAAATGCCCTCTTAAAGTGCCAGTACACAAAGTCATGTTCAGAGGCACTCATCCTGCGCTCTGGAAGAAGGATGGTGGCTCAGAGTCAATTGGAGTAATATAAGTAGAGGGCTGGAAGAACAGTTGTTAAGGTCCCTATGCTGAGTTCATCCTCCACACTGCTCAAAGATGCCATCTTTCCTGGGTGGAGCACTCCCTATCCGTACAGCATCAACCTAGATAGCAGCTGGTCTTGATTTACCCTGAGATTTTTGTTGAACAGTCTCAGACCCAGCACTTGTGTTGACTTTGCATCTGTGAACACCACTGATGAACTCATCTCTACCTAGTGATTTACTGAGAACCTTATTATGCAGCTCGTGTGCTTCTAAGGGCTTTTGACTGAGCATAAAAGGCAGCTGGCAAGTGGAGGTGGATCTCAGGGTCCCTTGAGCATTTTGCTGACCTGCCCTCAGGCTTGGTACTGGTGGAAGTCAGCCTTGGAATGCAGCTTGGCCCTCTTACATGCATTCAAGCTTAGCAAAAGCAGTCACAAACTGTGGATTGCTTTGTAACTCCAGACAGGTAGTCCAGGACAAGTCACAGGCAGTGTCTGACAGAGGCTTTAGAATCAATGCACCTGGTGGCAGACTTCAGACCACATCAGAGCATAACTCAATTAGCTCCTCAAGTGGCATACCCAAGGAGACATCTTGCCAGGCACCAGAATCTGCTGGAGCAAATTGAGCTTTGTGTGTGTACACTGTAGTCAGGGTCAATCCTCAAGTCATCCAGCCTAAGGATCAATCCCACCCATGGATGGGCCAACAACAATCAGGACTCAACTATAACAGGAAGGCTCACATAGCCTATAAAAAAGAGCATACCTGGAGCACCTAGCACTGAGCCCCACAAGACACCCACTACATATGGTCATCATACCAAGAGTTTGCTCCAAGAGCTGAATGCAGAGGAGCAGTAGAAAGAAGGGACTCTTGTAGTTGGAGCATCAAAAACTGTCTTCGGAGACATAGTACATCTACTTAATACACAGAAACAAGTTCAAAGAGCCAGTCAAAATAGAGAGACATAGAAACATGCCCTAAATGAAAGGACAGGAGAAATTATCACAAAAAGTACTAACTGAAATGGAAGTGAGCAATCCACTAGATACAGAGCTCAAAAATAATGGTTATAAGAATGTTCAAGGAACTTAGGGGAAGAATGGGTAAACTCAGTGAGAACTATAAACAAAGAGATAATAAACATTAAAGGGATATAGAGACCATCAGAAATACCCAGTCAGAAATGAAGAATACAATATCTGGGATAAAGAACACACAGGAGGGAATCAATTGCAGACTAGATTAAGAAGAGCATCAAATCAGCAATTAGGAAGAAAAGGTAGCAGAAAACTCCCTATCAGATCAAAAAAAAGGAAAAAGAAAATAAAGATGAGGCTAGTTTGAGGGACCTTTGGGAAAACATCAAGTGTAATAACATTTGTATCATAGGGGTACAAGAAAAAGAAGAGAGAGAGCAAAGAATTGAGGATCTATTAAGAGAAATAAATACTGAACTCCTCTTTAACCTTGCAAAGGAAGTAGACATACAAGTTCAGGAAGCACAGAAAGTCCCAAACAAGGTGAACCAAAGAGGCCTATACCAAGACACACCATAATTAAAATGGCAAATGTTAAAAACAAAGAGAGAATCTTAAAAACAGCAAGAGAAAGACATTGGTTACCTGAAAGGGAGTTTCCATAAGACTGTCAGCTGATTTCTCAGCAGAAACCTTTCAGGCCAAAAGAGGCTAGCACAAAATATTTGAAGTCATGATAAGCAAGGTCCTACAAACTCTACCCAGCAAGGCTATCATTTAAAATTTAAGGAGAAATAAAGAGCAGGCAAGAAAAACTAAAGAAAATTTATTACCACCAAACCAGCATTATAAGAAATGCTAAAAGGACTATTCTAAGAAGAAAGAAAAAAAAAGAGGAACATAATTAGAAATAACAAAATGCAATAAACATTCCTATTAATAATCACTTTAAATGTAAATGGATTAAATGCCCCAATCAAAAGATATAGGGAAGCTGAAAATGGGTAAGAAAACAAGACCCATATACATGCTGTCTATAAGAGACAAAAAACCTCAGAACAAAAGATGCCCACAGGCTGAAAGTAATGAGATGGGAAAAGATATTTTATGCAAATGAAAACAAAGGCTGGGATAGCAATACAAAAATCAGACAAAAAGACTTTAAAACAAGGGCTATAATAAGAATAAAGAAAGATATTACATAATGATAGTGAGAGCCATCCAATGCAAGAATATAACCTTTGTAAACATGTATGCACCCAATACAAGACCACGTAAATATATAAAACAAATGTTGATGAACATAAAGGGAGAGACAGACAGTAATGCAGTCATAGTAGGGAATTTTAACACCCTATTGATGTTAATGAATAGATCTACCAGGCAGAAAATTAACAAGGACACACAGCCTTATCTGATACCCTGCACCAGATGGACTGAATTCATATTATCACAGTAGCAGAATATACATTCTTTTCAAGTGACATGAGACATCTTCCAGGATCAACCACATGATAGGACACAAAAGAAATCTAAATAAATTTAAAAAGATTGAAATCATATCAAGTATCTTCTCTGACCACAATGGTATGAAGCCAGAAATCAATTACAAGAATAAAACTGAAAAACGCACAAAGACATGTTACTAAACAATACATGAATTAACAATGAGCTCAAGGAAGAAATCAAAAGATACCTGAGAGAAATGAAAATGAAAATGCAACAACCCCAAATCTATGCGACACCTAGCAAAAAGAGTGAAAGTCATGACAATATAGGCCAATCTCAAGAAACAAGAAATATCTCAAATAAATGATTCAACCTTACACCTAAAGAAACTAGAAAAAGCAAGTCATACAAAGACCAAAGTAAATAGAATAAAGGAAGTAATGAGGATCAGATCAGAAATAAAAAAATAGAGTCTAAAACAATCAATACAAATGTTCATGGAAACCAAGCACTGGTTCATTGAAAACATAAACAAGATTGGCAAACCTTTAACCAGACTCATGAAGGAAAAAGGAGATAAGACCCAAATAAATAAAATCAGAAATGAAAGAGAAGAAGTAACAACTGACATCATCGAAGGACAAAACATCGTGGGGAAACATTATGAACAACTATTGCCAACAAATTGGACAATCTGGAAGAAGTAGAAAAATTCCTATACATTCTTCAGACCAAATACAACTAATGAAATCAAAGCAGAAACCAAAAAAATCCTAATAAGTAAAAGTAATGGGTTGTATGGCTTCACAGGTAAATTTTACCAAACATTAAAAAAACTAACACTTATGTTTATTCTCAAACTACTCCAAAAAATTAAGAGGAAGGAATGTTCTCAGGCTCATTTTATAAGGCCAGTATTATCAAAACCAGATAAAGATACTACAAAGAAAGAAAATCATAAGCCATTTTTTGTGTGTATTTTTAAGATTATTTCTTTATTCATTTCTTCATTCTATATAAATATAATTCAATGGCTACTGTCTCCTAGGCACTCTGCTAATTGTTGGAGATACAATGTTAAGTAAATTATATAAAATGTTTGTTTTTGTGGGCCTCAGAATTATAGAGGGACACACAAAGAGCTAATTGGGTAGTATGAGAAGTCATGAGAGCAGATAGAAGTAATTCAATTTACTGTGGAGGAGGTGACATCAAAGATGTAATATTAATCTGAGTTACCCACTTGGTAAGGTGACTGGGGTAATAAAACTTATGTAATAGGGAGAGAAAGCAACCATGTTCAAATAATTGATATTAATTTTGTATTAAAGATAAAATGCATGGCTGGTAAAAAGGTGTGTGTGGTAAGAGATGAGACTAGTTGTACAGTGTTTCCACATTAATTAGGGCTTTTGTGAGCTGTAAGGTATAATGGTAATCTGACCAGCTGTTATGTCATAACTTGGCAAGGGATTCTCATCTGCAAACCTTCCAGATGGTAGGATGCACCTTTACAAGCTAAGAATTTTTTTTTTTTTTTTTACAGGGACAGAGAGAGAGAGAGTCAGAGAGAGGTATAGATAGGGACAGACAAGAACAGAGAGAGGTAAGAAGCATCAATCATTAGTTTTTCGTTTCATTGCCGAACGACTAAGGACAACCTTAGTTGTTCAATGATTGCTTTCTCACATGTGCCTTGACCGCGGGCCTTCAGCAGACCCAGCAACCCCTTGCTGGAGCCAGCGACCTTGGGTCCAAGTTGGCGAGCTTTTTTTTCAAGCCAGATGGGCCCGCGCTCAAGCTGGCGACCTCAGAGTCTCAAACCTGGGTCCTCCGCATCCCAGTTCGACACTCTATCCACTGCGCCACCGCCTGGTCAGGCTAGGTAACAATTTTTGATATATTTTTAAATAACCATGCTGCTGCCTACCATCTATATCTATAATGTTAATTTGTCATTGTTGGTGGTGGGGAGTGTTGGATTGGAAGCCAATACCTGAGATTCTGTCATTGGGGTACAGCAAAGCTGACCACAGAATGAAGTCATCTGTGGTGGTTAGCTGAAAATCAGCAGGTGGTCCCAGCTTAGCTCTGTGCCTAAAGTTGGGAAATGGTAAATCCTCTTAAACTGTGATTCTTACTAAGGGGATTGGTCTGAGAGTTTTGGTCTTCTGTGCCTTAGTAGCCAGAGAAGCTATAGGGTATCACAAAATTATACATGGTCTCCATTAGCATTTTTGCTAAAGGGATCATTTTCTTTGTCCTAGACTGCTTTAAAGAAAGCTAATACACTGACTTTAATTTCATTCACTGTAGTGGGTGTGCTTGTTTCCCTTCCTACTATTTTCACTGTTATGAAAGATCAATTCATAATGAAACCCAAGTTTCCCAAGTTCCTCTGACCATGAGGTATGATGGGAAGAGTCACAATGAAAGTAACAGTTTTTCTCTCTTTTCTCACACCTGCACTGTATATTCTCTTTTCTCTTATGTCTTACTCTAAAATATTTGTGCTTGTATCATCAAACATGACTCCTTGCAGAAAATTCTGCCATAGTCATACATGCACTTTAAGTAATGAGTCTTCACTTAATATATCAAAAAGTAGGATTTATGTTTCCTGAATATATGTTGCCAGATATCTGTTGATAATTACGAATTCCTGGAACAAGCTCTCTTTCCATTATTATGGGACTGAGACTTCCCTCTCTAGGTATCTTTTTCTTGGTTTGCCCTGCATTCATTCATTCTTTCTCTCTCTCTCTCTCTCTCTCTCTCTCTCTCTTCCTTTCTTTCTTTCTTTCTTATTGTTTTTTACAGGGACACACACAGAGAGATAGATAGGGACAGACAAGAACGGAGAGAGATGAGAAGCATCAGTCATCAGTTTTCCGTTGCGACACCTTAGTTGTTCATTGATTGCTTTCTCATATGTGCCTTGACCACAGGCCTTCAGCAGACCGAGCAACCCCTTGCTGGAGCCAGAGATCTTGGGTACAAGCTGGTGAGCTTTTTGCTCAAACCACATGAGCCCACGCTCGAGCTGGCAACCGTGGGGTCTCAAACACTGGGTCCTCCACATCCCAGTTTGACGCTCCATCCACTGCATCACCTGCATTCTTTTTATCATGCAGTGATGATGGGTTTTAGAAGGAAGAACAATTTTCTGCTTGAGCCTGAATTATAAAGGATTACCTTATTGCAATGCTCCCAGTATATTTATTTCCGTTAAAAAGAAGAGCCTTCTGGCTAGCTTCCAGTTTATTTTCATTAAACAGTACTTCTGGCTGCCATAGCCCTGAATGATATAATAACTCCTGAATTCATTCATCTTTTCAAAAAATATTTAATAAACACACTCTATGTGCTAGACACTGTTCTGGCACTTGGGATACATCTGGGAATAAAACTGACAATTATACATGTTCTTTTATAGCTTATTTTCTAGATAGGAGAAAAAGACAATGCACAATAAATGTAATTTAACAAGTTCTACTTTAAAAGTAGAAAGAACATTTATATGCTAATATATTCTAATACTTTAAAGTACAATCTTTATGTTAAGAGTTTAAAATATATGGTGTTCACAAAATATTATAAAACATTTCAGTCTCCAGAATCTGCCTAAGAATGGGCTTCCATATATGAATTCTTCTGACTATCTTAAAACATCTTGGTATGTTCAAACCAGGATCCAAACAAGTGACTTGCTGACGTGGTTATTTCACTGAAGTCTTTTAAAAGTCTCCTTTAATCTGTAATAGTGCCTTTCTTGCACTCTGGTTTTTTATGCTTTGGTTAAACTGTCCATTGTCCTATAGATTATTTTACTATAGCAGATGCTGTTAGTGTGCTGTTCATATCTTTTTGGCACTCTTGTTCTGACATACACTGACCCAATAAAAAAAAGCAAGTGTGACTGCTTTTGGGTTTTCTTGCCTCTCCCCATCTGTCCCTCTCCACTGCCACTAGCAGCTTTCAACCAATGACTGATTAGAATGGATAAATGATTCAGCTTTCTAATGTTTAAAATAACTTTAAGATATATTCTACTCTGTTTTTCAGAGTTTCTTAGTAGAATGGAATCTGCAGCTGTGTTATGCTCAGTAATACTCCTATTAGCAGTTTCCTTCTCTTCCAATTTCATTGGAAATTGTAAAATGATGGTTTTATTATTATTATTTTTAATTTAGAGAAGAAAGTTTTAGGCAGAGGGATCAGCATATGCAAAGACAGAGAGGTGAGCCAGGTGTAATATAATTAGGACAATAAAGTGTGATTATTTTGTAAGGTATGTTGGGCCAACAATGAAAGATGAATTTGTAAAAGCAAGACTTTTTTTAAAAATAATGTTAAAGACTGAACTTTTGTCCTAAAATTAGTAGTGGGACACTGAAGGATTTTTAAATGTGTCCATTATCATGAACATATGTTTTGGAATGATCACTCTGTTAATATCTTGAAACATAGATTGGTGATTGGTGATAGTAGTTAGAAAAATGTCGACTTGGTAAAAAACAGTGGGGAGGAGAAAGGTAAGTTATATTATCATATGAATAAAAGTTGAGTAGAGATAAAATTTTGGAAAAGGATTTTCCCAAATAAAAGTTCTATATCAGTTAGTTATTGCTGCCATTGCTACAGCACTCTGTCATTCTGAAGACAAACATTAAATTGTAGAGCTACTTTTCTTTATATTTAATTTGAAAACTATTATATTTAAAAACTCATAAGTTTGAATTATTTTAATCAATTTCAGGTTCTGTGAAGTTTCATGTACAGGCAAAGAAAGAAATGCCTTAAAAAGAGAGAAATATTCTTTTCTAATCTACATGACTTTATTTGCTGCAGTTCCAGAGAATTTTAACTTTAGTTCACGTAATCTTATACAGTGGTAAGCTGAAGCAAGAGGAACAGCTTTATTAATTGAAAATTTTCATTATAGTCATGCTTTCTTTGCTAGGGAAGCAAGGAACTTAAATTTTTAAAAATTTATTAAAATGTCAGTATGCATCAATCAGAGAAATCATTTACAAAACCTAGTAATCCTAAAAATAGTGTGAAAAGACTTTCACACTCAATATTTTGTGGCTTAGTTTAACAATTTTATGAATTAGAGGCTAGATTGTATATACTAGCTGAAAAACTACTGACTGATTTAGTTTGATGCATAATTTTTTCATCATCACTTGAAATTAAAGAGCCAAATCAAATTAAAAAATACTTACACAAGGGAAGAGCAGCTTTTAATGATTGTTTGACAAGTTTTCTTTTATAGGATAAAAAACATAAAAATACAATTTTTATAAGAACTTTGATAGACCTGAAATCTTCACTCTTGTTTAGCCGATGGTAGTAGTTCTCACCTTTTGTGTCTTGGATCATCTTGAGGGTCTAAAACTGCTCATATTTACAAATATTTTACACATGATTTTGGACCATTATTGACATACTTTCTCCACTGAAGGCTATGTATTTTGGGTAATGAACTTCTCCTTTATGTGTTCAGTTACTAAAGACAGTCATGTGAAGAACAATTTAATTTTAATCTTGAGTTTGAGCCCTGATACCACGTAAAGCTATGTAAGTATGTTACACTTCTGTTTAAAAGGCGTCTGAATGTCTAGGGATGGTATGATGATACACTAGAATATATTCACTATAGTTTCATTCCTAGTTATTTCTAGAAAACAAAGCAGTCTTTTAATTCAAAATTTGTCTGACAAAATTTAGTTAACGAGAAAAAAGATTCTCAAGGGAGTTGGATATTGGCATTGGGATAATTTTAAGAAGCATATAGCCATGGGATATATTTCCATGGCTATATGCTTCTTAAAATTATTCCAATGAATGTCCTTCTAGCTCTCAGTTGGGTAATGAACACCTGAAATCTCTACCTGAACAACAACACGAAGGATTTGGATTAGAGAAGGGAGTACTGTACTTACTCTTTGGCATACTTTTCTGTTTCTAAGAGCACATACTCTAATTCAGGAACTTAGTTTCTACTACTTGTCTTAAAATAGGTCCAGACATTGATTTCTTATTTTACTCAATACATTCCTTTTCTTCATCAGACACAGTCAGCAGCATCTGAAGTTTGGTTCAGTGGAATTTAGGGTGAATACATTTTAAAGTGACTTATGTTTCTAAGAACTCTGTACTATTTTAGAGTAAGTACATGTGGGTTTCAGTTTTTCTTGTTCACAGAGGCCAGGCTTGTAGGTCACCTGGTTGGGGAATCTGGATCCCAGCCATGAGATGAGGAACCATGAACCTTCAGAGGTGAAATAATGAATTCTATAGCTAATTAAGTAGCAAATCTAGGCTTAGAAGTAAGGTTTCCTGCCTCCCAAATTTCTGATCAGGAATATTAAAATGAGTCTGTGGAAGCAAAATCTCAGTGACGTCTTAAAGCAAATCATTGGACAACCAGTTGTGGTAAAATTAAATTCTGGAGTAGATTATTGAGGGGATCTGGCTTGCCTGGATGGCTACATAAAGATAGTGTTGGAGCTGCCGGGAAAATATGTAAAATGGACAAATGAAGAATAAGTATGGGGATGTATTTATTTGAGGAAACAATGTGTTGTACACAGAAGTAAAGAATGTGAAGACATCAAAAGTAAAGGATTTTTCATACTTGGATATATTTTTATAAGATTTTTTTGGTTCTTTTTGATATAACTTGCCCTATTTAATAATAGTTAGTAATTTTTCACTGACATATAAGAAAAGTATATAAAATGTAGATTCAATTGTAAAAAATTCTTTCGTATTTAAGTTTCAGTCATTTTCTTCCACTTTTATGTCAGTGTATAGAATGCAAAAATAATTTTTTAAAAAGAAAATCTTTGTTTCTTTCTACACGATTTTTCAAGAAATGTCATTCAGTTTGATTGCTTTAGTTATTTGACTGACTAAAATAATGCAAATGAGGATAATTAAAGCATTGTAGAGATTTCAAAAAAGAACTAAGTATATGTGGTAATATAAGAAGATACCCCTAATGACACTATCTAACTTTTGGATGGATTTTAAACCAGAACTAGTTTGAATTCTACTTCTAAATCAGATTTCTCATGAAAAAAAGCAGGTCTTCATTTTTTTTTATGATTTTTATATGAATTACTGCTTTTGTTTGATACCAGTTTTCAGAAGAACAATTTATCCATATGAGGTCATTTTACATCTGCCTTACAAAAGAATGACCTTAATTTCATATGAATTGGCTGTAAAGGTTGCAGTTGTACATATTAAAAAAAAAACAAAAACATTGCCAAGATCTTGAGAGAGATGCTCTTGTTCATACATGGTGTTATTTCTATGTTCCGGGTGCCTCACAGAGTACATGGTGCTGGCTGAATGTCTATATAACTGAATATTTCAAAATGTCACAACATAGGAATTGTGGAAGTTAAATTTTTTTTTTTTTTACAGGGATAGAGAGAGAGTCAGAGAGAGGGACAGACAGACAGGAACGGAGAGAGGTGAGAAGCATCAATCATTAGTTTTTCATTGCCGTTGTGACACCATAGTTGTTCATTGATTGCTTTCTCACATGTGCCTTGACCGTGGGCCTTCTGCAGACCGAGCCACCCCTTGCTGGAGCCAGTGACCTTGGGTCCAAGCTGGTGAGCTTTTTGCTCAAGCCAGATGGGCCTGCGCTCAAGCTGGCGAGCTCGGGGTCTCAAACCTGGGTCTTCCGCATCCCAGTCCGATGCTCTATCCTCTGCGCCACCGCCTGGTCAGTCATGGAAGTTAAATTTGAATCAAGAGACCATTTCCCAAAGTTTCTTTTACAGAAATGTTGGCCTTCATAAAGAAAAAAAGTCCTAAACTGAAAAAATGTTAAAAGTATAGTACTCTGAAACATGCTTGATTGATAAATGAACTAGGGCTAGGAAAAAGTAAAAGAAAGTTTATTAAACACATATGCTATGCTCTCAACTAGACTCTTCCACAAACATGAATGTTCTTCTGCATTTGAACATTTTTGCTTCTCACTGTTGACTGACAGCTTTTAAAATAAATATTTTTGTTGCTATATGTGGTGCTTTTTGTTTTTTTTTTTAACAGAGACAGAGAGAGAGAGTCAGAGAGGGATAGATAGGGACAGACAGACAGGAATGGAGAGAGATGAGAAGCATCAGTCATAAGTTTTTTGTTTTGACACCTTAGTTGTTCATTGATTGCTTTCTCACATGTGCCTTGACCGCGGGCCTTCAGCAAACCGAGTAACACCTTGCTCCAGCCAGCAACCTTGGACTCAAGATGGTGAGCTTTTTTTTTTTTTTAATTTTTATTAATTTTAATAGGGTGACATTAATAAATCAGGGTACATATGTTCAAAGAAAACATCTCCAGGTTATCTTATCATTCAATTATGTTGTATACCCATCACCCAAAGTTAAATTGTCCTCTGTCACCTTCTATCTGGTTTATTTATGCCCCTCCCCTCCCCCCACTCCCTCTCCTCCCTTTCCCCACCCTGTAACCACCACACTCTTGTCCATGTCTCATAGTCTCGCTTTTATGACCCACCTATGTATGAAATCATGCTGTTCTCAGTTTTTTTCTGTTTTACTTATTTCACTTCATATAATGTTATCAAGGTCCATCCATTTTGTTGTAAATGATCCAATGTCATCATTTCTTATGGCTGAGTAGTATCCCATAGTATATATGTACCAAAGTGTTTTAATCCACTCGTCCTCTGACGGACACGTGGGCTATTTCCAGATCTTCGCTATTGTGAGCTTTTGCTCAAGCCAGATGGGTCCGCACTCAAGCTGGCGACCTCGGGGTCTCAAACCTAGGCCCCTCTGCATCTCAGTTCGACGCTCTATTCACTGCGCCACTGCCTGGTCAGGCTTGTTGCTAATGTTAAAATACAAAAACAACAACAATAAAACTCTGCAATGCTGACAGTAGAAAATGCATGCCACCATGGTCTTAACAGCTCAAGCAATACCTTTCTTTCAATTTTATGTAGCATAAAGCTGTATCCTTCCTCTAAATCATTAAGCACTAATTGCCCAATTACAGTGGTTTGGGATACTTAAAATTGTGCCGTAGGCTTTTCAGCAAATTTAGCTTTAAAGCAAATGATCCCAGTACTCAAAATTATTTACTAAACACAATACAGAGATTCTCTAGAAAGATTATTTAAGACCTATTACACTTGTTAGATCCTTATATTACAGAATTCTTAGGTACTTAGTGAGGTTGTTGCCTCTTCTCATGAATCCCCCCTCCATTTTTTAGTACAGTACCAAAATGTAACAAGAACATGTTTCTGGGTAGATCAGATTCATGCAGATATTCTTAATCTGAAAGCAGTTTCAATTATTTTAGGACATTCTTCAGAGGGACAATGAGTTGTTCTGCATCAGTGATTACTTATAAATACAGAATAAAAATTTTAATTAAAAATACTCTCTGGGATATATATATATATATATATAGTTATATATATATAGTTATATATTGTTATATATCGTTATATATAGTTATATAAGCCACAATGAGTTTGAATGTGTCCTAAATCATTACATTCTTTGGAAACATTTATTTTTTTAATTTTTTTAAGACTTTATTCATTTAATTTTTTTTTAGAAAAGAGAGAGAAAGGGAGAAGAGCAGGAAGAATCAACTCCCATATGTGCCTTGACCAGGCAAGCCTAGGGTTTCAAACCGGTGACCTTAGTGTTCCAGGTCGAAGCTTTATCCGACTGCGCCACCGCAGGTCAGGCTGGAAACATTTCTTTTTGAATTTTATCAAACATTTTACATTAAGGAAAACAAACAATAACCATTGAGTATTGTGAGACATTTTCTCATATATTTCGTATTAGTCATCTCAACAGCTCTCAGCTAGCTATTTCCATCTTCATTGTACAGAAGAGGAAATTGAGGCTTTGAATGGGTAAATGACCCTTGTAACTTCACACTACTGGTAGGGGCAGTAGAGTGAGTATTATGTATAGGTTTATCTTTTGAGTTCCTGGACCCAATTCCATAAGATTGCTTGGCGGTGTGTATAAGGGCAGGGTTTGCTTATCCACACATTGCCAAGCAATCGCTGATACCATCAAGGTGTCTAAGAATCCAACTCAATCCAGCTCAATTCTGACACTATATAACTGGAGGTAGCATCATTTGCTACAGGTTAAGGGTTCAGTCCTATAAGACTGTCTCTCCTGACACTCTGCATACCACTCTCAAGCATATGTTGTTACCTGTATTTCTGACCTACTGGCTATAAATAAGTAGTTCTCAGGACCTCCTCTGTGGGCTCTATTAATTGGCTAGAACACAGAGAAATGTTGTACTTACTAGATTACTGGTTTATTACAAACGGATATACTTTAGGAACAAAAAATGCATAGGACAAGGTATGTGGGAAGGGGCTCTGAGCTTTCATACTCTTTCAGAGCACAACATTCTCCTCAAGTCTTTACACATGTGTTCACCAACCTGGAAACTCTCTGAACTCTATGTTTTTGGGTTTTAATGAAAGCTTCATTACATGGGCATGGTTGATTAAGTTATTGATCATTGGTGATTGATTCAACCTCTAGCCATTTTCTTATCTCAGGAGGATGGGGTAGGGGGGTGGGACTGAACATTCTAACCCTCTACTAACATGGTTGGTTCTCCTGGGAACCAGCTCCTTTTTTAGTGCTTTTCAAAAGTCACCTTATTAACATAATAAGAGGTATATTTATTTCTAAGGATTTTAGGAGCATTCTGCCAGAAAAAAGGGATCAAGACCAAACATACATTTCTTACTACAAATTATAATATCAGTATAAAAAATAAAAACAGTGGTACAATTTATAATATTTATAGAAGATAGGGACACAGAGAGGATTTCAAATGCTGAAACATCTGAGATATGCTGATAAATTTGAATACTGTATAAATTTATTTTTAAAATTGGGGATATAATTTTCATGAAATGTTTAAAAAACCCTTTGGCAAAAATATTTTTAAAATCTCTCTCCTTTACTGTAATCTCCATTTTTATATACCAGGTTTGCTTAAGATGGGGTTACTTACAATATTTGGAACTATATTCATATAACACATGAAAAGTATGTGATCCCTTACCATGGGCAATTCATTCAGGTCACCACTCTTGGTCTTTATAGTTAATAGAGATTATGGTGTTCTTCACTGAACTGACAATGTATAATTATTTTTACATCATATATCACCTTTATAGGTGACCTATAAAATCATTTTATGCCTTTCTCTGATCTATTTGAATTTATAGTCAAGCTGTGTACATAATTATGTACTTCAATATAACATAAAAATATTATTGAATTTTATTTTACATTAACAGTTTTTCTTTTTTGGTATTCTTTAAAACATTTTTTTTTTAGTTTAAACTTTGAGAAAACCCAAGGAGGTGAATTTACTTAGAAGAATCATCTTAGACATTAGTGTTTATTTATATCTGATTCACAGTATAAAATAAAATGAAACCAAACAATAAAATTTCTTTCAAAGGAAAATCTCAAAGAAAAAGTTACTTTGGCATAGTTTCAAACTTGCCTTATACACAGTACGCATACAAAAAATATTTGTTAAACTGAATTTCTTTATAGTAATCCTGACACTGATGTGTGATTTGACACTATTGCAAGTTGGAGTCTTTGGGAAGCAAATTCAGTTAGCAATCAGTGTGTAAAAAGTTTACTAGGAGTGTCCTTGGGGAAAAATTAAGAATGAGCAGAGGGGAAAGGTGGTCAGCAATGTGGTCTCAACCAAAACTTCAGTTTACCTTTTAAGGAGCTTTAAAGATGAGTTGGCCCTTCCAATTTGTGTCTTATTATGATAAGATGGGCCAGGCCTTTATAATCTGTCACTGGCCAGTCATTGAATGTGGGATAGCCCCCTAACTACCTGAGTAGATAGCCTGACCTTGGGCAAGGCAGCTCTATTCAGCTGAGGGCAAATTCTGGAGAGGGTTGACTACAGACCTAGTGTTGTAGTTCTAGTGATTGGTGAAGTAGAAATAATTCCTGGTACGCTGAAAAAAGATCTGAGAGATACAGCACTGTATTCACTATGAGCACTATGGTCAGTGAATTGAACAAAGCAAAAATGGCACAAAGGAATATTTTGACTTTACCATTCCTTCTGCACATACCATCTTTCAATCTCTAATTCTGTTAAAGGACAGGCATTTTTTGTTTCCTAAAGGTAGACCTGTGAGGTCTGACTTGGATAATTATTCAAACAATTTCCTATTCATTATCTCACATAGCAGGGAGCTTCTTTGGACCATCAAGCCTGTAAATTTAGGATAGCACATTAATCAGTGGAATATAATTGCTAGCTGCTGCCTCTGGGCTTGGGGTGCACTGTATATGCCAGTATATATACAATTAGCCTCAAGGTTTTCTCAGGAGCACTAGCCTATCCAACAAGAAAATGAGCATTACAGTAATTGAGAAAATGAACACCTTGGGTCATTTTCTTGCTGGCGATGGTTAGAAACTCTTATCATTGAATTGCCCTGCTTTGTTTCTCATTATCTCTCAAAAGCATTGCTAAGCAAGAAGCTATTTGGCACATACAAAATTTTAGCTTGTCTGGGGTGAGGAAGGTGAACTACAAGAGGAGGAAATGTTTAGGAATTATAATAGTAAAAATAAAATAAAGCAGCAAAAACTCTCATTCATTCCTTATTTTATTACCTCTATATCATGTGTTTGGACACTTTATAGCACCTTCTTCAACTTTTTTCTTCTTTTATTGATTTTAATTTATTGTATTTACATAGATTCAAGTGTCCCATCGAATATATCTCCCTCCCACCTACCTCCGTGTTCCCCTTGATATCACCTTTGCCTCCTCCCCTGAACGCTTTTCCCCCTTCCCTCCAGGATTTGCAGTCCTGCTCTCTTTATCTCTGTATTATGTATAAATAATTTCACTAATTCCTTTCCCTTCTATGATCCCATCCTCTCATTCTCTCCCTCTATCTGCTTTCCTCCTGGTTCCTTTGACCCTATGTGCCATTCTGACAGGTGTTAGGTGGTATCTCATTGTGGTTTTAATTTTCATTTCTCTAAAGATTAGTGATGTTGAGCATTTTTTCATCTGCCTATTGGCCATCTGTATGTCCTCTTTGGAGAAGTGTCTATTCAATTCTTTTTCCATTTTTTGATTGGATTGTTTACCTTCCTGGTGTTGAGTTTTATAAGTTTTTTATAAATTTTGGTTATTAACCCCTTATCGGACATATCGGCAAATATGTTCTCCCATTGTGTGGGTTGTCTTTTATTTTGTGCATAGTGTCTTTAGCTGTGCAAAAGCTTTTTAGTTTGATATATCCCCATTTGTTTATTCTGTCCTTTATTTCATTTGCCCATGGAGATAAATCAGCAAATAATTGCTGCTAGAGATGTCAGAAAGCTTACTGCTTATGTTTTCTTCCAAGATGTTTATGGTTTCATGACCTACATTTAAGTCTTTTATCCATTTTGAGTTTATTTTTTGAAAATGGTGTAAGTTGGTGGTCTAGTTTCATTTTTTTGCATGTACCTGTACGATTTTTCCAACACCATTTGTTAAAGAGACTGTCTTTACTCCATTATATGCTCTTACCTCCTTTGTCAAATATCAATTGACCATAAAGGTGTGGGTTTATTTCTCGGTTCTCCGTTCTGTTCCATTTACCTGTATGCCTGTTCTTATGTCAGTTAACAAGCTGTTTTGAGTACAATGACCTTGTAGTATAACTTGATATCAGGAAGTGTGATACCCCGCACTTTATTCTTCCTTTTCAAGATTGCTGAGGCTATTCATGTTCTTTTTGGGTTCCATATAAATTTTTGGAATATTTGTTCTATATCTTTGAAGTATGTCATTGGTATTTTAATAGAAATTGCATTGAATTTATGAATTGCTTTGGGTAATATGGACATTTTAATGATGTTTTTCTTCTTAACCATGAACATGGTATATGCTTTCACTTGTTTGTATCTTCCTTGATTTCTTTTATCAATGTTTTATAATTTTCTGAGTACAAGTCTTTAACCTCCCTGGTTAAATTTACTCCTAGGTACTTTATTTTTTTGTTGCAATAGCAAAGAGGATTGTTTCCTTAATTTCTCTTTCAGATGGTTCATTGTTGGTGTATAAAAATGTCACTGATTTCTGAATATTGATTTTATATCCTGCCACCTTGCTGAATTTATTTATCAGGTCCAGTAGTTTTCTGACTGAGACTTTATAGGGTTTTTTTGTACAGTGTCATGTCAATGGTATATAATAATAGTTTTACTTCTTCTTTTCCAATTTTATTTCTTCTTCTTGTCTGATTGCTGTGGCTAGGACTTCTTATGTTGAATAAGAGAGGTGAAAGGGGGCACCCCTGCCTTGTTCCTGATTTTAAGGGGATTGCTTTTAATTTTTGCCCATTGAGTATAATGTTGGCTGTGGGTTTGTCATAGATGGCCTTTATCATGTTGAGGTATATTCCACTTTGCTGAGAGTTTTGATCATAAATGGGTGCTGGATTTTATCAAATACTTTCTCTGCATCTATTGATATTTTCATGTGGTTTTTCTCCTTCCTTTTGTTTATGTGATGAATCACATTGATTGATTTGCAAATATTGTACAAGCCTTGCCGTCCCAGAATAAATCCCACTTGATCATGATGTATGTTTTTTTTTTTTTCATGTATTGCTGGATCCGGTTTGCTAATATTTTGTTGAGAAATTTAGCATCTAAATTCATCAGGGATATTGCCCTATAGTTTTCTTTCTTTGTAGTGTCTTTGCTTGGTTGTGGAATGAGGATTATGCTCACTTCATAAAAGGAGTTTGGAAGTCTTCTGTCCTGTTGAATTGTTTGAAATAGCTTGAGAAGGATAGGAGTTAGTTCTTTGAATATTTGGTAAAATTTGCCAGTGAAGCTGTCTGACCCAGGACTTTTGTTTGTTGGGAGTTTTTTGATAACTGTTTCAATCTCATTTGTTGCAATTGTTCTGTTTAGGTTTCCTGATTCTTCCAGATTGATTTTTGAGAGATTATATGTTTCAAGGAATTTGTCTATTTCACCTAAATTGTCCAATTTTTTTGGCATACAGTTCTTCATAATATTTTCTTACAATCCTTTGTATTTCTGCTGTGTCAGTTGTTACTTCTCCAGTCTCATTTCTAATTTTATTTATTTGAGTCCTATTTCTTTTTTTCTTGGTGAGTCTGGTTAAAGGTTCATCAATCTTGTTTACCTTTTTAAAGAACAAGCTCTTGGTTTCATTGATCTTCTGTATTGTTATTTTAGTCTCTATGTCATATGTCATTTATTTCTGCTCTGATCTTTATTAATTCCTTTCTTCTACTTCCTCTGAGATTTACTTGCTGTTCTTTTTCTAGTTCTTTTAGATGCTGGGTTATTTGAGTTTTTTGTTGTTGTTGTTGTTTTTTCTTTTTAAGGTATGTCTGTAATGTTATGAACTTCCCTCTCCAGACTGCTTTTGCTGTGTCCCATAAATTTTGAATTGTTATATGTTCGTTTCATTTGTTTCAAGGAAATTTTTGATTTCTTCCTTGATACCATTGTTAACCTATTCATTATTTAATAACATGCTGTTTAGTGTCCAAGTGTTTGCATGTTTTTCAGTTTTTCTATTGTAGTTGATTTCTAGTTTCATGCTATTGTGATCAGAGAAGATACTTGATATGATTTCAATCTTCTTAAATGTATTGAGACTTGTTTTGTGTCATAACATGTGGTCTATTCTAGAGAATATACCATGAGCACTTGAAAAAAATGTGTATTTTGCTGCTTTAGGGTGAAAGGTTCTGAAGATATCTATTAAATCCAGTTAGTCTAATGTGTCCTTTAAGGCTGCTGTTTCTTTGTTAATTTTCTGTCTTGAGGATCTATATATTGCTGTTAGTGAGGTATTAAAATCCCCTGCTATTATAGTCTTGCTGTTGTTCTTGCCCTTTATGTCTATCAAAATCTATTTTATGTATTTAGATACTCCTATATTAGGCACATAGATATTTATATCTTCCTGTTGGATTGCTCTTTTTATCATTATGTAGTGACGTTCTTTATTCCTTACTATAGCCTTTGTTTTAAAGTCTATTTTGTCAGATATAAGTATTGCTACCCCATCTTTTTTTTCCTTTCCATTTGTGTGAAATATTTTTTTGCATTACTTTACTCTCAGTCTATGTGTATCTTTTGTTCTGAGGTGAGTCTCTTGTAGGCAGCATATGAAAGGGCCCTGTTTTCTTATCCATTTTGCTACCCTATGTCTTTTGATTGGAGCATTTAATCCATTTACATTTAAGGTTATTATTGATATGTAGCTATTTATTCCCATTTATTCTTTAAATCTAAGGTCCTCCTTACATTTTTTTCCTTTGCTCTATTTTCAGTAGGCCCCTTAACATTTCTTGCGGCATTGGTTTAGTGTAATGAATTCCTTTAGTTATTTTTTGGTTTGGGAAGCTTTATATTCTTTCTTCAATTTTAAACTATAGCCTTGTTAGATAAAGAAGTCTTGGTTGTAGGCTCTTGTTTTGCATTACTTTAAATATTTCTTGCCATTTCCTTCTGTCTCAAGTGTTTTTGTTGAAAAGTTGGATGCCATCCTTATGGGGGGTCCTCTGTAGGAAATTGACTAATTTTCTCTTGCAGCTTTTAGTATTCTTTCTTTATGTCTTAACTTTGGTATTTTAATTATGATGTTTCTTGGTGTAGGCCTCTTTGGGTTCCTCTTTAATGGAATTCGCTTTGCTTCTTGAACTTGTTTGACTTTTTCATTCATCAATTTAGGGAAGTTTTCTGCTATGATTTCTTCAATCAGGTTCTTTATCCCTTGTTCCTTCTTTTCTCCTTCAGCAATCCCTATGATGCAGATGTTGTTTCTCTTCATGTTGTCACAGAGTTCCCGTAGAGTTTCCTCAGACTTTTTGAGCCTCTTTTATTTTTGCTGCTCTGCTTCTGTGCTTTTGTTTATCTTGTCCTCTAAATCACTGATTTGATCCTCTTCTTCATCTAGCCTGCTTTTAATTCCTTCTAGTGTAGTCTTCATTTCTGATATTGTATTTGTCATTTCTGACTGATTTTTTTTTTTTATGATTTCAATATCTGTTTTGATGCTTGCTATCTTTTAATTTAGGTGCTTGTTATGTCCTTCCATTGTTGCTCTAAGATCCTTGAGCATCCTAACAATCATTATTTTAACCTCTGCATCCAGTAATTTGGTCACTTTCATCTCCTTCAGTTTTTTTATGGGGATTTCTCTTGTTGATTCATTTGGATTGCATTCCTCTGTCTTCCCATTTTTTCTCTATATAGCAGGGGTCGGGAACCTATGGCTTGCGAGCCAGATGTGGCCTTTTGATGGCTGCATCTGGATCACAGACAAACCTTTAATAAAAATACTAATAACTTAAAAAATATAAAACATTCTCATGTATTACAATCCATTCATTTTCTACTGCTCATGTTCATGGTTGCAGGTGGCTGGAGCCAATCACAGCTGTCCTCCGGGACAACACCAAATTTTTATTGGATAATACATAACATACACAGGTCTTTGTATGGCTCTCATGGAATTACATTTTAAAATATGTGGTGTTTATGGCTCTCTCAGCCAAAAAGGTTCCCGACCCTTGCTGTACAGACTTCTCCTTTGGGTGTGCTGTTTGAATAGCTAGCTGATTCTAGGGTTTAAGTTTTCTGCTTCCAGCTATCAGTTGTGTTGGTTCTAGATCTTCTTGGGTTGACATCATCTTTTGTTTGTAATCCACTGTGGGCTACTTGTCAGAACTTCTGTTCTTTTTGCTGTTTGTGTCAGTGGCTTCTGTGCCTGGGTTGTGTGAGAGGGGTAAACCTGTCTATAAGATAAGCTTTCTTCTGCTTAGAGCTATCAGCAGCTCTGTACAAGCTGCCAGCTCTAAAAGATTTGCTACCACTTTTCAGCTGTTTCACCTCTTCTTGCAGCTGCCTCATTTTTCCAGAGTCCTCTATTGAAAAACTGTAGTGTGGGCCTGACTGGCCTCACCTAGCCAACCTCTGAACAGATTTCAGGTTTGTTGGGTTAGAGCAGCTGAGGTTGGAAATACAAAGTTCATGGGATCCCCTACTTCAGGGGTCTCTTGAGCAGTAGCTCAGTACAGGGATTGAGGCCCCTATTCCAGGGCTTAATCCCTCAGCTTCTGCTGGATACTCAACTTTTATTTCTCCCCAACAATGTGAGCTGCAGAAAAGTCTGAATTTCTCTGAGTTTCTCTTTCTGCTACCTTTGACTGCTGGCTGCTCACTGGGCCCAGCAGAGAACTCCAGGAATTAGGATAGATAGTGGGTGTGGCTTGCTCCTTGGCCCCAGTTGTCACTCTATCCAGACCTTTTTCACGAATCTCCATAGGGTATTGCCACAAGAGTGTGGTAGGTGTGGACTCTGAGACACAGGTGTGGCCTGGTTGCTGACTCTCCCAGGGCGGCAGCATTCTCATCAGTGGAGGGGGCAGGTGTGGCTCAGGTCTCACCAAAAATCTGAGTCACTGACCTGCCCCCTGCTTCCTCACCTTTCACCTTTCAGAAAGACTCTTGCCTCTGCATGGATCTGGAGAGAGTTCCAGGAGTGGGACAGCTGCCTTTCTCCAGGCTGATGTGGGACAAAAGGATTGCTCCTCCCATGAAAATGGCTGCTCTAGCATTGGAGAATGACTCAGTGCAGGTATTCCGATTACTGTCACTGTGTCTCTCTCCCTGTGCCTCCAACTTTATACTCTCCTCCCGCAACTCCATTCCTCTCAGCTCTTCTGCCCCTGGAGCCCCAGGTAAGTGGCTGTGAGCGAGATTTTCTGCAGGGGCTCTTTAGGACTGAATCTGCATCTACGAAATTCATGCAGACAGAAAACATGCTCTTTTCACCATTCAATGGTGTTTGGTTGCCTCATCTAGTCACTGGGGCTCTAGGATGGGACTCCGGGCCTGGGTCTGAGGATCCACACTTCTCAGGGTCCCTCTCCCCACAGTGAGAGTCTCTCTGGACACTCTGCCACCTCTTACTCCTGGGATCGGGGCAGCCCCCACTGCATCTCCACACTTGGTGTGGTTCCTTCTGTGATCTTTGGTTATAGAGTCCTCTTTGATTAGTCCAAAATTGATTTTTTATGACTGCTCTTAAGTTATAATCCAATTTGGTCCTGGGAGGTGGCCTTTAGAATGTCTGCCTACTCTGTTGCCATCTTGGAATCCGCCCTGTTGGGCAGATAAAATATATTATGCTCACTTTGTTAAAGATGGTGCTGCCCACATGGAGGCCCATCACCCAGGTGATATTAGTTGCCCTTATGCTTGGGATGGGTGTAATTGTAATTATTGGGTGTGGGGGACAGGCTGTAAGTAGGCCTGGTCATTATAACCTAAGGCTTAGTTTTAAGAGTAAGCTTTTCCCCACATCCTTGACTGATTGGATGATGTAGGGTGATGCACTCTCCTGAGGAATCCCATTATGCCTCAGATGGGTGACTTTGTATCGGAGACTTTCTTGTTTGTAGATTGGATTAAGGGTTTGGATTTCTACACTATAAAGTATTAGAAAGGAGAGCAGATTAAGGCCACGTGGAGGAGGCCAGGAGAAGCAGCCCAGATGGTGGAGTGCTGAGGAAGAAGCCAGTTTGTGCAGTTTGTGCAGAGAGACGGAGATGGGGAACAGAGGTGAATAAGGCTGGTGAGCTAGAAACCTTTGATTCTAGGAAACTTGAATAAGTCAGTAGTTTTGTGAACACTCAATGAGTGGGTTTTGGAGTCCAGTGTGTGTTTTTACTTGCCTGCTGGGTGCAAGCTAGGATTAAAGCTGGTGGCTTACCAGTTCTTGGCTCCATTGTTTCATTACCAACTGCCCGAATCTAATGTGAACCTGCACAGGCCAGGCGGCTTTGATGGTGGCTGTGGATACTGGCTCTACACACCCTTATAATGAAAACTTCTGTACCAGGCTCAGGGTAAAGCATCAGTGTGTTCACACAATCCTTCCCCTCCAGCACTGAGCAGTTCTTGAAGTTTCTCAACTGGATCAAGGGTGCAGCTTAACTGTAGGCTCCTCCACAGTGATCACAGAACTGGGGCTCTGTCCAATGTGAATCTGCTCCCACACTGCGCATGGTCTTCTGCCACTCAGCTGGCCCATGGGCCACAGAGATGCTGCAGCTGGGGTTGCGGGGACACTGCTGCTCCGTTGCCGCTGCCTGGATGCTGGAAGCCAGCATCACTTCTCTGCTGCCTCTGCCTCCTTGTGCTCTGTTCTCTGGACTACCCCTCCCTCAGCAGCTGCTTGCAAGACTGGCAGCGCGGGTGGTATGGCCAAGTGGGCAGCAGCAGTGAAGGTGCCCTTGTGAGCTCGCACAGCCACACCAGCCAAAGCAGCTGTGACCGCAGCCAGAGCACCGAGCCTTGCTGCGCTTTCCTGGCCCTTCTTCAACTTTTCTAAAGCTAATTCACCACAAGCAAGCCTTATCACTGTTTTCCCTATTTCTGTTAATAATATCACATTTATTTAATCATTCAGTTTAGATATCTAGTTATAGTTTTTCTTTTCCTCTTTGTTCACTACTTCTGAGAACCATGTAATGACATGGGTAAGAGACAAGGTATCTTTTGTCCTAGAGATCTTCCTTACCTTGGTGGCCTCTGCTAAGAGCATTCCATGAAGCCCTTGTTCAATGACAAATAGTTCTGAGACAGGATAATTATAAAGGAAAAGTTTCTTTATGTCAGGATAGAAGGAAAAAACCAACGAGTTCTAGTTTGTGGGAAAATGCCTTCATAGCCTTTTGCTTTGTGGTGAATGAACCAGAAGAGGTCCTTTCACAGACCAGTCTGAACCTTCCTACCTTAGCACACTTATTGTACAGAGAAAGGTGCTGAGCTGAAATCAACCACGTGAAGGCTGGGTTTGAGAGATCAGTAATCTTTGAGATGACTTAGTGAACACTGCTTAGTAGCAATGCTTTATACCTAGTGGGCAAAAGGACCCATTCAAATCCACAATTTTGGGGAATTACAAGTGCCAATTAAGCAAAGAAAAGACAGGTCACTTAAGCAAAAGTTCTTGTTCTTAGGAAAGTTAGGCAGATATTCCTGGTTTCTTATGCAGTCTGCCACACATTTCTGAGCAGGAGATTGGAGATTGTTCTTCTAAGACCTCCCTTTTTGTTTCCCATATAGCCTTACAATAAATTCATTCATGTATCTCTTCTTTGGTACTCTTGAGAAGCTCACCTACTGGAGTAGTAAAAACTCTAATTAAAAGAAAACATTTCCCTCTCCGTGATCTCACAGGTATTTACTGATCCCTGAAATTCCCAGGATAAGGTACAAAGCCTTTCTTTCCACAAGGAAGGGCAAGGAATAAGGGAGGAAAAGAAGGACATCAACTAATATTTATTAGGTGTCTATCAAAAGACAAGCAATGTGCTAAGCCCTTTATTCAGATGATCTATTTCAGCAATTCTCAAATGGTGTGCTACACAATTATAGAAACATGCAATACCTTATTTTTTAGTCAGGGGCACTGACCTCTTTTCCCTTAGATTGTCAAATAAAATATATGACAACATCCAATACAGCAATAGTTTTCTGGTCTGAATGAATCAAAATTATATCTATAATATGTATTTTGGTGGGCCACAGACTTTTAATAATTAGTTTTTGCATGCCATAAGATGAAAGGGTTGAAAATTGCTGACCTGTTTGTATACTAGATTCTACCTTCCAAGGCAGATATAGTTATCCCAGAAGAGGAAGCTTTCAGTGAGTTTATGCAATTTGCCTGATGTCTATCACCTTTTTTTAGGGGAAATAATAGTGGTTATGACACCAGCATTGTGAATCATTATTTAGGGGAGGGCATAATGATATTAACTTCTATTCTTTTGATTTATTAGAACCAGGAAGGTGGAGAGTACAGGTTAGTGTTAACTATGGAGGAAAAAAAAAGTTTGATATAGGAATTGCTACTTACCTGTTTTCTCTCAGCTTTAAGTCAGCTCTCCCATGTGCCTCTTTCATACTGCCATGAGACTCTGCAAACCACATATTCAAGATTCCTTTGCCAAGTGGGTTCTCTTTTAGAATCTGCCAATAGAGGCACTAGAGAGAGACTGGAAAATGGGAGGAAGAGAGAAGGAACTTCTCTCCCTATTAACCTATTTTTACAGGGTGAGGCAGTAGGGAGCCTTAGGAGAAGAAGTTGGTTCTAACCTCTAATTACTTTCAGCACTCTAAGAATCAGTGTCTACTGAACCACTGGGAGACACCAGCCACAGCCAATGGTGAGCCCCCTCCTGAGAGGCCTGATTGCCAACTCCACAGGCTCCTCGACCAAGCTTATGGGTTCTTATAGTACTACTTCCTTTTTTCTTATTCTAGCCTTAGAGTGGTAACTGCTGTCTCCCTGGACTACCCTGAAGCTTCTTTTTCCTCTTTAGTAATCTCACACCTGTTGCAATGAATTCCCTCTCTTAAATTCTTTGTATTTTAAAGTGTTACAGTGGTTTCCATTTTCCTGACCAGGTGTTGATTCTCTGTGTGTGTGTATGCACATACTTGTGTGTGTAAGATGTGGAGTGAACAGACAGATTATTGAGAGTACCAAAGTCTGGAGAAAAATAGAACGATCTCTGATCTGGTCAAACTGCATGAGGGGATTGTTAAAGGGGGCATTGTCTTGATAAAGAAGCTCTTGAAAGAAAATGTCTAATTTCTTTTCTTTTCTTTTTTTTTTTTTTTTGGTAATTTTCCAAAGTTAGAAGCAGAGAGGCAGTCAGACAGACTCCTACATGTGCCGGACCAGGATCCACCCGGAATGCCCACCTGGAGACGATGTTCTGCCCATCTGGGCCATTGCTCCGTTGTGGCTGGAGCCATTCTAGAACCTGAGGTGAAGGCCACAGAGCTGTCCTCAGCACCTGGGACAACTTTGCTCCAATGGAGCCTTGGCTGCAGGAGGGAAAGAGAGAGGCAGAGAGGAAGGAGAGGGGGAAGGGTGGAGAAGCAGATGAGCGCTTCTCCTGTGTGCCCTGACAGGGTATCAAACCCGGGACTTCCACAATCTGGGCTGATGTTCTACCACTGAGCAAACTGGCCAGGGCTGAAAATGAATTCTTTGTTATCCAAAATAAGAGCAATTCTTAATGCATAGAAATGTAAGGTTCAAAGAAAGGCTCAAGATGACATATCTTTTTTTTTTTTTTTTTTTTTACAGGAACAGAGAGAGAGTCAAAGAGAAGGATAGATAGGGACAGACAGACAGGCATGGAGAGAGGTGAGAAGCATCAATCATTAGTTTTTCATTTATCTTTTTAAAGTAAATGCAAAAGGCCATACAGATTTTTTTTTAAGTAAATGCAAAATACCATACAGAAAGGAATCAAATTTTTGATTTGTGGTCCCTTTTCACTAAGTCAGGGGGTAAAAGAGAATCATTTGCAATTTGATCCCTTTCACTACAGACCCAATGTAGTCTGCTTTCCTGTGTCCAATGCCTCTCTGATTCAGGGAGCTTGAGATGAAATGCTATATAAGATTTGCCCCTCCCCTCCCCCAAATTATCCCATTTTCTTTCTTTTTTTTTTTACTAAAATGTTGGTGAATCAAACTATTTTCTAAGATTCTATTTATTTAATGAGTTAACTGTAGCTTGCTGACAAACAGTATTTTATTTTCAGAAGCAGCTGTCAGACTTTTAAAACATTAAAAGCTCATCAAAATATTTCAGGAAGTACAGCCAAAATATTTTTTTTTTTTTTTTTTTTACAGGGACAGACAGACAGGAATGGAGAGAGGTGAGAAGCATCAATCATTAGTTTTTCATTGCCATTACACCTTAGTCGTTCATTGATTGCTTTCTCACATGTGCCTTGACCGCGGGCCTTCAGCAGACCGAGCAAGGCCTTGCTGGAGCCAGCAACCTTGGATCCACGCTGGCGAGCCTTTGCTCAAGCCAGATGGGCCCGCGCTCAAGCTGGCGAGCTCGGGGGTCTCGAACCTGGGTCTTCCGCATCCCAGTCAGTCCGACGCTCTATCCACTGCCCCACCGCCTGGTCAGGCATAGCCAAAATCTTATAAGTGACTTCTAAAATCTCTTATGCTCAGATGTATAATTAACTGGTGTGATAATTATCATGTTCTAAGTAGGTTTTTTTTATTTTTTTAAGTTAATACGTTATAGAAGTTTTTGTGAATATATTAATTCACCTTAAGTTCAAGAAATGTAGACCTCTTAAAGCAATAATGATAAAAATATCCATATTATGTTGAAAACCTACTGTCTCTCCAAAGGTGATGGAAACTTGTTCTGTGTTGAGATGAGGGGAAGTACACATATGTATACCTTTTATTCAGTTAGCATTCTCCTTCACCATGTTCTCCAGTTTGTTCTAATTGGATGGAATGATCAGAAGACTCAGGTAGGAGAGTCAAAAAACCTTCAATGCTAAGCAGTGTGGAATAGAAAACAGTATCTGAAATTCTAGCCAGATCCCTATTTTCTGAAATATATTTTATATAATTTAATCTCATAATTACTCAATGGAAATAAGATTTCCACAGTAGAACACATTGGGGAAGTTAGGCATATTATGACTCTCCCTTGAAGATTTAGTATATAAATCACATGTTAAAGACTCTGAGAAGTCCTATAGCAAAGAAAAAAATTAATTAGGTTGCAAGAAGTAATCTTCACATTTTTGTGACCGTGGACCATCTCTTTCCTTTTATATTTTGTATAATATAACACCCCAAACTAATTTTCTTTGGAACACATTCTTGGGATAGTGTGTGTAAATGAAAGAAGAAAGAGGAAGACTTTAAAGTTTCTTTAACAGAAGAGTGAAGCCTGGAGAAAAACTAGATTCATTCATGTTTACATTCTGGAAAGTATGTATAAGGTATTTTATATTAGTATTCTCTGTTGAAAGGGATAGAAAAACTGTTTCAAAGTGATTTAAAGCAGAAAAGGGAATCTAATGCAGTATTCCACAATACAAAAATATCCAGTGTAGACTTGGCTTTAGACACTGCCAAGTTGAGAGATCAAGCAATGTTTTACTCCAGCTCTTGTGCTGCCACGATTCCTTCTATTCACGCAGCACAATCTATAGCCATAGACTCTCTAGCCATTCATATTTTCAAGATAGAGTGCAATGAGAAAGAGATCTCTTCTTTGGTGAAATTAGGGATAGAGACCCTTTCAGGTCAAATGAATTGAAAATGTAGGCAGTGTGGACCCCTGAAAAAAAAAACTGAGGATTGTTGCTATAAAAAGAGGGAAGGGATACTGCGGGAGGCACATATTCAAAATGTAAAAACAAAAATAAAAACAAAACCCACAGAAAACTCATGTATCTCCCTGGCCTATTTTTTTTATTGTGCTAACACGGGAAAAAGAAGACCCATCTTAGTACATGACCTCTACATATGTCTGCTTATTTAATTGACAGGTGAAGGGGGGGTAAGCTTAAAGTGTTGACTAGATTCCCAAATTGGAAAGAGATCCTGTTTAGAAACAACAGTTGGAAAGAAAGGAAAACAGAAGTTCTTAGAAGAATGTGTATGATCATTGAACTTCCTGAGATCAGAAATGTGGCCCTGGCACTTTGCATCAGTAGGAGTACCCTGAGTCAAGGAAAGAAGTTGAAAAAGATAGAGAAGGAAAAAGGGAAGCCCATGATTTCCTTTATAGAAACTCATTCCTTTGATCTGTACCATTTTTCTTCATCCCAGTCTATTTTCCTTACATTAAAAAAATCACTAGAGATTTACCCGATCTCTTTACTTTGCTAATCCTTTCTTTCCAGATCTCTAAGAATCTCTGTCTTAACAAATAATCACACAGCCTCTGATTTCTGTGTTTTGGGTCTAGTAGTCTCCTTATTTCTGGTGGCTAGTGAGAGGTGGGATGTAAATTACTATGTATTATAAATAAGGAAGGGGCTTTCCTTTCCAAGATGGTAATCTGAGTGATTTTCCTCCTTCCCACCATGTCAATAATTTATATTTATGGAAGTTTAATCCCTCTCTTTCTCTCTCTCTCTCTCTGTGAGTGAATTTTGATATTTTATGGATCATCGCTTGAAGTATATCATAAACTGGTTTCTTCCACCCTCTCACTGTTCTCTGATTTACATTTTATGCTTCATCCAAGCAACTTCCTGTAGTTTTTCATGCAGTCCTATGCTGTGTACCACTGTTTTGGATTGGGTTCCCTACAAATAGCCTGAGATGGGCATTTTTGTGTCAGTGATTTACTGAGAGACTGCTCTCAGGAGAAACCTATAATGGAATGTCAGAAGTACAGTGTGTCTGTAAAGTCATGGTGCACACTTGACCGGTCACAGGAAAGCAACAAAAAACTATAGAAATGTGAAATCTGTACCAAATAAAAGGAAAACCCTTCCAGTTTCTGTAGGATGATGTGGCAGCATGTGCGCATGCGCAGATGATGACGTAACACCATGTATACAGCAGAGCAGCCCACGGCCATGCCAGTCAAGATGTGGACGGTACAGAGGAAAGTTCAGTGTGTTCTGTGGCTCGCTAAATTCAAATCCGTGACCAAAGTGCAATGTGAATATTGGCGCGTTTATAACGAAGCACTACCACATAGGAATAACATTACTCAGTGGGATAAGCAGTTGAAGGAAAACAGCAGTTGGGTGGAGAAACCCTATTCTGGTAGGCCATCAGTCAGTGACGAGTCTGTAGAGGCTATACGGGATAGCTACCTCAGGAGCCCTAAAAAATCTGTGCATGTGTGTGCTCGACAGTTACACCTAAGCAAGACTACAGTTCATAAGGTGTTAAAGAAACCTCTCTGTTTTACGAGGTACAAATTGCGGCTGTTGCATGCTATCAAACCAGCGGATAGACCCACACAATGCGTGTTTGCTACAGATATGCTTCATGAGATTGACAATGATGCAAGATTTTTGCAGAAGATTGTGTTTAGCGATGAGGCGACCTTCCATATCTGTGGACATGTTCATCGCCATAACGTCCAAATATGGGCTGCTGAACATCCTCGTGTCCTGCTAAACATCCTCATGCCTACATTGAGTACGAACGTAACACCCCTAAAGTGAACAGGTGGTGTGGCCTGATGCATGATAAGGTGATATGCCCATTTTTTTTCACAGAGCAGTCTGTGACGGCAAACATCTACCTTGATATGTTGTAATTGTATGCAGTGCCACAATTTCCAGAAGGTGTCATCTTTCAACAGGATGACGTTCCTCCACACTATGCCACCATTGTTCGTGAGTTTCTGGATAGAACATTCCCCTGGCGGTGGATAGGCAGAGGTTCTGTCAAGCCATGGCCACCACAATCTCCAGATCTGAGGCTCTTAGACTTTTACTTTGGGGGTTATGTGAAGCAACATGTGTACATTGAACATATCAACGACATTAATCACTTAAAACAGAGAAGCACAGATGTTATTCACTCTGTTACACCAGACGTCCTTACCTGTGTGTGGCAAGAACTTCACTATCGTTTGGATGTGTGTAGAGCAACAAATGGAGCCCACATCGAACTGCACTGAATAGGTATAAAACTGGGATAGTTTTCCTTTTATTTGGTGCAGATTTCACATTTCTGTCATCTTTTGTTGCTTTCTTGTGACTGGTCAAAAGTGCACCATGACTTTATGGACACACTGGAAAATAGGACAGGGGAAGAAGCCAGGCCAAGTTGCGAGGTCAGCTCGTCTTACGGAGAGCTCTGGAGCATGGATTACACCACAGAGTTTTTCTATTTTGAGGTAAGGGGACTAGCCTATTAGATCTCCTTATCCGTCCATCATTAACTATGACCACTTTTAGAAAGGGCATGGCCTCCCAGGCATTCCCGGGTAAGCTGCCTCTCATAGGCTGAGAACAATTCTCAGAAGAGTTCAGCTGTGAGTTGTTAACAAGCAATACTCAAAGCAGACAGGTGATCTACTACAACTATTTGAAGTGTTTGCTTATGTAACTCATTCTTTAAAAAATCATTCACTCCCTACTCTAGCTCCACAGCCTTAAATCTTGCCTTAATACAGTGACTTTCAAGCCTTAGTGTGCATAAAAATAATCTTGAGGGCTGGTTACAATTAAGATTGCTAACTCCCTGCCTTGGAGGGTTTGATTCAGTCAATCTGAGGTGTAGCACAATAATTTATATTCCTAACAAGTTGCCAGGTCATGTTGATGCTGTTGGTCTGAATCCATAGTTTTCATGAATCAGTGGTTTAATAAATCCTTCGTAACGCAGTGGAGGTATCTCATTTAGGAATCCTTTGTATTCATTTATATACCCACCACCCTCTCCATCTTGAATGAATACTCTTTAACTTCACTAACACCCTGTGCACTTAACACACTGCATTAAATTATATACAGTAGAGCCTTTGCTCCAGGTAGTAGGTGGTGGAATATGAGGAGTCCACCAGTAGAATGAAGGGTGACACATTTAGTTATCAAAGAAAAAGCTGTAAGTGGATTTTCCATAAACGTAAAGTGTCTCGTTACCTTGTAAATCCTTGAGGATAGCATTTTGTCTTACTTATTTTAACATGCTTGGCTCTTAGAACCTCACCTGATGTCTTGTTCAGTACACTTTGTTGAACTAAGTAATATCAATTTACATAATATCAATCTTGTTCAGGGTTAGTTTCATGAGCAAAATATGTTTGACATACATTAAATTAAATATTTATACAAATTAAAAAATGTTTAACTAACTGTCAATTTACAAGTAAATTTTTGGAAAATAATTTATTTTTTTAGTGGTAGGTTGCCTTTTCTAATACACTATGTCTATCCCTACATTTTTGTAAAAAGGCATTAACCTGATTTTTATGTGCACATACAGAAAGCACTTCTGAAAATAAGCACCATTTCTGGTCCAACACTTACTTAATTCACAAATCTGTAATTTGTTTTTGGAAAAATCATCTCATGTAATGACGATGACTTCAGGTTTATAAAGTCTGGTGCAGAGCTAGAAAAAAAAGTAAACGTTATGGCAATACTGCAAAGAACCACAATGCATTTAGTGTCAGTGCAAGCACTCACTGTACCAGACAGTCTTCTTTTAGAAAACACAATCTAGTGACAGAAGATAACAAATTGATTGCCATTCTCAGTGAAAGTATGAGTGTTCTCTCTAGAAGAAAGATAATAATTGGGGGGAAATTAGCAAAAGGTGATTTTTTGAAAGGGTAGTTAGGGAGTATATAATGCAATGGCTGTTTGCTTATATATTCATCAAAGCTGTTGACATAGTTCTCTTTTCAGCTAATATTTGAAATGTTTTTTTTTAAGGAAACGGTGCATTTATAAAGTACCAGAGGCAAAAGGTTTTGGAGTAGTAACTATTAAACCTCTTTGCTAATTGGACACACCAGCTCCTGCTACAACATTAGACTATAGCCTTACCTGACAGGCTAAACAGCCAGAGATACCGAACATTTGGAATAAATGTGTTTACTTTAAGAAACACAAAGTCTGATTTAATTGGTATCCAAAGTTATAGGAGCTGTTGAATTTAATGTTGGAGAATTTTCTTTCTTTTTTAAAAAAATGGAATTTATACTCTAGTGTTTACAATACCTAAATTAATGATTAAAAGATACATTTTTTTTTTGTCTTGGAGGCTGAAAACATAAAAAAAAAAGGATTAAAATTGTGAAGCTACCCTAAGATGATATATTAAGAGCCCTGAATGATACCTAGGGATGGAAAAGAGGAGAAAAACACTTGTTTAAGTAAACAGAGTTTATGAGACTTGTTTATGCCAGGAGAGGAGGATGGATATTTCTGACTAAAAGCTAATTAACTATTTTGCCTCAGTGAGCCAATTTGTCGTCTTAAACTTTGATTCATTAACTGCAAACTGAGAGGGTTGCTTGTTCCTTGGTGTACTCCTAGACTGCTGTTTGTGTTAAATGGTGCTGTGAGTTATTGTCTGTTCTTTCCAATTGAACTTAACTGAAAAGGCTATTATACTGAAAGCAAGACTTGTTTGGTAGTAGTAAGTAGATGGGTACTCTTTCAGAGCAAAATCTAAAAACTATGGCATAATTGCAAAGCTAACCAACCCTTATTAAATAGAACAAGAGTAAATCCAGGATGATCAGGTCTACACATTTAATGGGGTATGGAAGTTGCCTAGTTGGCAATGCTGAAGTCTTAAGATTTGTGAATTTACAAGTGGTTCCTCTTCAGATTTTGCCACTTGGAGACTATAACTTAAGAAAAACTATTGTCATGGGGAACTAAATCTCCCTATGTTAAGATATTGACTTTATTTCTAATTGCATATTTTGTGAAAGCCCATTTGCTGGATATGGAGCATCGTTAAGCTCATGAAATGGGAAAATAGAAAGTGCAGCTAAGGGGAAAACAATCCCAACCCTATCCTGGGATAAAGATCTTTATTTTAATCACAGCCACAGAAGATATTTGAGGGGTCACAGAGTATGTGATTTTAAAGGATAAGTTGAGAAAGAACCATACACATGCATACATGACTAACTCATATCATAAGATGTATTTGAAAATATTTGTGAAAATTCATGTAACTTAGGTAAGTTTGGTCTGTAAACCCTGCTCCAAATAGAAACAGAGGAAAGGTTATTCTTTACAAGCAGTGGTTGCCTGTTTTCTACAGCACACGATATAGACTTTTGATCATTCAAGGGCTCACTAATTCTAGTGTGAAAGAGCACTCTACCTCTCTCTATGAGAAGTCATGTGTACAGACACTAAGGGCCCTTGAATATATATGGACCAGAGAAACTATAAGTTCCATGGGAGTAGGGTCTTTGTGCGTGCATAACTGTATACCTAATAACTGGAACAATGTTTATTTAATTAAAGGAACAAATGAGTGAATGAATAAATAAATGAATACATTGTAGCACATTAAAATATACTGAGGAGGTGATAGTGCTGTTTTGGTGAAATAACTAATGAGTAAAGCTGGGTTTTCTGCAAGGCTTTGGGTATTGGGTTGATGGGCAGTAAAACTGATTAAGTATAGTGTGTATGGTCAGATGAGTTAAAATCTTTGCTCTTCCACTTACTGGATAACTTCAAGTACACTATTCAATCTCTCTAAATCTTAATTTTATCACTCATAAATCAGGGTTAATAATGATAGTACCTTTCTCATAGGCTTACTGTAAGGAATAAAAAGTAATGCTTGTAAAGTGCTTTGAAGAGTAGCTGAGACTTAGCTCTAAGAATTTACAAATCTGCTATATGCTATGGGGTTATTAATTCAAAATGGATTTTTTCTCAAAAAAGAGTAAAAAATCATCAGTATATACAATTGAGGCTTTTTAAAAATGATCAATTAGTACAAATTTACAAAATGACCTTTGCATTTCCAAAGATTCCAACTTGTGACATATGCTGATAATGACTTACATTCATGCCTGCCATCTTGACTTAAGAAGAGACACAGAAGCTGAGTAAATTGGATGATTAGATGTGTCTCATTACTTAAAATGAATATAGGCATCTCTGAAATTAGAAAGAATAGCATGAACATCAACAAAATGGGCAGCCATTATTGAGATTAACTGTCCCAAAGTTATAAAGTTATCAACAAGGCAATCACAATGGTAAAATACATTTTATTCAAGATTTCTGAGATGTTAACCTTTAGGATATGATGATTGTGTGTGTGTGTGTGTGTGTGTGTGTGTGTGTGTGTGTGTGCGTGAGAGAGAGAGAGAGATAAAGAAAGAGAGAGGCTTTCAGAGAATGAATGCCTAAAACTTTTCACTGGGCTTATAGGAAAATAATGGTGTTTGGACCCTAATGGAGACTATAATACAAGATAGGAATACTCTTCATCATTTACAAAGCAGTTTCACATATTTTCATAAGTAACAAGGGCTTCACCTTTATACAGTATAAGGGTGTAATTCTTATTATTTGACACCAGGCACTCTATCTTTGGTTTACAGTGAGTACCTGTAAGTTCTTCTCTATGGATGAAGAGAGGGCATTGTTTATCCATCCATTCTTTCACCTGGATGATCATTCTTTCATCTGGATGATCATTTTGGGTGGATTCCCTTGCCACTTCATCATCTAAAACAAAGGTGTGATGACAGGCTGATATTACATGGGATAGTTGTGGTGGTTGAACAATATAACTCACTGTTCTGTCAGACAAAAGAAACGCACACACAGAATGCTAAAGAAAATTCATGTAGAATTTAAAAAAATGTGCTAAAAACACATAACAAAATTTGCCATCTTAACCATTTTTAAATAAGGACTTTAATATGATTAGGCCATGTTAAATATATTCACATTGTTATGAAACAGATCTTCATAAATTGTTTATCTTTAATATTACAACTCTATACCTTATTAACAATAATTCCCTATTTCCTTCTCACCTCCAGCCTTGGAAACTACCATTCTGTTTTCTGTTTTTATGAGTTTGACTATTTAAGATACTTCATATAAGTGAAATCATACAATGTTTGTTTCTTTGTGACTGGCTTATTTTACTTAGCATAAAGTCCTCAAGGTTAATCTGTATTGTAGCATGTGAAAAGATATCTGTCTTTTTAAAGGCTAAGAGCCTTTCAACATCCAATATACCCGCTTTTCCCATGTATAAGACACACCTTAATTTTGGGGCCCGAAATTTGAAAAAAAAACGTATTACATAAAATTATTGAACTCAAGTTTTATTCATCATAAAATTCATAAAACTTCTCATCACTGTCAAAATTTCCATTTATTAGTTTGTCCTCATCTGTGTCTGATGACGAATCACTGTCTTTAACAATGAGTGCAAAAAGAAATGGGGAAAAAGTGGGAGATGCAAGCATAAAAAACTACAGCCACTGTATAAGACACACCCAGTTTTTAGACCCCAAGTTTTTTGAAACTGTGTGCGTCTTATACATGGGGAAATACGGGTATGTATGTAACACATTTTCTTTATTGCATTCATTCATCAGTGGACATTTGGGTTAATTCCTCTTCTTGATTATTGTGAATAGTGATGCAATGAAAGTGGGTATAGAAAGAAACATCTTTGTAATCTTCACAAAGAGCAATTTATTTAAAGTTTCTGGAGATTCAATCCAGGTGATTCAAACCAGAATGCAATGGAGGTAATAGCATAAGAAAGTAGTCATCACTTGCTTTTACCTAGTGATTTCCTTCCTATTTATTAAAAAGTGTGTGACCCCACTGCCCAAATCTCTGTGTGTGGCCCCACTGCCCAAATCTCTGTGTGATCCCTAAATGAATGTTTATTAAGCAGAAATGCCCCCTCTTTTTTTCTCACAACTCCTTCCCTATTTTCTTTTATCTCAGCTCTTATTAGTTCCTGCTTTGTGTCTGGGGTTTGATCTTTTTATTTGTATAAGGTAAGTCCATAATATCCTCTTGTATCTTTAAAAGTTTTCCTTCTTTAATGTACATTCTAAGTCCTAGGCATTTACTCTTCCACTTCTTTGTGCTCTTTTGAGCCACAAGTGTGGTGATAAAGAGGAAGAAAGTAGAGGTGATTGCTGCTGTGTTGTAATAGGCTCTTCCATCTTCAATTGTGCTTAAATAGATATATAATGAATAAGTAAATAGTGAATGACTAAATGACACCTGTGTTGGATTTCTGTTGAGCTGGCTTGTAAATTGGATGCCTGATATTTTGAAAGTATGCAAATGAGCTGTTTATCAAGCTGAGACTTAGAATTCAAGAATCAGTGCCCATGTTCTTGCTCTTATTTTATTTAGGGCAACAGCATAAGGCAGTGGTTCTCAAACTTTTTGAAGTTGGGACACATTTAAAATCCTACAAATAATTGTAGGCGCACTGTATACAAATTTCTGAGAAGTATGTTATAGTAATTAAGTCAAATGTTAAAGAAAAAAATATAAAGTTCAAGCGTGCTTTTATGGTAATTAAATGAAATAAATACGACAAAATTTAATTTATTCTGACATTAAAAACATTTTTATGTTACATTTTTTGAGTTGTGCTTTTTAGAATTCATAAAAAGGAGGGGTTACAAAATAAAAATACGACAAAAAAGTTATCTTTATATATATAGATACATTCTTAATAAGATTTAGTAAATTCGGCAGGTCCCGGCGCAAATCTGTTAAGTTTTTTTCATTCTTATGTTTATGAGAAACATGAGCCTGATGTGTCCTAGCAATTTCTTCAATGTTTGGGATTATATTTGAAAGGCAAACTCTCTTTTCCTCATCAATACATTGAAGAATTCCTCTCTTTTTACTCTTAATTGGGTTGAGGGTAAAAATTTCTGACTCACATAAACAGGATATTGACAATTGTAGTGAAATGTTCAAAGTTTTTTAAGATATTGCCACATTTTCTTCTTTTATAGAAATTTAAAAGGTTTCAAGAGACAATTCCTTATGTTTAATCATCAATCCATGATCAGTGGATATAGCTGCCAGTTCTTCTTCTGTTAATGTTAAACCAAAATCACTTCCAGAATCTCATTCTTCAATATCACACGTCTTTTTGAGAAGCTATCCATTTTATTTGGGTGTATTTATCTAAAAATAATATAATGATGTGTTAATAATAAATATAATAATGATGTGTTAACAAAAAAGTGGTATTTCTTTAATGAAATGGTATAATAAAGTAACTATGTTTATTTTTATATCTGGGCACATGCCATGAACCAGCACAGCTAGTAATTCCAGGTCCCGAGTGGGAACGGTGTGGAATTAAGAAAATAGGGGGTTGGGAGGGCCCTGTAATTGCTGCTGGCAAGAATAAAGTGCTCCCCAAAACTGCATCTTCCTTTATTTATAGGGCAAATTGGGCCACTAGCAAATCAATCAGATCTTGGATTATGTTTCCAAGGCAACCCAAGAATTTTACCAAGTACAGAAAACACTCACCATATTAAACTTTACACCAAACAAAGGATAAAAGAAATTTGCCTCCAGTCTTTCTGGGGAACATGGGGAGTAGTGTAAACAATCCAGCACCACAGCTTAACAACCTTTTGCAACCTAATCAGGAAAGTGAGGTGGGGGTTTGGGCAGACTGTCAGCTTACAGCCAATTCCCCACACCTCTATCTTCCAAAAATCTAAACTCCAAAAACCCCATTGGTCTTTTGGTCCCCAACAGGCACATATTTCTCTGGAATACCATAGGGCACACCTGGAAATCTTCTAGGGTGCACTCGCCACACACTTTGAGAACCACTGGTATAAGGTTATTCTTGTGCAGTCAGGGGTTGGAGTTTCAGTTTTACAAGAGAGGATGTGATAGGGCCAGTGAACAAGGCAATGGAAGTCAGCTTCACAGGGAGGCTCAGCTTTACAGGGAGATTCATCATCACAAGTATACGATTAAAAGACAACAGATCAAAAATAGAGTCACACACCAAGGAAAATGGATGTGTTCAAAGAGAGGTAAAAACCAGCAAGATGTTTAGCTATCAGGAATGGAACAAAAACAGCAAGAATTGAGGATTTATAGAGCTCATAGATTAATACTAATAGTACTACTAAGGATTATATTTGTTGACTGTTTCATCTGTGCTAGTTCCTATTAAGTACTTTTTGTGAATTTTGTCATTTAATCCTTACTAAAACCCTATGTGGTAAATTTTATTATTACCTTAATTTTAAAAATGAAAATACTCAGTCTCAGAAAGGTTAAGTAACTCATTCAAGGGCACAATTAGTAAATGGAAGAGCAGTTTTGCAGACTCAATACTGCTTTCTGGCTGTAAACTGAAATGAACTAGACTAGGGGCAAAAGGAGATAAGTAAAATTTCACCCATCTCTCTGTAATATCTTGTAATGCCTTTCCTGGTGTACAACAGGTATCATTTAAATAGAAATCAGTCAGTGACCTTGTTTGGTTTAATGAGATTTCAACCTAGTTTGCCTCAAATTCACTAGTTTCTGAAAAATCAAAGAGCAACAACAAGAGGATATAAAAGTGGAAACCTTAAGGTTTGAATTTCTAAGAGACTACCAAACACTTTGTCCCTATATGCAGTCCCAAACTTACCAAAAATATTGCACTGCGAAAAGAGGCACTAACTGATGCATATTTTAAGAGTTAGAAACATCTGGCTTCCAAGCCAGATTTTTTGCTTTAATTTTGTCAATATATGTCTGGCATGAAAGTTTTGAAGAAAGAGCCATTGTGACAGTGATCTGAGACTTTAAAACTTTAGAAAGAATCTTACCTTGGGAGGAGGAACTGCAAGACAACTAATGTGGAAGCGCAAGGGCAGGGTGAGAGGGAAAGAACTTTAGATGTGGTGCTGGAGGATTCAAGTTTATCTTTGTCTCCTGCTGATTCCAAACCTGACTGAGAACAATAATACCACATTTTTAGAGTTATTGTGTCAAATGAAATAATGTGGTATGAATGTAATTTGTAAAATGTAAATTTAGTAGAGCAAATGGTAAGCACTATTGTCACAACTAAGTTTACAGAATTTATTTTTAATGCACAGTAATAGTTCTAGGATTGATTCAAATAGTCAGAGGAAATCCTTGGAAGAACCATGCATAGCTTGAAATGGCGATTGTACCCTTAGTGAGGGTGGGACAAGGAAGGCACCGCACCTTTTCTTAAAGACAAGGACTTAATTACAAATTCACCAGAAGGTGGACTGGGAACTTCAAGTGTCAGAAGTGATTTCCAAGGCCCACAAGAGGGAGCCCATGCACTTCTTAGACGCTGTTGGTTAACTTTCCTATAGCTCATTCAACACAGGCAGCAATTTGGGAGTGAGGTGTGAGGGAGAAAATGGATCACGAGAAATAACCTCCAAGAAAAATTATTGGGAGATAGAAACTTAAGTTCTGCAGTATGTTTTAAAGTTCTTGAGCAAACTCTGGCCAGAATCCTTTTAACTAGCTCTTAAAGAAAAAAGAACTGCAGTGATCATTTTAGATTAATCTTTCTGGCTAACATCCATTCCAAATATTCTCTTCCTGGAAAAGAGCATCAAGAGATGATCCAGTAGAAATAAATGCCCAGTTTCACTTAGCTCAGGCAGCTTTGTGAGACAACAGAAATATCACAGTTTTGGAGTTTGTGATCACACCAGCTTCATGAAGTTAAACGTTTAGGGAGCAAGAATTATATGCTTGTAAATTTAAAAACGTGTCCATTGCCTGATGTACTTTTGTAAAGATTCTGAGAGTCTTGGATAGGAGGTGTGTGTGTGTGTGAGTGACAGAGGGCTGGGATGGGTAGACGGCAGCATGGAACAATGGCAGTGGAGAAGACCTCAGTTTTGATGTGATTTGTCATATGGCACTCTTTTACGGGCTTTAAAACTTTATCAGAGAAGAGCTACTTAATGAGTATTATTAGCCCTTCTACTTGTGAAACAACATAGCCAATGAAAAAAATGAATTTTTTTTGCTACTAGAATTGTGTCTTATTATAAATATTACAATAGTAACATAGGTATAATTATAAAATCAGTCAATGTATTATTAGCATTAATCATTGATCGAATGCTTATTTTCCAGAACAGATTTGTAAAAATTGAACTGTTATATATGAAATAGAATTTTATCCTTAAATCTTATTAAGCCTGACCAGGCAGTGGCACAGTGGATAGAGCATTGGCCTGGAACGCAGAGGACCCAAGTTTGAAACCCTGAGGTCACTGGCTTGAGCGTGGGCTCACCTGTTTGAGCACAGGGTCGATGGCTTGAGTGTGGGATCATAGACATGACCCCATGGTCACTGGCTTAAGCTCAAAGTTTGCTGGCTTGAAGCTCAAGGTTGCTGGCTTGAGCAAAGGGTCACTGGTTCAGCTATAGCTGGTCAAGGAACATATGAGAAAGCAGTCAATGAACAAGTATGGTACCACAACAAAGAATTGATGCTTCTAATCTCTCTCTCCTCCTGTCTGTCTGTCCCTCTCTCTGTCTCTCTGTCTCTGTCTCTATCACTAAAAAAAATCCTGTTAAAAAATTGGAAATGTATTTCACTGTTCACATTTTTTTTTACCCAATACATAATTACTAAGACAGCTAATCTTTTAAAAACAAACTGTTAAAGGAAAATAATTGTTTTTGACCAAAAATTAGCAAGGCAATATTTTACTATCCATTAGTAAATCCAGTAATGAAACCAACCAAAAAATACCAATTTATAGGGTTGAAGTTTAAATTGAATGAATGCTATGAGGTCAAGTTATTAGCAGTAGAGGTCAACTGGTTGCTTCCCAAAGGGTCTACACACATGAGTGTATTAATTGCTCGCAAATCAGAAACTGGGTTGGATAACTCTTTCGAAATAAATCCATTTTGCAGGAATTAACTAACATATGAATTTAAAAATAACAATGAGAAATGTAACATATTTTCAAATCAACACGACCAGAAAATTATTTTCTAATAGAAAAATCTTTAAGGGAAGTCATGTAATGAAAAATTGATTTGCCCAAAATCAGAATAAAATGACTGACTTGGATAGTTTGAGGAGCTGTTTTTCAGGTAAGCTGTTTGAGTTACTGTTCCCTACGGCAGGAATAGTTTTTTCAGTGGGATAAAAATATTAAATACTTGGGGTTTACATCTTCTTCTCTGGAGACTGAATGGTAAATAAGACACAGCTCTTGCCATTTTAAGATATCAGATCTAGTGGAAGAACAGAAAGTAAACAGGTAGTAAATTAAATGTTATGATGTGGATTCTAGGAGATCACATAAGAAAGGGATCTCACCCTGCTAGTTAATGGGGGAAAAGTTGAGGAATACTTCAGAAAGAAATAATATGATAGGATGGGGTCAGAGAAGGGAAAGAGATTGGTGAAATTATATACACATAACACGGCGTTATAGAGAGCAGAGAAGCAAATCCTGGAGGAAAGGGGGGAGCTCGTTAGAGAAAGGGGGTCAAGGGGGAGGTTGAGGGGAACACAGAAATGGGGGGATGTATTTCGTGGGACACTGGGATCTATGTAAACACAATAAATTAAAATCAATAATAATAAAAGAAAGAAATAGTATGAGCTAAACTCTTGATTTATCCAGACAACTGCACTGAATTAATAGATACCATTCTTCAAGGATGTCTCAAACCCAGTTGGCAACAGCTCCTACCTTACATGTGATTTAGGATGTGAGCAATTATTCAGCAAGTCAAGGCAGGATCAGTTTATTTGGAATCCATGGAAGCTTTCTCTGAACAGTTTTCAGTAATTCACCTCAGTGGCATTTGCTGAAGCATAGCTTCCTGAACAATGGATGTGGATCATATTTCATTTTGAGCTTTGGGATTTTGCTGATGTAGTGATCAGCCTACAGCGTAATCACTGTGGCATTTTCCATTGTTTAGCTTGGTATTGATAGGCATTTAATAGTTTGGTTAACAGTTCACAAAGGGAAGCCATTAATGAAAAGACTTAAGCTTTTAAAGAAACATATGACTAATACTATAAGATAAAATTTTGAATTATAAAGGAAACTTCTTCAAGGGTTCATGTCAGAATTATGTCACTCAAACTGAATCAGTATACAGGGGTGGAAAAAGTAGGTTTACAGTTGTTTGTATGGTAAATAATACAATAATTAATAAGTAATAAAACAAGAATAAACTGTGTTTTGCATACTTAAACTATAGCCGTACTTTTGCCTTACTCTATATTTTTCTGAAAATATGCTCCACCAAGGGTATCATCATTGTTCATTCCATTCCTCAGGTCAAAATCCTAGGAGTTAGTCATGATTTTTCTACTTCTTGTATAATCTATAATTAAACTCTCAGGAAATCCTATTGGCTGTACCTCCATAATATATCCCAAAATTTTCCACTTCTTATGATCTCTGCTGCTAAATATCTAGTCCAAACTACTATCATTTTCACCTGACATTTGCAACTGGTTGATTTTTTTTCCTCCCGCCTCCCTCACCCCATCTTATAAATATTAGTCATCCAATCTTTCATCCGTCTTTCTAAAGGGAAAATGTCATCCAAATCTATTTAGAATAAAATTCAATACTCACCATGGCCTAAAAGACCTCTCCCAGACCTGGGCCTTACCATCTCCCAGACCTCATATCCACCATTCACAGCAGCCACTCTAATCTTCCTCACTTGAGAATTCTCAGATCTTGTCTTTTTCTCAGATTCTTTACACCAGTTATTCCTGGTGTTTGGAACACTTTTCCTCAGATCTTTGCCTGGCTCCTTTTTCCCAACATTTTGCTCACACTAGATTTCCAGCATTGGTCTTCTTTGCCTGTTCTAGCTAAATCAGGCCTTTTCCTCTTCACTAGTAAATTAGCATTTAACTTTTCCTCATCTACATACTTTTACAGCAAAATATGACATAGATAGAGAAAGTACACAAAATATAAATGGATATCTCAATTAATTATTGTAAAAATATCTTTCTAATCACACTGAAATCAGAAACTTTCCATCATCCGGATGCAACTTCACGATACTTTCAATCACTAATACCTCCCTTTTCCCAAAGGCATCCACTGTTACCAAAGGTAAGTTTTGCGAGTTACTTGTTGGAGGGAGTCATCAAGAGGATATGTTTGCCAGTTGAGCTGTGATCTGCATCTGGGCAATCAAATGCTCCTCACTCCCAACCTTTTCCTTGGAATGTGCACTCTGCCCACCATTCCCACGGTGGGAGCCCTTTTCAAGGAGGCAGCCTTGAGGGAGCAGTTGTGAGTATCAGGGTGGTATACACGTTTGAACCCAGTTAAGGCCTCCAGATAAGCATTTAGGATTCTGGCAGGTGGGTGTGACAAACTACTCATCTTTTGAGGTCTAAGACAAGCCTCATGTGTTTGTTCCCTTGCTTATTAAACCTGCTACCTACAAATTTGAAGTGGTTTACCTCTTTCTGAAGTCTCTGCTTGCCCTCTGTGTATAAGGGCTAGTTTCAGATTTCACTCAGGAAGCTCTTCAGTTTTCTAACCAACATTTCTGAAATTGACATAAATAGGATTATAGAGTATAAATTATTTGCTTCTATCTTCTTTAACATAACATTATGTGTGTGAGGTTTATTGATATTGTTGCATGTAGGTGTAGTTTTATTATTGCTGTATAGTATTTCACTGTATGAATATACCCCAAAAATGTTTGTTAGTATACTGTTGTTTAGAGGTCATTAGAGGTTACCTGTAAATACAAGATAGTAAATAGTGCAGGCTTTTTGGCCCATATGATTTTGCATATGTATTATTGCAACACTATCATGAAAACAGCCATAGGCAATGTGTAAATGAATAGGTAGGGCTGTGTACCAATAAATTTACAAAATGGGTGACAAGCTGCTTTTGGCTCCTGGACTACCCTTGATTATTTGGATCGTTTTCAGTTTGATGTCATCCTGAGTAAAGCTGTATAATTTCTTGTACATGTCTATTTGTGGTAATATATGTGATTCTGTTAGATACTCACAAAGAAAGAATTACTTTGTTCAGCTTTTGTAGATGCTACCCATTTTTCCAAAGTAATTTTCACAGTGTAGCTACAACATAGTTTTGTCAATAGTTGGAATTTTCAGTAGTTGAATTTTAGTCATTTTGGTGGGTATGTGGTGGTGTGGGGCAGCTGTGTTAGGCTTACTTTCAGGGTTACTGGCTGTAAGCACTTTGCCTGATTGGTGCGTGGGTGCGTAGCAGTGCCATGTGTGTATGGCCTATATGAGGCTATGGGTGCTTGTGCTCAGGAGAGGTGTGGGATTGTGGATGCACAGATTACCTACACGTCACTGTGAGGGGCTATTTTGCTGTTTGTTTGCCTGAGAAGCCATTTCCCCTGCCTGTATGCTTGTCTGCCGTTGTGAGATTTTATTAAACTGAATGGCCCAACTCTTTCCAGCTCCACAGTTTTTCTACCATCTGCCTGAATCCAGTGTGGATCTGCCTGGCCTTGGCCACTGGCATTACACTCACATTCCAGCCCTTTAGGGTTGCTCGCCTCACAATCTACAGACAGGTTTCTTCCACGATGGTCCCTGAGCAAGGAGTGAGGTACATTACAAAAACGAAAACAGTACAGACTACAGCAACAGAATTACAAAACACAGCTATGGGAGAAATGATAGAGTGGTCAGTGGCACCAAGAGAGGCAAATCTTTCCCTTCTTGTAGAATACAGGCCAGAGTTCTGTCAGCAGACAGCACAGTGGCAGGTACCAGAGGCCGCCCCTGGTGGGGATACCAAACCTTATTGGCCTGCACACCAGAGTCTGCTGGTTCTACATGCAGCAAAATAGGAGAACTCATTATTGGCCAAAAAGAAATTATAAAGGTGCCTTCCATAATGTTGTCTCCCTGAGCACTCAAGGTATAACACAATTCTACCTTAAGTGGTCAGGTGCTGGTTGCCCAGAGAGTTAACTGGAGGTCGACCTCTAGCCACCTACCCCATGGTATGGACAAGGCCACCCATTGAAAGGGGGCCCTGTATAGTCCAGGAGCATGTCCATTGAAGCCGTCAGCCTTTAAGGAGGGCTGTTGGGACAGGCTAAAGCATGTTGCCCTGCCACCCAAAGTCCAGGTTGAGCAAAACGTCCTTGGTGTATCTGCAACTAGGTGGGAGCAGCTGCCCAGTGCAGGAGGGCATCCACTAAAGCTGGGTCCCCCCATTGAGGTATCTCATTCAAAATCCAGAGTACTGTCCATAGCAAGTGTCCACCCAGTAAGGGGAGCTAGTGTCCCCCTCCTGTTGCAGTTCCTTTTTTAAGAGTCCATTATACCTCTCAGTAATACCAGCAGCCGGTGGGTGGTAGTGGACATGGTACTTCCAGTCCACCCCAGGTCTTGAGCCCATTGCCCCACCATAGGACCCATGAAATGGGTACCATTTTTACTTTTAAGGACCAGTGGTCACCCGTATGCAGAACTCAGGTGGTCCAGAGCCTGTATGACTGCCCTTTGGTCTGGGCAGGGTAAGCAGCAAGCAGACCAGTGGTAGTATCAACATATGTGACTACATACTGGTACCTGTCTGATTTTGGTAAGGGTCCAATGATTTCTATTTGCCACCGTGTCAGTAGAACATGACCTTTCTGGATCTGTCCAGGTGATGCCAGTTGTCTCTGAGGGTGCTCCTAGAAATACATTGCACATTGTTCACAAGCTACAAGTACCTCTGCATAGGATGCACATAAGTTCCATGTCTTAACCATAGCCCACATAGTTTTTTGTCCCTCATGGAGCAGGTGCCGGTGGAGCCACTGTGCCACATCACCTGTAGGTGCAGTCTCCAACCATCGCATCCTCACCTAAGAGTCTACCTCACCATTCCCAGGATGGGCTAGAGGGGCATGCCCTATGACATGGTATACTGTACCTGTGTCCATCCAAATAGTCTCAGTGGCTGGATGGAAGGCTATGGCCATCCACTTGGCAGGTTGGCCCCTGCTAGAACCATCTGTATACCAGGCATCCTTGGAAATGGGTGTCTACCCCTCCTGGTAGGGACTGACTTCAGGTTCTGCCTCCTGAGCCCCAGCTGCAGCTGGCTTTAAGGTCATATAGGTGACTAGACCCAACTTCCTGCAGTTCTGCTCTCAAGGAGATGGTGCTAAGAGCACAACATTGTTGCAAGTATGCATCCCACTTGGCCAGGGTGTAGGTTTGGGCCATACTATTACAATGTTTGGTTGCCCAAACTCTCACCCATCCTGCACTAGGGTTGTGGTCTTGACTGTAACTGGAGTTGTGGTCATAATACTCTCAGTGGCTAGTAGGGCAGTATTCACAGCTGCTAACTGTTTCTCCACTAATGAGTAGTGGACCTCAGTCCATTTCCACAATTGGGACCCAAACCCAATAGGTTGCTGTAGGCATTCTGTCCATTGTCACAAGCCCCATCCAAACCCCTTAGAGGTTACATGGACATCAAGCTCACAGGGTCTGGAAGGGTCAAACATGTTCAAAGCCTGTGTTGCCTTGACAGCTCTGTTAGCTGCTGCAAATGCACCTTGTGCCTGCTTAGTTCAATCCCAGCAACCTCCCTTCCAAATAAAGTAATATAAGTAATGCAGTAACTAAGCTAAATGAGTTATGAATGCTTGCCAATACCCCAAGAGACCTAGGAATTCCTGTAACTGCTTTACCATAGTGGGCACAGAGTATGCTTGGATCTTATCTATAACTGCATCAGGGATAACCTTTGTCTTACCCAACCAGACAGTGCCTAGGAACTTAACAGATAGCCCAGGTCCTTGTAATTTTCCCACATTGACAGCCCAGCCCCATGCTTTCATATGGAATAGCAAGGTAGGAAATGTTTGCTCCAATTCTGGAAGAGAGCCACTAGTTAGCATAATGTCATCAATACAATGATATATACCAAGTACCTCTGCTTGTTTTCATTTAGCCAGGTCAGCAGCCACCAACCCATGACACAAGGTGGGGTTATGCAAATAGCCCTGTGATAATACTGTAAAGGTGCATTGCTGCCCTTCCCAAGTGAAGGCAAATTGGTCTTGACTCTTTCTAGCTATATCAAGAGTGAAAAAGGCATTAGCCAAATCTCCCACAGAGTGGTATGTCCCCTACTCATGGCTTTACTGATCCATCAGGTTAGCTATTGAAGGTACAGCAGCATGCAAAATGGGAACAACTTTATTAAGTTCTCTATAATCCACTGTCATTCACCAGGTTCTGTCTGGTTTGCACACAGGCCACACTGGGAAGTTGTAAGGGCTTTGTGCTGGCTGGATGATCCCCACCTTTGCTAGTTCAAGGACTGTCCCAGTGATTTCTTCATAGCTGCCTAGAAGGTGTTACTACTTTATGCTAGTCTCATACTAGGGAACAGGTAATTTCAAGGTGGTATATGCTGTATGTCTCTGCAACACTGCCTTCACTACTCAGACTTGCAGGCAGAACTCCTTGGCCGTAGTTTCCAACCATAGTTCTTGCAAGACATCTACCCCTCAAAAGTATTCAGGAATAGGAGGTATACATATATGTATATATGTACCTTATATGGCTTAGGAGGCAGTCTTCCTATCCCCAATGGAATAGTTATTGGCTTCACTTGAATAGTTTGACCCCTAGAACTGCCAATGACCACTGGGATCCCAGCAAACCATTCTGGGTTCCCATAAAGGGAACATTCTTCACCCGTATCCACCAAGACCAATAGCTGTTGTACATTGGAAGGGGACCAGTGGATAGCCTGTCCCATGAGTGGCTTCTAGTCCCCACCCATTCCTGTTAGACAGGTCCCTTGGCCTTCCCCCAGTTCAAGCTGGAACAGCAGGTCTTGGGGTTCCTCTCCTCCTTCAGCAGTCTCCATCATATAATCTTATAACCATGCAGCCTGTGCACCATTTTATTGGTAAGCTGCTGGGGCCATTTGTCTCAATGGCTGGAATCTCTGTCCTGGTTTAAGCTGCTGCCAAAGCTCCAAAAGAACTTTATTAGGCTTGCCATCCAATTTTTCCTTATCTTCCTCAGATGCAATTAAATCTACCCACATCGGGCAACTTTCACAGGCCCACCCCTCTTGCTAGTCGGAGGGACAGCATGGACAGCAGCCCTCACAGTTTTGTAATTCCATGCTACCTTCAACTTCTCCAAATCTACTACCATCTGTGTAATTGCGTTGATGGGCTGTCCCACATAGGTGCCCAGAATAGTTACTAGTGACCCAAAAAGGGCTGATGGGGCACTGCAAAGTATAAGATCCTGCATCCCAGGCATAAAGATTTCCTCGTCTGGTCCATGGAACCCTGGGTTGAAAGCAGCAGTCTTCATACCCCCAAAGGACCCAGAGAAGTTCACTATAGCACTACCACCCACTCACTGCCCCCAGCAAATCTCTAGCATTCTGCCAGACCAAACAAATGACAGCAATTACCCATTCTAATAGGCTATGGTTTCCGGGGTTGTCATGACAGTTCTGAAGATGCTGCCTCAAGGAGGAGTGTGTGGTAATGGTGGCAGATTTCTTCTCATCTCTTGTTCTGAAGAGCATGATGCTATCCACCCCTGTGTCCCACAACCTCAGTAACCAGGCTGCCAGTGGCTCCATGGATTTATGCCTAAATTGTGCCCTCAATTTATCAGTTTGCTTGGGTTTAAGGTCAGACCACAGAGTGCTCCACTATCTGTGGAGGAGGCTACGGTTGCCCCTGAGGAACTCATTGCTGCTGGGATTTTACCTTCTTCACTACCACCAGCCAGGCTCTGAGTCTGTGGATGAGTGTTGCAGCTGGAGCCTCCCCCTCAGCAGAGGAGAAGTTGGAAACATCTGCTCCCACTGACTCAGAGCCACTCTGCTGGTAAGACTGTAGCTCCATCTTCATTGCCACTTTGGCTCCTGTGGCTGCTGGCTCTCGACCTGAAGCTGACTCTCAAGCTCCTGAACCTGAAGTTGTTTTTCCAACAGCTGTTGTTGCCAACGTTTGGCTTCCAGGGCAAACTGCAATTTGTGAACCTGTAATTCCTTCTCCAAAGACTGGTCTAGTTCCAGGCACCATTGGTGTTCAGCCTCCACCTCACACTGCAAATCTCGAACCTTGTCAGCTTCCCTCTCCAGCACTTGCTCCAGTTCACGCTGCCTCTGGTTCTCAGCTTGAAGCCTAACCTGCAGTTCTCAGATCTGTAGCTTTTTCTCCAGTGACTGTTACAGCTTGTGCAGTTGTTGCCACTCGGCCTGCAGCTCACCCTAAAGCTCTCGACCTAAACAACCTCTTGCACAGAGCTTTTGGTTTCCTCTTGCAGGGATGTAAAAGACACCCTTCAAGGGTGTTGGTGGCTCCATACTGATCTGCTTTAAATCCTGCCCACTACACCAGATGTAATGTTGGTGGCCAAAGCCAGGCAAGTTCTCTTTAGATTCAGGTAGACGGCAGAGGAACTGTGGAGCCAGAAAGCGTCAGGGCATACTCACTTATTGGAGGCTTGTAAATACAGGTGAGCAAATAAACAACAAAAGGAAAAGAGCTAATAAATAAAAGAAAATCTGCTATTTGCAGTAAGGGCAAGGGAGCAAGGAAAACTGCACCTCACAGTAGCGGGAGAGCGATCTGGGAGTATCGCTGCCCAGAGAAAGCACCAGCAGCCTTACATACCATGTACATATGGTACTGCCATGCACCCACGCACCAATCAGGCAAAAGACCTTGCAGCTGGAAAACCTGAGAGCAAGCCTAACACAGCAATTTTCCCCACAAATATCAAATATGTTTATATTTATTATAATGTAAACTATTCAGAGGGAATGAAACTTTGTTAAGAATGCATTATCCATTCAGGATTCCAAATCTTAACTGTTACGTATCTCCCAAGGTCCACCCAATTCACATTCATCTCTACAACTAGTTGAAGAAACTCTTTAAGTTAAAACCCTTTGAGAATAACTAAGGGGTCAATTGAGTCTAAGAAAACGATACTGCATAACAGGAACTTCATATGTGACACAATTAGCCTATATGTAGATACATTATCTTACAATGAAGTGGAGTTTTGACATTTTCTAGTTCTATTTCACAAAGAAAATGAAATAATTGGTGAGAAAATTCAATAAGTGAGAATAAGGAAGTGCTTTTCTCTTGGTTTGGGTTCTTTTCCCAGGTGCTAATAATTCTTTACTGTTCTTTAATTCAGTGGAATTTGAGGCTCCTTGCTTCACTGGATCATAGTACTCTGCAGATTGTTCTCAGACTCTGCTAATTTATTGTCCAAAATTCAAATCCTTATTATTCAATTTTGACGAAGGTATAGTTTTTCCATTAAGTTCTGCATAATGACTATGTTTGTAACAAGGAATGCCATTCTTCCTCCTGAATTTTTTTGTTTATGTTGGCTTTTGGATCTACATATCTTACTCTTTTTATCAAGAATTGTAACTTCTTGTTCAGGAACCAACCTGAGAATTAATTGTTTCCCATTGGGGAAAAATAGATGTCATAATACTTTTTATAAAAAATTACTAAACATATATTTGTTTTTGACTGTTTCATCTCTGATATTGCTCAGCCTTCAAAATAGTTTTTAAAAAGTAAAATGCTATATAAATATGAATTTACTATGTTGTTAATCTTATTGAAACTTGAAAGACATATTAATTTTACTCTTAGCCTTTGAAATTCTTTTATCCTCCTGAAAAACAAAGAGAGTAAGCCATAGTAATGGATCCTAGACAAACAAGAAAGAATTATTTGTCTATTTCTATTATTTTCAGATTTTCCAAAATAAGTACCATAAAAAAAAATTCACCTTCGCCTGTCCAGGCAGTGATGCAGTGGATGAAGTGTTGTACTGAGATGCAGAGGACCCAGGTTCAAAACCCCAAGGTCGCCAGCTTGAGTGTGGGGTTGATGGCTTGAACATTGGATCATAGACATGACCCCATGGTTGCTGGCTTGAAGCCCAAGGGTGCTGGCTTGAACCCAAGGTTGCTGGCTTGAGCAAGGGGTCACTCAGTCAAGGCACATATAAGAAAGCAATCAATGAACAACTAAGGAGAGTAAGAAGCCACAATGAAGAACTGATGCTTCTTATCTCTCCCTTCCTGTCTGTCTGTCTCTATCTGTCCCTCTCTCTCCTGTCTCTGTCACACGCACAAAAAAAGTCCATCTTCTAAAATCTCTATTTCCTTTTTTTTTTTTTAATTTTTTACAGGGACAGAGAGAGGGATAGATAGGGACAGACAGACAGGAACGGAGAGAGGTGAGAAGCATCAATCATTAGTTTTTTGTTGCCGTTGCAACACCTTAGTTGTTCATTGATTTGTTTTCTCACATGTGCCTTGACCACAGGCCTTCAGCAGACTGAGCAACCCCAAGCTGGCGAGCTTTTGCTCAAGCCAGATGGGCCTGCACTCAAGCTGGCGAGCTCGGGGACTCTAACCTGGGTCTTCTGCATCCCAGTCCGATGCTGTATCCACTGCACCACCACCTGGTCAGGCTAAAATCTCTATTTTCTAAACAGCTTTAAGATCTACTTGATGTTCAAATAAATGACATTTTATATTTACCATATGATGAATTTGGAGATATGTAAACACCTGTGGAACCATCATCAGAACCTTGCATTCCTTGCATCTATTAATATCCTGTGTCCCTGGAGCACAAAGACATTTGAGCTGTAAGGTTTTTAATTTTATTTTTTATTTTGTGAGAAATAATTTATTTTGTATAAGGGAATCTGCTGTTATCTGGTACCCAGTCCTTGTCAGTGGTTATCAGATCATTTAAATGAAGGAGATAAGCAGGAAAGATTGTAATGTGCTAAAAAATATTCCCAGGCACTGTGTACTTTATGCAGAGTTTCTATCTGGATTGTATCAGGTTTCAAGTGATCCAAGTATGTGCATATTGGTTTTACAATGGCAAAGGCAATGATAGTTTGTAGCAGCCAAACCAAAAATTATAAGCATCTTAATACCCAATGCTGGATTTCTCATTAGATGTTCTTGTACTTGGAATCACTAAACTCATATGTGTGCTTCTGGAAAGCTACAATTCTCTAATACATTGCTTAATCATTTGCATCTGATTTTATACACAGAACTTAGTGATAAATGTTAAATAAATACAATCTATTATCCTTTTGGTATAATTTTTTCAAGTGTTGATTTTTTTATTTTAGTTTAAAAGGAATTGTTTTTATTCTCTGTGACATGTGAAGATACTATTTTCCTCAATCTTTTCTACTCCCAATGTTGTAGCTAGTAAGAAGTAATGTATGGTCATATAGGTTACAAAGCTGGGACTCTATGAGGATAATATAACAGTATGATAAGAGGAGCACACTATTGGTATTCAAGTATTAAAGAGCATCAACAGTGGATATTCTGAGTAAGCACATTACTCTTGCTTTTTTTTCTTGTTCTTGGTGAAGCATTCTAAATTTTTATGGTCAGGCTATAGGTTCCAAGAACTCTGTACATAAAGTCTAACTTGTTCTCAATATGTAAATTTTTATTTCCCCCCTTCTACCTAGTAAAATTCACACTCAGGATATTCTTTAATTAGTTTCATTTTTAAGAATCTAACAGGATAATCAAAGTAACAAGTTTCAACTGCACAACTTGACATCTCATTAACACTTGTGTTATAACATGGTGCTTGGGTAATTTGAGTTAATGTAGATGTTAGCAAGGTGGTGAAGCTGGGGTATAGAGAGTCAGATTTTCCTGGCATTTGACATGTTACTTTAAAGAAAGTTTAGTTACATTTTCTGAGTACAGTAAATAATCATGAATGTAATAGAATCTCTATATATGGCAGTATAAATGTATTACTTTGTAAATGCTTCTGAAATTTAAGTTAAAACATGATTGACATGGATATAATAGAGCACTATATAATTTGATGGAGAGTTGCCATGTTTTGGCATATTTATTACAAAGGTAACTGGGTAATTGTGATCTAATCAAATTAATTACTTCAAGATATACTATGTATAGTTATAATTATTTTTCTATATTCTCTGAAAAAAAACTCAAGTTCTTTCTTCATGCTTTAAATTTGGATATTTTGACAAATTTCCAGGTTCAATTTAAACACATTATTGAATAAACTGTATGTTTATTTAATTTAAGATATACTTTGTTTTGTGGGAAAAGAGAAGAATGGGAAATCTCGGTATTGCTAGTTTTAAAAATGAGGCTTATATTAGTTAAAATATAAATAATTAATTGCTTTTACTTTAGCTATTCATAAATACTTTTCCATTAGTTTACATAGTAAGTTCTTCACTAAACTCTATAGCCTGAGGTGACCAGATGGTAGAATTATAGTATTTGGAGCTCAGAGGTACTCAAAGTTCATTTAATCCAACATCTTAACTTTACAGAGGTGAGAACTAAGCCTCAGAGCTATGGCTTATATTTTATAAACAGCAGTTTCTTCTTTTATAAAATAAAAGAGCTTTAGATAGACAAATGAGTCTAAGATGAATAGATGGAGACAACTGATCTGCTTATAGTATTGTATTTAACATTCTAAACAAATGAAAGTAGAACCCATGGGAAGGGTAATGATACAGAATGCATTAATACCTGGATGTTGCAAGTTATGCAGTGACATTGCTGTATGTAGTGATTCCCAATTCCCAGAACTAAAGTGTCATTTCCTAAGTAATGGTAAGTGTAATTGGTTTTCAAACTAAGAACTAGGATCATCAGGTATATATTCTGTAAAGCAGTATATAAATCACCATGGATGATTTAACTGTTAAATGTTAAACTTCACAGTATGCTTTCTTGTTCTGCCTTATCTGTTTAAAGCTATAAACCTCTTAAATTCTTGTATGATTATGTTTTGCTTTATAGCATCTTTTTTGAGGGGTGGGGTGGGATGGGAGAATACAGCATTGTTTCCATAAAATACATAATGGAATTTCAAAGTACTCCTTTAAATTCCAGTGATGCATATCTTTATCAAAATATTTTATTTATTTATTTGTATACAGTAATTATTCTTACAAATAGGTATGACATAGAAAAAAAGAAAAATAGGCAAATACCACATGATTTTCTGAATTCTTTAAGGTTTATTCATGTAGTTTTTGATCATAAGGACACAAAGAAGAAAATCTGAGAATATACAAAAGTTCTAATAGATTGGTATCACTTGGTTAATGTAAAGGTATGGGTAATTATTTGCTTTTCTGTTTTTTTTTAAATTTTTTACTATATTTATTGGGGTGACATTGGTTAATAAGATCATATAGGTTTCAAGTGCACATTTCTATGATACATGATTTATATATTGCATTGTGTGCCTATGGGGAAACAGCTGTATTAGGCTTGCTCACTGATTTTCTGAATGCAAGCACTTTGCACAATTAGTGCATGAACATTTGCAAAGCTATGGGTGCTTTCACTTGGGGGTGATTTTTCCAGATTGCCCTCCTGCCACTGTGAGGTGCAGTTCCCTGATTCCCTCAGCCGCCACCATGAGGGGCAGTTTCCCTGATTCCTTTTCCTCCACTGCAAAAAGTGATTTTCCTTTGCTTATTTACTCACCCGTCTCCAATAAATGGAAATGGCCTGATGCTTTTTGGCTCCACAGTTCCTCTGCTATCTTCCTGAATTCAGTGTGAACCTGCCTGACTTCAACCATTGATATTACAGTGCTCGCCACCCAAAGTGCAATCATCTTCCATCACCATATATTTGACCTCCCTATCCTTAACTACCCCTCTAACCACCCTTTCTTCTGGTAACCACCACACTGTTGCCTGTGTCCATGAGTTTCAGTTGTATTACCTACATATGAGTGAAATTATATGGTTCTTAGCTTTTTCTGGTAGCTGGTGGTTGTAAAGCCACTATGGAAAACAGAATGACAGTTCCTCAAAAAAATTAAGAATACATTAATGTTACTGGAATAAGCCAGGATTCATGTTGTCTGTCATCCTTTCATTGCCAACATGATGAGAGCCAGAGACTGAGTAGGTATAAGAGTGACTTTAATTCAAATTGCAGCAACTTGAGATGGCAGGGGACACCTGTCCCAAAGAACGGCCTTAATACTTTCCTGGTGCTGGCAGTTTTTTATACGGATCAGGGGCTGTTAGTAACAGTGTAAGGGAAAACAAAAGACCGTGCAATTAGTCATGTAACAATGTGCAGGAGGCGGGAGTCCAGTTTGCAAGGATGCCTCTCCAGCATGTCCTTCTGCCACTGGCACAGGTCTATCTGGTGTCCCTGATGTTACTCTGCAATGGCTGTAATCTAGCATCTTTGGGAACTTTGTGCTAGAGAATGCCCTTTATTTCTTAGGCAACGCAGTAAAGATTAAGATTTGTGAACCGAGCTTCTAGTTATTTTTAGTGCCTTAAGTCCTTACAGGAAATTCTGTGACTGAGCCCTTACAAGAAATTATTGTAATTTAACCCCTTACATAATCTCTTATTTATTACAACCATAAAGCTACTTTTACTGAAGCCAAATTTCTAACTGTTGGGTTCCCTTATCATTAGCATATAACCTAACAATCCCTCTTTTAAAACTAGAAAACATTTATTTGCAAAGATATATGTACTTCTATATTCACTGCAGGAATATTCACAGTGGCTTAGCCATGGAGGCAAAGTGTCCTTCAATGGAGAATTGGATAAATGAGATACATATATACTATGGAATATTACTCAGCCATAAGAAAATATGAAATACTACCATTTGCAACAACATAAATAGTATCTTGAAAATATTATGCTCAGCAAAATAAGTCAGTCTTTTAATTCCTTAAATTTGTAGTCACTGTTTTATTTTTCTAATGTTGTAAACAACATATTTTTATTGTGAGAAAATTTTGAAAATATAGAACATATGCTTGAGAATATTTTCTATAATTACAAATGCAGATCAAAAATAAAATATTAGTTAATGATCTGCTTTAAATATGAAAATTTCAGCATGTAATAATTGCATTCTTTTCCATTTACCCCCCCCAATTATTTTTTTTAATGTTAGCTGGGATTTAGTTTCAGGTTAGTATTATTTCTTTGAATACTAATTTTTAGATACCATTTTGATACTTACTTTGAAGTTTATGAACTTTTAATAATTATTACAATTATAAAATTAATCACACTTATAAACAGAATTGTTGATTGAATTATTTTACTGTTATTAATTATTTTTAAGTGAGAGGAGAGGAGATAGTGTGACAGACTCCTTCCTGCATGTACCCCAACTAAGATCCACATGGCAACCCTTGTTTTTGGCTGATGCTTGAATCCAAACTATTTTTAGTGCCAGAGGCTGATGCTCAGACTAACTGAGCTATCCTCAGCACCTGGGGCCAGTGCTCCAACCAATGAAAATACTGGCTGCAGAAGCATAAGAGAGAGAGAAGAGGGAGAGGGAGAATTAAAGAACCAAATAGTTGCTTCTCCTGTGTGCCTTAACCAGGAATCAAACCTGAGCTCATTATCATTTTATAATTCTGAAATCTTCAGAGTTGATTCCTTTATTTGAGTTCACCTGCTAGTTAGATTATGTTTTTGAGAAATTTCTTAGGAAAATAATATAGGTTTTACACATTCTTGTTTAAAATAACTTTAGTTACTTTTGAACTTGAAAGAACAATTACCTGGATGTGGAATCCTTGTTTCAGAATAATTTTTCTTCCAAACCATTGATTCCTGGTCTTTTGCACTGTAGAAGTGAAATCTGATTCTAAACTGATACCTTTTTTTTTTTTTTTTCATTTTTAAGATAATGTTTTTCTTTCTTTTCTTTGCTGTGGCAATTTTAAACCTCTTACATAATAAGACTTAAAAAAACACAAGATTAAAAATATTTGTTTCCATTCAGTGTACATCTAGGATTTAAACTTTTACTTGGTAAAAAGTACTTTTACTTTTAAAACCCTTTTTTTATCTGAAGAATCATGTTTTGCTCTATTTTAGAAATTTTCCATTACTCTTTAACTATTGTTCAGTATCTGTATTTTCTGTTGTTTTCAGGACACAGATTTCTCTAAATTTCTTTTATAATGTTTATTTACCTATTAATTATTTTTGAGTTCTGGAAAATTTCTAGAGTTTGTCTTATATTCTAATTGCATTATCTGCACATTTTATAAGTTGTTCAATATCTTCATTGTGTTTGGTAATTTTACAATTCAGTTTTTAGTTTTCATGCTTCTTCTCTGATCTCAGAAAGCAATCTGTTTTTTTAACTGCTTTCATATCAGAAGTTGGAATGTTTCCTTGAGTATTATTGAAAAGATAAATCCCAACTTTTCTTGTATTTTTCTTCTGTTTCTTATTTTTAATTGAGTTTATTGGGGAGACACTGGATAACATAATTATACAGATTTCAGGTGCCCAATTCTACAACAGATCTCTGTACACCATGCTGTGGTCTTACCCTCCACAATCTAATTGAAGACTTCATCCATCACCATTTATCCCCCATATCTTCTTCCATCTCCCCCCATCCACAGCAATCACCGCACTCTTGTCCATATCCATGAGTCCTTTTTGTCCTTTTTTGCTCACTCCTTCCACTCCCCTTCCCAGCTCCCCAAACCCCTCATAAAGTTCATCAATTTTCTCTGATTCTTAATGTCATTCTCTTCCTTGGAAATACAGTTCTTCATACATTTTATGACTTTTCCTCCTATTGTTTTTCAATCTTTATAGGAAGAGACACTTGCCCTTCTAGGCATCTTCTGGCCTCCTGGCCACTAACTCTGAAGGAAGCTTCACCTTACTGGTATTGGCCTGACATCTTCTAATTCTAGTCCAGGGTTATGAAGTAAGATTCAATTAGTGTTTCTTCTCCTTCTTTGTCATTGACTTCTATATATTAATCTGTCTTATTTTATTTGCATTTTATGTAGCAAAAATTCCTTATATTTCTAAGAGACAGAAGGTATTATAGTTTACATAATTAAAGTTATTGAATATTTTTTTATTCTATAACCCCCTATATTTATTGATGATAATGTTCTAGCAAGACACTTTTTTGTTATTCCAAAATGTTACCTGAAGTACCCAGTATACAGTGTGTCCGTAAAGTCATGGTGCATGTTAGTCCTGTGGCCAGCTAAAAGTGCACCATGACTTTACGGACGCACTATATTGTACAGATGAATTACTGTATGTTTAACTTTTGAGCAAATTACACAGTTATCTGGCTTTGACTCTCTGACCTGTCTGCCTTCCTTGTACTTTGTTTTCCATCCATGTAGAACCATGTACTGTTCTCTTCAAACAACTACACTGTTATACCTCTCCCTTAAATGCTTGGCACACTCCTGAAAATGCATCCATCCATTTTCAGATTAAAGAATTTCTGTCTTCTAAACAGATCTATTCTTTATTAAAATAATTATTCTATTGTTTTAGTTGTTATTTATAACAGATACATCTTTCCACTTATATATAGGCTTTTTGAAAGTAGATAATATAAATTGTTCAATCCTGTATTAACAAAATGCCTGGTATATAGAAGTTATTTGAATGATTGGATGGATGGATGATTGAATGGAACAAGCCCATCACAAACACTTTGAACAAGCAAATCAATAGATCATGTTTAACTGCCAAGTATGAAATGGTATACTTTGATCATCAGGTCACTTAGAAAAACATTTCAATAAAAAAATCCAAGTATTGCAACCAATCATTTATCTACTCTTTAATGAACTAAGGCTGCAGATGTAAAGATTTAGCAGAAAGCTTGCAGCCTCACATCTTTCCTATATCTTTAAGAGACCTTCAATTTTTATAGAACAAGTTTGTATAGTTTTAAAATTTTAGTGAATAGTAATTTTGAAAATACACATATATGAAATCTCTAAAGTCATAGTTTATGTTGGAGAGGCATATTGGGTTAAGGAATCTTATAGACCCTTCATTCAAATCTGTGGTTCCCATATTTATCTATGATGTTCTAGAAAGGTTTAATATTTACCAGTTGCATGACAATATTTGAAGCTCTGATCATTAATTGTTTCATTTTGTTTTTAAATATGTAAATGGGAATAAACACGATTGATATATAGTACTTATTTGAACCTTTTATCTCCTTAAACCTTTATAAAATTATAGGAAAGTATAGTGTTTCTTAATATTAATTATGTGAGGAATTGACATTTAAAAACAAACCAGTGACATTAATATCACAATTAATATTAATATCTTTCTAAATTTAAAAAAATGTCAGTGAAGTCTTAAATTTGACCTGTGCTTTTATGATTAGGGGGAAGAAGAAACTACATTCCTTCTTAGTTGTGGTGTACACAGTACTCAAAGTTTTTCAATCACTAAATACTCGTTAGTGAGGTTTCAAATGACTTGCCCTCTTGGTGCATCATTTGATGCTAATAATGGAAATAACATATCCTGTTTCATAACTTTATAGTTTGCAAAACTCTTTCACACACATTTAATCCTCTGATGCCCAATGGTAATGAAATGTTTTCTAATTATTATGCATCATTGGGCAGGGTGAGCCTAAAGGCCAAAAGCTGTTAGCAGGTTTTAATTATAGCCATTTACTTTCTTCCAAACTTTAATTGACATTCCCACAGGTTAAAATCCTTAAATATTCTATACATTTGCTTTCTTCAGCTTTGCCTCTATTAATCACTTAAATATACTGTATTGTCTACTTGATAAATATTTGTGAGTCAATCTAGTATGTCTCCTACTATAGATGATTTAATGCAGGTTGCTAAAAGCTTTTGTTTTCTATTAAACATATTAATAACTTGTGCTGGAAACATAATAAATAAATTACAAAAATGGTTATTAAAACTGAAAGTAGTTAAGAAAGACTACTTTTGCACATGCCAGTCATAGAGATATAGTATAGTTGGCCAACATTATATTGATTTATAAATCATAAAATATATGGATAATTGTGATTGGAAACCTAATTAAATAGAAATCAAAGAGGTATGCAGAACTTCATGAGGGCATTGAGTTCAGTGACCTTTAACTTTTTTCATCTTATGGAATCCAGTCACACAGTCAAGGGTATTGAGTCTTTTTCCCCAAGAAGATAATGAAAACAAAACCCTTTTTCCCCAAGAAGATAATGAACATTTACAGTTAAACTTTAAATATATAACATAATTGACTATTCAAGTGATGGAGTGATGTTTTCCTGAAATCTATATACACTTATTGATCAATGTCATCCTGTTAAAATTAATTTTCTAAATAAAAAAGAAAATAAATGGTTGAACAAAGAAAAAAATATAAATATATATACACACATATATGTAATATTTAGGGTAAATTATAAGAATACAAAATTGAGGAGTAGTAGTATTTGGAGTTGGTTTTATTTCTATAATTTAAAATTCAAATAGACAAAAATGGGCTATTCCATTTGTAGTTGAACACTAGAGTAAGAGCACTCATTTTAAATTTTCTTATACTTAAGTGCAAAACAAATAAGAGAACACCAAATATCATGCATAATATTTGCAGATCAACAGAAAATAAAATAATATAAGGAACAAATTCTTTACAATTGTGATGAAAAACCCCCATCCTAGCTTGATTATTTCTACATCTAATTGGTTGTGTGTGTATAAACACACACACACACATACACACATACAGCTTTGATATTTTCATTTTCTATTTCTTTGGTACATTACATATTTGTTTCAAACCTTGGGACAAACCCTTCCTATATACATGCCCTTTGTATGTGAATGTGGTTCTTCCCATTAAAGAGGCAATGCATATTTCTTTGGCTCTGATTTTAAGCTCCTCCATGTGACTTCCTTTAGCTAATAGAATAAGGAAGTAACAATATGCCAGTTCTAGCCTAGGCCTTAGGTGAACTTGCATGCTGCTCCAACTGTGTCCAGCCCCGATCAGCTGACTTCCAGTGGACTCACAGCTTTATGAGCCAGTCAACCTGAATATACTGTGTATCCAGCTGTCTCAATCTATTGATCTCTTTATTCACCTATCTCTTTATGTATCTAATCCCTTAAATCTGTTGTGGGTTAAAATTTGAAATATTATTAATTTAGATTCTTTGCAGGGAAAAAAAGAGATAACATTTGTCAAGCACTCTCCTTTGGACTGTAAGTACAAAAAAGGCAGAGAGCTGCTGCATTATTCCAAATACCATAAATACACATCTTCCATTATAAAGATATTTGTTCAAATTTCAAAGCAACAAAGACTGGAGGCAGTTTTTTTATTTTCAAAGTTTCAGATAGTTTGATTGTGCTTCATGGTATGAAAAAGAACCTGAACAAGCTTACTAGTTCTCAGAATTGATTAGACCATATTTATTGAACACTTACTATGGTTCATAATGTACTGGAGACTGGAGAGATAGTTAACAAAAGACACGTGATTCCTGTCATTCCTGTCTGGTGGAAAGGCTGGCATTAATCCAAATTGCACTATTAAATACATAATGACTTATTGTAGTGACAGTAAAAAAAAGTACAGGATCCTATGGGAGCATATAGTAGCTTTTTTTTCTCATAGACTGTAGTGTCAGAGAAAGTTTGTTAAATGATATTTTAGCTAAATTTGAGAAATAAGAGGTAAGTAGTTGGTAATCAGGGTAAGGAAAGTGGGACTTGGACAAGAGCATTACAAGTTAAGTGATAAATTGTTCAAAGGTCCAGGAAAAGAAAAACACATGGTAAATTCTTAAAATGAGAAAAAATAGCCAATGTGACTAGGCAGTGATGAGTGAAAAAGAAAACCTGTGGTAAGGTTGCATACGACACAGGGAACGTATCATGTAGAACGCTGTTGCCTGTTTAAAAATTTGGGTCTTTATCCTAAATTCAATGCTATTAAAATATTTTAAACAGATAGAATTATGTTCAGATTCACATTTAGAAAGACCACTCTGGATGCAGTGTAACTGAAAACAAGAAAGGAAAATAGATGTAGGGAGACCAACTGCGAGGTGGTAGTGGTGGTTCAGGTGTGAGCAAATGTGGCTTAGACTAAGAGAGTAGGGGAATTTTGGAAGCAAAGTTCAGATTTGTATGATAGATTGGATATTGGAAGTAGTCAGCTTAACCATGACTACGTATCCCACAATCTCAATGGTGTACAACAATGTTTATTTAGCTCACACGCCTATGAGTTGCTGTCTATTCTGGGCTTTTAGGTAGCTGTGCCATGGACCTTCCTGATTCTGGGTCTTTACACACTCTCACTTGTCACATGCTGGCTGGTTTTATTAGTTGTTGTTTCATAGTGTTACCCTCGTTTTCTCACTTGACTAGATTGTAGGTTCGTGAAAATATGAACCTTCGTCACTCTTTAAAAATATTCTGCAGTGTGACATTAAGTATATGACTAAATAAATGGTAGGCCATTACTAACTTAAGTATTGGTTTATCTACCAATTTGTTTAAAGCTGGAATAATTGTTCAGAATTTAGAAGGGATATATTGAATCACTTTCTAACTGGTTGGTTGATTGATGCATCAATATATTAATTAATTTACTCAACTCTCTATTTAGCAGTTACTCCAGTAGGCTTTGTACTAGGTCTTGAGGATTAACCAAATTCTAAAACCTTATCCACCTCCTCATGGAATTAAGTCTAGTAGGGGCGAGAGACCTAGGAAGAAAAACAGTATGTGTAATGAGAGTCTAAGATATCATTGAGTACCATTAGTTAACTATTATAAAAGACATTTTAAAAATATACTCTTGCAAAATAACTGTTAAAATTTCAGATGGATATATCTGAATTATGTAGTTTGAGTGTAGTGCACTTTGCCTGTATCTTTTCAAAGACCAGTTAGTTTCATTCCAAACTCTTGCTCTATAGCTTCATTTAAGTGCAGAATCCTCCCACTTCTGCCTTCTGCACACAAAACTGTTCTTGCTCTGTTTCATTCATTGTAGCTTACAAGTTCCAACCTTCAGTGAGTAATGTTGAGATGAATTTTATCCTTTACCAGGAGTGCAAAAATCTAAATACAAGAGAAGTATTTTGACAAATTCTCTTTAAGCTTCCACATATCTTCTAATTCCAGTCATTGTATAAACAATGTGAAAATTCTTAAAGCTGATACACACAAATGAATGAGGATTTTATGGCTTTTGACTAAAATTAAAGAAGAAAAATCTTTAAGAGATTTTATAATGGAAAAGAATGATGTTCTCTGATTTATTCCCAGTTATTATTTAAAATTGAGTACTGATATAAAATCACACAAGAATTTATTTTCAATTATTTTTTCTGAACTTACAATTTAGAAATAACTTCATCTTTAATTTTGTAAAGAAAACTGGAAGACTACCTCATTTTTAATGTTATTTTTAACACTGGTGAATAAATAATCTATACTTTATCCATTAGCTATATGCTAGATTATGTTAAGAAATCTTACCAAGAGCCTGACCAGGTGGTGGCACAGTGGATAGAGCGTCAGACTGGGATGTGGAAGACCCAGGTTCGAAACCCCGAGCTCGCCAACTTGAGCGTGGGTCCATCTGGCTTGAGCAAAAGCTTGTCAGCTTGGACCCAAGGTCGCTGGCTCCAGCAAGGGGTGGTTCGGTCAGCTGAAGGCCCGAGGTCAAGGCACATGTGAGAAAGCAATCAATGAATAACTAATGTGTCTCAACGGCAATGAAAAACTAATGATTGATGCTTCTCACCTCTCTCTGTTCCTGTTTGTCGTCTATTCCTCTCTCTGACTCTCTCTCTGTCCCTGTAAAAAAAAAAAAAAAAAAAAAAAAGAAATCTTACCAAGAATAAACTAAATTATGTTGGGAAATCTTGCCAAATATGATAGATTTCCTATCCAAATTGAAAGTTTACAGTAATTATTTCTATTATTTACACTTCAAATTTATTTGGTTTCAAATAGCTAAGTAACTAAAGTGAAATCAGAATTTTAATCATGGAAGAGTGCTAAAATGATTAAAGGTTCATAAAAATAAAAGAGACATTCTATGGTTATGTTTTTAGCCTTTTTTTTCTTCCTTCAAACCAATGTTTTATTTTTTATTTCAATATTTTGCTCTCTTGGTTTTAAAAGTAAAAAAGTGATTCTACATAATTGAATTACTAGTTGAACAGCAAGCGTTATGTTTTAAACAAAATTATTGCTCACCACATGAAATCATAAAATGATCGTAATTTCTTTCTTTTTGAAATTTCCATGAGAGATAGAGAGAAAAAAAAATTTTGATAGGTAAAGCCTATATAATTAAAGAATTTTTATTACCTGGTATTCAAAGGCTTACTTTAGGTTTATAGGACAGAGTTCATATATCTTAGTTTATAGTTGCCCACAGAGAGACAATACTTAAAATTTTGCTGTACACCATGTTAAAATTCTTTCCCTTCTTAAACTCAGCCACTTTTTTACAACCACACATTTCTTTCAAAGCAATCCACTATCTCTTGCATTTACACACACACATTCTTTCTTGCACACATACTTACACACATGAATTTGAAAAATGCAAAGTAGATCCTATTGTACACATTATGAAGTGGATATTGTTTTAAGACTCTATCTGGAATTCTTTAGTGTTAGTCTATATACATATGGATCAATATTTACCAAGTCCAGTGTGTTCCATAGAACTGACATGCCATGATTTATTGAGTTATTTTCTGGCAGAAAATAGATTAATTTGATTTATTTGCTTTAAAAATTAGCAATGAACTTTCTTATCCATGAATCTTTGGAAAATATTAATTTCAATAGGTTAGATATATGGAAGTACAGTTCATTCATGTGGTTTAGAGAAATGTTAATTTTGATAGGCATTGACAAAAGTACCCTCTAAAAATTGTTTATGACTTTAAAACTTCTATCAATGTGTTAGATATTATCAAATTTTAAAAATTTATTTAACCTGAGGACTAAAAATTAAATAATGATATTATTTTATCACTTGTCCTGAGTACTATTAATGTTTAGCACAGTTTCGTATATATATTTAGTATACTGTTTTTCCTCCAGTGAATTCTTTCCCTGTATTTTTTAATCCAACTTCTTATAATATAATTGTCTCTTTTATTAACAACATGTACGATCTTTATATACAATGCTAACTGCTACTTGTGTTAAACATTTTGCAAATACATTTTCTCAGAATTGTTTATTATTTTTTTATTGATTACTTACTTTTTATTATAGGCATTTTATTAAATTAAAATTCATATATCATAAGATTTACCATTAAAATTTCATAAAAAGTATACAACTGAGTCATATTTAGTATGCTAACAGTTATGCAACCATGAATTCTAGAACATTTCCATCACTCCAATAAGAAACTCTTTGCCTCTGAGCATTCACTCTTCAATTCCTTTGACCCCTGCCTATGACATCCACTCATTTATTTTCTGTTTCTGTAGATTTGCCTGTTCTGGATATTGTATGAACGTGAATTTGTACAAGGGCTGCATGTTCATTAATATTGTTGCATTATTTTATGGTTCTATGATCAAATATTTTTGCTTTTTCCTTTATATTGAATTTATTTCTTGTAGTTAATGATGATAAGTTTTGCCAAGTTTTAAGTTATTTATCTGGTTGACACATTAATTTTTTTTCAAATTGTGGGAGGCCCTTTCTCATTTTTCAAGATTAAAAATACATTATTCTATTGTGCATTATTTTAAGTTTTGTTATTTACTTTACCACCTTAATAATTCTGTAATTCATTTTGTGTATGGTGTTGGTAGGATGTCAATTTAATCTTAATTCAAGGGACTAATTGCACTTTTTAAATAATCCAACATTTCCATGTTAATTAAATTTCTATTTTTTCTCATATATTAGCATGCACGCACACATACACGTGCAAATACACACACACACACACACACACACCTCTTTTTCTGGACTTTCCAGTTTCATTGATTTAATTTTTTATTTTTATGCTAATATACTGCTTTCATTTTCATAGCTTTATAGTATGTTTTGATATTTGATTTTTGATATTTGTTATGGTAAATCACCCCAACTGTCCTCCTAAATAGCCTTATCTGGCTCCATAAAAGTTCTATGAGTTTGACTGAAATCATATTGAATTTATAATTATTTTATGGAGAATTATTGTTTCTTTCAAGTCAAACTTAATGACTCATAGTTATGCAATCATCCTTATATTTAAAATTCCCCTTTCACCTGTCTATGTACCTTGTTTCTATTTAGGTTACTACTACACCAGAGGAAAGGTGTAAACCATGCTGTTGGTTTTCCAACTAGCTACCTTGTGGGTTGGGGCTAGTTGGAGCAATGTCTTACCTCTTGTCTCAGTGTTCATAATACTGGCTTTTACCTGCATACAAATTCACTGCCGTCTGCAGTTCTCTAAAGACTCACCTGCTGCTCTTTCCTATAACATCCTACACCTACTAATTCGGGCTCTGAAGATTTTTCAATCACTCCTAGTTCTATAGCAGTTTTTACCCTTATGTGTTTCTTTGTTTGTTTGTTTATTTATTTATTTATTTTTATTAATTTTAATTTACTGTGTTAACATGGATTCAACACCTATCCCCCTCACCCTTGTCCCAATTTATACATCTTATGCCCCCCTCCCCCTAACTCCCCGACCCCTTCCCTCTGGGATTTGCTGTCCTGTTATCTGTGTTATGTATATATAATTTCACTAATCTCTTCACTTTTTCTGATCCTATCCCCTCATCCCCCTTCCCTCTAACAGCTGTCCCTCTGCTCCCTGTGACCCTGCCTCTGCCTCTATTTTGTTTCTTAGTTCATTTGTTCCTTAGATTCTACATATAATTGAGATCATATGATATTTGTCTTTCTCTGCCTGGCTAATTTCACTTAGAATAATAATATCCAGGTTCATCCATGCCTCACACCTGTCAGAATGGCGCTCATTAACAAATCAACACACAGTAAGTGCTGGTGAGGACGTGGAGAAAAGGAAACCCTTCTGCACTGCTGGTGGGAATGCAGACTTGTGCAACCACTGTGGAAAACAATATGGCGTTTCCTCAAAAAGTTAAAAAATGGAACTTCCCTTTGATGCTGCTATCCCACTATTGGGAATATATCCTAAGAATACCAAATCACTGACTCAAAAGAAGATATGCATTCTCATGTTTATTGCAGCATTATTTACAATAGCCAATATCTGGAAATACCCTTATGTGTTTTTAATTGTGCTTTCCTCTAGGTTTGATTATTATGAGATATAATCTCATCAACTGTAATTATTTAGAAATATCTCCTATATCTTGTTTCTCAACAGTGTTTTAGATTAAAAATATTAAGCCACAGTATTGGTAATATTTAGTAGAATGATTGTTATCCTTCTTGTCACAGTATTAGTAAGTTTTAAAAATATTTTATGAGCCTGACCTGCGGTGGCACAGTGGGTAAAAGCATTGACCTGGAATGCTGAGGTCGCTGGTTTGAAATCCTGGCCTTGCCTGGTCAAGGCACATATGGTTTTTGATGCTTTCTGCTCTCCCTGCTTCTCTCTCTCTGCCTCTCTCTTTCTCTCTCCCTGTCTCCTCTCTTTAAAAAATAAATAAATAAATAAATAAATAAAATTTTATGAAAGAAAGCCATTAACAAGGCCTTGTGAGATTCAGTTTCTGTATTCATAAAGCAAGAATTATGACACGTTCTATTACAAGGCTATTTTGGAGTTTAAATGTACCTTAAGCCCTACTGTAAAATACATTCAATAAATATCAAAGAACCTTCCTTTCCTTTAACTTGATCAAAAACTCAACCCCATAAAAATTATGACCCAAATGTAATAAAATTGTTACTGGTAAAAAATAGGTCATCTTTTGAAAAAAAAATTGCAGCATGTGAAATTTTTCAGGTGAAACAAACCTGTTACCAGAAAATCTGCAGGAAAAATGATAGGGAACTGAAATTTGGTAAGATGTGTTTGGTCCCATGGCTATAATCTTGTAACAGCAAGAAAACTTCATGAGTAAAATGATATTAGGGTGTTCCCAAGAAATGATAGTGACTATGTTTGTGTTGTCAAGCTTATTTTTTGTTGTGTAGCTGCTGCAGTAACAATTCATTACCTCAGTGACATCTCAGTGAAAGGTAGGTTCCAGAAGCCCATGCAACATCATAGTCTCCTCAATATGATACCACAGTAGCCACTTTCAAAACCCTAATGGTGGATTTTGTCTGTGACAAAATGGCACCAGGTGTTAGACTGGTGGGGTCAGATTAGACCTTTGTTCAGCAACTTCCATACTTGAGTTCTAGCTAAGAAAAATTCAGAATCAAGACTCAAACTATTGGAAAATGTTTATGTAGAAAGTCATAGAGGTAGAGGAAGTGAGCTGTAGAAGAAATGGGCCCAGGAAACAAGTTACAGAGGAAAAAGAAGTATCCTTGGATCTTAGGAGAAAGAGAGATGTTAGGAAAATGTCCTGGAGCAAGGGGCTGGGATGCTCCACAGAGAAAGCCCAGCTGAGTCTTCTGTTTAACGGATACTTATTTTGAGGGTTTAGGGGAGGATCTTAATAGAATATGCCTCAACTTTCCAGGTGTATTCTTTTAGGGTTGAGGTCCTTACTGATTGATCAGCACCAGGGCAGCGGGTCATTGTCAATGCATCTGGTCCTAAGGTCTGCCATGGCAATGCTTGTCTGGTTTTGCTGCTTTTCTGGACCTGGAGCTGAAACACAACTGAGGACTAGATGTACTTAATGTGTGTGATGATTGTACTGGGGGCTTAATGTTTAAGGGCTATTCTCTGGCCCCCTTGATCATTTCCCTTTAAGGAAGTCTAACCTACGTGTACAATTGCCAGGGGAGGAGAGATCAAGGGGTCTTAAATGCATGACTAGCAATATACTAGGGCAGGAAAGGTCACCCTGGGGGTGAGGTCCTTAAATTCCCAGTTTTTCCCATTGCTAGGTACTCAAGGCTTTTCACCTGGTGACATTCCATACCTGGCCCACCTTACTTGGACCACCATCTTAACACTGCTCATGTCTGTTTAACTGCCTACCACATATTGCTCTAATTAAAATATAGTCTTTAAAAGTGATTGTCCTCTTTATAATCATAAGCAGTTATTGCATGAACTCTCAAAATTCAGAATGCAGATTTTACAAAATGTAGCTTTTTGCTTATTTATCAGTTTTTTTTTAAACTCCAATCTGAATGCATATAAAAAGTAGAGGCTTTTAGCAGGCATTAATAACTCCATTACCGATGAGAAATAGAAAAGGTGAGTGATGGTCACTGAATAATAGTGTGGTATGTCAGGGTGAATCATGGATCTATGATGAATTTTTTGGGTATTTAGGCTAGCATTTTCTCCTGGTTCCGTAATGCTGCTTTTCTTTTTTCTTTTTGATGTACATGAAGGGCAACTGCTCTCATGCTAAATTTTGCTCATTTTTTCATGGCAGATTTGGCATTCAAATCAAAACATAAATAAATTAAAAAAATGAAGTACTGTACATGTCTGGAAGCATCTAGAGTGAATTTGAAATTTCAAGGACACCTTGAAGGTACCAATGATTCATGTAACAGGAATGTTAGCCAACCCTGATGTAATATTGTATATGAAGGGCTTTTCACTTACAAAGGTCTCAGTATTTAACAAAATTAAATGTCCAAAAGGCATCCATTTAATTCTGTACAGACTAATGATGTATAAATCAGATTGGAAGGACCTGAGCAGTCACTTAACATACAGCAAGTGTTTATAGCAACTGAGCAAAGCAGATAAAAAGAACCCTGTTCCTTTGAAACTACAGGGAAAGAGTCTAAGCAGGAGGCCAAGGCGTCCAGGCATCCGACTAAGCTTACTCTGTCCAGTCTGCAGGGACATGACCACGGGGCCAGCTATATTTGCTAACCACACATTAAAACTTATGAAATGTTTATTTTTGGCTTCTCTGGCTAGGGAAAGTTAAAGATCATATCTGTAACCAAATAAGCTTATGAGTCCTCTATACTTCAGGCTTTCTCTGTAACCTTAGTCTGCAAACAAACACAGATTTATCCCTTTTACAAGGGAGGAGAGATTATCATTCTTTATCAGTGAGCTACCACAAATAGTACTGAATTATATACAGCTGCTAACATCAGAATTATTTGAAGCCTTATGCTATTGTGAGACTAATTTGAAGATCAGCACTACCATCTGTCTGCCTCTTAGAAACCATTATTGCTGTTAGGACTGTTCTTTCTCCTTGGAAAAAAGAGCATGCTAGTCTTACTCAGTGTCAAGTTTTTAAACTGTGTTAGGGAACCCACTCATGTCCCTATAATGTGAAACACAGATGAGCTATGCAGATGTACAACTTCATTCATATAGTCCATCTGGTGCTCAAAAGAAATTTGTACATTTTGAATGAACACTTTCTTCCTAGAAATATATAGCACATTGGCCTTTTAGAATGATTAGTTCTGTTCTAAACTATATTACTAAGGCAAGATTAAGTTAGAATATATACATTTGATAAAAATCTCATTGGCTTGAATTTATGGGAAAGGAGGAAAGAATGTCACTGAGAAATTCAGATTCTTTTAAGTGATATTTAATTTTATTGTATTTAAGTACATTTAGCAACAGAAGTCAGGCTAACAATGTTTGCCTATGCATGCTGTGATGAATAAATAAGAATTCACTTTAATTTCCTCATAATTCTATGCTTTTGATATTCCAGGAAGATTTATGGTGGCGAACCATATTTAGCCTAGAGTTTCCTGACAGCTAAGATACAAAGTGAAAACTGTTGAAATAATTAGTGCTATTTGTCAGATAAGAGGAAAGACGAGCCTGACCAGGAGGTGGCGCAGTGGATAGAGCTTCGGACTGGGATGCCAAAGACCCAGGTTTGAGACCCCGAGGTTGCCAGCTTGAGCGAGGGCCCATCTGGCTTAAGCAAAACCTCTCCAACTTGGACCCAAGGTTGCTGGCTCCAGCAAGGGGTGGCTCAGTCTGCTGAAAGCCCGCAGTCAAGGCACATGTGAGAAAGCAATCAATGAACAACTATGGTGTCACAACGGCAGCGAAAAACTAATGATTGATGCTTCTCATCTTTCTTTATTCCTGTCTGTCTGTCCGTATCTATCCTTCTCTCTGACTCTCTCTCTCTCTGTCTCTGTAAAAAAAAAAAAAGAGGAAAGACGATTTTCTGAGCAGGGACAGAATTTTTACTGACATTGAACTTAAGGTAAAGGTATTGCTCCTCATAAATTTACTATTCCAAAGTAGTTAATTACTTAATTTTCTTTGTTTATCGGGTACCTACTATATAATCAGACTTTAATACCTTGTATGCTAGCTATTAAGGTTTATATAAAAGTAAGACAAAGTCCCTTACTCAAGGAGCCAACAGTCTATATATAAATAAAGTGGTAAATAATGATTTTTATAAAAATGCAACTTTACTCAAATAGATATGTTTTCCTTTTTCTTTTATAAACATAGGAACATAATATTGAATCTTAATTGATATTTGAGACAGTACTTTCAGGACTACACATTTAAGTCAGAGCATAGAGAATTGAGAGCAACAGAAGCTTAACATATCCATTGCACTGTTTTTTTCTCAAATATTAGATGTATGAAATGAACCTGTGGCAAATTTTGGATCAAAGGTTATTTATGGCTTACTTTTGAGATAAGAGTCTTAGGACTTGAATATTTCATATTGTTGATTGAAGACTTTAGATTAGCTTTTTAGGAAGCACGTTTTTAATTTTCTTGTGAGACTTTTAAAAGTCCAATTGAAGTTTTGTTGTTGTTGTTTTCCACTATAGGTGGCCAGTCATCATCTGCTTCTCTTGGAAATCATAGGGCCAGGAAAAAGGACCAATGTTTTCCTGCAGTGAAACCTATGAAAGTATTTGAGCCCTGCACTTGGTTGCCATCCCAGAATTGATGCCATACAGCACAGAGAAGGTGACTTAGGATAACTGAGGGACACATCAGCCTCCTGAATACAAGAGCCTACAGCTTATTTGCAATGCAGCCCTATCACATAATATACTGCCTGGCATACACACTCAATAAATGTTTGTTGAATTAAAAGAAATTAAAGTGAGAGGTTAGCACAATATAGAAATTACCACAATGAATTTTTAAGTAAATTAAAAATTTACTTAAATTTTATGATGAATTTTCAGTAGTCACTCTGATACAGAGATTAATATAAATCTTATTTACAAGAAATTTGTAATATTTCTGGGAGGTGGACATTAATTACTAAAATAGTGTATGTATAAGGGCTAGAGAAGCACAGAAGAAAGCAATTGATTTGCCTCAATAGATTGGGGAAAGCTTTATACGCCTTTTTTTTTTTTTTTAAACAGAGACAGAGAGTGAGTCAGAGAGAGAGAGACAGACAGACAGGAATGGAGAGAGGTGAGAAGCATCAATCATTAGTTTTTCATTGCCGTCGCAGCATCTTAGTTGTTCATTGATTGCTTTCTCACATGTGCCTTGACTGCGGGCCTTCAGCAGACTGAGTAACCCCTTGCTGGAGCCAGCGACCTTGGGTCCAAGCTGGTGAACTTTTTGCTCAAGCCAGATGGGCCCGCGCTCAAGCTGGCTCTCTGGGGTTCTCGAACCTGGGTCTTCCGCATCCCAGTCCGACTCTCTGTCCACTGCGCCACTGCCCGGTCAGGCAAAAGCTTTATATTCTTAAATGAGATAACATTTGAGTTGCATCTTTAAGAATGAGAATAAATTAATCAGGTAGAGAAAGAGGAACAGTGTTTAGTACTGGCTTAGGCACCTACTGCTCCAGAATTTAGCTTCAGCAAACAATCCTTATTTATTTTCTACATAAATATTCCATTTGAATAGGGCTTCACAAGGACAGATTATTTCTACTCAATGTGGATTCAGCTGGGTTGCCTGGAAATTTGTTGACTGCTGGTTGCTGGTTGGCAGATTAACTAGGGCTGCCCGACGGAGTTCTTTCTATCAAACTGCTAGAACGTTCTCACAGTGTGGGAACCAAAAGTTTGGGAAAGAATATCATTACGTAAGTAGGTTAAGGGCTTTCTCTAAACTGTGCCATCATTCATGATCATTAAATTATTTGGAATCTGAATATTTTATTTAAATATTAATAATGAAGTCATCTCAAGATCTTTCAGTTTTTCTTAGAATATCTCTTCTTGGAGCCATTTGAAAGATATGACTTATGCTTGGTCTCCTATAAGTCCCAGAAAGAAAAGTCTTCTGGTAAACTCCCAGGAAAATGTGAACAACATATGTCAGAAATTTTAGGTCCTATACCACAAACACTGGGAGCTGTCTTTATTGTATAGAGCTCATTTGAATCAGAGTCAGGAGACCTATACCATACAATGGGGAATACCTGGAAGTATCAGGGAATCAGGTCTGATTCTCAAAGAATGGTGTTTCATAGACTCATTTCCTTCACATAATTTTAGAAAGCTATGTAGCAACAATAGAATAATCTTTGCTGTAAGCATCCCTTTCAGGGTGAGAGAGGAGATATAGTGAAACTGTTGCCGTGGGTGACATGAATAGTTAAAGGAAGTGAGGTATGCTGCATCATGAAGATTAAGGCTGCTGTTGCCTTGGTCCAGAATTTTGGGCAGCAGTAAAGAGAATGTCAGACTAAGGTTTCCATCTTTTTATAGCTCCACTGTAGAAAGTACATCATCAACTCTTAAAATGAGTAGATATTTAACTTTATATCTTATGTTCTACTAGGCACTCATCAGTGCATTACTTCCTTCTATCTTAACTATTTTTCTGAATGGTAGTCCTTTTTTTCTTATTTCGCCTATGGGGAATCTAAGATTCCTTGAAGGATTAAATTGGCTAAGACCACCAAACTGAGACAAGATTTAAGCCAAATCTGTTTTACTCCAGGGTCTATATTCTTCCACTATACAAAAATGTCTCTGTAAAGTCTTCCATCTTATACTTATTGAAATATAATTTATATACCATAAAATTCACCCATTTTGAATGTGCAATTCAATTATTTTTAAAGTATATTTACAGAATTGTATAACTAAACCTATAATCTACTTGCAGTACTTAGTGAAAGAAAATTTTTAGAAATATTTGTGTTTTGCACATTATGAATACTTAATATTTCATTTTGAGAAAGTAAATGGAAAATAAAATAGGAGGCAGACTCCAAGTGGAACTCAGATATTTTGACTTGAATCAAGACCTCAGAGTTCCTTGAAAGGGAGTTATCTGGGACAGTTCCACTGACATATATGCAAATTTACAAACTTCAGCTTTATTTGACCTAAATTTTTATTGTATTCTTAAACATATATTTAATTTTGGGGGGATATATAACATTGAAAATATTTCTTATATTTTGCTTCAGCATTTCCTTGAATTATTACTTTCTGGCAGCCTGAAGAGCTGTATAAGACAGTTAATATTGAAGAACATAAATTTAATACTCAACCAAAAACTTGTAAGCAATAATGCCCCCATTCTTATGAGATCTTTAAAATACCTGTAAAGAAATTAATTCATTTTCTTTGAGCAATACTTTTCTTCTCATTCATGAAGTTAAGACCAAACTCTCAAATTGGAAATGGCTGTATCAAGAATAAAATGACATTTGAATACAAATATTTAACCTGAATGGAAATAACCACCACATTAAAATCAGTGATGCATGATTTAAAGGTCCCACTAGCCCTCTCTAAGTTAGGGCTGGGAATTATAAGTTATGAGTTGTGGCAAACTCAAGTTATTTTGGTATTGTGCTGAAGACATATAAAAGCAGCAAACACTTAGGTATTTATTTAAATTTAAATTTCCCTCCATTTTTCACATTCAACAATATTATGCTTTCATTTTGTTTTGTTTATTTTAAGAGATTTTTATTTCCAAGAGACTAAGGGAGAGAGAAAGAGATAGAGAGAGAGAGTGGGAGAGAAGAAGGGAGAGAGAGAAAAAAAGCATCAACTCACTTTAATTGTGCACATATTGCTTCTAATATGTGCCCTCCAGTGCTTAAAACAGTGACCTCAGTCAGGGGTGAGTCAGCATCTTCTGGATTGAGCCAGTGACCCAAAGATCAAACTGGTGACCTTGGTACTCCAGGATGATGTTCTATCTACTGTACCACCAGCCTTGGCTATTTTTAGGAGCTTTACTGAGAAATAATTCATATACAGTGTGTTTGTAAAGTCATGGTGCACTTTTGACTGGTCACAGGTCAAAAGTGCACCATGACTATGGACACACTGTACAAAGAACTGCCATATTTAATGTATACAATTTTATGCATTTGGATGTGAAAATTATACGGGAACCCAAAAGTTAGAAATGTGACTCCAGTAATAGTAGTTTTAGTCATGATTAATAGAAGATTATGTAAGGGGTTAAATTACAATAATTTATTATAAAGACCCAGTTACAGAATTTCCTGTAAGGAGTTAAGACACTATGGATAACTAGAAACTTAGTTTACAAATCTTAATCATTCCTTTGTTACCTAAGAATGCAGGGAGTCCTTCTTGCAGAAACAGGGAGTCTTTCTTGCTAATGGTTTTCAGAGGCCCTACTAGATCCAACTGCTCTGAAACAACATCAAGGATACCAGATAGACCTGTGCATGGCAGGATTCAGCTGGTTCGCACTGAGTTTGGGAGAACCAATACCTAATTGTTTTGTTGAGTTCGGTGAACCAGTTGTTAAAATGGCACTTTTAATCTGGGTTCTCTCTAAGGTGGGTGCCTGAGTAGCTGCCCAATGTGGAAATCACATTTACATTCCTTACTCTTTTTAATGTTCATGTGCGCAATAATGTATTCTGAATGCCCTTAGTAATGTTCATTCTCTCCACAGGTGAAATAATTGCAAGTGAGGATGCCAATCAAGAAGCAATATGAAAATATCTTAAATGACAGTTTTATTTTTTTTCAGGTATTTAATTTTTTTTATTAATATTTTAAAACTCTTATAATCTAGTTTTGTGTGCCTCTTTTATTGTTCTTATTTAACTATTAAATGCATGAAATAATAAACTACCTTTTGGAATATCGTTCTTTTTATACTAAAAATGGTCATTAGGGCAGAGGACTGGTTGTTAAATTATTTGATTCCCACCACTGGACCTGTGCCAGTGTCAGAAAAACATTCCTGGGAGGTATCCCTGCAAACCAGACTCACACTTCCCACACACTGCTATGTGACTAACTGCACGCTCTATAATGAATTACTAAACTACCAAAAGGTATATAAACCGGCCATTCAGCCGAGACTATTAAAGCAGTTTTTCGGACTGGAGCCCCTGACTTCTCAAGTTGTTGGCCATTTGAATTAAAACTGCTCTTATACCTACCCAAGTCCTTTCTCTCATGAATTGGCTGAAAGGGCTACAGCGAACATAAATCCTGGCTTGTTCTGGTAATTATACCATCACCACAATCAAGGTAATAAATGTATGCAACACCTCCTAAAGTTTTCTTGTGTTTCTCTGTTTTTTGTTTTTGTGAAAAGAACATTTAACATAAGATCTACCTTCTTAGAAAATTTTGAAGTGCACTACTGTATTGCAAACTATGGGTACCATGCTGTACAGCAGATATATATAATTTATTCAGCTTGTGTAACTGAAACTTTATACCCATTAAACAATAACTCCTCATATTCTCTACCTCCTAGCTCTATTGTAGTCTTTGCTTCTATTAGTTTGACTAAATAGAATCCTATAGTATTTGTCTTTCTGTGCTGGACTATTTCACTTAGCACAATGTCCTACAGGTTCATCCATGTTGTCATTATGTTCATCCCTCTTTTAAAAGGCAAAATAATATACCATTGTATGCATATACCACATTTTATTTATCTCTTCATCTGTTGATGGATATTTAGGTTGTTCCCATATCTTGGCTTTTGTGAACAATGCTATAAAAACATGGGAGTGGAGACATCTCTTTGAGATCCAGATTTCAATTCTTTTGGATATATACCCCCAAATGGGAATACTGGATTATATGGTAGTTCAATTTTTTAATTTTTCAAGGAATCTCCATACTGTTTTTCATAGTGCTGGCACCAATTTTCATTCTCACCAACAGTATACAGGGGTTCAAATTTGTTCATATTCTTTTCAGCACTTGATGTTTTTTATTTCTTAAAAACAACCTCATCATAACAGGTGTCAGATTATATCTAATTGTAGTTTTGATTTGCATTTTCTTTATAATTAATTATATTGAACATCTATTCATATATCTGTTGGCCTTTTATACATCTTTTTAATAGAAATGTCTATGCAAATCCTTTCCTTACTTTTAATTGGGTTATGATTTATATTTATTTATTTTTTTGCTAATGAGTTGCATGAGTTCCTTATATATTTTGCAAATTAACTTCATATCAGATACACGGTTTGCAAATATTTTCTCCAGTTCCATAGGTTGCATTTTCATTCTGATTATTTCTTTTTCTGTAAAAAAGATTTTTAGTTAATGTTCATTTACTGAAAGAGTGATTTAGTTCCTGGACCAAAAAGTTTGCCCAATGTCATGGCACATTACCCTTGCACAATTCTAAGTGGCAGTGTTCAGAGCTAGCGTTTTCTCTAAAGCTGTGTTTTCTAACACGATATTGACTTTATATTAAAAGTATGAGAGTACCTAAATGATGGAATGTCCAAAGCAATGATGATCACAGATCCATGCTCCATGGGAAAGGGCATTGTTTTAATAAAGGGGGAGGGGGTAAAATTCTACAAATACGTATAGGTAGATGTACTTTTTCTCCAGAGTATTTCTTGGTAGAAAACATACCAGCAAACTAGCACTCTGAAGTCCAGGTTGTCAAGAAGCTTATGTCTCTTGTAAAGTGGAAAGAAACCACTCCAAAATTCTGTTATTCTCTAAGCTTAATGAAATGCTAGCAGGCTGCCCCACTGTTCCCATATCTTATATTTCCAGGCCTTGCCACCTGTGCAACAAAAGCAGGCAATCTATTTAGAAGGGTGTTTTTCATTCTCTTAACTCTAAAGGTCTTTATTCTCAGCATGAGATTATTGCAACAACTTAACAAGCCGTGTTTTCTCTCCCTATTTTCCTTTATTTTCTTTTTGCACCTATGTCCTTTTAAGTCCATTCAGGCCTTAGAGAAACATTTAGTACTTAAGCTTTGGTTTTTCAAGCTCAATCGGGTAGAAAATCTAACACAGAATGTGTGCACAAACGATAGCTCTGCACAACAGAGACGAACAAATAACACAAAGAGAAAAGAAGAACATGAGTGTTCAGGGAGCAGGACTGCACTTGAATTCAATTTCCCAACAGCAGACCTGATGCTTTCTCCCAATTCCCAGGTTTCAAATTGGTCATATATTGAGGGCCTGTTACCTGGACAATGGGGGGAAACGGCAGTCGGTAATTATGATCTTGGTTTCTAGGTTGTTAGGAGACTAATATTAATCCTGAAATTGTATGAGGAATGTGTTCAGCTGACTGTAATTGTATAGTTCTTGAAAGCATTTAGCAGCATGCTAATTTAAAGCAAATCACCCCTGGGGGGTATTTCTGAGCTAGTGGGGTTGCCAATTTACTAGTTAACTCCGGACAGTTTCTCTAGAACAGAAATAGCAACAGGAAACTGACAAAAAGATTATATGTATATATCTATTTAGAGGAAGATACATATATTTATATTCTTTCTATCAAGTGAACAATTCAGTATAAAGATTATCAGAGCACATATTGTTTTTGAAAAATGATTGCCTGTGTTGGCTGGCTGGCAAATGATCGTGCACGCTACTGAGTTACATGCAACTAAAAACATCTTGTGATCTTAATACCAGGAGATAATAAGGCTGTTTTCAGAAAACATATTTAATTTGAACAAATACATCAGAATGTTGTCTTTCACGATGAAATACCTATGTAAAAGAATTATTCATACTATTCTCTCAATCTCCATCAAAATTAAAGCATAAATGATGGATGCCCAATTTGTTTTAATTTTGTGAGAGAAAAGAAAATTTAAAAATGCAGGAAGATTCTAAATGTGTTACACCTTTAGAAACAAGATAAAAGAAACATAAGCATTTGATTAATCTTGTTTTTTTGATATTATTTTATGATTCAAAATAAAGATTATTCTTTCTTTCTGCTTTAGTTCTTTGATTGTTTACTTATTTCATTGTAGTTGTATAATAGAAAAAAACAAGTCCTTGAATTTTGGGAAATAGAAAACTAAATTTTATTTTTGAGACAATGTATTTTTAAGCTTTATAGAGAATAGTATGAAATTAGGTAATTTTATTGATTCATGGAGCCAACTCTGTTGTACACATGATTGGTTAAGAAAAAATATTCCCACAAATTTTACACTCCTGGGTTAGAAAAGAAGCATAAAAATATTCTCCAAAAAGAGATTGCTTTATTTATTCACATGATTATGATGTTTAATTTGTCTCTACCACTGGTGACTATGATTTGGCATCTTACCATTAAATAAACACCAAGAATAATGGGGATAAAATATTAATATAATCACTAAAATAAATATTGTAAACATTAAAAACTTTCAAAAAACATTTTTTCCCTTATGAGTTGTTTTGAAAGTTAAAAAATATATATTGGATTAAAGTTGTTCAAATAATTTTTGTATGTAGATACCTGAAGATTTGCATAGCAAGTTTGTTTGAAGAGAGTTGGGTAAAATTTCAAACCAGTTGTCCCTTTTAGGGAGCTTGTATGCATAAATTCTTGGGAAAATAAAATTGGCCCAGACTCTCAGAAGTGGTTCATTCATCCCGTAGTTGAATTCTACCCTGAGCAATTTGCTTCTAGAAGGCTAGGAAAGGAGTAATTGTAATCATATATGCCTTTGTTATTAAATAATTCAGTATAATTCTTATGGAGACTACTCCAAATTCCAATTATTTCAGTCATGAGAAGCAGTGATTTATACATAAGGATTATATAAATTTTTTGTATATTTTGGATATTAACCCCTTGGATATATGATCTGCAAATATTTTCTCCTATTTCTTAGGATTGCCAAGTTTTTCATTTTGTTGATTGTTTCTTTTGCTGTGCAGGAGCTTTTTAGTTGATGTAGTCTCACTTGTTTATTTTCGCTTTTGTTGCCTTTTTTTGCTTTTGGTATTATATCCAAAAATTATTGCCAAGACTAATGTCAGGAAACTTTTTTTCCTATATTTTCTTCTAGGAGTTTTAAAGTTTCAGATCTTATATTTAGTTTTAAATCTATTTTCAGTTAATTTTTTTCTGTGATGTAAGATAGAGGTTCAGTATCATTATTTTGCATGCAAATATCTAGTTATCCTAGCATGACTTATTGAAGAGATTGTTTTTTCTCATTTGGCATTCTTGACTCCTTTGCCAAATATTAGTTGACTGTATATATACATCAATTTATTTCTGAGTTCTTGATTCTGTTACAATGATCTATATGTCTATTTTTATGTCAGTAATACACTGATTTGATTACTCTAACTTTGAAATTTAGTTTGAAATCAGGAAATGTGATGCCTCCAGATTTTTTCTTTTTCTCAAGATTGCTTTGGGTTTTTGGGGTCTTTTTTGTTTTCACACAAATTTTATGATTGTTCTTCTATTTCTATAAAAATATAATTATAATTTTGATAGGGATTTAATTGAATCTATAGATGGCTTTAGGTAGTATGGGTATTTTGACAGTATTAATTCTTCCAATTCATGAACATGGGATATCTTTATTTGTGTCTTCAATTTCTTCTACCAGTGTCTTATAGTTTCCTGTGAACAGATCTTTCACCTGCTAGGCTAACTTTATTTATAAGTATTTTATTGTATGTATTTAATGCAACTATGAGTGGCACTGTTATTTCTCAGTTTGTTGGTAGTGTATAGAAACACAACTGATATTTGTGTATAATTTTGTATCCTATGACTTCACTGAATTAATCTATTAGTTTTAACAGTTTTTTTTGATGGAGTCTTTAGGGTTTTCTATATACAAAATTATGTCATCTACAAATAAAGACTATGTTACTTTTTACTTTTTGATTTGAAGAACATTTATTTCTTTTCTTTGCCTGACTGCTCTGCCTAAGTCTTGCAGTAATATGATGAATAAAGTAATAAAAGTGGGCACCCATGTTCTGATCATGATGTTAGAGGAAAAGCTTTCAACCTTTAATTATTGGATGTTAGTTGTGGGTTTGTCATTTATGGCTTTTACTATGTTAAGATATGTTCCCTTCATACTCAGTTTGTTGAGAGTTCTTTTTATCATGAACATATCTTGTCAAATGCTTTTTTTGTGCCTATGGAGATAATCATCTGATTTTTATGTCATTCTGTTAATGTGGTGAGTTGCATTTATTTATTTGTGTATGTTAAAACATCCTGGTATTCCAGGGATGAACCTCATTTGATTTTGATGTATGATCTGTTCAATGTAGTATTGGATGATTACATTTGTATTTGCTGAAATCTTTTGCATCTATATTTACCAGTGATATTGGTTGGTAGTTTACTGGTTTTTTCCTAATCTGGTATTAGGATATGGATAGCAATGTGAAATGAATTTGGGAAAGTCCCATTCAGAGAGTTGATCTTAAATGTTTTTACCATATGCAAAATAATTCATAATTAAGTGAAGTATGAATATATAATTAGCTTATTATAATTATTTCACAGTGTATAAGTATAGCAAAACATCATATTGAATACATTTAATATATACAATTTATATTTGTCAAAGATACTTAAATCTGGAAAAAATAAATGAATGAATAAATAATTGGTAACTTAGAAATTATACAAGTATTAAACATGAATAAATTATATTTATAAATTAAAAATTAATGAACTTAACACTGCCAGATTTGGTAGACCTAAAATTAATACTTTTTTTTTCTTTTAAAAAAGATAGATATAACAGTTTAAATCTATAGCTGGAATAACATGTAAAGCTATCATAACAATTTGGTGCAACTATAATTCCTCTTCCTCTTCCAAGCTTGCTTGAATTGTGTTTCACATGTCAGTGTATGTCCTTATAAATTACTTGATCATAAATTCTAGAACCTCAGGTTTATGTAGGGGTGAACAAAAGTAGGAGTATGCAATACACAGAGTTTTTTCTTGTATTATTATTCATTAATCATTATATTATTTGTATTATTACTATAAACCTACTTTTGCCAACCCCTGTATCAGACTACTTTGTATTCCAAAGCCACCACTCCCAGTTTGCCATCCAATTATCTTAATTTTAATTCAAAAAGTTTATCATTTCAGCTCTGAACTTTTCAGTTTCCATTCTCAATGACTTCAGTGTTCTGTCTCAGTGCAAATGTCCTTTTAACCACCTTCCTTGTTTTTGCTCAATTAAACTGTATTCTATACTCAACACTGCTCCTAGAATAGCCTTTCTAAAATACAAAATTTATTTCCTTAATTATCTACTTTGATGACTCCCCATTGTGAAAAAAGTCATGTCCAAACATATTGGACACCAAGCTTCTGAATAAGGGCCAATCTTACCTTCCCATGATCATCAACTACCATGCTATTCTATGGACTTTATGCTTCAGTTGTGTTTCTCTGAACATACTTTGTAATTTATTATCTTCAGACCTCAGATTTTTCTTTTATTTTTCTTGGATTTAATTTTCTCTACTTCACTTAGAGAATTCAATTTCATCCTTTAAAATCTTCTAAAACATCATTTCCATATAGGTTTATTTTTTTATGATTATTGTAGACAGAAGAACCAAACAACTGATCTCCTGAATTAGTTTATATGCCTTTATTATAAGCTTTAATAATTTAAAAAAGTGTTTTGTACATTAATAGAATGATCTTCTTAGAGAAGGGACTAGGTGTTTTTCTTTTTTTCAATTTTATGTCCAACTTATAAAATAAAGCCTAGCACATAATAAATACTCCATAAATGTTTGTTTGTTTGTTGGATTAATGGGTGAATAAAGATCAGTCGGAATTGTTCAGCAGTAGGTAAATTTATAAAACAAACAGCAGAACTTGCACCCCTGGTTATCCACATAAGAATTTTATGCTTCATTTTAACTAATTTTGGTATTAACTAAGTCTCTCCTTGGTGAAGAACTCAAGAATCCAGGACTTTGCTATATCTTTTTTTCTCCAAATTTTAATTGGCAGCAAAATGCAGTAATTAAAAACATAGATTTTAGGATAAGACTATGGGAAATGAGATCCAAGTCTCCTTATTTATAAGCTGTCTAAATGTGTCAAGTTATTTAATGTCCTTGTGCCTTAATTTACTCATCTATAGAATATTTAATAATAGGACCCATATCGTAGAATTTATGGTGGAGATTACACTATTTCCCCATGTATTAGATGCACTTTTTTTCTGAAAAATGTGGGGTCTAAAAACTGGTGCATCTTATACAGTGGTTGTACATTTTTTCTATTTACTTGCATTTTACATGTTTTTTTTGCACTTGTTTTTGCACTCATTGTTGAAGACAATGATTTGTCATCAGACATAGATGAGGACAAGGTAATAGATGGGAATTTTGGCAGATGGGGAGTTGTATGAATTTTATAATGAATAAAACTGGAGTTCAATAACTTTATGTAGTACATTTTTTTTTCAAATTTCAGGCCCCCTAATTAAGGTGCGTCTTATACATGGAAGCATCTTATACGTGGGGAAATACAGTAAATATGTAGTCAATGCATATGATGCAACCAGAATTGTTACTGGCATGCCCCCAAAATGTATTTTATTAGTTTTTAGCTATTGTAAGCATCGCTTCTTGGTTTTAGTTAACTAAGACTTTGTTGATCAATGGCTAGAGAGTCTTACAAATGTACCTACCCCTACTAAAGTCTCAATGATTGAGAATAATATGGGGTTTTCTACTTAATAAAAATCTTTGATTTTAAATGGATTTAATGCGACTTGCTAAAGAAATGCTAATGTGTGAGAATTTTGAGAACTATGAAGGTTTTAAGGTTAGGCTACTGAATTGGTCTTTTCCTATCAAATGACAATTTCCAACTTTAAATCTGTTTTGAAGATTATTTTTGCTATGTATGATGCTACCTACATAATGAAGGAAACAAGAGAAGACTGAAAGAAAAAGACAAGACTTTACTAAGCATAATGCAAATAATTTTTAATCTAAAAAAATAATACATTTTTTGAGGAAGATTGGACTTTAAATATTATAGAAGTTCAGAGAGAGCATATAATGGGTTTGGGATATTCATTAAAACCTTCTTGGAGGCTAAGAAAAGCTTTTTGGAGGTAAAGAGCAAACAGTGATTGATAGATAGGGTTAGGATGGGAGGACAAGAAACACAGAGAAAAGAAAAGGCACAGTATTGATTTGAGAGGACACTTCTCTGTTTATTAAGCTTATAAGCATTGCTGCCAACAGTATCTCCTAGGGGATTTTTGAGTTCTTATTTTTTATTCAAAAGTCTCACTGGTTACTGCAGAGGGACTACAGAGGGTGGAAAAGAATACCATACAGAAAACCAATTTAAGTTTTATTGGTTGTGGATAGAGTGAGTAGGAGGAAAGAAATGAAGATTTGATAAGTTGTCTTTAGAGGCACCTTCAAACTCTGAAATAGTCAGTATCTGATAATGAAAGTTAGTTTGTAGTAGCATCCATTGATTTTTCTGGACATACATTGCATTTTTGCCTACCAGTTCAAAAAATCTTTATGTGTTCTTTGTGAGAACTTTTATCATTCCTATTCCTTAAGGATAATCTATCAGTACAAAATGAGTCTAGAAATGAGCATTTATTTCTAAAGGATTACTGAGCAACTGGAGTGAATAGTCCTCTGTATGCCTGTTGTCCTTGGATGACCTTTAATCAGGAAATACTCTGCATCTCCATAATCATTGCCTTTTTTAAAAAAAAAATTAGGATATATTAATGGGTGACAAAATCATTTAGCTTTTCCTTAATTTTGACCATATATCATTCTGTTTGTAGTACAGAGTGTCTGTCATAAGTGCAGAAAATATCATAGATAGTGTAATAAAAAATCATATTGCATCATATTCTTATTTAAAATGACTTGATTTTGTTTTAAACATTTTCCTTAGCTTAGGAATTAGCATAAAGTAATAGTCTTATATTAGACATCTGAAAAATCTGTTGTAGCATGTGTAATACCAGTAATATGACTTTATACTATAAAATCCTTAAAAGAAAGAAATATACAGATAATGCTTTTCAGATCTCCATGAGCTCCTGGCTGTTTTTATGATTATATAACTGATAGAAAACTGTTGGGTGGCACAGATTTTACAGCTCTAGGTTGAGTCCTGCTTCCACTGATACTGAGTTATAGTCTCTTAGCTTATTTATCTGTAAAATTGGATTAAATAAGTCAACTGTATAAAGTGCTTAATAAATAGCATTAGTCAGAGGAGAGGGACTGACATATACTGACCTCTGTCTACATATTTAAAATTTATTTTGTTATTTACAGCAACTACTTGTAGTATAAATTACCTTTCCAAAAACTCTTTTATTTGATCCTCAGGGCTGAGCTCAATGAATAGAGTAGAAATGCAATTGGCAAATCTCTTGAGTTATTCCCATTTTGGGCTTCCTCATCTACAAGACAAAGATATTTATTTATTTATTTATTTATTTATTTATTTATTTATTTATGAGACAGGCTGAGAGAGAGAGCAACAGAAATATGAAGCTGTCCTGTATGTGCCCTGACCAGGAAATTGAACTGACCACTTCCATGCTGCAGGATGATTTTTATTGATATTTAGAAAGACAGAGAGAGGAAGAGAAAAAGAGGGGAGGGTAAAGGCAGCATTTGTTGTTCCACTCAGTTGTGCATTTCTTGATTTCTTCTCGTGTTTGCGGTAATCAGGGATCGAATCTGCAGTTTTGCTGTTTCCAGGAGATGCTCTTAACCTACTGAGTAACCGGCCAGGGCCAGGAGAGAAATAGCTTTATTGTTTAATGTACCCCTTTTATTCTTTTTTTTTTATGGCAGCGACAGAGAGAGAGTCAGGGGGAGGGGTAGATAGAGACAAACAGACAGAAAGGGAGGGAGATGAGAAACATCAATTCTTCGTTGTGGTTCCTTAGTTAGTTGTTCATTGATTGCTTTCTCATATGTGCCTTGACCAGGGGCTAGGCAAACCGAGTGACCGCTTGCTTGAGCCAGCGACCTTGGGCTCAAGCTGGTGAGCCTTGCTCAAACCAGATGAGCCTGCGCTCAAGCTGGCAACCTCTGGGTCTAAACCTGGGTCCTCCACATCCCAGTTCGATGCTCTATTCACTGTGCCACCACCTGGTCAGGCTAATGTACCCCTTTTATTCTTGTGTCTCATGTGTTCCAAAGACTCATGGAGATAGATTTCTAGTTATTACAATTCAATGACCTTTGAAACATGATTAATCCCTCTTCTATGTTCTTGTCATTAAAATTGAAATAACATTTCATAGCACTTATCGCAACACAGACATAAGGATAAAATAAAATTACATTAGTAATAGTAAATCCAGTTGAGTACATACTCTGTACCAGTTACTGTTCTGAACATTCTACATGTATAAGCTCATCTAATCTGAAAATCTTTTAAGATGGGATCTACTATGTATCCCACCAGCACAGTTTGCAATGTCTTCTTTTTCTAATTCATCTCTTATGTTCTGACTAAGAATTCACACATTTTTCCATGTATACACAGAGTCATACAATGAAATGATAGAGCTGGTTTATGGGTTGAGGTGGCCTGTCTCCACACAACACTGACATCTTAGAGATTTTGATAGCACTGTGTAAACAATAAATAATGAGGGACTGGAATAATTATGCACACTTTGACTTTCTTATGGTACATAAGAGGAGTCAAGTAGATTGGGGATCCCATGTGAAACCCAATGTGGAAAAAAATCTGAGGCTGGTTTTATTTGATAATGGTATTTGAGGAAGTCTATAAAATGTAGTTATTCAGAGAATAAGATGCATGGAATGTGGAACTCAGAACCAAATTTTTTACGCAGCAAAACTGAAACCATGTATACCTTAATTCATTCATTCATCTAGTCACTATCATGCATTATTTTTACAGCTGGTAATACAGAACTGAAAAGAAGATGCACTTGTTGTCTTAAAGTACTCATTTGTCTAATGGGGAAGACAATGGTGCTTGTTGTCATTCTACCATCCAGTATTGTTATGAACTTTAGTGAGACTCTCAATTGCTTCAATCCTCTATTCCTTCACTTTTAAATAAGGATAAAATCTTATACATTTTGATGTTTCTATGGACATTAGAGATGGAATAGTTAGACTACCCGAAACAAGTCATCACTGAATAAACAGCCTTTAGTGTTATGAAGGTGGAACATGGAGGGAGTTGAATTTGGAGAATCAATTGCACACTCTTGTGAGAGTCACAGAGAACCATCAAAGGATATTTAGTTGGGTCATGCTGCAACAGTCAGGTTGTCATATTAGAAAGTTCACCTTGCTAGCAGGTTGAAAGTTAAGCTGAACAGAAATTAAGCTGAAGGACAGGAATTTCATTCAGAAAGTATTGAAAAATAGAGGATGAGGGACCTATAAGGTAAAAGGATGTTGTTGATTTGAGATAGAGACAAAAGAAAATTGCATTGTGGTTACCAGAGGGAAAGAGAGGTGGGGGAGGGGGGTGAGATAGAGAATGGGGGGAGTGTAAAGACGAACAAATATAAGGTGACAAAAAATAATTTGACTTTGGATGATGGGTATACAACATAATAAACAGTTCAAATGCTATTGAAATGTTTACCTGAAACCTATATACTCTTACTGATCAATGTCACCATGTTAAAGTTAATTTTCTAAATAAAAATTAAAATTAAGAAAAAAAGAATAGGTTTTTCTTTATCTTAAGCAGGGATCCTTTACAGGATTTAAAAATGAAATCTTAGGAAAAACAAAACATGAACACATAATTTTTCATCAGACAAATCCTATTTAGAACATGTCTCTTTGTTTTGAGGCTGAAAAAAGATATACTGGATGTTAATTTTGCACTTTTGAGCTCATTCTATCTCCCTTCTCTAAGATCAGTAGAGATCGCTTTATTTTGGGTCTTTAGCACCCTTCTACACATCCTTTCTAGAACATATATCACCACATTACACTCACTTTTTATGACCGTCTCCCCCAAAGATTGAGAGCTCAATGAATAGTGTTTTTTCCCAATTGCCATATATTTAATGTATGTCACAGAGCAGGTATCTAAGACATTATTTGTGGAATAAATGAATGAGTAAACAAATGAGAACATTGTAGTTAAGCATAAGATCCCTGGAGTAGGACTGATAGGTTTTGAATCCCAATTCCACCAGCACTTACTAGCAGGATAACAAGATTCTAAGCCTGTTTCCTCATCTATGAAATGAAAATTCCAATATCCATGTTGCAGTGAGGTTAGATGGCACAAATACGCACAAAGTGCTTAACTTACTCTCTGACACACAATAAGCACTTATTTAATTAAATGAGAGGTACCAGTAACTATCAATATTATCCTGAATGCAACTGGACTGTTACTTCCTAGTCATTCTCCTCCACTCCTCTACCCTCTGCTGCTCAATATAATTCTTTCTTGAAAAATCAAACTGATGAAACTGATGATTACATTAACAAAACTTGCTGAATAGTAAGATAGATTGATTTTTCTTTTCCCTCATTATTCTAACTTACTTTCTCATTCTGCCCCCATGCAATCAAAGACCTAACAAATATCTGTATACGATTATATATCTATGTATGATACATATATTTTATATATATATATATATATATATATACGAAAGAAACGTGTGTGTATACACATATAGGAGATGTACACACACATTCCCTGTATAACTTATGTGTTGTATATATCTAGATATAGATAGATAGATACTTCCTTGCCATAGAGAAATATTCCAAAAGGAAGATCAACTCATTGGGAACCGAGAAACGGAATAGCTTGACCTTATCAAAGTAGTAGAGTAAGTGGCTGTCTCTGTAGAATTAGACCACTATAAACAGGAGTCTCTGGGACAATTGGAAACTGGTTTCCACAACTTTGTTTTCTTATCAACTGACCAAACATGAAAGATGAAACTCAATATGTAACAAGGGATCCCCTTTATGCACTTTCTCCAATGCCTTTCATGTTTCCAAATAATTTGCTTGAAAGCACACTTTATGTTTTTTTATGAAATACAATGATTGGGCTAAATTTCTCTATATTACCTGATTTAATCTACCAATAAGCTATAGCTTCAGGTTTGCCATCTGGAAAAATAAACTCTTCAACAGCCATATAATTTGTCCTTTGTCTGGTCTAGGCAGTGGATTTTGGGGTATTAGTATTGAGCAAACAGCATGAAGGTGATTTCCTGGCTTCTTGAAGCCCTCTCCCTTGTCTAGAGAGGCATCTTGTTAAGTTGCAAGTAATTCTTGCTTCTGTAATGCCTTTGTTGATGCTATGCATATATGAACCTAATTTTCAGTAACACAACCTGCTTTCTTTTCTACATAGGAAGGCAGTGCCATATGGAACAGAGCCTAAGGTCAGAAAAAGCATATTGCCTGAAACACAGGCCAGCACACCAGCTGTGCTCGTGCACCAGAAGGGGAGGGGGTGGCAAGAGGAGACTTTTATTTTTTGGCTCACAATGCTAACCCCCCTCCCCTCCCTACCAACCTACCAAGTTACTAACTTGGTTGTTTGGGAAATGTCATAGGAAACAATTCTCAATGTTTTACTATAACTAATTGTAATTTTTCTCCCCAAACTTAAATGCCAGGTCACTTTTCTTAGATTCCAGTATGTAAGAAGTAGGGCTTTGCAAGCCAATATCCAAAACTGTGTTTGCTCAGATAAACACCAAGGTTCCTGATAACTTGCACTTATAGTTTCATGTACAGTTACAGAATCATTCTCTTCTTTACTTTTTTCCTCAATAAGGAAGCAGTTAGAGGGACAGCCTAGTTGTGGTTAAAATAAGGGCCAAGGGGTTAGATAGGCCAGGATTCTTGACCTGGTTCTGCTACCGATCAGCAAAGTGATCTTGGCTGAATTAGATAACCTCCAAGACTCAGTTTTTTCCATATGTATAATGGAGATATTAGAGCTAATAATAATCATGGGCTCTACCTCATAAAATTTTGGTAATTGTGTGAGATAATATAGACATGTTAAAATGTTAACACAGGTCTGGCAAAAATACTTGATACATTATAAAAATAAAATTAATTAAGACAAATGAATATCACATACTCTTGTACACTGTAGTAGGTGTTTTGTAAAATAATTATACTTGCATTTTATAGTTGCATTCTATACCAAGGAGTAGGCCAAGGACTTCTTAACTCCTATTTCTGTGATATAGTGATTATTGAAACTCTGAAAAGTTAACTAATATTTCCAGATTCTGTGTGGAGTCAGGATTTTCATCTGGATGCTCAGACTCTTTGCTATTACTGAAGTGTTAATTTCCTCACTATAAAAAATGGTAAAATAATGGCTTAGCAGTTTCCTATATTTTCTTTTTTTCACAGAGACAGAGAGAGAGTCAGAGAGAGGAATAGATAGAGACAGACAGGAACTGAGAGAGATGAGAAGCATCAATCATCAGTTTTTTCATTGAGACACCTTAGTTGTTCATTGATTGCTTTCTCATATGTGCCCTGACCACGGGCCTTTAGCAGTTGGAGTAACACCTTGCTGGAGCCAGCGACCTTGGGTCCAAGCTGGTGAGCTTTGCTCAAACCAGATGAGCCCACACTCAAACTGGCAACCTTGGGGTCTCAAACCTGGGTCTTCCGCGCCCCGGTCTGATGCTCTATCCATTGTGCCACCGCCTGGTCAGGCAGTTTTCTATTATTTCTTACAATGTTTATAGAACAGGACCACAAGTAAACAGTGCCTTTGCTTATTTCCCCTTTATCTGTACTCCCAGTGTCTTTATCCAAGTTTAGTGTGAAAGAAACCAGTTACCTTGTTCAGATAAACATCATAGTTCCTGATAACTTGCACTTATTATAGTTCTATCAAAGAAGTTTACCATCAAAGATAAAAACTGTTGTGTTTTACAACTTAGTATTAATTTGCATGGGCTGCTATAATAAGAAACCACAAACTTGAGACTTTAACAACAGAAATTTATTGTCTCACAGTTCTGGAGGCTAGAAATGTGAAATAAAGGTGTTGGCAGGACTATTCCTTCTGAGGGCTGTAACGAAGGTTATATTCCAACCCACTCTTCTTGGCTTATGAGTGGGTATCTTTTCCCTGTTACTTTTTATATTGTCTCCCGCTGTGTGTATCTCTGTGTCTAAATTTCTTCCTCTTTCTGTAAGAACACCAGTTACATTGGATTAGGACCCACTCAAATGATCTCACTTTAACTTGATTACCTCTGAAAAGACTCTATTTTTCAAACAGAGTAAACTTCTGAGCTATTGGGGGTTAGGATTTCAACATATGAATTTGGGAGGGACACAATTCAACTCATAGCACACTCATTAGTGGGAATATGCTTCGTTTGTGGCAAAATTTAATAAGTGCAGGTTGAATTATAATGAAGAACACCATCAACTTCATCTTTAACCTCAAGGATTTTTTTTAAGAGAGAAAGAGAGAGAGAAGCTGGAAGAGAGAAAAAAGAACATCAAACTGTTTCTGTACATGCCCTGACTGAGAATCGAACTGGCAACCTCTGCGTTTGGGGATGATGCTCCAACCGATCAAGCCATCCAGCCAGAGCTTCAAGGCCATTTTTTATTGCTTTTACTCTCTGTGTTATCTATCATCTTATCAAACCAACTAAAATTTTGTGTGTTTTTTTCTATGCAAATTCTTTTAATTTTCCTTTATAACTTCTTGTTAGAGATCCTTGTTATATTCCATAACGGAAAATGTAACTGTTTGCTTACTCTGAAGCTAGTCTCTCCAGAAGGTGTTTCCTTGTTGTGACAACTTGCCCCGCAAATGCTAGATGAATGTTCTTTTATTAATTATTATTATTTTCTTATTCTTAAAGGCAAGATTTCTCAACATTAGCTTTTTTGACTTTGGGCCGTATAATTCTTTGTAATCTATGTATGTATGCAAAAACTGAACAGTGAAGAAGGTTGATAGGAAATATAAATTGATTCATTTGAAATACGATGTTGGAGGAGAGCTCTGGACCTCCAGAAAGACTAACTAGTGAGTTCTAGAGCAAATTAAGCCTGAAACATCACTGGAGGCAAAAATGACAAAACTGAAACTGATATAATCAGTAACTTATATTACAAAAGCATCAAAGCAGCTATGTTAATGGGATAGGTGTCTAGAAAAAAAATAAGAACCGAGGGGAGCAAGATGGCGACGGAGTAGGCGGACGTACCAACTTCCAACTCCCAGAACCAAAGTGGATTACAACTCAATTTTAAGAACCATCACCTGGATAAACCAACTTTGAACAAAACTAAGTGGACTCTTCAACCAAGGAACACAGAAGAAGCCACATTGAGACTGGTAGGAATAGCGAAAACGCGAAGAGGGCTGCCCAGCTCCCCGGAGCAAACGGCAGCCCGGAGAGACCCGTGTGGCCGGAGGAGATTTTCGCGGAGAGGGAGGGACCTGGGTCCCAGGAACCAAGCCCCAGCCTGCAGTCCCAGAGCCAAGAAGAGGCGTTTGGACAGTTTTGAGCTGTGAAACAAGTGAGGGAGCTCCCAGGCCTACAGTGTGGAGTATTAGGTCCCTTCCTACTCTGCTGAGGGCTGCTTAAGGTTTTGGGGCGGCAGGACGCTGAAAGGCGGTTCTGTTGGCGTGGGCAGAGGCCAAGCCGGTGGGAGATTGGTCTAGCCCAGAGGGTCGGAGGGTAAGCGCGAGAGCGGTCCGGAAGCTGCGGGCCCGCCTTTAATCCCACTTACGGGGACAAAGCGGGAGGCCAGGAACAGGCAGGCCCTGCGCAAGCCGGCCCTGACCGCGGGGACCGGGCTAGGACCAGGGACGGGCAGGGGCTCATGGCTGAGCTGACGCTACCAGTCAGCCCCCCCCCCCCGCCGCGCGCCGGAGAAACCGCGGTTGGCCAGTATACGTGCGCGAGCGGGCTCCGAGCGCGGGAACAGGGTGGACCCCGAGACAGGCGGAGGCTCGCAGCTGAGCCCACGGCTGCTATCCCCATCCGGCCGGAGAAACCCCGGATAGCCTTAATACGTGCACGAGCGGGCTCCGAACGCGGGAGCGGGGTAGAGTCCGGGACGAGCGGAAGTACGCAGCTCGGCGGAAGCCAGCAAACACGCCCGCCCCAATAAATCTTGGTTTCCGACCCTGCGCAAAGGGCCCTGGCCTCGAGGGCGGGGCTAAAGCTCCTGACGGGCAAAAGCTTACAGCTGAGAGCACGTCAAAAGCCCCGCCTAACCCGCAGAACTGTAGCGAGCAGGCTCCGACTGCTGGTTCTGGGCGGAAGTCCGGAAATAGGCTGGGTCCGCAGCTGAGGAAAAGTGCTCGCCTCTACCCTTGGTGCTAATCTTGTGGCTTCAGTGACAGCCCCTCCCACGGAGGAGAGGCAGAAATCACAGCAAAAGCCACAGTGGGCCGGCGCTGGCAACGCTCATACCCAACCACCCTAGGCGCCGGCAGAGGGGGTGGGGGGCCTGCAGATAGACCACACCTAGAGAACACAAAGGCAACACCTACTGGACTCCAGTGGCCACAACTTGCTTATACACAGAAAAAATGGGCAGGCAGAGGAATGCAAACCAAATGAATCAAGAGAAATCCCCAGAGAAGGACCTGAATGAACCAGATATAACCAAATTACCAGAAGCAGAATTTAGAATACTGATAGTTAGGATGTTCAAAGAAATTAGAGCAACAATGGATAGTCATTATGAACACCTAAATAAAGAGATAACAAGTATAAAAAATGAAATTGAAATAATAAAAAAGAATCAGACAGAAATGACAAATACAGTATCAGAACTGAAGACCACAATGGAAGGAATTAAAAGCAGGATGGATGACGCTGAGGATCGAATAAGCGAGTTAGAGGACACAATAAACAAAGGCACAGAAGCAGAGAAGAAAAAGGAAAAGAGACTTAAAAAATGTGAGGAAACTCTAAGGGAGCTTTGTGACAACATGAAGAGAAACAACATTCGCATCATAGGGGTGCCTGAAGAAGCGGAGAGAGGACAGGAAATGGAAACTTGTTCAATCAAATCATAGCAGAAAACTTTTCTAAATTAAGGCTGGGAAACACTCCACACATTCAAGAAGCACACAGAACTCCATTAAGGAGAAACCCAAAAAAATCTACAACAAGACACATCATAGTTAAAATACCAAAGCTAATGGATAAAGAAAAAATTTTAAAAGCTGCTAGAGAAAAAAAGACTATCACCTACAAAGGAGCCCCCATAAGGATGACATCGGACTTCTCAACAGAAACACTTGAGGCCAGAAGGGAATGGCAAGAAATAATCAAAGTAATGCAGAACAAGAACCTACAACCAAGACTACTTTATCCAGCAAGGCTAACGTTTAAAATTGAAGGAGAAATAAAGAGCTTCCCAGAAAAAGAAAGCCTCAAGGAATTCATAAAAACCAAACCAATTCTGCAAGAGATACTAAGGGGCCTCTTGTGAACAGTTTAAAGGGAGGAAAGAATAGAGCAAAAGAAGAATACAGCTTTAAAGAATAAAATGGCAATAAACAACTACATATCAATAATAACCTTAAATGTAAATGGATTAAATGATCCAATCAAAAGACATAGGGTAGCTGCATGGATAAAGAAACAGGACCCATACATATGCTGTCTACAAGAGACACACCTTAAAATAAAAGATGTTCATAGACTGAAGGTAAAAGGATGGAAAAAAATATTTCATGCAAATGGAAATGAAAAAAAAGCAGGGGTAGCAATACTTATATCAGACAAAATGGACTTTAAAACAAAGGCTGTAGTAAGAGATAAAAGAGGACACTACATAATGATAAAGGGAACAATTCAACAGGAAGATATAACTATTGTAAATATCTATGCACCAAATATAGGAGCCCCGACATACATAAAGCAGACTTTGATGGATATAAAGGGCGAGATTAACAGCAATACTATCATAGTAGGGGATTTCAATACCCCTCTAACAACACTGGATAGATCCTCAAGAAAGAAAATTGATAAAGAAACAGCAGACTTAAAGGAGACACTAGATCAACTCGATTTAATAGATATCTTCAGAACTTTTCACCCTAAAGCAGTAGAATATACATTCTTCTCAAGCGCTCATGGTACGTTTTCTAGGATAGACCACATGTTAGGACACAAAAATGGTCTCAATAAATTTAAGAAGATTGAAATCATATCAAGCATTTTCTCTGATCACAATGCCATGAAACTAGAAATTAACCACAAAAGAAAAACTGAAAAATACTCAAACACTTGGAAACTAAATAGCATGATATTAAATAATGAATGGATTAACAATGAGATCAAAGAAGAAATAAAAAAGTTTCTAGAAACAAATGATAATGAGCATACATCAACTCAAAATTTATGGGACACAGCAAAAGCAGTTCTGAGAGGGAAGTTTATTGCACTACAGGCATATCATAAGAAGCTAGAAAAAGCTCAAATAAGCAACTTGACCCTGCATCTAAAAGAACTAGAAAAACAACAACAAATAAAACCCAAGACAAGTAGAAGAAAGGAAATAATAAAGGTCAGAGCAGAAATAAATGACATAGAGGCTAAGGAAACAATACAGAGGATCAATGAAACAAGAAGCTGGTTCTTTGAAAAGGTAAACAAGATTGATGAACCTTTAACTAGACTCACCAAGAAAAAAAGAGAGAGGACTCAAATAAATAAAATTAGAAAGGACAGTGGAGAAATAACAACTGACACAACAGAAATACAAAGCATTGTAAGAAAATACTATGAAGAACTATATGCCAAAAAATTAGACAATCTTGGTGAAATGGACAAATTTCTTGAATCATATAACCTTCCAAAAATCAATCTGGAAGAATCAGAACACCTAAACAGACCAATTACAGCAAATGAGATCGAAACAGTTATCAAAAAACTCCCAAAAAAGAAAAGTCCTGGGCCTGATGGCTTCACAAGTGAATTCTATCAAAAATTCAAAGAAGAACTAACTCCTATTCTCCTGAAGCTATTTCAAAAAATTCAAGAGGAAGGAAGAATTCCAAACTCCTTTTATGAGGCGAGCATAATTCTGATCCCAAAACCGGGCAAAGACAACACAAAGAAAGAAAATTATAGGCCTATATCCCTGATGAATTTAGACGCTAAAATTCTCAACAAAATATTAGCCAACCGGATCCAGCAATATATGAAAAAAATCATACACCACGATCAAGTGGGATTTATTCTGGAGAGGCAAGGCTGGTTCAATATTCGCAAATCAATCAATGTGATTCACCACATAAACAAAAGGAAGGACAAAAATCACATGATAATTTCAATAGATGCAGAAAAGGCATTTGATAAAATCCAGCACCCATTCATGCTCAAAACTCTCAGTAAAGTGGGAATACAGGGATCATTCCTTAACATGATAAAGGCCATCTATGATAAACCGACAGCAAACATCATACTAAATGGACAAAGATTAAAAGCAATCCCTTTAAGATCAGGAACCAGGCAGGGTTGCCCACTTTCACCACTCTTATTCAACATAGTTCTGGAAGTCCTAGCTACAGCAATCAGACAAGAAGAAGAAATAAAAGGCATACAAATTGGAAAAGAAGAAGTAAAACTGTCATTATTTGCAGATGATATGATATTGTATATTGAAAACCCTAAAGTCTCAGTCAAAAAACTACTGGACCTGATAAATGAATTCAGCAAGGTGGCAGGATATAAAATTAATACTCAGAAATCAGAGGCATTTCTATACACCAACAATGAAATATCAGCAAAAGAAATTAAGGAAACAATCCCCTTCACTATTGCAGCCAAAAAAATAAAGTACCTAGGAGTAAATTTAACCAAGGAGGTTAAGGACTTGTACTCAGAAAATTATAGAACATTGATAAAAGAAATCAAGGAAGATACAAACAAGTGGAAGCACATACCGTGCTCATGGCTAGGAAGAATAAACATCATTAAAATGTCTATATTACCCAAAGCAATTTATAAATTCAATGCAATACCAATTAAAATACCAATGACATACTTCAAAGATATAGAACACATATTCCAAAAATTTATATGGAACCAAAAAAGAACACGAATAGCCTCAGCAATCTTAAAAAGAAAAAATAAAGCAGGAGGTATCACTCTTCCTGATATCAAGGTTTACTACAAGGCCATTATACTCAAGACAGCCTGGTACTGGCATAAGAACAGGCACATAGATCAATGGAACAGAACAGAGAACCCAGAAATAAACCCACAGCTTTATGGACAACTGATATTTGACAAAGGAGGAAAGAACATACAATGGAGTAAAGACAGCCTCTTTAACAAATGGTGTTGGGAAAATTGGACATCTACCTGCAAAAAAATGAAACTAGACCATCAACTTACACCATTCACAAAAACAAACTCAAAATGGATAAAAGACTTAAATGTAAGCCGTGAAACCATAAACATCTTAGAAGAAAACATAGGCAGCAAGCTCTCCGACATCTGTAGCAGCGGTATATTTGCCGATTTATCTTCATGGGCAACTGAAATAAAAGGCAAGATAAACAAATGGGACTATATCAAACTAAAAAGTTTTTGCACAGCTAAAGACAATAGGAACAGAATAAAAAGACAAACCACACAATGGGAGAACATATTTGACAGCACATCTGATAAGGGGTTAATAACTAAAATTTATAAAGAACTTATAAAAAGCAACACCAGGAAGACAAACAACCCAATCAAAAAATGGGCAAAAGAAATGAATAGAAATTTCTCCAAAGAGGACATACAGATGGCCAATAGGCATATGAAAAAATGCTCAACATCACTAATCATTAGAGAAATGCAAATTAAAACCACAATGAGATATCACCTCACACCAGTCAGAATGGCACTTATCAGCAAAACAACACAGAATAAGTGCTGGCGAGGATGTGGAGAAAAGGGAACCCTTCTGCACTGCTGGTGGGAATGCAGACTGGTGCAGCCACTGTGGAAAACAGTTTGGAGATTCCTCAGAAAATTAAAAATCGAACTGCCTTTTGACCCAGCTATCCCACTTTTAGGAATATACCCTAAGAACACCATAGCACTGTTCGAAAAGAAGAAATGCGCCCCCATGTTCGTGGCAGCATTGTTCACAATAGCGAAGATCTGGAACCAGCCCAAGTGTCCGTCAGAAGACGAGTGGATTAAAAAGCTATGGTACATATATACTATGGAATACTACTCAGCCATAAGAAACGATGACATCGGATCATTTATAACAAAATGGATGTACCTTGATAACATTATACGGAGTGAAATAAGTAAATCAGAAAAAAAGAAAAACTGAGAACAGCACGATTACATACATAGGTGGGACATGAAAGTGAGGGTATGAGACATGGACAAGAGAGTGGTGGTTATGGGATGGGGGGAGGGAGGGAGGAATGGGATAGGGAGGAGGGGAGGGACGCAGGGAAAACCAGATTGAAGGTGACAGAGGACAATTTGACTTTTGGTGATGGGTATGCAACACAATTGAATGATAAGATAACCTGGAGATGTTTTCATTGTACATATGTACCCTGATTTATGGATGTCACCCCATTAGAATTAATAATAATAAAATATATATATATAAAAAATAAGAACCATTAAAATTAAGTACATGCATAATAACATACTAGTTATTTATCATGCATTTAGTATGTGTCAAGAACAAGCTGAACTTCATGTACTGTATATTGATAACTTTGAGGGTAATGGAAATGATACTAACATGGTACTAAACCTAGATTTGAACTTAGTAATTATGTGACCTTAGGATCATCACTTAGTCTTAACTCATTATTAGTAAAAATTGGATAATATTTCTACCTCACTCTTTTGTGGTGATAATGAAAACACTGGAAGAACAAAGAATATTGCATGGGTAAAGAGGAAGTCACTGTTAGCTAAGTGGTATTCTGGCTGGGATTCATAGATTTCCCCAAAACATGTGATGGAGGACCCAAACACCTGCTAATGCGTAATTCATCTGTCAGGTAGTCACAATAGCATATCTCAGAGCCACGTGTTAGCCTGGACTGAAGAATCTTAAAATATCAATGGAATGCTGGAAGACACTATTTTTTTTTTTTTTTACAGGGACAGAGAGAGAATCAGAGAGAGGAATAGATAGGGACAGACAGACAGAAACAAAGAGAGGTGAGAAGCATCAATCATTAGTTTTTTGTTGCCGTTGCAACACCTTAGTTTTCATTGATTGCTTTCTCACACGTGCCTTGACCGTGGGCCTTCAGCAGACTGAGCACCCCCTTGCTGGAGCCAGCGACCTCGGGCCCAAGCTGGCGAGCTTTTGCTCAAGTCAGATGGGCCCGCGCTCAAGCTGACGAGCTTGGGGTCTCAAACCTGGGTCTTCTGCATCCTAGTCTGATGCTCTATCCACTGCGCCACCGCCTTGTCAGGCTGGAAGACACTAGTTTTTAAGAATAGTTAATACTAGTTCTATGGTTTTGGTGGAGGCAAATGTGAATTCAAGATAATCCACAGATTTTTCTGGGAAAATTCTAAGTACTCTAAAAGTTGTCTCTTCTTTCTAATAAAGTGAGCATTGGTATACTCCCCTCATTCCCACCTTTGTTATTCCCTGTCACTTTCTGGCAATTAGGCTAATTTGGATAATGGAACAGCTGACATTTCTTGTCATAGAATTGTTCAAAATTTGAGTGTCATATGATACTTCTAGTATGGTAAATTCCACTTAAGTAGAAAAAAAAATCTCCTTAAAATTGTATATTGACTGTAGGGGAGAAGAAAGAATTGTCCCTCTACCCTTCTGAGATTTTAACTGAGATTCCTGTAATAAAAGACAGAGGAACAAGAGAAAAACAAGCAGACTTTTATTAATATGTATACCTTATTTATACATGGGACATATACAGGAGAATATGAATAACTTCCTGAGGTGGCTTTAGAATTTGGGCTTAAATATCATCTTAATAAGAAAAAAAGAGGTGGATGTAAATCTCATAAAGAGTAAACAATTTTTAAGAAAGTTAAATGGGCCTTTAGAATAATAGATTAGAAGTATAATACTTTGTGATGAAGTCTGTCTGAATCTGTTGTTAACTGCTAGTCTCCTCTCCTGTTAGAAGTACACCTTCTTCACTGGTTGATAAAACTCCTGGGGAAGGAATTCATGACAACTGATTCTTTTTTTGGTATCTACTTTTAGGCAGATAAGGGGGGTTCATTGAAAGTCCCTCCCTTCATTGGCTCTTTTTCAAGTGCCTACAACTCAAAATTATCAATATATCAAAGCAGCATATGTTGTGATGGCATGTCCTGAACTCCTACAATCATATTTTGTGGTAGCATACTCTGCTACCCTTTGCACTTCTTCTGTATTAAATTCAGAAACTAGAATGATTGGTGAGCTAATTGCCCAGTCTGAAATTGGGTGCTTTATAATATGCAAGGCCACCATCTGGAGCTTAAGGAGCTGTAGCCTACCTACAAGTTCTCTACAGAGCCTGTACGCAATGTCTATTGACATGTACAAGCTTCAAGACACTTTTAAATCCAGAAGGTAGTATTGACCACTCCCATACAGTGCTAGGAAGACCTCTTAGAAGACCATATCTTTTGCTTGAATAATCAAGAGAATTATATGGTATCATTGCTCCAGAAGCCCCTAGTACATTTGCAATGAATCTTCAGAGGATTCATCAGCAGGAAAACTTCATCCTGAGATGCAAAAAAGTTTTTGGAGAAAGTGAGACTTGTTGAATCTGTATACTGATGGCATCTGTATTCTGTATTCTTGAATGACATGAGGGATGAAGGTTTGGTTGGTCACTGAGAGTGGAGAAAATAAAAAGGTGCCTTTCTTGTTACATGCTAAAGCATGTCACTTAAAAGGACATGTGCCAAATTATTTTTCTTTCATGCATGCCTGCCCTGTTTGCTGAAGGTATTGTGATAAGTTGCCAGGAGATAAATTCAACTGTTTATGAGAATCATCATGTGGTTCCTTGTTTATTTCCCTGGCACCCAACAAGCTTTATAATTTGGAATTGAACATCTGCTTTCTTGGGTTTGTAAATAAAAGTTTTAAAATATGTCTTAAACACATTGTTTAAAAACTATACAAAATAAGAAGTCTTTCTACCACAAGGGAATCTAGAAGAAGGAGGAAAAAAAATGTTAGAATTTGACCACTGATAACATCTATTGTGTGACTGGGATTGTGTTACATGCTCTCATTGCTGGTTATAAAGATGATAATTAAGTGGGCAGTCCCTGCAGGATTCGGAACAACCTGGAAGCATTTCTCTTTTCCAGGTTTCATCTTCTCTCTCCTTACAGTGGGAGTTGCAAAGGCAAAATAAGAAGACCTTTGAAGCCACACAGTGCCTGGCATGTCTTGGCTAACTGTGTCATAATCTAACTGACATAACTGGTATCAGGAAAATTCATGTCAGAAACAATACAATTCCACATTTTGTTTATAGCAGGGAACAGACTGCACACCTCCATAATCCTAGGCAACTGCTTTCTCACTGACTAGAGAAGGTGATGGCTGAGTCAACTGTTGATCTGCAAGTGATAGCAAAATGGCTATCATGTAGTACAGTTTATGAAAATAGTATTAAAAAGGTAAGATTTTTAATTTAAACAAATATGTTTCATTGCTTTTCTTTTCCTTCACTCATACTCCAATCAACTTATCTCATAACTCCTAAGATGACATTCAACATGGTTCTCCAACATGTGTATAAATGAAAAGCCAAAGTTTAGTAATTGTTGGTGTAGGTTAGCAGAACTATGACTTATCTATTAAACACCTATCTGTGTCCAGCTGAGAAGCCATTTATCTCCCATTTTCTAGGAAGAATAGCATTTCTAAATCCCTCTGATTAGTTGGCAAAGAAAAAATAAGAAAATAGTCAGAATTGTGGTATTTTGTTGTATTTAAACAAAAAGGATTGTTAGGACTTCCCTGTGAATTTGTGAAATAAAAGAATACTGATTCAATCACCTCTCTAATAAACTTGTTTAAACTCCTATAGTTTGCCACAGTATTCTCTTTCTTTTGAATTGGAGATTTTGAGCTTTGAATTTAGCTCATGTATAGCCTACTTTACATAGTTTTCAGTCTTGAAGATTCCTGATACATCCTGAAGACATCAGATTACCTTCTCTCCAGAACTGTTTGCCAAGACCTGAGAAAAATTTGCTTTCTGAAGTAATCAGTTTGGAAGACTTTGCATCCAGACTCATTGCAGACCAGTGTCTGAGACTGCAAAATGTCAAATGTCATGCTGGCCAAGTATTGTGTTAAGACTAGCTAAACCCTTTAATTCAAAAGGATGAGCTTACAAGAAAGAATCCAGGGGAAGCCATCACTTCCTTAAATCTGATTGAAGGTTGAGAAGGATCAAGGAAAATTTCAATAGCTTGGAAACTGGTCCCCAGGAAACAATGAATACAGCCTGGAAGAAAAGAAAAGAAACTTGCTGATTGGCTCTCCTTGTGGCAGACCCTCTTTCACTTGGCTTTTTTTGATGAAGTTACAGACTTCTGAATCTCATTCCCACCAGGAAGGTGGTCATGTCAAAAGAACATCCTTTTAAATGGTCAGGGAACGCATTCTCATTTTTTGAAAAATACAATCTTTTGCTCTCTGGAATGACTTGATCATGTTTTCCTCACTGAGACCAGAGCTTTACTTCAGAAGGTTCTGAACCAATCTAGTCTAAGAGAAGTTTACATTCATTTGAAAAAGTTGCAAGAATTCCAGATAGTTAAATCAATGCAATTTTATCTTTACACAATATTTTTCAATACTGTAAAAAGTCCTTAATGGTCTCCCATTTCTCATCCTTGAGATGATTTCAATTGCATCCTAAATGGTTCCCTCTCCAGCCCCCCTTTGAATAAGGAGGATCCAAGCTAACTTCTTATTGGTTTGGATACCATAACCTAACAAGTAACTCCCACCTCCTTTCTTTTCATATGTCCTCAATTCTTACTATACCTATATACTCCAATTTATACTCTCATCATTTAAGGCTCTTAGACTTCAACAGGATTGTATATTTAAAATTTTCAAGCCTAAGCAAGAAATCTCATTCTTGACTTATGTTAACAAAGCCTATCTTACACCATCAGTGTAAGAAGGATTTCTTGGTTCACTTAAACTTATTTTGGTACATCTTGACTTTAATTCACCATCTTCCACATATACCTTACCTTCATTTTACCACTTATCTTAACCTCATATATCTTTCAAGGCCCAGCTTAAATTCATTTTCTAAATAATTTTTAGGCTAAAAATAAGCATACAAACTTATAAATCCATCAGAATCGCAGATTCTTAGTTAAAACCCCAAAAGAATGTAAAGATGGTCTAGTATAGTCTCTTCATTTTACAGATATAGAAACTGAAGGTGAGAGATGTCTCCTAAGAAACCAAGTCACCTCCTCAATGCTGCCATGAACAGTGTATCTATTTTTTATATATATATATATTTTATTATTATTAATTCTAATGGGGTGACACCAATAAATCAGGGTACATATGTACAATGAAAACATCTCCAGGTTATCTTATCATTCAATTGTGTTGCATACCCATCACCAAAAGTCAAATTGTCCTCTGTCACCTTCAATCTGGTTTTCCCTGTGTCCCTCCCCTCCTCCCTATCCCACTCTTCCCTCCCTCCCCCATCCCATAACCACCACACTCTTGTCCATGTCTCATATTCTCACTTTTATGTCCCACCTATATATGAAATCATGCTGTTCTCAGTTTTTCTTTTTTTCTGATTTACTTATTTCACTCTGTATAATGTTATCAAGGTACATCCATTTTGTTATAAATGATCCGATGTCATCGTTTCTTATGGCTGAGTAGTTTTCCATAGTATATATGTACCATAGCTTTTTAATCCACTCGTCTTCTGATGGACAGTGTATCTATTTTTAAACACTGTAAGTATGTTTGTAGTTTTCTCCCAAATGCAAACTTTTTGAAAGAAATTATTATGATTTCTGTTTGTACTTTCCGTGGTGTTTCATACACACTAGGTTTTTCTAACTCAATGCTGTTCAATAGAACTTTGTGTGATGGTATACATGTTCTGTAATATCTACGCCATCCAATATGGCAACCACTAGCTACACATAGCTTGTGAGTGCTTTAAGTGTGTTAAAGCATCTGAATAACTGAGTTTTTAACTTATTTCATTTTTTTTACCTCTAATTTAAATTTATATAGCCACATGTTGCTAGTGACTACCGTACTGAACATTGTAGCTCTTATTTAATTGTTGATTCACAGCAACTGAAGAAAAATTAAAGTATACTTATGGATTTGATAATGTTTTAATATTGTTTGAATCAGAATAACAGAGGTTTAGAGATATAAGAGGCCAAGTCTCATATCTTACATTAATACCCCTAGAAAAATGAAAACATTGATTAAAGTTCACATGGTTAATTAGGATCAGATTTATTATTAAGGTCTAGGCCTCCTGGCTATAGTTTTCATTTTATTATTTTTTTCTTCTTTGTCATAATAATTTGGAGAAAGTGGGAGGAGGAATCATGTAATAAGTGGAAAGAAAAACCAACAGAAAAATTAAAAACATCATGACATTAAATGAGGATTCACAGATAAGGAAGAAGAGAAAAAGAATGACATACATGGGTAGAGAAATCTGTCAATATGAGAGAATGGAGACCAAGAAAGGAGAAAAATTAAAACCTCATACTTTTATTCATGGTCCAGGGAAATTGAGGAATTCTCTTTTAAATGAAAACCAATGTTACTGTAATAAATCAGAGACCATTGGATAGGTGTGCCCAGGATCACAGGAGGAAGAGAGCTAAGTGGTTACTGACCTATGGCAAAGCTCTCATACTAATGAATTACATTCCTCAAAACTTTTGTGAAATCAAAGAACATTCTCAGAATGAGCATAGATGAGCATAGAGTGTTAACATCTGGTTCACTGAGTGGAGGTAACAGTTTCATCCAAAGCCTTAGTAAAGATTTTATTCCTTCTTGTTGTTTGTTGATCCCATTTTATCCTTCCTTGCACTGCAGCTGTTCAACATAGAGAGACCTTGCTGAAGAGTATTGGATTCAGAGGCATATAAAATGTCCAGGAGTAGAAAATACTGGTGAAAGTGAATGATTTGGAAGTCTAAAGAGCACTTCAGATGCCCTTTCTCTATCCAGAGTCCTGAGACTTTTAGCTACTTTAACAACATTTCAAAATAAATAATTTGTGTAGACACTATATAGTCTATCATTAAAAAGAGAAGCAGCTAGGCTCTGGCTGGTTGGCTCAGTGGTAGAGCATCGGCCTGGCGTGCAGAAGTCCCAGGATAAATTCCTGACCTGGGCACACAAGAGAAGCACCCATCTGCTTCTCCACCCTCCCCCCTCTCCTTTCTCTCTATCTCTCTCTTCCCTTTCTGCACCCAAGGCTTCATTGGAGCAAACTTGGCCCAGACACTGAGGACGGCTCCATGGCCTCCACCTCAGGCTTCAGTTGCAACCAGAGCAATGCCCCAGATGAGCAGAGCATTGCCCCCTAGTGAGTTTACTGGGTTGATTCCAGTTGAGCGCATGCGGGAGTCTGTTTCTCTGCTTTCCCTCTTCTCACTTCAGAAACACACACACACACACACACACACACACACACTTAGTTCCCAAAGCTCAGTGGTATTCAATACAAGATGCTATGATCCTTTGATTTGTAGTAGTTTGCATTTTAGAGAAGGAACAAACAATGAAGACTAAAATCTGTAGTGTAATGATCTGTAACATGCATTTTGTTTTTTTGTATCTTTTCCCATTCTGGCAGGGAAGTGAAATTATGCCTGAGATTTTCCCAGAGTATGTGGAATATTAATTTTTTTCTAATTTAATGCTTGTTCAGTTAGGTCACAGGCATATCAAGCTTTTCTTTTGTGTCTTGAGTGTTTCTTTACCAGGTGACATGGCACCATTCTCAAAGTCATAGGCTCTGATTAGAATTTATTCATTTACAATTGTAAGGTCATTTAAAATTGGGGTCAATCATCCCTTCCAAATCTCATTCTCTCTCTCTTTCTCCTACTCATTTTCTTCTTGTGAAGTTCCCTGTATCTTATGAATACTACTATGTGCCATGTTCAACTGCATAAGAAGTCTGTGGAGCATGTTGACTGTCCCTTTTCTTGGATGCCTTACCTCTACTCTACGTCATTGTTTCATCAAGCAGAATCTCTTTCCCAGTGTTTCACATTGTCTCCTTCCTTCTCCTTTGATCGCCTCTCCCTTAAAACAGAGTCCTGTTAGTTTTCTGTCACCAGTAGAAGCTATTGTCCTTTAAATCATTCTAAATTCAGGAGTAATAGAGTTACTGTATAGCTCAAAAACTTTCAATGCTGTGGTGTACTTAAAAGAAAGAAGGAATGGAAAAGGTGGAGGAGAAAGCAGAAAAAGAAAAAAGAGGAGGAAGTTGCCAGTAGAACAAAATAAGAAAGCTAGGAAATTTTACTATATATAAGAATTAAACATATAGTACTGATGGCAAGTCAAATCAATGAGAAAGTATATTTTGTGAAATAGTTGTAAATAATTGCTTTAAACTATTTCATTGGATTCTTACCCTCCAACATACACCAAAATAACTTTTAGATTAATTAGAATGTTAAATGGAAAAAAAGAATCTTAAAATACTTGATAAACATGACAAATAATTATTTTAAGATTAGAAAGAAATTTCTAAATAAAATAAAAGCAAAAGAAGGAAGAATAATGTAAAAGATTAAATATAACATAAGCATTAAAAACCCAATAAAAATCCATTCTCAAAGTTGAACAGCAAATGGCCATCTAAGAAAAAATATTTTTATGATATAGAGCATACAAGGTGGACTGTATTTAAAATATCAAAGTCTCTTACAAATCAGCTGGAAGAAAGAACACTCCAATAGAAAAAAAATTTACATATTATGCAGAGGAAATCCATGAATAAAAATGACCTATATAATGAAAGGAAAGACATCATAGCTCTTATACTTCTCTCTGTGTGCTCTTCCATTGTTTTAAGCTCATAAAATCTCTCCAGCCTGACCAGGGGGTGGCGCAGTGGATAGAGTGTTGGATTGGGATGCGGAAGACCCGGGTTGGAGACCCCGAGGTCGCCAGCTTGAGAGCGGGCCCATCTGGCTTGAGCAAAAGCTCACCAGCATGGACCCAAGGTCAATGGCTCCAGCAAGGGGTTGCTGGGTCTGCTGAAGGCCATGGTCAAGGCACATGTGAGAAAGCAATCAATGTACAACTATGGTGTCTCAACGGCAACGAAAAACTAATGATTGATGCTTCTCATCTCTCTCCATTGATGTCTGTCTATCCCTCTCTCTGTCCCTGTAAAAAAAAGAGAAAAGAAAAAAACTCTCCATATTTCAGAATTGCTCAGTGATATTTTTCTGAGTTTACATTTTTAGCTTGCATTTAATGTTTTAATTCACACAATTTATTTGGATGTGTGCTCTGAGATCCGAGAGTCAATTCAGTTGTAACCTTTTCCTATCTTCCTAGATTATAAACTCCTGGAGGGCAGGAAAAACCTGGTATTTATTTTTGTAGGCCCAGCAGCACATAGCAAGTGGACAGTAGTTAACACAGGAGAAGGGAGGAAGCAGAAATCAGAGAAGTTTTGAGAGAGAAAGCATCTTCTGAGTTATCTTAAAAGTCTAAAGTATTTTTATACCTTTCTTTTGCATTTTTTGTGTCTCTTTGGGGTTAAGCATAACTTAAAGGTGAGGTAATAGGGCATAAAAGAAAAGGGTACCATAAAAAGACAAATGAGGATTTAAATACTGACACTAATAATCACTTATGTCACTCTGAACCTCAATTCTTCACCTATAAAATAGATTACTACTTGCATGGTTATTATGAAGAAAAAAACCTCAAGTTTGTAAAGTGGTCAGTGTATTGATTCGATTCCCTTTTTACTTTTTTCTCCTGCTAATCTGGGAGGGACACTTTGCATCTCTTAACCCCTTTTTCTGTGGTGAAGTAAAAATGTAGTATATGTATGAAAACATCTTGTAACATGGAGTTTTATAAATAGTGTAAAATACTATTAATTTTTTAGTGCATATTGAAGTGTAAATTGCTTATGTTTTTGTTAATAATAAATTGAATTGAAGCAATATTTGGTTGAGAAGGTTTAGAATAGATAAATATAGGTAAGAAAATAGAACAAAGTTAAATGTGAAGAACAGGGTATTTAAAAAATTCCGATGTGTTGGAGTCATATGGTAGAAATGACAGACTTGAGCATCAAATGAGTTTGAGTCTCAGCTCTGCCATAAACTCTCTGTGCAGCCTGGGACAAATTACTTGCCTTCATTCAGACTTGTTTTCTCTACCTATCAAGCTGGGATTAATAATATTACCAAAGAAGGGTGTTGAGAAGACCAATGAGATGAGTAAATGAGAGCATAAGGCACTATTGAGCATTATTGACATATAATAAATGCTTCTTTTCTTTCTCCTCAAAACTGATTCATCACAATAACTAGCCTGCTTCATCATAATACTTATGTGTATTTATATGTTTAAGAGACCTGAATATGATTTCTTTAGTACCCAACCAACTACCAGTGAATGACTTAGGCCTCAGGGAGAATAGGTACTATTTTTAAAAAATGTACTCAGACTTGATCCCTATGTTTACAAAAGGATTTTTGGATGATGTATGTCTCATGACACATAGTCTAAATCTCTATGCATACTCAATTAATCATCTTGATTTATCCTGCAGGCCCACAGCCATCATTTATGTCTTGTGAAGACTGAAAAGATTGTGTACCAATTCCTTTGTTCTAGGGGGCTATCATTAGTTGTTATCACTGCTTGCTTTTTTAACTTTGTGAGCTATAAAATGTAGTACTATATATTCCTGGAAAGTTTTCTTTTCCACTGAGAGTATTTAAGTTGATTTTTTCTAACAATATGGAAAGGAAGAGCTGGCAATGAAACAAATCATTTGAAATTTTAAAAATAAGAAATACATTTATAGCTATATGTAGGGATATTATTAGTCATTAAATTCTGCAGTATAAAATAATATATCTTGAGTTAAAATGCTAATTATTATAGCCCAGCATTTTTTCTAGTTCTTTCTTTTTTTAATAAAAGAATGCTTATATTTTAGAGTGAAAAAAGCATGACCTACTTACTATACTTGCATCAGTTTATTTTGTGTGAGTATATAGTAGAGTACTTATATCACTATTTTGTTTTCAAATTTATTAAAGAATATAATTCTAGCATTTTTATATTCTATTTAGATATGACCTTAAAAAGAGGCAACACTAGTTTTCTCCAATGATAAAAACTCCACACACCATTTCCACCCCCCTTTTCTTTTCTAGGTGATGGAGATGTGAGTTTGCTGTTTCCTTTACCTGTATCATGTGTCATAACTATCTTACTAAAATCAATAATTTAGTATTAGCCAGCATGTTTTAATTTCACATTTGTTTCTGTTAGGGAAATAGTTTAATGTTTGATTTGAGTCTATTGTGCCTATTTATGCACTTTTTAGAAGTTATCTCATTTAATTACTTAATTTAAGTTTAAGGTTAAGTGATATAGGCTTGATTATCTGTATTTCAGAGCTGAGAAAAAGTAGGCCCAGAGAGTTTTTATGAATTAGTCCACATTTTTATCTACTGGGTGAGTAAAAATTATAACTTAGATCAGAATAGGTAGAAACATAAGTCCTTTACAATTTAGTAGGCTACTGGACTGTTACACTGATTTAGAAGAGTTTTTACATTACCTCTTTATGATTCAAAGATTTTAGAAGGATAATGATTCATTTCTTTCTTATATCCCAAAATATAAAATACAAATGAAAGATTAGGCTTCTGAGGGGAAAGATGAAGAGCTTGACTTTTGACATCCTTTTTTTTCCAGGTGTCTATTTTACATCCAGGTGAAGTTGGATATATGGGACCAGGACTGGATATAGAGGCTTGGGAGCATCAATGATATGTATGCAACAGATGAAAGACACTTATCATTTTGATTCATTTTTTACCTGTTCTCTCCATTCTTAACAGTGGTTTGCACAACTGTGAAATTAAGGGTGAACTGATTTTACATGTTGGAGGATTTACTTTAAATAAGACAGAGTGAGGGATCTAAGAACCTCAGCTATTAGGACATATGGGTAAGGGTTAGTCATAGTACTTGTTTTTCTAAGCCAGATATTCTCAAATGTTGGGGTGTATCAGAATTACTTGGAGAACTAATAAAAAATAAGAGACACAGAAGGGCAGGATCTTTGCCTCTGTGTTTTTAAAAAGTTCTCAAAAGGATTCTGATAAGTTTGAGAAGAACTAATCTAAACCATATTTTGAAATTTTTATCTTATTGCCAAGTAATGACAAAAAAAGCAACCAAAATCCCTTTTTATAATGTAGAAGACTCTAATACTGATATGAAATTTGATTTGAAAAAGCATTTGTTTATATTTTATGCATTATTTGAGGCTGACAAATATATTTAGATGATGAGTTTTTAAAAGATGATTCTATGTTGATCCTTCTACAGAAGAAGAGGATGAGTGTGTCTAGAACATTTGAAGACTCATTCTCAAACTGTACTTTCCTTCTGGGAAATGGCTTGAAGGAAAGATAATAAATCCTGAAGCCCCCTGGAAGCAATGCTTACACATATCATTGAGGGGTAGCTGCCAATTTTACCTTTGGGCAGGAAGTACACACCTGTTAGCTACATGGTTTTTAAAATAACTTGTACTTACCCAGATTACAGGGAACACTGTTGTCATGGCATCAGAAAAGGAAGCTGACTTAAATTCAAGTAATCCTTATTAAAGGGGATTTGAGGAAGCTAGACACTTGAGTAAAGCAGGCAACTATGAAAAGAATATCTCCTGTTTACCTTTGTAAAGCCAACAATTACCACCAAATTGGGCTGGGATTAGATAAGGCAATCAGTTGTAATAGAGTTGATACCTGGGAAGGGGAGAAGTTTGAGTCACTCAGAGATAAACCTCTTATTATGGTTTCCTTTCCTTGATAGTCTTTATTCTGCCACCCCAACCCTACCTTTATGCCTAGAGCTCACTGGTGGCGTAAGGAAGGAATGACTTTGGAATTTGGAAATGCTCCTTAACCAGGCTTTTGTATGCATTGTCCAAGGCTCAGGGCTTTCTCATCAGCAGGCTTTCCTGCTCTGTCATTAGTCTTCATGGCAAAAGAGCCTCATTCTCATGAATTGACCCATGCTGTGAACAGGTCACCTCAGATGGAGGCTTGCTGCTTTATTCAGAAGCTTCTGAGATTCCCCGATGTTAAAGCAAGATACAAATATGGGGACACATTTTTACTGCTACTCAGTTCATTTTTGACCTTTGGAAGAAATGGTATTCTATCTGATGACTGAATGCTCGGTGTCACATGGGCATGATGGAGTCCCACTTTTCGCAGTTACAACTGCAAAAAGAGTCTCCTGGTGAGAGTAACAGTTACTTTTCTGTGAACATTACTAATGTTTAGGGAGAATAAGTACTTTCTCACCTTTATATTTCCCCTTCACTTCTGCTTTAAAACAGGTAATTGGAGCAGAGCTTCCAAGTGCAATCTTGCCCAAAGGCTAAGCTTGCCACCAAATGACACATGTTGTTCTTTATTGAGGCAGTCTTGCACTCATTATCCCTAAATTAGTTCCTTTTCTTTCTTTGCTTTATTATTCATCCACCTTCTCCTTTTTCATTTGGATTTTTCCAAGTGAACCATGACAAAGTATGTCTTCTTTGCAAAAGTGCATGTGTGTGAGTGAGTGAGCACCTCCCACCCATGTCCCTCCTTTTCACTAAGTGTTTATTTAAGCCAAGGCAGTGGAAAACTGACAAATATCTTTGGCACTGACTGCCTCATAATGATCTCACAGCAATCCAGGGAGGAAAATCTGGCTGAATATGAGAAAATGCTGAAATTCAGTTGACGGTCCCCTTGTTGCAGACAGATGCGAGCAGTTCAAACTCAGAGAAAAAAAAATTGAAAGTGGTGTTTCAGCTGTGGAGAGTGTTTGTGGAAAAGTAAAATTAATACTTTAACATTCTGTTCTGTCAAAAGAAAAATTTTACATGCCATTCAGGTGATGTTATATCCAGTTGAACATATAACAGGAGGTAAAGAGAGGAGACTACTGATGTGCTTTTTTTTGTTCAGACTTGGGTTGGAATCCCACAACAGTCCTGATTACCTAGTATTACTTACCCTGTCTGAGTCTTAGTTTCATCACTTAAAATGGGAATAATATCAACTTCACAAGTTTGTGGTGTGGATTGGAAGAATATATTCAAAGTGCTTAATATACTGCCTATTAACTTGTAAATGACTAATTATAAAAATTTGCCACCCTTCTTATTCCCTTATAATAAATCGAATCACATCTTGGAAAAAGTTGGCTTAACAGCCTAAGAATCTAAGCTTAGATGTTTTCTTTTCCCTGTCTAAAACCATCTCTTTATTTAGCTTAAAAAGGGACCCAGATATTCTGAAGCACACCAGGCATTTCTATTACATTCTGCTTCTCAGTGTAATCTTACCAAACATTGGTACACATTCTGATTATAAGAAAATGGAGACTCAGAGAGGTTCTAAGATAAGGGGAAGAGTCAGTATGAAAACAAGGGTTTGTCAAGTCCCAAAGAGTCTGAATACAATTGATAATTAAGGTCTATTTTATTCACCTAAGATTGCCTTAAAAATTATTTTTTCAATTTTTGCCCATTGAGTATAATGTTGGCCATGGGTTTGTCATAGATGACCTTTATTATGTTGAGGTATGTTCCCTGTATTCTCACTTTGCTGAGAGTTTTGATTATAAATGTGTGCTGGATTTTATCAAATGCTTTTTCTGCATCTATTGATATAATCATGTGATTTTTACCCTTCCTTTTGTTTATGAGATGAATCACATTGATTAATTTGCAAATATTGTACCAGCTTTGCCTCTTCAGAATAAATTCCACTTAATCATGATTTATGATTTTTTTTTCATGTATTGCTGGACCCAGGTTGCTAATATTTTGTTGAGAATTTTAGCATGTATGTTCAGCAGGGATACTGGTCTATAGTTTTCTTTCTTTGTAGTGTCTTTACCTGGTTTTATAATGAGAATCATACTTGCCTAGCAATCCCCTTAAGATCAGGAACAAGGCAGGGGTGCCCCCTTTTTCAACACAGTTCTGGAAGCCTGAGCCACAGAGCAATCAGACAAGAACAAATAATAGTCATCCAAATTGGAAAAGAAGAAGTAAAATTATCATTATTTGCTGATGACATAACACTATACATAGAAAACCCTAAAGTCTCAGTCAAAAAACTACTAGACCTAATAAATGAATTTGGCAAGGTGGCAGGATATAAAATTAATATTCATAAATCAGTGGCATTTTTATAAACCAACAATAAACTGTTTGAAAGAGAAATTAAGAAAACTATCCCCTTCAGTATTGCAACAACAACAAAAAATAAAGTACCTAGGAGTAAATTTAACCAAGGAGGTAAAAAACTTGTACCTGGAAAATCATAAAACATTGGAAAAAGAAGTCAAGGAAGATATAGACAAGTGGAAGTATATACTGTGTTCATGGATAGGAAGAATAAACATCACTAAAATGTCTATATTATCCAAAGCAATCTATAAATTCAATGTAATTCTTCTCAAAATACCAATGGCATACTTCAAAGAGATAGAAGAAATATTTCAAAAATTTATATGGAACCCAAAAAGAACACTAATAGCCTCAGCAATCTTGAAAAGGAAGAATAAAATGGGAGGTATCACACTTCCTGATATCAAGTTATACTACAAGGCCATTGTACTCAAAACAGCTTGGTACTGGAATATAAACAGGCATACAGATCAATGGAACAGAACAGAGAACCCAGAAATAAACCCATGCCTTTATTGTCAATTAATATTTGACAAAGGAGGTAAGAGCATACAGTGGAGTAAAGACATTCTCTTTAATAAAAGGTGTTGGGAAAATTGGACAGGTACATGCAAAAAAATGAAACTGGACCACCAACTTACTCCATTCACAAAAATAAACTCTAAATGGATAAAAGACTTAAATGTAAGTCATGAAACCATAAACATCTTGGAAAAAAACATAGGCAGTAAACTCTTTGATATATCTCGTAGCAATATATTTGCTGATTTATCTCCACAGGCAAGTGAAATAAAGGATAAAATAAACAAATGGAACTATATCGAATTAAAAAGCTTTTTCACAGCAAAAAACACCATGAGCAAAATAAAAAGAAAACCCACACAATGGGAGAACATATTCGCCAATACGTCTGATAAAGGGTTAATAACCAAAATTTATAAAGAACTTCTAAAACTTAACATCAGAAAGGTAAACAATTCAATTGAAAAATGGGCTAAAGAACTGAATAGACAGTTCTCCAAAGAAGACATACATATGGCCAACAAGCATATAAAAAATGTTCAATATCACTAATCATCAGAGAAATGCAAATTAAACCACACTCCTGTCAGAATGATGCTCATTAACAAATCAACACAGAATAAGTACTGGCAAGGGTGCAGAGAAAAGGGAACCCTCCTGCTCTGCTGGTGGGAATGCAGATTTGTGCAGCCATTGTGGAAAACAGTATGGAGTTTTCTCAAAAAATTAAGAATGGAACTGCCTTTTGACCCACCTATTTCACTTTTAGGAATATATCCTAAAAATCTCAAATCACTGGTTCAAAAGAAGTTATGTATTCCCATGTTTATTGCAGCATTTTTTACAATAGCCAAGATCTGGAAACAGCCCAAGTTTACCCTTCCTTTTGTTTATGAGATGAATCACATTGATTGATTTGCAAATATCAAAGCTGGTACAATATTTGCAAATCAATCGATGTGATTCATCTCATAAACAAAAGGAAGGGTAAACTTGGGCTGTTTCCAGATCTTGGCTATAGTGGAATAAAAAAGCTGTGGTACATATACACAATGGAATACTACATGGTTGTGAAAAAGAAGGAAATCTTACCTTTTGCGATGGCATGGATGGACTTGGAGGGAGATTATTATGCTAAGTGAAATAAGCCAGGCAGAGAAAGACAAATATCATAAGATTCCACTTTTATTGGAATCTAATGGACAAAGTGAACTGAAGAACGGAATAGAGGCAGAGGCAGAGTCAGAGGGAGCAGAGGGACAGTTGTCAGAGGGAAGAGGGATGAGGGGATGGGATAAGAGAAGGTGAAGGCATTAGTGAAATTATATATATATAACACATAGATACAGATAACAGGACAGCAAATCCCAGAAGGAAAGGAAGAGGGAGTTAGGAGGAGGGGGCAACAGGGAGGTATTATGGGGAACATGGGAGTGGAGATGAGGGTGTTATATTCAGTGGGACACTTGAATCCATTGAATCCATGTAAACACAATAAATTAAAATTAATAAAAATTAAAAAATACAACAAAAAAAGAGAATTATTCCTTCAGATATTATTTAACAAAATCTAATCCAGAGAGATGGTAGAAGCTTTTAGTTGATACAAAGGAGGAAATATTAGCAACTCTGCCTGACTGATTGATTCTTAGGTTAAATATGAATATTAGACTTATCAAATTTTCTTGGTATTGTTAAACGGATTTAGTCATTCTGCCTCTTTACCAAGGTGACTTTCTCCAGACACACCTCTCATAGATTACAGCATTTCCATGTCTTCTTCTTTATCTTAGCTTGACATTCCAAAGGCAATCATACCTTCTTAACTTCACCATATGCCAGCTCACATCTCTTTTCATTAGCTGATAGGTATCTAAGTGTTCTTCCTCTTCACTGGCACCAATAACCGTGGGGTGTTTCTAATACTCCTTGCACGTGTTTCCTCTTTTTCGTTCTATAAAGTCATTTTTTTCTTTCTACTTTTTATTCTTCTTGCATGAAACCAGAATTTGCTGAGAGTTCAGTAAAGTAGTGTAGGGGGAGACATAAGGGTTCTAGTTCTAGCTGGGTGACCTTGGTAAGTGTTTTCACATCTCCACGCCTCAGTTCCATCATCAGTAGAAACAACTATTTCAGTTGAACTTTTTCTGATTTTTTCTTGACCATGGCTACAAAGGCTGAAGATAGAACTTTGTGTCATGTCCTCTATTAGATCTATAGTCTCTTACTCAATGACAGATTTGGTAATAATAATAATATGCATATACTGTACCACCATACACACACACACACACACACACACACACACACACACACCCCAAAAAACAATATGCAAATATCATTTTACTTGTTTCTTCTAACACAGTGACTTGGGCCAGGTAACCTAGATAGTGAGTAGCAGAGCCAGGGCCTAAATATGGTACTCTCAGTTTTGATTCCTGTATTATTTGCTCTGTACTTCAGCAGGGTAAGGTAAACTGGTTGGGGCATAAGGAATGGAAAATCAAAAGGGTTTTTTGTTTTTGTATGTTTCTCTGTGCTGGTAAAGTGAAAGGATAGTGTAGACTGAGAGTAGAAAATTGAAAGGTAGAAATTGTGGCATGAATTTTTAAAAAGGAAATGAGACCCTCTTGATAATTATTTTTTTCAGGCCTTCTGGTTTTCCCCAAACATCTATATCAGCAATTTTCAACTGGTGTGCCATGATACACTAGTGTAACACAAAAAAATTTAAAACATGCAATACCTGACTAGTCAAGGGCACTAACCTCTTTTCCCTCAGATTGTTGAATAAAAAATGACAACAGCCAACACAATGATATCTGTTTGGTATGAATGAAACAAAATTATACCTATTTTTTTGTCAAATTGGCAAAAAATATATTTTTTGGTGTGCCACAGAATTTTAGTAATTAGTTTATATGCGCCATGAGATTTAAAAGGTTGAAAATTGTTAATCTATAGGATAACATCTGAATAAGGGAGTGTACCAGAAAATATAACTTCAGTTTAAAAATTCTATACCCAATACTAACGAATGCAGTGCAAGCACTATGTGATTTCAGGGATTTTCTATGTTTTCTGGATGGTATTATCCCTAATATGAGAAATAGTCCTTATTTTACAATCCTTTGTATGGTTTGCTCAAAGGTTAATTTATGCAGTCCCTAGAGTTAGAAGGCTAGAGTCTTGTAACTTTTCTGTCAAGAGCAACAACTCTGTCTTAGATGGAACCTGTCCTGCTTTTGTAAAATGGATCAAACTTAAATCTGTCTATTGTGTACTCAATAGCCTCTTTTGTCCACGGAAGAGTTCATTCTCCATTAAAAGTCCAGTGACATATTCCAGATTCTTTGTGAAAGAATCAAACATTTCTCTCTTTGTTCAGAAGGTGATTTGTTTCTTGGGAGTGTGAAAGAGGAACAGGGAAATGATGGGAGATTTCATGTTGCAGTAATCCAATGTAATACATTTGGTTCAACTTTTACTCATGTAAGACTTAAACCAATATTTATTTTTGAAAGGAAATTTAACCCATATGTATCTGCCTCAGTAGTCTTGTTGGCTTTTATTAATCGGAAACAGGAAGTTAATTCTTGACAACATAACAAAACACCTAAAAAATTAAGTGCATTTCAATCTTGGCAAATGTAGCTTCCATTCTGAAAGGTGGGAATATAGGTTCCAGGTAATAACAAAAGGAAAATAAACATTATCCTTAAGTGTCTTACAAGATAAGAAAGGCAGAGAAAACAGAGCAAGTTCTAAAAATTACTGATTGTTTTATTTTGTCCCAATGCCAATACAATTTGTATGCAGATTCTCACATGTGTAGGTGATGGTACAATTCATTTAAACAATTCAAGCTCTAGATGTTAAAAGCTTAGCATAAAAAATTACCGTAAAAACATCTTTAACTTTGATTTATTTCTGCCACTCAAAACAAAAATTATGAATGTAGGCTATTTATCCCAAGGAGACTCACTACTTTGATCTGTACTTTTGATATAAAATACATAAGATTTGAGAACACAGAGATATATTGTGACATCATCCTGAAATAAAAATCTATCTTTACTACTTATATTAACTTCTAAGTAGATAAATTTAAAAAAATGTTTCACAAAACATATTCACTACATTTTCTCATCCATTATAAAAGTTTGACACTGTACATTGTTCTCATATTCTGAATTAAATTTAGCCTAATATTTGTCCATAGAAAATTGCTCTTAGACTGGCTGTCTTTTGTCAAAATAAGGGTTCCCAAAGATGGTGGGGAATATTGGAAGCCATATTTCAGATCCAGGGCCAGACTGATAATTTAGTGCAGAGAGACAGGCACAAAATTTGGTGACTACCAGGAGGTGACTTGCAGCACTGGGTTGAAGCTGTAGTCCTGGTCTAAATGAAATCAGGAGTCAAAGTGTTTAGTATCATGAGAACTTTAGCATAGAATAAATTTTATTTCTGCTTAGAACTCAGCAAGGACTTGAAAGCTCATTTTCTCCATGAGGTCCTGATTTGGTAAGGAATTGCCCAGGATAATTCCTTTAAACCAAAAGTCACATTGTAACAAGAGTTTCTTTGGCCACTGAGGGTCCTCTAAGCAGTGTTTGTCTAAGGGTGATATTCTAGGCCAGCAGCATTAGCATAAACTGAGAATTCCCAGGTCTTGCCCAAGAACTAGTCAGTTATAAACTCTAGGATTGGGGCTCAATAATTTATGTTTTAATAGACATCCAGGTGATTCCAATGTATAATATCTAATGTATGATTGTCCAAAGTGTGACAATCACAGATCTAAAGTAGACCAGGCCTTAGGTTTTTAGCATGTAACTCTGCAATGTAACCATAGTATAGTTGTTTGCACATATCTATACTTCTATGAACTTAAGCATCAATTTCTTTGGGGGATTGGCTGTTAGCCACATGTGTTAAATAAATGTATGGTTATATTTCCCTGGAAGCCTCAACCTCTGCTTCCCTCTGATTTAGGTCAGTGCAATCTAAACTCATATCCTGTTCTCTGAGCCCCACCTTGGCTTTCAGTTAGACCCATAATAGGAAAGTCACTTCTTTTAAAAATGTAATCAGACCAGTAGATACCAAGTGATATTGGTATGAGGTAACGATCTGATAGAGGTAGGCACAGCCTTATGTAAACTTCCTGCTGGGAAAGAAGCCAAATCATACCAGTGGCAAATGTAGGAATCTAGTCAGTGGGCAAATTGATTGGAGATAGATATACTCAGAAAGAGAGAGGTAGGTTCTTAAAGTCATCCAAATACTTAAGTGGCTATTTTCTATCATAATATATGCTCAAAGAATTTAATACTAAATGTGTGTCATGCATATGTGTGTGTGTATGTATGTATATATATATATATATATATATATATATATATATATATATATATATATATATATATATATTACTTAATATAGTTAATTTAATCCTGCATCAACCTAGTGATATGGGGATTATTATTAAGACCCCTAGTTTGCAAGATGAGTAAACTAAGGCTTAGAGATTAGGTGAGTAACCGTTAAAAAGTAAGTGAATCAGGAATTGCGTTCCAACCTTAAACCATTTTAAAAATAAATTCTGTTCTGTTATTAACTACTATACTATTGATTCTCAAGCTATCAGACCAGTCCCCTCATTCCCCTGATAAGAAATATAGGAAAGGCCCCCTCTACTATCTTGAAATAGAATGCATAGATAACCTACCTATACACAAACTTTAAAATTCATAAAATAGAACACTCCTCAGCAATAAAAAGCAACAAACTCCTGATACATGAAGCAACATGCATAAATCTTAAAAGCACTATGTTGAGTAAAGTTGGGTACAAAAGATTACATTTTTTGTGATTGCAATTATACGACATTCAAAAACAAGCAAAACTAATCAATAGATTAGCAATAAAGAGGCATATGAGTAGAGTGATGGAAATGTTCTATATATTGATGGAGTATTGAATGTATGGATTCTAAATTTGTTTAACTCATCAAAATATACACTTTAGATCAGTGGGTTGCACTGTTTGTAATTATATCTCAATAAAAATGAGTAAATATAAAATTATAAAAGTAGTGAACAGAAAAAATAAAAGGACTTTAAAATGATATATATTTTAATATATAAATGGTTAAGATATTCAAAGACATAATGAAGTGGTCAGATGCTTGAATCTAATATTAATAAATAAATTTGGATTTTCAGTTTTGAAAATGTACATATATGCATATATATATATATATATACAGGTTTATTTAGAATGGGACAGCTGCAAATGCAAACAAATATAATGTGCTACATTAGGTTCACCAGTATCACAAGTAGTGCTGTTTTTGATAGAATGATGGAATACTCTTGGATAAGTTCTCATTTTCTTTCCAGTTTTTCCTCAATTTACTCAAGAATTTTAATTCTGTAAAATTCAGTGAATAAGCTATACAAAAATTATTTTTGTGTTTATTATATAAAACAGAGTTGACTTTAAAGTTCAGATGATTATACACCAGGTTTTTATCTATAAGAATGTCCAAACATTAAAAAAACAACATGAAAGTACAGGATACTTTATTTATTTTTGATTAATTTTAGTGAGAGAAAGAGAAACATTGATTTGTTGTTCCCTTAGTGTATGAGGACGATGCTCAAACCAACAGAACTACCCAGCTGGGCTACAGGACACCTCTTCATTGTTCAGGACTCTCCTACACCGGCAAGACATTTCACATCCCTGGCCATTGTCCACCAAACCTACGTAGTAGTGTGCCCAAACACTGTGACAACTCAGAACCCCACATACGTCTAAATCTCCTCAAGAGGACAGACTCTAGCTGAGTTTAAAGTTCTGCTTAGATAATACAACAAATTTTAAGTTCCTTGTCACATGCTACGTCTTCTGCTAAGCCTTCTTTGACTTTATTTTCCAGATTCATCAGCATGTCTTTCTTCTGTCCTCCGAGAATCCCAAGGAAATTTCTATCTCAGAAATTACCTTTTTGTTTTTGGTCATTGTTAGTATACTAGTCTCTCTCTCTCCTGAAATTGTACCATACTGGATGCTGGAAATGTTTTTGATCTCTAATACCCAGCAGAGTTCAGGCATATGTTCCACACTCAGTATATATATTTTTGAAAGCATGCATGACTGGTTTATTATTTATTGTTTTTTACAGGAACAGAGAGAGAGTCAGAGAGATGAATAGATAGGGACAGACAGACAGGAACAGAGGGAGATGAGAAGCATCAATCATTAGTTTTCTGTTGAGATACCTTAGTTGTTCATTGACTGCTTTCTCATATGTGCCTTGACCACGACCCTTCAGCAGACTGAGTAACCCCTTGTTGGAGCCAGAGACCTTGGGTCCAAGCTGGTGAGCTTTTTGCTCAAGGCAGATGAGCCCGCCCTCAAGCTGGAGACCTAGGGTATTGAACCTGGGTCCTCTGCTCTATCCACTGCACCACCACCTGGTCAGGCCATGCGTGACTGGTTTAATGAAATTATGAAACCATCAAATTTGCTGAGTTCATATAGTCCAAGCAATGAACTGAATTTATATTTAAAAGTTTGATTATTTATTACACACATACTATTGTGTTGTATGGTTGGGATTTACTAGGATTAGAACAAACAGATTGAGAAATAAATAATTCTTTTAATAAGATCTTTTACAAAACACTATCAGGATTAACAGGTAAATACACAGGTATATTTTATATAAAGATCTACTCATTTCCTTTTACTGAGATTAAATGTGCTAAGTGCTGTATCAGTTTTAAGCTCAAGCTACCTCACTATTGTGTAACAAACAAAAAAATAAAAAGGACAGATTACATAAGAATTTTATATTTACTTAAAAAGACAAAATGTGATTTTTAAGATAGTGCTTGTTACCAATGGGAAGGAATCCCATGCAGCCCATTATGCCCATAAGGGCAGCTTTGTTACTCCTCCACCTGAAGCTTTATTTGGGTTCTTATCTGATGTTATCTGCAAACAATCTCAACAGAGCTGCATTCTTAGCTGCTAAGGATGTGGATATGGGTCCTTCCTACTCATGAAGGAGGCTCCAAAATTGTGATTAGATAGACTTGTCTCATTTCCAATTTCTCTCAGGTGTTAAGAATACTGGATTACTTTTCAGATTTCTCAACTCTATGGAAACAAAGAAGTACAATATAAGTATCCACCAGATCTCAGGCTAGCTACAGTGGCTTTGTCCTACAAATATGAGAGTTGGACTCCTTGTGTTTACTTTTCTCATAAACCAAACAGTGTTAATAGAATTGATTTTCAGAAAGTTCCAAGTTTGGATATTCTTTTATAAATAATAGAAACCTCAAGGACTATTCACAAATAATGCCCTAATTTATAATATTTTCAGTTTAAAATTGAGAAATTATGCATTCCTAGTGCAGTGAAACTCCTAAGATTCATAACAGAATTAAATACAAAATGGGGACGTTTCCATAATTCAAATTCACAAGATTCGTGACATTCAGTAAAAAGGAAAACAAACAGGAAAATTTTCATCTCAAAATATTTTAGAAAATGTAATAATTTAAAAGGTTTGGATATAAATTTCATAAAGGTAAGACAAAAATTACAATGAGGTAATAATATCTATTATTTATCTATCTATCTATCATCATCATTTATCTATCTATCATCTACCCTATTTATCTGTGTAAAATGGCAGATTTGAAAAGGAACCACCTATTACTTCTAGAAATAGTTTTTAAATTTAATGTTAAAACACCCTCAAAAATTACATTGTAAATTACACAAAATTAGTACAAGAATTAAAAGAACTGAAAAGAAGTTTGAGAATGTATGGAAAGATATGAAAAGGATTAATTGAGATACAGAGGATACAAAGGATAGATTGAGAAAAAAATTAAATTAAATTAATTAAAAAATTTTCAATGATAGAGTAAAAGAGAGAGAGGGAGGAGGGGAGACACAGAGAGAAAAGCATTAGCTCATTGTTCCACTTAGTTATTCCATTTAGTTGTGTACACTTTGATTGCTTCTCATAGATGTGCTGACCTGGGGGTCGAACCTGCAACATTGGCATGCCATGACAACATTTTATCCACCCCGCCAGAGCCGATTGAGAAGATTTAATGACAGAAAGAATATTTTTGAAAAAGTCGTTGAGAATTTTCCAGAATCAAAAGAAGTCATCAGATTAAAGAAATATACTGAATTCCAAGTGAGATTTTACATATATATATATATAAACCAAGAATAATTAGCATATCTTAAGCTAAGCAGAGACAGATTACCTACAAAACAACAATTATATTCAGTGTGGACCACTCATAGCAGCAATAGAAACCAAAAGAAACTGGAATATATTGAAATCCTTTTTTAAATTAAAAAGTTATTTTCTATTGAACTTTCCATTTTGGGAGATTTCTTTTTTCCTTTTTTAAAATTTATTCATTGATTTTAGAGAATGTTAAAGGAAGGAAAAGAGAGAGAGAGAGAGAAACATTTATTTCTTATTCCACTTATTTATACATTCATTGGTTGATTCTCATATCTGCTGTGACTGTGGATGAACCCACAATCTTGGCACAAGGATGACCCTCTAACAAACTGATTTACCTGACCCAGGATATCTTCAAATTTTTAAAATTCTGTGCACAGTCAAACTTCTATATAGGAAATAGTGTGGAGGAAAAAAATGATATTTTCAGAGTCTGAGAGAATTGACTATTAACAGACTCTCAGTACTAATACAAGATATGATTCAGGGCCCTGGCTAGTTGGCTAAGTCAGTGGTAGAGCATTGGCCTGGCATGTGGATGTCTCAGGTTCGATTCCCTGTCAGGGCACACAGGAGAAGCACCCATCTGCTTTGCCATTCCTTCCCCTCTCACTTGCTTTTCTCTCTCTCTCTTTCTTCTTCTTCTTCTCCTTCTTCTTCTTCTTCTTCTTCTTCTTCTTCTTCTTCTTCTTCTTCTTCTTCTTCTTCTTCTTCTTCTTCTTTTCTCTCTCTCTCTATCTCCCCGCTCCTCCTGCAGTCATGGCTTGATTGGAGTGAGTTGGTCCTGGGCACTGAGAATGGCTTCATGGCCTCCGTCTCAGTCTCTAAGAAAGCTTGGTTGGAGAAACGGAGCAATGGCCCTAGGTGGGCAGAGCATTACCCCTTAGTGGACTGATAAAAATAATGATAGTGATGAGTAATTTTGTAAAATATTAAAAAACATTGAAACAAAAAATATATATTAGAAAACAATGTAATCAGGTGTTTAGTGTTAAAGTTCTAAGGTTCTTTAATTATTTAAGAGAGTGGCATAACAATGATTGCAGTTAGATGTTAAATCAAGTATGTCTGTTAAAATTTAAACCTAAACATTGTGAAGAAAAAAACTAGTTTTTAAATAAGTAATGATTAAAACAAATGAATAAAGAAAATATAATCTCAGCAATAAAATGTAGAAAAGGAGACAAAAATCAAGAAATGTTTGGTAAATTAAAAAAAATATAGTACAAATAATTTCACAGTAGTAGTAATTAAAATAAAAATCAAGTAGATTAAACTTCTCACAAGACATTTTTTCATTTAAATCCCTTCTGAAATCTTGAGACAGAGATTGGACAAGAGTTCTACTTGTTCTTAGGGAAACCACATTTGTAGAATTAATTCACCTACTCAATTTGAAAAACTCTGTCCCAGCTGCTCCAGGTAATGGTTTTCACCTTTTAAAAAGTCAAGTGAAAGAGATTGGTTAAGTTGATAATACCTTTTAAATTTACCTCTAAGTAAGTTTGGGTTTTAAACCAAAATTTTTATGAAGTCACTAGTGATTGATCTCTTCATCTGTAAAAAAAGGAGATATTTTAAGTAGATACAACCTTTATTGACTATGGAGATGGGGGGGGGGTACAGATAAGGTAAATAGTGCCTGTTATATTATGGGCCTGAATTAAAGTCATGTGTGTGTGTGTGTGTGTGTGTGTGTGTGTGTGTGTGTGTGTGTTGAACTATTGCAAATAAAATATTACCAGAATATTCAGTAGAATGGATTTATATGTTCCATTTCCATCATATGCACTTATTATTCTTTCATAAGATAATTGAATTTAAAACTTGAATTTATATTTAATATTTCAGATATATATTTTTTTTATTTAGGAAATTCCAAATAAGTTGGTCTCTTTTTTCTACTAAATATTTTCTTCCCCCTCCCCCATTGAATATTCAAATCTATTTGTTCCTTTAACATACTTAGTCATACACTTACTTTATTTTTTTAATAGTACAACTTAAACCAAGGTGAAATCACTGTAGTTTATTTAAAATATTATGCAAATACAACTTTTTCTTTCATTTCAAAAAGTTATGTTTTCTCTCTCAGTTAACTAATGTGACATCTTTCGATACAGACCCTAAAAAGCTTTGGAGAATTAGGACTTGATTGACAGTCCTTTTCAGCTTTCCACTACAATTATTCTTTCTCTGAACTGAGATTTATGAATGTCAATGGGAATTTTTGCATTAAGTTTTATTTTAACCTCCAGAAATACTCTTACTTAGAATATTATGCATAACATACCCCTTATTTAATGCAAAGAATGTAACTTAGATTAATAAAATATCATGCTATACAGTTTTCTTTTACTACCATAAACATTTTCTCTGTGGTCATGCATATATAATTTTATGTGTGCATAATGAAATGGAGGAAGGGATTAATGTTTATTGTACATTGGCTATTTTACCAGTCTGTAACAGGCACATTTCAAAAACAACTCAATGTAACACTTTCAATTCCATGAGTCAATTTTAATTTTCCACATGTTCTAGAAGAGAAAAAGAAGTATTTACTGAAGTCACAAAATTTATGTCTTCCACATTTTAATCTAAAAGATATGATGTTGATTTCATTTATGGGATATTTTGAATAAAATTGTTCTATTTCTTTTACTGCCATATAGTCTTTATACTGCTGATTGACTTTAAAGTCTAGAGTGTTAGTTTTTATAAAGAATTGGTAATTAATTTTTTTTTATATCCTCTTCTACTTTTTATAAGTTTTTATTTTATACATGATGTTTTCCATTTTGAGGTTGTTTACCTTGTAATGAGTTACTATGGGAACTTGGATGTAGCCATTTGAAATAGGATTTTAAGTAGTTACTATAATGTATTATTTTAGAGAACATAAATGAGAATGCATTCTGGCATGTGAATACACCCATGAAAACATAACTACAATCAAAATAGAGAATATATACATCCCCTCTAAAACATTTTCTCCACCATTGTCATTTCTTCCTCATCCCCTTTTCTTCTCTCCAGAAAACCACTGATCCGCGTTCTGTTACCATACATTAATTTGCATTTTCTAGCGTTATATATAAATGGAATTCTATAGCATGTATTTGCTGTATGCGTGGATAGGTTCTAAGCTCTTTCAAACAAAGTAACTGTTTTGAGTTTTGTCCATGCGGTCATATGTATCAATAGTGTATTATTTTTATGCTGAGTAGAATTTATTTGTATAAATAGACCACAGTTTGTTTATCTACTTACCTGCTGATAATTGGCATTTGGTTTGTTTCTAGTTTTGGTTGTTATTAATAAGATTTTTATAGCTATTCATGCACATGACTTTGTAAAGAAATATGATTTCTTTTCTCTTGATCAAATAGGTGGAAGTGGAATGGTTGGGTCATACTTATGCATGTATTTTAATTTACAAAACTGTCAAAGTGGTTGTATCATTTTCCATTCTCACTAATAATTTATTAAAGTTCTAGTTTTTTACATCCTCACCAAAACTTGGTAGGGCGAGTATTTCTCATTTTACCCTTTCTGTTAACTATGTAGTAGTATCAAATTGAGATTTTGTCATTTCTCTCATGGTAAATAATGTTGAGCATATTTTCATGTGTCTATTACCATCTATAAATCATTGATTAACCATCTGTTGAAATACTTTGCTTATTTATTATTGTGTTTTTTGACTTCTTATTAATCTTTTATAGTTTGTGACTCATCAGAATTTTTAGGAAATGTATCCATATACTTTGTTGAATTTTTCCACTTTGCAACTGTCTCCCAAACTGGTAAAGATTATATAATTTTCTAGCTCTCTGAAGAAACTCAATAGGTCCCAAGCAAATCTTTATTATATTAATTTCAAATATAATCAATTCAATTCAACAATTATGTATCAAGCCTTTAAGATGTTCCAGACAGTGAGGAGGAAAAAAATATTGGGTTCAAATATTGAAAGATGTCATCCTATCTTCAAGAAGCTCACCAGTTATTAATATGTATGAAAGGAATTGTCAAACACTCAGGTGTACTCAATATGGATATGATTATATATATGAAGATTTTTTTGTTTTGCCTCTATTTCTTTGTTTTGTTTTTACAGATAAAGTTCACAGACATGTTTTATATCCCATATATTAATTTCATTCTTTAACTTTTCAAAATTTTGTTTCTATTTTAAAATAAAATTTTCATGAACTATTTTGGAGCATATAGTATGAGCCAGCATTCCACACAAGAAAGCTTTATTCCATATCCTCACATTTTCAGAGGAAAGGTAATTTCTGATACAATCTCACAGGTGAAAGTGCTGAAATTAACACTTTCATATTATCATCCACTCATATTATCTTTTCTTCACCTTAAAGATATGAGTAGGTGCTCTGTTTAAACTGATGAGTCCCTGGCATCTATTGGGCAATGTATTCTTGGGTGAAAAATTAATACATTGAAAAGAAATTGAGGTAGGGCTGTCATTCCTTTTCTCTGGCTTTATTAGACCTCATTGCACTCGGTGAGGCAGACACTTCTGCTTCAACCAATTACATTGTATGTCCTTCATCTTCTATGTTGAAAGTATACCAGTTCCAGAATCTCTTCCACAGACTGAAAAAGTATCTTGGGTCATACTTTTTTTTTTAAAGCCTATTCTCTTCAATTCAAGAAGTGAGGGTGCATTAACCAGGGAGGTACATTTGCCAATTTAGCTTTATGTAGGGGCTCTGTGTTTTGGGAGCAATAGCCCCTCAGTTGATAAAATAAACACTTTTATCTTTATTTGATTCCTCATTACTTTTATTTTTATTTTATTAATTCAGTAAACTTTTACTGAGCACCTATTATGGGCTAAGTGCTAAAAATACAGTGGTGGCTTTGTCCGGTTGGCTCATTGAATAGAGAGTGTTGGACAGCTTACAGATGGCCTGGATTTGATCCCCTGTGAGGGCACACATGAGAAACAACGATCTGCTTTTCTTCCCCTCCCTTTCCCCCTTCACTCTCTCTTCCCCTCTCACAGCCAGTGGCTTGATTGGTTGAAATATTGGACCCAGGTGCTGAAGATGGCTCAGTTTATTCAAACATTGGACTCAGATGGGGGTTGCGGGGTGAGTCCCAGTCGGGGTACATGCAGGAATCTATCTCACTGTCTCCCCTCCTCTTACTTAAAAAAAAATAAAGTAGTAAATGAGATAGGTTTTCTGAAATAGATTATAAGATGAAACATGTCAAGAAAATGTAAAATAGTAAATATAAAAGGAGCTTATGTGAGAGAGAATATTTGTGGAACTTTTTAATAAAATGGTTAGGGAAACCTTTCTGGAGGGTTGACATTTAAGTTGCACGTTCAACGACGCTGCTTAAGATGCAGCTTAATGTGAAGAAACAACTAAATATGGGGGCATACATAAGGGAAGATCTACAAGAAAAATGTCAGTGGTGTAGAACTGATGAGCTTAATGCAGTGGAAGAATAGAAAGAAGCTAAGAGTGACCAGTGGTTGGTTAGCTGAGAGAAAGAGATAAAGGACATCCCCTTAAGTAATTGCTGGTGTCACAGCTGAATCTCCTTTTTGTCCCTTTATACTTCATCTTTACTTCTTTCCTGTTAACACTCTCTACCACTCTTTTTATGAACCCAAATTTCTTCACATAATATTCTAGAATTGTCTGACATAACTAATATTTTTCAGAATGTAAACATTTACATGAAGTTGGAATGAGTATTATTTTTCCCCAAAGATACAAACTAAAGTGTATTAATATATATGTGTGTGTGTGTGTGTGTGTGTGTGTGTGTGTGTGTATATATATATATATATATATATATATATATATATATATATATAGAATCTGTACTTTATTTGTATCTCTGAATCTGAAATTATCCTTGATATTTGAACCCCAAATATTGTTTTAAATTATTTTCACAAGGAAGCTTTAAAATAGTTATACATTTAAAAAATTTATCGGTTATTTTATGACTTATGCTCTTCTTTTTGTTTTATATACTTAATTTTTAGGGATTTCTTCTTTTCTTTCTTCCTTTTTTTTTTGTCTTTGGATTTCTCTGAGTTTTACTTTAGTTCTACCAACAGTTTTCTCAGTAATCACTCCATTATACAATTGCAGCAACTGACCCTTAACATACTCATAACGTTTACATAATAAATGTTTCTTTGTCCAGTTATTTCCCAGAAAGAAATTAATCCTTGGGTGTGGTGGTGGGATTCCTGAGCTAAATGCATGTTTGACCTAGCCAGGTACCTAAACAGATAGTTGTTCCACTACTGAAAACTGTCTGAGTGGAATGTCTAACCACTCACGGTGGTCTTAAAAGAAAGTAAGAGACATCTGTCAGGATATTCTAAGCAGTGCAGCTTTCTAATCAGACCATCTGAATTCCTGAGTGAAAGATAAGAAAAATCCCTGCCTATTCATAGGGCAGTCACTCAACAGTAATAAAGCAGATGTTTAAACAAGGTATATTAGCCATGTCTGTCAGTCTGTCATTTAGTGAAGAGGTGGGGACGCAGTGGAGAACAGAAGGAGAAACAGATGAGAGAGAGGAAGCAAAGAATAAACCTTTAGACCCAAGTGTCTAAGCAATTGATGTGCTTATATAGAGGCAATGGTTTAAAATAACACTGTGGCAGCCTAAAACACCATTGCAAATCTGAAACAGTAGTTACAACTTACTGATTCTGAAATATGTCCAGAGAGAAAGACTGGGTCAGTGCTAAGTGAACCAAAGATGAGAGAAGAAATATATTTTATACTCCTTTTACATGCATTCTTTGGTAGGGGCATTGGCCAGGGTATGTCAGTTTTTGTGGTTTATATCTGGAGAATAATTTTCCTAAGGAGCCATTTTTGTTTGTTTGACTCTAATAGAAAGTATGTGTTTGGTGTTTGGAACTGGATGAGATATTCAGTCTCTATGAGGTCTGATTTCTTTATCTGTAAAGTGGTATGAAAATAAAACATACTTTGAAGAACTGTTATAAGAACTAGGAAGTTAGGGGTTTCCAGTTAAGATGGCAGCATAAGCAAATTTGGCACCTGCATCCTCCTACAACTGCATCAGACTTACAACTAAATTATGACACAATTATCATTCAGAACCACCTGGAATCTAGCTGAACAGAAGCCCTATAATGAAGGATATAGTGAAGCTACACTGAGACTAATATGAGGGGCAGAGACATGGAACAACCTAGTCTTACACCATTTGTGGCAGTTAAGACCTGAAAAGGATATCTGGTCAACTGAGGTCCCCCTGAAGAGCAAGGGGTCCCACCCCACACCAGATCCCCAAGCCCAGGGTTTCAGTTTCAAGAAGAAAGTTCACACAACTATTGGCTGTGAAAACCAATAGGGATTGTGGCTGAGTGAGATAGAAGGCTGCTGGAGTCCCAGGCATTCCTTTCAAAGAGTTCCCATGTGGACTTACTGGGACTAATTCTCTTTATGTTCCAATACTGGAGAAGAAACTCAAAATGCTCCAGATTTATATAGAGAAGAAATGAATTGTCTGAGGGAGCTGGGTGTGGGGCAGCTTTCTGTCAGATGAAAGTGCTGGCAGAGGCCATTGTTCCTTTTCTGAGACTCTTTACCCGCGCCTCACAAAGCTATCAAGTAGGAGCCATGTCTTGAGTTTTTATAAACCTGGCTAAAACTGTAACCCCACCCTGAGTCCCCACCAAATTTTCAGGCCCACCTGAACCATTTCCAGTGACATTTTCATACAAACAACCTTTCTCGGCTCATGCTTCAGACTATTCTAAAATCTTTCAAACAAGCAACATCTGGCCTCAGTGTGCCCTGTACCTTTAACTAAGTGGCTCCAGGTTCTGCACTAGTCGCAGCTAGCATTGATTTGCAGCTTGACCTCTCTTGAGCCCCTCTCAACCCAGCATAATTAGCAGCCATCTGAAGACCACTTTGTAACTCCTGCTGGGTCCCCGGGCAGGGTATAGGCAGTAGCTGACATTAACCTATACCTCCTGGGACACCTCAGAGCAAGTGCAGCTGGTGGGCAGCTTCAGACCATGTCATAGCACTACCCAACAACTTCTACAAATGACACGCTCAAGGGCTGGACTCATTGGGCACAAGAGCCCTGCTGAAATAAATCCTGTTCTGTTGCGTCAGCCCCTGTATAGCAGGTCCTCCATGGTGGTGGTCATGGTCAATCCTCACAGTTGACTGGCCTGAGGATAAATGCCCCCCTTTGGCATACCAGCAGCAATCATGACTTAAATACAATAAGAGGGTGCACAAAGCCCACACCTGAGAGACAGCTGACAGAACATCTTTTATATAAGGCCACCCTACCAAGACCAGGAGACATAGCAGTTCTATCGAATACATAGAAACAAACACAGAGAAACAGTCAAAATAAGGAGACAAAGAAACATGTCCCAGCTTGACCAGGCAGTGGCACAGTGGATAGAGCATTGGAATGGGATGTGGAGGACCCAGTTTGAAACCCTTAAGTCGCCAGCTTGAGAACGGGCTCACCAGCTTGAGCGCAGGGTTGCTGGCTTGAGTGTGAGATCAGAAATATAACCCCATGGTCACTGGCTTGAGCCCAAAGTCGCTGGCTTGAGCAGTGGGTTACTACTCTGCTGCAGCCTTCTGGTCAAGGCACATATGACAAAGCAGTCAATGAACAACTAAGGTGCCGCAATGAATTGATGCTTCTTATCTCTCCCCCTTTATGTCTGTCTGTCCCTATCTGTTCTTCTCTCTCTCTCTCTGTCCATGTCACACACAAAAAGAAGAAAAATAAACATGTCTCAAATAAAAGCACAGAACCAAAATACAGAAAATAAACTAAATAAAATGGAAGCGAGCAATCTATTAGATGCAGATTTCAAAACACTGGTTATAAGCATACTCAAATGATTTTAGTGAAAACTTCAATAAAAATATAGAAACATAAAAATAGAGATAAAAAACATAAAAAGGAGCAAGTCAGAAATGAAGAATACAGTAATTAAAATTAAAGTTAATTACAGGAAATCAATAGTAGATGAATCAGGATCAAATCAACAATTTGGAAGATAAGGAAGCAGAAAATACCCAATCAGAACAGCAAAAAAGAAAAAAAAAATATAAGAAAACCCAAAACAAAACCGAAGATGGTATAAGGTGCCTCAGGGGCAACTATAAGCAAACCAATATTTGCATCATGAGGGTGCCAGAGAAGAAGAGAGAGCAAAAAATTGAAAACCTATTACAAAAAATAATGACAGAAAACTTCTCTGACTTCATGAAGGAAATAGGCCTACAAGTCCAGGAAACACAGAGTCCAAAAGAAGATAAACTCAAAGAGATTCACACCAACACATCATAATTTAAATGCAAGAAGTTAAAGACAAAGAGAGAAGTCTAAAAGTAGCAAGAGAAAAAGAGTTAGTTACTTACAGAAAAGCTTCTATAAGACTGTCAGTCAATTTCTCAACAGAAATTTAACAGGCCAGAAGGGATTAGCAAGAAATATTCAAAGTGATAAAGGACCTACAACCAAAATTACACTACTCAGCAAAATTATCATGTAGAATCAAAGGACAGACAAACAATTTTCCAGACAAGAAAGAGCTAAAGAAGTTCATCACCACCAAACCAGTATTACAAGCAATGGTAAAGGATCTCTAAGAAGAAGAAGAGCCTGACTGGTGGTAGAATAGTGGATAGAGTATCTAACTGGGAGGCTGACATCCCAAGTTTGAAACCTCAGGATCACAGGTTTGAGAGTGGGCTCACCAGCTTGAATGCAAAGTCGCTGGCTTGAGAGTGGGATCATCAAAATGATCCCATGGTCACTAGCTTGAAGCTTAAGGTTTCTGGCTTGAGCCCAAGGTCACTGGGTTGAGTAAGGGGTCACTGGCTCAGCTTGAATCCCCTGGTCAAGGCATGTATGAGAAGCACTCAATAAATAACTAAAGTGATGCAATTATGAGTTGATGTTTCTCATCTTTCTCTCTTTCTCTCATGCGCTCAAGAAAAAGAAGGAAAAAATATGAATAATAAATGGCAATAAATACAGGTCTATCAACAATTACTCTAAATGTAAATGTATTAAATGCTCCAATCAAAAGACATTTGGTGATTGAGTGTATAACAAAACAAAATCCTTAAATACGCTGTGTACAAGAGACTGACTTCAGATCAAAAGATACACATGGACTGAAAGTAAAGAGATGGAAAAATATTTTATAAAAACAAATGAGTGAGATAGTAATACTTATATCTGACAAAATAAACTTTAAAACAAAGGTTATTACAAAAGACAAAGAAGGACCCAGCAATTCCACTTCTGGTATTTATCTGAAGAAACCCAAAACACTAAATCAAAAAACATATACATCCATATGTTTATTGCTGCAATATTTACAATAGCTGAGATAGGAAAGCAATCTATGTGTTTATCAATAGATGAGTGGATAAGGAAGTGGTGCATACATTCAATGGAATATGACTCAGCCATAAAGCATAATGAAATCTTGCCATCTAAAATCATATGGATGAGCCTAAAATGTATTGTGCTGAGTGAAGTGGGTCAGACAGAGAAAGACAAGTGCCATGTGATATTAATAATATGTGCACTCTAAAAAACAAACAAAAAAACCCACAGGCAGAACAGAAACAAACTCATAGATACAGAGAACATTTTGATAGTTGTCAAATAAGAGAGAAGATTGTGGGGATTGATAAAATTTGAAGAGACGAAGAAGTACAAATTGCTAATTAAACAATAGTTAAGGTGATGTAAAGTACAACATAGGGAACGTAGTCAGTAATATTATAATAACTATATATAGTGTCAGATGGGTACTAGATTAATTAGGGTGATTGTTTTATAAGTTATATAAATGTCTAATCACTGGGTTGTGCACCTAAAATAATATAAGATTGTACGTCAACTGTAATTTGAAAATAAAAATATACTTTAAAAGGATTTGGAAGTTAAGTATGTAAAAAATAGCCATGATTCGTTTTGGTGGTGTGCTTTCGGAAGATGAAAGATTGTCACTGATAACCTATTATGCAGTCAGTATGAAAGCATAGAACATCAAGAGAACTCTTTGTGGAAATTTAATAAGAATATTTGAAAATAGGTAATGAACTCAACCCAATATCTTTGGGATAAGAGAATGTAACTGCAGCACCACTGGAATGTCTACTAAGGGATATTTGCATTTAGGGAGACTTAAGCATTATAGCGGGCTGCCATGAGTACATTTTACCAGAGCGGGGGGTTGGGTAGGGTGGGGCGGGGTGGGGGGGCTCAGGAAGCAGTTTACATACAGATTTATGTGTGTGTCCACACAAATATTTTGTAAGTTAATTAATGTGCTTGAGGAGGGGGCTAAATCTGCCTATGTACATGCATCCCTCTGTTCCATGCAAACTTCTTACTTAACTAGGGGAAAAATATAAATCCAAAACAGAGTCATAGGACAACTTTCAGGTATATCGTCATATTCAAAATCAAGGTTTTAAAATCTTTCAACACTTTCATAAACTGTTAAACATCATTGTTTTATGGTATAGAATGAGGTAAGATGAAGAAAACTGTTATAAGCTTTTAGATAGCAGATGTTTAAATGGACAGGTGGTCTGTTTCAATTGGATCTATGTATGTTCTTTGAATTAACATCACCAGGAAATGAATAAGCAGGTTGTAAAATAGCAATTGGAAATATTCCCTAGTTTCTATTTAGCACATTTCTTTTTTCATATTCTGTTTGGTTCCTTTAAGTTTCTGAATTTACTAAATTGAATTATGATCTGTTCTCAGGTGTTGGGAGAAACTGATGGAGATGAGTCATTTAAGAACAAATAGAATAAAAATATAGCTAGCTGGCTGAAAAGGCCTCTAGAGACTTTCATGGGAATTTATGAAGAAATCTGTCATATTAAGTGTAAAATCTTTTGAAGATTGGTGAAATAAAGGCTGAGTCACAAAATTTCCTGCAAAACAAATTGTATGCCTATTCATTACTCTCAAATAATAGAAAATGTAATAACTATGTTATAATTTTGGGAAAATATCTCTTTAAGAATTTAGTCACCAAGTATAGAAATTTGCAATTTTTTGCATTGATAGCAATAATGGACATATATTACATTCAAAATGTTTTACATACATTATCTTATTTAATCTTCTCAAATATTTAATGAAGAAAATACTATTTCCTCTCTAATTTAATGATAAAATTGGTAATTAGATTAGGCAACTTGACAGAAGTCCCACTATAAGTGGTGAAGAATCAAACCCAATTGACTATGTTATTGACAAAGAAGGACTCAAATATCTCGGACTTTTTAAGTAGCTAAGAGACATAGTATATGTACATTGATCATTAAAATTGATGATGCCATTACTAAATATCACACTAGGTAATGGATAAAGTATTAATGCTATTGTCATACTGGCTAGCAATAAGACACTCAAAGCAAGAAGTCATTCATGATTCTGTGCCTTTCTGTGTATGTTTACAACAATTCTCATTTCCCAGAGTGAATACTGTACTTATTTTAAATTTCTTTTGTGGATTTCAGTATTATAGGGTTTAATTTTAAGAAGCTCTATAAATACATTTTAGCAATTGTTCTGGTAGATTCAATAAATATGGCAGGTCATTCTAACCTTTTATTTTGTTTTAGTAGACTTGTAATTTGGAATATGTAAAGGAGACTGGAATTACAAAACCAGAGTCATATACATAATGTAATACAAAGATAATGAAGTGTCACATTGCTCCATTCAAACTATTATCTTTTCTGATAGATATATTACAAGAGACATTTTTTTTTCTATATAAACAAAATCTGGTGTGTTTTTTATAAATTACTAGTGCATTTTTTTATAAAACCAATCTGCTGACTCAGAAGAATATGGTAAAGCATAATTACATATGAGGAAAATAACATATTAGTAGGGTAACAGCAATAATTGAACATGGTCATATATCAGTGGTTCTTAACCTTTTTTGAGTACCGAACCCACCAGTTTCATATGCACATTCACCGAACCCTTCTTTAGTGATAAATAAAATATGATTTTATTTCCAAATTCAAGACATAGGTATATGTTTTTTACTGGTGCACAAAATGAGCCATGCATGAACATCACCTTGCTCAAAGAACAAAACCAACAAAGTGCATGAACTCACAACAAATTACAGTATTACTTTATTCTGGCCTCCGCGGCAGAGGCTTTTCGGAACTCCTGAGACCAACTCATCAAACCCCAGGGTTCAATAGAACCCAGGTTAAGAACCACTGTCATAAATATATTTTAATATCAGTGACATCTACTTACTTTACTGTCACTCACATATTCATTCATTTACAAAACAAACATTCACTGAGCACATTCTGTGTATTAAGATCTATAATTCAAATAATCTAAAAATGAAATAAAGAAGATATTTGAAACAGCTTATAGTTTCTCCAATATATGGGAAAATAATCCCTAAGTAAGAACCTTGTTTCTATGTAAAATCATGAAATTATGTGATTGCATATTCAGAGTTTAGTTGCTTCTGAATTTCTGATGGAGACCATGCATTCAAAAAGTGTGATGTGTATTGGTGATTGACAGAATCAGGTCAATTTTGATTACTTTATTTCTCATTGATAATCATGTGTCTCATTTGAGTATTCTTTCTTTTTTACTTGCTAAAATACTCATGGTTGTCATTGAACTTTCAGAGGTAAAGCGATTATCCTGAAAAGCTTAAGTATACTGGGAAAGAAAAAAAGATTCTTTATCATAAATTTTCTACATTTTGTCATGGTTATGTGAATGGGGAATTACAATGACTACTGAAAGCAAGCGGTAAATTCTATTTTTCTAAAATTATAATAATGATCTGAGCACATTGAAAGACAACTGTCAATACTATTTTATGCATACTAACTTTTAATTAATTTAGTTACTTTGCTTTTATTATCTTTAATTGCTAAAGGATAAAGCTTATTTTTTTGTGTGTGTTTATTGATATTACTTTCTGTTCTTTTTGGATGCCCTTAGACTGCAGACTAAAGATAGTTTTTTTTTGAGAATGTTAGTAAGAGTTCAGAACAAGAACAAGAGAGTGTGGCTTTCAGCCTTTCAGAAGTTATCAGTTTTCAAATAAAATAAAATAATACAAATGATTGTATTAATAGATATTAAAAGTTTTCTATAAATGTATCTGGTATTATGAGGAAGCTATATAAATGTAGATTGACATTTAGGCAATAAGATTTCATCTCAACTTCCCCAGACCAAATATTAATAATTTTTAATCTAAGGAATTATAGATTGTAAAATTAGAGGTTAAACTGAAATCACTCTAAGTAAATCTACCAAATAGTAATAGTTAAAAGGGACTGCTGATATTAGTTTTATTTGGTATTACTGTTATTCTTATGCAATTTTATGAGAATTGAATTTAACCATTGTAAAGCCAAAGATTCAGGTAGATAGTGTAATTCTGCTATCCATTCTACTTTGTTGAAACCTCCATGAGTTCTGAGAAGTTTTGCTCAGAAACTTTGTTTAAGAAAGATTTCTTTTTGATATTTGGAATTATATTGTAAAAAGCTAAGAGATTTGAGGTAGGAGCATCTTTCTAGTTCTGTAATTTCTCCCAAGCTCTGACCTAAAAAGTGTACTAGTGTAGCATCAATATGATTTTACAATTTAATTGTCTTACTCCATAATAACCTTAAAACAGTAGGCAGGTACAGTAGAAAAAGCTTTGACATAGGACAAATAAAAAATGAATATGAAGCTATAAAATATCCCCTAACTTTTGTGAGCAACACACACACACACACACACACACACACACACACACACACACACACCGCATCTGTTTTGTTTTTCAGAGTTACAGGCATAATAGCTATCACACAGAAGTGTTACAAGGATTAAATAAGATGCTATTATTGTAACTATATAACTATAATGTGAATGTTTCCAGACCTTCTCCATGTGCTTTGCTAATACATGTTTATTGATAGTCTATAAGGTGATGAAGGCACTGAGAACACAGTGGGAAACAAAACAGTCCCATTTCCCATTCTTATCAGAGGAGATGGGTATTTAATAATCATAAACACACAAATGAACTATGACAAGCTTATATATGAAAAACGAAAAGCAGAGGGCTGAACAAATAAGATTGAAAAGAGGCAGAGAAGGAAGACTAAAATCAGGAAATTATGGTGTCATGGAAGTCAAGTGAAGAGAATTTGAAGTACATGAAACTGCTGAGTACTGCTGAGAGGTCAAGCAGGTGAAGAATGGAAAGTGGCCTTTGATCTGGAAGCATGGGAATCTTCCATGGTGACCTTACTAAATGCTGTAGGTAGACAGAGGGAATAGAAACTTGTTCAATGTGACTATTAGATGAGGAAGTGGAGACAGAGTATGTAGACAACTCCTGCTGGGATTTGTCTGTGAAGCAGAGAGATAAGAACGAATGGTATATTAAGAAGGTTGAAGGAAGACTTTGAAAGATAACAGATAGAATATGTTGGTGGCTTATGACAAGGGATCATTCAAGAGAAAGAGACTTAAGAGACAGCACACAAAGGGAAATACTTGCTTTTTTTTTTTTAAATCAGAAGCTCTTCTCTTGCTGTCTACAATTAAATCAAATTTCAAAGGTCTGTAGCTAGGTTGAGATTCTGACAGCCGCAGAAAATACTGACACAAAGACATTTCTCTTTATCTGAACAGTGTGTTGAAGCCTGATAAACTCTTCATTTCACTGATGAGAAGATCAGGCATTTGAACAGGGAAGAAACTTCTGTCCACTAAAATGAAGTTGGATATATATTTTAAAACATGCAAGCTTACATAATTTGGAGTAAGTAGTGTTTAAAAGTTCATATACCACTTAACTGATTTTTAAAAAATCCAATATGCAAAAAATTTTAAGAGGGAACCCCTGAGAAGCTTGGAATTTTGAAAGATGTAGGACTTCACTTCACCTGTTTTCAGATTTCAAATTATTGAAGCCATCACTGATGATAATTTGGAATTTAAGCTTTGTGCTTCTGAATCAATTTTTAATGCATGAAAACTTGAATGATTTCTAAGGAGTTTAACTTCTGCAGTGTGGTGACTATTAAGTTGGAAGAACATATTTGTTTTGTCTTCTTAGGTGTTAAACATTTCTTAACTCAGTGAGAATTTTGAAAAAGATGTAAGAAGAAAATAAATTCAAGAATATGAATTATTATTATTAAATCAAATGGCTGGAGGTGTTATTTTATTATGCTTATTTTCTCATTCTGTTTCAGACTATTGTTTTTGTTAAAACATGAATATAGATACTATAAATTTTAACCTAGCAATAGGGAAAACTAATCAGTGCTAAGATCAATTTGAACTCTTAAGATTCCATAATTCTGCATTAAATTTCTTCCATAGTAGACTTTTAGAGACTTGGTCTCAGTTTTGCAGATGTGCTTTATAAGTTAGGAATATTTGTATTGATATTAATATAGAATCATAGAATTTTAAACTCGGAAGAGACATTAGGAATCCTTTATTGCTCTCAAACTAAAATGGAACTGGAAATATTATGTAAATTTTTTTGAAATGTTCATGTGTTCAGATACTCATAAATTTCATAGATTCTTAAAGTGACTGACATAAAAAAGCATCTAAAACTAGAGGAAAAAACTAAGGCTTTGATAACAAAGGCCTTTACCAAAATAGCACAAAATTTTAATGGGAGCAATTTTATTATGATATATACTTCATTCTGAAGTCCATAAAATCAAAACAGACATATTATGATGATTTTTACTCTTCAAGTTATTTATCAGGCTCAATTTGTCTGTTGTATGTCTGCTTTACTTAGTTGTTTTATTTAGGTGTTTTGGCAAAAGTGTTATTATTTTATGAGAGAAATTCAAAGAGTTAGGGAAGATGGACATCTTCATCTTCACTGGAAAATATAAAGAAAAAGCTATTAAAAGTTTATCAAATTAGATTCTGAGAGGAGAGATCCATTAGCATTTTCACTGCACTAACACCATGTTAATATGATCAATTCAAACCTGAGAAGAAATGAAATGTGTCCACTACTTTTCTGTGTTTCTATTTCACAAGTGAAGTGAATAGACATCATGATAGGGCCCAGCTGCTGTTTCCATTGACATAATGAGTTTCTTAATGCACCCCATTGTGCCTCAGTATTAGAGAAACATATGGCACATATATGTCTTAACTATAGATTTATTTGACTTTTTATTGTGTATTTACCACCAGTGATTCTACAGTGCTATTTATATGAATATATGAACAAAATGATCTTTTTTCTTAAACGTTCATAATTCTGTTCTAGAAGAAAAAAACCCAAAATAACATAAATCCACCCTCATTTTAAAGTAATTATGAATGTTCAGACTTTTTGGCAAAATAATGCAAATATAGAAGTAGTTACAACAAAAGAGCTTTACATCAGTAACTTAATCTACTAGGCAGGATTTCATGACATAATTGCATAAATGGCCTAAAAATTAAACACGGGCATTCTTTAAAGATATTGGGTCAATAACAGATGTCGTAAGGACAGAAATGCAATCAATCAAGGATTTGAAAAAAAAAGGAAGGAGAACATCAATACATAGATAGGATTCTTTATTTATTTTATTTTTTCTGGTAGTGATTTTCTTGAACTTCATTTAATAATGAATCTCAAGTTCTGAGTCTGCACATAAGTCTTACTACACCATTATAAATGACTAATTATAGTAAAGCTCAACATGAGAATTAAGTAATTACCTGGGGCCAACTGAAATAGCTTAATGCTAACTGCATTATGGTACTAGGTTTTGATATGCAGCTATTATTTTCCAAGCTTTGACTTTGAAGACATTGATCAAAAACTACCACTTTCTACCATACACAATAACCCTGTGAGAGGCCTAACAACACCTCATAACAACCATCTTATGCTCACAATGAAATGAATTTCAAAACCAAAAGATGTGAATGGCTAAGAGCCAAGGAGGACCTGGTTTACTAAATTTACCTCTTATTTAAAATCCTTGTGAATGGAAGCCATTTTTATTTTTCTTCTTCTTCTTTTTTTTTTTTTTACTCACATAGTTTTTTAATTGGGACACTTCTACTGAAAGCTCCAGAGGACAGACTCTGGCACAGCACAGGATAGAAGACAAAAAGATAAGAATGTATAATACATTTCAAACTTAACTTCATTTTTATAACAATAATGAACAAAAACACCCCCTGTTTTCCAGGTCCTGTTGCAATTCCTCATGAAGACATAAGGGTTTGAGGATATTTAATGAATTTATTTTTATATCTTATTTGTGTTCCATAAGTGGAATAAAGTAGGAACTAATATATTAACATATATCACTCTTTAAGTTAATTCTTTTGTTGTTCAAAATGGGCATTTAAATTTTCTCTTATAAATTTTTAGTCTGTGAAAGCTTTTAAGTATATTTCCAATGCAAAATGGCAGGTCCTCAATAACAATTACTTTGAGAAGCAAAAACTAACTTTGAATTAAATGCCAGGCTTTGAAGGAGTAAAATTGAGCATCTAATCTGACCTTGGTAATGCTTGAGAGTAAAAGGAAGACATGTTTCAAGTTTCTAGTGCTATGAATATATAACAAGAATTTATGCTGGATTTCTGTCTTGCTGTTACATGGTAGGATGCGAAGAAGAAAGAGAAAACAACAAAAACTCCATCAATTATCTATACTAAATTAAAAGAAAACATGCAAAAGTTGGGATTTTTAATTACTCTATTATTTTTCTTCATACCTTATTTTATTTTATTATCACTTTTTTATTTTTTGTGACAGAAACAGAAAGAAAGACAGAGAGAGGGACAGATAAGGACAGACAGACAGGAAGAAAGAGAGATGAGAAGCATCAATTCTTCTTTGAGGCTCCTTAGTTGTTCATTGATTGCTTTCTCATATGTGTCTTGACGGGGGTAGGGGTAGGGGTGGGGGGGGAGGATACAGCAGAGTGACTCTTTGCTCAACCGAGCAACCTTTGGACTCAAGCTAGTGACCATGGGGTCATGTCTATGATCCCATACTCAAGTCAGAAACCTTGGAGTTTTGAACTTGGGTCCTCCGCATCCTAGTCTGACACTCTATCCACTGTGCTACCACCTGGTCAGACCATATCTTCTTTCTTTTAATGACACTGTTGTTAACTGAAAGAATAGATGTATTTTTAAGGTTGATAATTCGTCAGTCAGTAAGCATCCCTTTGGGCAACTATATCATGTACAGCTACATAACAGGTCACTCTTAGTTTGTTCTATAGTGGAAGCTACCTTGACTTCTGGAAGAAGCATAAGTATAAGGAATTTGAATATTACACTACCTTGAGGGCTTATTCACTTGGAAACTATTGTTTTAAATTTTAATTTGTAAAATTAGTATAATATAATTGGTCTTTATAAAGTAATTATGAGAATTAAAGGACATAATATATGTGAAGCCCAAGGAAAGTGCATGATACACAATAACCAGTTCTTAAAAGATAGCTAGAATAATGAGAAACAGAGATGTCCATATATAAAGGATCCTTTAAGATGGTACCGCTTTCTGAGGGAGACCTATTGATTAATGGCTATTGTTTTTTTTTCTTTTTAATTAACTTACCTAGAATGTATTTTTAGATTAAATTTCTTACTAAAATACCTCACTGTTTAATATATGATATTCATTTGGTTATAATCTTTAAGAGAAACATAAAGGGCTTTCGCATACTTCCTGAGTGAAACTGTGTGGCTGCCTATTTCAGGAATGAATCTGAGGAAATGCTTTCACATAATGTTAATTTATGAAGGTGGGTTCTATTCAGTGTAAGACAAATCACAAAGCTTATCTCAATCCCTAAGCATAAATTACTTTAAATATCCTATGAGTTAAAAACCAAAACAGGAGTTTCATAAGTTCTGAACCCTGTTACATGGCAGACTTAGATCCATTAGAGTAAACTAAATAAAGAGCATAGCTTTTGAACGTGTGATTATGCAATTAACTACAATGGCACCAAGGTTTCTTTTTATAGTCTTTAAGTCAACAGAACTACTTTATAAAGAAGTGTTCAAGTCAGCAAGTTCACAAAAGGCTGTGTAATTTGCTCAAAGAACCATCAAAGTATGTTATAATGATTGGAACTTTTGCTATGTTTTGCTTCAGCTCCCCCCAATCACACTCAATCAGAGATTTTAAAAAAACGCTAATTATCTTTCTATAAACTGAAACCGGCAGAATTATTTTCTTAATAGACTCTGGATTATCACTGTTATTTCAGAAGAAAGCAGCATCAATTTATTAAGAAAACTACTACCATTTAAAAGAAAAAGAAAAAATACATAAGATGATGATGAAATGAGCTGTCTATGTATTAGAATTTGAATTCATATGCTCTTTTCAGGTAAAATGCTGGTAACAAAAATAAAATGCTTTAAATATATCCATAACTTAATTCAGTACTTTTATTTACAGGAGTTTATTTTAAAGAAATAACCTGAAATCTAGAAACCATTTTCAGCTCACATATTAATTTATTTCTTATTTAAAGTGAAACTTATAAATGTCCAAAAGTAGAAGAATTGAGTAATTATTGTATGACTAACTAATGTAAAACTATATAACTATTAGAGCTGATGTTTGCAAAAACCTGTTAAAAATAGAAAATATTTTGTATTTAAAAGTACTATATATAATATTACTTTTTAATATGAAGAAAAAATATTAGTAGTAAACAGACTAACTCATTAATCTATCATGTTTCTTAATAACGATGTGTACTTAGATCTAAACATTTTGAAAAACACTTTAATACAGTTACAGTGTCACTAAAGGTATAGCTATAGAATTTCATAAGACATTCTTTAAGAAAAAAAAATGTCATAAAATACCTTGATATTAAAAGTACAGCCTGACCAGGTGATGGCGCAGTGGATAGAGTGTTGGACTGGGATGCAGAGGACCCAGGTTCGAGACCCCAGGGTCTCCAGCTTGAGCGCGGGCCCATCTGGCTTGAACAAAAAGCTCACCAGCTTGGACCCAAGGTCGCTGGCTCCAGCAAGAGGTTGCTTGGTCTGCTGAAGGCCCGTGGTCAAGGCACATGTGAGAAAGCAATCAATGAACAACTAAAGTGTTGCGATGGCAACAAAAAACTAATGATTGATGCTTCTCACCTCTCTTCGTTCCTGTCTGTCTGTCCCTATCTATTCCTCTCTCTGACTCTCTCTCTGTCCCTGTTAAAAAAAATAATTAATAAATAAGTAAATAAAAGTACAGAAAACATGCCTGACCAGGTGGTGGCGCAGTGGATAGAACATCGGACTGGGACGCGGAGGACCCATGTTTGAAACCCTGAGGTTGCCAGTTTGAGCGCAGGCCCATCTGGCTTGAGCAAAAACTTGCCAGCTTGGACCCATGGTTGCTGGCTCACTCAAGCAAGGAGTTACTCAGTCTGCTGAAGGCCCGCGGTCAAGGCACATATGAGAAAGCAATCAATGAACAAGTAAGGTGTCGCAACGAAAAACTGATGATTGATGCTTCTCATCTCTCTCGGTTCCTGTCTGTCTGTCCCTATCTATCCCTCTCTCTGACTTTCTCTCTCTGCCCCTGTAAAAATAAATAAATAAATAAAAGTACAGAAAACAAAGGAAACAGTAAACCATACTTAAAAAGAAATCACACTCCAGCTTATATAAACACTGGGGAGGTAAAACAGGAAGGGATTAATTTTTAGTACACTAGAAATTACTTCTCAAAAATTTCGGAATACAAAGGAAAAGTAATATGATATTAATACCTATTCAGTCAACTTACAAGTTAAGTCCTGTGGCATCTATTCTCTATTTTCAAATCTGTGCCGAATGTTTACTATGTGCTGGGCATTTAGAAATGGTTATTAGCAGAAAATAGGTAATTCTTTGTTCTTTATCTTTGTTAGTTTCTTATGATTCTATGTAAGCATCCTCAACTGTTATGGGAAGAACTCATAAAACAACAAAAGAAAACATGTTCTGCTCTCTTTTGCAATCTGTGCCCCTTGATGGTGGGGAAACAAGATGTATGGTCTCCATCTGGTTTGAGTGAAGAATTAGAGATGGTGTATTGCAACGAAATCTTATTTCCTAAATTGCACACACCGTGGTTAATTACAAGTCTGGTGAAATGAATGATCTCTCCCCAGCAACAAGGTATCCTCAGGAATATTGGTTTTGGTGGAGTGACATTTCTTGGCCAATAATATATATCACCAAACATGCCCATCCTTTCTCATTAGTACTCTAGGAAAGGCTATGTCCTGGAGGAGGCCTATCTTTACCCAGACTTGATGAGACCCAGTCCAAGAATTGAAATTCATGTTATTGCATACTGTGACCTCTTAATCATGATGATGAACTATGCTTGGAAGAACCCCAGAGAAATAAAACTACAGTTCAAATTTTTCCCTCAAAACTGACAAAAAGGCACACAATCAATTGTTCAAATGCCATGGAGGTGTTCACCTGAAACTTATTCTTATTGATCAATGTCACCTCATTAAATTTAATTTCTAACTAAAAATGTTTTTAAAATGACAAAACATGACATTAGCAAACATAATATGGCTCTGGGAAGTTTTGGAGTAGATAGACTATAGAAGATGTGCTCACATATATTCTGAAGTCATGGAGTGAACTGCATATGTTTATGCATGAACGAATACGCAATTTAGAGCCTTTCCTTCAAAATCCCCAGTCATGTTGCAGAACCTTCCAACCAAGCTAAGTACAAATCCTTTAATTTTACTAGCAGGTTAGCCCAGGATATGCTACCAGCAGACGAGGTGCTTTGACTGAAGCCTTAATGGGACTAGTAGTGAGGTTCTTTAGAGATTGAGAACATTAATGAAAATAACTTCAGACTAGACCTGGCAAATGAAATGGTCCACAATCTTAGAATTAACCTTGGAGATGACAATGTTTTCAGTTGCCAATGGGAAAAGTGAAGCTGAGAGGATAAGTGTTTTTCTTAAGATCTAATAGCATAGTTACGATCAGACTCAGGCCTATATCTATGGTTACTGATACACACTTCTATGCTTTGTGTTGAGTGGTTGGTACAGCAGACTAACAAAAACAACAATAATAGCAGCTGACTATAAGAGTTTAGGGTAGACAAGCATTGAAATAAACATAAATAATAAAAAGGAGGTGTGTAGATGCTTTTGAGTTTAGGAGAAATTTTATTTACAGTATTAACTTCCTCTCCTTTCTTCTGATATGCTTCTATATTTCCCATTTATCAAATTAGTCCTTTTCTTAACTTTAGTTAGAATGAATTTTTAAATGACATATTTTTGATACTTGCACACAGTTTAATTTTTTATTTTATTTATTTTAGAGAAGAGACAGAGAGAGAGAGAGAGAGAGAGAGAGAGAGAGAGAAAGGGGGGAGGAGCTGGAAGCATCAACTCCCATATGTGCCTTGACCAGACCAGTGCAGGGTTTTGAACTGGCGACCTCAGTGTTCCCAGGTCGACGCTTTATCCACTGCGCCACCACAGGTCAGGCACTTGCACACAGTTTAAAAGCATGTTTCTTCTTTCTCATCACCTTTTCATTTGAGGAAACTGTTGCTGCTGCTAAAGTCAAGCTATTGACATTTTCTCAGTGATTTATAAGAATAGTTACAATACTCACTTGTTATTAGATGGTGTAAACAGAGGAAAAAGTATACTTAATTTGAGAAAAAGAGAGTACACACAGTATTATTATGAGAAGAGAACAGATTCTGGCTTTTTAATGTATTTGAGAAGAAATACATGTGTTTAGAATTATTGCTCCAGCTTTGGGTGCTTAGATTAAGATCACCCTTGCCCCAAATGTTCTCATGTTTTTCTATGCTTTTCTTCCAGAGGTAATAAGTAGTTTTACTTTTATAACAGATTTAAAAGAGTATAATTGACATACAATAATCTGCACATATTGATGCTTTGACATATATATACAAGTAAAATAGTTATCACAGTTAAAATAATTAAGGTACCATCACCTCTAAAAAAAGTTTTCTTTTAATCCTTTCTAATTCTTCCTGCCCATCTTTCAGCTGTCCCTCTAAAACCTGTTTTCAGGAACCACTGATATGCTTTCTGTTACTATAGATGTCTAGGATTTTATGTAAATGATATCATGCAATACATATTCACTTTTGTCTTGATTCTGTGTGTGTGTGTGTGTGTGTGTGTGTGTGTGAGTATATGTGTGTGTGATAGAGACAGAGATAAGGACAGACAGACAGGAAAGAAGAAAGTTGAGAAGCATCAACTCTTCGTTGAGGCACCATAGCTGTTCATTGATTGCTTTCTCATATGTGCTTTGACCGGAGGCGGGGGCTACAGAAGACTGAATGACCCGTTGCTCAGGCCAGCGACCGTGAGCTCAAGCTGGTGAGCCTTCCAATTCGGCAACCTCGGGGTTTCAAACCTGGGTTCTCCACATGCCGGTCTGATGCTCTATCTACTGTGCCATCACCTGGCCAGGCTTGTTTCTGTATTTAAGAATAATATTTAGTTTTGTTCATGTGCAGCATGTATTAATGTACTTTTGTTTGTTGCTAAGTAATGTTCCATTATATGGTTATATGAACTGTTGATGAATATTTGGGTTTTCCCAGCTTGCTGCTATATGAATAAAGATACTATGAAATTATTTGTCTTTTTATGGACATTTGTTCTATTTCTGGATTTTCTTTTTCCTTGATGAACATTTGCTTTATTTCTGGAATGGCTGGGTATGTGTATGCTTAATTTTTCAGAAACACAACTGGTTTTTAAAGTGGTTATACTTCTTTACATTCCCATCATTAGTGTATGAGAGTCTTAGATGTTCCACATTCTTGCCAATTCTGGATATGGTCAATCTTTTCAGTTTTAGTCACTTTAATAGATGTGGAGTAGTATTTCATAGTAGGTTTAATTTTCATTTCCTTAGTGACTAATGATGTTCAGCATCTTTTCTTGTGCTTATTTACTATTTACATATCACTTCTGGTTACATACTTATTCAAATCTTTTGCTCATTAAAAAAAATTGGGTTCTTTATTCTTATTAAGTTTTTAAATTTCTTTATATATTATGTATATAAGTCCTTCATCAGATAAATGTATTACAATTACTTTCTGTCAATCTATGGACAGTATTTTGAATCAGAGAAATATTTAATTTTGATGAACTATAAATTATCAATTTGTTCTTTTTGTGCATTCTACTTTTATTGTTGTATCTAAGAAATCTTTGTATAACCCAAGATCAAAAAGGTGTTCTTCTATGTTATATGGTTTTATGAGTTACATTTAGCTTTGTGATCCATTTTGAGTTAGTTTTATAAAAAAAAATTTTTTTACATACAAATGTCCAGTTGTCCTAGAAAATTTTTTTGGAAAACCATCCTTTTACCATTGAATTGTCTTTGCACCTTTGTCTAAAATTGGTTGTCTATTTTTAAACTCTATTCTGTCACATTGGTTGACTTTTCACCAATATTACATGATTTTATTACTGTAACTTTGTAGAAACTTGCAAAATCAGATACTGTTAGCATTGCAACTTTAGCCTTTTTAAAATATGTTTTGTCCTTTCTTTGTATTTCCACATGAATTTAGAATGGCTTTGGCAATATATACCAAAAAAGTCAGCTGGAGTTTTGACTGAGATTGAATTGATTTACAGATCAACTTTGGTAGCATTTTGTTTTTAACAATGTTGAGTCTTCTGACCATGAGCACAACATATCTCTTTATTTATATAAATGTTTATTATTGTCAGCAAAGTTTATTAGTTTTCAGTTCTCCACACATTTTAACATTTTTCATTTAAGTAAGCACATTTAATTTAAATATATTGAGTTCAAATTATTTTAACTTTTCTTAATGAACCAAATAATATTTTATTGATAATCAAATAAAAACATAAAACCAGTGTTAAATTTCAGGTAAATATTGTTATTTGATGAGGTTTTTAAATTTCTTTTGTTAAAAAGCATAATTAAGAAGTGTAAAGCCAGTAGCCGTGGCCACCATCATAGCCACCTGGCCCATGCAGGTTCACATTTGATTCGGACAGACAGTAATGAAACAATGGAGCCAAGAACCGGTGGGCCATCATCTATATTCTAGCTTGCACCCGGTGGGGGCACAAGAAATCCACACAGTGGGTAAACACTTCCCTTTCCATTCAGGGCTTTGACTTATCTGAGTTTTCTAGAATCAAAGGTTTCTACCTCAGCAGCCTTATTCACTTCTGTTCTCCATCTCCTTCTCTTTGCATTAACTCTGCACAAACTGGCTTCTCCTTCAGCACTCTGCCATCTTAGCTGCTTCTCCTCTCTTCCACGTGGCCTTTTTCTGCTCTCCTCTCTAATGCTAATCTCAGGAAACGAGAGAGAGAGAGAGAGAGAGAGAGAGAGAGAGAGAGAGAGAGCGCAAGTCCCGGTCTGCCCCATTTTATGGTGTAGAAATCCAAACCTTTAAGCCAATCTACAAATAAGAAAGTCTCTGATACAAAGCCACCTATCTGAGGCATAAATGGGACTCCTCATAAGAGTGCACCACCCCTATCATGCAACAGTCAAGGGTGTGGGGAAAAGCTTAGTCTTAAAACTAAGTCTTAGGATATAAGGACCCTGCCTGCTTACAGCCTGTCTCCCACATCCAATGCAAACTACAAGGAAGCAAACATATATATCATATTTACAAACTTATTTTGACCAACAACAAGTCTTAAGGATTATAAAAACATATTACACCAAGCTGCATGGTTTCCTTTTTGTAACAAGATCTCAAAAATAATAGGTAAAGGGAAAAGTTTTATCACTACACAATTCATTGTACATATTTTAATGATCCATGTGTAAGTTCCACAATTAGGGAATAACTAGATTTTAGGCAGGAGAGCCTTTAGCAAGGATACAGAGGTGTGAATAAGTTTGAGTATTATAGAATTTGCTGAGGTTAGGAGTTTTTAGAGAGGTAGTTCTAAACCTTGGTTGTATATAATATCACCTTGAAGTTTAAAAAACTCAGACCAAAAGATTCAGAATATTTAGATATGAGTGACTATATCTTTTAAAAGTCCCCTAGGTAGTTCCAATGCTTAGGAAGGGTAGCAGAACTCAATGATGGGATATCACCATGTGGATATGAGAGGATGCTGATGTTAGTGATGGTGTGAAGTGGGCAGGCAGAACGCCCAGATTGCTTTAGCAGTGTATTCCCTGGATACTGGATGTCAATAGGTAGAATGGTAAGATGTCATCATTACTTTCCATCTGAGGGCTAGAATATGAATTGTCTGTAAAGGCAGTTGAATATTATCTTAAGAATGACAAAGCCCTGATTCTCCTTTCCATTAAGTACAAACACTCATGAATTTTCTGCCTCAAATGATTTTTTGGTTTAAAGCAGTTATGATCATATCTTATGACTAAAGGCATTAGAGGCATACTTCAACAATATATTTTATGATATTGTATTTAAAGTATGGTGTCTAAACGACCTTCTCCAATACTTTACAACAGAAATGTGAAGTATTTTTGAACCAACTTTAACACAATTGTTAATAAATAGTTCCAGATAAGAACTGAATAAAGGCTTCTTTGAGAGGTACATTTCAATGTTTAATAATGCATGGAATCCAAATTTGCATGTCTAAATAAACAAAATGCACAAGAAGAATCTGAATGTGAATTAATTCCTTAAATTTTTATCCATTGTTTTGACATAGCCCTAAGACCCATTTAAAACAAAGCATCTTTCAGGTGGGTAACATTTGCAGCCGGCCATGCTGTGCTTTCTCATTAACATTGACCATGCTATACCTTCCTGAAAACTTCATCTGGGAAAAGGAAAGAAAGCGAACTCCACATTTTAAATCTTCAAACTTGCTTAGAAACGCGTAACTTGGAAAAGGAGAACTTAAAATATTGCTTAATTTGAGGTCAGTAAGACAAAAAGAAACGTTGAGGAATTCAAGGGGGAAGCAAGTGGGAGAAAAGGACTTCTTTGGGGAAAGAGTATTGGCAACCTATCATGAAGGTTTCTTGTGTCTCTCATCGCCCCTCCTCCCAGTCGGCCCCCACTTTCCGCCTGGGGCCTTCCCGCTCGCGTGCAGCAAAGCTTGGCCGCAGACCTGGTGGGAGGGCTGGCTTCTTCTGGTCTCCCTTTGGCTCCGCAGGCTCTCTGGGCGTAGAAGCTTCACTTAGCGCCCCGGGACTCTAAGAAGCTCAATGGACATCTGCATGTCTTAGAGCCTCCAGCTCCAGGAAGCGGTGATCCCCAACTCACTGAAAAATTGTGTCAAACTTTGTCCGTGTGCGTGCGGGTGGGAGGCAGCGGGGCCACGGCCGGTTCCCCTGTCCCCCGTTTCCCGGCCGACTGAGCTGTGGACAGCGCACTTTCTTGTCGCTAACCCTCTCCGAACACTTCTCGGGAATGGAGCAGTCCCACTGTGGTAGCAGAGATCGCATCGACAACGGTCGACCTCACCTGGCCCCGAGGCTGGTGGCAGCTGCCCCTCCACGCCCGTCACCGGAGTTGCCGGTAACCCCAGGGATACCGCTTCCTCCAACTTTCCTGCGGCCTCCCAGCCTCTTTCTGCGGGCAGCCGCGGCCGCCGCCTCCACGGCGGGAAGCGGAGGCTGCCCGCCCGCTCCTGGGCTGCAGGGGCCGGTGGGCACGCTGGGCTGCGGCTACCCGCGGACTCCCAAGTGCGCCCGTTGTCGCAACCACGGCGTCGTGTCGGCGCTCAAGGGCCACAAGCGCTTCTGCCGCTGGAGGGACTGCGCTTGTGCCAAGTGCACCCTGATTGCTGAGCGCCAGCGCGTCATGGCCGCCCAGGTGGCGCTGCGCAGGCAGCAGGCCCAGGAGGAGAGTGAGGCCCAAGGGCTGCAGAGGCTCCTGTACTCTGGTCACTTGGGACCCGGGGTTCAGACCCCCGGAAGCAGCAGCAGAACCGAGAATTCCCAGGCGCCGAGCGTCCCCGCAGAGGTGGCTGTTCTGGGACTGGATGCCTTGAGACAGGCTGGTGGTCTGGCGACCCCTGCTTTTGAGGGTTTACATTCAGATTATACAGAGGGAAAACAAGGTGAGTTTGCCTTTTATTTCCTCTTTGCAAAAGAAAAAAAATGACTGTTTTGGAGAAAAACTTTTTGAAACAAGCAGCTGTGCCCTGGAGGCGGGCAATAAAAGTTGTTTAAAAAAAGAAACTTTTGTTTAAGTTCTGAGAAATCGTTCTGCACTATGAAGTTAATGGGTGGTTGAGACCCATCACATTCACTCTGAAAAAGTTTTCTTTTCCTCAAGGTGAAAGGATTAGATAATGAAAAAGGGAAAAGTAAGTCATCAGCCCAGCAATTTCTGTTAGGAATGGAGTTTGCACTCTAATTTCTATGACTGTATGTGAGTAGAACTTCCCAAGTGGGCATCCAGTGAAAAACCTATTAGTGAAAGGTGCTGCATTTTGAGTTTGCTCTACTGTTTTTATATGTAAAACCAGACTTAACCTTTTGATTTTATGTGGCAAACTCATTGAGAGTTGTGAGTACGGTTCTTTACCTTTGGGACAAATTTTGGGGGCCAGCTAGTAGTGGGAAAGAGACTGAAATATACCAAAGCTTCTTTTTATGCCATTCGCTTCAAATTTTTAAGCGTTCCACGCCAATCCGCATTTGTCAGCCTCTTAAATTGTAGAATGCTCTAATATTCGAAGTTTCCAACTCTTCCCATAGGAGGAAAAATCAACTTTTCCAAATATGCAAAAGCAGCGATAAAAATTTTGAACTCCTATATTGGGGATTTCTTGTCAAAGGAGTTTTAATTATTTTCTCTTACTTATCAACTACAAAGCACTTTCATAGACCATGTTAGGAGATTATATTTGGCTAGGGTTATCCCAAATTAACTTTTCCTGCTAGTGTAAATCCCAGTGTATTTTTGTGAATTTGATAGGGCTTCGCAGGGCCCAGTAGCAGATTGTTATTTTAGTGTTTTTGTATAAATCCAAGACAGGTTGTATCAGATGAAATTATACAATAATGATACAGTAAATTATTAATTAAGGAAACGCTCCTGGATTTTGAAAATTGAAGATCTTAAATCACAGGATGTACTTTTGAAAAAAAGACTATCTCTGTATTTAAATAAGGTATATATGATTTTTTACTTATGCCATTTTTTTTTTGCCCATGTTCTAGTTTATTTCAGTGGACAAAATAGATTTTACACATTTCTCATGAAAAATCAAAGAGGGTTGAAGAACAAAGTTATTAAACAAAATAGCTATAAAAGAGAAGTAAAAGTTAAAATTCTGTTAACTAAATTGACAGATTTGTCTGACAACCCTCTGATAGATATCAATTTCTATGTATTTCTTGGAGGGGTATCAAAGTGTTCTGTTTTATAGGGTCAATTATTGTCTTTTATTGTTTGCCTCAGTTGACCCCTTTTTTGAAGGACTAGTTTCATGGCTTTTCTAAACTGACTGCCTCCTCTTACAGAATGTCCATGTACCATAGGAAGGTATTCTATTTAATTTACTCATTCATGAGACAAAGACTAACTGTGATTCAGAAGTGAATAAGATATTCTTATTCAAAAGAACCTTATATTCAAAATGAGGAAAACTATGTTTTTCAAAAAACTATAGGATGTGATATACAATGATAATAATAAAGAAGTAAAATGAGCTATAGGAGTTGAGAAAACAGATTATATTAATGATATCACAGTATTTTAAAGACACCTTATTTTTTAGATTCATGCAATCAGTAGTTCATTGCATTATATTATATTCCATGAGTACAATATAGTAACAAAAAATATACATAAATTGCTTTAGAGATGAAATTTTGATAACTCACAAGTTCAGGGGATCTTATTTAGTGAATCATACTTGTAAATAAAATGGAATGGCAAACTAATGCCAATCTATCTCCACGTGGCAGACCTCATTAGTGGAGTTTTATTGTTTTATTTAAAGTTGAAAATACTAAAGTCTAGAGTCTGTAATTTTTCAGGAGCAACATCTTTTCTTTTGTTATATGTTTTATCTCAAAACAGCTTAATGATCAAAGTGTTAAACTGTATACTTACTTTAATTTTATAATACACCATAGATATTTCTGAAGAATTTAGGATATCTCTTTGAGAAAACGTAAGGGTTTTGAAAATTGTGGCTCAAATAACTGCTTTGGGCAGTATTTGATAAACTTTGTAGAAGAAGAAAGTTTGATTGAAATATTCTCTCCACCCCTTGACAATTTACTCTTTTTAAATGGAAATAGAGATAAAATATGTTTATAGGATAAACCAAAATAGAAATTATTTAGTAAATCTATACATTATTAGTTTCTTAAAGATATTCTTGTTTTATTAATATTCATATGTTCAACTTGTTGAGGTAGAGAATTGAGATTGTTGTGTAAAAATGTGCTTGGAAAATTTCCCTTAATATTGGAAGGGAGTTAAGATTTGAGGCAAATGCTTAATATGTTATTTTTACCACATATTTTTAAGATCCATACAGATTGCAATAGTACAATAATGCAGTTTCTAGTTTTCTGTTAGAAACAATTTGTCTGTGATCTGTTTTCTTGATATTTTCTTAGTGATTGGAAAAGAAAGTTAGTATTTCACAGAGGATTATAAAAAATACCAACTGTATCAACTCTCACATAAAATGAAATATGTGACTGGTATGATTTGACAATGTTATTGTAGTAGGCAAAATGAAGTACACAATTTTGTTTTTATTATTATATTTGTTAAATTATTCAGGTAACTTAATTGGAACCTGAAATGTGAGCATTAAAATACCAAGAACAGAAATACAGCATTAGTTATTAAAATGTTCATTTTCATTCTAAGATTCTCTTCTTTTGATTTTTTATCTAAACATAACTATTTTATTTAGTTCATTTTTCATGGTGTCATTGATAAAAAAAATACCTGGATAATAACAAAACTTGGGTAACATTTAGTAAGACCTCAAATTTCCAAGACGGGGCAAACAGGGTGAGATGTTGGTGTTACATTAACAGTTTAGGGTAACAGCAGACTTTCATATCTGACTCCTAAATAGCTACTGCATTGACATATATAATTTTATAATCTTTCTATGGCATAGTCAATAGCATTTTCCCATTGTTCCAACACTGGCACTTCAGAATGATCGTCTAAAATTCTTATTCGATAACATTTCTTACAAGTATTAGTGAACAAGTATTACTAATATTCTATGAGGGAATGAATTATTTTATCCAGCATTATTTTCTTTTTTTATTGAGTTTATTGAGGTGAAACTGGTTAATAAAATTATACAGGTTTCTGATGGACAATTCTACAGCACCTCTTCTGTACACTATATTGTGTGTTCACCAGCCCAAGTCAAGTCCATGTCCATCATTATCCCAGCTTTCTAATACCTTCCTCTACCACCTATACTGACCTCTTCTTCAGCAATCACCACAGCATTATTTTTGAATAAGCAGAGCTATGTTTTGGGAAATTTTTTCTTTATTTCATTTCATTTTTTTTTTCTTTTTTCCCAGAACAAAAAGAGAGTAAATGTGACTCATGCCAGAGTGGAAAAAAAGAACCAGTCTCCAAATCCCATCATCTTACCCTGGGATCATCTCCTCAGTCTGTTGGTGTTACTGGAAAGCAAAATTTTAGGTCATCTATTTCAGAAAACTCAAACAAGGATGATAGCAGTCTGTCTCCTCACCGGGGAGAGCAATCAGGAGGTGAAGAGAGTCCCAAGTCTCTCTCATCCTCTGATCTGGAATCAGGAAATGAAAGTGAGTGGGCCAAAAAAATTACTGCTACCAGATCCAGACTTCCCTCAGTATCCTCAAGACCAAGAGATCCTCTTGATATTCTTACCAAGATTTTCCTAAGTTACAGGCGTAACCAGTTAGAAGGCATTCTACAGTTCTGCAGAGGGGATGTGGTCCAAGCTATTGAACAGATCTTAAATGGGAAAGATCACCAACCAGACACCAAGGACCTAGCAAGCTCAGGAGAATCAGGAAATACAGCTTTCCAGAGAGCATCAAATTTTAGTTTAGCTGGAATTGGTTTTGGAACTCTAGGAAATAAATCAGCGTTCTCTCCTCTTCAGACCACTTCTGCTTTTTATGGAGGTGATTCAAGTCCCAGACTAGGTATCAGTCCATTACGGCTGGCATATTCCTCTCCAGGAAGAGGGCTGTCTGGTTTCGTGTCTCCCTACCTAACTCCTGGGTTGGTACCAGCATTGCCTTTTTACCCATCTTTGGATTCTGCCTTTTCTGGGATGATTAGGGATTCTTCCTACCTTTCCACTAAAGACTCTATAACTGGTAGCAGACTTTATTCCAGGCTGAATCAAGACAATATTTAATGCATCTGCCTATTATTCCTTTCTGGAGTGTTTCTAAAAGGCATACAATGCCATCCACACACCTACACCCACACCCACATCTATTAATGTGTTCACTATGTATGTGAGTGGATTACCAGGCCTTAAAGATGCTGTTTTTTTTTTTTTTTTTTTTTTTACAAGCGGTATAATAATGTTCAGATCTAAAGGCTTCTTTAGCATTTATTAAGTGAAAGGAGTATTTAAGCATTGTATGTGCCTTGAATGAAGCCATTTCAAGAAATAGTTTTATTTTATACTAATGAGTTTTCTCTCTAAAATATACATTGTGAAATTTCTATTTTAAAACTATACTTGTTTTCATTTTATTTAAAAATGAACTATATAGTTGTAAAATACATTTGTAAGTATAAAACAATCCAACATTATATAAAATTAACCAAAAGGAAGAATTGAAAAATTGAGGCACATCTAAATAATTATTGTTTTAAACTTTTTCTTTCATTCTAATTCCTTGTACACTGGAGAAGAAAGTTATACATAAATATTTTATTCACATATAAATGATTAGTAAGAAGTAAACTTTTGAAAAATTTAAATTTGTTAATTTTAATAAATGTCTCGTTTTTCATTTACATCTGTCATTTGTGATGACAGTTCCGTAAATAAAACATTTCTCTTTAAAGTTAACGTTGTGAATTACACAAAGGATAATGAAGTCAATTTTAGGAAATGAGACTCCGCCATCTTCTGGCTACTATCACTAATTGCAGCTCAGTTTGGATATAGTGTAGAAATTTTAAGTCAGTGGTTACCTAATTTTCCTAATTCATATGTTAACTCTTTTTAGATAGCAATTTTTAGATCATGCTACATAAAAATTTTTATGTTATAAAGTGAACATCTATTGTGGATGAGGATTTAATGTTTTAGTATGCTATGCCTGTATCTGGAGAAATAATCTTTGTCATATGTTTATGACAAGAATATAGTAGTCATTCTCAAAGGTAAAAATAACATTATTCTGAAAATTTAAATGGCTGTTCAGATAAATATTGATAGCATCTAGACAGATGATGCTTAATCCATTGAGGGAGATCATAAGATTTCCAAAGGAGAAAAATTGTCATTATATTTTATAGGTTTTTTTGAGATTTTAAAAATACTTTTTGTTCTCCATCTGGAGGATTTGAAAGCTATTTATTTCAGTCAGTGGAAAGTCCCTGAGAAAACTGCTTACAAAACAATTTTATAAAGTTTTCTTTTTACATGTCATCATTTTTTCAAAGGACAGTAGCTTCATTGTTATTGTTAGAAATAAATAGAAACCCAGCTGTGGTGTAAAAGAGTTGATGAATTAGAGATGGTTTAAACAGTGTGAGCAGCACAATTCACTAGAGATTTCTTAAATAAGGTGTGTGTGTGTGTGTATGTGTGTGTGTGTGTTTATTTGTATTGTTCATTCAAGCCCTATCAGTTCTATCATCATAAAGGTTTTCCCATGAAGCCAAATTGGAATATATTTCTAAAGTATATTTTACCAGCAAATATCATATTAAAAGTTGCATATTATTTAACACTGATTTAGACTGTAAATATGTTTAATAAAGTATGCATTAATTTTAATGATGTGAATCTGAGAAAAAAGATCCTGTAAAAATTTGATACTATCAATATTCATTACTTATAAAAATATTTTAGATTCTAAGCCTGAACCATGATACAATGCCTGGCAAGTTGTTGATATTCAATCACTACACTCTAAGTGAAGAAAACCATTTTGGATAATAGAACTCTTTGAGACTTGGTTGAAACCGATGAATTCTACAAAGTGGCCTTCAGGCACACAGTTTTGCATATAATTTCATGGGGTTCTTGAATTTCCTAACTGCCATTCTGGTTATTGTTAAGTCGTTTCCATTGCATTAACTCATTTATTGAATGCTATTTTTTTAAAAAAAGTGATTGATACTATAGAGGATGCCAAACATAAAATATTGTGTTCCCAAAGAAGTTATATTACACAATAGAGATCTCATTTAAAAATACAACAGTGCTACAATTGCTAAATTCTTTATGTGATTTATATAATGATGTACACGTGTCCATTTGAGAAATTGAATTATTTTTTGACTGAAAGAACATTTATTTGGGTAATATTCAAATTAAAAAAATAATTATATAATCTTATACCTTAATTTATATGATGTTTTACAAGTTTTATACCCTTTACAATAATTTTATAACAAATAAGTTTATGAAGTAGGTAATTTTGTTCAAACATCAAACTGTATATGAGGAAATAGTGGCTCAACAGTAGTGTTGTTCATCCCCACTGTTATAATAATAATGTCAATAATCAGGTGTGTAAGTTGCTTCAATTTCAGTTAGACTATAAGGTTTGAGGAAGGATTCATGTTTGTCCACTTACAGCTTTGTATAGTATATGGTACATAAAAGGTGTTCAAGTCATAGTTTTCCACTGACTGAATTAAATAAAAGTTAAAAACAAAGTACTAATTTAGGTATTTATTTAACAGCTATGTATTAAGCATTTACTTTGTGCTAGGCACTGTATTAGATATAGGGGACAAAGAGGTAACAGATACAAGACCTTGCCTCAAGTTGCAAAAACAACCAACCAATTATTGTTGATACTATTGACATAGTTGTTATACTAGTGAGTTCTTTGTAATTTATTTTGTGTGCGTGTTATTTGACAAAGGATTGATAGCTTTATTAAGTATTTGGTAAACATAAGCAAGAAACAGCTCAAGAATGAAAAACAGACAGCTTTTATTGATCAATGTCATCCCATAAATTTAGTTTCTAAATAAAAAGAAGATTCTCAACATCACTAATCATAAGAGAGATGAAAATTAAAACCACAGTGAGATATCTCCTCACATCTGCCAGAATAGCTATTAGCAATAAATCAACAAATAATAACTGCTTTTGAGGATGTGGAGAAAAGGGAACCCTCCTGCACTGCTGGTGGGAATGATGATTGGTGCAGCCACTGTGGAAAGCAGTATGGAATTACTCCAAAAAATTAAAAATGGAACTTCCTTATGACCCAGCAATTTTACTTCTGGGAATATATCCAAAGAAACCCAAAACACTCATTTGAAAGAATATGTGCACCTCTTTGTCCATTGCAGCATTATTTACAGTAGCCAAGCTTTACGAAACAGTCCAAGTTCCCATCAGTAGATGAGTGGATAAAAAAGCTGTGTACATTTACACAATGGAATGCTACATGACCATAAAAAAGAAGAAAATCTTACTTTTTTGACAGCATGGATAGACCTGGGCAATATAATGCTAGGTGAAATAAGCCAATCAGAGAAAGACAAATGCCATATGATCTCACTTATATGTGGACTCTAATCAGCAAAATAATTTAATGAACAAAATAGAAACAGAAACACAGATACATAGAATAGATTGATAGCTGTCAGAGAGGAGGGTTGGTTTCAAGTGTATATAATACATTTTACTGTTTGTGTCTATGAGATTTTGTTTGTTTCTCTTGTTCATTTGTTGCTCTCAGTTTTATATCACACATATGACTGAAATGATATGGTACTTAGATTTTCTGTGTGAATTTTTCCACTTGGCATGATAGTTTCAAGATCCTTCTGTGTTTTATTGTTTGTTATGGCTGCATAGTATTCTATTGTATATATGTACCACATCTTTTTTATCCAATCATCTATCAAAGGACACTTTGACCACCAAGAATAAATACTACAGTGAACATAGGGGTACATATGTTATTATGAATTAATGTGAAATTTTTGGGTAAAAAGCCAGAAGGGTTTCTGAGTCATATGGTAACTATATTTTTAAACATTTCTGAGGAACCGCCTTACTGTTTTTCATAGTGGCTATATCAGTTTTCATTTCCATCAGTAGTGAATGAGGGTTCTGTTTTTTTCCACAACCTCTCCCATATTTGTTATTACTTGTCTTGTTGAAAATAATCATTCAAACAAGTATGAAGGTGGCACCTCATTATAATTTTCATTTGTATTTCCATAATAGTTAATGAAGATGAACATCTTTTCATTTATCTGTTGGTCATTTGTATGTCTTTGTGAGAGAAGTATCTGTTAAGGTCCTCTGCCCATTTTTTATTTGGATTGTTTGGTTGGTGTTGAGTTGTATGAGTTCTTTATTTTGGATATTAATCCCTTATCAGAGATGGTGTTTGCAAATGTCTTCTCCCATTTGGTTGGTCACATTTCTGTTTTGTTTGTAGTTTCTTTTACTGTGCAGAAACTTTTTAATTTAGTCTCATTTATTTATTTTTCTTTAACTTCTTTTGCCTTTGAGATCAAGTTCATAAATTCCTCTCTAAGACCCAAGGTCCAGAACCAAGTTGTGATTGATTTGATTGATTCTCACCTATGCACCTGTCTTCTATTGTGTCTATGTAATATTCAAGACCTTATCAAAGGCCCTGGCCAGTTGGCTCAGTGGTAGAGCATCAGCCCACTTGTGGATGTCTCAGGTTCAATTCCCAGTGAGGGAACACAGGAAAAGCACCCACCTGTGTCTCTACTCTTCCCCCTCTTCTCTCTCTCTCTTTTCCTTTCCTATAGCCATGGCTCGATTAGAGCAAAGTTGCCCCTAGGGCACTGAGGATGGCTCCATGGCCCCTGCCTCAGGCCCTAAGAAGAGCTCAGAATGGAGCAACGCCTCAGATGGGCAGAGCATCGCCCCCTACTGGGATTTCTGGGTGGATTCTGATCAAGGCGCATGTGGGAATCTGTCTCCGCCTCTCCTCCTCTCACTAACACACACACACACACACACACACACACACACACACACACACAACTTAGCATTAAAAAATCAATTGCATTTGCATACATAGATAACAGGGTGATAAATATGGATTTACAATAATTATTTAATTTAAAAAGTGTTATTTATTGTTGGGAAAATTTATTATGAGATTACCATGTAACATGGCTGTTGTAAAAGTCAATGAAATTTAAATTATATTAATACATATAAAGCATGTAGAATGGAGGGATGATAGTACCATATGCTCTGGAATATCAGTTTGTCTGATGTTAATTAAAGTAAAGTGATCAGTTCTGAGTGCCCTGTATAAGAGTGATTCTAAAACCTGGTGTGTAAGCAAAGAGGTATAAGATGCTAAGTGGTGACTGTGGTGGCATGGTTGTGTTCTATCAGAAAGAATTTTAAAATAGAAAATATTAAAACATTTGAAGAGCTAGCATATGACAAAATGAATTGGTTTTATTATTTTTTTAGATTTTATTTATTAATTTTTAGAAAAAGGAGAAAGAGAGAAATTGGGGGGAGAAGTGGGAAGCATCAACTCAGTTGCTTCCTGTATGTGCCTTGACCAGACAAGCCCAGGGTTTTGAAACTGGTGACCTCAGCATTTCAGGTTGATGCTTGATCCACAGGTCAGTCAAATTGGGTTTATTCATTAAAGTGCAGAAGGCATATGAGGTAAAAGTTAATGGAGACAGAATTCAAAGGACCATAATGAAGGACATTTTGGCAGTTAGTAACTGTCCAAGAGTTGAATGGCTGCCTTGTGTAATAATATATCCTTTAATCATTGAATACACCATGAACAAATTACCAATCAGAGACTTGACTGATGGCAATGTTCATTATTGCTTTAGTGTTGAGACTGAATCATTTATAAGACCAACCAGGAACATAATAAATATTTGTTTAATAAATGAATAAATGAATTTCAGTTCTAACACCATGAAAAGGAAAACACCTCACCATTATTTGTCAATAAAACACATTACAGTTTTGTTCATCAGAACTTTTCCTATATGATAGTCTCTTGGGAATGTATGAAAAAGGAAGAGAAAATATTGCATGCTTTAAAAGAGGTTCAGAGTGGTAAAGGTTAGCATGAGATCAGTAGTATACAATGCAGAAAGAGAAGTGGAGGGCTCCAAAAGAACATGAGAGGACATTGAAGATAAGCTTTAATATATTTTCATAAAGTAAACACAAATATGTCTTTGTAGAGGGAGAATTGCTTTGGAGTTGATGAGATTTAGGATGGACTTAGCTGTATAATTTGGGAGTGTTACTTAAACTCTTGGGTGTTTGCTTTCTTTCAGTTAAAGCAGGGATAAAATATCAAACTTAACAGTATTCATGGAGATAAATGACAACTTAAGTAAACTGTATAATACAGTAATGCTTATATTCTGGGTGCTAAATAAATTACTCTTGCTGTGATTACTTTGCATTAGGAAATTATTTTGTGGAAATCTTTCAACAAGGATATTGTAATTACATTTAACTACTTCTAGTGGACTTGGAGTACAAAAGGCATTGTCAGAGAAATATAGTCTTAGTTCTAGTTTTCTTGTTTGTTCATTTCATAGGTGAGCCACATATTCATAGCATATTATTGTACATGCTATTTGGATTATTTGCAGTACTATCTAGAGGAAGTGAGTAGCAAAATCACAATTTTGTGTTCATTTAGTCAGGAAAATAGTCCCTTTAAGTACATATGGAAATAAGGGAGCTGTTACAAAATTTGACCTAACACAAACATAGAAAGACCTGGGAAGTGAAAGTCTGAAAGAGGTAAATGGGCAGATCAGAGAAGAGTCACTAAATGATGATCTTCCTAAGGCATTGGTATGGGTAGAAAAGTGGGAAGAAATGAGAACTTGCAGTAAATCTGAAGCCTTGCACATCTAGTTATTGAAATAGTTCCAAGGCAGCAGTTGTGAAGGGAGTCTAAGGAAGCTAGTGCCTCTGCAGAGCTTCCAACTCTATGGATCTTAGGTCTGCTCCCACTCTGGGTCAGGAAGGTCTGCAGTTCAGTGCAGTGCTTGTCATTTGCATTGCTGAGTGCATGTTCTTTGCGTTCATACTCACTTATGTTCATGATATTTGCTTCCAAATAAAGACAAAAAAATTACTCATTCAGCTAAATTTATACAAGTATTATTTGTACAATAAAACATGCTAAACCTCTTCTCTAAAAAGAGTACACAAAGTGACTTATCTGTCTTTGAGGAATATTCATTCCTCTAGCTGAGTCAAATCTTCTTTTGAATATCTTATAGCTGAAATTCTGAGATATAGTTAACGACTATTAACTCAGAATAGTCTTATGTTAGAGTAAGAAAGTGAGGGAAAAAGAATTGGTATACACACACACACACACACACACACACACACACACACCTAAAAGCAAGAAAGATATAAATGCTATTATTTACTAGTGCCCTCATATTTGGGACTGTTCATGGGATCATAGATGAGATTTATAACTTCCTTTTCTCAGTCTTTTATATATTTTTTGCTCCAGCACATGTCTAAATTAATTGTAGTTCCCTACTTCATGAAGTGTCTGAAATCTTTGTTCATGAAGAGTTTGTGCCATTACAGTTCTGCCTTTTATGTATTGTTGTAGTTTTCCATTAGCTTTTAGCACAAAAATATGGGAAGACAAGGTGACATTCTGGAGGATCTCCACACAATGAAAATACCCCTTTTAACCTCTTTCCTGTTGTTTCAGTGACATGAGATGCCCAATGTAGCTGATTCTCTGGTGGAGTAATTATCCTTTGGGAAATAAGACTTCTAAACCAAAAATAAACAAACAAAACCCCACAAAAGTTGCAGAGAGAACAATAATATTGTTAGTGAACCATTATCATCAATACAAGAGGAGCTATTTTCATATCTACTCTGTGTTACCTAGAATCCAGAATTCTGGATAGAGGAGAAACATCACTGTATAGTCAAAGCTGATTCAAATCCTATTTTACATCCAGGAGAACATTATTCCAACCCTATAAAATACTGTCACCAGCTGGTGCCATAAGTGGCTCTTCCAAAGGCCATTCCATAATTTTATTAGGCCAGCTGTTTTCAGGATGAGGTGAACATAATGATAGCAGAGAATTCCATGAGTATGAGTCCAATGTTGTACTTTATTTTTTATCAAATGGATTATTTATTAGAAGCAATGTGTGAAATACTGTGAAGGTGAGTAAGGCATTCTATAATCCCACAGATAGTGGATTTAGCCGAAACGTTGAGTGTAATACAGACAAAATCATATCCAGCATAAATGTCTTTTCCAGTGAGAACAAAGAACTGCTTCTTCAATGATGGAAGTGATCCAATATAATCAAGTTGCTACCAGGAGGCTATCTGGTTTCCCCAGGAATAGAGCCATTTCAGGGGTTCAGTGTTTATCTTAGCTTTTGGCAGATTGGGTACTCCATTATGGATATAGCCAAATTGGCTTTTGTGAGTGGAAATCCATGTTGCTGAGTCCATATATAAATTTCATCTCTGCTTTCATGATCATTGTCTCATGAGCCAATTGCACAATTATGGGTACGAAGGAATAAGAAAAGAATAGCTAACTTTTGCATATGAGCACTGTGATCTTATTATAAAGTTGTTGTTTGGTGTGCATTTGTATGGGAGTTATCCTCATATTTATTTTCACATACCTCTTCTCTAGGTCAATTTTCTTCCAACACTGACCATCCATCCAAACTTAGCCACTGCTCATATTAGATATGTATCTCTGTCTATCTCTTATTCCAGGGAAAATGAACAATCAGGTGCACAGCTTGAAGTTCTTTCAATTAGAAAGATGTTATTTATTCACAATGATTCTTCAGGGCCACACCTGTAGTGCTAGAGCTGTCCACTTCAGGAAGTGCCAGAATAGTGTGTGGACTTGTCTGTAAATAAAGACCAAATTGTTCTTCCTCATTCTGCTTTCACAGACAACCAAAAGGAGAGAGAAAGAGAGAGAGAGAGAGAGAGAGAGATTGAGGAAACAATGTGGCAGGAGTAGGAGCCATGGAAATTTGAGCCATTTTTCATGCAATCTATTTGCAACTTCAAAACAAAAAACTTTCTCTATTACCTCCACTTGATTGAATACCACTACAGAGGGCTTGGTGGGTCAAAAATTCTGTTAATTATGAGTACTTAGGATCATATGGTTACTTAATAGTAAATATTAAGTGTTAGGACTCTACTGGGACCCAGAAACAAGGAAGAAGCTGTTTCTCAAATGAGAATAATTATCTGCAGAGAAAGTATAACTTTCTCCAAAGTCCAAGTGGTATACTGTAACTTATCTACAGGGAACTGCTGAAGCTTTCCCTTAGGATTCCCAACTGCCATAGACCCATCAAGCACCATTAGCTATATTGACCCAAGTGGCAGACAGGTTGAATAACAGCCTTTTCTGTTTTAGAGCCTCCTTTGATCTAGATCCAAAACTGACAGCTAATTAGTTTATTTGGCATGTAGGTTAAAGTAAGATTTCCAAATTAGTTATCTATTGCAACCAAAATTCAGAGGCTCACCTCTTAAACAGCAGGTGCCAGATAAAGACGTTCATCATTTGATAAGAAATATTTTAACATGTACCAGACCACTGATTCCTTGAAGTTTCACAGGTATGACATACACCTGAATTTTGTGGTGTTTATTTTCCCATTCTCTGACATGCATATATCTTAACAAGATTTCTAGTGTACCTGATACTTTCTGTTCACTAGCCAAACAGCATGTTATCATCTATATAGTAGGGTTTGCTTAATGTCCTGTAGATTAAAGAAGCAAGCAAATTCCCAGCAGACTAAAGTATAGAAGACAGCTGGAGTGTTGCTGAAGCCCTAAGAAGAAATACTAAAACATGTTAGTCTTTTTGGTGAACTTGACTAACAACTACAGAGGAAAAGTATTTTGGAGATTAACATGTCTCAAACTAGAATAAAGGGGTAGTGTTGACTTAAAATACTGCCACAGACATAGTGACCCCCTAATTAAGTTTATAATAGTACACTGTTGTGCTTCAGGACTTATTTGCCTATCCATAGGCCAGATAGATGAGTTGAATGAAAATGTGGTAGAATGTTTCAGTCTTTGATGCTGACGTAAACCTTGACAGTCTCTTCAGGAGTGTTCTATGGCTTTTGTTTCACTACTATGATATGGGGTAGAAGTTCAAGAGACTTCCATTTGACATCCTATTATAATCATCCTCAGTCTATAAGTCAGAAATCCAATGTGAAGATTCTACCTGCTTCAGGGTATGTCTCTTTCAATTATGCTTTCCAGAGTCAAGGAAGTAAACACAGGGTAATTTTGGGTACCTGTTGGGCTCAGTATGAGGTGATCCTGAGCCAAAATGTCATTGGTGATTAGACTTCATTCAATTAGATTTTATTTTTGAACCTTATCCAGCTTAGTGAATTACAGTGGCAAGTTTAGGTTCCCAGGGAATAGCCCTTGTCCACTAAACCATGAAAAATAATGATTACTTCTCTTTTACCAATGTATAGTCACCTGGCAAATTGGTTCCAGTTCTTTTGAGGAAATCCAGAATAAAGATTTATTGTTCAAATTATTAGAAGAGTAGCAGGGTCCATAGTCAAGGGGACCTATCCTCAATTTTTATGAGAGTCTCTGGGTCTAGAAATTTGTTGAAGTGCGCATGACTATTATGGTAATTTAAGAAAGAATTGCATGAGACTTAGAGCTTTCTCAACTGCACAAATCAAGTGTGAATTTAGGAGGTTTTCCTATTTATTTCAGTCCTAGATACACAGTAATTGATAATGCCAAAGAGCTTTGTTGGTCAAAAATTGTGGCTACTGCTTCAGCCCTCTGTTTTGTTGTTTTGATATTCATGTTTTTAAAAAAATATTCAGGTCCATGCATCTGTGCTTGAAAAGAATGTATATTCTGTTGTATTGTTTAGTACTTCTATATCTTTGCTGATTTTTTGTCTAGTAGGTCTATGAGTTTCTGAGAATAAGGTATTAAAGTTGCCAGCTATCACTGTTTTATGTCTCACTGTCTTGGCAAAAGACATACACATACAACTTTCCCTCCATGTATAAAATGTTACTAATTTAAATTAAATAATTTACTAATATTTACTAAATAGTTTGGAATACTATGATTTAGTGACTTGAAATTCTGAGTTTTTGTCATTTTCTTTTGAATTTTCAAAACTAAAGCAGATACTTTGTTCACGCATTATATTCCATAATTTATATGTTATTGAGTTTTTTATTTTGAAATTTATATTTTATAACATACATTTAACAGTTTCCAAAAATATTAGGATAAAAAAGTCTTATAATATTTAGGCCTCTTAATCTTTATGGATAAACATAAAAACCTATGGTTATTTCCATGGATGGAACACACTATAGTTTTTATTAAATTAAGATAATTTTGATTAAAAAACACATATCAAGAAACAGCTATAAATTCACAACTTAAACCAATTTACCCTTCCTACTCAATACACATAGATACATATACATTTATTTAACAATTGAAAAGATTAAGCCTTGCTCAAAAACAAGATAAATACTTCCATAAGCAAGAAATAGGACAGTAACTAACAGTGGTAAACAAAAGGGTAAAGATACATGTTCCTTGGGCTTGAGGAATCCAAGTGGTCAAAAGCAATAGGAACTTGACTACTTTGGGCTAATGTCAACCAATATTGCCTTCTGTTCATGGGTAGTTGGAGAAAACATTGATGAATGAAGCTTGGAGATGTGCCTGGGGTTCTCCGCCAACAACAGCAAGTTGTCACAATTAACTAAAACTGTATATTGGTCAAGATGATACGGAAGAGAAAACAGTCATGTAATCAAAATCAAAATAGATCATGCTCCATATGAGCTTTGATTTCACTAACACTAGTGAGAAATGGGAGCTTTGAAATGCCAATATAATGCATGGTCATGGACTGGAGGTCTTTAGGGTGTCATGTAGGCAAGAAAAAAATGTTAGGGAAGCACAAATACAGAGAATAAGAAAGGGGTAAAAGTAAACTATCACTAAAAATAGTATGCAAATTAAAATTTTAATACACATGAGGAAATCTACTTCCAAGAAAGCCATTGCAAGAAATAGTTGAGACATGAGCATATGTCCATAAAATTCAAATTACAGAATAATGTGGAGATAACTTTAAAGTATTTAAGAGCCTCAAATGTATAAAAGTAGATGGACTAGTTAAAAGGAAATTAATTCATGAAACAAATTCAGACTGATAGGTATTTCTGAAAAACAGGTAGATATGGTAAAAGCAATTTAAAATCCAAGGAATAAAAAAAATATTGAGAAAAGTTAATTAATTAGGAAATTATAGTGAGAAGTTCATCTGTAATGTAGCAGAGAGAGATAAAGAGATAAAGAAGATAAGTTATTTAAAATGATGATGGGAAATAATTGAGAGGTTCTAACACATGTGTTGTAGGAGTTGTAAGAGTAGAGAAATGAAGAAATTGTATAGAAGCAATAATAGCTAAAATATTTTTAGTTATGCAGTAGTGGGAAGAAAGAGAAAATAATAAACACTTAAAATTTGTCAGGAAATGTTATTAACTATTGTATATCTACTTTTTAAAATTAAAAGTTATGGCACTATAGAATTAGACAAAAAATGAAAAATATTATTGGGGAAATGTGTATTTGTGGGTAGTTAAAAGTTTTTAATATTCTTGTCTTTTTTGGGGAGAAAACAGATGTTGAATAATTTTAGGGCTTATTAGAAAAAATATTTTCTTAAGTATGCAAGTTGAAAATATAAAAGTTATCACCAAAGAATAATAATGAAATTTATAACTTCCAAACAGTGAAACGTGTTGTTATATATTTTAAGTCATTTTTCTTCAGATATTCTATTTCTTGCCTAAGGTCATGTACTTACTCTCTTTCTTCCCTCTGATTCCTGCTGAGACTGAGTAAGCCCAACTAAAAGCCAGAGGAAAGGGGAGCTGGTTGGTGTGTCCAAAGAGATCCATCTCTTAGGACACACAGAATAATGAAAAAGTGAGAGAGTTGATCTGGGGGTATAAAGGTACATATTGATGCAATTTTACTGCAAAAATAAATCCCATATAGAATAAAAGTTTATATGTAAAAAAGTAAATTTTGAAATTATTAGTACATAATGTGAGATTATTTTTATATCTAAGGGATGTACTATTTCTTTACCAAGATCCCCAAAATATACATCCCAAAAGACAAATGAGTGGAACTATAGTAAAATTAAATTTTTTGAACAATAATATGCAAAATTAACAAATATAAATAATAAACTACACACACACACACACACACACACACACACACACGGTAACTATCCAGGATATATCAATACCGCAAATCAATAAACTTGGCCACATAACCAATAGATGTAAACCATTATACAACAGTTAAAGTAAGCTTACTAGATCTTTGTATATCAACATGGATAACTATCAAGATAATATACTGAATTAAAAAAAAACCATGTAAGGATTATGGGTACTATAACTCAATCCATGAAAATTAGACTAAAAATACGGAACATGCTATGTATTGTATATGGATAGATACGTAATAAAAGTACAAACATTGATTAACTATGACAAAGAAATCATGTTAATTACTTCTGAGTAATTAACATGATTGCAATGGAGAAGAATGGAAGTGGTAAGTGTAACATAGGTGTGTGAACATAATCTCTATTTTACTTCTTAAAATGTCTTAAGAAATATGATAAAATGTCAATTTTACTTAATTGAAGAAGTATAGGTATATTGCCTTACCCTTTTTTTATTTTCTGGGCTTTAAAACTTTTAAAAACAACAAAGCAGAAAACACTACATTTATCCAATACAAATATCTTGTCTCTGATATCTGAGAGTGATTAGGGTCATCATTAGATTGTACTAATTTTAATTCTGTCGACCAAGTTCCTATCTGAATTTATAAAATTACCTTTGTGCTAATTCTAGTCCTCTGTTTTTATGATAATACATATAAGTATGCAAGAAATCCCCCCCGCCCCCAGTTTTTCTTTCCCATAGCAAAAGAGAGTTGCCAGTATTAAAAGTATTCCCAGGAGTTTAGGAACTAAGCAATCAGAGAAAGGTTCTTAATTCATGCATAAGGGTTAATTGATTTTTTAATTCAATAAGCAACAGACACAAAACAGTATTCTGGGCTATATAGATAAATACAGAAATTACCCTAGAGGAAAAAGCAGGTGGAAGGATATTAACATTTGCTAAACACCTCAGGTGTTCCAGCCCCTAAACAGGAATTTTACTGCACAAGCTATTAATATGAAGTCTTTTAAATTTAATTTATTCATTTTAGAGAGGAGAAAGAGAGAGAGAGAGAGAGGGAGAGAAAGAAAGGGGGGAGGAGCAGGAAGCATCAACTCCCATATGTGCCTTGACCAGACAAGGGCAGGGTTTTGAACGGGCAACCTCAGCATTCCAGGTCGACGCTTTATCCACTGCACCACCACAAGTCTTTTAAATCTAATGTTTTAACATATATATTTAGTATTTATTTAATTTTGGAAGTTAGGAACTTGCTTCCTGTCAATAAAAATTGAATATTTATGTTGAAAATAAGGGCTTTACTTCACAAACTAATTACCACAGCTTTTAACTTGTTTGGAATTGTCTTTTAGTGTATTGGTCTCACTTGGACAGAGGTGTGGAAACATCAAATTTTATATAGACTATACTTGAAGTTTCTTTAATCTTTTCTGCTAGCAAAACATTTCCTACTTTTCCAGGGCTTTTGTAATTTTTCCAGTTTTCTTTTCTGATTTTCTGAACCGCAATTTTTATGACCTCAAACTATGAACAAGTTCTGAACTTTTAATTCCTGATCTTACCACTTCCTGTTTGATCTTAGGTGACTTAGCTGACTTTTTAATGCCCCAGTCCCCGCATCTAACAACTGGGATGAAAATAGTACTAATACTTAAGTCATAGGGTTGTTGGGTAGGGAGGAAGGTAATAATACAGCTACCTCCGTTGAACAATAAGCAGCATTCAGCCTTTGCAAATTAAAACTATGATATATTTAAGAGTTAAAATTTAGATAATAAAATAACTCAATTGTTCTTGAAAAATAACACTATACCCCACAACCATTTGCTTCAGATTTTCAGATCTCATGGCCCGAGGCATCGTCAACTGTCTAGTCTTTAGCCTTGAATATTCTACCAGGCTATTTACACCTTTCTTAGAATGTGTTGACTCTGTAAGTAGTGATTTTTAAATTTTCCACTTGATGGCGTTGTCTACTTCTGTGGGAATTAAATTACCACATATGTTCTCTTTTGCACAAGGAACCTTTTACACACCGGAACTCAAAATTTGTACCATAGTTCCTTCCAGTGTATTCTGTTGACATGTTAACTTTCCTTAATGATCAGTGCCCCAGGCCAAAGCCATCCTGACCTATGCTGAACACTCTTTATTAGGTATTTCATTACATTGCATTCATCTTCTTAAATAACTTGAAGAGAATACTTATACCAATTTTGTAAATGAGCAATCAGAAAGGTTAATTTTTCCAATTTGTCTTAACTAGTGTGTGGTATAAACCTCAAACTTAATCCCAGATCAGTCTAACTAAAAAAAAAAAGTTTACATTCTTCCATGATTTCTTACATATGTGTATATATGTTTACAAATATGTGTATATGTATACATTTATACACTATACAAACATGTATGTATAATATATGTATGTTTATGTGAGTATATACATACATAATACAAATGTATTTTTACAATTTAGTGAGCAAATATATATATTTAAATTATATATTTTAAAATTACATTTAAATTATATTTTAAAACAGGTTTAAATTAAATATCTTTTTATTTTCTTTCTTTTTTTAAATATTTTTTCGAAGTGAGAAGCAGGGGGTGGGGTGGGGGGTGGGAGGCAGACAGACAGACTCCCGCATGCCCCAGACCAAGATCCACCCAGCATGCCCACCAGGGGGCATTGCTCCACTGCAATTGGAGCCATTCTAGTGCCCCAGGCGAAGGCCATGGAGCTGTCCTCAGCGCCCGGGCCAACCCTGCTCCAATGGAGCCCTGCTGCAGGAAGGGAAAAGAGTGACAGAGAGGAACAAGAGGGGAAAGGGTGGAGAAGCAGATGGGCGCCTCTCTTGTGTACCCTTGCCGGGAATTGAACCTGGGACTTCTACACACTGGTCTGATACTCTACCACTGAGCCAACCGGACAGGGCTAAATTAAATATCTTGATGAAGAAAATACACAGATACAACTGTTTGCCTGCAGAAGAAATTTTGTTTTCTTGCTGATTAATGCAATAAATGTGCTAAAGCAGAGCCACCGTACCCAACTGTTTTATCAGATTGGCAAGTGATAATAAAACACCAAATTACTGTGTAGAAAGAAAACACATTTCCGTTGTTACTATGAGCTGCTTTAATTAAAAGGAAAATACCCTGGCCTATTTAATAGGGAAGTCTTCTTCTCCATTTCTTGTAAAATTCAATTAGGTAAAGACTATAAAAATTATATTTATAAAGATTCAATTCCCTGAGCAGACTAATCCACTGATTTACATAAAGTTATTTTCTAACAAGTAAAAGCAAAAGAGATAGTATGCATTATTATTATTGCTCCATTTGTATGCAAATATTATTATTCTATTTGCATAAAAATTCCTCTAGGTAACCAAGTTGCTATTTTCTACCTTCTCATTTTTAAATGGTGTCCAGATTGAATGATTTCCCCCCCCCCAAAGTTTTAAATTTGAGCAATCTCATGAACAGAAAGGTGAGTGAGGATAGCATTGATATAATTATCACTTGAGCTTTGTATAAGTAAGCACTTTCTTCATAATCAATTGTAAGCATTTATTGGGTGACTGTGGTAGTGTCTGTGGCATTGTGCTGTGCAGGGGTAAAGCATATGTCCTGCCATTTAAGAAAGTAGGGTTTCATAGTGGGTGGGTGCAGTGGAGACAGAAGGTATTCCTAGTCAGAGAGGAAGGGATGTCAGAGTAAAGGAGGCAGACTGCACAGGAAATATATAGGTCCTGGCCTAGACATCCACATTTCTCAAAACGTTGCCTACACAGTGCTTTGTTACATGCAATAGAATTAATATGCACCATGCATTTCATAGAGAGGAAACAAACTTGGATAGCCATGGAAGCATATCTCCTCCCATTTTTTTAGTAGTTTGACAAGAAGCTGGCTCAGCAAGTCTGAGTTAGTTCAAGAGAACAGGCTGATACTATAGGCTGAAGCCCTCCCCAATCCCAATCATTCCCTCATGAGGAAGTCACTATTGGCTTCTGGTAGCCTATGTTTCTGTAGTATTCTTTTGTCCCCTTTCCCTCTGTGTACAAGGTTTTGGAGCAAGATTTCTTCCATGGTGCTTTTCCATGTACATGCAGTACAGCTGCCCCTGGCCAAGCATGGCACCTCTGTTAGATAAACAAGAGTTTGAGAGATTGTGTGTGCCCTGCTACTTCTGTTACTAATGCTTTTAAAAAACATGGGTGTAGCTAATGGTGTGTGTGATCACATAATACATTTATTTGTAAAATACCATGTGTAGGGAAACAGGGCAAAGACTACCAAATCACTTATAATTAGAGTCACAGCAAACACAATCTTTATTTTGGAGTCTGGCACGCCACCTGTGGCATGTCAGAATCAAAGAACCAACTAATTCACAACCTGTGGATATGTTTGCATTAATAGTCCGATGACATGACTGCTGTGTCTGTGCTTGTTGTACAGGGGCACATTTAAGAACACAGATCATGAAACAATGACTCAGGCACATCAAGGGGAAATTTTTTGAAAATACATCAGTGAAAGTGCTAATATTAGATAACAATATGTTATAAATTTTAATACTGACCTTTAACATTCCAAGAGCAGCAATTGCCTGAGGCTTGCTACTGTCATTGCTTCAGGTTCTAGTTGAACAAGCTTTCATTTGGTCCTCCGGAGGTACTACTGATGAAATCACTGAGAAATCTTAAAGCTGAATAAAACATTTTTACACGCGCTATGCCTGACAGGCAAACCTGGCGGGCTGATGTCAAAAACATAAAACCACATCCTGGAATATTTTTGAAATGTGCCTGTTCCTTCTACAAATATAGAGCCATTTAAGATGAACTTTCTGGCTGACCTCCATGCACTTCAGAGGACATGTACGGTGGATAGCATTGATCACTGCTGGGGCTTTGGGATGGAGATGTTGCTTTTTAAAGTCTGGAGACCAGTAGGGAAAATTATGACATTTACTTTCCTTAGAGAGTTGTATAATCCTATGAAAATTGCAAGCAGAGGGTCAAACAAAAGATAAATAGGCGAAAAATAAAAACACAACACTTCGAATGTAAGGCTATTTAATACTGACAATTTTATTTAGCTCAATGAAATATATAAACATCCAACTGTGGAGTTTTTCTCCCATATTAAGATGTATTTATTTTAAAATAATCAAACAAAAAATGCAATAAAACAAAACTGCCTTTCTTTCTTTCTTTGGTTTCTTTTATTAGTTTTTTTAGGTTATACTTACACAGTATACTACATATAAGTATAAAAGATAGGTATTATATTTTATTCTTATCTCCACCCTCATTTTATGCTTGCTTTTTTTCATTTAACAATGTATATTAGATATTTTTCCATATCAAACTCAAAAAGATTCCTTGTCTTCTCTCCCCACTTTAAATAATAACTGCATAGTATTCCAGTCTATGGATGTAACAATTTCAATTGTCTCCCATTGAAGGCCATCTGGGTAGCCTCCAATTTCATGCAATTGCAAACAATATCGAAATGGAAAATTTTGAATATATATAATTTTGCTTGTGTACAATTATATACTTAAGATAAATTCTTTAAAATTCAATCTAGGTAATTTAAAATCTTGAAAAATATTGATATATTGCTTTCAATAGCTTATCCTAAATTGTGGTCTCAGCACAATTGATGTGTATCGTTATTTCAGTGTGTCAAAAATGTTTTGATTTTTAAAAGGTAAAAATATTTGGGTTTTTTGAATAAAAATAATATTACTATAGCTTTAATTTGCATTTCTTATGATAAAATTAAACTTTTCCAGATACTTAGTTCTTTATTTCTTTTTCTGTGAACCACCTGTACATATATTGTACTCATTTTTCTATTAGGTTGCTATTCCCTAATAAAATTTCTTAGGAACTCTTTCTATGTTAGAGAAATAATATTTGATTTCTGGGATATAAGTTTTCTTCCATCTTTTCATTTTACATAGGGTGATTTATTTTCTGCAGAAGGTTTATTTTTAATTAAGATTTTATATAAATATGATAAAATACATTAGTAGTTTATTCTTTGGAACTTTGAGTACAAGTTAGAAAATCCTTGCCTACTTCAAAGCAATAAAATGAATGTCCTAAGTTTTATTCTAGTGATGTGTTATATATATATTAATAATTGTTAAAAATATAAAATATTAAGATATGAAAATAAAATAAATATAAAATATTAATAAGAATACAAATTATCAGTACTTAATAGTTAATATGCAATTATCAATACAACATCATATATCATAAATATGTATTTACACCTTTGACACAAGATTTGTGAGTTTCATATTTTAAATTTCCAAGTGAAAAAGACTTTTTGTGTCTGATTTTAAAGATTTTTTTTACATTTTTATGTTTCAATCAGAGGATATTGTCTTTATTATTTCTACTTTTTAATATTTACTGTTTGTTGTATGTGGCCTAATAATGTCCTACTACTAATATATTTCACTTTTTGCTTGTATTCTCTGCATTATTTTATCTTTTAAAAGATTGTCATATTATGAGATTGTAGACATTAATGATTTTAATATATTCATTATGATTTGTACCCTTTGGACTCATAAAGTGCCTTTGTGATTTTCTTTGACCTTTACTACATTGGCCTGAATTTTCCCTCTTTTGATTCATCTGATAGTAATCCCTGCTTTTCTCTTTATTTTATTCTTTTTTTGCATTGTGTGGTATGCCTTTCACTATTCTTTTATTTTAAAACTTTATGAATCACTTTGTGTTAGCAGTATGTATGCATGCAACAGAGAATTTGGTTTGTTTATGTAGTTCAACATGAAAATTGTTTTTTATTTTTCAGTAAGTTACAGTTCTTCATGTTTGTAAAAATGGAAGATAGTTTTGGTTTCATTGTAGCTCATTTAAATCAGATCTTACTCTTTTAAAACTATATTTGTGTGTACCTATTTCATGCAACATATATACTTTTTGTATTTCATATGTGTTGTCAATTTTTTCTGTTTTCTTTACCTTTCAACTCTACCACTTTACTTAATTCAGAATTTAAAAAATGATGTAGTCAATGTACCAATCTTATTCTTTGTGGTTATGTCCTTGACATCATACTTAGAAATACATTTCTCACCTCAAAAATTTATAAACCCAAACATATGTTTATTTTAATACATTTTGCTTTGTGTGCACTTAAATTTAAATCTTTCTGATGTATTTAGAATTTATTTTGATGTATGGTGTGAGATACAGCTATAATGCAATTTTCCTTCAAATTGCTAGTCATCAGCATAAACACCATTAATTAAAAATCCCTTCCATTTTGATATAAAATGTCACCTTATTGACAGCTGAATTCCTAAATATACTTTGGACTTGTTTTTAGACTTTGTCCCAGTGAGCTGTCTCTTTCTGTGCTGGTGACACAGTGTTTTAATATAAAGGTGAACATAGTTTTACATGATTGATATACTTACCACTTGTTAATTTTGTATTTTGTTTTTGCCCCACATACTATTATATCACAAACATTAATTCACACTATTAAAATATCTATAAAATATAATTTTATTGGCTGTAATATATCACAAACATTTTTAAAAGTGGTATATATCAGTTTCCACCAAGTCTGAGATTTTATCAATTTTAAGACACACCATTTTTTTATGTAGTACTGTACTAAGAAAAAAGTGTTCCTAGTTAAACTGTAACATTTTAGACAGGTCACTGTGAAAAATAAGTGTGTTTTAGATTTGATGAAAAAGAGATGAAAGCACATATTAATTTTGATCTCTTTCAATTTGAGAATGACTAATTAAATGAATTAGCTTCCGTCTGACTTTGAGGTAGAATGGAGTGTTATTGGTTTTAGTAGTAGAGGGAAATAATATGGTGAGTCATATGCTGGATCATCAACCCTCTGCCTGAAAGTAGTAGGCATCATTTTTATTCACATTTCATTGGCACAAGCAACTGATTATCACGTGTAACTTGAAATCAAGGGAAAAAGAAGAAACATCTTTGACTTGGAAGCATGAAACCAGAAACATTTGTATATAGCTTATGATTACCACATGATGCTGTTTGAATTTGATTTTTTATTTTTAAGCTCACTACATAGGTTATTTAGGAGGAACTAATTTGAGGACTAGATTATGCTAGAGAAATATGGTCCAGTACTTTTTGATGTTTTCACTCATTAACATAGTGATTTGGATTATATTTTTGTATGTGTGAACACAATATATATTGAACATGCAGAAATTTTTAATATCAAAACTACTAAGCTAAAATAATAATGACAATGATAATAATGATAACAATAGAGAAGACATGATAGCAAAAATATTGTCTAAAAAGTGTAATCATAGTATGGCTAATGGCATTTAAAGGTTAATCACATTTTCTGGCACTAGGAGATATCTTTTTGAAATAATAGCTTGGAACATCACTGAACAGAGTGATTTTACTTTTGATTCATGGAATAATCTGGTTTTTTTTGGCTCACTTATATATAGATGATGTAAATATATATCTTACTTTCCAATTCACATTTTTATTTCTCTTTAGTATCATGAATACTTTTGTGGTAGTTGACTTGTTGATATTATTTTAAACATAAGAGCAATTAAAACTCTATCTATAATCTTAAAAGCTATTGTAGCAGCCTGCAATAGTTATGGTACTTTATTGATAGTAAATTCTCAAATTACATTTGTTGAATGACTCCCTGTAAAAAGGGTGTTTTATGAATGAAGATAAATTGTACTCTTTTTCTCCTCTCACCTTCAACATAACCAGTAAGTCAATAACAGAACTGACATTTTCGTGAAAACAGATGTTTTCCCCTGTGTACCTTAATTGAAATTATTCATAATAAAATTCTGGTTTAGATTGGACTTATATAAGAACACAGAGACAAATATTTCTCTGACAAACTTTAAGAAAACTAAAAGATAATATCAATTGCTATTATTTATTGAACATTTAATAAGTGCCAGTAATCTTATTCTATTCTATCAATAACTAATGATGCAGAAATTATTATTACACTTTTACAATTTTTCTAATGAAAAAACTTTCCTGACTACTCAGCTAACACAATAATGGAAGTATGATTTAAACTGATTTGCACTGAGTCTAACTCAGAATCCATTATGCTAAAGATGACCTTGTCATAATGCTTGAAAATTTATCCATCATTGTATTCAAAATGTACTTTATCTCAAGACATAAAGAAGAATAGCTATGGGGAATAAGGACCTAAGTGTTCACTTTGTAGTTTTGAATTTATAAAGCTAGCTTTCTGTTTTGTTTTGTTATATTTTACTGTGATTTTAATATAGAAGAATATTTCAGTGCTTCCTTAATTATATATCAAATGTTAAGCTCTTGATAACTAAGAAACTGATTAGTTTAAGAGAACATCATACTTTTTTACTCATTGAGACTCTAACCTTGTAAATTGATAATATAGTTTATTGATTATGAACTACTATATTTGAAAAGCTCATTCCCATTTTATTGAAGATATAAACACTTACAAATTGTTCTCAGTTATAATAAACATTTACAAGTCAGTTTAACCTTAATATCATTTTCATGGCAGAAGAGAGTTGATTTTTTTATATGTAACTGTTGCATTATAAGTTTTAAAATTGGAAAGCATAAATCATCCTTTTTATTCTTCTTGTTTTGACTGTTCTGAACCTCTTGCAATATTTTAAATGAATTCTAGAACCAGCTAGTTAATTTCTGAAAACAATTAGGTGGGATTTTCATAGTGATTACATTGAATCTATAGATCAATTTAGGTACATTGCCATCTAAACAATGTTAAGTTTTCTGACTCATGAACTGATATTAAATGCTTCCTCATTTATTTAAATCATTGTTAATTTCTTCCAACAATATTTTATAGTTTTTAGAGAATAAGTTTGGCTTTTCTTTCATTGAATTTATTCTTATTTTATTTCTTTTGATGTATTGCCAACGGAAGTTTCTTCTTTTATTTTCAGATTGTCTACTGCAAATGTTTAGAAATACAATTGTTATTTGCATATTGTTGCTTATGCTGAAATGTTGATGAACTCATTTATTAGTTCTGATAAATTTTTAGTGGATTATTTAGAAATTTCTCTATGTGAGATCACTTCATTTATGATTTCATTTTTTCTTTTGCAATCTGGATGCCTTTTATTTATTTTTCTTGACACATTAACCTGGTAGAAACTTCCAGTATAATACTAAATAGAAGTGGCAACAGTGACTACCTTGTCTTGTGCCTTGTCTTTGGTAAGGATCTAGTCTTTTATCATTAAATATGAGATAACTGATTTTTTTCCTAGACGCCCTTTATCAGTTTGAGAAAGTTCTTTTATCCCTACTTTGTAGAGTGTTTTTATCATAAAAGGGTGTTACATTTTTGTCAAGTCCTTTATTTGTGTCTATTGAGATGATTGTTTAATATTTACAAGTTCTATTAATATTATGTATTATATTAGTTGATTTTCAGATGTTATAAGAACTTAGTATGATAAGATAAATCCCACTTGACCATAGTGTATAACTTTTTTCAAATGTTGTTGTATTCTGTTTACTAGTATTTTGTTGAGGATTTTTGTACCCATATTAATTAAAAATATTGGTCTATAGTTTCTTATCTTGTGAAGTTTTCTTTTCACCTTCTCTTCTTTTCTTCTTTTTTTCAATATTATTTACCTGATTTTAGTATTAATGCAATACTAACCCGATAAAATGAGTTAGGAAGTACTCTCTCCTTTTCTAGTTTTTGGAAAAGTTTGGGAAGAATTGGTATTAATTCTTCTTTGAATGTTAGGTAGAAATTAGCCATGAAGCCATATTGGCCTACACTTCTTTGTGGCTAGTTTTTTAAGTTATAGGTTAAATCTCTTCACTTTTTAGATGCCCATTCAGATTGTTTATATCTTATTGAGTCAGTTTTTCATATGTGTGTCTTTATTTTTTATTATCTCTGAATATTTTTGATTTACTTTTTATTTCTTCTTTGACCAATTGGTTGTTTAAGAATGGGCTGTTTGAATTCCACATGTTTGTGAGTTTCCTTAGTTTTTCCTTTTTATTGCTCTTTAGTTTTATTTCATTGTGTTCATAGAACACACTTAGTATTGTTTCTATTTTTTAAATGTATTAAAGTGTGTTTTATGGCATAGCATATGATCTGTTACAGAGAATGTCTTATTTACACTTGACAAAAATATATGTTATGTTGTTGATTCAATTGTACTATAGATGTTTGTTAGATCTAGTTGGTTTATAGTGTTCAAATTTTCTATTTCCTTGTTGACTTTCTGTCTGGTTGTCATCTATTACTAAAATACATATCAATACCTTGAGCCTTTTATTATTGAAAAACATTGCTCTTTCTCTCTAGTGACATTTTAAGTCTATTTTGTTTGATATTAATATAACTACTCTAGCATTACTGTGATTGCTGTTTACATGGTGTATCTTTATCCATCAGCTGACTTCCAATGCATTTGCGTCTTTGAATCTAAAATATTTTCCTAGAGATAACATATACTTGAATCATGTTTTTAATTTAGTTTGATCATCTTTATCTTTTTATTGGCTTGTTTAATCCATTCACATTCAGTGTTATTAATATGGTCATAAATTATGTCTACTGTTTTAAACTTTGTTTTCTGTGTGTCTGTGTTCCAGGTCTTATTTTGCTTTCAGCCTAAATAATTCCTTTAGTATTTACTGTAAGGCAGATCTGTTATTAACAAATAAATCATTTTTTTAATGGAAAAGCTCTTATATCACTTTCATTGGACAATAATACTACTAGATATAGAATTCTTAATTGCTTATTTTTTTGACATTGAATATGTTACCCACTGCCTTCTGATTTCTCCTGAGATATCAGTTGTTAATCTTGTTGGAGTTTCATTTAAATGATGCATTGTTTTATTCTTGCTGTGTATGGCCAGTGGCAATGTCCACCATCACAGCTGCCAGGCCCATAGAGGTTCACATTTGATTTGGACACACGGTAATGAAACAACGGAGCCAAGAACTGGTGGGCCATTAGCTTTAATCCCAGTTTGCACCCGGCGGGCAAGAAATACACACAGTGGGAAAACACTTCCCTTTCCATTGAGGGCTTCCAAAGCCACTGACTTATCTGAGTTTCCTAGTATAAAAGGTTTCTAGGTCATCAGCCTTAATCACCTCTGTTCCCCATCTCCTTCTCTCTGCACAAACTCTGCACAAACTAGCTTCTCCTTCAGCATCCCACCATCTTGGCTGCTTCTCCTTTCCTTCATGTGGCTTTTCTCTGCTCTCCTCTTTAATGCTAATCTCAGGAACTGAGAGAGAGAGCCAGCTCCCTGTCTGCCCCATTTTATAGTATAGAAATCCAAACCTTTATTCCAATATACAAACAAGAAAGTCTCTGATACAAAGTGACTTATCTGAGGCATAATGGGATTCCTCATGAGAGTGCACTACCTCCTATCATGCAGTAGTCAAGGGTGTGGGGAAAAGTTTAGTTTTAAAACTAAGCCTTAGGCTATAAGGACCCTGCCTGCTTACAGCCTGTCCCTCACACCCAATGCAAACTATAAGCGAGAAAACATATATATCATATTTACAGACTTATTTGACCAACATGCTGCTTTTAAGGTATTTCTTTTTCTTTGACTCTTAGCATGCTTAGTAGGATGTGTCTGTTTATGGCTTCCTTTTATGTTTCTACTTGGAGTAAGTCTAGTTACAAATAAAGCCTTTCCTTTTAGAAGATATTAAGTGTCATTTCTTCTCTTCCCAATCAAAATTTCTGAGTTAGAGTTCTGGAGCTGGCTGTGGGGACAGTGTCAGACATCTTTCTGAGTGACATTCCTGATTTTGGAGTTGAGTACTTGATGAAGAAAGTGCAGATAGCATAGAAATAAAAAAAATATATGCACATCAAGGAAGAACCCTGTGCAATTTGATTAGAATTACAAATATGAGTGTAAGTCGCGCGCGCGCGCACACACACACACACACACACACACACACACACACACGCCCCTACACATACTGATTATATTTTTGTTTCAGAAGCTTTGGTGAGTCAAAAAGCTCCTATATAGTTGTAATAGTTATGCTATTATGTGGCTGGCTTACTTAATGTGTTTGGCATTAAATCAGAGACAAAGGCTAATTGCCTCAGTAAATCAGTTGACTTTTCTTTGTCATAGGCTGTTTTTGCAAACATATTTTCTTATATGTACAGAAGAACAGATAAATAGCATGAAATTAATTTTAATTAATTTAACAAACTATATACTTCTTAACAACTTTTCTAAGATCAAGTAAGTATAGTTTCCAAGTTAAATGTAAATTTAATTTTGACAAACTTGTAAGATTTTCATGGGTATAAAATTTGCTTTTAGTGTAGAATTGATAATTTGCATGAATCTCAATTTAACATATGCTTTTCATGTGACATTAATGAACCATTCACACTATATGTGGCAGGAGCAGTGCAAAATAGAAAGTAAACGACATTAAAATAAATTTTTTATGGTGGTTGTATGTTGGTCAAATAAGTTTGTAAATATGATATATATGTTTGCTCACTTATAGTTTGCATTGGGTGTGGGGGACAGGCTGTAAGCAAGCAGGATCCTTATAGCCTAAAACTTAGTTTTAATACTAAGTTTTTCCCCACACCCTTGACTGTTGCATGGTGGGGGTGGTGCACTCTCATGAGGAATCCCATTATTTCTCAGATAAATGGCTTTGTATCGGAGACTTCCTTGTTTGTATTTTGAATTAAAGGTTTTGATTTCTACACTATAAAGGACAGCAGAGAGAGGCCACGTGGAGGAGTGGAGAAGCAGCCAAGATGGCAGAGTGTTGAAGGAGAAGCCAGTTTGTGCAGAGTTCGTGCAAAGAGAAGGAGATAGAGAACAGAGGTGAATAAGGCTTGTGAGGTAGAAACCTTTGATTCTAGGAAACTCAGATAAGTCAAGTGGCTTTGGGAGCCCTGAATGGAAAGGGAAGTGTTTTCCCACTGTTTGTATTTCTTGTCCGCCGGGTGCAAGCTAGGATTAAAGCTAATGGCCCACCAGTCTTGGCTTTGTTGTTTCATGACCGTCTGTCTGAATCAAATGTGAACCTGCATGGGCACAGTGGTTGTGATGGTGGCCGCAGTTACTGGCCATACAGTGTAGATTTGCATTATTATCCTTGTGTAAAAAATAAAGATTACCACTTCCTCCTTTCTGAGAAAATTTTAAATACCTGAGAGGAAGGGAAGAAGAAAGAAACTGAAAGAGAAAGAGAAATAAGGAGAGGATCAAACCAAGCAAAACTTTTTGTATACATTTTTTGAGGTAATAAAGGTAACTTAAAAAGAAATATAATCACTGGGTGAAAGAGGTGAAGGGATTAAGAACCTCAAATTCATAGTTATAAAATGTTCATGGGAATGCTAAATACAGAATAAGGAATATAGTCAATAATATTGCAATAACTATGTATGTTGAGAGATAGGTGCTAAAAATATCAGGGGAAACACTTTGTGAAGAATGTGATTGTCTAACCACTATGTTGCTCACTCACCTGAAACCAAAATAAAAACAGTATTGATTGAAAGTAAACTATAATTGAAAAATAATAAATAAAACTTAAAAATCTAATCAATAGCTTAATTTTTTTGTGTTATAGTTTATGTAAAACATGCATCAAATGATATATAGTGCATAATACTACTCAATTATTCCTCAATGTTAAATAATAAATAATCCACATAATATGCTAACCAAATGGAAAATGTAACATAAAATTTGTCCTGAGAACTTTATTACTGCTCAAATATCTTTGCACATCAAACGCTAAATGATGATTAACTAATTGTTTTTATACTTTCCATGGCCATTGGTGAACTTCATTTTTAATTATATTCTAGAAATATTTTGGACTTATAATTGGAATAGCAAATTATAGACAGCTATGAAATATGAGAGAAGAAAAACCAGGTTGTTCAATAAAAGTATTTCTATCATTAAACCTTTAAAAATAGCAGTCAAAATCTAGGTATTTCTGAAGCTGAAAGATACAGTGTGGCAAATTCTCCATAGTACATATTTTAAACTTTGCCATTCAGGTGGAACTGTTTGAACACCCGTATTTTGTGCTTCCCTTCCTTCTTTTTTCTGAATTCATTCCCTTTTATTTCTATTGGTAGTTTTTAATCCTATCCTTCCTTATTTGAATAATTCACCATCTAAATGAAAGTAACAACATCAAATCACCCCAAACTTAATACACTCCTTTCTAGTGTGGGCTCCTACTAGTTGATCTGAAAGAGACTGAATTAATCACCCAGGATGAGAGCCTCAAACTTTTTATACGTTTAATGTTCAAGCCACTTTCAGAAAAAAAATTCTCTTTCCCTTTTGTTTTTGTGTTTAGTTTTTTAAATACTGTCATTTTGTTTCTCCTTCAGCTCCAGATCCCCAGGATGTCTTGGCACCAAACACATGTAAAACAAATAAACACCTTCTTGCGCTCTCTAACAAGTGCAGCAATTAGACTCTGAGCACAGCTTGCTCTACCACAGCAATTTATTTGGTGCTGGTTGTTATTGTAGGAGAACAACTTTAAATCAGCGCCATTTGTTTGATTCCCCAGTGTTCACCCCTGTCAGCATGTCAGCTTCTGTACATCCTTTTCATATTATGAGTTCTGTGCTCTATGAAATGAGCTGCCAGCCTATATACTAATGTCACCTTGTCGCACTCTCATGGAACTTTCAGTACTGGGTGATCTTCACTCCATATGGGCTGTAATAACTACTTGCTGTGATGTAAATTATAGATTATTTTAGTCTGGACATTTCCCCCTTCCTTTCATTATACAGAAGTATAAACTTAAAATTGTATTAATAATCATTGGTATAGATTCATAAGCAGCCTGCATTTGAAGATGAAAATGTTATTCGTATGTACCTAAGATGTTATATTTAGTAGGTAAGTGAGAAAAGGCTTTTTGTTTTATTTATGCTAAAAGAAGGGAGGCTAACTATTTTCTCTGAGTGGATGCAGAAATTGAAAAGTTGGACAAGAAACCCCTATCTGAGGCTTTATTTGATATACTCTCTTACCTACCCAAGTTATTTTATTTTAGGAATGCTGAATTGTGTGTTTGTGTGTGTGCAGGATTGACTAAAGCATGTGAAAACATTTCTTTTATCTTAAAACACAATAAGGTATGAAGCAGAATGCATGTTTTTATCTGTAATACGCAGTGTACCATATTTACTTCTGTAAATTAGTATTATTTGACAGCTGAATCAAATGTATATTGGTATATGAAAAATTCCTATTGAACTTTGTTTCAGGGTAATAATTTCTGCCTTTCCTCAACACTATTAGTCAATTTCCCTAGACCTTTTCTTCAGTAATGCAGGGTACATGTAAATAAAGCTAATAAACTCTCTGTTGGTTCAAGCTCCAGCTCTGTGGCTCAGTCTGTGAATCTGGGTAAGGTGAATAAACTCTTTGGGATTCAATTCTTAGTAAATTACACAAACTTCTTGAATTAATTTGTTTTCTTAAGCCCGTTATGGTTCTAGATTCTACAATTTTTATCCTACTGAAAAATTCTTGCACTTGGAGGATTTTATTCTCAGTGAAATCATAACACACACTGCTTTACTCTTTTGTGTAAATTATGAAGAAATTCCACTAGTCACACATTTAACGAATACTTATTGCAACTCGACTATGTACTAAGCATTACATTTAAAGCTAGACACAGTGAGTATAATGAACAAGATGCTTTCCCACCCTCAGAGACATTATATTTCAGTGTATAAAACAGACAAGCTAGTAATCAGAAAAATAATCATATACATTATGGTAAATGACAAGAATGAAATAAAGAGCTAAGATTACGAACAGTTAAAGAAGTACTAAGAGGGAAGTACTTTAGATAAGGTAATCGAAGGGTAGTTTTATAAATTTTGATTTCTTTAGAAATTTTTGTCAGGAGAAAAACCACACTGACTATTCTTGCTTGGGTAGTAACATTCTATTGAAAGAAGAAGATAGTGGTGGGGGATGTATATAAAGTGTGTTTTAGAAAAGCCCAGTGGAAATTTACTTTTGCCTTGTGCTCATCAAGTGTCTTGGGCAAGGTGTCTTAACCTCTCTAGACTTGTTTTCTGTTAAGGTGCTTATAGGTACATCCAGTCACCAAACTTTTGAGATATACTGTAGTTACAAAAGCAGAAAGACTCCTTGTACCAACTCTTGAATAAGTGGTCGGATTTTTAAATACCACTTTTAAAGTAGTCATATGAACAAACAGCCCAATTAGAATTACAGCACAAATTTTAATTTTTTTAAACATAGCAGTGATAGAAAGATTTAAAAACAGCAGACAATGCCTTTTTTCCCCTGAATTTTATCAAGAATCAAGAAAAGCCATAAGCTAGAAAGGCACAGTGAATGGTGAACAGGGATGCAGAAAATCAGGCTGATGAGTGAAGATAGATTTCCCATGGTCATGAGATATATCCATAGTTTTCTTCCTTCTTCAGTCCCATTTCTACTACTATATACACATAGTTCTCTTTCTCTGACAGGACACTTACTATTTTGTTCTGTAAATTGTGAATAAGGCTTTCCTTACAATTTTCTTATTGGGATAAGCTTGAGTTTAAGTAAAATGTAATGCTAGGGAGTCATTCTAAATTAACACTTCAAGGCCTATAAATACCACTTTTATTTATTTTATTAATTTTAATAGGGTGACATTAATAAATCAGGGTACATATGTTCAGAGAAAACATCTCCATGTTATTTTTACATTTAATTATGTTGCATACCTATCACCCAAAGTCAAATTGTCCTCCATTACCTTTTATCTGTTTCTCTTTGTGCCCCTCCCCTCCCCCCAACCTCTTCCTCACCCCCCCCTAAACACCACACTCTTATAAATGTCTCTTAGTCTCATTTTTATGTTCCTATGTATGGAATCATACAGTTCTTGTTTATTTTTAATTTACTTATTTCACTCAGTATAATGTTATGGCAAAATACCACTTTTAAAATAGTCATATGAACGAACAGCCCAATTAGAATTACAGCACAAATTCAGAAAGAGCTATTTAGAGTGCTCATTACCCAGTGTGAGAATTTATCATGGATGCTATCTCTTATGTTTTTTTTGTTGTTGTTGTTACAAACTTCGTCTAGGTTTTTAAGTTGCTGACCCAATAAGAGAAGCTTTTTATTTATTATCCACTTACCATATATAAGAAAACTTCATTTTGTCTATTTTCTTTAAAATGTTACTATCAAAATGCCAAGCCAAGTGTTCAGTGCTGATAGGACTTCATTTGATAACCGCATTAGCAGATATTTAATGGTTTTGCATACAACAATAGCTGCAAAGTCCCTTGACAAGACTTATCCAGTTTAGCCTATGGTAACTCTACCATATACATATGCAAACATCTTGCAATGTGTAGGCTTTCAAATATGCTGATTAAGAGCTTCAGCTGAATTTGCTTTGGGAAGAGCGAGTTATTTTTGTTACTGTGATATAAAGTTAAGTCTACAAAGTTGTGAGAATATATAATACAGGAAGTTATTTTCATAATTTTGGTTTTAATCTTAGTTGGTAAAGCATTCCCTAAACATACACTAGTGTTTCTGAATGCTTTATTGTTAGGCAGTGTTCTCCGGTTGAGGATGTTAGATGAATGCCTCTCAAATGCTATGCAGAGAGATGTGCATTATAAATATCTGATTTCAAAGGTGGTGGGGTATTTGAAAATCTGCATTCAATACTTAGAAATAGAAGGACACATTTTATAGGTTGTTTTAGGCAAATTAATATTATGACAATCACATTTTGTACTCAGTTCTGCCATTCATCTTTCTTTTTTATTCCAAGTACAGTGATTCAATGATAACGTTATTCTTCTGGCATTAAGAAATTAAAAGAGTGATTCTACCAAATGCTTTGAGACTTGCAAACATAAAGATCTGTTTTCTAAAGCATTCTTGGGCAATTTTAACTTTGTTGATTTCTTTAAAAAGTGTCTGTTACACAGAGACTCTATATTCTAGCTTCATATATGTTGGGCAGGTAAGTTATTTTATGCTCACTCTGTTAAAGACGCCCGCTGCCCACATGGGGCGGCTGATTACTTTTATGGTTGGGTAGGGGCTTGGTTATGCTAATGTGTGCTTGAGGAAGGGGCTGTACTGGGGAAAAGTTTTAAAAGGAGGAGCTAGGAAGCCATTTTGGAGAGACTGCATTGTTCCAGGGGAAAGAGGCTATGTGGAGGACAGAAGGCCGGCAAAATGGAAGCTTGTAGCGGGGAATGAGTGAGGCTTTAGGCCTTTGAATCTAGGAAAACTGGAAAGATTCTCCTGATTGTGGAACCGGAGGAATATGTGAGTGGGTTTTGGTGCCCTGTGTGTTTGTTTTTCACTTGTTGGCTGGTATGAGTCTAGAATAAAGGAAAATGGCTCACCAGTTCTTGGCTCTGTTGACTCCTTGCCTTCTGTTCGAATTCAGTGTGTGAACCTATACAGGTCAGACAGCTGTGATGGTGGCCATGGTTACTGGCCTTAGAATATATTACTATAAAATATCTTTAAAAGAGAACAAAAGGTTCAGTTAACTATGTGTCAGAAATTGTGCTATATTTTTTTCACATTATTTCTTCATTTTAAACATTTATTTGTATCCAAGAATTTGTTACTTTTTAAAGATTTAATTATCTTTTGTTATGACAAAATATTGCCTTCCTAGAGAAAAGCTGAGACTTCATCATTTCTTGGGGTGTGGATGAGAGAGCAAGGAGTTAAAAAGATACCTTAAATAAAATAAAAGAATCAGACCAGCTTTAAAAAATTTTGATAAAATCAATGTATACAAATTTACATGTTTGTATTTTCTAGTTCTTATTAAAAAGTAGAAGAGATTGTTATCTAGATATTTCATGTCTCAAATTGACTCACCTCAGAGCTTTAAAAGTGTTAATTGTGCTTTTGAACTTTACACTTTAACACAGAGAAAAGGTCAATCTGAAAACTATTGGAATTTAATCTTAGTAAAAATCAGAACTTTATGAGATTTCTCTTTTAACTTATCTTAAAATAAAATAGTCCAATAAGTCAAAATATTTATATTTTATTTCTTCTGTTTGGGAAAGGAAACATATATAAATAATTCAAATGAATTTTTCTATAAAACCAATTCTGCCTATCCTGGAACTAGCACATTTTATGAAGGAAACCAGACAAAACACAACATTTCAAAAATTTTATTCCTAAAATTATTTAATATATAACTCTTTAATCTGTATATAAAAACCAATCTTCTTTCTTTTACCTTTCTTAAAGACTTTTTGAGTACCTTCTGGGTATAAGTGATTATTCTGAGAAAATCGATCATACATGTCCAACTCTGAATGTGTTCAGTTGGCCCTAATTGATCTCAACCTATATCAGTTAACTACCTTGAACTTAATTGCCAAAGGGAATACACACAAATTTTTGAAGTTTATTTTTTAGAAATTAAAAAATTCATTTAGCCATAGCCAATTAGCTTGATCGGTTAGAGCATCATCCAGAAACACTAAGATTGTAGGTTCTATCCCCAGTTAAGGCACTATGGGAAGTGACCAATGAATTCATGACTAAGTAGTAGAACTACAAATACATGCTTCTCTCTCTCCATTTCTCTTTCTGTTTTTTTAAAATCAGTTTAAAAAAATTAAATTTATATATATAAGATAGTGACTTTGTTCCTAAGTGCTTTTTTGAAATATAATTATTCTATTTTATCATTATGAGTCTACCAGTTAAGTAAATTGTTGTCATAAGCAAAAAGCATCTTGTTTTCATAATTAAAACTCAACACTGTCATTGGGGTAAAGATGACCGTGGTTTTGAAATTTAGCACACATTCTAAGAAGAAGAGCTACAATTTTATTGTACCCTAACCCCAGGTACATTGCATAACAATAAAAAGATAAGATAAAAATAGTTCTGACATGCTCTGTGATCTTAGAATACTGAATGAATGTACTTCTCTAAATACTTTCATGATACAGAAAATAATTATTTGATTAGTTGAAGTAATATGTCATGGAGAAAAAAAAGGTTTGGGAGTAATTTATACTTGACAGTGGACATTTTCTTTATTTTCACGCATCTTTTTTAAACTCAGTATTTTTATTGAAAAATAAACTGTAGTTTATGGAAATGCATTGTTGTGTGAAACTTAATACATACATTACATATGTGCGTATAATATGTAAGATGTGAATCTACCTGTATTTTAAGCATATATGGTGAAGGTTAAAATTGCCTTCTGTCCTAAACAATACCAAAGTAGAGGGCAAGTGTACTATTTAGGTTGAGTGAGGAGGTACATGAACAATATTATTAAACCTCCATCTTGGCTAGGAAGTCTTCTTAAAGGTTTATCTTAAATAGTGAGGAGGACATTTGAAGGCACACTCATGAGAAAGGACATTACAAACAATTTTGTATTTGGATGATAAATGTAAAATATGAGAAAATGTCATAACACTCCATGTTTCAGAGACATATCAATGTCCTATAAGGTGCAGTGGAATTTTTTTTTTTTTGGTATATAAAATATATAAAAATCTCAGGATTGAAATTATACTACCCTAAATTTAGACATAGCTAAATTGAAGATCTTTCAGGCCAAGCAGACCCATATATATGATTTGTGCCTGTGTGTAGGCTAATCCTATCATCCCAATTACCTCTCTTTTTTTGTTTAAATCAGTGGTTCTTAACCTGGGTTCTATCGAACCCTAGGGGTTTGATGAGTCGGTCTCAGGGGTTCGGAGAAGCCTCTGCCGTGGAGGCCAGAATAAAGTAATACCGTAATTTGTTGTGAGTTCATGCACTTTTTTGGTTTTGTTCTTTGAGCAAGGTGATGTTCATGCACGGCTCATTTTGTGCACCAGTAAAAAAACATATACCTATGTCTTGAATTTGGAAAAAAAATCATATTTTATTTATCACTAAAGAAGGGTTCGGTGAATGTGCATATGAAAGTGGTGGGTTCGATACCTCAGAAAAGGTTAAGAACCACTGGTTTAAATAAAAATATAAATAAACATTACTACCATTTCTTGTACACCTAAATATCTTCCATGTACCTTACAATTACTTTTCAAAGCACTATATACTTTTCATGTTTTACAAATGAGGAAATAAAATTTGTCCACATAGCAGAGACCTAAGATTAATCAAGTTTGCAGAAGGTAGTATAGAAACATGAACATTGAATCGTGGAAACTACAATCTTCTATTCAAACTGTATAGAGTTATACTAAGTCTCTGTTTTTAGATTTACAAATGAGAAATGCAGATGTTACAAGAGAGAAGGGACTTGATAGAGCTCTATTTAATCATCCTTGACACCCAGGTGGCACTTTCCTGGATTCTGTGAAACTAATTTTCTGTTTATCTTCCTCCTTTCTGCCTGCAATGTGCTCACTTTAGATTTTAACTACTTTTATTTTTAACATCTTTACCAAACCAGTATAGTCTCTCAACATAATATCAGTCTTTATGTAAAGTGACATAAGCTATTCTATGCCTAATTATTATTAAGTGCACAGTAATTAAAATTGTTTTCAAGGTCTTGGCTATCACTTGAGCTGCTGTTTTTTGTTTTGTAACTGTCTTCAGAAAAGCCAACAGTTATTCCAGAAGCTTCTCAAATACTGTAAATCCAAAACTAAAAATATCCACACATGATCCCATTGTAGTTGACTTTACTACTTGAACAAGTTAGTTAAATCTTTTAAAATTTAATTTCCTTATTTTTGAAATGAGAATAATATCAATCTCCTGCTGCTGTTGTAAATATTAAATGCAATAATAATCTAAAATTAATAATATTCACACATTACTAATACTATAGCTGAATATTTTAGGAGTGAGAGTCAGAGAGAGGGATAGATAGGGACAGACAGAAAGAAATTCAGAGAGATGAGAAGCATCAATTATCAGTTTTTTGTTGTGGCACTTAGTTGTTCATTAATTGCTTTCTCATATGTGCCTTGACTGTGGGGCTACAGCAGACCGAGTAAACCCTTGCTCAAACCAGATGAGCCCGCACTCAAGCTGGTGACCTCAGGGTCTCGAACCTGGGTCCTCTGCATCTCAGTCCGAAGCTCTAGCCACTGAGCCACCGCTTGGTCAGGCTAATGTGTTTTATAGTATTCTCTTAAGGAACACTGAGGTGGATGTTACTATTACTTCCATTTTAACAACTAAAAAACTAAGGTTTAGAGATTAAGTAACTCACCCAAGATTATAACTCATAAGCATTAGGGTAAGAATTTGAACTCAACATTGACTTCAAAATGTATGCTCCTGTTGGGGAAGTGAGTTTGTAAAATTTGTATTTTATGAGTTTGCTCACTTTTATTGTAACAAAATGGTGCTGGGTGGCGCCAGGTATATGTAGTCTGTAAAATTGCATATTACCTTCCTGCTTGGGATGGGCCATTGTTTTGCTAATGTTTGCTGGGGGATGAATTTTGATTGCCCCCAAACTGTTTCACAGAGAAAAAGGAAAAGAGGCAGAAAAGAGCCATGTTGGAAGAGGGAGAGGAAGAGAATGCAGAGGTCTGAAGAAGAAACCAGTTTTGCAGCGAGAGAAGAAGAAGGAGGAAGAAGCCACGTTGGCAGGGAAAAAGAAGGTGTGCAGATGGGAAAATAGAGCTGAGAGGCCGTGGGAGCTCTACTGAGGCTTGTGGGAGCCTTTGATTCTAGGAGGAACCAGAGAAGATTCTCCTGGTTGTGGAACTGGAGAATGTGTCAAGGCTTTGGGAGCTCTGAATGAAAAAGAAAGTGTTTTCCCTGTGTGTTTGCTCATCAGCTGGTGTGAGACTTTAATAAATGAAATGGTCCACCATTTTTTGGCTTCACTGTTTCTCTACCATCTGCCCAAATCCAGTGAGAATCTTCATGTGAATGGCCATGACAGTGGTGGCTACTGGCCATTCAGCTCCTAATTTAATGTACCTAAGTATTTAATACAATGACCAAATAATATTAAATATTCAATAAGTGATAGTAGTTTTATTAGAATAAAAAATGTCTGCCTGACCAGGTTGTGGCACAGCGGATACAGTGTTGGACTGGAATGCAGAGGACCCAGGTTCAAAACCCCAAGGTCACCAGCTTGAATGTGGGCTCATCTGGCTTGAGCACGGGCTCACCAGGTTGAGCACAAGGTTGCTGCCTTGAGTGTGGGATCGTAGACATGACCCCATAATCGCTGGTTTGAGCCCAAAGGTTGTTGGCTTGAAGTCCAAGGTTGCTGGATTGAACCCAAGGTTGCTGGCTTAAACAAGGGGTCACTTGTTCTGCTGTAGCCCCCTTGCCAAAGCACATATGAGAAAGCAATTGATGAACAACTAAGGAGCTACAACAAAGAATTGATCCATCTCATTTCTCACCCTTCCTGTCTGTCTGTCCCTGTCTGTCCCTCTTTCTGTCTCTGTCACATACACATACAGAAAGGAATAAAGAATGTCTTTGCATAAAATTTGTGGGTCTGCTAATGAATGAATGGATGAATAAATGAATGAATGAATAAATGTATTCTAGTCCTTTTTTTTGTGGCAGAGACAGAGAGAGTCAGAGAGAGGAACAGACAGGGACAGACAGGAAGGGAGAGAGATGAGAAACATCAATTCTTTGTTGTGGTTCCTTAGTTGTTCATCAATTGATTTCTCATATGTGCCTTGACCGGGTGGCTACAGCAGAGCCAGTGACCCCTTGCTCGAGTCAGCAACCTTGGGCTGAAGCTGGTGAGCCTTGCTCAAACCAGATGAACCTGTCCTCAAGCTGGCGACGTTGGGGTCTTGAACTTGGGTCCTCGGCATCCCAGTTTGATGCTCTATCCACTGCACCACCACCTAGTCAGACTAGTCTGTCTTTAAATTGTTACATATACTTATGTATTCTATACTACTCTTTTAATGAGATTTTTCTATAATGCATTTCTTAGTAAATAAAACAATTAGAAAATTTCTCATTCCCAGCCCTATTATTAAATAGTGAATTAAATGTACTTTTCTCTAATAACTTCATAGCATTGAGAATAAGTATTCCATAGTTTCATTTGATTTCTAGAAAAGTAGACTACTTATACTGTAGACTCTAATCTTAGCCGTGAAATTAACTGATGTGTCTTTGAGCATGTTATTTTTACCACTCCAGGTTTTATTCTTCCCACTCCCAAAAAAGGAAATAAAAATGCTTGTTTATTTATTTTCTATTGTCATTACTAAATATTTTAGAATAGGCCTAAATATGGAATTAGAACTTTGACTAAAACATATATTTGTAATTGTGAAAAAAAAGAAAGAAATGAACTGTAGGAACTAACAGTATGTGTTCATGTATTTTAGTGATTATAGCTCTGCCTCCACCAACATTTCTTTCCTTTATTCCAAGGAAAGCTCTTTCCTTTTTTTATTTTTTAGATTTGTTTTTCTGAAAGTGTTTGCATCTCAGAGGAGGGCTTGCATTTCTAAAAGCTGCTTTATTACTTACCAAACCCTTTTTCTTCTATAGGTAAATGAAAAAACAGGTTAGCAGCAAGAAATTGAGAAAACAGAATGTGCAAGCATTTGACAGCATTGCCATATTTACCCTGTTTGCTGTGTAGTTTCTTAACCTGCTTCAATAAAAAAATTATTAATAATTCATTGTAACCTTTCTCTTCATGAGTAATTAGCCAAGTAATTTTGAAAGAGGTTCTAAGAAGAACTCACAAACTAAGAAGTCAAGGGTATAAATTATGGTCATGATTATTTTATTTTAGAAAGTGACATCATGTACTACTTATTTCTACCACTCAAAGGTCAACAAGGGCAACGTTGATGATTTACCTGAGCTGTGCTCATTTGTTTACACGTTTCTATTCAATAAAACTGTGCAGTTACTATAGCAACTGGAAGTCTATAGGGTCTGTTTCAAAACCTGTGCTTGGCAGTTAATGTGCATAAATCTTCTACCCACTGATATGAGGCTCTATCTAGTCCTGTGTTTTATTAATTTGTATCTCAGATGGCACTTTATTTTATAAACTATGAAGTCAAGAAGAAATTGGCTAAGGAAACTATTACTCTTGAAAGTCTATTCTTGGAGCCTTAGAGAAGTATGGATTATTGGTGTGAAAATGAAGCACAAAGCTTTGCATAACAGATATCTTACATAAACATTACATTAATTTCTTCTACAAACTGGGGCAAAGCATTGGATCTTTTGAAACTCAGGTTTCTAAGCAGTTTAATAATTTTTCCCAGGAAGATGGGAAACTAAATACAGCACTGTTTTCCAAAGGAAAATGAGCAGCAATAGAATATGTTTTTCTCCTTAAGAATGATATATAAAAATTACACTAATAATTCTATGAAATGATAAACTGGTACAGGTAAAATACACCATTGCTGCCAGAAGAGATCATTAGGGAAAGAGCTCAACTAACACTAATGATCAATATTGCCTTAAAATATTCAACTTTCTGAATATACTCTTTTATATTTCAAAGTGTTTTATAACTTTCAATACTTTCTCCATCATATATTTGAACTATGCTGAGGGAGTATGGTCAGTATGGGTCAGTGGGACATACTTTGGTTTGAAATCTGGTTCTTTTACTTCCTAAATATATCAACTTTACCTTTCTGAGCTCTGTTACCTCATATGAAAAATTCAAATAGAAATATATATTCAATGAGTAATTGTTAGATGTTCTGTACAGATGAAATAGTTCTAATAATGGTCAAATGAAAATAATATAAAATTTACTGTTATAAACATTTCAAGTGTACAGCTAAGTGGCATTAACTGCATTTACACTGCTGTGCAGCCATCATCATCATCTATCTCGAGTTGATTGCATCTGAAACTCACTAGTCATTAAACAATAACTCCTCATTTCCTCCTTCCCTCAACCCCTAAAAGCTATCATTCTAATTTCTGTCTCTATAAATTTAACTATTTTAAATATCACATATAAATGGAAATATACAGTATTTATCCTTTTGTGCTTGGATTTATTTATCTGTTAATAAACACTTGATTCGTTTTCACCTTTTGTCTATTATGAATAAGGCTGCTACAAACATTGGTATAGAAGAATCTCTTTAAATCATTGATTTCAATTATTTTGGATATATACTCAGAAGTGAAATTGCTGGATCTTATGATAATTCTGTTTTTTATTATTTTAGGAAAATGCTAAACTGTTTTCCACAGTTGTTTAACCATTTTAAATTCTAACCAGCAGTGTGAGTTTCATTTCTCCACATCCTTACTAACACAATCTGTTGTTATCATTTTGATAATAACCATCCTAATTAATGTAAAGTGGTATCCGATATTGGTTTGATTTGTATTTCCTCAGTTATTAGTAATGTTGAGCATAGTTTCATGTGCCCGTAACAATAAGTATATCTCTAAAAAATGTCTGAATAGGCTGAATTATTCATAGGTAGAAGCTTTAGTTCTCAGCTCCTCAGAATGTGACTATATTTAGAGAGTGAGTCTTTAAAAGGGTAATTGAGTTATAATAAAACCTTTAGTGTGGGCTCTATTTCAATATTATTGGGGTTCTTATAAGAAGAGGAAATTGGGACACTCAGGTTTACACACAGATGAAAGTCCATGTGAAGATAGAGGGAGAAAATAGTCATATACAATCTGAAGAGAGAGGCCTTAGTAGAAGCATGATAAATAACACTTAGATGTTGGTTGCATTTGTATGTACCAATAACAAACTATCAGAAGAAAAATTAAGGAAACCTGTTGACAATTGCATCTAAAAGAATAAAATACCTAGGGATTAATTTAATGAAGGAGATTGAAGACCTGTACTTGGAAAACTACAAGATATGAAAGAAGTCACAAATAAATGAAAGTATATACCGTACTCATGGATAAAAAGACTTAGCATCATTAACATGCCCATATTACCCAAAGAAATCTAAATATTCAACACAATTCCTGTCAAAATATCAAGGGTATATTTCACAGATATAGAAAAAATAATCCTAAAATTTATATGGAACCACAAAAGACCCTGAATATCCAAAACAATCTTGAAAAAGAGGAACCCTGGCAGGTTAGCTTAGTATAGTGTTGGCCCTGTGTGCGGATGTCCCAGATTTGATTCCTGGTCAGGGCACACATGAGAAATGACCATCTTCTTCTCTTCTCCTCTGCATCCTCTCTCTTTCTCTCTTGAAACCAGTGGCTCAACTGGTTTGAGCAATGGCCCCAGATGGGGTTGCCAAGTGGATCCCAGTTGGGACACATGCAATAGTCTGTCTCTCATCCTCCCTACTCTCAGAAAAGAAAAGTAAGAAAGAATAAGAGAGAGAGAGAGAGAAAGAAAAATGAAAGAGAAAAAAGAAAGAGAGAGAAAGAAAACGGAAAGAAAGAAAAAAGAAAAAGAGGAACAACAAATTTGAGGCATCACATTACTAAATATCCACCTACTACAAGGTTATAATAATCAAAACAGCATGGTACTGGCATAAAAACAGGCACACAGATCAATGGAACAGAACAGAGAGCCTAGAAATAAAGCCATGTCTATATAGTCAATTAATCTATAACAAAGCAAGAATTTGCAATGGTGTAGAGACAGTTTATATAATAAATGGTGATACATGCAAAATAAATTCACCACATTCTTGCACCATATACAAGAAGAAACTCAAAATAGATTAAAAACTTAAGGGAAAACCAGAAACCATAAAATTCTTAGAAAAAAACATAGGCAGTAAACTCTTTGATATTGATATTATAGCAATATCAAGGGAAACAGATTTTTTTTAAAAAAGGATGACATCAAACTAAAAAGTTTTGCACAATGAATGAAGTCATTAACAAAACAAAAGAAAACCTACTGAAGAGAAGATAATCACTAATGAAACATACGATAGGGCATTAATATTCAAAATATGTAAGGAACTGATACAACACCAAAATAAATAAATAAACAAACAAACAAAAGCAAAAATAAGGCAAAATAAAATGACAAAAAAAAAAACATCCTAAATAAGTAAGTAAACAACATTTCTATCTTCATCTTTAAAACCACCAGTTTTGCCTTCACCGAGTGAGTGAGAACATTTATTTTGGAATTGTTAGTAAAATATCACTTAAACAAGTATAAAATGTATTACTTGTAAGCAATAAATATCACTTTAAAAAGTAGGATTTTGGTACATAAAACAAGTAGTTGTACTTTAGTTTTGTCATTTAAAAGTATAATTTTATAAGAAAACTTTTAAGAAAATAACTGAATATTATCTATTTCATAAGTACGAGGACTTAGATCTAGAAAAAATAATCTAAAGGAAGGTATAGCTTAAGATAAGTTTCATAAAAATGAACTATTTTATATATACAAATATTGTTGTCATCCTATTTTTTAAAATTATTTTACCCTCTTCTACTTCTCCCACCCTTCTCCTCCTGGCAATTAGGAAATCACCACACTGTTGTTCTTGTCAAGAGTATTTTTCTCTTGTTTTACTTTTTTTCTCAACCCCTCCCAGCCACACCCTGCCACCTGAGGCTTTCACCCTGCTCTTTATCTATGGGTCAGTTTCTATTTTTCTAGTTAGGTCATTTTGTTCATTAGGTTCCACATCTGATTGAAATCATATTTCACTTAGTGTAATGCTCTCCAGGTCCATTTATGCTGTTTAAAAGAGTAAGATTTCCTTATTTTTTTATAGCCAAGTAGTATTCCATTATGTAAATATACAACATTTTTATTCACTCATCTACTAATGGACAGTTGGTCTGCTTCTAAATACTGGCTTTTATAAATAATGTTTCAGTGAACATAGGGATGCATATAATCTTTTGGAATTGGTGTTTTGGATTTCTTTGGATAAATTCCTAGAAGTGGAATCATCTCCTCGACACTCAGCCTCTTCTATTTCCTCACTCCCTAATGTCTCAACCCCAGGTCTCTCTAGCCCTGCTATTCCAAACAAGGCTCAAAGTGTACAAGGACTCTTTGGGTATAGGAAACTGTGCCCAACACTTTAAAATCCTGTATGTGTACATTGACCAATAATCTCCACTTCTAGAAACCTGTCTTAAATAAATAGAGATTTATGGACACAGATGTTTCCATCAACATATGATGGAAATGAAAAATCAGAAATGGCCCAGGGTCCCCAACAGGTGCTTTCAAAATCTGATATGGGGACACAAAAGTGCCAAGGAGGAAGAGCATTGACTAGCAGTGTCCACCTCTAGAGAAATGAGGTTCTGGAAGGGAACGTGCTGCCCTACAACCACAAGTGCACTTACACACATGTGAACACACTCAGGCATGCACACATGCATGTATGGGTTCAGGAATACAGGTACACACACAAGCACAGCCAACATTACATGTGCACACAGGGAAAGGACTAGAACAGTGAGAACCCCATGTCAGGGTTCTCCTCCCTGGAAAAACTTTGTTCTTTAATTGATTCTGAATTCCTTTAGAAACTATTATTGCACTATAATAAATTTTTATTTTTCTTGTCATAAATCCTTTAACTAAATAATGTACTTTACTCCATAAATGAGTGATAAATGGATAACATTGAACATATGAGTATATATGTATTTTTTTGATAGAGACAGAGAGTCAGAGAGAGGAATAGATAGGGGCAGACAGACAGGAACGGAGAGAGATGAGAAGCATCAATTTTTTGTTGTGGCACTTTAGTTGTTCATTGATTGTTTTATGAGTATAATAGTTTTAAAACTATCAAAGTCCTATGAAAATGGATACATCACCTCAAAGAGAAGATAAGAGACTTGCAAATCCCACCCAAGATGTTAGCATCACGGCTTATGTTTAAGTCTTTTATCCATTTTGAATTTGTTTTTGTGGATGGTGTAAGTTGATGGTCTAGTTTCATTTTTTTGCAGGTAGATGTCCAATTTTCCCAGCACCATTTGTTAAAGAGGCTGTCTTTACTCCATTGTATGTTCTTTCCTCCTTTGTCAAATATCAGTTGTCCATAAAGGTGTGGGTTTATTTCTGGGTTCTCTGTTCTGTTCCATTGATCAATGTGCCTGTTCTTATGCCAGTACCAGGCTGTTTTGAGTATAATGGCCTTGTAGTAAACATAAGCCGTGAATCTATAAGCATCTTAGAAGAAAACATAGGCAGCAAGCTCTCCGACATCTGTAGCAGCAATATATTTGCCGATTTATCTACACGGGCAAATGAAATAAAAGGCAAGATAAACAAATGGGACTATATCAAACTAAAAAGTTTTTGCACAGCTAAAGACAATAAGATCAGAATAAAAAGACAAACCACACAATGGGAGAACATATTCGACAGCACGTCGGATAAGGGGTTAATAACCAAAATTTATAAAGACCTTATAAAACTCAACACCAGGAAGACAAACAATCCAATCAATAAATGGGCAAAAGAAATGAATAGAAATTTCTCCAAAGAAGACATACAGATGGCCAAAAGACATATGAAAAAATGCTCAATATCACTAATTATTAGAGAAATGCAAATCAAAACCACAATGATATATCACCTCACACCCGTCAGAGTGGCACTCATCAGCAAAACAACACAGAACAAGTGCTGGCGAGGATGTGGAGAAAAGGGAACCATTCTGCACTGCTGGTGGGAATGCAGACTGGTGCAGACACTGTGGAAAACAGTTTGGAGATTCCTCAAAAAATTAAAAGTCGAACTGCCTTTTGACCCAGCTATCCCACTTTTAGGAATATACCCTAAGAACACCATAGCACTGTTCGAAAAGAAGAAATGCGCCCCCATGTTCGTGGCAGCATTGTTCACAATAGCGAAGATCTGGAAACAGCCCAAGTGTCCGTCAGAAGACGAGTGGATTAAAAAGCTATGGTACATATATACTATGGAACACTATTCAGCCATAAGAAATGATGACATCGGATCATTTACAACAAAATGGATGTACCTTGATAACATTATACGGAGTGAAATAAGTGAATCAGAAAAAAAAAATCTGAGAACAGTATGATTTCATACATAGGTGGGACATAAAAGTGAGACTATGAGACATGGACAAGAGTGTGGTGGTTACGGGCTGGGGGGAGGGAAGGGAGGATGGAATAGGGAGAAGGGGAGGGGTACAGGGAAAACCAGATAGAAGGTGACAGAGGACAATTTGACTTTGGGTAATGGGTATGCAGCACAATTGAATGATAAAATAAGCTGGAGATGTTTTCATTGTTTCACCCCATTAAAATTAATTAAAAAAAATTAAAAAAAAATAAAAGATGTTAGCATCATGAGTGGCTTGGTGGGTATCTCTCAGAGTCCACCTCTCTTATTCTGTCTTGTCTCTCTCTGTTACATTCAGACTGATTTACGTGTGTGTGTGTGTGTGTGTGTGTGTGTGTGTGTGTGTGTGTCTGCCTATTGAAATCACCTGTATGTGGTTCAAGAGGTGGAATCCTGGATGCAGATGGTTGATCTACATGTCTCATGTGAGAGGAACCCTGAGGCCTTTGTCTGTTGACACCTAGAGTCCTCTGTACCCATTTTAGCTGCTGCTCAGCTTCTCTTGTCCATGTGGACCAGGATTCGTGTATCCAATTCCCTCTCTATAGACATTAGTGTTTTTTCCAATTCCTGGTTATTTTATCAGTGCTCTGATGGGTAGTCTAAAAAATACTTTGAAAAATTGTGCAAGAATTTCTGTAGGGTAACTGCCTGGGGTAAACACTGCCAGGTTAAGGTGTGCAACTGTGGAACTTTGAAGGGTCCTGCACACATTCAGAAGGTTTTATATTTTATCTGCTGGGGCCTTTGTTTCCTCACTTTGTCCCCAAGGCTGATCACCAACAGACCAGAAGGCCCCCTGTCTCATAGTGACAATGCTGTCTCCCAGTGTTGATAGTGCGTGTGTCCACATTGGGGAGGTCAGTCATCTCTGACACACACTGGTATGCACACTGCCTCTTGTTGGAAGCACATCTGTTTGCACTCTGTCCCTTCAGAAAACACTGACTTTCGAGAGTTTTCTTTAATCCCAGGGATGTGAAACCTCTCTCTGGCTTTGGGTTGTGAGGAAGTTTTCCAGCTTGTGGTTTGCTTTCCAGATTTCTAATTTTTCCTCATGTTTGTTTTAGGTCCAAGAAGAACCAGCCTTTGCCAGACTGGCTTCTGGCCCTGGGATCACACTTAGCACAGCAATCTCTACTTCTAGATGATGCACACACTTACTAAAAGGGCTTCTTTTTCTTTCTACCTGGTCTTTATTCCACCTGGGATTTCCCTTTCAGAAGACAAATATGGTATTTTAGAGAAAAACAAAAGAAAAAGGTATGTGAGTACATCCAAAAAGGCACCTATTATAATATATATATTTTTTTGATAGAAAACATCCAGAATAAGTAAAGAAGCAGAGACAGGAAACAGATGCGAGGTTGCCAGGGCAGGAGGAGTGGGGAATGAGTCCTTTTGGTGCTGGGTTTCCATTCAGAGTGACAGAACATTCTGCAATGAAAGAGTGGGAATGTTTGTACAGCATCGTGAAGAAATTTCACATTCAGGAATGGCACAACTTAAAATCTAAACAATCACTTTTATTTCTTACTTAGAATGGATAATACTGGAGGGGAAAATATAAAAAAAGAAAAGGAGAAAGAACAAAAAGAAAACCAGACCAATTACAAATAAAATTAATAAAATATAAAACTGATGATAAAAAGGCAAAAATATAACGATAAAAGAAAACTATCAAAGATGGGTGGTAAAATAAGTTTTTCTGATGTGTCAGGGACAGCTGACTAGAAAGCAAGTGTCTCCTGAGCTGGCCCTGATGTGTTCTACAGGGGCATTTTCTCTTGTCTGGGAGGAGCCAGGACAGGTTCTTGGAGGGGTTTTGAGGCAGTGGTTTTCGGGCCTTAGTGTGGTCAGGGGGTGCTGCTGTGGAGGACGGCCCTGGCTCTATCGCTGCCTTTGGAGGGTCTGCTGGAAAAGTCACGGCCACTGGAGTAGCCCCCTGCCGCATGTCTGGATTGGCCTCCAGGTCTGCCTGTGCAGCCGGCTCCTCCAGATGCCCCACAGGTGTAGGACTATATATGCTAAATTGCCTGCCTCCATTTTAGTTAACTCTTTTTTTCTGTAGATTTCTTCTGTTCTTTCATTTGAAGTCTGTTTCTTTGTCTTAATAGTTTTAATGCCCTCTTGTGTTTGTTTCTATGTATTAGATAATTCTGCTATGACTCCCAGGCTTCATGGAGTGGCTGGTATATAGGTGGCTTATGGGGTCCAGTGGTACAGTCTCCTTGATCACTTGAGCTGGGTATTCCAGATATGTCTCTTGTGTGGGTTACATGTGTCCTCCTATTGTAATTGTGGTTTGATTGCTATTGGATTATTCATGCATGGGATCAACCTTCAGTGTGGCTGACTGTGAGGCTTAATCCCAACCATGTATGTGAGCTGCAGTGCAGGTGCTGGCAACATGAAGTGAATTCAACTCATCAGGGTTTGGTTCCTTCTAAGATCTCTTTTTGGATATGCTGCTTGTGAAGCTTATTGGATCATGTTTTGATGTTGTCTAGAGCTGGCCACTGGGTATGTTGTTTCTGGAGCTCTTGGAAGGTACTCTGATGCAGTCCAATATGGTATACTGCCTGTGACTGGCTTTGGACAACCTATTTCAAGCAATCTCACTGGTTTCCTCAGTAGGACTTTGGTTATAAGTCTTCTCTTCAGTTAGTATTCAATTGGTTATTCACGATTATTGCTTTATAATTTAGTTGTAATTCCTTTTTGGTCCTGTGAGCAGGTGAGTCTAGGTTTCATCTATTTCATATCCATCTTGGATCCTTTTATATATTGAGATTTTAACACTTAAGACCTCCACTTCTAATAAAAACCAAATTCACTAATATTTAATGGGGAGTGGTGGACTAAAATGGGCTTCTGCTGATACCTTCCACCAGGTCTGGGTTAGTGGGGTGGCCTTGGATGTGATTTTTCAGAATCCTGCCAACTACATCAAGTAAATGGTGACATAAATGTCCAAAAATGTAGAGTTTTTATAAGAATCCATTTGAGCCAAACTGAGGACAAGTTTGGGAAGCAAAATTTCAAATGCTACTCATATTTTAATTAAAGTACATTTGAGCTTTGACTCATGATAGTTTCATTTTAATACAAATTTTTAGCAATATTTTTAAAAATAAAAGATAAAGTTAAAGGAAATCTACTTCACCAATTTTAAAGATTACTTTAATTTGAAATTAAAAATTATAATGAAAAAAAAATTCTCCTAGAATATTTTCATGTGTGTGCTTGTGTTATTATAGTGATGAAGCTCTGGTCTAAAGTAGAAGTGTTATATTTACTATAAAATTATGGTCATGTACATCATAGATAATGAATATAGATAACTGTAAATTTTTTTGTAACTTCAAAATTTTGTGAGTCTGGGGCAATTATGATCTTATCTAGATTGTAAAATATAGTTTTATTCAGAAAATATTCTGTGAATTTTTAGTAATGACATCTCTCAAATTCAAGGGTTATAATTTAACATTTGTAAGTGTGATCAGATGATTATTTTATTCTAGGAAGAAAAAACATTTTACTGTCTTGCTTTCATTTGACTGTCTCTTTGTCTTTACCACTCCTTATATTGCTAGGAAAAAATAGACTAATTAAAAATGCATTATTTTTGATTAGTGTAAGCTGAATTCCCTAGAGAAGGAAAAGTTTTAATTATTTTGTCCAGAATAACACTTAGTTTTATATTTTCACTGATATATTTTGACATTTCCCTGGTCATAAATTATTTTTTCTCAAGATGGATAGAAAGTGGTACAACATTTATTTCTTCATAAGAGATTCCATCTCTGAACATGTATGTAAATGTGTTACTAGGTAAAGTCAGTGCTAGAAAGTGCTACCAAACTCTATATTCTCTTTGTTTTAGTTCCTCCCAACAGATAGAAAAGAACCATAGTCTTAGTCTTAAGTCATTTTTCTCTTTAACACATTAAAATAACCCAGCACCATCAAATTTTTGAGCAATAGGTGATTCAACAGTCAGTACCACTAAAGATATTTGTCTCCGAATTGACTAGTCTGAAGCTATATGAAGTATTCAACTCCATCTGGAGTTCAATCACACTTTCCCATATGATTAATCACCAGCTGCTTATAAAGGATGGTGTTGTCAAGGCTGGTAGGCCTGAAATTATCTGTACAGCTGCATTTTGGCTATAGGCAATTCCTATAACAAGATTAGAATGTATGAAGGCAAATATAGCTATGACTCATTTGCTCCTTTTTTTAAAGCAAAAGTGCTATATTAATAAAATAAAAAGTATCTAAACTTGTATGAAACAGTCTGTATTACTTTCTGAAATCCAAATTAAAGCTGAATATAATCAACATGTGCTTAGACTTGAGCAATATTACATGTCTTGAAATATAGCTGACATATGCAAGTTTCTGAATTTTATTTATGTGACTCATTTTATTCTGATATATTTCTTGTGAATAAGAAAATACATTTTGGTTCCTTAAAATTATGTTTTCTTTGTTTATAACTAATGAGATATGTCCTAAACTTCTTGAAGTATATTTTGGGATAAAAACATGGTTGGATTAATCTACTATAGAATGTTTTTAAATGTCTGGAATTTAAATTGTGATCAGAAATGATTATTTTATGATTGATGCCTAGTTATTCAAAGATATTTAAAACTTACAGACCTCTTAAATGATGATTACTGCAATCATCAATATTTTTGTTCTAAAGTTTTAACAGTTTTTGAGTGTAATCAGTAGTTTAAGCTATAAATAAGAACAGGAGGTAAACCATTATTCAATTTTACCCAGGCAGAACACTGAACTTAATAGCCGGTATATGTTATACAGTGATTATTTGGTTAGAAATATTGGACCTCAATATTTATCCAGTGAAGCATTATGGGAATTAATGTCTTCAGACATTTGCCACTAAATTACTTATATTGCACACTAGACCAGGGTTTTTTGGAGGCAACTTTATTTAACATGGCCATGGATTCAGGAATCATTTATCTCCATTTTGACCAATAATTAAGATATCTGTTTGCTAATTAGGATGTGGAGATTTTTCTCCTCTTCTAATGGTAGGCAAATAATCTGTAATGAAATTAAATTGAAACTGTGGTGACTTTTGAAATAAACATTTTCATATCAAAGTATACTTTAAAGCAAAAAGTACATAAAAAGTACATAAGTACTGCTCGGGACACTGATGATTTTAAGTACATGTGGTCGATTACTAACAGATTTGTGAAAGTGAATAAGAGACTGGGGATTACAAAATGAGAGTAACACAATTTTTGCATGAGAATAATTTGAGGATACATTTTGGAACTTTAGGTAAGACTGCACATGTAAAAATTATGTCATATACTCGTCATACATATGCCTTTTGCTATATGGTTAAAACATTTCATGAAGAGATTATTCTCTTCCAAGGTCAATCTTCAATCTCTGGTATGTTATAGTATTTTCAATATGATGTAGAAATCTTTATTGCGTAACTGTATTGTGTGCCACTGCTGTAATATCTCAGTAATATAGTCTTCAATGAGAACCCAATATACCTAATTTTGCTTATTTTCTTTAGATATATTACCTTGTAATTAAGGCATTCTGCCAAAAAATAAGTGACATGCTTTGGTTGTGATTATATGGTCCAGAGATATAGGTTTATTTTGTGCAGTTAACTAATAAAGATATTAGCACACATTTCAAAACTGTTACCTTCATAATTCTTTTTTTATAAAAAATATTTCTATCTAACCAGTTGTGTATAAAACTTTAAAAGCAAAATCTTTTATTCTTCTGTTAAATAGACATGTATGCTGGAAGTAGTAAAAAATCAAATAGTATTAATAAGATTTTTAAAAATTTATTTCTAAATAATACCACTGGAGGAAATGTGGTGATAAGAAACTATGTGTGAATGACCTGTTTACCTACTTATTACAGTGGCTCGGCCCACTTGATGCGAGCCTATGTACTTACTATACCTGATGTTTACTGATGCTTCCATATACAGTCCTGCACATGAGTTAACTCATTTAACCCTTAAAGCAACCTTCTGTCATTGTCCTCCGTCTTTTACAGATCAAACTAAGGCACTGAGAGTTTAAGGAACTTTCCCAGTGTCACTTGGTTAGTAGGCAGCAGAGTTGAGATTTGAATTTAGGTTTGGCAGCCTCAGCTGGATTTTGATATCGTAGACGATAATGAATAGATTAAAAATGACTCTGTCAGAGATTATTTATAGTTTGCAAAAAATTTATAAATTACATAGAACAAAGGTCATTTACTTTTGAACAGGGTTACTTGGCTACTTCAGATATACACAGAGAAAGAAAGATGTGTCAAAGAAAGGTTTAGTAAGAGCAGGCAGGAGAGACGGACGATCTTAGATAGTATTGCTGTATAATCTTTTCCTTCTCTTTGTGCAAATGCTGCTGCAACTAACCCTGGTGATGAATGATTTTGTCACATCTCTTTGTGAAGATTAACTAGGATTTTCCAGTAAACAAAAGTGCCTCATGATGTAGCCAATTTTAAACATCCCACAGACCTAGATACCACAAAGCTCAATTATGACAGTTCCAGTTCTAGTAAGTCTGTTTTTGAACTCTTCTCTCCCTATCCCTCCTTTTTTTTTTCTCTGTGTCACAATTATACAGAAGCCTGAAGTCAACTGTAATATGCTCTGGAAGGAGCATTAGAGAAAGGGAGAAGAAATCTAGTATTTCTTCTTTAGAATCTAGTATTTCTTATTTAGTATCAGGACTTTTCTCCCAGGCCTGATATCAACCTTGGCTGCTGGAAGGGAGACAATTCTATTCTAAATTAAGATCAGTGTATTAATTATTATATGGGACCAGAAATTCTAATTTTTAAATCTAGGCTGCTTAAATTTAAAGTGCTTCTCAAAAATAATACTGCCTATCTTATTTGTTATACTATTGTGTCCTTCCTGGCTCAAATTTGGATCCTAAATTAGGAGCTGGCAAAAACTATGGTCACCTATTTACTTGAACTGATTGACATGTGGTTTTCCAGGTTTTCTTATGATGGAAACAAGAAATGTGGTTAATGAAGGAGGCAGACACTGTGTTTTCTGAAGTCTGAGACTCCTGAGGAGAGGGGTAGAAATATGGAATGAGAATTGGTATCTGTTTCCCACCCCAGGCCTGTTCTAGTCTCTCCAGGAGAGTAGATAGAGAAGTGAAGAGCTGTAACAACTTCCTGACTTCCTGAAAGATCTTGGAAGACCCTACCAATATCAGGACTGTTTTACTGGCCCAGATGGTAAAGTTTTCAAGTACTATGTTACTATGTTAATATGTTGGTTATTTGTAATTGAATTAATACATTCAAAGTTTATGTTTTGTTTTCATTGTGTTAAAATATATATTACATAATTCTTTTGTGTGCATGTGACAGAGAGAGAGAGAGAGACAGAGAGGCACAGAGAGAGAGACAGGGACAGACAGGAAGGGAGAGAGATGAGAAGCATGAATTTTATGTTGCGGCACCTTAGTTGTTTATTGACTGCTTTCTCATATGTGCCTTCACTGGGGGGCTACAGCAGACCGAGTGACCCCTTGTTCAAGCCAGCAACCTTGAGTTCAAGCTGGTGACCTCAGGGTTTCGAACCTAGGTTCAAAACCTTCCCAGACTGATGCTCTATCCATTGCACCACTGCCTGGTCAAGCTAATTTAAAAAAAAAATTATGGGGTTTAGATATTTTTAATCTAAGATCTGAGAAAAAAAACACTACTGAATAAATAAAGGGCTGGTAGAGTCAAGAATAAAGATGCATTTTGATTTTATCCCATATGCCATGCTTGATTAACTTGTATAGAAAGAAATCATCAGGGGGAGAAATAACATCTCTGATTATATATCTAACAAACTAAAGGACAGCTACATCAGAAGGGAAGGGAAGGGAATCATGTAGTATCTCAGACCCTTCTAAATTATGTCAACTGTAATATGCAAATTATGAAGTCAATAGAGATGCAAATTATAATTTTTTATATTCTTACATTGAATTATCTTAATAATTATTTTTATTATATTTCTTCACATACATTTGTTTTCTGTTGCACATTTTTTTTTCTTTTTTTTTTTTAATTTATTTTTTTTAATGAAAACATCTCCAGGTTATCTTAACATTCAATTGTGTTGCATACCCGTCACCCAAAGTCAAATTCTCCTCTGTTACCATCTATCTGGTTTTCCCTGTGTCCCTCCCCTCCTCCCTATCCCACCCTCCTCTCCCTCCCCCCACCCCATAACCACCACTATCTTGTCCATGTCTCATAGTCTCACTTTTATGTCCCACCTATGTATGAAATCATGCTGTTCTCAGTTTTTCTTTTTTTCTGATTTACTTATTTCACTCCGTATAATGTTATCAAGGACCATCCATTTTGTTATAAATGATCCGATGTCATCATTTCTTATGGCTGAGTAGTATTTCATAGTATATATGTACCAAAGCTTTTTAATCCACTCATCTTCTGACGGACACTTGGGCTGGTTCCAGATCTTCGCTATTGTGAACAATGCTGCCACGAACATGGGGGCGCATTTCTTCTTTTCGAACAGTGCTAAGGTGTTCTTAGGGTATATTCCTATAAGTGGGATAGCTGGGTCAAAAGGCAGTTCGATTTTTAATTTTTTGAGGAATCTCCAAACTGTTATCCATAGTGGCTGCACCAGTCTGCATTCCCACCAGCAGTGCAGAAGGGTTCCCTTTTCTCCACATCCTTGCCAGCACTTATTCTGTGTTGTTTTGCTGATGAGTGCCATTCTGACTGGTGTGAGGTGATATCTCATTGTGGTTTTAATTTGCATTTCTCTAATAATTAGTGATGTTGAGCATTTTTTCATATGCCTATTGGCCATCTGTATGTCTTCTTTGGAGAAATTTCTATTCATTTCTTTTGCCCATTTTTTGATTGGATTGTTTGTCTTCCTGTTGTTGAGTTTTATAAGTTCTTTATAAATTTTCGTTATTAACCCCTTATCAGATGTGCTGTCGAATATGTTCTCCCATTGTGTGGTTTGTCTTTTTATTCTGTTCTTATTGTCTTTAGCTGTGCAAAAACTTTTTAGTTTGATATAGTCCCATTTGTTTATCTTGCCTTTTATTTCATTTGCCCGTGGAGATAAATCGGCAAATATATTGCTGCTACAGATGTCGGAGAGCTTGCTGCCTATGTTTTCTTCTAAGATGCTTATGTTTCACGACTTACATTTAAGTCTTTTATCCATTTTGAGTTTGTTTTTGTGAATGGTGTAAGTTGATGGTCTAGTTTCATTTTTTTGCAGGTAGATGTCCAATTTTCCCAACACAATTTGTTAAAGAGGCTGTCTTTACTCCATTGTATGTTCTTTCCTCCTTTGTCAAATATCAGTTGTCCATAAAGTTGTGGGTTTATTTCTGGGTCCTCTGTTCTGTTCCATTGATCTACGTGCCTGTTCTTGTGCCAATACCAGGCTGTCTTGAGTATAATGGCCTTATAGTAAACCTTGATATCTGGAAGAGTGATACCTCCTGCTTTATTTTTTCTTTTTAAGATTGCTGAGGCTATTCGTGTTCTTTTTTGATTCCATATAAGTTTTTGGAATATGTTTTCTATATCTTTGAAGTATGTCATTGGTATTTTAATTGGTATTGCATTGAATTTGTAAATTGTTTTGGGCAATATAGACATTTTAATGATGTTTATTCTTCCTAGCCATGAGCACGGTATATGCTTCCACTTGTTTGTATCTTCCTTGATTTCTTTTACCAATGTTTTATAATTTTCCGAGTACAAGTCCTTAACCTCCTTGGATAAATTTACTCCTAGGTACTTTATTTTTTTTGGCTGCAATAGTGAAGGGGATTGTTTCCTTAATTTCTTTTGCTGACAGTTCATTGTTAGTATATAGAAATGCCTCTGATTTCTGAGTATTAATTTTATATCCTGCCACCTTGCTGAATTCATTTATAAGGTCCAGTAGTTTTTTGACTGAGACTTTAGGATTTTCAATACACAATATCATATCATCTGCAAATAGTGACAGTTTTACTTTTTTTTTCCAATTTGGATGTCTTTTATTTTTTCTTCTTGTCTGATTGCTGTAGCTAGGACTTCCAGAACTATGTTGAATAAGAGTGGTGAAAGGGGGCATCCCTGCCTGGTTCCTGATATTAAGGGAATTGCTTTTAATTTTTGTCCATTTAGTATGATGTTTGCTGTGGGTTTTGTCGTAGATGGCCTTTATCATGTTAAGGAATGATCCCTGTATTCCCACTTTACTGAGAGTTTTGAGCATGAATGGGTGCTGGATTTAATCAAATGCCTTTTCTGCATCTATTGAAATTATCATGTGATTTTTGTCCTTCCTTTTGTTTATGTGATGAATCACATTGATTGATTTGCGAATATTGAACCAGCCTTGCCTCTCCAGAATAAATCCCACATGATCATGGTGTATGATTTTTTTCATATATTGCCGGATCCGGTTGGCTAATATTTTGTTGAGAATTTTAGCGTCTAAATTCATCAGGAATATTGGCCTATAATTTTCTTTCTTTGTGTTGTCTTTGCCCGATTTTGGGATCAGAATTATGCTCGCCTCATAAAAGGAGTTTGGAAGTCTTCCTTCCTCTTGAATTTTTTGAAATAACTTGAGGAGTATAGGCGTTAATTCTTCTTTGAATTTTTCATAGAATTCACTTGTGAAGCCATCAGGCCCAGGACTTTTCTTTTTGGGGAGTTTTTTGATAACTGTTTCGATCTCATCTGTTGTAATTGGTGTGTTTAGGTGTTCTGATTCTTCCAGATTGATTTTTGGAAGGTTATATGATTCAAGAAATTTGTCCATTTCACCAAGATTGTCTAATTTTTTGACATATAGTTCTTCATAGTATTTTCGTAGAATGCTTTGTATTTCTGTTGTGTCCGTTGTTATTTCTCCACTGTCCTTTCTAATTTTATTTATTTGAGTCCTCTCTCTTTTTTGCTTGGTGAGTCTAGTTAAAGGTTCATCAATCTTGTTTACCTTTTCAAAGAACCAGCTTCTGGTTTCATTGATCCTCTGTATTGTTTCCTTCGCCTCTATGTCATTTATTTCTGCTCTGATCTTTATTATTTCCTTCCTTCTACTTGTCTTGGGTTTTATTTGCTGTTGTTTTTTTAGTTCTTTTAGATGCAGGGTCAGGTTGCTTATTTGAGCTTTTTCTAGCTTCTTATGATATGCCTGTAGTGCAATAAACTTCCCTCTCAGAACTGCTTTAGCTGTGTCCCATAAATTTTGAGTTGATGTATGCTCATTATCATTTGTTTCTAGAAACTTTTTATTTCTTCTTTGATCTCATTGTTAATCCATTCATTATTTAATATCATGCTATTTAGTTTCCAAGTGTTTGAGTATTTTTCATTTTTTCTTTTGTGGTTAATTTCTAGTTTCATGGCATTGTGATCAGAGAAAATGCTTGATATGATTTCAATCTTCTTAAATTTATTGAGACCATTTTTGTGTCCTAACATGTGGTCTATCCTAGAAAACATACCATGAGCGCTTGAGAAGAATGTATATTCTACTGCTTTAGGGTGAAAAGTTCAGAAGATATCTATTAAATCAAGTTGATCTAGTGTCTCCTTTAAGTCTGCTGTTTCTTTATTAATTTTCTTTCTTGAGGATTTATTCAGTGTTGTTAGAGGAGTATTGAAATCCCCTACTATGATAGTCTTGCTGTTAATCTCGCCCTTTATATCCATCAAAGTCTGCTTTATGTATGTCGGGGCTCCTATATTTGGTGCATACATATTTATAATAGTTATATCTTCCTGTTGAATTGTTCCCTTTATCATTATGTAGTGTCCTTCTTTATCTCTTACTACAGCCTTTGTTTTAAAGTTCATTTTGTCAGATATAAGTACTGATACCCCGGCTTTTATTTCATTTCCATTTGCATGAAATATTTCTTCCATCCTTTTACCTTCAGTCTATGTGCATCTTTTATTTTAAGGTGTGTCTCTTCTAGACAGCATATGTATGGGTCCTGTTTCTTTATCCATGCAGCTACCCTATGTCTTTTGATTGGATCACTTAATCCATTTACATTTAATGTTATTATTGATATGTAGTTGTTTATTGCCATTTTATTCTTTAAAGTTGTATTCTTCTTTTGCTATATTTTTTTCTCCCTTTAAACTGTTCACAACAGGCCTCTTACTATCTCTTGCAGAATTGGTTTGGTTTTAATGAATTCCTCGAGGCTTTCTTTTTCTGGGAAGCTCTTTATTTCTCCTTCAATTTTAAACGTTAGCCTTGCTGGATAGAGTAGACTTGGTTGTAGGTTTTTGTTCTGCATTACTTTGTTTATTTCTTGCCATTCCCTTCTGGCCTCAAGTGTTTCTTTTGAGAAGTCCTATGTCATCCTTATGGGGGCTCCTTTGTAGGTGATAGCCTTTTTTCCCTAGCAGCTTTTAAAATTTTTTCTTTATCCATTACCTTTGGTATTTTAACTATGATGTGTCTTGGTGTAGATCTTTTTGGGTTTCTCTTTAATGGAGTTCTGTGTGCTTCTTGAATGTGTGGAGTGTTTCCCAGCCTTAATTCAGGAAAGTTTTCTGCTATGATTTGATTGAACAAAGTTTCCATTTCCTGTCCTCTCTCCTCTTCTTCAGGCACCCCTATGATGCGAATGTTGTTTCTCTTCAGGTTGTCACAGAGCTCCCTTAGAGTTTCCTCACATTTTTTGAGTGTCTTTTCCTTTTTCTTCTCTGCTTCTGTGCCTTTGTTTATTGTGTCCTCTAACTCGCTTATTCGATCTTCTGCGTGATTCATCCTGCTTTTAATTCCTTCCATTGTGGTCTTCAGTTCTGAATATGTATTTGTCATTTCTGTCTGATTCTTTTTTATTATTTCAATTTTGTTTTTTATACTTGTAATCTCTTTATTTAGGTGTTCATAATGACTATCCATTGTTGTCTAATTTCTTTGAACATCCTAACTATCATTATTCTAAATTCTGCATCTTGTAATTTGGTTATATTTGGTTCATTCAGGTCCTTCTCTGGGGATTTCTCTTGATTCATTTGGTTTGCATTTCTCTGCCTGCCCATTTTATCTGTGTATAAGCAAGTTGTGGCCACTGGAGTCCAGTAGGTGTTGCCTTTGTGTTCTTTAGGTGTGGTCTGTCTGCAGGCCCCCTACCCCCTCTGCCGCTGCCTAGGGTGGTTGGGTATGGGCGTTGCCAGAGCTGGCCCACTGAGGTTTTTGCTGTGATTTCCGCCTCTCCTCCGCAGGAGGGGCTGTCACTCAAGCCACAAGCCTCAGGACCAAGGATAGAGGTGAACACCTTTACTCAGCTGCGTTCCAGCCTATTTCTGGACTTCCGCCCAGAACCAGCAGTCGGAGCCTGCTCGCTACAGTTTCGCGGGTTGGGCGGGGCTTTTGACGTGCTCTCAGCTGTGAGCCTTTGCACTTCTGGAGCTTTAGCCCCGCCCTCGAGGCCAGGGCCCTTCTGCGCAGGGTCGGAAACTAAGGTTTATTGGGGCGGGCGTGTTTGCTGGCTTCTGCTCAGCTGCGGACTTCTGCTTGTTCGGGACTCTACCCCGCCCCCGCGTTCCGAGCCCGCTCGTGCACGTGAGGTGACAAATCCCAGTTTCTCTGGCTGGGTGGTGATATTAGCGTGGGCTCAGCTGAGAGCTTCCACTTGTCTCTGGGTCTACCCCGTCCCCGTGCTCAGAGCCCGCTCGCACACACAGAATGGCAAACCTCGGTTTCTCCGGCCGGGCGGGGCTGGTAGCCTGAGCTCAGCCGCAGGCCCCCCGCCCATCCCTGGTCCTAGCCCGGTCCCCGCGGTCAGTGCCGGCTTGCGCAGGGTCGCAGAGCAGATATCTGCCTGTTCCTGGCCTCCCGCTTTTTCCCCAGAGGTTGGACTACAGGCGGCTCGCAGCTTCCAGACCGCTTTCGCGCGTACCCTCCGACCTTGCTGGTCTAGACTGAGCTCACACCGGCTTGGCCTTCGCCCACACCGACAGAACCGCGTTTCAGCGTCCTGCCACCCCAAACCCTTCAGCAACCCTCGGCAGAGTAGGATGGGACCTAATACTCCACACTCTAGGCCTGGGAGCTCCCTCACTTGTTTCAAAGCTCAAAACTGTCCAAACGCCTATTCTAGGCTCTGGGACTGTAGGCTGGGGCTTGGTTTCTGGGGTCCAGGTCCCTCCCTCTCTGCCCAACTCTCCTCCCACCACGCGGGTCTCTCCGGGCTGCCATTTGCTCCGGGGAGCTGGGCAGCCCTCTTCGCGTTTTCGCTATTTTTACCAGTCTCAATGTGGCTTCTTTTGTGTTCCTTGGTTGAAGAGTCCACTTAGTTTTGTTCAAAGTTGGTTTATCCAGGTGATTGTTCTTAAAATTGAGTTATAATCCACTTTGGTTCTGGGAGTTGGAAGTTGGTACGTCCGCCTACTCCGTCGCCATCTTACAACCTCCCACTCTGTTGCACATTTTATTTATCAATGATGTGCTGTCTCATTTATAATTATTGGCTTGTATTTGGGGCATAACATTTTTAAAAAATTATTTTAATGGAGAGCTTGGTGAGGGTATCAGTTGTGAGTTTTTAAGTTTAATTACAACTCCAATGAGGAGACTAAAATAATTTTGTATCCTGTTGAAAAATCTAGACAATAACAGTCTAGATTTTGCTAGTTAAAAAATCACCACTATAATGTCTGTATATTTTGAACCAAAAATTTATTTATCCAATGCAGTACGGTTGACCATTAAATGATTAGATCACAGAAGGCTAGGTGGTTATAAAGATTATGAATTGTCATAACAGATTTTTTAAATTCAATATGTAACTTTTGATGTAATCTAAGCTTATTTGTAAATAAGTTAAAAAGTTAAGATAAATAAATATATTACATATATGTCCAAACTAATAGCATTTGTGCACATTTTAAATATATGGAACTATAATATATACATATATAAATGCACAGAGTTATATATACATACACACACAAAATTATAATATATACATATATATAATTGTTTATGGATTATAGTGAAAAGAATACACAAAAAACTGGAAGGTTATATACCAAATTTCTAGTAGTGATTTTTTTGGTAGAAATGAAAGTTAGGGTGTGAATTGAAAGAAAATGGAACTAAAGAAGATTTTAAAAATAGACTGACTTGTAATATTTTCTGTCTTCAAGTAATACAATCATGAATAAAAACTAATAAAATACTAAAAATTCATCCTAGATGGTATATTCGAGTTTATTGCATTTTTAAAAGCTAAGAACTATTTGATTTCACACATAGGTGGGATATAAAACTGAGACTCATTGACAGAGATAAAAGTAAAGGGGTTACCAGGGAGAGGGGTGTGGGGAGGAAGGGAGTAAACAGGACAAATATATGATGATGGAAAATGATTTGACTTTGGATGACAGGCATACAATGCAATCAACAGTTCAAATGCCATAGAGATGTTTACCTGAAACCTATGTATGCTTATTTATCAATGTCACACATTAAATTTAAGTTCTAAATAAAAAACTCATTAAAAATCTTGTCTATATTGTTAAATCAAAAGAGTCAAATATGTGAAGTCACTATGAAACATAGGGTATAAACTGTGCTTTTTATTCTGGAAGAACTTATCATCTAAAAGTGAACAAATCAGCCTGTGGTGGGGGCAGGGGGGTGGGGAATAAAGACCAGAAAAGAATATGTGCTGGACTGTATGTGTCATGAGATAGGGACCATGTCTTTATTATGAAGTCCTAGCACTTTGCACAGTGCCAGACACACGGTAGAAAAATCAATAAGTATGTATTGGTCTGCTCTGAGGGCAGAGATCCAAAGAAAAAGATGACTAATTAATCTTCATGCAAGTTATCAATTGCTACAGCAAGTATGTAATCTGTTGCCATAAGGTTTGAGGAGCACACAATGAAATGCATTTTCAGAATTCGGGAACCTGTGAGAGATGAAAAAGATAGTTAAACACGTTTCTTTAAACAAGGCAACTCTGAGGTATTCCTGATGCACCTGTCATACTCACAGATGTTACCTGCCTGAAGGAAACTGAAGATTGCTCCTTGATCCCTCCTAGCTAGGAGAAATCCTGTGGAAAAGTGTTCTTTGAGTGTCACTTGTATTGGAAATACTTATAGTGATTAAAAAAAAAACAACAACGAATACTTCTGATTACATTCGAGACATGTTCTGGGTGTTTGGCCTTAGACAATATATTTTAATTAATTTTCAGGTGCTTGTTACTGGGGATTATTGGGTCATAAAATAGCAATTTGATAGTAGTTTCTAGCATAAAACATTGAAATGGCATAGCTTAAGTATACTCAATTATGAGGCTGTGTTTCAGAAAGTATGTAACAAAAGTCCTATAGAATTAAATAAAAATCTAATGATTTTTGGGAATGAGAAGACAAGCCACAGGCTGGGTAAAAATAATTTTTATCAAATATAGCTGATAAAAATATGTTATCCAAAAGAACTCTTAAAATTTAAAATAATATAATGAACAACCTAATTTTAAAATGGACTAAATACCAATCAGACATCTAACTAAAGAATATATACAGATGGCAAATAAGTATATGAAAAGAGGCTGTACATCATATGTCAGTACGTAATTGAAAATTAAAACAACAATGAGACCTATTAGAATGACCAACACCCAAAACACTGACAACATAAAGTGATCAAATGCTGGCAAGGATGTGGAATAATAAGAATCTCATTATCTGCTGGTTGGAATGCAAAATGGTATAACCACTTTGGAAGACATTTTGGCAGTTTTTTTACAAACTACGCATACTCTTACTATACCATCTAGCAAATTTACAATTTCTATGTACCCAAGTTAATCAAAAATTTTATCTACACAGAAAACTGCATATGGATGTTTATAGCAGCTTATTTTATAATTGCCAAAATAGGAAATAAGAATGAGGAACAATTTTTTTTCATTTTCTGTAGCATGAGGTTTTAGAGCTTTTTCCTTTTTTTTATTAATTTTAACGGGGTGACATTAATCAATCAGGTACACAGGTTCAGAGAAAACATCTCCAGGTTATTTTGACATTTGATTATGTTGCATACCCATCACCCCAAGTCATATAGTCTTCTATCACCTTCTATCTGGTTTTCTTTGTGCCCCTCCTCTCCCCTCACCCCCTCCTTTTCCCTCCCCACCCCCGGTAACCACCACACTCTTGTTCATGTCTGTGAGTCTCACTTTTAAGTCCCACCTATGTATGGAATCATATAGTTCTTAGTTTTTTCTAATTTACTTATTTCACTCAGTATAATGTTATCAAGGTCCATCCATATTGTTGTAAATGATCCCATGTCATCATTTCTTATGGCTGAGTAGTATTCCATAGTATATATGTACCGGATCTTCTTAATTCAGTCATCTATTGAAGGACTTTTTGGTTGTTTTCATGTCTCGGCCACTGTGAACAATGCGGCAATGAACGCGGGGCTGCATGTGTCTTTACATACCAGTGTTTTTGAGTTTTGGGGGTATATTCCCAGTAGAGGGATTGCTGGGTCATATGGTAGTTCTATTTTTAATTTTTTGAGGAACCATCTTACTTTCTTCCATAGTGGTTGTACTAGTTTACATTCCCACCAACAGTGGATGAGGGTTTATTTTTCTCCACAGCCTCTCCAGCACTTGTTATTACCTGTCTTGTTGATAATAGCTAATCTAACAGGTGTGAGGTGGTATTTCATTGTAGTTTTGATTTGCGTTTCTCTAATAGCTAATGAAGATGTACATCTTTTCATATATCTGTTGGCCATTTGTATTTCTTCCTGGGAGAAGTGTCTGTTCATGTCCTCTTCCCATTTTTTTTTATTGGATTATTTGATTGTTGTTGAGTTTTATGAGTTCTTTGTATATTTTGGATATTAGACCCTTATCTGTACTGTTTGAAAATATCATCTCTCATTTAATTGGCTGTCTGTTTGTTTTGTTGTCAGTTTCTTTTGCTGTGCAAAAGCTTCTTAGTCTGATGTGGTCCCATTCATTTATCTTTACCTTCACTTCCCTGGCCTTTGGAGTCAAATTCATAAAGTGCCCTTTGTAACCAAGGTCCATGAGTTTAGTACCTATGTTTTCTTCTATGTAATTTATTGTTTTAGGTAATATATTTAGGTCTTTGATCCATTTTGAATTAATTTTAGTATGAGGGGACAAAGTGTAGTTGAGTTTCATTCTTCTGCATGTGGTTATCCAGTTTTCCCAGCACCATTTGTTGAAGAGGCTTTCTTTTCACCCTTGTGTGTTGTTTGTCCCTTTACTAAGAATTATTTGACCATATATACATGTGATTTTATTTCTGGGCTTTCTATTCTGTTCCACTGGTCTGAGTGTCTACTTTTCTGCCAATACCATGCTGTTTTGATTGTCGTGGCTCTATAATATAATTTGAAGTCAGGTATTGTAATGCTCCCAGCTTCGTTCTTTTTCCTTATAATTGCTCTGGCTATTCAGGGTTTTTTATATTTCCATATAAACCTGATGATTTTTTTGTTCCATTTCTTTAAAAAATTCCATTGGAATTTTGATGGGAATTGCATTCAATTTTTATACCGCTTTGGGTAATATGGTCATTTTGACAATATTTATTTTTCTTATCCAAGAACAAGGAATATTTTCCCATTTTATTGTATCTTTTTCAATTTCCCTTAACAATGCTTTGTAGTTTTCATTATATAGGTCCTTTACATTCTTTGTTATGTTTATTTCTAGATATTTTATTTCTTTTCTTGCAACCATAAAGGGGATTGTTTTTCTGAGCTCGTTTTCTGATATTTCATTATTGGCATATAGGAAGACAATGGACTTTTGTATATTAATTTTGTATCCTGTGACTTTACTGTATTGATTTATTGTTTCTAGTAGTCTTTTTGTGGAATCTTTGTGGTTTTCAATGTACAGGATCATGTCATCTGCAAAAACTGAAACCTTTACTTCTTTCCCAATATGAATGCCTTTTATTCTTTCTCTTGTCTGATTGCTCTGGCTAGAACTTCCAGCACTACATTGAATAAGAGTGGACAACCTTGTCTTATTCCTGATTTTAGGGGAAAAGTCCTCAGTTTTATGCCATTTAATATGATGTTAGCTGATGCTTTATCATAGATGGCCTTTCTTATGTTGAGATATTTTCCTTCTATGCCCATTTTGCTGAGTGTTTTAACATAAAATTATGTTGTATTTTATCTAATGCCTTTTTTTGCATCTATTGATAAGATCATAAGGTTTTTATTTTTTGTTTTGTTGATATGGTGTATTACGTTAACTAGTTTACATATGTTGAACCATCCTTGTGATTCTGGGATGAATCACACTTGATCCTGATGAATTATTTTTTTAATGTGTTGTTGTATTTGATTTGCTAGTATTTTGTTTAGTATTTTAGCATCTATATTCATTATAGATATTGGTCTGTAGTTTTCTTATTTTGTGTTGTCCTTGCCAGGTTTTGGTATGAGGGTTATGTTGACCTCATAAAATGTGTTTGGAAGTATTGCTTCTTCTTCAAGTTTTTGGAAGATTTCGAGTAGAATAGGAACCAAGTTTTCTTTGAATGTTTGATAGAATTCACTAGTATAGCCATCTGGCCCTGGACTTTTATTTTTGGGGAGGTTTTTAATAGTTGTTTCTATTTCCTCCCTGCTTATGGGTCTGTTTAGGCTTTTTGCTTCTTCATGACTCAGTCTAGGAAGATTGTATTGTTCTAGGAATTTATCCATTTCTTCTATATTGTTAGATTTGGTGGCATATAGTTTTTCATAGTATTCTAAAATAATTCTTTGTATATCTAAGATATCTGTGGTGATTTCTCCTCTTTCATTTTGGATTTTGTTTATATGAGTCCTTTCTCTTTTTTCCTTATTGAATTTTGCCAAGGGTTTGTCAATTTTGTTGATTTTTCATAGAACCAGTTCCTTGTTTTATTATTTTTTTCTATAGTCTTTCTGTTCTCTATTTCATTTATTTCTTCTCTGATTTTTATTATTTCCTTTCTCCTTCTGGTTTTGGGTTGTCTTTGTTCTTTTTTTCCTAATTCCTTAAGATGTGAAGTTAAGTGATTTACTTGGGCTCTCTCTTGTTTGTTCATATAGGCCTGTAGTGATATGAACTTCCCTCTTATTACTGCTTTTGCTGCATCCAGAGATTCTGATATGTTGTATTGTTATTTTTGTTTGTCTGTATGTATCTTTTGATCTCTTATTTTTTCTTTGACACACTCATTTTTTAAAAGTATGTTGTTTAGTTTCCACATTTTTGTGGGTTTGTTTACCTCTTTTTTTTTGCAGTTGAATTCTATTTTCAAGGCTCTATGATCAGAAAATATGCTTGGTATAATCTCAATCTTTCCGAATTTGTTGATGTTATTTTTGTGGCCCAACATATGGTCAACTCTTGAAAATGTTCCATGTACACTAGAGGAAAATTTATACTCTGGCACTTTGGCATGAAATGTCCTGTAGATGTCTATTATATATTATTGTTCTAGTGTTTCATTTAAGGGCAATATTTTTTTTATTGATTTTCTGTTTGGATGAACAATATAGAGCTGTTAATGGTGTATTGAGGTCTCCAAGTATGATTGTATTTTTGTCAGTTTCTGTTTTTAGGTCAGTCAGTAGCTGTCGTATATATTTCGGTACTCCTTGGTTTGGTGCATATATATATATTATGAATGTTATGTCTTCTTAATTCAATGTCTCCTTTATCATTATGAAATAACTGTTTTTGTTTCTGATTACCTTTGCTGTCTTGTAGTCAGCATTGTTAGATATGAGTATTACTACACCTACTTTTCTTTTGGCTGTTATTTGCTTGAAGTATTGTTTTCCAACCTTTCACTTTGAATTTGTTTTTATCCTTGTAGCTTGACATGTTTCTTGTAGGCAGCATACAGTTGGATTTTCTTTCTTAATCCATTCTGCTACTCTGTTTCTTTTTATTGGTGAGTTCAATCCATTTACGTTTAGTGTAATTATTGACATTTGAGGGTTTCCTAATGCCATTTTATATATTGCTTTCTGAAAGTTTTGTATCTTGTTTAGTTCTTCTCTTTTATTTTTCTATCATTTGTTTTTGTTTGATTGTAATTTATACTTTTTTTCTCTGTTAGTTTTTTTCAAGCCATGTACCTCTGTGTTGGGTTTTTCAGGGGTGGTTACCATTAAGTGATGGAAAGCATACATATTATGTTCATTGTAGTACATTATCTCATGAGTGCTTCTGTACTCCATCCTTCTTTACTACTGTTAACCTTTGTCCTCTCCCCTTTTTTGTTTCTTTGTCACAGATTAATCTTGTTTTTATTGAGATCTTGATGGAGATTTTCTTATAGTTTTGTTTTTTGTGTCTGGTTGGAAAAACCCCTTTACTATATCCTTAAGTGGTGGTTTTCTGGTGATAAATTCCCTCATCTTTTCTGTATCTGTGAATATTTTTATTTCTCCTTTGTATTTGAAGGATAGCTTTCATGGGTATAGTATTCTTGGCTGGAAGTTCTTTTCTTTCAGAACTTTAAATATTGGGGTCCACTCTTTTCTAGTTGTACAATTTCTGCTGAGAAATCTGTTGATAATCTAATGAACCTTCCTTTATATGTTGTATCCTTCTTTTAGTGGCCACCTTGAGAATTTTTTTTTTGTCATTGGTTTGTGCCAATTTCATTATGATGTGCCTTGGAGTAAGTTAGTTAAGGTTAAGATAACTTGGTGTTCTGTTAGCTTCTTGAATTCGAGGCTTTAGTTTTTTCCACAGTCTTGGGAAGTTCTTATCTATTATTTGTTTGAATATGTTCTCCATTCCATTTTCTCTCTTTTCTCCTTCTGATATACTCGTTATTCTTATGTTGCTCTTTCTGATGGAGTCAGACAACTCCTGTAGGATTATCTTATTTTTTTAAAGTCATGAGTCTCTCTCCTCTTCTCTCTGTAGTACCTCTAGTTGCCTGCCTTTTATGTCACTAATTCTCCCCTCTATCTGGCATGTTCTATTGGCTAAGTTTGTGACCTCGTTTCTCAGTTCATGAATTGAGTTTTTCATCTCTGTGTAATTCATTTTTATAATTTTAATTTCCTTGGTGAAGTATTCTTTCTGTTCATTGAATAGTTTTTAGAGCTCCCTAAATTGCCTCTCTGTGCTTTCTTGTATATCCCTGAGTATTATTATAACTTCAATTTAAATTCTATTTCATTTTATTCTAAGGTTTCTAAGCTATTGAAATTTTTTTCTATAGATTTTTCTTCATCTATCTGAGCTACATCACTGTCTTTTGTATCCATGATATTCAATTTATTTTTCTTTAATGGCATTTGAGAGTGGTATTGTTAATAACACAAATAAGAGTTGATAAAAAAATTTTTTTGAGAAAATGCAGTGTAAAACTAAAAATTCTATTGTGCTAGGTGGAACAAAAATACGTAGAATGGAGTGCCTGGGTTGGGGGAAAGTGACAAAGAGGCAAAAATGAGGAAGGAATCCATAAAATTCCACAAGAAAAAATTTGAATCAAGAATAAAATAATTTGTTTTTAAATGATGGTTAAATGAGGGAAACAGTGTAAGAGAAAAGAAAAAAAAAGAAAAAAATACAAAGAAAAATGTCACAAAGAAATATTTTGAATCCAGAATAAAATAATTTGTTTGTGGGTGAGATTTGAATGAGATAAAAAGTGAAACAGAAAAGAAGAAATAAAAAGAGAAAAAAAAATTGAGTTTAGTTTTTTTGGAATATAACACTCATTAAAAAAAAAAGAATGAAAAATGTAACACCTATGAGTAATAACGTTCAAAATGAAAAGAAGAGAATAAAACGGAAAGAGAATAAAATGACCAAGGTGGAAGAAAAAAGGAAAGATAAAAAAATACAAGAAAAACAATGAAAAAAGTTATAAAGACTGGATTTTTCCTGGTTTTGAGAAGTTATTTTCTTCCTTTTTCTTTCTTTTCTCTCCTTTGGCCGGTGGCGCTGTGCCCCAGTTTCTGTCCCTGTAGCACTCTTAGGCAGAGATTTGCTGTTGTGTCTCTATGGTGATGACATAAACTAGGCCTCAGTCCCATTGGTAGGCAGGGCTTGTTAGCATTTGCAGATTCCGACAGTGGGAGAGTCCATTTTCCCAGAGCCTCTCCCCAAATCTCTCCTTCCTGAACCAACAGCCTGGGACCCAGCTTTAAAGTTGTGCCAGCCACTGCCTGGAGAGCAAGAGGCTTTAAAAGCTGCCAAATATCCCCTCTATCGCCACTCAATGCAAGGTTCTGGGTAAGGCTTTGCCAGCCAGAGCCGTTAGGATAATCAGGCATTGCTGGGAGCCAATTGCCTTTCAGGTGTCTTTCTATGAGCCTCCAGGCATGTCTGGTATGCCTCAGCACTCTGCAGGTCTGCCCTCCAGAGGCTGTCTGCAAGCTGCCTGCGTGCCCTTCCCCCCTCCACTTCCGAAGTTCTCTTCCCTAGGAGTGTGCTTTGTTAGCCTGTATGGCTGGTGGAGGCAGCGCACCCAGACAGGTCTGGGAATAGGGAAGTTGGATTTCATGTACTTCCCGGGCGCTGTTGTTTGGAAAGCCAGGATTATTCAGAAACTCTGGTCATAGCTCACACAGAGGTTCACTGATAGTCTCTGACCCAGCCCCTCTGTCCAGGAATTCAGGCACCCAAGGCAGAAGAGCCAGGTGGATCCATTGGCACACTGCTCGTACTTGCCGACCAGGTTACAAGAAGTAAACAAAGCAACTGCTCGCCAACCTCTGCCGGGGTCAGCTGCTGGCATTGGCTTGAACATCTCTGCCCTAGCCCAGCTTTTTCTGTGCCCCCAACCATCACTTTCTCTCAGTTCTAAGTGAAAGCAGCCCTTGCTCAGGTCAGTGAGGAAAGCAGAGTACACCTTCAGAGTGGATTATATATTTGGCCACTGTAAAGCCAGTAGTCAAGGCCACCATCACAGCAGCCCGACCCATGCAGGTTCGCATTAGATTTGAACAGTTGGCAATAAAACACCGGAGCCAAGAACTGGTGAGCCATCAGCTTTAATACTAGCTTGCACCCGGCGGGCAAGCAAAAACACACACTGGGCTCCAAAACCCACACATTCAGTGCTCACAAAGCTACTGACTTATCCGAGTTTCCTAGAATCAAAGGTTTCTAGCTCACCAGATTTATTCACCTCTGTTTCCCATCTCCTCCTGCACAAACTCTTAACAAACTGGCTTCTTCCTCAGCACTCTGCCATCTTGACTACTTCTCCTCCACATGGCCTTAATCTGCTCTCCTCTCTAATACTAACCTCAGGAACTCAGAAACCAAGAGAGAGAGAGAGAGCTCCCGGACTGCCCCAGTTTATAGCCTAGAAAATCCAAACCTTTAATCCAATTATACAAACAAGGAATTCTCTGATACAAAGTCACCCATCTGAGGCATAATGGGATTCCTCCCTACATCACCACCCTACATCACCACCCTACATCATCCAATCAGTCAAGGGTGTGGAGAAGAGCTTACTCTTAAACTAAGCCTAAGGCTATAACGACCCAACCTGCCCACAGCCTGTCCCAGAACACACATTCCAAGCATAAGGCCAAATAATATCACCTGGGTGACGGGCTTCCATGTGGGCATCTCCATCTTTAACAAAGTGAGCATAAAATATTTTATCTGCCCAACAGCCACCTTTTTGCCCAATTGTACCTTTGTTTGATGTATGTGTATTTCAGATGTTCCTGAAATTGTTTTTCTGTTTCTTGTTGTTGAATTTGTTAAAGTTTCAGGGAGAGGTTTTGGGAGCACTCCTCATGCCGCCATTTCTCTGACATCACTCAAGAACTTTTTCTATATATTTCTGCAATGCTGATTCTAAATCTAAAATCCAATTTCTAGTGCATGCTCTAGTTTTTATGCAATTTTAATTTCTTTTTGTTACAGTTAATGGCATGCATTGGTTTTTAAATTGGAGTTAAAGGGCAATGACTCTTGAATTGAACATAACCACAAGGCAATTAATGTTTTACAAACATCACTTTTACATAACTGTAGTTGTTTTTCAATGTAAAAAATTATTATCTGATAAAAACACCTTCTTATTTTGTTTCAAAATTGAATCATGGCTTCTTTGAGTAGGCGTAAATGTAAAAATAGTCCTGACACTTTCAGTTATATATGTGGCTGTTACACACTTCCATGTGAAAGGTGCAATATTTCATCATTTGTGACACGTGCATATATTGCCTATTTGCAAGTTCCCCTTGGCGATCAAGACAAGAATTGGGCTCCTCATATTGTGTGTCATAATTGTGATGAAATGCTTTGTGACTGGACAAAAGAAAAATGCAAAGAAATGTCTTTTGGTATTCCCATGGTTTGGCGTGAACCTAAGCACTACAGCAGTGACTGTTATTTTTGTCTGATCCATACAAAGGGCATCGGCAAGAAAAAACGGCATATGATCGCATATCCTAATATTCCTTCAGCAATACGACCTATCCCACACTCTGAGGCACTCCTGGTTCCAGTTTTCAATGGTTTTATTTCTTCTAAGGATGAAGAAAGTGAACATGGTGATCAAGTATATTTTGATAAGATTCATGAAAGAATAGTTGTAGAATCTGAAGAGTCTTCTTTTAATGCCAAGCAGTCATTAACGCCTCAGCAGTTTAGCCAACCCAAATTGAATGACTTCATAAGAGATTTGGGCCTCTTAAAGAAAGCAGTGGAGTTATTAGCCTCCAGGCTTCAAGAAAGAATGTACTTCACCAGTCAGCTAAAGTATTCCATTTCAGAAAGTGTGAACAAATTTTTGTGAACTTTTATTCTAAAGACAAACACTTTTTTTACTGTCATGATATCAGTAGTCTTCTCAGCCAGCTAGGTGTTACCACTTACAGTCCAACCAGTATGGCGGCTATTTCTGGACATCTCTAAACAGAGTCTGAAATGTGTTTTCCTACACAACTATAATGTTTATGCAGCGGTTCCAATTGGTTATTCAACTCATCTGTGAGAAGATTATAATGACACATAAATTGTCCTCTACTTTCTGAAGTATGAGGAGCACAACTGTATCATTTGCGTGCATCTTAAAATGGTAAATTTCCTGCTAGGACAACAGAGAGGTTTCACGAAGTATCTTTGCTTTCTGTGTCTGTGGGACAGCCGAGCTTGGGAGAAACACTGGACACAGAAGGAGTGGCCGAAACATGTAGCTATGGAAGTAGAGATGCAAAATATTGTGAATAAACCTGTAGTTAATCAAGACAGGATCATTTTTCCCCCACTTCACATCAAACTTGGCTTAATAAAGTAGTTGGTTCAGGCTTTGAATAGAGAAAGTGAATGCTTTCAACATATTATTTCTGCTTTTTCTGCCTTGTCTTTTGAGAAGATAAAAACAGGTGTATTCGATGGACCTCAAATTTGAACCCTCATAGGTGATGAAGAATTTGCCAGGAAGATAAATAAGGAGGAGAAAGAAGCATGGCAGTCTTTTGTGTCAGTAACAAAGAACTTCCTTGGGAACAAAAAAGCAGAAAGCTATGAACTTCTGGTTCAAAAGATGTTGTTGGCTTTCTGCAACATTGGATGTAACATGAGCATTAAGATTCACTTCCTGAACCATCATGTTGATAAGTTTTCCGAAAATCTTGAAGCTGTTAGTGATGAGCAGACTACTGCTGGAGCATCAAATGAGATTGTCCTCAACAAGTACACGAACGCAAGAGCTACAAACACAAATTTTTACCTGAATAGAATTTAAATAAGTTTTACACAAATTTTGTGATTAAAATAAGTGTTTTAATATGTTTTATTTTGAAATTGTAGACAAATTCTGATGCAATCATATTTTTAGTGTATTAGTCTATTTACTGCATTATATAAATTATTATATTTTCACAAAGATGATGCCCAAGAAGACATTCTACTTCATTATGTTAAACTAAATGTTGAAAATTTTACAATAATATGAAAACCTAAAATCTTGAATTGCAGAAACACTGTAGCTTACAGAGAAAAACTAATCTCAGATTTGAGATCAGCACTCCCAAATTAGGTAAGAAAAAGTGTTTCTGTAGATGCAACAAAAATTTTTTGTTCCCCATTGTAATCAAAGTATCTTTTAGTACTGGATATAGAAACTGTGGTAAATCCAGACAATGGAATATTAATCAGTACTAAAAAAAACGAGCTATCAAATTATGACATGGAGAAAATTTAAATGTATATCGGTTGCTATGTGAAAGAAGCCATCTTGAAAAGGCTACATACTGCAATATTCCAACTAAGGGTATATGACAGTGTGGAAAAGGCAAAAGTATGGAGATAACTAAAAGATTTCCAGCAGGGTGAAGGTGGGAGAAGAATTAGGTATCTACAGGTGGAACACAGAAAGTGTGGTAGTCTTGTGGTTTTCAGTCCCCTTCCATTTGGCCAGGTCATGCTAAGTTATAGCTGGCTCAGCTGTCATGCTCTGAGTTTTACAAGGGCATATGGAGGCCACACTGTGGGCCATGGTGAACAGAAGAAGGAAAACATCTCTGCTTAGGGGCTGAGCCTGTTCTATCATTTATTCCTCCATTCTCATCCCATCCCCCAATTCCTCTCACACACACAGTGATATGGGGTTTCAGAAATATGCTCACTAAAACTATTTTGTATGATACTGCAATGGCGCATATGTCATTATTCATTCCAAACCTATGGAATGTACGACACCAAGAATAAACACCAACGTAAATTACAGTTTGGGTAATAGTGATGTGTTAATGGAGATTCCCTGATTCTAACAGATTGGCCTCTGCAGTGTAGGATGGTGGGGGAGGTTGTGTCTGTGTGGAGTAGAGAGTGTACAGAAACTCTCTGTCCTGTCCATTTAGTTTTGCTGTGAACCTAAAATTACTCTTTAAAAAGTCCATTTAAAAAACCCTAATTATTTATCAATTCATTTATTTATTTAAAAGTATTAATTGCATGCCCGTTGTCTGTTTGGTATTTTGTTGTGTGTTTGGCATTTTGTTGTGTCTTAGGCAAACAAAGATAAATAAACCAGTTTAATTGAGAGATAAGTCAATAGGTTATAACACAATGTGATAAGTACGACAATCGAAATAGAAGCAAAATGCTTCACTAACTCTCTAAAAAAGAAGAAAAAAATTAAATCTACTAACAAAGTTTTAGTTAGTGGGGAAGTTTCAAAGAAGGTAAGAGTTGAATTGAGTATTATGGTAGTTTTCCTGCTGAAATCTTTTAGGCAAAGGCAATGAAAGCATTAAAATATGAAGAACTGGAGCAACCGTGAAATATGATTGGTCAGCCCTCCTAAGTGTCATGTGCTATATCACTATCAATCACTGTAATTATGGTGTCATAGGTTATTTTCTTGATGAGGCTCTACATATGTAGTGAGTAAATGAAGATGATGATTATAAAAATTAGTATTATCTAGCTCAGATGTATAGAAGTTTACATTAAGATGTCTATTAAAATATTATTTTTTCTTTCAATAAATATGAAATACATATTTTTCTAGTCATCTTAATTAGTTTATATAGTTTAGATTTACTTAGGCTAGCATGGAGTATATATAATAGAACCTCTGTATTTGTTTCATAAATAAACATTTTAGTCAATAGACTTTTTTAACAGGGTGTTTTTTATACTACTCTATCAGTGTTTAATTCAATCTAACATCCCAATATAAAGCTTTGTTTTCTTTCAGGCTAATGTTATAAATACCAACAGTTCAGTATCAATACCTTAATTACATACACTGAAAGTCAGTATTAGACAGATTGTATTCTGTTGACTACCTTTGGTTCAGTGGACTTCAGTAATTGAAATAAGCTCATTAAAGACAAATATATTGCATTCCTGCAAGGTGCATGAACTTGATTATTACCATAGGCTTGGACACAGACTTTTCCCAGAACCATTCAAGGTGGCAAGGGCTCTAGATTTGAGTTCAGTTAATCTTTACTGTTTGCTAGATGCTTGGCTATGTGTTAGGTACTTGCTGTCATTTAATTCTTTTTATAATTTATTTATTTTTACAACATTTTATTGGTAGGAAATTGGTGTTTCTGTATTATGCAGCCTTACAACATTTTTAGGAGTTGAGTGTGGTCATCTTCCTTTATAGGTTGAGTTCATTATTCTCAAATACCATTCTTTCCCATCCTCTTATATAATATCTAATCTATGTAATACTATAAAGACTATGATGAGAAGGGAACACTATTTTACATAATAATATATTTAGTAAACAGGGCACATGATACAGGTTTAAAACTAAATTATGAGCTAAATGATAAAAACAGGCATAATATATTATATAGGAATTTAGAATAAGTTGATAGGCAATAACAGAGCTAAAAAATAATGAGGGGTCAAAGAGATATTTAGACATTTTGTTCAGTCTGATTTTACTGAACCTGTATCTTTTTATAAAAACATCATATGATTTTTAGAAATCTACTATTAAAAGTTATTGGTAAACTGAAGAAGCTAACAATATTTCTTGTAAAAAAGGCTTGTATATCATCAAAGAGAGTCACAAAACATTTTTTCACAGGACTGTTTTAAGCCATTCATAGAAACATTGTTGAGTTGTTACTATGCAATTGACACTATGGTATGGAGATAAAGGTCATGCACTTGACCTTCAAGCTGTGCACTCTGAATGTGCCAAGTCTTGTTCCAAACATTTATACATTATCGTATACCAATTTCACAATAATCCCAAACTATAGGAGCTATTATATATATACTTTGTGGATGAAAAACACAAAGGCAAAGAGAGAGTGAAGACACCTGGCCAAGATCTTATAACTAGAATTAGGCACAATTGAAAATTAAGCTAGGATTGTTTGGCCCCCAGGACCCATGTGGTTTACCAGTTTGCTATCAGCCTTCTCCCAGTTTGCAGAGTTAATGATTGTGATGAATAGATTTCTGGAGTAGTGAGGATCCTTAAAAGAGAAACAATTCTAGAGAAAGAATAGTATGGGAATGCATAATAAATTAGAACTTAAGTGAAACTATAGACAGTTTACTGTGGCTTACATATAGAGTTCAAGAATGTTACAGGAAAGAAAGGAAGAAAGAGAAGTTGACTAGGGATGGATAAGGGTTAATTTAAACTATGAAAGCCTGGTAGGAGAGTAGCTTGGTTAGATTGCATTTTAGATAAAAATAAATTGGAAATAAACTGCTAACAGGAGTCAAGTTGATAGGCTAGTAACATAACCTAACCTAATCAAGAAGTGGTGAGGTCTTCAGCAGCTGCAGTACATATAAAAAATCTAAAAAGGTTTTTCTGAAGAAGGTCAATGTTAGAAGTGACAAACTTAAATGACATGTTTGGTTTGGGGTGAGGAGAAGGAGAAGCATAACTTTCAGATTTTCACCTTAGAGAACTGAGTGGAGGGTGGTGCTTCTCATTTAGACAGGGAACCTAGAACAGTTAGATTTGGTGTGTGGGGAGGGGGAGACAAAAGTGTTTGTCAAACATGGGATTCACTGATTTGAGTCAGTCATTTAAGTAAATATGGAACTAGACCATTCTAGACATCAACAGCATATGGGAAGTAGTTGAAGCTAGGAGTTTAGATGAAGTCACCTAGGGAGAATTCATAGGAAGCCAAAATTTTAGACTCAAGGGTAGAATGCTGTATAATATTAAAATTATTGAGGGACAGGATAGTGGGCATCCTGGAAGGAGTGGATCGAAAAGTAGGCAAGAGTGCTATCAATACTTCTTCTTGGTAGAGCAGAATAGTACATACAGAAGAGGGAGCAATTCAAGAGGCCTAAATATTAGTTACAGAAACTTAATTCTATCACTAATTTATTTAAAATTACTTACCCAAACTTTCTTTTGCACTCATTAAAATATCTCTGATCTCATATCCTGTGAGTCCTTTTAGGTCAAATTCTGGATTCATGGGGGTGAAATTATGCATTCCTAGGAGAGAATACTAAAAACTTCAAGTAGAAGACATCTTAACACACAGCCTTCTGTATGGTATTAATTAAGCATTCATCTTAATTGCTGTGCAATTATTTTTGCACATTTATAACCTTTTCTCAAGTTTATTGACACACTCTACTATCATGTTAGGTATAGACGAAGGCAAGAGATAGGGAGAAAACATCTTACATATCAAGAGAAAAGAAAATGATGAAAGGCAAAGTTGGGCATAATTTTCTTTTGGAAACTGCAACACCTGCTACATTTCCTGAAGCTTAAAATGGCCTCTGTTGCTTTAGCTACTTCTCTAACCATCTGCTGAGCTGTACAGAGATGGTCTGCAGCAGCTGAAAGCCACTCCAAATGCTTCAAGTCAGTCTTGTTGGCACAGTAAAGAAGCCAGGGATGTATCAGTGCCAAATGCAGGTCCTGTTTCTTCCCTTTGCTGCCATGAAAAAAAAAATAACCAAGGCTTTAAGAGCTGCCATGGACATAAACATGATTTAATGTCTCTTTAGTATTTTCAGGACCACAGCATTAGCAGACACCTTAGAGATGCTGAGGAGAGAAATCTCTAAAGTAGTTCTCTGGGAAGCCATTTTAAAAACAGATGTCCTGAGCATACTTCAGTACAGCTGCCTATTAGGTGACAGTGCTTCAAACACATGCAACTTGAAGAAAGTATACTTTTTGCTTTGTTTATAGGATGGCAATTGACACCTGCCTTTCTTAATGTGGGAACAGATTTTCTGGTTCCTGCTTGTTCTTTTTTCTGTTTCCCATGCTTCTCTCAAGCATGATGATGAGAGCCCTTGTTAAAATAGAAAAAGTATCAATATAAATCTATTGATGAAATAATCTATGCAGTTATTTATTTACATAACCAACTTTTTGAATATACAAGTAGCTTCTTCAGGGCTGGGATTTTGATAGTTGTTGGGGTTTTTTTTTGTTTGTTTTGTTTTGGCAGGGGGATTTGAATCCTTGTTGCTCTTCTTACTATTTTGTGAAATTGGGCAAATAACTTAGCTGCTTTGAGTTTCAGTTTTCTAAGGGGCATCTTACTCTTTTGTGATGATAAATAATGCTATCGCTTTCTTTCTTTTTAATGTTGTTTTTCAGTTATAGTTCATATTCACTGTTATTTTGTATTAGTTTCAAGTGTACAGCATAAAAGTTAGACAATCATATACTTTACAAAGTATTCCCCCGATATTTCCAATACTCACCTGGCACCATTCATAGTTATTACAATATTATTGACTACATTTCTGATGCTGTACTTTATATCCCCATGACTATTTCGTGTCTACCAGTTTGTACTTCATAATTTCTTCATCTTTTCACCAAGTCCCCCATCCCTGTCCCCTCTAGCAAACAGTATTTTTTTCTGTATCTATGAGTCTGTTTCAGTTCTGCTTATTTTTTTATTTTGTTTTTTAGATTCCACATATAATGAAATCATATAGTATTTGTATTTCTCTGATTAGCTTATTTTGCTTAGCATAATACCCTCTAGGTCTATCCATACTGTTGCTATCTTATTTATTTATTTATTTATTTATACTAATTTATTTATTCATTTTAGTGAGAGAGAAGGGGGAGGAGCAGGAAGCATTTAGAGAGAGAGAAGGGGATGAGCAGGAAGCATCAACTTCCATATGTGCCTTGACCAGGAAAGCCCAGAGTTTTGAACTTGTGACCTTAGTGTTTCAGGTTGACAGTTTATCCACTACACCACCTCAGGTCAGGCTGTTGCTGTCATTTTCAAAGTACTTAATTGGATGCCCGACATAGTAAGTGCTCTATAAGTGCCTATTGAATAAAAGAGTTACATAACTATTGCAAAAAGTTATCTTTCAATTTTAAAACTATGTAAAATTTTAATGTTCTGCATTTTGTTTAAGGCAAACAGTTCCAGTTTATCTACAAACTTCTGTTTTAGTGAATGAAAATTTGTATTACACATTTGCTTCCTTCACGTGTGAGGCAAGCTTGAGGCTACAATGTGAAGGGGACATACTGCTCTGCTGGCTATTCTGTAGTCAGAAAATTCAGAGGAACCTTACTTTTCCAATTTATTACTTTATTTTATTAAAAAAATTTATTTAGATAATTAAGTTTAAAGGGGTGACATTGATCAATAAAAGTACATAGATTTCAGGTCAACATTTCTATAGTATTTGAACTGTTGATTTTGTTGTGTACCCATCACCCAAGTCAAATCATTTACTGTCATCATATCTTTCTTCCTCTTTACTCCCTTCCCTCAACCCCTCTCCCACATCACCCCAGTAACCACTTCACTTTTATCTTTGTCCATAATAATCAGTTTTATATCCCACCTATGTGTGAAAGCATATAATTCTAAGCTTTTTCTAATTTACTTATTTCACTTAGTATAATGTTCTCAAGGTCTATCTATGTTGTTGTAAATGACAATATGTCATCATTTTTTATGGTTGACTAGTATTCTATTGTATATATGTACCATATCTTCTTTATACAATCCTCTATCAAAGGATACTTTGGTTGTTTCCATGTCTTGGTCACTGTGAATAATGCTGTGATGAATATGGGGCTGTATGTGTCTTTGTGTACCAATGTTTCAAGCTTTTGGGATATGCACCTAGTAGAAATATTACTGCATCATATGGTAGTTCTAATCTTAGTTTTTGAGGAACCACTTTACTTTCTTCCATAATGGTTGTACTATTTTACATTCCCACCAGCAGTGAATAAGGGTTCCTTTTTTACCACAACCCCTTCAACACTTGTTATTACCTGTCTTGTTGATAATAGTCAATATAATAGGTGTGAGGTGTTTTCTCATTGTAGATTTGATTTGCATTTCTCTTCTAGCTAGTGAAGATGAGCATTTTTTAAAATATATCTGTTGGCCATTTGTGTGTTCTTTTGGGGGGAGTGTCTGCTAAGGTCCTTTTCCATTTTTTAATTGGATTGTTTGCTTGTTGTTGCTGAGCTTTGTGAGTGCTTTATATATGTTGGATATTAACCCCTTATAAGAGCTGTTGTTTGTAAATTTCATCTCCTATTTGGTTGGTTGCCTTTGTATATATTTATTTTTATTTTCTTTGTGCAGAAGCTTTTTAGTTTGATATAGTTCCATTTGTTTATTGTTTTCTTTACGTCCCTTGCCTTTGGGGTCAAATTCATAAATTGTACTCTACTGTCAAGCTCCATGAGTTAGTACCTATGTTTTCTTCTATGTAATTTATTGTTTCAGATCTTATATTTATGGTAAGTCTTTGATCCATTTTTAATTAGTTTTTAAGCAGGAAGTCAAACTGTTGTCCAGTTTCTTTCTTTTACAATGGCTTTTCAATTTTCCCAGCATCATTTATTGAAGAGGCTTTGTTTTTTCCATTGTGTGTTTTTGGTTCCTTTGTTGAAGATTATTTATCATATATATGTGGTTTTATTTCTGGGCTATCATTGGTCTTATGTTTGTTTTTCTGCCAATACTAGGCTGTTTTGATTATTATGGTTCTGTAATATAATTTCAAGTCAGGTAGTGTGATACCTCCAGCTTCATTCTTTTTTTTGTCAGGATTGCTTTGGCTACTTAGGGTCTTTCATAGTTCCACACAAACCTTATTTTTTAATCCCAGAAACCTAACAAGTGATAGAAAGTGATAGTCACTGGATATAACCTTGTGATTAATAATCAAATGAAACGCTGACAGAGTTTTTAGATCAGTGATATAGCAATTGGCATGAAGTGTATGTAATTTAATAATTCATTTAGTAAAGCATATCATGTAATCTTAAGGATAAGAAGGATAAGTATGAGTCAGGTGTCTTTATAATTAAATGAACTAATACACAGGGGAACAAAATTATTGTGGCATCTACAAAAACACTTGTTCTTATCTAATTCAAGTGTGCTGATCTCTAATCTGACATTACTTTTTCTCTTTAAGCTATATTTTCTTTTGCAATTCAAGATTTTAAGTTTTCATCTTATTGTAAAATTTTCAACATTTAGTTTAACATAATGAAGTAGAATGTCTTCTTGGACATCATCTTTGTGAAAATTTAATAATTTATATAATTCAGTAAATATACTAATACACTAGAAGATATGATTGCATCAGAATTTGTCTACAATTTCAAAATAGAACACTTATTTTAATTATAAAATTTGTGCAAAACTTATTTAAATTCTATTCAGGTAAAAATTTGTGTATAAAGCTCTTATGTTTGTGTACTTGTTGAGGACAATCTCATTTGATGCTCCAGCAGTAGTTTGATCATCACTAACAGCTCCAAGATTTTCCAGAAACTTATCAAGGTGACTGTTCAGGAAGTGAATCTTAATGCTCATGTTACATTCAATGTCACGGAAAGCCAACACCATTCTTTGAACCAGAAGTTCATAGTTTTCTGCTTTTTTTTTTACCAAGAAAGTTCTTTGTAACTGCCACAAAAGACTGCCAAGCTTCTTTCTCCTCCTTATTTATCTTCCTGGAAAATTTTTTGTCATGTATGAGGGTTCAAATTTGAGGTCCATTGAATATACCTTCTTTTATCTTCTCAAAAGACAAGGCAGGAAAAGCAGAAATAATATGTTGAAAGCATTCACTTTCTCTATTCAAAGCCTGAACAAACTGCTTTATTAAGCCAATTTTTTTGTGAAGTGGGGGGAAAATGATCCTGTCTTCATTAACTACAGGTTCATTCACAATATTTTGCATCCCTACTTCCAGAGCTTCATGTTTCAGCCACTCCTTCTGTGTCCAGTGTTTCTCTCGAGTTCGGCTGTCCCATAAACACAGAAAGCAAGGATACTTTGTGAAATCTCTCTGTTGTCCTAGCAGGAAATTTACCATTTTAAGATCCACACAAATGATCTCGTATGCTCCTCATACTTCAGAAAGTTGAGGACAATTTTTATGTCAGTATAATCTTCTCTCAGATGAGTTGAATAACCAATTGTAACTGCTGAAAATAGGCAATATATGCACATGTCACAAATGATGAAATATTGCACCTTTGATGTTGAAGTGTGTAACAGTCACATATATAACAGAAAGTGTCAGGACTATTCTTACATTTACGCCTACTCAAAGAAGCCATGATTCAATCTTAAAACAAAATAAGAGAGTGTTTTTAACAGATAATAATTTTTTACATTTAAAGAAAACTACCATTATGGAAAAGTGATGTTTGTAAAACATTAATTGCCTTGTGGTTATGTTCAATGAAAGAGTCGTTGCCCTTTAACTGCAATTTAAAAACTAATGCATGCCAGTAACTATAACCAAAAAAATTAAAATTGCATAAAAACTAGAGCATGCACCAAAAACGAATTTCAGAATAGGAATCAGTTGTGCAGAAATATATAGAAACAGTTCTAAAACCTTATGCAATAGAAAATGAAAAAGAAATTGTCCCCCAGTGAATTGACAGAATATTAACCAAAGGACTGATTTGTAGGTAAACATTCATATGGAGATAAATTTCTATTGACAACCTTAGGGCTTTGTTCATAGTCTTGTCATATTTACTCATTTTAAAACCAGTGAGTTGGATCAAACTATAGATGGAAGTCTCATCAAATTTTAGATGACAAAGCTGGGAGGGATAAAGAATATATCGAAGGGCAGAATTAGGATCCCAAAAGATGTTGACAGGCTGAAACATATTGAGCCAGATAAACATAATGAAATTTAACAGGGATAAATGTGAAGTTCTATACATGGGTAAAAAAAAACCCTATAAATACAGCTGCATTAGCAGAGGGAATAAAAAAGTTGTAGCTTCTGAGCAGAATGTGTGAAAATGCTTAGAGATATAAGATGACAGTCATATTTCTCAGAATCAACTATGTGATGTTGATGTCCCCAAAGCTAATGTGAGTTGCATTACTGAATAAATATAATCTAAAATAAAAATGGGCACAGGCTCACTTTTCTTTAGACTGCTTAGATTTTACGGTTCTAATATACTAGGAAGTAATTAGACAAACTGAAACACATTTAAGAGACTGAATGTAAAGAAGCTTCAAACTTTGTTGCATGAAGAGAGTTCAGTCCTTGAACCTCAGAGAACAGAGTTTTTATGGTTTTGAGACAAAAAAAAGATGTATCAAAAAATCATCTAAAATATTTAAATTGTTTTAATTTAGAAATTTTTGGTATTATCAGAGAGAGAGAGAGTATGAAGATCAATGAGAAATTTCAGATAAAAAGACATCTCAATATACAAATTTTTTTTAAAAAAATAAGAACTCTCCAAAGAGGGTTCAGTTTCCACAAGAGGATTTGTTCCTCTTAATGAAAGTGTTAGATTAGACATAGAGTATATACATATTTTTTAAATGGTTAAATGAGATACCTTGTGAAGTCTCTTTCTAACTGATAGTTTATAATTTGTAAGGGAATTTAAGACAGAGTAACAAGTATGTGGGATTATGTTTATAGGCATAATAGTTCTTTCTTCACCCTATGCACTGGATGTAACTCCATAATTGCCTCTTTCCCATAGTTGTCAAAAGCACACTAACATTTTTGAATTTAGGATTTATCAAAATCACCTTACTTTATACTTTTTAAAATTTTATTCTACTTCACGATAGAAAAAAGAAAGTGAATGAAATACTTTTTTCCAGACTTTGACCAAAGCCAAGTACTTTAGAAGGTAAGTAAAAATAAAATTTAAAAAAATCTTTCATTAATAAGTTTAGGTAATTAAATCAAACAAAAGCAAACCACAGTAACACTGTCTTCTATAAAATGTTTATTAAACAGACTCATTTAAGAATAAAAGGTATTGAACAGAAATATGTCTTTATTTATTTCTAGATAAGAGATAGTTTGATCTATTATTATTTTTTTAATCTGCCTATATGAATCGCTTAATTATATTATAGGTCTTTAATTACATAACCCAGCAAAATTCAGTTTTCTGACAAAAGCAGGTAGTGATTGATAGATATGCCAAATCATGGCTTTTAATTGAAAGTAGCAGAAAAGAGATTCATTCATGATGTGGTTCTCAAACTTGGGCATGCATCAAATTCACCTGTGAAATCATTTAAACACAGATTTGTTGATTCAGGTCTAGAGTGCGACTTGATAGTTTAAATTCCTAAGTTTTCAGGTATTTCTGATGTTTCTGGTTATGAACCACATTTTTAGGGTCATGTATTAAAAAATACCAGAGGTTCTCAAAATTGTTAGGAGTTCTGGAAAAATAGACTTGAGAGCAAACTTTTATAATAGTGTCCCACACTCTTCCGGGTTTGAAAAGGAAAACTTTGCCTGTTCTGTTGGCACTATCAAGCAATATATTTAAGGAATTTTAATTTTTTTGCAACTATTAGTGATGTCATTTTATACCAATTTAGCACGAGAAATTTAGCTTGCACCCAGTAATGCCTCTAAAATCTAGATGCCTCTGATGCTAACATCTAACTGAAAAGTCTTTCTTGGATGATCTGACTGTTGGAGTCTAGACCACATGTGTCTATATGGCTATGAGGGAGGCTGGAGACTTAGCTCTTTCTTCTACATTGGTGAAGCAGGGCTAATATTTGTAAAAATATATGTAGCAATATTCGAAAATTCTACTATTAGCTTAGTTTATTTTGTACTTCTATGAGACATCTGAATTTAGGGAAAAGAAATCTCTGCTGGAAACTGTGATTTGTGATGCTGTGAGAAAGACAGTAAAGTTATTTTAGTTCATCTGGATGCAACCCTATTGGAATTCCATGAAAGCATTTATCGATAGAAATGCTTCTATGTATCAGGAATTGAGCTGGATACTGAGTATAAAGAAGAAGAAAACATACATCTTGAGTTAAAGAATGTGCAATTTACTAACGGAAACAGTCAAGTAGACAGACTATTTCAATATAGACACTTATTTTTACTTATAAGAATATTAGATTCTAGAGAAATTATATAGCTTACCTAAATTTATTTGTTCAAAATGATTTATTTTTATATCTCTAGTTATTATGATACCTGGAATGTTGATTAGAGTGACCTTAACCCATTTTGCTTCTTTTCCATTCTATAAAAACTATAAATATAGATGTTTGTATTTTAAATTTTTTTATTTATTCATTTTTAGAGAGGAGACACAGAGTGAGAGAGAGATAAAGAAAAAGAGAAAGGGGGGAGGAGCTGGAAGCATCAACTCCCATATGTGCCTTGACCAGACCAGTGCAGGGTTTGGAACTGGCGACCTCAGTGTTCCCAGGTCGACGCTTTATCCACTGCGCCACCACAGGTCAGGCTAGATGTTTGTATTTTATTATAAATAAACATATAAAGGAACAAGGCTTCAAATATAGTTTACATGTCACAGACCAACAAACTATTCAAAGGCCACATGTAGGTTGAGAGAGCACACTCACGAGTCAAGTGGACATTCTTTTCCTTTGTTGTGTCCCTCTTTGCACATTGTTAATTCTCTGTAACCTGAACATTTGCTAAGTAGATCATCTTTAAAATACACAGAGTGTAGTGACAACTGTTTGATACTAAGGGAGCAAAGAGAAGGGTATTGTAGTTTATTTAGTCTGAAGAATGGGGTGCTTAGTTGGAGAATAATGCACCTCAAAGAATTTTCAATGAAGACTATCAATTAGTCAAGGGAAATTTGAGGACACGAAATTCATGAGCATAGGTCAAAAGTATGGAAAAGCAAGTGACATTTGTAGGGAATAGATGCACATAAGAAACATGTCATGAGAGTCAGGAGAGGGGAAGTTGAAACTGGAAGTGAAAAGAAGCTATATCACAGAGGGCCTCTCTTGCCACAGTACAATGTCAGAGATACTGGTGTCCTCCAAAACCCACTCCCCTTCTGACAGCAGAGAGCAGGGAAACTGCAGAGATGAGGAGAGGCAGACCTCATAGAGAGGATCTCGTACACAACATGAAAGGCAGTGTATGTCTTCCCTGTGATGGTGGCAAATTGTCTTCCAACACCTGTTGTTCTTTATTCCTTTTCTAATGAAATACCCAGAGCTTTAGCTAGACACATGTCTGCCCATCAAGGGACTACACTTTTTTGGTTTTCTTTGAAACTGGCAAAATTTTTCAAGTGCCTATTTTATGCAGGGCCCTATTTCATATTTTGAAATGCACAGAGAGTACAGAAATTGGGATCTTCATGCCAGCAGCCTATATTTTTTCCTTTCCAACCCTTTTTTTCTTATTCTTATTTCCTCCCTGAATTTCTCTTTCCCTTTCTTCCTTTCTTCTTCCCTTCCTTCTTTAAGGGGTATTACTTAAAAAGACAAAATGAGCAGACAGAATAATGAAGCTGCTAATATTCTCTATCTTAATTAATGGGCTATGGCCTGACCTGTGGTGGCTCAGTGGATAAAGCGTCAACCTGGGAACACTGAGGTCGCCAGTTCAAAACCCTGCACTGGTCTGGTCAAGGCACATATGGGAGTTGATGCTTCTAGCTCCTCCTCCCTTTCTCTCTCTCTCTCTCTCTCTCTCACTCTCTCTCTCTCTCTCTCTCTCTCTCTCTCTCATTCTGTGTCTCCTCTCTAAAATGAATAAATAAAAATTAAAAAAAATTAATGGGCTGTTTAGCATAGTCTCCATTTACTCACTAATAGAGCTGACTTTTATGAGACTATGCCACAAATGTTTCCAAGGCAAGATCTTTTTCTACTATTTCTTTTTAGATACAGGTTTAGAATTTAAGGTTCTAAGAATTGAATAAAGAATACACATTTAATTTCTTTTCATTGTATACATTAACAATGACTCTTTAAATACTTTCTATGGTCAAGAACATTAGTTTCTGTAAGTAGTGTTAGCCATTCTTTATATTAAAAGTGATGCTTTTAAAATTCTGCAGCTTTTAGCATTTTCTAAATATAAATGAGTTTTTTGAACTGGTTGGATTTATTTAAACATATTACATTCTTATTGGTCATTTGTGTTTCTGGGATGGATTGATGCAGATTCTTTCTATATTTGGCTGTTCAGTTTTGAAAGACTTAATTTGTAAATAGACGATAAATTTGAAGTGGTTTGCTTCTTCCCACTGTGCAAGGACACTTGCTATGTCATACTTTGGCCACAGAGGGGCAGTACTGACTTCTCTTTAGTATCAGTTCTCCATGGCAAGAAAATAAACTCGAAACTCACTTATTATTACATGCAAAAAGAAAATAATGTATATATACAAAAACTCTTCTGAGCTAGTGACCACTTACAAGTTATATGGGATTTTTAAGGTACAGAAATATTCTCGGGTAGATGATCACAGGCAACATAATTCTTTTCACATCGTCTCAAGACACAAAAGCAATTATTTATTTTCTAGCCATAGTAACTTTCTTTATGTAAAATACTTCAGTATTAAAAAAAAAAGCTATGACCCTTATTTTGATAGAATGCTTGTAAAACAGTGCATCTTGTTGGTTGCAACTGCCCCCTAAAAGAGAATGGGACTTTCATTAGACAATAGTCGAGCTAGAAATATGTTTTGAAAATTTGGTTTCTGTTCCCTGCTGTCACCCCCTGCCCCTCAATTGCTGGTGCTCTTGCTGCCTTTTGAACACACATAATAATCCGGTTTCAGGAAGGGGAAAGAAACCAGGCAAAGGCAGAAAGAACCGAACACTAATAAGATCTTGTGTTTGTATAATACTCCCAGGACAATTGGCATAAACTTGATTCCGCATATCAGAAACAATGTAATGGAAATGATTATCCAGTACAGTTTGAGTATGAATCTAAACATGAGACTAATTAAGATTGTGATCATAAGATTCACACACGCCCAATTCTTTCAAGCAGAGAATCATTAAAATAGTGCTAAAGAAGCAGTCTTTTGACATTTTCCTTTAGGAAAAAAGTATAAACACAGCTGCAGAGAGTTGTTCTCCAGAAGTTTCTTTAAAAAGGAGCAGCAGTGCAAAGATCCCTGTGCAGTGGCTAAGCCACAAGCTCTCATTAAAATAGACAAGTGCCTCCTCTTCCTTCTCCCCCAACTGGCCCCTTTTCTTTGGGTTAATTACACGGTGGCATTTTCATCCCCCTTTCTCAAGCCACAGGGAGAATGAGCAGTTGGTCACATATTTAGTTGCAGTTTGGGAGAGCTGGTTAACTACCTTTCATGACCTCAAATTAAGTAATATATTTAAAAGTTATAATACTTTTATGTCTATTATCATTGAAAGTTCATGAAAAGTACAGTTTTTTCTTGCTCTACTCTTTTTTAAGGGGATCTTTTCATTGAGTTTATGAGGGTAACATACGTTAATAAAATTATGTAGGTTCAGGTATACAGTATGATAATATATCACCCGTATATTGTATCGTATGTTTCCCATCCAAAGTCAAGTCTCCTTCTGTCACCATTTATCCCACCCCCTTTATCACTTTCTACCTCCCTCACCCCAAACTCTTTCCCCCTCTGGTAATAACCATACTGTTATATATATATCTATGCGGGTTTTTTTCTTTCTTTTTATTTTTTGCTTAATATTTCACCTTTTCACCCACCCCACAACATCTCTCTCTTCTGACAACTGTCAGTCTATTCTCTGTATTTCAGTCTGTTTCTAGTGTGTTAGTTTATTTTGTTTTCTTCATCTCTTTTTTTTTTCAACGATTTCATCAGTACTTTTCCTTCAGATGTTTCTTATCATTTCCCTTCCAAACACTTCTTCCCACTTGTACTGTTAAACAGTTAGTTACTCAGCTCATTTTGGGAAAATCAGCAAAAAGCTTGCCCCACGGCTATGCCAAATTCCACACCATTTGTTAGGATCACAGAGAGGTTAAATGTTCCATACTATCTGGTAGCAATGTCTGAGAGTGTCTATTAGTTTAATCTTAGACCAGTTTAGAATAGTCTGGGTCATTTATGGTAACCTTGTTTGATTCTAGTTTGATATCAGAATGAATAGAGCAAACTCTTTGGTGTTTGGGTTCCTAGTCTATAGGCTGGGAGATAAATCTTTAACATCCATTTCCAAGGATTTAGAGGTGACCAAAAACATTTTAAGGGGTTTAATTTCCAAAATGAATTTTTTTTCTACACTCTGACTCCATTTGAGGCATTATTGGACTTCACAATGCCTGATTCTGGTAGAGTTTCCTTTGTTCTCAGCCTTTTTCATGTTTCTCTCATGCCTGGTCCCCCAGATTCATGTTGCAACTGTATCCACCAACTGGTCCCAGATACTGGCTGAAACAGACCTTGGTTTCCAAGTCCATCTGGATAGACATATTTATAACTTAACCACACCCCCGCCACCTTGGAATTAATTTGTATACTCAGACTCTGGAAGCCAATCTGCAAAGCCAGACTTGTGTTACTCTTCCCAATTTCCTTCAACACACACACACACACACACACACACACACACACTGAATATTGACTTCTAATTTATAATACTTCCTTGTACCCAGAGGCCGATTTAACAGCGGGCACACAGAGTGCACACCCTGGGCCCCAACTTCTGAAGGGCCCTGCAAAACCCCAACATTACACGTTTTTCTAATGTAAGGGGCCCAATATTTTCTTATGTGCCTGGGGCGTCAACCGACCTTAATTTGCCTCTGCTTGAACCCGATTTATACCAGAAAGATCTTGGACTTATGAAGAAGGCAAGGCTTATACCTAGGTTCCTCTTCCTATATAGTACTCCATCTTCTTTTCTAACCCAACCTCATTAAAAAATGGAGACTTGCACTGAGTGATGGCATTGGTACCATGTCTTCTTTCTCCCTCCCTACTTCTTTTCCTTTCCTCCCTTTTTCCTTCCTTCTTTTTTAGGCAGAATTGATAGTATACTTATTGTGATAAATCTAATAATAACTATTACCATTTACAGAATATTTACAGTATAACAGGAACTTTACACAAGACATTCCATTTAATTCTCCCCTTAATCCTAAGGGATACTATAACCTCAACTGTACATTTGAGGTTAGTAAGAGTTGCAGTTAGTAAATCACAGAACTATAATTTTAACCAGATTCCCTTTAATTCTGAATCCCAGTGCTGTGCATTTTGAAAAATTGCTCTGGAACAATGGGTGAAGAAGCTAGTCTTTTAGTGGAGTCAGGAAAGTAAGGTGCTCACCATATTTTAATGAAGCATATACTCTAATAAAAAGATAGGTCCAAAGTGCACAAAAAAGCTTTATGAGGCAGATGAGGGAGAGAACATTCTTGCTGGACCAGAAAATGAAGGAGGTGTAGAAGATACTGTCATGATGGTAAGCTTAGAGTAGTTATATTTGAGCTGGCTCAAATATAACTCAGTGAGGTGAAATTCATGAAGCAGAAAATAAAGCCAGCATTTAGAGTTGTTTACAGCTTTGTCTGTTTGTTGTTTTCTCTATATTTTTTGTCATTCTCTTTTTTTGAAGACATTATTAACCCCATTCTAGGTAGAAAATTTCTTCTTCTTCCCATTTCTGGTCTTTTATTTTTTCTCTTTTTTTGTGTGTCACTGTGTTAACCTAGTATCTACAACCTGAAAGTACTTACTTTATAACACTAAGATACTACAGGAGTAGATTTTGTACTCTAATTTTTCTTTCCTTTTGTTTTGTGAGAATGTTTTGTAGTATTGACAAAAAAGAATTAATCTTTCAAATTAGATATTTTGGAAAAAAACATGAAGAAGGGTACAATTCAGATGGCATGTGGTATGGAACAATTGTAAAGTTTTCAAAGAACCAAAACGATTTTAGTAAAAACTTCTCTGTCATAAACTACTAAGCTGAATGGTGTGACTTGAATCATTATATTAAAATTTTGAAGTGGCTAAAAGAAACATGATTGAAGTTAGTGGTGTTGGAAACAAAAAGGTAACAAAAACAATAACCTAAATTTACTAGGGCTAATTTTTTTAAAAAAAGAATGTTATAATATAAAACTGATAAAGTAGCTTCAGTTATATTTATGATCATCAACCTAGGAAGATGTATTTGCTACTTGTCTTTTGCATAATTTTCCACAATGTGTTCCATGAAATACTCTTTTTGTATATTACAAGATATCTTCTTAGAGATGAGGTTCATGGTTTTAAAATTATGAAATTTACCAGGTAAAATAAAACTACACATGTTTATTTTATTTACTCTGACATATTTTGGAGCTCTGAATTTACTACTGAATTGTATGGTTACCCAAAAGCAGAAATAGTTTGCAGTATGTTTAAACCCAAACAAATTTGTAGCCCAGATTGAGTGTGTGTGTGTGTGTGTGTGTGTGTGTGTGTGTGTGTGTGTGTGCAGCTAATATTCCTTGATAACCTTAGGAAATACCAGTATAATGCAAATAATGCACAATAGAGTTGAAAGTGAGACTTGTTGAGCAATTATAATTGTTCATAATAAAGGAATATTGGAAAAGGGATTCAAAAAGCATATACATAATCTACATCTAACTCACTAACTCATTCTAAACCCTACTGTAGAATATCCTGTTTCTCCCCCCTCAATGAAGCCTGCCATTAATTATCCGAGCCTATGCTAGTATCTCAAATATCTGAGTTCTGGTAACTCAAATGACCAATTTTGTCATTGAGATTAGAATATTATATTTTTATTAATATTTCCATATATGCATTTTATCTTGCCAATTGGATTATAAGATATAATAGAATAGAAATCTCATGGGTTGTTGGTCATCATTTATATTGTTTTTCAGATCAATTATAATTTTGAATATTATATTCCATCACAAAATGATGAAACATTTAATTAATACATTCCATAACTTGATTTTTATGTGTAGTGCCTTATGCAAACTAAACTTTGATGATTATCTTTTAATTGTAACTTAAACACAGTAACAGGATTTCTTGGCTTCATGAGAGAAAAAAGAGAGAACATAGTAAAATTCAGCCATTAGAACTAAATCATAGCCCTAGCCGGTTTGCACAGTTTTGGTAGACTGTTGGCCCAGGTTGTAGAAGTCCTTGGTTCAATTAATTCCCAGTCAGGGCACACTGGTAAAGTAACCAACTGCTCCACCCCCCCTCCTCCTCCCTCTTCTGTCTCTCTCTCTCTTCCCCTCCTGTAGCCATGGATTGATTAAATTGACCGCATCATCTCAGGTGCTGAGGATAGCTGCCTGGAGCTTCTGCCTCAGGTGCTAAAAATAGCTGGGTCGCAGCATGGCACCAGACAGGCAGAGCATCAGCCCAAGACAGGGGTTGCCAGGTGGATCGCTGTTGGGGTACATGTGGGAGTCTGACTCTCTATCTCTCCTCCTCTCACCTGGAAAAGAAAAAAAAAGAACTAAATATATTATACTATAACTATGAGAAATGCAAAACTACAAAATGCAAGATTATGTGTTTTTATGATGTATGTGAATATGTGAAGTGCACCAAAAAACCCCCAAAACATACAATTTACTGTTTTTCAAAAGTTTACCAAAAAAAAAAAAGTTTACCAAAAAATTACTATATGTTAATAGCAATGATCACTTGTTGTATTGTTTTGGGGGGAGGGGTAATTTTTATTGTTTTAAATTTTCTACTGTTTATATGTGAATCAGCACAAAAGCGAAAGTACTTCACTCATTTAATCATTAAATTGATACTTAGGTGTTTACTAAGTGTCAGACATTGTGCTTGGCATTGATGATCTCTCATAAAGTAAGGTATACATGGAGTTCTTATCTTCATAAAGCATACAGTTTATTGCGAAAGACTGTTAAATGAATATTTGATTAATTAAACTTTATATGATTGCTGCATGGTTTCATCAGATTATATCAAGAGTAGCTTTTCTTAGGAGATATTTTTAAATGCAACCTAAGGATGAGTAATAGGATTTAGCTAAATCAAGACTTGGTAATGTTCTTTAAGATCTAGAGTTAGGAGGAAAACATTGTATTCAAGAAATTGGCAAAATATAGTGTAGTCAGCCAAAGTGTGTCAGAATATAATTTTGAAAAAGTTTCAGGGGCTGAACCACATAGGTCAGGTTAAGGATTTTTATCTTGTTTGTAAGTGCAATAAGAAGATATTGAAGGATTTTTTTTTTTTTTTGAAGAGAGTGTTCCCTGATTCGAGTTTAATTTTAAAATGCTTACCCTGGTTATAATACAGTGAATGTGGGATAGGGTATAAAATACAAAATGGACAAGAAGAATAAACAAGTTAGGACACTATGGAATAGTCTAGGTAAGAAATTCAATAAATTAAAAACTTCACAATATGAAACCCAGAAGCTTCCTTGTTTTTTTTGAAGTCCTCTCTTGGCTCATTGGGAATTCCAAGATCTGGTATCAACTCTGGTGAGGGAATCACTAGCATAGCAGTTGAGAACACAAAACACAAAACCTCGTGCCAGATTGTTTGGTCCTATTTCCATTAGACCCATTGAGTTACCCTGGGAAAGTGATTTAATTTCTTCTGCCTTAATGTTACCCTTGGTTGAATAGGATTAATAACAACTATGATACTTACTCATGAAATTATTGACAGGACTAAATGAGCTAATATATATAAAGAACTTAGTACAGGGCTTGTCATGGAGAAAAAAGTATTTTCTCTTATTATCCTTAAAGTTACAGACACATTAATACATTTAGAGATGATTTTGTGATTAACTAGATGAAGTAGGGAGTAGCCTTGTTTTGTAAATAAGGAGTCAAAGATAGGTGCTAAAATTGCACTCAGAAGATAAGTGCATGATGACAACTGGAGGAGAAAGAAGCTTTGGAATCAAGCTTATGAACTTAGTTTTGCATAAAGTACCTGTAAAATATCCAAGGGAATAAATTGAGTAAACTGTGGTATATATATGGTTAAGTTTTTATTTAGAAGTAGAAACTGGGTTAGCAATATACTATCAGAAAATAGCATAAGATTACAAGAGAACTTGCAGAGGGAAAGAGATTGAGAATGACTGCAGAGGGAGCAAATTAGATGGCATAGAATTAACCCCATTATAAACAAGAAATAAGATTATATCTTTAGAATTAACATATATTCTGACACAGCCAGAATATATTTATTTATGGAGCTAGTTCATAGATCTTTAAATTCTACATTATTATTTAAAAACATCATACGGGGGAAATGTTCTAAAGTCTCTTTGTACATGATTTAATTTATATTATCTGGCTACCTAGGATTTGAGATGTAACTGTAGTTACCTTTCCACAAATGCGATAACTATATTTCTAGTGTGGATTATGAATTTGGTCCTAGGCAAAGCAAACTGTTTCAAGGTGGCTTAACCTTTGGTCTGAGCTTAAATGCAGGTGAGGCCGCATAGATATATTTTGAATGTTTTTTCTACACAACTGTGTGCTCTGAGTTTAAATGAATTGTTGCTGCGTTATTATCTTTTTATTTTTACTTTTTCTCAGGTGTTTGTTATATTGGTAAGGTTCAGTGTTAGCTAATAAGGGTTTTAATTTAGATGCATTTTGGTAAATTTCTTCTAAAAAATTTAAAGCACTGCATACATTTTACCTAAATTATCTGACTCTATACTTGCACTTGTAACAAATCTTCTCATTCTATTCTCTGACTTTCAGATGTTTGTTATTCTCTTCCTAACTACAATTGCTTTATGAATCCCTTTGCCTTGAAATTTTCCAAGACTGCTTAACAGGAGTGCCATATATAGCTTCTAAATGTGTCTAATTCTCCTATGCAAGATTGTTCTCTTTTCATTTTGCGTCAAGGGATTGACTCAAAATAACTATCCTTTTGTTAAAAAGAAAGAGGAGCAGAACCAAAGAAATTTACTAAAATGCAGGTTTCACAATCAGTTTAAAAAGAAAAGTAATGTAATGTCTGAACACCAGCAGCTTCCAAGAATGGCACTAATAGGTTCCTCTATTTGCTCTTTGGGAATTTTGTTTGGAAGAACTGATTTGATTTATGATGTCACATTGTGTGAGAGGGGAGGGGGTTAAGTACTAGGCTTCAAATTTAGATTGGAGTCATACAGACTAAAGCTATTATAAGGCTTATTTTTAGTATACACCATTACATAGCTTTCTCCTTTACACTTTGTACCATCAATGAGGCATTAATCATATAGTCTGATTCCACACACCTGTTTCTTCTTCCTTGCTTGATTTAAAATATCCTTTTTGGAGACAACCTATGTTGTCTGTTCATATTGTTTGTTTCTCTAATAGTAAAATAGAACTTTTTGAAAATATATAATCTATCAATTTTATGCATATTAATTATGAAGCTCCAAACCTCTGTTTTTGCTTTCAGAATCAGAACTAATTTAAGTAATGTTAGCAAAAATCTAGAAGAAACACCATCATAACTTCATCTTCTAAGGCATCCCTTTTTAAGTAGGTTAAAAGTTACCAACAAATAATAACTCCTCTCTTACCAACAAAAGGACTCCTGAAATGGCAATATGGATAGTTGTTTATAATATTTCTCTACTGGCATTGATGGGCTAATGATGCTGCTGATAATAAACATAAATGGCTAGCATTTATTGAGAGTTTGTAATGGTTTACAGGCTTATTATATGGTTTACAGGTTTATTATAGTAGGAGCTCAGTAAATATTTGTTGAAAGAGTATATATACAAGGCAGTTTATTAAGTGTTTTCTAGATATTATTTTATTTAACCTCAACAAATTTGCAAAAGATACAATTTTTAACCCCATTTCACATTACAAAAATACAATTCACAGATGCTAGGTATATTGCTCATGACACTACTGGTGAAAGATGACTCCATGAACTACCTGGTGTGATTTTCACCACAAAATCATAGAATGTGATAAAATCTTGCACAAAGATACACTATTCCCTAGTGCCAAATGACTTCTCAGTCACAGATCCAGGGAAATTAATGAGTCTTCAGTTCTATATTATTCCAATCCTATTGTAGTCCTTTGGAAGCAAACCAAGTGCTTTATTGTTTAGTTACAATGGGAGCAAAATCAAATAAAAAGGGAGAAAACCTAGAGAAGAAAACAAAGCTATGAAATAAGATCAGACTGAAAGCATGAAGGCAGTGTAATATATCTCTCTATTCCTCTTTATGTACAATAGAAATATTAAAGGACCTGTCAGCTAAATTATGAAAATTATTTCCATCATGACTAACCTTTGTAGTTTCTGTCAAATTCTTTTCTTTGATTAGGTTATAAGCCACATGCTATGACCTAAGGCAGATGTAGTGTTTATTACATTTTTCATTTGTCCCTCTTTAAATAAATATCCTAGTTCTTCTAAAGAAGTACTTGACTTGTTATTCTGGCCTCATTTTTTTTTACCATTATTCTCCAAAATGATCTGGAATTTCAGAAGGATGATTTTCCACTCTTCTGAAAATTCTGGGTACCACTGGATATTGCTTAAATTCTCAAAATTATGTGTTTTATGTGTGCATGATGTTAAAATCACATATATATTTTGTCAAACATTTGACATTGTGTTACTAGACATAAACTATTCCATTACACACTTGATTCTTCCAGTTGATTGATAGAAATAAATTCATAGTCAAAAGAATTTGATAAAAAATAATTACTGGACAGCCACTACTTTTTCCCAGTTAACAAAAAGAGAGGTAAAAATGGAGTCACAAAGATGCCAAATTAATTTTAGTTGAAAAGGTAGAGCACAATGATACTATATATTCTCAATTTGTAACCCATAGTTATTGATTATGGCTATTACTTTTTGTTGCATTGCAGAACCATTGAAAGTGGGAAGTCTTAGAGGTCATTTATTCTAGCTTTTCAATTTTATAGATAAAGAAATTATTAAAAGCAAATGCTAACAGTCACATAGATAATAAATAGTGGAACAAAATTTGGTTAAGAAAATAATGGCATGACTTTGAATTTTTGTATGAAATTCTACTTTGGTAAGAGAGTTCTTGGTAAATGAGACATTATCTTCTCATGGCCAATTAGGAAGTTATAAGTGTAGAGTTACCAAATTAGTGTGTTTGTAAAGAGTTATTTATTCGGTTCTTAGTCTGTGTTACACATGTGCTGTGTCCTATAATGTCGCTATAAAAAAAATCACTGTATAATCGATCACACAAACAGCATGGGTTTCTGGTGCGCCTGAATTGTTCTTGACTTGCCAGTAAGAAAACAACTAGTTCTTTGAAAAGCTCTTCAAAACAGATAATAGTGTGACTGTGGGAAAATGCAAAGATTTCAAATCTGTGAATGGGGTTATATTTAATCATACCCCAAGATTGGCATGCAGTCAAGGACACTAGATACATATTCTACAGTTGTTTGCATTAGCAAGAAGGAAGGAAGTCAAGTCAATTATCCTTGAAAAGAACTTTCATGAGAACAGGAATATGTTGTGATTTGGGAGGAGGAAAGACAGGAAAAATAGATTAAATCTAAATCAGGTTTCTACAAGAACAGGGTGAACCCATAATTTAGGTGGCTCAGAGAATTTTCACAGTCATAGAGTAAGCTGTGCTATGGTTTAGATGCTTCTTTAGCTGAGTTTTTTGGCTGTGAGTTTCTACACATATTTTCATTATTAGAATATCTAACAAGTACTTTGAAAAAGAGCCTCAGAGATGTTTATATTCTGGCTTTAACTTTTGGGAACATCAACATTTGGTTAAAAAATATGTTTGAGTAGTTTGAGTACCTTCTTAGTCTCTTGAACTGTGTTAACAATGGGGGTGAAAATGACATAAAGTAGGATTCCTGCCTTTAAAAAAATAGTAGTCTGATTGAGAGACCCTTAAGTTAATCAACAAAGACAGTGTAAGATGATAAGTATTATGGTAGTGTATTTCCTAGGTACAGTTAAGATTTCCAAGAGATGACAATTCTGAAAATAATTTTTTGGAGTACAACCAGGAGTTTGCTAGGTGAAAGGAATGGGAAAAGCTATTGTTTCAGGAAAAATAGAGCATGTCAGGACAAAGCATGTAAAAGCACTTGTGAAATTCTAAGTTGTCTGTATGACTGTGTTCCTCATTAATTTATTTAACAAGTTTTTTTTTTATTACCTGTCATGTGCTGGGTAAATTTTAGGCACTTATATATGGCTGTATTTAAGACAAATATACTTCCTGCTTACATTCTAATATAAAAAGCCCACAATTAATAGATATGATATATTAGATGGTAATATGTAAGATGACAAAACCAAGTAAGAGAAAGGGGGTTAGGAAAAAAAGCAAGGCATGGAGGAAATGGGGTAAATAACTATGCCATATAAAGTAGACAGAAAAACCTCTTGAATAAAGTGACCTGAATGAAGTAAAGAAAATAGCAGATATTTGGAAAGTGCCTCTTAGGCCAGAGAAGAACAAATATAATGGCACTGACATAGAAGCGTGATTAGTGCATTTGAGTAACATCAAGGAAGTCAAGAGGTCTAGAGTGAATGAAAGAGGAGGTAATGAGTAAGGTGCTGAGTGAATGAAGAGAACAGTAGAAAATGAGATAAGATGGAGAGCAGTGGGGCCAGGTACCACACAATCAATTGTAAGGTTGTTTTGTCTTGCTTTGTTTTTGCTAAGTAGAGAGAGAGAGAGAGAGAGAGAGAGAGAGAGAGAGAGAGAGAGAAGGAAAGACAGGGACAGATGGACATAAAGAGAGTGAGATGAGAAACATCAACTCATAGTTGTAGCACTTCAGTTGTTCATTGATTGCTTTCTCATACGGGTCCTGACCAAAAGCTCTAGCTGAGCCAGTGACCCCTTGCTCAAGCCAGAGACCTTGGGCTCAAAGCAGCAACATTGGACTCTATGCCACTCACCTTTGGGTTCAAGCCAGTGGTCATGGGATCATGTCTATAATCCCATGCTCAAGGTGGGTGACCCTGTGCTCAAGCTGGTGAACTTGTGCTCAACCTGATGAGCCTGTGCTCAAACTGGTGACTTCTGGTTTTGAGCCTGGGTCTTTAGCATCCCAGGTCAACACTCTATCCACTGTGCAATCTGCTGGTCAGGCATGGTTTATTTTGTTTGTTTGCTTTTGTTTTTTGGCTTTTACTCTGAGTACTATGGTAGAATATGAGAAGATTTTAAGCAAAAGAATATCATGATCTAAATTATTAATTTTAAATGATTGTTGTGGCTATTATGTTGATAATAAACTATAGTAAGGAAGCTTTTTAATAATCCAGGAGAGTGATGGTGGTATGTTGGACCAGGTGATGGCAGTCAAAGTATTTAGAAGTGGTTGAGTTCTGCATATAGTTTAAAGATAGAGCCAACAGGATTGGCTGAAAGATTGTACTTGGAATGTGAGAAAAAGAGAAAAATCAAGTGATCCTATTATTTTGGTTTAAGAAATTAGAAAATGATTAGGTTGTTTAATGGAAAGAGAGAGAAAATGGTAAATATATGTACACGCCAGAGGAGATGGTGCATAGAAATGCTTTTTTTTTTTTTTTTTTTTTTTTTTTGCTGTAGTGGGTGTATTTCAGTGACCTAGACGCTCATGGCCTGAGAGAAGTCACCCTAAGTTCACAGCAGATAGGCATGTTAACACGCTGATGTTGCCTTCAGAGGATCGTTTTCTGTTTTTTTTTTAATATCATTTTTTCTTTTATTCTTTTTTTTATATATTTAATTATTATTAATTCTAATGGGGTGACACCAATAAATCAGGGTACATATGTACAATGAAAACATCTCCAGGTTATCTTATCATTCAATTGTGTTGCATACCCATCACCAAAAGTCAAATTGTCCTCTGTCACCTTCAATCTGGTTTTCCCTGCGTCCCTCCCCTCCTCCCTATCCCACTCTTCCCTCCCCCCCCATCCCATAACCACCACTCTCTTGTCCATGTCTCATACCCTCACTTTCATGTCCCACCTATGTATGAAATCGTGCTGTTCTCAGTTTTTCTTTTTTTCTGATTCACTTATTTCACTCCGTATAATGTTATCAAGGTACATCCATTTTGTTATAAATGATCCGATGTCATCGTTTCTTATGGCTGAGTAGTATTCCATAGTATATATATACCATAGCTTTTTAATCCACTCGTCTTCTGACGGACACTTGGGCTGGTTCCAGATCTTCGCTATTGTGAACAATGCTGCCACGAACATGGGGGCGCATTTCTTCTTTTCGAACAGTGCTATGGTGTTCTTAGGGTATATTCCTAAAAGTGGGATAGCTGGGTCAAAAGGCAGTTTGATTTTTAATTTTCTGAGGAATCTCCAAACTGTTTTCCACAGTGACTGCACCAGTCTGCATTCCCACCAGCAGTGCAGAAGGGTTCCCTTTTCTCCACATCCTCGCCAGCACTTATTCTGTGTTGTTTTGCGTTGTAGGTGATAGTCTTTTTTTCTCTAGCAGCTTTTAAAATTTTTTCTTTATCCATTAGCTTTGGTATTTTAACTATGATGTGTCTTGGTGTAGATCCTTTTGGGTTTCTCTTTAATGGAGTTCTGTGTGCTTCTTGAATGTGTGGAGTGTTTCCCAGCCTTAATTTAGGAAAGTTTTCTGCTATGATTTGATTGAACAAGTTTCCATTTCCTGTCCTCTCTCCGCTTCTTCAGGCACCCCTATGATGCGAATGTTGTTTCTCTTCATGTTGTCACAAAGCTCCCTTAGAGTTTCCTCACATTTTTTAAGTCTCTTTTCCTTTTTCTTCTCTGCTTCTGTGCCTTTGTTTATTGTGTCCTCTAACTCGCTTATTTGATCCTCAGCGTCATCCATCCTGCTTTTAATTCCTTCCATTGTGGTCTTCAGTTCTGATACTGTATTTGTCATTTCTGTCTGATTCTTTTTTATTATTTCAATTTTATTTTTTATACTTGTTATCTCTTTATTTAGGTGTTCATAATGACTATCCATTGTTGCTCTAATTTCTTTGAACATCCTAACTATCATTATTCTAAATTCTGCTTCTGGTAGTTTGGTTATATCAGGTTCATTCAGGTCCTTCTCTGGGGATTTCTCTTGATTCATTTGGTTTGCATTCCTCTGCCTGCCCATTTTTTCTGTGTATAAGCAAGTTGTGGCCACTGGAGTCCAGTAGGTGTTGCCTTTGTGTTCTCTAGGTGTGGTCTATCTGCAGGCCCCCCACCCCCTCTGCCGGTGCCTAGGGTGGTTGGGTATGAGCATTGCCAGCGCCGGCCCACTGTGGCTTTTGCTGTGATTTCTGCCTCTCCTCCGTGGGAAGGGCTTCACTGAAGCCACAAGATTAGCACCAAGGGTAGAGGTGAGCACCTTCCTCAGCTGCGGACCCAGCCTATTTCCGGACTTCCGCCCAGAACCAGCAGTCGGAGCCTGCTCGCTACAGTTCTGCGGGTTAGGCGGGGCTTTTGACGTGCTCTCAGCTGTAAGCTTTTGCCCGTCCGGAGCTTTAGCCCCGCCCTCGAGGTCAGGGCCCTTCTGCGCAGGGTCGGAAATCAAGGTTTATTGGGGCGGGCGTGTTTGCTGGCTTCCGCTCAGCTGCGTACTTCCGCTTGTCCCGGACTCTACCCCGCCCCCGCGTTTGGAGCCCGCTCGTGCACGTATGAATGCTATCCGCGGTTTCTCCGGCCGGATGGGGATAGTAGTGTGGGCTCAGCTGCGAGCCTCCACTTGTCTCGGGGTCCACCCCGTTCCTGCGCTCGGAGCCCGCTCGCGCACGTATACTGGCCAACTGCGGTTTCTCCGGCCCGGGGGGGTGGGGGGTGGGGGACTGGTAGCGTCAGCTCAGCCACGAGCCCCTGCCCGTCCCTGGTCCTAGCCCAGTCCCCGCGGTTAGGGCCGGCTTGTGCAGGGCCTGCCTGTTCCTGGCCTCCCGCTTTGTCCCCGTAAGTGGGATTAAAGGCGGGCCCGCAGCTTCCGGACCGCTTTCGCGTGTCCCCTCCGACCCTCTGGGCTAGACCGATCTCCCACCGGCTTGGCCTCTGCCCACGCCGACAGAACCGCCTTTCAGCATCCTGCCGCCCCTAAACCTTAAGCAGCCCTCAGCAGAGTAGGAAGGGACCTAATACTCCACACTGTAGGCCTGGGAGCTCCCTCACTTGTTTCACAGCTCAAAACTGTCCAAACGCCTCTTCTAGGCTCTAGGACTGCAGGCTGGGGCTTGGTTCCTGGGACCCAGGTCCCTCCCTCTCCGCCAAACTCTCCTCCCGCCACACGGGTCTCTCCGGGCTGCCGTTTGCTCCGGGGAACTGGGCAGCCCTCTTCGCGTTTTCGCTATTCCTACCAGTCTCAATGTGGCTTCTTCTGTGTTCCTTGGTTGAAGAGTCCACTTAGTTTTGTTCAAAGTTGGTTTATCCAGGTGATGGTTCTTAATATTGAGTTGTAATACACTTTGGTTCTGGGAGTTGGAAGTTGGTACGTCCGCCTACTCCGTCGCCATCTTGCTCCCTCCAGAAAAATGCTATTTTTGAGATGACTATTATGGATCCAAGTGAAAGTTAAGTTACCACATAATATTTAAGTCAGAAGTTTAGTAGAGACTTCAAGGCACAATATTTATATTTTAGAACTCATCAGCCTATAGATGTTATTTATATCTATTCAATAGTCATTTAAGAAGCAGTATGGTATCACATGCTTTGGAGCCAGATGGGCTCTGAACATTATCTTTGTAACATTGGGCAATGAATTTATCACTGCTTCAGTTTCCTCATTTCTAAAATAAGAATGGAAATAATCATAAAGTTGTTTAGAAGTTTAACTAAAATGTCATTTATAAAGCACTTAGAAAGGAGCAGTGTCTGGCACAGTATAAAGGCTCAAAAATATTAGTTTATTATTTGTAGGCATTATGGCATGAAATGATTACATTGTGGAAATATGTTAAATTATTAAAATGATTTATATTGAATTATCCTTAAATAATAGGACTGTACCTTCTGCCAGTGATATCTTAAGAGCATGGTGCCCAAAACAAATAAATTGTTATTTAGCTCTGAGATTTAGAGCTGTTTTTTTAGTTCCAGTGATACTATGGCCTTGTTAACTAAGCTTTGGTGAAAGAGAAGAGGGATTTCTATATTCCAAAACCTCTATTTATAAATAAAAAATAAAATTTCAAGAGGTCTAAAAATAGGCTTATACTACAAGCTATTTTCAGTGAGAAAATAGGTTTAAACGTACTAAATTAGAACAACTGTCTGGCTTCAGGGGATCTTGTGCCAGCAAGATAGAAGGTGAAGACCTAATCAACAAGGAAGGTGGCCGTGTGCCTTGGGAGCAGTCATTAGGCATTGCCCATGCCAGGATCAAGGATGATGATTTGTACCAGCTGCAGACACTCTGGTAAATATTACAGGGACAGAAATTAATGCCCAAATACTAGAGCAATGAAAAAGCAAGAAAGGATAGTTACAAGATCAAACACACCTACCTGTTTCCCTTACATGATGGTGTAACTTTTCCCTTAATTTAAGTCTATTTTAGATTATGAAGTATAAATTATTTTACTATTTCCACAAAAGAGACTGAATTAAACTGAATTACACTAATTTATAAAGTTTTATGATTTTTTTTTTATCAGGGTAAGGGAGTTGCAAAACAGAATAACACTTTTATTATTTTTTTTTCCTAAGTGAGAAGTGGGAAGACAGAGAGACAGATTTCTGCATGTACCTCAACTGAGATCCATCTGGCAAGCCCCCTATGAGATGATGCTCTGCCTATCTTGGCCCATTGCTTGACAATCAAGCTATTTTAGTGCCTGAGGCGAGCCTGGGGCTAACTTGATCCAACCAAGTTATGGTTGTGGAAAAGGAAGAGAGAGAGAGAGAGAAGGGGGAAGGGGAAGGGTGGATAAGCAGATGGTCATTTTTCTTGTGTGCCCTGACCGGGAATCGAACCTGGCACATCCACATGCCTGACTGACACTATAACACTGAGATAACCAGTCAGGGCCAGGATTTTATTAAAAATAAATGAAATTATATGTTTGACATATCATAGTAATAAAGTATGTATATATTTACTTCACAAGACAAGATAAAAAAATAAGAGAAATGTATATAAAGATAATGATTTTGCACTATTTTTGAAACATTAAAGTTAAGCCATGTGTGAAAGATATCTCAGATAGCAGTGTATGGGAAAGACTGGAGAAAGAAATTGATGTTAGAGATAAGGGCGTCCAGAATTATAATATATATCAATTAAAAACATTTCAACAGCAATAGAAGCTCTGATATTTGGTTGGTACATGTTTATGGAAACAATTTATTTTCCAACCTCCTTTGCAGTTAGAATGGCTAAGGGAAATTTTAACAGTAGTGTGCTTAATTTATGGGGAGTATCTTAAAAGGGAGGGTTTCTGCCTTTCCCTTTTATGCTTCCTGGAAAAGAACAAATGACTGGAGTGCTGACAACCATCTTGGACTATGAGATGACCTTCAGGTAAGGAAGCCATTCACATCTGAGCATCAAGAGAAGATAAAATCTAGATGCCTTACACACTGAAATGTACTAACCTTCCTTGATGAACACCTCTAGACCTTTTATACAATTTGCACATTGTTTTCATCACTCTTAATTTGAAGATTTATTTTCCTATTTCTTACAACCAAAGACTACTAGCTAATAAAAATATTTATTACATAAATTTTAGCAAACATAGAAGTATATAAAGTAAAATGTAAAGCATGCACAATTTCACTATAAGAAATTATGATTTTAATATTTTTGTGATTTTTAAAATAAATTTTAGTCATTCTTTCCTAAACTTCTGTATATGTAATGTTTCTAACCCTCCTTTACTTACAATCAATGACATAGCCAACTTAAAATAAAACAAAAACAAATCACCAAAAATGAAACAATGGTATAGTCATCATTAGTTCTGCTTGCCAAGTATTAGTAGCTTGTTTGCCTTCATGGTGGGATTGCTATCTGGGCATTTCCCAGTCAAGTTGACATGTACAATTAGCAATCACAACATGTGAAGTGCTAATTCATGAAAATTTCAAAATTCCTGTATTATTTCTTACACTTGCCTCTTTGCTGTTGAATCCCAGCTCTGGTTTTCTCAGTGGTGCATTGTGCTCTTTCTTGTACCATTGCTGTCAAGTACACTGTTGATTTGTTCAGAATATTTGCTGCACACCTTCCTACTGTGTTTTTCAGTTAATTTTTGAGATCACAATATCAATATCATTTGCTTATCAAACCTTTCTCTAACCATTAGGCCCTGGTTGCCTTGGATAGTCTCTATTGATACCAATACATATTCTATTTAGTTGTTACTAATATAATAATTAAATTATTAATTATGTAATTGTTCAACTCTTTCTCTTGTACTAAAATTTAACTTTATGAGTATAGATTTATAGTTTACTTACTGCTTTATTTCTAATTTCTTAAATAGAGAATAAATACTAGAATTTAAAACAAAATGTCTTTTATAAAAGCTAAAGTTACTGAGCATTTTTTCTTTTGAAAGAGCCAGTCTCTTCTTTTTCTTGAATATATAAATTATAATATCCTTTAATTTGGAGTATAATTTTCTTTAAGAAATGCTGAATTGAGTCAATCGAGAAAAATAAGAATGAAATGTTGGAGAAAAGAGATGTAAAGGTATCACTCTTTGCAGATGACATGATCCATGATCCAAATTTAGAAAACCCCAAAGGCTCCACTGAAAAACTACTAGAAACAATAAACCAATACAGTAAGTTTGCAGGTTGCAAAATCAATATATGTCTATTGCTTTCCTATATGCCAACAATGAAACTTCAGAAAATGAACTAAAAAATAATTCCTTTTAGAATGTCAACAACAAAAAGAAATAAAATACCTAGAAATAGACTTAACAAAGAATGTAAAGGACCTATATACTGAAAACTACAAAACATTATTGAAAGAAATCGAAAAGGACACAATAAAATGAAAAAATATTCCATGTTCATGGGTTAGAAGAATAAACATAGTTAAAATGTCCATATTACACAAAGCAATATACAAAGTTAATGCAATATCCATCGAAATCCCAATTAATTTTTTAAACAAATAGAACAAAAAATTACCCAGTTTGTACGGAACCATAAAAAAATCACCAAATAGCCAAAGCAAAACTGAGAGAAAATAATAAAGCCAGACTACCTGACTTCATATTATACTGTAAAACCATGATAATCAAAACAACATGGTACTGGCAGAAAAACAGACATACAGACCAATGGAACAAAATTGAGAGCCCAGAAGTAAAACCATATGTACTAAATATGGACAAATAATCTTCAACAAAGGAGCCAAAATGTACAATGGAGGAAAGAAAGCCATTTTAATAGATGGTGCTAGAAAAATTGGAAAGCACATGTAAAAGAATGAAATTTGACTCCAGTTTGTCATCCTGCACAAAAATTGACTCAAAATGGATAAAACACTTAAATATAAGTTTTGAAACAATAAATTACATAGAAGGAAACATAGGTACTAACTCATGGATCTTGGACACAGAGAACAATTTATGAATTTGACCTCAAAGACAAGGGAAGTAAAGGAAATAATAAATAAATGGGACTAGATCAAACTAAAAATCTTCTACACAGCAAAAGAAACCAACAACATAACGAAAAGGTAGCCAACCAAATGGGAGATGATATTTACAAACAACTCTGGTAAAGGGTTAATATCTAAAATATATAAAGCACTCACAGAGCTCAGGAACAAACAAGCAAACAAATCAATTAAGAAATGGGAAGAGGACCTGAACAGACACTCCCCCCATAGGACATACAAATGGCTAATAGATATATGAAAAAATGCTCATCTTCATGAGCTAGACGAGAAATGCAAATCAAAGCTACAATGAGATATCACCTCACATCTGTTATATTGGCTGTTGTCAAACAAGACAGGCAATAATAAGTGTTGAAGAGGTTGTGGAAAAGAAGGAACCTTTATTCATTGCTGGTGGGAATGTAAACTAGTACAACCATTATGGAAGAAAGTATGGTAGTTCCTTAAAAAACTAAGACTAGCACTATCATATGACTCATTAATTTTTCTACTGGGTATCTACCCCATAAGCTCAAGACATTGGTATGTAAAGACACACACCCCCACATGTTCATCGCATCATTATTTACAGTGACCAAGACATGAAAACAACCAAATAATCCTTTGATAGATAATTGCATAAAGAAAAGTGCTACATATATACAATGGAATACTACTCAGCCATAAGAAATGATGACATACTGTCATTTACAACAACATGGATAGACCTTGAGGACATTATACTGAGTGAAATAAGTAAATTATAAAATGGTAAGAACTATATGGAAACATAGGTGGGATAGAGAACTGATTACCATGGACAAAGATAAAAGTGAAGTGGTTATCAGAGGGATAGGGATGTGCATGAGGGGGTAGGGGAAGGGAGTAGAAAGGGACAAAGATATAGTGATGGAAAATAACTTGAGTGTGGGTGACGGATACACAACATAACCATAGTTTAAATACTAAATGCTATAGAAATGTTTACCTGAAATTTATATACTCATTGATCAAATTCACCTTTTTAAATGTCATTTTCTAAATAAAATTACAAAATAAACAAGTTTTATATTTACTTTAAAAAAATAATAGTAAACATGATGCTGGTCTTGTTTTATTGGTAGGTATTGAATTTGAATGAGAATTTGCTGCTTTTGGAAACCAAGAATGGTTTGCTTTCAAAGAGAAACCAGTAAAGTTTAAGGTAAATAAAACCCTGAATAACATATATATTATTGACCTATAAAATGAAAGAACATTTTATTATTGTAGATATTCTATAGACACAATCTCTAAATTTTATGAGAAGCAACTTATTTTTATAAGCCACAATATAAATATTAAAATTTCAGTAAAACAAAAACAGGGTGGCCAGAGAATTTATATTTATGTGTAACAGCAAGGGCAGCCTATGGTCCGTATTTCTAATTGCCTATGCTGTCATATAGAATAAAATTGAGGTTGTGAATAGTGAGGAAGGAAAAATTATTATTGGGCAGATGATTATCTGTGTTTGCTATAATATCTTTTATTAATAATTGATAACAATCAATAATAATAACATACAATACTTGTCATAAATGCTTAATGTTTATTTAACCATACAATCTTCATAATACTTATTGAAGAAGGTACTATTATTAGTAACCCTTTTCACAGATAAGGATGCTAGACTGACGATTTAGTAACCTGCCTTAGGTTGTACCACTAGTAGTTATTACAGCCATACCAATTTTAGAACTTAGCAGTCTGACTCCAGACTGTGTTCTTAAATACTTTAGTCAAAAATTAAATATATGTTATAAATCAAATGAATGTGAATATGCATATAGGGATGAAGATCAAGCTTCATCTAATATCAAGAATGCAAAACTCATTGGGAAAAGCCTTTCTATGTTTTTATTTACTTTTAACTCTTTTAAAATCTCTTTTAAATGTTTTTTTAAGCACAATTTTAAGTGAACTAATTAGTGGAATAAAAATGCACATAAATAACATTGATAGTATAATAGGTAATATACATGATCAACATGGAAATAACAGAATATGTAGAGAAAGTAATTCTCTCTTTAACTGTAGGTTTCAAGTCTCTAGTCTTCCCACACAGAGCAATCACTTTCATGTCAAAGACTGTTGTTATCTCTTAGGATTCAAATTTGCTTTATTCCCTTCACTAACTGACTAAGTTCTACCTGGTCACATGAATGCTTGGCTCAGCACTATGCTTTCCAGCCTTCCTGGTAAACTAGGTTTGGACATTTGACTAAACTCTAGCCAATGGGATGTTAGTTATGTGATATGTCTAAATTTCAAATTATGGGTTTCAAAAAGGAAAACACTTTACATTCTATTGTCTTTCTTTTCCTTCCCATGGGCTGTTTGGTGACAGAAGTGTTGGTAATCCACCTAAATAATACAAACAATAGCAGAACAAATAAAAATTTTCCTGGATTACAACAGAATCCACACGTCTTCTTTCTACAGCTTAACTCTGCATGGGCATTCAAGAAAGAAACGAATATTTTCTTTCTGGATTAATGCACAGTCTGTGCTTTACAGGGTCACAAAAATACAAACGACATTAATTTCATCTTTTATTCCACAATGGTTTCTAAGTTTATTTGTTGAAGATTCTTGACAATACATGAATGTGTGTTATGGCTTCATAAATATATTTGAATTTTCAGCAGGAAACTCTGCTGATCAAATTTCTTATATGTCAACCCTCTTTATCAAGGGATAAAGTTTGTTTTAACATGTTCTTTTCTCATAGATATAATATGAAGAAGCAACAATTAGTTTAAAAATACCGTGGCTGGGTAGCCCACTTAGCACATCGTACTGATATGCCAAGGTTGCAGGTTTGATCCCTGATCAAGGCAAATAAGAAATCAAACAATAAATGCATAAATGGGTGGAACAACAAGTTGATGTTTATCTCTCTAAAAATAAATTGTAATGAAAAAAATTTAAATATTTAATCAGGAGATTTCAGTCAAATGAGTTTAACCACAGCAAATTGACTAACAGAATATGAATTTGCTCGACCCAATTACTTAGTTTACTTCCAAGGTACTTGGTCCTGCCTTTCAATATTTTTACATTTCTATGCTGGCAGATGCAAGTTTTTACTCTTAATGTTCTCTAAAATCTTGCATAACCTCCAAGGAAACAAGAAAGAAAAACACAAGAATCAAAATATGTTTAATGTCTTTACACACACTGTTTCTTTTCATCTTTATTTCTTTAAAGTCTTTGTTACATGAGTTAGTGTTTATTTTTGTAGTGGTTGCAATTGTTTTTAATGTACAAACAACACCTTGTAGAAAATAAAAGTAGTTCAAGTTTGGTGCAGGGTTATGAAGACTAATTAGAGAAACCACAAGGAAATCAAGAATTTAACAGCATAGGGATGTTTTATCTCAGTACAGAGGATGAACATCTCTTTTTTTGTTTCTCCCTAAATTTAGTGTTTGTTCATTTTATAATTTACTAAAATTGATTGGCAAGGCTGGTTGAGAAGGTACGGTTAAACTCTTTCGTATGGGTTTACACTTATTAGAGAGCAAAATATGCATATATCTAGAATGTGCTGTATGGAACTGAGTTGTTTCTTATATCCAACTGATACTGTTGCTTGTTGAATATATAAAGTTGAGAGAGAGAGAAGTCCATTACATGGGAGATTCTGAAGTAGATGTCAGTCTCAAATTTTGAAGAGCCACTCTAAACATGTTTAGAAAGGGAAGTAAAAAAATCTCAACAGACTTTCTTCATATATTTTGGCTCAAAGTATGGAAGTTCCTGAATGAGATTTAAGGTCTTTTACTGCCCTTTCCACCATCTTTTGCCTTGAAGGAGCCATAAAATTATTATTTATAAATTTAACCTTCACCTGGTTTGCGTGAAAGTCAGAAGGCTAGCATCTTTACTCGGATATTAAATTTTACAGAGGAAAGAGAAGTTGAACTGCACCTTCACCATCTTCACCAACTGCCCCCCTAGGCCTCCTTCCCTGTGCCTACTGCCACCTTTGCCCCCAGTGCTCCACAGCACAAATCAGAGCTTTTATGTGAGTTTAAAAGGGCCATTTGTTTACAAATAAAAATTTAGCGATAGTGAGTAAACATTTTAAAGGAGTGCTCTGCAGTTTTGGTGTTTTTAAATACTTCTCTGTACATTTTTAGGTATTTATCTTTTAGCAATATTGGTATGCATCCATCTCTCTCTTTTCCCACTATTTTTTATATTATTCCCCTCTCATTTGCAATTTTTCCGTTTTATATCTGTTATTATAGTGTTTCCATAATTTAGTGTTTCTAAGTGGGGATTCTGTTGGCAATTGAGATAAGACAATGCCTTATTTAAGTGCAGAATGTTGCTTCTCAATGTTTCTTACCCAGCAACCCTGGCTCCCATTCACTTAATGCTCTAGCATTCCTTAGTCATTGTGAAAAACAAAAACATTTCTTGAATAATTTTTTATACCTTCTCGGGAAGCAGTACCAGTTCTTATTGAGAACCATGATAGGCTAAATCTCCACATGGACACTGGTGGGATAGATGCACTTCTATTAATCAAGCATTAATAGTAATTTTTACATGGGATAAATATATAGGTTCATTATATTGTCTGCAATTGCTCTGGTTTTCTTTATCCACTGAGTCACAGAGAAAGAAATGATTTCTTATTATGATCTCACTGTAATCAACAATGTTATTGACTTTCTCTGCAACACAAACATTTCTGTGTACATCAGAAAAAGGACTCATTCTTTCAGATTTGCTCCATTGCCAGGAAGTACTTGCTTACTTAAGGAAAAGAAGGCTAATGATGTTGCGGCAGCATGGGAGATGGCGACCTTTGGTCATCCTGTTGTTCTTTTGATACTCATTGTAGGTCTGGTCTGCTTTTGGGCCTGATGTCTGCTGTACTGCAATGGGCAGTTTCTAGGTGTTCGGATAAACATGGGGTCCTCTTTGCAGAGCCCAGGGATCTGGTACCATTGGCTTTTGAACTGGGAGTTCTCACAAGAAGAAGCTTTTTCCTTCTGGGTCCGGTGAGTTTTCTTAAAACTTCCTATCTTTTCTTCCATATATGCAAAAACTTTTTTGTCTCTTACATATAGACCATGGAAGGACAGTTTTAGCTTTACCTATCTATTTATTTTGCAATACTGTCTCAGCTTTGATACCCGGCACCGAATAGGAAATAGCAGTATGCAAACTTTTAGAAGCTTACTCTGGCCTGCTATGTTGCCACACTACTTGGATGTTCTTGTCTGCCTCTGTATTTATCTTGGAGCTTTTAAAATTTACCCCTTTCCCACATCTTGTGTATACTGAGTATTTCTGATAATATAATTTTAAACCATCTGAATAATATTTATATGAAGAGACCTGTTATAGGGATTCTTTTTATTCTTTCTCTAAAATATTATAGGAAATTTCTACAAAGATGTAACAGTAAGAGAGACAAGATGTTAAACTAAGGAAGACTTTCTGCATTGGTGGTAGATTTTACTGTTGTTTAAAAAGCATTTCTCCTCTAATTACTTAGGGATTTCATTGTCTGTTTGTCCTACTAAAAGAATTGGAGGAACAGATGCAAAGTCTTTTTTAAGGGAGAAAATTTTTTAATTAAAAAAATATATCTCCAAGTAACTTACTTTTCCCTTCTGCAAATCGAAAAAAGGTTGTTTTTATTCCGTTTTAAGCTAAGAAAGCCTCTGCATAGCTCATGAAATACCAGGGTTTCCAGAGATTAGATTGAGGGGTACCACACAATGTAAAGTCTCTTCTTAGCAACTGCTCATTATTTTAAATTTAAGAACATTTTTATTGTTTTTCCTTTCTACTTAATTTGGTACTAATTCTGTAGAATAATGAATCCTGTAGAAATATGGTTTTTCTCAAGAATCTTTCATATACATTTTATTATACATAGTTTATAACTTAAAATATTATATATTTATATTATTACAAAGTTTTAGGACTATTTCCACATCCCAGGTTTTTTCTCATTAACTTATAAAGGTTAAGTAGATCATGTTAAAGGTGTATGTGATAGGCAGAATTGTATCCTCCCTAAGTATCCACATCTTAATCCCTAGACCCTGTCTACATATTAACTTGAAAGCTAAGGGGGAATTAAAGTTACTAATCAAGTAACCTTGAATTGGGGAGATTATCCTGGATTGTCTGGGTGGTCTCAATGCCATCACAAATGTTCTGAAATATGAAAAGAAACCGAAGCATCAGAATCAGAGAGGTCCCACGTGAGAAGGATGTATGCAGCAATTGCAGCCTTTGAAATAGAAGAATGACACAATCTAAGGAATTGGGAAGCTTATAGAAGGTGAAAAAAGGTAAAAGAATGCAATCTTTTGTAAATTTTCAAAGGGAAATGCAATTCTGTCAAACCTTGAGTTTATCTGAACGGGATTCATTTGGGAATTCTGACACCAAAAATGTAGATGATACATTTGTATCATTTTAAACCACTAAATTTTTAAATTTGTTACAGCATCAGTAATACCTAATTCAATATATTTTTCAAGTAAGAGTATTTGACTTATCTAAGTATCTAAAATTGAGTTGCAATTATATTAAACTGAGTAAGTTGGAGCAAATTATTAAACTTCTATAAAGTTTTATATCTTAGCCTTTAAAATGGGGAGATTAATTATCACCTTTAAGGATATAAAGTAAAATAATATTCTTGTCTTAAAATATAAAGTCCATGTTAAGCACTTAATATGGACTAGACTCTATAATCCAAAATTACTTTTAAAAAGTCTCAATTTTAAGGGGTGTATATTTAAATAGAGAAGACATATTAGAATGAAAATATTAAAATAGAAGATCATACTATTATAAAGTAATACCAAATTTTTGGAGAATGCCAAGAAATATAGCAAAAAAATAATATAATTAAAAGGATTATATAAAATAAATCTTGAAAGATGAGTAAAATTTTGTAAAGTGTGTATGTTAATATATCTGGAATATCATTCAGTCTTAAAGTTGAGTTTTGGTTTAATATATATTGTTTATAATGTTAAGGAAATATCCATACATTTTTGGTATATGTTTAAATAATTAACTATTACTTCTTCTTCTAACATTAACATTCTGGGGTGAATCTCAGTTTAATTTACAAATTATATATTATTGAATTATGCCTGTAAAGTTTTTTCTTTTAAAGCACTGAGATATATTTATATTATATAACAGTTACATTACATTATAAAATATAATATATTCATAAAATGTTTTTAAGTTTTAGTCTGATTTTTTCTTAGTCTAGCTATATAATTATCAATTTTATTGATTCTTTTAAAGAACCAGCTTTAGTGTCATTGATTTTTCTCTATTTTTTAAATTTTTTATTATATTGATTTAGCTCTGATCTTTAATATTTCCTTTATTTTTCTTATCAAGTTTCCATTTTACTCTACATTTTATAGCTTCTTAAATAATTTATTTCAGATATTTTATTTTAAAACAAAAATTTAAGGCAGTATATATGCCTCTAAATATTAGCTGTACTTCACAGATATTGATATATTGTATTTCTATTACTTTTCAGTTGAAAATATTTTATAATTTCCCTTATGATATTTTATTAACTGTTTATTATCAAGTGTATTGTTTAATTTATAAATACTAAGATTTTCCAAGTATCATTTTCCTAATATTTATAATTTATGTACATTAAAATTTACACTTTTAAATGTACAAGTATTAAGAGTTTTGACTACTGTTAGAGGCCTTGTAAGTACCACTATCAAGATCCAGATCAATTTATCATTTTCCCCAAATTCCTTCTTGCTTACCCTTTTTCTCCTCCCACTCCTATTTTTTTTTCTCTGTTGATAAAACTTTGCCATTTTGGTTCTCTGCTACTAATTGCCTTTAAACATTAATCAAAGACTCAATTATTAAGATGAGCAAATACTTATTATACCTTAATTTCATGTTCAGCAAGGCATAGTAGGCAATAGCAAATTGCTTTAATTCACATTTGTAATAATCTTAAAAGTATTTAGTTTAATTAATACTAATAGAAGTGATACATATTATTGAGAAAATGTAACGTGTAATAAGAATACTATATTTTCATTGGTCTTCACAATATATTTTTTAATCCTGGGCACAAGAGTATTTATATCATAGTGGAAGCACAGTAAAGGTTGTTGTTTTTTCTTTATAGAAAATTCTGAACAATATGAATTGTTTTGAATTATCATGGTGTTTCTGTTCTTGGTAACTTTATTGTTTCTAGGAATTAATTTCTAATTTTCTTTATTTAAACTTTTAAATCTGTACTTTTATTCCTATGCCTATTAATTTTATTACTGTCAACTGAACTGATTACTAAGTTCACATAGCTTTACACAGTCTTCTTTCTTCTCTTTCCAGATGATTATTCTCTTAGTTCTATTTCTTGCTTTTTCAATCCTCTGATTATTATTGTAATCAGACTTAATTGATTTTCTTTTCCTCCCCAATCTCTGTCTACCTTTGCCTTTTCTGACAAACTAACTTTTGTTTCTTAGGATTAAAATAAATTTTGTATTCATATTGACTGTCATGTATTTTTCTCTGTTTGAATGACATAATGACACTTTAAGACTGTCACATCTACCATATGTTCAATGTAAAATCATCTAGCAGTTTAAATAAAATTCATCTTTAGAGAGTTTTAAATGTTTGTGTTGATTATTTATAGTTTGATCATATTTTATTTAAATGTATTATATTCATGTATTTATACATATCTGCCATATGTTCAATGTAAAATCTAGCAGTTGAAATAAAATTCATCTTTAGAGTTTTATATGTGTTTGTGTTAATTATTTATAGAGTTTGATCATATTTTATTTAAATGTATTATATTCATGTATTTATATTACAAAATAAGATATAAATTTTATACTACTTCTGAGAATATATCCAAAGAAACCCAAAACACTAATTCAAAAGAATAGATTTACTCCTGTGTTCATGGTAGCATTATTACAATAACCACAATGCCCATCAGTAGATAAGTGGGTGAAAAAAATATGTGATTCATTTACACAGTGGAATACTATGCAGCTATAAAAAAGAGGGAAATTTTACCTTTTAAGAAAACATGGATGGACCTGGAGATTATTATGCTAAGTCAAATAAGCCTGTTAGAAAAACACAAATACCATATCATCTCATTTATATGTGGAATCTAACCAACAAAATAATTTAACAAACAAAATAAAAACAGAAGACAGATACATAGAATAGACTGACAGTTGTCAGAGGGGATGGAGGTTGAGGGGTTGGGTGAAAATGTTAAAAGTAGTAATCAATATATATATACTATATATACACAACAGTATAATAATAGCCAGAGAGAAAGGGAGGTTGACTGTGGAAAAGGTGATCAAAGGAAGAATTAATGGGGATGGAAAGATCTTGATTTTATGTTGTGAGTGCACAATGCAGTATGCAGATGATGTTTTATAGAGTTGTACATTAAACACCTGTGTGGTTTTATTAACCAAATTTGCACCAATAAATTTAATAAAATAAAATAAAATAAATTTGAGTTATCATGAAGTAGAAAAATAGAATAACATAATAAAAGAAAAAAGAAATAAATTGACCTAGATACTTAAATGCTTGACTCTCATCAGAATACATGATCATTTATTACATTCAATTTTTTTTCTAATTGTTTCTTCTAGTATATTAATTTGGTATTGTGTTGGTCTTCCACACACAGATGGGAGATGTTCAATCATTAAAATTCCAATAAACTTCAATTTTGGGGATCTATATTGAACTATCAAGTCTTAATATGACTTAGGATGGGTCAACAATTAATGGAAGACAAATGTGGTTATTTCCGTGGGTATTTCAGACTTATTTTTTTATTAAATACAAAATAATACTGAACACTGAAAACACACACACACACACACACACACACACACACACACACACGGTGATATGGCTTTATTTTCTCAGGTTAATAATTTAGGCACATAAAGGGAAAATTCTGAGTTGAACCTTTACCTGGCATACTGGTTTTAAGCATAGACAGATGAATTAATTTTCCCAACAAAAGAAAAATGTGTAAGAGCTTAAGAACCCTTACAAAGGCTAAGGTGCTTTGGTTCTAATTCTAGCTTTAGTGTGTAGCTTTAGTCAGCTAAGTTACATCTCTCTTTTGGCTTTGTTTTTTACATGTTTAAAGTGAATTTGTATTAGATAAATTTTTTGCTTTTTACATATCCAATGTCCTATAATTCTATAAAATTGTTATCAAATGTTTGAGAGAATTTTTGTGAAATCTCTTATTTTGGAGAAAGTGTAAGTTTCAGTTTTTATTTCATATTCCAGTTTAATTTAGAATTTATATTGATGAAGTAATTATATAACCAAGAAAGTTTGTCTACTAGCCAAGAGCTTGGGTGCAACAGTCCAGGATATAAGTAGATCTCTAATAATCACACATACTGTGATTTTATACGTACTTTCCTTCTTTTGGGACATTTTAAAAATGTGTTGGGATGACATTTGTTGTTCTAATAATTAAAAGCAGCATTACTAGCATTTAGTGGGTGGCACTAGAGATGCCAGATAATTTTAATGCTCAAGAGACCTAAATGATAAATTGTATTCCTTTTCTCACAAATTTGGAATGTTCTATGCGACAATAACATATACGGAACACCCATCTACAATTTTTGGGCTGAGAAACAAACTCTCTTTTACATAAATGCAAAACAATTTTGCAGAGTTTAAACATAAGTAATTTTTTAGGAATGAAACAATGGAGAAAATTTGAGAATGTTGTATTTTATTTTATTTTTTATTTAAATTATTCATCATTTTAGGAAAGCATATCACTCTCTGCAGGGATGTTTATGACATTACAACATGCCCGAGTTAGGCTTCACATGTAGCTGTTACATTCCTGTGGTTCTACACATACATGCAAACACTTCAATATCTAGACTAGTTATGCCTAAACATTTACATTGAAATGCACAGTATTCTAAAATATTTTTTATATTAAAATTACATTGCCTTTAAAAAATTATGTGTGTAAGTAAATTGCTTTATCCATGAATTTCATTTAGGGAAAGTAAAAGTGAGTTAAAATATTACCTATACAAATGGGCATTGAATATTATAGGGTTGAGAACCACAGCCATAAAAAAATAGAAAAATACTTTAGTATTTTAGCAGTGAGAAGAATTTTAGAATTCAGCCTATGTAGTGGATAGAGTGCTGGACTAATATTTGAAGACTTGAGTTCTAATATAATTTCTGACATAAATTAGTCTTAATTCTGAAAATTATAGATTTCTCATATGCAAATGTTCAAAGCTGGGATGATTTGTAGTGGAGGGAATAGACTTTTTCTATATTTCTCTTTCTGTAATCTAAGATAAGTATATAAAAATACAGGAAAATAGAACATTAATTAGCATATAAATAAATTCTAAAATAATTATAACTGCAAAAATGGGATTTGTGTACATTTAAGGTATATCAAGCTATGTCTAGTTACTTGTTTGCTATAGCAAGTAAGATGGGAAGATTATAGCTTCAATAAAAGTTACTCAACCAGAGATTTACATCAAAATCACCAGTGGAGCTTTTATAAATCAGAGACCTTGGATGTAGTGGCATATAGCTATTTCTAAAGTTCTGTGTATGATTCCGATACCCACTCCAGACTAAAAACAAGGGAATTAGATTATCTCCAGTTTTTTTTTCTAGAAATAAATTTATTTCCTCATCATTGTATAGAGAACTATCTCTAAATTTAGAAACCTTGTTTTACAGACTAGAAATAACTAAGTAATATTTAACTCATATATCTTATGCAATCACCAGACATAGTTGTTATTCCTCAGAGATTTTCTAATCATCTCAGATGGTGTCTTGATATTTAAATTCACTTTAGAAATTATATGTCATATGCTGCTTTAAGGAAAGAGCCTATATATAGAATTTTAGAAGATTTAGAATATTTTTCTAGTCTGGGTTAAAAGTCACAATTCACTGATATTACCAGGAATCCAAAAGAGATCATAGAGATTTTGAAGTTTTATTATTCAGTCTTGCTACTCAGTTTTTGAATTTATTGTATAAACTGGTCTTTCTGATAACTGTGGTCATCCCTGATTTTCTTAGCTCATGATGAAGCCACTTTCTTTAATATTATGAGACTGAATCTCTGATGTCATTCATACTCTTTATTAAGTGTGTCCTTCTTTTATTTTAGATATTTAAACATGTGAACTGAAACTAGTCCAGGATTACTAGTTGTGGGTACAAGCAATGACATATTAATGATATTAGTCACTGTTTGTGGAAAAATAAAAGTTCAGTTCTCATTCAGAGCTTCATGTTTTCTCAAGTAGTTTGGGGGATTTCTTTTTTTCTTTCTTTTTTCTTTCTTTTTTTTTTTTTACAGGGACAGAGAGAGTCAGAGAGAAGGATAGACAGGCAGGAACCAAGAGAGATGAGAAGCATCAATCATCAGTTTTTCGTTGCAACACCTTAGTTGTTCATTGATTGCTTTCTCATATGTGCCTTGACCACGGGCCTTCAGCACACCGAGCAAGGGAGCCAGCAACCTTGGGTCCAAGCTGGCGAGCTTTTGCTCAAGCCAGATGGGCCCCGTGTTCAAGCTGGCGACCTCAGGGTCTTGAACTTGGGTCTTCTGCATCCCAGTCATAAGCGTCCCAGTCCAACGCTCCATCCACTGCGCCACCACCTGGTCAGGCAGTTTGGCAGATTTCTAAGACATGATACACATTCAACAAAGTGGTCTGAGCCACTGCTTACTAAACTGCTTCTTCTTCAACCTTCAATTCCTGTTGTTTAGTTTGGCTCATTGTGCCTGATACATTATTCACTCAGGAAATTGATTTGGTGTGGTCAAGAGGAGGCAATCTTTAGTCTCCTCTGACAATATGTTTCCTTTGGATATACGTACTCTCTCTCAAATATTACTGTGACATTGAAGTTTAGCTGTGGATATGACTACGACAAAGTACATATGGGTCAACAGTACTACTTAACATCTCTCAGCAGATAGATATATCCACATGTCAGATCTGCCTGAGCTAGGACCACAATACTCTATCCTAGCCATAAGAGTTATCATGATGAAGTGGGGAAAAAATGAGCAAAGGGTCAAAACAACTGAATTTTAGGAGATTTTGTGTCTAACTATGTAAACTTAAATAAATCTTTGTATTTATGTGACCTGAGTTTCTTCATCTACAACTCTTGGGCAAATTATCTGTAAAGTGTCTTTTCAGATCTAAGAATACATCATTTTAGATATAAGTTAATTGACATCAGGAAATTTATATTCTTTTATTTATTCATCCCAGACTAGTACAATGCTAGAACCTTGCAAGATAAAGTGATCAAAGTTCTGAACTGTGAATCCAGAGACATCAGTTTGAGTTCTATCCCTGTTCCCAGTGATTTCTATAACTACAGAAAAATCATTTGCTTAATTTATTTACCTGTAGGGGATGCTCTTAAAGGTACTTTGGGGGGGAATGGTTAAGATACTGACAATATTATTTATATGCCAATAGGACAATATATCTCTTGAATTTTTTCCTCTTTATTTAGCCTTTTACTTTGTCAAGGGATATCTTCAAAGGAGATTTGCTCAGGTATCAAATCTCCACTATTTATCCTCAGTGTAAAATTGTCTTCCATTGAGTAGGAGAAGAGCAATTTTAAATTCTGCATGTGAATAACATTTACCTAGAAAGGCTTTACAATTTTTTTGTGTGGGGGTAGTTGTTTTCCCCATGTCTTTCTATGATGCAATTGGGGGACTTGCATTAAGTTTATGAAGCCTGGTATGATTGATTGTGTTTCTAGTGGCTGGACACTTTGCTAGGAGCTTTGGTTATGTCTTAGAAAATCACACTAATTGAATCTGAAGACACTGATGTGCATTCTCAAGAGTCTGACTCTTGGGGTTTTCATCTAGGTCAGGGTTTATAAATTAAGGGATGATTTTTTTCCTTAAGTCAGTAAATAAAATTAATCAGTGGTCTTACATTGCATTCTCACTTCTGTTGCTCAGTCAACCTGTGATTCAAGCAGCATTTTTATCCACTTTAAAGCTAATGTTTTGTGGTAGTTGACAATCTATTTATTAAAACCAGAAGATGGGAACATAGTGTTTTGAAAACAATTTCTGAGATCACTAAAATTGTATAGAAAAATGACCTTCAAACATATGTCTCAGAAGTTGTCAGAGAACATATGTTTACTATAATTTCTTTTGTACAGAATGTAATGTAATATTTTCCAAGAGCCTCAGAGAAAAAGCAATTTTAAAATGACAAAATGATGTTGTCTTTTTAATTTTATTTGCTTATTCATCCACTTCTGCAAAAATATCAAGCATCTACTCTGCACTAGGCACAGGCACAGGTACTATATGATATAGTAAGAAGCTCAAGGGCATTGGCAGCAGAAAAACCTGTATCTGCTTATCTGAATTCTGTTTTGCCACTTATTAGGTAGATATAAGAAAAATAATCTTTAAAACTTCAAGTCGTTTGTTTGTTTGTTTTTGGCAATCGAATTTTAAGAAAACAAAGCAGCTATTAGAAATCAGTCCATAGGAAAGGTCACAATATTAGAATAAGAAGTTGATACCCTTATGTATGCCTCCTTCATGGTATTATTGGTATGGTTTTGAGAACTATGAAAGTTAAATGTATGACATCCAAATTATATAGCTATTTTATATTATGTTAGTCTCTTTTCACTAGTGAGAGATGAGACTGAAAATATAGATTGCTCTCAGATAACAGAAGATTTTGAATACTGTGGTATTATGTCTGTAATATCAATTTCTGTATAATAGCACAGGGCTTTCCTGAGCACTTGTGGATGTTTAATAATTTGGTTGTAGTGAGTGAAAATAAATAAACAAGCAATATAAAATTATTGAATAGCTAAGAAATATATTGAACATGCTGTATACAGAGATCTTGCTTTAGATGAGAAGTTGGTCTAGATAAACTTTATTGGAAAAAAAATACTTTGCAAAGCCAGAGAATAGGAGCAAAGCCTACTAAAGTGTGAAGTATGGTTTATTGAAGATGAAAACATGAACAGGACTCCCAAGCTCTCATCCCACAGAGAGGAATGTTTGGTTGAAGTGTGGTTAGATACCCAGTGGAAAGTGCTTCAGCAGAGAGAACCTATTACTATTTTGATTTATAGTTCTATAGAGAAGCTGGGGCAGGGGTAAAGAACACTTGATCCATACTGTAATAAAAAGAGCTTCTGCTGAGGAAACTTGAGCTGTGAACATCAGGAACTCACACAACAGTTTTTTAGGTTAGTTTGCATACTATCACTAGTATTAATGAGAGCTCCTTCAGGACTGGAGTGCTTCTGGGCTACATAAGGGAGAGAGGGAGCCAGCAGGATTGTCCAATAAATTGATTGTCTTTCCTTCATGTATCATTTGTGTTTTGGAACTGGTACAGCTTTCTTGATGCTGCTGGGATCCAGGAGATTTGGTATTAGAAAGAGCCCAGGTTTGTTTCTCATTTTGTTAATGACTGTACAAAAGACACTAACTACTGTGAAGAATTGCTGTTTTTGGAGAATTTCTTGAAATAGTCTGAGTTTAGATTCAGTTTAAGAAGAAGGTCTTAGGAAGTCACAATGAGAAGGTAGACAAAGTAAAGTGGATGTTGAAGAGAAATCCTCAGGAAGAATTGTAATATTAGATATACATATTTTTAAAAATTGATGTCTATGTTATGATAGAAATAAAGAACTGATTTTGGCTACTTTGGGGATGGATTTGCCTAGAGTTGAGTTACTTACAAATGTTAAGACTGCATAGTAGTAGCTTGGAGGAAAGAGAGTATTATTCACAAGCTTTCTGGTTTTGTTTCTTAGGTTTAGCTTTCTTGAATTAGGCTATAGTCTCATTAGCTGCTTCACTGGATTGGGCAGAATAAAACATAAAACATGGAATGGATGTTAATGAGGCCCTTCTGCAGGTTGGATTTGTTCTTAGTTTGGGAGCTAAAATGCCAGTGATATTTCTACATTTCTACAGAATAGATTCAAGATAATCTTGGACATAATTAGTTTCTCTTGGCTAACTAAAGCTAAGAAAAACCCAAATTTTTACTGTCAGACATGTTTTCTCTTAATTATAAATACTTGTATGCAAGTTAATTTGTGTGGGCTTAATTTATTTACATATATTTACATTTGCCTTGTTAAAATGTTCTTCTCAAGTGTTGTTTGCAACTGTTTGAGCATTTTAAGTCCTTTTGGAAAATGAAAATATTTTTGTTGCCAAATAAGAATAAATTTAGAAATCCCAAAGTTTGGATTGCATTTAACTAGTCTCTAAACATGGGAAATATTTTATGCTGTATGCCAGTATGTAACCAACAAATAAAAACAAAGCTGCAAAGTGAGCAGTCAGTCTCTTCTCTCATGCCTGTACCCTCCCATCTGTACCCACACCAAACCTTTATGGAGTCAGTGTACTCAAAGTAAAAACACCACTACCACCCTCACATAAAAACTTGCAAGAAAAATGCAAGGTGGACATAAATTTTGGTTTCACGCTTTTGAAAATCCAATCATTGGTCTGAAGCACCCCAAATATGTATGAATAATGATCATTGCCCTCAACAAACTTATCAACTAAAACTTCAAAGAATTGCTTATTATCATTCTGATAGAAATCCATGACTCCTAAAACTTCCTGTGTTATTTTTTTTATACTATCATAATAAGCTAGTTGTCATTTGTTGAGCCCTAATTTATCACTAGGCAATTTGCTTATGCATCATTTCATTCAAAGTCATATAGTCACCAGTCATGTAGATAATATTGCACACAACTAACAGATAGAAGAAAGAGCCTTTAAGAAATTGACAAACTTTCCAAGCCCCGTTTGACTTGAAGACTTTATTTATTTAATTGTCCTCTTTCAAGTAATTGAATTAATTAACATATCCTTAAGAGTGAGGCCTATATAATAGAGGATTATAGAGAAAAAATTTTTATATTTTATATAGAAAACACTGGTCTTTTATAAGAAAAAATACATGATAGAATAGTCACAGTGAAACATGCATACAGAAGACTCTCCTATTAAAAAAATGCAGGGGTTCATGAAATAAATAAACCAGAGATAAAGTTTAACTACTTTGCAATATCTTTTTTTTTCTTCTTTTCCAAGTGAGAAGAAGGTAGATAGACAAATTCCCGCATTCACCCCAACCAAAATCCACCTGGCACCCCTGTCTGGAGCAGATGCTCTGCCCATCAGGGGCTATGCTTGCCACCAAGCTATTTTTAGCTCCTGAGGCTGAGGCTCCAAGGAGCCATCCTCAGTGTCCAGAGCTGATTCACTTGAAACAATTGAGCTGTGGGAGGGGGAGAAAGAGAGAGAGAGAGAGAAGAAAGAGAAGCAGATTCTTGCTTCTCCTGTATACCCTGATCGAAAAATGAACCCAGGACATCCACACACCAGACTGACACTCTATTATGAGCCAACCAGCCAGGGCTTGTTTGTAATATCTTAATATCCAGTCTAATGCCACTGGAGGATTTCATACTACATCCAAAGAGATGTGAACTCACTGAATTGATCTTCTTTATTTTAATCACTTGATAATGGCCAATTAAGAAATAGAAAATTATTAAAATAGCTTTGCATTTTATCCAAGCATTATGATCTGAAAAAATATCAATCTAATTAAGTTTATTATTCACCTTAATGCCAGAAACTGTATTGAGCAGAAAAACTAATTTTTTTTACCTACATTGTTGAATTCTAAATTGAGGATGATTTAGGTTTTAGAAGTTAGATCTTGAAATGACATCAGAGTAATGGTGGTGTGAGAGATAACCCTAACCTTTCCCCTTGAAATCTGACCAACCAAACTATTGACCAAGGCTAAAATAAAATTCTTGCAACTAAATTAGTGGCATGTATTACTTTTACTCACAAGTAATTAATGAAAACTCATCATTCCTCTCTCCCTCCCCTTAGAAACTGTTAAAGAAATTAGGAGCAGAATCATACAAATGATGTAGAAATGGAGAAAAATTTGTCAATTTAGAAAATCATGGGTATAGAGCTAATGACTAACACAAATACACTTCTCGCCACCAAATATTTGATTCACTTTCCTCCATGCCCAAGAAATACATTACTTCCTCTCCAAGAAAGACAGTTCACTCACTCCTTCAAGCTCAAAGTCACTAACTAGGTCATGCATGGTAGTCTCTAATACTGTAAGTACTAACATGGCTCCTTTATACCCAAGGTTCTATGAAGTAGAAACAAAAGTTTTATAGCATTAAAAAAAACCAGTAGAATAAAATTTAGGAACCACAATTCCACTCATAAGGAAAAGGATTGAAACACACAGCAATTTTACTAAGCTGTTGAATGTATAAAACCCCACTGATTAAAATTTTAAGAATACCTATCCTGGGGATGAAGAATCTTGCTTAACTAGGTCCTTAAACTGCTTCCTGCAGCTCTTGTGTTCAATATTCTTTATGATTCTTGACTCCATACTCTGGGAGATTCTTTTTTTTTTTGTTATCTTCCTTGGCCAGATTTGAAAGAGCAATGGAAAATATGCATTTGTTGGTAACAGTAGTTTCTCAGCCTGCTTTCACCCTGTAGAAATTTAAGGGCGCATGGGTTATTCAAGAATTCATACAGAAAATTTTATTGTCCAAACTGATGGTATTTCTTTTTAACCATAATATCTTATAAACATATTTAGCTTTTGATCAATTTCATTCCAGTAAGAAACACATGTCAATAAACAGACACATGATTTTCTTTGTGATATTTATTTTTTGTTAACTAAATCACAGATATTTTGAGCCTATGAAATTCTGGTGAGAGAATCACATTTTAAACATTTTTCAGGGAAGGATTTTGTAGAATTGCTAGTATTTCCTCAATACCACCCTAATTCATTTAATCAGTTAATTTTTTCAGATATTTAAAAACGGTCTGTGATGACCAGAGTCTTGGTTTGATCTTTGTCACAGGCTGTGATTTGATTGGCCTTTGTTATTCAATATATTTTCAAATTTTTTACTTACTGTTTTCACTTATAGTTGCTTTACCCAGTCCTACAAAACCCCAAATTTTGGACCCATTATTTTTTTCATTCTTGCTTGTAAACTGGTCTCTTTTTCAACTAATTTTTCTGTCAAGTGCTGCCAGTAGCAGCCATCACATATTATTGGTGAACTATTTTTTCTGTAAAGCTAGAAATTTATTGGGTACATTACCTGTATTTCAAATCACCAAAGGTGACATTTTTACCAAATGCTCTACTTTTGTACTTTCAGGGGACAATTTTTATCAATAAAGAAGATTAAGGTATTCTGCTATAAGAACCAATCTCCAAATCTGAGTGCTTCAAACAATAGTTCTTTCTCTCTCTCTCTCTCTTTCTCTCTCTCTCACTTTCTCCCTTTCTCTCCATGCTCATTATGATCCAGTGGAGGGACTTTACTCATTTAGTGAAGGGTCACCATCTCAAACACTGTTTATCTCTTTGCTAACTCAAAGGGAAAATAAAAGCTGTTCTTATACCATCAATGAAATTTTCAGCTCGAGAAACTTCCACTCATTGGTCAGAATGATAAAGAAACAAATCCCATCACAGAGAGAATTTTACCATGCGCTCTAAAGAATGGAGAAAGAAATACTTGGGGAATATTTAATGACATTCACACTCTTTTCTCTCAAATCTTATATTCAATTTCTCAGGAAATACTATTGGATTTTGATTTTTAAAATATTCAGAATTTGACTATTTTTCACCATCTCTATCACTCCATCCTAGCCCTGCCTCATTTCAATACTTCCCAACCTTCTTTTTGAAGCACTATTGTATAATTTTCCTAGCTAAGGAAAATCCTTTTAATTTAATTGGATAAACTTTGAGTGTTTCTTTGACGCAAGTTATTATATTAGTCACTAGGATAAAGCCTGAAGTTAGCAAAAAGAAAGAAGAAAGGAAGGTGCAAAGATGAAGAAAAAAATGTCCCTTAACTTCTAATATTTTATAATAATCAATAAAAAGTATAGGGCTTGGAAGAAGAAACATAAAATCTAAAAGGACATTTGGAGTAATTTTTTTCTGTGAGTAATGCAATGTTGACAATAAATTTCAAGGCCCATAGCTGGTTGGTTGAGCAGTAGAGCATCGGCCTGGCATGTAGAAGTCCCAGGTTCGATTCCCAGTCAGGGCACACAGGAGAAGCGACCATCTGCTTCTCCACCCTTCCCCCTTTTCTCTTTCTCTCCCCCTCCCGCAGCCATAGCTTGAAGGTTTCAAGCAAAGTTGACCCCTGGTGCTGAAGATGGCTCCATGGCTTCACCTTAGGCACTGAAGTAGCTCGGTTGCCAAGCAACAGAGCTGTAGCCCCAGATGGGCAGAGCATTGTTCAACTAGGGGGTTTGCCAGGTGGATTCTGGTTGAGGTGCATGCGGGAATCTGTTTCTCTGTCTCCCTATTTCTCACTTAATAAAAGTAATTCAAAGTTTAAAGAAATATTTTAAATTATTTTGCCCAATTTTCATATTAAGTAGATGAATAACTCAATGCTCAAAGCATAAAGTTGTTACAAAGTAGGGAGGTTTAGTTGTAAAGTGATGGGATTCCACTCCAGTGGAAAATGGGCCAAAGTAAGGTCAAGGAGTGACCTGGATTAGAAGAAATGAGACATCTCATAGCTTTAGTATAGGAAATATCAGCAGAGAGGTATAGAAGTGAGAGCAAGCAGACTTCAGACTAGAGAGGATATACCAGGAAGTCAAATGTGGTGGAAAGGGTCTGCCATTGACGAATGCATTTATCAATTAGTCCTTATAGGCAAGTGGATACTGTTATGTCATAGTTGATCAGTCCATAGGAACACTGACTTTAAAAACTAGGTATGTTGCCATGTGTTTTTGGTCTGTTTCGGGTATATCTAAGTCAAGATAAAAGCTAGGCAGGAATTTAAAGCTAGAGCTAAATTCAGTATGATTCCACTCTCAGTAAGGCTTTTTGAGCCCAGTAGTCTCAGTCACACTAGAAACCAAGCTTAGGATAGAAAGACATTCAGTCTTCTCTGTTTCTGAGGATACCTAAGTAATGGATGCTTGAGTCATATTGGATTAAAGTATAATAAGGCCAAGAATGAAGCTGAAGTAAGGAATTGAAGTTTGAGAAGTCAGTGACTGACTCAGTGATCTGTCTCAGATTATGTGAAGATTTAATGGGATCAAAGAAGAAAAAAATTGATTTTTCTGACTACACTTTATCTTGAGATTTTTCTATTATACCATATTTTTAAAAGACTTTTAAAAGAAATACAATCAAAGTAAAGGAGAAGGCAAAGCAATAATTAATTTACTTAACTTTCATGACAGTTTTAAATATCTTTTAAATATCAGGGAATTGAGACCCATGTGTTTCAATGTTATGCTCCCTGGACGTCACATCACACAGATGACTTGTTGAGGCACGGCTGCAGCCTGACTTTCTTGTCTGACAAGACAGTACATCCACCTACTGTCCTATCTCTTCTAACTTTAACTAAACGTACATGTGTTCTTGTTTTGCTTTTGTTATTTCTGCCTGAACTCATCATTCCCGTATTTGGACCCTTTTTATTACTCCAAAATGTCTTTAGAGTGGGATAGCTTTAAAAGATTGCATTATGGGCTTTAGACTCAAATATATGTGCTTGATTTTAAGTACAATTGAGCAAAGTATTTAGGATTTTTGGTGCATTTTTCTCAAATAGAGATAATAACACTGGTAGGAACTGAGGAGCACCGTAAAGAGGAGGGGGCCCCATTGCTTAACGAGTAATGGTTCCAGGGCAACACTTGAATTTATTATTTCTGATCTTCACTCATGGAGAAGCAGGAGTGGATATATTTTCTCACTTCTAATTGGAAAAACAACACTTAGTCTGCAAAGTCAGCTCTTCCTGCCTTTTCTAGGTTTACTTTGGCATATTTTTTGCATATAAAATTTTCATCTCCTTATCAGCTCAAAAGAAACTCCATAGTCTGTACTCCTGCAGTGAAGAGGTAGGGTGTAGGGTGTCATGGAAGAAAGGGCAGTTCATCAGTTGCTGTGACGTGGTGGGTAGCATAAAACCAGAGGGAAGAAATAGAAAGACTACATTGTCCTTGGTTCTAATCTGCACTATATGACCACCATGTACCCCCTTCTTCCATATCTGCTATTTTAATGGGTATTTGATTTCTATATCTCAAAAAATATATAAAATTTAAAGGACAACAGGCTGTCAAACCCAACAAACACCAACCCAAGTGTTTGCTTTTAAGAAAATACAAACTTTCATGCAAAGTATCTGGTATAAAACTTAGTAGGACAGTTTCAATAAATAATATAATAAATATGAAATAATATATGATCCTTTTTCATCACTGTTTGCATGTAACTTCTTCATTAATATTAATACTGTTTAATGCTTTTTAGAAATTGTAAAAAACGCCATGGCTGGTTGACAGCCAGGGCACACAAGAGAAGCTCCCACTTGCTTCTCCCCCCTCCACCCTCTCTTTTCTCTCTATCTCCTTGTAAAGCCAGTAGCCAGGGCCACCATCACAGCAGCCTGGCTCATGCAGGTTGGCATTAGATTCGGACAGTCGATAATGAAACAACGGAGCCAAGAACTGGTGAGCCATCAGCTTTAATTCTAGCTTGCACCCGGCGGGCAAGCAAAAACACACACTGGGCTCCAAAACCCACTCATTCAGTGCTCACAAAGCTACTGACTTATCCGAGTTTCCTAGAATCAAAGGTTCCTAGTTCACCAGACTTATTTTCCTCTGTTCCCCATCTCCTCCAGCACAAACTCTGCACAAACTGGCTTCTCCCTCATCATTCTGCCATCTTGGCTGCTTCTACTGGCCTCCACGTGGCCTTAATCTGCTCTCCTCTCTAATACCTCAGGAACCGAGAGAGAGAAAGCTACTGGTCTGTCCCACTTTATAGTGTAGAAATTCAAACCCTTAATCCAATCTACAAACAAGAAAGTCTCTGATACAAAGTCACCCATCTGAGCCATAATGGGATTCCTCAGGAGAGCGTACCACCCCACATCATCCAATCAGTCAAGGGTGTGGGGAAAAGCTTACTCTTAAAACTAAGCCTTAGGCTATAATGACCCGGCCTGCTTATATTATAGACTTTCCCCCATACCCATTCTAAACATAAGGGCAAATAATATCACCTGGGTGACGAGCTTCCATGTGGGCAGCACCATCTTTAACAAAGTGAGCATATTTTATTTAATCTGCCCAACACTCTTCTCCCCTCTCACAGCCAAGGCTCCTTTGGAGCAAAGTTGGCCAGGGCACTGAGGACGGCTCCATGACCTCCACCTCAGGCACTAGAATGGCTCCCAGATGCCCCAGATGGGCGGAGCATCACCCCCTTGTGGGCATGCCAGGTGGGTCCTGGAGGGCACATGCAGGAGTTTTTCTCTCTGCCTCCCTGCTACTCATTTCAGAACAATACAAAAAAGAAAAAAAAAGGCAGAAAGATTTATATCCAAACCCTGATTAGTGTACCATTTACAGTGCTAATTTCTATTTAGACATTGTCTCTAACATTTGCTTTAGACCAGTAGGGTTGGTCATAATTGCCTCAGAATTACTGTACCAGTTCACACTAACTAGCTGGTGAGCAGGAGTAACATTAATTCAGTTTTTCTAAAAGTAAACTCAACTATGATTCTTAAATCTGGAATTGTTTTAATTAAGTTCATGTGTTACAAATTAAAGAAACCAAGACATGCTAACTTACAAAAGTAGAATTCTTTTTTCTCAGAGTCCTTTAACATCTCATGGAAAACAAGGAACAATTAGAGAACCAGGCCTTAGGAAGGGAGATTTGGGAACAACAGCAGAAAATACGGTAAACCGTTTTGTCATTGTGCAATTGGTCTCCTCTCCAATCCGCTCTCCTTTCCCAGTCAGCCTAACACTGAAAAGTCCCTTTTTTGAGTTTTACTGTCATAATTTGAATTATTTATCCAGATGAGTCAATAAATATTTTGTCACTAACAGCTTAACCCTGTGACTTAATATGTTAAGCAGACATTTCAAAAGTTGTTTCCCATAAATCCTTGAAAACAAAGAGGTTATTTGAATATAACCTAATAAGATAATTTTTGAGTAAATTATTAATAGATTCTTCATGTTGCTCAATTTCTGTTGTAGGAAGGTAAACAATAAGATCTATGTAGCATAGGACGAGGGAAGCAAGATGGCGACGGAGTAGGCGAACGTACCAACTTCCAAATCCCAGAAGCAAAGTGGATTATAACTCAATTTAAAGAACCATCACCTGGATAAACCAACTATGAACTAAACTAAGTGAACTCTTCAACCAAGGAACACAGAAGAAGCCACATTGAGACTGGTAGGAATAGCAAAAACGCGAAGAGGGCTGCCCAGCTCCCCGGAGCAAACGGCAGCCCGGAGAGACCCGCGGGGCGGGAGGAAAGTTTGGCGGAGAGGGACGGACCTGGGTCCCAGGAACCAAACCCCAGCCTGCAGTCCTAGAGCCTAGAAGAGGTGTTTGGACAGTTTTGAGCTGTGAAACAAGTGAGGGAGCTCCCAGGCCTACAGTGTGGAATATTAGGTCCCATCCTACTCTGCTGAGGGCTGCTTAAGGGCATGGTGGGCGGCAGGACGCTGAAAGGCGGTTCTGTCGGCATGGGCAGAGGCCAAGCCGGTGGAAGAACGGTCTAGCCCAGAGGGCCAGAGGGGACGCGCAAAAGTGGTCCGGAGGCTGCGAGCCCGCCTTTAATCCCACTTACGGGGACAAACCAGGAGGCCAGGAACGGGCAGGCCCTGTGCAAGCCGGCCCAGACCGCGGGGACCGGGCTAGGACCAGGGACGGGCAGGGGCTCGCGGCTGAGCTGAAGCTACCAGCCCCCCTCCACCCTCCCACCCCCGGGCCGGAGAAACCGCGGTAGGACAGTATACGTGCGCGAGCGGGCTCCAAGCGCAAGAACGGGGTAGAACCCGAGACAAGTGAAAGCTCACAGCTGAGTTCACACTACTATCCCTGCCCGGCCGGAGAAACAGCGGATTGCATTTATACGTGCACGAGCGGCCTCTGGACGCGGGGGCGGGGTAGAGTCAGGGACAAGTGGAAGTACGCAGCTGAGCGGAAGCCAGCAAACACACCCGCCCCAATAAACCTTATTTGCGACCCTGCGCAGAAGGGCCCTGGCCTCGAGGGCGGGCTAAATCTCCGGACGGGCAAAAGCTTACAGCTGAGAGCACGTCAAAAGCCCCGCCTAACCCGTGGAACTGTAGCGAGCAGGTTACGACTGCTGGTTCTGGGCGGAAGTCCGGAAATAGGCTGGGTCCGCAGCTGAGCAAAGGTGCTCACCTCTACCCTTGGTACTAAGTCTTGTGGCTTCAGTGACAGCCCCTCCCACGGAGGAGAGGCAGAAATCACAGCAAAAGCCACAGTGGGCCGACTCTGGCAACACTCATACCCAACCACCCTAGGCACCGGCAGAGGAGGTGGGGGGCCTGCTGATAGACCACACCTAGAGAACAAAAAGGCAACACCTACTGGACTCCAGTGGCGACAACTTGCTTATACACAGAAAATATGGGCAGGCAGAGGAATGCAAACCAAATGAATCAAGAGAAATCCCCAGAGAAGGACCTGAATGAACCAGATATAACCAAATTACCAGAAGCAGAATTTACAATAATGATAGTTAGGATGTTCAAAGAAATTAGACAACAATGGATAGTCATTATGAACACCTAAATAAAGAGATAACAAGTATAAAAAATGAAATTGAAATAATAAAAAAGAATCAGACAGAAATGACAAATACAGTATCAGAACTGAAGACCACAATGGAAGGAATTAAAAGCAGGATGGATGACGCTGAGGATCGAATAAGCGAGTTAGAGGACACAATAAACAAAGGCACAGAAGCAGAGAAGAAAAAGGAAAAGAGACTTAAAAAATGTGAGGAAACTCTAAGGGAGCTTTGTGACAACATGAAGAGAAACAACATTCGCATCATAGGGGTGCCTGAAGAAGAGGAGAGAGGACAGGAAATGGAAACTTTGTTCAATCAAATCATAGCAGAAAACTTTTCTAAAGTAAGGCTGGGAAACACTCTACACATTCAAGAAGCACACAGAACTCCATTAAAGAGAAACCCAAAAGGATCTACACCAAGACACATCATAGTTAAAATACCAAAGCTAATGGATAAAGAAAAAATTTTAAAAGCTGCTAGAGAAAAAAAGGCTATCACCTACAAAGAAGCCCACATAAGGTTGACATCGGACTTCTCAACAGAAACACTTGAGCCAAAAGGGAATGGCAAGATATAATCAAAGTAATGCAGAACAAGAACCTACAACCAAGACTACTTTATCCAGCAAGGATAACGTTTAAAATTGAAGGAGAAATAAAGAGCTTCCCAGAAAAAGAAAGCCTCAAGGAATTCATAAAAACCAAACCAACTCTGCAAGAGATACTAAGGGGCCTCTTGTGAACAGTTTAAAGGGAGGAATGAATAGAGCAAAAGAAGAATACAGCTTTAAAGAATAAAATGGCAATAAACAACTACATATCAATAATAACCTTAAATATAAATGGATTAAATGATCCAATCAAAAGACATAGGGTAGCTGCATGGATAAAGAAACAGGACCCATACATATGCTGTCTACAAGAGACACACCTTAAAACAAAAGATGCTCATAGACTGAAGGTAAAAGGATGGGAAAAAATATTTCATGCAAATGGAAATGAAAAAAAAGCAGGGGTAGCAATACTTATATCAGACAAAATGGACTTTAAAACAAAGGCTGTAGTAAGAGATAAAGGAGGACACTACATAATGATAAAGGGAACAATTCAACAGGAAGATATAACTATTTAAATATCTATGCACCAAATATAGGAGCCCCGACATACATAAAGCAGACTTTGATGGATATAAAGGGCGAGAATAACAGCAATACTATCATAGTAGGGGATTTCAATACCCCTCTAACAACAGTGGATAGATCCTCAGGAAAGAAAATTGATAAAGAAACAGCAGACTTAAAGGAGACACTAGATCGACTTGATTTAATAGACATATTCAGAAAATTTCACCCTAAAACAGTAGAATATACATTCTTCTCAAGCGCTCATGGTACGTTTTCTAGGATAGACCACATTTTAGGACACAACAATAGCCTCAATAAATTTAAAAAGATTGAAATCATATCAAGCATTTTCTCTGATCACAATGCCATGAAACTAGAAATTAACCACAAAAGAAAAAATGAAAAATACTCAAACACTTGGAAACTAAATAGCATGTTATTAAATAATGAATGGATTAACAATGAGATCAAAGAAGAAATAAAAAAGTTTCTAGAAACAAATGATAATGATCATACATCAACTCAAAATTTATGGGACACACCAAAAGCAGTTCTGAGAGGGAAGTTTATTGCACTACAGGCATATCATAAGAAGCTAGAAAAAGATCAAATAAGCAACCTGACCTGGCATTTAAAAGAACTAGAAAAACAACAACAAATAAAACCCAAGACAAGTAGAAGAAAGGAAATAATAAAGGTCAGAGCAGAAATAAATGACATAGAGGCTAAGGAAACAATACAGAGGATCAATGAAACCAGAAGCTGGTTCTTTGAAAAGGTAAACAAGATTGATGAACCTTTAACTAGACTCACCAAGGAAAAAAGAGAGAGGACTCAAATAAATAAAATTAGAAAGGACAGTGGAGAAATAACAACGGACACAACAGAAATACAAAGCATTGTAAGAAAATACTATGAAGAACTATATGCCAAAAAATTAGAAAATCTTGGTAAAATGGACAAATTTCTTGAATCATATAACCTTCCAAAAATCAATCGGGAAGAATCAGAACACCTAAACAGACCAATTACAACAAATGAGATCGAAACAGTTATCAAAAAACTCCCAAAAAAGTAAAGTCCTGGGCCTGATGGCTTCACAAGTGAATTCTATCAAAAATTCAAAGAAGAACTAACTCCTATCCTTCTCAAGCTATTTCAAAAAATTCAAGAGGAAGGAAGACTTCCAAAATCCTTTTATGAGGCGAGCATAATTCTGATCCCAAAGCCGGGCAAAGACAACACAAAGAAAGAAAATTATAGGCCTATATTCCTGATGAATTTAGACGCTAAAATTCTCAACAAAATATTAGCCAACTGGATCCAGCAATATATGAAAAAAACATACACCACGATCAAGTGGGATTTATTCTGGAGAGGCAAGGCTGGTTCAATATTCGCAAATCAATCAATGTGATTCATCACATAAACAAAAGGAAGGACAAAAATCACATGATAATTTCAATAGATGCAGAAAAGGCATTTGATAAAATCCAGCACCCATTCATGCTCAAAACTCTCAGTAAAGTGGGGGTACAGGGATCATTCCTTAACATGATAAAGGCCATCTACGATAAACCGACAGCAAACATCATACTAAATGGACAAAGATTAAAAGCAATCCCCTTAAGATCAGGAACCAGGCAGGGTTGCCCACTTTCACCACTCTTATTCAACATAGTTCTGGAAGTCCTAGCTACAGCAATCAGACAAGAAGAAGAAATAAAAGGCATCCAAATTGGAAAAGAAGAAGTAAAACTGTCACTATTTGCAGATGATATGATATTGTATATTGAAAACCCTAAAGTCTCAGTCAAAAAACTACTGGTCCTTATACATGAATTCAGCAAGGTGGCAGGATATAAAGTTAATACTCAGAAATCAGAGGCATTTCTATACACCAACAATGAAATATCAGCAAAAAAAATTAAGGAAACAATCCCCTTCACTATTGCAGCCAAAAAAATAAAGTACCTAGGAGTAAATTTAACCAAGGAGGTTAAGGACTTGTACTCGGAAAATTATAGAACATTGATAAAAGAAATCAAGGAAGATACAAACAAGTGGAAGCACATACCGTGCTCATGGCTAGGAAGAATAAACATCACTAAAATGTCTATATTACCCAAAGCAATTTATAAATTCAATGCAATACCAATTAAAATACCAATGACATACTTCAAAGATATAGAACACACATTCCAAAAATTTATATGGAACCAAAAAAGAACACGAATAGCCTCAGCAATCTTAAAAAGAAAAAATAAAGCAGGAGGTATCACTCTTCCAGATATCAAGGTATACTATAAGGCCATTATACTCAAGACAGCCTGGTACTGGCATAAGAACAGGCACATAGATCAATGGAACAGAACAGAGGACCCAGAAATAAACCCACAGCTTTATGGACAACTGATATTTGACAAAGGAGGAAAGAACATACAATGGAGTAAAGACAGCCTCTTTAACAAATGGTGTTGGGAAAATTGGACATCTACCTGCAAAAAAATGAAACTAGACCATCAACTTACACCATTCACAAAAACAAACTCAAAATGGATAAAAGACTTAAATGTAAGCCATGAAACCATAAGCATCTTAGAAGAAAACATAGGCAGCAAGCTCTCCGACATCTGTAGCAGCAGTATATTTGCCGATTCATCTCCACGGGAAACTGAAATAAAAGGCAAGATAAACAAATGGGACTATATCAAACTAAAAAGTTTTTGCACAGCTAAAGACAATAGTAACAGAATAAAAAGACAAACCACACAATGGGAGAACATATTGGACAGCACATCTGATAATGGGTTAATAACTAAAATTTATAAAGAACTTATAAAACTCACACCAGGAAGACAAACAACCCAATCAAAAAATGGGCGAAAGAAATGAATAGAAATTTCTCCAAAGAGGACATACAGATGGCCAATAGGCATATGAAAAAATGCTCAACATCACTAATCATTAGAGAAATGCAAATTAAAACCACAATGAGATATCACCTCACACCAGTCAGAATGGCACTTATCAGCAAAACAGCACAGAATAAGTGCTGGCGAGGATGTGGAGAAAAGGGAACCCTTCTGCACTGCTGGTGGGAAGGCAGACTGGTGCAGCTACTGTGGAAAACAGTTTGGAGATTCCTCAGAAAATTAAAAATCGAACTGCCTTTTGACCCAGCTATCCCACTTTTAGGAATATACCCTATGAACACCATAGCACTGTTCGAAAAGAAGAAATGCGCCCCCATGTTCGTGGCAGCATTGTTCACAATAGCGAAGATCTGGAACAGCCCAAGTGTCTGTCAGAAGATGAGTGGATTAAAAAGCTATGGTACATATATACTATGGAATACTACTCGCCATAAGAAACGATGACATCGGATCATTTATACCAAAATGGATGTACCTTCATAACATTATACGGAGTGAAATATGTAAATCAGAAAAAAAGAAAAACTGAGAACAGCAGATTTCATACATAGGTGGGACATAAAAGTGAGAATATGAGACATGGACAAGAGAGTGGTGGTTTTGGGATGGGGGGAGGGAGGGAAGAGTGGGATAGGGAGGAGGGGAGGGACACAGGGAAAACCAGATTGAAGGTGACAGAGGACAATTTGACTTTTGGTGATGGGTATGCAACACAATTGAATGATAAGATAACCTGGAGATGTTTTCATTGTACATATGTACCCTGATTTATTGGTGTCACCCCATTAGAATTAATAATAATAAAATATATATATATAAATAAAAAAATATGAAAAAAAAATAAAAGATCTATGTAGCATATATATATATATATATATATATATATATATATATATATATATATATATATATATATATACCTTTGTTTCTACAAATATCAAAAAAAAAAAATTTATTGTCTTTTGTTTTGTATCCCTCCTCAATAAAAAAATTTGACATTCCCAACTAGTATTGCTTTCTGGTATTATTTTTCTGATAATAAATAAATTTTTCATTATCATCATCATTGTTTAAAGTGTTTCAAATGTGTTTTAATAAACATGTCATTTAGACAAATATAAATCATTCTAAAATTTTCTGGAATTAATATGCTGCCGATTTATGCCTATGCTATTTTAATCAGTTATATATTCTCTTTTTAACCTATATAAATTCTACTAAATTTTAATATCAATCTTACCTAAGTAGAAAATTGGTAATAAAGAGCTTATGTAGTTATAGGCTCAAATGTCACTGTATTTTTTCTATTCTTTAGTCTTCACTCCATCCCTTTTACCTCTTTTGATTATGTTTTTAGAGCTGGCTATTGAAAATTGGGTGTTATTCACCATTCAGCTCTGGGCATTAAAATTCAGTGTTTTGTTCAAGAGAATGAACAATGTAGTTAGTCTGACATAAATTCAACTTAAAAATTTTTTTTTAAATTTCTTTTTATTTTATTAATTTTAGAGAGGAGACACACACACACACACACACACACATACACACACACACAGAGAGAGAGAGAGAGAGAGAGAGAGAGAGAGAGAGAAGGGGGGGAGGAGCTGGAAGCATCAACTCCCATATGTGCCTTGACCTGGCCAGTGCAGGGTTTTGAATTGGCGACCTCAGCTTTCACAGGTTGATGCCTTATCCACTGTGCCACCACAGGTCAGGCAAATTCAACTTTTAATATTTGTCAATAATGTCATATTAAGCAAGTTATATAAATTTCAGTTTACATACCTATAAATATGTGGTGTTAATACCCACCCAATGACATTGTCATATAGATTTAAATGATATTACTCGTAAAGCACTTAGCATGGCATCAAGCAGGAGATAAGTGGTGGTCATCATTATTATTACAGTGGTAGCATTTTACATACTTTCACTATAGCTTATTCAATTGGTATTTTTTTAGGATGATTTCCTAGGCTTTACTGGTCTTGTCTCAATTCTTATTGGTATATATAATTTCTCCACCTGTTATTGTGCTGCTCCATACTGACTGCTTTTTAATTTGTTTGGATTTTTTTTGCTGTGTGTTCCCATGGCACTCTATACTTTTTATTTTATTTTAAAATATTTATCATATGTCTTTACATTTATCACGTGCTTTATCTTCTCAAATGAGTTTAAGCTCCAAGAGGGAAAGCATCATGGTGGCTGTGATCTTCTCTATACTATCAACTATGTATAGCATAGTGCCTGCAGCGGAGTGGGGAGTCAAAAATATTTGTTACATTTCTGTCTCTTTCTCTATCCTGCACTTTGTACATTCCTGGCCTTACCTTATCTTGAGTAGTTTTTATAGCTATTCCTCCCTTCCAGCTATAGCTTTCTCTACTCTCTATGTGTGCTCTATTTGTTCTGAAATCTTTGGTTATTATTATAAATCCTTGAATAAGCAGGCCCACAGGATATCCTATAATTTGAGTGCGGAAGGACCGACTTTCTGCAGTGCCACTAGGAAGGGAGTCATCCCAAAGAAACAAACAAGTCAACACACAAAATATTTATCTTGAGTGCCCATTTTTCTGTCACTTTAAAATTTTTTTCCAAGTAGTAGTGAAAGAGAAAGGACATTCAAGTCTACAGTTTGAGTCAGAAATGCTCTCTCAGCACTTTCTCATATAACTCTTTACTGCCCACTGTATGAGTTACAGGAGCACATTATCATCTTAACTGCTTTTTAATGGTAATGATGATGTCCTGTAAATTAGAAAAAGGAGTTTGGCTGTTAATTCCTAGGAGATTATAGGCCCAATAGGTTCTGTTATTAGTTCCAGGATGATAGCTAATAATGAGGCATCACGTGGGCTCCATTATATGTAATCTTTAGAGCTCTAAGAATCACTTAAATCCTTAAACCATCATGTTGAACTTAGACCAAGACAACTATGATAATAAGCTCACTGGGTTCAGTCAACAGATATCTAAATTGGGAAGTAATTGCCTTTAGCAAAATATTCTTGTAAAAAATAAATCAGAAGGGTTTCTAATGTTTAAGAAATGGCGGGACAATTAATACTACTTTTTTCCCCCCCTCTGTTAGTTAGTAATTTTACATAAGCAAGATTCTGAAGGAGCCTCAGCATGCTATCTAAATAGCAACCTTAACATTAAACTTCAGAAACCTCACAATCACTCTTACATACAGTACATACAGATTTCTGTTTTTCTGGTATCAAGCTTAGTTTAGATAGAGCATCAGTTGAGCTCCAGTGATGTGCATGATGTCAACAAGCCTCTTCTGATTATTTTAATTTGATACTTTTCCCTTCAATATGAGATAAAAAAAACATTAGGTCATACATGTATGAAATAAAAGCACTAATGCTTCAGAAGGAAAACATCTGAAAATCAAACCAGATCTTTTGTAGTAGCTTCTAGGGTTTCTTGATCTATAAAACTGGCAGTGCAATATACTGGAAACTATATGGTTTTGAAATTAAATACATCTACTTAGTAATTTTCTAGATCTAAGGCCTTGGGCAAGTCAATCTCTCTGAGACTAATATGTATCTTGCCATATTGTTGATACAGCAACATAAGATAACTTATGCAAAGATCCTCAGAGCTTAGAAATTCAGAACAAGAAGGAAAGGTAAAGAGAAAAAAAGAACAGGTGTGTGAGTTAGGGCTGTGGGTAGGTAAGTTTTGCAGAGACATTGGGAGTTCTGAGGCATAGTACAAACAGTATATGAAGAAATTAATCAGAGACAAAAAAGAAATTTCAAAGAAGTATTGCTATAACTCAACTCTACTTCATTGTACTGATAAGATGGAAGTTAAATTTTTAAATTGGATTTTTTAAAAATTTCTAACTCTGTTTTTTTGACTAAAACATGTCTTGAAACTGGACTGTTAAGATTGGTGTAAACTTACATGGTCACAAATGCTTCTCTCTTCACCTCCTCAAATAGATATTGGCTTCACAGGATTCTGAAGCAGAGGAAAATCCATGGTTTACAAGTTTAATGTTAAGGTCACTAACTAGATAGCACTCTGAAGCTTCTTCAGAATCTTACTTATAATTAAGTGGCTAAGAACTAACAGGGGAAAAATGTTTAAATTAAAAAAAAAATCCCAGGTTCAAGTTCTTACTCTTTTACTTTATCACTTTAAGTCTTAAAAATGTTATTTAACCTCCTGATTTTATTATTATTCTATAAATTATGGGAAATAATACCTCACTCAGTTGTATAATTATTAATGAATTTATACATAAAATATGCAGCATAAAATTATATTTTTTATTATTGGTTAATATAGATGTTAAATTTAATCAGTACAAAGGTTCTAGAAAAACAGACTAAGAGCATCCCTTTAAACTCTTTGTTGCCGTTGTATGTGGGAGTCATGTTAGGCCAGAGAATAATTTGACAGCAGTTTTTTCTTTCTTGAGTTTTGCCTCTTATTTTATACTACCATTTATTTTAAGGTTCTGTTCCTAGAATCTTTTTTTTACTTAGAGTCATATGTTATAAAGGATGTACCAGAAATGAAAGTAAAAACAAAGCTACACTTTGACAATTTTGTTTATATATAGAACAATGTTTTTTCTTTATTTATGCCAAAGAGCTTTATTTCATCTATTTCATATATACATGTAATTGTGGGATACACTTTAAAAAATAAGATGCACAAAGATACAGTGTGGGCTATTTTCTTATTTGTTCAGTTTATAGTAGCACAAGGCTGTTATTAACAGCACTGATAATATAAAGACGTACTTAAAATTATCAATAATTTTAAGCTAGTTTGCCATATTAATTTAAAATAAAATAAGACTGAAGATTGCTAAAGATAGAAATCTTCCAAGCGAAAATTTCAGTTCAGAATCTGTCAACCTTATAGCTTGACTTTGAACTGAGAACTGTGAACCCAGCTCTATTTTTGTCCCCATTGAGTCTTTCTTTGAGTAGATTTCTATCTTTCTAAGCCTCAAGATCCTGTCTATTAACTGCATTGTATCATAATCTACTCTATATTTCACTAATTAAGAAGGGGTTCATATTTACCATGTTTGTGGATAGTAGAAAGAGCAAAAAAACAAAACAAAACAAAACAAACCAGAGGAGAGCCAAATTTATTAAACTGAAACAGAAGAAAGTAATCAACTATGATTGATTATAAGGAACCTAGACATGAATTTTTATTTTAATTTAAGTGAGAGGGGAGGAAATAAGAAATAGACTCCCATGAGCACTCCACCTGTGATCCATCTGGCGGCACATGTCTGGGGCCATGCTTGTAACTGAGCTATTTTTAGCACCAGAGTGTCAGGAACCAACGTGTTCAAATGAATTTAGCCATGGCTACAGAATGGGAAGAGAGAGAGAAGGAGAGAGGAAGGGGTGGAGAAGCAGATGGACATTTCTTCTATGTGCCCTGACTGGGAATTGAACTCAGCACTTCCACACACTAGGTTGATGCTCTACCACTGAACCAACTGGCCAGGGCCCAGAGATGAATTTAAAGTATGGTAATTATATGGCACAGTCTTAAGAAAAATTTAGATGGATAAGGTTTTTAAAACAGTTTGAATTATCTGATCACTTGACTTATTTGATTCATGGCTGCCTCTCTGGCCACAAATATGGTTTTGATTTTCAAGCAAGCATCTGATAAATTGTTTTTATAATGTCTTCTAACTTTCCAAGTATTATGATTCTGAAAAAAAATGGAAGAAAACAAAGTATAAATTAACTGACTTACCATATTTGGAAGGTCATTTGATTACAACAATAAATGGATATGAACAAAATATATTAGTAAGAGTTAAATGGTTGCCAAAAAAGTAAATATAATGGACGTCAAAGAGTTGCTGAGTTAGATTTGACACTGACGGGAAAAGCTGAACTAGTAGCAATCCCTCACAAAGTAAATGATTCCCAACTTTGCGTCCACCAGTTTATGTAAATTTCATTCCAAAACACTCTAACAAAAACATTCAGAATACTCACAAGCCAAACTGACACATGGATGGGAAGTATGTCAAGCAGTCTTATATATTTATCATATATTATATATGTAATATGTAATTTGATATAATATATAACATAACATATACAATATATTGTAGATCAATTTCATTTTTATCTCTTTATATATATATATATATATATTTTATTATTATTAATTCTAATGGGGTGAAACCAATAAATCAGGGTACATATGTACAATGAAAACATCTCCAGGTTATCTTATCATTCAATTGTGTTGCATACCCATCACCAAAAGTCAAATTGTCCTCTGTCACCTTCAATCTGGTTTTCCCTGTCTCCCTCCCCTCCTCCCTATCCCACTCTTCCCTCCCTCCCCCCATCCCAAAACCACCACTCTCTTGTCCATGTCTCATATTCTCACTTTTATGTCCCACCTATGTATGAAATCATGCTGTTCTCAGTTTTTATTTTTTTCTGATTTACTTATTTCACTCCGTATAATGTTATCAAGGTACATCCATTTTGTTATAAATGATCCGATGTCATCGTTTCATATGGCTGAGTAGTATTCCATAGTATATATGTACCATAGCTTTTTAATCCACTCGTCTTCTGACGGACACTTGGGCTGGTTTCAGATCTTCGCTATTGTGAACAATGCTGCCACGAACATGGGGGCGCATTTCTTCTTTTCGAACAGTGCTATGGTGTTCATAGGGTATATTCCTAAAAGTGGGATAGCTGGGTCAAAAGGCAGTTTGATTTTTAATTTTCTGAGGAATCTCCAAACTGTTTTCCACAGTAGCTGCACCAGTCTGCCTTCCCACCAGCAGTGCAGAAGGGTTCCCTTTTCTCCACATCCTCGCCAGCACTTATTCTGTGTTGTTTTGCTGAAAAGTGCCATTCTGACTGGTGTGAGGTGATATCTCATTGTGGTTTTAATTTGCATTTCTCTAATGATTAGTGATGTTGAGCATTTTTTTCATATGCCTATTGGCCATCTGTATGTCCTCTTTGGAGAAATTTCTATTCATTTCTTTCGCCCATTTTTTGATTGGGTTGTTTGTCTTCCTGGTGTGAGTTTTATAAGTTCTTTATAAATTTTAGTTATTAACCCATTATCAGATGTGCTGTCCAATATGTTCTCCCATTGTGTGGTTTGTCTTTTTATTCTGTTACTATTGTCTTTAGCTGTGCAAAAACTTTTTAGTTTGATATAGTCCCATTTGTTTATCTTGCCTTTTATTTCATTTGCCCGTGGAGATAAATCGGCAAATATACTGCTGCTACAGATGTCGGAGAGCTTGCTGCCTATGTTTTTTTCTAAGATGCTTATGGTTTCACGGCTTACATTTAAGTCTTTTATCCATTTTGAGTTTGTTTTTGTGAATGGTGTAAGTTGATGGTCTAGTTTCATATTTTTGCAGGTAGATGTCCAATTTTCCCAACACCATTTGTTAAAGAGACTGTCTTTACTCCATTGTATGTTCTTTCCTCCTTTGTCAAATATCAGTTGTCCATAAAGCTGTGGGTTTATTTCTGGGTCCTCTGTTCTGTTCCATTGATCTATGTGCCTGTTCTTATGCCAGTACCAGGCTGTCTTGAGTATAATGGCCTTATAGTAAACCTTGATATTTGGAAGAGTGATACCTCCTGCTTTATTTTTTCTTTTTAAGATTGCTGAGGCTATTCGTGTTCTTTTTTGGTTCCATATAAATTTTTGGAATGTGTGTTCTATATCTTTGAAGTATGTCATTGGTATTTTAATTGGTATTGCATTGAATTTATAAATTGCTTTGTGTAATATAGACATTTTAGTGATGTTTATTCTTCCTAGCCATGAGCACGGTATGTGCTTCCACTTGTTTGTATCTTCCTTGATTTATTTTACCAATGTTCTATAATTTTACGAGTACAAGTCCTTAACCTCCTTGGTTAAATTTACTCCTAGGTACTTTAGTTTTTTGGGTGCAATAGTGAAGGGGATTGTTTCCTTAATTTCTTTTGCTGATATTTCATTGTTGGTGTATAGAAATGCCTCTGATTTCTGAGTATTAATTTTATATCCTGCCACCTTGCTGAATTTATTTATAAGGTCCAGTAGTTTTTTGACTGAGACTTTAGGGTTTTCAATATACAATATCATATCATCTGCAAATAGTGACAGTTTTACTTCTTCTTTTCCAATTTGGATGCCTTTTTTTGTTCTTCTTGTCTGATTGCTATAGCTAGGACTTCCAGAAATATGTTGAATAAGAGTGGTGAAAGTGGGCAACCCTGCCTGGTTCCTGATCTTAAGGGGATTGCTTTTAATCTTTGTCCATTTAGTATGATGTTTGCTGTCGGTTTATCGTAGATAGCCTTTATCATGTTAAGGAATGATCCCTGTATTCCCACTTTACTGAGAGTTTTGAGCATGAATGGGTGCTGGATTTTATCAAATGCCTTTTCTGCATCTATTGAAATTATCATGTGATTTTTGTCCTTCCTTTTGTTTATGTGATGAATCACATTGATTGATTTGTGAATATTGAACCAGCCTTGCCTCTCCAGAATAAACCCCACTTGATCGTGGTGTATGTTTTTTTCATATATTGCTGGATCCAGTTGGCTAATATTTTGTTGAGAATTTTAGCGTCTAAATACATCAGGGATATAGGCCTATAATTTTCTTTCTTTGTGTTGTCTTTTCCCGGTTTTGGGATCAGAATTATGCTCGCCTCATAAAAGAAGTTTGGATGTCTTCCTTCCTCTTGAATTTTTTGAAATAGCTTGAGAAGGATAGGAGTTAGTTCTTCTTTGAATTTTTGATAGAATTCACTTGTGAAGCCATCAGGCCCAGGACTTTACTTTTTGGGGAGTTTTTTGATAACTGTTTCGATCTCATTTGTTGTAATTGGTCTGTTTAGGTGTTCTGATTCTTCCAGATTGATTTTTGGAAGGTTATATGATTCAATAAATTTGTCCATTTCACCAAGATTTTCTAATTTTTTGGCATATAGTTCTTCATAGTATTTTCTTACAATGCTTTGTATTTCTGTTGTGTCCGTTGTTATTTCTCCACTGTCCTTTCTAATTTTATTTATTTGAGTCCTCTCTCTTTTTTCCTTGGTGAGTCTAGTTAAAGGTTCATCAATCTTGTTTACCTTTTCAAAGAACCAGCTTCTGGTTTCATTGATCCTCTGTATTGTTTCCTTAGCCTCTATGTCATTTATTTCTGCTCTGACCTTTATTATTTCCTTTCTTCTACTTGTCTTGGGTTTTATTTGTTGTTGTTTTTCTAGTTCTTTTAAATGCAGGGTCAGGTTGCTTATTTGAGCTTTTTCTAGCTTCTAATTATATGCCTGTAGTGCAATAAACTTCCCTCTCAGAACTGCTTTTGGTGTGTCCCATAAATTTTGAGTTGATGTATGCTCATTATCATTTGTTTCTAGAAACTTTTTTATTTCTTCTTTGATCTCATTGTTAATCCATTCATTATTTAATAACATGCTATTTAGTTTCCAAGTGTTTGAGTATTTTTCATTTTTTCTTTTGTGGTTAATTTCTAGTTTCATGGCATTGTGATCAGAGAAAATGCTTGATATGATTTCAATCTTCTTAAATTTATTGAGGCTATTGTTGTGTCCTAAAATGTGGTCTATCCTAGAAAACGTACCATGAGCGCTTGAGAAGAATGTATATTCTACTGCTTTAGGGTGAAAAGTTCTGAATATATCTATTAAATCAAGTTGATCTAGTGTCTCCTTTAAGTCTGCTGTTTCTTTATTAATTTTCTTTCTTGAGGATCTATCCAGTGTTGTTAGAGGGGTATTGAAATCCCCTACTATGATAGTATTGCTGTTAATCTCAACCTTTATATCTATCAAAGTCTGCTTTATGTATGTCGAGGCTCCTATAATTGGTGCATAGATATTTACAATAGTTATATCTTCCTGTTGAATTGTTCCCTTTATCATTATGTAGTGTCCTCCTTTATCTCTTACTACAGCCTTTGTTTTAAAGTCCATTTTGTCTGATATAAGTATTGCTACCCCTCCTTTTTTTTCATTTCCATTTGCATGAAATATTTTTTTCCATCCTTTTTCCTTCAGTCTATGAGCATCTTTTCTTTTAAGTTGTGTCTCTTGTAGACAGCATATGTATGGGTCCTGTTTCTTTATCCATGCAGCTACCCTATATCTTTTGATTGGATCATTTAATCCATTTATATTTAAGGTTATTATTGATATGTAGTTGTTTATTGCCATTTTATTCTTTAAAGCTGTATTCTTCTTTTGCTCTATTCATTCCTCCCTTTAAACTGTTCACAAGAGGCCCCTTAGTATCTCTTGCAGAGTTGGTTTGGTTTTTATGAATTCCTTGAGGCTTTCTTTTTCTGGGAAGCTCTTTATTTCTCCTTCAATTTTAAACGTTAGCCTTGCTGGATAAATTAGTCTTGGTTGTAGGTTCTCATTCTGCATTACTTTGATTATATCTTGCCATTCCATTCTGGCCTCAAGTGTTTCTGTTGAGAAGTCCGATGTCAACCTTATGGGGGCTCCTTTGTAGGTGATAACCTTTTTTTTCTCTAGCAGCTTTTAAAATTTTTTCTTTATCCATTAGCTTTGGTATTTTAACTATGATGTGTCTTGGTGTAGATCCTTTTGGGTTTCTCTTTAATGGAGTTCTGTGTGCTTCTTGAATGTGTGGAGTGTTTCCCAGCCTTAATTTAGGAAAGTTTTCTGCTATGATTTGATTGAACAAAGTTTCCATTTCCTGTCCTCTCTCCTCTTCTTCAGGCACCCCTATGATGCGAATGTTGTTTCTCTTCATGTTGTCACAAAGCTCCCTTAGAGTTTCCTCACATTTTTTAAGTCTCTTTTCCTTTTTCTTCTCTGCTTCTGTGCCTTTGTTTATTGTGTCCTCTAACTCGCTTATTCGATCCTCAGCGTCATCCATCCTGCTTTTAATTCCTTCCATTGTGGTCTTCAGTTCTGATACTGTATTTGTCATTTCTGTCTGATTCTTTTTTATTATTTCAATTTTATTTTTTATACTTGTTATCTCTTTATTTAGGTGTTCATAATGACTATCCATTGTTGCTCTAATTTCTTTGAACATCCTAACTATCATTATTCTAAATTCTGCTTCTGGTAATTTGGTTATATCTGGTTCATTCAGGTCCTTCTCTGGGGATTTCTCTTGATTCATTTGGTTTGCATTTCTCTGCCTGCCCATTTTTTCTGTGTATAAGCAAGTTGTCGCCACTGGAGTCCAGTAGGTGTTGCCTTTGTGTTCTCTAGGTGTGGTCTGTCTGCAGGCCCCCCAACCCCTCTGCTGGTGCCTAGGGTTGTTAGGTATGAGCGTTGCCAGAGTCGGCCCACTGTGGCTTTTGCTGTGATTTCTGCCTCTCCTCCATGGGAGGGGCTTTCACTGAAACCACAAGACTCAGTACCAAGGGTAGAGGTGAGCACCTTTGCTCAGCTGCGGACCTAGCCTATTTCCGGTCTTCCGCCCAGAACCAGCAGTCGGAACCTGCTTGCTACAGTTCCGCAGGTTAGGCGGGGCTTTTGACGTGCTCTCAGCTGTAAGCTTTTGCCCGTCCAGAGATTTAGCCCCGCCCTCGAGGTCAGGGCCCTTCTGCGCAGGTTCGGAAACCAAGGTTTATTGGGGCGGGCGTGTTTGCTGGCTTCCGCTCAGCTGTGTACTTCCGCTCGTCCCGGACTCTACCCCGGCCCCGCGTTCGGAGCCCGCTGGTGCACGTATGAATGCTATCCGTGGTTTCTCCGGCCGGGTGGGAATACTAGCGTGAACTCAGCTGCGAGGTTCCACTTGTCTCGGGGTCTACCCCGTTCCTGTGCTCGGAGCCCGCTCGCGCACGTATACTGTCCAACCGCGGTTTCTCCGGCCAGGGGGTGGGGGGCTGGTAGCGTCAGCTCAGCCGCGAGCCCCTGCCCGTCCCTGGTCCTAGCCCGGTCCCCGCGGTCAGGGCCGGCTTGCACAGGGCCTGCCCGTTCCTGGCCTCCCTCTTTGTCCCCGTAAGTGGGATTAATGGCGGGCCTGCAGCTTCCGGACCGCTTTCGCGTGTCCCCTCTTACTCTCTGGGCTAGACCGATCTCCCACCGGCTTTGCCTCTGCCCACGCCGACAGAACAGCGTTTCAGCGTCCTGCCGCCCACCATGCTCTTAAGCAGCCCTCAGCAGAGTAGGATGGGACCTAATACTCCACACTGTAGGCCTGGGAGCTCCCTCACTTGTTTCACAGCTCAATACTGTCCAAACGCCTCTTCTAGGCTCTAGGACTGCAGGCTGGGGCTTGGTTCCTGGGACCCAGGTCCCTCCCTCTCCGCCAAACTTTCCTCCCGCCCCGCGGGTCTCTCCGGGCTGCCGTTTGCTCCGGGGAGCTGGGCAGCCCTCTTCGCGTTTTCGCTATTCCTACCAGTCTCAATGTGGCTTCTTCTGTGTTCCTTGGTTGAAGAGTCCACTTAGTTTAGTTCATAGTTGGTTTATCCAGATGATGGTTCTTTAAATTGAGTTATAATCCACTTTGGTTCTGGGAGTTGGAAGTTGGTACGTCCGCCTACTCCGTCGCCATCTTGCTCCTACCCTTTGGAGGTTTTGTGAGACTATTTTCCGGGCTCCCTTCTCTTCCTCGGAGTAGTACAGGTACTCTCTCTTGATCTCTCCTTGCTTTCCGAACACTGCAGTGTTATGTTGCCATCAGGTTAAACCCAGGGTAATCTCGGATTCCTCGTGTTCTCTTTGCTCTTGGCGCTCGGGCGGGCGCAGCTGCTCGGAGGTGGAGGTGCCGTGAGCTGCCGGTGCCCCCGCCTCCTATGGCTGCCGGGTGGGCTGGGCGGTTCGCTCTGGCTATGGTGCACTGCACAGGGAGGGGACAGGGTGGGGATGCGCGCTCCCGGCCAGTGGCGGTGAGGGATGCAGGGGCTGCCTCCCCAGCCCAGGATGCCAAGGCCAAGAAGAGGGGAGCTTGGCAGAAACCTTTCCTGCTACAGCTGCCCTCACTCACAGTCAGGGTAAGACCCTCCATTTTTATCTCTTTTAACTGCATCCATTTATCTCCATCTACTTATATTTATCTATACTTAACAAATCTCAAATATATATGCATATCTAATTAAATATTTAAGGTATATAATTGTGTGTAAGAAATCATATATAGTATAATTTTTGTATTAATTTTTTATTCCTTTCAATGATAATTGGTGAGATCACCAGCCAAGTATTCTAGTCTGTTTAGATTTTCTTTTTGTGTTTGTCTTGGAATTGTGCTATCTCCTAATCCTTTTATTTAAATATATTCTTGCTTTATATTAAAGTGATTTATTTTCATATCAAGATTAAAATACAGGTTGTATTATAGTGGGTGCTGATCTTTGTTTTCAGACTTTAGCCTGTGGTTTGTTTGTTTTTTCCAGAGAAGATGTAATAAATATACTATGATACCTTTTACTAAAGGTGATCAATAAATACTTTCTTTTGTTAATTATAGGGACATCATCATTTTGTGCATTTTGTTTCTGTTGTCTTTTTCTGATTTTCTCCTTTCTAAATCTGGGCAATGCTGGAGCTTGAAGATAGTCATGTTTTCCAATATCTTCTTTTCCATATATCCAAAATACAATGATCAAAATCAGAAAGTTAGTGTTTATTTATTAATGTAATAGAATCTCCCATTCAAGTTTTACCTGTTGTACCACTAATGATTTTTATAACAAAACAAAACAAAAACCTTGTGTTTAGTTGTGATATTTAGTTTCTTTAGATCTGAAGACATTCTGAGACTTTCCATAATTTTCACATCTTTGTTGATTTGGAAGATTACAGGTCATTTGTGTGTAGAATTTGGATTTATGATGTATCTGCATGAATTAAATTGAGAACATATGTCTTTGGAAGGAATGGTATAGAAATAATGCTATATTCTCATCCCATTATGTAGAATACATTTTTTATTTGTTTCATTATAAGTGATGTTCATTTTGGATTAAGGAAAGACCTGAAAGACTTTTTTTGCTGTATATTTATTCTTTGCCCTTTGTAATTACTAGATACTTTAAGGTTACATAAAACTGTGGTCCTCATCAAAACTTCAATATTTTAATGTATGCTTTTATATCACTTTGGATTCATAGAATATTAGATCACCCAATTTCTTCTATTTGTAATTTTTACTTTCACTGATGCTCAAATTGTCCAAGAACTCAGTAGAAACATCTTCAATCTAAATTCTATATCATTTAGACTTGTCCTCAACATTCTTTGAATATTCCCTTTCTTCTGGCATAGAAACAGTATCTCAGAGTCATTTTATATTTGCCCATACCTATCCTGGAATCAGGTATATTTCCTAGCATCCATGGTTCCTTATTGTGTAGAATGACTTAGAAAGAAACATATAGGAAGTATGTCTGTTTCTTTTAGAAGGGTATTTCTGTTTAGCTTTCAATAGTCAGAACTAGTTCTACAGACAGGACTAAAACCTACACTTTTAAATTTCATAGATCTAGGCATAAATATATTTATTTACCTATGTGTATGTCTAAATATCTATATACCTGTATTCTTTAAGCCATATGTTAACTCCAATATCTGCAATTTAAATTCAAGAGCTAGGGTTTATTCTAGTTTTTTTTTTTTTTTTTGTATTCTCTGACTGAGAATATTGCTTCCCATTATCCTCAATATAATTAGTTGATGCATTCTTATTTGGTAGTATCTTCAAATATTTATCCATACTGTCATTACCTCTGCTTTTCTATTTCACATTGCATCTAGTTGCCCATTTCCCCTGCTTAGGCTCTGATATCCTGCACCAGATCTCAACTGAAACAATGCTTTTATAGTGTAAACCCTGAAAGGTTTTATTTTTATCCTGTCAGTAATGCAAGTGCCTGAAGGAATCCACATCAAGAGCCTTGTCCCAAATAAATACATTGCCAGGCACAATGACTAGATAAAGAGCCAGTCTTCCTCTCCCAATGAAGCTCTTTTGCTTTAAAGCTCTTGGTTAATTTTGATAACTGATCGTTTGGGCTGATAGTTTTTTTTTCTCTTCTTGTTCTTTAAATTTCCACTCTTATGTTTAACTCCACCAACTGAAGTGTGAGCCCCCAAAAAACTTAGGCTCCCACCTTTGTGCCGAGTAAAGTAATACCCCAACCTTATGCCTTTTCTCTCTCTCTCTCTCTCTCTCTCTCTCTCTCTCTCTCTCTCTCCTGTGATCCAAAGTGTGCTGAGTAACTTTCAGGTCTCATGAGTAATAATTCTCATTTTTTTTCAATGCTTCCTAATTGTTATTACTGGAGGGTGTTTTGCAATCATAATAGCCACAAGGGATGTCCAGTCAAGACATTGGTAATTGAAAGACTGATAAGTGCATAAAATAATGTTCTGCGCCTCATTCAGGCTTTAATCAGCAGGCCATTTTCACCACTGTCCTTTGATTTAGATATTGTTCCCATTCTGCTTGACCTCTGACACTTCACCTTAAGATGCTTTCTTGCATGGATACCCTCTTTTCTCCTCTTGGTCCTGGGGCATTTTCTTGCACAGATTCAATAGCCAGGCCTTTTGGGTTCTAACACACCACACCAGGGTATTGTACCTTCCCTCCCACTGTGCGAATGCCTGCCTGGCTTTTGGAATAAATTCTTTAGGAAGGGGAGGAAAGAGAAAGAAGAGAATGAAAGGGAAAAGGAAACAAGAAGAGAAAGAGATATAGTCATTCTTAATTAAATTTGTAAAATAATAATGTAAAATTGGTGATAGTCCTTTATTTCAGAATATTTGGAGTTTTGTTTTTAATTGTATGTTTTTTGTGGAGTTAATTGAGGGAATTGCCACCATGGGTAAAGTTAAATCAGGCAATAGAAGTTAAGGTCTGTTATCCAAATGTTTATTGACACAGGTAGTATTGTAACCCCATGCTAAAAGATGTCAAAATAATCATTTATTAGATATCTGGCTGGTTGGCCCTGGTGTGTAAAAGTCCTGGGTTCGATTCTCAGTCAGAGCACACAGAAGAAGTGACCAACTTCTTCTGCACCTGTCGCCCTCTCCTTTATCTCTCTTCCCCTCATGCAGCCAAGTGATTTGAGCAAGTTCACCTGGGCACCGAGGATGCCTCCATGGCCTCACAACAGGCAATAAAATAGCTCAGTTCCTGAGCAACAAGTATTAGCCCTAGATGGGCAGGAGCTTGCCTGGTGGATCTTGGTTGGAATGCATGCAGGTGTTGTCTCTCTGCCTCCCCACCTCTCATTTAAAAAAAAAAAGAATTTATTAGGTAGCTTATTTTCAGAAAACAGTTTCCCTAGTCACAATAAGTAGCATTACTTCACTCAATATTTTGGGAACAAAGCTAGATTTAATACCTTAATCTGTATACACAGATGGTGCTGAATAAGGTTTTGGTCTCCTTGGAACTGAGTTTATGTAAGTCCTGGCTAAAGTAGAATCTGTGGTGACCTTTTACCTACAGCCAATAGTTAAAACTAGGGCAATTTTTTACACAGCTCAAATTTTCCTGATAGCTCTAAGGAAAACAACACTAGTACTAAACGGGTTATTAAAGTCTGACCACAGGTAATCCAGCAGGAGATTACACTTTGGTTTGCACACAGCCAATTAGATCATTTTCCCCCAAAATTTGGATCTGAGATGCAGATACTCTATTCATTCTTTTTAGGGCACTTGAACAAGCTGAGACTGACACAATCAGTGTTGGCTCACAAAAAAATATATAGATAAGAAAAAGCTGGTTTATAGAGAAAAAGAATAGAGCAGAGACATTTAGAGAAAAACTGGGAAAAAGAATGAGCATGCAGCTCCAGAGAGTTGCTATTTTTATTTCAGCTCATTTTCAATTTCTCATTCTCCCTTTTTTTCCTGGGCTTCATTGAGATTTTCTTTCTTCGAACAACACCTCCCCTCCCCCACTTTGGCTTAGCTGGTGTGACTATGTTTCTCTTTAATGCAACCAGGAGATTTCTGATCAAGGATATTCTGTTAGGCATGGGCAAAACCTGAACGATGCATGAAGGAAGACCACAGTTATGGTGCTCAACAGCAACATTACTTGTAGAAATCTCATTTTGTCTCTTTTAGGCATAAAATATTATGCCAAGAAAATTGGGAGAAGGCTAGAGCACTGCTGCCACTCTGGGAAGGAGTAGTCAGTCCTCTGCCACGCGTGAATCTCTGTCTAATATTTTATCTGTTGTGCTAAAGATAAATGTTCTAATAGTAAAGTCTATCTTTAAAACTGCATTATCATGGTAGTTTTGCAAATATTATTTAGTTTCTCTTTTATTTACTTTACTTTAATTGAAATGCTTTAATGAAAATGTCCTATGAAATTCTCATGAAACAATTAAATAAAATTAACAGTTTATGGTTAATTTGTGGTTAATTTCTAGTTTCATGCCATTGTGATAAGAGAAAATGCATGATATGATTTCAATCCTCCTAAATTAGTTGAGACCACTTTTGTGTCCTAACATGTGGTCTATCCTAGAGAATGTACCATGAGCACTTGAAAAGAATGTATATTCTACTGCTTTAGGGTGAAAAGTTCTAAAGATATCTATTGATTCGAGTCGATCTAGTGTATCCTTTAAGTCTGCTGTTTCTTTATTAATTTTCTTTCTTGACGATCTATCTAGTGATGTTAGTGGGGTATTGAAATCCCCTACTATTATAGCATTGCTGTTAATCTCGCCCTTTATATCCATCAAAGTCTGCTTTATGTATGTCGGGGCTCCTATGTTTGGTGCGTAGATATTTATAATGGTTATATCTTCCTGTTGAATTATTCCCTTTATCAATATGTAGTGCCCTTCTTTATCTCTTATTACGGCCTTTGTTTTAAAGTCCATTTTGTCAGATATAAGTATTGCTACCTCAGCTTTTTTTATTTCCATTTGCATGAAATATTTCTTTCCATCCTTTTACCTCCAGTCTATGTGCATCTTTTGTTTTAAGGTGTGTCTCCTGTAGACAGCATATGTATGGGTCCTGTTTCTTTATCCATGCAGCTACCCTATGTCTTTTGATTGGATCATTTAATCCATTTACATTTAAGGTTATTATTCATATGTAGTTATTGCCATTTTATTCCTTAAAGCTGTATTCTTCTTTTGCTATATTCTTTCCTCCTTCGAATGTTCACAACAGGCCCCTTAGCATCTCTTGCAGAATTGGTTTGGTTTTAATGAATTCCTTGAGGCTTTCTTTGTCTGGGAAGCTCTTTATTTCTTCGTCAATTTTAAACGTCAGCCTTGCTGGATAGAGTAGTCTTGGTTGTAGGTTCTTGTTCTGCATTACTTTGAATATATCTTGCCATTCCCTTGTGGCCTCAAGTGTTTCTGTTGAGAAGTTGGATGTCATCCTTATGGGGGCTCCTTTGAGGGTGATAGCCATTTTTTCTCTAGCAGCTTTTAAAATTTTTGTTTTATCACTTAGCTTTGGTGTTTTAACTATGATGTGTCTTGGTGTAGATTTCTTTGGTTTCTCTTTAATGGAGTTCTCTGTGCTTCTTGAACATGTGAAACATTTTCCAGTCCTAATTTGGGGAAGTTTTCAGCTATGATTTGATTGAACAAAATTTCTATCCCTTGTTCTTTCTCTTCTTCAGAAACCCCCATGTTGTGGATGTTATTTCTCTTCATATTGTCACAGAGCTCCCTTAGAGTTCCCCCAGATTTTTTTAGTCTCTTTTCTGCTCTGCTTCTGTGCCTTTGTTTATTTTGTCCTCTAACTCGCTGATTCAATCCTCAGCTTCATCCATCCTGCTTTTAATTCCTTCTATTGTGGTCTTCAGTTCTGATACTGTATTTGTCATTTCTGTCTGAATCTTTTTTATTATATTTCAATTTTATTTTTTTATACTTGCTATCTCTTTATTTAAGTGATCATAGTGATTATCCACTGTTGCTCTAATCTCTTTGAACATCCTATCATTATTTTAAAAACTACATCAGGTAGTTTGGTTATATCTGATTCACTCAGGTCCTTCTCTGGGGATTTCTCTTGATTCATTTGGGTTGCATTTCTCTGCCTGCCCATGTTGTCTGTGTGTAAGAAGGGTTTGGCTACGGAGTCCAATTGGTGTTGCCTCTATATTTTCTAGGTGTGGTCTGTCTGCAGGCCCACTACCTCCTCTGCTGTAGCCTAGAGCAGTTGGGTATGGGTGTAGCTGGTGCCAGCGCTGCAGCTGTTACTGCGGTTTTCACCTTACCTCTCCTGGAGGGGCTGTGTTCTCATGCCAGGTCCTATTAGCCTCTGCTAATCTCAACCTTTGGCCCTCTCCCATGAGTGGGATTGTTCACCACACTCGAACCTCAATCCTGGGCACCAAGGGCTATGATGAGTACATTTTCTCAGCTGCGGGTCCCTGTCAGCTGGTTCCTCTGGCCAAGTGGGTCTTCTGGAGCCAGCTCAGAGAGAAATATTCCACAAAAGAAAAAGTAAAATATACTCAAAACACTCAGAAACTAAATAACATGTTATTAAATAACAAATGAGATCAAAGAAGAAATAAAAAATTTTCTAAAAACAAATGATAATGAGCATACATCAATTCAAAATTTATGGGACACAGCAAAAGCAGTACTGAGAGGGAATTTCATAGCACTACCGGCAAACCATAAGAAGTAAGAAAAAGCTCAAATAAACAACTTGACCCTACATCTAAATGAACTAGAAAAACAATAGTGAGTAAAGCCCAGGACTAATAGAAGAAAGAAAATAATAAAGATCAGAGTAGAAATAAATTACATAGAGGCTAAGAAAACATAACATAAGATCAATGAAACCAGGAGCTGGTTCCTTGAAAAGGGAAACAAGATCAATGAAACTTTAACTAGACTCACCAAAAAAAAAAAAAGAGAGAGGACGCATATAAATAAAATTAGAAATGAGAGTGGAGAAATAACAACTGACACAACAGAAATACAAAGTATTATAAGAAAATACCCTGAAGAACTCTATGCCAAAAAATTAGACAACCTAGGTAAAATGGACAAATTTCTGGAATCATATAATCTTCCAAAAATCAATCTGGAAGAATCAGAATGCTTAGACAGACCAATTACAACAAATGAGATCGAAACAGTAGTCAAAACACTCCCAACAAAGAAAAGTCCTGGGCCTGATGGATTCACAAGTGAATTCTATCAAAAATTCAAAGAAGAACTAACTCCTATCCTTCTCAAGCTATTTCAAAAAATTCAAGAGGAAAGAAGACTTCCAAACTCCTTTTATGAGGCGAGCATAATTCTGATTCTGAAACCAGGCAAAGACAACACAAAGAAAGAGAATTATAGGCCAATATACCTGATAAATTTAGATGCTAAAATTCTCAAAAAAATATTAGCCAACAAAATCCAGCAATATATGAAAAAAATCATACACCATGAGCAAGTGGAATTTTTTTCTGAAGGACAAGGCTGGTTCAATATTCACAAATCAATCAATGTGATTCATCACATAAACAAAAGGAAGGACAAAAATCACATGATAATTTCAATAGATGCAGAAAAAGCATTTGATAAAATCCAGCTCCCATTCATGCTCAAAACTCTCAGTAAGGTGGGAATACAGGGAACATTCCTTAACATGATAAAGTCCATCTATGACAAACCCACAGCAAACATCATACTAAATGGACAAAAATTAAAAGCAATCCCCTCAAGATCAGGAACCAGACAGGGGTGCCCCCTTTCACCACTCTTTTTTTTAAATTTCTTTTAGAGAGGAGACACAGAGTGAGAGAGAGAGAGAGAGAGAGAGAGAGAGAGAGAGAAAGGGGGGGAGGAGCTAGAAGCCTCAACTCCCATATGTGCCTTGACCAGACCAGTGCAGGGTTTTGAACTGGTGATCTCAGTGTTCCTAGGTCGACGCTTTATCCACTGTGCCACCACAGGTCAGGCTCACCACTCTTATTCAACATAGTTCTGGAAGTCTTACCACAGCAATCAGACAAGAAGAAGAAATAAAAGGCATCCAAATTGGAAAAGAAGAAGTAAAACTGTCACTATTTCCAGATGATATAATATTGTATATAGAAAACTCTAAAGTCTCAGTCAAAAAACTACTGGACCTGATAAATGAATTCAGCAAGGTGGCAGGATATAAAATTAATACTCAGAAATAAGAGATATTTTCATACCAACAAGGAAATGTCAGCAAAAGAAATTAAGGAAATAATTCCCTTCATTATTGCAACAAAATAAATAAAGTACCTAGGAGTAATTTAACCAGGGAGGTTAAGGATTTGTACTTGGAAAATTATAAAACATTGATGAAAGAAATCAAGGAAGATACAAACAAGTGAAAGCATATACTGTGCTCATGGTGAGGAAGAATAAACATCATTAAAATGTTTATATTACCCAAAGCAATTTATAAATTCAATGCAATACCAATTAAAATATCAATGGCATACTTCAAAGATATAGAACACATATTCCAAAAATTTATATGGAACCAAAAGGGAACACAAATAACCTCAGCAATCTTAAAAAGAAAAAATAAAGCAGGAGGTATCACTCTTTTAGATATCAAGATTTACTATAAGGCCATTATACTCAAGACAGCCTGTTACTGGCATAAGAACAGGCACATAGATCAATGGAACAGAACAGAGAACCCAGAAATAAACTCACACCTTTATGGACAACTGATATTTGACAAAGGAGGAAAGAGCATACAATGGAGTAAAGACAGCCTCTTTAATAAATGGTGTTGGGAAGATTGGACATCTACCTGCGAAAAAATGAAACTAGACCATCTACTTACACCATTCATAAAAACAAACTCAAAATGGATAAAAGACTTAAACGTAAGCCGTGAAACCATAAGCATCTTAGAAGAAAACATAGGCAGTAAACTCACCAACATCTGTAGCAGCAATATATTTGCCGATTTATCGCCACGGGCTAATGAAATAAAAGGCAGGATAAACAAATGGGACTATATCAAACTAAAACATTTTTGCACAGCTAAAGACAATAAGAACAGAATAAAATACAAACCACACAATGGGAGAACATATTCGAAAATACGTCTGATATGGGGTTAATAACCAAATTTATAAAGAACTTATAAAACTCAACACCAGGAAGACAAACAACCCAATCAAAAAATGGGCAAAAGAAATGAATAGAAATTTTTTCAAAGAGGACATAGAGATGGCCAATAGGCATATGAAAAAATGCTTAACATCACTAATCATTAGAGAAATGCAAATTAAAACCACAATGAGATATCATCTCACACCAGTCAGAATGGCGATCAGCAAAACAACACAGAATAAGTGCTGGTGAGGATGTGGAGAAAAGGGAACCCTCCTGGTGGTGGAAATGCAGACTGGTGCAGCCACTGTGAAATACAGTATGGAGATTCCTCAAAAAATTAAAAATCAAACTGCCTTTTCACCCAGCTATCCCACTTTTAGGAATATACCTAAGAACACCATAGCACTTTTAGAAAAGAAGAAGTGCGCCCAGTGTTCGTGGCAGCATTGTTCACAATAGTCAAGATCTGGAAACAGCCCAAATGTCTGTCAGAGGACGAGTGGATTAAAAAGCTTTGGTACATATATACTATGGATTACTGCTCAGCCATAAGAACTGATGACATCGAATCATTTGTAACAACATGAATGGACCTTGAAAACACTATACTGAGTGAAATAAGTAAATAGGAAAAAACTAAGGACTATATGAGTCCATACATAGATGGGACAGAAAAGTGAGACTCAGAGACATGAACAAGAGTGTCCTGCCTACCTGGGGGGAGGATGAGATGAGGGAGGTTGTAGGGAAAGAGGAGGGACACAAATAAAACCAGATAGTATGTGACAAAAATTTTAACAGTTTATAGAACTTTTGGATATGCTTGATTATGCGTAGAAAAAATATAAGAGGGTAAAAGCAAGGATGAAGTTGTATATTTTTATATCTCTGTTTTTTCTATGCCTAACATCTAGAAATGCTATATCTTAAGCTAGCACTGTCATTATTTATTGTGCTGTTTCTCAAATTCTATAAATATTTTCTCAAATACAAATGAAGCAATAATTCTTTGTCCGATCTAATGTTTTATCAGCTTTATATATATTTATAAAATAATTATATAGATTTCAATAATACTGGGTATATGCTTTTTGTTTGGTTACATACGTTATTCCAGCTATTTAGCCAATAATGGTAATGTACCAGACTGTGAGTGAAATAAGACGAGAGTAATACTAACAGCAGCACAAAATTTATTATGCTGTGGTGCATACAATTTTTCACTTTCACTTTAATAAATCATCATTTTGGCAACATGGTGAATTTCTTGTTCAGGAAAAGATTAAACTGGTTTTTAAAAATTATTTTCCAATCTCATTTAACAAGAAGAGAAAATTGATTTTTTAAGTGTATATATAACTTGGGCATATAGATAAAAGAAGAAGTTATTTCATAAAACAGTTTTAAAATTATAACCAAAAAACAAAAAAGCAAAAATTTTTTAATGCAATTACATTTCAGAAAAAATGTTAGATGTTTATTTAGCCTAAGTATTAAATAGTTACTGAGTGCATGCTGTTTATAGAACAGTGTCCCACCCTCCAGGGTTATAAAGATGAAAGATATAATTTCACTGATTGTTAATTTTGTCCGGTTTCTGGAAGACACACAAAAATGAATAAGATAATGGCTTCAGAGAATTTATAATAATAGAAAAAAACTTCATGTTTATACTGAAATGAGTAGTTACAACATACTTTAAAACAGAGTAATAGCACAGGATTGTCTGTGCTAAGTGGGTAGCCACTACAATAGATCATGAATGCTCCTAGACTTCGAAGAGGGGAATGTTCTCTTCACTACTATGTAGTTGGGAAAAAATTTACCATGGAAGAGAATTTCCAGCTAGGACTCAAAAAGAGGCTCAGAGTTGAAGGAAGCCGTGTGTATTAAGTACAGGACTAAGTTCTTAAGAATATTAGTCCCATACTAATCTATGTTCTTTTAATACATTACAAAACATAAATTGGATATATTGATATGATTGTATAGATTAGCCACATAAGGCAATCTTTAAAAGGATAAAAACATCCTGAAGAACAATATCTTGGAGAAAAGGCATGAATTACAAAGATCACAGTTAGAGGAGGGCATGCTGCCTGGACCACTCTGCACATCTCAACTTGAACATTATAATCTTTGACAAGCTTCCTTGATCCCAACATCTGATTTAGAAATTTCTCTTTTCAGACTCTGTCTTCACACTTCTGATAAGTGTGTGCTTCTATGTCCAATAAAACATCTACTTTTGAGCATCTGCTCAATGTCAGTGTATGCTATGTGCTGGGAATACAAAGATATATAAGGCAGGTCAACCTTCACGAACATTTAAATTTACTAAATTGTAAGTATCTTGAGAACAAGACCAGGGATAATTTTACATTGTATTTCAGCATCTGACACATAACAGGCACTTAAAATTTTTGTTGAATAAATGCATACATTAATAAATCAAATCTAAGGGTACAAGAGCAACATAATTTGAATTATTTTTCAATACTTACTGTTAGGTCACCAAAGAAGGGATGTACAAAGTGGGGCAGGGGTAAAGTATCAATTAGGATTTCTCAGGTGAAGTATCGTAGGAACTTCCCTGGCCCCAAGTCACCTAAAGCTCAACCTGACTAGTTAAGGCTATTAGTTATGGTCCTGGATTCAAACCTAACACAAAGTATACAATTGGGCAAGTAAGTTAAACTCTTTTTTAAATTTCAGCTCTAATAAGATATAGTTAACTTATAACATAGGCATGTTTATGGTGTGAGTGTGATCTGATACATGTAAATATTGTTAAATGATTGCCACAAGATGGTTTGTTAATACATCTGTCACCTCACCTAATCACAATTCAGGTAACTTTTCTGAATTTTGATTCCTTTGTCTGTAAAACTTTTATGAGATTGATATAGTAGGTTAGTATTTGTATAGATATACTATCTAATTCAATATTATAGATTAAAATATTAATATGATAATTACTACATTGATTTAATATACATATATATATATTACTTAGAAAAGTACCTGGAAGTAAGCACTCATCATAAATTTTAAATAAAACACAATCTTATTTTTGAAGCTCTATGATTTTTTTGAATTTTCTTAATGTATTTATGAAATATTTTGATATAATTGCTATGAGATTTTTAGAAATCTCATTCTCCAATACAGTAATTAGAATCTATTATATGCTCTACTTTATTTTTGAATCAGAAAGACAACTGAAATAATGAGATAAATCTTTGTGAGGTATATACTATATGAAATACTCATGAAAAATAATATTTTATTATTTTCAACATTTTGCTACAGAGTTCAAGTCAAGCTTATTGCTTACCTATGAGTTCATACCTCTGAAAAAGACATCATCCTCTAGAAAATAGACTCCTATACAGTGGAATCATGGTACTGCCAAAAATTATAGTAACATAAAGATGTGGCAAACGGGGAAGTTTGATGTTCAGTCATGCCTAACCTGATGCTATGTTGTCATAATAAATTATAATAAGGCATCTGACATGTCTATTGCTGATGAGCTTTTGTTGGCTATAGACACATCTCAAGTAACTAAGAGTAGCTCATCTGCTATCACTACAGAAACATGCATTATAACACTTCCTTCTTTTCTAGAAATATTTGCAAGTTTCTATATGTTCAGATTTTGAGTGGAAGACTCCAAGCCTATAATTTAGAAGTCTTAATTCTCAAGCTTTTTAATTTTTCACCTAATTTATTTTCAACATAGGTCCTTTAATAGCAACACATTTTATAGCTTAAATGAAGTCATATAATAATACCACTGAATTTAATCTAGCCTTGGCATTATATACACTTCTCTTTTTTCCTTAGCCTTTAAATCTTTCTTTCATTTAGAGTTTGAAAAAGATTGTCATAAAAATTAAATATTGACTTCTGAGTGAAGCATGGATCAAGTAAGAGTTGGCTAAAACAATTGTTTTGTTTGTTAGTTTTATTTTGTTTTTATAAATTAAGATGTTTGAGGAGTTGCAGTGGGATTTGTAACCGTAGAAATTCCCAGGTGCTTTTTGGGTTCAGCCACTCCTTCCTACATTCTATCATACTCATACTTAAAATGTCGATGATAGAAGTATTCTTTCATTACTAGGTAGAATAACATGATCATATAGATAATCAATAGAAACCTTTTTATTTTTTCTTGTATTTTCAACTACTTAAGGGATTGCTGGTAAGACAGTTTATATTTTATGGTAAAAGATACTTTGTGATTTACAAATTCAAAGGAAGAAGGTGGAAATTGATGAGTTACCTCTGGAAATAGCTTCAGAGATGGTATGTAGATTATCAACGGTTAATATGTCCATCGCTGACATATCTGTGATATGGATTGTTCATATTTAAGTGGTGGGGACATGGAGAAAGAAATGCTATGGAGCCCAGCACAGACTTTGCAGAGCAGTGGCAGTCCAGTGAAACCTCTGCTCCTTCTATTATTTTCTAATAAAAAGAGATAACAAAGAAGACAGGGAAACTCATTTTGGAAGAAGAGTTGGGACATAAGACTGCTTCATCTTTTTATTACCTTCATCTTTCAACAAAAATATAGACCTGGCCTTATCTTTTAATGAAGTTTAAAGTCATATCTAAGATGAGGTGCCTGATATGCAATTTCCTGTCTGGAGCTCTCTGACTATTACGAGATATAAAACCATTTCAAAAATCAAAGAGCATAGAGGAAACATGCAGGAGGGATGGTGTAGAAGCACATCATATGAGAAGGAAAAAGAAATTCCTCATACTTCCCCCTCTCAATCACTACAGTTCTTCTGAGTGAGGTATCCCAGCAATCCTTGTATACCTTCTAATGGGACCATAGATAGCAAATGAATTTTCATTGAAGGACACTTCTGTGAGGATCAAATAGGCATTTTCATTGGAAAAGTGCAGACATGTGGCTACCCACGGGAGCAAAGAGCAGATGGCAAGAGTATTGAGTCTCTCCCATGGACCCTTGAAATTCCAATATCTGCATAGGATTGGGTCTGAAGTATCTGGACATATTGGTTTCTACCCGCCTATACTAATTTTGTAGACAAAACAATGAGTTGAACTACGTCACAAGCCAGCAGAGAAAGACATGGAGGAAATCTCCCCTCCAAGAATGTGTACTGAGTATCACATTTTGCTTTCCTTTCCCTTATTAACACAAGCAAGGGCAAGAGAGAAAGAAGAAAAAGAGGTAATGAGAAGAAAGAGATCTTTCTACTCTGATCCATTATCATTGCTGAGGTGATTCAGTATAGATGTTTGCAATTTCTTCCTGACAGGAGCTTAAAATGATTATAGTAAATATAGAAATTATTAGGACCAACATTAGTAATTGCAAATTATAAGATGAATGTATTGTAGGGGTGTGGATGATCTTTGAAAACAATATTTTGTATTAGAAAAAATAATATGTATGTTAATTTATGGCTGAGTTAATACTTTGAATTTTAACTGTGACATTAAGTTTGTGTCTAAAACGCAAACAAATTGTTCTTTGTTTACATAGAACAAAGCAAACTACTTAGGCTTCAAGTTGAATGGTTTTTATTCTCTGCCTCAGTCCAAATCTAGATTTTACTATTGGCCAATCTCTAGGGAAGACAGGATACAGTGGAGAGGAGAGAACCCATGTGAAATAGAGAGATTGGATCTGCTGCTATTTTATTTACTGGTGTTTCATTTACTAGAAAACAGATCTGTTACTTAAGATATGATTATTTCCTCCTCTTAAAAATGAATTAAAATGTAAACTTAGATAAAGGTGCGGTTCTCTTCCTTAAGAGCCTAAAAATAAATATCATTATGTAAATGTTAATTGTGGTTATATCTGAATTATCAGATTGTGGATAATTTTTTTTCTTCTAAATGGTGAGATAATAACTATTTTAGGATTTTCTGGCCATACTGTCTATATCACAACTTAGCAAACCTTTTAGTTGCAGCATAAACACAGTATAGAAAATAGGTAAACAAGTTGGCATGATTGTATTTGAATAAAACTTAATGTCAGCAGGCTGGATTTTTCCTACAGGCTATAATACTTTAATCCTTATTCTAAATAATTGTTCATATTTTTCCAAGTTCCTAAAATAAGCATACATCATTTCTGTAAGCACACAAACACAGCAAATTATAGAATTAAATAATTCTAAATTATGTTGCTCTGATTTATATTTATTTTCAAATTTCAGTACCATAGAATGCTTCTTCCCATCCATTCCACGGGAGACCATCAATGATTTGAATCACCCTTAGCAAAAGTCTTGGTAAATTTTTTGCTTTGGTAATTTGATGTGGTTCTTTGGATAAAGAGGAGGCACCACCGTGAAAAAGATTACTTCTGATGAGTTTTATTTTTCTCTCTGCATTACTCAAAAGGACTATGTGAGCAGCAGTTGAAAGAATATCCCAATTATATTGTGCTTAGAGCATCTGCGGAGTTGGTCCTGGAGGCTTGGGCAAGGGAAATCACAGCTGTGAAGTTTTGCTCCTGCTCCTAGCACAGATGCCAAAGCAGATGGAAGGGCAGGGATCATCTGCAGAAATGCTCCAGATCATCAATGCGAGTGGAGAGTGAAAGGCATAGCGGACATTGCTGAAATGGCTAGATTGATAGGCTCTACACTCCCAGGAGCAGCAAAGGCAAGAAACTCTCCCAACTCTGTACCTCAGACAGGAACATGATGGATGGTGTGCCTGCCGTCATCCTCAATCCCTTTACAGTTCGTGATCCCGTATTCCAACAGGCACTCATTTGGTGCCCTGCCTGGAAATTGTTCTGATGCTATTTGTGTCTCAAATACTTAGAAAAACATTTCTATTAAGATCACATACCAAAATATCAAACTATACTGAAAAGCAAGAAAGAAGGAGTAAATTTAGTGGTGCTAATCTGAAAAGGGAAATATTAAATATGCTCCCTCTGGAGAAATAGTAACACTTTGAAAGTTGCTATGCTAAATTTACTGCAGGACTATAAGTGTTAAAGCATAAGCTGTTTAAATAGGCTGTGGGGTGGTAGAAGGTTGACGAGATGATTGTGCTTGAGGGGCCACTACTATGAATATCCTTTGGACAGTAGTTTGGAAGAGCTTCAGAGACACTAATTAATTCTGCCCCACTGTGAGGGGATGGCAATCAGTAGCCCAGTGGGGAGGCTGAGCTAGAGTGCTTTTTCTCAGGTCAGAGGACCAGGAAAGACTTCAGGATAAGTCTAAGTTGATACTCTAGAGAAAAGCTTTTTAATCTTACTTAAGGTAACAAAGTATTTGGCCTCATGCAAAACATTTCATCCTGTGCAATTTTCAGAGGTTCTTATCATTTGAATAAAGTAATAGAACAAATCAAACAGCTCAGAAAAGACCTTTGAATCACATTTTTTTAAATGCTGATTATAATTTAGGAATATTAAATCTCAGGGCCTTCTAATCATCAATCTCTTTCTTTAGAAATACTAAATCCCAGGGCCTTCTAATCACCAATCTCTTTCTTGTACACAATTTAGATTCCCCTATTTTATTTATTACAGTTCCAGTCATAAGACTTGAATATTTTTCCTAAGATTCCTAAACAAGAATGCCTTGATAAAAAAGCTAGTTTTCTGTGATGAATAATAGTGCCATCCACAAGCTAAACTTACTACATAACACCTAAGAACAGGAAGCAGCATAGGTTTTCACTGGATGAGATTTTTGTTTGAAATTTTTATTCTCTCTATATATATTTTATTGTTTCAGGTACAATTTAGTTAACATATGTATACTTTTCTTATAACACTATTGAAGATTGGTAATATTTATTTGGTATTTACTTCTGTCTAGGCAGTTTACTAAGTGCTCTGTAAAAACAATCTGATTTATTTTTCCTTGAGCCTTAGAGTAAATGAGAGGATAAGGTAATGAAACTTATATAAGAGATTTTTATACACTCGAGAAAGAATATTACAGTATGTTGTGCAATATTTTGGCAAAAACTTAGGTTGGATAAGTTGTGATACAATTATAGTAATTCTCTTATTTGATATAGTGATAGGATTTTATGAATTATCTGTGATCCCATCTTTTCATCCTACCTGCTTATGACCTTGAGAAAATGAAGCACTGGGTAGGAGCAGAGAAAGGGAAAAAAAAACAGGAGGAGAGAATAAATATAAAAACAGGGAGGAAAAAAAGACTGAGTTTCAAATTAGTGACCTAAAAAGACTTTCAAAGAAATGAGCGATGCATATCTGGTAGAACATCATAATTTATAGGCAATGCTTGGCAGAACAATAGGACAAGGGATTTTATATCTTCAAAGTGTGCTATAAATTAACTTTTACAGATAAGTTGCCATTTTATACCCTTTGACTAATTAATAGCTTGTCTTCAAACATTTGAAAAAGTTGAAAATATTTTATTTAGAATTGAACTATAGTGACTGAAATTATGATTTTATATATATTTTCCATAAATAGACTAATGTTATAAAGCAGGTGAACTCTGATGAATGAAATTTTATTGTGAAAACTGTTATGGTATTGATTCAGTCTCTCTATAAATTTGGCCTAGCTATTTAAACATTTTATAACATAATCATTTTATTTATAACTTGGGAGAAAGGGGTAATAATATCTTCCTTTCTTGCATGGTGACATGGTTGAAATAAAATAAAAAATGGAGCTTCAAGAAAATAATTTAGTTTTCATAATATTATAGTAATGTATAAAGTACAGTTTACTGTATCAATATAATAACCAAAATTTTAAAGACTAGAAAAGTGCTTATAATATAACATTAAACAAATAAAATCAAATCACAACTATAATGATCATGATGATTGACTCCTAAGCATTCAACTGCTGTTCTTTTTTCCAAGAATTCAGCCTCCTCTGAGACTCTATCAATGTTAATGACAGAGCATTTGATATACATCAGTGGTTCTTCACCTGGGTTCTATCGAACTCTAGGGGTTCCATGAGTCGGTCTCAGGGGTTCGGAGAAGCCTCTGCTGCGGAGGCCAGAATAAAGTAATACCGTAATTTGTTGTGAGTTCATGCACTTTGTTGGTTTTGTTCTTTGAGCAAGGTGATATTCATGCATGGCTCATTTTGTGCACCAGTAAAAAAACATATATCTATGTCTTGAATTTGGAAAAAAAATCATATTTTATTTATCACTAAAGAAGGGTTCGGTGAATGGGCATATGAAACTGGTGGGTTCGGTACCTCAAAAGGGTTAAGAACCACTGATATAGATTAAGCCAATCATTGGCTTCCATGTCAAGACTTTTTATGAAAGTTCTGTTACACAAGCTAAGTTTTCTCCTAGTATAATGTGGTGAAGAAATATAAAGCTCAGAAATGCTTCAATCATGTTGCCATCATAAAGGAAGTCAATCTGGCAATGAAACAGACACACATAAAAAGAATGAAACCAAGAGAATCACACAGTAAGAAATATGACCAAACATGATTCAAGCTTATTTTTTCTCTAGGCCTTAAGAATTACATGAAATAATATTGCTTTGAAATAAGATCTATCTGAAAGTGAAAAGAGAAGAAAATGCAGCCTTTCTGAGGAGCAGTCATTTCAATCTGCAGTCTGAAATGCACATTGATTAAGAAGCTGTTGATCCAGTGTTTGGAGATATGGAAAAACTAAATTCTCTAACTGAAGTTAATATTAACACTAGTTGGTGAAGAAAGACTGAAGATAAAGTGGAATGTAAGATTAGGGCTCTTATAAAATCCTTTTTGAAGTATCTTTTTAAAAATCTTCTTTGCTCAAAATAGGTAACAATCACTGTCATTGTGGATATTAAGCTGCAATTCAATTTGGGGGTGAGAAGAAAATAAGCCTTCTATTTTATGATTTAAGATTTCTTTTAGATGAACTTCTACTCTGACCATGCTAAAATAATGGGTACTAGTGTAGCCCTCCTGATGTAAACATCTGTATAAAACGAGTCAAACCATAAGACGCTTACGTTTCAGGCATTTTACAATAGGCAGTGGAGCACTATGATCCCTAAGAAAAGATGATCCTCATCATCCCCAGGATTTCACCCTGGATGTTCACCCTAAATCACATTGCAGGAAAGTGGAGACCATGTACATTATTATAGCGGTCTCACCAAACTGGGAAGTTAGAGATCTGTGTTTAGGGCTTCTGAAGAAGCTCAATTTGGTTTGGGCAACATCCCAGAGAGGCAAGAACACAGAAAGAAAAACAGCTCCAGAAATTGTTATAGTAGTAGCAAAACACTAAGTAGAAGAACTAAGATCACATATACTATAAAAGTTGTATAAACTGAAGCATTGAATTACTGGTGGGAATATTATCTGAACAGAAATTCCAGAAGTTCCATAATATTGGAAAATAAAGGGGTTTGACCAGCCAGCATTGAGAAAGGTTAACATTCAGTTGAAACCCTAGAAAAAGTATGCATTATGAATTGGACTACTCTGGCCATTCATAGTTGGGCACACTAAAATATAAACAAAGCTGCTAAAAAAAAGAAAAAAAAAGTTGATTTAATGGTAGATTAATTTGTTCTCAAGAACAAAACTTAACACTTTAAAAAAGAAGACAAAAATATCTATACTCTCAATCTATGTATTCACAATGTCCATAGTACAATAAAATTACTAGATGTGTGTTATATGTTACTCAAAAGTATTATTCATACCAGTAAAATTAAATAAATAAAATAAGATTATAAAAATGTTAATGGTAGCCTGACCAAGCAGTGGCTCAAGTGTATAGAATGTCAGATTAGGATGCAGAGGACCCAGGTTTGAAACCCTGAGGTTGCCAGGCTGAGTACAGGCTCATCTGGTTTGAGCATGGGCTCACCAGCTTGAGCACGGGGTTACTGGTTTGAGCATAGGATCATAGACGTTACCCCATGGTCACTAGCTTGAGCCCAAAGGTCGCTGGCTTGCAGCCCAAGGTTGCTGGCTTGAGCTCAAGGTCACTGACTTGAGCAAGGGGTTACTCGCTCTGCTATAGCATCCTAGTCAGGGCACATATGAGAAAGTAATCATTGAACACCTAAAGTGCCACAACAAAGAACTAATGCTTCTCATCTCTCTCTTCTTTTTTTATATTTTTTATATTTTTATTTTTTATTTTTACAGGGACAGAGAGTCAGAGAGAGGGATAGATAGGGACAGACAGACAGGAATGGAGAGAGGTGAGAAGCATCAATCGTTAGTTTTTCGTTTCCGTTGAGACATCATAGTTGTTCATTGATTGTTTTCTCACATGTGCCTTGACCGCGGGCTGTCAGCAGACCCAGCCACCCCTTGCTGGAGCCAGCGACCTCGGGTCCAAGCTGGCGAACGTTTTTGCTCAAGCCATATGGGCCTGCGCTCAAGCTGGCGAGCTCGGGGTCTCGAATCTGGGTCTTCTGCATCCCAGTCCGATGCTCTATTCACTGCGCCACTGCCTGCCTGGTCAGGCTCATCTCTCTCTTTTCCTTTCTGTTTGTCCCTATCTGTCCCTCTCTCTGACTCTCTCTCTCTGGCTTTGTCAAAAAATTATAAAAAAAAATGTTAATGTTAGCCAAAATGTATTTTAAAACAGTTATCTTAAATGTTTTAAGGATATAAATAAAAAATCAATATAATTAATACACAGATGGGTAATCTCAGAAAGAAAGAAAAACTGTAAAAAATTAAATTAGCCTGACCAGGAGGTGGCGTGGTGGATGGTGCATCAGACTGGAATGCGGAGGACCCAGGATCCAGACCCTGAGGTCACCAGCTTGCGCGTGGGCTCATCTGGTTTGAACGGAGCTCACTAGCTTGGACCTAGGGTTGCTGGCTCTAGCAAGGGGTTGCTCAGTCTGCTGAGGGCCTGTGGTCCGGGCACATATAAGAGGGTGATCAGTGAACAGCAAGGGTGTTGCAGCGAAGGGCTGATGATTGATGCTTCTTTTCTCTCTCCGTTCCTGTCTGTCTGTCCCTATCTATTCCTTTCTCTGGCTCTCTCTCTCTGTCCCTGTAAAAAAAAAAGAAAAAAAAAGAATTAAATTAAAATTCTAGAATTGAAGAGTACAATATTTATACTGAAATATTAATAAATGAATTTAATATCACATTGGATACTGCAGAAAATATCAATAAGCATGTAGAGAGAGGAATAGAAACTGATTCAAAGCAAATAAGCTCATAAAAACAAAACCTTAGTGATTTGCAAAATAAATTAATGAATTAATAAATAAATCAGTTTAACATATACACAATTAAAATATAAAAAGCAAAGGAGAATTTGGAGAGGGAAAGTTTTGAGAAAATATTGACCAATTTTTTTTCAAATTTTATGATAAATATTAATTCTCTAGCAGGAAACTCAAGGGATGCCAGGTGAAATAAACATAAAGGAACCTATACCTAGACACATTGATGTCAAATTGTTATAAACAAAACATTAAATTAAAATATTGAAAACAAGTTTTGGAAAAAAGCATTGTATGCAGGGGAACACTGGTAAATAATTATGTTGATTTATCACAAAATCAAAGCAAGGTACAAGACAATGGGAAGGCTATCTCTTTTTTCTTTTTTTTAAGTTATGTTTCCAATTGGATTTTCTTTTAATTTTTAAATTTTATTTAGAAAATTAACTTTAACAGAATAACTTTGATCAATAAAAGGACAAAGTTTTCAGGTGAACATTTCTATAAGGGCTATCTTTAAAATACTAAACTAAAAATAAAATTTGTCAGCCTAGACAGTGCTTTTGAAGAAAGGCAAAGTGTCAGAAATGGTAACGCTGAAGGTAAATATTTCTACTGTATTTATTTTTATTGCTTTTTAATTTTTAAAAGATAATTAGCTGTCTGAAATAAAAACAAAGTTGTGAAATATATAGCACATGTAGAAATGAACAATAATATTACCAAAAGTGGAAATGTAAGAGAAAAATATGATTTTGAATAATGTTTCTTCTGCCTTGAGTGTCATGGGTCTGGTTCCTTTATTTTTTTATTAATTTTAATGGGGTGACATTAATAAATCAGGGTACATATGTTCAAAGAAAACATCTCCAGGTTATCTTATCATTCAATTATGTTGCATACCCATCACCCAAAGTCAAATTGTCCTCTGTCACCTTCTATCTGGTTTTCTTTGTGCCCCTCCCCTCCCCCCTCTCCCTACCCTTACTCCATAACCACCACACCCTTGTCCATGTTTCATAGTCTCACTTTTATGTCCCACCTATGTATGAAATCATGCTGTTCTCAGTTTTTTTCTGTTTTACTTATTTTACTCCGTATAATGTTATCAAGGTCCATCCATTTTGTTGTAAATGATCCGATGTCATCATTTCTTCTTTTTAATTTTCATTATATTTAACAATTTTTGTATATTATTTCTTCAAATCCTTTCTTCTGTAATCTCATGTACTATCCTTTTATGCCTTCAGCTATACATCTAGTAAGCCGCTTGATAATTAATTCCCCATGTTACTGGTGTTATGTCCCCTCCCCCTAGTACTTTAATTTTCCTGTGTGTTTAATTTAATTTAAATCAGTTCTTTGAATATGTTTTTTTTTCTTTCAGGTTGCTGTTTTGTAAATCACACCTAGTGTATTTTCTATTTTGTTATATTTTTCATCTCTAGAAACTCTAATTATGTCCCTTCGATCTTCATTTTTTTTCTCATATTGCTCATATTTTTGTCTACCTTCTTGAATATATTGACTTTATTTATAATGGATGTTTAAATAACTATGTCAGTTAATTTTACCATATCTGACATTACTGAGAATGTTTAAATTGATTTATTTCCTGGAATTCTGGGTCATACTTCACATGTGTAGTGATTTTTATTCTGTACTAGATAATATAAACTATACATTATTAGGTGTTGAATGTTGATATATTTCATTAAATGTTCAGCATGTTTTAATGTGTAGTTAATTACAGAGAATTAGTTTGATCCTTTTGAGCCTTGGTTTTAAGATTGTTGGAACAAGTCCATAAGAACTATTATTCTAAGGTTAATTTGAGATTAATTTTAATGCCTTTATACTCTGAGGATTTCATCCAATGTCCCCTGTATTAGAAAGTCTTTCTGCTTTGGCTGATGTGAACACAAAGTATTATCAGGCCTGTGTAAACTTGAGGAATCATTCTGTATATTCCTCCTTGCTGGTTGTTTCTCTGGTTCAACATAGCTTTCTAACATGTTGGCACAGATCAGTGCTTAGCCAATGATTCATGGTTTCTCCTCTGCCTCAATCTGAAATCCTTTTGTCTTTACTTCTATATTGTTTTCAAGAGAATAATGCAAAAAAAAGTAATAAAATACACAATTTGGAAATGAAGAAATAAAACTCTCCTCATTAAAAATGGCATGATAATCTATCTAGAAACCCCTAATGATGACACCAAAAAAACCTACTAAACCAATAAATAAGTTTAGCATGTTTGTAGGGTACAAGTTTCACAAACTATTACATATAAGGACATAACTTGCAGAAAAAGGTGTCACTGCGAGCTGGGCTAGAACGCCCAAATGAATTTTCAGCTGCAGCCCAAACTGAGATACTCTAAGCTATAGTCCGATAACTTAAATACAAACTTTCAAAATATAGCAAGAGGTGGCTATACTGTAAATGACTATTTTACATTCTTTTATTTTTTAGTGTCCAATATATGCCACTGTAATTTTTGTATTATTAAACTATTTGAAATAAACAATAAAATATAGTCACATAGATGAGATTCACTGACAAAAGGAACACCAAAATACAAATAGTATTTCAATTGAAGAATCCTTTGACACTGAGAATAAAAATCACATTTTTCAAGCATGAAAATGAAATTCAGGACCTTGAAAATTGCATTTCTATAGCAAACCTCCCCAAACAAACAAAGAAACAAAAATAATAGAAGTAAATCCACTAGACAGAAGAATGTGAAAAACTAAAAAGACCTGAGAAACATGTCACTTACAACATCAGTCAATTGCATTTTTTAAAGTTTAAGACTGATGCCCAGTTGAGAGAGATTCTATTATTACATATGATACAACACCATTGATATTTCCTGGTTATTAAAAATAAATTCTTTGGGGAATGAACCTGTATAAATGTTTTGAGGATGGCACGTTTTTCAAATAAATTAGCCGAGGATTCTTACATTAAAAAAGAACACTAATAATAACCTACATGATGTGAATGTTTTTACATTTATGTGAATCAAATTTGCAGCGACCCCTGGGAGCAAAGCTCATATGCCTTAGAAATAGCAGTTAGATACTGCTGTGAGCACAGAAATTCACTACTGAACATTTATATTACATTGTCAATAGAAAAAGTACAGTGTTAATAAATTAGATCCATAAACCTATGAATTTGGGATTTATAGGATCAAATTGAAAAAAAAAAAAAGGCTAGGGACTGCTACTGGGAGCTTTGTATTAGAAAATCACTGAAATTACCTTATCCGATAAAGCACTAATACATTTCAAAATTTTCTATAGAAACTTTCCTCTGAGATAAACCAAGAATGTACTTTAAATAGAAGAAGCAAGACATAAATAAGAAGGTTAAAAGCAAATGTTTGGATCTCAAAATTAGTCTATAAAGTGGGATCATGGCCATGAAATTTGATATGTTATAATGTTATTCCTTATAAATTAATGTCCATGATCACATTAGCCTTATAAAACCATGTAATATTTATCAGAATATAAAGCTCCTTGACTTACTATTTATGGCAAAATGGAGGATGATAAAGTAAATTTTTTTTGTAGAAGACAAGGCATATATAGTTATTTTAAGAACTTAAATAAAGAGGTCGGCCCTGGCTGATTGGCTCAGTGGTAGAGTTTCAGCCCAGCATGTGGATGTCCCCGGTTTGATTCCTGGTCAGGGCACACAAGTGAAGTGACTGTCTGCTTCTCAACCCTATCCCCTATCCTTTCTCTCTATCTCTCTCTTCCTCTCCCACAGCCAAAGCTCCATTGGACCAAAATTGTCCTGGGCACTGAGGATGGCTCCAAAGCCTCTGCCTCGGGTGCTAGAAAGGCTCTGGTTGCACTGGAGATGCTTGCTAGATCGGCAGAGCATCACCCCCTAGTGGGCATGCTGGTGGATCTTGGTTGGGTGCATACCAGAGTCTGTCTCTCTGCCTACCTGCTTCTCACTTCAGAAAAATAAAGAAAATAAATCAAGAGGTCTATTTTTCCAAACACTTGAATTTTGAAAACATAAAGCTTAAAGATAAATTATTAGTATAGTAAAAATTAATTGTTTTCTGAACTACTTGATAGTAAGTTGACAACCAGATACTCTGAGCACTACTGACTATTTTCTACAAACAAGGACATCTTCTACATAACCACAATACTGAAATAAAAAATGTGATCATCAAAACTGATACATTACCACTAACTAATCCCCGACCACATTTAAATTTAGCCAGTTGTTCAAGAAGTGGTCTTTAGGACAATATAACTCAGTCTAGACTCTTGTTCTGCATCAATTTGTCATTTCATTATTGTGTCCTTTATTCTAAAAGAGTTTCTCAGTCTTCTTGATTTCATAACCTTGATACTTTTTACTGAGCTTGACTGGTGTTTTCTTATGATTCGATACAGAATATGCCACTTTTGTAGGACTATCACAGAAGTGGACTCATTCTCATGCATTTTACCAGGTAGTGCAAAGCATTAATAAATATCTGGTAAGAAACAATTTTGAGACTGAAATATTTTTCTTCGGACTTACAATTAATTAATTTATTTAATTACATTTACATAATTAATGGTTCTCCATTTTATTAAATAGATTAATATCTGTGCCTATTGTTATTTTCAGTTGCTTCTCATTATTCCTGATAGTAAGTTGACAACCAGATACTCTGAGCACTACTGACTATTTTCTACAAACAAGGACATCTTCTACATAACCACAATATTGAAATAAAAAATGTGATCATCAAAACTGATACATTACCACTAACTAATCCCCGACCACATTTAAATTTAGCCAGTTGTCCAAAAAGTGGTCTTTGGACAATATAATTCATAAAGTCACAATAAATTCTGAATTGCAAATACTAAAGCAATAATAGAGGAAATACAGGTTTAAGTTCCTATAAGCCTCTGGTTACATTTTTCTTTTGAGATTCAAAGCAATCAGTTATTTAAAATTCTTTCAGAATCTATGGCTGATTTTTATCTTAATTAAAAGATAAATTAAATTTATTGAGATGTCATTGGTTAATAAGAAAATATAGGTGTCAAGTGTATATATCTATGATACATTTTCTGTATAGTGCATTGTATGCCTAACATCCAAAATCAAACCATCTTCCGTTACCATATATTTGGCCCCTCTCAGCTTCACTAGTCCCCGACCCCCTTACCTCTGGTAACCACCATACTGTTGCCTATATCTATGAGTTTCAGTTATTAATGAGTAGTATTTATGATGTATATGTACTACATATTTTTCATCTAATCATCTATCAGAGGAAACTTTGGTGGTTTACATACCTTGGCCACCGTGAATAGTGCTGTAATGAACATAGGAGTACATATATCTTTGTGAATAAACGTTTTCAAGTTTTTCAGGTAGAAGAGGGACTTAATGGGTCATATGGTAAGTACATTCTTAATACTTTGAGAAAGTGCCATATTGTTCTGTTTTTTTTTTTTAGTGGCTGTTCCAGTGTATGTCTCGTTACAATATTTTAACCAACTGATCAATAAAATAATCTTGTTTCTGTTTAAAGACAACTTACTTAATATATTTTGTTGATTTATTAACATTGAACTCATGCCCAACAGTACTATAGCTCATGCCTAATCAAAACTTATACAATATACTATTTTCTTAAGTTATTTTGAAGCCTTTTTTTGTACCAAGTACACTAGACAGCACTTTAGCACTATACTTGAGGACCATTTTAAAGTTTTTTTGTTTTTTTTTACAGGAACAGAGAGACAAAGTCAGAGAGAGGGATAGATAGGGACAGATAGACGGGAATGGAGAGAGATGAGAAGCATCAATCATTAGTTTTTTGTTGCCTTTGGGACACCATAGTTGTTTATTGATTGCTTTCTCACATGTGCCTTGACCACGGGCCATCAGCAGACCGAGCCACCCCTTGCTGGAGCCAGTGACCTTGGGTCCAAGCTAGCGAGCTCCGGGTCTTGAACCTGGATCTTCCACATCCCAGTCCGACGCTCTATCCACTGTGCCACCGCCTGGTCAGGCAAGGACCATTTTAAATAGTATATTTATAAAAAAAATTAACAAAATGTGAAAAAGTTGGCACTAAATAGACAGAAAATTATACTTTTTTACCATATAAGAGTTGAAACAAGGCAGAGTGTCATCATACTTGACCTCAGCTGGGAATATATGTGTTGGACAACTCAAATTTTGTTTTATTTCTTGTATTCCTGGAAATGACTGTGAGAGTAGCACATGTATTGATTTTAGGGTTACAAGTAAACTTTAGTGAGTAGACAGATTCACAAGTATGGATTTGGGAATAACAAAGATGAACTATTTTTAGATATCTAAAAATTAACAATTAAGAGTGGGAGCCTATTGAGTCCTTTTGATGTGCTTTTGTCATTCCCTGTGCACTTCTTTGATTTCTGGCACAGGAGGTTATTACAGGTGCATATTATTCTATACAATCTTGAAATTTACTGTTTATCTAAGGATAATGATTTCTTTCTGTGGAAAATGGTCTTAGGAAACCAAGATCTAGGAGCTAGTTGTGCTTATTGCCAATGCTATTCCCAGGTCTTCTTATAGGACAGTTCGGTCGCAGTACAGCCACGATGAGTCTATTGCGGGGTCTTCGAATGGGAAAAGGTATGGAATTAAATAAATGATAGACACAGACTTAAAGATATATACATACAGATGGGTTCGGGAGAATGACACAACAGTCTCTACTGCTCCTAAGCCAATGCAGTGGCAGCTACCAGAAGTGCATTCGTTTTTATTCAGGGAAAAACATGATCCATTAGCAATTCAGTTGTTTCCGAGACAACTCAAAGACAACCCCCATCATACCATTCAATCTAACTTTACACCAATAAGAAACTAGCTTCTAGCCTCCTCTGGAGAAAATGGATGGGACAAGTGAGAATCAGATATAGCTCTTTGTTAACTTAGGCAGGTGAGGTTGGGGGTTGGTCTGTCCCCTAGATATATCCAAATTACAAAAATACCGTTTATTTATTCGGTCCCCAACACAGTTCTAATAAAGATTAGGTAGGTAATGTTTAAGTATAGTGTAGGTAATACTGTTGAACCCAAGAAGATCAAGTCTAAGAATATTAGTTATATATAGTGATGATAGGAGTTAGAGTGGAAAGTATGAGAGCCGGATATCATGTCCTTAGTAAATATGAGCAATTATGAAGAAAATTGACAGAAGATAGCATTTGACAGTGATAAGTTAATGAACCCTGATTTCATGAACCCCCTAAAAGAAGGGTAGATTAGTTAAACTTTGGTTTTATAAGACTCAGGAAACTAAAATTATAAAGTTTTGATTATTGTTACTATAAAAATAAACAAATTTGAATTATTTTACATTTAAGTAAAATTTTAGAGGTAAGCTTTCTAGGGAAATAGGACAATCTATTGTGTCATCAGACTTCAAAGATCTTATTGTTTCTCCACTCCCAAGTCCATTTCAGGGCCTAAGAAACTGATTCAGCTTCACTTCCTAGTTGTCAAGAAAGAGAAAAATGAAAGGCATATTTCTCCCACTAAGAAAACTTCCTGTAAGTTTTGCATCCCCTTCTATTTACATCCCCAAAGGCAGAATTAATTTACATTAAAATTTGGTCTCTACTGCAGGTAGCCACATGTCAAACTAAAACATCAAGATATCTATTTCTGTAGAGGGAAATCAAGTACTAAGGAGATCACTGGCAGCATCTATTACAGAAAGATTTTTATGCAAAATGGAGAAAAATTAACAGCTTAAAACGTAATGGGGACCTAAGAGCATATGGAACAACTTCTGGTTCCATGTAAGGCAGAATGAATATTACTCACCCATCAGGAATGATCTTTTCTTTCATCTCTTTTCTATATATGCTTTGCTAGTTTTGTTTTACAGTTTGTTTGCGTCTATGATTTGTGGTCTTCATTAACATTTTGCTTGACTCTGTCTGCATCTTTACATCTCTAGTAGTGAAAATAAACTTGTAGACACACCTTACTGGTTGCTTTTTTTTTTATTTATAGGAAAACAGTATTAGAGAGTAGTAGTTAAGAAACCAGATCCTGAAGAGAACTGATCTGTTTTCAAATCCTAGTTTTGACACTTGGAAGCTATATTGTTGTAAAGTACCCAATCCACAATTCTGCGGGTTTTCGTAGAGGCACGTAGTCCAAATAAGTTTTTGAAAAGTTTTCTTAAAGGAGGAAATTTATTAAATATGCCAGCCACATATGGCTGACACAGGGCAACAGACCCAAATTCTGCAGTTCCCAAAAATAGTTCAGGGCCTGTTTATATACTCTTAATTATACATGGGAGGGGAAAAAACCTGACATCAAGGCATAAGTTTATACCTTTTGTTTAGAGATACATACATTAACTATATGCTTTCAGGAGGGGAGGGGAAGTTTCCATAGGGACAAATGCCTGTAAATTATTCATTAGTATAAAAAAAGATTTAATTTAATTTTTTCTTCCTACACCTGACTAGCTATTCACCCATTTCCCCATAGGTATGAGGGAAGGTCAGAGAATCCAAGTCTCCTTCCTCTTCTGCGTTTATAACACAATGCCATTGGCCATCTTGGTTTTATGCTAATCACACAAGTACAGAGATAATTTTCTTTCCTTTGGCTTTTTTTTTTTTTTTTTTTTTTTTTACAGGGACAGAGAAAGAAGAGTCAGAGAGAGGGATAGATAGGGACAGACAGACAGGAACGGAGAGAGGTGAGAAGCATCAATCATCAGTTTTTCGTTGCCGTTGTGACACCTCTGTTGTTCATTGATTGCTTTCTCACATGTGCCGTGACCGCGGGCCTTCAGCAGACCAAGCAACCCCTTACTGGAGTCAGCAATGTTGGGTCTAAGCTGGCGAGCTTTTGCTCAAGCCAAATGGGCCTGTGCTCAAGCTGGCAACCTCGGGGTCTCGAACCTGGGTCTTCCGCCTCCCAGGCGGATGCTCTAGCCACTGCACCACCTCCTGGTCAGGCCAGAGATCATTTTCAAAATCTTTCTTTGCACATCTAGCCCAAACCAATAAAATGTTCTTTAAACTTCCTAAAATATTAATATTAATTCTGTAGCCTTTGGTACCTTACAACAATATTACTTGGGTAAGTTACTTTGTTCTCTAAAAAGTAGCTTTCTTATCTGTGATAATGCATATAAGCTTGTTAATATGCTGCTTGGAATGTAATTTCATAAATCAATATTAGCTATTATTTCTGGTATCCAATACCAAAGTACACACAATAAGTTCCTTGAATAATATTTATTCAATTTTATGAAATTATTCTGTTATTTCTTTTGCAGGAAACAGAGCCTGCAAAAGGAATAACTCCATTATCATTTGACTAGAAATGTTATTTAAAAATTAACTTCACAGCTCAGGAATCCAGACTCACTATCAGCAGATTTTACATCTTTATTGCTAAGCTGCTGACCTCCAAGTGTTTGATTACTAGTAGATTCTTTATTTTTCTTTCTTCGGTTAAGTTATTTCAAACTGTGTGAAGCAGTGGGAAGAAATGTAATGCATAATTTCAAGGAATTTAAGATGAGAAAAGGACACACTATGTTCACATCATGGACCAGTGGTCAGACAGTTATTTACACGCATGTCCCAATGCACACAGTCATCTTCTCATCAGTAGATATTCCACTCCAAGTTATATAGTAAACATAATCAGCATGCATGAAATTCATATGGATAACTACATTCATCAGCAGTTTAAGTGAGGTGAAACATGGTTGCATTTACTTTACAATTTTCTTTAGGAAAATTTGAATTGCCAAAACAATCTCAAGCAAATGAAAATGGCTCAGGTCTTACATTCATAGAAGAATGGGTTAAATTACACACAGGGTATGTCAGATCACAAAATGCTTGTCTTTTCCCATTTGCTTTTTTCATTCACACTTCTTATATTTGGGATTTTTTGTTACTATTTGACTGCTACAGAAACACCAGTAAAATCTGAGGGGATTTATAAGGAAATGTGTAATTGTCAAGTGCAAAAGCAAGAGCAAACACTACAAGCAGGCAAATAGTAGCATAAATTCTAAAAGTATAAAGAAACAAGATAAGAATGCTAGATCCCCAAAATATTAACTATAAGTAAATGATAATCTTAGCTCCAGGGTAACTGATATCAAGAAAAGACTTGAAGTGTTTGCTCATAAAATAGCAATTGAATAAATTAAATTCACAGAATCTAGATTACATATGCCTGAAACTATTTTTCTCTCAAAATAAACTACCCCATTTTGTTATGTTTTTAGTTTTAAATGCAAGTTTATTGAGAACATATTATGAATTGAAAAATTGCAAATCTATTACTGAGATTAAATTGCAGTAAATCTCAGTTATATTATTGTTCTTCACATGAGTTATATTCTATGGTTGTTGAAATTATTAAAAGGAATAATTTATTCAAGGCACAGTGCTTGGCACTTGGCATACAGTAGGTTCACAGAAAATGTTAAGTGATTAACTTCTCTAGGATTTACCCATGCAACTATTATTATAATTACTACATGTACTTCTTTTAGTTAAGATGGAAAGATATTTTTTTAATAAGTGAAAGAAACAATTGTGCACCTGAAGCATATATAATTTTATGTTATCCCAACAAATTAAATAAAAAACAGTGATGAAGGTTAACATCACCAGTGATATATATTAACATTAACCCTTTTGGTATGATGCACTAAAAAGAACATATCATCTCTGGTCTGTGATATCCTTCCTATAATGTATATCCTCAGTTTAATCATGAGAAAGCATCAGATAAAAACCACAAAGTAATTGAACAGTAGTCTTCAAAAATGTCATGGTTGCCTGACCAGGCAGTGGAGCAGTGGATAGATACAGACGACCCAGGTTCAAAACCCCAAGGCCGCGGGCTTAAGGGTGGACTCATTGGGTTTGAGCACAGCTCACCAGCTTGAGCCCAAGGTCGCTGGTTTAAGCAAGGAGTCACCTGCTCTGCTGTAGCCCCCCGGTCAAGGTGCATATGAGAAAACAATCTGTGAACAACTAAGGTGTTGCAAAGAAGAATTGATGCTTCTCATCTTTCCTTTCCTGTCTGTCTGTCCCTATCTGTCCCTCTCTCTGTCTCTTTTACTGTCTCTGTCACAAAAACAAAGTGTTATGGTTGTGAAAAATAAGGCAAAACTTAGAATATCACAGACTGGAGGAGACTAAGAGGACATGATGACAATATACAATGTGGAATCCTAGGCCATGAAAAGGGTATTAGTGGGAAAACTGGCAAAATTTGACAATGGTCCATGCAGAAATTAATAGTATTGTCTTGATGTGACTTTCCTGGTTTCAGTAACTTACTTTGGTATAGAAAATGGTAACACTACAGGAAGCTGGATGAAGGGCAAATGAATTTTTTTGTATTATTTGTACAACTTTTCTGCAAGTCTAAAATTATTTCAAAATAAAAAGATTCAAAAAAAATAAAAAAGAGTCCTGGTTGGTTTGGATCAGTGGTAGAGCATCAGGCCAGCATGTGGAAGTCCAGGGTTTGATTCCCAGTTAGGGCACACAGGAGAAGCACCCATCTGCTTCTTCGCCTTTTCCCTTCTCCTTTCTATTTCTTTCTTCCCCTCATACAGACAATGCTCAATGGGAGCAAAGTTGACCCGGACGCTAAGAATGGCTCCATGGCCTCTGCTTCAAGCGCTAGAATGGCTCCAGTTGCAGAGGAGCAACGGCCTAGATGGGCAGAGCATCGCCCCCTGGTGGGCACGCCAGGTGGATCCCAGTTGGGCAACTGCAGGAGTCTGTTTGTCTGCCGCCCCCCACTTCTCACTTTGGAAAAATACTAAATAAAGAAGTAAGTAAGTAAATAAATAAATATAAAAAGAATGAATCTCATATTCTGGAAAACGAAGACAATGAGGTAAGGATGTTATAGAAGATGACCCGGAAACAGATGGGCTAGAAAAGATGCCAAAGAGACACTTGTGGTTATTACGTAATTCTGTCAGTTTCTTCTGTTTGTGAAGAAGTGGTGAAAGATTAAAGAAAAGAAGGTCACAAGGCATTCAAGTTCCACGTGAAAAATTGTAACAGAGAATCATAAAAATGAAACCAACAGAGTAGGGAGTGTGAAGCCAAAATTTGGTCACCTGTCAATTATATTTGACAGTAGATTATTCCTCTTTTTCTGCTCATCCATAAACAGAATCTGAAGATATTTTTGTTGTACCATGCTACCCTTGAAAATTTTTACATAGAGGCACCACAATAAAATTTGTGATAGGGGCAACCTTTCTTTGTTGACGTACAGAGTTTTCCCTTTGTTGGTTTTTCCTTACTATGACTGATTTCCTCAAGAAAAAGAAATTTGTTTTGAAAAAGTATCTAAAATACAACCTTGTAAGGGTTTTATGAGCAGATAGTTGGCTACTAATTTTCTCCTCTAAAAACATTAAATAAGAAAAGGTCATAATTGATGACAATATGGATTGACCTTGAGAATATTATACTAAGTAAATCAGAAAAAGCTAAGAACTGTATGATTTCACACATAGGTGAGAGATGAAACTGAAACTCAGGGACATTGATAAAAGTGAAGTGAGTACCATAGGGAAAGGACTGTAGGAGAGGAGAGAAAAAAAAGGAAAAGGCCATAAAATTTTTATCTTAAGAAATTTCTCAGGTTCTTTTTCTAATTACTAAACTTATTGTTCAATAACAGTATTTTTACTTTGAAGCTATTCATTGTATTTCCCTACTCAGCCCCTTTTATTACCCAATCAGGAATGTAACTAAGCTTAAGTCAAAGCTAAGATTAGATTTTATGTTGACATGTAGTAGTACTGACATACTGAAAAGTTTATAGACTTAGTGACCAAAAGATCATCAAGTTTCTAATCAAAACCTCCAACTAGGAACAAGTGTTTTGTTTTAACATAGCATTGTAAAGCTAATTTCCAAAAAGTTGTCATTACAAAAAATCATAGAATTGATTTTAGTCTAAATTTTGCAATCTAAATTTGCTAATATCATTTGGTGTTTTCAACTTTTTTTAAAAAGAGATTTATGTTGGACTGGTGGCTCTAAATTAATCCATTGACCTAATAATTTGCAGCTAGTGGAAAGAATGATCATATAAAAGCCTTAATTTTTACTAAGCATAAGTTAGTGGCTTATTGAATATGCAAGTTTAGCTCAGCAACATTTCTCATCACTTGGCTTTTCATTCTGACAGGAAATGGCTACCATTTGTATTATGAACTGTTTATAATTATGGAACTTCAGGTTTGAGCATGTAATGAATCTTCTATCACAGGCTGCTTACCTGATCTTGTTTTATTTTTTGTTCCTGTAAGTGAAGAGAGATAGAAGAGAACTCTACTCTGACCCTGGCTTAAGAACACACATGTTGTTGGGCAGATAAGTTTGTAAAATTTGTGTTATTTGATTTTGCTCACCATTTTATTGTATTTTGAGAATTGTCAGTATAGAAACTTTTTCCCACAGATACCATGAGGTTTTCAGGAAGAAAGATCTGTTCTTTATAAAAATGTTATTGGTAATATATAAAATATTTATTCAAAGTTTTCTTAGAAGAGTACTTTTCTGGCTAAGACTTATTAAACTACCAGTGGATCAACCTCCCACATCTTTTCCCTATTGGTTACAATTATTGTATCCCATCCACCAAAGCCTAAAGGAAAAAGTTTGAAGGAGCTATAACTTGACTGAAATACAAACACTCATAGATGTCTAGCCTCTCTTAATGATACAGAAGGACTCTGATCGTTGGCTTTAGAATCCTTGGCATTTTGTAATAAATTTATTTATTCATATCTTTCAGCAATTTGGAGACATACATTTTAAAGGATATTTTACTTTTTAGGCACTGTAGCAATTTTTAGAGAAAGAGAAAGCATGTTTAACTGAAAGCATTTAGTAACAATGTGGTAGGAGCCAAAATGTTTTCAGTTGACATTATTCAGAGAAAATGAAATTTGTTGAAAAAACACTTGGAACTCTGTTTGCAAAAGTGAATGGCTAGTGGGAATTTTGTTCTATCTCTGTTGGACTAATGAATGAAAGCATTCTGATAAGTCACTGTGGCTTTAGGGGCTTTTTACCAGAATTTAAGGCCAATGCTATTCTTTTCCTTGAGGAATAACTGATTCTTATGGACACCATTACAGCATATTTTACAAGAAAAATACCTTTTTTCCTGGGATATATATTGAACACCCTATACTCTGCATTTTGGCTTACTACAACAATTTCTTTCAGAAACTTCTCAAGTTCAGTAAAGCTGACCATAGAAATTTCTTTGGAGTTCCTTCTTTATTTTTCTTATTTATTTTTTTTTTTTTTGTTTAAGCACAGTTGTTATACAATCTTATATTGATTATATTTGATTCAGGTGTACTACTACATAGTGACTTGATATCTCCATACCTTGCAAGATCATTGCACTATTTCCAGCAATAATCCATCATCATGTAAACTTACCATAATATTATTTACTACATTCTCTTTCCCCTTTTCACCCATACTTCAATGCCTCTCTTCTGGTAACCATACCTTTGGTCTCTGATTTTATGAATCTGGTTTTTTTTTGTTTGTTTAGTTCCGTTCTTAGATTCTACATAAATAAACTATACTGTATTTGTCTTTCTCTGACGAACTTATTTCCCTTAGAACAATACCATCTAGATTCAATCATGTTGTTGCAAATGGCAAAATTCTATTTCTAGTAGCTGCATAATATTCCATTGAATATACAGGTTGGGGAAAAAGTAGGTTTACAGTTGTTAATATAGAAAATAATAGAGCAATTAATAAATAATAATACAAGAATAAACTTTTACATACTGTCAGCTATAAAGCTATTTTTGCTCAAACCTGCATATATACTACACCTTCTTTATCCAATTATCTATCACTTGTCACCTAGGTTGCTTCCATATCTTGACTATTGTAAATTATAGTGCAATAAACAAGAAATGAATAGATATTTTCTAATTAGTTTTCTCATTTTCTTTGGATAAATAAGGGGTTTTCCTCTCTGATATTTACTCCTCTGCTTCTTTCCTCTCTTTCTGGTAATCTCCTTTCTTTATTCTTTCTGACTGCAGAAACACAGCTGTAGAGCTAGTCAGCCAGATCTAAGCTCAGATTTTATCTTTGTCATATATAAAAAATGTGGCCAGAAAAAAACTATGTAATTTCTAAAACTTCTCTGTGCTCTCAAATGGAAAATGGATATAGTAAAGTACTTACCACATGGTTAGATTTGAGATCGTGCATGTTGAAGATCTAACACATGAACTAATATGTAGAAGGACCTGACACACTTTCTTCACCGTTTTTGTTTGTTTGTTTCTCAATCATCTCAGTTCCCTGTAGTATCTGAGACAGCTATCAATAGAGAAAACATAGGGATTTTTAGCTTAGTGACTTAATATTTCCAAGAACTATATATTTTATACAAGGACAGCAACATGTAGAATAATAATTCTGGTTAGATTGGTACCCTACATATTTACAGTCACCAACAGAAGTGCTTTTATTGATGTAAGTGCTATCCTAAACTTCCAAATAGCCAGCCAAGTTTTGGTCCTATCACTAAATTCAAGAACTATGATAAGTAACTGATCCTAAATAACAATGCCCATCTTCACTGGCACTTTGAAATGGAGCCAGGTCTCATTTTAGAAAATATTCTGAAGATATCAGATTGTTACTACAGAGTTCAGAGTTAAAGAGAAGATACTGAGTGTGTCTGTAATATGGATGAATGGATTTTGAGGTCTCTTTAAACTTTTTTTCTTGGATAAAAAGTTCAGAATTCTAACTGCATGGAATCCAAGCCCATCTCTTTCAAATAGCATACCCTTAGGACTTATACGAGTATGGATACAAGTCACCATTTTGCACTGATCAACCCAGAAAAAAAAAGACAGTTGAAGTCAGGGTTTCCCCATTTCTGTCATTTCTGTTAAATTGATAATTCTCTAATGAATGCATAAACCTAAAGCATACAGAACATTTTAAATGTATATACCTGAGTCTCAGCCTCAAATACGTAGCTCTGGAATGTAACTTAGGACTGCATTTTTACAATGTATTTTAAGCAATTCTAAAATAAATAGTCCTTGGACGTTACAAAAAAACTTTGCCCTACACCCTGTCTTATAAATAAGCTATATGACCACTTCTTAGGAACTGCTAAACAGTAAAGACTAGTGAAATAGTTGCAATTTCTTGTGTCAAGGGAAAGAAATCTAATTAAGAAATTTAAATTCTTCTTCATGCTCAGAAAATAAGAAGCAGTAAAAATATAAATGTTTCTATGTTGCATTGAAACTTCTGAGAACCTATAAAAGGGTGAACAATCCTTTCAAGCAGCTAGACTGTCAACACCCTCTCTGGCTTTTATGGAGAAGATGAGACATTTTTGGCACTTTAATGAAAATTGTGTCTTCAAGAGAGTTTCTGTATGGGATGCACAATTCTTTACTTTCATGCTTCAAATCCATAAATAATTATTTAGAATGAGGAGGAGTGTTATAATATATAACAAGAATAAGAGACATTCTTTCTTGGGATGATTATCTGACTTCTAATTGTACCCTCTTCCCTATGGTACATTTGTGCACAAAAGCTGTTGGTTGGGGGTGAGGAAAAGATTTCTCAGTAACATTAGAGGGAACAGTTAGTGCTTACAAAAAAGAGGTAGCAGCAATAACTACTACTTATGCTCCAAAACAGTTGTATGAACCTGAAACAAACCATAAGACAGATCTGAGAACCATGATACACTGCTGAAAATGACAGAAAGGAAAAAGAAAGATGAAAATGTTAAGTGATATTTTAGTGTGAGAGATTCCATTGCATTGATATGCCCATAAAAGCAGAATTGAATGAGGAGAGCTGTTTTTATTGAGGGATCCATTTCATTTGGTTTTCTGAGAGGATTCTATGTGATCCTGGTTGAATCCTACCCACCAATTCAAATATTATCTTCCCTTTTTGCTGTTACATGTAATAAACTCATTCAGGTAAGCTTTTCTAGTAGATTCTTATTTATGTTTTCTACTTAATGTCTCAGGTTTTACAAATTTAATCTCTAACTCAAAAAATTTAAATCCACATCAGTTGTACCCTATAAAAGTGAATACATGTTTCTCAAGACAGATCTTTAAAAGGCATCTTTTATACCTTTTTTCTGTTTTTTTTTAATTATATTCCTGATTTTTTATTTAAACAGTGCTATTTTGACTCAAGATGATGTCAAAGTAATGGGCAGCATGAGAAATACCCCTGACCTTTCTTCTTGAAATTTCAACAAGTTAAACAGCTATAATACAGGGAAGCTAACCCAGCTGGGCTCACAGGCTTGCCTGAATGATCCGTACATCGAATTAACTAAATACAGGAAGGACTGAGAAGGGGGTAGAATATAAAATGAATTCACAGTTGGCTCCAGAGAAGAGAGAGGCCTGGAATGTGTGGACTGTTGTCTGTTGGGGTTCTGGAGAGGAGGGAAGCTTGAATGACTATTTTTTGTTTGTTTGTTTGTTTTTCCTGGGACCCCAGAGAGGTAAAAGGCCCTGGACTATCTGGGTTTTGTCTGCAAGTGCTCTGAAGAGGGGAAAGTCCAGACTCTGTTTTTGTTTTTTTTTTTCTTTTCTGCTGGGACTACTGAGGGAAGAATCTGTGGAATTGAAAGGCAGAGGGGGAGATACTAAACCAAAGTAATGGCAGAACAAGGGGTCACAGCTAGTGTTCCCACAATCTTCCCATAGCCTGCACTTGCCACAGAGAGAGAGAAAACCAAAGTGTGGCCCTCCAGCCTTCCAGATTTTGTCTCTCTCACTTTGTGGGTATATAAAGTGGCAGAGACAGACCCTCATGGCTAATTCTTTAGAATTACTTTCTTTTGAGGAACAAAGATGCTCCATGTCTGGTCTTCTGTTCTATTAAGGTATGGAGAGGAAGTGCCCAGAGGCCTGAGATTGCCACTGTTAAAGCCTTAAGACTGCAAATCCTTCACAACATGCCCCACCCACCAACATGAAACAGCCATGCATATCACTGCGAAAAAACATCTCAACTGAGGAGAGCCCAAGAATTTTACATGAATTAAAACTAAATGTAATTCAGTGCCACCTACTGGGAGAAAAGAGAACACTCTCTCAAAACTGAAATATTCTTTTCCTCTTCTTTTTTCTTTTTCTTGAATTTTATTTTAATCATTTAAATTTCTTAGTATTACTTTTGTGAGTTTTTTGTTTTTATTTTCTTTGATATTGGCTCTTTGTTTTTTGTTGTTTTCTTTTTACTTGGCATTATTTTTATTTTTAATTTTTTTCACAGTATTTTTTATTTTTACTTTTTAATATTTTTAGTTGTGTTTTGTTAAAGTTCTTAATAATACCACTCTCAAATGCCATCAATGAAGAAAACATTAAATACCATAGCTACACAAGAGGCACAGTTCAGAAAGAAAATGAAAAATCTCTAAAAAGCAAGCTCAATCACATGGAAATCTTGGAGTTAAACAATAGAGGATTCAACATTCAAGTTCTAAAAATACTCAGTGAGATTGTAGAAAACACGAATAGGCAATTTAAGGAATTCAAAAACCAAATTAATGGACAAAATAAATACTTCAGCAAGGAGTCTAAAACTTTAAAAACAGAGATAAAGAACTGAATATATAAACTGAAAACTACGGTGGTAAGTTTAATTTATAAATGAGGAAACTATAGGAGAGAATCAATGACATCAAAGACAGACAATAAGACATGCTACAGAGAGAAGAAAAAGACTCACAAATTAAAAGGAGGAAGAGAGCTCTACAAGACTTGTCTGACTCCATCAGAAAAAGCAATGTAAGAATAATGAGTATATCAGAAGAAGAAGAGAGGAAAAAGGGAATGGTGAGCATATTCAAATAATTGATGAGAACTTCCTAAGCCTATGGAAAGAGTTAGATACTCAAAACCATGAAGCAATCAGATGGCTAAGCTGCCTCAACCCAAACAGATCTTCTCCAAGGCACATTGTAATGAAATTGTCAAAAATCAATGATAAAGAAGGAATCCTCAAGGCAGTGAGAGAGAAGAAGAATAACAAATAAAGAGAGACCCATTAGGTTATCCTTGGACATCTTAGTAGAAACTCTATAAGCTAGAAGAGAGTAGATCCAAACATTCAAAGTACTAAAGAGAGTTATCAACCAACAATACTATTTTCATCAAAGCTAACTTTCAAATATGAAGGAGAAATGAAAGATTTTACAGACAGACAGAAGCTGAGAAAATTTATCACCAGAAAACCCCCACTGTATGAAATACTTAAGGGGGTATTTTGACCAGATACAAAAAAAAAAAAAAATTAAAATTACAAGTAAAAGCTCCAACAAGATTACAATAAAAACAGGAAGAATCTGTTACAATAATTACATAAAAGGAAGAGGGTAAAGATCTGCAGTAGCAAAAAAGGATGAGTGCAGAAGCACTCATAAGACAAAAAACTCTTAAACATATGAAAAATTTTCTCTTAATAACCTAATGGTAACCACCCATGAAAAAGCTAACACTGAAACACAGAGCTTAAAAAAGAAAAAAACAGTGGGAAAAAGTACAGAATACCACCAGACAAAAATAACTAACAGAAACACAAAAAAGAAGAAACAAAGTAGACACAGAGTTACCAGAAAACAAAACATAAAATGACTATAAGAAATCTTCAAGCATCAATTATTTCCTTAAATGTAAATGGACTGAACTCACTGATAAAGAACACAGAGTAGAAGATTGTATAAAAAACAAAATCCAAACATATGCTGTCTTCAAAAGATGCATCTATGCTGTTGGGAAAAAATAGACTCAAAGTGAAAGGTTGGAAAATGATTCTTCAAGCAATAATACCCAAAGAAAAGCAGGTGTACATATACTGATACTGACAATGCTAACTTCAAGACAACAAAAGTAACAAGAGACAAAGATGGACATTTTATAATGATAAAAAGGACATTGTATCAGAAGACATACACTTCTTAATATAGATGCACTGAATCAGGGAGAACCAAAATATGTAAGACATCTATGACTGATCTAAAAATAAAAACAGACAAAAACACAATGATACTTGAAGAACTCAACACACCATTGACAGTTAGATAAATCATCTAAATGGAAAATCAATAAAAAATATCAGCTTTCAATGACACACTACAACAAATGAACATAATAAACATTTACAGGATATTTTATCCCAGAACATCAGATTATACATTTAGTGTGCGTGGTACATTCTCAAGAATAGACTATATATTGGGCCACAAAACTAATATCAACAAATTCAAGAAGATTAAAATTATACCAAGCATATTCTCTGATCATAAAGCTTTGAAATTAAAATTCAACTGTAAAAACGAAGTAAAGAAACCTACAAAAATGTGGAAATTAAACAACATACTTCTAAATATGACTTGGTCAAGGAAGAAATAAAAGTAGAGATCAAAATATATATAGTGTGGAACTCATTCCAGGAGAACAACGATGGTATAATATACATAAATTGATCAATGTAATACACCACATCAGCTAAACAAAGGACAAAAATCATATGATTCTATCAATAGGTGCAGAAAAGGCATTTGATAAGATACAACATTCATTTATGTTTAAAACACTCAATAAAATGGGTAGAGGAGGAAAACACCTCAACGTAATAAAGACCATTTATGACAAACCATCAGCTAATATCATACTAAATGGTTAAAAAAATGAAGGCTTTATTCAAAAATAAATAACAAGGCAGGGTTGCCCACTCCTTCCACTCTTATTCAACATAGCTCTGGAAGTTTTAGCCAGAGCAATCAGGCAAGAGAAAGAAATAAAAGGCATCCATATTGGGAAAGAAGAAGTAAAGCTTTCACATTGGTACATAAAGACACAGAGCCCTCATGTTTTTCACAACATTATTCACAGTGGCTAAGACATGGAAACAATCAAAGTGTCCTTTGATAGAAGATTGGATAAAGAAGATGTAGTGTACAATGGAATACTACTCATCCATAAGAAATGATGACATAGTGTCATTTATGACAACATGGATGGACATTGAGAACATTATACTGTGTGAAATAAGTAAATCAGTAAAAGCTAAGAACTATATGATTTCACACAAAAGTGGGATATAAAACTGAAACCCATGCAGATAGATAAAAGTGTAGTGGTTACCAGGGAGAGGGGGATGTGGGCAAGGGTGGCATGGGTGAAGTGAGTAACGAGGAACAAATATATAGTGACAAAGAATGATTTGACTTTGGGTGATGGATACACAACATAATCAACAATGCAAATGCTATAGAAATGTTTACCTAAAACCTATGCAGTATTATTAATCAATGTCACCCAATTAAATTTAATTTTCTAAATTAAATAAAAAAGAAAAACTAACACCCCCCAAAAATAAAAACAGTGCTATTTTGGGAAAATTAATGTGCTCTAGAAATAACAGTAATTTTTTTTTGAACCAAGCTTGTTAAAAAATACATTACTAAGAGCCTAGTCTAACCTGAACCAGCAAATCTGAGCTTTTCCTTCTTGTATGGAGAGACTTCTGGGCTCCTATATTCAAGATTGCTTTATTAGACACAGAAGAAACAATCAAAAGTAAAGATTCCTGGAAAAATTGTAAATTAATCATTAAATATAGAATAGCATTTTCAAATGTTTTTCAATCATTAAACAGACTTGGTTAATACAAAGACACAAATTCTATTGTGCTCTTAGCCATTTAAAGATATTCGTATGTTTAAAATGTAATGTTTTCTTTTCATTTATAGTGAATTTATTGCTGGCAGAAAATGCATGAGAGTCTAACTGTAATAAAATTAAGTCTTCTGTTTTCTACAAAATGGATCTTGCAGAAGTGGTTAGCTACTTAGGATTTACTAGTGCTATGCTGCCAGTCTACATTAGATATGATTTGGGAGTGCCACCAGAAGTGAGTATATATTAAACTTTACAAAGCATATTTAACCATATTGTGTCAGGATCTTGTTTAATGAAGGAGAGCTAAGAATTTGGCTAAAAATTCTTACAACAATGTAAAGATTGAATATTTCCGCACTTTTCATTAACCATAATATTTCACTTCTTTTGTGCTTTAGGTTAAGGCTCATCTTCTTGCTTAGTGATTCTATTTATCTCTTTTATATCAATCTAGTTTTGATATATTGCTGATTTTTTTAAGGAACCATAGCATGTTCTCACTGCTGTGCTTTTTCCTGGGGGAGGAATCTTACAATAAGTAAATCCTTCCCTATCTAAGACCACAAGTGGGGTTATTGTTTGCCTAACATGACACTCTTAGATTATGAGAAGGCAGAGACTTAAAATCAGATCTCAGGAAAAAAAAGTAAGATAAAGTTCAGCTATAATATGTGACATACATTGGCTTGTTGAATTCAGATTAGACATTTGAAGTTTCTATAGTTTTGTTCTGGAAAGGAAGTAGAAAATATTTAAGAATTCTGAGTCAGAAAACTTGGGTACAAATTTGTTTTACCATTTAATAACTAACAGATTTAGGGAAAAGAACTAAACCTCTCAAAGCCTCATTGTCATCATTTATAAAATGAGAATAATATTAAAGTTTATAAAGATTTGTCAGGGCATTTATAAAGAAGTTGGCAGAGTGCTTGCACAATGATTGACTTAGTAAAGGCTTATCTGTAAAACTTCTCTCTCCACTATATTATCAATTTTTTCTATTGGCAACATCACTTTGTTTGTCATTTTGTATTTCCCTGTCAATCCAAATGATATTCACAGGACAATTTCTATTATAAGACATCAGAATTCTCAACTGATAATTATGTTGGCCAATACTATTAAAAAGGAAAGAGAAATGACATTATATATTTGGAAAGTAGGATTTAAAATGAGATAATTAAAAAATATACTTGTTTATCTTTAGGGGACAAATGATGATTATTTTTTTCTCCCAAGTAATGATTTTTTAAAATACTTAATTGCTATTTTGAGAAAGGTATTCCTCCAAATGGGCATTAGGGAAAGAAGACAGATTTTAATTAAATCATTTAGCACATTCTGAATAACTCCACCAGGAAGCATAATAAAGGTATGCTTAATTGGCTTAGAGAGATGTTAGCAATGTGAGAAGTTCAAACTCAAAGTGAACTGTAGAGATAATTCTACATCTATCTTCTAATTAACAATAAGGGAATTATGGAAAAATTTAAAAGGCAAGGCAGAAAATTAAAATGGGTTGACTTTCCCCCTCAAAAAATTTTCCAGGATGTGCCTGTGTGCATGTATGTTCTGTTTTGTAGGTAAGTTTACATAAGAAAGGAGCTGCTTTATTCCTAGAAGTGTCTGATACTGTTTCTTAATACTTTGTATAGTGTGTCTGATAGTGTTTTTATTTTCTTTATTTTTCATTTTTTTCTCTATCTCATCTCCTTATTAACACTTTTCTAAATGTCAGAGCCAACATATGGTCCCATAAAGACAGGTTGACAATCCTACTGTTTACACCTATTTTGCATATATTTGTCATAATCAGGCAGTATAATAAGTCAGAAGATCAGGTGGCATGGTCAGAAAATGGAGCAGCCACATAAACAATCGCAGGAAAAACAGTCAGTAACAGCAAAATGACTGTGTGATGTCAACCAAGTAGGCCTCAAGAAATAAAGTAAATAGCAATTAATTAAGAGAGGTAGGCAAAAACCAATTCAGCTCCATTTAACCAGGATATAGAGAAGCCTATTATATGTCAGGAATTGTGATAGATTGTACCTTTGAGTAATTTTTGGAAGACAAAGGTAAAATATGCCTATACCTGTACTTGTTCTTCTAAGAGATATTATAGGCTACCATAGAATACATGTATATAAACAAATTATACCAAAACAATAAAAGGTCTTATGATAGAGATATAAGGGAGGCACATAAGAAAGTCACCTAATATATTATTTTTTGATTTTCACTTGTATGGATACTGTTATTTGGGATTAACAATAATTTTATTACATTATTCTTTTAGTTTATTTGAGCAAGAGAATTCTCTGTGTGGGCCTTTCTGGGAAAAACTTTTAAAGTCTGAATATTGTCATTTTGACTCCTGTTTTTCATATAATTTAGCTTTGATTTTATAGCTTTCTTTTTTATTTTTGCTTTTTCCCATTAACCTGGAATTTATTAGTATGCATATGATTATTCAAATAAAGCCCAACCATCAAATATGAGCACAACCAGAATGTCATTCACTGCACAATGAATATCTTTATACCTTTTTCTAGGTTGTAGGTCCTTACTTTTCATAATTTTGAATATTTCTTGCCATTCCCCTCTGACCTGAAAAGTTTCTGTTGGGAAATCAACTGACAGTCTTATGGGAGCTCCCTTGTAGATAATTAACTGTTATTCTCTTGCTGCTTTTAAGAGTCTCTCTTTGTCTTTACACTTTTTCATTTCAATTATGATGTGTCTTGGTGTGGGCCTTTTCGGGTTTACTTTATTTTGGACTCTCTGTACTTCCTGGACTTGTATGTCTCTATTTCCCTCACCAAATTAGAAAAGTTTTGTGTCATTATTTTTTTCAAATAGGTTTTCAATTTCTTTTTTTTTCTTCTTCTTTTCTTTCTGAAAACCCCATGATTTGAATGTTGGTAAGCTTGTAGTTGTCCCAGAGGCTCCTCACACTATATTTTGGTGTTTTTCTTTTCTTTCCTTTTTTTCTAATTTGCTGTGTTTTGCTTCCTTAAATTCTAAGTCTCTGATTTGCTCTTCTGTTTCGTCTACTCCACTGTTAATTTCCTGTAAATTATTATTTATTTCAGTTTGTGTAAGCTTCATTTATGACTGGCTTTTTTTATGACTTCTATCTTCATTTTTATGTTTCTAATCTCTTTGTTAAAGTTCTCACTATTTTTTAATTTTTTTTTTACAGGGACAGAGAGAGAGTCAGAGAGAAGGATAGGTAAGGACAGAAGACAGGAACAGAGAGAAATAAGAAGCATCAATCATTAGTTTTTCATTGCCATTGCGACACCATAGTTGTTCATTGATTGTTTTCTCACATGTGCCTTGACTGCAGGCATTCAGCAGACCGAGCCACCCCTTGCTGGAACCAGCAGCCTTGGGTCCAAGCTGGCAAGCTTTTGCTCAAGCCAGATGGGTCCACACTCGAGCTGGCGACATCGGGGTCTTGAACCTGGGTCTTCCGCATCCCAGTCTGATGCTCTATCCACTGCGCCACCGGCTGGTCAGGCCTCACTAAATTTATTGAATGTACATATAACCAGTGTTTTGAATTCTGCATCTAGTAGATTCATTGATTGGATTTTGTATAGTTATTTTTCTGAAATTTTGTTCTGTTTTACCTTTAGGACACATTTCTTTGTCTCCTCATTTTGACTGCCTCCCTGTATTTATTTCTATGTATTAGATAGAGCTGCTATATCTCCCAGGCTTGATAGATTGCTCTTATATAGTAGCTTCCCTGAAGGGTCCAGTGACACAACTTCTTGGTTCAATTGAGCTGAGCTCCCCACATGTGTCCTCTGCCCCCATGTAAGCTGTATATAGCCTCATATTGCAGTTGAGCCTTGATTAATGTTGACATGTTAATGGGATGGATTTAGGGAGGAAGCTGTGCACAGGTCTCTAGCACAAAGAGTGGGACTTACTTTGGTGAGGCTCTTACGATTGCAGAGTCTTTCCCTTGAGTGTGTCACTTTTGGAGGTGGTTAGGTGGTGTTTTGATATTGTCTGAAGCTTTCCACCAGGTATGCTGGCTCTGGGGCCTCCAAGGAATTGCAGAGAAAGATTAGCTACTGCCTGTGTTCTTCCAGAGGCCTTTCCAGCATGAGCTACAAAACAATCTGCAGGTGGCTGCTATTTGTACTGGGGTTGCAGATGTCCATGAGAGGCCATGCTGCAAACCAAGACTGACTTCTGCTAGTGCTGATTCTAGGACCACTTAATGAGAGGTATAGAACATGCTGAAGCATGATGCTGCATTTTAAAAAGATTTTAGGAAAGTCTGAAGCATGAGCCAAGACAGGCCATTTGTATAGAGAAGTAACTGGAAACAGCTTGGTTGGATCCACAAGTTAGGTGTTTTGGTCTCAGGGAATCACCAAGGTAGGATGAAGAGTATGAGTTAGGTTAATGGAGACTTAGGTATGGTACCAACCTGCGGCTCTTTGTGTGTGGGGATTATGAAGGTAACAATTCAATTGTCTTTTCTGGACCAACAATATAAGTGAACTTGGAAGCAAATTCTTAACCAGTCAAACTTCTGGGTGTGAATTTCCAATGGGTTGATAATTTGATTGTAACCTGTGAGACCCCAAGAAGAGGACCCAATAAAGTCATGACAGGACCTTTGTCCCACAGAAAATGTAAGGTAATAAATATATATTGTTTTATAAGTCTCTGAGTTTATGGTAATTTGTAACATAGAAATACATAGCTAATGCAGCATTCCTACCAGAGAGTATGGCATGTAGAGGAAGAAAAGATAAGAAAATGCACAGCTGTCTTGTTAATATTTAAGTAGCTTGATGTAGATAGAAGGCAAGGGAAAAAGTAAGAGACCAGAATACCTGAGAACCCATTACATGCTGATCAGTCTGCTGTTTTTCAGACACCTTTTCATTTCTAAAACCCTGTGAATTTGAAAGCATTACTGTCATTTTACAAATTAGGAACCTGACTTAGCGTAGACCTTCCTTACTGTCATGCTGAAGCCCATGTAAATAGGTTAATAGTGTGCTGAGATGTTGACTTTCATTACCAGAATGACCAGCTGATTGAAACTTGGGGTGGCTGGCTACAAATCATTTCCTTTTAATTTTTTTTTACCCTAGTGAGACATAAAAATACTCCATTAATTTCTGTGTGCCTTTACATGAAAAATTTTTAGTAGCACTTGGGAGGAAGCTATGCATTATCTAAGGTTATACATCTTGTGAGTGGGTGAGAGGTCTTTAAAACCTAGTCCTTTGCTCTAAATTTTACCATCTAAAGCAAGAGATGATATCTCTAGTAAGAAAAGCTCTGCTTTTTCAGGAAGTTTTAAGCTATATGCATGATGCAAGTTAATAATTGAACTAGTAGACCCATGAGCTAGGTGTTGATTTCAGTTCTTTGTATCCATTATTTCATATTACCTCCACAACAAACCTGAGAGGGAATAAAATATCTCCATTTTAAGCTCAAGGTCACAAATTCAGAGGGAGATTATATAAATTACAGAAGGTTTCAGAGTTACTAAATAGTAGAATGTATTTAATTTTATATTTGTCTAATCCTAAAGACAGTAAACTTAACCATAAAATGAAATGACATGGAAATGTCCAAAGTCTGAATGAAGTGTGAAAATCTACTCTACTAGTAGTTTTTACATGATGTATTCAATGGTACATGAAATATTTGTAAATTAATATTTGAATATGACATCATTTTTAGTAAGCAAAATTAAGTGAAATATCATATCTTGGGCATTTCTTATTTTTCTGTGTACTTAGATGTCATTTTAAAGTGCTGAAGATACCAGGATGAGCTTATCAATAAGAATTGCAAAGATACCTTATGCAAGAAAATGGCTTATGTGTTCATAAAGATTGAAGAAGATTACTTTACAGTAATGGAGGTGGTGAAGTACAAGGCACTATGGACAATAAAGTTCATTTTAAATTTAATAATGGGAGTGAAAATAATCATGTGAAGAGCAAAATTCACACTGACAAAATAGCTTTTGTTTGCTGTCTTAATATAATAAACAGCATGATAATAATTCAGTCTCCATGATTCTACCAGTTATGACTTTTTGACTTTGGGCCAATTACCTTTTCCATTTCTACTATAGCTTATTCATTGATATATTTGGAATAATAACAGAATCTAACTTATAGGGATTTTGCAAGGAGTAAAGGTTATATATATATATATATATATATATATATATATATATATATATATTCCTTAGCATTTCTAAAACAGACATGTCTTACTGTTAAAATCTGAAAGGTGCTTTTGTTTTATTTAATTCTAAAAAACATACAGCTGTTTTGAGGCTGTGCTAAGTAGTTTATATATTTAATTATCCTATAAATTTCTAGGGTTGTACATCTGGGGTAAAATAATTTTTAAACGTTTAGTTCTTTGAACAATTTAGTAACACAATGTTGACTCTTCTACTTCCCCAGTCCCCATACAGTCCATTCTGGGGAAAGTAATAAGCAAGACATTGAACATCAACTTGTGACAAAAGACAAAAATGCACTTTCTTTTACAAAATTTCTCTCTATCATTAGTAGTTACTTAATTTTCTTATAGATAGAAAAAACTAATTAAATAATCTCTCTTCATCCAAAAAATATTACTGATTTTTTAAAAAATAGATGGTGATGCTCTTACTATGCCCATAGTGGCAGAAATTAATGTCAGTGTGGTTGGCTTTAAACTGAGACAACAAAAATGTCCAAAGATAATAATTTTATGTGAAAATATAAATTAAATCTCAATTAATTAGATTATGTTTACCTTCATAATTCATTGTACTACATAAATATAAATATTATGTTTATTTAAAATATTTTACAGAATAAGAAAGGTAAAACAGTTTGTTTGGCAAATAAAATTAGATAGCAAAAAACAAGAAAGAGAAACCAGAATACCAAACCTAATGAAGAGAAAGTCCTTCTTTTCCTTTTCTTTTTTTTTTTTCTTGCATATAAGGCCAATATTTAAACATTTTAAAGGTCAATTGCTTATTTCTCTTTGAATAAGAGAGTAAAATCAGGAAAATATGAGTTATAAACAAAAAGAGGCAGGCATAATTTTGTTGTGAGTACTATAAATATAGTAGTAAAATGAAAACTAGAACACAGATGTAAAAAGACTGAAAAAACTGCAGTGAGAAAATAAATTATTAATAAAATATACCTTATGCTCAACTCATTAATAGTATTCAGAACTGTGACCTACTTAGAAAGAAATAGGTTTTCTCTTTTAGTGTTCAGAACCTGCTGAAGAGACAAGAATGGACAAGTATAACTATAAGTTGATTTCTTTTAGTAAATCATTTAAGTTGCATGTTGTGCCCGCAATCAAAAGGTAAGTGATCAATACTCTTATAATACATATGTGCTGGTTAGCAATCCTTATAGAAGCCTGATCATCCTGCCACTAAATTTATATGCCTTCAATATCTGCTCACAAATTGAAGAAGCCATGCTAATTCTAACAAAGTGGCTGGCTTGGCAGATTTATTTGAGAGGGAGCCTGGAGAATTACCTACTTCAGAAAGGTAATTTAAAACTAAATCCACCTCTAAAAGTGAGTGCTCCTTTTGGTTTTATAAGGTTCACTAGAAGGGAGCCCTACAAAGGGAGCATTACCTTTTGTTTGCCAACAGCAGATAAAACTAAAATCAAAGTCCAAAAGAATATGACTTAGACAAAAATGAGCATAAGGTTGTCAAAGACTTTAATCACTAAGAAAGGAAAATATAATTGTAGCTAGTGGATAAATAGCTGTGTTTTACGAAAACAGCAGGTCAGTATAAACTTGGCTATAAGATTATCTGGTAAAAAATATCAATGATATAAAGGAACAAATCAGTTTTGCATGCTCTACAAAATAAAACAACACAAAAACCCCACCCAAGGAGAAGTGAGGCTAATAGGAAAATTTCAAGTGATGGAATAACTTGGTTCAATAATCTCTTATTAAGCAAGTTACTTAAACTAATTTTATCAACATCTGTGGTAAAATCAAGAGGCAAGAAGGAGTTTATGTACCAAGTCTAAAAATGGCTTGATCAGTTAATATTATTAGTTATTACCAATATTATTAAATTTTTTAAGTTAAAAACAAGCAGTTGTTTGCACAATATAGAGGCATCATATGAGTCACATTATATTTGGATTTTCATTCTAAAATTGACAACTCTTAGGTAATTTTCCCCACTTTATATTCAAAATAAGATTGAAAGATTCCATTTCAAAATAAAGGTAAATGCAAAATGTTCTTAAAGGAAGAGGTAAAATGTATCCAATTTTTATATTATTGTCATCTTGTTGCCTGACTATATATATTTCTTTGAAATTTTTGACCAATCTATTATCCACTTGTAAATAAGTTAAAGGTTCTGATTATTTTTACTTTGTGGTATAATTTAAAGTAAAATAGTTTGATTCCCCTAGCTTTGTCCCCACCCCCAGCATTGTTTTTGGCTATTTGGGATCTTTTTTGGTTCCAAACAAATATGATAAATTTTTTGTACTATTTCTTTAACAAATGTCATTAGGAAACAAAACAACAACAAAAAAATATTGGACTACATTAAACTAAAAGGTTTTGCACACCAAAGGAAACCATGAACAAAATGAAAAGACAACCCCTTGGATGGAAAAACATATTCACCAATGACACATCTAATAAGGTATTAATATCCAAAATTTATAAAGAATTTATACAACTCAACACCCCAAATCATAAACAATCCAATTTAAAAAATGGGCAAAAGACCTGAATGGACACTTCTCCAAAGAGGACATATAGATGGTCAATATATATATGAAAAGATGCTCATTGTCACTAATTATCAGACAAATACAAATTAAAATCAATGAGATATCACCTCACACCTGTCAGAATAACCATCATCAATAGATCAACAAACAAGTGTTGGCAAAGATGTAGAGAAAGGAAAACCCTCTTGCATTGTTGGTGGGAATGCAGATATGTACAGCCAATGTGGAAAGCAGTATAAAGTTACCTGAAAAGATTAAAAATGAAACTGATTATGACCCAGCAGTTCTACTTCTGCAAATATATCTGAAGAAAACTGAATCACTAATTGCAAATGCACCCTTATGATCATTTCAGCATTATTTACAATAGCCAAGATTTGGGAACAGCTCAAGGGCATACCAGTAGATACGTGGATAAAAAAGCTGTGGTACATTTAAACAATGGGATACTGCTCAGCCATAAGAAAGAAGGAAATCTTACCTTTTTTTGACAGCATGAATAAACCTGGAGAGTGTTATGATAAATGAGACAAACCAATCAGTGAAAGATAAGTATCATATGATTTCATTTATATGTGGAGCCTAATGAAAAAAATTAACAAACAAAATTAAAACAGACTCATAGATACACAGAACAGACAACTGTCAGAGGGGAGGGGTGTTAAGGAATAGGTGAAACAAATGAAGGCATTAAACAAAAAATAAATAATAAATAAATAAATACTCACTGTGATGTTTACCAGATGGAAAGGAGGGTTAGAGGAGATAAAAGAAAGTAAAAACTGATAAGTGATGATGGTAGGAAATTTGACTTGGGGTGGTGAACACACAGTATACTGTAAAGATGATGTATTATAGAATTGTACACCTGAAACCTATATAATTCCATTAACCAGTGTCACCCCAATAAATCGAATTAAAGAAAACATACACACAAAATGCCATTAGGATTTTGATGAAGATTGCATTATATCTGTATATTGCTTTGTATAATATGGACAGTTAGCTTTGTTGATATTTTTTTTCTAATTTATAGACAGAGAATCTTTCTATTCATTCTTTTTCAATATCTTTTAATAATTAATGATTTGTAGTGTTCAGTATATAAGTCCTTTACATCTTTTTACTAACTTTCTTACTAGGTACTTAATTCTTTTCATTGCAATTACAAAAGAATTAAAAAATTTTTTTCTAAAGTTTTATTGTTAATATATAGGAAAGCAGTGAAATGTTATACATTGATTTTTGTACCTGGCAACTTGACTTTACTTGTCTATTGTTTCCAATGGTTTAATTGCTTTTGTTTGTTTGTTTGTTTGTTTATTTTGGCAAAGTCCTTAAGATTTTCTATATACAGAATTATCTTATCTGCCAAAAGTGACACTTTTACTTCTTCATTCCCAATTTGGATGCCTTTTATTTCTTTCTCTTATCTAACTGACCTGCTTAAGAATCACAATACTATATTGCATAGGAGTGGTAAAAGTGGACACACTTGTCTTTTCCTGATCTTAGAGGAAAAAGTTTCAGTTTTTCACTATTGAATACAATACTGGCTGGAGATTTGTCATATATAGCTTTAATTATGTTGAAGTTCTTTCGTTCTATGAGAATTTTACTGAATGTTTTAATCATAAATATATATTGTATTTTATAAAATGTTTTTATGCAACTGTTAATAAAATTATATATTTTTTATTTTGTTTATATGGTATATTATATTGATTAATTTGTATATAATGAGCCTTCTTTTCACTCCTGGAATGAACATCACTTGATTGTAATATATTATATTTTTATTTATTATTGTATACAATTAATAAAAGGTGAATTAAAGACCTAACTATAAGATCTGAAACAATAAGCTAAGATGCATATAATAACCTTATGGACCTTGCTTTAGAGAATATTTTATGAATTTTATTTCAAAGGCAAGGAAAGTAAAAACAAAAATAAATGGGATCAAACTAAAAAGCTTGTGCATAGCAAAAGAAACCACCAGCAAAAAAAAAAAAAAAAAAAAAAAAAAGGCAAGCAAACAAATGGGAGAAGATAGTTGCATATAAAGGCTCTGACAATGATAAACTCAGCACCAAACAAATTATAAACTCAGCACCAAACAAATAAATAATCCAAATAAAAATATGGGCAGAGGACCTAAAAAGACACTTCTCCCAAGAAGACATACAAATAGCCAACAGGGGTATAAAGAAATGCTCAACTTCACTAGTTAGTAAGGGAATGCAAATTAAAACTACAAATGACTTACCACCTCACACTTGTTAGAACGGTTATTATCAATAAGACAAATAATAACAAGTTTTAAAGAGGTCATGGAAAATAAAAAATCCTCATTCACTACTGGTGGAAATGTACACTTGTACAGCCACTATGGAAAACAATAAGGACATTCCTCAGATAATTAAGAAAAGAGTTACCATATAACCCAGCAATCCCTCTTCTGGGTATCTTCCTGAAAACGTTGAAAACTTTAATTCACAGAAACATGCACCCTTATGTACATTATAGCATTATTCATGGTGGCCAAGACATGAAACAACCAGTGTCCTTCAATAGATGATTGGGTAAAGAAGATATGATACATATATAAAATTGAATACTACTCAGCCATACAAAAAAGTGAAATACTGCCATTTGTGACAACATGGATGGATCTTGTGAATGTCATGCTAAGCCCAATAAGTCAGCCAGAAAAATCCAATACCCATATATTTTCACTCATGTGTGTTATAAACCTGAAAGTAACAAGTGAACAAACAAGAAAAAGAAACAAAAACTCATAGACACAGACAAAAGTTTGGTGGTTAGCAGAGGGAAGCCGGGTGAAAGGGTAGTAAAGGGTAAAGGGTCCAAATATATGGTGACAGAAGATTGTTTGGCTTTGGGTAGTTGGCACACAATGCAATATTTAAATCATGTATCATTGAAATGTATACTTGAAACATATAATTTAATTAAAAAAGTTATAAGTTCAATAATAAAACATACCATATTTCTGAATGTGCTGATCAAATAAACTTAAGAACATTTTATATACATTTATTTTTAAAAAATTAAAATAAATTTAGAGTTAAAATATGTAAGAACATTTACTCTGAACTAGGTGGACCTTGCTTATTGTGTGAAGCTGTAAATTTGAACTTAAATATTTACTATCACACTATCTCTGGTCATGCCTTCTCTTCATAGCACCTTCTCTTCCTTTCTTCCTCCCTTCCTTCCTTCCTTCCTTCCTTCCTTCCTTCCTTCCTTCCTTCCTTCCCTCCTTCCTTCCCTCCTTCCTTCCTTCTTCCCTCTCTTCCTTTCTTCCTTCCTTCCTTCCTTCTTTCCTTTTATCTTTTTTTCTTTCTTATTCTTTTTCTTTCTACCTTCCTTTCTTCCTCATCAAATATATATTTAAGTTTCTTTTATATGCCAGGCATTAGATAAATATAATATGGTCTTAGTCATTTCAGAACTCATAGAAAGTGAGAGCTGATAAATAAATACCAAAGTAAAATACCCAAATTCTGAAAGTTTGACTCACGAACTAAAATATTATCCACAGACTAAAAAGCAAGAGGTTATATATGTTAATTATACTTTTCTTTGTGAACTACTGTGCTAAATATTCTAGCTTAAAAGATGCCAAAATGAATAAGGCCTCACAAAGAATATACATTTAGTGGATGGGAGAAGGTTTGAATACAGATTTTATAATAGGGGGCATGGATGAAATTTTTCTCAAGTTTGTTTTATGAGTTTCCTGTTAATGCTGTAACAAATGACCATAAATCTATTGTCTCAAAACAACACACATTTATTATTTTATAGTGTATAGTTTAGAAATTTGACATAGGTCTCAATGAGTAAAGATCAAGGATCTCTCAGGGCTGTGTTTTTTATTGAGGCTACAGAGAATAATGTTTTTTTACCTTATCTATCCTGTGGAACTACTCACATTTTTTTGCTTATTGCCACCTTCATCATGTTCACAGTAATCAACATTACATTTTTCTGTGATTATCTATTGGAGTCACGTCTTCCTTTTACTTTCTTGTTCTGACTTTCTCTCCTACTTTTAAAGACCCTTGGAATTACATCGGACCTATCTGGATAATGCAAAGTGGACATTTTAAATCCCTTCCGCAATGAAAATTGCCCTTGTTATGTAACCAAAAGTAGTCACAGGTTCTAGAAATTAGAATTTGTGTTTATCTGAAATTACAGTGCTATCAAAATATAATTGAAATTTATATTAAGTGAGATAATGTATATTAAATATAAAAGGTAATGTTAATGTAAGGTGCTATGCAGAAATATAAAGTTGGGTCATATTTACTTTCTCCTATACCCCTTCTGGGTCTCTAGTTACTATGTTTGACTTGCCTATTTCCATGAATTTATTTTGGTACAAAAACATGGGACTTTGGCAGTTCAAAGTCAAGATTTTACTGCTGTGCATACTAAAAAGAAGTAAAATATTATCTTGATTATAATCTAAACTATATCTTACCCCTCTCTGATAGGCCTTAAATTGCCTGGGCTGTAAAGTGATACATGGTTAAAAATAAAACAAAACAAATCTGAATCATAAGAGAGGGGCCATTCAAAACATTACTGGAATACTATTGTCCTCCTACTCTTCTAGGGTTAAGATATAGACAGCTGTATACATAGTTCTTAAGGCCCACACAACTGCCATTAGATGGTAAATAAGGAGTTTTATACATACTTAGTAAGGGATCAAAATCAAAGGAAGAAATGAAGTGAAGATGACAGTTTTTAGCTTAGGAGTGACTACAGCAAGGCTTTCAGAAATTGAAATTGAAACACCTCATAGGTTAGATTGGAAAGGAGTGGTAGTACATGAAAAATGATTAAAGTGCTTCCAATTTTATACTACTATAATGTCATGATTGACATCCTTGCATATTTAACTTGTGTATGAGTATAAGAATAATGATTCTGTTCATAAATATATGTCTTTTTTTCCACTGAGACTGAATGAAGATTTTCACATAATAAACATTCTTTTAAACTTTGTCCATTAACTAAATATAGGGTTGATTTCTTGAGTTATTTCAAACTCGAGCAAAAAAACAGGAGAGTTGTAACAAAACCTTTTTAACTACAACAGAATCTGAATAGAATGAACCTTAACAGATATGATTCCATATATTTAGTCATTGGAAAGTTAGATTAGCTTTAGATGAAGTCTAATTTTGTGTTTCGTTCAGGATGGAAACTTAGTGCAGGAAAAAAACCAGTGGCTCGGTATCAGAAAATGTGAGTTAAATTTCTTACTTCATTCAATACTAGAACTACAACCTTAAACAAGTTTTTTTTGTCTCCCTGAACTTTGCTTTCCTAAATAAACCAGCAAGATATTGGGTAACACCAGAGAAGAACACTGCAAGGGCTATGAGCAATCATATGTGAGAAACTCGGGGTATTCTTGAACCAAAAAAGAAAAGCATTTGTAAAGTTTGAATTATTCCAATTATATGTGTAAGAATTTTGTGCTAAAGACTACTTATTGTGATGATACTTCTTTGCTGTTTGTGCCATTGGAGAACCTGGCATATAGGACCCCATTTATTAAACAATAACTTACTTGATGCTAATTTAATATTTGTTAATTTATCCATCCCCCCAAGAAATTATGTTGTGATTATTTCCACAGACTGAAGCTGCACTGAACTTTTGCCAGAGTATCAAGTAGTTGTCTCTGTTGGAAAAGGACTTCTGGTCTAAGAACCCACGCAGTTTATTCAAGTAGAAGTGTGCTTTTGAAGTATTGGTATATTTGAAAAAGTTTTGCATTCATGGTGGACATTATATCCAACTCTTAAAACCTATTAGAAATAAGTTATGCTTAAATCCAACACAGATAAAAGATATTCTAAAACAGCACAGCTGTTTCTCTGATATTGTTGAAAATGGGTCTTGGTAGAATGCAAAGCCTCTTTAACTTGTAAAATATATCATTATACTTTGCTTTGAGTAATGTTTAAGTTAATGTCCCACCTATCCCAATCATAATAATCCCTTAGTGAACTGTAAAAAATCCTTTAATGATGATTTTCCCTGTTTAATGACTTTATTCATCTGTGGTTAGACAAATGGATCTGGAGTACCTTGCCTATATGTTATCATTTGTTTTAGAGATTCTTGGGAGTTAAAAATAAAATCATTTGCAAAAAAACATTGAAAGCTAAATGGATATATTAGCAGAGTAATAACCAGTAAGTTAAAACTACAATCAAGTAAAATGGAATTTCAAATTCAAAAGGCCTTATCTCATGAAAAACAAACTGATCCTTATTTTTACTATATAGAAAACTGCACAATTAACAAGAACTCAATGTGCTAATGGTTATAAAATATTCATTCTAGACTTATAGTTTCCAGATTACACATCCTTTAGATTGGTTTAATATACAAACACCACAATAATTTATTTAAAATAGTATTTTTAAGTTTCCTTAGTAATTTGGATACCCAAGCCTTTTTTAAAAAGGAATATCTTAGTGCAATAATTGGGCAATTGATCAATTCATTCTAAATGTCTAGTAAAGTTCCTCCTAACTATTAACTATAACTTAATATAAGCTTCCCAATGAATCAGAATTTTTATAATATTATAAGCTTTCTGGTCTTCTAAAGAGAAACTAAGTTAAAGAGAGATATCCTATTGGGAAATGGGATTCTTTCCTCATTCTCCTCTGTGCTTAGGTTTATGCTAGCAAAGAGTGAGAATAACAAGAGCAGTGGGCACATGATGCGCTATTCCTGGTCTTCGATGGTTACCTTTTCGTCCCAGAACCTAACATTACTAGATATTATGGCATCATGCTGCTCTCACTCAGTTCAGTATTTAAACTCTAAGGTCAAGCTTAGGGAGTGTTTCTCATTCTCTCATTCTCTAAATATATATATATATATATAACATATCATGTACTTAGCTGTTTGAAATTTAAGTAAATATATCAAAAGCATGCACACCACAGGTATGTGTGAATTGTGTGATAGAGAATTTGTATGGTCTCTGTCCCAGCTTTCTGGAATAGTGGTTTTAAACCCTTAGAATTTCCTGAGTGATAGGAGAATCTTTGTTGTTCATGATGGGCTCCTGGGATGACTACTGAGTTTAAATGTATGAGATAACTTATGGTGACTATACAGGAGTGGGTCAATGTAGGTTTATAGTTGTTCATATAGAAAAAAATACAATAATTAATAAGTAATAATACAAGAATAAACTCTGTGTTTCTCTCACAGCTGTAAAACCTACTTTTGTTCTCCATTGTATATGTGTTTACATATATAAGTTATGTATATGAGCCTACACATAGTTTGCTACACTTGTCCTTTAAATCATTCTCCCCCTACTCCTAGTGTTCCTCAAATATATATGTGGCTCTCTCTGGAACAACTGCCAACATTTCTCTAGGAAACTTATTATATTGCTAGCAATAATTTTTTGCTGCAATAAACCCTAGTTTATTGTGTATTTACTGTCCAGTAAATTGTTTATAATTCCTTCCAAAATATGATTTTAACTTTTCTCAATGAAGCTTCCATTTGACTGTAAAGTATGAAGAAAGAGTTCCCTTTCAGGTATTGTTAAACTGAAATGGGAGATTTCAGGTGACAAATACAGTGGAATATTAGATGTTCAAACAGAGCAGATCAGGGAAAATGAACTCTTTACTATAAAAGGATACATCAAGGCCCATTGTTGTCTGGGAATTAAACTAGATAATTTACACTACATCACAAATTTGGCTCTACATAGCAACTGTTGGCAACCTCTTGAATCCCCATTTATTTTTTTCTCATCTAATCATAAGATCATTGATTATGAGATTTTTTTCTAGTGGTTTAGCTTCTGTGACTCTTCTGGTTTTCTTTTTCTTCTCTCTCTCCATTTCTTCCCCTTCCTCTATCTCATTTTTTAAATCTCTCTCTCCCTTTCTCTCAGATGATCTTGAATCTTACTGCACATCCCAATCTAACTTCCATTTATAGTGACTCATCTGGATACAGAATGTTTTATGTGATTCTCTGTATTGCTTTTCAGGTAGTCCTCTTCAATTTGCCCTATTTGTTCACTCATTCCTATTACTAGAATTCTTACCTATTTTCCCCTTCTCTTCTTCACTGTTAATTTATCCCTGGGTCCTGTCCGCATCTATCCTAATATCAAATTTCAACAGAGACAGAACCTTTTTTATATTTAATCATATTAAACATTTTTTAATTTAAAAATATATTTGTAAATAGTAGTATTATAGACTAATTGACAGTACAAAATACATGAAAAAAATAATTCCAATGTAATTTTCTTGCAATACATTTGCTTATTTTCCATACTAACAACTGATTTTAATTGCTTTAAGAAAAGGTTATTAATATTAAAAGGGTTCTAAGAAATTCAATAGGATTTGCAACAATGATTATTTCTGAAATCTATGAGATTTAAAACATAATTATAAAAGGCTAAAAAATCAAAGGATTCATTTCTATTTCTTTCCTTTTAAAAATTTTTAACAGGTTTTAAAAAAATTATTGCAACTAACTCAACAATCTAATATATTATTCAACAACACATAAAAATACATACTAAAATATAATTTGACTGTATAGTTAAGTAATTTTCTGAGATTGTTCTTTATTAAGTACCAATATCCTGTTCAAGAAAAAACAAAAGAACTCAAGTATAAGTTGTAGTCTATTTTTTATTTATGTTGTACTTAAGAAAACTGATTTTAAGCAAACACAAAATATATATTGGCCATATCACCTTATCCCTTTCTTTTAGTCCATACTAAAATTTTCCTATACTCTCTATTACCAAAACTAAATGATTCACTACCTTGCTTAAGTCTGTTTCTTTAAAATGGTATTTATCCAGTCCGATTGTTGTTGCTTAACATTAAGTGTCTATATTTCCTTTACTGTCTTTTACAAAAGGTCAGTAATTGCACAATATTTTTGTGTCTGCTATTTGGGTTACTAAGAAGCAAGTTCTTCAGTTTTATAGGAATCCAAAAAATCTGATGCCCAAATTTTAAAACTACTTTGGGAAGTATGATAGAGATTGACTATGTGATTTTCATAAAGTTATTTGATGATATCAGAGATAATTATTAAGGTCATTGAAAGAAAAGGATAAAGTAAAAGCTTTAGAATATACAGAAGCTACATAAACACAAAGTTATACTCTTTAAAATATTTTAATAGTAAATGTTTTATTTTAGTTCCTTTGGAAATTAAACACCTCTTTCATATTTTTATATTCATCTCTATAATACTTTCAAACATTAATATATCTCATTAAATTTTATGTTTTCTAGTAAGTATACATTCAATCTTTTTCTGTAATTACAGTTTCTTCATAAGTAGTATTGATGAATGATAATTATCACTTTATATTTCTACTTGAATGGGCATGGTCACATTAGGTACCTGGTGTTCTAAGTCAACCACCCAAGAAGCCAACTTAATGTTAGCTACAAAACTATCAGATTGAAACTCATGAGGTTCTAAAAGCCATTAACTTTTATGTGCAGACTGAAAAGTTTGCTCTATTGGCGTGTAATTCCTTTTTTATAGACAGGAGATAACAATAAAACAAAAACATTACTACCAATAGAAATATGTCTTATGAAGAATGTAGAGTGAAAAAAACAAGGGAAGATTAGTTATTCTGAGATAAGTGGCTTGTACATGAGATAGAAAGAACAAAAATGCATCTACTCTAAGTAATTGAATGACTAAAGCATTTAAGATAAATAATTTTCACTAAAAATGTAAAATGTTGCCCTGGCCATTTGGCTCAGTGTATGAGCATCAATCAGCCCAGTGTATGGATGTCACAGGTTTAATTTCCAGTCGGCACACAAAAATGTGACCATCTATCTTTTTTGCTCCACCTCTCCCTCTTCTTTCCCTCTTCCTCTCCTACAGCCAGTGAGTGGTTCAAGCTTCAGCCCTGGATGCTGAGAATAGTTCAGTTGATTTGAGCATTGGCTCCTGAGGGGCATTGCCAAGTGGATCCCGGTTAGGGCACATGCAGGACTTTGTCTCACTATCTTCCCTCCTCTTACTTAATAAAAAAAAATGTAAAATGGACAAGCATGCAAAGTGTTTTTCAACATGCACCTGAAAATTCTGTATTCTGGCATTCATCAATAGGAAACATGAAAAAGAGGACTTTAGAAAAAGAATAGCTTATTTCTTGAGTAATGGATAAAACACAAGTTATGTGAATAAACATTGATCACAGCATCTAAATTCATAGTTAGCCAAGTGTTCCTTGTTGAAACTTTTAAGACCTACTATATCCATTTCTATAGCATGTGTTTATTTTTCCAGGGGGTCAAATTAAAAATGTAAAGGTATGACTTAGGAGATATTATTTTCCTGGGCATTGAATGAATGGTCACTGCTTACAATTAATTGCTCTGTCTGTTCTTTTTCTATGCCTTTGGACTCATCAAACCAGAACCAAAAAGTGGCTCCTATTTCTAGATGTGATTGGTAACTCCAGTCTGGTCTTTTTGAGTGAAAAGATGGCTTTAATTTTTTCAGCTCTGATGCATTTTTGTTCATATTTTAATTTGAAGAAGTCAAGTTTAAGTTACTAATAACTTCTACAGATGCTGAACTATTCCATTTTATCTTGTAACATTTCTAGTTTAAACTAGAGGTGTTAATAAATGTTTTACAGTTAGAAGATATAGGCTGATCATTAACTTCCTTCTGTTCCACTTTGCTTATCAAAAAGTTGAGATTATTTCTAAAGTCTCCTAAGAAGCATTATTATTTCCCTGATTTCCTAAACATATTCGGTAATCTTTATTTCACCACACAAAGCAGGCATATGCTATGAACCAAATTATCACTTTAGCTGCCCAGAACTGGTATGAGGTTGACTAAAGTCTTATTTTTCAGTATTGTGAACTTTCATCATTTTTTACTTTGTTATGATTAATTTAATGAGGAATTTGTTGGTCCCATTTCTTGTAAGAGAGTAGGGTTTGAGTAGCTCCTTCAGCTACTTTTTAATTATCTCAGATTTCATATTTTAAAATAAATGGCTATAATATATTTAAGAGGAAGAGAATTTTATAATGTATATTATAACTATAGTAGATCAAAGTCCTCATTTCCCCCCCCCACTTTTCAGGTCTAGAATTTCTGCAACACAGGAAGATCCACCTTGGTTATAAACAAAACAAAATTACAATAGTTTCACAAATTTGCTTTGGAACATCTGTTTAAGTTGAAGGCAAATTGTCTTTTCATTTATTGATGAGTTTGGTCATGACAAATCATGTCTGTTTATTTTCGTAGTTATTCTGAACGCTTTCAATCAATAGAGATTAGAGTAGCCTAAATAAATTGCACTTATGCTAGTAAATAGTGATTTTGTATTAGGAGCAGAGTGAGCATCTGCTTTTTTTTTTTTTTTTTTTTTTTTTTTTACAATTCTAAAGCCAACTGTGATCTCTGGAGACAGAGGATAAAACTGGGCTGACAGCTTAGTTTTTCTGCTGTCCATGTTTAGTAAAGTTAGCTGTGAAAACAACCCAACTTAATTAATATAGGCCAGTTTGTCATATTATTGTTTTCTGTGACATTGGCTTTCCATCAACACCTGAGATCTGAGTCAGTGCTACTTCCCCTGATCCCATACACACCTAGCTGATGGGTTACCATCATTATACAGAGATCTTTTAAATAAAAATTTAACTTCCTTTTAAAGTCCTATATAGGCAAAGACATCATGTGCTAACAATCTTGGATATCCACAGCATCTAGCCAACAATCTTTCTCTTTCAGAGTATATGAAAGAGAGAAAAGTAGGAAGAATTTTTACTCCTAGTTAATAAAAAACCAGATTACTATTTCATAGTGGAGACTACCACAGACTATAAACATAAAGAAAAACAACAACAAAGCACACAGTCATTGCACTTTTAGTATCTAACACATGACAAGATGTCCTCATCTCAATCATTATGCTACTTCACTGTTTAGTAATTAAAGTCGATTTCATAGGGGCTGGTCCCTTTATATGCTCTAAGATATGGTCTTTATCCTTGATAATTGATGCTACAGTAGAGTGACTAAGGCAGGGGTCCCCAAACTTTTTACACAGGGGGGCAGTTCACTGTCCCTCAGACCACTGGAGGGCCGAACTATAAAAAAAACTATGAACAAATTCCTATGCACACTGCACATATCTTATTTTAAAGTAAAAAAACAAAACGGGAACAAATACAATATTTAAAATAAAGAACAAGTAAATTTAAATCAACAAACTGACCAGTATTTCAATCGGAACTATGGGTGCGGATGCATCCTATGTTCCTCTCACTGACCACCAATAAAAGAGGTGCCCCTTTCGGAGGTGCAGCTGGGGCTGTATAAATGGCCTAAGGGGGCCGTATGTGGCCTGCGGGCCAGTAGTTTGGGGACCCCTGGACTAAGGCTTAGTGCGTGGCCGACGTTTGAAGCTCATTCTCTTTTTCTTCTGATCTATTTAAAATAGATCGAATTTCACTTCCATAATGATGGCTTTCCTCTTCTTCAAGGCACAGCTATCTAAAGACTCTTTTGTTTAGGAGCCATGATTAGGACCAAAAAGTTGCCAAACAAAGCAACACAAAAGTAACACTTGCTCGTTTAACAGTCCAAAATGGCGTAGGAAGCATACTGGGAGATGCCAACTCCCTCACTTGTATGCTGTGTTACTACATATTCTTCTGCCACATGCAGCCAAACTAGTTCAGCCACATAGTCTATAATTACAACCCTGATGATGTAAGCCAAAACACTCAAGTCAATATCAATTTTTTTAAGGTTTTATGGGAGTGAGCATTGTAAACTCAAATGTTGTATGTCGTGACTGTTATCACCTAAGGAACCCTTGTACATGGTAAATTGCTTTGAGACTGAGATGGGTGAACTAATTTTTGTCAGGGAAACTGATTTATAATTTCTGCATTCTAAGTAATCTATCAATACTATCTAAAATTCATAAAAAAATAAGACAGATTACAATGCTGATATTTAATAACACATAAAAATTCAGGGTAACATTGGCTTTCTATCATGTTTTAAGATCTAGAATATGGGGGTGAAGGAAAGTGATGCCCAGTTTAGTTTGTTAGCATAAATTCAGTAGCAATCCAACAAATAATTATCTTAAAAAAGTAGATTTTGAACTTGTTTTTCTCTCCATTTTTTCTTCAGACATACTTGGAAGTTCTGCTTATCCCTAGTAGATCTTTAGAAGAGAGTCTGAAAATCATCTGACTTGGTAAAAATAGAATCTGACCTCATTTCTTTACAATGATATTCATTATCCTGAACCCAGTTGAAAATCTGATTACTTTTTTTCTTAAGCCAGAGGGAACACTTGATTCAGATGCTTTGATTTTCATAGTAGATCTAGCTTTCCAGATGCCTTTCAGATGAGGAGGCAAAGGAATGCTGCGGATTCAATGGAGCTTACTTACATCCTTTCTGTGGAGATACTTAGCTAAGTAGTTATAAGGCTTCACATGTCACACCCTGGTTCTTTGAAATTTATTTTCTAGATCCTCTAAGTCAAGAATGGTTTGTTCAACTCAACTGCTCCAAAATCTAGAACATTCTATTTGGTTTAATATGAACAGTATGTACATCAGATAAAACAGACAGAATAATTAAGAATTCCTTCTCTCAAAGATATACAGTATCAAAATGTACCTTTTCTACTTTAAATAAACCTTTGTGTTTCTTGAAATTCGTTTTTGTCAGCACCTCAACTTTGCACTGAGAAACTCATATTTAGTAAAGAATTTTTTAAACTAATTTTGATCTTTTGGAGTACTCATCTCACATCTGCTGATGGCATTAACTCTTACGTGACCATTTTGTTGTTATCATTGACCCGAAAATGGTTGTATTTTAAACAGGATCTGTGAAGAAAAATGAAGGACAGGCAAAAAGGTTATTATATACTTACCATATGTATAAAGTCTTTTCAAATAGATGGAAAGTAATACAATATGCTCTTTCATTCAGTGTTGGGAAGATCTACATGGCAAAGAGGTTATGAGTGGGAGGGATTAAAAGCAGCTAACTATTTAAAAGAACAATACCTGTATGTCACTTTGCTCAGAATCTCTTTTTTATAGCCATTTGGATGTTCAGTGCACTGACTCTAATTCTCTTACATTCACTTTCTATCTGTGTGAGTCATATGTTGGTAAAATTTCTGTATGGTAGTGGTAGCTCTGAAGTTTCAGAACAATAGGCCAAATGACATCAAGAAAGCAGATACATTTGGTAACTGCCTTATGTATACCATAGAAAATGAGAGAGGCAAAGAAATGCTCATTTCCTGAGGCTGTGAAATTACTGTATATTTATTGTCACAGAATAGATAGCATAAGAGGACAGGAAGAAATTTTCTTGTTTCACATTGCCCCTTGAAAATAATTTATTAAATTAGATTCTTTTGGAAACATGTGCATATTCTGTATGTTTTTACCAGGCATTTTTAGTATCTTAATGAGATAATAATGCTTTCATTTGGGAAATATACACATTGCTCTTACCACAGTGCATAGAGGTGTTGGTAGGGTACTGAGGGAAAAACAGAGAGATGTGCCTTGAGAAAGTCTCTTTCTTGTCTCCATACACATTTAGGTCTTTTGCATATATGAGCAAGATTGGAGAGAAGAACCTGGGGGAGGGGAGAACTAGATGTGGCTGGCATCCTAAAAGATTTATGAACTGCTAAATTTAGAAATGTCATTTTGTTATTGCCAGAGTACTGCTGGCATCATTGTATGAGTCACTAACAAAAAAATAGCAATCACCTCCTTTACAAGAGCTAGTATGAGTAACCCAAAATGGGCTCAATTAATCATTTTAACTGCTGAATTCATTCTGGATAAACAAAGTGTGTATCAGATGATATGCCCTAGAAAGGTAGTCATCCTTACAAAATGCTACTCTCTGCAGCTATGCTCTTCTCATTATCGTATTGCAAATAGTTTTCTGAAAGAAAAAACTGTTCAAGCAAAATATTAAACAGCATTCATTTGTCATTTTTCTGCAGGGACTAGGCAGCAACCTGCTGTGGCTGAAAATATGTGGTCATTATGAAGCTGGTATTGAATTGTTTGTTTATCTTTAGAGATTTCATGATGCTACGTTTTGATTGGTCATTTCAGGCACTTCTGCTTTCTAGAAGCATATAATCTGTCCAGAATAAATATTAATAGTGAGTGTGTAAACATGCTGTTTGTGTGTGTGTTTTTTAAAATGTTCACATAATTTTTTTTTACCACAAGCCCTTTTTAACCTGAGGAATGAAAATGAGTTTCATTTTCTTGTTTTGTGTGGTGTTTTATATCACAAGGAGTTGGTCTGCTTGCTTTTTTAAAGACAAGAAACATTTGCTATAAATGGTCTGAGGTAGAATGCCTTAGGTGCTTTGGTCATTGAAGACAGTATGACTTTAGATGGTGGATCAGAGAGAATTCATTGTTTACTTGGTTTTTATCTCTTCCATCGTGGCACAGAAAGCATTTTTTTAATTTAATGTGGAGAAATCTTGGTTTGGTTTTTCCTCTTTCTTCTCCTCCTATTACTCCTCCTTTTTCCTCCCCTTCTCCTTTCCCCCCCCAAATCCTTCCTACTTTTCTCCCTTTCATTTACTCTGAAAGAGAAAGATTGTTGGCTAGATACTGTGGATATCCAAGATTGTTAGCAAGTGATGTCTTTGCCTATATAGGACTTTAAAAGGAAGTTAAATTTTTATTTAAAAGATCTCTGTATAATGATGGTAACCCATCAGCTAGGTGTGTATGGGGTCAAGGGAAGTAGCACTGACTCAGATCTCAGGTGTTGATGGAAAGCCAATGTCACAGGAAACAATAATATGACAAGGAAAGAGGCTACACAGCTACTCAAATCCCTGGGGTAGAAAAGAATATCATTCACTTACAAGTAACTTTCAACACCATCCTCATAGAACTACTTAGTTATGAACGATCTTTCCCAAATCCTTTTTTCTGACATTGAAACCTGTTTCCTTTAACTTTGTGCTCAGAGAACACAAGGAACTTGTCACTGTTTCCTGAAACATCCCTTACTCAAAGACTGCACATCCTTTCAGCCTGTTTAATTGAAAGCAGAAGTCCAGCTTCATTAACTTTATATCTACACTTTTAGTCAATTTACGACAATCTGAGCTTCCCCTGTAGTTTTCCAGGCACCCTTTAAGTCACAGAATATAGAACTGTACATATTACTGCAAAAAGTACTTGTCCAGTGCAAGTAAATTATAAATCATAAAGTTCAAATAAAAACAGAACAATTTATGTTCTCCATTCTCCTATTATCATATATGCCAGGCAAAGCATGTTTAGCAGAGGTAAGGATTTGCTTGTATAAATGTCTAATAAAGAGGTGACTTTAGCTGAGGAAGAAACGTAACATTTAGAATGGAGTAAAAATCATAGCTGTCCCTGAATACTACCCTATTTGTTTCTTATTTAGGAAAGAAAAAACCCAAAATTTTCATGAAGAGCAGAAAGTGACAGAAGTCTGTTTCATTCGGATGATTAAAGATAATACTTATGCCAGCAGAATGTACTGAAACTGGATATGTCCAGATAATGTTGACTTGTGATCCTTTCTATTAAAAAAAATTTTTTTGAGAGTTAGATGAAGACAGCAAAGTGCAGAGACTTTTGAAAAGAAGAGTTAGAGCTGAATCAAAATCTTATTCAGTAAGCTATAACGTTGTTCTTCCAGGCAGAAAGGACACAATTGCAGGTTTTATTACATTCTGAATGGGAGGGATCTAATTGCTCAGATGTACTGCAATGCTTCTTTGCCTCATTAAGTGTATTAACAGTCTGATCCTGCAGTTCAAAAAAAAAAAAATTAAACAGGATAGAAGCATGAATTAAATAATTAGCTTACAGCAATATACATACAAAGTAATTGATTCTGACCTGATCTTTCCCTTGCTTTTTTATTTATGTGTGTGATTTGACTTTTTGAAAAAGCTTTACTTGTTTCCTACAGAAACATTGCTGACCCAACACCAGTAAACTGTAGTAACTGCTACATAAAAAAAATAAATTAACGGCCACCATTTATTCAGTTCCTACTATGTGCTGGATACTTAACATATCTTATATAACTACCTAATATAATCACTCTATCATTTGGATGTATTAGTCCCTTACTGAATATCATGCTCTGGTGTGAAGATACAAATCCTATGATGTAGTCATTCATATCTCTATTTTACAGATGAGGAAACAGAGAAGTCTTTAGAGAAGTTAGGACTTACTGAAGTCCCATAACATAACAGTGGCAAATGTCAGTTTTGAACACAAGCCTCAAAGGTTGATGTTTTTGCAAATAATTTTTCATTTTCCTCCTTGACTTGTCAGATTTAGCATGCTTCTTAAAAAATGAATGAAATAAAACCACAGTTCTCCAGCCATAACACTATCTCCAAGACAGCTAAGGGCACTAAATTACAATGATATATTAAATATTTTTAGATTTTTTTTTATATTAGAGAAGCTAAGAGAAAATCATTTTTTTTAAAGCCAAAGATTGGCTAGCACTGAGGCTTCTAAAATTTTAATGACCATGATATTATGAGCACAATGTCATAACTGAGTATAAAAAGTTATCACAATCATTACAGTATTGTTATAGCTATTGGTTTTCTTTCTTTTTTTATTTTTTATTTTTCCCAGGGACAGAGAGAAAGAGTCAGAGAGAGGAATAGATAGGGACAGACAGACAGGAACAGAGAGAGGTGAGAAGCATCAATCATTAGTTTTTCATTGCCATTGTGACACCATAGTTGTTCATTGATTGCTTTCTCACATGTGCCTTGACTGCGGGCCTTCAGCAGACCTAGCAACCCCTTGCTGGAGCCAGCGACCTTGGGTCCAAGCTGGCGAGCTTTTGCTCAAGCCAGATGGGCCCGTGCTCAAGCTGGCGAGCTTGGGGTCTCGAACCTGGGTCTTCCGCATTCCAGTCCGACGCTCTAACCACTGCGCCACCACCTGGTCAGGCTATAGCTATTGGTTTTAAAATAAAATGTAAAATTCCAGCTTTTTAAAATATGATTAATGTTGAGGGGAACATGGGGTTGGGGGAGATATAGTCGATGGGACACTTGAAACTATGTAAACACAAATAGAATCATAAATAAAAATAAATAAATAAAATATAATTAATTTATTTCACTTTTTCACTTTATTAGGCTCTAATACTATGTTCTTCTCTCTCCTTCTTTCTATCTCCCTCTAACTCTTTTTTGGTCATTTTATCTAAGCCTCAGAATTACATGTCTCTATGTTATTGTACTTTATGGTTGCTTAAATTAGGTCAGGGTAATAACGCAATGGAGTACTAATAATTCTTGTTTTAAAAAGCCTATATTTATACCTTTGTCAAAAATTAATTGCTCTGTTATACTCCTGGTTCTAAGGATTACTGAGAACTAAGGGGCAGTGGTAGGAATCAAAAGTTTTGAATTCTTGCAAAAAACTGCCTCTTTAAGAGTTACACCACTGGCAAGGAGGAAGTAATTACTCTGGAATAGTTGGCTACTGCTTGAACAACAACAACAAAAAAAATGGGAGGTGTTTTATAAAGAGAAGATGTTTCATATGAAAGAATACTTCCGGAGTCCAAAGTTATATGGAGCACAGACAGAAAATTTTTAGAAATTTATTAGATCCTGAATCTGAATGCCTATGTCCCCTAGAAATTGCTATTTTATCCTAAAACTGCACATTAGTGGTCCTTTGTGAGAACAGTTGTCACCAGTTGACAAATTTTACTTTCTGGAAATTATTTTTTCTTTTGTGAGTGAAGAAGCAGGAACCACTTTCATTTAGATTCTCTATGCTTTCCTGGAAGCTAAAAAGGATCTGCCTGAACTTGAACTTACTTGCCTATGATTAAGAATAAAAGTTAGGGTCAGGAAAAGGGACAGCAACAAGAGCAGACAATGATAGCAAGATAATCTCTGTTAGATACTGTAATCCTCTGAAACCTCTAGGATGTCACCCACTCCTTTGCTCTCGTTAAAAGTGTAATTAGAAGTTTTCCATTTGGTTTGTCACTATATGGTCATTAAATCATTAGTTAATAAGAAGATATCAAAGCTTCAAAAACTTCATTTAATATATTTATCTGCAAAATAGGAATAATTAAGTCTGTCTCTCAGAAATCGTATGCAAATTTTTTGAAGTACTGAAAGTCTCTAGTATATCATCCTTAGCAAGAAGGTGGAATCTTCAAGGAACATATACATTGTGATTCTCTGAGTCCTGCTCCCTAAGACTATATCAATAATTCCTCCTTCCTTAAGCTTTGGTAAGACTTCAAAATCCTCAATTTAGAGTTCTAGAGAGTAATTGCCAATTGATTGGAGCTTTGAAACTTATCAACCATTCCTAACCTAAATCATAGTCGGTGCAATATAAAAGATTGTTAATTCTCTTTCCTTCTCTTTCATTTTTCCTTCCTGGTTACTATCCTTTTGTAGTGTCTTCCACCATACACATATACACACATACACATATATATATTTTTTTAATTCTTTACTAATTCAATAAAGCTTCTCTCATCATGCACTGTGCTATATGATCAATACTAATGGTACTACAATGGCTCAGGAAGGGTGGTAGATAAGCAAGTGTTCAAAAGTTGCAGTCATATTGCTTGGGTCATATTCTACCTTTACCATTTTCTGGCTGTGTGGGAAAATAGCTTGAACCTTCTAAGCCTTAATTCAGAATGTACAGTACAATGAGGGCTGTACAATGTAGAATATACATCAATACATAATATGCAGTGAAGATCATAAAAGCTTAGTCTCTGCATCTAGACTTCTAGATTCAAAACTTGACTCTGCTATATACTCACTGTGTAAACTTTGTGGTAAATTAAATATGCAACCTCTCTGTGCCTCTATTTTTGTCATTTATAAAATTACTATAAAAATTAAATCAGTTAAACATGAATGCTTAGAAAACCCTGGCACATAGTAGTGCTCAGTAAATGTTGTCTTTACTATTGTTATTATCATGATACTTATTATCCATCTCATTTAGATAACTTAGGAAATACATGCAAATAAAGACATAGTCTATGTTATTTTATTATGTGTGTTCTTGCTTTAAAAGAATTAACATATACTACAAAACAAGTCACCTCATGGATAATGCAAGTAAGCATTGGATTAATTTATTTATTACCTTTACTCTGCTCACCTCCATGGAAGGTGTTGATATAGTCTACTAGAAGGCAAAGAAACAGCAAAGATGATAAAAACCCTGATGTAAGAAGAAGTACTACAAGCTAGAGTGAGCATAGGGTAGTAAATTACTTGAACATGCAACTAAGTTCTGACTTTCCTCTTCACAAAGGTAGAGAAGCTCAGATTTACATAATTTTTATTAACTAATAGAAATCCTGTCATGTTTTGTTTTTCTGGGAAATTAACTTTTTCTTGATTCTGAATTCTGAGAACGTTTTATTATGAGAGTCATTAATAAATGCTTTGATCAATATTTTGGGGGGTGTGACAGAGACAGAGAAAGAGACAGAGATAAAGACAGATAGGGACAGACAGACAGAAAGGGAGAGATGTGAGAGACATCAATTCTTTGTTGATGCTTGTCAGTTTTTCATTGATTGCTTTCTCATATGTTCCTTGACTGGGGCTACAGAAGAGTGAGTGACTCCTTGCTCAAGCCACCAACTTTGTGGGCTCAAGCCAGCTACCTTGGGCTTCAAGCCAGTGACCTTTGGGCTCAAGCCAGTGACCTCATGCTCAAGCTGGTGAGCCTATGCTCAAGCTAGATGAGCCCGAGCTCAAACCAGCAACCTCGGGTCTTGAACCTGAGTATTCTTTGTCCCAGTTGGATGATCTATCCACTGTACCACCACCTGGTTAGGCTTTAATCAAATTATTTTAAATTGTAATTTCAATAATAGCTCTATTATGATGGCAAAGCTGTTCTACCTACAGTTCTTTCTTTCACAGAGTTCCTGAAGTGTGTATATTGTGCTAAGTGAAAGAAGATCCATGTGCTTTAAAACAAAAAGAATATAATGACCAAAGTTGACATATTGTAATGTCAGTTGAAGAGTCTGAGTTGTAATAGTTGAAAAAGTAATCTGTGGTATATAAATTGGGACACAACCTTATTACCCATATTCATCCAACATTTCCTTTAGCAACTAATTTTTGTTTTCTAAATTTCACCATTGTATAATGTGTTCACACGTGTGATTCTGTATGTATGTGAAAGAAGTTACAATTCAGTATGTAATTGTTTATTAATCTCTTTAAATTTAACTTGATTTGACTTACTTTGACTTAATGTAATTCTATGTTAAAATTATGATTGCACAGAAAATAAAAAGATGTTCATAATGGAGTATTATTTTTAGGAAGTTATATTCTTTTAAGAGTGAGAAACACAAACAAAAATATGAATAAATTCACAACACACAAAATGTGTTAAAGTTATAAAAAAAAGATAATACTAACAGGATATTATTAAATATATGTGTGGGCTGGGTGAGGTGATAAAGGGATTGAACAAAAAAAATAGAAATAGAGAAAAACTCACGGACATGAACAACAATGTGGTGATTGCTGTGTGTTGTGGGGAGGTAGAAGAAGGTAGAGGGGGGATAAATGGTGATGTATGAAGACTTGACTTGGGGAGGTAAACACACAATACGATTTACAGAGATGTGTTATAGAATTGAGCACGTAAGACCTGTATAATCATGTTAACCAGTGTGACCCCAATAAATTCAATTAAAAATGAAATAAAATAAATGCAAAAATTATTTTAAGAAAGGGACATTTTAAGTAGGCCTTAAAAGATAGCTGATACATAGTAAGCCATCAATAAATATTCTGTAGCATAACTAGGACAATCTTTCCTTAATTGGTACCTAGCTGAATGTGATGTGAAAAGTTAAGCAAAATTAGTAAGTATGGTGCTTTTTCAATTTAATTACATTTTTTCTTCAAGACAACATCAAATGATGATTTTTTTAATCTTTATTTGGCCATAAAAAAGAAGGAAGAAAGAAAGGAAGGAAGGGAAGAAGAGTGGGAGGGAGAGTGGGAAGGAGGAGTGAGGGAGGAACGAAGTCTCAAAGAGATAAAGCAATGATGTTTGGTCACACAGATAGGAAACCTGAGACAGGGATCTGATAAATGTCTGGCCATGGAGCCTCTTTTTAATTTTTTTTCACTGTAATTACCTATTATTACTAGGAATTGCTGTCAGTTATAAAACATTATTTCAAATGATTTGTTGAAAGAGAAAGGAGTACTTTTTCAGAAATACACAATGTTGCTAAAAGAAGTGATGTGGGAGGGGGCTAGTTGGGCTAGAGCAATGTAGATACTTTGAGCTATTGGAGGAAAAGGAATGAGTTGTGAAAGAGGAGGTACAAAGTTGTTAGATACTAGAAGATAATTTCTTTATACCTCAATTTTTTGTAGAGTTAACCATGTTTTTAATAAAAAGAAAAAATATAAAAAACATTTCAAGGCAGTCATGTAACTAGATTTCTTCTGACCTAAATACAGTTGCTTGGTTTTAATGACAGGTGAGGTCATTACATTTTGATAATAGTTCAAACACTATGCATTTAAATAGATCAATAACCCAGGAGGATTCAAGAGTTCAAGTTTCAAAGTCATCATGAATTGCTGATTGTACCAAAATGTTATTTTTTTTCAGATATTTAGAGACTTATCATTTCAATGACTTACCCAGACCATAAATACTTACACTATGAAGAAAGCCTAGGGGAAAAAAGGGTTTTATATCGATTCATAATTACTGACTCAGGGTAGTTCTGGCATGTTCTATTAAATACTGGTTATCTTTATGTCCTTTAACATATTTAAGATTTTAAATCACTAATATGTAAATTTCTTGTTATTTCTTAGAAGGAATGAATGCTGGAAATTGCTCTTTGGGGAATTTTCAGACTTCTTAAGATGAGATATTTATTGTTGAACATAACAGCACTTAAATTTTAGAGTACTTAAATTTTTTTAGGGTTTCAAAGGGCTTTTGGAAAAGAAAAGAAGCCCTAAGAAGTAGATAACGAAACAACAACATGCAATACCCCACAAGATGCTACATTTGCAAGATGAACTGTAAAAAAGTACAGAAGTGGGGAGGAATAAAAAAGATATATATGGAGATGAAGGTACATTCAGTGATCAGCACTTCAAAGAGGAAATAAAGTACCTGACTTTGAAAATTTGTATCTTATTACATATGTATTTGCAAACCCTCAACTAAAGTTGTTTTTGAAGTTTTATACATTTATAAGAAATAGATTAATGATATTTAAACCAATCAGAGTTTAGAATTAAGAAAATTCAGTGATTACATAGAATTATTTAACAATTATATAATATTAAATGTATTATAGATATAATCATGGCTACAAGTTTACTCCTTGATCTGCCAAAATGAAAGTACATTACCAAGGAAATTTCATTCTTGCAAGAGAAATTTCACTGATCTAGTGGTCCATAAATCATCACAATGACGATTAGCATAATGAAAGTCTATCATAGAACCTTTTAATAGATTTAAACTATTTTACCACTTATGAAAATATGGAGATTTTGGAATTATCTCAAAAGGAAATTCATATCCATTAAATTTGAATTTACAGGAAATTCATATCCATTAAAGACCCATTGTAGTTCTTTTATGTATTCTTTTTTCCTTTCACCCAATACAATTATATAATCTGAGATTTTTTTTCAGTACAAAACCACTTAGACAATTCAGTCCTGTACATTAGCCATTTCCTCCTTAACTCTGCTTCCTCTGCTTAGTAAAGCATTGAAACATTAGACATAGCCATCAATCACTAATTTTTCTTAGTGCTGGGTTTACTAAGGTAAACCAATATTAAGTGAAGAAATAACTCATCATTTAATTACTAGAAATTGCTATCAATTACTACACATCAGTATACATTAACTTCCTAATAGACAAGTGATGTTTCTGGTAATAAGAATTTTAATGAATAATTTTACTTAATCTATTCCTTAAACTACCATTTGGGCACAAGTGGTTCCTCTGTGGGCAATCTCAGCAGAAAGCTAAATGGCCAAATAAACTCAGAGACTCAAAATCTGCCTCCAAGTTGGAAGAATATGATAGAGAAAAAGGGGCAATTCTTGGAGAAATAGTTTTTTTTGGTTCTCTCTATTCAAGAAAATTATTATGATAGTTTAAATATAAAATTACGTGTATCCTTTTTAATATTCCATGCCTTTATAAGTTTAGTGCTTATTAAATAAAATACTTTATTTAATAAAGTCAGCCTTGCATGGCAGAAAGATCTTGAGGTTTGGAACAATGGTTATAGTAACAATTCCTTCACTACAAAGTATTAAACCTCAGGAAGTACAAGGCACTTCTGTTCTCTCAATTCTACCTTATCCATTGGTATAAGAAAGAGCGCATATTAATTTTCTAAATAAAAAAAGAGTGTATTGTTAACTCTTTTAGTTACAAATTAACTTAACCCAAATCAAGATGATTTGGGAATAAAAAAGTAGTTTACCTATTCAGGGAGCAAAGAGTTCAAAAATGGTTAAAACAAAATGTTACCAGAATATTGTCTCTGTGTCTATGTACCCACTATCTCTTTATCTTTAGTGGCTCTTTATTAGTCTATATTAACTTCATTCTTAGGAAAAAGCTTGTTATTTTATAGTCTTCAAAATATATAGCTGTTTGTTTGTTTGTTTAGAAAGAAAGAGAAAGGGACAGACAGGGACAGATAGACAGGAAGGGAGAGAGATGAGAAGCATCTACTCATAGTTGCAGCTCCTTAGTTGTTCATTGACTGCTTTCTCATAAGTACATTGCCAATGGCTCCAGCTGAACCAGTGACCCCTAGCTCAAACCAGTGATCTTGGGCTCAAGCTAGAGACCTAGGGGTTTCAAACCAGGGTCATCAGTGTCCCAGGCTGATGCTCTATCTACTGTACCAACACCTGGTCAAGCTATATATATTTTCTTACAACCAAAAATCTCAGCCTACAAGTTTTCCCAAATCCCTGGAATTTTGGTTCATTGATTTCCTTGGGTTATGTGCTATAGCTAGACAGATGTAATATCCTGATGAGTTTTCATTTTATCAAATATCAGACGTTTCACCAACTGTAAAGGATTAGAATTATTAGCCTCACCTGAAGCAGGTGAGAGTAGCAGCAGCTGAGAGTAAAATGCCTGTATGTCCCTTGAGATAAATATAAAGTGAATGTGGCTGCAAAAAATAATAGGTGTAATTGCAAGAAAGGTGGTAGATATTTACTCTTTCATTCCCCCATTTATTCTCTTAAAGAATTATAATATAAAAATAGCCAATGCAAAAATGGTCTCTGTCTTTATCCAGCATACAGTAAATAGATAGGAGATATTTTAAACTGAAAAATTATAAGGCCATATAATTATACCTAAGACTCCTTTCATATGTCTTATTCTATGACATTGAGCATACTGCTCTTTTCACCATTAAACAAAATTACATGTCACTTGCCAATACAATAGTTTTATTTTTCACAAATCATTGGCCTGTGGGTCATGTTAATTTGTCTTACTCTTTTCAGATTCTGTGTTCAGTCATTTGCCCTGAAGCTATATGTAAAGCTATAGCTAACAAAAACAGTATGGCACCAAGGTTCTTAACCTTTTTTGAGGTACCGAACCCACCAGTTTCATATGCCCATTCACCGAACCCTTCTTTAGTGATAAATAAAATATGATTTTTTTTCCAAATTCAAGATGTAGGTATATGTTTTTTTACTGGTGCACAAAATGAGCCGTGCATGAACATCACCTTGCTCAAAGAACAAAACCAACAAAGTGCATGAACTCACAACAAATTATGGTATTACTTTATTCTGGCCTCTGTGGCAGAGGCTTCTCCGAACCCCTGAGATAGACTCATCGAACCCCTAGGGTTCGATAGAACCCAGGTTAAGAACCACTGAACTAATAAAACAGAGTCGATAGCCCAGAAATAAACCCAAGCATATACGTTCAACTAATATTTGACAGGTTAGCCAAGAATAATCAATGGAAAAAGACATTCTCCTCAAAAGACAGTGCTGGGATAATTGAAAATTCATGCATAAAAGATTGAAAATAGGCCAATATATTATACCACTCACAATAATAAACTCAAACTGGATTAAGGACTTAAATGTTAGATCTGGGACCTGGGAGAAAGTATGGGTCTTGTAAATGTTTTTCTTGGATATGATACATAAAGCAAAAGCAACAAAATAAAAATTAAAAAGAGGAACTACATCAAATTAAAAAAGCTGTATAACAAAAAAAATTCATAAAGTGAAAAGACAACCTATGAAATGGAAAAAATATTTACAAACAGTATATCTGATGGAGTTAAAATCCAAAATATGTAAAACACTCATACTACTCAATGACAAAAGAACAAAAACCCCAATTAAAAAATGGGCAAAAAACCCAAATAGCCCTTGCTCCAAAGAAAATATACAAAAGGCCAACATGTACATGAAAAGATGTTCAAAATTATAAGATATTAGGGAAATGCAAATAAAAACAACAATGATATGTAGCACCTCATGCCTGTTAGAATGACCATCATCAAAATGATAAGAGCCAAAACATGCTGTAATAGATGTGAAGAAAAGGACCCTTATGCACTTTTGATAGAATTGTAAATGGTATAGCCATTATTGAAAACAGTATGGAGAATCCTCAAAAAGTTAAAAATAGAACTACCCTATGATCTAATATTTCCACTCCTAGGAATGTGACCAAAGGAAATCAAAACACATTGAAAATATAACTGTACTCCCTTGTTCATAGCAACATTATTTACAGTAGCTAAGGCATAAAATTAATCTAAGTACATTTTGATGGATGAATGGATAAAGAAGTTGTGGTATATAAGTGCAATGGAATATTATTTAACCATTAAACACTGAGGCAGTTCTACCATTTGTTAACAACATGGGTGGACTTTGAAGGTATTATGCTAAGAGAAATAAGTCAAAGACAGATAAATATTATATTACCTCACTCACATGTGAAATCTGAAAAAGAAATAAAAAAATTCATAGAGAACAATATCAGACTTTTGGTACCAGAAGATGGAATGTTGAATGAGAGTGAATTGGAGTAAGGTTGTCAAAAGGTACAAACTTTAAGTTTTAGTATGAATAAGCACTGATGATGTAATGTACATGATGATAATAGTTAACAACGCTGTATAACATTATAGGAAAGTTGTTAGGAATGCAAAACCTCCAAGTTCTCATCACAAGAAAAACATTCTTTTAATTTTATCTTTATGAGAAGACGGATGTTAGCTGAAACTACTGTGGTAATCATTGCAAAATATATATAAACAAAACCACTATGTGGCATACTTTTAACTTATAGACTGATGTAAGTCAATAATTGCTCAACAAAACTGTATAACAAGGCTCTCTGTTATGTATGATCCAGGAATTTAAAATGATTTTTATTCCCAAAGTTTTCAGCCTGGTACCATTTTGAATAAATTGGAGCCAAGTAATTATTAGTAACTTGGTATCTACACAACTAAATTCTTTTTCTCAGAAATTGACATTATTTGCATGATTTTCTAAAACTATTTTATTTATTTATTTTTTTAGTGAGAGGAGGGGAGTCAAAGACTCCTGCTGGCGCCCGGAAGGGATCCACCCAGCATGCCCAGCAGGGGGCGAAACTCTGCCCATCTGGGGCCTTTGCTCTGTTGCAACGGGAGCCGTGTTTTAGCACCTGAGGTAGAGGCCATGGAGCCATCCTCAGTATCTAGGTCCAAATAGCTCTAAAAAAAACCTTAGCTGCAAAAGGGGAGAAAAAGAGAGGGGGGGGAGATAAGTGAAAGTGAAAGAAGTGGAGAAGCAGATGGGTTCTTCTCCTGTGTGCCCTGACCAGGAATGGAACCCAGGACATACACATGCCACGCTAACGCTCTACTACTGAGTCAACCAGCCAGAACCTAATTTTCTGAAATTATTAACAAGAGTTTATTGATTTGGAGTGGGGAAAGGAAATGAAACAGATTCCCTTTATTCTTTTTCTAGGAAAATTTTGGAGACTTTTCTTAACATAAGTTTTGAATTTTTATCTAGTAATTGTCATTATTTTTGCAATTTTGTAATATTTGTAATTTTTTGAATTTTCATGATGAAAAATACATATTTGGTGAGTAATTTTGCTTCCAACTTTTTCCAAAAAGCATGAACTAGATTATAATCTTTGTTTTATAATCAATATAAATCATCAAGCAGATTTTTGAATTTCCAATAGTGTGCTGAAAAAGATTTCATAAATCAACATTATCTTCCTGGTCAGAGTAAGATCATGGAGACAAATGTTAACCCTGATAATGCATAAAACATGAGTACCAAGATTTACAACATTTGATGAGGCCGTGAGAGCTTAGTGAAAGATAAAACAAAATGATAATTTGGCTGATACAGAAGGACCTTTTAGTTGGTACATGGCATATAAGAATTGACTGATGTATTTGGAACTGAAAGTTAATAGAAATAATAAAAATGAACCAAACTTCATGGAAATTACAGAGAAGTAATTTGTAAGCCAATACTGGCGTGGATTCTTCCCTTATTGGGAGGATTCATAGTTGGCATACATCTACCTTTTTGAGCACTTGTAATAAGCATATCTTCTGGCCAGAAAAAAATTAAAAAGGCATTTTTTTTTTTTTTTGGTTAGCCACAATCACTTCAAAAATGTCAGCCCCACTCACTGACTTAACCCAAGTGAAAATAATTTTGGCAAGTAAATTTGGATTTACCACCTGGTTCCAATACTTAATTATTAGCTTAGTGATCTGGTGTTCAATTTTTTCTACTCTGTAAAATTAGTATAACTATACTCATATCATAAATTATGCACTTTGAAGAGATAATGTAGGTAAATTATTTTAGCACACAACCTCGCCACAATCCAGACAAATCACTTAATTGATAGCTCTATAACTAATAAATGGCTATCATTTCATTGTATTATTATTTGTAATAATATTAGCAGTATTAATAGTAGTTTGAATGCTATAGCAAATATTCTGTGGGGGGGGGTTGTTTGTTTGTTTTTGCCTAGCTGTTTTTTTTTATTGTCAACATATTACTGTGGGTATCTTAGTAACTTTTATTGAGAGATTAAAACTGTAGTGAATAAAGAAGTAAAATAAAAAGCCCCACAAAAAATCAGCAGGAACTTATTAGGATAAGAAATACTTGCTCCTTTCTATATAATGTCTGCAAACTGATCTTACTTTTGGCGTAATCCACCAGGATTCAAGTAGCCTTGTTTTATATTAGTGTTCTGTGAAATTGTTTATGTTCAACAGAAGGAGGCCATTCAAGACCAACTCCTGGCAACACTGAGGCCTGTCTGATAGCACCATGCCTGCCTTAGGCTGAGAGAGGTTGCTTTTATCATTCTTATTTTGCAGAATACCACATTTTAGTGAGCCACTGAACATTAGCATCATGTCTAAGGGATGACAAGAGTAGTAAAAAATTAAAAGTCTATTTTATAAACAAAAGTCTATTTTTAATTGGTTTATTTAATTTGAGAACTGAATTTGATTGCCAGCTGTCTCAAAATATGGGAATCTAGTCATGTTTCACTGTTTTTTAACCGCCGGTCTAAGGACTGGTCCATCAGAAAGTTCATGCCAGTCCACGAAAGAGTTAAACCATCCTTACGTTGTATGAATATTTTGACCCAATAATGTTAGTCAAGTTAGCTTATGCTCTGGGTGTTAGCTTATGCTCTGGGTGATTTTTGCTTTAGCTGTCTCTGAAATAATTCTTCTAATTTCACTTTTTTCCCAAGTGCAAAAAGTTTGAAAACAAAAGACATACATGAGTGATTTATGTCCAGAGTCACTATTGACATAGAAGTTTCTCAAAAAAAAAAAAAGTTATTGTTTATTTTTTAAACCTTTTTTTTTTTTTTTTAATCTCTAAAGCAGTTGAATAAGTACTTCTTTTGCTTAATAGACTTTGTTGTCACTGGTCATGTTCACATAGAGTCTAGTGATCTCTCTGCCAGGGCTTTGTGATATAAGACAGCCCTGTGTCAGTGACTGAATAGGATAACACTATGTGTCTTAAATTCTCTGTCTCTATAAACAAAAAAGTTGAAATAAAGAAAGAAGTCCTTGGATGACTGAGGTCCATACTTAGATTTTTGTTTTAGTCCTTTAAAACAATAACAAAAAAATTATCTACTTTCAACTTGCAATTTCATTTCTCCATCTGCTTTTCCTTGAGTAGACATAAATGATGAATTATATTCAAGGATTTTTAATTCTTCTAGAATAGCAAATTTAGTCAAATTTCCTCTGCTAATGATGATACTGCAAATTCATGCTTTTCCAAGTTCCATCTACTTAGTGAAAGGGAAGCTGGAAAGAGTCTAAGGAATTGAAACTGCCATAACAATTTGATTGAGCTGTTAATAAGCTTTCCAAGAACTTTGTGATTAGATTAAATGGGGAGAGTAGCACTTTTTCTGCCTGTACTTTGAGTGTCTAGGAATAGGTGACCTTTGAATCACTTCTTGATCAGCCATTATAAGACTTCCAGGATTGCGGCAAATAGAAATGAGGATCTTAAGGGGAAAATTTAAAAGTCATTTTCTCCACAGCTAATTCTAAATAACTTTGGGATTTAATTATCTCTCTTTTTTATATTCTGTCTTAAAATAAACATTAGTTCAAGTATTTAGAGGATGCTGATGAGACCTCTTGTCAAAAAGTCTAGCCCTAGTGTTGAACAGGGAGTTGACAATGGCGAAGTGGGAGCAACTCTGGCAGAGCTGGTTAATGGAGGACTTAATGAATCTGACCTTCTTTATATTGTGCATTTGATTTGGCCACCATAGTAATTTCTATTTGCATTTAACTGCTTTCTTTTCTGTTCTCTCCATATTTGTATTTCTTCCATTTCTGTTTATGGGACCACTGAGACAAGAATTGATATTCAAGAGGGTATTGTGGTCTATAATTAAATGACATTCCACAATGATTATTTGCATTCTCTTTGTCATCCACCATACCTCTGAGAGGGGATTGAGCATGACCAATTACAAACAAAAGTGACACTCATAAAGCCCTTCATTTGAAAGGAGTTCCTTTATAATTGATGGCCGTCTTCTCATAGTACCTGCACAATGCTCATCAAAATAATAGGTGTTTTGTAAGTGCTAAATACATTTTGGGTTCCTCTGCATAAAGAATGTTTTCACTCTTTTTTTTTGTATTTTTCCGAAGTGAGAAGCATGGTGGGGTGGGGGGGAGGGGGGGGCAGACCGACAGACTCCCGCATCATGCCCCGAACCAGGATTCACCCAGCATGCCCACCAGGGGGAGATGCTAGGTCTTTCTGGGGCGTTGCTCCACTGCCATCCGAGCCATTTTAACACCTAAGGCAGAGGCCATGGAGCCATCCTCTGTGCCCGGGTCAACTTTGCTCCAATGGACCCTTGGCTGCAGGAGGGGAAGAGAGAAACAGAGAGAAAGGAGAAGAGAACGGGTGAAGCAGATGGATATTTCTCCTGTATGCCCTGGCTGGGAATCGAACCTGGGACTTCTTGCCCAGCTGATGCTCTACGGCTGAGCCAACCGGCCAAGGGACTCCTTTTTATTTACAGTTTTATTTGTAACTTTGTAAAACTATTTAAATAGCTACATATACTTTTGTTTAGACTTCTCTAATATTTGCTTTTCCCTTATCTAACATTTAAAAATATAGTGCTAATAACGCAATCATGACTACTCTTCTATTAATAAAGTCCAAACGCCTCCTGCTATGTGGGAAAGTGAAATGTTTGCTGGTCTGTAAAGCAGCAGACTGGGAATCATTACTGGGGACATCAAGAAACCTAAAACCAAACTGCTTAATTTTCACCAGCCATAAAATTAAATGACAATATATTTTGTATTCCTTAGGGTTGATAAAAAGGGCAACTACCAAGTAATAAAGCACTCAGCACTTGGTATTTAAATGTGAAATTCTCAAAATCAAGCTCATCATGATTATCCAAGCAGGCAGTTGTGGAATAATGATTAAGAGTGAAAGTTTAGGGTTTAACCACCAGGGTTCATATAGCCTATGCTCTCAGGTTTCACCCTGTTAGTCTCTGTAGTGATTAAATGGTATAATATTGTAAAGTTTTAGAATAAAGAAAGCCTTGTACATGGTAGATGTTCAATTGATTTTATTATTTTTATTTTTTATTTATTTATTTATTTATTACAGGGACAGAGAGAGAGTCAGAGAGAGGGATAGACAGGGACAGACAGATAGGAACGGAAAGGTGAGAAGCATCAATCATTAGTTTTTCATTGCCCTTGCGACACCATAGTTGTTCATTGATTGCTTTCTCACATGTGCCTTGACCGCAGGCCTTCAGCAGACCGAGCAACCCCTTGCTGGAGCCAGCAAACTTGGGTCCAAGCTGGTGAGCTTTTGCTCAAGCCAGATGGGCCCTTGCTCAAGCTGGCGAGCTTGAGGTCTCGAACCTGGGTCCTCCACATCCCAGTCCGACGCTCCATGCACTGCGCCACCGCATGGTCAGGCTTAAATAGTGATGATATATAAAAAATATATGAAATTAAAATAAGACTTTTAACCATTTCCAAAATGAACTCTTTTTAGAACAGCTGCAGGAATGTGGCACCCTGACAATTACAACGGCAGGACAGAATCTGTAATTCAGTTATCTCTGAAGACTCCTAAGAAATTTCATACATAGTGCTAACAACTAACGTATCTATTAGAAAAGTTGTGACTACCTTAATTAGATCCCTAGTGTCTATCCTTGCAGGAGAAAAAAGAAAACAAACAAACAAACAAACAGATTTGGCCCATGCAGAAAATATGACTCAGCATGAAAACTAGAAAAAGAAAAGAAGAGACCAGCTATGGTATATGGAAGCAAGTATATTCTGACTTGACGGGAGCATAAACAGCAACCAAAGACAGCATCAAGTAGAGAGAAGTTATTTTGGGCTTTAAGAAGAATCAAACTCTGACTAATGTGGAGACACATCAATTAAACATGAAATGAATGTGCTTGAGGACAAAACTTGAAGGGATCAAATTCCAGCTTCTAAGGAAATTACACCTTACAACTGAAGCTGAGATTTACTCAGTTTTTTTTTTTTCTTTAGCCTGACAGCAGGAAAGATTTGGAAGGATATCTTACTTGTATCTCCTCTCACCAAGTCGATTAAATTGAACCTTGATAAAACGTAAGAGAAGTTTAATATTAACAACAAACAACTGTCGAGTACAGCAGATAACAAAACAAACAAAGAAAAAAAGGTACAGTATTTTGGAAGTAAGAATGAAAGGAATGAAATAGGAAAATTAAAATTAAAAACCTCTGTTAGTAGCATGGAGAATGTGATGAAGAAGGGGAGAACAATAGGGAGAATATTTTAAAAAAAGAATTTAAGACTAAATGTGCCATCTGTGCAATTGAACCCAAATGAGCCATCAGACTTTAAAAGCTAAGGAAAGTATGTTGTGAAAGATTCACTAGAGGGTATGCATCTGAGTCAGTGGTTGCTCACAGCCTAAGAGGGGTATTAGTGAATTGACCTGGTTGGACGTTCTGTCTCTCAGATTAGACATAAAGAATAGGGGTCATTAATAGTTCTGTGGTATTTAGGTTAACATAAATGAGTAAAGTTTGAACTTCCAGGCAGATTCTAAAAAATGAAACTATTCCTATATCAGGCATAATGAAGTGTGTATTTTAAATTAACTTTGTGTTGAAACTATGAAAAAGTATCCCTCTTTATTTTCTTTACTGGTCAGGACACTTTTTCTCTCTTTGATGTTTTATTACTGTTAATGGCAGAAATTCACAACTGAAGTTATACTTGTAAAGAATAATCTTCAGAAACTCTTTTTATGATTTTTAGCTCTAGTTGTTTTGGAAAGCTACTAAAACGAGAAATACTATTGCATTTTTAAAGTAATTAAAAAAGATTAAACAGGCTTGCTTTTTTACTATGTAAAAAATACTCTAATAAAACCCAATTCTAAAATTTTTGTTTAAAATTAAGCATACATTTTAAATTATATGTTTATATTATAAATAAGTGACTTTTACTTGATAATGTTATGTAGATTTTTATCATTTGGTTTCTAATTTGGCAAGTTCTTCCAAATAGACAAACATTTAATCATTTATTCACAATTAAAATATAGTGCATTGTGTTAGGCTTTCAAACTGAGGGGAAAGATCATTTAGGAACAACCTCTGCCCTTTAGAAGTGAAAAGAATCCCAGATATTTAAAAATTAACTGCTGAACTTCTATTTTTGGTACTGAAATAGGTGAGATGCACAGATAAATTTCTGAAAAAAACTCCTACAAAATGTGTAACATAATATCATATTTTCAAATAAGTGGCAAAATGCAAAGAAAATTTTTCAAAGAACACAAATGGTAAGAAATAATATATAGGACCAAGAGAATGATGCAGTTAGTTTTACCTCTACAGATACAAACAATTTATTGGAATTGAGAAGCTAGACTTTAATTGTCCATATGCTTATCACAGGCTGAGGGGGACAGGGGAGATTCTGTAACTTAAGTAGGTGTAAATAAAAATTCACAATGAAAAATTGATGATAGTTATAATAATACCTATCAAATCTTAGAAAAGGAAATAAAGTGATTTTTTGAGAAAATGTACAGCCTTAAATACTTATAGGAATAAAAGAAAAGTTAGCAATGAGTAAATAAGTTCCCATCAACTTTAGAAATAAAATAGATTACTAAGAACAAACACAGAAAATAAAACAAAGATCTAAAATTAGTGGTGGGGACAATACAATAAGGTGTAGTGTGTCATCAAAAGTATAAGTTGGTTTTTCACCAACATTAATAAAAAGAATAAACCTTGGGCAAGACTAATAAAGAGACTAAGGAAAATAAACCCAAATAAATAATATTAGAAGTAAAAAGGAGATGAAACTAAATACTCAAAAAATATTAAAATATATGAGATTAGTACTACTAACTTTATGTCAGTAAGTTTGAAAACTTAGGTAAATGGGCAAGTTCCTATGAAACTATAAATTACGTAAAAAAACTTAACTTTTATAGCTATGTTAGAACATTGTTAGAACATATAAGTTATATATTAGATTCTTTCAACTCTCATTTAATTTTAGTTTCATAATGTATAATGGACATATACATATAATAAATATATGCACTGAGGAACAACCTTTTCTTTCATTTTCAGTTGCATGAGGTTTTAGAACTGTTTCAATATATCGTTGATGCCAAATATGAACTCATTTTTTTGGTGCATGCTTTAGTTTTTATGAAATTTTAATTTCTTTTTGTTACAGTTAATGGCATGCATTGGTTTTTAAACTGGAGTTAAAAGGTAATGATTCTTGGATTGAACATAACCACAAGGCAATTAATGTTTTAAAACATCACTTTTACATAATTGTAGTTGTTTCTAAATGTAAAAAATTATTATCTGATAAAAACACCCTCTTAGTTTGTTTCAAGATTGAATCATGGCTTTTTCGAGTAGGCGTAAATGTAAGAATAGTCCTGACACCTTCTGTTATATATGTGGCTGTTACACACTTCAACGTCAAAGGCACAATAATTCATCATTTGTGTCACGTGCATATATTGCCTATTTTCAAGTTCCCCTTAGCGATCAAGACAAGAATTGGGCACCTTATATTGTGTGTCATAATTGTGAGGAAATGCTTCGTGACTGGAAAAAAGGAAAATGCAAAAGAATGCCTTTTGATATTTGGTGTGAATCTAAGGACCACAGCAGTGACTGTTATTTCTGTCTGATCCATACAAAGGGCATTGGCAAGACAAAAAAGCATAAGATCACATATCCTAATAGTCCTTCAGCAATATGACTTATCCCACACTCTGAGACACTCCCAGTTTCAGTTTTCAATGGTTTTAATTCTTCTAAGGATGAAGTGAACATGGTGATCAAGTATATTTTGATAAGATGCATGAGGAAATGGTTGTAGAATCTGAAGGGTCTTTTTTAGTGCCAAGCAGTCATTAACCCCTCAGCAGTTTAGCCAACTCAAATTGAATGACTTAGTAAGAGACTTGAGCTTATCAAAAAAAAAAAAAAAAAAAAAAGCAACTGAGTTATTAGCCTCCAGTCTTCAAAAAAAGAATGTACTTCACCAGTCAATTACAATATCTCATTTCAGGAAGCGAGACCATATTTTTGTGGACTTCTTTTCTGAAGACAAAGACATTCTTTACTGTCATGATACCAGTAGTCTTCTCAGCCACCTAGGTGTTACCACTTACAGTCCAACAGAATGGCGGTGATTTCTTGACAGCTCTAAATGGAGTATTAAATGTGTTCTCCTACACAACGGTAACATTTATGCAGCGGTTCCAATTGGTTATTCAGCTCAAATGCGAGAAGATTATAATGACATATAAATTGTCCTCTACTTTCTGAAGTATGAGGAGCATAACTGGATCATTTGTGTGGATCTTAAAATGGTAAATTTCCTGCTATGACAACAGAGAGGTTTCACAAAGTATCCTTGCTTTCTGTGTTTGTGGGGAAGCTGAGCTTGGGAGAAACATTGGATACAGAAGGAATGGCTGAAACGTGAAGCTCTGGAAGTAGGAATGCAAAATACTGTGAATGAACCTGTAGTTAATTGAGACAGGATTATTTTTCTCCCACTTCACATCAAACTTGGTTTAATGAAGCAGTTTGTTCAGGCTTTGAGTACAGAAAGTGAATGCTTTCAACATATTATTTCTGCTTTTCCTGCCTTGTCTTTCAAGAAGATAAAAGCAGGTGTATTTGATGGACCTCAAATTTGAATTCTCATAGGTGATGAGGAATTTGCCAGGCAGATGAATATGAAGGAGAGAGCAGCATGGCAGTCTTTTGTGGCAGTTACAAAAAACATTTTTGGCAACAAAAAAACCCCAGAAAACTATGAACTTCTGGTTCAAAGGATGCTATTCCACGACATTGGATGTAACATGAGCGTTAAGATTCACTTCCTGAACATTAGTCTTGATAAGTTTCCGGAAATACTTGAAGCTGTTAGTAATGAGCAGACTACTGCTTGGTCATCAAATGAGATTGTCCTCAACAAGTATACAAATGCAAGAGCTACAAATGCAAATTTTTGCCTGAATAGAAATTAAATAAGTTTTGCACAAATTTTATGATTAAAATAAGTGTTTTAATATGTTCTATTTTGAAATTGGAGACAAATTCTGATGCAATTATATGTTTTAGTGTATTAGTGTGTTTACTACATTATGTAAATTATTATATTTTCACAGAGATGATGACCAAGAAGACATTCTACTTCATTATATTAAATTAAATGTTGAAAATTTTACAATAAGATGAAAACCTAAAATCTTGAATTGCAAAAAACTGTAGCTTACAGAGAAAAGCTAATGTCAGATTTGAGATCAGCACACTCAAATTAGGTAGTAACAAGTGTTTTTGTAGATGCAACAAAAAAATTTTTTCCCCAGTGTAATCATTAAAGTCACTCTTCAATCTCTTCTTTCTATAGTCCCTGACATAAAGTAATCTTCTCTTAATCTTTGTGAATTTGATTAAATCTGCACATTTTTATACATAGAATATACACTATGTAGAATTTTATGTCTGACTTCTTTCATTTAGCATAATGTTTCAATGTTAACACATATTGCAGCATGAATCAGTATTGCCTGCCTTTTTATGGCTGAATAATATTACATTATATTAATATAGATATTCTTCTATTTACGAATGTATGCATATCACTTTTGCACCATCATAAAGTCAAAGATCATTAAGTTGAACCATCTGTAGATTGGGAACCACCTATATACATTTAATTCATCCACTTATCAGTTGATAAGCATTTGGATCATTTCCACATTTTTGCTATTATAAATAATGCTGTTATCAATGTTTAGGTAGAAGTTTTTGTTTTAATGTGTTTCAATTCTCTTGAATATTTACCTTGAAGTAGAATGTTGGTTCATATATTAATTCTATGTTAAATTTTGAAGAATTTCCAAATTGTTCTTAGCAGTTGCACTGTTTTGCTTTCCCACTAGCAGTGTATGAGGGTTCCAATGTCTCCACATCCTCACCAATACTTACTACCATTTAAAAAAAATTTGGAGGCTCCCAATGGATATGAAGCAATATTTTCTGTGGTTTTTATTTGATTTTCCTTAATAACTAATGATATTGAAGCTTTTTAATGATAATATTGCCAATTTTTATACTTTCTTAACTGTTCAAGTCATTTGCCCATTTTTAAATCTGGTTGTTTTTACTTATTTTTGTTGTTAAATTACAATTAAAACAATATATTCTGGATTTTTACAAATATTGGCTCCCATTCCAACGGTACTTTTCATCTTCTTGATAATGTTCTTTGATGCACAAATGTTTTAAGTTAGTTAAAGTCCAAATATCCTCTTTTTTTCTTTAGTTGCTTGTGCCCTTGGTATCATATCTAAGAATATGTTACTAAGCCCAAGTCATAAATATTTACCCTATGTTTCTTTTAAGAGTCTTATAATTTTAGCTTTTACATTGAATTAATTTTGGCATATGTTGTGAGGTAGGTATCTAATTTTATTCTTCTCCATGTGGCTATCCAGGTTTCCCAGCACCATTTGTTGAAAATATTATTCTTTCTAAATGGAATGGTCTTGGCACCTTTGTCTAAAGTCAGTTAACTATAGATGTAAATTTTCAGTATTTCTAGTTCTCTTACTTTGATCTACATTTTTATACTAACACCACAATGTTTTGATTACTGTTGATTTATAGTTTTGAAATTGAGAAATACAAATCCTTAAGCTTTTTTCCTTTACTGTGTTTTACTACTCTGTTCTTTGTTATTCCATATAAATTTCAGGATCAGCTTGTCCCTTTCTACGAGAGAGTCAACTGGAATTTTGATATGGAATGCATTGAATTAGTGCATCAATTTTAAGAGAACAGCTATCTTAATATTAAGTATTTTAATTCACAACCATGTGTAATATCTTTTGATTCATTTAAGTGTATTGAAATTTTATGTTTTATAGTTCTCAGTCTACAAATCTTGCAATTTCTAGGTAAAATTTATTCTTGAGTATTTTATCACACTGCTCACAAAACTTAGGAGATCAGGACATGTGCAGATACTCCAGTACTTTCAACCTTTTGTATAGTACATTATCACCAATAAAATAAAAGTTGTTTTTGCATCTTATTTGCATAATCAAACACCTTTCTTTGACTTGTCATTTGCTTTTCTGATGTTCTGGTTTAAGAAAAAAATGCTTCTTTTTTTATTGCTTCATATTCATTTTAAAATATCCCCTAATTTTTGTGAGCAGTATATTTTTAATGGTATTGTATATGTACATAATTCAATATTTTTATTATAAAAAGTTTTCGGATTTTGTCAGATGCCTTTTCTGCATCGATTGAGATAATTATGTGGGGTTTTTAGTTTTATTTTATTAATGTGTTGTATTACATTAACTGATTTTTAATGCTGAATCCGCTACCCTTGTATTCATGGGATGAATTCCATGTATAATTATTTAAAAATGCTGCTGAATTCAGCTTACTAGTATTTTATTGAGGATTTTCCTGTCTATAATCATAAGTGATATTGGTCTTTAATTTGCTTTTCTAGTGGTATCTTTGTCTGACTTTCTACATCATAAAAAAGGTAGATAGTTTTCTCTTTTCTTCTAGGTACTGAAGGAATTTGAGAAGAATTGGTGTTAATTATTCTTTTTTTTTTTTAAAGAGACAGAGAGAGAGAGTCAGAGAGAGGGATAGATAGAAACAGACAGACAGGAACAGAGAGAGATGAGAAGCATCAATCATCAGTTTTTCATTTTGACACCTTAGTTGTTTATTGATTGCTTTCTCATATGTGCCTTGACGGTGGGCCTTCAGCAGACCGAGTAACCCTTGGCTCGAGGCAGCGACTTTGGACTCAAGCTGGTGAGCTTTAGCTCAAACCAGATGAGCCCGTGCTCAAGCTGGCGACCTCGGGGTCTTAAACCTGGGCCTTTCTGTATCCCAGTTCAAGGCTCTATCCACTGCGCCACTGCCTGGTCAGGCATGTGTTAATTATTCTTTACACACTTGATAGATTCTTTGTTGGAAGTTTTTCTCATCACTGATTTAATCTCCACTATTTAGTAGGTCAATTTAAATTTTCTAGATCTTACTCAGTTTTGATAGTTTGTGTTTTTCTAGAAATTTGTCTATTTCATCAGATATCTGATTTGTTGGGATATAATGATTCATACTATTCTCTCAAAATTTATTCTGTTTCTTTAACTTGGTATAGTAGTCTCATACTCCAATCAAAGAAGCAACTGTTGTCTTGTTTTTTTTTTTAATCATTTTTCTCCTTTATTTTATTTATCTTTGCTATAATCTTTATTATTTCCTTCTTCTTCTTACATTGGGTTTAATTTGCTCTTTCTTATTCAGTGTTTTTAAATAGTTAGCTTTTATTTTCTTTTGTTTTCTCAAATCTGCTGCTGAAGCCCGCTGGTATATATTTTATTTTAACTATTCCATTATTCACACCCAAAATTTCCACTTGGTTCCTTTTTATCATTTCTACCTCACCGTTCATTGATACTATGTTTAGGGAAACATTGTTTTTATTATTTCCTTTAGTTCTTTGTTCATATTTTTTCTTTAGCGGTGTGAATAATATTAAAATAGTTGATTTGAAATCTTTATCTAGTATGTTCAATGTCTGGGTTTCCTTTCTAATTTGGGTCCTACATATAATAAATTATTGTTTTATTGAAAGTCTCATAATATTTATACTGAAAAGTAGATGTTTTGAATATTATATTGTGGCAACCCTCTGTATCAGATTCTCCCACTTTATAGTGATTTTTGGTTCTGCTGGTTGTAGTCCTTTGTTTGTTCAGTGAGTTTTCCACACTAATTTTGTAAAGTTTATATTTGTTGTGTGTGGCCCTTGTACTTCTTGTTTTATTATTATAATAGTCAACTTGCAATCTGGCAGTGATTACTTTAACACCTGAGGAAAAAACCCAAATCCAGATATTTGTATAACTGTACTTTGATTGTATATTGAAGCACACATTCTCTTTTCAGACAGGTAATTTCAATTTTGCCACATGTTTCACTTCTGTTGGAGCCTTACAGGACTTTTCTGAGCATGTGCCCAACCCTGGGCATATTGTGGTGTTCTAGATTCCCAGAAGTACATGGAAGCTTTTTAAAACTCTTATTCCTAGAAACATCTCATTCCTTAGCTTCTTTCCCAAGCTTTTAGATTTTTCTATTGTTTGCCTCAGGTACAGCTCTTGCCCCAAGTGGCAATGACTAACTAATGCATGTGCCTTTCTCTTAAAGTGGTAATCATTGTATTTACTCATTCTTTCATTCCCTCTAGTTTGGTTTTTGTATCTTAAAATTTTCCTATTTATATCTAATTATATTCAGACTTCTCTCATCTCATTTGGAATTTTTCTAATCCTGATTTATATTCTTTTATATCTTTTTGATATTCTAAAGTGATTCTCTGGATATTCAATTTTGAGAGCTTTCCCCAGACCCTTCACACCTTCTCAAAAATCCCTGCATTTACCCAATTTTGCAGGAGGTATCCCTTTTTCCAATTTTAGTAGTTGCTTACAAATTGATCTGTTGTGATATTTAGTAAGTATCTTTTGGCTATTTGAATTTTTATTATTCTCAGATCTATAAGATTCTCTATTACTCTCTTTGCTTTCTCCAGCCAAGACAATAAAACTAAGCAGGGCTTCTGGTTATTGTTGTTTTTTTCCCACTCACTGTATCTTGGAGCTCATAGGGGTACCTTATTATCTAATTTCATTACAAAGACTGTCCATGGGATTATAGCTTTTCTAGTTAGTTGCTAGGTCTGTTTTTAACTGGAGACTAAGTGATATTAAAAAATTATGACATGGCTGCCATCAACCTCTTAGAATCCCTATCATTCTTGAATCTTATATTTGTCCTTGTACTTCATAGAACTATATTATAGTGATGAATTAAAACCTTACCAGGCGGTGGCGTAGTGGATAGAGTGTCGGACTGGGATGCTGAACACCCAGATTCGAGACCCAGAGCTCGCTGGCCTGAGCGCGGGCCCATCTGGCTTGGGTATAAAGCTCGCCAGCTTGGACCCAGGGTCGCTGGCTCCAGCAAGTGGTGGCTCGGTCTGTTGAAGGCCTGCGGTCAAGGCACGTGTGAGGGGGAAATCAATGAGCAACTAGGGTGTTGTGACAGCAACAAAAAACTAATGATTGATGCTTCTCACCTCTCTCCGTTCCTGTTTGTCTGTCCCTATCTATCCCTCTCTCTGAATCTCTCTCTGTCCCTGTAAAAAATAAATAAAAAAATAAAGCTTAAAAATTAAAAAAATAAAATAAAATATAAGAAAGTTGTTGGCATGAACATTAATGTGGATAAGTGTTCACTACTTCACTACCACTAACACCAAGGTTTATTTGCAATACTTACTTCTGTATACCATGACAAATCAATCTAGGTGTCACATGTTATTTATTGTTTTTCTTTACAAATATTCAAGACTTTCCTCAAGGGGGAGCAAAACAAAAATACTTTTGGAATTAAAGTTTTAAAAGTAAAGTGTTGATTTTGATTAATACATGTATACTTTTAAATTTTAAGATTAAAAATTTCTGCTCTAAACAGTAGCTTCCTATACAAAGTTTTGAATTGTGAAAAATTTTAAATCACTATATATTCATGCAGATATTCAACATTCTTCTGCAAAAAGAAATTGATAATGTTTGAAGGAATTATTTTTAAACTGCAGCTTCTTAAAGAGAATGGTATAATTTGATTGTCTAGTTTCAATCCTACCTTCTCAAACTTCCCCTTATAGTTATGCAGCCCATTTTATGGAAGAGTTACTCGAGAATCAAGAAAGCTCGTCAACATTGACAGAAAAAAATTGCGTGGTTTCCACTTCAGTAAACTCAGAGATGAAAGTTAAATATTGTTTTTTGTGTGTGTGTTCCAGTTTTGTATAAACTTACTAACACAGAACACACATTGCCCAAATATTTCTATGCCTTTCTGGTAATGGCACTGGAAATGTTCTCTCTTGAATAGTAAAATATTTCAGTCCTATAAGGTAGAGATTACAAACTTCTAAGAATTATTTTAGAGGAAAATAAATAATTTTAAATAGTATTACTAATAACAAGGAATAAATAGGTTTTAAAATTTATGATTTAATTGCTTGAGAAAATGTTTTATATGTGATAATTAGCTATTTTAAATATAACTATACTTTATAGTACTGTATTAACAATCAAATAAAACATTTGATATATTTTTAGTGTTGTAGAGACCACTATAGTGTTTCTTGGGCAGTAGTACTAAAAACAAAAACAAAAAAATTACAGAAATAGGTGTTTGTTCAGACCCATATATACTTCTTGCATCAATCAGCTTTTGCAATGGTGTTCTCGGAATATCATTTTCTACACTCTGCAATCTGTGTAGACATTTACTAATATTTTTGTTGTTGTTTTCATTGTAGAAAATAAGTATGCATTTATTTATTCTCCTTTTTATATTGTTCCATGTGAGAAATGAGAACCTTTAAAGTCAGACCGACTAATTCTGTCATTACTTGTACTAGCATATGCTCACTGAACCTCATTTTTTCTACTAAAAAATTAGAATTAAAATAAAGAGAGGTAAAGGAAAAAGGTTCTAGAATAAACTATATGTTGTAAAATATTAGTTTTTTCTATCTTTTCACTACATAATATTTATAACCAACCAATTTCTGCATCATAATATTTTTTTTTAGTATAGACTACAAAATTTCCCCACAAAGAGAAGTCAAGTCTTAGTTTTTCCAAAGGCCAGCATTTACAATTTTTAGACACTAGGTCATTACCATAAAACTCTTTAGTTTTACCATACTTTATTTAATGCTTTCATTGATATGTTGACTATCTTTCAAGTTAATCAAAGAAAGAACAGTTTTGTCAATCAAATTTGAGTATCATAAAGCTTAATTATCTGATTTCTATATCACAATTATTTTGATAAAGAAGGATAAGTAATTATTTTCACAGCTGCTTAAAAGCAACATTTCAGAATGTAGTGTTCTTTGCTAAAAAAGATGTAAATATTGTGCATCTGTAAGTATATCTATCACCAAATCTTGACATGTTCAGTTAATATTTATTTAAATATCTTCTCTTCCAATGTTTTTCTCCTCTTTTTCAGAAACTACAATTATATACATATGATAGCTTTGTTATTACTTCATATAGCTCTGAGTCTCTGTCATTTTTTGCCAATTTATTCTCTATTTATTATTCAGGTTTATTTCTATTTATTTAATCTTAAAGGTTTATATTTTTATAAACTTTATTTTTCTATAAAGTACAATAAGGGAATATTTAATATAGGTTCTAAATTAATTTGAACATTTGTTTTGGTTCCAAATCTTCTTGTTTTATGGTTTTTATTTTTTTATTGTAGTTCTTATCTTTTAATTTACACGAAAACATTTTTCTTAATTTCTATTGAGTATAATGTAATAATATATGCCTTTAAAATACTTACCTGCTAATTCCAACATCTGAATTATTTCAGAGTCAGTCTAGATTTTTGAATTTTAGTTTTGAGACAGGGTTACATTTTCCTGTTTCATTGTGTTTTGACTAATTTTGGATGGTATCCTAGACATTGTGAATGTTATAAAGAGTTTGAATTTTGTTATATTTTTCAGGAGAGTGTTTTTGTTTTTTCCCCTTTCCACAGTGCATCCAACTCAAATTACTCAAATAACAATTCAGTTCTTTTATCCCTGTTTACTTTCTTTGAGTCTGCTTCATACCTTTGTAGTTCAAGGGTCAGCAATAATTTTAGGCACATGTTTTATAGGTAATTTGTCCTCTCGTTTGCAATCTTTGATTCTGGAATTCTCTAATTTCAAAAGGCAATGGCGCCTGACCAGGTGGTGGCACAGTGGATAGAGCGTCGGACTGGGATGTGGAAGACCCAGGTTCGAGACCCTGAGCTCACCAGCTTGAGCGCGAGCCCATCTGGCTTGAGCAAAAGCTCGCCAGCTTGGACCCAAGATTGCTGGCTCCAGCAAAGGGTGGCTCCGTCTGCTGAAGGCCCATGGTCAAGGCACATATGAGAAAGCAATCAGTGAACAACTATGGTGTCACAACGGCAACGAAAAACTAATGATTGATGCTTCTCATCTCTCTTCGTTCCTGTCTGTCTGTCCCTAACTATCCCTCTCTCTGACTCTCTCTCTCTCTCTGTCCCTGTAAAAAAAAAAAAAAATGGCAATGGCTATTCCTAATTTTATCTTTTGGTTTCTCAGTCCAGAAATTTGTAGGTTTTCTCTCAGTATTATATATAACTTTAAAATGTTGAATTTGGCCTACAATCTAGATAAAACCTGAAGGACATAATGTTAAGTGAAATGAACCAGTCACAGAATGGCAAATACCGCATGATTCAAAATATTAAGTATTTACAATAGTTAAACTCATTAATGTAAGAAATAGAATCATGGTTTTGAGAGATAAATGGAGGAGGAAATGAGGAATTGCTAACAAATACGTATACAATTTCAGTTATGCAGGATGAATAACTTCTAGAGTCTACTGTACAACATAGTGCCTAGAGATGAGAATACCCTATTTTATGATTAAAAATCTGTTAAGAGTATAGATTTCATTTTAAATTTCAACAATGAAAAATTAAAATAAGAGAAAATCAGAAGCAAGTGTGAATAGACACTACAAGACCAAATGACTGTTATTGAAGGTATGATTATAGTAGGGATAAATCCCTAAACTAATGCTTACTATTAAAAACTGAAAAAAAAAATGCTATCCAGACATTTAACAAGCCAGGTACTAGTATACTAAAAAATATAGATGCTGTCACAAAGTTAGAAAATAAAAAATTCTGTGCTGAGAAACCTGTGAAAGAATTATTTAGATATTTCATCCTTAAGTTCCATCCAGTCCCAGGGCTTCTTTATGTCTATGAACCTGAATCTGTTTCTCAGTGATTTCCCACTTTAAATTACAGTCAGTGAATCAATTGTCAAGATGTGTGTGGAATTGATGGGTTAGCTCACTTTCCCTGCACCTAATATAGTTGCCAAAACATTTTATATTGTTTAAAAAAGTTGTCGAGATCCTATAATGTTCTATTTTATTTGACCATTATTCATTAAAAAATATAGGTAAACAATTCTGAAAAAAAAATTCTGCCCTATGCTTTTTGAAAAGAATATCTTAAAATCTGAGTTGGGTTTAGTATAGATTTGGCAAGTGAGCTGAATAAAGCAGTTCACGACCTGTTTGTGTAAAGCATATATGTGTGTATGTGTGTGTGTGTGTGTGTGTGTGTGTGTGTGTGTGTGTGTGTATTTTTATGGTTGTAAAACCATTGTTTTTATTGATAAACCAAAACAAGAATAATGGTTCATAAAAATTATACAAAATTTAAGTACCAGTGTTCATAAATACACTTTTATTGAACTAAAACCAGAGTCATGAATTCAGATAGTATCTATGGTGGCATTTGTGCTATGTCAGCATAGTTGAGTATTTGTGATATTCATTATATGACGTACAAGGTCTAAAATACTTACTATCTGACTCTTTATAGAAATAGTTTGCCAATCCTGTCTTAGGGTAATACAGCTATGTTACTGATAAGCACTTGAAATGCTTATCCTAAGAAAGAAGAGTTAGTATCTGAAAATAAACAAAACAACTACAGAAAATAATAATAATAAAAAAAAACTCCTGGTGTTTTGATAGAAACAGCATTAATCTACAGATGAATTGGAAAGAATTGCCACCTTAACAATATTGATTCTTCAATCCATGAAGTTGTAGAATCTCTCAACTTATTTAGGCTTTTAAAAATTTATTTTGGCAAAATTTTAATGTTATGGCATGTATAATTCTTGTATTTCATGGCTAAATTTATTCCTAAGTATTTTATTCTTCCTGTTGCTCTCAGAAATAAAATTGTTTTCTTAATTTAATTTTTAAATTATATGAATATAATTGGTTTTAAAAATATTTTCTTGTATCCTGCAGCCTTGATGTACATGTTTATTGATTAATATTTGTGTGTATGTATTTCTTAGAATTTTTGACATACAGGATCATAATATATGTGAATAAACTTTTACCTTTCCTTTTCAGTCTTTTTGCCTTTATCTTTTCTTGCCCAGTTGCCCCAGCTAAAAATTCTGCTACTATATTCAACAGAAGATTTGAGAACAGATATCCTTACCTTATACCTGAAAACAAGGAAAAACATTCAGTGTTTAACTATTAAGTGTGATGTTTTCTGTAGAATTTATTTTTTGTAGAAGCCTTTATTAAGTTGAAAATGTTGCATTTTATTTCAAGTTTTATAAGTGTAAAAAAACACTTATAAAATGCAACATTATTGTTGCATTATTGTTGTTTTGTTTGTTTTGTTTTGTTTTTAAAGATATTTATGTGTTTTTTGTCTTATGTAATATATTGGGTTAACTGGTTTTAGGATGTTAAACCAACTTTGCATTTCTTAAATGAAGTTCAGTTGGTCATTGTTTATACTTTTTTTTTAAAAAAAGAAATGCACATACTTTAGATTCAGTTGTCTAATACTCTTTTTAATGTTTTTTAATCTGTATTCATGAAAAATATTGGTACATAATTTTCTTTTTTTGTGATGTCTTTGTCTGACATTGTTAACAGGGTGATACCATTCTCATCAAATGGGTGGAAATACTGTGCCAAATGCGCTGATGTTTGTTTGCGGGAGCTGAACCACCATAACATATAATAAAGTTTTTATTAATTTGGGAGAAATATCTCAGAATACAAGATCTTATTCCTTCCTTTTCTCTTTTCTCCTTTGTTTCCTGCCATTCTCCTTTCATTATCATTTATACCATATTTTATTCCTTCTTTTTTCTCTTTTCTTTCTTTTCTGTACTGAATTATATATTACCAATCATATATTTGGATATTACATGGTGCAAGTTGCTTATGTTTGAATGTAAAACTACTTACCTCATATACCTTATGTCAAAATTCTCATCATTATACCAAATGAACTTTATCCTCACATATTTCCACTGTTTGGTAAAATATACATCTCTTACTCTTTATTTATTAACTTTTTGTCATCCTTTAGACTGGGTCATAGACATTTGCAGACAAACTATTAAATAATCTTTTTAACATTAAAGTAACCACTGGCTGAAGTTCGAAGGAAGAGTAACTGATTTCACTCTGGACAAAGAGGTTAAAGAGAGATAGTTGCAAATCTAATAAGAAGATCATGGAAGTCAGTTTAAACTGCCTTATGACCCACTGATTCCATATAGCAAATAAAGCCAAAATACTAATTTAAAAGAATATATGTAGCTCTATGATCATTGACACATCATTAACAATAACAAATAACACTGGAAAACAAAATTATTGTTGCATCCACAAAAATACTTGTTCTTACCTAATTCGAGTGTGCTGATCTCAAATATGACATTAGTTTTTCTCTGTAAGTTCCAGTTTTTTTGCAATTCAAGATTTTAGGTTTTCATATTATTGTAAAATTCTCAACATTTAGTTTAACATAATGAAGTAGAATGTCTTCTTGGGCATCATCTTCATGAAAATATAATAATTTACATAATGCAGTAAATACACTAATATTCTAAAGATATGATTGCATCAGAATTTTTCTATATTTTATAAAGAGAACATATTAAAACACTTATTTTAATCATAAAATTTGTACAAAACATATTTAAATTCTATTCAGGCAAAAATTTGCATTTGTAGCTCTTGCATTTGTGTACTTGTTGAAGACAATCTCGTTTGATGATCCAGCAGTAGTGTGCCATAATATTTTTGTCCCATCGTCCTTGATAATGCTCTTCCATCATCTTCAGATCTTGATGAAAATGTTCTCCCTGCTCATCACTAACAACTCCAATATTTTCAGAAAACTTATCAAGGTGACTATTCAGGAAGTGAATCTTAACATTCGTGTTACATCCAATGTCACAGAAAGCCAACAGCATCCTTTGAACCAGAAGTTCATAGTTTTCTGTTTTTTTGTTGCCAAAATTGTTCTTTGTAAATGCCACAAAAGACTGCCATGCTGCTCTCTCCTTCATATTCATCTGCCTGGAAAATTCCTCATCACCTATGAGAGTTCAAATTTGAGGTCCATCAAATACACCTGCTTTTATCTTGTTGAAAGACAAAGCAGGAAAACAGAAATAATATGTTGAAAGCATTTACTTTCTCTTTTCAAAGCCTGAACAAACTGCTTCATTAAGCAAAGTTTGATGTGAAGTGGGCAAAAAATTATCCTGTCTTGATTAACTACAGGTTCATTCACAATATTTTGCATCCCTACTTCCAGAGCTTTACATTTCAGCCACTCCTTCTGTGTCCAGTGTTTCTCCCGAGCTTAGCTGTACCACAAAAACAGAAGCAAGAATACTTTGTGAAACCTCTCTGTTGTCATAGCAGGAAATTTACCATTTTAAGATCCATACAAATGATCCAGTTATGCTCCTCATACTTCAGAAACTCTAGGACAGTGTTTATGTCATAATATTCTCGCAGATGAGTTGAATAACCAATTGGAACCGCTGCATAAACATTACTGTTGTGTAGGAGAACATATTTTAGACTCTGTTTAGAGCTGTCAAGAAATCACCGCAATTCTGTTGGACTGTAAGTGGTAACACCTAGCTGTCTGAGAAGACTATTGATATTCTGACAGTAAAAAAAGTCTTGACTTTAAAAAAAAGTCCACAAAAATTTGTTCACACTTCCTGAAATGGCATACTTTAGCTGACTGGTGAAATACATTCTTTTCTTGAAGCCTGGAGGTTAATAACTCAACTGCTTTCTTTGATAGGCCCAAATCTTCTACTAAGTCATTCAATTTGGGTTGGCTAAACTGCTGAGGGGTTAATGACTGCTTGGCATCAGAAGAAGACCCTTCAGATTCTACAACCATTTCCTCATGCATCTTATCAAAATACGCTTGATCGCCATTTTCACTTTCTTTGTTTTTAGAAGAAATAAAACCATTGAAAACTGGAACCGGGAGTGACTCAGAGTGTAGGATAGGTTGTATTTCTGAAGGAGCATTAGAATATGTGATCATGTGCCCTTTTTTCTTGCCGATGCCCTTTGTATGGATCAGATAGAAATAACAGTCATTGCTGTGGTACTTAGGTTTATGCCAAACCATGGGAATACCAAAAGGCATTCCTTTGTGTGTTCTTTTTGTCCAGTCACAAAGCATTTCCTCACAATTAGAACACACAATGTGAGAAACCCAATTATTTTCTTGATTGCCAAGGGGAACTTGAAAATAGGCAATATATGCACGAGTCACAAATGATGGTATATTGCACCTTTGATATTGTAGTGTGAAACAGCCACATATATAGCAGATGGTGTCAGGACTATTCTTACATTTTTACCTATTTGAAGGAGCCATGATTCAATCCTAAAACAAAATAAGAGGGTGTTTTTCTCAGATAATAATTTTTTACATTTAAAAACAACTACAATTATGTAAAAGTGATGTTTTAAAACATTAATTGCCTTGTGGTTATGTTCAATCCATGAATCGTTGCCCTTTAACTCCAGTTTAAAAACCAATGCATGCCATTAACTGTAACAAAAAGAAATTAAAATTACATAAAGTCTGAGCATGTACCAAAAATCAGATCTCAGATTTGTAATCAGTGATGCAGAATTATATTGAAATAGTTCTAAATCCCCATGTAACAGAAAATGAAAAATAAATTGTTCCCCAGTGTTATTGAAAGCAACACAAGTGCCCATCAGTAGGTAAGTGGATAATATAGCTGTAGTACACTTACATAATGAAATACTACTCAGCTGTAAAAAAAAAGAAGAAACTCTTTCTTTTTGCAACAGCATGAGGGATCTGGTGAGTACATGCTAAATGAAATAAACCAATCACAGAGAGACAGATACCATATGATTTTACTTATATGTGGAATCTAATGAACAAGACAAACAAACAGACAAAATAGAAACAGACTAAGGGATGAAGAAAACAGACTGACTGTTGTTAAATGGGGAAGCATGTTATGGTGCTCTGTGAAAAAGCTGAAGGTATTAAGCAAAGAAAAAAAAGAAAAACTCATACACACAGACAACATCATGGTGTTTACTAAGGAGAAAGGGGTCTGGGAAGGAGGTAAAAGAAAGTAAAGGGGGCTAAATACTGATGGAAGGAAACTTGACTTTGGGTAGTGAACACACAATAAAATACACAGATGGCCTTACCAAGCGGTGGCGCAGTGGATAAGAGTGTCATACTGGGACGAGAAAGACTCAGGTTCAAAACCCTGAGGTCACCAGCTTAAGCACAGTCTCATCTGGTTTGAGCAAGGCTCACCAGATTGAGCCCAAGGTCTCTGACTCAAACAAGGGGCCACTGGCTCAGCTGGATACCGCTGGTCAAGGCACACATGAGAAAGCAATCAATGAACAACTAAGGTGCCGCAACGAAGAACTGATGCTTCTCATCTCTCTCCCTTTCTATCTGTCCCTCTCTCTGTCTTTCTCTGTCTCTATCACACACACGCACACAAAATAATACAAAATACACAGACGATGTATTATAAAATTATACAGTTAAAACCTATATAAATTTATTAACCAATATCACCCCTGCAAATTTAATAAAAACTAAAGAAAAAATGGAACTATAAATCAATTTAAGCTGCTTTTGTATATTTTCAGAAGGAAGTTTATTTCATTATGAACCATGTGACCATCAACTCTTGAGATGGTGGAAAATATCAAAAGATAGAGAATATTTATGAATCTGTATAAATAAAATATTGACTCACTTGAGATGTGGGTATTAAATATTTACTATAACTGTTTTTTATGCCTAACCATTAATTGATATAACATTTGAACATAAATTATAAAATTAGGACATATGAACATCTAATACATAAATGTTGCTATTGGAATCCAAGTACATCATTTATATATACAATATGTATACAAAACTTTAAGTCCTTACAGTTAATTACAATAGACAAAAGAGAAAATAATTATTTTGGGGGGACAAGTAGTTATGGAATCCTGAAAGGAAAGTTTATTAAATGTTCATTTGCTTTTGAAAATAATTCAATTGATAATTGCTAGCCTTAAACACTTGAAGTTAATATTAAGGACTAAATATTTGTCACATCTATGAGAAAATTTTTATTTGAGATTTTTTGTACTATACAAAGTAAGACATAATTTATTATTAAATTAATGTCAAACTTATAAATTGCATATTCATAAAACACATTTAGCATAAATTGTCTTAAAGTTAAATTGCATCAGTTTTTAAGATAGATGATTACTAATTGCTTCATAAGGTATATAAAAGCCAACAAAGATAATGTAATTGGGTTTTTAATTAATTTAATTTTTTAAATTGCCATATATAAAGTGCTATTAACACATTTCCTTTTTTTGTCAAAAAGTTTTATAGTCATATAATCGATCTCTAAAAGTGAGAGTGAAGTAATTAACTCCAATGAAATTTATTTCTATCTGTTCTCTAGAGATACTGATAAAAGCAAGTGACATTTTGGCCACTCTTGTACAAATCAGCTTGGGTTTTGCATAATTTTGGTGAAGCTTAAGCAAATTATAGATATAGAATAAGAACCTGATTAGAATAGCAAATATTCCTGTTATATAGGACTTATCAAAAAGTATTCTAATTCTTTTTCCAAGTCAAAATATTGCTTAAATAATCATAATTATAAATGTGAATTGAAGTAAATTGGTTAGGTTAGAAATATTAGAAGAGAACAACCTTAACTGGGAGTCTAAGAAGAGTGCAGTGATCAGAAATGAGACTGGTAGGATAGTCATTCTCAGCTTGTCAATTGGCAGAGGAAACCATTGCTGTTAGGATGTTTTTACATATTTCTTGACTGTTGAGTACTGTGGTTTTAATTCAGTAATTCTCTTTGAATTTCATTAATTGTATGCAGAGTTATGCTGTATTGTGATTTTAGCTCAAAAGTAAACATGGAACTTTGAAGAATGTATTTTCTACTTTCAATTTTATTGTAAGTAAAAATTGCCAAATTCCCAGATATTCTTACATTTAGCTAAAAAATGTAGATGGTAAATGTTTCAGGTACCAGTTTTCAGTTTTAATAAAAATATAAGAGCCTAAAGTAAGTTTTACAGTCTTACAAATCCTTTAAAAAAAATTTACGCTAAATCTTACAGATTCTTTAGGTCGGGTCAAACATAATAGTCTCACTTTTTGCTCACTACTTTAGTACCTAAAGGGTGTTAAAGGGTTTATAAAAAATAACAGAGAATGACACCTTGGTTATCTCAAGAACCCTAGGTATACAATTGTTTGGAAATATTACAAGACCTAAGGCTGATGCAAAAACTATTATATCTATAAAAGGAAACTCTACACCTGTTTAAAAATCATAAAACTCGTAAAATGTCTCTGAGTGCATAAACTATTTCATTTTTCAATCTACAAAACAGAGATAATATTTTCCACCCACATATCTCTGAGGAATGACATGAGGAAAGTGCTTTGTACTTTTGTCATATTTAGCCTTCATTCTAATCATCTTATTAAACTGCTTCTTAGTCATTACAAAGACATCCCTGACAAAGAGACATATCATTGTTAAATATGTTCCCTTTATCTGTCATACTGCATCACTTTGCTCTCAGGAAGAACTTATGCTCAAGCATGGTGCTTGGCATTTGATTTAGGTGAACTTTTATGTAGGTTTCTGCTACCAAGCTTTTCAACCATTATAACTATTTTATCCACATACACCATGGATCAGGAAACTCCATCAATTAAACATTTTTCTTTAAATAACTTATAGGCCCTGGCTGGTGGCTCAGTGGATGGAGCATCGGCCAGTGTGCAGATGTCCTGGTTCGATATCCAGTCAGTGCCCACAGAAAAAGAAAACATCTTCTTTTTCCCCCTTTCCTCCCCCTTCTCTCCCTGTTTCTCTCCTGCAGCCAGGGGCTCTATTGGTTCAAGTGTGGCCCCAGGTGCTAAGGATGGCTCCATTGGAGAGCATCAGCTTCAGGCACTGAAAATAGCTCGGTGCTTGAACATAAGCCCCATGCCAGGTGGATCACAGTTGGGGTGCATGCAGGAGTCTGCCTCACTAATTACCCTTTCCTCACCTTTGAAAAAAGAACTTATAATTATTTGTAGAAGTAATTGCTATAAGACATATATTCAGAACCTTGACTTTGAACTAAAAACTTCATTCAGCAACCATGGCTATAATATATAAATTATATATACTAAGTTTACTAATAACTTTAATTATCAATTTATTAATAATTATTCATGTGCTGCCAAAGCATAACTTTAAGTATAGTGAAGGACACTTAATTTTTACCCAGTTGTGTTTTGTTAACAATTAATGTGTGTTGTTCATTAATTTTAACTTTAGACTATGTAGGAAAATAGTTTAGTTCCATTTCAGATATTAAAATAGAACAGAGTTTTGCCCTAATTATAAATACTAATACCTTTTGATGAAAAATACTAGCTGTTCCAAAAGTATAATTTCTTTTCTTCTGAGATATACCGATAGTCTAAAATTCCCAGATTCTTTTGAAATTGGATTTAGCCATATCACTGGTTCCTAACCAAAGAAATAGGAGTTATATGCATGATTTTGGGCCTAAGAGTTTTGTGTTACAATAAAAAATATATATTTGGTTTGCATATAATAAGAGCATATTATTTTCTAATGAGCCAACTCTTGGTGAGCCCCCAAATAGCTTGGGAATGGAGGTTGGTTTCCAGAAAGACCAAAGCATAATTAGAATTTTGGAGCCCACCTCCTGACCTCTGAACTTTTAGTTCTACCCTCTGAGAAGTAGATACTGAGTAAATCACCAATGGCCAATGATGAAATTAATCATACCTACTTAATGAAACCTCCAGGAAAACCTTTTAACAGTGGGGTACAGTGAGCATCCTGGGTGAACACATTAAGGTGCTGAGAGAGTAACATGCCTGGAGAGGGCATAGAATCTTTGTGTTGTTTCTTCATACTATTCTTTATGAATCTCTTCTGTCTGACTATATCTGAGTTGTGTCTTCATAATAAGTCAGTAATAGTAAAAAGTGTCTTCCATTTTGGAAGATTATAGAAACCGAGGAGGGGAACATGGGAAGCCTTGATCTACATAGCTGGTTGGTCAGAAGTGCAGTTGACAACACAGGATTTACAACTGGCATCTGAAGTTGGAAAAATCTTGTAGGGCTTAATCCTTAACCTGTGGAATCTGCTCTGATTTGGAATAGTTAGTGTCAGCATTGAATTGAATAGTAGGACCCTCATATTGAGTTTGGATAATTGGAGAATTTTCTGGCATTGGGAAAAACATCATGCATTTGGTGTCAGAAGTGTTGTGAGTAAAAACAATTCCAGAGGATTTTTAAAAAAGGTGTGCCTACTGACTGCTATCTTTTGTCTTCTGACTTGAATAAAAGTCTCTGAGATGTTAACCGCAAGCAGAAAGCATCTGGTTCCCTAAATAAACATATGGAAAATAGTCACCTTACAGCTAGTTAAACTATATTGGGTGGTAATATGATTGTAACACAAAATTCTGTTTCATTTACCTTACCATATATAATTGGTTCTAATTGTACTGAAGTCTAGTTTACTTTAATGCAACAGTGTAGCATCTATTACTTTTATATCAAACATTAAAAAATTGTAAAATGAATTCAAACTTGGCAGTGACATTCATTTACTCATATTACCATTATTTCAATAAGCATAACAATCCTTACTGTAATAATTATTGCTGATAATCTAACAATACCTGAGTCACCATGACAGGTAAATAAAGGTATTCAAGTTTGAGAACTGAGTTAGCAAAATTATTTTTATATGAGCAAAAAAAAAATCAACGATTTAATTATCTTTACTTTAAAAACAGAAATCAAGTATTAAGTATATGATTGCATGTAAGTCTTTGAAAGAAACACAATTTTTATCTAACTTTCTTGAACTAAACAAATGACTATTCACTTTATTCTTTGAAGCTTCCCAGATTATAAAATTTAAATATTTCTTGGTCTAAAACTAAGTTCTTAGACCACACTCTCATTCTAATTAATATGCAAGCACATAGCAGCATTACAGTATATGTTTTCAAATGCCTTATCTCATTTGATAGTCTATAAACAATGCACTTAGTATCCCAAATTATTCCTATTTTGAAGAAATAGATCATGGAAATTAAAGAATGATATAAATTACCTTAAGTCACTGAGCTAAAAAACACCAGAAAAAGGATTTGGTGGGAAGCTACACTTTACATTAACAGTTCTTTAAAATATTGATCCTTGTTTAGAATTTAAACCTTCTGAAGAAAGGGAATTGTCTTTTTATCAGTTTGAGTGCATTTCCCTAGTTATAAAAATAAAATGCTAAAATGTTTATTTTAATCTTTTTTAGTATTTGTCCTGATCTTATACTTAGCAATATATCTACAATGAAAAAAAAAAAAAAAAAAGGAACAAACAAAAACAAGAATCCTGGGACAGAAACAAGTAAAATAGTCAGAATGTCTCTTGCAGAAATCTGTTACTTTGAGATTCAATTTTGATAGTTACACAGTTATGCAGATTGTGTTAGATAATAAATCTCTTGACCAAGCCAATGAATGCATATAGAAGGCTTCCATGTGAATCTTGGGCTCCAAAGTCCTATCTCTTCTGAGCAAATGTTAACAACAGCAAAGATAAACTTTCCAGTCTGATTTATAGTAGACAGAAAAAAAAATCTGTATTGAGAACCTGTAAACATAAGCAGTTGTTCACAAAGTTGTGTGGTCTGAATTCATTCAAACTATTGGTTTTAAAACCTCAAGTAGATAGCCTTATTGAAAGCTGTTCTGGGATTGTGTGGCTATTAGGCAATTGGCAGAAGAAAACACATACCATTTTAGGGGGAATATAACTTCTCCGTGGAATAACTAAGCAGATAAAGTCTAATGAATATGAACTTGCAGCAAAGTATAGATACAAGATATTCACATAATTCATAGTATTTATGTTGTATAAAATTGCCATGAACACTGAACTACAAAATAGTGACCCACTTTTCCTAATCGAAATAATAACATAATACTTATGATTAGGATTTCTTTTGAGCCTTTAGTCAAAAAGTTTCATCATCTAACCAACACAGCACTTTTTATTATGTGTGTTTCTATTTAAAAATACAATATTTAATATATATTTTTGATTCATTGACATTGAACTTGTTTCTAACAAGACTATCGTGAATGGCTGAATGAAGCTAATCTAACACACATAGTCTCTCCTTTGGTACATCAAAATCTTGTGGTTAAAAGTAATAGACAGGGCCCTGTCTGCGTAGCTCAGTTGGTTATAGCATCTTTTGGACATACTGAAGTTGCTGGTTCATCCCAGTCAAGACACATATGTGAATCAACCAGTGGCAGCATGGGTGGATGGAGCAACAAATTAATGTTTCTCTCTTTCTCTCTCTGTCTTTCTCTCTTCCTCTGTCTCTAAAAATTAATTTATTTTAAAAATAAAAAATGACATAGAAGTAAATGTTGGAAAAGCATTAGTTAACTGGAATTATCCAGAATAAAACTAAGAAAAAAATGAAAAATATGAAAGATGAGTTAAAATACCTAGACTATTAAGTGATAACAATGAAGATTTAATCACAGGACAGAATAATAGAGAGAGTGGAAAAGAAACAAGATTTGAACAGATAATGACTACAATTTTTCCAGGATTGTAGGAAGATACTAACCTAAATTCCAGAAAGCCCAATATATTCTTATTTTAGTAAATAAAAGAAAACCATATGTAGGAAAATCACAGTGAGTCAATAAAAGTAAAAAGACAAATAGAAAATCAATAAAACAATCAAAGAAAAAAAAAGAGAACCTATATAGTAGAGAATTCATATTGATACTTAATTATCTTAAATGTATTGAGAAAAGGCTACTTTCAACTTTAGAATTATATACCCAGAAAATGTCTTTTAAAAATTAAGGCAAAATTAAAGATTTTATTTTTTTTACAAATTTTATGGCTTCTACTGCATCTCTAATAATAAAAATTATGAAAAATAAGATTAAGACAGAAGAAAAATAATTTGGTTGAACTTCTAAGATTCAAAGAGAAATATAGTGAGCAACAATATTACTAAATATGTTAGTAATTCTAAAACATTGACTATATAAGATCACAATAACAATATTGTTATAATTATCATTTAATTATGTACAAATAAAAAATTAAAATACTCAACAAAAATTTAAAAAAGGGCTAGCATCCTTTTAATTATATGGGCACTTTATAGAAAATACATATATAAGATATATTTTTTATTGAATTAAGTACATACCATAAATTACCTAAGGTTAACATCAAATAAATAGAATAGGGGAGAGTGCCATCAAAAGTGACAACAGAAAACAAATAGAATCCAAGAACAAAATGTGAAAAAAAATTTAGAAAAAAGCAACAAAGAAAAGGAAATAGAAAAGATGACATAAACAAAAATTCTGAAAGAATATAGTAGAAATCTGTACAAATATAACAGTAGTAATAATAAAGGAACTAAGATCTCCACTGGGGAAAAAAAAATGTTTTCAAGCCTAATTCACAAAAGGAAATTCATCATCATCATCTTTACATTGGGTACATCTAAAATATATAGACACAAAAAGGTCAAAATTAAAATAAATTTTGATATAGCTATATTTGTTTTAGACAAAGAAAATTGAAGTTAAAACTCATTACTGGTAAGCACAGGGCTAATTTCATTAGGGTTACATAAATATTCAAACTTGAATTCATGTTCTACATAGCTTTAAAACCTATGGGAAATTATTATAAAATAAATGGATTCCACTATTATAGACAGAGAATTTAATATACTAGATTCAGTGATTGACTGATCACACTGAAAATGAGTGATAGTATGTGGGTGTTCATTTTATAACTGTTTCTATATTCCAAGCCAACATTTATGAATGCATTTATTGAAAAATCTATGAATTGGTATATGTACTTCACTGCATTAAAGAGCAGGTTACAGAATTAATGCAGTAAAGGTTGACCTTCTACTCTTCTTACTACTTGGAATACTTTACCCTTCCTATTCCTTTGTAAAATTATACTCATGGCAGAGTTCTCAGTTTCCTTAGGAAAACCATCTTGGGCTCTTGGATCTTAAAATTTGGTTCCTGTACTTGCTTTCATTACACCCTGTATTGCTTCAGTTATAATACTCATTAAGTTGTAATTATTTGTTTAATGTTTTTTATCCTGATGGATTAAATGCATGAAGCCAAAACCATGTATACTTGTTAAGTACTCTACCTCCAGTATTAGCACACTGCTACCCTTAAAGTAGTAGTGATTAGTTAGTACTTACTGATAAATATAAAGGAGGAAACAAGGGAGATAGTTTTCATGTAGACAGTTTGACTTTGATGCATTGAGACTCAAGAGAACATACTGGTATTATTTTGAGACCTTCAGGAGACATGGGAGTTGTGCTAAAGATGATACCTGATGCTCCTGAAAGAGGCCAAACTAGAGGGGGAAAAAAAAGAAATGATGTCTACTGTATAATAACAGAACTTCTTCATGAATAACTATGAGCCAACATTTAAAGATTCCCAGAAATGTTTGGATCTCTGTCATCTAAATTTTAAAAATCAGGTTGGTATGGCAATAACAAATATGACTACATAAGTGACAGTGGCTTGTGATGTTCAAGGCACAAGCTATTTGACATCTATATTAGCATGAATGTTTTTTCTTAGGGACCAGAGAAGAGGCATCAGATGTACAGAAACTAATTGCAAAATTGGCTGTGTCATCAGCAGTTAGAAAATAAGGCCAAAAAAAAAAAAAAAATGCTTAACTTAATTCAAAACACAGAATCTACAAAGTATGGGAAGAGGCACATCTGCTCCAGAGGGTATTTTTAATGAGCATCAAGAAAAAGAAGAAAAGCTTTATCCTGAGGACTTTTAAGACTGGCAGAGAATAACTACAGCCATTACCGAAGTTCACAGCTGTAACCTTGGGGATTTGAACCAGAACATGTAAGGTTTGCCACCTGCACTGCTGAAGAGAGATTGATAGCAGAAACTTAACACCAGATTGGTGATTTCTTGGCTGCTGAAAAGGTAGCATCTTTCATAAAGCACGCTGTTTTCCTGCTTTTAGTAACTTTAATTCTACTGAAGATAGTTGTTTTATAATGGAGAAAAACCCTTGCTGGCAACATTGCATATATACTCATCTGTCATAAAAGACTCTAACAGGTGCTCCTGCCCAGTTCCCTTTGTGACAGAACGTTTATTGTGGGTGTTTGCAGTGCATCCTGCCCACAAGAAGCTACCAGTGATGCATTCCTTTCAAACCACAAGACTTGCCAAACACACAGCATACTTCTAAAGATTTTTAAAACCCAATACATTTCACAGAATAAAATTCATATTCAGTAGTTTGTAGAGTAGGGTAAAAAGTGTGTGTGTCGGGGGGGGGGGCAAATTGTATGCCTCTTTTCCTTGGTAAGCAACCAAATTGCAATATATTAATTAGAATATATTTAATATAATTTTTTGGGGGGGGAGAAAACAGCTAATTTGCTTATAGAGAGTCTCACATTCTGAACTTGAGAAATCATTTCTTCATAATTAGGTTTTAAGTATATATTTTTGTCAAGAAAACTACCAGGTGGACTGTCTTTTACTGCATTGTATTGTAAGGTTATCCCACTGTTCTTTTTTTTTTTTTTTTTTAATTTTCTTTTTATTTATTCATTTTAGAGAGGAGACACAGAGTGAGAGAGAGAGAGAGAGAAAGAGAGGAGGAGCTGGAAGCATCAACTCCCATATGTGCCTTGACCAGACCAGTGCAGGGTTTTGAACTGGTGACCTCAGTGTTCCCAGGTCGACGCTTTATCCACTGCGCCACCACAGGTCAGGCAATCCCACTGTTCTTGATGTTACCTTTAATCTTTCGGTTTAGCTGGTGACTGCCATATATGCTACTCTTTGCTGTTAAAAGGTAAGAAGAGTTAGGGTGGCATGAAAGGTTTTTTTTATATTATTTTTTTATTTTTATTAATTTTAATGTGGTGACATTAATAAATCAGGGTACATATGTTCAAAGAAAACATCTCCAGGTTATCTTATCATTCAATTATGTTGCATACACATCACCCAAAGTCAACTTGTCCTCTGTCACCTTTTATCTGTTTTTCTTTGTACCCCTCCCCTCTCCCTTCTCCCTCCCTCTCCCCCTTCCTCCCACCACTTAACCATCACACTCTTGTCCATGTCTCATAGTCTCACTTTTATGTCCCACCTATGTATAAAATCATGCTGTCAGTTTTTTTCTGTTTTATTTATTTCACTCCGTATAATGTTATCAAGGTTCATCCATTTTGTTGTAAATGATACGATGTCATCATTTCTTATGGCTGAGTATTATTCCATAGTATATATGTACCAAAGCTTTTTAATCCACTCGTCCTCTGACGGACACTTGGGAGTTTTTTGATAACTGTTTTGATCTCCTTTGTTGTAATTGGTCGGTTTAGGTGTTCTGATTTTTCCAGATTAATTTTTGGAAGATTATATGATTCAAGAAACTGGTCAATTTCACCTAGGTTTCCTAAATCTTTGGTATAGAGTTCTTCATAGTATTTTCTTACAATACTTTGTATTTCTGTTGTGTCAGTTGTTATTTCTCCACTATTATTTCTAATTTTATTTATTTGAGTCCTCTCTCTTTTTTTCTTGGTGAGTCTAGTTAAAGGTTCATCGATCGTATTAACCTTTTCAAAGATCCAGCTCCTGGTTTCTTTGATCCTCACTATTGTTTCCTTAGCTTCTATGTCATTTATTTTTGCTCTGATCTTTATTATTTCCTTCCTTCTACTAGTCCTAGGTTTTATTTGCTGCTGTTTTTCTAGTTCTTTTTGATGCAGGGTCAGGTTGCTTATTGGAGCTTTTTCTAGCTTCTCATGGTATGCCTGTAGTGCAATGAACTACCCTCTCAGTACTGCTTTTGCTGTGTCCCATAGATTTTGAGTTGATGTATGCTCATTATCATTCATTTCTAGAAATCTTTTATTTCTTCTTTGATCTCATTGTTAATTCATTCATTATTTAATAACATGCTATTTAGTTTCTAAGTGTTTGAGTATTTTTCAGTTTTCTTTTGTGGTTAATTTTTAGTTTCATGCCATTGTGATAAGAGAAAATGCTTGATGTGATTTCAATCTTCTTAAAATTGTTGATACCATTTTTGTGTCCTAACATGTGGTCTATCCTAGAGAATGTACCATGAGCACTTGACAAGAATGTATATTCTACTGCTTTAGGGTGAAAAGTTCTAAAGATATCTATTAAATTGAGTTGATCTAGTGTATCCCGTAAGTCTGCTGTTTCTTTATTAATTTTCTTTCTTGAGAATCTATCCAGTGATGTTAGTGGGGTATTGAAATCTCCTATTATTATAGTATTGCTGTTAATATTGCCCTTTATATCCATCAAAGTCTGCTTTATGTATGTCAGGGCTCCTATGTTTGGTGCGTAGATATATATAATAGTTATATCTTCCTGTTGAATTGTTCCCTTTATCATTATGTAGTGTCCTTCTTTATCTCCTACTACAGCCTTTGTTTTAAATTTCATTTTGTTAGATATAAGTTTTGCTACCCCTGCTTTTTTTTTTAATTTCCTTTTGCATGAAATATTTCTTTCCATCCATTTACCTTCAGTCTATGTGCATCTTTTGTTTTAAGGTGTGTCTCTTGTAGACAGCATATGTATGGGTTCTGTTTCTTTATCCATGCAGCTACTCTATGTCTTTTGATTGGATCATTTAATCCATTTACATTTAAGGTTATTATTCATATGTAGTTGTTTATTGCTATTTTATTCTTTAAAGCTGTATTCTTTTATTGCTATATTCTTTTCCCTCTTTGAACTGTTCATAACAGGCCCCTTATATCTCTTGCAGAATTGGTTTGGTTTTAATGAATTTCTTGAGGCTTTTTTGTCTGGGAAGTTCTTTATTTCTCCTTCAATTTTAAACATTAGCCTTGCTGGATAGAGTAGTCTTGGTTGTAGGTTCTTGTTCTGCATTACTTTGATTATTTCTTGCCATTCCCTTCTGGCCTCAAGTGTTTCTGTTGAGAAGTCGGATGTCATCCTTATGGGGGCTCCTTTGTAGGTGATTGCCTTTTTTTCTCTAGCAGCTTTTAAAATTTTCTCTTTATCCCTTAGCTTTGGTATTTTAATTATGATGTGCCTTGGTGTTGATTTTTTGGGGGGTTTCTTTTTAATGGAGTTCTTTGTGCTTCTTGAATGTGTGAAACGTTTTTCAGCCTTAATTTAGGGAAGTTTTCAGCTATGATTTGATTGAACAAAGTTTCTATTCCTTGTTCTTTCTCTTCATCTTTGGGAACTTCTATGATGCGGATATTATTTCTTTTCATGTTGTCACAGAGCTCCTTTAGAGTATCCTCATATTTTTTGAGTCTCTTTTATTTTTTCTGCTCTGCTTCTGTGCCTTTGTTTATTTTGTCCTCTAAATCTCTGATTCGATCCTCAGCTTCAATCCTGCTTTTAATTCCTTCCATTGTGGTCTTCAGTTCTCATACTGTATTTGTCATTTCTGTCTGATTCTTTTTTATTATTTCAATTTCCTTTTTATACTTGTTATCTCTTTATTTAGGTATTCATAATGACTATCCATTGTTGCTCTAATCTCTTTGAACATCCTAACTATCATTATTTTAAATCCTGCATCTGGTAATTTGGTTATATCTGGTTCATTCAGGTCATTTTCTGAGGATTTCTCTTGATTCATTTCTGTTGCATTTCTGTGCCTGCCCATTTTGTCTGTGTATATGAAGGGTGTGGCCACTGGGGTTCAATGGGTGTTGCCTCTGTGTTCCCGAGGTGTGGTCTGTCTGCAGGCCCGCTACCCCCTCTGTCACTGCCTAGGGCTGTGCCAGTGCTGGCCCAATGCGGCTGTTGCTTTGATTTCTGCCTCTTCATGTGAGGGGCTGTGTTCTGGTGCCCGGCTGTACAAGCCTCAGCCTGTTTGGTCCTTCACCTCGCCCCCACAGGTGGGGTTGCGCACTGCACTCAAGCCACAAGCCTCAGCACCAAGGGTAGGGGTGAGCACATTTGCTCAGCTGTGGACCCAGCCTCTTCCTGGGCTTCTACCCAGCCCCTGCGGTCAGAGCCTGCTCACCGCAGTTTCTCGGGTTGGATGGGGCTGCTTTCATGCACTCAGTTGTGAGCCTCCACCTGTTTCTGGGTTTAACCCCGCCTTCACGGTCAGGGCTGGATCGTGCAGGGTCACTAACCTGGGAGGCCTGGTGATGCTGCGGCCCACAGGGTCCCTGCTTAGCAGCAGATCTCTGCCTGTTCCTGGCCTCCCGCTTTTCCCCTGCAAGTGGGGCTGCAGGTGGGCCTGCAGCTGCCAGACCGCTTTCACATGTCCCCTCCACCCCTGCTGGGCTAGACCAAGCTCACACCAGCTGGGCCTCTGCCCTGCTGACAGAACTGCGTTTCAGCATCCTGCCATCACCCTCCCTCCAACAAGCACTCAGCAGTGTGTGTAGGGACACTGCGGCTAAGTCCCTAACACTCCATATGTAGTCCTGGAAGCTCCCTCCATCTAAGCCGCTCTCCTCTAAGTGCCTCGGGAGAACTTGTTTGTTTGGTGTCCTGTATCCCTTTGCTGGTATTGCTAGTTCCAGGGGAAATATTCGTTTTTGATTAGGGAATGGACTCAGCCCAGGGGTTAGGGTGGCTGTCCCTCAGAGTGTTTCTCCCTGTGCCTTCCAGTCCACACTCTCTTCCCGCTGCTCTGGTCCTCTCTTCTCTCCCCATTCCCCGGAGCCCCGGGTGAGTGGTTGTGAGAGAGGTTTTCTGTGCTGTCCCTTTAAGAAGAATCCTGGGTCTGAGAAAACTGTCTCTTTCTCACAAACAGTATCCTCACTTGTTTCACAGCATAATACTATCCAAACGCCTCTTCTAGGCTCTGGGGCTGCATGCTGGGCTTTCTTCCTGGGACCCAGGTCCCTACCCTTCCGCTAGCCTCTCTTCCCGCCACATGAGTCTCTCCATGCTGCCTTTTGCTCCATTGCTCTGGGGAGCTGGGCAGCCCTCTGCACGTTTTCGCTTTTCCTACCAGTCTCAATGTGGCTTCTTCAGTGTTCCTTGGTTGAAGAGTTCACTCAGTTTAGTTCAAAGTTGGTTTATCCAGATGATGGTTCTTAAAATTAAGTTATAATCCACTTTGGTTTTGGGAGTTGGAAGCTGGTACGTCCGCCTACTCCATTGCCATCTTGCCATCTGTCTTGCATGAAAGGTTTTAAGGTCTTTTGCAACAGTTGGAAGAATTGAGTATGAATGGGGCAACTGTGGCAGAGAGGGAAGAAGTTAGGGAACTGTTATAATAATCTATTCAAGAAAGTATTGGGTTTGAAATAGTTATTTATGGCAAGGTGGGTTGAGGTAGAGACTGATGTTCCAGTGATGTAAAATTGGCTGAATCAACAGGACTTGGAGACTGACTCAGTACATACAATAAAGCAAGAATTAAAGAATGTGAAAAGAAGTCTCAGATAAAATTTAGGTTCAGGGTTTCAAGAATAAGATAGTGAATTTCTTCTGAGACCTGCTGAGTATGAGATTACCTGGGGATTTCAAGGATAGCTATCAGATAGATATTTGGAAGAAAAAGAAGGTTAACAAGTGTGACTATATAGAAAATAACGATCCCATCTATTGCTAATGAGTGAGAATTTTGAAAAAGGTAATTAATAATACATAACTGTGATTTAATCTGTTTTGCAGCTTATATTTTATATTCTTTAAGCATCCACATTGAATAACCACAAAAAGAGATTTTGCTTCTTTCTTTTGATGACTCATTGAAATAGCTCTGATTATTATAATGTTATGATTATAATGGAAACAAATTTAGTACCTGATACTTTGAGTGTTCAGTTATGCTTCTATCACTTGATTATTTATCTTCTTAGATAAATTTATACTATGTATTGCATTGACCTCACATATATAGAAGAATATGCTGTTCTTATTAATATCTATACTCTAAGAATAAAATACAAAAATTTTATGTCTATTGTTCATGTCCATTATTCTGTGAATGTTTAACATGTTTAACAGTAACAAAATAGCAAAATTTCTGAAATACATGATTCATTTAATTCAAACAAAGCTTGTAAAACACATTAAGCAAAGGTATTTGTTTTCTGATGACAATGTCAGTTGCAAGAAAGGGTTAATTACTGTAAACTGGGAATTAAACTGCAACCTTCCCCATAAGCTAGTAGAGCCCAATATCTGAATGTTCAGTATCTGAATAGGAGCCCTTATGTTCTATTTGTACTATTTTTTATCCTAACCATATTATTTTAGTGTACAATGATTAAATATTCAGCTGTTTACATGTTCTGTGATCTTCAATGAATATGTAATATCATTAAAGTTCAGAATCACAAATATTACTTCTCAGTTGTCTCCACTATACAGTATTGCCAAATATACTTGACCAATGCTCATTTGTAGGCAGGCATAAAAGTAGGAAAGTTAAGAAGGAAAGACATCATCACAAGGTCACTTTTTTAAAGAGAAAAGTCTTCCAGAAACCTTTGATTAAATGCTAGCTAGCCTCCCATGAAATGTGTTTTCTTGGTTCAAATCTCTAAATGCCCCTAAAATATAGGTTAAAGTTAATACATAAACCATTTTTACCACACAGTATATCTTGAACTCTTTTGGAGTAACTTTCAAACCTTTTAACACTATCTTACTGAACTATCATTATAACAATTTTGAAAGATCAATAAACTGAGGCTTCAAAAGTCTTAACATTCTAACTGAGGCCATAATAAATAAATAATGCTAATAAATGATAATAATAATAATTAAATACATAATAAGTGAATAACATAATAAGTATCTAAGTTCATAAGTATATTCAGAGAAAAATATTTAGGGCTAGGTCTGTCTCATACCGAAGCCTGGACTCTTGTAACTCCACCAACTGTCTTCAGTCTTCTGTCTTGAAGATTTCATTTAATTAGATCAAACAGGTGCTGGTATATATGCTTGGAAATATTCAATCATCAACTTTCCTCAAATATCTCAAACAAATAATTTCTTCTGGCAGAAAAATGTCAGGCTAAGTTCTTCATCAATTGTTAATCTCTTAGTCTTATGTTTTATCATAAATGTTAATTTGAATGTTATGTTCTACACAAGACTGTGCACTAAATAATAATCAGATCTTAAAAACTGCAACTTCTTTGCATTGACTCCAGAAATTTTATTTCAATAAGACAATTTTTATTCTAAAATTCATCACACATTTTTTAAAAAAAATTCTTTTTATTTTTTTCATTTTAGAGAGGAGACACAGAGTGAGAGAAAGAGACAGAGAGAGAAAGAGAGAGAGAAAGGAGGGAGGAGCTGTTAGCATAAACTCCCATATGTGCCTTGACCAGACCAGTGCAGGGTTTTGAACTGGCGACCTCAGTGTTCCCAGGTCGACGCTTTATCCACTGCGCCACCACAGGTCAGGCGCATCACACATTTTTTAATATAAAATATTATCTTAAAATACTCAGTAATAAATTTTTTAATTTTTCAAATCTGAGTTGTTATTTTTTAAATTTGAGGAATATTTGTGCTTGAGGAATATACACCTCATTTGGTTCACTACTTAGACTATGCCTTAATATTTACAGTTTTTAGCTGTAAAATCTCCAGTGGAAGGAATTGTTCTTATTTTTTGTAACCCCCAGTGCATGATACAACCTTGGATTATATTTTGTGTCCAATATTCATTGAGTCAAAGGTAGATTAATACTGAATGGTAGAGAGGCTTGAAACTAATTGGCTAATGGTATGGATGTTATTATCCTTTATCTCCAAATTCAAATAGCTATCTTATAGCAGTTGCCTTATGCTAGAGTTCATGGATATAATATATAACGTATTTATGCACATTTATTATTGTTTACACAAACTTATGGTAAGGTTAAAAGAATAAAAAGGGAACTGAGACAACAGCTATCAATAATTTCATGTTTATGTGAATTCAAGTTCACAAAAAAAAGAAAACAACATCCAGTAAGAGGAGACTTAAGTAAATTCAGAGAAATGCAGTTGCCTATGTAAGATACTTGTAAAAGTGTAATTTTTTTGTCAAGAACATGATTTATAAATGTTAGTTTTATTCATCACTATTACCAGGAACAGAATTAATATTCTTATTAAAGTCTACCCAAGTAGTACCTGTACATCTGTCAAGTTAGAAAAGTAACTTCTTTTTCACATAATCCCAGAATAATTTCAAGGCATAAAATTAGTAGTTAGCAAATTTTGTACATCATAAAATAGTAATGTATGAGATATGTGTGAGGAAAATAATAAAGAAGGAAGTCGTTGTAAGAATTTGGCTTAACTAAGTTCATATTGTTTTGCTTTGGAGTATAAGAATAAATGCTCAAAGATTTGATAGCTTTTCTCAGCTCTACTGTCTATTTGCTGCTCCATTTCTCTGATTGTCTTTCTAAATCTGCAGATGCATATGTCTCAGACATGAGGTTTCTAATGAAGGAAGTATCAGAAAAGACAAAACCTTAGGCAGCCCAGGTCTTCTGGCTAAGTAAGTTTTTTATTTTGTTTTTCCACAGAGTTAAGCAAACTGAGCAGAAACTAGAGCTATAATAGATTGAATATATGGGAATACACAAGTGGTTTTTAAATCACTTCTTCTTCATACAACCAGTATCTTATATAGAAATAAGCTATGGAGAGGGAGGGCTCATACAGAAAAACCTTTTCATATTACACCCAAAAGAAAAGCAAGTAGTTGATCTTTCTCATTAGAATGTAATTCTGGCTGAATAAAAAAAGAATCCAATTTTTTCCTTAATATTTCTGTTCTAAGCAGAGAGAGATCATCCCAATTTGTGGGAGCTCACAAAATTAAATTGGTAAAAGTTATTTCTTGGGTTCTGCTTCTATTTTATCTGCCACTGAATCATTTAATTGTAGAAACTTTATTTTTAACTTAATCAGATTTCAGTTCCTGGATTATTGGGCTTTAAACTTTAAAGAATTCTTATTTTTTCTTCTTATTAAAAACCTTGGCATGAATCCAGCACACTACATGAAAGAGGGCCACAGCAGAGCTTTCTGACAAGTCTTATTTGAAGCAAGTGTTAGGCATAATAAAATGTGCCACAAGCTTAGAAAAGTTTAAACAATACACAGAGCAAGTTTATTGTAACATGTAGATTTAAATTATGGTAACCATCCAGCTCAAGGCATTCTCTCCACCTTTAAATCATCATCAATTTGGTGTGAAAAGTGTGTTTCATTAACTACAGTTCAGTCAATGAATAGAGAAAATGGGTGTTTTTGCTTTCCCATCTGCATCATGAAATGGCATGGTGAATGCTCTAATACATAATGTTTAGCAAATTTGAAAGATTTTTTATAAATGTGTATTGACAGTTTTCTGTTTCTACTAGAATATACCTGGTAGGATATACTCAGTTGCATATCTTTGAATCCTACTTATTTTGACAAATAGTTTTCTGATGGGCTATTACACTCAAGGATTCTGTCCTATCATAGGGGTCGGGAACGTATGGCTTGTGAGCCAGATGTGGCTCTTTTGATGGCTGCATCTGGCTCGCAGACAAATTTTTAATAAAAAAATAATAACGTTAAAAATATAAAACATTTTCATGTATTACAATCCATTCATTTCCTAATGCCCATGTTCATGGTTGCTGGTGGCTAGAACCAATCACAGCTGTCGTATGGGACAACACCAAATTTTTATTGGATAATGCATAATATACACAGATCATTGTGAGGTCAGGAAGTAAACTTCCCTCTTTTTAATCAAGTAGTCAGCTAGCTAATTGCAGAAACCCTTTTGATGAAGAAGATGGCTAAAAGAAAAAAAGATGAAGAGTATCATACTTTTTAGAAGAAATGGACAGAAGAATTTGCCTTTGTGGAGAGAGCAGGTTCTACAGTGTGTCTAGTATGCAATGATAAAGTTGCATCGATGAAATGATCAAATATAAAGTGACACTTTGACACATGCCATACTACATTTGCATCAAAATATCCAGTGGGGGTCAGCAGGAAGAAAGCATAGCAAGAGCTACTTTGCAGAGTGCAAGCTAGTCAGCAGCAACTTCATGTTTGGACCCAACAAGGTGACTGGAATTCGGCTAGCTTTGCTGGTGCTTTAGCCATTGTGAAAAACGAAAAGCCATTCACAGTTGGGGAGTATGCCAAAACATTCATGCTTGATGTTGCCAATGAACTTTTTGACGACTTTTCAGATAAAGACAAGATAATCAAACAAATAAAAGACATGGTTCTGTCGGCAAGAACTATTCACAATTGTACCATCATGATGGCAAATCAAATTGAGGCAACACAAGTGAAGGACATTAAATGCAGCACCATCCATTTCTCTCGCTTTGTATGAGTAAACAGATGTAAGCCATTTATCCCAGTTCAGCGTGATTGCAAGGTATGCTATCGGTGACACAAAACTTACTGAGGAAAGTCTTTCTGTTTTTCCTATGAAAGAGACAACAAGAGGGGAGGATTTATTCACTGAGTTCACTTAAGAAAAAAATCTACCAATGGATAAACTTATTTCGGTGTGTACTGATGGTGCTCTGTGCATGGTGGTGAAAAACAGATAATTTGTAGCACTTCTTCATTAACATGAAAAGAGACCCATCCTAAGTTTTCACTACATCCTACATCAGGAGGCTCTTTGTGCTCAGATGTGTGGTGAGCAGCTTAATGAGGTGATGTTGCTGGTCATTCAGGTGGTCAACTTTATTGTTGCCCGAGCTTTAAATGATTGCCACTTTAAAACACTGCTGGATAAAGTTGGGAATGATTATCCTGGTCTGCTTCTGCACAGCAATGTGCGTTGGTTGTCAAGAGGGAAGGTGCTCAGCTATTTCGCAGCTTGTCTGAGTGAAATATGGACTTTTCTTGAAATGAAAAATGTCGAGCATCCTGAGATAGCTAACACTGAGTGGCTCCTAAAGTTCTACTATTTCATGGACATGACTGAACATCTGAACCAGCTCAATGTGAAAATGCAAGGCATTGGAAATACAGTCTTCATTGCTGACATTGAAACAGATCCTTTACTACACTTTGAAAAACTGGGAGAGTTTAAAGATGCATGCACAGCAACTGACCCTACTCAACATCTTGATCTCCAGCAGCTAGTGGCTTCACATCTAATCTTCTGCAGTCATTCAAAGCATGCCTTGGAGAATTTCGTGAGTGTACTTGTTTTTTTAAGTTCATCACCCATCCATACAAGTGTACAGTGGACATCGCCAACCTGAGTTACATCTCTGGTGTCTCCGTCAGAAATTATGAGCTACAACCTGAAGACCTCAGACATGTGGATAAATAAGTTCAAGTCACTGAATGAAGATTTGGAAAGACTTGCAGGACAGCAAGCAGAGTTGGCAAGCAAACACAAGTAGGGAGAAATGAAAAAACTTCAACCCGCAAACCAGATGATTGTCAAAACTTGGAACGTGCTTACCCATCACATACCACACACTGCAGCGTGTGAGTATTGCTGTACTGACAATGTTTGGCTCTATGTATGCATATGAGCAGTCTTTCTCACATCTAAAGAACGTTAAGACCAAGCTATGATCATGTTTAATAGATGAAAGTCTCAATTACTGCATGAAGCTTAATGTCACCACATATTAACCAGACTACAAAGCCATCAGCAAAACCATGCAGCACCAGAAGTTGCATTAATGGTAAGAATTACTTTATTCATCATTGGTCAGCAACAGCATAACAACATTATTAAAAGGAATTCAGAGACTTATTGTACTTTAAAAGTGTTGGTTTTACAGAAAATTTACACATTTACTTGTATTTAGTGTTAAACATATAGTATGGCTCTCACAGAATTACATTTTAAAATATGTGGCGTTCATGGCTCTCTCAGCCAAAAAGGTTCCTGACCGCTATTCTATCATGACCATAATGTCAATCCTGTGGCTAAGTGATAAAGGGTGCTGCCTGCAAAATGCAACTCAATACAGTACATTTTAATTTGTTTGATTGCTGCTTTGGTCTTATGACAGTTGTTTTGGGAGTAAATGACATCTGCCATACAATACAATTGGACAGCAAAATTCATTTGTAGTATATTTAAGCTGCAATCATTTGGCTGGAGCATAAACACCAAAATAAAAAAAAAAGTTTATAAATTAGCAAGTGTGACATCATTTGAAGGCTCAAAGATAGACAGACAAAATATAGATTTCTACATATATAGAGTGTCCTTACCAAGGCAGCTAACAAAGGCAGAATCAGTGTCTATAACTTGAAAAATAGAGGTAACAGTGTTTGGATAGCTTTAGCAATCTTTGACATATTTTGATCCTTCTTCTTTATCTAGCATTATGGCAAGTCAGGCAACCTTATTTACCTTTAAAGTACATTAATGATAAAATGAACTAAGAACAATAAGAAAAAAAATTGTCATTCCTACATTTTGGCATTTTATTTTCTGAAACTGTTGCCTTTCATTACACAGGGGAACAAATTCTCTTTTACTGCATGAGGTTTTAGAACTTTTTCTATATATGTCTACATCGCTAATTCCATATCTGAAATTCATTTTTTGGTGCATGCTCTAGTTTTTAGGCAATTTAAATTTATTTTTGTTACAGTTAATGGCATGAATTGGTTTTTAAATTGGAGTTAAAGGGCAACGACTCTTGGATTGAACATAAACACAATGCAATTAGTGTTTAAAAACATCACTTTACATAATTGTAGTTATTTTTAAATGTAAAAAATTATTATCTGATAAAAACACCCTCTTATTTTGTTTTAGACTTAAATAATGGCTTTTTCAAGTAGGCACAAATGTAAGAATAATCCAGACACCTTCTGTTATATATGTGGCTGTTACACACTTCAAAGACAAAGGTGCAATATTTCATCATTTGTGACACTTGCATATATTGCCTATTTTCAAGTTCCCCTTGGCGATCAAGACAAGAATTGGGCTCCTTATATTGTGTGTCATAATTGTGAGGAAATGCTTCATGATTTGACAAGAGGAAAATGCAAAGAAATGCCTTTTGGTATTCCCATGGTTTGGCATGAACCTAAGGACCACAGAAGTAACTGATATTTCTGTCTGATCCATACAAAGGGCATCAGCAAGAAAAAACAGCATATGATCACATACCCTAATATTCCTTCAGCAATACGACCTATCCCACACTCTCAGTCACTCCCAGTTCAAGTTTTCAATGGTTTTATTTCTTCTAAAAACAAAGAAAGTGAACAGGGTGATCAAGTGTATTTTGATAAAATGCATGAGAAAATGGTTGTAGAATATGAAGGGTCTTCTTTTGATGCCAAGCAGTCATTAACGCCTCAGCAGTTTACCCAACCCAAATTGAATGATGTAGTAAGAGATTTGGACTTATCAAAGAAAGCAGCTGAGTTATTAGCCTCCAGGCTTCAAGAAAAGAATGTATTTCACCAGTCAGCTAAACTATGCCATCTCAGGAAGTGTGAACAAATTTTGTGGACTTTTTTCCTGAAGACAAATACTTAGTTTACTGTCATGATATCTGTAGTCTTCTCAGCCAGCTAGATATAACTACTTACAGTCTAACAGAATGGTGGTGATTTTTTGACAGCTCCAAACAAATTCTGAAATGTGTTCTCCTACACAACGGTAATGTTTGTTCAGTGGATCTAGTTGGTTATTCATCTCATCTGTGTCTAGATTATAATGACATAAAAATTGTCCTCGACTTTCTGAAGTATGAGGAGCATAACTGGATCATTTGTGTGGATCTTAAAATGGTAAATTTCCTGCTAGTACAACAGAAAGGTTTCCTGAAGTATCCTTGCTTTCTGTGTTTGTGGGACAGCCGAGCTCAGGAGAAACACTGAACATAGAAGGAGTGGCCGAAACATGAAGACTGGAAGTAGAGATGCAAAATATTGTGAATGAACCTGTAGTTAATTGAGACAGGATAATTATTCCCCCACTTCACAACAAACTTGCTTAATGAAGCAGTTTGTTCAGGCTTTGAATAGAGAAAGTTAATGTTTTCAAGATATCACTTCTGCTTTTCCTGACTTTTCTTTTGAGAAGATAAAAGCAGGTGTTTGATGGACCTCATATTTGAGCCCTCATAGGTGACAAAGAATTTTCCAGGAAGATGACTAAGGAGGAGAAAGCAGCATGGCAGTCTCTTGTGGCAGACACATAGAACTTCCTTGGCAACAAAAAAGCAGAAAACTATGAACTTCTGGTTCACAGGATGCTGTTGGCTTTTCGAGACTTTGGATGTAACATAAGCATTAAGATTCACTTCCTGCCTGACCAGGCAGTGGCGCAGTGGATAGAGCATCAGATTGGGATACGGAAGACCCAGGTTCGAGACCCCGAGCTCGCCAGCTTGAGCAAGGGCCCATCTTGCTTGAGCAAAGGCTCGCCTGCTTGGACCCAAGATCGCTGGCTCCAGCAAGGAGTTGCTCAGTCTTCTGAAGGCCTGCGGTCAAGGTACATGTGAGAAAGCAATCAATGAACAACTATGGTATCCCAACGGCAACAAAAAACTAATGATTGATCCTTCTCACCTATCTCTGTTCCTGTGTGTCTGTCCCTATCTATCCCTCTCTCTGACTCTCTCTCTGTCTCTGTAAAATAAATAAATAAATAAATAAATAAATAAATAAATAAATAAATAAATAAATAAAAATTTAAAAAATATTCACTTCCTGAACAGTCACCTTGATAAGTTTCTGGAATATCTTGGAGCTGTTAGTGATGAGCAGACTACTGCTGAAGCATCAAACGAGATTGTCCTCAACAAGTATACAAACACAAGATCTACAAACGCAAGTTTTTGCCTGAATATAATTTAAATAAGTTTGGCGCAAATTTTATGATTAAAATAAGTGTTTTAATATGTTCTATTTTGAAATTGTAGACAAATTCTGATGAAAATTATATTTTTAGTGTATTAGTGTATTTACTGCATTATATAAATTATTATATTTTTACAAAGATGATGCTCAAGAAGACATTCTACTTCATTATGTTAAACTAAATGTTGAAAATTTTACAATAAGATGAAAACCTAAAATCTCGAATTGCAAAAAGAACCTGTAGCTTACAGAGAAAAACTAATGTCATATTTGAGATCAGCATACTCAAATTAAGTAAGAACAAGTGTTTTTGTGGATGCAACAAAGATTTTGTTTCCCGTGTTATTAATGGGTTAGCACTAAAATGAACCCAGAGTAAAACCAAGTTAGTTATTAACCAGAGGTATTTATCTTTTCCTCAGATGTCAAGTGGGCTAGTTTTACTCATGTAAAGGTCATTACAGAAAAAATAAATTTTGAATGTTTATATTTTATTTACTCTTTTACAAATGGTTGAGAGCATTGCCTATAACAAGCCATTTTAATATAGGTTTTTAATTTACAATCAATTCTGTCTCTTCAAAGGACTGATTACACAGTGGAGTAGTGTTAACTATTGTCTTCCTTCTTCATTTGGCTCTTTGTCTTTTAGCAACTTCATTGTGTCTTAGGATATTGCTTATAAAAATAAGAAAAAAGAGGGGCCCTGACCGGTTGGCTCAGTGGCTGGTCGTGTGTTAGTCCTGGGTTTGATTCTTGGCCACAGCACACAGGAGAAGTGCCCATCTGCTTCTCCACCCTTCCCTCTATTCTTTCTCTTTGTCTCCTTCTTATCCTCCTGCAGCTAAGGCTCCATTGGAGCAAATTGGCCCCAGGCACTGAGGCTGTCTCCATGGACTCTGTCTCTGGCACTAGAATGGCTCTGACTTTAGCCTAGCAACACCCCAGAGGGGCCGAGCATTGCTACCTGGTGGGCACATGCGAGAATCTGCCTATCTGCTTCCCATTCACCCACACTTCGAAAAAAAAAAGAATAAAGAAAGAAAAATAAAAAAGAAGAAGAGGAATAAAATGATTAACAATTTCAAAGTATGCTGAAGAAAAAAAGTGAAGCCAAATAAATGTGAGTAAATTTTTGTATTCATATTATTTATATACATGATTACTGATCTCCATTTACAAACAGATGTATTAATATTTGTATCACTAAATATTTTATAAGTGAGAACAGGGACTTAACTATATATATATATTTATTTAGTGAGAGTAGGGGAGGCAGAGACAGACTCCTGCATGTTCCTGACCTGGATCCACCTGGCAAGCCCACTAGGGGGTGATGCCCTGCCCATCTGGGGTTCTTGCTCCATTGCAACCAGAGCCATTTTTTAGCACCTGAGCCAGAGGTTATGAAACCATCCTCAGCACCCTCGCCAGCTCGCTCCAATCAAGCCATGGCTGTAGGAGGGGAGGAGAAAAAAATAAGAGTGAAAGAGAAAAGCAAGAGTGGGAGAGGTAGAGAAGCAGATGGGTGCTCCTCTTATGTGCCCTGGCCAGGAATTAAACCCAGGACATCCACACGCTGGGTGGATTCTATATCACTGAGCTGGGACTTAACTATATTGTTTATAGAACATTCTAGAACATAGTTAGTAGTCAATAAATGTATGTTGAATAAAAGAAAAAATAAAATAATTTATATTAAGTTGCTTTACAGAGATAGTTTCCTTGACTATTGTTTTTCCTTAACAATTTCTCCTTATATCTGTAGGGTCCACCTCTGTGGAATCAACCAACTGCAGGTCAAAAATATTCATAATTTTTTTATATTGTTTAGAAACAATAAAAAGTATGTACTGATATATACTGTGTAGTTAAATATATGATGGGTGCATCTTTACCAAACATGTACAGACGTTTTTTCTTGTCATTTCCTAATAATTCAGTAGAACATCTATTTTTCCAGCACTTACACTGTATTAGGTACTATAAGTAATCTAGAGATGATTCAAAGTATATGGGGTCTAGGGGGTCATACATAGGTTATATAAAAATATTGTGCATGCCATTTTATATATGGGACTTGAGTGTCAGGAATTTGGTATCAATGAGAAGGGAGTCCTGGAACTAATCCCCCATAAATACCAAGTGATAACTCTATTTTATTTTCACCGTCATGTTTTGATTCCATGCATTGCTCTTGTTGATATCTATATGTACCCATCTCTGACCTATGTGTTATTTTAAAAACGTCCATTAAATTATTTTAATTTTATTGTGATCAGAATGTTATAAATAGAAGTTTTATAATGTATTAGTCAAGATAGCCTTTTCTAAGCAGCAGTAACAAACAACCTTAAAGCTTCAGTGGATTTATAGAATCAAGTTTATTTTCTTCTGATTGTGTGTGTGTGTGTGTGTGTGTGTATGTATGTATGTATGTATGTATGTATAATGTGAACAACTGGAGACGTTGCTCCACAAATATTTTTGAAAAGTTGACTGAGAAGAACAACTATGCTCTTTGGAGTATGAGAACAACATATTGACTATTTACAGGGGAGGAATAAGTGAGCTACAGGGTCAAGCATCATCCCTTTTAGATTTGGCTCGAAAATGATATAGGTGACTTCTACTCTCAACCTATTGATCAAACAGGTGAAAATTGTAGAAGGAATAGATGTGATGCCATGAGTACCACTTTCTCTTATATACTAAGCACTAATGTGCCCCCTAGAACCAGATTGGAAAAAACAGTTGATATCATTTAACTAAGTTTGGAAGTCTGAGATCAGGAATTTAGATTTCAGAAAAACTTGATACACTTCAAAGGTCTTATAAAAATATATTATTATAAAATAAAATTTATCAGAGGAGACAAGAGTAGTTTAATATTTGAAATTGATCAGTATTATTCATCAATAGATAGAATTATAGAGAACAATCATACAATCATATCAAAACAAGTATTAAAATGTCTAGCAAAATTTTACATTTTCATGACTCATAAATTCTCATCAAACAAGAATTAGAAGGTCACTTCTTCCATCTGATAAAGAGGATAAAAATATGCAGCTTATATCACACAGTAATAAATTATTAAATGCTTTTCCCAATATTGGGAGAAAGATAAATATGTCTTCATTCACTATTTATATTTATCATCATAGTAGAGGTCATAATTTGCAGATGAAAGCAATAAAAAATTACAAATGAGATAGATTGGAAAGGGAGAAGTAAAATAGTTTTTATTCACAGACAACATGATTATTTATGTGAAATAACCTAAGTATGCCAAAAAATAATCCTGAAATCAATACTTAAACTTAGTAAGGTCGCAGTATACAGAATTAACTTACAAAAGTCATTTGTACTGATGTATGCCAGCAATAAATAATTATAACATAAACTTGGAACATAAACCACTGAAATAAGTTTTGTTTGTGCAAGCCCATCACTGTGGGAACTCATTTTCTCTCTTCTTTATGGCCATAAAACTTTCTCAGGAGAGAATTATGTCAGCCCTTATTTCTCAGAAGTTTTTGCTTTTAGTGAAATAAGGGGAGCTCAGGGAAGCCTTCATTATTTGGCTGTTGATTCTGATTTGCCTTCAGCTCAAAAAGATACTAATTCCAAAGAGGTATATTTTGAGGTTGTGTATTCTTATTTCCTACAAGTTAAAACCGGAAATAATCAAATGCCTACAAATGGGAGAGTTTTACTCAGCAGAAAATAAAGAACAAATTGCTCATATACACAACAACAAGGATGAGTATTATGTTGAGTGAAAGAAGCTGGACTAAATAGAGTACATTCTCTATGATTTCATTTACATGAAGGTCAAAATATGTAAATCTAATTTATAGTGATTTACTTGAAAACAGTGACTGCCTGTATATGAGTATCACCTGGAGGATAACAGGAGATAACTTATAGAGTCCTATGTATTGACTGGGAGTTACTTATAAGAATGAATATATTCATTAAGACTCACTGAATACCTAAAATCAATACATTTTACTGTATAAAATTTAACCTCAATAAGAGACTAATACAGGAAATGCTTATATATTCAATATTGTTTAGGTTAATTTTTCTTTTTCTTTTAATAAAAGTGCAATAGAGTGAATGGTTTGCTGGCAAACAGAAAATCCAGAAAAACCAAACAAACAAAAGTAGAACCATTAAAACTTCCCTGAGTGCTTTTCAATTTTGATGTCAAGGACAAACTATTAAAACAATTGTAACAAACACATGAAACTAAAAAAAAATTAATATTACATTATAATTTTGGGACAGCTGTGTTAGGCTTACTCGCGGGGTTACCAGCTACAAGCACTTTGCCTAGTTGGTACATGAGGGCATGGCTGTGCCACGTGTGTGTGGCCTATATAAGGTTATGGGTGCTTGCAGTTGAGAGAGATGGGGTATTGTGGATGCACATAGATTGCCTGCCTGCTACTGTGAGGGGCCATTTTTGCTGTTTGTTTGCCTGAGGGGCTGTATCCCCTGCCTGTCTGCTTGTCTGCCATTGTGAGACTTTATTAAATGGAATGAAGCAATGTTTTCTGGCCCTGCAGTTTTTCTACCATCTACCCGAATCCAATGTGAACCTACCTGGCTTTGTCCATTAGCATTACATCTGGTGTAGTCCCCAACACCCCTGTGTGGTGGAATAGAGGAATAGCTGATCCAGGTGGTTTTCCTGGTAGGAACCATGGGCTGGGTGTTTTTTACAGTCCTGCAAGAAGAAACTAAGAGTTCTGTGCAAGAAGCTGAGCAAGGTCAAAAGCTCTAGGCTGAACTGCATACTGAGCAGAATGAAAGTGTGAACTGGAGCAAACGCTGGAGAGGGAGGCCAACTGAGTCTGAGAGTTGCAGTATCAGGTGCTGGCTGAGTGCCAACAGCACCTGGAACTGGAGCAGTCTCTGGAAGAGTTACAGGTTCATGAGTTGCAGTTTTCCCTGGAAGATGAATGTTGGCAGCGATAGCTATTGGAGAAACAACTGCAGGTTCAGGAGCTCAAGAGTCAGCTTTAGGCTGAGAGCTGGCAGCCACAGGAACCAAAGTGAGTGCAGAAGATGGAGCTGCATTCATGCCAGTAGAGTGTCTCTGAGTTGGTGGCACCAGGTGTTTCTGACTCTTCTGAGGGGGAGGCTCAGACTGCAACTGCTATCCACAGATTCAGAGCCTGGCTGGTGGTCACCAAGAAGGTAAAGACCCAGCAGCCAAGAATCCCTCAGGGGAAACCATAGCCTTCTCCCCAGGTAGTGGAGAACTTTGTAGCTTGGCCCTATACCCGGCAGAACTGATGGAGTTAGGGGTGAAATTTAGGCAGAAAGCCAATGAACCTTTGTCAGCCTGCTTGGTGCAGCTGTGGGACATACAAGTGGATGGCATCATGTCCTCTGGAACAGAGATGGACTGTAACGCTGTGAGGGCTGCTGCCCATGCTGCCCTCTGCCATAACTAACAATAGAAATGGGCCTGTGAAAGTTACCCAAAAACAAATGTGGGTAGATTTGACTGTGGCCAAGGCAGGTAGAGAGAAATTAGGTGGCGAGCCTAATAAAGTCTGGTTGGAGCCTTGGGGAAAGCTTGAGTCAGAACAGTTTCCAGCTGCTGAAAAAGTGGGGGAGGGGATATCCCCGGAATCTGTTAGAAAAATGGCTAGCATTCAGGTTATACAGGATCCCCAAGATCCATCATCCGAATTTCTATAGTGGGAAGGATGAGGGACCTGTCCCACAGGTACAGGTGGGGGCCAGAGGAGCCATGTGAAATTGGCAATCCACTGGTCCCCTTCTAATGTGCTGCAAGTGTTGGTGTTAGAAGGTAATAGGTGCTTTTTAAAAGTTTATTATTTATTTATTTTTTAACAGTAGCAGCAGGTAAGAGAGCTGTTAAGGTTACACAGACATTGAATGTGTTTGACCCCACCAGGCCCTGTGAGCTTGTTGAGGGGTCTGGATGGGGCTTGTGGCAACAGACAGCACACTATGGAAAGATGCTGAGGTTCATTAATAAAGAGCTGTATGGCTAGTTGTCTGTAATGGACTTTTACTTTGGTGATTTGCACAAAAAGCTGGGCTGTCTATCATGGACTGACTTTTGGACTGCAATCAGAGAGGGGCTCCAGCTCCCTTGGTGGATGGACATGTTGCTCATGGACAGTACTATGAGAGACCCTGATGAAGGGGGCCTGTGCCACCTGTGGAGGCCCTCCTGCACTGGTTCTCATTCAGTTGCTAAGTTCCACTAAGGACACTTTACAGTTTCCATGGACACAGCCCTGGACTATACATGCCCTCCCATCTACTGTGGGATAGGGAGTTAGAAGTGGGCCTCCAGGTGACACCCTGGGCAAAGTGCTTAGAGAGACATTGTGAAGGGCACCTTTGTAATTATTATAATTATTGTGTAACTTTTGCTGTTGCTGTAGTCTGTTTTCTGTTATGTAGATTGTGAAGTGAGCAACCTCAAAGGGGTGGAATGTAGGGCGGCTGTGTTAGGCTTGCTCATGGAGTTACCAGCATTAAGCACTTTGCCTGATTGGTACATGAGTCTGTGGCTGTACCACGTGTGTATGGCCTATATAAGGCTGTGTATCTTTGTGCTCAAGAGAGATTGGGGATTGTGGATGCACGGATTGCCTGCCTGCCACTGTGAGGGGACATTTTTTGCTGTTTGTTTGCCTGAGTGGTGTTTTCCCCTGCCTGTGTGTTTGTCCACTTTATTAAGTGGAATGGTCCAACCTTTTCTGACTCCATAGTTTTTCTACTGTCTTCTCAAATCCAAAGTGAAACTGCCAAACCTTGGCCCCCGGAATTACAATTATCAACTGGTACCACTGTGAATATAAAAACAACTTGCTAAGTATAGAATATTTTCGGTAAACATTTGAGAAGCAGTTGTTGGAAAATGTAATGTTTAAGATTTTAGAGCCCTAGCTGATTGGATCAGCAGTAGACCATTGGCCCAACATGTGGAAGTCCCAGTTCAATCCCCTGTCAGGGCAAACAAGAGAAGCAACCATCTGCTTCTCCACCCCTTCTGCTCCTCTTCTCCTTCCACAGCCAAGGCTCGAATTGTTGGGAAAAGTTAATCCCAGCTCCTAAGAATGGCTTCAAGACCTCACTTTAGGTGCTAAAATAGCTTGTTGGCCGAGCAATACAGCAGTGGCCCATACAGGGAGATCATCACCTCTTGAGGACTTGCCAGGTGGGCCCTGGGTGGGTCACATCTGCGTGTCTAATTCTGTCCCCCAGCTCTTGTTTAATAATAAAATATTTCAGAACTGATTTAAAAAAAAGCTATGGTTTAGAAAAATTATAATTTCTCAAGTGAGAAGAGAGATTCTCCTATCCAAAGGAAATATGATCATATTTTCTTCAGTCCATGATAAAGGCAGTAAGAGATTTATTTGAAGGAATTTCAAAAATATCTGATTTTATTTGTTCAGACAAATCAATTCACTTTTGGGGGGAATGTTTTAATCAATATGCAAAACATTTTGAAATTTTAAGTATTCCACACTCACTTATTCCAGTTTCTAAAGATTTGGACCTAGCAATTCCACTTCTAGGAATATATCAGAAAATACCTGAAACACTAATTTGAAAGAATATATACACCCCTATGTTCATTGCAGCATTATTTACAATAGCTATCAGGGCATATATGTTCAGAGAAAATATTTCCAGGTTATTTTGACATTTGATTATATTGTGTACCCATCACCCAAAGTCAAATTGTCCTCTGTCACCTTCTTTCTCTCTGGTTTTATTTGTTCCCCTCCCTCTCACCCACCCTTGTTCCTCACTTTCCCCTCCCCCCGGGTAGCCAGTATACTCTTGTCCATGTCTCTGTCCAGTATACTCTTGTCTATGTCCCATCTATGTATGGACTCATATAGTTCTTAGTTTTTTCTGATTCACTTACTTCACTCAGTATAATGTTATCAAGGTCCATCCATGTTGTTACAAATGATCTGATGTCATTATTTTTTATAGCTGAATAGTATTCCATAGTATATATGTACCAAAGCTTTTTAATCCACACGTCCTCTGACAGACACTTGGGCTGTTTCCAGATATTCGCTATTGTAAACAATGCTGCCACGAATATGGGGGCGCATTTCTTCTTTTCAATCAGTGCTATGGTGTTCTTAGGGTATTTTCCTAAAATTGGGATAGCTGGGTCAAAAGGCAGTTCAATTTTTAAATTTTGAGGAAACTCCACACTGTTTTCCACAGTGGTTGCACCAGTATGCATTCCCACCAGCAGTGCAGGAGTGTTCCCTTTTCTCCACATCCTCACAGCACTTATTCTGTGTCTTTTTGCTGATGAGCGCCATTCTGACTGGTGTGAGGTGATATCTCATTGTGGTATTAGTTTGCATTTCTCTAATGATTAGTGATGTTGAGCATTTTTTCATATGTCTATTGGCCATCTGTATGACCTCTTTGGAGAAATTTGTATTCATTTCTTTTGCCCATTTTTTGATTGGGTTGTTTGTCTTCCTGGTGTTGAGTTTTATAAGTTGTTTATAAATTTTAGTTATTAACCCCATCTCAGACGTATTTTCGAATATGTTCTCCCATTGTGTGGTTTGTATTTTTTTTCTGTTCTAATTGTCTTTAGCTGTGCAAAAACGTTTTAGTTTGAGATAGTCCCATTTGTTTATCTTGCCTTTTATTTCATTAGCCTGTGAAGATAAATCGGCAAATATATTGCTGCGCCAGATGTAGGAGAGTTTACTGCCTATGTTTTCTTCTAAGATGCTTATGGTTTCACAGCTTAAATTTAAGTCTTTTATCCATTTTGAGTTTGTTTTTGTGAATGGTGTAAGTAGATGGTCTAGTTTCATTTTTTGGTAGGTAGATGTCCAATCTTCCCAACACCATTTGTTAAAGAGGCTGTCTTTACTCCATTGTATGTTCTTTCCTCCTTTGTCAAATATCAGTTGTCCATAAAGATGTGGGTTTATTTCTGGGTTCTCTGTTCTGCTCCATTGATCTATGTGCTTGTTCTTATGCCAGTACCAGGCTGTCTTGAGTACAATGGCCTTGTAATATACCTTTATATCTGGAAGAGTGATAACTCCTGCTTTATTTGTTTTTTTTTAAGATTGCTGAGGCTATTCATGTTTTTTGTTTGTTTCTATATAAATTTTTGGAATATTTGTTCTATATCTTTGAAGTATGTCATTGGTATTTTAATGGATATTGCATTGAATTTATAAATTGCTTTGGGTAATATAGACATTTTAATGATGTTAATTCTTTCTAACCATGAGCACGGTATATGCTTCTACTTGTTTGTATCTTCCTTGATTTCTTTTATCAATGTTTTATAATTTTCCAAGTACAAGTCCTTAAGCTCCTTGGTTAAATTTACTCCTAGGTACTTAATTTTTTAGTTTCAATAGTGAAGAGGATTGTTTCCTTAATTTCTTTTGCTGACAGTTCATTGTTGGTATATAAAAATGCCTCTGATTTCTGAGTATTAATTTTACATCCTGCATCCTTGCTGAATTCATTTATCAGGTCCAGTAGTTTTTGTTGTTGATGTTGTTGTTGTTGTTTTACAGGGACAGAGAGAGAGTCAGAGAGAGGGATAGATAGAGACAGACAGACAGAAATGGAGAGAGATGAGAAGCATCAATCATTAGGTTTTCCTTGCCATTGAGACACCATAGTTGTTCATTGATTGATTTCTCACACGTGCATTGACCACGGGCCTTTAGCAGACCAAGCCACCCTTTGCTGGAGCCAGTGACCTTGGGTCCAAGCTGGCCAGCATTTTATTCAAGCCAGATGCGCCCGCGCTCAAGCTGGAGACCTTGGGGTCTAGAACGTGAGCCTTCCGCATCCCAGTCCGACGCTCTATCCACTGCGACACCGCCTGGTCAGGCAGGTCCAGTAGTTTTTTGACTGAGATTTTAGGGTTTTCTCTATACAATATCATATTGTCTGAAAATATTGACAATTTTACATCTTCTTTTCCAATTTGGATGCCTTTTATTTCTTCTTGTTGTCTAATTGCTGTAGCTAAGACTTCCAGAACAATGTTGAATAAAAGTGGTGAAAGGGGCCACACCTGCCTGGATCCTGATCTTAAGGGGATTGCTTTTAATTTTTGCCCATTTAGTATGATGTTTGCTGTGGATTTGTCATATATGGCCTTTATCATGTTAAGGAATGTTCCCTGTATTCCCACCTTACTGAGAGTTTTGAGCATGAATGGGAGATGGATTTTATCAAATGCTTTTTCTGCATCTATTGAAATTATCATGTGATTTTTGTCCTTCCTTTTGTTTATGTGATGAATCACATTGATTGATTTGCGAATAGAACTAGCCTTGTTTCTCCAGAATAAATCCCACTTGATCATAGTGTATGATATTTTTCACTAATTGCTGAATCTGGTTGGCTAATATTTTGTTGAGAATTTTAGCTTCTATATTCATCAGGGATATTGGCCTATAATTTTTTTTCTTTGTGTTGTCTTTGCCTGGTTTCGGGATCAGAACTATGCTCACCTCATAAAAGGATTTTGGAAGTCTTCCTTCCTCTTGAATTTTTTGAAATAGCTTGAAAAGAATAGGAGTTAGTTCTTTGAATTTTTGGTAGAATTCACCTGTTAAGCCATCAGGCCCAGGACTTTTCTTTGTTGTGAGTTTTCTGGTAACTGTTTCTATCTCATTTGTTGTAATTAGTCTGTCTAGGTGTTCTATTTCTTCCAGATTAAGTTTTGGAAGATTATATGATTCAAGAAATTTGTCCATTTCACCTAGGTTTTCTAATTCTTTGGTGTACAGTTCTTCATAGTATTTTCTTACAATACTTTGTATTTTTGTTGTGTCAGTTGTTATTTCTCCACTCTCATTTCTAATTTTATTTTTTTGAGTCTTCTGTCTTTTTTTCTTGGTGAGTCTAGTTAAAGGTTCACAGATCTTTTTTTTACCTTTCAAAGAACTAGCTCCTGGTTTCATTGATCCTCTGTATTATTTCCTTAGCTTCTATGTCATTCATTTTCAATCTGATTTTTATTATTTCCTTCCTTCTACTAGTTCTGAGATTTATTTGCTGTTGTTTTACTAGGTCTTTTAGATGCAGGGTCAAGTTGCTTATTTGAGTTTTTTCTAGCTTCTTATGGTATGCCTGTAGTACTATAAACTTCCCTCTCAATACTGCTTTTGCTGTGTCCCATAAATTTTGAGTTGATGTATGCTCATTATCATTCATTTCTAGAAACCATTTTCTTTCTTCTTTGATTTCATTGTTAATCCATTCATTATTTAATAACATGCTATTTAGTTCCCAAGTGTTTGAGTATTTTTCAGTCTTTCTTTTGTGGTTAATTTCTAGTTTCATGCCATTGTGATCATAGAAAATGCTTGATATGATTTCAATCTTCTTAAATTTGTTGAGACCATTTCTGTGTCCTAACGTGTGGTCTATTTTAGAGAATGTACTATTAGCACTTAAAAAGAATAGATATTGTACTGCTTTCTGAAGATATCTATTGAATTGAGTTGATCTAGTGTATCCTTTAAGTCTGCTGTTTCTTTATTAATTTTCTTTCTTTATGATTTATCCAGTGATGTTAGTGGGGTATTGAAATCCCCTACTATTGAAGTATTGCAGTTAATCTCGCCCTTTATGTTCATCAAAGTCTGCTTTATGTATGTTGGGGCTCCTATGTTCGGTGTGTAGATATTTATAATGGTTATATCTTCCTGTTGAATTGATCCCATTAACATTATGTCTTGTCTTTCTTTATCTCTTACTACACCCTTTGTGTTAAAGTCTATTTTGTCAGATATAAGTATTGCTACCTCAGCTTTTTTTCATTTCCATTTGCATGAAATGTTTTTTTTCCCCATCCTTTTACCTTCAGTCTATGTGCATCTTTTGTTTTAAGGTGTGTCACTTGTAGGCAGCATATGTATGGGTCCTGTTTCTTTATCCATGCAGCTACCCTATGTCTTTCGATTGGATCTTTTAATCCATTTACATTTAAGGATATGTAATAAAAGGCATTTAAGGTTATTATTGATATGTAGTTATTTATTGCTTTTTATTCTTTAAAGCTGCATTCTTCTTTTGCTATATTCTTTTCTCTCTTTGAACTGTTCATAACAGGCCCCTTATATCCCTTGAAGAATTGGTTTGGTTTTAATAAATTCCTTGAGGTTTGTTTTGTCTGGGAAGCTCTTTATTTCTCCTTCAATTTTAAACATTAGCCATGATGGATAAAGTAGTCTTGGTTTGAGGTTCTTGTTCTGCATTACTTTGAATGTATCTTGCCATTCCCTTCTGGCCTCGATGTTTCTGTTGAGAAGTCGGATGTCATCCTTATGGGGGCTCCTTTGTTGGTGTTAGCCTTTTTTCTCTAGCAGCTTTTAAAATTTTCTCTTTATCCCTTAGCTTTGGTAAATTATCTATGATGTGTCTTGGTGTAGATTTCTTTGAGTTTCTCTTTTATGGAGTTCTGTGTGCTTCTTGAACGTGTGAAATGTTTTTCAGTCTTAATTTAGGGAAGTTTTCAGCTATGATTTGATTCAACAAATTTTCTATCCTTTGTTCTTTCTCTTCTTCTTCAGGAACCCCTATAATGCGGATGTTATTTCTTTTCATGTTGTCACAGAGCTCCCTTAGAGTTTCTTACATTTTTTGAGTCTCTTTACTTTTTTCTGCTCTGCTTTTGTGCCTTTGTTTATTTTGTCTTCTAACTCGCTGTTTCGTTTCTCAACTTTATTTTGCTTTTAGTTCCTTCCATTGTGGTCTTCAGTTCTGATACTGTATTTGTCATTTCTTGCTGATTCTTTTTTATTATTTCAATTTCCTTTTTTAAACTTGCTATTTCTTTATTTAGGTGTTCTTAGTGACTATCCAATGTTGCTCTAATCTCTTTGAACATCCTATCATTATTTTAAACTCTGCATCTTGTAGTTTGGTTATATCTGATTCATTCAGGTCCTTCTCTGGGAATTTCTTTTGATTCATTTGGGTTGCTTTTTTCTGCCTGTCCATTTTGTCTGTGTGGAAGAAGGGTTTGGCTACTGTAGTTCAGTGAGTGTTGCCTGTATGTTCCCTTGTTGTGGTCTGTCTGTAGGCCTACCACCCCTTCTGCCAGTGCCTAGGGCAGTTGGGTATGGGTGTTGCTGGCACCGGCTGCTGTGACTATTGCTGTGGTTTCTGCCTTGCCTCCGCCTCCACAGGAGGGGCTGTGTTCTCATGCCTGGCTTTATAAGCCTCAACTGGTCTCGGCCTTCACCCCTCTCCCACCGGTGGGATTGCACACCACACTTGGGCCACAAGCCTAAGCACCAAGGGCAAGGTTTAGCACTTTTGCTCAGCTGCCGGTCTCTCAGCTGGTTCTTCCAGCCGGGAGGGGCTGCTGATGCTCGTTCTGCTGCCAGCAAGGCTTCTGCCCACCCCCGCCTACCTCTTCTTCTCGGTTGGGGTGCTGGTTTATGCTCAACTGTGAGCCCTGGGTTCCACCCCATCTCTGTGGGCAAAGCCAGTTGGTGCAGGGCTTCAAGATTCGGGGGCCAGGTTAGGCTGCTCGTCCACTTGCCCCTGCTCAGTGGCAGATCTCTGCCCATTTAGGGCTCCTGCTTTTCCTCCACAGGAAGGGTTTCAGGCAGGCCCGCAGACGCCGGACCACTCTCACGGACCACTCTCACGCATCCCCTTCGCCCCCGCTGGGCTAGACCAAGCTCACACCAGCCAGCTAGGCTTCTGCTCCCATCGACGGAACTGCGCTTCCACGTCCCACCACCTCCTGCCCTCTAGCAAGCCCTCAGCAGTGTGGGTAGGGGCGCTGCAGCTCAGACCCTAATACTCCCTACTTTCCTGAAAGCTCCCTCCTTCTAAGCGACTGTGCTCAGATTGCCACAGGGGAGCCTGTTTGGCTGGTGTCCTGCTTCCCCTTGCTGGTTCCAGGGGAAATATTGTTTCATATTTGTGGTGTGACTCAGCCCAGGGTTTAGGGTGGCTGTCTCTCAAAGCTTTTCTCCCTGTGCCTTCCAGACCGCACTCTCTTCCCACTGCTCTGGTCCATTCCTCTCTCCCTGTCTCCCAGAGTCCCCGGTGAGTGGTTGTGAGAGAGGTTTTCTGCGCCATCCCTTAAGAAGAATCCTGGGAGTGATACAACTGTTTCTTTCTCACAAACAGTATCCTAACCTGTTTTACAGCCAAATACTGTCCATAAGCCTCTTCTAGGCTCTGGGGCTGCATGCTGGGGCTTTGTTCCTGGGACCCAGGTCCCTATTCTTCCACTAGCCTCTCTTCCAGCCACATGAGTCTCTCCATGCTGCCTTTCACTCCGGGGAGCTGGGCAGCCCTTTCCATGTTTTTGCTTTTCCTACCAGTCTCAATGTTGCTTCTTCAGTGTTCCCCAGTTGAAGAGTCCACTCAGTCCAGTTCAACTTTGGTTTATCCAGATGATGGTTCTTAAAATCAAGTTATAATCCACTTTGGTTCTGGGAGTTGGAAGTTGGTATGTCCACCTACTCCATCACCATCTTGTTGGAATGCACAATAGCTAAGATTTGGAAGCAGCCTATGTGTTCAACAACAGAAGAATAGATTAAAAAAATGCTGTTATACATTTACACATTAGAATACTACTCATCTGTAAAAAGAAGGAAATCTTACCTTTTCCCACAGCATGGATGGATGTGGAGAGTGTTATTTAGGTGAAATAAGCCAGTCAGAGAAATAAAAATACCTTATGATTTCATATATGTGGAATCTAATAAACAAATTAAACTAATAAAATAGAATCAGACTCATAGATACATAAACTGACAGCTGTCAGAAGGGTGGGGATTGGGGATCTGGGTAAAAAAAGGTGAAAGGATTAAGCGAAAGAAAAGGCACACACACTAGTGGGGTTATTGCCAGAGGGAAAGGGGTTGGGGGAGATAGAAGAGTGGAGATGGGTAACAAATAAAAGAAATAATTTTATTATTTATTTTAATTATTTAATTAATGAATGAATTGATTACCTAAAGATACCTTGAAAATCAGGTGCCAGGTTCTAGAAGAATGATCTAGTCAACAAACAAGGTTTTAAATTGAGCAAAAGAAAACAGGTAGTATTTGAATCCTAAATAGAGGGAATTAAGAAGGGCAGGCTGGGGGCAGCTTCTCAGAGTAAATGTTTGTTGATTATGAGAAAGTATACAGGAATAGCAAATAATGGAATTGGCCGAAATTGGAAGGGAAGAGGTCAAAGGAAGAAAATTTTGACTTCTCTCACAATTTTACCTAAGGTTGATTTTTATATCCTGAGTTTCAAAACAAATGGTTTCCGTTCATACTACCACACCATGGGGATAAAAGACATGGTTCCTAAGCCAATGGTATCTATTGTTTTGTATCAATTTAGTATATTATTTTGAAAATAAATAAATTCTTTGTAAACATGCAAAAAATGAATGCAAAAATTAAGTGCTGCTTAGTTCTGCTTTCTGAATTTTTGATAATCCTGATAAGCATCCCTATTAAGATTGAAATATACAGGCTGTGTGTGTGTGTGTGTGTGTGTGTGTGTGTGTGTGTGTGTGTGTTTTAAGGGCAAAATCTACTTTGGTGGAAAGTAGATTTCAGTTAATCTCATTACTTCCTCCAGCTAATTCTTTACTAGTAATATTTTATTAAGTATTAAATTTACTAAGTAGTTAAATTATTTGTATTCTACACAAAGGTAGATCTCAAAACACACAGCTTTAATTTGGCAAGCCCTAGCCACACTCCCAAATCAAACACTATAATTCCTCTTGTCCACTTGTCAAGATCTAGCCATCACTAATAGAATTAGAAAAAGGACGAAAATTATTGACTTCATTCAGGTGATGAAATATTATTAATAAAGGTAATTAGCATTACAAATAATTTAACCACCACTCTTATTCCTATTACATGATATGATTTGTCATCTATATATGCCAGAATTCCTTTCAAATCTTCATATATATTTCACTTTTACCACATTTTTGTAACATAAGCATCATTACCTCTCTTTTACCCTTTCCAAAATGGATACTTAGATAGCATAAACAAAGCATCCATGGTCTTACCAATGAGGTTTGAATTCAGTTTTTCCTCACTCCAAGTTAATTATTTAAGAGCATCTTTTGATTTTATGATTTAAGATCTCTCCCTTTCTAATCTCATTTGATGATATAGAATGTACTAGAAATGAAAAATATATTAATCTGTATAGTAGCTCTTTGTTCTTCTTAAAGTTATTTCCTATAATCCTTGTACAGATCTAACTCACAAACGTAATATTTCCTACATCTCTTTATTTGTCTATTAGGTCTTGCTAGTTCAGTATGCCACAAGCTCACAGTGCTATATATAATAGCTTGAAAATCAGATAAGCATGTTCAGCCTTGCTTGTTCAGGGATTTGTAATAATTTTACTTTTGTCATTTATTTTATATATGTTTGTTTGTAGGCTGTTCTCCAAATGTACAAAATATTGATGTTATTATGGGAAAATAACTAAATCATACTAATGTAGAGACTAATTTCTCTGACTCATTCAACTGAATTTCTCTAGTTATTTTTTCCCTTAGGAATGTATTATTTATTGGTTTTAAGAGAGGATAGAGAGAAAAGCAGAGGAAGAGGGATGGAAAGCATCAACTCACAGTTGCTTCTCGTATGTGCCTTGAGAGGGCAAGCCTACAGTTTCAAACTGATGACCTCAGCATTTCAGGTAGATACTTTATCACTGTACCACTACAGTTCATGCTCTCTATTATTTTTAATATGAGAACTCCATTATTTAACATTTGTGTTTTGTGTGTTTAAGTATTCTTAATACAAACATTTAATAATTTGCATATAATTTTGCTTCCAAGCATGCCATTAACCTTTTCAAAAAATTCTTTATTTTGCTTATATTTTTCTGAATTAAAAAATTCATTAGAATATTTAAAGAATGAATTACCCCTTCTAATTGCCTATAAAATAAATTCCCCAAAGTAAGGAAACATTCTTCAGCAGCAGTAATTAAGAATTAGACCAGGGTGCCCTGGTCAGGTGGTTCACTGAATAAAAAGTCATCTCAGCACACTGAGATCATGTGTTCAATCCACAATCAGGGCGCATATGAAAAGCAACCAATGAGTACACAAGAAAGTGAAACAACTAAGTGAAACAATGAGTTGATGCTTTCTCTCTTATCAATATTTTAAAAAATTAGAATTGTGTGAGAGTCTTCTGGCTAAGATGGCACTATATATAGATAGACATGGTACTTGGAATCTCCCACAACCACATCAGTATTACAACTAAACAACAGAACAACCTTTTATTCATAAACACCTGAAGTCTAGTTGAATGGAAGTTCTACAACTAAGGATATAAAGAAAAAGCTACATCAATTCTGAAAGGAAGAAAGGCTGGTTATTCATTCACATGTGATAGTTAAAAATAAAGAGTGATATCTCTGCTGCAAAGGGCCCCTCTGAAGAGCAATGATTCCCATCCCAATACCAGAAGTCTCCACCCAGTATTCCAGCACTAAGAAGGGAAGTACCTATAACTTATGGTTATGAAAAATAGCAGGGAATGGGGCTGAGTGAATTGGAGGGGTGCTGGAGTCCCAGGTGTTTTTCTTAACACCTGTGCACATTTAGTTGGACTCATTCATTCTGAGCACTAGCACTGGAATAGCAGTTCAAATGGTGCCAGGGACATTTGGGGAGGAAATGAATTATCTGACATTAATGAGAGCTACAGGGGCAGTTTTTTTCTAGATAGAAGTGGTGGCAGAAGCCATTGTTCCTTTGTTGAGTTCTCCTCAACAGAGCCAGCAAGTAGGTGCCATATATAAGTACCATAAGCCTTGTTAGTGAGTCATTCACTGTCATCTCACTTTATTCCACCCAGTTTATAAGTTAATTCTCTTGGTTCATGCTTAAGACTTTCCTAAAATCTTTCAAATAAGCATCATCTGTACCCAAACGGAAGAACAGGATAAATCTCTAGAAAAAGAACTAAATGAAATGAAAGCAAGTAACTACCAGATACAGAGTTTAGAATAATAGTTATAAGATGCTCAAGGAACTTAGTGAACTTCAGCAACATAAAAAAGACTATTGAGGTCCTGGTTGGATAGCTTAGTTTTATAGAGTGTCAGTCTGATACACCTATATTGTGGGTTAAATTCCCAATCAGGGCACATACAAAAAGCATGCAATGAATGCACAACTAAAAAGAACAACAAGTTGATCTCTTTCTCTGTCTTACTGCCTCTTTCTCTCACTCTAAAATTAATAAATAATTTTTAAAAGGCCATGAAAGCCATGAAAAAGAACCAGTCAGAAATAAAGAATGCACTATCTGAGATAAGACCACATTACAGGTAATGAAGAGTAGAGCACCTGTAGCAAAAGATTAAATCAGCAATTTGGAAGATAAAGAAGTAAAAAATGTCAAATCAGAGAAGCAAAAAGAAAAACAAAAACAAAAATCAAATGAGGACAGTGTAAGAAGCCTTTGAGACAACATTTACACATGGGGGTGGAGAAGAAGAAGAAGAGAGAGAAAAAATTGAAAACCTATTTGAAAAAAATAATGGCAGAAAAATTTCCACTCTTGGTGAAGGAAATATACATACAAGTCCAGAAAGTACAGAATGTCTCAAAGAAGATGAACTCAAAGAGACCCACACCAAAACACATCATAATTAAAATACTAAAGATTAAAGACAAAGAGAGTATCCTAAAAGCAGTAAGAGAATAATAGTTATTTACCTACAAGGGAAATCCCATAAGACTGTCAGCTAACTTCTCAACAGAAACTTTACAGGCCACCAAGAAGTGGCAAGAAATATTCAAAGTGATGAAAAGCAAGGACCTACAACCAAGATTACTCTATACAAATAAAAATCACTTAGAATCAAAGGACAGATGAAGAGCTTTCTAAGAAAGAAAAAGCTAAAGGAGTTCATCACCCCCAAAGCAGTATTACAAGAAATGTTAAAAGTCTTCTTTAAGATGAAGAAAAATTGTTTTAAATATAAAAATAATAAAATTGCAATTAAAGAATACATATTAATAATTATTTTAAATGCAATTGAATTAAATTTTTCAATCAAAAGACATACAGTGACTGAATGGATAACAAAAGAAGATCTTTACCTATACTATCTACAAGAGACTCACTTTAGATCAAAAGATATATATAGACTAAAGGTAAAGTGATGGAAAAAGTTAATTCAAGAAAATGAAAACAAACAAACAAAAAGTCAAGAGAAGCAATGCTTATACTGGTCAAAATAAATTTTAAAACAAAGACTGGAAGTAATAAGAAGCAGACAAGGACCCAGCAATTCCACTTCTCGGTATTAATCCAAAATAAGTCAAAACACTAAGTCAAAAGACATATACATCTATATGTTTATTGCAGCATTAATCCAATATATAAAAGCAATTTAAGTTTGTATTAATAGATAAATGGATAAATAAGAGATACATTGGGATATGATTCAGTAATAAAAAGAATGAAATATTGCCATCTGCAGCATGGGTAGACATAAAGGGTATTATGTTAAATAAAATAAGAAAAAGTCAAATGCCAGATGATTTCACTTCTATATGTAATATGTTCATGAATAAGGAAATGAACAAAGAAAACAGAAACTGACTCATAGATACTAAGGACAATTTAATGGTTGCCAGATTGAAGGGGGTGTTGAGGAATGAATGAAAAAGGTAAAGGGATTAAGAAGTACAAAGTACAGAATAATCTCATGGATGTAAAGAACAACATAGGGAACATAGTCAATGATATTATAATAAAACTACACATAGTGCTTAATGGATACTAGATATATTGTGATGATCACTTCGTAAGTTATATAAATTTCTAATCACAGTGTACACCTGAAACTAATATAATTATACATCAACTGTAATTTTAAAATGAAAAAATAAATTAATAAAATGGGCAAGGAATAGCACCTAGGTTTGGGGCAGAACCAAGGAATACAACATTGCTTGGTTTACCAAGCTCACCCTATTTACTTGGCTTAAATGATGAGTGCAAAATCTTGAACCTTTTCAAGAATATCACAGAACTGCAGAGACATAACAAAACTTTTCTAAAAAAAAAACGATTGTTTTACTGGGGAGTGATGGAAATGGCTGTTGGGGAGAAATATAGAAAACTTGGTAAAAGATGTGTGTATCCGGTGCCCACATTTTCCAGGGGAAAAGACAAACTAGTTTACCCCTTCCTATCAACTTAATAGGATAAGAGGCCTTTGCTGTTCCACGAGTGCAGTAAGCATTGATGCACAATATTTAAAAATACCTTAGAACTCAAGAACTCAAAATGTACACAAAAATCCTTAACTCTCAGATAAGCATATCTAAATAACTTTTGGATAGCAGAAACGTAATAGAAAGAAGACATAATGTTTCAAATTGAAATTCAAAGAAACACAAAAACAGACATAAATGCTGTAGAAAATTATTCAAAAATGGACCCACAATAAAACAGAAAATAGAACTGCTCAAGCATAACAAAAATGAAAGGAAATGACACAGTCAATATAGAAACTCTGCTGCTTAATAAGAACATTAATAAAGTGAATAAACATTTAAATTTAAAAATAAAAAAAATGACATAACATTCTAAGAGAGAAAAGCTCAGTCTAGAAGAAAATATAACTTAAAAAAAGAAAAAAACACACTTCATGTGCTGTGAATGAGTTTGATTCAAGAAAATACAATAAGAAATAATTTTTTAAAGTTAATTTTTAATGTAAGCAAAAAGAAAACCAAATTGGTATGGGGTGGGGTAGTTAGAAGTTTAGTCTTTTACCTTCTACTTCTCCACAGAAATATTTTAGATAATGGGTTAACAACTATAGGTTTTCAAAGGAAAATAAGTGTAACCCAACCTTTAATAGTCAGTGAAGATATTATGTATCTATACATCTTTCTATCTGTGTATACACTTATACACAAAAAACTTCCTGGAAAGACTTACTATCAGTGATATTTTTTGCAGCTTTTTGGTATGTGCTTTGGGGCCATGTTTTCACTTACTTCTCCTTGTACTTGTCTATCTCATTTAAACACTAGTAATCTACCATAATAATTATGAATCATTCATAAAAACAAATGAGATACTTTTTATTCTCTTAAAATAACGTTTAGATTTGATGGTAAATAATTTTACTATACCTTTGCATTCTAGATTCTTTCTATAGCCCATTGCATTAACAAAACAAATTCACTTGTGTATGTAACATGAGCATAAATTCCAACTAGTCTTTATATTTTTCTTCTTTGTATGCCTTATCATGCCAGGTATAAATAAGTATGTGATGTATGATTTTTGAGTGAATAAATACATAAACGAATAAATGAATAATGAATGAGTAAAATAACTTGTTTTTAACATGTATATACATAAAATAAAGATATATATTTCTCTCTTACTTTGTTCTATTTTATGGGATTCAAAAAAGACATTTTAATATAAAATGATAATGATATACCTGAATACAAAACTTTATGAAACAAATTCTTACAAAATTATTAGGCACAAAATTTTCTCCTAGTTCTAGGATACACTTCCAAATATGGAGGTTGAGACAATAATTTCTACCCATCAAAACCTCACATTTGGTCACAGTTTTAAATAACTGGCATTCTGATGTCAGATTAAGGATCAGGACTTTCTTTCATATTTATACAGTGTGATGATACAACTCATTTCTAGTTTCTACATTTCTTGGTCTTTCATTTATTCTGTTTTGCACAATGTATGGTCTTGCAAGAGTTATCTGTACATGCAAGTTCACCTCTAATCAGCACAAATATCATCATGTATTTTTTTTAGCACTTGCACTAAAGAAAAATACCCTGGTTTGAGTACAAGAGGGACAATAACAAGTCTTAAAGGTTTAAGACAAAATAATCTGCAGAAATTAAAGGAAAAGCTGGTAAGGCGAATGACAGCTCTTTTTGTTATTTTCTGGGCTGTAATTTATGAAACTAGTTTTCATATTGAATGTTCTCTAATTTTCTCCCACTTCAGTCTAAGACACAGCATACACAAGTATTGAAGACAGAAGGCCCCTGAAAATGATTCAATCAGGAGATATTTGTAATAAAGCTACAAGCTGTCACTTAGATTTTTTTAGTACTAGTCTATATAATCTTCTATCTTTAGTCAAAGGAAACTGTAACAGCTCCCTCATCTCAGTTCACCAAAATGAATTCAACAAATTGTTATTGAAATAAGGTATTCTCTCTGACTCCTAGTTGTAAGTGACTCACTTATAGCAATTCCTATGCCTCTATGGTCTAGCTCTTTCATAACTCTCTAGAAAAGTATATCTTTATGCAGACTCGGTGTTCTTAAGTCACAAGGACTTCCTAGTTTTTACTTTGGTCTTAAAACAAATGTTTTTAAACTTTTTGTATTACTGTATTAAGTGTGGGAATGTCTTAGAGGGAGGAAAACAGAAGAGTGTTCCCATTGAAAATAAATTTAAAAAGCCTGATAAATGATAATAAATACAAAAATATTAAAAAGTATCAATGACCTGTAGAAACAATGAATACTAGAGGAGTGAAAATTACTTAGAAGACATTTTAAGGTGCAAATTGACGATTTGCATCTCCTTGAGGTCACTCTAATAGTACTTATTAATATAGATTTTGAATTCAGGATAGGCCATCAGAGGACCCTTACCAAAAGAGAAACTAGAAGAGCTTTTGATGACTCCAAAAAGAAGAGTAACAAAATTAGAGAGGACTCAAACATTCAAACAGAGATGATTTCCCCTTCAAGGTGTTTCATTTAATTCCTAAAGCTGAGATATGTGAAAGGTTAAAGAATTAAACCCAAATACAAAAAGTATAATCAAATGCTTCACAGTCTCATGGAATTTTGGAACAAAAGAACCACTTAAGGAAGGGTCTGTAGAAACAATAGGAAGAGTTGAAAGTTCTCCTGGGGGTAATGAAGTGACCAATGATTTCGTCTTACTTTTCCATAAAGGTTCTTGCTAATATGAATGTTGATAAGGATTGAGAACTCAGGGTCAACCTGCTAAAGGGTTACTAACTGGGTAAATGATTATAAAACAAGACTTGGTTATTTTCCTTCCCTTTCAAAAGCATATAAATGGAATAATAACTTACTCTTTTGTGTCTGGCTTCTTTTGCCTACCTAGTGTTTTAGAGATTTATTTATGTTATTGCCTATATCAGCAGTTTCTTCTTTTTTTTAACTTTACTATGCAGTTGCACCTTGTATGAAAATGCCACAGTTTCGTTATCTATTCTCCTGTTGTTAGACATTGAATTGTTTCTAGATTCAGCTATTGTGAATAAAACTGCTATTAGCCCTATTGTATGTGTACTTTTGGGAACATATGCAAAATTAACTGAGTATGTACCCAAAAGAGAGAAATTGCAATATCACACAGTAGGCTATATTTTATCTTATTAGATAAGTGAAAATATTTTTAAAAAATAACTGTAAATATAATTCCTCCCATCAGCAATATATGAATATTGAATTTTTTTCACATCTCAATTGACCCTAACTATCATCATTATTTTTTATTTAAACCTTTTAGTTAGTGCATAATTATAATCTCAGTTTGGTTTTAGTTTGCAATTCTCTAATGAATAATGATAGTAATTATGTTGAGTTCCTTTTTATATTCCTATTGGTCATTGTTTGTCCTCCTTTATAAAGTACCTATTTATCATTCATAAGGTTGGACTTTTTGTCTTTCCCTTATTGATTTGTAGAGTATATTATACACTGTTTATATAAATCTTTATCAGATACTTGCAAAGTTATTTCCCAGTCTGAGGCTTACTTATTGACCTTTTAATCATAATTTTAAGGAACAGCAGTTCTTCATTTTAAATGTTCACCTGAAACCTATATAATTTTATTGACCAATGTCACTCTGTTAAAGCTAATTTTTAAATAAAATAAAAAAATTAGTTTATTGCCTGACCTGTGGTGGCGCAGTGGATAAAGCGTCGACCTGGGAACACTGAGGTCGCCAGTTCAAAACCCTGCACTGGTCTGGTCAAAGCACATATGGGAGTTGATGCTTCCAGCTCCTCCCCCCTTTCTCTCTCTCTCTCTCTCACTCACTTTGTGTCTCCTCTCTAAAATAAATAAAAATAAAAAAAAATAGTTTATTATTATTACATTTGTTGTTGTTATTCTGTCCTGTTTAAGAAAACATTGCCTGCATCCAGGTCATGAAGATATGTTTGCTTCCTGAAGTTTGATTGTTTTAATTTTAAATTTTAGTCTATAATTAAACTCAAATTAACTTTTGAGTATTATATTAACTTAAAAGTTTAAAATTTTTATATGGTTCTAAGATCAGATTCATTCTAAAATCAAACTCAAATTAATTTTTAGTATGACATAAAATAAATCTTAAGGTTCATAATTTCTTTTCATGTGATTTACCAGTCATGCAAGCATTACTTATAGAAAAGGCTGTCTTTTCTATTATTCAGGTGAACAAATCTGGTAGCTATAATTGTGGAGAGATATATTTCTAGGTATTCTTTTCTATTGATCTATTTGTCTAATATTGTGTATCTAATTCCTTAATTAATATAATCTTACAAAGTCTTGAATTTGGGAGTGTAAGACCTTTATTTTTGTCTATTTTTTTTTAAATTAAAAATTTTGAAACCTTTGCATTACCATTTAAGTTTCATGATCAGCTCACCAATCTACACCAAAACCCTGCTGTGATTGTGATGGTAACTTCATTAAATTTATATATCCATTTTGAATTATATGACATTTTAATAGCATTGAGCCTTCATTGAATTTTCCAATATTTTTAGTATTCTTTAATTTCTCTAAATAATATTTAAAATTTTTCAATGAAGTCTTTCACATTTGTTGAATCATTTCTAAGTATATGTATTTATATGGTATTATAAATGATATTTTAAAACTTCTAGTTATAAATGTTTCTTGCTGGTATATAAAAACACAGTCAAATTTTACATGTTAATATTGGATTCAGACTTTAAATCAGTTACCATATAATTTAATTATTGATATTGATGTGTGTTAAATATATTATATTGCCATTTGATTTATATTGATCCATCTGTAATTTTTTCACTTTTCCTCCATCTTTTTATGCCTTTCTTTGGATTTAGTAGGTTTGATTCCATTTTATTACATTATTTGTTTCTTAGCTACAAGTTTTTTGGCTTTTTAAAAATTAATTAATTTATTTACTATGTTTACGTAGATTCTAATGTCTCCCCAAAAGCATACCCCTTCCCCAGTATCCCCCTCAACATCTTTTTACCCCCTCCCAAATCTTCTTTCCCCCTTCCCTTCAGGTTTAATTTTATTTTTCAGTTCACATTGTTCCTTGGATTCTTTAAATTAGTGAGGTCATATGATATTTTTCTTTCTCTTCCTGGCTTATTTCACTCATAATATTTTCCAGGTCCATCCATATTGTTGCAAAATGTAACATTTTCTTCTTTTTCATGGTCCCATAGTATTCCATCATTTATATGTACCACAGAATTTTTTTTTTTTTTTTATCAGCGACAGAGAGAGACTCAGAGAGAGGGATAGATAGGGACAGACAGACAGGAATGGAGAGAGATGAGAAGCATCAATTATCAGTTTTTTGTTTTGACACCTTAGTTGTTCATTGACTGCTTTCTCATATGTGCCTTGACCGCGGGCCTTCAGCAGACTGAGTAACCCCTTGCTCAAGCCAGCGACCTTGAGTCCAAGCTGGTGAGCATTTTGCTCAAGCCAGATGAGCCCACACTCAAGCTGGAGACTTCGGGGTCTTGAACCTGGGTCCTCCGCATCCCAGTCTGATGCTCTATCCACTGTGCCACCGCCTGGTCAGGCTGTACCACCTCTTGTTAATCCACTCACCCACTGGCAGACATTTGGGCTATTTCCAGATCTTTGTTATTGTGAATAATGCTGCCATAAACATGGGGGTGTATTTCTTTTTTTTAGTCAGTGCTATGGTGTCCTTGGGATATATTTCTATAAGTGGGATGGCTGGGTCAAAGGGGCAGTTCCATTTCAAATTTTTTGAGGAATCTCCACTGTTTTCCACAGTGGCTGCACCAATCTGAATTCCCACCAACAGTGCAGAAAGTGTCCCCTTTCTCCACATTTTCACCAGCACATATTGTGTGTTGTTTGCTAATGAGTGCCATTCTAAATGGTGTGAGGTGGTATCTTATTGTGGTTTTAATTTGCATTTCTCTAATGATTAGTGATGTTGAGCATTTTTTCATCTGTCTATTGGCCATCTGTATATTCTCTTTGGAGAAGCGTCTATTCATTTCTTGTGCCCATTTTTTGATTGGATTGTTTGTCTTCCTGTTGTGGAGTTTTACAAGTTCTTAATAAATTTTGGTTATTAAACCCTTATCAGGTGTATCATCAAATATGTTACCCCATTGTGTGGTTTGTCTTTTTATTCTGTTCATATTAATTTTAGTTGTGCAAAAGCTTTTTGGTTTGATATATTCCATTTGTTTATCCTGCCTTTTATATCACTTACCTGTGAAGATAAATCAGCAAACATATTGCTGCGATAGATGTCGGTGACCAAACTGCCTATGTTTTCTTCTAAGATTATTATGATTTCACGACTTACATTTAAGTCCTTTATCCATTTTGAGTTTATTTTTGTGCATGGTGTAAGTTGATGGTATAGTTTTTGGGGTTTTTTTGTTTTGTTTTTTTTTGCGGGTAGCTGTTCAATTTTCCCAGCACCATTTGTTAAAGAGACTGTTTTTACTCTGTTGTATGCTCTTACTGCCTTTGTCAAATATAAATTGTCCATATTTTATGGGTGTATTTCTGGGTTCTTGGTTCTGTTTCATTAATCTATATGCCTGTTCTTATGCCAGTACAAAGCTGTTTTGAGTACAATGGCGTTGTAGTATATAACTTGATATCAGAAAGTGTGATACCTGCCACTTTATTCTTCTTTTTCAAGATTGCTGAGGTTATTCTTGTTCTTTGATTCCATATAAATTTTTGGAATATGAGTTCTATATCTTTGAAGTATGTCATTGGTATTCTGATTGGTATTGCATTGAATTTATAAATTGCTTTGGGTAATATAGACATTTTAATTATGTTTATTCTTCCTAACCATTAACCCGGTATATGCTTCCACTTGTTTGTGTCTTCCTTGATTTCTTTTATCAATGTTTTATTTTCTGAGTACAAGTTTTTAACCTCCTTGGTTAAATTTACTCCTAGGTATTTTTTTGCAATAGTGAAGGAGATTTTTTTCCTTGATTTCTCTATCTGACATTTCATTGTTTGTGTATAAAAATTCCTCTGATTTCTGTGTATTAATTTTATATCCTGCCAACTTGCTGAATTCATTTATCAGGTCCAGTAGTTTTTTGATGAGACTTTAGGGTTTTCTATATACATTATCATATCATCTGCAAATAATGATAGTTTTACTTTTTTTTTTCCAATTTGGATGCCTTTAATTTCATCTTGTTGTGATTATTGTAGCTAGGACTTCCAGTAATAGTTGAATAAGAGTGGTGAAAGAGGGCACCCCTTCCTTGTTTCTGATTTTAGGGGTATTGCTTTTAATTTTTGTCCATTAAATATAATGTTGGCTGTGAATCTGTCATAGATGGCCTTTATCATGTTGATGTATGTTCCCTGTATTCCCACTTTACTAAGAGTTTTGATCATAAATGGGGGCTGAATTTTATCAAATGCTTTTTCTGCATCTATTGAAATTATCACATGGTTTTTCTCTTTTCTTTTATGTGGTGAATCACATTGACTGATTTACGAATATTGTACCATCTTTGCCTCGCAGAATAAATCCCACTTGATCATGATGTGTGATTTTTTTTTTCATGTATTGCTGGATCCAGTTTGCTAATATTTTGTTGAGGATTTTAGCATCTAAATTCATCAGGTATATTGACCTATAATTTTTTTTCTCTGTGTTGTCTTTGCCTTATTTTGGAATCGGAATTATGCTCGCCTCATAAAAGGAACTTGGCAGTGTTCTTTCCTCTTGAGTTTTTTGAAATAGCTTGAGAAGGATAGGAGTTAGTTCTTCCTTGAATATTTGGAAGAATTCACCAGTAAAGCCTTTGGGCTCAGGCTTTTGTTTTTTGGGAGCTTTTTGATAACTGTTTTGATGTCATTTGTTGTAATTGGTGTAATTGGTCTGCTTAGGTTTTCTGATTCTTCCAGATTAATTTTTGGAAGATTATATGTTTTAAGGAATTTGTCCATTTCACCTAGGTTGTTGAATTTTTGGTGTACAGTTCCTCATGGTATTTTCTTACAATACTCTGTATTTCTATTGTGTCAGTTGTTATTTTTCACTCTCATTTCTAATTTTGTTTATTTGAGTCATCTCTCTTATTTTCTTGGTGAGTCTTGTTAAAGGTTCATCAATCCTGTTTAACCTTTCAAAGAACCAGCTCTTTGTTTCATTAATCCTATATATTGTTTCTTTAGCCTCTATGTCATTTATTTCCGCTCTGATCTTTATTATTTCCTTCCTTCTACTACTTGTAGGCTTTACTTGCTATTCTTTTTCTAGTTCTTTTAGATGCAGGGTTAGGTTGTTTATTTGAACCTTTTCAAGCTTCTTAAGGAATGCGTGTAGTACTACAAACTTTCCTCTCTGGACTGCTTTTGCTGTGTCCCATAAATTTTGAGTAGTTTATGTTCGTTATAATTTTTTCTAAGAATTTTTTTATTTCTTCTTTGATTTCATTGTTAACCCATTTGTTATTTAATAACATGCTATTTAGTTTCAATGTGTTTGAGTATTTTTCAGTTTTTTTGTTGTGGTTGATTTTTAGTTTCATGCCATTGTAATCAGAGAAAATGCTTGATATGATTTTAATCTTCTTAAATTTGTTGAGATCACTTTTGTTTCCTAACATGTGGTCTATCCTAGAGGATGACCATGAGCACTAGAAAAGAATGTATATTCTGCTTCTTTAGAGTGAAAGGTTCTAAAGATACCTATTAAATCTAGTTGATCTAGTGTGTCATTGAAGTATACTGTTTCTTTGTTAATTTTCTTTCTTGAGAATCTATCTAGTAATGTTACTGGGGTATTGAAATCTCCTACTATTATAGTATTGCTGTTGATCTCACCCTTTATGTCCATGAAAGTCTGCTTTATATATTTAGGTGCTCCTATAGCAGGTGCATAGATATTTATGATAGTTATATCTTCCTGTTGGATTGCTCCCTTTATTATTATGTAGTGACCTCCTTTATATCTTACTATACCCTTTGTTTTAAAGTTCATTTTGTCTGATATCAGTATTGCTACCCCAGCTTTATTTAAATCTCCATTTGCATAAAATATTTTTCCATCATTTTACCTTTAGTCTATGTGTATATTTTGTTTTGAGTTTTGTCTCTTGTAAACAGCATATTTATGGGTTCTGCTTTTTTATCCATGTTGATGTCTATGTCTTTTGATCGGATCATTTAAACCATTTACATTTAAGGCTATTATTGATATGTAGTTGTTTATTGCCATTTTTTTCTTTAAAGCTATATTTCTATTTTGCTGTGTTCTTTTCCCCCTTTGTTTTGTTTGTGACAGGTCCCTTAACATTTCTTGCAGCCTTGGTTTGGTTGTAATAAATTTCTTGAGTTTTTTTTTTTTTTTTTTTGTCTGGGAAGCTTTTTATTTCTCCTTTGATTTTAAACAATAGCCTTGATGGATAGAGTAGTCTTAGTTGTAGGTTCTTGTTTTGCATTACTTTGAATATTTCTTGCCATTCCCTTCTGGCCTCAAGTGTTTCTGTTGAAAAGTCGAATTTCAACCTTATGTGGTTCCTTTGTAAGTGATAGTCTTTTTTCCTCTAGCAGCTTTTAATATTTTCTCTTTATCTCTTAGCCTTGCTATTTTAATTATGATGTGTTTTGGTGTGGATTTCTTTGTATTTGTCTTCAGTGGAGTTCCCTATGATTCTTGAAATTGTGTGACTTTTTTCTGCACCTATTATGGGGAGTTTTTGGCTGTGAGTTGATTGATCAAGGTTTCTAATCCTTGTTCTTTCTCTTTTTCTTCAGGAGCTCCTATGATGCAGAAGTTGTTTTTCTTTAGGTTGTCACAGAGCTCTCTTAGAGTTTCCTCAGATTTTTTTATTCTCTTTTCTTTTTGCTGCTCTGCTTCTGTGTTTTCATTTATCTTGTCTTCTAAATTGCTGATTTGATCCTCTGCATCATCCAGCCTGCTTTTAATTGCTTCTAGTGTAGTCTTCATTTCAGATATTGCATTTGTCATTTCTGACTGGTTCTTCTTTTTTATTTCAATTTCTTTTTTAATGCTTGTTATTTCTTTTATTATGTGCTCACTGTGACCATCTATTGTTGTTTTAAGATCTTTCAGCATTCTAATAATCATTATTCTAAACTCTGCCTCCAGTAGTTTGCTTATATCTGTCCCACTCAGCTCTTTTTCTGAGGGTTTCTCTTGTTGAGTTGTTTGGATTGCACTTCTGTCTTTCCATTTTGTCTGTGTTGCCCTGGACTTCCCTGTTTGGGTCATGGGCAGGTTAGTAGGGGGTCACTGCCTGTGACTGGTTCTTATGTACTTTTTGGGAGCTACTGGTTATCCAGATATTGCGGCTGCCTCTGCTGGGTTCAGGTGCCATTGTAAGTACCAGCTGCAGTCCTAGGCTTGCTTTTATCTACTCTTGGTCTGGAAGAAGTTACTTTAAAAGTTCAAGTTCTCCTAAAATCTGTTTTCTATTGTCTTTTATTGCTGGCTATTTGTTGGGCTCAGTACTGTAATTCACTGATTAGGTACAGTGTTGGATGTGGGCTACTTCTTTGCTTCCGATGTTTTTCTATCTAGACATTTTAGCTCCTGTTTTGTGGTCTCTCTACCAGGCCAACACTGCTGTTGCCACCTGGGGTTTTAGGGCTCAGGAACTGCTGGCTCCAGCCCACCTCTACCACCACTGCTGCCCTGGTTGGGACTGCCTTGGTTGGCTCAGATTTCAGCAGCCACCTCAGGGTTGCACGTACCCTCTCAGATCTTCGCTGAGGTATCCCATGCTGAAGTTACTGCTGAGGGCATGTCCACACTTTGAGCAGGTTTACATGTGGCTCAGGTTCCTGAATTAGCCCGTGTGACTTCTGTTGCTGGCAAACTCATGCACTTGCCCGCATTCCCCACTCAGTTGCCACTGGGGCTCTGCCCCTGCTGGAATCACTGCTGAGGGTGTGCCCATCCCTGGCCGGGTTTGCGTGCCTGCCTGGCTTCCCATAGCTGCCAGTCGACTTCTGCCTTTGCTGGTGCGTTTGCACATGTCCATGTGATACCCTTCCATTTACTCTCAGGCCTCTGCATCCGCCTAGGGTTGGCCACTCAGGGAACAGGGGTGTGTGTGAGCCCAGGCTTCCCCAGCTGCAATGGCGGTCCCACACTTCACAGGCCAGCTTGCGCATGCTTGCTCAAACCTCTGCAGTCACACCCTATCACCTCTGGCCTGTCTGCCCCAGGCAAGCACTCAGCAGTGTGGTCAGTGGTGTAGTTTAGACCTCTCTACTCCCTATTTGTGTCCCTAACATGGCGCCTGGTACTAAGAGCCTTTGTTTTAGCTAGGGTAGGGAAGCTTCCAGTGGACGGGGCATTCTTTCCTTTTTTGGTGATGCTGGTTTATTTTTAATCTGGGGAGTGACTCAGCCTGGGGGTTATGGTGTCCTACTGGAGCCCTGGGAAAGTGGCTGTGAGTGAGGCTCTCTGTGCAGTTCCTTTAATATATAGCCTGGGTTTGAGAATCCTGCCTCCTTCTCTGAAACCATATCTAGGCTTTTTTCTTTGCCAAATATAGTCCATCAGCCCCTTCCTGGCTCCAGGACTCTAGGCTGGGATTTCGGCTTTGGGGCTAAGGACCTGCAATTCGCTGGACAGCTGTTCCCTTTGTGAAAATTCCTCCCAGGCTCCACTCTCTACTCTCTATTCCCCAGTACCAGGAGTATGGTGGCCTTCTCTGAGCTGAGTCTCCACCCCTCTTACCAGACTCAGTGTGGGTTCTTTGGTGGTCCTTGTTTGTAGAATCCTCCTAGTTCAGTCCAAAATTTGTCTTCCATAATGAGTGTTCCCAGATTTAATTTGTAATCCACCTTGGTTCTGAGAAGTGGGAGTTGGTGCATCTGCCTACTCTGTGGCCATCTTGGTTACTTCTTAGCTACATTTCTTTTTTTATAATTTATTGGGGTAACGTTGCTTACTAAAATTATATAGGTTTCAGAATTACTATTCTATAATATATTATCTATATATTTTATTATGTCTTTATCATCTCAAATCAAGTCTCCTACTATAATAATTTATTCCCACTATACCCTCTACTACCTCCCTTCATTTGGAATCCTCATATTGTTGTTTGTGTATATGAGTTTTTTTCTTTGCTTAATGCCTTCATTTTTCACCAAGCCCTCTAATCCCCATCTCCTCTGACAGCTGTCAGTCTGTTTTCTGAATCTATAAGTCTGTTTCTATTTTGTTTGTTTATTAGATTCCCCATATAAGTGAAATCACATGGTATTTGCTTTTCTCTGACTTGCTTGCTTCACTTAGCAAAATACTCTCTAGGTCCATCCATGCTGTTGCAAAAGATAAGATTTTCTTCTTTTGTATAATAAATAGTTTGTTGTTTAAATGTACAACAGCTTTTTTATTCACTCATCTACTGATGGACATTTGGGCAGCTTCGAAATGATGGCTATTATAAATAACTGCAAAGAACATAAGGGTGCATATATTCTTTCAAATGAGTGTTTTGAAATTTGTAAGATATATTTTCAAAAGTAAAATAGCTGGGTCATAATCAGTTCCATTTTTAATTTTTTGAGTAAACCCTTGACAGTTGGCTCAGTGGTAGAGCATCAGTCTGGTGTGTAGATGTCTTGGGTTTAATTTTCAGTCAGGGCACACAGAAAAAGGGCTTATCTTCTTCTCCACCTCTTTCCCTCACACTTCTCTCTCTCTCTCTCTTCACCTCTAGCAGTCATGGCTCAAATGGAGCAAGTTGGCCCAGATACTGAGGATGGCTCTATGACCTCAGACCTCAGATAGTGGGAGAGTAGAGGAACTATGAGTGGAGGAGATGAAGGTACCTGGGATTACAGCCCACATGAAAGGTTCTACCCATCCTACCTCTGACCTTCCTTATGTCTCCCATCTACCCCTCTTCCCCTAGCCCATATAAACTCCACCCTGCTCCATAACTCAATTGAGCTACAACCTGGCCCTGCCATTCAGGACACAAGAGAGTGTGGGCCTAAACATTCTGGCCTGCTCCCTCTTTCTTCAAATGCAGAAACCTTTTATCTCAGTCAAAAAAACAAAGAAACAAAAAAGAAATAAAAATAAACAGGTCTAGGGAAGCTCAGCCAGTCATAGGTACCACCATGAATGTGCTCTATCCAGGTGAAGTTCTCAGTTGCAACAGTAGGATCCACTTGAGCTTTTGTGAATAGCAGATACCTAATAAGGGGCCTCACAGGTGATGCCAGAGGGCAAGATCATTGGGCTTGGGACATGTGGCAGGTTAAAAAACCCAAACCATACCCCAGGGTACATAGCAGTGTTCATTGCCTTTACCCTTTATCATCACCTAGCCTACATAGCCAGCACATTAATTTCTGTGAGGGGTAAGTGGCTCTGCTAATTAGGGACAAGGGAAAGTGCCCTCATCTTCTTCAAATTCAGGTCGGGTAGAATCCACTTGTCTGAGTCTCCCAGGTAAGATCACGATCAATGATATTTCTCTTGTCTGCCTGGAAATGGGCTTCCACCCACAAGAGGAAGAGAAATAAACAAACAAACTAAAAAAAAACAACAAAAAAAACCCCCTGATGATAGGAAGAGTAGAAGAGAGAGGGAAGAGGACCTTTTTGTGAATGTCTGTCTTCTAAATGATTTTAAAACAGGTCAGTCATGGAAAAGCTGTTTTCAAAATGCACATGTGATAAAAAAGTGGTATCCAAATATATATTTAAAACCTATGTACTTGTTATTGATCAATATCACCTTGTTAAATTTCATTTTCTAAATAAAATTTTAAAAACCTCTTAATCATCAAAAATAAGAAAACAACCAACTTTAAAAATGAGCGTAGTTCTGAACAGTAACCTCACCATAGAAGTTAAACACATTGTGGGAAGGGAGATCCAAGATGGTGACAGAGTAGGTAGAAGTTATACTCACATCTTCTCAAGACCAAACCAGAATTGCAACTAAATTATAGAACCATCATCCTATATAATCAACTGAAGCCTAGCTGAACAGAAGTCTTATGACCAGGGATTACACAAGAAGCCACATCTAGACTGGCTAGAAGGAAGAGACATGAAAAGACCTGACCCCACAATCTTGTGAGAAGGTGGAGAATTGCAGGGAAATCTTCACTGCAACGATTCCCTTCTAGAGCAGCAAAGGGTTTCAGCACCATGGTAGGTTTCCCACCCTAGAGTACCAGAGACAGGATGATATGCACACCTAAGACCTAGCTATCAAAAATGAGTGGAGATTTTTTCGGACAGGGAGAGACAATAGATCTGCTAGAAAACTAGGTGCCCTCTTAAAGCACCAGTGCATAAAATCTCATTCATGGGTATTCATCCTAGGCTCTAGTGGAGGGACAGTGGCCCAGAGCAGACTATAGTTATGATGGGGGATGGCTGAAGTCTATTTCCCACACCACCTACAGATGCCAACTTTCCTGGGATGAACATTCCCCTCCATAAAGCATCAGCCTTGGGAAATGCACTAGCCCTACCTTCCCAACTACCTTTGGCCTTGCCCTACCAAGCTCAAGCCCTGGGGAGGAGTCTGATGGCTGTGGCCAACCTGGGTCCATAGTATAGACTGTTTTGGTGGGCTTTTGAAGAGGTCTTAACAGACTCAGGTTGTGTCACAAGTTCACAGGCAGAGATTGAGGTATGTGGGCTAGGACAAGGGTCATTTTTCCATTGCATGCCTGACCAACACAAATATTCCTGTGCAGAACCCTCTTTCTGCATGGCCAAATCTTAATTTTGTTTTAGCCTAATGAGTTCTGCTGGTTTCACATTGATGACTCCCTGAACCTTAGCCCACCACCTCAATACAAAGGTCCTCAGGGCCCAAAACGGTGGTAGCTCACCTTGGTTTATCCTGAGACTTTTGCTGAGTGGCCTCAGGCCCAGCACTTGAGTCACATTTGAATCTGTGAAGCCACTGGTGAACATCATTCGCCCATACCTTGTGGGGAGGGGGGGAGAGTACCAGAGACAGGTGACTTTCTAAAAACCTACTCATACAACTCACATATGCTAGAAGCTCTTTCAATGACAAAGCCTAAAAATCAACTGGCATGTAGAGGGAAATCTCAGGGTGCTTTGATTATTTTTCTGAGCTGCTGATGGCTTTGATACTAGTATAAGCTGTTCTTGATATTCATCTTCACCCTCTCACACTCACCAAGGCCTACTAGAACAGCCACAAACTGTGAACTGCTTTGTAGCTCCAGACAGGTAACCCAAGACCAGTCATGGGCAGCATCTGACACACACCCTGGAATTAATGTATCTAGTGGTGGGCTTCAGGCTACATCAGAGCATGACACAATTAACTCTACAAGCAGCACACCCAAAGGGATATATTGGAAGGCATCAGACTTTGCTGGGACAAATTCAGTTTGGTGAAGTCAGTCTAAACACAGCAGCTTATACACTGTGTTCAAGGTCAATCTTCTGTCACAGCCTGAAAGTCAATCCCACCCATAGATAGGCCAATAACAATCAGGACTCAACTATAGCAGGAAAACTCATATAAACCACACATTTCCGGATCACTAACACTGAGACCAACAGGACACCTATTTCATAAGGCCACTATGCAAACACTGGGAGACAAAACAAATCTACCTCATACTCAGAGAGACAGCCAGAATGGTGAGACAAAGAAACATGCCTCAAATGAAAGATGATGAGAAATTCTCCAAATGTACTAATTTAAATAGAGGCAAGAAATCTATCAGACACAGGGCTCAAAACAATTGTTATAATAAGTGCTCAAGGAACTTAAGGGAAAAATGGATAAATTCAGTGAGAATGTAAACATAATGTTAGTAAATATTAAAAAGGAACAGAAACCATAAAAAAAAAAAAACAGTCAGTGGGCCCTGGACAGGTGGCTCAGAGGTAGAATGTCCGCCCGATGTGAAGAAGTCTAAGGTTCAATTCCCGACCAGGGCACATGGAAGTGTCCATCTGATTCTCCACTCTTCCTCCTCTCCTTTCTCTGTATTTCTCTCTCCCCTTCTTGCAGCCAATTCTCCATTGGAACAAAGTTGGCCCAGGTGGTGAGGATGACTCCCTGGCCTCTGCCTCAGGAGCTGAGGATGGCTCTGGTCACAGCAGAGCAACACCCCAGATAGGCCAAACATTGCCCCTTGGTGGGCATGCTGGGTGGATCCCGATTGGGTGCATCCCGGAGTCTGTCTGCTTCCTCACTTCTCACATCAGAAAAATACAAAAATAAATAAATAAATAGAAAAACTAGTCAGAATGAAGACTACAATATCTGAAATGAAGAATACTCTAGAGTAGTGGTTCTTAACATTTTTTGAGGTACTGAACCCACCAGTTTCATATGCGCATTCACCAAACCCTTTTTTAGTGATAAAATATGATTTTTTTTTCCAAATTCAAGACATAGGTATATGTTTTTTTACTGGTGCACAAAATGAGCCGTACATGAACATCACCTTGCTCAAAGAACAAAACCAACAAAGTGCATGAACTCACAACAAATTACGGTATTAGTTATTAAGGCCTCCGCAGCAGAACCTTCTCCGAACCCCTGAGACCGACTCATCGAACCCCTAGGGTTCAATAGAACCCAGATTAAGAACCACTGCTCTAGAGGAAATCAACCTCAGAGTAGATGACTGCTCTACCCTGGAAGGCTATCATTTAAAACTGAAGGAGAAATAAAGAGCTTTCTAGAGAAGAAGAATCTCAAGACATTCATAACATACAAACTAGTATTACAAAAAAATGTTGAAGGAACTTTTATTGAGAAAAAATATTTTAAAAAGGAACACTATTATAAAGAATCAAATGTCAATAAAAACCTACCTACCAATAACCACTTTAAAAGTAAATGGATTAAATGCTCCAATCAAAAGACATAGAAGTACTGAATGGATAAAGAACAAGACCCATATATATGCTGTCTACAAGTGATTCACCTGAGAACAAAAAACATACACAGACTGAAATTAAAGGAATGGAAAAAGATATTTCATGCAAATGGAAACAAACAAGCTAACAAAAAGTTGAGGTCACAATACTTACATCAGATGAAAAGACTTTAAAACAAGGCTGTAACTATGAGACAAAGAACATAAGATAATGGTAAAGAGATCCATCCAACAAAAGGATATGACCCTTGTGTGAAAGCACCTTAATATATAAAGCAAATCTTGATGGACATAAAGGGAGCAATTGACATAATGCAGTCCTAATAAGAGATTTTTAGACCCTATTGACATCAATGGATAGATCTTCTGGATAGAAAATCAACAGGGAAACTTGGCCTTAAATGACACATTAGACCAGATAGACTGAATTAATATTTCAGAGTATTTCACCCCAAAGGAGCAGAATATATATTCTTTGCAGGTGCATATAGAATATTTTTCAGTATCATCCACATGTTAGGTCACAAAATAAGTCTCAGTTAATTTAAGAAGATTGAAATTATATCAAGCATTTTCTCTGGCCGTGACGGTATGAAGCTAGAAATCAGTTACAAGAAAAAAAACTAAAAAAATACACAGAGATATGGAGATTAAATAAGATATTACCGAACAATGAATTAGTTATAATAGGACCAAGGAAATAGTCAAAAGGTTGAAACAATTGAAAATGAATACACAACCACCCCAACGCTATGGGACATGGCAAAAAGCAGTTCTCAGAGTGAAATTCATGGTAACATAAGCGTACCTTAAGGAACAAGAAAAATCTCAAATAAATTATCTTACTTTATACCTAAAAAAGCTGGAAAAAGCAAAACAAAGCCTGAAGTGAGTAGAAGGTAGAAAATAAGAGCACAGCAGAAATAAATGACATAGTCTAAAATCAAAGCAACACAAAAGTTCAGTGGAACTGAGAGTTGGTTCTTTGAAAAGTTCACCAAGATTAATAAATCGTTAGCTAGATTTAAAAAAGAGTGCCTAAATGAATAAAATCAGAAATTAAAGAGGAGAAGTAACAACTGAGACCAAAGAAATACAGTGAGTAATAAGAAAATATTACAAATAATCTTGTAGTCAAATTGGACAATCTGGAAGAAATGGATAAATTTCTAGAAACATGCAATATTTCAATCAGGAAGAATCAAAGAATGTGAGTAGACAGATTACAACTAGTATAGTTAAAATAGTAGTTCTGGCCGGAAAGCTAGGTGGATTAGATCATTGTCCTGATGCACAGAGGTTGCAGGTTTGATCATTAGTCAAGGCACATACAGAACACCCCAGTGTTTCTGTCTCTCTGTCTTTCTACCTCTCTCAAAAAAGAAAGAAAAAAGAAAGAAAACATAAATTTAAAGAGTAATAATAATAATAATATACCTTTGTTATTTTTAATTTGGTTTGTTGGTCTAAATTTTACAATATCCATTGTTAAATTATCACAACCTACATTCAAATTACATTTTATTTTCTCAATATAATTAAGACTCTTACAATATACTGTATTTTCCCATGTATAAGATGCACAATTTTTCAAAAATTTTGGAGTCTAAAAACTAGGTGCATCTTACACAGTGGTTGTAGATACTTTTACTTGCATCTCGCCTTTTTTCGCTTGTTTTCTTTGCACTTATTGTTTCACACTTGTTACCGGTATATTATGGTAGGTTATATTTTGTCGTGTTCTACCCAGAAATGGCTCAGAAAAGATTTTTTTACAGTGCTGAATTCAAATTACAAGTGATTCAGTTTGCAAAAGTGAATGTAAATAGTGTTTCTGAATGTAAGTTTGGTCCGCCTCCAACTAAGAAATCAATACAAGACTGGCTATGGAAAGAAAAAACCCTACTGAAAATGCCAGGGCAGAAGAATGCCATGACAAGCAAGTCAGCAAAATGGCCTGATTTAGAGAGGGAATTGAAGATATGGATTGAAGAACAAAGGGCAATAGGAATTCCTGTGTCCACAAAGATGGTTTAGCATGAGGCAAAAAGAATAGTTAATGAAAAATAAATTACTGATTTTGAAGGAGGATACAATTGGTGCTTCAGGTTCATGAAAATAGAATGGAATCAGCATGCATACACACAGCAGACTTGTCCAAAAGATCCCTGAAAGCTATGAACGGAAGGTTTGTGAATTTCATCATTTTGTCATTCATTGTCGAAAGACACATCAGTTTGAGTTGGGACAGATTGCAAATATGGATGTAGTCCCCCTTCAATTTGATGTCCCAGCTAACAGAACTGTTGATAAGAAGGGGGTGAAAACTGTAACTGTGAAAACAAGTGAACATGAAAAGAGCCTTTATGCAGTTGTTCTATCTTGTGCTGACAAAACCAAACTGCCTCCTATGCTGATATTCAAACACAAAACAATGCAAAAAACAGACATTCCTTGAGGAATAACTGTCTACATTCATGCAAGTGTTTGATGGATCAAGATGGGATGAAGATCTGGTTTGAGAAAGTTTGGAAGAGACCAGTTGGGCTCTTAATGCAAACCTGCCCCATTGGTGCTTGATCAGTTTAGGGCACACATAAAAATAAAACACACACAAAGAACACTGCTGCAGAACAAAAAATCAACACTTGCTGTCATACCTGGAGGCTTGACATTGCAGCTGCAACCACTTGATGTCAGTATTAACAAACACTTCAGAGTGATATGGAGTGATGTCAGAGAAATGGCACCATGAGGGGTGCTTCCGATATCTCCCCCAGAAATTTTAACAAATTCAACCACTAAAGATAGAGAAAAAAAAATCTCAGGAGAATCTGAAATATACGCACACCAGACAAAGGTATGATTGGGATAAAAGGTTGCTGAATATATAATCCACTCTGAAGGAAATAAGATAAAGAATGGAATATTCTGCTTTTCTCACTGATCTGAAGAAGAACTGCTTTCATCTGGAACAGAGAGAAATGAAGGATCTGGGGCAGAGGGAAGAAGGTGGGATAGGGTGGATGACTAAGCAGAGGAGAGAGCGTGCCGGCTCGGCCTGAGATCGAGGATGTAGGGCTAGCATGAGTGCAGGCTCCTACAGAAATTGCTGGTGCCTGGGGAGGCCAGCTGGAGCCGTTTTGTGTTCTTCCAGGTCCGCAATCACTGGCAGTGTGCGAGTGGCTCCACATAGCGTCTATGGTGTGGGTGCAATAACTCACGGGCAGAAGGGCTAGACCTCAGTGGTGGACTTTTGTGTGGGCTGTAACCAGTGTTTCTTTGTGGTCCCAGCTCTGCAACCAACAGCATGGGAAGTGAACAAGGGCTGGGATCCCAAGGCCTGAAATTGTCCAGTTTGGGTACCTCCGTGAGCTAATACAGGTCTCAAAGTGCATTCCTGCACTTCCAGCACTGACTGAGATCTCAGGCCTTGTGCACTTAAGTGGGTAGAAGCAGACCTCCCTGTGCCCTGCATAACTTGTAGGGGATGGGCATGCATGTGGCTTGCTGTTCACTACCAAACAGGGCACAAGAGAGAAACCTATGGAAATTAGACCTGCAGAGTACTGAGGCATACTAGACATGCAGGGGGCCCTTAAAAAGGCTCCAGATCTGCAATCAACTTCCAGCCCTGTCTGCTTTCACTGGTGGCTCTGGATCGTACAGCCTTACCAAGAACAGTGCTTTGAGTGGTGCTTGAGGAAGAACCTGGCTGCTCTTAGAGCCTCTTGCTCTGCAAGCAGTGGCTGAGGCAACCTCACAGCTAAGTCTTCAGGCTGCTAGCTCAGGAGGGAGAGACATGGGGAGAGGCACCCTGAAAACTAAATGAGTCTCTCCTTGTCAGAGCCTGCAAACATTAAAAAACCCTGTACCAATGGGACTGAGTTGCAGCCTACATCATTGCATTAGCAACACAATTAGCAAATATCTGTTTAAGAGCCCCACAGCGGCAAAACCTGTAGTACAGTGCCATCTTAAAAAAAAAAAGAAACTACCTCTAAAAACAAGAAAAAAAATTACATTTTTATAACTTTTTTTCCTTTTTTTTTCTTTTTTCCACATTAATCATTTTATCATTTTTCCATTTTATTTTTTCCTTTTTCTTTTGAAGTTCATTATCCATAGTTGTTACATTTTTCATTCTTGTTTTTTCTTTTTTCTTTTTATTTATTTTTATTTTTATTTTATTCATTTTAAAGAGGAGACACAGAGTGAGAGAGAAGGAGAGAGAGAGAAAGGAGGGAGGAGCTGGAAGCATCAACTCCCATATGTGCCTTGACCAGACCAGTGCAGGGTTTGGAACTGGCGACCTCAGCGCTCCCAGGTCGACGCTTTATCCACTGCGCCACCACAGGTCAGGCCATTCTTGTTTTTTTTATGAGGGTTACATTTCAAAAACTTTAATTTTTTTTCTTCCTTTCTCTTTTTCTTTTTCTATCATTCAATTGTCATTTGTCCACAAATTGTTTTACTCTTGATTCATATATTTCCTTGTAGCATTTTGCTTGTTTCTTTTACTTCAATTTTTATCTCTTTGTCATTTTGCTTCAGTTCTGGCTCCCAGTTTTCTGTAGCTTTTGTTCAACTTATAATAAAATTTTCATTTTTTCACTCTATCTTCTCAATTTTTATTTTATTTTTTAAAATTATCTCTTATTAGTGTTATTAACAATACCACTATTAAATGTCATTAAGGAAGAAATCAAATATCATGGATTAAAAAGACAGGGATGTAGTTCAGATAGATGATAAAAAAATCTCTAGAAATAATTTTAAATGCTTAAAACTCTTGGAGTTAAATGACAGGGAATTAAAAATTGAAGTCCTAAAAATACTCAGGGAAATATAAGAAAGCATGGAAAGGCAATTTAAAGACCTCAAAAAACAATTCAATGAACAAATAGAATACATCACCAAGAAAATTGAAACAATAAAAAAGAATCAGAGATGAAAAACTCAATATATAAACTGAATAAAGAGGTAACAAGCTTAGCTAATAGAACAGGCCAGAGAGAGGAGAGAATTAGTGACATAAAAGACAGGCAAGTAGAGGCAATACAGAAAGAAGAGGAGAGAGACTCACAAATTTTAATAAATGAGAGCCCTAAAGGAATTGTTCGACTCTATCAGAAAGAAAAAGATAATAATAATGGGCATATCAGAAGGAGAAGAGAGAGAAAATGAAATGAAGAATATATTCAAACAAATAACAGACAAGAACTTCCCAAGCTTTTGGAAAGAATTAGAGCCTCACATGCAAGAAGCAAACAGAATGAGTTACCTTAACCCAAACAGACCTACTTCAAGACACATCATAATGAAATTATCACAAACCAATTACAAAAAAAAAAAAAAATCCTCAGGGAAAGGAAGAATACAACACATAAAGGAAGGCCCTTTAGGCTATCATCAGATTTCTCAGCAGAAACTCTAGAAACAAAAAGGGAGTAGACCCCCATATTTAAAATACTGAAAGAGAGAAACCTCCGTCCAAGAATATTATATTAATCAAAGCTATCCTTTAAATACTAAGGGGAAATAAAAACATTCAATATATAGAAAATATGAGGGAATTTATCACCGGAAATGCCCCACTTCAGGAAATATTAAAGGGGGTTATTCAACCAGATACAAAGAACAAAAGTACAAGTAAAAGCTCCAACAAAATCACAATAAAAACAAAATTAATCTTTGACAACAAAAACAGAAAAGGGGAGAGGACAAAAATTAACAGAAGCAAAGGAGGATGGAGTGCAGAAACATTCATGAGATAATGTACTACAATGAATATGCTGTATATTCCTTTTGTTACCTAATGGTAACCACCCCTGAAAAAAAGTATGGAATACAACCAAACAAAACAAATGACAGAAAAACAAATGAGAAGAACCAAACAAGATACAGAGCTATCAAAAAGCAATATATAGAATTGCAATAGGAAACCCTCAAGTGTCAATAATTACATTATATGTAAATCAATTAAACTGACCACTAAAAAGACCCAGAGTAGCAAAGTGGATCAAAAAGAAAATCCAAATGTATTCTGTCTTCAAGGAACACATCTAAGCTATAAGGATAAAAACAAATTCAAAGTGAAAGGTTGGAAAACAATTCTCAAAGTAAAGAAGGAGTAGCCATACTCATATTTAACAATGCTGACTACAAGACAGCAAAGGTAATCAGAGACAAAGATGGTCATTTCATAATGATAAAGGGGACATTGAATCAAGAGACATAACACGTCAATATATATGCACCTAACCAAGGAGCACCAAAGTATATAAGATGTTTACTAACTGATCTAAAAATAAAAACTGATAAAAATACAATCACACTTTGAGACCTCAATACATAGCTGATGGCTATAGATCATTCATCCAAACAGAAAATCAATAAGAAAATATGGGCCTTAAATAAAACATTAGAACAATGGGATATAATACACATCTACAGGACATTTTATCCCATAACGTCAGAGTATACATTTTTCTCCAGTGTACATAGAAAATTCTCAAGAATTGACCATATGTTGGGCCACAAAACTAACTTCAACAAATTCAGAACAATTGATATTATACCCAGAATATTCTTTGACCATAAAGCTTTAAAACTAGAATTCAACTGCAAAGTGAAATAAATACACAAAAATGTGGAAATTAAACAATATACTTCTAAAAATGAGTAGGTCAAAGAAGAAATAAAAGCAGAGATCAAAATATACATATAGACAAACAAAATTGATAATATGACATATCAGAATCTCTGGAAAACAGCAAAAGCAATAATAAAAGGGCAATTCATATCACTAGAGGCTTATATGAACAAATAAGAGAGAGCTTAAGTAAACAACTTAACATCACATCTTAAGGAACTAGTAAAAAAAGAACTAAAGCAATGAAAACGAGCAGAAGAAAAGAAATAATAAATATCAGAGCAGAAATAAATAAAATATAGAACACAAAAACTATAGAAAGAATAAATAAAACAAGGAGCTGATTTTTTGAGAAGATCAACATATTATCAGATCTTTAGCAAGACTCACTAAGGACAAAAGAGAAAGGATTCATATAAACAAAATTCAAAATGAAAGAGTAGAAATTGCCACAAATATCAGAGATATACAAAGAATTATTGTAGAATACTATGAAAAACTATATGGCACCAATTGCACAATCTAATCTTCCTAGACTGAGTCATGAAAAAGTAGATATTCTAAACAGACCCATAAGCAAGAAGTAAATAGAAACAACTATCAAAAATCGTTCCAAAAATAAAAATCCAGGGCCAGATGGTTATACTAGTGAATTCTATCAAACTTTCTAAGAATACTGGGTTCCTATTCTATTCAAATTCTTCCCAGAAAAATTGAAGAGGAGCAATACTTCCAATCACATTTTATGAGGCCAACATAACCCTCATACCAAAAGCTGGAAAGGACAACACAAAAAAAAGAATATTACAGACCAATATTGCTAATGACTACAGATGCTGAAATCCTAAAGAAAATACTAGTATATGGAATACAACAGCACATCAGGAAAATAATTCATCATGATCAAGTGGGATTCAGCCCAGAATCACAAGGATGGTTCAACATACATAAAACAGTTAATGTAATACACCATATCAACAAAACAAAGAACAAAAACCATATGATCCTATCAATAGATGCAGAAATGACGTTCAATAAAATACAACATTATTTTATGTTTAAAACACTCAACAAAATGGGTATAGAGGGAAATATCTCAACATAATAAAGGTCATTTTTGACAAATCATCAAACATTGTATTAAATGGCAAAATACTGAAGACTTTTCCTCTAAATCAGGAACAAGACAAGGTTGCCCACTCCCTCCACTCTTATTCAGCATAGTGCTGGAAGTTCTAGGCAGAGCAATCAGAAAAGAGACAGAAATAAAAGGCATTCATATTGGGAAAGAAGAAGTAAAGTTTTCAGTTTTTGCAGATGACACGATCCTGTACATCAAAAACCCAAAGACTCCACAAAAAAACTATTAGAAACAATAAACCAATAAGTAAGGTCGCAGGATACAAAATGAATATATAGGAGTCTATTGCTTTTCTACATGCCAGCAATGATACATCAGAAAACAAACTCAAAAAAATAAATCCTTTTACAGTTGCAATAACAAAAATATAAAGTACCTAGTCAGAAACATAACAAAGAATGTAAAGGACATATATAATGAAAACTAGAAAGCATTGTTAAAGAAAATTAAAAAAGACATAATGAAATGAAAAAAATATTCCTTGTTCTTAGATAGAAAAAATAAATATAGTCAAAATGACCATATTACCCAAAGCAATATACAAATTTAATGCAATTCCCATCAAAATTCCAATGTCATTTTTTTAAAGAAATGGAACAAAAAATCATCAGGTTTATATGGAACTATAAAAAACCTCAAATAGTTAAACTAATCCTCAGAAAAAAGAACAAAGCTGGGGGAATTACAATACCTGACTTCAAATTACATTATAGAGCTACAATAATCAAAACAGCATGGTATTGGCATAAAAATAGACATTCAGTTCATGGAACAGAATAGAGAGCCCAGAAATGAAACCACATATATATGGTCAAATAATCTTTGATAAGGAGCCAAAAACACAGAATGAAGAAAGAAAATCTTCTTCAATAAATGGTGCTGGGAAAACTGAAGAGCCAAATACAAAAGAATGAAACTCAACTACAGTTTGTTCCCTTCTACCAAAATTAATTTAAAATGCATCAAGGACCTAAATATAAGACCTGAAACAATAAATTACATATAGAAGAAAAGATAGGTACTAAACTCATGGACCCTGGTCATAAAGAGCATTTTATGAATTTGACTCCAAAAGCAAGGGAAGTGAAGGCAAAGATAAATGAATGGGACCACATCAGACTAAGAAGCTTTTGCACAGCAAAAGAAACTGACAACAAACAGACAGCCAACTAAATGGGAGATGATATTTTCAAACAACAGCACAAATAAGGGTCTAATATCCAAAATATAAAAAGAACTCACAAAACTTAACAAACAAACAAACAATCCAATAAAATATGGGAAGAGGACATGAAAAGACACTTCTCCCAGGAAGAAATACAAATGGCCAATAGAAATATGAAAAGATTCTCATCTTCACTAGCTATTAGATAACTGCAAATCAAAACTACGATGAGATACCACCTCACACCTGTTTGACTAGCTATTATCAACAAGACAGGTAATAAGTGTTGGAGAGACTGTGGAGATAAAGGAACCCTCATTCACTGTTGGTGGGAATGTAAAGTAGTAGAACCATTATGAAAGAAAGTATGGTGGTTCCTCAAAAAATTAAAAATAGAATTACCATATGACCCAGCAATCCTTCTACTGGGTATATACCCCCAAAATTCAAAAACATTGGTACGTAAAGACACATGCAGCTCCATGTTCATTGCAGCATTGTTTACAGTGGCCAAGACATGAAAGCAACCAAAAAGCCCTTTAATAGATTATTGGAGAAAGAAGAAGTGGTACATAGGTATTATGGAATAATACTCAGCAATAAGAAATGATTACATAGGATAATTTATGACAACATGGATGGACCTTGATAAAATTTTATTAGTAAATCAGAAAAAACTAAGAACTGTATGATTTCATACATAAATGGACACAATATTGAGACTAATAGACATGGACAAGAGTGTGGTGGTTACCAGGGGGAGGGGAATGGAGGAGAGGAAGGGGGTGGCAGGAGGGGAGGGGCTAATGAAATCCAAATAAAAGATGAAGGAGGACAATTTGACTTTGGGTAATGGGTATACAACGTAATCAAATGTCAAAATGATCTGGAGATGTTTTCTCTGAATCTATGTACTCTGATCAATGTCACCCTCTTAAAATTAATTGTCTAAATAAAAAAAAAACAAACACTTGAAAGCTGCCATGAGAAATGAATAGAATCATTGGATGAAGTTTTCTGGGAACATTCTGACACCAGCAGGAAGAGTGAAGAAACCAACTATAGGAAAAGTTTGTACCTGGATGAAGAGATCCTGGGATAATATCAAGATTGAGATAGTTATCAAGGTCCATCCATTTTGTTTTAAATGATCCGATGTCATAACATTATACGGAGTGAAATAAGTAAATCAGAAAAAAACTGAGAACAGCATGATTTCATACATAGGTGGGACATAAAAGTGAGACTATGAGACATGAACAAGAGAGTGGTGGTTACGGGGTGGGGGGAGGGAAGGGAGGGTGGGATAGGGAGGAGGGGATGGGCACAGGGAAAACCAGATAAAAGGTGACAGAGGACAATTTGACTTTGGGTGACGGGTATGCAACACAATTGAATGATAAGATAACCTGGAGATGTTTTCATTGTACATATGTACCCTGATTTATTTGTGTCACCCCATTAAAATTAAAAAGAAAAAGATTGAGATAGTTGTGAAGTCATTTAAGAAGTGTGTTATTTCAATTGCCATAGATGAAACTGAGGATGAGTCAGTAGATGAAGACAGTGATTTGTAATCAAATACAGTTGAGGACAAACTAATGAATGGGAGTTTTCACAGTGATAATGAGTTGTATAAAATTTATGATGAATAAAACTCGAGTTCAATAACATTTTGTAAATCTTTTTTTTTTTCAAATTTTGAGCTCAAAAATCAAAGTGTGCTTAATACATGGGCAAATACAGTAATTTTTTTTTTTTCTTTCTTCCATCAATTCTGGAAAATGGCATTAGAACCCAAGATCTGAATACTAGCTGTTCTAATTGCTATTGGAGTGTCATTGCTACTGAAATGTCTTAGCTGAAAGAGCAAAAAAATAAATAAATAAATGTGTTTTTACTCATCTATACACAAACTCACTTACAGCCATACACATCCATACATAAACATCATTATATAGACTAAACATGAGTTCATTCTGATATCTTCAATGTTAATCTGTTGTCACATGGATTGTTTTCCTTATTTTCTTATTTGTAACAACTCCCATTACAGGTAATAAGTTTACCATATTCCATTTACCACCGATTTTGTTAATTGTTCAATTTCAGTATACTGCATATATGTATAGCTATCAGAATTATTCATCTGTACCCTCTTGGAAATAACCTAATGAACACAAATATAGAACAAATATACAGTCTTTTTGTCTTTATTTTTATCAATTACACTCATTTCCAAAGAAGTATCTATTCCCCTACTCCATTAGTGAGTTTGTTTGATATATTTGTAATATAGATATATTGTTTTATTACATTGTACATCTCCTCTTGGGAGACCTTAATTTTTTAAAATTCTTTTTAATTTGCATACATTGAATTTCACACTTTGTGATATAAAACTTTCTAGGGTTTATAGAAATGAATAGTGTCATTACAGGTATTACATATATTATACAAATGTATAGTGTTATACAAAGTAATTTTACAAACCTAAATTTCCCTATGATTTACTTAGGCAACCCTCTTCTTTCCCCCTAACTGCTGATATTCACTGATTCTTTCTTCCTATACAGGTATGCCATTTTCTTAATGTTATAATTTAAACTTAGTTTTTTTACTTAGCATAACCAATTTAAATTTCATTCATGCCATTTCATGTTTGAAAGATCATTTTTTTAATTTCTGAATATTATTTTATTGTAAGCATATAGAAAAATGTGTTTATCTCTCACCTGTCAAAGATATCTTGATTGTTCTTGGTTATTCTTGTGATTATGAATAAACTTTCTATAAACTTTTCCAATTAAGTTTTTGTGGAGACATAGTTTCACATCACTTGGGTAAATAAGAGCATCATTGCTGGATTACATAGTAAGGCTATGTTCAATTTTGTGAGAAATTGTTATGCTGTCTTTTAATGTGACTGTATACTATTTTGCATCCCAACCAGTAATGATTTCTGTTGCTCTGTATCTTGCCAGGAAATGGAAATTTCAGCTTTTTTAATTGTAGTCATTTTAATAGTTGTGTTGAGATGTCTCATTGTTATTTAATATTCATTTAGTTGAACATTTTTCTCATCTGCCTCTTTGTCAACTATATATCTTCTTTGGTGCGGTATCATTTTAGACATTGTGTCTATTATTTAATTGAGTATTTTATTGTTTAGTTTTAAATATTTTTTGTATATTTTCTTTTCACTAGCTTGAAAGATAGAAGCTTTAATTTTAATAAAGTCCAACTTATCAATTTTTTCATGTATCATGTCTTGGTGTTCTATTTAAAACACTTATCAAATTAAAGGTTACCTAGATTCTCTTATATGTATTCTTCTACAAGACTTAAAGATTTTTATTTACATTTATATTTATTATGAATTAAATTTGTGAAATGTCAAGTCTGTATTTATGATTTTTCCTTCCATCTTCCATATAAGCACACAATTGTTCTGGCATCATCTTTTCAATATAACTATATTTTCTTCATTGAATTGTCTTGGGTACTTTTTTAGAAACAGTTGAATTTATTTGTGTGAAACAATTACTGGGCTCTTTGTTCTGTTCCATTGATTTAAGTGTGCATTTTTTGACAATACCACATTGTCTTGATTACTGGAGCTTCAGAGTAAGCCTTGAAATCTGATATTTTTTATGTAAACTTTAGAACTTATTTGCTAATATGTATTAAATAGCTTACTGGTTTTATTATTGAGATTGAATTGACTCTCTAGATAAAATAGAGAATAGCATATTTTAATAATATTGTCATTTAATCTATGAACATGATACTCCATTTATTTATATCTTTTTAAAATCTTCCATTATTAGAGTTTTATAGTTTTTACATGATAATACTATACATATTTTGTTAAATTCATACCTAAATATTTTATTTTTGTGCTACTGTAATTTTATTTGATATTGCAATTGTTCATTGCTATTCTATAGAAAAGCAGCTATTTTTTTTTAAGTAAACTTGTGTCCTGCAAACTTGTTCTAGTGTCTTATGAGTTCTAGAACTTTGGGTTTATTTATTTATTAACCACATAGACAATCATGTGAGCAACATTGGTAAATATTTCTTTGTCATTTGGTTTTGATTATTTCTATGCTGATGCTAGTCTGTCTTACTCCTTTTGTTGACTACATCCTTTTGAACAGTAGCCTAAATAAACCATCTTGATTTTGTGCATCTCATCTTTCATTTTCCATGAATACTGTAAACTCTTTATTTATAGATATTTAAACTCTTTATAGATAGCTTTTCATAAATATTTGAACATATATTTTATTTCTCTTGATGAGTTTTCTACTTTAGACTCATCTATTTTCCAAAACCTCTGTTTTTTATTAACAGGTTTTCTCTGATTCAATCTCTTTACTTACAATGGATAGAGTTATCTTAATCTTTTGTTCTATGAAGATATCTCAATTTTAATAGTGACTGTGCTGTACATTATTGTTTATAATTTATTTGTCATTTGGAATTATTATTCTTGGTGATGCTCTAAGTTTTCTAGTTTTCAACTTCAATTAAATATATTTTTTATTAATTTTGGAGGGTGACATTTAATAAGGTTATATAAGTGTCAAGTTATATTTCTAAGATACATGATCTGTATAGAGCATTGTGTGCCTAGCACCCAAAGTCAAATCATCTTTTGTCACCATAAATTTGACTCCTTTTACCTTTTCTACACCCTCACCTTCCATCCCCTGTAACCATCATACTATTGTCTGTGTCTATAAGTTTCAATTTTATATCCTATATATGAGTGAAGTTGTATGGTTATTAGCTTTTTCTGACTGATTTATTTAGCTTAGAATAATATTCTCAAGGTCCATCCATGTTGTTGCAAATGGCACTATTTCATTTTTTCTTAGGGCTGAGTAGTATTCTATTGTATATAGGTACTAAATATTCCTTATCCAATCATCTATTGAAGGAAACTTTGGTTGTTTCCATATCTTGGCCACAGCGAATAATGCTGTAATAAACATAGGGGTACATATATCTTTGTGAATAAATGTTTTCAAGTTTCTCAGATAGAAGATGGATTGCTGGGTCTTATGGTATCTTTAGTGTTAATATTTTGAGGAGCCTCTGTACTGTTTTCCATAGTGGGAACTTATATTTCCACCAGCAGTGAATGAGTGTTCCTTTTTCTCAACAAACGTTCCAACATTTGTTCATGTATTTTTTATAGTGGCCATTCTAAAACTTTAAGGTGGTATCTAATTGTAGTTTTGATTTGCATTTCCCTAACAGCTAGTGAAGTTGAGCATTTTTTCATATACAGGTATTTATCATTCATTTGTATATCTTCTTGGAAGAAGAAGTGTCTGTTAAGTTTTTTCACTCATTTTTAAATTAGATTGCTTGTTTGGTGTTGAGTTGTGTGAGTTCTTGATATATTTTGGACAGTAAACCTTTGTAAGCGTTGTTTTTTGCAAGTTTTTCCCATGTAGAAAACTCAATTCAAAATGAATCAAAGACTTAATAAGTAAAACATCTGAAACAATAAGTTATACAGAAGAGTATGTAGGTATTAAACTCCTGAACCTTGGTCTTAGAGAAGATTTCATGAGTTTGACACCCCCAAAATGGAAGTAAAATCAATAATAAATAAATGGTACTATATCAAACTAAAAAGCTTCTGCACATCAAAAGACACTGCCAATAAATATACTTTTACTATCATGTTTGAAATAAAATATTATTGAATATTCTTAGTAAGTTGTTCTAGATTTTGAAGTGATTAAAAGACCTTAATTCATATATATTTTTTTCACAGGTAGGTACTTTGTCTACTTTTTGTGTGTTATATTTTATTTTGTGTGTTATTTTCTATTTCATACCTTTGAAGCAGAATTCTTTCTTTACATTACTCGCCTTTGAACAGCAACTTTCATACTGAACATGAAATCAGTTCCACAAAATGTGCACTATTTTGTGAGAGGTTAGGTTGTGTGATATAATCCTTCTATAGCATCAGAAGTTATGTTACAGAAAAAAAAATGAGCTGAAATGTTCATACTTAATCATAGAAATTCTGTATTCTTTTTTTTTATTTTTTAAATAAGGATTTGTTTAATGTCCTGTTCCAGGAGTTAGTTCACCTTGTTTAAGACATATATTCCATTATTATCAAGAAACATTTCAAGATATAAATCATTCCACAATTCTGTGTTAAGATTTAAGTCTAGATGAACAACAAGACACAGTTATCATAGCTTATATTCCCTCTTTTTATCTCCCTCTTCCTTTAGTAAACATTTCATTATACCATTACATTAAACATATAAAAGAGTGGTTTGGTAGGCCCTGGCCCGTTGGCTCAGTGGTAGAGCATCACCCCGTCTGTGGATGTTCTGGGTTCTATTTCCAGTCAGGACACAGAGGAGAAGTGCCCATCTGCTTCTCTACCCCTCCTCTTCTTGCTTCTCTCTCTGTTTCTCTTCCTACACTCCTGCAGCCATGGCTTGATTGGAGCGAGTTGGCCCCTGGCACTGAGGATGGCCACAGTTTTAGGCCTAAAAAAAATGGCTCTGATTGCAATGGAGCAAAAGCCCCAGATTTGCAGAGCATCGCCTCATAGTGGGTTTTCCAGATAGACCCTATTCAGGACACATGTGAGAGTCTGTCTCTACTTCCCTTACTCTCACTAAATTATAAATAAATAAATAAATAAATAAATAAATAAATAAGACTTGATCGGATGAAAATGGCATGTTAACGAGACACCAGAGATTTTATTTGAAGATTTTGTTTTGACCCTAGTTATGTGCCCTTTAACAAATTCCATTCTTATCTGAAAATGAATGTACAGGAAGGTAGTGAGGGCAAAGTGATATAAAATATGATTTCTATAGTTTATTTTAGTTTTAGTATTTTATAACTATGAGTTACTAAACTTCCTGAATCAATAGATGAACAAAGTGTTGAATCTATAAAACTTTTTGTAAGTAAAAAATTATAAATAATTAATTCTAACATTGAACTGTATTATCTATATCTGCTGCATAAATCTAGATATTTAGAAGTATTTGATAGGGTTGCAAATGTTATAGTGGTCTTAAGTATTGAGTTTTTATTTATATAGATACATAAATAAACAGAAATGAAACCTGAATATTCTGTGATAATTTAGGTTTCCTGACACTTTTACCTGAAATTTTGGCAACTAAATATTAAAGAAAATTACTATCTAAAACAAACTACTTAAGGTTAAATTTTTAGACAAAGTTGATACCTATAAACAAGTAAATAACCAATATTGAGTAGGACAAAAGAACAAGCCAAACTATATGTCATCAACCTAATTTTATCATGATTGACACCAATGCCTCTGTCTTAGAATTTTGTTTCTTATTTGAAAAATATTTTCTCTTTTCACTAACTTGATTGTTTAGAGTGGTGGGCAGTATGTTGCAAATTAATCCTTTACTCAGTTTCTTTTTGGATAACCTGAAAAAGCTCCATATTACTTCACTTATAAGAATAGTAAATAAAAGTATTAAGAAGGTTACTTTTGTCACATGCTGTGGCATTTTATGATATTCCTAGTTTGATCATGCATGAGTGACTTATATGGATGATTTATAATGAGGAATATTTTTCTTACTTAAACACTCTATTCTTACAGGGAAAGAGTAAGCTATGGTTCTATTTGTAAACAACTGAAGCATAATATCTGCAATACATCATGTAAAGGTATAATCACTGTCAAAGTGCCAAGGTATCATCACAGGAAGTGACTGCTATAATTGACAGATATGGTGATCAGGTTCCAGAACCATTTGCTAGTTGCATATTCATGATTTTACTTTGTAATATTCTACAGTTACTCTGAGAGTTATTCTAAACAGATATTTTAATATCACAAGACTGACACTATGTATTCTGAAATTTGCAAGTCTAATTTTTAACACATATCTTTCTGCTTTGTCTTGAAATGTCTAACTCATGAAATAGGAACTTAGCTATTCGTCTGAATAACAGGTTGCACATTTACGCCATTGTCAAAGTGCAGTCAGGTGAATTCATCCCTTTCTGAATTCGTCTTTAAATTTTTTTTACAACTTTAAAGTAAGCATTGGCAGTCAGTTAAAACTAACTAAATGCTATGGTTCTCTTTATATGACCAATTGTTTAGTCTTTCACTGAAAGCTATTTATACAGTAGTGAATAAAATTATTTTAAATATTATTCTTCAGTGGAGTAAAGTCTTCCAAAGTATTTTTAATATATGTGTCATGTTGTATTTCCCCCATCTTGATAAACTGATTGTGTAATTTATTGAAAAAAATCTACAAATTTCCCTCAAATAATGTAGAATGCTTATTTATAAAATTTAAATATATCAAGTTTTACATGAAATCAATGCAAATAGTATAGAGAATAAAATATGTAGGATGTGTCCTAATACTGAAATTTTGGTTTAATTGATTTTATTCATTATGGTAGGAAAAAATGACTGGTTTTATGAAGAAATCTATAAATTGTACTGCAAACCTTTTCACTAAGCTGAAACAGAGGCTAAGAGGAGATACATAAAGTCAAGAAAACATTCAAAGTAAAGGAGAATTAGTTACTTTTATTAAAAAATTAATACATATTCAAATATTTTTGTATGTAATACAAGAAAGTCTAGATTGATCAATACATTTTAAATGGCATGGAAATTAGAACAGACACATAATTCTATTAGTTTCAAAATTTAATGTAATATGTTTCAAGTGTTTTAATTAATATTATACATTTAAAGAATATTTTAAAATTTAAAATAAATATTTATTATAGTGTAGTATATAAATACAAATATTTATTAAATAAATTTGTAATTAATAATTTATTAAAGTATTATAAACATGTATGTGTATGTTTGAATAGTATGTTTTTCCTAAAATCCATTCTTTAACATGAAAATCAAGGATTAATATATGTGTCATGTAAAATTATATCCAGGGTATCTTAGAGAAGAAATAATGATACTTCTCTAGGTCATTTGTCCGTAAGAGCTCTAGTTTTAAACCAAGTCTATAGGCAGTTCTGTCTGGTAGTTTAGCAATACCATGTTGGTAGAAACAATTATGGGTGACTTGTGCTAATCATAATGAAACTAGAGGGATAATCCTGAAACCTAAATTATAGTTCAATTTCTATAATTACCATTAATGTCCCCTGTTAAATATACATAATATATTTTAATGCACATAGTTTTCCTTCATAGCTTTTTGCAGATGTTACTTTCTTATTTTTATATGACATATGCACCTGAAGACAACCTTAATGATTTCAAATGCATGAACTCCATTCTGTATTAGAAACAGTATTTCCAATAAGTTAATGAAACAAAGGAAAATACAAAAAATTACCTACAAACACAATCTAATATCATTAGAAGGATATTTTCTTTTTCATTTTCCAACTAAAACCTATTGTCATTTATTGCACTTTTATTTACCCTAAACACAATTACTACATCCCCTTTGCATGTCCAGCTTTGTTTTGGGTACTGAAAATTAAAAAAAAAAAATGGTAAAGTACTTGACCTTGAAGAGCTATGGTCTCTGTGAAGGTATTAGATAAGGTAGATAATCACAGGGATCTCCCTCCATCCATTTCAACAAGTAATTATTGAGTTCCTTTGTATGACAGGAAAATTGAAGGCATTTTGGATAAAGTATTTAATAAAACAGACAAAATTCTCACCCTTCTAGAGCTTATATTTTGATAAAGCTGACTGGTAAAAAGTATCAAAGTAAGCATGTAGTGTAGTGGATTGATGAGATTTTTGTCCTTAATTAATTACCTCACTATTTCCAAGCTTCCTGGCAGTACGGCTTTGCACAGACCTTGAATCTGAGCTACTTTTTAAACTTGTTACAAAAAAAATAGAATATAATGGAGTGACAGTGTGTTTCATACTAATATTCTTTCACATTTCTACACTTTCTGAATGCTACCTCTCCCATCAGAACAAACTGAGTGCCATCCTGAACCAAGATGTTCCCATCACAGCCAATAGCAGACTTCAGATAAGTGAGTCTAAGCAAGTGGCTTTAGTTCAGTACTAATCAGCAGAACACTCAACTACCATACAATACAATTGCACTCTTGAGCATTTATCCCAGAAAAATCAAAACTATGTTCATAAGAGTTATATTCTTATGATCATAAACTAGAAACAACTCAGATGTCCTTCTATTGGTGAATAGTTCAATAAACTGCAGTATATTCATATATCCATACCATGGAATATCAAAAAGCAATGAAAGGAACAAACTATTGTCATAAGCAACAACATAGATGAATCTTAAGAGAATTATAAAGAGAGGAAAAGACAATAGGTTTTGTTTCTATAATATTCTTGAATGACAAAATTATTTAGATGGAGAACATATTATAAGCAGTGAAATTGGGAAGGGAAGTGATCATGGCCATAAAAGTGTGGCAGAAGGGATTTTATAACGATGAAATTGTTTTGTGTTTAGAAGGTAGATGTACAAACACAAACTTGATTGTGTGATAAAATTGCATAGAAGTACAAACACACACACACACACATATATATATATATATATAAAGATTGCAAAATCTGAATAAAAGGGATGGATTATATCAGTATCAATTTCCTGGTTGTACTGTTGTGCTGTAGTTACCATTGGAGGAAACTGACTAAACTATACTAGGAATAACTCTGTGTTATTTCTTATGCTTATATGCAGATCTACAATTTCCTCAAAATAAATATTTTAAGTAATAGTGAAATATATAATTATTATTTTTACATACTTACATCTTCACCATCTTTACATACTTACGAATTAGAAAAATTAACATATGTCCACAGAAAAATCTGTACAGAAATGTGAATATTATTATTGATTAGAGTGAAAACCTCAAATAACCTTAAGTACCCATCAACATATAAATGAATAAACAAATTGTGGTATATCCATACAATGAAATTCTATTTGGCAATGAAAAGAACAAACAACTGGTATACACAAAAACATAGATGAATTTTAAAAATGTGTTCAGTTGTAAGAGCCAGATGCGTAAGAGCAATTATTGCATGAGACCATTAATATGCATTTCCATAATAGGGAAAAAAATAAATATTTGCAGAAAGTAGATCAGTAAGCCTGGTACCAATGTGGGGTTTTGAATGCCTGGTATCAGACAGAAACTTTTTAAGAAATGATGAAAATATTCAATATTTTGATTGTAGTGATAGTTACATGTTTCTTTACAGTAACAAAATTTATGAACTATAGAATTAAAATTACGTACTTTATTTTATGAAGGATACCTTTAAAAAGATCATTTAAAAGAAAACATGCTTTAGTGTGAGATAAACACTATGAAGTGATGTACTTATTTCATGTAAAATTGCTTGAGAATATGTCTCAGATAATGTGACATTTGATCAGAGACATGAAATAAGTGAGAGTGGGAGAGATTAACTCAAATAAAAAATGTCCAATATGGCAAGAACAGAAAAATATATATACACTAAGATCTACCTTAGTGTATTCAGTTACCTATGAGGCCAGTGGAATTGGAGTAATAACCTCAGTGACTGGTAAGAAACAGGGTCACATATGTAAGTGCTAGATAAATATGGGGTAAGGGGTACAGATCATTCAATATCATTTAGGCTATTACCCTGAATAAAATGATCAGCCATTGGAGAGCAGAAGAATTACATGACCTAACTATGTTTTAACGAGATTACTTTACCTATACTGTATGAAAAATAATGTCAGGTCATATAATATAGAAAATCACATTTTCTTTCTGAAAGTTTTTAAATTTTATTTTCATGTAAATTGTATTTGTTCAAGTCACAAGAATTAGCTTGACACTTAGGATGTTCTCTTGTGAGCATGTTTCAGAGCCTATCCATCTACTAAAATAAAATAGATTCTGTCAATTTTTCTATTTCCTGAAAGTTTAAAGATAAGAATTTATTTTTAAATATTCCAAAAATAATAAAATAATTATTAAAAACTTTCCATAAAAACATCCAAGTAACTGCATCATGATGATAAAAGTGCACAATACCCAAAATGACTTTGAAATAATTACATGTGATACATATTTGAGAGAATTTGGTTAATGCTCCTAAAAATGACTTTTTGTTTTGCATGTGAAAATATAGCACAGACCCAAGAACAGCCACATGGTGCTATCAGAGAACATAAGTCACAAAGAACTTGATGAACAGAACTGTATCAAGTCAATACAAATCAGTTAATTTTGCTAATGACTGCCATGCATGGTAAAAATAGACAGCAAGCTTCCTTCTGGTGGAATTAACAATCACCTAATATAAAGCATAGAAATTTATAGTTCATAGAAAATGGGAAAAGAACAAGAGTAGTAGCAATGAGGAGTTGGAGGAGGCATCAGTAACATGGAGACTGGCATTGTGATGGAGGAAAACATTGAAAAATTAACAACTCACTACACCTATCCCAGGAGGGTACAAAATCAGGTCATAACAATCCCAAATACCTTTCTGGGAAAACAGTCAACCTATTGACAACTGTTCCAGGAAACTGTTAATCAGGTAGTTGTTAAAGTCAGTTTACAATATTCAGTCTTGCTTTAACAGCCCTAGTTTTAATTCTATCTCATGAACATTCAGATTCTTCCTTTTGAAAACCACCCAAACAAATACCTTTGATGTTATTTTTTTATTTATAATTTTAATTTGTGTTTACATAGATTCAAGTGTCCCACCGAATATATCTTCCCCACCCCCTTATTGGTGTTATTTTCAAGAAAAAGAAAACTGTTTGTCTGAATGGAAAGTATTTTTCCCTCTTCCTTTTTCATTTAACGTTGACATTGATATAAGTATCCATAATTAAAATACCTAATGCAGTTTGAAATTTACTGACTCCAAGACACTTTCCTGGAACCCTCAGATTAGATGATTCCTCTTGTTACACACCTTTAGAACGCCTTATATTCATCCTTAGAGAACTGAAATTTATTCAATGATCAATAAATAATTTTTTTTTGTATTTTTCTGAAGTGAGAAAGGGGGGAGGGGGAGGCAAAGACAGACTCCTATATGCACCCTACTGGGATCCACCTGGCATGCCCACCAGGAGTCGATGCTTGGCCCCTCTGGGGCATTGCTCTGTTGTAACTGGAGCCATTCTAGCACCTGAGGTGGAGGCCATGGAGCCATCCTCAGTGCCCGGGCCAACTTTGCTCCAATGGCTGTGGGAGGGGAAGAGAGAGATAGAGAGAAAGAAGAGAATAAATTATTTTTGAGTGCCACTTGACTAGAATAGAGGGAACATAAGTATATTAAGTGAAAATGTCAGTGAATTACACCAGGGCCAAGTAAGGTAAAGCCTTAAAGCAATGATAATAGTGTATTTTATTCTGATTATTATTAAAAGTCCCAAGAGGATTTTGAAAGGGATTGGGACATAATATGTTCACTGTATTTCATGTGTGTGGTCACAGGAATATGAGCAAGATGAGGGTAAGAACCATGTTTATCTCATTTCCCTTTGTATATCTAATTATTGATTTAGTTCCTGACTCAGAGTTAGCCCACAATGAGCATTATTTGGCCAAATGGCAATCAATCAATAAAATTTTCCTTGCCTCCTTTCAACATATCTTCCTAGGTTCCTATCCTCCACCTTTCTCCCTTCCTTCTTTCCTCCCTTCCTCCCTCCCTTCCTGCCTTCCTTGTCTTTCTTCTTTATATACTTCTTTCCTTCCTTCCACTCTATTAGAAATATAGATGCTATGAACACTTAAAATCAACTATCTAAGCAATTAGAGAATGCAGAGGTGTCTGTAGGATAGAAGCATACTAATCTAAACATAAGAAAAGATTCATCTTATCTATGGCCAAGAAATCAGCTCTCATCTGATTACTGTTCATAAGCATGGCTTGCCAAATTAAAGGTTATGAATTGGCCAGAGGAAGTACTGAAGAAACCAGATTTAGAATATTCTTTTCTATTCTTTTGATCTGCTTCCAAACAGTTAGTAAAATCTACATTTCAATTGATTGGCTTCTTAAGAATTTTTATGTTATCTGATGAAACTATACACTATACAGCCCTTGTAAAAATTGCCAAGATCATCATGTACCAAGTATGAGGATAAAGTTACTACTTATCAATTCCAATTTATCTTGCCAAAAATAGACATAAAGTCTTTCTTTATATTCAAGTTTTATTAACAGCCACTGAGTGGTTATTATATGCCAATTAGGTTGATCATTGTTTGCATATTATTTCTCTTAATTCCCAATTCACCCTACTAATAAGATTTAAATCTTTACTTTGCCAACTGTACAAAATCAGATGTAGAATGTTTAACAAAATAAGTTCTAAAAAGATGTCTGTAATAAGCTAGAATGAAAAAACAAAGCATATATATATTCCTCCCCCCAGGGAAAATACAGTTACATATCAGAAGAGAAAGGTGTAATTGGGCTTGAAGTTCAACTTCTCTGAGTTTAGCTGACATAGATTTGACTCTGGAACCGCATAAATATTTTAATTTAATAACAAAATTAAATATACACAAAAATCTAAAACATAAAAGTATATGAAATAAATAAGCCTATCTCTAAAGTTTGTGGCATTACCACAAGGAGAAGTTATTTCAAAATTTTATTTTTATTTCCAACCACCTTCCCCTCTGACAGCTGTCAGTCTCTTCATTATATCTATGATTCTGTTTCTATTTTTTGTTGTTTTTGTTAGTTTATTTGGTTCATTAGATTCCCCATATAAGTGAAATCATATGGTACTTGTCTTTCTCTGACTGGCTTATTTCATTTAGCATAATACTCTCCAGGCCCATCCATGCTGTTGAAAAGGTAAGATTATCTTCTTTTTTACTGCTGAGTATTATTCCATTATGTAAATGTACCACAGCTTTTTTTATCCATTCAATTACTGATAGACACTTCGGCTGCCTTTATATCTTGGCTATTGTAAATAATTGTGCAAAGAATATAAGGGTGTGTATATTCTTTCAAATTATCATTTCAGGGTTCTTAAGATATATTTTCCAAAATGAAATTTCTGGGTCAAAGAAAGTTCTATTTTTAATTATTTGAAGTAACTCCATACCTTTTTTTTTCAGTGGCTGCACCAAATTGCATTTCAACCGAGTACACAAGAATTCCATTTTTTCTGCATCCTCTCTAACACTTGTTGTTTGTGGATTTATTGATGATAGGCATTCTGTCAGATGTGATATAATATCTCATTGTGGTTTTAATTTGCATTTCTCTGATGATTATTGACATTGAACATCTTTCCATACGTCTATTGGCCATTTGTATGACCTCTTTGAAGAAGTGGCTATTCAGGATGTTGCCCACTTCTAAATTGAATTGTTTGTTATTTTGATGTTAAATTAAGTAAGTTCTTCATAAATTTTTGATAGTAACCCCTTATCAGTTATATCATGGCAAATATGCTCTCCCATTTAGTAGGTTGAGTTGTCTTTTTATTTTGCTAATGGTTTCCTTTAATGTACAAAACCTTTTTAATTTGACGTAGCCTGATTTGTTTATTTTTCTTTTGTTTCCCTTGCCCAGCATGATATATCAGAAAATATATTGCTATGAGAAATGTTCTTATTGCCTATATTCTCTTCCAAGATTATTATGGTTTTAAGTCAAACATTTAAGTATTTAATCCCTTTTGAGTTTATTCTTGTGCATGGTGTAAAAAGGTGCCCTAGTTTCATTTTATTTTTTCATGTATTTATCCAATTTCCCCAATACCATTACTGAATAGACTCTCTTTATTTTTTTTTAATTTTTTAATTTTTATTTTATTCATTTTAGAGAGGAGACACACAGAGAGAGAGAGGGAGAGAGAGAGAGAGAGAAAGGGGGGAGGAGCTGGAAGCATCAACTCCCATATGTGCCTTGACCAGACCAGTGCAGGGTTTTGAACTGGCAACCTCAGTGTTCCCAGGTCGACGCTTTATCCACTGCACCACCACAGGTCAGGCTAGACTCTCTTTATTCAAATGACTTTAAGATATAGTAATCTGACTGTACAGTCTGGGAATGGAAATGATAGAATAAAAACTCTTAATTTCCTTTTAGTAATTATATTAAAGGGGGTGTTGTTAGCATTATTCTAAGACTGTTTTGTATATAGGGTAGAATAAAATGAATTAATAATTACATTATGTTGCTGGGTTCTCAGATTTCTTAGCTTGGAAAAGGGAATATGCAAGATTGTGAGATTAATTGAAAGTTCATATCCTGACCTGTGGTGGAGCAATGAATAAAATGTTGACCTGGAACACTGAAGTTGCCAGTTCAAAAACCTGGGCTTGCGTGGTCAAAGCACATATGGGAGTTTATGCTTCCTATCCCTTCCCCTTTCTCTCTCCCTCTCTATCTCTCTCTCTCAAAATGAATAGGTAACATAATTTTAAAAAATAATGTTTGTGTTCTTTATTGGAATTGGAATTATCAATATGAGTTTAGGTTTTTAAAAGCAAACCAAAAAGTTACCTATTAATTATGACCAGAGAAAATAAGTGAAACCCAAACTACTTTTGGCCTATAGTAAAAATGTTTAATAAAAGCAATAATTGTTCTCTAGATTTTGAGTTGTTGCACTAAAATATTTTACTGACAAAGAGGAGCTAAGATGCAGACACAATCAGCTGCTCAAAACACATCATTAATGCTTAAACTCTTTGACTCAATGTTCTCTAACATGCAATGCAGTAGTAATACGAAACAAGCAGCAATGGTAATGGAAAGAGTAGATTCTCCCTTGCTTATCTAGTCAGGACTGGAAAATCAATAAGGTTTATCAGAAAAATATTATAATTACCAATAATTTATATTTCCAATTACATATAGTTATTTTGAAAGAGCTGTTAGCAAATAGTCAACTTAATTTCACTTTCAACTTTAATTCTTCTGCTTACTGTCTGATCAGAGTGAAAATGTAGAGTTTTATGTCTTAATTAAAGTCTGCAAAACAGATTAAAAATCATTAGATAATTGCTTTCTAGTTAAAGCATTTCAAACTTCATGTCAGACCATACAATGAGCATCAGATGATGTCAGTGTCTTCAAATCACATCTTTCTTGTTCCTGTTGTGCTTCAATACCCTGGCTGCAATCTTACCTAACTTTATTGTCTTGTTTCTGAAATCTTAATCTGAATTTTGCCCTTATTCATTGAATTTAGTATGACATGTGATGCTTTTGATAGCTTGATTCTCAGCTATTAATTTGAATTATTCTACATATTATTTGAACTTCCAGTGTTTATTATTTCTTGTGGACATATATATAATTTTAACTGCACCAATTCTGTCAGTTAACCCAAATCGTATTATTTTTTTAATTTACTGATTTTTAGAAAAAGAAGAAGGAGAGAGAGAAACATTAATTTGTTGTTCCACTTATTTATGCATGCATTGGTTAATTATCAGTTTAAGTGTGAGGAGAGGAGATGGAGAAACAGATTCCTGCTTACACCCCGTCTAGAATCTACCCAGGAATCCCGATCTCAGGGTGATGTTCAAACCAATTGAGCCACTGGCTGCAAAAGGAGAAAAGAGAAAAGGGATAGAAGGTGGTGATGAGAAACAGATGTTCATTTTTTTTTATGTGTGCCTTGGCTGGAGATTAAACTGGGGATATCTGCATGCCAAGCTGATCTTCTGTTCACTGAGCAACCTGCCAGGTCACATTGGTTAATTTTTTTAAAAAATTATTAATTGATTTTAGACAGAGACAGAGAGGAAAAGAAACATTGACCTGTTGCTCCACTCATCAATGCATTCATTGGTTGATTCTTATATATGTCCTGATGAGGGATTGAACCCACAACCTTGGAGTATTGGGAGGACACTCTAACCAACTGAGCTACCTGGCATGGTCCTGGTTGATTCTTCTTTTCCTTCTCCTTCTATTCTTGTTCTTCTTCCTTCTCCTTCTCCTCTTTCTCCTTCTTCCCCTTCTTAGAGAGAGAGAGAAAAGAAAGGGGAGAGAGTGAGAGAGAATCATCAACTTGTTGTTTTACTTATTTATTCATTGGTTGATTCATGTGCCCTGACCGGAGATTGAACTCGCAACCTTGGTATGTCAGGAGGATGCTCTAACCAACTGAACTACTGAGCCAGGGCTGGTTGGTTCTTGCATTTGCCCTGATCAGAGATCAAACCCACTACCTTGGTATATCAAGACATGCTCCAACTAACTGAGCTATACAACCAGGATCTAATCCAAAAATTTTAATGTCTGTTTTCTTTGAGATAATTTAAAAGTGTCTGCATTAGAATTTTTTGAATGGCAGATGGGTTTGTTAGTGTGAAAGTATGCATGCATGTGTATGCATGCATGTGAATGCAGGTTCTGTATATGAGAGAATAGAGGGAGAGGTTTACACTAGAAATATGTTGACATGAATTCCAGCCTTGATGCTATTCATAATTTCTTGATATATTTTTGAGCAAGTCAGTGGCTTTTTATTTTGTTTTTTACTTTTTAAATGTTTACTATGTACTAAGGACAGGGTGAGAATGATGATCAGAATGGCTAACACATAGCATTTTCTCTTCAAAATTTACGGTTAACAGAGTCTGGTGGAGAAAAAGTCATATAAATTGAATCATGATGAGCATTAGAGTTTATTTAGTTCTCATAATGTAACATATACTATAACCTGTAGTCACAATATAATTTAAATATCGTAAGAACCCATTCAGATTTTGCTATCGCTATTCACATATTGTAGACAAAAAGACTGAAATGACTTCCCCAAATCACATGACTAACAAGTGTTGAAGTTAAAATTCAAGATTCACTGACACCAAACCTCCACTTATTTTTTTAAGAGTTTATTTAGACAATTAATTTTAATGGGGTGATATTAGAGCACATAGATTTAGAGAAAATATCTCCACACCATTTTGACATTCGATTATGTTTTATACCCATCACCCAAAGTCAAATCATCCTCCTTCACCTTTCATTTGGTTTTCTTTATTCCTCTCCCCTCCCCCCACCTCTTCCCTCTCCTCCTTTTTCCTCCTTTGGTAACGACTGCACTTATCTATGTCTATGAGTCTCAGTTTTGTGTTCCACCTATGTATGGAATTATAGTTTAGTTTTTTCTGATTTACTTATTTTACTCATTATAACATTATCAAGGTCCATCCACATTGTCATAAATGATCCTATTTCATCATTTCTTATGGCTGTTTACTATTCCATAGAAAATAAGTACCACATCTTCTTTATCCAATCTTCTGTTGAAGGGCTTTTTGGTTGTTTTCATGTCTTGGCCACCAGGAACAATGCTGCTATGAACATGGGGTCATGTGTCTTTACGTACCAATGATTTTGAGTTTTGGGGGTATATACCCAGTAGAGGAATTACTGGGTGATATGGTAGTTCTATTGTTAATTTTTTGAGAAAAGACCATACTTTCTTCCATAATGGTTGTACTACTTTACATTTTAACCAACAGTGAATGAGTGTTCCCTTTTCTCCACAGCCTCTCCAAAACTTGTTGTTTCCTGTCTTGTTGATACAAGCTAATCTAAACAGTGTGAGATGGTATCTCATTGTAGTTTTGATTTTTATTTCTCTAATAGCTAGTGAAGATGAGCATATTTTCACATATCTATTGGCCATTTGTATTTTTTCTTGAAAGAAGTATCTGTTCATGTTCTCTTCCCATTCTTTATTGGATTATTTGCTTGTTTGTTGTTAAGTTTTATGAGTTCTTTATATATTTTGAAAAGTGCCCCCTTATCTGAGCTGTAGTTTGAAAATATCATCTCCCATTTAGTTGGCTGTCTGTTTTGTTGTCAGGTTTTTGTTTGTTTGTTTGTTTGCTGTGCAGAAGCTTCTTAATGTGATGTAGTCCCATTCATTTATCTTTGCCTTTACTTCCCTTGCTTATGCAGTCAAATTCATAAAATGTTCTCTATGGTCAAGGTCCATGAGTTTAGTACCTATGTTTTCTCCTATGTATTCTATTGTTTCAGATTTTATATTTAAGTCTTTGATAAATTTAGAATTAATTTTTGTGCAAGGAGCCAAACCGTAGTTGAGTTTCATTCACTTGCACATGGCTTTCCAGTTTTCTTAGTACCATTTATTGAAGAGGCTTTCTTTTTTCTCCATTGTGTTTTTGGCTTCCTTATTAAAGAAAATTTGACCATATATATGTGGTTTTATTTCTGGGCTTTCTATTCTGTTCCACTGGCTTGAATGTCTATTTTTATGTCAATACCATGCTCTTTTAATTATCATGGCTCTATAATATAATTTGAAGTCAGGTATTGCAATGCCCCAGCTTTGTTCTTTTTCCTTAGAATTACTTTGGCTATTTGGGATTTTTTATAGTTTTATATAAACCTGATAATTTTTTGTTTCATTTCTTTAAAAAATCACATTGTTATTTTGATTGGAATTGCATTAAATTTGTATATTGCTTTAGATAATATGGTCATTTTAATTATATTTATTCTTCCTATCCAAGTACAAGGAATACTTTTTCATTTCATTGTCTTTTTTGATTTTCTTTAACAATGCTTTGTAGTTTTCATTATATAGGTCCTTTACATTCTTTGTTATGCTTATTTCTAGGTATTTTACATTGTTTGTTGCAACCATAAAAGGGATTATTTCTTTGAGTTAATTTTTTGAAGTTTCATTGTTGGCATATAAGAAATCAATTGATACTGTATGTTAATTTTTTATCCTGCAACCTTACTACATTGGTTTATTATTTCTAATAATCTTTCTGTAGAGTCTTTGGAGTTTTTTATATTCAGGATCATGTCATCTGCAAAAAATGTAACCTTTACTTCTTCTTTCCTAATATGAATGTGTTTTATTTCTTTTTCTTGTCTGATTGCTCTGGCTCGAACTTCCAGCACTATGTTAAATATGAGTGGAGAGAGTGGGCAACCTTGTCATGTTCCTGATTTTAGAGAAAAAGTCCTTAGTATTTTGCCATTTAATATGATTTTAGCTGATGGTCTGTCATAAGTGGCCTTTATTATGTTGAGATATTTTCCTTCTATACACATTTTGTTAAGTGTTTTAAACATAAAATTATGTTGTATTTTATCGAATACCTTTTCTACATCTATTGATAGGATCATATGTTTTTTGTTCTTTGTTTTGTTGATATGGTGTATTACATTAATTGTTTTACATATGTTGAACTATCCTTGTGATTCCAGGATAAATCCCACTTGATCATGGTAAATTATTTTTTTGACATGCTGTTGTATTTGATTTGCTAGTATTTTGTTTAAGATTTTTGTATCTGCATTCATTAGATATATTGGTCTGTAGTTTTCTTTTTTTGTGTTGTCTTTGCCAGGTTTTGGTATGAGGGTTATGCTGGCCTTATAAAATGTGTTTGAAAGTATTGCTTTTTCAATTTTTTGGAAGACCTTGAATAGAATAGGAACCAAATCTTCTTTGAATGTTTGATAGAATTCACTGGTATAGCCGTCCTGCCCTGGACTTTTATTTTGGGGGAAGTCTTTGATGGTTGTTTCTATATTTCCCTGTTTGTGGTTCCATTTAGGCTATCTACTTCTTCTTGACTCAGTCTAGAAAGATTATATTGTTCTAGAAATTTATCCATGTCTTCTGGATTGCTAAATTTGGTGGTATATATTTTTCTTAGTATTCTACAATAATTCTTTGTATATCTATGATATCTGTGATGATTTCTACTTTTACATTTTAGATTTTGTTTATATGAGTCCTTTCTCTTTTTTCCTAAGTAAGTTTTGCCAAGGGTTTGTCTATTTTGTTGATCTTTTCAAAGAATTAGTTCCTTGTTTTATTGTTTCCTCCTATAGTTTTTCTGTTTTTTATTTTACTTATTTCTGCTCTATTTTTTATTAATTACTTTCTTTTGCTGGTTTTGGGTTGCCTTTGTTTTTTTTTTCTAGTTCCTTAAGATGTGATGTGGTGTACTTGGGATTTCTCTTATTTGTTCACATAAGCCTGTCGTGATATAAACTTTCCTGTTATTACTGCTTTTGTTGCATCCCAGAGATTCTGATATGTCATGTTGTCTTTTTGTTTTTCTGTATATATCTTTTGATCCTTGCTTTTATTTCTTCTTTAACCCACTCATTTTTTAGAAGTATGTAGTTTAATTTCCACATTTTTGTGGATTTATTTACTTCTTTTTTGCTATTGAATTCTAGTTTCAAAGCCTTATATTCAGAGAATATGCTTGGTATAATTTTAATCTTTTTGACTTTGTTGGTGTTGGTTTTGTTGTCCAGCATATGGTCTATTCTTGAGAATGTTCCATGTACACTGGAGAAAAATGTATACTCTGGCACTTTGGGATGAAATGTTCTCTAGATGTCTATCATATTCAATTGTTCTAGTGTTTTGTTTAAGGGCTATATTTCTTTATGGATTTTATATTTAGATGAATGATCTAGAGCTTTTAGTGGTGTATTGAGGACTCCAGGTATAATTGTATTTTTGTCAGTTTTTATTTTTAGATCAGTTAGTAGATGTCTTACAACATCACATCCTAAGGAAATAGAAAAAAAAAAGGTAGGTGCTCCTTGGTTTGGTGTATATATAATAAGAAGTATCTACATACCAACTGAAGTTGTACTATTTTGATTTTAAATAGATTACAAACTTAAGTATGCCTTTTGGAATCCCTAAAGAAACTGATAAATAATGAGGCAAATAAATGGGGGAGGGGGAGTATAGAAAGGAGGAGGCATCATTTCTATCTTAAGATTTTATGTTAAATAAAGAAAATATGGTAAAATACTAAAAGGTATTACAACTTGGAAGTGAGTATATGTTGTGTATTGTCCCTAGAAATTTTTATGCTTAAAATATCTTCTAATACATATTAATTTAAAAATAAATACAAAAAGGATTTATATGATATGTTCCTATTTGAAATAAAGATGAAATTTTTACTTTATTTAAAATATATAAATATTTAAAAGGATCCAGTTCTAGAAATGCCATGTAGACCCCTAGTTTGCAATCATAAAAATTGGCCTATGAAATATACATTTTTTCTACTATAATAAACATTTACTCTTTTATAATTATAAATATAATACATATCTACTGTAGAAAAATACACCAAAAAAGTATAAAAAAGGAAAACAATCAACTATCAACTCTATTCTTACCATTTAAAAAAATTCTCATTATATATTAGATAATTTCTTTTCAAACATTTTTTCAATATTTGTTTATATAATTAATATCACTGTAATAAGAATTTTTGTATTTTTTATTTTAGCTCAACTATTAAGTCATTCATTACCTTTTCTTCCATGATTTAAAGTATTTGTAATCAAGCAATTAAGAGATCAGATATCACAAAATATAAAAATTACGGATTGATTTAGGTAATACATTTCAATTTTCTAAATTATAATTTATATAAAGTTTGCTTATAAAACCACAAAATCTTTAATAATGTGAATTATTTGAAATTTTACGTAGACCATGTTTGAGATTCTTTGCTCTTGGTTATCAAATTAATCTACAGTTTTCTTCTTATCAAAGTTGGGGGTATTTAAATAACAGTCAGTCAACTTTCAATAGTAATTGTGTACTTGCTGCCTGGGAGACACTTTACTAAATATAAAGTTTGACTATTTGCTGAAAACTTACCTTTTGTTAAACATGAAGTATGACCTTTAAAATTCAGCAAAATACATCACATGTGGTATTACAGAGAGTGCTTTTTTATTAACAAAAGTTAATAAGAAACTGCAGTTCTTCAAGTTCTTTCCTCCATGCCTCTGGAATTTTTAAATTTCTTTTTATTTTATTTTATTTATTTTAGAGAGGAGACACAGAGTGAGAGAGAGAGAGAGAGAGAGAGAGAGAGAGAGAGAGAGAAAGAGAGAAAGGGGGGAGGAGCTGGAAGCATCAACTCCCATGTGTGCCTTGACCAGACCAGTACAGGGTTTTGAACTGGCGACCTCAGTGTTCCCAGGTCGACGCTTTATCCACTGCGCCACCACAGGTCAGGGCTGCCTCTGGAATTTTATAATATTTACAAATAAAGTTGTCATGACTACTAAGCAACAAAAAATTGAGGAATATGGTGTATATATATATATCAAATGAAATTTAAGTGGGGTCTATTCCATGAAATGAGAACATGAAAATTTCCAGAAGTCAATCACAGCATAAACAATTATTAAACTGTAGAAGCAGTAACTGCAATAGAGAGAAAATTTAACATAATAGAAAAGGGCATATCTTCTAAAATCTGATTGCTTGAGATTAAATATAAATTGCATGATTGAATAGTTGTAATTTTTCACAAGTTAATTAAACTCTCTGAGACTCTTTGTTTTTCTGTAAAGTGGAGATACATCTAAGATTATGTTCAGAATTATATAAATTAATCAACATAAATATGCATATATACATAAATCTTTTAAGATAGCATCTGGCCAAAGTAAGCATGAAGTAATGTTTGGTGGTGGTAGAAATAGTAAGAGTAGTGGTAGTTTTCATACATTGCTAATAGACCTCAGAGTTAGACACATGCCTTGCTTTTTTGTGAATTACTCAGAACATTTTTGCCTATTAATAACTTGGAATTATTAAATGAGAAAATACATGATGAATTCTTGGAACACAGAAAACTGTAACTGCCAGTATTATCACTATTACCATTATTATCATTATTAATCAACAAGAACTAGACTCCAATACTAAGACATTTAATTTTCTTAGAAAAAAATTAGAAACTAAATAATGAATCATTAAGTGGAACAAAAATCACAAAATAATTTACTTTTCTTTAAGAACAGAAATTGTTTTTGGTAGCATATTTCCTACTGGCAGGTTGAAAAACATAAAATCAACTTTGGCTATAGAACTTATAGAACAATATTTACATTCTATTACATATTGTTCTACAAAATTTTTAAGTGTATCTAATTCTACCCAGAGAAAGCAGAAAACCATGAAATAGAACTTCTATTCAAAGTGATGTGCAGAAGACTTACTGTACTGAAAGCATTCAACCTAGGAGCTTATTTTATCTCCAACTCACAGGAAATTTTATTAGCATCTTGACAGATTCAAAAGAGAATTGTATTGTAATTAGTAGCCCTGAGTTTTAGTGTTAATTTTTTAAAGTATTAATCTGAACATGGGCAGCTATTAACTCTTTTAAACTCTTGTTTCTTCATCTAGTACCTATTTTTTTAATTTTATTTTTTTAATTTTAGAGAGGAGACACAGTGTGTGTGTGTGTGAGAGAGAGAGAGAGAGAGAGAGAGAGAGAGAGAGAGAGAAAGTGAGGAGGAGCTGGAAGCATCAACTCCCATATGTGCCTTGACCAGACCAGTGCAAGGTTTTGAACTGGCAACCTCAGTGTTCCCAGGTCGACGCTTTATCCACTGTGCCACCACAGGTCAGGCCATCTAGTACCTATTTTATAAGACTCTAGAAGAAATAGTGTAATGATATAAGGTAATACTTTGGCCATAGTAATTACACAAAACAAATCCATTCATGTATATATGCATTCATTCATTTATTTAATGTGTACTTTAAAATTTTTCTTTGTTTCATAGTGAACTTGAACAGCCTATATAAATTGAAACTAAAAATAAGATATCAAGTTTGGAGAATTAAAACTATAGATTAGGAAATGTAGGACATATTGGGGAGAGATGAGCAATATACCTTTGAACAGGCCTGAACAACTTATGGCTTGACCAGGGAGTTGTGCAGTGGATAGAGCATTGGACTGGGATGTGGAGGACCCAGGTTCAAGATCCCGAGGTCGCCAGCTTGAGCGCAGGCTCATCTGGTTTGAGCAAGGTTCACCAGCTTGAACCCAAGGTCGCTAGCTCGATTAAGCTGCTGTAGCTCCCCGGTAAAGGAACATATGAGAAAGCAATCAATGAACAACTAAGGAGCCGCTATGAAGAATTGATGTTTTGCATCTCTCTCCCTTCCTGTCTGTCTGTCCCTATCTGCCCCTCTATCTGACTCTCTCTGTCTCTGCCACAAAAAAAAAAAAAAGAAAAAAAAACTTATGTAAATCATACAGCTGAGTCATATATTTTGCTTCAATTTTTCTGAAAGTTGGAGTTAAAAAAGAAGCATATTTAGCTACCTGGTTATAATTAGTCATTCAGAGAATCCATATATTTTTTTTTCTTGCAGTTAGCTTTAAAAGGCTTTTCTTTACAGAGCCCATGAAAAAGGGCACTATGCTACTTAGGAGATAATGAGCAACACTTGACAACATACCACAAGAAAGTATCTTATAGTAATATTCCAAGAACTCTAATATCTCACTAAAATGCATGTTTTTAAAGAAAGTTCTGTAGGGCTTTCAGCTAGCTGGTCCAATTTTTTAGTTGGTATAACTTGATATAAAAATGAGTCATAGACTATCTACAGGATAGGTGACCTACATGTTCTTAAAATAATTCCTCACAATTATCACTTTTCCAGTTCAGTAAGAATTGAACCAGACACTTTGAGGTTTGTTACCTGAAATGGAAATTTATATCTGGAGTACAGAAAGTCTGATTTGTTATTATTTAGCAAAAGTCAAATACTTAAGATATCCAAGAATACAATGGAGTTTAGAAAACCTTACAAGACTTCTTATCTGGTTAGATACATGCCTTACAATAAGTTACTTAAAAACAAGGGCTAATTTTATAAGCTACAAATAAAATAAACATCAAATGTCTTTGAAGGTTCTTTATTGGAAAACCAGAGTATGAAATACAGTTGGTCATTAAGAGACTTAGTGTATATGTGTATGTGTGTTTATGTATGTGTATGTATGTACTATACTACTAACAAATTATTCTTCATGTATATATTACTTCTACACATACCACTGAAAATAAAAATGGATGCTTGCTCCTTTAGAAAAATCAACACTGGAGAAGGAAACAATAAAACCATGTTAGAGTTGTACATCTTCCACATGTATCTGTGTGACTTTGGATAAATCAATTACTTAAACATTAAACCTTAAAGTACTTAAACCAGGGTTGCCCACACTTTTTCAGCTTGCGAGTTACTTATAAGATGACCAAGTCAAAATGATCTACCTACAATAAAATTACAAAACATAAATTTATTTCTTCTATAATATCATTATTTGTTACTATTATTACTATTTAATATTGTGTATTCTTCTTTCACCTTTCTCCTTCTCAGCTCTCTTTTCAGAGGAAAGTCAATGTCATAGTTTTTATGAACAGTCCAAAAAAGCCGCTCCACATTTCCCTTCTTTGGAATAGCAATGGCTCACAGACAGATGAGGCAGACGCACTTAGAATATGACATAGTGAAAAAAATCCCCTCCCATTCTGTATGAAAGTGGTAGGTTTTAGGCTTCTTACTCGGATCAGCTACGGCACTCATTTATATACCCTTTATTGTATTTAGTTTAAATAAATTGAAGGCTAACTACACAGCAATGTAACTGAACAAGTTAGCGCGGTTTAACGCACATGCGTAGAGTGTCAAAAGTTCAAATGTCAAATTGGCTACCCTGTATGCCAATCAAAAGACAAATGTCTTTTTAATGTCATGTGATCTACCTACACTTCCTTTGCGATCGACCAGTAGATCGCGATCGACGAATGAGCACCCCTGACTTAAACCTTAGGTTTCTCATCAAAAAATTTAGGAATTTGGATTATGTTACACTTACAGTTGTTGTAGGTCCAAAAATGAGGTGCTAAAACCATGAACACTTAATATATGTATGTATGAATTCATATTAGGCTAAGTGCAGGGGGAGGAAATTAGATAATGATAGGTTTAGAACACAATATAATTTGAAGGAGTGTTTAAGAGACTTCCCTAAGATCTTAGTAAAGAGGCCAGTTTAAGTTACTATATAAAAAATATTTTATGGCCTGACCAGGCAGTGGTGCAGTGGATAGAGTGTTGGCCTTGGATGCTGAGGACCCATGTTTGAAACGATGAAGTCACCAGCTTGAGCACGGGCTCATCTAGCTTGAGCATTGGTTTACCAGCTTGAGTGCAGGGTAGCTGGCTTGAGTGTGTGATCATAGATATAACCCCATGGTTGCTGGCTTGAGCCCAAAGATTGCTGGCTTGAAGCCCAAGGTCACTGGCTTGATTTAGGAGTCACTAGCTCAGCTGGAATACCCTGGTCAAGGCACATTTCAGAAAGCAATCAATAAACAACTAAGGTGCCACAACAACAAGTTGATGCTTCTCATCTCTCTCCCTTTCTGTCTCTCTGTCTCTCTCTCGCATATATATATAATATTATATATATAGTATTATATATATTAATTCTAGATATAACACTGGAATACATATACATATATATTCTATGAATTCAATCTTGCAATTATGAGTAAAAATATCAAAATAATAATTGAGAATTATGATAATTATAGTTGTTTCAGACAGCTATTCCAATTGTTTTGAGCATCGTGTTTGATGAAGTCAAGGTTGTGGGTTTCATCTAAATATAGTAGTTAGTTTCAAAAAGAATACATTTTCCTTTCTGCCTGTTGATGGTCCTTGATTTAAGAGTAGCCCTTGCCAAGTCATACCAAAGACTGAACAAAATGTAATGAAATCAAGACAATCTATTTTAAGTCAGAAGAAATAATCTGTGAATATCAGTGCTTCCATAATGTAATATTGTTACCTGCATATCAGTTGGCTCAGCAGTAGAGCATCAGTCCAGCATGTGGAAGTTCCAGGTTCGATTCTGACCAGGGCACACAGGAGAAGCTCCCATCTGCTTTTCACCCTTCCTCCTCTCCTTCCTCTCTGTCTCTCTCTTTCTCTCCTGCAGCAAAGGCTTCATTGGAGACTTGGCCTGGGCCTGAAAATGGCTCCATGGTCTCCACTTCAGGTGTACAGTGGCTCTGGCCACAGTGGAGCACCGCCCCAGATGGGCAGATTATTCCCCCCCCCCCCCCGGTGGGCATGCCGGTGGATACTGGTCTGGCTTATGTGGGAGTCTGTCTGCTGCCTCCCCACTTCTAACATTGGAAAAACACAAAACAAAAACAAAAATGAAACAAAAAGAAAAAACAAAACTCAAGCCCTTCATGATAGAACCAAACAGTATCCAGACAACTCAGTTAAAGGAAATATAAGAATCAAAGGAATCACTTAGTGTGGTCAATGTCTAAGGGAGGTTGATAATTAGAAAAATAAAAAATAGAAACATACTGTATTAATATCTGTATTAATAATCTTGCTTTGATTATGATATCACTGGGGGCATATCCTTTATGAAACAAAGGGAAGAGGTTATTGTAGGGATACAATCAAATAATTAATTAGCAAATTGATATTAACTTTTTGTTTTAATTTTGACCACTAAAGCAAATTGAAGCATTCTAGGCCTGACCTGCTAATTAATTTCTTGGCCATTAGTCTTGGCCTCTAACACTGGGGTACATTTCTTTTTCATTTTCTGCTGCCTGAGGTTTTAGGACTGTTTGTATATATTTCTGAATTGCTTATTCCAAATATAAAATCTGCTTTTTGGTGCATGCCTCAGTTTTTATGCAATTTTAATTTATGTCTGTTACAGTTAATGACATGAATTGGTTTTTAAATTAGAGTTAAAGGGCAAAAACTCTTGAATTGAACATAACTACGGGACAATTAATGTTTTAAAACATCACTTTTACATAATTTTAGTTGTTTTTAAATGTAAAAAATTATTATCTGATAAAAAACACCCTCTTATTTTGTTTGAGAATTAATCATGGCTTCTTCTAGTAGGCATAAATGTAAGAATAGTCCTGACACTTTCTGTTATAAATGTGACTGTTACACACTTCAACATCAAAGGCACAATATTTCACCACTTGTGACATGTGCATATATTTCCTATTTTCAATTTCCCCTTGACGATCAGAACAAGAATTGAGCTCCTTATATTGTGTGTCATAATTGTGAGAAAATGCTTCATGACTGGACAAAAGAAAAACGCAAAGTAATTCCTTTTGGTATTCCCAGGGTTTGGCGTGAACCTAAGGACCACAGCAGTGACTGTTATTTCTGTCTGATCCATACAAAGGGCATGGGCAAGAAAAAAACGGCATATGATCACATATCCTAATATTCCTTCAGCAATACGACCTATCCCACACTCTGAGACACTCCCGGTTCCGGTTTTCAATGGTTTTATTTCTTCTAAGGACAAAGAAAGTGAACATGGTGATCAAATGTATTTTGATAAGATGTATAAGGAAATGGTTGTAGAATATGAAGGGTCTTCTGATGCCAAGCAGTCACTAACCCCTAAGCAGTTTAGCCAACCCAGATTGAATGACTTAGTAAGAGAATTGGGCCTATCATAGAAAGCAACTGAGTTATTAGCATCCAGGCTTCAAGAAAAGAATGTACTTCACCCGTCAGCTAAAGTATCCCATTTCAGAAAGAGTGAACACATCTTTGTGGACTTTATTTCTGAAGACAAACACTTTGTTTACATAGTCTTCACAGCCAGCTAGGTGTTACCACTTACAGTTCAAGAAAATGGCGGTTATTTCTTGACAGCTCTAAACTGAGTTTGAAATGTGTTCTCCTACACAACAGTAATGTTTATGCAGTGGTTCCAATTGGTTATTATTCATCTCATCTGTGAGAAGATCATAATGACATAAAAATTGTCCTCTAGTTTCTGAAGTATGAGGAGCATAACTGGATCATTTTTGTGGATCTTAAAATGGTAAATTTCCTGCTAGGACAACTGAGAGGTTTCACAAAGTATCCTTGCTTTCCATGTTTGTGGGACTGGCGAGCTCTGGAGAAACACTGATCACAGAAGGAGTGCCTGAAACTTGAAGCTCTGGAAATAGGGATGCAAAATATTGTGAATGAACCTGTAGTTAATCGAGACAGGATCATTTTTCCACCACTCACATCAAACTTGGCTTAATGAAGCAGTTTTTTTCAGGCTTTGAACAGAGAAAGTGAATGCTTTCAACAAATTATTTCTGCTTGTCCTGCCTTGTCTTTCAATAAGGTAAAAGCAGGTGTATTTAATGGACCTCAAATTCGAACCCTCATACGTGACAAAGAATTTTCCAGGAAGATGAATAAGGAGGAGAAAGCAGCATGGCAGTCTTTTGTGGCAGTTACTAAGAACTTCCTCAGTAACAAAAAAGCAGAAAACTATGAACTTCTGGTTCAAAGGATGCTTTTGGCTTTCCACAACATTGGATGTAACATGAGCATTAAGATTCACTTCCTGAGCAGTCACCTTGATAAGTTTCTGAAAAATCTCGGAGCTGTTAGTGGTGAGCAGACTACTGCTGGAGCATCAAATGAGATTGTTCTCAACAAGTACACAAATGTAAGAGCTTTAAACACAAATTTTTGCCTAGAATTTAAATAAGTTTTGTGCAAATTTTATTATTAAAATAAATGCTTTAATATGTTCTATTTCAAAATTGTAGACAAATCTGATGCAATTATATCTTTTAGTGTATTAATTATATAAATTATTATATTTTCACAAAGATGATACCCAAGAAGGCATTCTACTTCATTACATTAAACTATATGTTGAAAATTTTATAATAAGATAAGAACATAAATCTTGAATTGCAAATAAAACTGTAGCTTACAGAGAATAATTGTCAGATTTGAGATCAGCACACTCAAATTAGGTAAGAACAAGTGTTTTTGTGGATGCAACAAAAATTTTATTTCCCAGTGTATAATTTATAATCCACAAGACCTTCCTAAATCTGATCATGGTAATTCTCTGGTTAAAAAAGAAAATTGTAAGTAGCATTAGTTTGGACTTTTGGTTTTAGCTTCAAAAACCTTTGATTAAGTAATATATTAGGTGTCAATGTAAATAAATATCAATAAATAGAAACTGAACTATTTTAGCTAAGAGGGAAGTAGGAACAGAGTACAACTCACTGTTTTGCTGATGTCTTTGGAGAGGTAACCATAAGACGCAATTTAAAAATAATTTGGCAAGAGATTATATTTCAAGATATTGAATATAGCCCATTACTTTTTTAAACTCCTAAGTAGCATCATCTTTAGCAACTGTTTTGCATTTTATGTTTCAGTAATGCCAAACTACTTGTAGCTCCTGAACAGTAAAGTAAATTGAACTCTCAGATATATATTTTTTGATAATAGAAGTTCCATTGGTGTATAATTGCCATTGGAGAAAAAATGCTTTAATTATCTTCTAATATTTTATGTAAATTAATTTATCAGAATTTATTAAAATATCAAGATCAAGCTGGAATCACACAAATAGAGAGAAGAGGAAATAAAAAAAGTTCATATAAAAAGACAAAAGAATACTGGTTCATATTAATATTCAATTAGAAATGGAAAAATATTTAATATGCTTATCTCATACACATTAAGCTAACCATAAAATCCTTAAGTAGTGGGAGTTTGCATATTTGTAGCCATGACTGATTCAGAATTATGTTACACAGACAATACCATGCCAACTATGTTTCATCTATTGGGACAGAATAAGTTCATCTTCAGCATACAATTTAGAAGTTATAATTCTTCCAAAATGGAGAATTATAAGAACCTTCCTCCCTACTCTGTGTATGACCAAGGGCATGAATGCTAAATATATTTCCAGAGCATACTCAAAGATGTCTCAGGTAAATGAAAGGAGAAGATGAACCCTCTCTTGGTTAAAATAAAAACTTAGAATTATTACAAAAGTATAAAATTTTAAGTAGCAATGAGGGTATTGTTATACTACACTAATTCTTCATTTATAAATTGTTGTGATATTGGAGTGTACGGAAACTCAATGAAGAGATAAAGTGAAAGTTAAATAATATAATCATAGAGTCAATCTGAGATATATTGAAGCTAAATCAGTTCTCCTAGCTACTACCTAAAAGGTTTCTCCAATTTCTTGTTAGAGGAATAAAAAATTCATATTTTATTTTATCATATTTATATATTTTATTTAACGAATTATGAGCTTTATGTATTACCATTTACTTTTTAAAACCCAATTATTTTTGCTCAAAATTGTAGTGTGTTTACAATGTTCTAAATTAAAGAACTTTCCTGATATAGAACGGTGGTTCTCAACACTACCTGTATGTTAGAATCACCTGGAACTGTTTAGAAATTGTCAATGCCAGCGCCAGAATGCCCCCAGTGAGGCTAATATTCAGCCATAGTTGCCTGTTACACCAGGATCACCAGACAAAATAGACTTCATTCAACTGTAGTGATAAAATTCAAGACCTAGAATAAACACGTTACATAAACTTACAGTATTGGGCCTTAAATGACCTTCTTTTTTGCTTTTTCTTTAAATCTATGTGCTTTTAAAATTACAGTTAAGGCTGGTAACCTTCAAGACATTAATTAAATCTGTGTTCATAGAGCGCCTTAAGTTCAGCTAGTTATATTTTTTCCACAATAGGGATTCTACATACACAGGATATGGCAAATGGAATTTATAATTAAATGTTTTAGTATTTCTTGGAAATAAAACAAAGTTAAAATTATATGAGAGGAGATAGATCTAAATAAAGATTTTCAAGAAGTCATTTCTTATATGAAAAATGCAAGGCAGAATATTGAACAACAGGGTTGCTGAGCCTGCAATGTTACAGTATATAAAAGTAACCAAGTATTATAAAATAAGAACACAATACAATTAATAATGGCTTAACATTTAACCTTAAGCACAAATTCACTTATAAGATACTATAGTGCAGAATTAGCAGTAACTTAATATATGATCTAATACCATAGATTTAACTTGAAAGCTCACAGAAGACACAGATGATCTTCTTTGAAAATCCCACAGGATTTTCTCTTATCTCTTTAGAAAAGAACTTTCCAAATGTAGATCTAAAGGAACCTACGTGTTAGACCATGTTAGATATTCATGTTAAATGAACTTAAAGACTTCCACATGGTGGCAGTAAATAGCTGTTACATTCAAGGGAAAGAACTGGCAAATAAATTCTTTGTATCTCCATGTTCTGAAATCTCTACTATACCATGATGAGTGATGAGATTAAATATGCTAGAAAATTTATATTTCTTGTGAAAAGCCCATCTTTAAGTTGCCCTCTAGGACCAAGGTATAAGAACATACATGGCACAATTCTGCTTATTTGGCAGGACCATCACATTTGGCATCCACGGTCAGGAAAGACATCAAGACTCTTTCCTCTTTTTGGCTCTACCTACCTCTCAAGTTATTCCACTTGCCAATTTCATTAATAGCACCTGGCTGTAGTTCTTTATTTCCTGAGCCTTGATTTACCTTAACTTTGTGCTGCTTGTTAAGTTTTCTCTCTTTACTAAATACTACTCTTCATTCAGGATACCCATAAGGAATCCCATTCTTCTCATTCTCAATTAGGCATTCTTTTCATATATATTAATGTTGATTCCTCAGCATTTCATTTATTTGATTCTCTGTTTAGTAATAATTTGACTAATTTATCTCTGAGATATTTTAGCACTCGTTACAGTCTTAACACATAAAACTTCCCAGTTAAACACTTTTTACAGATTTGATTTTCCCTATTATGGCCTCCAATGGTTGTTTTCATCATGAAACTTCTAATAATCATAAAGATATTTTTCACATCATTTCTTTAATGTCTCTCTTCAGCCAGACTCTAACCTGTGTGAGGGTGAATACCATGTCTGTTTTATTCATTACTCTATTACCAGTTGTTAACACAGTTGCTTAATACATAAAAAACATGTTTGCTATATGTCAGATATTTATGTGTGTTAATTAATTAAATAAATGAATGCTTTAAGGAATGAAGAGGCAATATAGAAGATAAAGTTGACTGTATGAGTATCTGATAAATTTATATAATAATTATAAACTATTTCAAGTAATTGATATGTTTTATTTCAGAATCAGGTAGGTCATTTCTTTCTGACTCTAACACTTTAATTACCCTTTATTAAGTATTCTGAGTCTCTGCAGTGGTTCTTAACCAGTGTTCTATCGAACCTTAGGGGTTCCATGAGTCGGTCTCAGGGGTTCGGAGAAGCCCCTGCCACGGAGGCCAGAATAAAGTAATATCGTAATTTGTTGTGAGTTCATGCACTTTGTTGGTTTTGTTCTTTGAGCAAGGTGATGTTCATGCACGGCTCATTTTGTGCACCAGTAAAAAAACATATACCTATGTCTTGAACTTGGAAAAAATAATCATATTTTATTTATCACTAAAGAAGGGTTCGGTGAATGCGCATATGAAACTGGTGGGTTCAGTACCTCAAAAAAGGTTAAGAACCACTGCTCTTGTGCCTGACCTGTGGTAGTGCAGTGGATAAAGCGTTGATCTGGGAACACTGAGGTCACCAGTTCAAAACCCTGCACTGGTCTGGTCAAGGCACATATGGGAGTTGATGCTTCCAGCTCCTCCCCCCTTTCTCTCTTTCTCTCTCTCTCTCTCTCTCTCTCTCTCTCTCTCTCTCTCTCTCTGTGTCTCCTCTCTAAAATGAATTTAAAAAAAAAGAAACCACTGCTCTAGAATTTACAAATTTCTAGAAATTATGCGTGTTTTTATTGATCAACAATTGTTTAATTAGTTTTGAGTAGGCATGATCTTATATTTAAAATTAAGTTCATTGCTTTCAACAAAAGTTTACTTACACATGAAAATAAATAAATTTGTGCAGGTATTTATATCACTCTATTCATTTGCACAACAATACTAAACAGTATGTTACATTTCTGGAACAGGAAAAAAAGTAATAATATAGTTTACTGAAGTAATTTCTTCTTTCTTGATAACATGGTGAGGTAGTTATTAAATACTACACCATTTATTTTAACGACTATATATAAATGTTTTTGTGTTCAAGTTTTCTTAATTATTTTATCTCAGATATCTTTCATGGATAGATGAAAGTGGTGGTTGGTATATAGTTTGTAATGTAACACTGCTTTATCAGCATATCAAAAGAAAAGGTACTGAATCAGAGAATGGGGAGTTAGAGGAATTTTTTTTTTTCAGTAATCCCTATACCCTACCCCCAGAATTTTGAGAAATGAATATTGCAATTCCTAGACCAATGGGTTTCTGATTATAGGGAAGAGAGAGATAGAAGAAATAGGTTGTAAGATCAGAATGGAATTATTATGAGCCGGATGATTCCAAGAATAACCTAGAGAAGAATACTGGGAAAAAGCCAGTAAGAAGTCATTGCCTTTGCGTAAGTGTATACTATGGCTTTCACACAGCTGCTTGATGGAAAGAACATGGATTTGCAATTGGAGAAACTCTAAATCTCACTGTTCTATTATTTGAGCAACTTTATAAAAATAACTAATTATTCCAGTAGGCCCCAATTTCCTATTGATAAACTGAGGATAATAGTATTGTCTTGGTGTTTTGTGAATATAGTTGAAACATGGTTGACCTTTGCTAAATAATGTTTTCTTTCTCTCCTACGTAAAATTAAAATCATGACTTTAACTTGTTAGTATGTACTCCAAAAACTGAATTGAGTGCACAGACTGCATTTAGTATTCCATAATTACCAGTGACTGACCTGCATTGAGAAAATAAACTTAGTGGACAGTTGAACAGTAAGTAGATCCTTTTGCAGGTTGTTGGGTATTGATACAAATGCTGATAATAACATATGCATATTTCCTTCAAAATATATTGAAAGTGTTATAAAATACTAGGGTTTTACTGGTGTAACACCTCAATCATCCAAGCTATCCTCAGTGCCTGGGACAAATGCTAGGACCAATTGAGTGACTAAGAGAGGGAAAGAGGGAGAGAGGGGGGAAGGAAAGAGGAGAGAAGGAAATGGTCACTTTTTATGTGTGCCCTGATTGGAGATATAACCTAGTTCTTCTGCACGCCTGGCCCACACTGTATTCACTGAGCCTAGTGACCAGCAGGTCTCTCTCCTTTCAGGAGCTGTCCTCAAGTGTGTCTTATCTTTTTTGCCCCCCTTTTCAACCCTTTATACCTTTAGTCCATTGGGTGCGGATATGTCAGGCAAGTCTGAGAATCCAGCTGGGGTCCTTCGCTGCATTATAGTTGTTGAATTTGTTGAAATTTCAAGGGGAAAGATCAAGGAAATCCCTCACACCACCATTACTCTGGCATCACCTTCAAATTTTATTTTCAATGTCTTTGTGTTTCAACTTTAATTACAAACTGATTTTTGTATATTAGTCAATTTCATCAATGAGGTTCTTTTTATCTTTGTTATTCTTATTTGCTTTCTACTTTTTGTATCACTTATCCAAGAATTACCTTTAAGATTCACACATCATTTATAAATTTCTTGAGTTGTCCTTTTCATTTTGTTGATTTTACCCTATATATTATAAAATTATATTATTACCTACATATGGATGTAGGATTGTTATAAATCTGCTAAGTTTAATTTGGGTTGAAAATACATATCAATTGGGAATAAAAGACATCCTAACAATATTGAGCATTTTACTATTCCTGATATTTTCTCCTTTTCTCCTGATCAGTCTGGCTAAAGGCCTATCAATTTGAATGTTTATCTCAAATATGTAGCTTCAAATGTTTTTTATCTTCTCCCTTGATATGCTCTTTTTCTGGTTATAAAATTTCTTCAATATTTTATATTGTTCTTTTATTATTATTTTGTATTTAATTTGCTCTTTTTTGTAGTTTCCATTATAACAAAGATAATAATAGAATATGTGCATGCAAAAAATAAAATACAACCTGTATTTTTCGATAGCAATAATACCCAGGAATAAAGGTAGTAAAAGTTGTTCAGGTTCTTTGTCAAGAAAATAATAGTTCAAAAGCAATCAGGAACAAAAAAATTAATGTGTATTTAGGTGTCAACATTTCTTTCATCTTTTTTTTCTTGTTTTCCGTTTAAGAAATTCTTCATTATTGTGGCATCCTCAATTATTAATATATATGTGTGTATATGCATATACATATGTGTCCTCTAAATTTGTATACTTTTGTAATTCACACTTAAATATTTAATCTACATTAGAAAGGTGTTTGTGTATGCTGTGAGGTAAGAATATAAATATATTTATACAAATAGAAACAATTTTCCATTGTCATTTAATGAGTGGTACATTATGTTCCCCACTATTCTGTAGAGGCTGCTCTGTCAAAGAAATATTTTTCATAAATTGATGGTTTTGACTGCAGGGTCTTTATTCTACATATTGATTCTTTTGATTATGCACTAATAATACACTAAGTTATTTAGTATAGATTTCAAGAGGAGTTGTCTGGCAGAATGTTTTTGCTTAATCTATTTTTTTAATACAAATTTCAGAATTAACTTATTAAGTACCATAAGAAATGTTAAAATTTTTATTTGAAATACACCATACCTATTAAATAATTTGAGAAGAAATGATAGCTTTACAATATGGAGGCTTGTTGTCTAACACATTTTTTATTTATTAATTTATGTTTTCTCCAATATATTTTTCTATAGTAGCTTTGATAAAGAACTTGAATATATTTATTAGTACATTTCCTTGTAACTTACACTTTTTAATGTTACTGGGAAAAGGTCAGATGTTTTATTATTTAAATAATTTTTAAAATTTTCTTGTTATAAAACATCAATTGACCTTTTATATTTTATTTTATATCTAGAAAACTTATTACAGCCTGACCAGGAGGTCACGCAGTGGATAGAGCGTTGGACTGGGATGCGGAAGACCCAGGTTCGAGACCCCCGAGGTCACCAGCTTGAGCGCGGGGTCCATCTGGCTTGAGCAAAAGCTCGCCTGCTTGAACCCAAGGTCGCTGGCTCCAGCAAGGGGTTGCTTGGTCTGATGAAGGCCCACGGTCAAGGCACATGTGAGAAACCAATCAATGAACAACTAAGGTGTCACAACTGCAACGAAAAACTAATGATTGATACTTCTCACCTCTCTCCGTTCCTGTCTGTCTGTCCCTATCTATCCCTCTCTCTGACTCTTTCTCTGTCCCTGTAAAAAACAAAAGTAAGAAAAACTAAGAAAAATTATTGCAGATTCTAAGCTTTATTATAATGCTTGTTAAATTGCTACATATAAAATATATAAATATATTATCTGTAAATAATGCAAATTTTGTTTGTCCTAAAATATATTTATGTCTGCTGCTATAACAAGCAAAACACCAAATTTCAATGGCTTACTACCACAGAAGTTTATTTCTTATTCATATTAAGCAGAATCAATAATTCAGCTGTCTTCAATTTAGTAATTCAGATATTTCTTACTATTTGTGTTTCTAACATCCACTAAGATTTCCAAACTTTTCACTTCATAAAAACATATAAGTAAAAAAAATAATGAAGGATTATTCAATCACATGTTATTCCAAGAAATGGTATATACAATCCCTATTACTTTTTATTGACTAGAACTCAGACACACAAGTCCACCTAATTTCATTAGAGTGAGGGAAAAATAGTCTATGCAGTCAGGAGAAGGAAAAAGGTTTTGGTGAACTCTGAGTGTTCTCTGCCACATCATGCTTTACACAGATTGGCATGTGTATACAAATTAGGGTTACTAGTGAATTCTCTCTGATCTTGAAGATACTATTTCATTGCTCTCGTTTTCTGTATTGTTTTTGAGATGCAAGCTGTCCTTCTAAGTGGCTTGTAAGTGATCTTTAATAATTTTAATCTTTTGTCTGTCATTCATACCATGATAATTTTTTAAGTTCACTAATATGCCTTCTCTCTCTCTCTCTCTCTCTCTCTCTCTCTTGCTTTCCTTCACTGTATCCATACACACACACATACAAATATATCCATTGTATATGTGTATTATACAAATATATATGTACATTTGAATATATGTACATATATACACACACTCGACACACAGATGTATGTATATAAAATATTTAAAAAGATTCTTCTTTGTAATTAATTTATTAATTTTAGAGTGAGAAGGGAAGGGAGAGAGAGAAAGAGAGAGAGAAACATCAATTTATTGTTTCACTTATTTATCCATTCTTTGGTTGATTCTTGTATGTGCCCTGACTGGGGATTAACCTGAAATCTTGGCATATTGTTTTAATAACTGAATTAGAACTTTCTAACCAGCTCAGATAACCAGTCAAGGTTAAAAAGTTTCTTAATTGCTTCTTTTTACTAACAACTTTATTGAGTTGTTAATTTAAATGTATAAGTCCCTCATTTAATGTATACAATTCAATTGTTTTTAGTATATTCATGATAAATTTTAACACCTATTTTTGTTCTTTCTTTTTATGCTTAATATTTCCTAACTCTTCTTTAATAAAATGCATATATATATATATATATATATATATATATATATATATATATGACATGTTATTTCACAGTGGTTAGAACATTCTGAACTGCTAAATTAAATAACTCTATTTTGATAAAATTCATATACTAACTCTTAATACTATGGTCATTTTATTGCACATTATATTTTTTTCAGTTATTTAAAATTAAAGGCTAATTTTAATACTGATCTTTTTGGATTATTAGTTTTGAATTCTGCTCCCCCTTCATGCCAAGTGAATTTGACCTTTCTTTTACCTGAAAATTTTATTCACTTCTACCCCATGGACACTGAAATCTTTGATACCACCTACTTCCAGACAACAGTGCCCAGCAGACCTATAGTTTCAGCCCATTTAACTGCTTTTCATTCTTGCCTATTTCTATTCTAAGTCCGGTCTCTAGGTAAGGTCATCCTACATAATACTTTGACATACTTATACCTAAAAAATTATTTGTTGTTTGTGTGAAATTTAAAAGTAACTTGGCATTCTATAATATTGCATGCTAAATATGGGAATCCTGGGTCTAAGTTTTTCTTCCTTTCTTTTCCCTTTTCTTCTTTCTCTATCTCTATCTCTTTTCCTTTATTCCCCCCTCTCTTTCTTTCTTTTAAACCAAATTTTATCTTTCCTAAATGTTTTAAGAAGGTAATGCCCCCCTGACCTGTGGTGGTACAGTGGTTTGAGTGTTGGCTTAGGACGCTGAGGACCCCGGTTAGAAATTCCAAAGTCGCCAGCTAAAATGCAGGCTCTTGGGCTTGAGCACAGGCTTGCTAGCTTGAGCATAGGGTCACTGTTGTGAGAGCAGGGTAGCCAGAATGAAAACAGGATCAACAATGTGATCCCAAGATCACTAGCTTGAGTAAGGGGTCACTGATTCGTCTTGAGCTGCCCCAGCCCCATTAAGGCATGTATGAGAAGCAATTAAACAACTAAAGTGAAACGTCTCTCCTTCCCCTCTCTCCCTTCCTGTCTCTTTCAGTCAAAAAACTAAAAGGTAATGTGAGTCAAATGTAAGATAATTGAGCCATTCTGAAAAGATTCATCACTTTATTTTTATAATCAGAAATATGTAGAACATACAAAAATATATAACTGCCTAGAAACTGAAGCAAAAATAGCTAAAAATCATGTGCCCATAGTCACAGAACCAATAGAAGATACAGAATTTCAGCCTTTCAGACTAGTGAATAATGTTTTTAAGACACTGAATTGTGTGGTTGAGTTTATTACAGCATTATAAAAGCAGGTGTGAGTGGTTCAGAATGCACCATGATTCAGCATATATATGAATGGTTTTTGAACTGGTTAATACTTTGATTTTTTTTTAGTGTTTAAGTTGAACTATGAGTTGGGCAAGAAAATCTGTTCTAAATTTGTTTCATTTCTTGAGGAGCTCTTTATGTGAAATGGGGTCTATCATATACTGGTTTGTTTTAAAAAACTTTTTTAACTTTTTGCTTTAAAAAAAAACTGTACTTGATTTTTTTCTGCCACATGTTAATAGGCTCTAAAAGATGTCTGTCTATTAAAAATAAGATTAATTTTGTTTTGCTTTGTTTTCTGATTGGTTGCTTTTATACTTGGTGTGTACTTTCAGTGTGCCAATTTATCATGTGGTTTAGCTATTGTCTTATTGCTATTTTTCTTAAGATAATGTTTTATATCACTTTTGAAAGCCATGAATTTTTCTTACTCTTAAAATAATCCCTGGGGCACAAAGATATAAAAGGGGTGCTTTATTTTTATAATCCCCCTGACTGTCCTATTTTGTTATTTTCACTGTTATATCAAAATGACTTTTTGCATCTTTGAGGTAAATAGGAAGAGAATGAGATGAGATGAATATATATTGGACAATCAGAACCACATAGTGTAGTCATGGTTATCATCAAAATACTATGGCAAATGGGTGACTCAATATATAAAGAATATATATACTTTAAAAAATGTAGGTTGGCATTTTGTTAACACCTGCCTAAAAATATCCACAGAATTGACCAAAAAACATTTTATCACTTTATTGATACTTATCAAGACTGATATGGTATGGTTGACAATAAAAGGTAGAATGTCTAATAAGAAGACATAAAAAAGAAATGCTGAGAACCAATAGCAGACACTTTATTTTCTCTCTCAAAGAGATGTACTCAAAGACTTTTTGGTATTTTTAGTAATTTCAGTGCACTACAAGCTTTATGTTATATACATTTTCTGAATGTTCCCTTCCTGCTATGCCAACATAATATAAAAATTTTGGAGAAATTGCCTTTTTTTCTTATTAAAAATTTTTAAATAACTAAATATTAAATTTAAATAATCAACTATGTAAGTTATTGACAGTTGGATATTCAACTGCAGATAATTTAAAATAATATTACTAAATTTAATGTGAATAAATTAAAGAAAACAATCTTTAAAATTTAAAGTAATTTATGTATTTTGTATCAGTTTAACAAATATTTATAAACTACTAGGGAAGGTAAACCAGCTAATCCAAGTGTAAGCTATATTTTATACAGAATTAAAATATTACATGATTTATATGTTGATTCTCAAAGTCAATTATATTTTCAAATTTACTGACTCTCCTTTGTGTATAGGAAATTAAGAATTGAGTAACTATAAATTATCAGATTACTTTTTTTAAAGGAAATCTGTATGTATTAAATAGTCCTAAAACTGGGATTAAGGGTTCAGAATAGAGACATTTTATGACTAAGAACATTGAACGTTCTTTGTACCAATTCTGATGAATGTTCAAATGAAACTGCAGGATTAGCCTTCAACTGAAGTAAATTGCTAGAATTCAGGAAACACCTGGGGGAAATCTTAACAGTCAGAAGAACAAGAACAAAAGTGAGCTGGGAAATAATGAATTTATATTCTTGATCCAAATTACAGAAACAATAAAACCAGCTTTATGTTGACTTTTAATTGATGAGTTTGAGAAAGAATATTGTTTTTATCTTTAAAAAATAATCTTCAAACCCTGGCAGGTTAGCTCAGTCGGTTAAGAGCATTGTCTCAAAATGACAAGGTTGCAGGTTTGATCCTCTGTCAGGAGACACACTGGAAGAAACAAAAAAATGCACAACTGAGGGAAACAACAAATACCTCCTTCCCTCCTTCTCTCTCTTTCCCTTCATCTCTTTGTCCTTCTAAAAATCAATAAAAATTAAGCCCTGGCTGGAGAATTCAGTTGGTTGGAGAATCAGCCCCGAGCTTGGAGGTTGCTGGTTCGATTCCCTGGTAAGGGCATAAACAGGAGCAGCTCAATGTTCCTGTCTCTCTCTCTTCCTGTTTCAAAAAAGAAAAGAAATAATATTCAGATAGCAACAAAAGATTTCTGCTGTTAGGGCAGAATACAGGATATTACAAAATAAACAGATAAACCTAAATACTATAAGTGATCCTGCTCAATGAGTATTGAAATCCTCTAATGCCCACTCCTCCGAACCAGTCCTCTTTGTTCTTTTACTTAAAACTTAGAAATTGTTTTGTTGACACTTTGAGCTATTTTTTTTTCAAACATGGAGGGGGAATAGTTGAAGCATTTCAGAAATAGACTATCTTTCAGAAGCTAACAGTGCTCACTGTTTATTCAACAAGGTCTTAAATATGTTGATTTATTCTATTTCACTATATATAGCCTTTGCTGATATAAGCAGATCTCACAGGTTGGGGCAATAGTTGATAATGATCTAGGTTAATTTTTAAAAACAGAGTTACAGTCAATAAAACACAAATGTATTTACTTACTCTAATATATATTCATTTTATAAATAGGAGTAGGACATGGCAACAGTGACTACAAGATGAAATGGTGAAAACTGGAAGGAAAATACAGAATGCCCATGGGACTTTATCTTTTCCCTAAGTATAGTTGTCATACAATCTTATTCCGGATATATTAGTTTCATGTGTACAATACAGTGATTCAACATTTTTATAACTTACCATTTGATTACCCACTAATTCTAGTACTCATCTTCACCATGTAAATTTATCACAATATTGTTGACTACATTATCCTTTAGTTTTTAAAGTGAAATTGGAATACAAGTGCAAGCTTAAATACACTCAGATGGGGAATGGGAGAAGTATTTGCAAAACTGCAAAGAGGAGAGGAGAATTAAATTGGGCCTGGGCAAATGATTAAGGTTTTATCGTATGGACATGTAAGGACAACATAAAGAAGGACATTCCACGAACTACAGAACTCATAAAAAGATGAGTATGAAGGAAACAAAATATTCCATTGCTTCCAGAGCACATAGTGAGAAAGCCTGGAGAAAGAAGTCATGATCCCATTAATTTGTGAGCAAAACTAAGTAATTTGCATTTTTTTCTTTCAGTAATAGGAACTTACCGATATTTTCTTCACAACTAGGGGCATAACCTAATCACAAATGTTTACATAATTTATCATGAGAGGAACAGTGAGTGGATAAATTGAGAAAACAGTAAATTAGAGATAGAAAATTCAAGAAAGTAAGAATGAAGCCTTTGGAGTATTTAGAAATCAGGCAACCTCTGTTAGTGTGGAGTCACTGGGACACAGTCACTACTTTCATTCAGAGCTTCTTTAAGTTTTTTGAACTCGGAACTCAGTTTATATTTATTCACTACAGTGCCAACAAAAATTAGGACAGTATAAGGCACACAATAGGTTTTCAGGAAATGAATTATAAATGCAATAATAATAAGTGAAAAAGCTGCAAATCAAAAACACCATGTTGATTATGGCCCTTAAGGACCACATGTTGTACCATATGAAGCTTTATTGAGTGCTAAATATTCCAAGTTTTTTAAAATGGTCACATCACTGGTTGCAAGATTTTTTTATATATATATATATATTTTATTATTATTAATTCTAATGGGGTGACATCAATAAATCAGGGTACATATGTACAATGAAAACATCTCCAGGTTATCCTATCATTCAATTGTGTTGCGTACCCATCACCAAAAGTCAAATTGTCCTCTGTCACCTTCAATCTGGTTTTCCCTGCGTCCCTCCCCTCCTCCCTATCCCACTCTTCCCTCCCTCCCCCATCCCATAACCACCACTCTCTTGTCCATGTCTCATACCCTCACTTTCATGTCCCACCTATGTATGTAATCGTGCTGTTCTCAGTTTTTCTTCTTTTCTGATTTACTTATTTCACTCCGTATAATGTTATCAAGGTACATCCATTTTGTTATAAATGATCCGATGTCATCGTTTCTTATGGCTGAGTAGTATTCCATAGTATATATGTACCAAAGCTTTTTAATCCACTCGTCTTCTGACGGACACTTGGGCTGGTTCCAGATCTTTGCTATTGTGAACAATGCTGCCACGAACATGGGGGCGCATTTCTTCTTTTCGAACAGTGCTATGTTGTTCTTAGGGTATATTCCTAAAAGTGGGATAGCTGGGTCAAAAGGCAGTTTGATTTTTAATTTTCTGAGGAATCTCCAAACTGTTTTCCACAGTGGCTGCACCAGTCTGCATTCCCACCAGCAGTGCAGAAGGGTTCCCTTTTCTCCACATCCTCGCCAGCACTTATTCTGTGTTGTTTTGCTGATAAGTGCCATTCTGACTGGTGTGAGGTGATATCTCATTGTGGTTTTAATTTGCATTTCTCTAATGATTAGTGATGTTGAGCATTTTTTCATATGCCTATTGGCCATCTGTATGTCCTCTTTGGAGAAATTTCTATTCATTTCTTTTGCCCATTTTTTGATAGGGTTGTTTGTCTTCCTGGTGTTGCGTTTTATAAGTTCTTTATAAATTTTAGTTATTAACCCCTTATTAGATGTGCTGTCGAATATGTTCTCCCATTGTGTGGTTTGTCTTTTTATTCTGTTCCTATTGTCTTTAGCTGTGCAAAAACTTTTTAGTTTGATATAGTCCCATTTGTTTATCTTGCCTTTTATTTCAGTTGCCCATGAAGATAAATCGGCAAATATACCGCTGCTACAGATGTCAGAGAGCATGCTGCCTATGTTTTCTTCTAAGATGCTTATGGTTTCACGACTTACATTTAAGTCTTTTATCCATTTTGAGTTTGTTTTTGTGAATGGTGTAAGTTGATGGTCTAGTTTCATTTTTTTGCAGATAGATGTCCAATTTTCCCAACACCATTTGTTAAAGAGGCTGTCTTTACTCCATTTTATGTTCTTTCCTCCTTTGTCAAATATCAGTTGTCCATAAAGCTGTGGGTTTATTTCTGGGTTCTCTGTTCTGTTCTATTGATCTATGTGCCTGTTCTTATGCCAGTACCAGGCTGTCTTGAGTATAATGGCTTTATAGTAAACCTTGATATCAGGAAGAGTGATACCTCCTGCTTTATTTTTTCTTTTTAAGATTGCTGAGGCTATTCGTGTTCTTTTTCGGTTCCATATAAATTTTTGAAATATGTGTTCTATATCTTTGAAGTATGTCATTGGTATTTTAATTGGTATTGCATTGAATTTATAAATTACTTTGGGTAATATAGACATTTTAATGATGTTTATTCTTCCTGGCCATGAGCACGGTATGTGCTTCCACTTGTTTGTATCTTCCTTGATTTCTTTTATCAATGTTCTATAATTTTCCGAGTACAAGTCCTTAACCTCCTTGGTTAAATTTACTCCTAGGTACTTTATTTTCTGGCTGCAATAGTGAAGGGGATTGTTTCCTTAATTTCTTTTGCTGATATTTCATTGTTGGTGTATACAAATGCCTCTGATTTGTGAGTATTAATTTTATATCCTGCCACCTTGCTGAAATCATTTATAAGGTCCAGTAGTTTTTTGACTGAGACTTTAGGGTTTTCAATATACAATATCATATCATCTGCAAATAATGACAGTTTTACTCCTTCTTTTCCAATTTGTATGCCTTTTATTTCTTCTTCTTGTCTGATTGTTGTAGCTAGGACTTCCAGAACTATGTTGAATAAGAGTGGTGAAAGTGGGCAACCCTGCCTGGTTCCTGATCTTAAGGGGATTGCTTTTAATCTTTGTCCATTTAGTATGATGTTTGCTGTTGGTTTATCGTAGATGGCCTTTATCATGTTAAGGAATGATCCCTGTATTCCCACTTTACTGAGAGTTTTGAGCATGAATGGGTGCTGGATTTTATCAAATGCCTTTTCTGCATCTATTGAAATTATCATGTGATTTTTGTCCTTCCTTTTGTTTATGTGGTGTATCACATTGATTGATTTGAGAATATTGAACCAGCCTTGCCTCTCCAGAATAAATCCCACTTGATCGTGGTGTATGATTTTTTTCATATATTGCTGGATCCGGTTGGCTAATATTTTGTTGAGAATTTTAGCGTCTAAATTCATCAGGGATATAGGCCTATAGTTTTCTTTCTTTGTGTTGTCTTTGCCAGGTTTTGGGATCAGAATTATGCTCGCCTCATAAAAGGAGTTTGGAAGTCTTCCTTCCTCTTGAATTTTTTGAAATAGCTTGAGGAAAATAGGAGTTAGTTCTTCTTTGAATTTTTGATAGAATTCACTTGTGAAGCCATCAGGCCCAGGACTTTTCTTTTTTGGGAGTTTTTTGATAACTGTTTCGATCTCATTTGCTGTAATTGATCTGTTTAGGTGTTCTGATTCTTCCAGATTGATTTTTGGAAGGTTATATGATTCAAGAAATTTGTCCATTTCACCAAGATTGTCTAATTTTTTGGCATATAGTTCTTCATAGTATTTTCTTACAATGCTTTGTATTTCTGTTGTGTCAGTTGTTATTTCTCCACTGTCCTTTCTAATTTTATTTATTTGAGTCGTCTCTCTTTTTTTCTTGGTGAGTCTAGTTAAGGGTTCATCAATCTTGTTTACCTTTTCAAAGAACCTGCTTCTGGTTTCATTGATCCTCTGTATTGTTTCCTTCGCCTCTATGTCATTTATTTCTGCTCTGACCTTTATTATTTCCTTCCTTCTACTTATCTGGGGTTTTATTTGTTGTTTTTTTTTAGTTCTTTTAGATGCAGGGTCAGGTTGCTTATTTGAGCTTTTTCTAGCTTCTTATGATATGCCTGTAGTGCAATAAACTTCCCTCTCAGAACTGCTTTTGCTGTGTCCCATAAATTTTGAGCTGATGTATGCTCATTATCATTTGTTTCTAGAAACTTTTTTATTTCTTCTTTGATCTCATTGTTAATCCATTCATTATTTAATAACATGCTATTTAGTTTCCAAGTGTTTGAGTATTTTTCATTTTTTCTTTTGTGATAAATTTCTAGTTTCATGACATTGTGATCAGAGAAAATGCTTGATATAATTTCAATCTTCTTAAATTTATTTAGACCATTTTTGTGTCCTAACATGTGGTCTATTTTAGAAAACGTACCATGAGTGCTTGAGAAGAATGTATATTCTACTGCTTTAGGGTGAAAAGTTCTAAAGATATCTATTAAATCAAGTTGATCTAGTGTATCCTTTAAGTCTGCTGTTTCTTTATTAATTTTCTTTCTTGAGGATCTATCCAGTGTTGGTAGTGGGGTATTGAAATCCCCTACTATGATAGTATTGCTGTTAATCTCGCCCTTTATATCCATCAAAGTCTGCTTTATGTATGTCGGGGCTCCTATATTTGGTGCATAGATATTTACAATGGTTATATCTTCCTGTTGAATTGTTCCCTTTATCATTATGTAGTGTCCTCCTTTATCTCTTACTACAGCCTTTGTTTTAAAGTCCATTTTGTCTGATATAAGTATTGCTACCCCTGCTCTTTTTTTCATTTCCATTTGCATGAAATATTTCTTTCCATCCTTTTACCTTCAGTCTATGAGCATCTTTTGTTTTAAGGTGTGTCTCTTGTAGACAGCATATGTATGGGTCCTGTTTCTTTATCCATGCAGCTACCCTATGTCTTTTGATTGGATCATTTAATCCATTTACATTTAAGGTTATTATTGATATGTAGTTGTTTATTGCCATTTTATTCTTTAAAGCTGTATTCTTCTTTTGCTCTGTTCTTTCCTCCCCTTAAACTGTTCACAAGAGGCCCCTTAGTATCTCTTGCAGAATTGGTTTGGTTTTTATGAATTCCTTCAGGCTTTCTTTTTCTGGGAAGCTCTTTATTTCTCCTTCAATTTTAAACGTTAGCCTTGCTGGATAAAGTAGTCTTGGTTGTAGGTTCTTGTTCTGCATTACTTTGATTATTTCTTGCCATTCCCTTCTGGCCTCAAGTGTTTCTGTTGAGAAGTCCGATGTCATACTTATAGAGGCTCCTTTGTAGGTGATAGTCTTTTTTTCTCTAGCAGCTTTTAAAATTTTTTCTTTATCCATTAGCTTTGGTATTTTAACTATGATGTGTCTTGGTGTAGATCTTTTTGGGTTTCTCCTTAATGGAGTTCTGTGTGCTTCTTGAATGTGTGGAGTGTTTCCCAGCCTTAATTTAGGAAAGTTTTCTGCTATGGTTTGATTGAACAAAGTTTCCATTTCCTGTCCTCTCTCCTCTTCTTCAGGCACCCCTATGATGCGAATGTTGTTTCTCTTCATGTTGTCACAAAGCTCCCTTAGAGTTTCCTCACATTTTTTAAGTCTCTTTTCCTTTTTCTTCTCTTCTTCTGTGCCTTTTTTTATTGTGTCCTCTAACTCGCTTATTCGATCCTCAGCGTCATCCATCCTGCTTTTAATTCCTTCCATTGTGGTCTTCAGTTCTGATACTGTATTTGTCATTTCTGTCTGATTCTTTTTTATTATTTCAATTTCATTTTTTATACTTGTTATCTCTTTATTTAGGTGTTCATAATGACTATCCATTGTTGCTCTAATTTCTTTGAACATCCTAACTATCATTATTCTAAATTCTGCTTCTGGTAATTTGGTTATATCTGGTTCATTCAGGTCCTTCTCTGGGGATTTCTCTTGATTCATTTGGTTTGCATTCCTCTGCCTGCCCATTTTTTCTGTGTATAAGCAAGTTGTGGCCACTGGAGTCCAGTAGGTGTTGCCTTTGTGTTCTTTATGTGTGGTCCATCTGCAGGCCCCCCACCCCCTCTGCCGGTGCCTAGGGTGGTTGGGTATGAGCGTTGCCAGTGCCGGCCCACTGTGGCTTTTGCTATGATTTCTGCCTCTCCTCCGTGGGAGGGGCTGTGACTGAAGCCACAAGATTAGCACCAAGGGTAGAGGTGAGCACCTTTCCTCAGCTGTGGACCCAGCCTATTTCCGGACTTCCGCCCAGAACCAGCAGTCGGAGCCTGCTCGCTACAGTTCTGCGGGTTAGGCGGGGCTTTTGACGTGCTCTCAGCTGTAAGCTTTTGCCCGTCCGGAGCTTTAGCCCCGCCCTCGAGGCCAGGGCCCTTCTGCGCAGGGTCGGAAACCAAGGTTTATTGGGGCGGGCGTGTTTGCTGGCTTCCGCCAAGCTGAGTACTTCCGCTCGTCCCGTACTCTACCCCGCCCCCGCGTTCGGAGCCAGCTCGTTCCCTTATGAATGCTATCTGGGGTTTCTCCGGCCGGATTGGGATAGTAGTGTGGGCTCAGCTGCGAGCCTCCACTTGTCTCGGGGTCCACCCCGTTCCCGCGCTCGGAGCCCGCTCGCACACGTATACTGGCCAACCGCGGTTTCTCCGGCGGGGGGGGGGAGGGGGGGACTGGTAGCGTCAGCTCAGCCACGAGCCCTTGCCCGTCCCTGGTCCTAGCCCGGTCCCCGTGGTCAGGGCCGGCTTGCGCAGGGCCTGCCCATTCCTGGCCTTCGCTTTGTCCCCGTAAGTGGGGTTAAAGGCGGGCCCGCAGCTTCCGGACCGCTTTCGCGGTCCCCTCTGACCCTATGGGCTAGACCGATCTCCCACCGGCTTGGCCTCTGCCCACGCCAACAGAACCGCCTTTCAGCGTGTTGCCGCCCCAAAACCTTAAGCAGCCCTCAGCAGAGTAGGAAGGGACCTAATACTCCACACTGTAGGCCTGGGAGCTCCCTCACTTGTTTCACAGCTCAATACTGTCCAAACGCCTCTTCTAGGCTCTAGGACTGGAGGCTGGGGCTTGGTTCCTGGGACCCAGGCCCCTCCCTCTCCGCCAAACTCTCCTCCCGCCACACGGGTCTCTCCGGGCTGCCGTTTGCTCCAGGGAGCTGGGCAGTCCTCTTCGCATTTTCGCTATTCCTACCAGTCTCAATGTGGCTTCTTCTGTGTTCCTTGGTTGAAGAGTCCACTTAGTTTTGTTCAAAGTTGGTTTATCCCGGTGATGGTTCTTAAAATTGAGTTGTAATCCACTTTGGTTCTGGGAGTTGGAAGTTGGTACGTCCGCCTACTCCGTCGCCATCTTGCTTCTGGTTGCAAGATTTTAATGCACTTTTAAATATGCACTGCACAGACCAGGAGCCAAGAAGTAGTAAGATTTCACGAACTCTTGCAACAATGATGTGTGGTAATTTGAGGAAGAGTTTTTCTGAAGTATTTTTTAAAATATCTTAAGGAAGTTCATGAATAAATAGCAACAATACATTTTCTCCTGAGGCACCAACATATGAAATTGCACTCACTGCATAGCCTGTGATTCTCATTTAGGGAATAAGGATGAAAACTCATTGGCAGAAGTCTGCTGCCCACTGGGAGGTTTCAAAAGGAGAAGCAGAGAGTTAATAAGAAGAGCCCTTTGTGTTCCAGGCAATCCACCGGCTGTGGTCTCGGCGCACAGAGCACTATTAACACAGCCACTGGCCGGTTCACCTTTCCCCAGTAATTCAGGGCAGACACTTTGATGTATTTCTTGATTTGCCCCTTGTTGCTTCCTCTTCAAAAGCTTGAGGACGACTGAGCTTGTACCTCACAGACACATGTGAACCTCAGTGCAGTAACATTTCAAATTTGGTGCTTGTCTTTGAAGTGTAGTGGACTGTACACATTAAAATTCTTGGCCCCAAAAGACTTCTTCTATTTTTTTTTTTTTTTTTGTCAATCTATCCTTCCAAGGGACCATACATCTCCCATATCCAGTTGAATTCAGAGACCCCTGGCTAAATCAATAAATCTTTCCTGATTTTCTTCATTGCTAGAAATACCAGTGTATTTTTCCCTTCTCATCCAGACATAAAATACATGCAGCGTATATTGATTCACCTCTCTTTTCATTTCCTATTTTCAGTCAAGTTCTCCTTTTAAATATGCCCTGTGTCCATCTACCCCTTCTTTCTATTCTTACATAAAGTAACCTGAGTCACCCTGTATGCAAAAATGAAATGACATGATCAATAAGTTGTGAGCTAAGAAGTGATGCATATCTAATTTCGTACTCAAGCATGTGTGGGATTCCAAGGAATTCCTATACATTGTATTAACAGATAACAGATGCTTCTCTATTAATAGATAATAAGCAATCTAAGAGCATTCTTATTCATTTTATGGTGATCATTTCATGGACTAGTGTGCACCTGCTTACCCATTGGCCTGGGTTAAGAGGTGATAAGAGGCAGAATAATAACACACTGATAAAATGAGCAAGACAGTATTTAAAATTGAAATTTAAAAAATCATACCAGATGATATTAAGAGAAGTCACATTATAAACATCTTATTTTTATCAAAATAAGGTAAATATTTTATGAATGAAATATACATCAGTTAGTCAAAGCTTAGGAATATCTATAAATATAAATGGGTCCAAAATTATCTTATTTCATTCCTTCCACCCTCTTTACCTTCCCCCTCTCATCTTTCTATTAATAACTCATGGTGCACATGGTAAAAAAATGCAAATAAAAGAATGCACAATGATAAATATGTCTCTTTCACATCCCTGTTACTCAGCAAGCAGTGAGCCCTCCACAGGAGCAGCCTGTGGAGGTTCTTGAGTATCTTTATACAACATCGATGTATATTCAACTATATGTGAATAAAAAAAATTAGTTTCTTAAACATCACATTATAGAGTTGGGGAAAACAAGGTTTTGAAAGAGTTAAATGATAAGCTTCAAGGTTAAGCATAAAGTTAGCAATGAAGTTGGGAATGAGCCCAGATTTTCTGTTTTTCACTAGGCACTGTGCCATCTTGTAAATTTTTATCTTCTGTGTGCCAATATTTCTGCCTTTTGTATGGATGGGCATATCTCCAAGGCTTTTAAATTTGATTTGGTTCAAAAGCTCACCATAAGAATAAATGAAGCACATGAATCTCCTTTGTATGCAACATTTCAACCTGAGCTAGTAGGGGTGTCAGTTCAGATTTCTCTCTCTCTCTCTCTCTCTCTCTCTCTCTTTTTTGAGGAAGATACTTAAGAACGTCATCCATAGCTTGAGAAGTTTTACTTGGGGTCATAAAATCATGCCTGAAAATAAAAAAGAACAAACAACAACAACAACAAAAAACCAAAATGTATTTTAAATAAGAAAATTTTTACCCAAATGGTTCAAATTTATTTTTAATTTAATTAAAACATCTTTCTTCAAGTCCACCTTTCAGGTGTTTATTTTCAATTTTTTTCTCAATTCCATAAGTTCTAGCCCTTCAAGAGAACTTGTCTTTGCTGACATATTTCCATTACATAGGACTGCAGAAAATTATTGCCATAAAGATCAGATAGGAAATGGTACTCTCCCCTTGCTAGTACTTTTCACACAGGTAGGTCATCAGAAAGATGTTTAATTACAAAAAAAATAAGTACCAAGTGTTAGTTCAGCTGATAACACATAGAAATTGAAAGTAGTTCATGCTCTTGTTTCCATATATATAAATTTGAAATCTTTACAATACATTAATGTATATTCAACTATATGTGAAAAAAATAAATTTATTTCTTAAATATCACATTACAGAGTTGGGGGAAAACAAGATTTTGAAAGAGTTAAATGATAAGCTGATTCTTTTAAATACTGGTCCTTTTCACCTTAATTTTTTTTTTCAAAGATACATGTATTCTTTGTGTTAAGGCTTCCCAACATATCTCTGTTGCAGGAGCAGATTCCTCGCTTCAGTTTCCCTGAAATTTCTGGCTTTGTCTGGTTATGTTCTTTACTCTCAGTTCTATTGGCTCTATTCTTTGGGTTGTCTTCATTTGGGTGCTTAGCTCTTCGATTTGTCTTTAACCCACTGAACAAGGGCAGAAAATACATACTTTGATGAGCAAGATTATAAAGGGGAAATGTATGGTTATTTTTCCTCTGTGTCACCATAGTGTTTTCACTCTACATTGCACAAGATTAAGTCAGAAAGACTATACCTGTTGCTGCAGGCTTTCAACAAAAAAAACTTTAAATGTGATTTACTCCCTCTAATATAAAATAAATAAAAAAGGAACAAATCCGTGCAATATGGCGATGGAGTAGGCGGACGTACCAACTTCCAACTCCCAGAACCAAAGTGGATTATAACCCAATATTAAGAACCATCATCTAGATAAACCAACTTTGAACTAAACTAAGTGGACTCTTCAACCAAGGAACACAGAAGAAGCCACATTGAGACTGGTAGGAATAGCGAAAACACGAAGAGGACTGCCAAACTCTTCAGAGCAAATGGCAGTCCGAGAAACTCGCGTGGTGGGAGGAGAGTTTGGCAGAGAGGGAGGCACCTGGGTCCCAGGAACAAAGCCCCAGGCTGCAGTCACAGAGCCTAGAAGAGGTGTTTGGACAGTATTGAGCTATGAAACAAGTGAGGATACTGTTTGTGAGAAAGAGACAGTTTTCTCAGATCCAAGATTCTTTTTAAAGGGACAGCGCAGTAAACCTCTCTCACAACCATGCACCCAGGGCTCTGGGGAATGGGGACAGATGAGAGGACCAGAGCAGCGGGAGGAGAGTGTGGACTGAAGGCACAGAAACAAACACTCTGAGGGACAGCCACCCTAACCCCTGGGCTAAGTCACTTCATTAATCAAAAACGAATATTTCCCCTGGAACTAGCAATACTAGCAAAGGAAGACAGGACACCAGCCAAACAAGCTCTCCTGCAGCAATTAGAGCGGAGCTGCTTAAATGGAGGGAGCTCCCAGGTCTACAGTATGGATGTTGGGCAAATAAAATATATTATGCTCACTTCGTTAAAGATGGCGCTGCCCACATGGAAGTTCCTTGATATTAATGTGTGTTCTGGAACAGGCTGTGGGCAGGCCAGGTCATTATAGCCTAAGGCTTAGTTTTAAGGGTAAGCTCTTCTCCACACACGTGACTGATTGGATGATGTAGGGTGGTGCACTCTCCTGAGGAATCCCATTATGCCTCAGATGGGTGACTTTGTATCAGAGACTTTCTTTTTATAAAATTGGATTAAAGGTTTTGAAACTATCCTATAAAGTGGGGCAGACCAGGAGCTTGCGCTCTTGGTTCCTGAGGTATTAGAGGAGAGCAGATTAAGGCCACATGGAGAGGAGAAGCAGCCAAGAGGGCAGAGTGCTAAGGAAGAAGGCAGTTTGAGCAGAGTTTGTGCAGGAGGAGATGGAGAACAGAGGTGAATAAGTCTGGTGAGCTAGAAACTTTTGATTCTAGGAAACTGGAATAAGTCAGTAGCTTTGTGAGCACTGAATATGTGGGTTTTGGAGCCCAGGATGTGTTTTTGCTGCCCACCGGGTGCAAGCTGGAATTAAAGCTGATGGCTCACCAGTTCTTGGTTCTGTTGTTTCATTATCGACTGTTCGAATCTAATGCAAACCTGTGTGGGTCAGGCGGCTGTGATGGTGGCCCTGGATACTGGCTTTACAATGGAGTATTAGAATCTGAACTGTGGGGCCCCTTCCTACTCTGCTGAGGGCTGCTGGAGGGATGGTGGCGGCGGGATGCTGAAACGCGGTACTGTTGGCAGGGGTGGAGGCCCAGCCGGTGTGAGCTCAGTCTAGCCCAGCAGGGGTGGAGGAGATGCGTCAAAGCAGTCTGGCAGCTGTGGGCCTGCCTGCAGCCCCACCTGAGGGGGAAAAGCGGGAGGCCAGGAATGGGCAGAGATCTGCTCTGTGACCCTGAGCAAGCCAGCCCTGACAGCAGGGATGGGGCTAGGACCAGGGACGGACAGAGGCTTGCCACTGAGCTCACACCAGCAGGCCCAACTGGCCGGAGAAACTGCGGTTTGCCATCCTGCATGCGCGAGTTGGCTCCGAATGCAGGGGTGGGGTAGAGCCTGGGACGAGCGGAAGTTCGCAGCTGAGCGCACGCCAGCAGCCACACCTGGCCCAATAAACGTTGGTTTGCGACCCTGCGCAGGAAGGCCCTGGCCTTGAGGGCTGGGCTAAAGCTCCAGACAGGCAACGGCTTACAGCTGAGAGCACATCAGAAGCCCTGTCTAACCTGTGAAGCTGTGGCGAGCAGGCTCTACCGCAGGTGCTGGGCAGAAGCCCGGAAACAGGCTGGGTCCACAGCTGAGCAAAGGTGCTCACCTCTACCCTTGATGCTGAGGCTTGTGGCTTGAGTGACAGCCCCTTCCATAGAGGAGAGGTGGAAATCACAGCAACAGCTGTGGACCGGCACCGGCAATGCCCATACCCATCCACCCTAGGCAGTGGCAGAGGGGGTGGCGGGCCTGCTGACAGACCACACTTAGGGAACACAAAGGCAACACCTTCTGGACTGGACTCCAGTGTCCACAACTTGCTTATACACAGACAAAATAGGCAGGCAGAAGAATGCAAACCAAATAAATCAAGAGAAATCCCCAGAGAAGGACTTGAATGAACAATATAGCCAAATTACCAGAAGCAGAATTTAGAATAATGATAGTTAGGATGTTCAAAGAAATTAGAGCAACAATGGATAGTCACTTTGAACACCTAAATAAAGAGATAACAAGTATAAAACACGAAATTGAAATAAAAAGAATCAGACAGAAATGACAAATACAGTATCAGAGCTGAAAACCACAATGGAAGGAATTAAAAGCAGGATGAATCACACTGAGGATCAAATCAGCAAGTTAGAGGACACAATAAACAAAAGCACAGAAGCAGAGAAGAAAAAGGAAAAGAGACACAAAAAATGTGAGGAAAATCTAAGGGAGCTCTGTGACAACCTGAAGAGAAACAACATTTGCATCATAGGGGTTCCTGAAGAAGAGGAGAGAGAACAAGAAACAGAAACTTTGTTCAATCAAATCATAGCAGAAAACTCCCCTAAATTAAGGCTGGGAAACATTCCACACGATCAAGAAGTACACAGAACTCCATAAAAGAGAAACCCAAAAAAATCTACACCAAGACACATCATAGTTAAAATACCAAAGCTAAGGGATAAAGAGAATATTTTAAAAGCTGCTAGAGAAAAAAAGAGCCCTCATAAGGATGACATCTGACTTCTCAACAGAAACACTTGAAGCCAGAAGGGAATGGCAAGATATACTCAAAGTCATGCAGAACAAGAGCCTAATTCCAAGACTACTCTATCCAGCAAGGCTAACGTTTAAAATTGAATAAAAATAAAGGGCTTCCCAGACAAAGAAAGCCCCAAGATATTCATTAAAACCAAACCAATTCTGCAAGAGATACAAAGGGGCCTGTTCTGAACAGTTCAAAGAGAGAAAAGATATATCAAAAGAAGAATACAGCTTTAAAGAATAAAATGGCAATAAACAACTACATATCAATAATAACCATAAATATAAATGGAATTAATGATCCAATCAAAAGACATAGGGTAGCTGCGTGGATAAAGAAACTGGACCCAAACATATGCTGTCTACAAGAGAAACACCTTAAAACAAAAGATGAACATAGACTGAAGGTAAAAGGATGGAAAAAAATATTTCATGCATATGGAAATGAAAGAAAAGCCGGGGTAGCCATAATTATATATGACAAAATGGACTTTAAAACAAAGGCTGTGGTAACAGATAAAAAAGGACACTACATAATGATAAAGGGAACAATCCAACAAGAAGATATAACTACTACAAATATCTACACACCAAATATAGGAGCCCCGACATACATAAAGTAGACTTTAATGGATATAAAGAGCGAGATTATCAGCAATACTATAAGAGTAGGGGAGTTCAATACCCCACTAACAACACTAGATAGATCCTCAAGAAAGAAAATTAATAAAGAAACAGCAGACTTAAAGAATACACTAGATCAACTCAATTTAATAGATATATTCAGAACTTTTCATCCTAAAACAGTAGAATATACATTCTTCTCAAGCACTCATGGTACATTTTCTAGGATAGACCACATGTTAGGACAGAAAAATGGTCTCAATAAATTTAAGAAGATTAAAATCATATCAAGCATTTTCTCTGATCACAATGCCATGAAACTAGAAATTAACCACAAAAGAAAAACTGAAAAATACTCAAACACTTGAAAACTAAATAGCATGATTTTAAATAATGAATGGAATAACAATGAGATCAAAGAAGAAATAAAAAAGGTTCTAGAAACAAATAATAATGAGCATACATCAACTTAAAATTTATGGGACACAGCAAAAGCAGTACTGAGAAGGAAGTTCATTGCACTACAGGCATATCATAAGAACCTAGAAAAAGCTCAAATAAGCAACCTGACCCTGCATCAAAAAGAACTAGAAAAACAACAGCAAATAAAACCCAGGACTAGTAGAAGGAAGAAAATAATAAAGATCAGAGCAGAAATAAATGACATAGAGGCTAAGAAAAGGTAAACAAGATTGATGAACCTTTAACTAGACTCACCAAGAAAAAAAGAGAGACGACCCAAATAAATAAAATTAGAAAGGACAGTGGAGAAATAACAACTGACACAACAGAAATACAAAGCATTGTAAGACAATACTATGAAGAACTCTACGCCAAAAAATTAGACAACCTAGGTGAAATGGACAAATTTCTTGAATCATATAATCTTTCAAAAATCAATCTGGTAGAATCAGAACACCTAAACAGACCAATTACAACAAATGAGATCGAAACAGTTATCAAAAAACTCCCAAAAAAGAAAAGTCCTGGGCCTGATGGCTTCACAAGTGAATTCTATCAAAAATTCAAAGAAGAACTAACTCCTATCCTCCTCAAGCTATTTCAAAAAATTCAAGCGGAAGGAACATTTCCAAACTCTTTTCATGAGACAAGCATGATTCTGATTCCAAAACCGGGCAAACACAACAAAAAGAAAGAAAATTATAGGCCTATATCCCTGATGAATTTAGACACTAAAATTCTCAACAAAATATTAGACAACTGGATCCAGCAATATATGAAAAAAATCATACACCATGATCATGTGGGATTTATTCTGGAGAGGCAAGGCTGGTTCAATATTCGCAAATCAATCAATGTGATTCATCACATAAACAAAAGGAAGGACAAAATCAAATGATATTCAATAGATGCACAAAAGGCATTTGATAAAATCCAGCACCCATTCATGCTCAAAACTCTCAGTAAATTGGGAATACAGGGCACATTCCTTAACATGATAAAGGCCATCTACAACAAACCCACAGCAAATATCATACTAAATGGACAAAAATTAAAAGCAATGTCCTTAAGATCAGGAACCAGGCAGGGGTTCCTTCTTTCACCACTCTTATTCAACATAGTTCTGGAAATCCTAGCTACAGCAATCAGACAAGAAGAAATAAAAGGCATCCAAATTGGAAAAGAAGAAGTAAAACTGTCATTATTTGCAGATGATATGATGTTGTATATAGAAAACCCTAAAGTCTCAGTCAAAAAACTACTGGACCTTATAAATGAATTCAGCAAGGTGGCAGGATATAAAATTAATACTCAGAAATCAGAGGCATTTCTATAAACCAACAATGAACTGTCAGCAAAAGAAATTAAGGAACCAATCCCCTTCATTATTGCAGCCAAAAAAATAAACTATCTAGGAGTAAATTCAACCAAAGAGGTTAAGGACTTGTACTCGGAAAATTATAGAACATTGATAAAAGAAATCAAGGAAGATACAAACTAGTGGAAGCATATACCATGCTCATGACTAGGAAGAATAAACATCATTAAAATGTCTATATTACCTAAAGCAATTTATAAATTCAATGCAATATCAATTAAAATACCAATGACATACTTCAAAGGTATAGAACACATATTCCAAAAATTTATATGGAACCAAAAAAGAACATGAATAGACTCAGCAATCTTAAAAAGAAAAAGTAAAGCAGGAGGTATTACTCTTCTGGATATCAAGGTTTACTACCAGGCCATTATACTCAAGACAGCCTGGTACTGGCATAAGAACAGGCACATAGATCAATGAAACAGAACAGAAAACCCAGAAATAAACCCACATCTTTATAGACAATTGATATTTGACAAAGGAGGAAAGAACATACAATGGAGTAAAGACAGCCTCTTTAACAAATGGTGTTGGGAAAATTGGACATCTACCTGCAAAAAAATGTAACTAGACCATCAACTTACACCATTCACAAAAACAAACTCAAAATGGATAAAAGACTTAAACGTAAACTGTGAAACCATAAGCATCTTAGAAGAAAACATAGACAGCAAGCTTCCGACATCTGTAACAACAATATATTTGCCGATTTATCGCCACGGGCAAATGAAATCAAAGGCAAGATAAACAAATGGGACTATACCAAACTAAAAAGTTTTTGCACAGCTATAGACAATAAGAACAGAATAAAAAGACAAACCACACAATGGGAGAACATATTTGACAGCACGTCTGATAAGGGGTTAATAACCAAAATTTATAAAGAACTTATAAAACTCAACACCAGGAAGACAAACAATCAAATCAAAAATTGGGCAAAAGAAATGAATAGAAATTTCTCCAAAGAGGACATAAAGATGGCCAATAGGCATATGAAAACTTGCTCAACATCACTAATCATTAGAGAAATGCAAATTAAAACCACAATGAGATATCACCTCACACCAGTCAGAATGGGGTTCATCAGCAAAACTGCTACAGAATAAGTGCTGGCGAGGATGTGGAGAAAAGGGAACCCTCCCACACTGCTGGTGGGAATGCAGACTGGTGCAACCACTGCGGAAAACAGTATAGAGATTCCTCAAAAAATTAAAATTCGAACTGCCTTTTGACCCAGCTATGCCACTTATAGGAATATACCCTAAGAACACCATACAACTGTTTGAAAATAAGAAATGTGCCCCATGTTCGTGGCAGCATTGTTCACAATAGCAAAGTTCTGTAAACAGCCCAAGTGTCCATCAGAGGATGAGTGGATTAAAAAGCCTTGGTACATATATACTATGGAATACTACTCAGCCATAAGAAATGATGACATCGGATCATTTACCACAAAATGGATGGACTTTGATAACATTATACGGAGTGAAATAAGTAAATTAGAAAAAAACTGAGAACAGCATGATTTCATACATAGGTGGGACATCAAAGTGAGACTATGAAACATGGACAAGAGAGTGGTGGTTACGGGGTGGGGGGAGGGAGGGGAGGATGAGATAGGGAGGAAGGGAGGGGCACAGGGAAACCAGATAGAAGGTGACAGAGGACAATTTGACTTTGGGTGAGGGGTATGCCACATAATTGAATGATAAGATAACCTGGAGATGTTTTCATTGTACATATGTACCCTGATTTATTTGTGTCACCCCATTAAAATTAATTTAAAAAAAAAACTAATTTACAAGATAAAAAAAAAAAAGGAACAAATCCCATCACATTTTTTCTTAGTCTTTTCCTTAGAAGCATGTTCTTTATATTGAATTATTTTGAAAGGCTTTAATTGCTTGCCTTTGTTAATCCAACAATAGAAAGTCATAATAAGGGAACAACATTTTATGCATAACCTTGTGATTCTCAGTATTTTGAGAAAAGGATTTAATATTAAAATTTAAAGTTTTGCACCCAAATTAACTACCATGAAATGAACAGTGCTCATTTATATGTATTTATTCATCTGTGTTTGTTAATATAACGCAATCCATGCATTTGTTTCCCTGTTGGAAAAACTTCATCAATTATGATAGATTGTATAGAGATGACCATCAAAATGCCTTTTTTTTCCATCAAGAGATTAAAATTATTTCCTCTTCTTTTGAATTTGTGCTGATTATGTGACTTGTTTTGAATAATACATGTAGTAGAACTGTGGCTATGCCAGTTCTGTACTTAGACCTTGAAATTCTTGGCAACTTCTGTTTTCATACTGTTGAGACTACCAAAGAATCCATGTAGAAACAGGGGTCTGTAGATTAGAAGACTCCATCTAAAAAGGCCACAGAAAATGACAGAACATAAAGAAAAAGACTTTCACATTTGAGCTAGCCCAGCTGATGGGTTAAACGCAGGTATGAAGCCATTTGAAAACTTCATCTCAAATTGTGGCCATATGAATGAGCTCAGCTAACAGATTATGAGAAAGAATTAAGTTGTTCCAGCTGAACCCTGTGTAGCCAATCAGTGCACTCTTGAACAAAGAAAATTATTGTCATTTTAGACAAACAATATGCTTAAATGAGATATGTTATTTGGGATTTGTTATACAAAAGATAATTGATGTTTCCCTCAAAATATTTCTACATTCTAATGATAAAATTAATGACTATATTTAATATTTGTTTTCTATAACACGGAATGAATATACATGCTGTTTATAATTTACATGCTATTGTTTTTAATAACAAAAGAAATGTTTTACATATTTTTAAAGAGGCACAATAATTTAAACATGAATCAAAAAGTAAAAATAGTATTTAAATTATTCATGAAGTTACCTTGTGATAATTTTTGTTAATGCATGTTCACAATATTTAAATTTGGAAGACCTCGGTTTGAGTTCATATCACATTATTTTCTAACCCTTTGACTTTATACAAATTGCCTAATATATTTCACATACATTCATTCAGTTGTTAAATAGTTATATAAAAACTAGAAGCAATACAAATATTCTTCAACAGATGAATGAATAAACAAATTTTGGAATATTAATGCAATAAAACTTTACCTAAGCATTAGAAATAAACTGGTTATTGATTATTGCAGCACCATGGAATTATCTTTTAAAATATAATGAGAGAAAAAGCCAAAAACAAATACATGTGTATGAATCCATTTAAATAAATTTCTAGAAAATTAAAACTAGTCTAAATACAGAAACAGACCAGCGGTTTTATAGAGATATTAAAAAAAAGTTAAGTGGGAAAAGACTAGAAAGAGACATGATGAAACTTTTGGAGTGAAAATAGTCATTATCTTGATTGGGGTAAGAGCTTCAAGGGTTTATGTATATATCAAAACTCATCAAATTATATAGATATGTTCAGTTTAATATACTTCAATTATATACTAATAAAGCTGTAAAATGACAAAATAATAAAATGGCTATAATAGTTGTCTTTTATTTCCAAAAATGTATTTATTTAACAAAGATTTGATCAGTATTATTGAGAATACCAGAGTAGGATGAAGAGGCAAGAAAAAAACACAATTATGATATATCATCATGGCACCAATGTGTGAAATTTTATAGACAGAGAAGAGAGGGATTATTTTTTCAATAGTAGAAATCAGTAGAACCATAAAAATTACAGAAGTTAAATTATCTATCCTACCTTACCCTTCCTCCTGGTTATTTTTCCTAATAGTTTGTATCATTTGTTTTAATTGAATCTCTTTCCCTCTAAAATATAAATTTTTTCAAGCAGAGGTTGTGTTTTTTATATTCATGTCTTCTTTATCAAAATCTAGAACATAGCTCGACACTTAGTACTCAACTAATTATTATTATTATTATTATTATTATTATTATTTTACAGGGACAGAGAGAGAGAGTCAGAGAGAGGGATAGGTAGGGACAGACAGACAGAAACGGAGAGAGATGAGAAGCATCAATCATTAGTTTTTCGTTGCCATTGTGACCATAGTTGCTCATCGATTGCTTTCTCACACGTGCCTTGACCGCGGGCCTTCAGCAGACCTAGCCACCCCTTGTTGGAGCCAGCGACCTTGGGTCCAAGCTGGCGAGCCTTTGCTTAAGCCAGATGGGCTCGCGCTCAAGCTGGCACCCTCGGGGTCTCGAACCTGGGTCTTCTGCATCTCAGTCTGACACTCTATCAACTGTGCTACCGCCTGGTCAGTCTCAACTAATTAATTTTAGGTTCATTTTTTAAATTTAGCTTTATGTGCCTACAGAATACCCAGGAACAGATGTATGATAACAAGTGGCATATATAGTTCTGGAACTTATGAAAGTTTAGAAATAAAAGTATTAACTGTCAACAAGGAGCCAACAGGGAGTTTTCAAATGAAAGGGTGTGGAACCAGAATAGGAAAGGCCCTAGAGGACTGTATCATGTACTTCTTTGTTCCCACTTCACATGTGTTCCATTTACTTTTCCTATTGATATCACTGCTCTTGCTATATCTGGTTTCTAGAGGTGTAACCTGACAGCACCTCTGCTGAACTAGCTGCTCATTTCTTTCTGCTCTGACACTTCTCTGACCAGGGAAAGTGCACTGCCCATGGGAATACTCAGCATTTATGTAGAAGTACAAAATTAAAAATTCAACTGAGTTACATCCAATGTGGAAGTTCTTGACCAAAGAAAGAACTGACAATAAAATCCAAGATAGAGGTTTATGCTATTAACAGATAGAAAACAAATAATACTCTGGAGTATCTTTAAATATAATGGGTAATGCATAGAATGTATAGAGAATAGAATAAAAAGACTTTAGATTGAGAAAAATACTGATATTTTTTAAGCCATCACTCTAGATACTGGTCATGACTAAATAATTACTGAGTAATTTAAGTGCTATAAAGAAAATAAACTTTCAAAAACTAGTGCTCATATTAAATAATTTCAGACCATTGATTTGCTATTAAATTGAAAGAAAAAAAATTTAAAGAATAAGAGACCTGATATCTAAAAACAACCAAAAGTGTAAAATAACATCAATAAATTCATCAATAAATATTTAATTCTAATATTAGAAAAAAACATAAGGTAAGATATTTAATAGATTATTTAATTAAAAATATAGACTATATAATCAAGGAAAGATATAAAATCAAAGAGGAAGTGATTCTCTCCTAATACAATCATAAATGTAAATACTATTGCAAACATAATTACGAAGGGATTTTTTTTGAACTTGAAAATATGATTGTAAAATACATATATTAAACAAATTAAATAAGAATAGTCAAGAAAAAATTTTAATTAGATACTAACATTAAAAATGTAACTTATAGACATCCCAGAAAAAACTACAGATATGGTTGGAAATTAAATGTAGTAAAGGCTCTTAAAACATGACATCAAAGATTAAGACTATAATTTAAAAATTCTAACAAAGTGGTTACATAGAAATGTTAAATTTAAAGAACTGTGTTGAACAATGTTATGCAAGTTGAAAGCGAATCATGAACCAAGACATTGTTTTGCAATGTCAATGCCAGAGATTTGACCTTTTATGTAGAAATACTTTTTACATAATAATTATACCTATGTGTACATCTATGATATATGCATTGCATACTACTCGACTAATAATATGGATGTTGGAACAACATTGTCATTTAAGTTCGTATGTGCTTTTCTTTATTTTCCAAATTTTCTTTACTGCTCATATTTTTCTCCATACAAATCACAGGAAATGTTATTAAAGTTGAAAATATCTTAAATGGTTTCCAAAAATGATTTTTTTTAATGAATAGAGAGGTGAATTGGATAAAGCACAGGCTTTGCATTGATTTGTTCAATGTTATTATGTTAGATATATCTCCAGACCACAGTAGTTTGGGGTATAATTCAATTATAAAATAATAATAAACCCTTACACTGTGGAGTACTCAGGGAGTTCTCAGTCGAGGTTCATGTCAAAATATAGTGTTTATTATCACTTATACTGTTGATGAACATGTGGATTGATACCAGCATTAATTTATCACTATCATTGCTGCTGTGAAAATTGTGTATAAGTATCCTGGTCCACATGCAAACACCCAAAAGTCTAATTGCTGGGTCACATGATATGCTTGCTCATCATTAACTTAATTTCACTGTGACAAACTATTTCAGATTTTTACTTGTTTAACACCACACCGTTACAATGATCTACATGTTTTCATCAGTTGGTAAACTATGCTATACTTGTGGGTGTGTAGGAAAGCTTATTGTAGTTATAATTTCTTCTATAACTACTACTGTTTAATACCTTCTCTTATATGAATTGTTTATTTAGATTGCTCTTTTATAAAATGCCAGGTGTTGGGCAGATGAAATATATTATGCTCAGTTTGTTAAAGATGGCGCTGCCCACGTGCAAGTTTTAAGAGTAAGCTTTGTTGTTACAGAAGTGTGTTGTTAATTTTTTTAAATTTTGTCCAAAATGAATATATTTCAGGTAAATGTATTGCAAATATCTTCTCCCATTTTCCCGCTTGCATTTTCATTCTTTGATATTATGCTTTGATGAATAGGAGTTCTTAATTTTAGATGTCTGTTTATTATTTTTCCCTTATGTTAATATTTGTATGTTATCTAATAAAAATTCTTTATTACAACAAGGTAATGAAGATGTTTTCTGTGTTATCTCTAAATGTTTGTTTTTGTTTTTTATTTTACAGGGACAGAGAGAGAGTCAGAGAGAGGCATAGATAGGGACAGACAGACAGGAATGGAGAGAGAGGTGAGAAGCATCAATCATTAGTTTTTCATTGCCCTTGCAACACCATAGTTGTTCATTGATTGCTTTCTCACATGTGCCTTGACCACGGGCCTTCAGCGGACTGAGCAACCCCTTGCTGGAGCCAGTGACCTTGGATCCAAGCTGACGAGCTTTTGCTCAAGCCAGATGGGCCTGCGCTCAAGCTGGCGAGCTCAGGTTCTCAAACCTGGGTCTTCCTCATCCTAGTCTGACGCTCCATCCATTGCGCCACTGCCTGGTTAGGCTCTAAATGTTTTTTTTTAATTTTGTCTTTTACGTTTAAGTCTATAATACAACTACAACTGGTAATGATTTTTGTATATGATATGTTGCAGGATGTTGGTTTTGTTGGTTTAGTGTCTTTTCTAAGCTGTTTCATGTAAATCCTGCATTCTTTGTCATATGCGCCCATTGAAAGCTGTGTTCTGTTGCTCAGTGGCCAGCTAGTGATTTAATAATGTCCTTAAATGCTTGGAGCCAGGAAGAGAGAAAAAAGAAGAGGCAGAAAAAAAAAACATTTCTCTCCTAGCCTCTACAGATTGGCTTTATGTTGACTTACTTATGCTATGCTTAGCAGGGCCTTTTAGAACATTGCCTGAGCCTTCAGTTCCTATTTGCATGGAATCTGAGGGGCAGCCAGAGATAAAAACTTAGGCTCTTTTCAAGCTTCTTCTGAACAAGAATTTAGCTCTGTTTATACATATGGACTTCTCCAATTTCCAGCATATGAGAAAGCTTTCAAAAGCCCTTATCCCTATACATATCTCTTTTCTCAACTTCCTTTTCAAGCTTTCATCTGGGAAGTCTGTCTTTTTTTTGTCCTGACCATTATTCCTTGCCCCAGGCTACTGCAGCCAGTACTTTTGCCTTTATGTGTTCCTGACAAAAAAACTACTAAGGAAGTCACCTCAGCCCTGGAAACACTTCAAGTGTTGAAATAAATGCAAGTCTTTCTGTCAGTCCATCAAGCAGCTCAAAACACACAACCACAGTTCTTTGTGAATAGGGCCATATTGCTCTCTCTGGCACAGGCAACCTGCATCACATGTGTGGATTGACATTTTATGGCCGTCACCAATCTGGTAAGTGGGAAATGACAGGTGGGCAATTTAAATGCCCCTGTGCACTCTTTCCACAATGCAGCAGCTTCTTTCTTTCTAAGATTGTCCTTGAATATTGTACGTTTAGACTGAATTCCATAAATCTAGAAATGTTGATTCTGACATATTTTTTTAGCTTATAAGTTTTTCTATAAAGGGACAGAGCCTGTGGTTTCCTGTCCTCCATTTTCAATGTCATTCATCACCAATTTTTATATATAATATTTTCATTATTATTTAACTCAAAATATTTTCTTTTATTATTCTTTTTTGCCAAGGGAAAACTATAAATGTATTTCTTAATTTCCAAACCTTTAGGCATTTTCTCTTCATTTTTATAAAACTTGTTTTATAATTTCAACATAAAATGAATATATGAAATACATTATTTGAATTTTTGTGATTTGCTTTATGACATAAACTATGATAATATTTTGTCAATATTTCATATATGATTAAATTAAAAAGCAAATTTTTTAATTCTTGGCTACATTTTTTATATACATCTATTCAGTAAATTTTGTTGTTTATATCTATAGTTTTACTAAATGGGCTTATGCTTATCTGGACACTTATAGAGAAAACAGATATTTATTCTAGTGGGCGAAATGATTCTGCTGGATGAGATCATCTTAAAACTTCAATGATATAAGGTGAGGCCAGACTGAATGTCTGCATGAATTTTGGTCTACTCTAACCTTGAGAATAAAGGTTATTTGAGAAATTTAATTATTCTAATTGTGCTATAGAGAATAGTCTATAGTAACAAACAAACAAAACAGGAAAACAAATATGAAGATTATTACAGCATAAACAGGTAAAAGATAATGGTGGTAGTAAAGCCAGTCACCAAGGCCACCATCACAGCTGCCTGGCCCATACAGGTTCACATTTGATTCGAACAGTCGGTAATGAAAAAAAAAAGAGCCAAGAACTGGTGAGCTATCAGCTTTAATTCTAGATTACACCCAGCGGGCAAGTAAAAACATACACTGGGCTCCAAAATCTACTCATTCAGTGCTCACAAAGCTACTGACTTATCCGAGTTTCCTAGCATCAAAGGTTTCTAGCTCACCAGACTTATTCACCTCTGTTCCCCATCTCCTTTTCTCTGCACAAATTGGCTTCTCTTTCAGCACTCCACCATCTTGGCTGCTTCTCCTGGCCACCTCCACATGGCCTTTTCTGCTTTCTCCTCTAATGCTAACCTCAGGAACCAAAAGAAAGCAAGCTCCCAGTCTGCCCCACTTTATAGTGTAGAAATCCAAACCTTTAATCCAATCTACAAACAAGGAAGTCTCTGATACAAAGTCACTTATCTGAAGCATAATGGGAGGATTCCTCACGAGAGTACACTACCTCACATCATCCAATCAGTCCAGGGTGTGGGGAAAAGCTTCCTCTTAAAACTAAGCCTTAGGCTATACCGACCCAGCCTGCCCACAGCCTGTCTCCCATTACATATTAATATCAACAAACTTCCATGTGGGCAGCGCCATTGTAAAGCCAGCAGTTGAGGCCACCATCAGAGCAGCCTGGCCCATGCAGGTTCGCATTAGATTCGTACAGTCGGTAATGAAACAACCGAGCCAAGAACTGGTGAGCCATCAGCTTTAATTCTAGTTTGCACCCAGTGGGCAAGCAAAAACACACACTTGGCTCCAAAACCCACACATTCAGTGCTCACAAAGCTACTGACTTATCTGAGTTTCCTAGAATCAAAGGTTTCTAGCTCACCAGACTTATTCACCTTTGTTCCCCACCTCCTCCAGCACAAACTCTTAACAAACTGGCTTCTCCCTTAGCACTCTGCCATCTTGGCTGCTTCTCCTGGCCTCCATGTGGCCTTCATCTGCTCTCCTCTCTGATGACCTCAGGAACCAAGAGAGCAAGCTACTGGTCTGTCCCCCTTTATACTGTAGAAATTCAAACCCTTAATCCAATCTACAGACAAGGAAGTCTCTGATACAAAGTCACCCATCCCAGGCACAATGGGATTCCTCAGGAGAGTGCACCACCCCACATCATCCAATTAGTCAAGTGTGTGGGGAAGAGCTTAATATATTTTATCTGCCCAACAGCCATCTTTAACAAAGTGAGCATAATATATTTTATCTGCCCAAGAATCCACCCCTATGCTCACTTTATTACCCACAATCTATACCACCAGCATCCCTGTACAAGGAAATTAGGTACATTACACATATTACAACAACATGACAAATCATACAATTTCAACAATTACAAAGGTACATTTCACCAGTCTCTGAGCACTTTGCCAAAAGTGCAAAATGTCCTCTGACTTCTTTCTTGCTGGTTGAAAGGCTTCCTGGGGCAGGGTGAGGGCCTCCATCAAAAGCCGACCCACACCCCCATCAGGCTATTTCACATTGTCCAAAATTCATAAGTCCATTCAACAATTCAACAAAGGAGCCAGCACTCACTCTGGTCGCAGTCCAGGAAATCAGTCCATGCACATGAGGTGTTGGCCTCCTCCCTCATTCCTGCCATCATGGAAGGTCTCACACTGTCCTAAAGAGAAGCATGTGGCAATGGCAGTCAGCATCTCCATCTCTGCTACAGAGAGCATGATGACATCCACCCCTATGTCCCAAAACTGCAGACCTACCAGGAGTGTAGCAGGTCCTCATTCCAGCTGAGCTCTTATCTTCTGGAGACTGTGAATTGCAATTCCAGCCCGATTCTTTTCATCCTCTGAAGAGGAACTGAAAATAACAACTCCCGCAGATGGCCTGAAGCCCTGGGCTGCCACCACTTTCTGCTCTTTAGGCCTTGCAGCTCTGGCCCCAGCCTCAGCCCTGGCCCCAGCCTCAACCCCAGCCCCAGCATCAGCCCTGGCCTCTTGCTGCTGGTGGCTCTCCACAATGTACAGGGCATGCTGCAACTCACGAACCTATGATTCCTTCTCCAGCATCTGCTCCATTTCCAGGCAAATCTCACAAACCTGGGTAGCCTCCTCCTTCAGTGCTTACTCCAGCTCCAGGGTCGGCATCTCTTTCTCCCACATTTCCTCCAGCTCCTTCCACTGCTCGGGTTGCAGGTCCTGGGAAGCCTCTTCCATAGAGCTCTCAGTTTCCTCACACATGGCTTTAAAAGTCAACCATCCTATAGTCTCCAAAAGGACAACTATGGGGAACCATAACAGCAACCAGTCCTCTACTCCACCGCTCAAAGGTGGTGGCAGCTCCATATCAATCTGTATCAAATCCTGCCAGAGACTATGTCAAATGTATAGCCAGAAGCTGCCATCGTGGCCATTCACATGCAGGTTTGCATTAGATACGGACAGTCAGTAATGAAACAATGGAGCCAAAAACTGGTGAGCCATGAGCTTTAATTCTAGCTTGCACTCAGTGGGCAAGTAAACACACACATTGGGCTCCAAAACCCATTCATTAAGTGCTCACAAAGTGTAAAGACAGTATTCAGAGCCACCATCACAGCTGCCTGGCCTGTGCAGGTTCTCATTAGATTCGGACAGTCGGTAATGAAACATTTCGATTGTAGAAATTGTAAAATTTTATTGTGGATTGAATATGAAGTGAAGACAAAGAAAGATTCAGAATGGCTTTGAAGTTTTGTTTTAAACAATAAAATAGACTGAAGATGCCATTTACTAATATGGGAGAGATTAAAAGAAATAGGTTGTTTGGAGGAAATTAAGAATTTACTAGTAGAGATGTTAAATTTGAGATGATAAATGAACATACAAATAAAGATGAAAGGGAGGCCATAATATTTACATGTCTGGAATTCAGGGAATAATCAGCACTGAAATTAGGAATCATATACTACATGATTTTTGGAACTCATATAGAGTCCAAGGTCTAGTCACTTAGAAGTGACAATAGAGATATAGAAGAGATCTCCTGACTGAGCCCTGGGTAACTGCATTTATTGATAGATAAAAGGAAGAAGAAACTAATAAAAACCATAAGAAGTAGTTTGTGGTAGAGAAAGAAAATCCAAGAAATTTGAAAACATTTGTTCACAAACCTATATGCACCTTTATATTTATTATATCATTATTCACAGTGGCCAAGACATGGAAACAACTGAAGTTTTCTTAGATAGATAATTAGATAAAGAAAATGTGGTACATATATAGAATGGAATACTACTCAGCCATAAAAAGGATGAAATACTGCCATTTGTAACAACATGGAAAGACCTAAAAAATATCGTGCTAGGCAAAATAAGTCAGATAAAAAAAGTTAAGAACCATATAATTTCACACTATGTGTAATATAAAACTGAAAACAACAAATGAACAGAAATAAGAAACTCACAAACACAGTCAGAAGAATAGCAGTTACCAGAAGGAAGGAAGAATGGTGTGGTAAAGGGTAGAGAGAGTCAATTATAAGGATGACAGAAGGTGGTTTGACTTGGGGTAGTGGGCACACAATGCAGTAGAAGATCATGTATCATAGAAATGTATACTTGAAATTTATATTATCTTATTTACTAATATCACCCCAATAAATTTATTTAAAATATAGAACCAGTAAGGATTTTTGTTTATGAGGTGAAAATAAGAAAATATTTTAAAAATTATAGTGTTAATAGTACTGAGTGCTGTCAATAGTTTAAAATTAAAAGCAATTACTATATTTCCCCATGTACAAGATGGTGCTATGTATAAGACGCACATTAATTTTGTGACCTGAAATTTGATTGCTTTCTCACATGTGCCTTGACCGTGGGCCTTCAGCAGATAGAGTAACCCCTTGCTTGAGCCAGTGACCATGGGTCCAAGCTAGTGAGCTTTTTGCTCAAGCCAGATGAGCCCACGCTCAAGCTGGCAACCTCGGGGTCTCGAACCTGGGCCCTTGTGACCTGAAATTTGAAAAAAAAAATGTATTAGATAAAGTTATTGAACTCAAGTTTTATTCATCATAAAATTTATACAACTCCTCATTACTGTCAAAACTCCCAGCCATTATTAGCTTGTCCCCATCTGTGTCTGATGACAAATCACTGTTTTCATATAATATATTACCTCGTTTCAGTTCCTTTGTGGTATTTGAAATGCCACAACCACTGTGTAAGATGCATCTAGTTTTTAGGCCCCAAATATTTTGAAAAAGGGTGTGCTTTATACATGGGGAAATTTGGATTTGGAAATTTGGAAGACATTGATAATAATAACAAGAGCTGCTTTGGATGTACGCTATATAAGACTATCCTGTCATAGTAATAGATTTAAATGAGAACAGCTAGAGAAGAGTCAGTGTTTTTTTGAAAAGTGTGTCTCTAAAACAGGGGTAGGGAACCATTTTGGCTGAGAGAACCATGAATGCCACATCTTTTAAAATGTAATTCCATGAGAGCCATACAATATGTTTAACACTAAATACAAGTAAATTTGTGCATTTTATGTAAGACAAATACTTTTAAAGTACAATAAGTCACTGAATTCTTTTAATAACATTGTTATGCTGTTGCTAACCAATGATGAATAAAGTACTTCTTACCATTAATGCAACTTCTGGTGCTACATGGTTTTGCTAACGGCTTTGTAGTCTGGTTGATATGTGGTAAGGTTAAGCTTCATGTAGGCGTTGAGACTTTCATCCGTTAAACGTGATCGTAGGTTGGTCTTAATGTTCTTTAGATATGAGAAAGACTGCTCACATGTATTAGTAGAGCCAAAGATTGTCAGTACATCAATACTCACATGCTGCAGTGTGTGGTATGTGACACCACTGTTCCAAGTTTTGACAATCAGCTGGTCCACGAGTTGAAGTTTTTTCATTTCTCCCGACTTGTGTTTGCTCCCCAATTCTGCTTGCTCTCGTGCAAGTCTTTCCAAATCCTCATTCAGTGACTTGAATTTATTCACTCACATATCTGAGGGCTTCAGGTCAGCATGTTGTAGCTCAAAATCTCTGATGGAGAAACCGGGGATGTAAGTCAGGTCAGCGCTGTTCACTGCACACTCATGTGGATGGGTGATGAACTTAAAAAGATGAGTGCGCTCAAAAAATTCTCCAAAGAGCGCTTTGAATGACTGCAGAAGATTAGATGTGAAGCCACTAGCTGCTGGAAATCAAGGTGTTGAGCAGGTAACTTGCTGTGCATGCATCTTTAAACTATCCCAGTTTTTCAACGTGTAGTAAATGACCTGTTTCAATGTCAGTGAAGAAGAGTTCCAGCTTGTTTTCAAATGCAAACACTGCTTGTTGAAGGGGTAAGACTGTATTTCCAAAACTTTGCATTTTCACAGTGAGCTGGTTCAGGTGTTCAGTCATGTCCACGAGATAGTAGAACTACAGGAGCCACTCAGTGTTAGCTAACTCAGAATGCTTGACATTTTTCATTTCAAGAAAAGTTCAGATTTCGCACAGGCAAGCCGCGACACAGCTGAGCACCTCTCCTCTTGACAAGCAACACACATTGCTGTGCAGAAGGAGACCAGGATAATTATTCCCAACTTCATCCAGCAGTGTTTTAAACGAGTGATCATTTAAAGCTTGGGCAACAATAAAGTTGACCACCCGAATGACCAGCGACATCACCTCACCAAGCTGCTCTCCACACATCTGAGCACAAAGTGCCTCATGATCTAGAATGAAGTGAAAACTTAGGATGGGTCTCTTTTCATGTTAATGAAGAAGCACTAGGAATTTTCTGTTTTTCCCCAACATGCACAAAGCACTATTAGTATACACCGAAATAAGTTTTTACATAGGTAAATATTTTCTTTAGCAAACTCAGTGAAAGTATTTTCTTTAGCAAACTCAGTGAAAGACTTGAATAAATCCTCCCCTCTTGTTGTCTCTTTCATAGGCAAAACAGCAAGACTTTTCTCACATAGTATGTCACCGACAGCGTTCCTTACAATCATGCTAAAATAGGATAAATGACTTACATATGCTGACTCATCTAAAGCAAGAAAAAAGAATGGTGCTGCATTTATGTCCTTCACTTGTGTTCCCTCAATTTGATTTGCCATCATGATGGTATGATCGTGAACAGTTCTTGACAACAAAGGCATGCATTTATTTTTTTTTTATTATCTTGTCTTTATCTGAAAAGTCGTCAAAAAGTTCATTGGCAACATTAAGCATGAATGTTTTGGCATACTCCCCATCTGTGAATGGCTTTCTGTTTCTCACAATTGCTAAAGCACCAGCAAAGCTTGTCAAATTCCAGTCACCTTGTTGGGTTGAAACATGGATTTCCTGCTGACTAGCTTGCACTTTGCACAGTAGCTCTTGACATGCTTTCTTCCTTCTGTCCCCTGATGGATATTTCGATGCAAATATAGTATGGTGTGTGTCAAAGTGCTGCTTTATATTTGGCCATTTCATCAATGCTATTTTATCATTGCATATGAGACACACTGCAGAACCTGCTATCTCCACAAAGACAAATTCCCCTGTCCATTCCTGCTGAAAAGTACAATATTCCTCATATTTTTTCCTTTTAACCATCATCAAAATGGTTTCTGCAATTAGTTAGCTGGCTACTTGGTTAAAAGGAGGAAAGTTTACTTCCTGATCTCACAACGACCCATGTATGTTACGCATTATCCAATAAAAATTTGGTGTTGTCCCGGAGGACAGCTGTGATTGGCTCCAGTCACCCACAACCATGAACATGAGTGGTAGAAAATGAATGAATTGTAATATATGAGAATGCTTTATATTTTTAATGTTATGATTCTTTTTATTAAAGATTTGTCTGCGAGCCAGATGCAGCCATGAAAAGAGCCACATCTGACTCGTGAGCCATAGGTTCCCGACATCTGCTCTAAAAGATAGTAGAGAGACTAGAAGAGAATATGGAGGTCCAGGAAAAGTGTTACATTTTTTAATCTTTTCAATTATTATTTACATTCAATATTATTTTGGATTAGATTCCGGTGTACCACATAGTGGTTAGACCATCAAATACTTTACAGAGTGCCTCCTCCCAATATTCTAAGTACCTACCTGGCACAATACATAGTTATTATAATATTACTATTTTCCCTATGCTGTACGTTACAGCCCTATGACTGTTTTGTAATTATCAACTTGTGCTTGTTAATCTTTTTACCTCTTTCACTCAGCCATTCAGACCCCTCTCATCTGGCAACTCTCAGTCTCTTCTCTGTATGTATCAGGTTTCTATTTTGTTTGTTCATTTCTTTTGCTCTTTAGATTCCACATGTAATTTAAAGCATCTGATATTTGTATTTCTATGACCTATTTTACTTAGCATAATACCCTCTAGGTTTACCTATGCTGTCATAAATGGTAAGATTTTCTTCTTTTTATGGATAAGTAATCTTCCATTGTACCACTTCTTTTCTAACCACTTGTTTATTGATGGGCACTTGGGTTGCTTTCATATATTGGCTATTGTAAATAATGCTGCAGTAAACAAAAGAGTGCATATATTCTTTCAAATTAGTGTTTTGAGTGTCTTCAAATATATACCCAAAGTGGCATTGCTGAGTCATTGCTTAGTTCAATTTTTAATTTTTTGAGGACACTCTGTTCTGACTATTGTTATTCATAATGGCTACACCAACCTGCATTTCCACCAACAGTGCATGAGGGTTCCCTTTTCTACACATCCTCACCAACACTTGTTTGTTTTCTTATTGATAATAGCCATTCTGAAAGGTGTGAGTTGATATTTCATTGTGGTTTTAATTTGCATTTATCTGAGTAGTGATATTTAGCACTTCTTCATATATCTATGGATCATTTTTATGTTGGGAAAAATTTCTTTATGAAAGATAGTATAGCATACTTGATTCATCCAGTAGATGAGGAATTTTAAGGAGTCTCAGTGGTCAAGAGGAAATGCAAACCATGCCCCAATGAAATGCTGTACTTGGATACCTAATTAGATATGCTATTGTAAGAATAAGTAGAAACCAATCCATGTCAGAAGTTCTGGGAATATTTCTCTTTACTGTTTTTATTTTCTAAGAAAAAAAAGAAACAAGATCACCAAATTACATAAGGAGCAGAAAAGAATATCTTGGTTTTTGAAGATGTATTCACTTTCTATGCAAAGAGTTATAGATACAGAAGGATGTATGGGTCACACTGAAGACCTATGTAGGTTTGGTTTTGGTCATAAATATAAACTGTATTCAATCATTAAGGTTCTATGTTTTTATTCTGACACAATCTCCTTCTCAAGTGTAGGATAAAGTGTATTAGAGCATATGAAGAGTTGGGTTTGTATTTTTTCTTTTTCTTTTTTTTTTTTTTTTTGTCAGATGACTATAGTGAAGGGAAAGTGCAAGGAAGGTGAAAGTACAAGCTAGAGAATGTGGATTATGAAGTGCTGAATTCAATCTAGATAAAGCAGGAGGAAATGTGAGTGAGGAACATGTAAAAGGTACAGATAATTTTTTCATAAAGGTAACTATTAATTTTTATTAATTTTACTTCCAGTCTTTTTTCCTCTGCACACTGTTTTATGACTTACTTTAAATTTTTTAAAAAGTTGGTTATAATGTAGATTTTCACAGTTACTAGTAATAATACAAAGTGATCCTATAAATCTTTATTAGTTTTCCTCAAAAAAACAATATCTCAAACAGGAAATTTACATTTATATAATCTACCAATATTACTCAGATTTCACAAGTTTTACTTGCAAATTGTGTGTGTGTGTATATGTTTTAGCTCTGCATAATTTTATCACATGGGTAAGTTTGTTTATTCACCAGTGAAGGTACAGAACAGTTCCCCTACATGGTTCCCTCATACTATACTTTTGTATGCACAGCCACAGTTATTCCTTCCTGACAATTATTAATCTTTTCTCAATCTAAATAATTTTGTCATTTCAAGAATGGTATATAAATAAAATCATATAGTATGTCACTTATTGAGATTGGATCCATGCCAATCAGCATAATTCCCTTGAGACTCAGCCAAGTTGTTATTATGTTAACAGTTTTTATTGCTGAGTATTAATCATAGTATTGATGTACCACAGTTTGTTTAACCATCAACATCATAGTTGTCTCTAGCATTTGGCTATTATGTAAAAGGCTGATATAAATATTAGTGTAGAGATATTTCTGTAAACATGACCTTTGATTTCTTTGAGATAAATACCCTAATATGTAATCTCTGAGTCATATACAAATGTTTAGTAATGTAAGAAATTAGCATCCTCTTTAAGAGAGCAGCAATACTATTTTATAATCCCACCAGCAATTTATGACATGTTTTTTCCCATGTTCTAATGGGATTGTTTTTACAATTGAGTGTTGAGAACCCTTTATAAATTCTAGATATTGATTCTTTGTCAGATATGAGGTTCCAAGTACATCTTTCCAGTATAGCTTGTGCTTGTCTTTATATTCTCTTCCAATGTCTTATGAAACAACTTTTAAAAATTTTTTTGATGAGGCAAAACATTGTTTTTTCTTTATGGATCTTGCTTTTGATGTCAAGTATAAGAACTATTTGCCTAGATGTTGTTCACAATGTCTAAACATCTTTTTTCTAAGATTTTCTAAACATCTTTTTCTAAAAGTTTTAATTTATTATTATTTTATTCATTTTAGAGCGGAGACACACACATACAGAGAGAGAGAGAGAGAGAGAGAGAGAGAGAGAGAGAGAGAGAAAGAGAGAAAGGAGGGAGGAGCTGGAAGCATCAACTCCCATATGTGCCTTGAACAGACCAGTGCAGGGTTTTAAACTGGCGACCTCAGTGTTCCCAGGTCGACTCTTTATCTATTGTGCCACCACATGTCAGGCCTCTAAAAGTTTTATAGTTTTACTAAGTCTATGATCAATTCTGAGTATAGGTCTGAGGATTAGATTATGTCCAAGTTTTAGGAGTCTATTGTTTCTCCATTGAAATTTTTTTGCTTATTTGTCAAAAATAAGTTGGAAATATGTGTCTATTTTAGGGTTATATGTTCTGTTTTCTTAATTTATTTGTGTATTTTTCTCCAAATATCACAATGTCTCTAGGTATCTAATAAGCTTTAATGTTTGGTAGAGTTATTACTCCTACTTTATTCTGTTTTGCAAAATTGTTTTAGCTTTTCTAAGTCTTCTATTTTTTCCATACAAATTATGTAATCATTTTTTTTTTTAACAGGGACAGAGAGAGAGTCAGAGAGAGGGATAGGTAGGGACAGACAGACAGGAACGAAGAGAGGTGAGAAGTATCAATCATCAGTTTTTTGTTGCCATTGCAATGCCTTAGTTGTTCATTGACTGCTTTCTCACATGTGCCTTGACCGCGGGCCTTCAGCAGACTGAGCAAGCCCCTGCTGGAGCTAGCGACCTTGGGTCCAAGCTGGCGAGCTTTTTGCTAAAGCCAGATGGGCCTGCGTTCAAGCTGGCGAGCTCAGGTTCTCGAACCTGGGTCTTCCACATCTCAGTCCGACGCTCTATTCACTGCGCCACTGCCTGGTCAGGCTGTAATCATTTTTTATACATCTATAAAAAAGTAGCTCAGTTTTAAACAGAAATTACATTAAACTTATTGAATCATTTAAAGAAAATTGTAATATTTATTGTTATTTCTTGTTCATGACCACATTTGGCCTCTTCATTTACTTAGGTATTCTTTGATTTCTTTCATCAGAATTTGTAATTTTCACAATATAAGCCTTGTACATATTTTGTTAAGTGTATATATTTTTTATATGATTTGGTAGCTTATGTATATCATTTTAATTTTTTTTATAACTGTTTTTACATGTGAGTTGCTAGCATATAGAAATGTAATATTTTATGTAATTTTTTAATTCTGTAATCATGATGAACTCACTAATTAGTTCTAAGAGTTTTTTTTTATATACCTTTAGATTTTCTACATATGCAAACATGTCAGAGGCAAAAAGATAGATTTATGACATCGTTTCCAACAAAGGTTGCCTTTTATTTCTTATTCTAACTTTGTTTCAGTGACTAAAACTTCCAATAATATGTTGAATAAGAGTGGTTTGCCTAGAGTTTTTATCCTGAATGTTTAAACTGAAAACTGTAGAGCAATAGAAAATGTAAACAGGTGCAAAAAAGGTAGAACCTTATATTCTTTATTATGGTTGTGTTTTTAAGCAAAAACAATTTACTGTGAATAGACTGGGCAACTGGAAAAAATACACAAATAGTATCCAGACAGAATGTGATCAGATGGCGATTACATCTCAACACAAAGCCTCATCGCTGTTAAAATGCAGGTTCTCTCTCGTAGGGGATTGTGGAAATTTGTTTGCCATATTAGATGTAAAGACTACATATACTTACCCTTGGGAAAACAGGTCAGGCTTCAAAATAGACATTTGTATGCTTAAAGTTACAAAACAAAACAATTCTCATGGGTGTATTTTTGTTTACTGAGTTTAGTTGCAATTACTAAGCATGAAATTTGAAAGATTTATGGGACTAGCTAGAGGCAAAAGTCATAATGGCTAATGCAACTCCATCCTAGCAAATACTGTTTCTCAGTTGGGCAAACTGTTAATGTAAAGAGAAACAAACAAAAATGTAGTATAAATATGAATGTTATGGGACTTATACCAAAGTTCTTTTATACTATAATGTGCCCTTTCAGTTTCTTGTCCTTAAGCGTCCCTGGTGAACGGAGCCTGCACCAATTGTTTATTGTCTTAATAAAAAATTATGGTGGTTTATACAATTTTTTCTTGATTCACCAAAAGGCAAAATTAATAGACAATCTTGATTTGATACTACCTTTTCTGGTTTAAGCAATGAAATACAGTTCACTCAGCACTTAAAAGACTGCTTAGAATAAGCACTTCATACATATTTATTATATAAAAGAATGAATAATTTTTCTTATTAAAACTATTCTCTTTTCCCTGGCCATGTGGCTGAGTTGGTTGGGGTTCCACTCCTGTGTGCCAGGGTTGTTGGTTTGAGCCCTTGCCCAGGCACATGCAAGAATCAACCAGTGAATATATGAATGAATGAAGCAACTCTCTCTTTATCTCTCTGTTGCTCTCTCTCCCTTTTCTTGTCTCTGTAAAATCAACCAATCAATTTTTTTTTCAAAAAATAGAAAAGTCCCTTTTTATCATGGCTAGTCCATGCAGTAAACACCTACAAACAGAAACAAGATCTGTCTCTGAAGCGAGATGCCAGTGCACTGGATGGGACAGAGAACATCTCAGTTTGTAAAATCATGATGGAAAATGTTTGTGTCTTCAGAAAGTTCTTCCCAGCCTCCTCCTATAGATGACATTTCATTTGTTCCCTGTGTTCTGATATGGCTACAGTTACTATCTTCTAAATTTCCTGGTCAGGACAAATATTTCCATAATTAATACAAGTATATCATCATTTGCTTATTCCCTTATAAAGCAATTAAAGCTCATAGATTTTTCTAAGACTTTGAGATAAAAAAAATAGGCGATAAAGATGTAATAAGGTAGAGTTAGTTCTATGTCCAGTTAAATGCAAACTCTGAACAGATTTGTCTTATCAGAGTGTGAGTGGCTCTTCTACTCTCAGACACCCACCAGCAGGGCCACAGAATCATGAGTTTATATGAGTTTCTTCATATAAAAAATGAAGGTTTTTTACTGAATGATTTATGGACTCCCTTCTCAGCTATAAAAAGTTATTTTGAAATTGTTTTTGTAAATGTAAATTTTAAAAAATCTTTCTCTGAAGGCCTTTAACAATAACATGGTTTAAGTGTAACCCTTTAGAAGAAGTAGGGGAGAGTTACAAATACGTGACTCACAGTGCTCTTCTTAGACCAAAAATTTTGTTAATGGTAGTTTTCACTGATATTTACTTCAAGTTCTGTGAATAACATTCACATCCAATAGTCCTAATAAAAAAATAAAAGCAAAGAATTATTATTATTATTATTTGGTAATAAAATGGGATATTGTTCTGACTAAAACATGCAACCTATGACAAGTTATAATTCAGATTTTACCCTTTAACTCTTCCCTGTCTTGGTAATTTCCTTTTTATGGGCCATAAGTTCAAAGTTTTTTGTTAGCAATAACATCAACCATAAACTTCATAACATTGCATATATTGATTATATTGCAGTTATCTTTAATGGAAAGTGATACTCTCTCTGCATTTACAGTAGTAATGTATATGTTTCTTCTCAAGTAGATTTAAGCAAAAGAGAAAGTGAATTGATTGTAAAGATATTAAATTGCTACAAGTATAGGTCATATACTAAATTAAATAAAAATAACAAAATTTATAGCTGTCTTAAGCTTAATAAAGCAGCACAACTTTGACAATGGATGTGATTTACTCACAACTCCCTTAACCATGTCTGATTTCTTAAATAATCAATAATCTTTTCCCAGTTGGTTTCCAAGATTATTCTTTTGCTTTCTGTAAAAAAAGTTTCTATCACTGAGAGCCACTATCTGCGTTATTATACATCAGACTTTGGAAGTGATTGTTTAATGGTGTTTTTGTCTATGCCTCAATTAAGAAGCAGAGATGTTTGACCTAAACGAGGTTAGTAAATGAGCAAAGCAATTCAGGCTCTGTCTTTGATACCCCTCTAAAGTTTCTCTTTTATTAAGAGACATCTGGGGCAAGGTCTGTATTTCCCTCTGTCTATTCCATTCTACCAAGGATAGAAATGTAAATTTGCATAAATTTTTTGGTAGCAGGTAGCTATTGTATAATACTTATCAATATTTTAAACCAACACACTTCTTTTTTCCACAAAATTCTATTTCTTGGAGGTAGTCTACCAAAAAAGCTTTTAGGAGGTGAGCTATAACATAGGTGTAAAAATGTTTATTGAAGCCTTATTTGTGTAGTAATAATGAAGATTAAGTAAAATTCCTTCTTCTTGACATATTTTTTACTCTTGTTTTCAATGATACTTCTTTCATTCCTCTGGTTTGTTTTCCTGCTGCCTCTCTAGCTTCTTCCAGACGTCACTACTTATATATGTATTCCTAAATAAACTGCTAATAAATTATTAGAATTTATAAGAAAGTTTATCTGTGTTGTTGGTTATGAACTCTAACGTATTTCTCTATACCAGGAACAAAGTTAGAAAAAATATTACTCTTTATATCAAAAATAAAAAGTACCTAAGAATAAATCTAACAAAATATGCAATTTATTTTTAGAAAACTATAAAAGTTTATCATACATAGTAAAGAAGATCCAAATATTCAATGTTATAAAGATGTCATTTCGTTCCATTTCAATATATACATGCATTGAAATACCATGTAATGGTTAATGGTAGGTGTCAGTTTGACTGGCCATGGGTGCCCAGGTTATTTCTGGGTTTTTTCATACTATACAGACATTTCAATCAAAGTACATCGCCCTTCTGAAGGTAGGTGGGCATCATACAACTCAATTAGGCCTGAATAGAAAAGAAGGTGGAGAAATTTGCCAATTTTTTTTTCTTTCTTCACTGCTTTAGCTGAGACATCATCTTCTGCCCTTGGACTGGAATTTATACCAATGCAGATATTGGTTCCTCTTGTTCACAAGTCTTTTGTATTAGACTGATTCACACCACTGGTTTTCCAAAGTTGCCAGTTTTCAAATGGAAGAATTTGGATTTTTTAGCCTCCATAATCTATTTAGTCAATTCCTCATAGTAAATAAATATATCTAACACTCTTATACTTAAGATAGATTATGAAAATATAGTTCTAACACAGATGGACACCCTTGTACATGTGCATTATGATCAACATAAAAATGTTTACAGCACCATTTGTGAAATAACTGATCCCTGAAAACAACCCAAGAGTACTTCACTGTAGAATAGATGGATGAGCCTGACTAGGCGGTGGCACAGTGGATAGAGCATTGGACTGGGATGGACTGGGATGCGGAAGACCCAGGTTCGAGACCCCAAGGTCGCCAGCTTGAGCGCGGGCCCATCTGGCTTGATCAAAAACTCTCGCCAGCTTGGACCCAAGGTCGCTGGCTCCAGCAAGGGGTGGCTTGGTCTGCTGAAGGTCCTCGGTCAAGGCATGTGTGAGAAAGCAATCAATTAACAACTAAGGTGTTGCGATGGCAACGAAAAACTGATTGATGCTTCTCATCTCTCTCCATTCCTGTCTGTCTGTCCCTATCTGACTCTCTCTCTGACCCTGTAAAAAAAAAAAAAATAGGTGGATGAATATTTTTAGCAAATTCATAAAATTGTATATAAAACTGAATTAAAACCCTTTAGTATAGAATTTGAGAAAACTGATTTCAGAAATATTTCTTTCCATCCAAGTGTTCTATACAAAGGTAAAAATATATTTATGAGTTGTCTTATTATAAACTTCCCATAACCATGCACTCATTTAGTCATTTATTTCATCAACTTTTCTATAAGCATTTACTGAATGCCTTTTTTAAAATTTTTTTAAAAGATTTTATTTATTCATTTTAGAGAAGACAGAGATACAAAGAGAGAAGGGGGAGGAGCAGGAAGCATCAACTCCCATGTGCCTTGACTGGGCAAGCCCTGGGTTTAGAACCCATGACCTCAGCATTTCCAGGTCGACGCTTTATGCCACCACAGGTCAGGCTTACTGAATGACTTTTATATACCAAGAATTATGATGGAATGTGGTGGTGTATATCATGTAAAAGGTAATATTTTGTCTTTAATTTTTTCTTCAAGTAGTATAAGCAATATGGGAGGAAGACACTATCACAGTCAGAGAAAGTAAAAGAATTTTGAGATATGAAGCTTTCCAATGAAAGGAGAATGAGAGAAGCCTATAACTCCTTCTAGATGATACAACTAAGGCGTCAAGGCAGAGGTGGTACTTTAAGATGATCCTACAATGCATGAACATTAACATCCAGCTGGGCAAGGCTAAAGATAAGTTATTCCTAATGCAAAAGGCAGTTTATATTGAGCCAGTGCTTCTCAGGTGAGAACATTCCCCCCCACCCCCAGTGAATATTTCTGGATATCTGGAGACATTTCTGTCTGCAACAATGGGGTGGGTTGAGGAATGTTACTGAAATCTAAGGTTTGAGAACAGTGATACCAGTAAGCTTCCTCCAACACAAAGAACAGCCACCTATAGCAAAGTATTAGTTTAGGATGTCAGAACAGGTATTGATCAACTTATGTCCTATGCAACTTACAACCATTCAACATTACGACCACAATTCCTAGCCACTACTGCTCCGCATCTGGAGCAGTTTTTGTATGCATCTGTATTTTGTAATTTTGTATGTTTTGCAAATATTAAACCAGTTGTACTGGTAATGCAGTGTTTTACTTAAACCTGATGAATGTAAAAATAAAAAACAAAATGATGTAGAGATGATACAAATGGCATAAAATGAACAAAGAAAATTATGATATATAACAATAAAGAAAGTTATGACAAAATATGACTTAAAGATGTTTATAACATCATTTCACAGTACTGTACATATAGCCTACTCAACTTATGACCAAATCGTGTTATGACTGGTCTATTGGAACCAATCGTGGTCTTAAGTCGAGCACTAGCTGTAGTGCCAAACTGAGGAACCTTGTTCTAGTCAATGCAAGGGTGAGATAGCATGTCATGTTCTAAAACCTCAGCAAGCTTTGTTTATGGTTGCTATTTATAAAACCATACTATGTATTTTACTGTTTGAACTTAAGGACAAGTTGAGATGAGGATAAAGAAATAAATGGTGAGTGGTAAAGGAAGGCTTTAAAGAAAGGATTAGCGAAAATAATTATTAAACACTTTCATAAGGGTATGAAGGAAATTATGAAATCTTATTTAAGAATATTGTCATTACTGAACCTCCCACAAAGCAAATTGCTTAAACCTTGAATTTAATGTATACAAGTATAAAGCACCTTCCCAAAAATCCAATCTAGAGATTATATTTAGAAAAATGTATTCCAAAATTAAGCACCTAGATTCTTCTAGTCTGAATATGTATTTTATATCATTTTTAGAAATAAATTATTATGATTTTTAAGATTTCAGTTTCCTTTGACACTATACAAATAGTATATGCAATTTTTACCAAGTTCCACTAAATGATTCCACAGAAGACAATTTTGTGATTTGATACTATGTTTTAAGGGACTGAAAGACAAAGTGTTCAAGTGACTAAGAGTGTTCACAAATCATCATATGCAATACCAGAAACAAGCTATGTATTTTTAATTGTTTCGAGTGTTGTATAAGAGTTTAAGCAGACAAAGCAAATCAAGCTTGAAATAAAATTCAGAGACTTTTTTATATATTCAGTACCCCAAAACTATCAGAATTGTGTGTAGATTTGGCTACTGTTTTCTTTTAATGCAGAGAAAATTCTATTTTAGTGCACAATCCCTTGGAGAATTAACTTGTCAATGATGCTGAATTGTGACGTGGTTTTCATTGTGTATAAAACAGACAGAAACTGACCTTAGACTCCTGAAGCAATGAGCTCAGCTGGTCCTAAACATAGATCCTCATGGTGTTGAGGCAGCTGTGTTACCCTCTGCATAACTTGCTCCTACGTGTTTACTTCTATTGTTATCCTATATTGTGCTTTCTCAGACAGAACCCAGCAGTTTCAGATTAATGTCCTTGGAGTTAGAAGTTTTAAAAATTGCATTATGCCCTGGCCAGGTAGCTCAGTTGGTTAAAGTGTTGTCTTGATACATCAAAGTTGCGGGTTCGATACCAGACAGGGCACATACAAGAAGCAACCAATTGAATGCATAAATAAGTGGAACAACAAATCAATGTTTCTCACTTTCTCTCTCTTTCTCTTACTCCCTCTCTAAAAATCAATAAATTAAAAATAATCTTTTGAAAATATCATTGCAATTTAAGCAACTATGATTGAAAGTAACTGTCTCATATCACCAGGAGCCAGTTCTAGTTTTTTTGCAGATCCAAAAAGAGTAAAGAATATCATGTTTAAAGGAACTATTTTGTATAAGATTTGACTTTTAAGACTGATGAATTTGTAGGTGAAAAATATTCTTTCTGATCTGAGCTCAGTGGTTGTAACCCCCATCTAAAAAGAGTTAGTGGAATAGATAATAAATTAGATTGAAATGTAAAAATGAGAAAGTACAAGGTAGCAATTCTTCTAAAAGTCTGGTTTTAGAAAAAGTCACATTCAGAAATGGTCCTGTTTGAAAACCACAGGAACCAGGCTGTGGAAGACAAGACTGTAGAAATCTGGCATTCATGAAATTCCTTTTTTGGATATTGCAATTCTATTTCTTTTTCATTAGATGTACTCAGGCATCTGAGAGTCAGCTTTGAAGCTTTAATTCCTGTTTTCTCCTGAGATTTTTTTATATGTTTATATAACCCACTTCCCTTTAGACAGGCCCCACAGAGCTGCCAATCTCATGGCCGTCCATGCTAGTCTGATGATGTGCAACTGACAGATAGAAGTCTGAATACTTGGTTTCTAGGGTTAAAGGTATACTACAATTATCAACTTTCTTCCCTTGAGGTTGAATTCAAAATTTATTTAAACAAGAAACACTGTTCAAACAAATTCCTCTTTGATCAAGAAGTGAAAATCAATACATCATACTAGTATACTAGTATATATGTGTGTGTATATATACTTATATATATTTATATGATGTCAGGTATAAAAGATAAATGCATTTATGTGATATTTCACTATTGTCCTCAGAATCATTTTATTTTAACATAGTAACTGATAATAGTATATACTTATATACCACTTATCTTTTACACTTGACAAAGAAAAGGAGATAATTTGATAATGCTGTTTGGAAATAGTTTCAGCTTACTTACATCTTTTATTAATAAATTATAATAGGACCAATGTGTTCATCTAAAACATAAAGCCAAGGTCTTTAAAAAGTTAATAAGAAAGATTTAATAAACTATTTGTGGTATTACTGGTTGGTTTTTATTGGAGACTCATACCTTTATAATTAACTTCTCTGAGATATTCATATAACCTGAGATTTCAATCATTTATTAATATGTTTAAAAACATCTATTGATTAGCTATTTTAAACAGTAAATAGTCTTTAAATATTTGTTATGAAAGGTGCGTGTACTCTCCTCTTTCAAATCCAGAGATCACACTGTCTTTTCACAATGCATTGAAATTAAAAGGTAAATTCTGTATTTCTTGTTTGCCACTGACCCCAGTAATAGGAACAATACTTAGCTGCAAGAGGGGGCTGGAACATGCAGGTTCACTCAGGTGAGATGTGCTAGCTACAGCTCATTTACTATAAAAGGAGAGAAGGGATTTGGTTTAACAGCTAGTGTTTCCACCACACAATCTGTTTTTAAAAGTAACAGTTAGCTGATCTTTTTTCTCTAGGATGCTTTATCCTTTCAAGGAGCTGCATGCAATTTATTCGCTTTGGATCTGCCTCACTGTCCATCAAAAATTCCCAGAGAATATCATTTAGGTTCCAGCCAGTCTCCCTCTTATAAAAACCAACAAGACTTAAAGAACTTGAGTGCAGTATAATGTGTATGGGACTTGGGTTACTTAAACTTCCTGACCTGAACATTTTGACATTTTGAGTTTTCTCATCTGCAGTGAGAGTGTTGTACTAAATGATTTGCACTTTTTTTCTTTCTTTCTTTCTTTCTTTCTTTCTTTCTTTCTTTCTTTCTTTCTTTCTTTCTTTCTTTCTTCTTCCTTCCTTCCTTCCTTCCTTCCTTCCTTCCTTCCTTCCTTCCTTCCTTCCTTCCTTCCTTTCTTCCTTCTTTCTTTTTTCTTTCTTTCTTTCTTTCTTTCTTTCTTTCTTTCTTTCTTTCTTTCTTTCTTTTTGTTTTTTGTCTAAAGTTCTAGTATTCTTGGCAGGAAATCAGGGAAGAATTTACTATGAAGCAAATAAAGACTTAAATTAAAAAGGCCCTTCATATGAACATTGAGGGAGGACCCTATATAACCCTATGTTGTATGGTAATATGATTTTGTAAATTTTGTAAGAATAAGGCATTTTAATTGCAACTAGTAAAATGTGTGTCCCTCTGTCATAGTTTCCCTTGTGTTAGGAGTACAATGACTGAAATTATGAAGCTGATATTTTCTTTGAAAAGAAATCACAAAATTCCTTGAGAATTTAGGCTTTACAAAAGCTGTACCTGCCCCTACTTACAACTTCTATACATTCTTTCTTTGGATACCTATAAACAAAAGAAGACATTAGAGTAGGTCAGCCTATCATCATAATATGTAATAGTAGAAGCTGGAATGAAATAACTTCCTTAAGCTCCTTTCAGTCCAAAGAGTCTTCTTCACCTTTATACAGTAGGAATGTTAGTTGTTTTAGATTTTGTGGACCAGTATTTGTGTCCAAACAGCAAATATAACCTTAAATGGAATCATACAAATTGAGAATTGTCTCCCTTTGTTAGTAGTTTGGGTAGCTGTATCTAGGAAAATACAGTATCCATGGCAACTTGATGTTCAACTTTGAACATTTTGCCTTTTTCTTTACATTGTTATGATTTATAATCATGCTAATAACCTCCCAGTTAGGCATTTTCTGGCCACTAACAACAGCCTGGATTAAAGGCCTCTAGCTTCACCTGAGACCACCAATGCTTTCTATTGGTCATTAATGCCAAAAAATATGCCAGTATGAAGGTCATTATTGCTTAAATACTAACTTGGAAAGTTATGCAAGGCTAGCAATTAAGCTTGCTTTTAAACTATTCCGGAAAGCCTGCATAAACACCACAATCAGACAAAACAATAATAATGAAAGCACTGGCCACTGTTGAAACTGAAGAATGGTAAAAATTTCTCTTCAGGTTGTTGGCTTTTTAAAAATAGCAGTGAGACTTTAATCATGAAAGAGCTCTATCAGGTCTGGAATTATTAATTTGCTTATTCTTTCTCTGTCTCCCACTAAGATTCCACCCACTCTTCTAGGAAGTATCTGCCCCAGATGCACTTCCTGCTGTGTTAATTACCTTGCAAAGTCAGGAGTATCACTGGCCTGTTTATATGTTAATTGTCCTTGCTGACTTTATACCTAGATGTGAAGAGAACCAAAAATGAATGCCGAAAGTTCTCAAGTTCTACTATGAAAATGTTTTAAAACTTTGTCATTTAAGACGTTTTGTTTTTTTATATACAAGCAACATGAACTATAACACAAGGGTAAAGGGCCTTTTTGGCCACAATATACATTTTATTCTTATTGCTCTCATTGTACCCGTGTATCCACTTCATTAAACAGCTCTAAGCTTACTCCCACAGTTTCCTTCTCAAAACAAAAGTACTTCTAAATTGGTGACCTCTTAAAAATGAAAACTTTCTATATATGCTCCCTTCATAGCCATTCCCTTTTATCTCTCCTTCCATAAACAAGTTTATAAAAACTATAAGCTATAATCTTCATCTTAACACCCATTACTCTTTTATTCTTCAGTTCACTGAAATTTGTACACCACCCTCACCACTCAAAGACATCACTTTAACTAATGTTCTCAGATATAACTAAATTGGTATGACACTGTTCACTTCTTTTTTTTTTTCTTTTTATTAACTTAAATGGGGTGACACCAATAAATCAGGGTACATATATACAATGAAAACAATTCCAGATTATCTTATCATTCAATTGTACTGCATACCGTATACCCAAAGTCAAATTGTCCTCTGTCACCTTCTATCTGGTTTTCCCTGTACCCCTCCCCTTCTCCCTATCCCACCCTCCCTTCCCTCCCCCCATCGCGTAACCACCACACTCTTGTCCATGTACATAGTCTCACTTTAATGTCCCACCTATGTATGAAATCATACTGTTCTCAGATTTTTTTTTTCTGATTCACTTATTTCACTCTGTATAATGTTATCAAGGTACATCCATTTTGTTGTAAATGATCCGATGTCATCATTTCTTATGGCTGAATATTGTTCCATAGTATATATGTACCAAAGCTTTTTAATCCACTCGTCTTCTGACGGACACTTGGGCTGTTTCCAGATCTTCGCTATTGTGAATAATGCTGCCACGAACATGGGGGCGCATTTCTTCTTTTCGAACAGTGCTATGGTGTTCTTAGGGTATATTCCTAAAAGTGGGATAGCCGGGTCAAAAGGCAGTTCGACTTTTAATTTTTTGAGGAATCTCCAAACTGTTTTCCACAGTGGCTGCACCAGTCTGCATTCCCACCAGCAGTGCAGGAGGGTTCCCTTTTCTCCACATCCTCACCAGCACTTGTTCTGTGTTGTTTTGCTGATGAGTGCCATTCTGACTGGTGTGAGGTGATATCTCATTGTGGTTTTAATTTGCATTTCTCTAATGATTAGTGATGTTGAGCATTTTTTCATATGTCTTTTGGCCATCTGTATGTCTTCTTTGGAGAAATTTCTATTCATTTCTTTTGCCCATTTTTTGATTGGATTGTTTGTCTTCCTGGTGTTGAGTTTTATAAGTTCTTTATAAATTTTGGTTATTAACCCCTTATCAGACGTGCTGTCGAATATGTTCTCCCATTGTGTGGTTTGTCTTTTTATTCTGTTCTTATTGTCTTTAGCTGTGCAAAAGCTTTTTAGTTTGATATACTCCCATTTGTTATCTTGCTTTTTATTTCATTTGCCCGTGGAAAAAAATCGGCAAATAAGTTGCTGCTACAGATGTCGGAGAGCTTGCTGCCTATGTTTTCTTCTACGATGCTTATAGTTTCACGGCTTATGTTTAAGTCTTTTGTTCATTTTGAATTTGTTTTTGTGCATGGTGTAAGTTGATGGTCTAGTTTCATTATTTTGCAGGTAGATGTCCAATTTTCCCAGCACCATTTGTTAAAGAGGCTGTCTTTACTCCATTGTATGTTCTTTCCTCCTTTGTCAAATATCAGTTGTTCATAAAGGTGTGGGTTTATTTCTGGGTTTTCTGTTCTGTTCCATTGATCACTGTGCCTGTTCTATGCCAGTACCAGGCTGTCTTGAGTATAATGGCCTTGTAGTAAACGTTGATATCCAGAAGAGTGATGCCTCGTGCTTTATTTTTTCTTTTTAAGATTGCTGAGGCTATTCGTGTTCTTTTTTGGTTCCGTATAAATTTTTGGAATATGTTTTCTATATCTTTGAAGTATGTCATTGGTATTTTAATTGGTATAGCATTGAATTTATAAATTGCTTTGGGTAATATAGACATTTTAATGATGTTTATTCTTCCTAGTCATGAGCACAGTATATGCTTCCACTTGTTTTTATCTTCCTTGATTTCTTTTATCAATGTTTTATAATTTTCCGAGTACAAGTCCTTAACCTCCTTGGTTAAATTTACTCCTAGGTATTTTATTTTTTTGGCTGCAATAGTGAAGGGGATTGATTCCTTAATTTATTTTGCTGACAGTTCATTGTTTGTATATAGAAATGTCTCTGATTTCTGAGTATTAATTTTATATCCTGCCACCTTGCTGAATTCATTTATAAGTTCCAGTAGTTTTTTAACTGAGACTTTAGGGTTTTCTATGTACAATATCATATCATCTGCAAATAGTGACAGTTTTACTTCTTCTTTTCCAATTTGGATGCCTTTTATTTCTTCTTCTTGTCTGATTGCTGTAGCTAGGACTTCCAGAACTATGTTTAATAAAAGTGGTGAAAGTGGGCAACCCTGCCTGGTTCCTGATCTTAAGGGGATTGCTTTTAATTTTTGTCCATTTAGTATGATGTTTGCTCTGGGTTTGTCGTAGATGGCCTTTATCATGTTAAGGAATGTTCCTTGTATTCCCACTTTACTGAGAGTTTTGAGCATGAATGGGTGCTGGATTTTATCAAATGCCTTTTCTGCATCTATTGAAATTATCATGTTATTTTTGTCCTTCCTTTTGTTTATGTGATGAATCACATTGATTGATTTGCAAATATTGAACCAGCCTTGCCTCTCCATAATAAATCCCACTTGATCATGGTGTATGATTTTTTTCATATATTGCTGAATACGGTTGGCTAATATTTTGTTGAGAATTTTAGCGTTTAAATTCATCAGGGATATAGGCCTATAATTTTCTTTCTTTGTGTTGTCTTTGCCAGGTTTTGGGGTCAGAATTATGCTTGCCTCATAAAAGGAGTTTGGAAGTCTTCCTTCCTCTTGATTTTTTTGAAATAGCTTGAGGAGGATAGGAGTTAGTTCTTCTTTGAATTTTTGATAGAATTCACTTGTGAAGCCATCAGGCCCAGGACTTTTCTTTTTTGGGATATTTTTGATAACTGTTTCGATCTCATCTGTTGTAATTGGTCTGTTTAGGTGCTCTGATTCTTCCAGATTGATTTTTGGAAGTTTATATGATTCAAGAAATTTGTCCATTTCATCTAGATTGTCTAATTTATTGGCATAGAGTTCTTCATAGTATTTTTTTACAATGCTTTGTATCTGTTGTATTAGTTGTAATTTCTCCACTGTCCTTTCTAATTTTATCTATTTGAGACCTCTCTCTTTTTTTCTTGGTGAGTCTAGTTAAGGGTTCATCAATCTTGTTTACCTTTTCAAAGAACCTGCTTCTGGTTTCATTGATCCTCTGTATTGTGTCCTTAGCCTCTATGTCATTTATTTCTGCTCTGATCTTTATTATTTCCTTCCTTCTACTTGTCTTGCGTTTTATTTGTTGTTGTTTTTCTAGTTCTTTTAGATGCAGGGTTAAGTTGCTTATATGATCTTTTTCTAGCTTCTTATGATATGCCTGTAGTGCAATAAACTTCCCTCTCAGAACTGCTTTTGCTGTGTCCCATAGATTTTGAGTTGACGTATGCTCATTATCATTTGTTTCTAGAAACTTTTTTATTTCTTCTTTGATCTCAATGTTAATCCATTCATTATTTAATATCATGCTATTTAGTTTCCAAGTGTTTGAGTATTTTTCAGTTTTTCTTTTGTGGTTAATTTCTAGTTTCATGGCATCAAAATCAGAGAAAATGCTTGATATAATTTCAATCTTCTTAAATTTGTTGAGGCCTTTTTTGTGTCCTAACATGTGGTCTATCCTAGAAAACGTACCATGAGCGCTTGAGAAGAATGTATATTTTACTGCTTTAGGGTGAAAAGTTCTGAAGATATCTATTAAATCAAGTTGCTCTAGTGTATCCTTTAAGTCTGCTGTTTCTTTATTGATTTTCTTTCTTGTGGATCTATCCAGTGTTGTTAGTGGAGTATTGAAATCCCCTACTATGATAGTATTACTGTTAATCTCGCCCTTTATATCCATCAAAGTCTGCTTTATGAATGTCGGGGCTCCTATATTTGGTGCGTAGATATTTATAATAGTTATATCTTCTTGTTGAATTGTTTCCTTTATCATTATGTAGTGTCCTTCTTTATCTCTTACTACAGTCTTTGTTTTAAAGTCCATTTTGTCAGCTATAAGTACTGCTACCCCGGCTTTTTTTTCATTTCCATTTGCATGAAATATTTTTTTCCATCCTTTTACCTTCAGTTTATATGCATCTTTTGTTTTAAGGTGTGTCTCTTCTAGACAGCATATGTATGGGTCCTGTTTCTTTATCCATGCTGCTACCCTATGTCTTTTGATTGGATCATTTAATCCATTTACATTTAAGGTTATTATTGATATGTAGTTGTTTATTGCCATTTTATTCTTTAAAGCTGTATTTTTTTTTTTTTTTTGCTATATTCTTTCCTCCCTTTGAACTGTTCACACTAGGCCCCTTAGAATCTCTTGCAGGATTGGTTTGGTTTTAATGAATTCCTTGAGGTTTTCTTTGTCTGGAAAGCTCTTTATTTCTCCTTCAATTTTAAATGTTAGCCTTGCTGGATAGAGTAGTCTTGGTTGTAGGTTCTTGTTCTGCATTACTTTAATTATATCTTGCCATTTCTTTCTGGCCTCAAGTGTGTCTGTTGAGAAGTCCGATGTCATCCTAATGGGGGCTCCTTTGTAGGTGATAGCCTTTTTTTCTCTAGCAGCCTTTAAGAATTTTTCTTTATCTATTAGCTTTGGTATTTTAACTATGGTGTCTTGGTGTAGATCTTTTTCGGTTTCTCTTTAATGGAGTTCTGTGTGCCTCATGAACATGTGGAATGTTTCCCAGCCTTAATTTAGGGAAGTTTTCTGCTATGATTTGATTGAACACAGTTTCCATTTCCTGTCCTCTCTCCTCTTCTTCAGGCACCCCTATGATGAGAATATTGTTTCTCTTCATGTTGTCACAGAGCTCCCTTAGAGTTTCCTCACATTGTTCACTTCTTATATAACCTTTTGGATACACTTTCAACCACTCCATATAGTCTCAAAACTTTTTGATTGCATAATTATATTATATATTATATAAAATATAATGGAAGTTCTATTTTCATTACAAAATTCCTTGTCTAGTCCCATTCTGATTATCTTTGAAATGATGCCGACTATATAAATCTATCCTTTCTTCTCTTCTTTCTTTATCCATTTTTCTGCTAACTTCATGGGCTAAGATACCACCAATATACAATGAGCCCTAACTGATCTACTGTGACCCAAATCTATATATTCTTCCATTTCCTGTGTATATGCATTTGATTTTTCATGATCAATTTAGTATCTATTCTAAATTGATACTAAACTGTATCGATTACTTTTAATGTATCTGTTTTTTCTCATTGACTGGTGGGTGTTTCCTTCCATGCAGTCACCAAAATTAATAATATAGAAATTATTTTTCATTTCACCTTTGCCACAACTGTTATATCCAAACTTCATACTCGACAAATTCTATCTCACTAACATTTCAAAAATCTATCCCTACAAGACACCAGAAAAGTGATACAGCTTCATTCTATTTCTCACGAGACATGAAGTTTCTATGTGTACATACTAAATCCATTTTCAAGTATAGTTATCTTCTTAAAATACAAATGTCATCATGTTTTCCTTTAGTGTGGATTTTAAGTGACTTAATCTTTCCCCATATGATAAAGTTTAAATTTTTTATCATTGTTTAAAGGGTAAGTCAAATGCTAGAATATAAGCTCTTTGCGAGAAAATTTCATTCATCACTTTATTCCCACTCTAGATTTACTTATACCTCATAGCAGAGAGTCTGAATAAATGGAAGTCCTTCAAACAGGCCCATGATTACTTTACCTGTCTAGAATACTAATCTGTCTCACCTCTTGACAAGCTTCAAAGTATACAAATTTTATAGCCATTTTGAACCATTGTGATTGAAGTTTCCTGAATATGCCACTTTGATAATAATTTTAGGTTTTACCTCTTTTGCTTGGGCTAGTCTATGCATTGGCTATGGCTGAAATGTTTACTCACCTATAAGATTTACATTAAATAACATGTCGGAATACATTTTTTTTTTCTTTTAGAAACAGGCAGGGAGAGATATACAGGCTCCTCCAGATGTTTTTCAGGTGTAGCAAGTCTTCTGTACTTCCTGGTTCCCTACACCAAATGTCTTCTTGGATAAGAGCAGTGACATCACTACCTGGCAAGAGCAATGACCTAACCATATACTGACCTCAGTACTTGACGACAGACAAAATCCAAAAGAACTTGAAACCCTGGTAACCAGGCTACCACATTCTAAAACAGCCATTACCCAGCTCACCTGGCCATAGACTTCAGCAGAGTCAACACGTTTTCGTCTTGTCTGCCCCTGTCCCAAGGCCATGACACCCCAAAAAACAGCCATGATAGATTTTCCTACCATGGCTACCACTGGATCCAGACTCAGTCCAGATATCTGGCTCTTTTTTCAGTGAAATCCAGAGGTAACACATGGAGATTCATGGACGGTTCTGTCTTGGCCAGGTCACCACTCTGATCTCACCTGGGCAGACCTATGTACGGTGTGTGCGCGTGTGTGTGTGTGTGTGTGTGTGTGTGTGTGTGTAAGGGGTTTTCATGTGGGAAGAGTCTGCCCTTAGGAGAAACAGGCTGAGGAGGTGGATCAGAAGCCTTGTGAACCTGGCACATTCACACCCCAGGTAAAGGCTGGCTGGTTGGGTCTAAAGTGTGGGCGGCTTCCTCTAACCACCCAGAGTCCTGATGGTCAATCTCATTTCTCCTGGGTGGAGGCCTGTTCAGAAACAACACTGGGTCTGATTCCAGAGCAGAAGGTGCAGTGAGAGTGAGGCTAGGGTTGAGGCCTCTTGACATGTTGCTGATCATGTCATTGTAGAGCACAGTCAAAAACATGGAGGAATAAAAGCTGGTAGAAGATGACCCCTACACCCTCTTCACCACTGTGGGCCAGGTGCATCATACTACTGAGGGCCAGTGCAGGTCTGGACTAAGAGTGGCCACCCAGGTCTCTGGGGAACCAGGGCCCATAGATGGCCTGAGAAAGCCTCTTTCCCCAAAGTCACCCAGGGTCCAGTGGTCTTCTCCCCTGAAGCTTCCCAGGGTCCACACACACCTCATCATGTCTGCCTCCTACTTGGAGCACCAGGCCTATGCTAATAGAACCGGGCTATACAACCAGGAGCCAAAGGAGGCAGACCCCGAAGATGAGAAGGTGGGGCAGGTGGTGATAGGATAGAGGTTGGAAGAGCATGTGAGATTATTGGGAGGGACCAGTGTTAGACACACAGGGAGAACCCCTAGAGGCTGGCCAGGAGCAAAAATCAGCCTCAGACCATCCATCTGCCGGACGGCAGCTGGGCAGGACATCCTGTGGTGGGCCTTGGGCTGTGGCTGTCTTCTGTCTTTGAGGAAAACATGGAAATGCAGGCACATATGTGATCTTTTCTCCTCTGGCAACTCCAGTACCAGCCCCAGAGTCAGAGTGGGCTCCTGCTACACCTGAGGGACATCTGGAGGGGCCAGTTGCACAGGCAGACCTGGAGGCCAACACAGACCTGGGCGGGCACCCAAATTCAGAAGCTGAGCCACCTTCTGATACACCTCCAGATGCAGTGATGAAACTGGGGCCTGCCTCCACTGCACTTCCTGACCACACTGAGACCCAAGAACCGCTGCGTCAAGAACCCTCTGAAAAACTTGCCCTTGTTCCACCCAGACAAGAGGTGCTGTCCCAGCACAGCACCTCAGGGCCACCTTGGAAATCACTTGTTTTACAATTGGCTGTTTCTAATGCATCAGAAGAATTTATTTTTCTATCCCTCTTTGATGGTTGTTTTTATTTTCTTTTATTGGTATATTTTTATTTTGGAGTTTGCATCATTCAGTTTTTTATTTTATTAATTTGATTTGGAATTGTTCTGGTGTTCTTTGTTCTGTTCTCTGTCCTATCTTTTTTTAATATATTTTTCTCCATAATGTGATTCATTCTAAGTAAGAAATAAAAGTGATTTTTTAGATTTTAAGTTGTGCCATTCCTGAGCATAAAATACCTTCACGATGCTATGCAAACATCACCACTATATTATTGCAGAACATTCCATCACCCAGGATGAAAACCCAGCACCAAAAGGACTCACTCCCCACTCCTCCCGCCCCTGGCAACCTCTCATCTGCTCTCTGTCTCTGCTCCTTTACCTATTCTGGATGTTTTCTATCAATGAAATATTATAGTAGGTGTCTTTTGGGGTGCAATCATACACTTATTTTTTCTTTGTTTTCATCTGAAATATCATTTTTGTCTTTTGAAAGGGAAATCTAAGTGAAATAGAGACGATACAAGAAAAAAAAAAGCCCTTTTAGTAAGCGTGTGCTTCATCTCGGAGCACAGACCTCAGTGCTGAGTGTGACCCCAGGTCCAGAAGCTAGTCAGGTGAAGGCTGACCCTTCCTGGACCTAAAACAATCATGAGAAAAATGAAGAAACCTGGAAAGACAAGCCACAAGCTGGAAAGCATCCCTTACAACCAAAGGGCAGAGAGAGGTTTCACATCCCTGTGGTGAAGAAACCTCCCTATAGTAGGTGTTTGCTAAAGGGACAGAGGGCAAACACATGTACTGCCAATGAGAGGAGAGGAAGTGCACATGCCAGTGCAAATCACATGATGGCCGACCTCCCTGATGGGGATACACACACTGTAATTACCAGTGAGAGAGCCCTGTCCCCATCAGACTGAAAGGCTCCTGGTCCGGTGGTGACCAGCCCTCGGGACAAAGTGAGGACAGACAGGCTTCAGCAGCTCCCTAGAAGAAAGTGGAAAAGGCCCCTCTTTTGGGAGGACAGTGTGCAGGACCCATCAAAGTTCCACAGGTGCTCACCTTCTCCTGCAATGCTTATCCTAGGATGTTATGCCACAGAAATACTTGCACAATATTTTTGTTTTCAAGACCACTTATCAGAACACTTATGAAAGAGCCAGAAATTGAGAAAAACAATATTGTCTATGGACAGTGATGGGACCCACCAATCCTGGTCCACATGGACGAGGGAAGATGAACAGCAGCTAAAGTGGGTACAGGGGTCTCCACGTGTTGACAGATAAAGCACACAGGAGTCCTCTCATGTGAGACACGTGGCCCAACATCTGAATCTAGGATTTCACCTGTTGAACCTCCTACATGTGATTTCAACTGGTGGATACACATATATGAAAATCAGTCTGATTATAACAGAGACAGAACAGACCGAGTGAGAGAGGTGGACCCTGAGAGATACCCACCAAGCCACTCATGATGTTCATCTGTTGGGTGGAGACTAGTCAATCCTTGCTCTTCTCCTTGATGTGATGTCTAAATTTATAATGTGTGTATGGCTGTGAGAGTTCTAAATATACTGGAGTGATATGTTCAATGGTATCCAGGTTTCACTCATCTATAAAATTCATTATTTGGTTTTTATTGTTAAAAAACTTATGATAAGAAAAATAAAGGTTTATTATAGTACAACACTGAATTCTAAAGAAATTCAGACACAAAGGATAAAGTCCTTCTAGGGAGGAGAGCCGTGACATGGAGTACTCACCATGCCCGCCCTTTTTCTGTGTGTGCATGTAGTATTGACATGTACATATGTGTCCACTTGTGTTCCCAAACCCATGTGTGCATTTGTAGGTTCCTGTGCCTGTTTATATGTGTATGTTCAACTGTGGGCATCTGGCAGGGTGGATTCTTGGGCATGTGCCCTTCTAAATCCTCATTTCCCTAAGGGTGATCACTGTCAGTCAATGTCCATGGTATTTTCTGTAACTATGCATCCGAATTTCCAAAGCTCCCTGCTGTGGAACCTGAACCATTTCTCATTTTTTGCTTCTTGGTCTAAGGTATACAGGTTTTTAATGTATTGGGTGCAGGTCCTACATCCAGGTCACCTTGTCCACTTTGAGTCTTGCTTGGAAAATCAGGGGTCTTGAGTCCTGGGTCTTGGGCTCAGACCTCAGGGAGGGAGGGAAGAAGCTCTGGGAGTCAAGGAGTTGAAGGTACCTGGAAAGTCCCACCATCCTGCCTCTGCCCTACCCCGTATCTCCCACCTCCCCTCCTTCCATACAGGAGGCTGTATGTGCTCCTTCTCTAGTGCATACAGGCCTCGCAGGATCACCGGTTTGAGCCCAAGGTTGCTGGCTTGAGCAAGGGGTCACTGGCTTAGCTTGAGCCCTCCCTTTGTCAAGGCACATATGAGAAGCAGTCAATAAACCACTAAAGTGAAGAAACTATGGATTGATGCTTCTCATCTCTCTCCTCCCCATCCTCCTTTATTTTCTTTCTATTTAAAAAAATAAAACAAAAAAAGAAAAATATTTTTTTCTTTGTTTTAAACATAGCTTTTTAAATTATAATGTGTCTTGGTATGGGCCTCTTTAGGTACATGTTCTTTAGGAATCTCTGCATCCAGAAATTGTATGCCTGAATTTTTACTGCCAGGTTAGGAAAGTATTCAGTTGTCATTTCTTTGAAGTGATTCTCAATTCCTTGCTTTCTCTGTTCTCCTTCTGGTAACCCAAACAACACGAAAGTTGTTAAAATTGATGTTGTACTAGTGGTCCCCCTCATCAGGTTATAAAAGGTTAAGAACTGGCCATATGGAGAGAGTGTTGTGCATAAAAATGGTGATGCCAGTCAGGTCAGGCATGTGAGGGGAACATGATCCGTGTCTGGAGCCATACAACTCAGTTTCTTCCTGTGCATTTCTGACAAACCCTGAATTTTCCAAACTAATTCAAGGACCCTTTAAGAATGCTGCATCACAGGCTCAGGATGGCTACTGGTGACAGACTACTCCCCAGGGCTAGAGCATGGCATTGTGGGGCTGAAGGAACAGGAGGGGGGGCCTGGTGGAATTTCCCAGACTGATGCCATATGGAGGGGAGTGCTCAGCCCACGAAATACGGTCTCTCAGGGCAGTGTGGGAAATGGACACAGCACAGGGACCTTGGTAGCTGTCCCTCCAGTCCTCTCTATATATGACTCCAGTCTGTTCTGGCCTGCTGTCCTTCATCTGGAGCTTCGGATGAGTGTTGGGGAATAAGATATTGTGTGCAGGTCCTTAAAGAGGGCACCTGGTTTTCTACCAGACCACCCCATCTCTGTTTGGCACACACAATCCCCCTTAATATTCATAACCAGATGTTAGATGAATGCCTCTTCCTGGCTCTGGTGCCTCGGACTGAATAGCCTGGCATTAAATTAAGACCCCTCACTTCTCTGGGGGTGCCTTGCAGCTGAGATATCTCTATGGATTCTTTACTACCACGTGAGATGGTGGACCAGGCCTTTTCACATCTCTTTCTACCAGTCTAGATGTGGCTTCTTTTGTAATGCTTGCTTATAAGACTTCTGTTAAGCCAATCTTCTGTTGATTATTCAAGTTAATTATTCTCCTTCCCTTTATTTATACCCCATTTAGCTCTTAAAAACATCTTTTCTGATTGACTGAATAGAGTCAAGATATTGTGGCATTCTGCTTTGCCTTTTGGGCCCCCATTCCCAAGAGAAGTTCCAGAAATTTATTAAGAAAAGGGAAAAATGCTGATTTATGTCTTGGGAAAGATTGACTGTAACTTCTACCTACTCCACTCCATCTTGGATCTCCTGCCCTGCCATTTTTGTGTCTAGTCTGGTCAGGTATATGTCCAAACCTGGTGCCCACTTTTAAATTGGGTTGTTGGTTTCCTTATTGTTGAACATTAAGAATTTCTATTATATATTTGGATACCAGTTCTTTATTAGCTATGTGTTCTGAAAACACCTTCTCTGAGTCAGGGTCTTATATTAAAATTGGATAGAAGACTGGCATCCACAAAAATGTTATCCAATGCTATTCTCTCTTCCATTTCACCTATTGTAATAGGCTCATCTTTCTTCCAGGGAGAGCCTGGTGAGTCCCCACCTCAAGGACTGATATTCTCTGTGCTTGGTTGTCCATTTCTGGGCAGATATGAGAAATGTCAGTGACTATGGCCTGATCTGGCACACTCAGACACAATGGACTCCACCTGACCTGACTTTGAAAGAGATGAGCACTCTCTTTCTCTCTCACCACATTGAGCAGAATCATCCCTCCACATCCACAAAACCTGAGGATGTGAGGAACGTGGGCTGGAGGCTAGCACAGGGCTGGATCAGTGGTCATGGCTGGAGGGCCCAGAGGTGTGGTTTGGGCACTGTGGCTTGCCAAAAAGCCCTAGGCTCGATTTTTTGACAATCTGGAACCCTTGGTGAGGCTCTTGCTAGGTCCCTTTACCTCAAACAAGCTCTAGTGTGTTTTGCTGTGACCACTGAGAACTTTTCCTGGATAGAGCATGTTCACAGTGGTCCCTGTGACTAGTTAAGCCTCTTTAGACTTGCTTTAGTGATGGAGAGGAAGCATCTCCCCACTTGGAAAGATAGCGAACAAGCCAGTTTGTCTAGATACACACTCTCTTGTGACTTGGATGCTCAGCTCAGTTGAGTTATGGAATAGGGCCAGGGTTCTTGTGGGCTAGGGAGGTGGGGGACATGGAGCAGAACAGAGGCATGTCAGCCAGAACATTCCAGTTCAGCATGTCACTCCCAGATAACTTCATGTCCTCCACTCCCAGTCCTTGCTTTTTCCTCCCTCCCTGAGGTCTGAGCCCCAGGACTTAGGACCCTTGCTTTTTCAAACAATGCTAAAAGTGCACTAGGTGACATCAGATGAAAGGAAATGTACCTCACACTTAAAATCCTATAGTACATTAGACTAAGATTCTCAAGTTCTAGAGACTGTCCTAACTAAATAGAGATTTATGGACACAGATGTTCCCTTCAGTACATGATGGGAGTGAAAATCAGAAATGACCAGTTTTACAGCAAAGCTTTGGAAATCCTGATGTGGAGACACAAGAAATTTCAAGGACACTGATTAGCAGTGTCCAACCCTAGGAAAATGTGTCTTTGAAAGAGCACATGCACAAGAATCATCTGTGCCTGACATCTATCAGTGTCACACATGAACATGAACATGCACAGGCACTCACATATGCACACATGGGTGCAGGAACATAGGTGCAGGCATGTGCAATTGCCATCACTAAGTAAGCACCTGTAGAATTTGCCAGGTCCTGTACACTGTCCTCCCAGAGAAGCGACTTCCCCTCCCCCCTCCAGGGAGCTGATGGGGCCTCTACATACTCACTTTGTCCCTAGGGCTGGTCACCATCTAACCAGAAGTCTTCTAGTTTGATAGGAACAGGGCTCTCGCACCAGTGTTTCACAGATCGTGTGTCCGTATCCAGGTGGTCAGCCTTCATTTGACTTGCACTGGCATGTGAAATGTCTCTCATTGAAAGCAAATGTGTTTGCCCTCTGTCTCTTTAGAACACACCCACTTCTGTGAGATTTCTGCACCACGAATATCTGAGACCTCTTTCTGCCCTTTGTTGTGAGGAATGCTTTCCAGCTTGCAGTTTGTCTTTCCATATTCTGCATTTTTCTCCTGTTTGTATTAGGGCCAGGAAAGGTTAGTTGTCGCTTGACTAGCTTCTGGCTCTGCTCTCACACTTAGCACAGCGGTCTCTCCGTATGCACACACTTACTAAAAGGGCATCTTTTTAAATCTGGTATTATTTCACCTGGGATTTCCCTTTCATATGTAGAAGTGGTATTTCAAAAACAAAAACAAAAAACAAATGAAAGTATGTGAGTAGACACATTAAGGTACATATTATAAGAGTCCACTTATTAAAAAAAAGATGTCCAGAATAGGTAAAAAAAACAGAGACACAAAGAAGATGAGAGGTTGCCAGGGCGGGAGGAGGGGGGAGTGAGTCCTTTGGTGTAGAGTTTCCATCCTGCGTGATGGAACATTCTGCAACGAGATAGCGGTGATATTTACACAGCATCGTGAAGGTACTTCACACTCAAGAATGGCACCATGTAAAATATAATGAATCACTTTTATTTGTTACTTAAAATGAATCACACTATGGAAAAACAAAATATATAAAATGAACAAGAACCAAACATAAAAATGCAGAACAATTAAAAAGTTAAAATAATAAAAACATGATAATGCCATGGAAAAAAATAAAAACTTAATGTTAAAGAAAAAGATAAAACAATCCAGAGGTTGTAAAACAAATTCTTTTGATGTGTTAGTGACAGCTGGTTGAAGAACAAGCAGCTCTAGAGCTGGCCCTGATGGGTTGTCCTGAGGCAACTCCTCTTGTCTGTCCACAACCAGGACATTTTCTGTAGAGGATTTTTGAGACAAAGTTGATGGGCCTTCAGTGAGGCCTCATCACAGTGTCCAGTGATGCTGCACAGGCTAACCCAACTCCAGAGCTGCAGCTGGAGCGGCTGCTGGAGAAGGTACTGCCTCTGGAGTTGGGCGCCCTAAAGATCTGGGTTGGCCTCCAGGTCTGCCCAAGCAGCCAGCCAGCCCCTCCAGATGTCCCTCACATCTATCAGGAGCCTGCTCTGCCTTCTGGACACCTACCCCAAGTGTCTCCTCAGACAAGAGCCTCACTACCTGATGAAAGAACCCAACAGAACATTTACCAGGATTGATCACATGTTAGGACACAAAATTAGTCAATAAATTAGGAACATAGAAGTCATATGAAGCATCTACTCTGACCACAATGGTATGAAACTAGTTAGAGAAAATCAGATAGAGAAAACAAACAAAATATACAGAAACAATGAGTTTAAATATTATATTACTACACAATGAATGGAATAACAATGAGATAAAGAAACCAAAAGATTCCTGGAGACAAAGTGAAAATGCAACATTCCAATTCTATGGGACACAGTGAAAACAGTCCTAAGAGATAATTTCTTAGCTTTACAAGGCTACCTTAAAAAAATCTCTAATAAACAATGTAACTTTACACTTAAGGTTCTAGAAAAGAACATCCAACAAGCCCAAAGTGAGTTGCAGGAAGGAAAAATTAAGATCAGAACAAAATTAAATAAAATAAAGTCTAAAAAAACAACAATAAAAGTTCAATGAAACAAAGAACTGGTTCCTTGGAAAAGTCAACAACATTGATAAACCTTTAAGCAAACCCATTAGGAGAAAAAGAGAGACAATTCAAATAAATAAATCAGAAATAAAAGACGTTAAATAACAGCTGACACCACAGACATACAAAGGATTGTAAGAAAATATTACAAACAACTAATCCCAACAAACTGGACAGTCTGGAAGAGGTGTATGAATTTCTGTAAATCTTCCAAAACTGAATAAAATCTCAACTGACTACAACTAATTAAATTAAGGTAGTAATAAAAAAACTTACAACAAACAAAAGTTCTGGACCAAATAGCTTCATAGGTGAATTTTACCAAACATTCAAAAAACTAATAAGTTATCCATCTCAAACTATTCTAAAAGATTGAAGAGAAGACTCCCAAGCTCATTTTACAAAGCCAGCATTATCCTTATTCTAAAATTAGACAAAGACTAGCAAGAAATAAATATTTAGGTTGATATCTCTGATATCTATGTTTATAGATGCTCAAATACTCAAGAAAATACTGTCTAACCAGATTGTGCAATACATTAAAAAGATCATACATACACCACAATCAATTGATTTATTCTGGAGATGCATGGTTGGTACAATATCTGCAAATCAAAAAATGTGATATATCACTTAAAATAAAGTGTAAAAATCACATGATCATATGAATAGATGCAGAAAAAGCTTTTGATAAAATCCATCACCCATTCATGATCAAGACTTTCAGTAAAGTGTGCATAAAGGGAACATACCTCAACATAATAAAGTCCATATCAAAAAAACTCAGAGTCCACATCATATTCAATACATCAAGAATTTCCCTTAACATCAGACAGTGATATCTGCTTTCACCGCTCTTATTCAACATAGCACTGGATAATCTAGGCATAGTAATCAGACTAATATAAGAAATAAAATGCATTCAAATCAGAAAGGAAGAATGAAATTCATTATTTTCAGATTAGAGAAGCTATGGATTCAAGTTATCTTCTAGAACTGATAGGAAAATAAAGTATCAACATACAAAGTATTCAGAAATCAATTGCATTTTTATATATCAATAATCAACTCTCAGAAAAAAATCTGATAAAACAATTCCATTTACAATATCATCAAAATAAAATACCTAGGAATAAATTTAGCAAAGGGCAGGCAGAACTTTCCTCAGTTTACCTCCAGCAACCTCTGTGCTCCAGGACTATGCTTCAACCAACTGAGCTATCTGACCAGAGCTTAATTTTGTTTTTATTTAGATACAGAGAGAGGAAGATAGAAAGAGGGGAGGGGAAAGGAAAGCATTTATTTGTTGTTCCACTCAATCATGCACTCATTAGTTGCTTCCCATGTGTGCCCTGACCGGGAATCAAACCCGCAATGTTGTTGTTTCTGCACAATGCTCTTAACCGACTGAGCTAATCGGCCAGGGTCTGAATACTTTATTACACTATTATACATGTATCTGCTTGTTTTATCAATAAAATGAATAGAGATTTTATACATTTAATTACCTGTTTAATGAATAAAAGCATATTAGAGAGTTGTGATGATCACATTTCTTTAAGTAAAGAGGTTAGAATAGAAAATACTATTTCCTTGCTAAACTGATAATTATTTTATGAAATTTTATTTTTGACCCACACAATACAAGATAAGTATGTGAACTGTATTGTTAAGTGTTCTTCATATAATAGCTCATGGTTGAAAATGTTTTTCAAAACAACACTAGACTGAGATTTCTTTAAAAACAGAAACTGGATTTGTACAACTTTGTATCTCCAGCATATTGCACTTTGTTAGGCATATATTAGTAGCTGAGAAGTATTTATTAGTAAATTGGCTGTCCCTCAAAGAGCATGACTTCTAGAACCTCTGAGAAGTGTTGTAGGACAAAATTTAGGCACTTAAATTTTATAGCACTGTGCATGAGTTCAAATCTGTGGCAGATTGAAAAATAGTCCCCTAAGTATGTTCACATCCTAATCCTTGGAACATGTGACTATTATACCTTACATGGCAAAAAGAAATTTGCAGATGTGAATACATTAAGAATCTTGAGTTAGAAAGATTGTGCTTGATTATCCAGGCAAAACCTAAGTAATTTCAAAAGTCTTGATAAGAGGGAGACATGAGGGTCTAAATCAGAAAAGAGCAGTAATGACACAGTAGGGGTTGAAGTGACACGTCCAGAAGATGGAGCAAATGGACATGGACTCAAAATTGCAGGCAGCATCTAGAGGCTGGAAAACACAAGAAAATGAATTCTCCTTTAGATCCCAGAGATTGTGGTTTTAGTTTAGTTGAGATTTTGCTTCCTAGTAATTGTCATTAGATGAGTTTGGTTCAAATAAACTCAAAAATTCTTACAGGTTTGGGCATTTCTTAACATTGACTTACATTGCTATTATTTTTCAGAATCAGGTACTTGTAGTTTGTACTTTGCTTTCCCCCACTCCATATTTCATTTAGAGTTATATGAGAATTTTCCTGTGTCACTTAATAGTGTTAAAAATATATCTATATCAAACAAGTTTGCATGAAAAATTTTGCTTCACAAATGGCAAAGAGGTTGCCCCAAGGTTGACCTTTCCTCCCTTAGCTGGTCATGCCGTTTAAACCCGCTGAACTTTCACATCACTCGTCATGTGGTTTTGACTCTCCCCTGACCTTTCTCTCCTCTCCTAGCATATCACTAGTCATGTAGTTTTAGATGTCCTTCAAGGAGGAACAAAGAGCAAGAAAATAGCCTCATAACCCCATACAAGTCCTTGCACAATCACTTCCTTATGCCCCAGGACAATGAGGTCTTGATCCATATCAAATACATGTAGGCCTAAGTTGCGTTTCAGTTCCAGGCCCAGAATAGCAGCAAAAGTAGACAAAGGGAAGCCACAGCTGACCTCAAGAGCAACTGCCTTGCCTGACCAGGCGGTTGCGCAGTAGATAGAGCATAGGACTGGGATGTGGAAGACCCAGGTTCGAGACCCCAAGTTCACCAGCTTGAGCGCGAGCCCATCTGGCTTGAGCAAAAGCTTGCCAGCTTGGACCCAAGGTCGCTGGCTCCAAAAAGTGGTGGTTCAGTCTGCTGAAGACCCACAATCAAGGCACATGTGAGAAAGCAATCAATGAACAACTATGGTGTCGCAATGACAATGAAAAACTAATGATTGATGCTTCTCACCTCTCTCCGTTCCTGTCTGTCTGTCCCTATCTATCCCTCTCTCTCTGAATCTCTCTCTGTCCCTGTAAAAAAAAAAAAAACAACTTCATTGACTAATGACCGCTTGCCCTGGTGCTGATAGTCATAGAGACCAGGACCCTAAAAGGACACACTTGGAAAGCTGATAAATATTTTATTGAGATCCTCCCTGGGGCTTCTCCTAAAATGTCCATCATTAAAAGACCTTAGGATAGAGGACCAGTATATTCTCTATTCCAGGAAATTCCCCACACCTGCGGTTCACCTCTATCACCTCACCCTCTTCTTCTCCCCGAGATGTGTTTTCATTACATTTCTTTCTACCAAGCTCTGGGTGACCCTACAACCAGAATCTCTGGCTGTATTGATCAGTTGTTTAGAACATTGTCCTGAAGTGCAGAGGTTGCGGGTTTGATCCCCAGTCAGGGCACATATAGAAACAGATCAATGTTTCTGTCTCTCTTCTCTTTCTCCCTCTCCCTTCCTCTCGCTCTAAAACAATTAAAAAAGAAAGACTTGCAATCAGTGGAGCAGTGGTCAGCAGCAGCTCATCCCAGGCTGAACCTCTTAACTTTTCTCCAAGGACCCCTTTTCTCTGCCTTTCTTCCTGCACGGCCTCTTCCTTTACTTGTCTCTTGATTGAATTCTTTTATTCAGGAAGACAATAATCAAGGTGTCTTTATTCACTGTTGACATTTTTTTTTGGAGCTGTGATTCTGATGGTCTTCCGGTCATATATCTAAGCTTCATCTTGTTAACTAGACCATTACTGGGTTCTCATCCTAAGACTGGAAAGCAATGATAAGGGTCAAACTAGACCACTTAAACTTGAGAGAAGAAGAATTTTTTCCTCACAATCTTTCCTCTCATAGCTAATGCTGTCTTTTCAAGGAGCAATCAGGAAATTCATCATTTTGAAAGTTACACTTGGAGTTACAGTAATTTACAGTTCTTATAGGTAGCTTAATGATATATAATATGTATATTTAACATGTTCATATGATTTTTGAAAGCTAAGCAATATCCATTTATCAGGACTTAAGAATTGAGTTTGGAATATCTGATTGATCGTTCTAGTAATAAAGTTTTAGATAGTTGCTCTAAAAAGAATATAAAGCATAAAATAGTATTACTGAAATAAAAGCTTGGTTGACCTTTTGATTTCATTTTAAAAGTATGTGAGCTCTCTAGTGGCTCTGGTAGAATTTCTGGCTTGGGTTATACCAATACATTACCCCAATATTATTGTACTATGCTGTCTGTATTTACCAGTATGTTATTTTTGACATTAATGTACCATGCAGAAAATAAGCAGGAAAGAACAGGTCATTTTTACAAATGCACTGTAATTTGTTAGCTTCCATGAGTTATGTACCAGTCTACCTGTCGTTTTATTAGAATTTGTAGATATAGGGAACAAATACCTCATTGATTTTAAAAATTGTTTCTCTCTTCATATTTTCTACAATAAATTTTGAATAAATAAAGCAGTGACAATAACATTAACTATGGATAACTAAAACAGCAAGAACAAAAAACACTTATTTAGGTCACAACCTGGTTTCTTGTAAGAACTGAACTCTGATTTAGGAATCATAGATCTTAGTTAGGCCTTTAACTAAACATCTTTTCTGGGACTCATGGGTGTTCTCCCTAGACCTAGCTTACTCATGCAAATATTAAAATATTAGATTAACACTAAGTGACATCATGTTGTAGAAAATACATAGGCTTAGAAGACATATTTGCAGTTAAGCTTTTTATAATATGTATTAGTTGCATTAACTTGAATAGATTTTTTTTTTTACTATTTGAGCATAAACTTTCTTATTTGTGAAATGTGGCTAGTATATATCTATCCTGGGAGAATTAAATAAAAATGAAATATCTGATTATAGTTCATATGTAATGGTATTTCGTTATTAACCATTAGATTTTCTCTTACTATAATTCTTTCTAACAAAACAGAAATTAATTATCCAAATTTACTCAATTGGTAAATGGCTAAAGTAGAACTGTCACACTAAATCTAGAGTTCATATTAAAAGTTGAACTCCTTTATGTCATACCTTTAGTATGAACTCTTTTATGCTATGCTGACAACTATAAAACAATGCCCTCTCCATATATCATGATAAACATTCTTGCTAATTTTTAATTATGTACGATACATTAGAAACAAGATTTGAATAAAAGTTAAGAGACCTGGCTTTTGGATTCAGTTAGCTGTAACATGTAACTACTTTGACTCCACTCTCTACATTAATAAATCGTAATAATTTTTACCTTCTGAACTTTGTAGTTCCATTTAAACGAAATGAAAGCTATGATCTGTAAAATGAGTTTCTGGGGTCTAAAGCAATATCCAGGTAATCAAATTTATAGCTGCAACAATAAAGTCAAAGTTATACAATTCATACAAATAGTAAATAAATAAATCAGCAGCCCTCATTTCTTCTTTAATTGTTACTATATAATATCATATTATATATCAGTATCACTAATTCAAACAAGTTTATTACATAGAGGTTAGGGAAATGAACATGTATTTAGCACCTAGGTTATGTGGAACTGTATTTGTGTCATCTCATTTAGTACTCATTAGAATGTTGCCAGGCCTATACTGTCCATCAGAGAAGATCACATGCCAAAGTTAATCAGCTAGAAGGAAAAGACTCAGGATTTATACTCAGATCCATGTTCTTTACACAAACTATCTACCATCACTCTGGGGCAAAATCAGAAGCAGACTGTGGTGCTGAACTTAACTTTGAGGAAACTTTTCAAGGACAAACATGGAGCCTGACAGGCAGTGGTGCAGTGGATAGAGCATCAGACTGGGATGCAGAGGAACCAGGTTCAAGACCCCCAGGTCTCCAGCTTGAGCATGGTCCCATCTGGCTTGAGCAAAGCTCACCAGCTTGAACCCAAGGTAGCTGGCTCGAGCAAGGGGTTGCTCGGTCTGCTGAAGGCCCATGGTCAAGGCACATGTGAGAAAGCAATCAATGAACAACTAAGGTGTCACAACGAAAAACTAATGATTGATGCTTCTCATATCTCTCATTCCTGTCTGTCTGTCCCTGTCTATCCCTCACTCTGACTCTCTCTCTGTCCCTGTAAAAAACAAACAAACATGGAATAAAATTTTGCCCATAACAGTTAGGCTATTTTTTCTTAAAATAATTTTTAGAATAGTTGGATGCATCTCATTTTACTTCATGACCAATAATATAAAACAAATTTTTTTATAAATTGTCAGCATGCTTCTAACTCAGAAATGTTATGATATCAGTTTCTCAGTCCTTCCCAACACTTTCACCTTTTCTTTGACACTAACCATTAAAACTAAAGGGAGGAAGACATAAGAAGCACATTGAACATGAAGAGGGGAGAGTGTGCAGTAAAATCGGAAGAAAATAGTTGGATGAAACAAAAAATAAAAAAGACAGAATATGTAAGTGATCAAAACTATTGAACTTGGGGCAAAAAAAGTAATGCATCTTTTAATTTTTTTCTCTGAAGCTTAAAATGTTGTCAGACTCTAAAATTGTATGACTGGAAGATGTAAGAATAAGGACTTCCTGTATATAAGACTCATTTGTCCTTTCCCATTTGTTGTTAAGAAGTTTTGATAACTTTATGAAAGTTTTCTCAATTATCTTGTGGACTTATTGCTCAAGGGTGTATACTTCAAAGAACATGTTAGGATAATGACTACATACTAGAAAGTAAAGGTAACATTGTAGAAAAACAGAATAAACTGACTCTTTGTCATGTATTAAATACAGTGCTTGTTTCAACCTGCTTGTTGCTTTTTATTTGATTTTTTAATAGAACTTTACAAATTAGTGAACAATACCAAGCTATATCCTGTAACCAAGTTGTAGGTCAAGGGGCTATCATAAAAAAAAGTGGTCACCCACTTTATAAAAATTCTCACATTTGTTATTTTTAGCAAAAATATTTTGGGACACCTGTGGAGCACTAGCTAATGCATGAGTTCTGCTATATAGTTTAAAATGTAAGAGAGACAACAAGGAAGGAACTAAATGGCATAGTGAAGAATTTGAAAAATCGAAATTCAAAATTACTGGAAAATATGACACCCAGATGAGGAAAGACTGATTTGTTGAGCATATATCTGCACATAACTCATCCAATAAGCATCAGATCCTTGATCTTTGACACCCAAACGAATTCAAAAGTCTACTCATTTGTGAAATGTGTTGCTCAGGAGGGATTTAAATACTAGTAGGTTGAAGCATGTGACATTGCTGATATTTAACATATTTTAACCTGTAACATAGTCAATGTTATACTGCACGTACTGGATAGAATTAAGTGTGCATATAGAAAGTATCTTTGATTCTAGCTCAGACGGTGTAGGCAAGCAAAAGCAGAAACAACCTACATCTACTCAAAATAGAAAAGTGTTGCTTTAGTGTAATAAAAGATGTTTTATAATCTAAAAAAAGGAGAACTACTTTGTTCCTCTACTGTATAAAAAAAGAAACAATCAGTTTGGGGACTCTTTATATAACAATGAAATGAAAAATTATGACACTGGAAATACCTTTGCTGAGGTTTCACTGAGTCTGTGCCTACCACAGCATGTTTTTTTAAGAAGAAATGATTAGTTATCATGGTCTATTTAAATCAAGTTTGTTCTCCTCACAAAAAATGTGCATATTCTAACTCAATTTTAGATAGCTGGCCTATAGGAACCAGAAAAGAGAATGTAAACATTTATTAGTAGCACTAAGTGACCAAAAGTAACCATCTGCAAAAATACACTTTTGATTCAGAAAATGTGCCTCTGCGAGATACCACAGCATATCCAATCCCATTGCAGGACTTGGGATAAAGGGTTTGCTTTCTTTCAGAGTCTTGTCCTACTTAAAAAGTGCAATTGAAGAGAGCGGCTGCCAAGGTGCAAGTCTCAATCAAACAGTTATACCCCTCAACCAAAATGTGTCTCAGTATTAGGATTGATTTTTAGTTTTAATCCTTCAAAAAGATGCTAACTGTGGTTTATGCAAAGTATGAAAAATGTTATACAAGGCTAAATATTCTACTTTGATTATCACAGGCATAATAAATGAGTTAATTTGTACTTCCAAAGCTTCCTACAGCACATTCTGCATTGTCTACTTCGTATTTCAGCCATCTTTGCATATCAGCTTTGGAAGTTCTCAGGACTGTGGTCATTTGTGTAGATTAGGTCTGCCTTCAATAAGTAAGTCTTTTAGGTAATTTGAGGCACAAGGGGAAAATGTCATGCTTTTGATGGTCAGAAAGCAGAAAATAGTTCTTGCCCAACTAATTAATTCCTTTTCTTTAAATTTCCTAACTGTGGTGCATCTTGTGTTCTCACCTGTGTGTACTCAAATGGGTAGCTTCAAGATTTTTTCCCCAGTTAGGGGAAAGAAACACATCTGTGGAGAAAGCTGTACATTTTTCTAAAACAAACAAAAAACAAATAAAAAACAGGTAAACATTCATGTCTAAGATAAAGATGTACTAGTTAATACCTTGGGTCTTGGGGCAATTAGACTCAGGTTGCAGTACCCCAGCTCTATTTGCTAATCATTTAACATTTCTAAACCAAAATTCATTCCTATGAGAGATTAGCAATAGAAACACCTTCATGGGCTTGTCATGAAGACTGAGATTTTCAATGTAAAATGATTAATATATGACCTGGCTCATAGAAATGTGTGCGGCTGTTTTTATTTAGGTTTATTAGGGCTGTTTTTTTACCTTCAGAAAGATAAAGTAAATTCTCTCAGAGGGGAGACCAAGAACTTCCAGTGACTGAGAATTTATATCAAATGAGCTGTTTTAACAAAATGATAATGTTTAAATTAATAGTAACTGACTATAGTTGCAAAACAAATTTTCCCTACACGTGAGGTATAGAGAAGAAACAGAAGAGGTCTAAAACATCAAATTTTACTTCATGTGCACATCTAAGCTTGCTCCTCTTACATTTTTACCCTCCCCTTTCACATTAAGTGGGCTTCATGTCAATTATTCAGGAATTATTTACAAAATTTTTTGCATGTTTACTTGACACTTTTATATGCAACAGAAAAGGAGGCTCAAATGTGATCTCAGAGGTTACATTCTAGTTAAGAAAAACATGCACACACTCCCCTTCCCAAATTCGAGTACAAAATGGAAAAAAAGATCTGAATACAAAGGAAGTGTTGCTATCAGAAACCAACAGGAAACAAATGTTTCGAAAAACTAAAGTATTCATGAAAAAGTGATAAACACTGTTTTTTATATTAAAAAAAGTTTTTAATGCATAAAGGACTGGTTACATAGTTGGGCCCAGTAGGAAAAAAAAAAAAAAAACGTGGAGTCCCCTGTTTAAAAAGTATTAAGAACTTCAGGAAGGCAATAGAAGAGCATCAAACCAAGCATGGACCCTTCTGATAAAAAGTCCTATGCAACTGCATATGTCTCACACACATTAAGCAGGCCCAACATCAAGCAGAATTCATAAGTTACAATAAGGCTTGATAAACTAGAGTAGAAAGTGAAAGAAGACATTTCAGGTAGAGACATGTGTCAGTTTGGGTCTTTCAGGAAGTAGACGTTGAAAAAAAGTTAGGCATAGAGGAGGTGTTTTGATTTTTTCTTTTATTTTATTTTAGGGAGGGGAGAATGAGATAATGCCTATGAATGATAAAATTAAATGAAGCAGGGTTGAGCAGGGAAACCCTTCAGATTGTGATGAGAATCTGACATCTGTGGAAAGAAAGAGAATAGAAAGAAAAATTGGGCAAGAGGAGTCTCAGACTGTTACTCAGATCTGACAGTCTCCACAAACTGATAGAGTATTCCAAAGCATGTTGCTGATTAGAGAGATGTTGGGGAAACAAGTGTGTTAGGCTTACTCGCTTATACATTGCCTGATTGGTGCATGAGCAAGGGGCAGCACTATGTATGTATAACAGGGGTCCCCAAACTACGGCCCCACGGGTTGCATGCAGCCCACTGAGGCTATTTATTCAGCCTCCCGCCGCACTTCCAGAAGGGGCACCTCTTTCATTGGTGGTCAGTGAGAGGAGCACAGGATGCATCCACACCCATAGTTCCCATTGAAATATTGGTCAGTTTGTTGATTTAAATTTACTTGTTCTTTATTTTAAATATTGTATTTGTTCCTTTTTTTTATTTACTTTAAATAAGATATGTGCAGTGTGCATAAGGATTTGTTCAAAGTTATTTTTCTAGTCTGGCCCTCCAACAATCTGAGGGACAGTGAACTGGCCCCCTGTGTAAAAAGTTTGGGGACCCCTGGTGTATAGTCTATGTGAGGCTGCAGGTGCTTGCCCTCGGGGCAGCAGATTGTAAATTACGTATTGCCTGCCACCATTGGAAAGAGCCATTGTTTGTTTTTGTTTGCCAGAGGAGTTTTTCTCCTGGCCTATTTGGTTTGAGTCCTGAGAGAAAGAAGCAATTTTCCCTGCCTGCTTGCTCATCCTCCATTGGGAAACTCTAATAAACCATTTTCCAGCTCCACAGTTACTTTATTGTCTGCCTAAATTCAATACAAACTTGTATGGCTACAGCCATCAGCCTTACATCTGGTGCAGCTGGCAGAAATCAGATCAGATTTGTATGGAGCCACTGACACCCTTGAGGGGTGGGATAAAGAAGTGGTCATTGTTTTCCAGTATATGGTTCCCCTAATGGCTCTCCTTTTGGGGATTGGGTATTTTTGGCAACCCTGCAAGAGGAAACCCGAAGTTCTTTGCAAGAAGCTTTTAAGGTTGAAAGCTTTAGGATGAGCTACAGACCAAGTGCCAACAACAGTATGAGCTGGGACAGTCACTGGAGAGAAAGCTGCAGGTCAGGCTACAGGCTGAGAACCAGTGATGGCTTGAACTGGAGAGAGCAGTGAAGAAGGAAACGAATCACTCTCAAAGGCTGCAGTGTGAGATGCAGACTGAGCAACAACGGCACCTCGACCTGGAGTGATCTCTAGAGAAGAGGTTATAGGTTCATGAGCTCCAGTTTTCCCTGGAAGTGGAAGAGTGGCACTGAGAGTAGATGAAGACACAACTGTGGGTTCAAGAGCTGGAATCTCAATTTTAAGACAAGAGTGAGAAGCCGCTAGAGCTGAAACAATCACCAAAGAAGCATCCATGCTGGCAGAGTGGCTCTGAGCTAGTAGCAGCAGATGTTTCCAACTCTTCTAAGGAGGAGGAGGTTAGAGCTGAAGCTGCCATCCACAGATTCAGAGCCCAGCCAGAGGTCACCCAAAAGGTAAAAACCCAGCAGCCAAGAGTCCTTCAAGGGTTTGACCAGGCAATGGTGCAGTGAATAGACTTTGGAGTGGGATGCAGAGGACCCAGGTCCGAGACCCCGAGGTCGCCAGCTTGAGTGCGGGCTCATCTGGTTTGAGCAAAGCTCACCAGCTTGGACCCAAGATTGCTGGCTTGAGCAAGGGGTTACTCAGTTTGCTGTAGCCCCATGGTCAAGGCACATAAGAGAAAGCAATCAATGAACAACTAAAGTGCCACAACAAAAAACTGATGATTCATGCTTCTCAGCTCTCTCCTCTCCTGTCTATTTCTATCTATCCATCTCTCTGACTCTCTCTCTGTCTCTGTAAAAAAAAAAAAAAAAAAAAAAAAAAGAGTTCTTCAAGGGCAGCCACAGCCTCCTCCACAGGTAGTGAAGCACTCTATGCTCTGTGGTCCAGCCCTACATCCAGGCAGAAATAATAGAGTTGGGGGCACAATTTAGGCAGAAATCCACTGAGACCCTGGTAGCCTGGTTGTTGCAGTTGTGGGACATAGGGGTGGTTGGCATCATGCTCTCTGGAACAGAGATGGAGAAATTGGCCATTATTACCATGCATTCATTCTTAAAGCATCATCTTCAGAACTTCCATGGCAACCAAGTAAACCATACCCTATTAGAATGGGTGATGGCTGCCATTTGTACAGTCTGGCAGAATGACAGAGACTTGCCAAGAGCAGTAACTAGGTGACATTGCTATAGTGAGCTAGTAAAGGTTCTTTGGGAACTAGGTATGAAAAATGTTGCTTTCAAACTGAAGTCCTGTTGGCCAGATGAGGAACTGTTTATAGTAGGGATGAGGGACATTATTCTCAGCTGCACCCCATATATCCTTTATAGGTCACTAGTAGCTCTCTTGGACCCTTATGTGGGGCAGCCTATCAGCACAGTTACACAGATTGTAGCAGATTTAGAAGAGCTGGAGGCAGTATGGGATCATAAAGCAGTGAGGGCTGCTGTCCTCGGCCCCTGACTAACAAAGGAAATGGACCTCTAAAGAGTACCTGAACACAGATGTAGGTAGATTTGATTGTAGCTGAGACAGATAGGGAGAAATTAGATGGCAGTTTCAATAACGTTCTTCTGGAGCTTTGGCAGAGCTTGAGCTGGAACAGAAGTTCCAGCCACTGAAAATGTGGGTGTTGCTGTTACCAGATTATATGATGGATATAGCCGAGGGAAAGAAGGATCCTCCCCAAGACTCATTGTTCTAGTTTGAATAGGGAGAAAGCTGAGAGACCTGCCTAACAGGGATGTCCAGTGAGGCCTGAGGTCCCATGTGAAATTGAAAATCCATTGATCACCTTCTAATGTGCAGCAGGTGTTGGCATTAGAAGATAATAGGTGCTTTTTTTTTTTTTGCAGCGAAAGCAGCAACAAATAGAACTATCAAGGCAGCACATCCTTTGAATGTGTTTGACCCCATAGGGCCATGTAAGCTTGATGAGGGGTTTGAATGGGGCTTGTGGCAATGGATTGAGCACTTGTGAAAAGAGCTGTATGCCTAGTTGCCTGTAATGGACATTTACCTTGGTGATTTGCACAGACAGCTGGGCTGTCTATTGTGGACTGATCATTGAGAGGTGTAATGGACTCTTGTACTATAACCAGAGGGAGGCACTAGTTCCCTTGTTGGATAGACATGCCACTTTTGGATAGTATAAGAGACCCTGATGTGGGGGCACGGCACCTGTGGAGACCCTCCTGTACCTGGAAGCTGCTCTCACCCAGTTGCAGAGATGTACCAGGGACACTTTACGGTTTCCATGGATACAGCCCTGGACTATACAGGCCTTTCCACCCACCATGGGGTTGGGGGCTAGAAATGGGCCTTCAGTTAATATCTTGAGCAGAGTGTTCAGGAAGACATTGTAAAGGGCACCTATGTAATTATTGTAATTGTATAACTGATGCTGTTGCTGTAGTCTTTTTCTTTATGTAATGTACCTACTCCTTGCACAAGGACCATCACAGAAAATATCTGTCATGTAGATTGTAAAGCAAGCAGCCCTAAAGGGGTGGAATGTTGAGCAAACAAGTATGTTAGGCTTGCTTGATTGCACTTTGCCTGATGGGTGCATGAGCATTGGGGTAGCACTATGTGCTCGTAGTCTATGTAAGGCTGCAAGTGCTTGCCCTCAGGGCAGCAGATTGTAGATGGTGGAGTGCCTGCCACCATTGGGAGGAGCCATTATTTGCTATTGTTTGCCAAAGATGGGCTTCCCCCAACCCGGACCTGTTTGGCTTGTGAGTCCTGAGAGAGACAGAGAAGGAGTTACCCCTGCCTGCTTGCTTGTTGGCCATTGAAAGACTCTAATAAACAAAATGGACTACTATTTTTCTGGCTCCATAGTTCATTTACCATCTTCTCAAATTCAATGTTAACCTGTATGGCCACAACCACCAGCTTTACAAGAGGTCACAGTTGTTTGGAAATAATAGAGCCTTTAATAATGTAGTGGATACTGAATATGCTATAGTTAGAAGCTGTTAATTTACTGACCTCCTTGCAATTCAATAACAAAATTCTATCTTGAAAGCATATCTGAGCAGGACACCTCTATAGCTGTCACAAAGAGCAATATCAGTACTTTTCTGAATGGGGGAGAATTAAAGAAGTAATTCAAGCTTGAAAGTTTATTTCTATTCTAATCAAAGTCCTTTGTACTTAACCATTACTTTAAGATGTTCAAGTCACTTTCACATTCATATCTCTAGCTTTATTATAAAATTATTTGTTGCCAAAGTATTTGCAAGTAAATGCATCAGTCTGAGATTACTCTGTGACTGTGTTCTAAAATTCCCAGCAGGGAGAGTAAAAATGCTTGGAGATGACTATTTTATTCATAGTATTGCTTTGCCATCTCTTTTATCAAATTGGACTGTCCTGAAGATTTATATGGAAGCAAATTTCAGCTGCAAAGTAATTTAGAAATTGCCCAACTATGTATGTTTGGGTTTTTTTTTTTTTTTTAATGTTGCTCTTTCACTTTATAATCAAAGAATCAATCTTTGGATGAAAATATTTTTAAAGGTTACCTAACATATTCATTCATTCAATCATTTAATCATACATACATTTATCAGGGTTTGCTTTGCACCAGATACTATGCTAGAAATTTGAGATAAAATAATAATTTAAAAAACCCAGTTTGACTTCTAGCAGTGACCTTCACACTTTCATGTGTGAAGTAATTACTGCAGAATCTGTTGAAATGAGGATTCCTTGGCCTCAAAGTCTAGAGAATTTTTGTTTAGTAAATATGAGATTTGTCACATGAATTAGTAACTTTTAGAAGCGCCCCAAAATTTTTGATGAATGTAGCTCTCAGAGATATTAAAAAATAAACTGAGGCATATTTACATTTTTAAAAGAATTTATTTGAACCAAAATCAATTCAAATCAGGCAATGACAAACTGGAAGCTATTCAAAGTGCTCTGCTGATAGGAGTCAGAGAAAAGACTTATACAAAGAAAGTGCAGAAGCAAAGAAACTATTTGGTTATAGTTTAAAGGTTAGTTGGTTGGTTGTGATTAGCTGTCCTGAGCTTTTTGGTTTTGTAACCTTTAGGCATTCCAGGCTTATATTTTAGTTTGCTTATGTAGGGTGACATCACATTAGAAATACATCAGTCTAATGGCCTTCTTGTTTAATAAATTAAAACGAAGAATTGTTTGAAGACTCTTTACTGTTGAGAGAAGGAGAAAGACATTTATTAGCAATTAAGCTAATACTATATGTGATATCTGGATAATAGACTTCCAGAGATATTCCTATCTTAATCCCTGAAAACTCTATGTCATTTTACATGACAAAAAGGATTTTGCAAGTGTGATGAAGTTAAGTATCTTGAGATAGAAAGATTATTTTGGATATCCAGGTGGGCCCAGTATAACCACAAATGTCCTTTATAAGTGGATAGAATGTAAGAGTCAGAAAAGGAAGGGTGTGATGACTGATGGACAGGGTCAGAGAGTGGTTTGAAGATGCTACATTGCTGGCTTGAACAGAGGAGGAAGCCAGGAGCCAAGAATACAGGTGGCTTCTAACAGCTGGAAAAGATAAGAAAGCAGAAAGCAGATAATCCTCTTACAGCTTCCAGAAAGTCTGTAGCCTGCCAACATCATGATTTTGGCAGTGAAACCCATTTTGGATTTCTGACCTCCAAAACTTTAAGATAATAAATTTGTATTGTCTTAAGCCATTGATTTTGTAGTAATTTGTTTCAGCAGCAATAGGAAACGAATATGCAACATAAAATAAATATATAAAGCAGAATAAACACATGGAAAATAAAATACTTATCTCTGATTTCAAAGAAATTGGAAAGCTTTTATTTTGCATATGTGGGTAAATAAAATTTAGAAATTTCATAATCAACAATTTGAAAATATTGAGGGAGCAAGATGGCGACGGAGTAGGCGGACGTACCAACTTCCAACTCCCAGAACCAAAGTGGATTACAACTCAATTTTAAGAACCATCACCTGGATAAACCAACTTTGAACAAAACTAAGTAGACTCTTCAACCAAGGAACACAGAAGAAGTCACATTGAGACTGGTAGGAATAGCGAAAACGCGAAGAGGGCTGCCCAGCTCCCCGGAGCAAACGGCAGCCCGGAGAGACCCGTGTGGCGGGAGGAGAGTTTGGCGGAGAGGGAGGGACCTGGGTCGCAGGAACCAAGCCCCAGCCTACAGTCCCAGAGCCTAGATGAGGCGTTTGGACAGTTTTGAGCTGTGAAACAAGTGAGGGAGCTCCCAGGCCTACAGTGTGGAGTATTAGGTCCCATCCTACTCTGCTGAGGGTTGCTGAAGGGTATGGTGGGCGGCAGGACGCTGAAACGAGATTCTGTCGGCGTGGGCGGAGGCCAAGCCGGTGGGAGCTCGGTCTAGCCCAGCAGGGTCGGAGGGGACGGGCAAAAGGGATCCGGACGCTGCGGGCCGGCCTTTAATCCCACTTACGGGGACAAAGCGGGAGGCCAGAAATGGACAGAAATCTGCTCTGCGACTCTGCGCAGGCCAGCCCTGACCGTGGGGACCGGGCTAGGACCAGGGACGGGCGGGGGGCTTGCGGCTGAGCTCATGTTACCAGCCCTGCCCGGCCGGAGAAACCGAGGTTTGCCATTCTGCGTGCGCGAGCGGGCGCAGGGACGTGGTAGACCCCGAGACAAGTGGAAGCTCGCAGCTGAGCCCACGCTAATATCCCCGCCCAGCTGGAGAAACCTCGATTTGCCATCCCACGTGCATGAGGGGGCACCGAACGCGAGGGTGGGGTAGAGTCCGGGACGAGCAGAAGCCAGTAAACACGCCCACCACAATAAACCTCGGTTTCCAACCCTGCGCAGAAGGGCCCTGGCCTTGAGGGCAGGGCTAAAGCTCCGGACGGGCAAAAGCTTACAGCTGAGAGCACGACAAAAGCCCCGCCTAACCCGCAAAATTGTAGCAAGCAGGCTCCGACTGCTGGTTCTGGGCGGAAGTCCGGAAATAGGCTGGTCCACAGCTGAGTAAAGGTGCTCACCTCTACCCTTGGTGCTAATCTTGTGGCTTGAGTGACAGCCCCTCCAGCGGAGGAGAGGCAGAAATCACAGCAAAAGCCACAGACGGCCGGCTCTGGCAACGCCCATACCCAACCACCCTAGGCAGCGGCAGAGGGGATGGGGGGCCTGAAGACAGACCACACATAAAGAACACAAAGGCAACACCTACTGGACTCCAGTGGCCACAACTTGCTTATACACAGAAAAAATGGGCAGGCAGAGGAATGCAAACCAAATGAATCAAGAGAAATCCCCAGAGAAGGACCTGAATGAACCAGATATAACCAAATTACCAGATGCAGAATTTAGAATAATGATAGTTAGGATGTTCAAAGAAATTAGAGCAACAATGGAAAGTCATTATGAACACCTAAATAAAGAGATAACAAATAAAAAAAACAAAATTGAAATAATAAAAAAGAATCAGACAGAAATGACAAATACAGTATCAGAACTGAAGACCACAATGGAAGAAATTAAAAGCAGGATGAATCACGCAGAAGATCGAATAAGCAAGTTAGAGGACACAATAAACAAAGGCACAGAAGCAGAGAAGAAAAAAGAAAGAGACTCAAATAATGTGAGAAAACTCTAAGGGAGCTTTGTGACAACCTGAAGAGAAACAACATTCACATCATAGGGGTGCCTGAAGAAGAGGAGAGAGGACAGGAAATGGAAACTTTGTTCAATCAAATCATAGCAGAAAACTTCCCTAAATTAAGGCTGGGAAACACTCAACACATTCAAGAAGCACACAGAACTCCATTAAAGAGAAACCCAAAAATATCTACACCAAGACACATCATAGTTAAAATACCAAAGCTAATGGATAAAGAAAAAATTTAAAAGCTGCTAGGAGAAAAAAAGGCTATCACCTACAAAGGAGCCCCCATAAGGATGACATCGGACTTCTCAACAGAAACACTTGCGGCCAGAAGGGAATGGCAAGAAATAATCAAAGTAATGCAGAACAAAAACCTACAACCAAGACTACTTTATCCAGCAAGGCTAACGTTTAAAATTGAAGGAGAAATAAAGAGCTTCCCAGAAAAAGAAAGCCTGAAGGAATTCATAAAAACCAAAGCAATTCTGCAAGAGATACTAAGGGTCCTCTTGTGAACAGTTTAAAGAGAGGAATGAATAGAGCAAAAGAAGAATACAGCTTTAAAGAATAAAATGGCAATAAACAACTACATATCAATAATAACCTTAAATGGAAATGGATTAAAGGATCCAATCAAAAGACATAGGGTAGCTGCATGGATAAAGAAACAGGATCCATACATATGCTGTCTACAAGAGACACACCTTAAAACAAAAGACTCACATAGACTGAACGTAAAAGGATGGAAAAAAATATTTCATGCAAATGGAAATGAAAAAAAAGCCGGGGTAGCAGTACTTATATCTGACAAAATGGACTTTAAAACAAAGGCTGTAGTAAAAGATAAAGAAGGACACTACATAATGATAAAGGGAACAATTCAACAGGAAGATATAACTATTATAAATATCTATGCACCAAATATAGGAGCCCCGACATACATAAAGCAGACTTTGATGGATATAAAGGACGAGATTAACAGCAATACTATCATAGTCGGGGATTTCAATACCCCTCTAACAACACTGGATAGATCCTCAAGAAAGAAAATTAATAAAGAAACAGCAGACTTAAAGGATACACTAGATCAACTTGATTTAATAGATATATTCAGAACTTTTCACCCTAAAGCAGTAGAATATACATTCTTCTCAAGCGCTCAAGGTACGTTTTCTAAGAGAGACCACATGTTAGTACACAAAAATGGTCTCAATAAATTTAAGAAGATTGAAATCATATCAAGCATTTTCTCTGATCACAATGCCATGAAACTAGAAATTAACACAAAAGAAAAACAGAAAAATACTCAAACACTTGGAAACTAAATAGCATGATATTAAATAATGAATAGATTAACAATAAGATCAAAAAAGAAATAAAAAATTTTCTAGAAACAAATGATAATGAGCATACATCAACTCAAAATTTATTGGACACAGTAAAAGCAGTTCTGAGAGGAAAGTTTATTGCACTACAGGCATATCATAAGAAGCTAGGAAAAGCTCAAATAAGCAACCTGACCCTGCATCTAAAAGAACTAAAAAAACAACAACAAATAAAACCCAAGACAAGTAGAAGGAAGGAAAGAATAAAGGTCAGAGCAGAAATAATTGACATAGAGGCTAAGGAAACAATACAGAGGATCAAGGAAACAAGAAGCTGGTTCTTTGAAATGGTGAACAAGATTGATGAACCTTTAACTAGACTCACCAAGAAAAAAAGAGAGAGGACTCAAATAAATAAATTTAGAAAGGACAGTGGAGAAATAACAACTGATACAACAGAAATACAAAGCATTGTAAGAAAATACTATGAAGAACTCTATGCCAAAAAATTAGACAATCTTGGTGAAATGGACAAATTTCTTGAATCATATAACCTTCCAAAAATCAATCTGGAAGAATCAGAACACCTAAACAGATAAATTACAACAAATGAGATCGAAACAGTTATCAAAAAACTCCCCCCAAAAAAAGTCCTGGGCCTGATGCCTTCACAAGTGAATTCTATCAAAAATTCAAAGAAGAACTAACTCCTATTCTCCTCAAGTTATTTCAAAAAATTCAAGAGAAAGACTTCCAAACTCCTTTTATTAGGGGAGCATAATTCTGATCTCAAAACCGGGCAAAGACAACAGAAAGAAAGAAAATTATAGGCCTATATCCCTGACGAATTTAGACGCTAAAATTCTCAACAAAATATTAGCCAACTGGATCCAGCAATATATGAAAAAAATCATTCACCATGATCAAGTGGGATCTCTTCTGGAGAGGCAAGGCTGGTTCAATATTTGCAAATCAATCAATGTGATTCATCACATAAACAAAAGGAAGGACAAAAATAACATGATAATTTCAATAGATGCAGAAAAGGTATTTGATAAAATCCAGGAACCATTCATGATCAAAACTCTCAGTAAAGTGGGAATACAGGGATCATTCCTTAACATGATAAAGGCCATCTACGACAAACCCACAGCAAACATCATACTAAATGGACAAAAATTAAAAGCAATCCCCTTAAGATCAGAAACCAGGCAGGGATGCCCCCTTTCACTACTCTTATTAAACATAGTTCTGGAAGTCCTAGCTACAGCAATCAGACAAAAAGAAGAAATAAAAGGCATCCAAATTGGAAAAGAAGAAGTAAAACTGTCACTATTTGCAGATGATATGATATTGTATATTGAAAACTCTAAAGTCTCAGTCAAAAAACTACTGGACCTTATAAATGAATTCAGCAAGGTGGCAGGATATAAAATTAATACTCAGAAATCAGAGGCATTTCTATATACCAACAATGAACTGTCAGCAAAAGAACTTAAGGAAACAATCCCCTTCAGTATTGCAGCCAAAAAAATAAAGTACCTAGGAGTAAATTTAACCAAGGAGGTTAAGGACTTGTACTCAGAAAATTATAGAACATTGATAAAAAAAATCAAGGAAGATACAAACAAGTGGAAGCATATACCGTGCTCATGGCTAGGAAGAATAAATATCATTAAGATGTCTATATTACCCAAAGCAATTTATAAATTCAATGCAATACCAATTAAAATACCAATGACATACTTCAAAGATATAGAACACATATTTCAAAATTTATATGGAACCAAAAAAGAACACAAATAGCCTCAGCAATCTTAAAAAGAAAAAATTAAGCAGGAGGTATCACTCTTCCAGATATCAAGGTTTACTATAAGGCCATTATACTCAAGACAGCCTGGTACTGGCATAAGAACAGGCACATAGATCAATGGAACAGAACAGAGGACCCAGAAATAAACCCACAGCTTAATGGACAACTGATATTTGACAAAGGAGGAAAGAACATACAATGGAGTAAAGACAGTCTCTTTAACAAATGGTGTTGGGAAAATTGGACATCTATCTGCAAAAAAATGAAACTAGACCTTCAAGTTACACCATTCACAAAAACAAACTCAAAATGGATAAAAAACTTAAATGTAAGTCGTGAAACCATAAGCATCTTAGAAGAAAACATAGGCAGCAAGCTCTCCGACATCTGTAGCAGTAATATATTTGCCGATTAATCTCCACGGGCAAATGAAATAAAAGGCAAGATAAACAAATGGGACTATATCAAACTAAAAAGTTTTTGCACAGCTAAAGACAATAAGAACAGAATAAAAAGACCAACCACACAATGGGAGAACATATTCGACAGCACATCTGATAAGGGGTTAATAACTAAAATTTCTAAAGAACTTATAAAACTAAACAACAGGAAGACAAACAATCCAATCAAAAAACGGGTAGAAGAAATGAATAGAAATTTCTCCAAAGAGGACATACAGATGGCCAAAAGGCATATGAAAAAATGTTCAACATCACTAATCATTAGAGAAATGCAAATTAAAACCACAATGAGATATCACCTCACACCAGTCAGAATGGCACTCATCAGCAAAACAACACAGAATAAGTGCTGGCGGGGTTGTGGAGAAAAGGGAACCCTTCTGCACTGCTGGTGGGAATGCAGACTGGTGCAACCACTGTGGAAAACAGTTTGGAGATTCCTCAAAAAATTAAAAATCGAACTGCCTTTTGACCCAGCTATCCCACTTATAGGAATATACCCTAAGAACACCTTAGCACTGTTCGAAAAGAAGAAATGCGCCCCCATGTTCGTGGCAGCATTGTTCACAATAGCAAAGATATGGAACCAGCCCAAGTGTCCGTCAGAAGACGAGTGGATTAAAAAGCTATGGTACATATATACTATGGAATACTACTCAGCCATAAGAAATGATGACATCGGATCATTTATAACAAAATGGATGGTCCTTGATAACATTATACGAAGTGAAATAAGTAAATCAGAAAAAAAGAAAAACTGAGAACAGCATGATTTCATACATAAGTGGGACATAAAAGTGAGACTATGAGACATGGACAAGAGAGTGGTGGTTATGGGGTGAGGGGAGGGAAAGAAGGGTGGGATAGGGAGGAGGGGAGGGACACAGGGAAAACCAGATAGAAGGTGACAGAGGACAATTTGACTTTTCCTGACGGGTATGCAACACAATTGAATGTTAAGATAACCTGGAGATGTTTTCATTAAAAAAAATAAAATTAAAAAAAAAAAAAAGAATTTGAAAATATTGAATCTTGGGAGAGTTGAAGATTTTCTAGGAACACAAAATATTGCAAACGCATTCCAAATAGAAGATATTTTCATAGAAGTGGAAGGCGAGAACAACAAAGGCACTTTAAAGAACTGTAGAGTTTGATTGAAAGGGGCATAGAATATATGCAAATTAGGCAGAGTAAATTGACAAAGGTCAAATTAAGAAAAATGTAAATAATGTGTTATATTTTGTTTTTATTTGACCTTGAATTGAATGAGATTAAAATATTTATACATCAGCCAAATAAGATCATATTTGTGCTATAATTATGGATTTTGGAAGCCATCTGGACAATAACTGAAAAAGAATAAATTCTGCTAAAACTTTAAAGGTGAAAAATGTAGCAGAACTAAAACATTTTTCATTAGGATTAGAAGAAACAGGTTAAATTTATACCTTCAGAGACTTTAAACATTGAAAAGATCACGATGAATCATCCCTTCCCTACGCAGAAAAAACAAAGCAACTCATTCTCAAGTTTAAAGTACAAAACCTATATTTGTACTAAATTTTACATTTCTTTCTAGGTATTTTGATTGCAAAATTATAGTTTTATTGATTAACTTTGAAGTTTTGTGTGTGTGTGTGTGTGTGTGTGTGTACATTCAAGAGAATGCAGGCACATTTGCTTGACCTGAATACACATTTGCTTTTAGTTGATGATTTAAAGATAGTCTACTTATTGACAGAAATATAAGATAGAGATGTATTTGTTTTATTTTGTTTCATTTTTTTATCAACAGGAATACCAGGTCAAATGAGTCAGATTAAAGTCTACCCATTAGATTTTAAATCTGTAATTATAATCAAAGAAAATACTTTCAGTAAAAGGGTGAAAAAAGTCAGATTGCATTGAACTGAGAATAAAATAAGGTGTATTGAAGTGATTAGAACTACTTCCTAAGAGGTAGATATTGACTTGGAAGGGACACAAATGAACAACAGAAGAGCAAAGAAGGGAGTTAAGAAAATAGCTATGACAGTTACTCATTTCTATTGTTGAGGACCTGGCCTTTCAGCCAGTGGTGATGATAGAGGTGAAGCAGGGTAGAAGATGGAGAAGATAAAGCATTGGCAATATCATAATACAGATTATTTGTCAATAATTTTTAGCAATAAATCCCAACTGAGAGATATATCCTTAAAGTAAAAAAAAAAAAAAAAATCTCCAAATAATCCATACTTTTCCTCCCAAATACCACACACACACACATACACATACACCTCAAAGGAAAGGTTAATGTAGTTATAAAAATCACTCAAAACAAATAGGAAAGTAAATAAAAGTAATTTATTACACAGAAGAAGAAGAAGAAGAAGAAGAAGAAAAGGAGGAGGAGGAGGAGGAAGAAGAGGAGGAGGAGGAGGAGGAGGAGGAGAGAAGAAGAAGAAGGAGAAATCCAAGATTTACAGAATTGTACCTGAATGAAAAAAAAGAAAGGAAAAAATGCTAAAATATTCTTGGAAGAAGACTTTCTTGACATAAAGAAGGACAAGTACATAAACACATGCTAAAGTTTACACTAAAACTTACATTAATAGAATTAGTACACTTTATTAATGGGAAGAAACAAATTTTCAAAAATTTATTTTTAAGAAAAGAAAAATTCCAATTTGTTCACAGTAGAAATATCAAAATTTAATAAGAAATAATATGCAGTGTTCTAATGTAGACATTGTGATTTTATTCCTAGCCAAGATTCTTTTCAAGTTAGTAGAGTGTATATCCTTAAATATCTACTAATTCCATATAAAAGTTTCTAATAGATCTATCTTGAGTAATCAGCCTGATTAAGAACCGAATGTAAATATTGTAATGTGTGATGTTGTAGTCAGTCATATAATAATAAAAGTTGGAATTCTAATGACAGTGAAATTTAGAAAATAAGTAGGTATTTTAATGTCATTTAGAACAGAAAATAGAAACTGCCTAGTTCAAAAAGATGTAGTTAAAAGTAGAAGAAAAATTCTTAGCTTTTTAAAATAATAGTTTCTTCACTTTAAAAAGAAAATATTTTCTAATTATAATTTCTCTAATTATTCAGTAATTAACATTTCTATTCATAAGCATAAGTCCAGGTCATCTTAGGTATTTTTTTTGTTGGAGTACTTTTAAAATGCATTTAAATATTTTACTTGAAACATGTCAATTTTAATATAATTTTGCTCTTTAAAACTATACCACTATTATTCACTTATTCTAAACACATGCAAAGAGAAAGAAATACCCCAATTACCTAGAAAGATTATCATCAAATATTACATTTGAAGAGTTATGATATTTAGAATTTATTTTATTATTGTTTAAAACTTTTATAGTTAACATATATAGTTTTTAGAAAATAAAGTGTAGTTATTATTCTAAGATATGCAAAACTTTTTGTGAAATTACCTAGTACATTGCCTAAAATTTTAGGTTGTAATTGTTAATTTTCCTTACTATTTTCTAGATTTCTATGGTTTTTAATCTTGTTTACTCCTTTTATTTTTCTTTTTTACTAATACATATCCTAATCCCTGAATGGTCCTTCCTGTCTGTAGGCACATGGAGTGCTGTGGCTTGAGAACTGTATCCTCAATATTTAAAAATAAATGAAAATTAAAAGCAGTAGGTACTCCTTTATAAGTAATAATAAATGCATGTGTACAGGAATAGAAACAAATTTTGATTTTCTATTAAAACAAGGGTCACCTTAAAGGTCTGATATACATGACATGAATAGAGATTCACATCCCCATGCTTTCATGAGTTGTCTCATTTTTATCAAGGCTTATTGTAGTACTATATTGTGAGTACTACAAACTGCTTCTGAAGGCTCAAGCTGTAGTTTATCACTGAATTTCTAGCATCAAACATATTTTTATAGGTATAAATAATGATTGGTTAATATATGGAAAACTTACCCAAATGAATGAATTCACCTGTAGACCCCAATCTACAAATCATAGCTGATATCTTTTTTTTCTGCCTCATTTAGTCAGCCTACCAATGGCTAAAGCCCTTTCATCTGTTTTGGTGCTCTTCTTCATAAAAACTTTGACTAAGGAAATGGCCTTTTTATTTTTTAAACTTAATTCAACTCTCCTTATAAACTAACCACAGAGCTAGGGGCAGCCCATATCCTCTCTCACTTTCATAAAAATGATGACTTACAGACAGTGATAGTAAAAGTATTACCTTTTGACAAATGTAACTTTGGGTAAAAATTAATATAAGTTACAAAATATAATTCTTACTAAAAGAATTTATTTGAATATTCTGATTTTAAAGATTTTACTGGGTTTCTGAATAAAGTAGCCATCTCTGATCTAAAACTTTTATATACTTTTATCACCAGTTATTCAAATAACTTATGAAAAGTATCCTATTGGTACTTATGTAAAATTAAGGACATAATTGGATACTTTTTTGCATCTTAAAACTTTGTTATATTTTTTCCTGACAACTGCAGTGTTAATACCAACTTCTTTGAAAGCTTAACAAATCAAAATTTAGTATTCAATAAGAACTATTGTTTTATAATGAGTCAGAAGACAAAATATTCACTTAAAATATTTTCAAAATATTTATAATTGAGGGAAAAATGCATTTTAAGTGATTTTAAAAGTTGTTGATTCTACTTCACAAAATCCTTCAAGGCCAAATGTTTTCTGAAATAAAAGGTTTATTGAGCTATATATTAGCAGCAAAAGGATCAGTTTCTGGGATATGCATTTAAACTACCAGCAGAAGAACTAGATGAAAAAGACAAACATATATGACATTCTGGGGTTGACAGAGCTTTGTTATAGAATGAGTTGGAGAAAATGTAAGTCACTTGGAAAGAATTCAAATTGGCTCTATGTGAAGGGGATGGGAGAAGATGGAGCCGAGGAAGTTCTGGGATAGGTGTACAGTTGGTGTGGAAGAAGTATTTGCTCCCTTTGAATTAGTTGTGGGCAATAGTCCAATAATTAATGTGTAAGCAGGATGCAGTTACACATGGTGATTGGCTATTCTACCCAGGATAAGAACTGAAATAGTCACCAGGAAGTTGATTCATTTTCAACACACATTCAGAAATGTGATCAGTCTTTCGTTGGTTTGAAACCCATGGCTTTGATAACTTATTAACCTCTCTTCTTATGGACCCATTCTCCCAGCTGCTTTAATTTAAGACAGCTCAGAAATTTTTCGTTATCAATTTCAAACTGTTTTATAAATACCTTAATTCACTGTAGCCCACAATTTACCTATACTATAATATTACAACACATATTGCAATTTTGCAATGATTTTTTATACCATATATATTTTTATCTATACTAATATGTCTTTGTTTTTATTAAACAAACAAGTAACATTATACCTCACTATCAGAAATTTTTGTTTTTATTATACTTTTAAAAGAAAACAAAGTGAAGATATTACTAGCATATTTGATGGTGAACTAAAGTAACATTTGATCTTTTCTCAACATTGTCATATCAATACAAAAACTGAAAATTCTTTGAGTCTGAGAGCATGACTTACAAATGTGACTAAATAATTTAAAAAATTCTTTTTGAACTATCCAGATGTGTAATTCAATCATGTTCCACTAACATAGACACAGTACTTTAGCTCCATGATGAAGAGTAACCGTCTGCATTACTATGGACTCCATATCAGTCTCCTTATGTAGACAGAATAAATTGAAAACTTGTGTACTGATATACTGTAGATATATGTAGCCATGGGATTTTCTACCTGCTTACCAGACAGACTAGAAGGCCAGTCCTTCTATTCTGAAACCATACTTAAGACACCAGAGTTATTTCTAAAACAAAGGACCATCTTAAACAGAGTGTTTTTATTGAAGTGATGTAAGGTTTTGATTTTGCTATAAACTGTAACTACATTGTGGCTTGGAAAGTGTTGGAAGAGTAATCAAACATTCCTTAAAACAATTTTTAACTAAGAAGAAAAATACACATATCTGACTTATGCAGACTAAAGAGCATCATAACATTAGATTCTTTGTGAATTTACTTTACATGAGTTTTTCATATATAGGAGTTCTATTAACTAAAGGTTGTAAGTTATAAAAGCAAGAAAATGCATTAATATCAAATAGAAGTTTAGGCCCTGGCCAGTTGGTTCAGTGATAGAGCATTGGCCTTGCATGTGGAAGTTAAGGGTTCTATTCCCTGTCAAGGCACACCGAAAAAGCACCCATCTGCTTCTCCACCCTTCCCTCTCTCCTTCCTCTCTATCTCTCTCTTCCCTTCGTGCAGCCAAGGCTCCATTGGACCAAAGTTGGCCCATGCGCTGAGGACAGCTCCATATTTTTTATATATTTTAAAAATAATTTTTCTTCACAGAACATGCCTTTGTTAAGGCCTTGATAGTCCCTGGACAGTATCTTGGAGCCCTGTGGCCACATGAACCATAATCTCTGTCTTTAACCATTTATAAAAAATTAAGTCAAATGGATTAAAGACCTAAATTTTTAAACCTAAGACTATAAAATTTATAGAAGAAAGCATAGAAAGTCTTTGTCACATTAGATTAGACAAGAATTTCTTAGATGTAACAACAAAAAAAAAGACACATGAAAGGAAAGAATGATAAATTGGACTGCATCAGAATAAAACATCTGATCTTTGAAAAAGATGCTATTAAGAAAATAAAGAGACAAACCACAGACTGGGTGAAATATTTGTAAAACACATAAAAGACTGATATCCAGACTAAGTAAAGAACTATTACATATCAGTGAGAAGACACAAAATACAAAATGGAAAAGGAAATAAAAAATTGAACAGATGCTCCAAATAAACACACACACAAAAAATAAATTTGTTAAAAATAAAAAAAGACATACATCATCATATCATTGGGGAAATGAAAAGTAAAATCACAATGAGATACCAAGGCACATCTATTGAATGGCTAATATAACATTAATAATAATAAAATGTGAAAATATCAAATTATGAAGAAAATGTAGAGCACCTGGAACTCGCAAGCTCTGTAGTTATTTCTATGTAAGATTCTGGAAAGGATTGACTTCAAAGAAGACTTTTTTAAGATGATGAGCATACCTTCCATCTTGGTTGTAGTGGTGGTAATACAACAGCAATAATTTGTCAGAATAAACCAGAATGAACATGCAAAAAGATTGTATTTATTGACTTTACAGAGGTGAGGAGGAGCGGGCTCATAGTCACTTGCTTATTGTATGTGCTTTGACCAGGCAAGCCCAGAATTTCAAAATAATAAGATTGAATTTTACTACATATGTACTGTATACCTCAGTAAATTTATTTGTGAAATACAGACTCTCAGGAAATGAATATATCACTGACAATAATTAAATATGGAGAAAACATGAATATTCAGTTTTGTTCTTGTGGGTCTGTCTTACAATTTATTTATTATTTATTTATTTATTTATTTATTTATTTATTTATTTGATTTTTTAAAATGATATATCTAGACCCTAATTAATTTGCATTAATAATAACTTTCTTCAAGGGTCTTTGCTTGGAAGAAATTATCTAACTTAATTTCTTGTTGCCCCTGTAGGTATGATAAATAACAAAGGTAAAGATTTTTCCTCTGGACACATTTCAGTTTTCTGTGTTCATGCTTTCATCTGAGAGAACATGTCATAACAACCCACTGGTTCTTCATCAACTTTTACAGGGACAAAGAGCGGATCTGCCATCAAAACTTCTGCAAATCACTGGAAAGTTGCTACTAAGATAACCTATACTTACTTTCATTCATTACTGCTTATATTATTTTTTAAAACTTTATTTTTTATTTTATTTTTTACAGGGACAGAGAGAGAGAGTCAGAGAGAGGGATAGGTAGGGACAGACAGACAGGAATGGAGAGAGGTGAGAATCATCAATAATTAGTTTTTTTCATTGCCGTTGCGACACCTTAGTTGTTCATTCATTGCTTTCTCACACATGCCTTGACTGCGGGCCTTCAGCAGACCGAACAACCCCTTGCTGGAGCCAGCAACCTTGGGTCCAAGTTGGCGAGCTTTTGCTCAAGCCAGATGAACCCACGCTCAAGCTGGCGAGCTCGGGGGTCTCGAACCTGGGTCTTCCGCATCCCAGTCTGACGCTGCGTCACCACCTGGTCAGGCACTGCTTATATTATTTTATATATAAAGGTAGATTGGAAAATCCACATTATCCTAATATATGGGCAGTGGAAAATAATTTAAATTGTCAGAAACTACGTTTTATCCTGTAAAGAAAAAATTAATTTAATCAACTTCATTTATTCGACACAGGACATTCATTCCATCATTAAGTATATTTTAGACACTTAACATGGTAGTCCCTCAAAGCCTGAATTTAATATTATGGACAACCTATTTTAAAAAATCTTTCATTATATTAGAATGAAAGTTCACTGCTTCCTGTTATTTAGCTAAAAGCTAACCCAATGTATTGTAATCTCAACTAAAAACCTTTTATTGCTTGACATAAAAAATATACAAAAATTTATTTTTGCAAGGGGACAATTATCTCTGATATATTTGAATGACAGCAAGTCATTTATAACTAAAGCAGAATTTCATTAAAAGTAGAGTTTCTTAAATAGAATGCATAGAATATGTAAATATATATTGACCATAGTGATTTTTTTAAATGCATAAATTTTATCTTTTATGAGGGATCTCTAGTTAGTTTGGATTATTAGATAATTAATAGAAAAATAACTATCTTCTGTCTGTGAATTTCCATTTTTAGAAAAAATATTTTCAGACAAAATTTGATGTTTTTCCTTTTAGAACATTCATAATTGCATATTTTTCCCTTTTTTCTTTCTCAAATATTTGTGGTACACCTACTAAAATCATTGAAGAGTAAAGAAGCTACTATTTTCTGAAAAGAGAGGTGGAAAAAGAAAAATAGAAAGCTATTTATTCCTGCTCCTGCTCCTGCTTCTGCTCCTGCTTCTGCTTCTGCTCCTGCTCTTGTTCCTGCAGGGAGTGGGACCTTGGTCTTCAGATCTTCATTGGGAAATTAGAGGACACATGAAGGGGCAGGAGAAATGCCAGCCCCTGCAATACAAAGAAGAGCACTGGAAAGGTGAAAAATGAATTTGAAAGCAAACTCACAAGTGATGGGCATACTCTGTAAATGAGTACCCTATATTTTATACTTGTATTTTGAAATAATGGTCAAGACTCAACCAATATTCATATACATTGTCCATAATGCAAAGTCAACAATATTTTTCCCCTCGGCATTTGCTTATATTCATTTTGGTCACATTAGCTATTGTCTCAGTTGACAATCTATGTAATTGTAGACTGTACATTGAATATAAGATTCTCTATTTGAAAGCTTCATTTCTGAATGTGAGCAAAAGTTGAAGCTTACCTGTGGACTTAAACACCTTAAAGTGGGATCCTGAATTATCATGGGTGTTTTCTTTTGCTTCCTCATGTTTCTTCTTTTTTTTTTTTTTTTATTTCTTGCCAAGTCTCAGATTTCTACTTTCTACTTTCACATAATTTTATTTAATATTTTTAACTAAGTTTTCACCATATGTATCAGCAGTTATCACAGCCAGTTGCTTTGATTGGTTGTCTTACTACTTAAAATTATTCCAACTTCTTTCATGAGATAGTAAACTTCCCACATATCTATCTATATGTGCCCTTTTGCTTGAAAAATTAATTTGGTTTTGGTTCTAAGTCATTTAATGCTAGCACTGAACTTTTAAAAATCTTGCAGTAAGTGTATCTCAAGAGATATTTTCAAAGCTCTAAAATATTTTCTATCAAAAAATTAGATTTTTGGTGTAAAAAAATATTACTTACTATCTTTGCTCCTCACTTATACCCACCTAGCTTTCCAAAACATTTTTGGACACAGATTAACAATGTCAAATCTGGTTTTGATGTATAAATGTACATACTAATACCTTATTTAAATTGAAATATAAATTTTATTTAGGCATACAAAATTTTATCTTTTCCTTTCTATAAGTAAAATAAACACTATATTTCAAGGCTTTAATTTCATTTCTAAAAAGAACAGTAATTAATATTCATCATGACTTGAAGAAGCAAGAAATATTGCAGATGAAGTTGGCATGATACAAAGTTAAATGGAATCATGTCTTTGGTCTAGGAAGTCATGACTCCACCACAACTTTTCTTTCTTTATTCATTGTCTCAAGATCTTGCTTCTTTCATAGATCTCATGATATATTCCAACAGCAATTTGGAATTAGTCTACCAGGTCATCTGAAGAAAAATAAAAAGTAACAGGTATATGGTTATTACTATATGCTAATTTTATAAATTATCACTTAATTCTCCTGACAATCTTGAAGTAAGTACAATTACCATAATCTTCTGAAGTGAGGAAACCTGAGACAAATGGAGTTTAAATAATTTTCCTAAGGTCACACAGCTAGTAATTAGTAGAGTTAGAATGGAACCAAAACAGTCTGGCTCCAAATTTGCACTCTTAATCTCTGTACTTTACTCTCCTTAACAGTCAACATTCATGATGTCACCTTATATAAACCAAATTGTAAACAAGGGTGTAGAGAAAATGTTGGCCACCATGACACCCTGGCAGGTCCATGGAGCTATAGAATAGCTTAATGGTTAGTGAGTCATCACTATCAAAACAAGATACACATTGGCCTTTTCCTGGTTTCATAGAAACTTGTTTCAGCACATCTGTATAAACGAGTACTCACATAAGTGGGAAGCTTTCTTCAAATCAGTTCAAAGAAAGCAGGGTATCTGAGATAGCCAGCCCTTGCCAAGGATGATAAGTGGTTCTACTCTAAGTCATTCATTGGAACTCCCATTGAACTAATTTACTATTCTATTTCATCTCTCCCACTAGGACTGTTTATTTTTATCTCAGTACTCCCACCTGGGCTGATTTATTTTTGCTCTTAGCTCATCATACCAGATATAAGTGTATAAATATAGCCCTCTAAAAGACACCTAATCACAACACCTAATCACCATGTAGTACTTTAAAACATTCAAGTCATTTTTAAAAACATTCGTTTAAAATACCTACGAAGTTTATTGTAAAAACTGGCTTTATTCTCCTCTATCAAAACCTGGAATGGATTGCACTATGCTTTCTCTAAAAGCTTGCAACCCCCTAAATTACTTTGGATGAATAAAGTTTTGAAACACATAGAGATACAATATAACATTGTCTGCTGTTATATTTAGCACTTTTGTTTTCTGTCATTATAATTTAGCTCTTGCAGAAATGATTGAGGCTTAACTAGCTGTTTACAGCCCTCCCAGCTTTCTCTTGATGACATGTCTAACACCTGTCGGGATGGAGGATGGCTCACTATTAAAGCATTTGGAAAACTTTAAACTGACACAATTCGTTCTTTAATAGCATGAAACCCAATTTCCACTCTAAAAAGTAATGCAATCTTCAAACCTTAAAAGGGGATATGTTACTTTGTATATACACCAGCTTTTCCTGACATTCTCTAGTGCAATCTGAAATTATGAATGCTTTTCCTTGCAAAACACAGAATAGTATAGGGATTAAGATAAGAGTGTGAGCCAAAAGCCAAAGATAGCCAGACCTGTCAATTACCTGTCAAGATATTACAGATCAGAACAAGGATGAATCAAAAACAAGTTCCTTTCTTACATAAGAAGAAGTTCTATGAATGTTGATCTCATTGTAAAAGGAGGGAGATTTTGCCATGCAATGTTTCACAGGTTTGAGAGGTTTTGCCAGCTGAATTTTAAATTTGAATGAAAGTATCCCTTACACTTTTACATATATATACACTTTTCTCCCTTTTGTATTGAGCTACAGTCATATGAATGTGCTTGACTATCTGGCTGTCATGTTTTATAGGGTTATGGTGAGAGAGCTAAATCCCAATTGTTTTTATTCTGGTAGAGTAAATGTAAAGAGTCATCTGGCTAGCAAGGTATGGCTCCTCCCGTGAGGGGAGCACTGCTGCAAACATCTAGGCAACCGTAGAACCAAGGTTAAGAAAAAGAAGAAGATAAAAATCAGTTTTAGTATCAAAAACAGCTCTTACTGTACAAAGGGAACTGAGCAGAATATATAAACCTGAAGTGTCACTGCTGTGCCATCTTTTCTGTGTGGAGTGAGGTGTCTAACTAAGACAGTAGGCTCCGCTCAGGCTGCAAAGAGGTAGTTAGGTAGGAGAAATACATGTGGCTGCCATGTGAGTCCTTGTCTTTACTCTAAGTGTTCAAAGTCAAAGTAATAAACCCAATCTTTCCACAGATTCCCGCATGTGGTTTTTTGCATCTTTGTTTTTGAACTGCAAGACCACACAGGGCTGCTTGCAGTCAAAGGCTCCTGCTACTCTCGAGAAGGAAGACCACCATGGCCCCCTGTCCTCAATGTCTTCTCAGTTAGGTAATGTCCACAATGACTTAGGGATATTACTACTCCAAATGACTTACTTTCCAGGATACTTGTAGGATTCCAATCTTTCCATCGTTTTCCCCAATTGCTTACTATTTCCTCTCTCTGGACACAATACCAGGTTTTTATCTAGTAAAGGAAGGCATGGCAGTGCCAACAATTACTACAAAAGATGACATGAAGGGCAAAGGGAGGGGTTGGTTTGACAAGGGGCCAAATTGTTGACCATTTTTTGTAAAGAAATATGATCATAGCAGCTAAGAAACTGAATCTGGAGCTTTTAAAAGCACATAGTATTGCTGACTCCTTTCCCATTTAGATAGGTCCAGGTTCTTCTGTTAAAGCAGAAGCCTGAAGGTAAGACATAGAGGCACACTCACAAAAGCAGAGATAGACACACATATCACCACCAAACAACCTATGTGCCTTGTTTCTGTACAATTAAAGGAGAATTATAAAATAGGGACCACTAAATTACTCATTTCCAATACCTCTGAGTCCAATTTACAGGTAGAGTTCAAATACTGTACCTAATTTTTCACATTTAATTATCTTTTCCTCTTGCCTTATACAATATTCCAAACATTTATTTTTTCATGGTTATGAAATTCTTTAAACATGAAAAACATTTTGGGTTTTGCTTGAAGTTTTGGCTGGCTTACAGAATTGGCAGATTCCTCAACATTTCTAAAAGATATTTTTCAGGGAATAAATGCTAGTGTTGGAATGGCTTTAAAAGTGAGGTATGTCTTTGATGCCAGAGGGCTGCTATTAGATAAGTAAGTGTTCTTTAATTGCCTTTTCTAGAGTCTCTGCTCTACAAAATTCAAAATTGTCATTTTCATTGGATTTTTTTTTTTTTTTGAGAATTAAAGTCAAGAAAGGAGAGAGGGGAGGCATCAACTTGTAGTTGCTTCACTTTAGTTGTTTACTGGTTGCGTCTCATACGTGCCTTGATGGGGGATTCAAGCTAAGCCAGTGACCTCTTTATCAAACCAGCTACCTTGGGCTTCTAGCCAATGACATTTGGGCTCTAACCAGTAACTTTGGGATCCCAACCCAGCACTCAAGCTGGCACGCCCACACTCTAGCTAGGCGATCTTGGGGTTTTGAACAGGGACCTCAGCGTTCCACGCTGACGCTTTAGCCATTGTGTTTCCACCAGTCAAGCTCATTGGCTTTTGAATGTTACAAGTCCATTAAGTATTGCCTCAGTCAGTGTTCACTATTTATAACAGCCAAGACTTTGCTGCTTAATCCTGACCCTGCCATAAGCCATCATTTAAGCAATACTCTATTCAGACACCAATGCTCTGAAATCTTCCAAGCTGTTTCAATCATTTGCACGTTTGCTAAAAATGTCAGCGGTGATGACAGCAACTGCCTGATGTGATGACTGCCACCACAACCTATTTCAATTGGCCATTGACAATTTACATTTATCACTGGTATTCTGAAACCCAGAATAATGTTGAGCTGAGGTGATGAGGTATTAGAATTCTAATCTACATAATTATAACATTTGTGTTAAGATGGCTGATATATAAAATTCAATAGAAATGTTCAAGAGCCACAGTGGGTGTTAGTAAATATTTAAGAAATAGTGAATATATACACCCTAAAATAACCTCTTTCATATAGAAAACTGCTTTTTGTCCTGTAAAGTCATCACACTTAAGTTCTCAGGACGTTAGCTGACACTACCACTGAGCAAACCGGCCAGCGCCTAAATACTATAATTCTTAAAAAATTAAAAATAGTCAGAATCTTTCCACCCTAAAAGCATAACTATAACAAGATTATATTTAACACATTTTTTAATTTAATGCATACATATATATTTAGCATAATTGTGATTATATAGCATTTGTAATTATTGGTTCATTTTTTTTTCCTTTAATATTTTATACCAAATTTTTCCTAGGTGTCATTATAAGTATTGTTGAAAGGACTATATAACTAGCTCATTGAGTTAATGTGGAATAATTGATCAGTTTACCCTTTTGTTGAAATTTAGTTTGTTTACAACTGTCACTATTAAAGATAATTTTTAATAAATGTCTTTAAGAGCCTGACCTGTGGTGGTGCAGTGGATAAAGCCGTCGACCTGGGAACACTGAGGTCGCCAGTTCAAAACCCTGCACTGGTTCAGTCAAGGCACATATGGGAGTTGATGCTTCCAGCTCCTCCCCCCTTTCTCTCTCTCTCTCTCTCTCTCTCTCTCTCTCTCTCTCTCTCTCGTGTCTCCTCTCTAAAAAAATGAATAAAATAAAATAAATAAAAAGTCTATAAAAAATCTTAAAAAAAAAATAAATGTCTTTAAGAATATAGCTTTGTTCTTTATTTCTCATTTGACTTATTTTCAAAGATGAGTTCTAAGAAGATTACAAAAACAAGTTTTATTAATATTTCTAGAACTTTCCCAGTTATAGCTTGTGAGTAGGTCTTTTGTTTTTCTCGAGTTATTACATTATCACTGGTTACCCTTAACATGAGGCCAGTAAAATTTTTTAGCAGTATAATGTTCTATATAGATTTTTATATAAATTGTTCCAAGCTCCACTTAGCTAATACAAAAAAAGGGTATTTATCTAAAAATGATTACAATTCTACATATTTCTTCAAATAAATTATGATTCTCTAGTAAGAAAAAAAGAAAGATATAAAATGCCAGGGTACTGACTTCAAGTAACTCAGTCTATTAGGAGAGATTACTGTTGAGTAGTGATGATAGTGGGTGAGTCAGTAGAGTTTGTGAACACTAAGAAAATGTCTCTAAGAAAGACTTTCCAATTTTGTCAGATTGCAGAGTTAAGGTAGAGAGCAGATAAATAATATTTCCCTTTGGTCTTTCAAAAATACTGTTTTCTCTTTGATGTGCAAAACTTTACTAAGCCTGCTGTTTCCTTAATTTATTCTCCTGGCTATTTTCATGTAGAACTGAAGATCTCCAATTAAAGGTTTGTGCTCTGTGTTTTTTGTTTCTCTTTTTCTTTTATTTCTCCTCATTATCTTCTTGTATTAACTTCATGAAATCTGTTCTCGACTATTAATCTTCTTATTCCATTGTCTGTTCAAAGTTTGATAAGTAACTGGGATATGTATCCTCCTGGCAACACAATATGCAAAACATAGCATTTATATTGTTTATTATTTCTCTATATTGAGTATATTGGGGTGACATGGATGAATAACATTATATAGGTTTATAGTGTGAAATTCTATTAGTATATTGTATAGTGTGTTCACACCTTAGTCAGTCTCCATCTGTAACCAGTTATCCCCCATTTACACTCTTTTACCTACTGCACACCACTTTCCCTTTGGCAATCATCGTATTCTTGTCTGTGTCTATGAGTTTTGTTTTGGTTTCTTATTTAATCCCTTCACCTTTTACACCCTCCTTCCAAGTACTTTCTCCTCTGACATCTATCAGCCTTTTTTCTGTATCTATGAGTCTGTTTCTATTTCACTTGTTTACTTTGTTCATTAGGTTCCACATATAAGTGAAATCATATGGTATTTGTCTTTCTGTGACTGGCTTATTTCACTTAGCATTAAACCCTCCTGGTCCATCTCTGCAGTCACAAAAGGTAAATTTTTTTTATGTCCCAGTAATATTCTATCATGTAATTGTACCATACTTTTTTATCCACTCTTATACCAATGGACACTTGAGCGGCTTCCAAATGTTGGCTATTGTAAATAGTACTGCAGTGAACATAAGAGTGCATATATTCTTTTGAATTAGTGTTTCAGCTTCCTTGACTATATTCCCAGAAGTGAATTGAGCATAAAGAAGTTCTGTGTTAACTTTTGGAGGAAACTCAAAACTGATTTTCACAGTGGCTGAACCAATCTGCCCTCCTGTCAACAGAACACAATGGTACACTTTTCTCCACCTCCTGTCTGACACTTGTAGTTTGTTAGTTTATTGATGATAGCCAGTCTGACAGGCTTGAAGTGATATCTCATTGTTGACTTAATTTGTATTTTTGTAATGATTAGTAATGCTGAACATTTTTCTGTCTATTTGATATCAGTAAGCCTTCTTTGGAGAAGTGGCTATTCACGTCGTCTGACCTTTTTAATTGGGTTGTTTGTTTTTCTAGTGTTGAGTTATATAAGTACTTTGGATAGTAACCCTTTATCAGATGTATCATTAGTGAATATAATTTTCCATTCAGTGGGTTGCTTTTCCATTTTGTTGATGGGTACCCTTGGTGTGCAAAGCATTTAGTTTGATGCAGTCCCATTTTTCTGTTTTTGTTTTTTTATTTTGCTTCCCTTACCAAATAAGATACATCAAAAATAATGTTGCTACAAGAAATGCTTGAGATATTACTGCCTATACTTCTTATAGTATTTTTATGATATTAAATCTTACTTTTAAGTCTTCAACTTGTTTGAATTTATTATTATATATAGAATAAAAGATGTTCTAATTTCTTTTTTATACATGCATCTGTCTAGGTTTAACAACACCATCGATTGAATTTGCTATCTTTACCTCATTGTATGTTTTTACATGTCTGCCAAATATTAGTAGAAAATAAAAAACAAGTGGGTTTATTTCTGGGTTCTCTATTCTGTTCCATTGATTTTTATGTCTATTTTTATGCTACGGTCTTGTAATATAATCTGAAAACAGGGAGTGTGATTTCTCCAGCATTATTCTTTTTTCTCCTGACTTTTGTGGTTATTTGGGATCTTTTATGGTTCCATACAAATTTTTGAAATATATTCTTTACTTCTGTGAAACACACCATTGGTATTTTAATATAAAATGCATTGAATGTACAGATTCCTTTCAGCAATATGGACCATTTAATGGTGTTAATTCTTCTGATAAATGAACAAGGTATATGCTGCCACTTATTTATAAATTTCTCAAAATCTTTCTTCAGTGTCTAATAATTTAAGAATACAAGTATAACCACATATTGAGGCACAAACTTATTCAATAAATTAGGAAAACTGAAGTCATATGAAGCATTGACTTTGATCACAATGGTATAAAACTAAAAGAAAGAGAAAACAAACAAATGAACAACAAATAAAATACACAGAAACAAAAAATCTAATTATCATGTTACTAAACAATGAATGGGAAAACAATGAGATCAAAGAAGAAACTAAAAGATGCCTTGAAACAAACAAAAGTAAAAATTCAACACTTCAAATTCTATGGAACACAATGGAGGCAGTCCAAAGTCATAATTTCTCAGCATTACAAGGCTATTTTAAAATAATCTCTAATAAACAGTGTAACTTTACACTTAAGGTTCTAGAAAACAACATTCAACAAGTCCAAAGTGAGTTGCAGGAAGAAAAAATTAAGATCAGAGCAAAATTAAATAAAATAAAGTCTAAAAAAGTAACAAAATTTCAATGAAGTGAAGAAGAACTAGTTCTCTGCAAATATAAACAACATTGATAAACCTTTAACCAAACTCATTAGGAGAAAAAGAAAGACAACTCAAATAAATAAAATCAGAAATGAAAGAGGTTAAGTAACAACTGACACCCCAGAAATACAAAGAATTTTAAGAAGATATTACAAACATCAAATACCAACAAGTTGGACAATCTAAAAAGGTTGACAATTGCCTCTAAATCTTCCAAAACTGAATAAAAACTCCACTGACTACAACTAATGAAATTAAGGTAGCTATAAAAAAGGCTCCGAACAAACAAAAATTCTGTACCAAATGACTTCACAGGTGAATTTTACCAAACACTTAAAAAACTAAAAGTTATCTTTCTCAAACTATTCTAAAAGATAGAAGAGGAGGGAAGACTCCCAAGCTCACTTTACAAAGCCAGCATTATTCTCCTTTCAAAACCAGACAAAGACTCTACAAAGAAAGAAAATTTTAGCTTGAGATCTCTGATATCTATGTTTATAAATGCTCAAATACTCAACAAAATACTGTCTAACCAAATTGTGCATTACATTAAAAAGATTATATGTACACCACGGTTAAGTGGAATTTATTCTGGAGATGCATGGTTGGTATAATATCTGCAAATCAATAAATGTGACATATCATTTAAACAAAATAAAGCATAAAAATCACATGATCATATGAACAGATGCAGAAAAAGCTTTTGATAAAATCTAGCTCCCATTCATGATCAAAACTCTTTGCAAAGTGTGTATAAAGGGAACATACCTCAACATAATAAAATCCATATAAAAAATCCACAGCCAATATCATACTCAATACATCAAGCATTTTTCTTAAGACCAGACAGGAATATCTGCTTCACCACTCTTATTCAACATATCACTAGATGTTCTAGGCACAATAATCAGACCAGTATAAGAATTAAAATGCATTCAAATTGGAAAGAATGAATGAAACTCATTATTTTCAGATTATATGACAGTATATGTAGAGAACCCTATAGCTTCAACTGATAAGAAAATAAAGTAGTGACTCTGGCCAGTTGGCTCAGCAGTAGAGTATCGGCCTAGCTTGTGGAAGTCCCAGGTTTGATTCCCGGTCAGGGCACACAGAAGTGCCCATTTGCTTCTCCACCCTTCTCCCTCTTCTTCCTCTCTGTCTTTCTCTCCCCCTCCCACAGCCAAGGCTCAATTGGAGCAAAATTTGGCCTTGGTGCTGCGGACAGCTCCATGGTCTCTGCCTAAGGCACTAGAATGACTCTGGCCACAACAGAGCAACACATCAGATGGGCAGAGCATTGCTTCCTGGTGTGCATGTCAGCTGGATCCTGGTGAGGCACATGTGAGAGTCTGTCTAACTGCCTCCCCACATCAAACTTCAGGAGAAAAAAAATGAAGTAGCAAGATACAAAAGAAATGATCAGAAATCAATTGCACTTTTTACATTAATAATTAGCTCTCAGAAAAGGAACCTGATAAAACAATCCCATTTCCAGTTGCATCAAAATAAAATACCTAGGAATAAATTCAATGAAGAAGGGGTAAGAACTTTTCTCAGTCTATTAAGATCTTGCTTTCAGGCATACCTCTGATTGGTATAAATAAATTTTTATATAAATTCTCAAAAACAATTTAACATTGGAAGTAAAGAACCTATGCTCATTAAATTATTATACACTGAAGAAGTAAATTGAAGAAGATATCAATAAATAGAAACATGCACCATGCTCATGGATAAGAATTTCTATTGTTAGCATGTCCATACTACCCAAAGCAATCTATAGAGTTAAAAATGGCTTTTAGCATCTTAAAATCAAGAACAACAAAAGAAGACATTTGGTCCTGATAACTATTTTCTAGTTATCATGACTAAAATTTGTGAATCATTCTCTCAGAACACAGTTACATCATACCTAATTTATACCAGGACCCATAATATATACAAAATAAAAAAAGGAAAAATTTATTGCTCTCAATTAGTTCACTGTTTGAAAACAAGAAATATAACCAAGTAAGTGTACTTTAGTGATATAAAGTTGTAGAAAAAAATTTACTATAACTTGGGTTCAGCAAAGGTCCAAAAGAGAGTTAATATTTGAACTGGTTTTAAGGTTGAATATAAGGTTCCTATCTGAATAAGTCAAGAAAGATAATCTATCAAGAAGGATAGCATATAAAAAGTTATGTAGACATGAAACAGAAAGATTAATTTTAGTTGAAGTAATAAAAATATATTCTCTTTACTCTCATGATTAAAAATGTATTCTATATCTAAAGTTGATAGTATTATCTTCATATACAGACTGTCCCTCCAAACTATTGCCCCTATCTCCTGACACCTTAATTCTCAAAGTCATATTTCTAGTCTAAAAATAACCACGTTAGCCTTAAGTGAAACTTTTGATATAATGTGGCCACCTTAATTTTATCCCCATTTTTCTTCCCTCAGTTTATATTGCCTTCATGGGGAACTTTGTGCACTTTTTTTTTTTTTTTTCCGGGACAGAGAGAGAGTCAGCGAGAGGGATAAATAGGGACAGACAGACAGGAACGGAGAGAGGTGAGAAGCATCAATCATTAGTTTTTCATTGCCATTACGACACCTTAGTTGTTCATTGATTGCTTTCTCACATGTGCCTTGACCGCAGGCCTTCAGCAGACCGAGGAACCCCTTGCTGGAGCCAGCGACCTTGGGTCCAAGCTGGTGAGCTTTTGCCCAAGCCAGATGGGCGAGCCCGAGGTCTCAAACTTGGGTCTTCCTCATCCCAGTCCGACGCTCTATCCACTGCGCCACCGCCTGGTCAGGCTGTGCACTTATCTTAAATGATTTGCTTATTGCTCCAATTTTTGCACACAGAAGAAAATAGTTACTTAGTTCTCATCTATGAAAAACTGTGGAAGTTTGTCATCATATACAGGACATCCATGACAACCCTTTTACTGTCAAGGATTGGTTTATTTTTATATCACTCTTGTCTTTTTACTTTAACATAACAAGTGGAAGTATAGTTTGTTTTCTTGTTTCTAGACACTAATTTGAAGTTCCAAACAAAAGAATATGTAGGAAATATTTATCATCAAGTATTTGAGTTTTCTGTGAAATTCTTATTATAAAATGTTTCTATTTTACAAAAATTACAAATTCAAAATGAATAATAGCACCAACAGAAGGTGAACTGCTTTCATTTTTTCAAGGTGTTGATACACATTTCTTATTATTTATAACAATGTTTTCAGGAAAGAAAGAAAGGGCAAAGAAAAGCAAGTGTGAACACACAAAACAGTGTGCAGAGATAAAATAAAAAAGGACTTAGTCAGCAGCATTGTTCAATTTATTAATGTATCAGTGTAATTAACAAACAAGTAAAATCTAACAGTAATATTATATATTGATATATCAATATTGTTATGCAATTTAAGCACTACATATTATTTCAATGTAGGCATATTCAAAAATCATTTATCAGCTCATTGAATATCAGTGTTCTGTTCAAATTACATTGGATAAATATGAAAAATAGCCAAGTATAAATAAACACAATACAAGTTCCATGCTATTATTAAGAAGAGAGGTAAAAACATCAAGTTTTTTCACTATGCTGCTTTATGTTAATGAGACAATATGGCTATTTGGAGAGGAAAGATAAATGCTTGGAAATTGATAAATGCTTGAAATGCTGAGTGTTATAAAAATAGAAAACATATGGAATGGAATGAAATAAAATTAGAATGAATGGGAAGCATAAATGTAAACATAAATAAATAGAGAATTCAATGAAGAAATAAATAACACTTTTCTACAATTTTTCTTTATTTTCATAGAATTGAATTTCTCTGATAACCAAAATGCTAAGGAAAAAAGTGTTTGTACATAGAAACAAAACATTTAGAAATATTGCAAAAAAAATAAAACATCAGCCCTTTCATGGTGATTTTTCATTATTTTCTTTTCTGCCTGAGGTTTGAAAGTAAAAAGTTAATTAAAAAGGACCAATCCTGCTGTTTTCATGAAAGATGCTTGGCAAAATGTCTTTGTTACTAAGGGCAACATTTGAGATAAAGCAGCACATCTGTGCCTATGTGATAGTGACCAATACATTGTTTTATGTCGCCAAAGTGTGTTAGTAATTGGGTCCTGGCCTTATGTGGATTCAGGATCCTAAACAAGCAAGAAATTCTTCCTCTCTTTTTAAAGTATTTTGCAGATTGAAACAAAATGAAGTATGAAGAATTGTCTGAATAAGGTACAACTTCAGCAGAGGGCCATATGAATCCTGAGGTGCTCAGTGGTCCTGAAGAAGTATGAGGTTTCATGCTAGAACAAGACATAGGAGATGAAGGCTGATACACACATAGAATGTTTTTGTTTTTGTTTTGTTTTAAACTCAGTTTAATAAAAATACTCTTTTATCTTTCTATGTTAGAGTTCTTTAGTGAAAAGCAATTAGACTCTCCAGTCATACCATCTTGGCCCATTAGACAAATAAAGATTCTATAGATTTTATTTTTAAGATAAATCAAGGAGTAGCTGAGGATGCCATAATGTAAAGTGCTGTGACATTTCCAGTCCACAGAGCTGCAACCTTTGGCTAATCTTGGGGCACAAATAAATGCCAGATTAAAACTGATGTTTTTTGCCTGAGCAGGCAATGGCGCAATGGATAGAGCATCGGACTAGGATGCATAGGGGCCCAGGTTCGAGACCCTGAGGTCTCCAGCTTGAGCGCGGGCTCATCTGCTTCAGTCCAAGGTCGCTGCCTCTAGCAAGGGGTTGCTTGGTCTGCTGAAGGCCTTTGGTCAAGGCACATATGAAAAAGCAATCAATGAACAACAATGGTGTCAAAACAAAAAACTAATGATTGATGCTTCTCATCTCTCTCCGTTTCTGTCTGTCTGTTCCTATCTATCTCTCTCTCTGATTCTCTGTCTCTGTATAAAAAAAAATGATGTTTTTCTTTTATCTGTCTCTTGACAGATAATTGAATGGGAATACTTGTCTGGCATTAAGTATAGGTTAGTACAGATACAGTGGTTCTCAAAGTGTGCACTAGAAAATTTCCAGGTATGCCCTATGACAGGGGTCAGAAACCTTTTTTAGCTGACAAAGCCATGAATGCCACCTATTTTAAAATGTAATTCTGTGAGAGCCATACAATATGTTGAACAATAAATACAAGTAAATGTGTGCATTTTATGTAAGACTAACACTTTTAAAGTACAATAAGTCTCTGAATTCTTTTTAATGATGTTGTTATGCTGTTGCTAACCAATGATGAATAAAGTACTTCTTAGCATTAATGTGACTTCTGGTGCTGCATGGTTTTGCTGATGGCTTTGTAGTCGGGTTGGTATGTAGTAAGGGTAAGCTTCATGCAGGCGTTGAGTCTTCCACTCATTCAACATGATCGTAGGTTGGTCTTAACTTTCTTTAGATGTGAGAAAGACTGCTCACATGTATATGTAGAACCAGACACTGTCAGTACAGCAATACTCACACGCTGCAGTGTGTGGTATGTGATGGAAAGCATGTTCCAACTTTTGACAATCAGCTGGGCCAATGGTTAAAGTTTTTATCATTTCTCCCTATTTGCGTTTGCTCTCCAGCTCTGCTTGCTGTCGTGCAAGTCTTCCCAAATCTTCATTCAGTGACTAGAACTTATTCACCCACATGACTGAGGCCTTCAGGTCAGCAGCTTATAGCTCAAAATCTCTGACGGAGACATATGGGATGTAACTCAGGTCGGCGCTGTCCACTGCACACTCGTGTGGATGGGTGATGAACTTAAAAAGATGAGTGCACACATGAAATTCTCCAAAGCGCACATTGAATGACTGCAGGAGATTAGATGTGAAGCCCGCTAGCTGCTGGAGATCAAAATGTTGAGCAGGGTCACTTGCTCTGCATGCAACTTTAAACTCTCCCAGTTTTTCAAAGTAGTAAACAACCTGTTCCAGTGTTGGTGATGAAGAGTTCCAGGTTGTTTTCAAATGCACACACTGCTTGTTGAAGGGATAAGACTGTATTTCCAATACCTTGCATTTTCACATTGAGCTGGTTCAGATGTTCAGTCACGTCCACGAGGTAGTAGAACTTCAGGAGCCACTCAGTGCTAACTAACTCAGGATGCTCGATGTTTTTAATTTCAAGTAAAGTCTGGATTTTGCTCAGACAAGCCGCGAAACAGCTGAGCACCTTTTCTCTTGACAACCGTTGCACATTGATGTGCAGAAGCAGACCAGAATACTTGTCCACAACTTCTTCCAGCAGTATTTTAAACTGGCGATCAGCCTGACCAGGTGATGGCGCAGTGGATAGAGCGTTGGACTGGGATGCGGAGAACCCAGGTTCGAGACCCTGAGCTCACCAGCTTGAGCTCAGGCTTGACCAAAAGCTCACCAGCTTGGACCCAAGGTCGCTGGCTCCAGCAAGGGGTGGCTCGGCTCGGTCTGCTGAAGGCCCACGGTCAAGGCACATGTGAGAAAGCAATCAATGAACAACTAAGGTTTCGCAACGACAACGAAAAACTAATGATTAATGCTTCTCACTTTTCTCCATTCCTGTCTGTCTGTCCCTATCTATCCCTCTCTCTGACTCTCTCTCTGTCCCTGTAAAAAAAAAAAAAGAAAAAGAAAAAAAAATCATTTAAACTGGCAATCATTTAAAGCTCGGTAACAATAAAGTTGACCACCCGAATGACCAGCGACATCACCTCACCAAGCTGCTCGCCACACATCTGAGCACAGAGCACCTCCTGATGTAGGGTGCAGTGAAAACTTAGGATGGGTCTCTTTTCATGTTCACGAGGAAGCGCTATGAATCTTCTGTTTTTCCCCACCATGCACAGAGCACCATCAGTTTATCCATCAGTAGATTTTTTTCTTTAGCGAACTCAGTGAAAGATTTGAATAAATCTTCCCCTCTTGTTGTCTCTTTAATAGGCAAAACAGAAAGACTTTCCTCAGTAGTTTTGTGTCACTGACAGCATATTTTGCAATCACGCTGAACTGAGATAAATGGCTTACGTCTGATGACTTATCCAAAGCGAGAGAAAAGAATGGTGCTGCATTCATGTGCTTCACTTGTGTTGACTCCATTTGGTTTGTCATCATGATGGTACGATCATAAACAGTTCCTGCTGGCAGAGGCATGTCTTTTATTTGTTTGATTATCTTGTCTGTATCCGAAAAGTCATCAAAATTTCATTGGCAACATCAAGCATGAATGTTTTAGCATATTCCCCATCTGTGAATGGCTTTCCGTTTCTCACAATTGCTAAAGCACCAGCAAAGCTAGCCAAATTTTAGTCATCTTGTTGAGTCCAAACACGGAGTTGCTGCTGACTGGCTTGCATTCTGCAAAGTATCTCTTGACATGCTTTCTTTCTGCTGTCCCCCTCTGGATATTTCAAGGCAAATGTAGTATGGCATGTGTCAAAGTGCCACTTGAGATTTGACTGTTTCTTGAATGCAAGTTTATCATTGCATATGAGACACACTGCAGAACCTGCTCTCTCCACAAAGACGAATTTATCTGTCCATTCCTGCTAAAAAGTACGATACTCCTCATCGTTTTTTCTTTTAGCCATCTTCGTCAAAATGGTTTCTGCAATTAGGTAGCTGACTACTTGATTAAAAGGAGGGAAATTTACTTCCTGACCTCACAACGACCCATGTATGTTATGCATTATCCAATAAAAATTTGGTGTTTTCTCGGAGGACAGCTGTGATTGGCTCCAGCCACCCGCAACCATGAACATGAGCAGTAGGAAATGAATGGATTGTAATACATAAGAATGTTTTATATTTTTAACATTATTTTTATTAAAGATTTGTTTGTGATCCAGATGTAGCCATCAAAAGAGCCACATTTGACTCATGAACCATAGGTTCCCGACCCCTGCCCTATGATATTCCAGAGAAATATGTGCTTTTTGGGGACCAAAAAACAACTAGGTTTTTGGAGTTTAGATTTTTGGTGGACAGAGGTGTCTGGAATTGGCTATAAACTCAGAGTCTGCCTAACCCCTCACTTCACTTGCCCAATTAGGTTGCAAAAGGCTGTTAAGATGTGGTGCTAGATTGTTTACACTACCCCCATGTTCCCTGGAAAGACTGGAGGCAACTTTCTTCTATCCTTTGTTAGATGATATTTATGGTGGGGGTTTTGGATTGATGATTAAACATAAGGAATTTTTTCTTGAAACCTTTTGGATTTTTATCAAAGAAGAATATATATGGCAATATTTTAAAAAGCTTTGAACATTTTAGTATGATTTTCAACACCCTATTTATGTGAATTAGAATTTTCTACTCTCAACACAATTAAGAGTAAAAAGAGAAGAATTCTTCAATGTATTGATAAGGACATGAGAGTTTATCTTTCAAATATATGCCCAAACATTGAAGAAATCAATAGGACACATCAGGCTTATGTTTATCATAAACATAAGAATAAAAAAACTTAATACATTCAGGCTGAGACCTGCCAAATTTACTAAATCTTACTAAGAATGTATCTATATATATAAAAATATAATGTTTTTGTCATTTTTTTACTTTTTAACCCCTTTGTTTACAATTTCTAAAAAGCATAACTCAAAACTGTAACATAAAAATGTTTTTTAATGTCAGAATAAATTTAATTTTTTCATATTTATTTTGTTTAATTACCATAAAAGCATGCTTGGACTTTATATATTTTTCCTTTAATATTTGACTTAATTATTATAACATATTTCTTATAAATTTATATATAGTGCAACTACAATTATTTGTAGAATTTTAAATTCGCCCTGACTTCAAAAAGTTTGAGAACCACTGAATTAGTGTGTGTGTTGGCAGGGGGGATGAGGAGTATAATAGTGGAAAAAGAAATGCTGCACAAATCTAGAAGTAAAGCAGCCCTTCCCCATAATCATATTGGTTTATCTTTCCCTTATTCCCATCCAGACCCCACATTCTGCCCACTAGTCACTCATGATATTTATTAATGCTCTTCACAAATATTTGATTCTCATTCACTTGGGGATCATGAATGACTGAATTCCTAGATGTCTTAATTTTAGCCAATGAGTTGGCTAAATGACCAGGTAAAACTTTCCAGAGCTTTCTTTACCTCTAGCACAGCAATGAGAAATATTTGAGAAAAGAGTTGTTTTGTTAGACCTGGTCCCTGAGTGATTATGGTGGCAGATCACCCTTGGAAACTTATGAGAGAGAATAACTGTAATTCAGAAATTAGCCTTTGTGGTTTTTAGCTCAAAGATTTGAAGGTTGTTTGATATCATCATATACATAGCCTATTTTTACCAATACTAGTCTGTAACAGTACCTGTCATATTTTTAGAGAGAGCTCCATAAAACTATCTCCAGAGAGAGGAATATAACCATTATTCCCCTAGTAATTTATGAATTTATAAGTTGTTTCAGATAAATGCATAATTCTTGTTTCCTAGGATATGCACAAATTGTGAAAATGCTAAGGTTTAAGAAATAATATGTAGCCTGACCAGGTAGTAGTTCAGTGAATAGAGCATCTGACTGGGATGCGGAGGACCCAGGTTCGAAACCCCAAGATCGCCAGCTAAAGCACGGGCCCATCTGACTTGAGAAAATAGCTCACCAGCTTGGACCCAAGGTTTCTGGCTCCAGCAAAGGGCTGCTCAGTCTACTAAAGGCCCACAGTCAAGGCACCTATGAGAAAGCATCCAATGAACAACTAAGGTTTCACAACAAAAAACTGATGATTGATGCTTCTCATCTCTCTCCTTTCCTGTCTGTCAGCTCCTGTCTATCCCTCTCTCTAACTCCTTCTCTGTCCCTGTAAAAAAAAAAAAGAAATAATATGTAATTATTGATTTACAAACACTATAGATCAGGCACTATTGTTAGCAAATTATTAGTATTTAGTCACTTAAGCCTCATATTCTGTGAATGAAAAATTTTGGGTACCAAAATCATGTAACTTGTCCAGGGTTTCCCAGCCAGCAAAATCTTCTATTGGTCCTATTCACTATCCCTTCCTTACCAAAACCATACCCTCAACACACAAATGTTTATTTTCTTCTTAATGAATAACACTAATACCTTCTCACCTAAGTAAATGAGAATTTTTATACTTAACAGACATGCTACTCATTTCAGTGGATATTTCTTACAATATACTCTATTTTTTTATTGATTAAACAGTATAGTTTTCCATGAGTCTGACCTCCATTATTGATACACTATTAAGAAAAAGAAATTCAGAAGTTGGAAGTACTCTGATAGTGACGTACAGATCTCTAGCCCTGGGACCCTAAAATTTCCATAGTTTCTATTTTTGAATTAAATTTATATTTTTGATAAATTGTAAAGGTTTTCTACAAATAACATTAAACTTGGGGAAACTTTCAATCCCAAACAAATTATTTTGGTTTTCCAAGAGTAATAATAGTAATGTACATTTGCTCTTTTTAGTGTTTGGGATTGAAAGTTTCCCCAAGTTTAATGTTATGAAAAAGTACCTGCTAACAACAAAAAGAAATTAGATAAATCTCTGAACAAACTAATGAAGAGAGGAAGAGAAAGAGAGAGAGAGATTGCAAAAGGCATATCAAGAATGTAAGAAGTGAAATCACTACAAATTCTACACTGCATGCATTTTCAGTAAGGGGGGTGTTTCTTCCATGGAGATTATTTTAGTTTGAGAAAGCTAAAATATACTGTTTTTTATGTATAAAGTACAGTTTATATATAATATATAAACAGATGTATTGTATATCTGTGAAATTAAATTTTTATGGGGGCAATTAGCAAAAAAAAATTCTAAAAAGACTACCTAAGGAAATGATTAAAATAAAGTTGAGGAATATTGTTTGAGAGATGTCATAAGGATAAAAATGGGACATTATAAATAATTTTACATAAATAAATTCAGCAACCTTAATGAAATAAATTTTTTAAAAATCCAAACTGCCAAAGCTAACACAAAAATAATAAATAACAAACACAGCCTTATGTCTATTGTATTGGTAAGTATAAATTTTTCTCAAGGAAAACCATTAGGTTGAGATAACTTTACTAATAAATTCTACCAAATATTGAGAGAAGAAATTATACCAATTCTATACAACTTTTCCAGAAAAGTGAAGGTACAAGAATACTTTCTAAGTTATCTTTTAATCTAGTGATATACATAACCAAAATCATCAAAACCTGAAAAGAAAACTATAGAAATTATTTCTCATAAACATAGATAACAAGATTCTCATCAAAATATTAAAAAATTAAATTCAGATACATACTAAAAGATTATACCTCATCAAGTTTACTCCAAGAATCCAAGGCTGGGTCAACATTCAAAAATTAATCAATGTAATTCACCATATTAAAAGACTACAAGCAATAAATGCATAAATAAATATGTGTAGAAATATAAATATGTATATCTTCATAGACACAGAAACCCATTTAACAAAACTAAATAGTGATGCTTGACTAAAGCCAACAAAACTAGGACAAGAAGGGTACTTTCTCAACCTGGAAAAAAAATCTTTTTAAAAAGTAGCATCATGTGTATTGGTGGAAGATTAAAACTTTCTCCCATAAGACAGTAAATTGCCAAGGAAATCCAGTTTTAGCACTGCTATTAGACATTGTAATGAATGTTCTAGCCAGCACAAACAAAGAAGAAAAATAAAAAAGCAAAATGCATCCAGTCTGGAAAGGAAGAAGTCTGACTGTTCTGATTCACTGATGGCATGTTATCTAAGTAGAAAATCCAAGATGGAATGTACAAAAACAGCTACTAGAACTAATATATGAATATAGCAAGACTTGCATAGTGTAGCCCTATCTGTGACCTGTGGTGAAGCAGTGGTAGAGTCAACCTGAAACACTGATGTACTGATGTTGCCAGTTCAAAACCCCGAGCTTGACTTGTCAAGGCACAAATGGGAGTGGATACCCCCTGTTCTTCCCCTATTCTTTCTCTCTCTAAACAATGAATAAATAAAATCTAAACAAACAGACAAAAAAAACTTGCACAGTGTAAGGTTACTATGCACAAACCAATTATACATATGCACAATATGAGACTGAAAATTTTAAAATACCATTTCAATTAGCATGAAGTTTAAAATACTTAAGGGTAAATCTGACAAAATATTTGAATAATTTAGACACTGAAAAATGCAAAATACTGCTGAGGAAAATGTTATAACCTGTATAAATGGAGATTATGTTTTGTTCATTGGTCAGAATGCCCAACCAACACTGTTACCAGTTTTCTAGTTTGAACTATATTTTCAATACAATCTTTTTGAAAAAAATAAAAAGAATTATTTCATAAAATAAAGCTGATTCTAAATTCATATGAATATAAAATGTACCCATACACCAGTAACAACAAACAGCCCTTGAAATAGAAGGAAAGATTATAAATCTATAGCAATCATAAGAGTCCAGAAGCAGATACCCACTGTATATGAGCTGTTGAATTTTGGCAAAAATGCAATCAGTTCTTCCTGAGGGGTCTATCTTCAACACTCAGTTAGGTATTTATTAATTCTCTGTTTACCTTCACTTCCTGCTCAATAGAGACAAACACTCAGCCAGAGATGAGAGATCAGGGTCCTCCTATGACTTTCCCAAGGAAAAGAGAATACTGCAGGGGCATGTCCTCTACTCATGTATGTAGATTTCAAGTAATATGGCTGAAATTTTCAAAACTGTATGCTCATCTATTTCTATATTTTCTTTTTTTATTGGTATAATTGTTCCATTTTATTATTTTTGTTAATCTCTATCTCTGCCTAATTTATAAATTAAACTTTATCACAAGTCCATATGAATAGGAAAAAAATTATATAGGGTTCGGCACTATATGTGGTTTCAGGCATTTATTGGGGATCTTAAAATTTACCCACGGATAAGAAGCGACAGTTGGAGAGTCAGTCTGTAAAATATTCAAACTATTATGAAGACTATGTGGCAACATAAACAAATTAGTCATTATATAATTTAAACAAGACACAAAATTGTATGTATATTATGACTACATCTCTAAAAAGTATGACCAGGTAAAATGACTACTACCTTAAAGTACACGTTAGTAAAATAATGTTTTATTTGTTTTCTTCTCCAATTTCTGAGTTTTTTTAATATTTTATTATTATTAAAATTAATGGGGTGACACCAATAAATCAGGGTACGTATGTACAATGAAAACTTCTCCAGGTTATCTTATCATTCAATTGTGTTGCATACCTGTCACCCAAAGTCAAATTGTCCTCTGTCACCTTCTATCTGGTTTTCCCTGTGTCCCTCCCCTCCTCCCTATCCCACCCTTCCCTCCCTCCCCCCACCCCGTAACCAACACTCTCTTGTCCATGTCTCATAGTCTTACTTTTATGTCCCACCTATGTATGAAATCATGCTGTTCTCAGTTTTTCTTTTTTTCTGATTTACTTATTTCACTCCGTATAATGTTATCAAGGTCCATCCATTTTGTTATAAATGATCTGATGTCATCATTTCCTATGGCTGAGTAATATTTCATAGTATATATGTACCATAGCTTTTTAATCCACTCGTCTTCTGACGGACACTTGGGCTGTTTCCAAATCTTTGCTATTGTGAACAATGCTGCCATGAACATGGGGGCGCATTTCTTCTTTTCTAATTAAGCTTTGTTTTTACTATGGTTTGGCCCAACTGTTACCTACAACCTCAAGGATCCATGAAGTTAAACAATTGCTTTAAAATTTTTATGACAAATTACTTCCCTCACAAATCCATCAAGGAAATGGTTGTTCACCCTGAGCAAGCTCCAAGTCACATCAGTATAGCTTTGCAAGTGGGGTCTTCTAGGCAGAAATAAGGCAAGTCAAATAATGGCAGTTCTGTGAGAATGACTAAAAGAGGTCTAACCCTCTTCAGCTCTCTCCAGTGGCTGCCCCATTGATTTTCACTTGCAAATGTTGGGAGAGCACAAGATTGGAATAAAGAAAGCTAAAATGCCACAAAACTGGCAGTTCTTACCAAAATAAAGCTATTTTTACTGAATAAATGCTCCCCTGGTTACTATAAACCTTTGGTTAATTTCTAGTGCTTTGAAATAGTTGATTTTGGCACTGTGTGTAAGCCAGTTTTCTCATTGTTTTTCGAGAATGGAGAATTTTCAGTGGTTTTTTTTCAGGCCCAAATATTTTCCCCAGTATTTCATTGCCTTCCTTCTCCTCCTCACCTCATTTCTATTACAGTCTCTCAATATCTCCTTTTTGTACTAAAATTATTTTTCACCATTGCAGCTTGATTATTTACAGCCAGATTATGTTGATTCTCATATTTATCTGTTATTTTTCTGTCTTTCCATTCCAGAAAGCAGCAATGAGATTTTAGTACCATCATATAGATTTAATTGCAGACTTTAATAGATCCTCGGTTCAGCCAGAAAATCTATGTACCTTGATTGCAAACTCTTCTAATCACCTTGACACCATGTTTTGCCAAATTTTTGCTATTCTTCTAAATTCTAAACAGTTAAACATTTTTATTTATTTCAGAGAAAAGAAAAAACACCTTATGTGAATTTTTACCAAATTCCTTTAATTCATTACTTCTCAAACAGGGATTTATCTTTACTGACACATATTACATATTGCTTCTTTCCCTATACAAATTATATCTTGTCCTTTACCAGTCCAAAACTAATTCCTCTTCATGGGCTTTAAAATTCAGAGCCTTCTGTCAAAGAGTATGTAGGATAAATACTCAAAAAGTGGCTGTCATAAACTGATTAAGACCTAGTACTTTTTGTATGGGAGAAAGGGTATAAGAATGATTCTGACTGGTCTCCAAATCAGTGTTTATTTGGATGAATATGATAATATAGTAGAAGAAATCCATCAGCAGTTATGTGAACAGTCCATTTTTGCTGTTGTCTTTGGGGGAAGGGTTAGATAATATGTAAAACAGTGTGATGTCTCTCAAGTCCTATCTTTTATCCACTCTCAAAAAATTTATTTTTTTCTCCAAAACCTTCTAATGACTCTCAATGCCCATTAGGTCAATTTCAAACTTTTTCTTTGGAGGTTTAATTTTCTGTAGATTTTAGTCCCTAATATATATCCCCAATCACATATATTTTTGTCATTTGATGGTCTTTTTGATCCTGTGAAACAAATTTTTCGGTTAATTTAGTTTATTTTAAATTTAGACTTATCTCTCTGTGAGATTGAGTCCTTACAATGTACCTTGTTGATACTATTGATTCATGCATGTGTAGTGGGTTAGTAGCTCTTAGACTTCTGTATTAATTCAATTATTTATCTAGAGAAACACCTGCAGCCAGAAAGTAAGATAACAAACTCAATGAAGAAATCAAATCAAATAAAAACCTTGTTTTATTTTGATGGTTTTCTATTGTAGGTATCAACCTAAGCACATCGATAAAAGATAATTTTGTGTAGTAAAACAAAGGAGCTCATTATAAGAATATAAAAACCAATGTCATTAAAAGCTGCACTAATGCTCAGCAGAATAAAACCAAATAATCTAGGATAATGAAGTGAGTAGGTTGGAATCGTAATAGATTGTAATTGTTAGGAGTATTAATTATTGTTAAAATATTTTTCCATCTATAAGGTAACTATTAGAAACAGTTTTAAAATACAAAGACCTAAACACTAAAGGTAGAATAATATTTTCTTTCTTATTAGAGTATTAAATAAGAGCAAATGAAATGAATATTAACAAAATACTTTTTTTTTCTATTCAATATTTTAATTGTTTTGCCATCACAAACTCAAAGAAAAATAGTTTCAGGTTTCTTTGATGAGAGAGCCGGAAGGAAAGTTACTTTGTAAATGTCTTTATTATTCATTACCTGAAATAGATTGTTCCAAATGATAGCTGAAATGGCTCAAGTAACAAACATAAATTATTTGTCAGAACATTAGCAAGTATTAAGTAGACCAATCAAAAAATAAAAAATGTATGTAGGTGGGGAATAAGCCAGCCAGCCAAACAGCATACACGAGAGAAAATTGTTTAGCCTAGAGCAGGAACTGGACTGAGGCCAAAAGAGAGTTCACAAACAATTGCTTCTTAAAGAAAGTTGGTAATTCTCTGAAAAATATTTCTATTCAAAAAAGCAACTGCAACTCAGTAGATAAGCATTGGCTTTCTGGTTTCTATTTTTTTCTGTCATTATATTTGTAGTTGTGTAGCATTTGGCATATGCAAAAATTACTGGCAGAAGTAATTTAGGAGGCCAGAGCATAAACTCTGGTGTTGACAAAACTTGACTTCAACTCTCAACAGTGTCATTAAGTGTTATCCTGGATATGTCATTTACTTTTTTTGTTCTGTAATCTACAGTCAGGTTACAATAATAGTTCCTAGCTCATAGAATTATTCTGGGGGTTGAAATAAAATAATGCATGCAGAACACCTAGTTAGTGCATTGTAATTTTCACATAAATATTAGTTGTCATTATATATAAATATAGATGAACAAATAAATTACTTATATATTGAAGTGTGACTCAATACTCCTAACAATTATAATTTATTAAAATTCCAATTGAACATTTCAGTATACTAGATTATTTTACTTTAGTCTACTGAACCCTTTTCACTATTTATTCTATTTGTATGTGTCACTAAAACTATACCAACAATAACAACAAAAGAGAGACAAAAAGAAGGGTAGTGCGGAAGCCAAGCCTGAGCAGTGATCAGGCTGGTGAAGGGACTAGAAGAGTCTTACTCTAAAAAATCTAAGAGATCATACTAAAATCTGTTTTATATAGAGGAATAAAAAAAATTGAAGAGATTGAATTCAACACCAACCTCCAAGACAATTTTGGCAGAGCCAAGTTTTAAAACCAGTTTTGTCTAATTCTTCTCTACATCTCAAACAAGATTGTTTTAAGTAGTTAAACAATATGATTTGAAAACTTTGCAAAAGAACTAACTTATCTGACTTTACATAGATAAGCATGTTATATTCTTTATTTGGTCGCAATAAAAATACATTGGAGAGTATATTCTCTGAGAAGTAAACATATTCTTTAAAGTGCCTAAAACATAGATTATGTGTTTAAATTAAAGATATTTTTAAAGGTAAAGTAAATTTATATGACAGGTCTTGGCCTAGATTGTATATATTTATATAATTGTCGATGTAAGAAATGTCCAAACCTTTATAAAACTTATATAATTTACTTGAGCCAAATTGACAATAATTGCCTGGAAGCAAATCTCAACAGATTGACAAAATGTTTTGAAGAATGGCAGCTTTCTGTTTATTTTTTACACTACAGTCATAGGAAGAAGCATTAAAAAAGGTTTTACACGAAATTTAATGGTGGTAGATTAAGGAGATGGGAGAAAGCAAAGCAGAGGTATTTCCGAGATTGGATTACATTGGTTAAGTATAGGATAGAGTAACATTTACAACACAGATAGATGGTGTTTGGGCAACAAGATAACAATGAGAAGGTTCCATGATCTTACTGTGCTGGGAGATTGTACCCTGAGGAATCTGGAGGAAAAGGGATTACTCTGATGTTTCATGGGTATGTAGATGCAGGAAGAAAATAGGTTTGGTTCAAATAAGGATTTACTGCCTGACCAGGCAGTGGCGCAGTGGATAAAGCATCAAACTGTGATGAGAAGGAACCAGGTTCAAGACCTCGAGGTCTCCAGCTTGAGTGAGGGCTCATCTGGCTTGAGCAAAAAGCTCACCAGCTTGAACCCAAGGTCGCTAGCTAGAGCAAGGGATCAAGCAAGGGGTTATTTGGTCTGCTGAAGGCCCGTGGTCAAGGCACATATGAGAAAGCAATCAATGAACAACTAAGGTGTCGCAACAAAAAACTGATAATTAATGCTTCTCATTCTCTCCATTCCTGTTTGTCTGTCCCCATCTATCCCTCTCTCTGACTCTCTCTGTCAGAGAGAGTTGGAAAAAATAAAAAAGATTTACCTCTGTCAATGAAGTTATCAGTTTAGAACATGACTACTCACCATGATTTACTTTAAGTTAAATGTTAATTTAGTCCATCTTATGTGGTTAGTTTATTTTTTTATTTTATTTTTCTCTTTGCAAGTTTTTTCAATCTTTTTTTAACAGACTTTATTGGGTGACATAGGTTAATAAAATTATATAGGTTTCAGGTGTACAATTCTATAATACACCATCTGTATATTATATAGTGTGTTCACTTCCCTCTGGTAATAACCGTATTCTTGTCTGTGTCTATGATCTTTTTTGTTTTTGCTTAATCCCTTCACCTTTACACCCAGTGCCCCAAGCCTCTGTCCCGTTGACAGCTCTGAGTCTGTTCTCTATGAGTCTGTTGCTATTAATAGTATATTTTGTTCATTAGGTGCCATATAAGTAAGCTAGGATTAAAGGTAATGGCCCACCAGTTCTTGGCTCCATTGTTTCATTACCAACTGTACGAATCAAATGCAAACCTGCATTGGCCAGGCAGCCCTGTTGGTGGCCGAGAATACTGGCTTTACAGGGAACATAGGTTAATAAGGCTGGTGAGAAAGAAACCTGTTGGGCAGTTAAAATATATTATGCTCACTTTGTTAAAGATGGCACTGCCCACGGGAAACCCATTGCCAAGATGATGTTGCCCTTATGCTTGGGAAGGGTGTAATTATATTATTGTGTGGGGGGGGACAGGCTGTAAGCAGGCAGGGTTGTTATAGCCCAAGGCTTAGTTTTAAGAGTAAGCTTTTCCCCACACCCTTGACTGATTGCATGATATAGCGTGGTGCACTCTCATGAGGAATCCTCCCATTATGCCTCAGATAAGTGACTTTGTATCAGTGGGTTTATCTAGCTTTAGTGAGGGGTCGTTGGCTTGAATGTGGAATCATACACAAGATCCCATGGTCATTGGCTTGAAGCCCAAGGTCACTGTCTTGAGCCCAAGGTTGCTGGCTTGAGCAAGGGGTCACTCAGTCTGCTATAGCCCCCCAATCAATGCACACATATGAAAGTAGTCAATGACAACTAAGGAGACAAAAGAGCCACAATGAAAAATTGATGCTTCTCATCTGTTGGTCAAATAAGTTTGTAAATATGACATATATGATTGCTTGCTTATAGTTTGCATTGGGTTTGGGAGACAAGCTATAAGCCTGCAAAGTCATTATAGCATAAGGCTTAGTTTTAAGACTAAGCTTTACCCACACCCTTGACTGTTGCATGATATTGGGTGGTACACTCTTATGAGAAATCCCATTTTTGCCCCAGACGAGTGACTTTGTATCACAGACTTCCTTATTTTTATATTGGATTAAAGGTTTTTATTTCTACACTATAAGATGGGGAAGAACGAGAGCTTGCTCTCTCTCGGTTCCTGAGATTAGCATTAGAGAGGAGAGCAGAGAAAGGCCATGTGAAGGAGAAGAGAAGCAGCCAAGATGGTGGAGTGCTGACGGAGAAGCCAGTTTGTGCAGAGTTTGTTCAGGGAGAAGGTAATGGGGAACAGAGGTGAATAAGGTTGTTGAGGTAGAAAATTTTGATTCTAGGAAACTCGAATAAGTCAGTGGCTTTGGGAGCCCAAAAGGAAAGGAAAGTGTTTCCCACTGTGTGTATTTCTTGCCCGCTGGGTGTTGGGCAGATAAAATATATTATGATCACTTTGTTAAAGATGGCACTGCCCACGTGGAAGCCCATTGCTCAGTGTTGGTTAAATAAGTTTGTAAATATGATATATGTTTGCTTGCTTATAGCTTGTATTGGATGTGGGGGACAGGTTGCAAGCAGGCTGAGTCATTATAGCCTAAGGTTTAGTTTTAAAACTAAGCTTTTTTTCCCACACCCTTGACTGATTGCATGATGTGGGGTGGTGCACTCTCATGAGGAATCCCATTATGTCTCAGATAAGTGACTTTGTATCAGAGACTTTCTTGTTTGTATATTGGATTAAAGGTTTGGATTTCTACACTATAAAATGGGGGCAGACCTGGATCTTTCTCTTTCTCAGTTCCTGAGATTAGCATTAGAGAGGACAGCAGGGAAAGGCCATGTGGAAGAGGCCTGGAGAAGCAGCCAAGATAGTGGAGTCCTGAAGGAGAAATCAGTTTGTGCAGAGTTTGTGCAGGAAGAAGGAGATGAGGAACAGAGATGAATAAGACTGGTGAGCCAGAAACCTTTGATTCTTAAAAACTTGAATAAGTCAGTAGCTTTGTGAGCACTGAATGAGTGAGTTTTGGAGCCCAGAATGTGTTTTTACTTGTTGCCAGGTGCAAGCTAAGATTAAAGCTAATGACTCACCAGTTCCTGGCTCTGTTGTTTTATTACTGTCATTCCAAATCAAATGTGAACCTGCACAGACCAGTCAGCTGTGATGGTGGCTGTGGCTACTGGCTTTACATTTGGTGTAGTCTGTGATAGGATTCAGAGATTGGAATGGAGCCACCACCACTTTTGAGCAGTGTAGTAGAGGACTGGTTGCTGTTATGGTTCCCTATGACTGTCCTTTTGGGGGCTGTAGGCTGGCTTACTTTTAAGGCCATGTGTGAGAAAAATAAGAGCTCTGTGAAAGAGGCTGCCTTAGACCTGCAAACTGAGCAGTGGAAGAAGCTGGAGCAAATGTGGGAGAAAGAGATGCTGATCCTGAAACTGAAGCAAGCACTGGAGGAGGCTGAACAGGTTCGTGAGATTCACTTGGAAATGGAACAGGTGCTGGAGAAAGATTCACAGGTGTGTGAGTTGCAGATTGCCCTGGATGTTGTGGAGAGCCATCAGTGGCAGGAGGCCAAGGCTGAGGCTGGGGTTGAGGCTGGACCCGGGGCTGTAAGGCCAGCCGCAGGAGCTGATGTTTTCAGTTCCTTATTGGAAAATGAGGATAATCGGGCTGGGGTTACAATCCACAGTCTCCAGAATGTTACAATCCCAGCTGCAAGGAGTACCTACTATGCCCCTGGTACGTCTGTGATTTTGGGACATAGGGGTCGATGCTATCTTGCTCTCTGGAGCAAAGATGAAAATGCTGACTGCCATTGCCATGTGCTCCTCCTTGGGACAGTGTAAGACCTACCAGGACAGGAGGGGGGAGGGGGAGCTGAGGCCTCATGTGCTTGGACTGATTCCTGGACTATGACCGGAGTGAACACTAGCTCCTTTGTTGAATGAACTTATGGATTTTGGACAATGTGAAATACCCTGCTGGGAATGAGGGGTAACTTTGCTGGAAGCACTCCCCTATCCCAGGAAGCTTTTTCCATGGCTAGAAAGAAGGCCAAGGATATTTTTCACTTTTGTCAAAGTGCTCGGATACTGGTGAAATGTACCTTTGTAATTGTAGAAATTGTATAATATGTCATATTGTTGTAATTTGTGTAATGTGCCTAATTTCCTTGTGCAGGAATAACTGTGCTTTAGATTGTAAAGTGAGCAAAAGGGGTAGAATGTTGGTCAAATAAGTTTGCAAATATGATGTATATGTTTGCTTGCTTATAGTTTGCATTGGGTGTGGGAGACAGTCTGTAAGCCTGCAAAGTCATTATAGCCTAAGGCTTAGTTTTAAGACTAAGCTTTTTCCCATACCCTTGACTGTTGCATGATATGGGGTGGTGCACTCTTATGAGGAATCCCATTTATGCCTCAGGTAAGTGACTTTGTATCAGAGACTTTCTTATTTGTATATTGAATTAAAGGTTTTGATTTCTACACTATAAGATAGACCGAGAGATTTCTCTCTCTCGGTTCCTGAGATTCGCATTAGAGAAGAGAGCAGAGAAAGGCCATGTGGAGAAGAGAAGCAGCCAAGATGGTGGAGTGCTGAAGGAGAAGCCAGTTAGTGCAGGGAGAAGGAGATGGGAAACAGAGGTGAATAAGGCAGGTGAGGTAGAAAACTTTGATTTTAGGAAACTGGAATAAATCAGTCACTTTGGGAGCCCTAAATGGAAAGGGAAGTGTTTTCCCACTGTGTCTATTTCTTGCCTGCCAGGTGCAAGCTAGGATTAAATGTAATGGCCCACCAGTTCCTGGCTCCATTTTTACATTACCGTCTGTCCAAATCCAATGGGAACCTGCATGAATGTATGGCCAAGAGCTGCCATCATGGCCATTCATCATCTCTCTTCCTTCCTGTCTGTCTATCCTTATCTGTCCCTCTCTGTGTCTCTGTCTCTGTCACAAAAGAAAAGAATATAAAAGAAGGTAAAGATAGTCTATAATCTCATATTGTTTGTCACTGAATGCTTTTAAGGTTATAGAAGCTATAGAAAACACAGTTTAATGTATTATTTATTTATTATTGCATTATTTTTCATATGAACAACTATAACCTTACTTTTGCCCCACTGGTATTACAATGTAAGAGGATTACCTTACATACAGATAATTAGAGAGAAAATGTATCAATTTTTGAACTAAATCTTGCCAGGAGGCAAATGAATTAGAAGTAGTTGTGTGAGAAATTTAGACCAGAGTGTCAAACATGTTATTCCTCCACCTCTTAAAATATAAAGACTCTTTCCAGGGGTAAGATGAAAGTGTGAAGGAAATGAATTAGGAGTAAAAATCCATACAAATTGTTTCTTTTAAGTAGTGGTAAGGAGGGAGTTAAATTTTAGTACAGTAATGGGGTTGTTTCAATAAGTTTGTGGAGAGTTACAATGGGAAAGTCAGAAATTTCAGCTCATGGTTAGAAAAAAAATTACTTTAGTAATAAATTTTTAGATTTTTAATTTCTCAGTGAAGGTAAAATAATGCATTTGGACAGAGCATTCTATGTTGTTCTCCAAGAAATTTTGTTTCCCTATTTATAAAACTTACAGCTGATATACAATATTATAATAGTCTCAGGTATACAACCCCATGATTAAATGATTAATTGTCTATATAACTTATGAAGTGATTACTTTGTTAAATCTAGTACCCATCTGTCATCATAAAGTTATTACAATATTATTGACTATATTCCCTATGCTGTAATTTACATCCCTGTGACTATTCTAAATGCTTCCTCATATCTTCTAAAGCTGTGCTCCATTGAAAACTTTTCTGTATAATAAATACAAATGTGATGCTTGTATTTATAAGAACTTTAAGAATAGTTAAGAAAATTTACAATAGTGAATAAATAAGTAATAGTCAAGCATGTGAAAAAACAAATAAAGTGTGACCAGGATACTGTTGTAGCTGTAATAATCAGGAAAATATTTGAGCAGGGGACATGTGAACAGAAACTAAAAGAAATGAGGGTACATATGTGCAATATCTGAAAGAAGCACATTCTAGTTAGAGGCAACAGTAATGCAAATGCCCTAAGAATGGAGGGTGTTTGGAATGTTCACAAAAGACAGGGAGTAGTGAGACTGAAAAGGAGCAAGAAAAGGCAAGTGTGTTAGAAACTGATGTTGTCAAGGAAACAGGAGTCAGATAATGAAAAATATTTCTTTCCATAATATGAGCCTTTTTCTGTAAAATATTTTGCAAATTATGCTACACTTAATTTTTTAGGTTTTTTGTTGTTGTTGCCTTTGACAAAAGTAATCAGTTTTTACTAAGTCAGTTTTATCACTTTATTGTTTGTTTATGGATTCAAGGATTTTATTCCAAGAATAGTAAACATTCCTTCCTTTTTCTTTTGCTACTTTGATGGTTCCACTATTTTATATTTAAATTTCTGCAACACCTGGGCTCTATTTTGGCATACAGAGTGAGATAAAGTTGCATTTATGGGAGTGATGTCAGAAAAATGATGCTGTGAGGGGTGCTCCTGATCTCTCCCCTTGAAATTTAAACAAATCCAACAACTAAACAGAGAGAAAAAAATCTCAGGAGCAACTGAAATATACACACACCAGGCAATGGTATGATGATTAGGTGAAAAGGTTGCTGAATATATAATCCACTCTGAAGGAAATAAGATGGAGAACGGGGTATTTTGCTGTCCTCACTGATCTGAGGAAGGGATGTGTTCATCTGGAGCCCAGCAAGGCAGAGGGTCAGAGGCTGAGGGAGGGAGCTTAGTTAGGGTGGATGCTCAAGCAGAAGAAAGAATACACCAGGTCTGCCTGACATTATGAACACAGGGCATACACAGCCAGCGGACTCCACCTAAGGTTACTGGTGCAGAGTGCCCATATGAGCTGACACCATTGCCAGCAGGTTTGTGCATTCCTGGCTCCACAATCACTGGCAGTGTGCGAGTGGCTCCACCTAGCACCACTGTCATGGGCGTGTGTGTGCACGTGGGCTGTAGGGTTTAGCTCGAGATTATCAGTGATACGCATCTGTGTGGGCGGTTGCCAGCATCTTTGTGCATTCTCAGCTCCACGATCACCAGTGCCAGGCTCACACAGGCTGGGATCCTTGGGCCTGGGGCTGCCTGGGCAGGGCACCTTCACTGAGGTGATGCAGCCTTCTGAGTGCATTTCTAGCTCTAAGATCACAAGCGCTATATGCCTGAGTGGGCGCTGCAGGCCTCTGTGGGCATTGCTGAAGTTATGGGGGCTGAGCGCTCATGGGACTTGCTGCAGGATACCAAACAATACAAAAGGAAGAAGTCAGTGGAGATAAGACCTTCAGCATGCCCAGGCATGCTAGACATGCCCGGGGTCCCTTAGAAAGTCACTTAGTCTGCAATCAGCCCCTAGTCCTGCCTGCTGTACCTGGCAGCTCTGATTGGCACAGCCATACCCAGAACTGTGCTTTGAGCAGTACCAGATGAAGGACCTGGTTGCTCTTAGAGCCTCTTGCTCTGCAAACAGTGGCTAGGGCAAACCTTACAGCTAAATCCCAGGGTGCTAGCTAAGATGGGAGTGATGTGGAAACAGGCACCTGGAAAACAGAGACTACCATTGTCAGAACCTCCAAGCCCTAAAAAGTCCCACCTACCAATGGGTCTGAAGCCAGCTTAAGTTATTGCCACAGCAACACAATAACAAACCTCTGCCCAAGATCCTCACAGGGGAAAAATTTGTAGTACAGTCCCACCTGCCGAAAAAAGAAAGAGACCTCTCAAAACCAGGAAAAAAATACATTTTTATAACTATTTTATTTTTATTTTGGTCACTTTACCTTCTTTCCTTTTTATTCTTTTCTTTTCCTTTCGAACTTTGTTATCTATAGTTGTTACATTTTTCATTCCTATGTTTTATGAGATTTCCATTTTAGAAAACTTTACTTTTTTTTTCTCATTCAATCATCATTTATCATCAAATTATTATATTTTGGATGCAGTTTTCTCTGTGGCATTTTGCATGTTTTTAACTTTATTTTGTACCTCTTTGTCATTTTTTCTCAGTACTTGCTCCTTGTTCTCTGTAGTTTTGTTCCACTTATCATTATACAATTTTCATTTTTTCACTGTATCTTTTAAATTTTTATTTTGTTTTTAAATTATTTATTAGTGTTATTAAAAGTACTACTCTCAAATGCCATTAAGGAAAAATAAATAAAATATTATGGATACAAAAGACAGAGAGATGTAGCTCAGATAGATAACAATGAGGAACAATTCTTTTTTCATTTACTGTTGCACAAGGTTTTAGAACTTTTTCTATATATTACTGTATGGAAGATTAAAATCTAAAATTCATTTTTCAGTGCATGCTTTAGTTTCTATGCAATTTTCATTTTTTTTTGTTACATTTAATGGCATGCATTGGTTTTTAAATTAGAGTTAAAGGGCAATGACTCTTGGATTGGACATAACCACAAGGCAATTAATGTTTTACAAACATCACTGTTACATAATTATAGTTGTTCCTAAATGTAAAAAGTTATTATCTGATAAAAACAGCCTCTTATTTTGTTTCAAGATTGAATCATGGCTTCTTTGAGTAGGCATAATGTAAGAATAGTCCTGACACTTTGTGTTATATATGTGGCTGTTACACACTTCAACATCAAAGGTGCAATATTTCATCATTTGTGACACATGCATATATTACCTATTTTCAATTTCCCTTTGGTGATCAAGACAAGAATTGGGTTTCTCATATTGTGTGTCATGATTGTGAGAAAATGCTTTATGACCGGACTAAGAGAAAATGCAAAGGAATGCCTTTTGGTATTCCCATGGTTTGGCATGAACCTAAGGACCACAGCAGTGACTGTTATTTCTGTCTGATCCATAGAAAGGGCATCAGCAAGAAAAAAACAGCATATGATTGTATATTCTAATACTCCTTCAGCAATACGACCTATCCCACACTCTGAGACACTCCTGGTTCCAGTTTTCAATGGTTTTATTTCTTCTAAGGATGAAGAAAGTGAACATGGTGATCAAGTATATTTTGATAAGATGCATGAGGAAATGGTTGTAGAATCTGAAGTGTCTTCTTCTGATGTCAAGCAGTCATTAACCCCTCAGCAGTTTAGCCAACCCAAATTGAATGACTTAGTAAGAGATTTAGACCTATCAAAAAAAAAGCAGCTGAGTTATTAGCCTCCAGACTTCAAGAAAAGAATGTACTTCATTAGTCAGCTAAAGTATCCCATTTCAGGAAGCGTGACAAATTTTAGTGGACTTTATTTCTGAAGACACTTTGTTTACTGTTATAATATTAGTAGTCTTTTCAGTCAGCTAGGTGTTATCACTTACAGTCCAACAGAATGGTGGCTATTTCTTGACAGCTCTAAACAAAGTTTGAAATGTGTTCTCCTACACAACAGTAATGTTTATGCAGCAGCTTCAATTGCTTATTCAACTCATCTGTGAGAAAATTATAATGACATAAAAATTGTCATCAACTTTCTGAAGTATGAGGAGCATAACTGGATCATTTGTGTGGATCTTAAAATGGTAAATTTCCTGCTAGGACAACAAAGATGTTTCACAAAGTACCCTTGCTTTCTGTCTTTGTGGGACAGCCAAACTTGGGAGAAACACTAGACACAAAAGGAGTGGCCAAAAGTGAAGCTCTGAAAATAGAGATGCAAACTATTTAAATGAACCTTTAGTTAATCAAGACAGGTTAATTTTTTGCCCACTGCACATCAAACTTGGCTTAATAAAGCATTTTGTTTAGGCTTTAGAGAAAGTGAATGCTTTCAACATATTATTTCTGCTTTTCCAGCCTTGTCTTTCAAGAAGATAAAAGCACGTATATTTGAAGGACCTCAAATTATTATATTTTCACAAAGATGATATCCAAGAAGACATTTTACTTCATTATGCATTACAATTCACTTCTTGAATAGTCACCTTGATAAGTTTCCTGAAAATCTTGGAGCTGTTAGTGATGAACAGGGAAAATGCTTGCATCAAAATCTGAAGATGATGAAAGAATGTTATCAGAGGCAATGGGACAGCAATATAATGGCAGACTACTGCTGGAACATCAAATGAGATTGTCCTTAATAGTACACAAACGCAAGAGCTAAAAATGCAAATTTTTGCCTGAATAGAATTTAAATAAGTTTTTCACAAATTTTATGATTAAATTAAATGTTTTAGTAGTTCTAGTTTGAAATTGTAGACAAATTCTGATGCAATAATATCCTTTAGTGTATTTACTACATTATATAAATTATTATATTTTCACAAAGATGATGCCCAAAGAGACATTCTACTTTATTTTGTTAAACTAAATGTTGAAAACTTTACAAGAAGATAAAAACATAAAATCTTGAATTGCTATAAAACTGTAGTTTACAGAGAAAAACTAATGTCAGCTTTGATATCAGCACACTCAAATTAAGTAAGAACAAATGTTTTTGTGGATGCAACAACAATTTTCTTCCCCACTATAATGAAAAGTCTCTAGAGAAAATTTTAATTGCTTGAAAACCTTGGAGTTAAATGACAGAGAATGAAAAATAGAAGTTTTAAAAATACTCAGGGAAATACAAGAGAGCATGGAAAGGAAATTTAGTAAGCTCAAAGCGACTATTTAATGAACAAAAAGAATACTTCACCAAGGAAATTGAAACTATAAAAAGGAACCAAACAAACATGGAAAACTCAATACATGAACTGAAAAATGAGGTAACAAGCTTAGGTAATAGAACAGACCAGATAGAGGAGATAATTATTGACATAGAAAACAAGAAACTAGAGATAATACATAGATAAGAGAGACTCATAAAATTAAATATATATATATATATATGAAAGTCCTAAAGAAATTGTCTGACTCCATAAGAAAGAGCAACATAAGAATAATGGGTATTTCAGAAGTAGAAGAGAGAGAAAATGGAATAGAGAACATATTCATACAAATAATTGATGAGAACTGCCCAAGCATATGGAAAGAATTAGAGTCTCAAATCCAAGAAGCAAACAGAACACTGATTATGTTAAGCCAAACAGACATACTCCAAGACAAATTATAATAAAATTATCACAAACCAATGACAAAGAAAAAATTCTCAAGGTAGCCAGAAAAAAAGAATACAACGTATAAAGAAAGACTCATTAGGCTTTCATCAGATTTCTAAGCAGGAACTCTTTAAGCCAGAAAAGAGTGGACCTCATTATTAAACTACTGAAAGAGAAGTACATCCAGCCAAGAATATTATATTTATCAAAGTTATCATTCAAATATTAAAGGGAAATAAAAATATTTACAGATATAGAGAAGATGAAGGAATTTATCACCAGAAAATTCCACTTCAGGAAATACTAAAGGTGATTATTTAATCAAATACAAAAAACAAACAAAACAAAATCACAAGTTAAAGCTCCAACAAGATCACAATAAAAACAAGATTAATCTGTGACAACAAAAACCAAAAAGGGGAGAGGACAAAGATTATCAGTAGCAAAGGAGGATGGAGTGCAGACGCACTGATGAGATAATGTGATACAATGAATATGATATATATCTTTTTTATTACCTAATAGTAGCACCCCTGAAAAAATCATAAAAGAAACACATGGCTAAAAAATGAAAAAAAGAAAAGGAAACAAAGGAAAGGAGTATGGAATGCGACCAAACACAAATAAATGACAGAAAAACAAAATAGAAGAAACAAATAACAAAGATCTGGAAACAGCCCAAGTGTCCGTCAGAGGACGAGTGGATTAAAAAGCTTTGGTACATATATACTATGGAATACTACTCAGCCATAAGAAATGATGACATCGGATCATTTTACAGGAAAATGGATGGACCTTGATAACATTATACAGAGTGAAATAAGTAAATCAGAAAAAAACTGAGAACAGCATGATTTCATACATAGGTGGGACATAAAAGTGAGACTATGAGACATGGACAAGAGAGTGGTGGTTACGGGGTGGGGAGAGGGAGGAAAGGGTTGGATAGGGAGGAGGGGAGGGGCACAGGGAAAACCAGACAGAAGGTGACAGAGGACAATTTGACTTTGGGTGACAGGTATGCAACATAATTGAATGATAAGATAACCTGGAGATGTTTTCGTTGTACATATGTACTCTGATTTATTGGTGTCACCCCATTAAAATTAATAAAAAAAGAAGTAAAAAAATGTATTGAACTTCACTTATCACTGAATTTCTAACAATACATAACAGAATCACATGTGTATATATGTATAAGAGATAGTAGATAATTATTAAGCTAACATCTAGCTATAATTTAGCAAATTTTAGAAAAATACTGACCTTTTGCTCTTAAAACAATATTACAATACTGAGCTATGTTATTTCTACTTTTATTGACAATTTTGAAATAAATACCCAATGCAAGAAAAAGAAAAAGGAAACAGAGCTATGAGAAAGCAGTATATAAAATGACAATAGGAAATGTAAATAATTACATAAATGTAAATAGAATGAACTCACCAATAAAAAGACACAGAGTAGCAAAATCAATCATAAAAGAAAATCCAACTGTATGCTGCTTTCAAGAAACATATCTAAGCTACAAGCATAAAAACAAATTCAAAATGAAAGGTTGTAAAACGATTCTCCAAGTAAATAATATCCAAAGAAAAGCAGGTGTAGCTATATTCATATTTAAAAATGCTGACTACAAGAAGCAAAATTAATCAGATACAAATATGATCATTTCATAATGATAAAGGGACATTGAGTTAAGAAGACATAACACTTCTTAATATATATGCACCAAACCAAGGAGCACCAAAGTATATAAGACATCTACTAACTGATATAAAAATAAAAACTGACAAAAATACATTCATACTTGGAAACCTTAATACACTGTTGTTGACAGCCCTAAATCATTCATCCAAACAGAAAATCAATAAAGAAATATTAGCCTTTAATGAAACACTAGAACAATTGGATATGATAAACATCTACAAAACATTTCATCCAAAATGCTAGAGTATACATTTTTCTCCAGTGTACATGGAACATTCCCCAGAATTAACCATATATTGGGCCACGAAACTAACATCAACAAATTCAGAAAGATTGAAATTATACCAAGCATATTCTCTGACTACAAAGCTTTGAAACTAGAATTCAACGGCAAAAACAAAAGAAGTAAACAAACACATAAAAATGTGGAAATTAAACAACATACTTCTATAAAACAACTGTGTCCAAGAATATATAAAAGCAGAGATTAAAAGATATATACAGACAAATGAAAATGACAACATGACAAAGCAAAATCTCTGGGATACAGCAAAAGCAGTAATAAGAGAGAAGTTCATATCATTACAGGCTTATATGAACAAACAAGAAAGAGCTCAAGTAAACAACTTAACATCACATCTTAAAAAACTAGAAAAAGAACAAAGGAAACCCAAAACCAACAAAAAGAAAGAAAATAATAAAAATCAGAGTAGAAATAAATGATATAGGGGGCAGAAAAACTATAGAAAAAATCAATAAAACAAGGAGCTGGTTCTTTAAATATATCTACAAAATTGACAAACTCTTGGCAAGATTCACTAAGGGAAAAAGAGAAAGGACTCATATAAACAAAATCAAAAATGAAAGAGGAGAAATTACCACAGATATGATAGATATACAAAGAATTATCATAGAATACTATGAAAAACTATATGCTACCAAATTTAACAATCTTGAAGAAATGGTTAAATCCTAGAACAGTACTATCTTCCTAGACTGAATCAAAAAGAAGTAGAAAGCCTAAACAGAACCATAAGCAAGGAGGAAATAGAAACAACTATCAAAAACCTCCCAAAAATAAAAGTCCAAGGCCAGATGTTTATACTAGTGAATTCTATCAAACATTCAAAGAAGATTTGTTTCTTCTTCTACTCAAAGTCTTCCAAAATATTAAAGAAGAAGCAATACTTCCAAACACATTTTATGAGGCCAACATAACCTCATACGAAAACCTGGCAAGGACAACACACTCACTAAAAAAACTACAGACCAATATTCCTAATCAATACTAAATGAAATACTAGCAAATCGAATACAGCAACACATTAAAAAATAATTCATCATGATCAAGTGGGATTCATCACTGAATCACAAGAATGGTTTAATATACATAAAACAATTAACATAATACACCATATCAACAAAACAAAAAACAAAAACCACATTATACTGTCAATAGATGCAGAAAAGGCATTTGATAAAATAGAACATTATTTTATGTGTAAAACACTAAAAAAATGGGTATAGAAGGAAAATATCTCAATTTAGTAAAGCCCATTTATGACAAACCATCAGCTAACATCATACTAAATGCTAAAAATCTGTAAACTTTTCTTCTAAACTCAGGAACAAAACAAGGCTGCCCACTCTTACTTAAAGTAGTGCTAGAAGTTCTAACCAGAGCAATCAGACAAAATAAATAAATAAATAAAAGGCAATCATATTGGGAAAGAAGAAGTAAAGTTTTCACTTTTTGCAAAAGATATGATCCTGTACATAGAAAACCCCAATAACTCCACAAAAGACTATTGGAAACAATAAACCAATATAGTAAGTTTGCAGAATACAAAATTAATATACAGAAGTCCATGGCCTTTTTATATACCAACAATAAAACTTCAGAAAATGAACTAAAAAATTAATCTCTTTTATGGTTGCAACCAAAAAAAATAAAATACCTAGGACTAAACATAACAAAGAATGTAAAGGACCTATATAATAAAAACTATAAAGCATTGTTAAAGGTAATCGAAAAAGATACAATAAAATGGAAAAATATTTTTGTTCTTGGATAGGAAGAATAAATATAGTTAAAGTGACCATATTACCCAAAGCAATATACAAATTTAATGCAATTCCCATCAAAATTCCAAAGTCATTATTTAAAGAAATGAAACAAAAAACAATCAAGTTTGTATGGAACTATAAAAAAACCCAAATAGCCAAAGTAATCTTAAGAAAAAAAAAAAGAACAAAGCTGGAGGCATTAAAATACCTGAGTTCAAATTTTATTATAGAGCCACAATAAACAAAACAGCACGGTATTGGCAGAAAAATGGACACTTAGACCAATGGAACAGAATAGAGAGCCCAGAAATAAAACCACATATATAATGGTCTAATCATCTTTTTTTTTTTTTAATTTTTTTATTTATTCATTTTAGAGAGGAGACACAGAGAGAGAGAGAGAGAGAGAGAGAGAGAGAGAGAGAGAGAGAGAGAGAAAGGGGGGAGGAGCTGGAAGCATCAACTCCCATATGTGCCTTGACCAGGCCAGTGCAGGGATTTGAACTGCCGACCTCAGCGTTCCCAGGTCGAGGCTTTATCCACTGCGCCACCACAGGTCAGGCCGGTCTAATCATCTTTGACAAAGAAGCCAAAAACCCACAAGGGAGAAAAGAAACCCTCTTCACTAAATGGTTCTGGGAAAATTGAAGAACCATATGCAAAAGAATAAAAATTGACTACAGTTTTTCTCCTTGTACCAAAATTAATTAAAATAGATCAAAGACCTAAATATAAGATATGAAACAATAAATTACATAGAATAAGAAAACATAGGTACTAAACTCATAGAATTGGCCATAAAGAACATTTTATGAATTTGATTCCAAAGGCAAGGGAAGTGAAGGCATACATGAATGAATGGGACTACATCAGACTGAGAAGTTTCTGCACAGCAAAAAAAAAAAAAAAAAAAAAAATCTCACAACGAAACAAACAGACAGCTAACTAAATGGGAGATCATATTTTCAAGCAACAGTTCAGATAAGGGCCTAATATCCAAAATATACAAAGAACTCATAAAACTTAACAACAAACAAGCAAACAATTCAATAAAAAAATGGGAAGAGGACATAAACAGACATTTCTTCCCCCCAAAAATACAAATGACCAATATATATATGAAAAGATGATCATCTTCACTAGCTATGAGAGAAATGCGAATCAAAACTACAATGAGATACCACCTCACACCTGTTAGATTAGCTATTATCAACAAGGCAGGTAATAACAAGTGTTGGAGAGTCTGTGGAGAAAAAGAAACCGTCATCCACAGTTGGTAGGAATGTAAAGTAGTACAACCATTATGAAAGAAGGTATGGTGGTTCCTCCAAAAATTAAAACTAGAACTACCATATGACCCAGTAATCCCTCTACTAGTTATATACCATCAAAACTCAAAATTATTGGTACGTAAAGACACATGCAGCCCCATGTTCATTGCAGCATTGTTAATGGTAGCCAAGACATGGAAACATCCACAAAAGCCCTTCAATAGAAGATCGGATAAAGAAGATGTGGTAAATATATACTATGGAATACTACTCAGCCATAAGAAATGATGACATAGGATCATTTACTACAACATGGATGGACCCTGATAACATTATACTGAGTGAAATAAGTAAATCAGAAAAAAACTAAGAATTGTATGATTTCATACATAGATGGGACACAAAATTGAGACTCATGGACATAGATAAGAGAACAGTGGTTACCAGGGGGAGTGGAAGAGAGGAGAGGGAGAGGATGCAGGAGGGAGGGGCATAAAGAAAACCAAATAAAAGGTGACAAATGACAATTTGCTTTGGGTGATGGGCATACAATGTAGTCAAATGTCAAAATGATCTAAAGGTGTTTTCTCTGAATCTATGTATTCTAGTTGATCAATGTCATTCCGTTAAAAGTAATTGTCTAAATAAAATGCAATAAGAAAAGATGCATTTATGTTTTTTCTTATGGCTAACCAGGTCTCCCAAGAATGTGTGTGTGTGTGTGTGTGTGTGTGTGTGTGTGTGTGTATACAAAATATTCATTTTCTTGTTTTGTAACACCACTCTTGCCACTAATTGGCAAGCTAACTTTATTATATTTGAACTCCTTTTTGAAAATGTCGCTGAATTCTATATTCAGTTGAATTAATGGTCTTTTAATGAAGTAAGATTAAGTTACTCAATTGCTGCAACATTTTATTATTTGTTAATATATGACTGAGCTAGTCAATTCGCATTCTTTTCTAGATTTTTTTTCCTTTTTTCACATGTTATTATCTAAAGGATCTTTACAATCACCATATCTAGCTTTGAAATGGTTGATACTTTATAGTGAGCCATTTAATTGCATGCTTACTTTAAAAGCAGGTTACTGGTTTTAATTATTAATTATATTGTGTTTTTGTATTCAAATCTGTGAATTTAACTTTCCTTCTCTTTACTATTTATTCCTTTTGTTTTCCTTAGTTTCATATTTTTATATTTTATCTCTTTGAGTTGAATAATAATTATTTTTTGTTTGATAATTTAGACATTAAGATTATGAAATAAATTTGAAGATATAGAAAGGGTAGTTTACCTAAACATGATCTTCTGAACCTTATCTAAGTCTTAATTTTTCTAAGAACTTCTCTTAATTGTTTGACTGGTGGTGGTGCAGTAAATACAGCATTGATCTGGGACACTGAGGTCTGAGGTTCTAAGCCCTGGGAGGTCACCAGCTTGAGTGCAGAATCATGGGCTTGAGCATGAAGTCCAAGGTAGCTGGCTTAAGGCCAAGGTTTATGGCTTGAGCATGGGTCCCTGGCTCAGCTTGAGCCCCCCAAACCACCCCCAGTCCAGGCATAAGAAACAATCAATGAACAACTAAAGTGCCACAACTATGAATTGATGTTTTTCATCTCTTTCCCTTGATGTCTGTTTGTCTCTCTCTCTCTCAAAAAAATAATATTTTTTTCCATTAACTCATTAATTCCTTCTGATAGTCATACATTTCAAGTTGTATATTATTTTTTTATTGTTTTAAGAATTGTGAAAAGCATTTTCACAATTTTATTCAATACAGACTTCTTTTGTGTGTATGAGAGTAGGGGAGGTACAGAGACAGACTCCCTCATGCACTTTGACAGCGATCCACCTGTCAACCCCCGTCTGGGGCTGATGCTCTGGCCATCTGAAACCACTTGCAACTGAGCTATTTTTAGCACCTGAGGTGACTGAACAGAGCCATTATCAGCACCCCGGGCTGGCATGCTCAAATCAATTGAGCCACAGCTTCAGGAGGAGAAGAGAGAGATAGAGAAAGGGGAGGAGGGAGGAGAAGCAGATGGTTACCTCTCTTGTGTGCCCTGACCGGGAATTGAATCCAGGACCTTCACATGCCCTGTTGACACTACTGCTGAGCCAACAGTCCAGAGTGAGACCACTATTAGTAGAGCCTTTTTTCATCATTGTTTTGATCACAACTTTAATTTATTTAATCACCATCATTACCAAATTATGTAAGATGGTTTAATCAATTCCAAAAAAGTTTGGTTTTACTCCATATAAAAAGTACAAACTAAGAAGTTTCTCAGAACTTGAATGAGCAGAATCCATGATATAATCTGTGTTATGTTTTGACTTCTGATATCCATAAATATAACTTTTAAAAATGTTTTTATTCTGAAAAATTATAGATTCACCAAATGTGAATTCATTTTGTTTACTATTTATATTTTATACAAAAGAATATATTATTCTCATGTGCTGCATAACTATGTCTTAGTCAACAATAAATCACATATATCACCATAGTCCCATAAAATTATGATGATGCTAAAAATCTCTATTGCTTAGTGACATCATTGCTGTTAGTAATGTTGCTATGCTGTAGTAAACAACCTAAAAGGCTTCTACTCATATAAAAGTATAGTACATACAATTATGTACTCGATAATGATAATAAATGACTATATTATGAGTTTATGTATTTTTATTGTTTTTTCCATGTTTAGATATGTTTACATGCACAAGTATTTAGAATCATGTTATAATTGTCTACAGTATTTATTACAGTAAAATGCTGTAGAGGTTTGTAGTCTAGGAATAATAGACTTTATCATATAGACTAGATATATAGTAGTCTATACTATCTCGGTTTGTATAAGTACATACTATGATGTTCACACAATGAAATCCCTAACAAAGTACTTCTGATAATGTATTCTTGTTGTTAATTGATGCATGCATTTATTTAAGCTAAGAAATTTAATGATAACAGCAATAACACAAGCATACCTCATATATCTGTTAAGTTCAGTTCCAGACCATTGCAATACAATGACTTATTACAATATAGTGAAGTGAATAAAGTTTTGATTGCCCAATACATATAAAAGTTATGTTTACACTAAACTTTATTCTTTTAAAATTTTATTTAGAAAATTAAATTTAACAGTGTGACATTGATAAATAAGAGTAGATAGGTTTTGGGTAAACATTTTTATAGCATTTGAACTGTTGATTATGTTACCCATTACCAAAGTCAAATCATTTTCAATCACCTTATATTTGTTCCTCATTATACACTCCCCACATCCCCAGCCCCTCATTCCCCAACCCCATGTCTCCTTTCCCCTGGTAAACTCTTCACTTTTATCTGTGTCCATTAGTCTCAGTTTTATATCCCATCTATGTGTGAAATCATACAGTTCTTAGCTTTTTCTGATTTACTTATTTGACTCAGTATAATGTTCTCAAGTTTCATCTATGTTGTTGTAAATGTCACTATGTCATCATTTCTTCTGGCTGAGTAGTATTCCATTGTATATATGTACCATATCTTCTCTAGCCAATCCTCTATCAAGGAACACTTTGTTTTCATGTCTTGGCCACTGTAAATAATGCTGCGATGAACATGGGAATGCATGCGTTTTTACATACCAATGTTTACACTAAACTAGTCTGTTAACTGGGCAATAGCATTATGTCTAAAAAACCAATGTAATAGTTTAGTTAACAATTATTTTATTGCTAAAAAATGCTAGCTATCATTTGAGCCTTCAGCAATTTATAATCTTTTTGTTGGTGTAGGATCTTGCCTCGGTGTTGATGGGTGTGACTGATTAGGGTACTGGTGGATGATGGCCGAGATGGCTATGGCAATTTTTTTAAATAAGAAAACAATGAAATTTTCAGCAACAATTGTTTCTTTCATAGACAATATCTCTGTTGCATGTTATGCTGTTTGATAGCATTTTGTTCACCATAGAACTTTATTTCAAAATTGGAATCAACCTTCTCAAATTCTTACACTGCTTTATCACTAAGTTTATATAATATTCTTAATACTTTGTTGTCACTTCTTTTTTTCCTTCTTCTTCTTTTCCAAGTGAGAGAAAGGGAGATAAAGAGACAAACTCCTGCATTCACCCTTATCAGAATCCAGCCAGCAACCCCCGTCTGGGGCTGATGCTCTGCCTATCTGAGGCCATGCTTTCTGCCAAGCTATTTTTAGCACCTGGGGTGGAGGTTCCACAGATCCATTCTCATCTCCTAGGGCTGCTGTGCTTAAACCAATCAAGCCATGGCTGCAGGAGGTAAACCGGGGATACGGGGTGGGGTTCGCATATGGTCACTTCTCCTCCGTGCCCAGACTGGGAATCAAACCCAGGACAAATTTTGTTATTTCAACAATATTCACAGCATCTTCACCAGAAGCAGATTTCATAACAAGAAAACACTTTCTTTGTTCATCCATAAGAAGTAACTTGTCATTGTTAAAGTTTTATCATGAGATAGAAACAATTCAAGCACAACTTCAGACTCTACTTCTAATTTTACTTCTCTGGCTATTTCCACCACATCTGCAGTCAATTTCTGCACTGACAGTCAATTTCTGCACTGAAGTCTTGATCCATGAAAGTCATCCACGATAGTTGGAATAACTTTTTCCAGATTTCTGTTAAAGTTGATATTTTGACCTTTTCCGTAACACATATGTTCTTAATGGCATCTAGAATTGTAAATCCTTTCCAGAAGGTTTTTTATTTACTTTACCCTGATACATCAGAGTAATCACTATCTGCAGCAGCTATAGTCTTATGGAGTGTATTTACTGAATAGGACTTGAAATTTGAAATTACTTTTTGAAACATGGACTGCAGAATGGATGTTGTGTTAGTAGGCATGAAAACAATATTAATTTTATTGTGCATCTCCATCAGAGTTGTTGGGTGACCAAAGGCATTGTCAAAGAGCAGTAGTATTTTGAAAGAAATCTTTCTTTCTAAGCAATAGGTCTCAATAGTGGGCTTAGAATATTCAGTAACCCATACAATCTTCTCTAAGACCTAAGTCTATAAGTTCAGTATCAATTTCTTTTCTTTATGTAATTTATTATTCCAGGGTTTTATATTTAGGCCTCTGATTCATTTTGAGTTAATTTTTTTCATATGAAAACAAGCAGTAATCTACTTTCATTCTTTATTTAAAAAAATATTTTTTTTAAATGAGAAGGAGGGAGACAGACAGACTCCTGCATGCACCCCAACTGGGATCCACCCAGCAAACTCCCTACCTGGCAATGCTCTGCCCATTTAGAACAGTTGCTCCATTACTTGGTAAGCAAGCTACTTTAGCACCTCAGACAAGGCCATGGAGTTATTCTAAGCATCCAGGGCCAACTTGCTCTATGAAAGTCTTACCTGATATCTTCTTGCAGTATAAACTGTTTTATCTACATTGAAAATTTATTGTTTAGCGCAGCCATGTTTGTTAATTACTGCAGCTAGATCTTATGGATAATTTGCTGCAGCTTCTATGTTAGCATCTGCTGCTTCACCTCGCACTTTTATACATATTATACAGACGACTTCTTTCCTTAAATTTCATCAGTCCACCTCTGCTAGCCTTGAAATTTTCTTCTGCAGCTTCATTGCCTCTCTGTTAGCCCTGATAGTATTGAAGAGAATTGGCACCTTGCTCTGGATTAGGCTTGGATTTAAGAGAATGTGTCTGGTTCAAATTTATGTTCACACCACTAAAACATTCTCCTTGTCAGAAATAAGACTGTTTCATGTTATCTTTCATTTTTCCTCTGAAATAGCGCTTTGAATTTCCTTCAAAAAATTTTCCTTTGAATTTACAACTTGGCTAACTATTTGGCACAAAAGGCTTATCTTTCAACATGTGTTTCTCTCTCAGCTTAATCATTTGAAGCTTTTGATTTAAACTGAGAGACATGTTACTCTTCCTTTCACTTCATCACTCAGAGTCCACTGAAAGGTTATTTGTTGGCCTCATGTCAATATTGTTGTGTCTTAGGGAATAGAAAACCTTGAAGAGAGGGAGAGAAAGGGGTGAATGGTCATTTGGTGGAGCAGTGAGAACACATACAACCTTTATCTATTAAGTTCGACATCTTATATGGGCATGGTTTGTAGTACCCCAAACAATTACAATAGTAACATAAAATATCACTGATCTCATATCACCATAACAAGTATAATAATAATGTACTTTGAAATATTTCTAGAATAAACAAAATGTAACACAGAGACATGAAGTGAGCAAATACTGTTGGAAACACATGGCACAGAGAGACCTGCTTGATGCCAGATTATCAAAAACATTTTAATTTCCAAAAATAGCAATATCTCTTAAGCATAATGAAGCTAAGTGCAATAAAGTAAGTTATGCCTATAATAATAACACCAAATGCTATTCTTTTAACATTTTCTTTTCTCTTTTCATATGTGTCTCAAATAATTTCAAATCATTTTAGTGTTTGAATTAAGATAGAAAAACTGGTTATTCTTCTGGAGTTAATTTTTCACTATGAAGTCTTTATTGTTATTTTCTTTTTCTATTTTTCATTTACATACCAACCACCTCAAATATAAAGTAGGTCTTTTTGTCTGGAGTGCATAGTTTTGCACACAGGATTTGATTTAATTCTAACTTATAGCCCAATATATCAGGAGAAATAAATATGTTCTGCCTCTCCTTCCCTCCCAGGTTTTATAACTGAAAGCCTTTTTCAAAAATAGCAAACAATTATCAATGTATTATTGAATATAAAGATGGATAATATGGCAATGTGATTTAAAAACTGAACTTAGCTCTACTCAGGTGAACATAAAAGAAAATAGGTGATGTGCTAAGGAGACATGGTAAACCTATAGCAAATAGTTCATTATGCCAAAGCTAAAAAAAGGCTCAGAGACCTCTCTACTGAGGATGTAGTTTGCTATCTGCTATATAATTCTAGACAGACTTTTCCTTGACCTTGGAAATACTAAAAGTCTAATCACTGATCATCTGAAAGCAGTTGCCCAAGCACTGTGTATGGTGTGTGCTTCCTGCTGAACAACAGATGATGTTTACCTCCTGTGAAGAAGCCAGGCTATCAGGCAGTCAGTAAACAAAGATTTGTCTCTCTGGAAATGCCACAGATTGTAAATACCAACTGGTCACCTGTGGCTATTTTAGAGTTCATTCACATTAAAAACATCATACTCTAACTGTAATGTATTTATGATTTTACAAACATTAGTAGGATTAAGGCTTTTGAAAAAGAATCTCTTATCATATGATTTTCCGGTAGAGACATTCAAGACCATATTCAAAACTGTTTATAGCTGCCCAAAAAAGGTAATTTTGAAGTGAAAATAACAACTATTATGATTCAGACACACAGGACCTTTTGAATCAGTCAGTATATAATGACCTTGCATCAAACTGAACTGAGTATAGATAGATGATAGATGATAGATGGATAAATAGATGATAGGTAGATAGATAGATAGATAGATAGACAGATAGATAGATAGATAGATGATAGATGATAGATAGATATGATTAAGATATACATGATATCATGGAATCAGATAAGTAGAAAAAACACACAAGTTTCCTCCCCCAAAATATTCTTTTCCATATGAATAATTATAAAGCCCACAACATGGACAGGATATTTACTGCTAATAAATTCATTAATCAACTCAAAAAACCTTTACTGAAATCTCACCACTTGCTACACACTGCATTAGTTGCCCAGGATATAAAGAGAGGATTCACACACTGCTCTCAAAGAGTTTATAATCTAGAAAAGAAAGCATGGAACAGGAGTAATCAGAGTCAATTATGTCTTCATTCCACAAGAAATTTTTCAAATAATGCTCATTTAAGTGCTTCATATTTTACCATGCGAAAAGTAGATATGTTGCTAAAAATTAACAACTATTACAGAAATAAGTAAAAGATAGTAAAGGTCAGAGAAAAATAACTTTTGAATTGCAAGCAAGTGGCATAATGAAGAGCAGCCACTGAAGGGAAGGCAAGCTTCTATAAGCATTGTAAAGATCTGTCCAGTAGGAAAACTGCAACAAAAATAACTAAAATTTCAGAGATGTATTTCTTAAAAACTTTGTACAGACAGTGCAAACTGCTAATATACACCAGAAATTAATAAGTCACAAAAATAAGTACAAATGCTATGATGCTTTGAAATGGTTCTTCTAGCACAGATTAGGCCCATGATGGCAAACCTATGACATGTGTGTCAGCACTGACACACGTAGCCATTTTCAAAGACACATGTGGTCGCATACCAGAGAAGTATGGGGTCGCATGCCAAGAAGGACGTTTTACCCTCAGCTCCTGCACAGCCAGGTGCAGTAGCTGAGGATAAAACATTTGCTGTAGTGTAGACACTCTGTGCCGGAGGTCTGTAGGCCAAGACAACAGAACTCTGGCACAGAACGTCTAGTTCAGGGACTTCCGGTTAGACCATTTTTCTCGAAGTGACACACCACTCGAGTTATGCTTGGTTTTTTTGGCAAATTTTGACACACCAAGCTCAAAAGATTGCCCATCACTGAATTAGGCCATGTTTTAGGTCAGAATGGGTAATAAAAACTAAAGCAACAACAAAAAAGTAGGTAATGACCAAGACAGAAGGTCTCAATGAGTTGAGAATGGGCTTTTCTTCTGGTTAAGGCTTAGGCTAATGTATTAACTCAGCAATACGGAAAGATTGCTTTATACAGATTTTCATAAGTCATGCATAATGTTTACACAAATTTGTATTGAGGGCTCAGGTAAGATTTCTAAAGCATTTTTCTTAGCATTATAATGCCCCCAGGCAAAGAAAATCACTGTAGGGGGCAGGGAAGAGCAATCGCTCCTTAGCAATCTCCCCTTTCACCAAGAAGTTTCCTTAATCAGGTCTCACTGGATATTATGTGTTTAGATAAAAAAATCTGTTTATTTTTTTTTTATTTTCCCCCATAAGGTACCGTATACAAAATACAGTGGACAATAAAAATGGGAGAGTTTGCATTGCTGTTATGGTGCATCCATCCAAATAAAACATAAGTTTCTGGTTCACAGATTAGGCATACCAAAGGAAAGGATTCTCTTACACAATGATTTTCCAGTTGCTTTTAAAATTTATGTGTGCAGTACATTACAAATATACACACCATCATAGCTGTTCTTAAAAGCAAAGAGTGCTTTGCCCAGAACATAAGAAGGCAGGAAATAAAATGGTATGCAGAGCTCAAAAAGGAAAGAACTCTTTAGAGAATTACTTCAAAAATAGGCTACAAAATAGAAGAATGCTGAAAATAATTTCCTAGGTTAAGCAGTTCTAATGGCCAGGAGATTGTCAAGGCTTTCCTTTTTCCCAAAAGTTTTCTTCTTTATAGCAACTATGTAAGGAAAAGATTGCGATAAATGACCCCAGAAATGGAAGTTATTTTTGTTTTTGTTGTTTGGTTTTTGTTTGTTTGTTTTTTTTTACAAAGTTTAGGACATATCTGATATTTAATAATAAAATAGTAGAAGATACACTTGTATTGAAAGTCTCTAAAATTCCTGGCTTGTGGTGACACAGTGGATATAAAGCGTTGACCTGGAATGCTGAGGTCACAGGTTTGAAACCCTGGGAATGCCAAGTCAAGGCACATATAGGAGTTGATGCTTCCTGCTCCCCCCTTCTTTCTCTCTCTCTTTCTCTCTCTCTCTCTCTCTTCCTCTCCTCTCTAAATTGAATAAATAAAATTTAAAAAAGGAGAAAATCTCTAAAATAAAAACAGAAATAACTGAATTCTCTGATAGACAACATACAGTAGAGAATAAGGTACCAAACCTACCAAAACATACAGCTTAATTTAAGTGTATTTTAATAATAAAAAACATATTTTATAATGCTTTACCCTTGTTTTTAATTTAGTTAATTAGATATTACATCTCTTTCCTTTTACCCTATTAACTATTTCTTAGTCTTGTATTTATTTTTTCTTCATTATAGTTGTAATATCTATAATTTTAAATCAAATCAGTACAACTTTATGTTTTAAATAAGATATTTCTTTCTGCTTTCAGTCTCTTGTACCTTATACACATTCTACACATTCTTTAATTAATATTATTAAATTCAGTTTTATATATATCAGTATTCTGCTTGAAATTTTTTTGATTTTGTTATATTTCATAACAATGTTAAAAAAAGACCCAGCCTATCTTTCTTATGTCATGACTTAATGGTCACCTGTCTGCTCATTCTATTATCCCCAAAATGTTTCCTCTCTTTCCCAGTTATATGCATCTATGTATTTACCTACCTTTTGACACATTTGAAATAAATATTAACAAACTCAGTTCAAATCTTCACATTTATTACTCTATTTCTTAAATTATTCAAGTAGGTTGCAAGATTGCTTACTTAAATGTGACTTATTTGTATTTTAATTTTTTGAAATTTTCTTAATGGTACACAATCCAAAACAAAAGAGTTTTTCCAGTGTTCTTGTTTTTAATTCTATTGCTCCTCACATTGGGAAAGAAGGAAAGAGTGTTTTTCAACTAAATAACCTGGATTCTAATCAGATCACAATATGGGTTCTATTGCATTGGAAAGAGATAACATATTACTGTCATATTTTTAAAAAAATAGAAAAATTTATTCATTCAAAATAAATATGTTAATATTTATTCTGTATCAAGTTGGTAGTCAAGAGAAGTGAAAACAAGAACATAATTCACTGTATCTACAAGTTACCCAGATTAATAAGAAGATGAGGTATCAACAGATGAATAAAGCATAGTGGATGTATGGTATTATAGACACATGACTAGAATACTGTGACCACCAAGCACAAGATAAATAACAGTTCCTGGACAAGAGTATTGTGTTCTGTTTACACTTCTTTCTCTTACCTACACTGCAATGAATTTACAAAACTTTTCAAACAATACTTGCAGATTTATGAATTATATTTACATTTTATTTTATACACCTATTTTAAAACAAAAGAAGAAATGCTCAAATCCTTTTTCACATTATACTAACTATACCTACAGAAAGTCTAATTGTTTGGATTATATACTATTTTAAAACACTGCAATACTCCTAGGATTTATAATGTCAAACACAAAAAACAAAATCAACTTTGTAAAATGCATGGCATTCACACCAACTTATTTTCAGCTGGCTTCCTCCAGCTTTCTTCTAGGTGGCAAAGAAAGAAATTTAAAACAATAATAAATATAGGCCTTCTTTGCTGAATTTCAAATTCTGGTTGAAACCTTTAAGCATTCATAGAACTCAAAAATTAAACCATTATATTTCTACCTAAAATTCTTCTCCATATAATATTTCACTATCTGATACCATATTATGTATACAATGTCATTTATCTCTATATGCCATAATTAAGACCTTAATAAAATTAGATTAGAGCAATAAAGGTATTAGTTTTTAAATGTCTTAACACATTTTTATAAAATTTGGATCCTTATAATAATGTGCTGTTAAGTTCAGGAAATGGTTAATTTTGCAGGTTTTCAATTTTCAGTGTGGAAAACTAAAAGACAAAGAAATGAATTAACTTGCTCAACATTGTAAATATTGGACACATACCATTAAGTTACTTTATAACTTATTTTAGTGAATTCCAAATTAGAAGTCCTTGGAGCATTGGTTCAGTTATCTCATATCTTGGCTTATACAGGATACATATGGCCAAGCCATATACTGAAAGAAAAAACAAAAATGCTTTTCTGTCCCTATTCACAAAATTGACTTTCTTCTTAAATTCTTAATATGGTAATTTACATTGGTTGATTTTTAAATATTAAGCTAACCTTGTATTTCTTGAGAAAATTTAAATTTAATTATGATATACTTTTTTAGATATTATTGGTTTTAATTTGCTAATATGTACTATTGCAAATATGTACTATAGTAATTTTGCATGAGATAATTTTCACTATATTCATGAGAATGATTCTCTTGTGATTTTTCTTTAAAATAATGCCTTAGTCAGATTTTTATATTAAGATATGCATTGGATTCCACATGAGTAAAATAATATGACTCTTTTTTTCCATCTGATTTATTTCACTTAGCATGGCACTCATGGTGGTTATCAGAGGGGACCAAAGATGGAAAAGATGAAGAGAGTAAAAGGGTTCAAATATATGCTTATGGAAGGAGACTGGACTTTTAGTGATGAGCACACAAAGCAGTATATGATGTATTACAGAATAGTGCTCCTGAAACTTATATAAAGTTATTAACCAATGTTACCACTATAAATTTAATTTTAAAAAAGATGCATTAAAAGGTATTATTTTTGTTTTTTCTGAATACAAAATATATAATTTAAAAATATGTAAAATTTATTAATGAAGTTATGCAGATCAACATTTTCCTTTGGGAAAAGTTTTTTTCTTTATGTATTCAATCACGTTAACAGATAGAGTGGTGCCTTGAGATACAAATTTAATTTGTTCTGTATACAATGTCATTTATCTCTATACGCCATAAGTCATATACGAGCTTGTAAGTCAGTCAGCTTGTATATCAAACTGCTGATGCTGGACCCTTGCGGCAACGCGCCAACTAGCGGCCGCTTTCCATATCACAACTTGTATCTCGGAATTTCACTGGGATCTCAAAAATACAGACATATCTTAAAAAAAAAAAAATAAATTGTATGTTGGTCTGTTTGTATCTCTCTTGAAGCTTTTAATATTTTCTTTGTCTCTTAACTTTGACATTTTAATTTTGATGTCTCTTGGTGCGGGCCTGTTTTGGTTCATCTTTAAAAGCATTCTCTGTGCTTCTCAAACTTGTATGATGTTTTCCATAATCAATTTAGGAGTTTTTAGCTATGATTTCTTAAAACAAGTTCTCTATCTCTTGTTCATTCTCTTCTTCTTCAGCAACCTTTATGATGCGAATGTTGTTTCTTTTCATGTTGTCACAGAGGTCTCTTAGAGTTTCCTCAGTCTTTTGAGCTTCTTTTCATTTCGCTGCTCTGCTTCTGCACTTATATTTATCATGTCCTCTAAATTGCTGATTGAATACTACACTTCATCCAAGCTGCTGTTGATTCTTTCTAGTACAGTCTTTACTTCAGGTATTGTTTTTGCTGTTTCTATCTTTTATTTATTGTTTCAATATCCTTTTTAATGTCTACTATTTGTTTGTTTAACTTCTCAATGTGATCATCCATTTTTACTGTTTGAGCATCCTCACATACACTATTTTAAACTCTACATCTTGTAGTTTGTTTACTTTTATTTATTTTTATTCTTTTTCTAGTGATTTTTGTTGTTGATTCATTTGGGTCATATTTCCTTGTCTGCACATTTTTTTCTGTGTACTAGGTTGGTCTGCTCTGTCTCCCAAATTTGTTGTGATGACTTTATGAGGAAGGTGGGCTCAGTGATATTGACCTCTAGGCCCCCTGAGTTCCTTGCTCTAGAAATGCTTCTTGAGGTTTATGCTTACCCTGCAGTTGTATGTGAGTATTGAGTACAGTTGACCCTCTTCTGGGTGGGGTTATCCCTTCAGGCTGGCTGGCTCTAAGGGTCAACTTTGATAACATGTATCAGATACTATGCAGTGTCTGTCCTGTTGGGTATATTTATTCTCCACATTGTCTGGGGTCTGCTGGACTCCTCCTTTGGGTGTGACAATTTTGCAGCTAGCTGAATCTAACTTTGGTGCAGTCTGCCACCTACTACTAGTTGTGTTGATTCTGGGTCCTCTTGTGCCAGGTTTGTGTATGGGTTGAAATCAACTATTGTTTGTAACCTACTGTGGGCTACCTACCAGAAGCTACTGCTCTGTTAGCTGTTTGTGTCTGTGTTTTCTGCTCCTGAGTAGTATAGGAGGGGCCAACCTGTGTATAAGGATCAGCTTCCTCCTGTTCAGAGCTGCTAGCAGCTCCATAAAAGGGCCCAAGTTCCTTAAGATTGCCTTTACTTTTCATTGCTCCACATCCTCTTGTTGCTGTCTAGTCTTCCCACAAAGTCATCTGTAAAAAAACTCTAGTGTGTGTTCAGACTGGCCTCACTCCCACCAACCTCTCAAGATATTGCAACTTTGGTGAATTAGAGTAGGTGCCACTGGGAATACAACATTAGTGGGACCCCCTTACTTCAGGAGTCTCTTGGTCAGGAGCTCAGTATGGGAAAAGTGGTCCCTACTCCAGAGCCTAATCCCTCAAACACTACTGGATGCTCTGATTCTATTTCTCCACAGAGGGGTGAACAGGGGGTTTAGAGTGTGGCTGACAGTCCTTTCTGCAGAAGTTCATCCAGCTGGGGAGCTGTAATACTGATGGCCAAGGCCCGGCATGTCCACATTGGATTCAGACAGAGAGTAGGGAAATTACAGAGCTGGAAAGCTTTGGGCCATTTCCATTTATTAGAGTCTTGCAACAGCAGACAAGCAAACAGTCAGGAAAAACTGCTTCTTACAGGCAAATGAATAGCAAAATGACCCCTCATAGTGGTGGGCAAGCAATCTAAAATCCACAGTGAGTCAAATCACTCGTAGCCTTACATAGGCTATGCACATGTGACACTGCCACATGCTCACACACTAATCATGCAAAGTGCAAATGAGCAAGCCTAACACAGCTGTTTTTCCAACAGGAGCCCTGGGTCTCAGGGATGAAGACTGAGAGAGTCCTACCCTGCAGTTGACTATATCCCCTCAGAAAGTGGCTAGGCCCTTCCACCATTCTCAGCAATAAACTTTAGGGAACTCATACCTTGAATGTCCATGCTCCAAGCCTGTCTCCTTTCCCCCTATAGAACCTAGCCCAGTGTGTCCAGGACCCAGGCCAGGTAACTATGAAGCTCTATCTTGTCCAATATGTGTGTGAACCGCTTTGCAGGTGCTGACCATAGAATGTGAAGCTCGCTTCAACTGGGCCCACTGTCCCATGAACCCTCCCTTCAGACATGACACTAACAAGGGTCTTTGGGTCACAAACTGATGCTTGGCTTTCTTAGAGGGAACCCCATAGAGACTAATGCAAGATTCTGCTTGTGACTGGCCCTCAGCAACCCTCTTGAAGCTACAAGCAAAGCAGTGTTTGTGGCTGCCTCTGCCGGGCCAGCTGTACATGGAAGGACCAAACTACACACCTAGGCTGGCTTTTTCCCTGGGGGAAAGTCAACTGGACCTGGAGGAAAGTCAACAAAAGGCCCAAGGATTTCTGAGAACTACCTACTGCTCTTTCTGTCTGCTTGTTGGGCTTAGCCACTGAATAAAAAATTCTGGTAGAATCTAGAGCCTGGGGAAATTCAGAGATTAGAAAGGGTGGTGAGTGTAGCTCCCACTCCTAAGCACCAGGTGTCAGTCTGTCCTGACTAATTTTCACAGACCTCAGTAAGTTCACCTCAGTCCGCAAGAGTCTGGTGAGTGTGGCCTCTGAGACCCAGAGATGTGGTCTTCCTGCAGCCCAGAATCTCCTATGAGGTAGAAGCACTAGTTATACACTCAGGAGCATGTGAGGGTGGAGGTGGGGGAAAGCTCCAGCCTCACTGCCAGAAAACTGAATCACTGAAGCTCCCTCTGTTTCCTGGTTGACTTCTCATAACAGCTCACTCTCCACAGGTGGAGAAAGAGAGATCCCAAATGTGGGTCAATTGCTTTCCCCCAGGCTGATGCCACTCAGAGGGGATTGCTCCACCTCCCAAAAAATGGAGAATGCAATAATGGAGAATGACTCAGCACAAGGGTTCGGGTGGCCATCCCCCACAGTGTCTCTTCTTGGGCCACCAACTTCACACTCTCCTCACACAACTCTATTCCTTTCAGTCCTCCCTCTGCTGGAGCCCCTATAAGTGGCTGTGAATGAGATTTTCTGCTCTGGCCCTTTAAGACATAGCCTGCAGCTCATGCCACTTTCTACAGATAGAGACCTTGCCCCTTTTCACCACCAAATGTGTGAGTACCGCCTTTAGGCTATGGAGCTCTGGGCTGGAGCACACCTCTCAGGGCAAACTTTCTAGCAGTTAGAGTCCCTCTGGACCCTCATCCCTGTTTGCTTCCCCAAACGGGGAAGCCCTTTTCATGTCTCTGCTCTTCCTACCAGTCTTACTGTGACTTCTGTGACTTATTTCTTATGGATTCCTCTTCTTTTAGTCTGAAGTTGGTTTTTTAAGATGATTGTTGTTAAAGTTTATTGTAATCCAATTTGGTCCTTGGAGGTAGCACTTGGAACATCTGTCCACTCCGTTGTCATCTTGGAATCCCCTGCCTGTGTTAATTTAATAACACTTATTTTTCTAGGAAAGTATTCACTTCATCCAAGTTGACAAATTAGCTATAACAAAATTTCTCTTATGATTGCATTAGTATCTTTTTTAATGCCTACAAATTGATATAAATATTTTCTTTTTAAAATTCATGACACTGGCCTTTATATCTTCTTCCTTTTTCATTTATCTTTCAATTCATGTGTCAGTCTGTTTGGATTTTTATTCTGGGAGCAAATTTTTTTTTTTTTTTGAGAATACATTTCTCCTTTTTTTAAAATTTTTATTTTATTCATTTTTTTTTTTTAGAGAGGAGACGAGAGAGAGAGAGAGAGAGAGAGAGAGAGAGAGAGAGAGAAAGGGGGGAGGAGCTAGAAGCATCAACTCCCATATGTGCCTTGACCAGACCAGTGCAGGGTTTTGAACTGGCAACCTCAGTGTTCCCAGGCCGACGCTTTATCCACTGCGCCACCACAGGTCAGGCTCTGGGAGCAAATTTTTGTTTATTTGAGCCAGATAACAATTGCCAGGAAGCAAAATTTTAACGAATTAAGAAAATGCTCCAGAGAATGGCAGTTTTTTTTTTTATTTTATACATTACAATTAAAGAGTAAAACATAAAGGGAATTACATAAAATCCATTGGTGTCATATTAGGGAGGCAGGAGAAAGCAAAACAAAAATCTTTGAGATTAAATAAAAAATTAAATGGAGAGACACATACTTCTATTTTATTGGTGGGTACAAGGGTAATTAAAAATAGACATTTATGGCAAATATAGATGGTATTTGGGCAACGAGGTAACAATGAGTGCTCCCAGTCTCCTGCTCTGGTGGGAAATGGTGCCCTGAGGGGTCTGGAAGAAAGGAGATTAACCAGACATTCCAAAGATATTTTATAGTAGATGCAAAACAAGAATAGACAGGTTTCCTTACAGTAAAATTTGACCTTTGTCAAGGAAGATACTGGCCTAGGACATGACTACATGCCTTGACTCACCTTTGGTCAGGAAGTTTTAATTTCAGGCTGCCTTACGTGGTTACTTTTTAAGGCAGTGTAAAGCCAGTGGCCAAGACCACTATCAGAGCTGCCTGGCCTGTGCAGGTTCGCATTTGATTCGGACAGTTGGTAATGAAACAACGGAGCCAAGAACTGGTGAGCCATCAGCTTTAATTCTAGCTTGCACCCAGCGGGCAAGCAAAAACACACACTGGGCTCCAAAACAAACTCACTCAGTGCTCACAAAGCTACTGACTTATTCAAGTTTCCTAGCATCAAAGCTTTCTAGCTCACCAGACTTATTCACCTCTGTTTCCCATCTCCTTCTCTCTACACAAACTGGCTTCTTCTTCAGCATTCCACCATCTTGGCTGCCTCCTCTCCTCCATGTGGCCTTAATATGCTCTCCTTTCTAATACTAACCTCAGGAATCGAGAGAGCAAGCTACTGGTCTGTCCTACTTTATAGTGTAGAAATCCAAACCCTTAATCCAATCTACAAATAAGAAAGTCTCTGATACAAAGTCACTCATCTGAGGCATAATGGGATTCCTCAGGAGAGCGCACCACCCCACATCATCCAGTCAAGGGTGTGGGGAAAAGCTTACTCTTAACACTAAGCCTTAGGCTATAACGACCCATCCTGTTTACATTACAGCCTATCCCCCACACCCATTCCAAGCATAAGGGCAAATAATATCACCTGGGTGACAGGCTTCCATGTGGGCAGCGCCATCTTTAACAAAGTGAGCATATTATATTTTATCTGCCCAACAGGCAACCATGCAGGTCTCCCCTGAGTTTATTAGTTTTGGTATGTGGCCCCTTTTTTGTCCACAGAAGTCAGCATGACTCTCCAAACTATCATGCTGGAAGTTGATCTCCTAATTATTTATTAGAATAAAATAACACTATCCTGAATTTTGACAAAATAAATTAGTTTTTTAGTTCTTTTTTGTTTGTTTGTTTTGTGTGTTGTTTTTTTTGGCTAACAGTATTTTATCAAGATGTACTTTATGTACCATAAAACATACAAATCTTAAGTACTGTCTATGTGTGCATCTGTGCAGTCATCAATGAGATTAATTTAGAAAGTTCTGTCACATCCACCACAGTGGCAATCTCTATTTTATCACCATAGGTTTCATTTGTTTTTACTTGAATTAAAAAATATAAAGTCATACAATATATACTCATTTGTGGTTGGTTTCCTTATTCTACATGTTTTTGAGATTCATTCCTGTTGCTACATGCATCAGTAATTATTTTTTTATTGCTGAATGGCATCCCACGGTGTGAACATATCAGAATTTGTTTATTCATTTATTTGTTGATGGATATTTAGGTGATTTACACATTTGGTCTATTGTAAATAAAGTTGCTATGGTTACACATGGTACCAGTCTTTTTGTTGACATTTGCATTGTTTCTCAGTTATTTTCTTTATTTATATAATAGAGGAAAAGCTGTATCAAAACAGATGTGTATGTTTTACTTTATTAAAAACTGCCAAATAGATTTACAAATGTTTGTATCAATTTTCTTAACCTTCTCATAGAACCAATATTTTTTTTCCTAAAACACATTTGTTTTATTTTTGGATTATCTAGAACTTGATACAAGGTTTCAAGTGCTAGTAGTTTATTTAGAATATGAATAATCACTAGTAGAAAAGTAAAAGTCAGATAGTCAATACATTATCTTTTTATGAACCTGGTGTGATACAGATTAATACTACTGGAAACACTCTGGGAACCAGTGGAAAATACATTTCTTACAGTTGTTCCTGTCATCTAATCAAGGAGTGAGGGAGCCATACAATATATACAGAAACTCTCATCAGGTTCATCAATTATTGTTTGAGAGATTGTAAAAATTTATTACATAATATTTTCATATGTATATTACATTTCAAAAACTTTTAAAAATGTTTATAGCAGTTATTTTTCAGTAGCAAATTGTAAGAGATTATTATTTTCTAATTTTTATATAAAACTCAAAATTTCTGAAATAAATATTTATTTTAGCAAAGATTATTAACAGCATAGCATGTATCTCTTAAATCAATCAACATATAAAAAATGTAAGTTAGTCTGAATTTTTGTTCATTCCTATATGTCAATCTATATAAAAGCAAACCTAATATACATCCCAACCTGTGTTTGTTTATTTGGTTTTAAGTGTCCTTTGGGGTTTTCAGGCACTTGTGTCTAGAAACATAAGCCTACCAAATGAAGATGTTTGGTAAATTATAAGAAATAATACCATACGAGCAGCTATCATCTTCTTAGTTTCCCATCATGCTTTCAACATCACCCCAAAAAAAACTAGTGTTCCATAACTATGCAACATAAGGACATGACATGCCAAATCCTAAATAAACTAAGTAAGCATCTAATAATTTTTTTTTTCAAAATTTCTTTTTATTGTATTCATTTTAGAGAGGACACAGAGTGAGAGAGAGAAAGAGAGAAAGGGGGAGGAGCTGGAAGCATCAACTCCCATATGTGCCTTGACCAGACCAGTGCAGGGTTTTGAACTGGCAACCTCAGTGTTCCCAGGTCGACACTTTATCCACTGCGCCACCACAGGTCAGGCACATCTAATAATTTTTATTGTCATTATAGTGTGGGATATTTATTTTATTTTTTTCTAAATGTCAGGATTCTATACAAATTATTCTTTTTCTTAGATATATAGTTTTTATTCCAATGCACAGTGGTCTAGAATTTTCCCCAAAGTTTCTTTTCTTATAATATTTTGCTCCTGTCTTTATCCAGGTCATTATTGAAATATGCATTGTTATAAGGCTAGGGAGTTATTTTTCCTTAGTGAATTAAGGTTACGTCTGTAAATGTAAGTCATAAAATTGATATAAAGTCATTGTCTTCCTTTAATTTAATTATCTAATACAATTTTAAGCTCTATTTTATCTGTTTGTAGTAGTTTTAAGTAATATTATTGGACTTGAGTATTCAATACAAAAGCACCCACTGGCCGGATTACTATCTTTTTTGACATTGTAAATACTTGAAAAATACCTAATTGCTGGTGGTATATTCTAACTTTTTAGACCTACAAGAAAGATTGGATTAAAAGTTTAGGTTGTTTGAAACTGTAACAATATCGCTGCTAGAAAATTTGATGCTTAAATACCACTTTTTTTGTTTGTTTGATTTGGGAGAAACAGAGAGAGTCAGAGAGAAGGACAGACAGACAGGAGGGGAGAGAGATGAGAAACATCAATTCTTTGTTGCAGTTCCTTAGTTGCTCATTGATTGATTTCTCATATGTTCCTTGACCGGGGGGCTATAGCAGAATGAGTGACCTCTTGCTCAAGCCAGCGACCTTGTTCTCAAACTGGTGAGCCTTGCTCAAACCAGATGAGCTTGCGCTCAAGCTGGACACCTCGGGGTCTCGAACCAGGGTCCTCCACATCCCAGTCCAACACTCTATCCACTGCGTCACCGCCTGGTCAGGCAACTACCACTTCTTATGTCTATGACCTCTTAAATGAAAAGGCAATTCTACTCTATATGGAGTTAGTAGATATAAAAAATCCAAATTCCCTAAATTACTGGTGTCATATTGTATCATTTTTATGCATTTTGCTAGCAGACAAGAATATTCTTAAACATGCTTTCATTTTATGTATTAGAAAGCAGTGTAGGGATAGTTTTCTCAGATGCCTCTCTCTTATACATACTTTGAAAGTACATTTACTTATCTTTTCCACTCAAAGAACTTCCTATGAGATCTAACCACAAGTATTGGTTACATTAATAAATTTTTATTTAGTTTTTGTAGAAGCTGCACTATTGCAATTCAAATCAAGTTTACACTCAGATTTTCAAGTCTATGTGGACAAAATCTAAAAACTATTAGCCTGTATTTATTAGTACACCCTGTCATTCTGTACTCCACAAAAAGTTCATAAAGGATTTAATGAAGAGGTAGTATAGGCTATACTGGCCTTAAAGAGGTGATACATAATTGAAAATAAGAAACTTGAACACTGTGGGTTTATTCAAGTTTTTGCACTTACATTCATGTTCAGCAACAACTTCAAGAGAGGTAAACTCATATAAAATCATGTAACCGCTGGTCCCTGATTATATTGAAACAAAGATTTTAGTCATTTGGGGTCAGGGTAGTATCAATAAATTTATCAAGATCACATTAGTGTAATTATTACAAAAGCAAGTTTTACTTTTTCTTGTATTTAAGATTCTTTGAGTTGATAAAATGCATATGGTATTTGTAATTAAGACAGAGAGGGTAATTAGCTTAGATGTTGAGTGGTTTTTGTTGCATCTCTCTGCACAGCCATATAAAAAACTTGCTAACTCGGGAGTAAAATTTCCTTAAAAATTATAAAACTTATTAAAAATTGGAAAATGCAAAATATTTATAAATGACCAAATCTGAAAAGCTGAGCAAGCTAACACTAAGTCTCATCAAATATCACATGTACCAGGGTTAGAATTGTCAAATTTATCTACTAAGACTGAGTGGAGAGGAGAAGTATTCATGGGAAAATGACAGCTATGGTTAATATATTGCACATATTTTAGAAAAGAATGGAAAACTGGTGTTATAATAAAAATTATAAAATATTTATTAAATGCTGATCATGTTTCAAGCAAATAGAAGATATTGACACAAAAACTAATGACACATGGATTTGACATCAAGAAATTCAGAGTTTATACAGGTAAATTTCAATAGTAAGTATTATGATAAAAGGATACACAAAGAGCTATTGCAGGGCAATGGATTTCACTCTGACTGAATGGATGTTATCAGAAAATGTTCTGGAAGAAATGACACATGAATTTACTTTGGACATCTGAGCAGAAGGTAGTCAAGTGAATAAGTGGAAGAGAGGGAGAGATAAATAGAACAGAATGAGCATAGATAGATAGGAGTAAAATTAGGTCTGTCAACACAGTCCATAAGGTTAGCATAAAATTATTGTCTCCCTATAATTTAAATACCTGGTACCTTTTTAACTCTATTTTACCTGTATTGCAGTAGTTTTAAATAATATTATTCAACTTGAGTACTGCATTTAACACAGAAGTACCCTTTTTGATCAGATTATTATCTTTTTTTGAAAGTGAGGATGCTTGCAAAATACTAAATTGTTAATATATGCAATTTTTCAGTGTTGCAGCTAGTTTCATAAAGAAAGTCCAAACATGTAGGCAAGGTTCTGTTTATGAAAAGTGTTTCATTCTATACAAAATGATTTGGATTTTATCTTATAGACAATAAGACTCCACTGAAATGTTTTAGCAAATGAACCCATGGTCAGAATTTCTTATTTGAATGATCATTTTTCTCATACAGCAGGTTAGAAGGAGAAAAAAATTGGTTTAGGAGGTTATTTAAACAGTTTGTATGATAAATAAGGCCTGACAAAGAGATGGAAGACATATAGATTTAAGAAATATTTAGAAACTAGCATCATTAAACATTGATTTTAGTGTGGGAAATGAAAGAGTGAAAATAAGAAGTCAAAGGTATTTGTTAGGAAGAGAAATGCACATTTATTTTATTTCTCTTTTCTCTTTTAAATTTCTTTTTAAATTTATTGTGGTGACATAATTTCAAGTGTACAACTCAGTGTGACACCATCTTGTTTAGAGATAAGAGTGCTATTACGCTTTTACCTACTAGCCTTGGAGAAGGGTTACTGAGCAAAGTTTAGTAAACTACCATGGAAAGTCTAGTTCTACTCTTGAGAAAGTAAAGCAAGAAACAATACCTGCCCTTGAGGAAGGATCAATTACCATATGTGCCTTGAACAGGCAACCACAGGTCAGGCAACAAAGTTTCCTTTTTGATTCTAGGATGTTTTGAGTTTAGTAAAATAATTTCTCACACTGAAAATAAGTAATTGATTCTAGAAGTCAACAGTCTATCTTATTTTTGACACCTGGATATAGTTTGAGACAAGATAATTTTCTGTATAGGGCAACATTGGCTGGTTTTGAAAAATAATGTAAAGTAGTAGGACATTTTGTCCAGTTTTATTAACTTTTTCTTTTTCCTAGCATGACTCATGGTGGTATGTCAAGTTAATTATGGAACCATGATGAGAAAAACCATGGAACAGGCTTCTAAAATGAGAAGTCTTTGATAGAATTGGGTTTATCTTATGCAACCTTTATACACAGATTCTCACATAGTATTTAATACATAGTGGGACCCAAATAATGAAAGTTAGATTTAATTGAATGATATTAAAATAAAGCAGTTTTACTAATTATGTTGACAGAGTAAGCTCTGCGAATGTATTACAAAGCATATTAGTGCAGTATCTTGATAATTGAAATTATTATTTGAATTGAACTTAACAGGGCTAAAGTAAGAATTTTTTTTTTTTCCAAATAGCACTACAATATAAAGTTAGCAGGATAAGTTCTTAAAAATATTTTTATATACTATCATAGAAGGAACATAGCTCTACTTATCAAGGAGACAGCTTCTCTTCTCACAACTGTCCTGAGGCTTAAAGTCTCTAAATTCTTTTCTGCTTGGCACCGTCAACTTTTCCTTATTGCAGTGCATGGCTCCTTCTTCTTTCTTGTCCATAATGTTGAATCTTGTTTTGCTATAAACCTTTTATTTAAGCTCTGCAGAATGCACACATATCTCAAGTAGATTTTTTATAGGAATAAAAATTAACATTTATTATGCACCCAATATGTACAAAAAATTGTGCTAGATATTTTACATAAATTTAATTACTATTCAAAATATTCAGTAAGGTAACTGGTATATTCTTTTTATACATTTGAAAACCAGTGCTTGAAGAGTACAAATAACCTCCCAAGGGTTCATGGACATAGCAAATCAACTAGGTGTCATAAGCCATGAGCTCTCTACTGACTCTTATAGTCTAACAAATGCACAGTGAAGAAACTTTACCATCTTCCTTTTGTTAGGCTCTAAATAAATGAATCACCCTGGTGCAATCACTGTTTTCAGATTTAACTTCCTAAAATTCAGTACTTCACTTTGTTTCCATTTCTCTTATCCCTGAATACTGGCATTGCTATCTATTATGTTATTACATTATTTTATCATCTCTTCAACTGGTTTATCTTCAAGTTTCTCCAGGTTTGTGTGTCCAATATCCTCCTAGCTACTTTTTCTTCCCGGCTACTGAATTCTCTAACTGCAGTCATAGTCCTTGAGTCTCTCTTCTCTATATGCTGCCTTTACGTGTAGTCACTCCCCATACTCACTCAGACAATCTAAACTGAGTAGTATAACAAGCTCATTCTACCTGCTTCTTAGCCTTCTTTCCTAGTGGGCCATCGCTGCTTCCAGCTGACACACCAGACATTCTAAAATGCATGCAGTTCTACAAAAATAACACGTTGTTTCATCCCACTGTGCTTTTGCTCATGCTTCTTTCTTTGCTTGGAGTTTTCCAATCCTACCCTATGGAGAACACCTGTCCATCATTCAACATTCATCTCAAATGAAAAGTCCTTTAAAACATATAACACTTCTAGAAGATAAAACACTTTATTCAAACCACTGATGACAAGACATATAAACACTTTGTTAAATGGAAGATACGTTAGTCAAAGTTTGAAACCAGAGATATAATAAGATACAGTAAAGGGCATCAGCTTTTCAAAGCAGTGGTTCTGCTTTCAACTGACTGCAACCTCCATACCACCGCCAATTAAGTGAAGGAGTTCCATGGTGGATTGTGCTTTCTCTGCCCCATAAGATGATTTAATGGTTAGGGTTTGTGTTCTTAATACTATTCTCTCAGTATTCTGCAAACCCAATTTCTAATAAATTAGGGAAGGTTAATTTTAGAATATTTTGTCCTTGTGTATCTGCCAACACTCATTTCTCTCTGTTTGCCTTGACTAATAACAGCACCATCATGTAAAGAAAAACATGTAAAGATAAAACTAATTTCTTTCTATCTAAAGAAAAATAAAATGAAAATACTGAAAGTGCCCCAGGTATCCCTGAAACTATGCATTCGAAGACTCAAGATGCTGTGCTAGCAGTGACAAGGGAGCTTTATCCAGGGCTGCAGCATCCTCTGAAGGTCAAGCACCCAGCTGATACACTTGTATCATTTTAGATGTGACTGTGGTTTCTCTCTGGTTTTAAATTTGTTATAAATCCTACCCAAAGGTGATAAACCAATTCTAATTTAGCTGCTTCTTTAAACATACACTTTGCCTAGAAATGAAACCAGCCGCACGTTTGAAGTGTTGTTGAACACGGCACCTAAGTAGGGGCTTGGAAGAAGCAGAGAGAGCTGAGACTCTGCTGAGTTTAAAAAGAACGTCAGGATCTGGGTTGCATTGGCACAGCCTCTGGGTTGTTCAGCAAAGGAAAAAATATGTCATTAAAAATAGTGGGGGACACACAAAACATTTTGAACAACACGTACTCTGGAATTTTTCAAGCCAGGCTGAGCACTTTAGATTCAGTTCAGGTTCTATATTGAAAATAGGAAGATCCAGAAAGTATCTGTCCCTTGACTTACCTAAGGAATTGGTTTTTTAAATCTGTGTTATTACCATGTATCCAGGTTACTTCTGGTTTATCTTTTAAGGTAACTTCCTAGCAACTAGATTTATCTAAATTTCTAAGTGATTTTTATGGTGTTGTCCAAAAACTTCTGTCTAATATATTCTCCAGAAACACTCAGCAATGTAGAAATTCTAATATTGAAAATTATTTCAGGAAATAGAGACATGGCACATTCAGGATTGCTTTTAAAATGTATATAATTCTGGGAGGGCTACTAGGAAATCTTTAACACTTTATAATGATTTTATTAGAAATTAGAAAGCCATGACTTGATGAAATGTTTAGAAGGACTAAGATAGGGTCAGGTAAGTTTTGGTTTTTGAGGTGAGAGATAGAAGATTGATGAGCTAAGGGATGGTGCAGTACCACATGGATTTCAAAGGTGAAACAGGAGAAATCAGGAGTACGACGGAGGAGTCTGTAGTGTGGGAATTCCTGTGAATACTTGTGTGGTTATAAATGCCAAAAAAGAGACAGAATGGAAAAATAAAACAGTAGTTCAAACAAATTACTTGTGACTCATTATGCAAAATTCTTTCTGTTATGCGTCTGGAAACCTGGGCTTTGTTGTATAGCCTGTTAGGTTTTCAGTTTTTGCAATCTATAAAAATAGAATATTGGATTATTGTATTAAATGATGTTTAAAGAACCTTTTGGGTTAAATATATAGTTATTTAATAATAACTATGATTTGTTACATAAATTAATTTATATCTAAATCAATATATAATATATAATATGTATTTAATTTAAAAGGTACTTTAATCATCATCTATTCAATGTATATTCATTAACTATATGTACTATTAAACATTTATTATAAAATAATCTTAAATATATATGTCAGTCCACTCCTTTATGTCACTTTAAAAAACTTAAAAAAAAGCCTACCAAATGAATATTAAATTAAGACTCAAGAGTACTTTGTTCCATTCCCGTATCTAATAATAACCAGCTGAATAGTAATAGAAAACTCATTTACCCGCTGTGTGTGTGTGTGAGAGAGAGAGAGAGAGAGAAAAAGAGAGAGAGAGTAGGGGAGGCAGAGACAGACTTCCACATGCAACCTGACAGGGATCCATTTGGAAAGTCCATTAGGGGGTTATGCTCTGCCCATCTGCGGCCCTTGCTTTCTTGCAATTGGAGACATTTTTTAGCTGCCTGAGATGAAGGCCATGAAGCCATCCTCAGTGCCTGGGGCCAACTTGCTCTAATCAAGCCTTGGCTGCAGGAAGGGAGGAGGCGAGAGAAAGAGAGAAAAGAGAGGAGGAGGGGTGGAGAAGCAGATAGGCACTTCTGTGTGTCCTGACTGGGAATCAAACCTGTGACATTTATACACGGGGCCAATGCTCTACCACTGAGCCAATCAACCAGGGCTCACTTACCAGCTCTTGCCCTTAGTGTTCTCAGGAAAATAAAAAACTGGACTCAAAGACCCTTAAAGTCCCTTTCTTTTCTAATTTATGATGGATAGATTTATTACATCATACTTTCTTTAGGTAATAATTCTAGGCACAGCTTAGTTTGGATTCCTGTTTAAGGTCTTGTCAGGCTGCAGTCTAGGTACTGCCTGGGGTCACATCCCATCACAGGCTCAACTGGGGAAAATACAATTTCAACCTCTCTTCAGTTGTTGTCATTGTTAGGATTCATTTCCAGGTAGTTGTGGAACTAATAGTTATGGTCTCCTCCACCTACCCACCCCGCTTTTTTTTTTTTTTCTGGCTGCTGACTGGACTGCTTTCTGATGCTAGAATCTACCCATAGTCTACCCATAGTTCCTTGTCACATGACCCTCTCCTCATTCCTCTCACAACATGATGGTTTACTTTACCAAGCTTAGCAACAGATTGAGTATTCTCAGACTTCAGGGAGCTTTCAGTACCATTTTTGAGAGTTTTCAACTGATTAAGTCATTATGCCCATCCAAAATAATCTCCCTTTTGAATAATTTAAAATCAACTTATTTAGGACCCAAATACATCTGCAAAATTCCTTCACCTTTGCCATAATCTCTCAACTAGGAGCAAGCCACAGTTCCTGTCCTTACTCAAGGGAAGGGAATTAGACAAATATGTAAACATAAAGAGCTGGAAAGTTTGGGTTTATCAGGGGCACCTTAGGGTTTATCTGCCATAAGAAGTATTTCCTTTTCATTTGATTGTCAGATGAATGTTCATTATTGATCTATGACCAAAAAACTCTGTTGTTTTTTAGGGGAGAATAATTGTAATTGTGTTATCCCATACAAGATTGAATGTGATATGTGAGCCTTAGTAGGGAAATAGAAGGTGATCTTCACTTTCCTTCAGTTCATAAGGTTTTAGAAGTAATTGAAGTACACAACTGAAGTAACTGGTGTCCTTTAAATAGCATATCTTGTTTATCCATATTATGAATGTTTCCTTTTATATAAAATTTTCATCTTTCCAAGTGTCTTTTATAAGTATATTGACATGATTACCATCAATAATTTTATTATATGTTAAGTACAAAGGGAACAGTAATATTTTATCATGACTTGAATATTTATGTATATAATATCAGTGTCTATCTAAGTGTAAGTGTCTGTATGTATAATTAGGTAGCTTCTTGTGTCTCAAGCACAGCATTAAATACTTTGTGTATCAGCATATCAAATACACACAATAACAATTTCAGCTAAGTAATACCATAAAATACTTTAAAGACAAGGAAATTTGTGGCTAGATGAGTTAAGTAACTTGCCCATGGTCATATTGAGTCAAGATATATTCTGGGTTCAAACTCAGATTCTAACAAGCACCTGCATTCTTCATTATTACATGACTATAAATTATAAGATGCATATTATTTTCTCCATTTTTTGAGGAAGAAATATTGAGCTACTTGTCCAAGCTTAAAGCATCTCTTTCACTTGCTTATGGACTATTTCAACGCAATAACTCTGTTTTGTTCACTTTTTCATCCTTATCTTAGCACATAATGGTCAATACATGCAGAATGACTGATGTTGATCAAGGTCAAGACTTTAATCCCTATCTGCTATTTTTGAGATATTTGTATATTCCTCTTCTAGTCAGTGTCTTCCCAGACCTAGCCCTTGATGTAATAAAATGTCAACTTGAACAATCTGTAATTTATCCTGTGGATCAAGATTAAGTCTTTCAATATACTTGCTTTACAATATTGTTAAAGAAATTAATGAGGTTTGGGGACAGAGTTTCCTGTGGGAATAAATTATTTTGTGAGCACTTTTGTAGGTATGTTAGCTGCTTGAGCCCTTGTGACTAGTACTTCAACCAAACAAATGGTACTCTAGTGGCCTTTATTTTAATGAATTTTCCAAAGATGGTTGACTTACTTCATCTAACAAGATCATTTGGTGAAATGATTTGATCCACTCAGAGGGAGAATTGATAAAAATATGAAATGATTGAAATATAAGAAAAACATTCTGAACTAAAGAAAGTGACCTTTTATGAAGTTCAAGTTCTTATCTGAAGTAATTCAGTTATTAATCTAAGATTGTTCTACATATGACTAAGAGCAAAGCAATTAATTATTTCTTAGGACCTACAATATGATTACCTTGAATATGAGATAAAGGATGGTCGTTCTTGTTAACTTTTTAATTTTTAAAAGCTTTTCAAGTATTCTGTTAGAGCTGGGACAGCTATACATTCTCAAGCAGAAAATTAAGAAACTCAGTTTTCTAGTACTCAAAAGTAACATTCTAATGTCAAATTTAAAATGATAGACCTTTTTATTATTAGCTTTCACCAAGCAGTATGCAGAACTAACTAGCAAGATGCTTTTGTTAAACTTTCAGCAAACCAAAACTTTCCTTTTTCTTTTGGAGTTACAGCATACATATCAGCTACTGCTAACATCTCCTGCCCCACCTCATGCTGGCCTCTTCCCAGCTAAAGTAAAAGTCAAATTATTTCAAGCTACTTCATGCATCTTCATGGAAAATCATTTTTCTTGTGAAATCTTATGAAAATTATCCAGTGTCTTTCCCTTTACTGCATACATGAAGCCCTTTGGCATGTAAGTTTCCTTCACATTGTTACTTAGTGACAAATATTACCATTTTTACCAGCTCCTTAGAACATTTTTCATTAGTTATTTGAATGGAATAATATAGTATCAGGACTAGGGAGTAAACACTCAATGAGAATGAGATGAATCAGTATAATCATGTGCTACTTCATTGAAGAGTAAGCCAAGGGAGAGAGAAGTAGTGATTTTCCCAAGGTCAAACCCATCATCAGCAAAGGGACAACTTGAAAACCCAGAGACCATGAAGCGTCATCCAGTTGCTTAATGTGCTGAACCAAACAGCTTCTCTTTAATGTATAAAATGAGTTATTTCCATTCATCTCTAAATACAAAAGTAATTGAGTTAGAAACTGCTGGGTTTTTGTGGGACAGATTTTTAACATATTTGTTATGTTAGATATATTTTGGTCCATCTTTCTCATTATAAGAAAACTTACATTCTAACATAGTGTTCTAACTCTTAGAATCCATAAGTTTCCAAGGATTCATACCAGAGGCCACGGAATGGTGTGAGGGAGGAAGAAAAAAAATGAGAAAAAAGAATAAGAGGTTATCTACTTTCTTATTCCTTTTCAATGACAGAAGCTATTAAAGCTTTGGATAAAGAGTTTCCCATCGAATTTCTTGTGATAAAAAATGTCTATGTTAAAAAAAATATTTGAAAATTACAAATGCATATTAAGGTATTATATCTTTTACATTTTATTCAGATATTTTAAACTTTACATTATTTGCATAAATCTAGAAAATACAGGAATCAAAGTAAAATTCAGTCTGTAGGTTAAAATGAAAATGGAAGATGGTATAAGGTTGGGTTTCTTATGAAAATATACAGCCCTTATTTTAAATTTGCACTAACAGATATATAGATGGCCTATACAAAATTTAAATTTGAGCAGCCAATAAAAAATAACCTACAAAAGACCTCTGTTAGTATTCAACTGACCATGGTTAGGGAAATCGATGTTATTAAAATGAAACTGCAGTTATAACTATAAATTAATAATGTCATGCTGAAATATGAACCTTAGAGAGAGAGACTTTAGTCATTTATTCAATCAATTTATGAATACCTAAAGGAATATTTGTTGAGTCTTATTGTGGAACAATATTCTATTTTGTGCCTTACTGATAAAACATGAGAAAATATGCAACTTCTGAGTTTACATTGTAAGGGAAGAGACATTGGAAAGTGGGGACAACTAACATTAAATAGATAATTCTTATAATAACTAGATATTATCATCAATATAGCTTCATAACTAAGGAGCATATATCAAGCAGCCTGCAAGGAGCTTATAGCATAACACAAACTTGTAAATATGTAGACTACTGCAACAAAGACCAGCACCTCAGAGACAAAATTGATGTGGGTTGTAGCCCTGGACTCTTCCCCTTTACCTACCGTCATCCCACCTTCACTTGCAACTGCATTCCCTATTTGTTTTCCCTTCCTAAGTCGCTAGTTTAATTCCTATAGTCAGAATACGGTCAATTAATTTTTGTTAAGTACATGAAGGAATTAGTGAATATGGAAAACATTCCAAAGTATATGTCTAATCCTTCCTTATAAACTAATACTTTGTAAGTGATTAATGAATTGGAATGTGTTGCCTTTCACACAAGCTATGAGGAAGCTTACACGGGCATTTCGGTTTAACTGCTGCATTTTGTCCAATAAATTTTCGTTCAAGCTTTTCAGTTTTACATCCCATTTACTTGTTGGCTTTTTCCTTTTGTTCTATATTATATGATTTTGGCCTTACTCTTCCTGCATATTTTTAAAGCAAGCTGAATTAATTTTTGAATCTATAATGTTATTTAGAAAATTCAGAGTAGAAAATAAAAACATTGGCCACACCAGGCCATGGCAGTGGATAGAGCATTGGTCTGGGACACGGAGAACCCAGGTTCAAAACCCCGAGGTCAGTGGATAGAGTGTCCGACTGGAATGCAGAAGATGCAGGTTTGAGACCCCGAGCTCGCCAGCTTGAGCGTGGGCCCATCTGGTTTGAGCAAAAGCTTGTCAGCTTGGACCCAAGGTCGCTGGCTCCAGCAAGGGGTTGCTCAGTCTGCTGAAGGCCCATGGTCAAGGCACATGTGAAAAAGCAATCAATGAACAACTAAGGTGTTGCGATGGCAACAAAAAACTAATGATTGATGCTTCTCACCTCTTTTCCTTCCTGTCTGTCTGTCCCTCTCTCTGACTTTCTCTCTGCCCCCCTGTAAAACAACAACAACAAAAAAGAACAGAACCCAGAGGTCACCAGCTTGAGCATGGGCTCATCTGGTTTGAGCAAGTTTCACAGCTTGAACCCAAGGTTGGTGGTTTGAGCAAGGGGTCACTCAGTCTGCTGTAGCCCCCTTGTCAAGGCACATATGAGAAAGCAATCAATGAACAAATAAGGTGTTGCAACAACGAATTGATGCTACTCATCTTTCTTCCTGTCTGTCCTTTTCTCTATCTCTGTCTCTGTCACACACACAAAAATAAGAAAATAAGAACATTCATTAGTACATAATGTTTAATCCCCAAACATACTTTCTTTTTTATTGTCAAGAAATAATTTTATAATTTTCAGTTTTCTCATCAGGGAAGATGAGCAAAATATACAAGTAGTTTATTTATATACATAAGCATTCTTTTTCTAATTATATAAAAATTTTACTGTGAAAAACATAATTAAAAGGAGAAGAAAATTAGTATCATTCCTAATATTTGGGTGTGATTATGGAGAAAATATGAGATACATATTTTGAACTTAGATTATTAATAACAGTTTGAATCCAGATTATTTTTCACTGAAACATGTCACAAGCTTTCTTAAAAGTCTGTAAAACTTCTTTTTTAAAGATTTTAATTACTGATGTTTTCTTCTTTTTTTTTAATAGAGAAGAGAAAGGCAGAGGGAAAGATTGAAAATCATTGACTCATAGTTACTTCTCATATGTGCCTTGACCATGCAAGCCCGAGGTTTCAAACCAGTGACCTCAGCATTCCAGGTAAATGCTTTATTAATTGTGCCATTACCAGTTAGGCTATAAAACTGTTTTAGACATATTTTTTGTAGTACATCTCATCATAGGTTATTAAACATTCTTATATCATCATCCTCTTAACTTATTTTATTTTTTTAAATTGGTATAGGATGAAAAGTTATGTGTAGACCCTGGCACAAGTAAAAGTTATGTGTTGGCTCAGTCGCAGAGCATCAACCATCATGTAAAATTCCTGGGTTCAATTCCTGGTCAGAGCACACAGGAGAAGTGACCTTCTGCTTCTGCACCCCTTTCCATTCTCTTTCTCTCTCTCTCTCTCACCCTTTTTCAACTATGGTTTGAATGATTAAAGTTGGCCCTTAGTGCTGAGAATGGCTCCATGACCTTACCCCAAGCACTAAAATTGCACAGTTGCCAAGCAACAGAGCAGCGGCCCCAGATGCGCAGAGCATCTCAGGTAAGGGGATTGCCAGGTGAATCCCCATCAGGGTTCATGCAAGGAGTCTGTCTCTGCCTCCTCTACTCTCATTTTATAAAAAAGAAAGAAAGGAAAAAAAGAAAGAAAGAGAAAGAAAGAAAGAAAGAAAGAAAGAAAGAAAGAAAGAAAGAAAGAAAGAAAGAAAGAAAAGTTATATATGGTGATCTACGTTAATTTTGTCTGATTCTTGTATTTCCCTTGGATGTCTTCTATAATTATATGGCCACATATAGGTTTTTTTGTAAAAGAAAGTAATCCAGATGCAATATGTTTTTACATATCTCTTATGATTCTCTTGCTCCCCTGTCCTAGAAACTGATTCCCATTTGTCAAAGTTTAAGGCACATTAACCTCAGTTATGATCAAATTAATGATGAGAAATATGAGGTTACCATTATCTCTCTCTTTCTCTCTCTTTAGAATTCTTTGCTTTCATTAGAAAACCTTTAGATTGTGTGAGCGTTAGTTCCTACAACAACGGCATGTTAAAAAATTATATTTATCATAAGATGAACATCTCTCAACACATATATTGATCTTTTTCATTTGTGTCACCCTATGTGAGCTACATTTATTGTCTTTTCTGTTTAGAGAGGCTTTTTAAATGTTTGGTTTTGTATTGTAGCACCATTTCTGTACTTGATTCACACATATCCAAGAATGTCTCTAGGTGTTACTAACTCATTCATACACTTATTCAATTTTTTTAGTCATTTCACAAATATTTATTTACCTCCTAACTTGTGGTGGAAGCTTTTCTATGTTCTGGGAAGAGAGCTGTGAAAGAAAACAGGCAATTATATTAAAATGTTTTGAGTTTTTGTGTAAAAAGTGCTCAAACAAGCAATTTTAAAATTTAATTATTGAACATTACAAACAATATGTTTTGGATAATTAGAAAAATAATAGACTAGAATAATAAAAATAATAACAAAACTGATGATCAAATGTTATGTCTCTTTGTGACTAAGGAAGCCAGCAATAGTTTTATTTTGAAACAAAACAAAAAAAATTGTCTAGTATCTATAAGGTCAAGCAGAAACCACCCAATACCACAAGAACAATGACATAGTGACACAATAGTAATACATTCATGTATGCTTCACTCAGAATCTTAGTAAAAGACAATATAATTTTGAAAAAAACCCATAATTGGAGCAAGGAAATATAATGTAAAATTATTTTTACAGTGCTTTACAGATAATAATTGCTGCTCTAATTTTTATGATTGAGTACCTGTTTTGAACACCTCATTCACTATACAATTTTATTTTTTCAGAATTTAATAATTTTTACTGTTTAATCTAAAAAGTAAGAACAGCAGGTATTATCATGAATATCTATGGTAAACATAGGGATGTGCCATCCAGATCTTACTTTAATAAAGAACTGAGATTCTTAAGAATTTACAGACTACAAGGAGGGCAATCAGCAGATAGCTTTCAGCTTTCTGCTCCTTCGGGATCTGCCTCAGCTGCACAGAACACTTTGCTTAGGATCAAACCCTTCCCAAGGCAGCCTGCCTCCGGGAGATGAGGGTAGTTCAGTCAGGCAGGAGACACTCTGTAGGGCTAGCCCAGCCTTTGTTGAGCCTGCATTACAGTTTGACTTCTTCATCTCACCAGTCTTGCTTCTGAAGGGACTTGATGGACTAGAATTGCATTGCTAAGAAAATACCCATTGCCACAATATAGAAGAGAGAATCACAAGGGACCAAATAGAGTGCTCTGAATTTTACAAAAGCTTACAGAGTGGTATGAAATCATTCTTATCTAATTCCATAACATAGCATTTGTAAAGCACTCATCTGAGTCTTGAATGTAGAGAGGTTATTTCAATCACTCAGTAAATAATTTCTGAGTTACAGGCCCTGCCTGCAGAAAGTACTGAAAATGTACAGATAATTTCAGGCCCAATGAGGAAGAACTACATAGAGAGTAATAAGAGTAAAGATCTTATAGGTACCCAGTACATGCTAATTAAAACTAACAACAACAGCAAAGTTTAAAAGTTAAAGTAAAAAATGAAATAAAATAAAATAACTCAACAATGGAATTGTGAAGAAGAATTTCATATCCCTTAAGGTTTCAAGTTTCTGTGCTCAAGAATATATCTAGAGAGCACTCCCTAGCATAGAGGAGAAATCAGGAAGGATTACAAGAACAATGCATGGAGCCACCTCTACATATTACTAAGAACAGACTTCACAGTTTCTTCAATTTGCACAATTATTTTTCCCAGGAGACTTTTTTTCCCTCAAACAGAAGCACATTACAAACCAATAATATAAATAAGTTATTCTGGAGCCTTGCTGACACAGGAGAGGATTTGTGTACATTTTTCAAACTGTTCTTTTTTATTTTTGATAGGAACAAGATAATGGGCCAGCATTGTGTTTTAACAAAGAAGCCTGAATCCATTCACAGGCATAAAAAATGTGAAAGCCAGATTCAGATGAGACAGGAATGTGTTTGGGGAAATCTATAACAGACACAGATTTAGAACATACAGCCCACAATCCAGTATCAGCAGTGTAAATTGTGGGAAGAATTTAAATTCCCCTTGTTCAAAACTGGCTAGGAATTCAGACAGCAACAAAAGAACATTAAACCAGGTGTGTGGTTCTTCTGAGCATGGGTCTGGGCAAGCACATAAGTCACAAGCCTGTGAAGTTGGCATTTTCCGTGTCCTTCCCATTCAGCAGTGGTGAGACCAACTGGGTTTTGTCTACATGCTGTGACTGACACAGAATAAGCACTCAACAAATAGTTTCTAAATAAATAGATAAATATGCGGACTATGACTTATATTTTACCTGCCATACTCAACCTGGTAGTGAAAGGAGGTTTCATTAGCTGGTATCGTCAGCCTAATGATGCCTGAATTTCCCATGATGTTTCAGACAATGCTATTGGCCCTCAAGTTCCTCTCATTCCAGTCTGTTCTGGTATTGTTTTTCTCTCCTTTCCCATAATGAGAAAGAAAATACATTATGCGTGTGTGTTATATATATGGTAATTTACCCAAAATATTTTGGCCAGCTTAAAAAATACAGTAACTACAATAAAATAAAAACATTATCAACCTTAGCATTAAGACAATGTAGATGGAAACACAAAATAAAACCAGAAAAAAGGTGATATAGTCTCACGTTCCATAAAAGCTTGTATAGTAAATAAGCTAATATATATAATTGGCTCTAAAATCCCCAAAAGCAAATCAAAGTATGATAAGCTAAAAAATTATCCTTGTGTGTAGGAACAAAGTTGTAATAAATATATTGAATATGCAGGACTTGTAAGTTCATTTATAACCTACAACCCATAAGCAATGTGTTGATTTGTTTTTCTGTATGGCAATTCTTTTCTCTACCCCTGAATAAAATGTGGGACATCTCATTAATTTTGAATCATTACCAGCTAATAAAAGTTACCCTAGTCAGTAATTTAAATGTTTAATTTAACAATTTAAATGTCTAAAGGAATCAATAAGTCAAACTTTCTCAAAATTGTAGCTATTTCCCTCACAAGTGCTCACAAACCATGAATCAGCCCCATGCAGTGGGAAAGAGTATGGTTGGCTTATGCTTTCTTTCTTCACCTTGTATGTTTTTTTTTCTTCTTCTTCTTTATGCTAATAGTGACCATTGATTCTTCTGGACTGTATTACCCTTATACCAGGAACAAGGGCTCTTTTACTCTGCATTTTATGCTTTAGAGAGTCCATGCTACATGGAATAGAGAGAATATCCTTTTCAGAACCAGTATCTTTTCTAGCCTCACATGCTTGAGGAATCAAGTACTTTGTTATTCTTTGCCCAAACGATATTAAGCCTGACTCCATGGTCTGAATTGAGCTCTTCCCTAGGGTTCACCTTGAAGGAGGCATGCTCAGTTGGTGTGAACACTCCTTGGATTGAACAAGTGTCAACTGTCTGTGACCATGTAGTTGAAACTGGGATATTTGGTCTAGGAGTATGTATGTGTATCTGTGATATATTTTATAGTGCCAAAAGTGGCTCAGGTAGAAAGAAAAGGGAAACAAGCTGCAGATTCTCCCAAAAGGTCAGGAGGCTAATGGTGGCTCTATATGAGAACAGAACATATTTTATTTAAGAATTTGTTTCTTTCCTTCATACTTAACCTTTTAGATATGTGATGGTGCTTGGGTCTCTGATATTAGAGGTAAGGCTGGCTCCAGAATCAGTTGACGTAGATAGGAATGCTGGAGAAAAAAGGAGTAGAACAAAGAATTTCCAACTTAACTAAAAGTGTAATTCTGTGTCAAGCTTTCTAAGTTTCACAAGTGTTTTGAATGTTTGGGGTTTTTTTTAGATTTTATTTATTGATTTTAGGGAGAGAATAAGCAGGGAGCATCAACTCATAGTAGGTGCTTCCTGTATGTGCCTTGACCAGGCAAGTCCATGGTTTTGAACCAGCAACCTCAGTGTTCCAAGTCATCACCTTATCCACTGCACCAGCTCAGGTCAGTGTTTTGAAACAAGTGTTTTAAAATTATGTATTTTCTTGTGAGATATCAGTAGGTTCTCAGAAACCTTTTATCACTGGAGAAAGGAACAGATATGTTATGCTCAGCATATTCATTTTTCCATTCAAGAAATATCTGAGTTGCCCTTTGCTCTCTAGGCAATCTTCTTGGTAAGTCTCTAGGAGTCCCATAGCCTCTACCTCTGGTCCATAGGAAACTTTCATACATACTTTTCTCTGACAACATCTGGCTTACCATGGCCATCTCTGTTTTTCAGCTATGAGCATAGTTAGACTTTCAATCTATCATCCTTGAGACTTCTTAGGCTTGGTAGGACATCAGCTGACTTTTTACTACACATTTCAGAGCAAGCATAATAATTTCTCCAAGAGTCCTCCTTAGAGTTTTCCTCTTTGAATCAAGAAGAAGGAAGAAATCTTTTATGGGATGGTATTTCACACAACCAACTGCTCTTCAAATCATTATTATTTAACATCTTACTTCCCAAGCTCTTTATGTGTTATTTGTGATGAACTGGTTAAGAGTTGAAAAACAGCCTGACCAGGCGGTGGTGCCATGGATAGAGTGTCAGACTGGGATGAGGAAGACCCAGATTCGAGACCCCAAGCTCACCAGTTTGAGCGTGGACCCATCTGGCTTGAGCAAAAAGCTCGCCAGCTTGGACCCAAGGTCGCTGGCTCTAGCAAGGGGTTGCTCAGTCTGCTGAAGGCCTGGGGTCAAGGCACATGTGAAAAAGCAATCAATGAATAACTAAGGTGTTGCGACGGCAACAAAAACTAATGATTGATGCTTCTTACCTCTCTCCGTTCCTGTCTGTCTGTCCCTATCTATCCCTCTCTCTGATTCTCTCTCTGTCTCTGTAAAAAAAAAAAAAAAGAGTTGAAAAACAATTTTTCTACAAACTAATTTTGCAAGTTATTCAAAGAGATCTTATGCTTCAATTTGGCGTTATGACATATACTGCTTTGGGACTTTACCTGAAACTGAGAATAAAACAGTTACACTCTAACATTTTTTTACAAAAACATATGATTATGTTTTCAGGACAACTTAACATTTTTTTTTACAAAAACATATGATTATGTTTTCAGGACAAACAAAGCTTTATTTTCTGATTCTGAAATCAAAACATATTTATAGGTATGAAGTTTATATGAACAATCCCATTTATAATAAATAATAGCAATGATAGTATAACAAGTAGCATTTAACTAAGTACAAATTGCAGATCAGAAGAAATTCTGAGGTCAAATGTATAACTTAAAGCATGAAAGAGAGCATTATTTTATCAGGGTCATTGTGGTGAGTCAGTAAAATCCTGGAAATTCTTTGTAAATTTTGTATGTGAATGTGTGTGTGTGTGTTTCTGAGAAAAAGGTCATTATTGTTATTCTTATGAAGTCTGTCACATAAAATAATTTAAAACATTGACTAAGATGGTGACAAAGTCAGCATTTTTTATACAAATTATGGAACCACATCATAATTCTCACTGGATCAAATAATCATCAATTAAAGTTGTAAAATCAATAAGTGTCAGAATTGGAAAGTGCTAAATTTCAGCCTTTTCCTTTTTTTTCTTTCCTCTTTTTTTTTGTTAAAAAGTATTTTTCTTCTTTCAGAAATTATATTTTAAAAATTAAATTTAATAGGATGACATTGATCAATAAGAGTACATAAGTTTTAGGAAAACATTTCTATAGCATTAGAACTATTGATTATATTGTATACCCATCACCCAAAGTCAAATAGTTTTTCACCACCATATATCTGTTGTTCTTTACCCCCTTACCTCCAAAACTTCCTCCCATTCCCTTCCCCCTGGTAACCACTTCACTTTTATTAATGTCTATGAGTTTCAGTTTTATATCCCACTTATGTGTGAAATCATATAGTTCTTAGCTTTTTCTGATATACTTATTTCACTCAGTATAATTTTCTCAAGGTCCACCCATTTTGTTGTAAATGGCAATATGTCTTCATTTCTTATGGCTGAGTAGTATTCTGTTATATACCACTTCTTCACCCAATCCTCTATCAAAGAGCACTTTGATTGTTTCCATGTCTTGACCACTGTGAATAATGCTGCAGTGAAAATGGGTGTGCATGTATCTTTATATACCAATGTTTTCAAGTTTCTGGGGTATATATCCAGTAGAGGAATTGCTGGGTCATATGGTAATTCTATTCTTAATTTTTTGAAGAATCGCTATACTTTCAGGGTTTTTTTTATTACACTTGATTTCTAGTTTCATGCAATTGTGATCAGAAAAAATGCTTGATATGATTTCAATCTTCTTAAATTAATTGAGACTTGTTTTGTGTCTTAACATGTGCTCTATCTTAGAGAATGTACCGTGAGCACTTGAAAAGAATGTATATTCTGCTGCTTTGGGGTGAAAGGTTCTGAAAATATCTATTAAATCCTGTTTATCTAGTAGTGTGTCATTTAAGGCCACTGTTTCTTTGTTAATTTTCTGTCTGGACAATCTATCCATTGAAGTTAATAGGGTATTAAAATTCCCTACTATTATAGTATTGCTGTTGATCTCGCCCTTTATGTCCATCAAAATCTGCTGTATATATTTAGGTGCTCCTACATTAGGCACATAGATATTTACAATGGTTATATCCTCCTGTTGGATTGCTCCCTTTATCCCTTACTATAGTTCTTGTTTTAAAGGCTATATTGTCAGATGTAATTATTGCTAATCCAGCTTTTATTTATTTCCATTTGTATGAAATATTTTTTCCATTATTTCATTTTCAGTCTATGTGTATCTTTTGTTCTGAGGTGGGTCTCTTGTAGATAGCATATGTATGGGTCCTGTTTTCTTATCCATGCAGCTACCCTGATTGGAGCATTTAATCTACTTGCATTTAAGATTTTTATTGACATGTACTTATTTATTGCCACTTTATTCTTTAAATATACATTTCTCTTTTTCTCAATTTCTTTCTTTTTTTTTTTTTTTACTACAGACCCCTTAACATTTCTTGTAATAATGGTTTGGTTGTAATAAACTTCTTACGTTTTTATTTTTGTTTGTTTTTTGTCTGGGAAACTTTTTATTTCTACTTCAATTTTAAATGATAGCACTCCTGGATAAAGTAGTATTGGTTGTAGGTTATTGTTTTGAATCACTTTGAATATTTTTTGCCAATCTCTTCTAGCCTCAAGTGTTTCTGTTGTAAAGTTAGATGTCATCCTTATGGGGGTTCCTCTGTAGGTAATTAACTTCTTTTCTCTTGCTGCTTTTAGTATTCTTTCTTTGTCTCTTAACTTTGGCACTTTAATGATGATGTGCCTTGGTGTAGGTCTTCTTGGTTTCTTCTTTAATCAAACTCTCTATGCTTCTTGAACTTGTGTGACTTTTTCCCTTGTTCATTCTCTTCTTTCAGGAAGCACTAAGATGCAGATGTCGTTTCTTCATGTTTTCACAGAGCTCTCTTAGAGTTTCCTCAGACTTTTTGAGCATTTTTTCTTTTTTTTGCTGCTATGCTTCTGTGCTTTTATTCATCTTTTCCTCTAAATTGCTGATTCAAAGCTCTGCTTCATCCAGCCTGCTATTAATTCTTTCGAGTGTTGTCTTCATTTCTGATATTGTATTTGTCATTAATGACTGGTTCTTTTTATGATTTCAATGTCCTTTTTGATGCTTGCTATCTCTTTATTTAGGTGATCATTATGTCCATCCATTGTTGGTCTAGGATCCTTGAGCATCCTAAGTATTATTTTTTTAAACTCTACATCTGGTAGTTTGGTTAGTTCCATCTCATTCAGTTCTTTTTCTGGTGATTTCTCTTGTTGATTCATTTGGGTCATATTTCTCTGTCTTCCTCTTTTTCTGTACATTAGGTAGTACTATCTGACTTTGAAATTTTTGTGGTGTCTTTATGAAGAAGATGGGCTTAGTGGTACTGACCTCCAGGCTACCCTGTTTTCCTTGTTTTAGGAATACTTCTTGAGGTCATTATTTTCCCTCTTGTTGTATGTGAGTATTAAATGCAGTTTGTCCATTCATAAGTACAGTTATTCTTTCAGGCTGGCTGGCTCTAGGGGGTCTACCTTGATTATGTGTATTACACGCTGTGCAATGTCTATCCTGTTGGGCATATTTATTCTTCACAGTGTCTGATGCCTACTAGACTCCACCTATGGGTGTGCTGCTTCTGTAAGTAGCTGAGCCTAGGGTTGGTGCCATTTGCCACCCACTACCAGTTGTGTTGGCTCTAGATATTTTTGGGTTGGCATCAACTGTTGTTTGTAACCTGCTATGTGGTACCTGTCTGCAGCTACTGTATAGTTTGCTGTTTGTGTCTGCATTTTCTGTGCCTGAGTAGTGTGGGAGGGGCCAACCTTTGTATACAGATCAACTTTCTCCTGAGTAGAGATAAGAGCAGCTCCATAAAAGCACCAAGGTCTGTAAGATTTGTCTCCACTTTTTAGCTGATCCTCCTCCTGTTGTATCTGCCTGGGCTTCCCACAGAATCTTCTGTAGTAAGACTAATGTAGGCTCAGACTGACCTCAACAAACCATCCGCTCTATAGGTTGCACACTTGGTAGGTTAGGGCAGCTGAGGTTTTGAGTACAATGTTTGTGGTACCCCCTATGTCAGGGGTCTCTTAGTCAGGAGCTTAATATGGGGAATGTGACCCCTGCTCCAGTGATTAATCCCTGAGCCACTGCAAGATACTCAAATTTTATTTCTTCCCAACAAGGTAAGCAGCAGGTTCAGATCAAGTGTGGCCAACATTCCCCTCTGCAGAAATTCTTTCAGCTGGTGAAAACTTGGTCTCAGGTATAAAGACGAAGAGAGTCCTCTCCTGGGCTGATTATGCCCCCCCAAAGATGGCTAAGACCCTCGACTAGATCCAACAATAGGCTCACAGGGAATCATATGTTAAATGTCCATGCTCCAAGTTTCTCTCTCTTCCCCCTGTGAAATCTAACCCCACAGGGTAAGATATCCAACCCCCAAGGTAGCTGACTGTGAAGCTCCACCCTACCCAATGCACTTGAGCCACTGTGCTGGTGCTGATCACAGAGAGTGAAACTTGCCTCATCTGGGCCAGGTGTACGGAGCCTTTCTAGCTAGGATTGTTATGTCCTGAATAATTTCTTTTTTGCAGCTGGCCCCTAGATGTGCCAGCCCTGGGCCTCCCTGGCAGAAACCCAGTGTAGAGTGGGAGACATTGCCCATGACTCGCTCTCAGCAGCCTTCTTCTTCTTCTTTTTTTTTTTTTACAGGGACAGATAGAGAGTCAGAGAGAGGGATAGATAGGGACAGACAGACAAGAACGGAGAGAGGTGAGAAGCACCAATCATTAGTTTTTCATTGCCATTGCTAAACCATAGTTGTTCATTGATTGCTTTCTCAGATGTTCCTTGACCACGGGCCTTCAGCAGACTGAGCAACCCCTTGCTGGAGCCAGCGACCTTGGGTCCAAGCTGACGAGCTTTTGCTCAAGCCAGATGGGCCTGTGCTCAAGCTGTTGAGCTCAGGGTCTTGAACCTGGGTCTTTCGCATTCCAGTCCACTGCACCACCACCTGGTCAGGCTCAGCAGCCTTCTTGAAGCTATAAGCAAGCCAGAGTTTGTGGTTGCCTCTGCTGCAACCAGGTATACATGGAAATACCAAGCTGCACTCCTAGTCTTACTTTTACCCACACTCTGCTTAAACGGCCCAGTTTCCCTGAGTCCCGCCTCCTGCAGCCTCTGTCTACTGGCTGCTTTTTGGGCTTAGCCACTGAAAAAACTCTGCTAAAGTCTAGCCCCTGCAGCAATTCAGGGATTAGGAAGGGTGGGGGTGTGGTTCTGCCCCTTGGCCCCAAATGTCAGTCTCTCCAGACTTTTTTCACAGACCTCTGTAGGGTGTAGCCCCAGGAGTCTGGTGGGTGTGGCCTCTGAATCTCAGTGGTGTGGTCTGCTCCCTCTCTGGACTGTTGCTACTGAGTCACCTATGAGGTGGAATTAACAGTCCTAAAGTTCAAAGCATATGGGGAAATGCTCTGGTCTCAACACCAGACGCACTTTCTGTTTTCTGGATCTTAGAATGACCTGTTACCATGAATAGGGTAGAAAAAATTTCTGAGGGTGGAGCAGTTGCTTTACCCCAGGCTGATGGTGCACAAAAAAGATGCTCTACCCAAGAAAGATGGAGACTGCATTATTGGAGAATGACTTAGCTCAGGGTTTCTGGTGGCTAATCCTCACAGCATCTCTCCTTGGGCCTCCAACTTTACACTTTCCCCACGCAACTTTAATCCTCTCAGCTCTCCCTTTTCCAGAACCCCAGGTAAGTGCCTGTGAAGGAGATTTTCTGCATGGTCTCTTTAAGATGGTGCCTGAATCTTTGAGAATTCTGTCACTTTCTTGCAAACAGGAACCCGGCTTTTTTCACCTCCAAATGCTGTGTGGGCACCTCTTCTAGGCTCTGGGGCTCTAGGATGGGGCTCTGGGCCAGGAGCTGAGGACACACAACTCTCAGGTGACCCTCCCCACAATGAGAGTCCTTCTGGACCCTCATCTGCCACTTGCTCCTGGGAGCGGGGCAGCCCTTTCCGCGTCTCTGCCCTTCCTACCAGTCTCAGTGTGGCTTCTTCTGTGATCCTTGGTTATAGACTCCTCTTCATTTAGTGCAAAGTTGGTTTTTCAAGATGATTGTTCTTAAATTAAGTTGTAGTTTAGTTTGGTGGCACCTGGGAGGTGGCAGTTGAAATATCTGCCTACTCCATTGCCATCTTGGAATTTTCTGTTTCTTCTTTTTTTTTAAGCTGTGTGTTTCAGCAATGATTTTTTTGTGGTGGTTACCATTAAATTATAAAGAGAAAATTTTTCATATGTACACGAGTCCTTTGTTTTGTGAGTGCTTCTGCACTCCATCCTCTTTTGCTATGCAGATCTTTATACTTTCCCCTTTATGTACTTGTTATCACAGATTATCTTGCTTTTATTGCGACCTTGTTAGAATTTTTACTTGTAATTTTGATTTGTTCCTTATGTCTGGTTGAGTAACCCCCTTGAGTATTTCCTGCAGTGGGGTTTTTCTGGTGATAAATTCTCTCAGCTTCCTTATATATGTAAAAATTTTTATTTCTCTTTCATATTTGAAGAATAACTTTAATGGATATAGTATTCTTGGCTCGTCATTCCTCTTTTTCAGTACTTTGTTTGGGTCTACTCTCTTCTGAGACTAGAATTCTGCTGAGAAGTATGATGAAAAGCTAATAGGTCTTCCTTTATATGTTATGTTTTTCTTTTCTTTAGCTGTCATGAGAATGTTTTCTTTGTCATTGACTTTTTTTTTTCTTTGTCATTGACTTTTGACAACTTTATTATGATGTGCCTTGGAGAAGGTCTCTTTGGGTTGAGGTAACTCAGTGTTCTGTTTACTTCATCAATTATTTATTTGAATAGGCTCTTCATTTCCTTCTCCTTCTCTTCTTCTTCTAATATTTCCATTATTCTTCTATTGCTCTTTCTGATAGAGTCAGACAATTTTTGTAGAGTGTTATTATTATTTTTTTAATCTTGTGAGTCTTTCTCTACTTCTCTCTTTAGCATCCTTAGTTTCCTATATTTGATGTCACTGATTATCTCCTCTATTGGGCCTGTTCTATTAGCTAAACTTGCTACCTCAGGTTTCAATTTATGTATTGAGCTCTTCATCTCTGTTTTTAAAGTTTCAATCTCTTTGGTGAAGTACTCATTTTGTTCATTAATTTGGATTTTAGCTCATTAAATTGTCTATTAGTGTTTTCTCACATCTCTTTTAGTATTTTTAGAACTTCAGTTTTGAATTCTCTATTATTTAACTCCATGGTTTCCGTGTGATTGAATTTGCTTTCTGGATATTTTCCATTTTCATTCTGAAATATGTTTTCTGTCTTATGTAGCCATGATATTTAAATTTTCTTCCTTGAATACATTTGAGAGTTGTATTGTTAAGAACTCTAACAAAAAACAACTAAAAAAATTAATGTAAAACTGAAAAATATAAAAATTCTTTAAAATGTCAAGTAAAATGAAAAACCACCAAAAACAAAGAGCAAAAACAAAAATATAAAATAAAAAACCAACAAAATAACCTCAAAGAATAAGAACAAAACATGTAAAAATTAAATCAAATGAAATTCAAATGAAGAAAAAAACCTCATGTTTCTGTTTTGAGAGATTTTTTCTGTTTTCTTCCATGTATGTTACTTAATTACAATTTTAGCTCTGTGAAAGTCCTGGGCTGGCCTTTGTTGAGATGTTGTTGTCACAATGATGTAAACAGGGCTGCAGTCATATTGGTAGTTGTGGCATGTTGTGAAAGCTTTATGCCTTTAGCAATGTCGATCTCAGGACCCCGGGTGCCCATTCCTATATCTCAACAGATCAGGGGAGCAGACAAATAGCACCTCTGTTTTCATGAGAGAAAGTGGCTCTGGAGAGTTAGCTCTGGGATCTGTTTCTGCCATTCTGCATACTCCACGTGGTGAAGAAGTTGGAATCTGGGAGGCTGGAGGACCACACTTTGTTTTTTTCCGTCTCTGCACCAATTTAAAACTGCCAGCAAACTGTGAAAACCCTGACCATGACCTGTCCTTCTGCTACCACTTTGGTGTAGTATCTTCCCCTCTGTCCCTCAATATCAACACTCCTGCCTGCTGAAGGAGACCCAGTCTCTCCAGGCTTCTCCCCTCTTCATAGCCCCAGGAGAGAAAAACCAAATAGTACAGGCTTATCTCCTCTCTGGAGCCCCTGCAGACAAAACCCAGACAGCCTCTCAGGAGCCCCATGAGAAAAACAAACAAAAAGTCACTCTGGGCTTCCCTCCTCTCTGGATGCCTAACAGAGAAAATCCTATAGTCCAGGCTTTGCTCCAGAGCCAAATGCCAGTGTTTCTTATCTTCTGCCCCCTTTCTCAACCCTTCCTTTATTCCTTTAGTCCTTGGTGTGTGGATTTTTCAGGCAAGCCTGTGAGCCCAGCTGTATTGCTTCACTCTGTTATAGCTGTTAAATTTGTTGAAATTTCAAGGAGAGAGATCAAGGTTATCTCTCATGCCACCATTTCTCCTACATCATTCCCAAACCAAATATTTTTTTTCAACTTAAAAAAATATGTGCATATCAAAAATAGTTTAGTTCACACAAGCATAGTTCCAGCCATTTAGAAGTTATACAAAATTTGGAAAAATAGTTCATGTCTTATAACACTCAGTTCATGAATAGTATATAACTTATTGATTTAGTTATTGTTAGTTACATGGGTTTTTTACTGAGGACGGCTCCCCACAGGGAAAGGGCAGTATTTGGCAATTTGATTGTTGTTGCCATATTTGTGGTCTTTACAATCTTTTTCTTTTTCTAAAGTGTATTTGTATATGAGATTCACCTGTGAAAGTTCTTAAAACTTTGAATGGTCTGCTGCTATGCAGAACCGCTAGTTCAAAACTTGCAGTATTGCAGTATCCTGAAAATTTGTTTGATAGATGAAAGATAGATAAAAGATAAATAGATGATAGATAGATAGATAAATAATAGATAGATATATAGATATAGATAGATAGATAGATAGATAGATAATAGACTGATAGATAGACATATCCTAAAGTTTTCTGGTTGATTTGAAAAATAAAAGGGTTTGAGACCTACTCTGTTAGAGTCCTGGGTAAGGTGAAAAAAAGGAAAGCAAGAATTTTCAAAACACCCAAAGAGCTTTGTGAAACTATGCATGTAAAGTCTCTTTGCTCTATCAAAAGATGAAAATGGCACTTCAAAAGAGATTGTCTAAGAAACAATAATAAGAATTCAAACTAGAGATTATAAGAAAATAAATCAAGACAATGAAAATAGAAAAGAAATATAAATTCAAGATTATTATCCATAATGTTATTAACCATAGAGATTAACATTTTATTATCTAAACGATTCCATTATAAGACCTTAATTTCAAAGATAATAGTGTCTAACTACATAGAATGTTTGAAAATATACATTTACCCTGGAAGTTCCTTTGTCTGTGAATGTAGATATTTTAAATGGCATTAAAAATCATAAATTCCTGACCTTTCCCACTTTGAAATGTTTACTTAAAAAAATATTTACCATGTGAATTTCTAGTATAACACAGTAACAACACAAATCTTTATTATTTTGTACATTCATAATACCATACATATTTCAATGTTTTTGGAAAGTTTACAAACTTTTTAAAAATTATTCTTTTAATAGATTCATATATTCACTCCCATGAAGACAGCAGATGCTTTTCCTGCTAACAATTATCAGTCTTCTTACTTAGAGATGATAATAGGAGTAGTATAATTAATTTGATTATATTTAATGATATTGGAACTCTTCCTCCCTTGATTTCACTAAGATTTTCATTCATCTCTCCCACCTCATCTCAAATAAAAATGTTTTTTTTACACTGGTGTTGATTCTATCAGTTATTGGAAGCGTAGTTATGATCTGCTAAGTGAACAAAATTCCCCTTGAAAAAACTACTTCAGAATTTTGTGCCATGTGTTATGGACATTTTATGTGATATTTTCAAATCAAGCAGTTTTAACTAAATATAAAAATCTGATTTAAACAGACATATATCAACAAATACATGGAAGTATGGTATTTGCTTTCTTATTGTTCTATCACACTGGAAAATATAATTAAATGGATGGTAGGAAGAATATATAATTTCTCATTAAGTGAGCAATTCACTTACCTTCAGAAACAAAGGAATAACCAGGTGAAAATATATCTTGATAGAAGGAAAATTGTAGCAGTTCTTTAGATAAGCATTAAGTGCATATAAATGTGTCATAATGATATTAACTCTGACATTCTACCAACATTTCTTGTTCTTCTCTGGTCAGTCAAGCTCTCCCTAAGAACCTGATTTTGTCCTGTTGGGGGAGAAAGATAAATTGTGTGATGTGAGATGTTATTCTTTCCTCTGATTCTTACAGACTCACACAGTTTGGCAGCTGCAGAGATACACAGTGTGGTCCCTGGGTTGTTCTACTTTCTCAATGGGACTGGTTGGCTTCACACAGAGTGGGTTATTGGAACACTAACTTTTCCAAATTATAACACTCAAATATTAGCTTCGGGGAGGACTGAACTGAGAAATCATGGTTCTCTCTAGATAAATATTTCAAGCCTGATCTGTTGTAGTTCATTCTATGGAAAAATGAATTTAATTTTTTTTATTTCTTTGTCAAACTTTCCTTATTTCTTGGTATAACATTGTAGGTACTTATTTCTCAACTTACTATATTTGAAATTCATGGCTTATCAATAGAAACACATTAACTTTCACAGAGGTTGTCTGGTGAATTCTAGTACAAGGGTGAAAACATTTACTTACACTGTACTCCCAGCTGATAAACTACAGTTGCTAACAGTTTGTGCATTAAATCTTTTTAAATTAAATTGATTGGGGTGACATTGTTTCATAGGATCATATAGGTTGCAAGAGTACATTTCTATGATACATGATCTGTATATTGTATTGTGTGGCCACCACCCAAATATTATGCTAAGTGAAATGTCAGTCAGAAAAAGCTAAGTAAGAACTGTATAATTTTACTCATATGTGGGATATAAAACTTGATTATGCCTTACTTAAGCTTTGTCCTTCCTGGTTAGAAATGGGAATTCTTAACATTAGAGGCTACAATTTACATGCATCAGTCAACACAAATGTTGAACAAAGTGCTTGTTTAGGTAATAAGATAAGAAGGTGCCCTCTACACATTGCAGCTCTAACTGCCTCAGAGGTAACATTTCCCAAGATTCCCAGCAGCTGCTTGTTCAGGCAGCTCTGTGGTTTGTGCTGCATATTAATTTCTGTTCAACACGGGAATTCAATTTGTACTGTACATTTCATTTCTTCACAGATTTAGATTTATTTCATGTTCTCTGCTTTTAATTAACTCTCTGGCACAGCTGCTGGACAGGATAGAAAAACTCATTGCTCTCCCTGTGTTATGAGTACACCACCAATCATTTGCCACTTAGATGGTGGTGCAGGAGCTATCAGTTTCTATGGCAACCAGAGCCGTGGTGATTGATTCCTTGCCAGTATGGCATCACCACAGGGAGTGCAGCTTGTGCTTTTTCTATGTTCACAATATCCATCTAATTAAAACAGGATTATGGAATCATCCCAGTATATGTTCCACAACTACACTGCAATCCATTTATATAACTGTCAACACTATTAAATACAGTGGTCAGAATATTTATGAAGAAATACTTAATTTAGTCTTTGGTTTGCGCATTGGGAAGTGAGTGCCCAACCACCTGGTTTTGTCTATTATAATCTCTTAAATGGTAGCTTTCAAATGGGCACAGTCATTTTGTAGTTGAAAATCCTATGAAGCTAAGCCACATGCTTACGTTTTGATTTGTGCAGTGCTAGCTAGCTCTACAATGCTCTACTAAGCCTAACGTGAAAATTGGTTAATTACTTTAGTGTACATGAATTATTTATTCATCAAAAGCTCTTAATTCATGTGATTGATTTTTCCTTCAGAGGCCTCCCTTGAGAGCAGAGTATCGCTGTGCTGTCATCATTTCTTTCTCACAAAGCGTTTCTCGTGTCCTCTAACAGTTGCTTGGGATTTGGGGAAAGCCTTACCTGTGAGGTGAGATGAAAGTATTCAGCAGTATTAGGTTGTGCACAGAAGCTCCCGATGAAAAAGGCAGCTCAGTTCAGGGATTTCATGAAGGGCTGAAAGGGAAGGCAAACACTTTAGAGAACTGTGAGATGTATATGCAAAGGAAAGAGGAAGCACAGAGGGTGACAGATGTATTAACAGTGTTGTTTTAGATATCAGAGATTCTGCTGGATAAGGCTAACAAAATACTCCATTAACATGAAAAATGGCAGTCTGCACTACCTAACAGTTTCATGTCCCTCTGTGTTTCATTTTCTGATGTTTTTGTATGTTATTGAAACTACCAGTATGCTATGTCATATGTGTACTTGCTGTCAAAACTTATTTATTTTACAGATTTTCCCCCTTGCCTTTACATATGTTATATAAAGAAATTTCACATTCAGATGATACTGTCAGATATAGTTTGGGTTAAATTTTAATTATTAGTACTGTACTTTTCAGAAGTTCTGTGATATTTTAAAATTTTCATTAATTGACAGTAAAATTATTCTCAAAGTAGTAAATTCATAAAATGACAAAAAATACATAAAACATTTTTAATAGAGAAATGAAATGGATTGTAAAATCAGCATAGCCATCCACAGAGTATAATGATTGGCTGAGATAAAATTGATGAAGTAGAAGTGCTCCACTGAAGTAACTTTTAAATATGTATTTTGTCTGGTTGTGATACTACCAAGTGTATTCAATTCTACAATGGGTCTGTTTTGCAGTCCTTTCTTTGTCTTGGGCTCAAAGTTTATATTGCATGTGTCTATCTACAATAGACAATAATAGTATGTTCTCCCCTATTTCTATATGTGTTATTCATTGCTAATACATTAGAATGAAGCTGATGGGCATCCACTTTAACCATAATGGTAACAGCATTGTTCACACTACTATAATGTCTACTGTTTTTTCAGGTGTTTATGCTACTACCAGCTTTTCTTTTGAGCCAAAAGAAAAAATTATTAACACATAAATCAAAAATATATTTCTGAAGGTTTCTTTTTGAAGGGAAAAGTATATATTATAAATGCAAAACATAGAATAATTATGGTTTATTTTCAAGTAATGTGACAAATAACTTTATGTTTAGCTGTGTAATTATTTTTTCACCCCAAAGAATATAAAATTATGCTTTTCTGTTTTTTTCAGTTAAAATAGTATAGTATGCTTTGTATATTATGAGTACTAAATTGAGTATGTGAAAAATTTGTATTGCTTAATTTGTATGTAAATGCTAAATATTCTCACAGAATACTTGACTAATAAAAGTACAATTATACAAGCTAGAACTAGTAAGACTTTAGACATATTATTTGTCTGTCTCTATAAAAACCCCCTCTTCGAAAATTATATATTACAGCTTTAAAGTAATCAATATCTTCATTCTTCATAGGTAGGAATTGATATTTTCCTGAGTAGTCGCAAAGTTTATTGAAAGAACAGTTGGACATGTTTTGTGAAATTTAAGAGAAATTGTGTAGAGATAATGAAAACATATATTGGAGTTTAGACTACCCTTAAAATAGAAAATACTCTCTTTCTGAAAAATATAAGTATGACTTAGAAATATTTATACATTTTTATGGGTAATGTCACGTATGATTGCATCCATAATTTCCAAAAATGAAAATATGTACTACTTTGAAGGAAAGTCTGTTCTGAAAGTTTATTTTTTAGAGCTCCTTACAGCAAAACTGAAGTAACTAAAACATTGAGGCAAGAACTTGGTTATGCTGCATTCCAGATGGCTAGAAACATTTCTTTTTTAGAATCTTTTCTTTTCTTTTATTCATTGTAGAGAGGAGACACAGAGTGAGAGAGAGAGAGAGAGAGAGAGAGAGAGAGAGAGAGAGAGAGAGAGAGAGAGAAAGGGGGGAGGAGCTAGAAGCATCAACTCCCATATGTGCCTTGACCAGACCAGTGCAGGGTTTTGAACTGGCGACCTCAGTGTTCCCAGGTCGATGCTTTATCCACTGTGCCACCACAGGTCAGGCCTAGAAATATTTTTGATAGGGCAGGTACCATGTCAATCCAATGGCATTTTTTCAGTATGTTTTAGGTTGATGAAACTCAGGGAGCTGTTGCCCAAGTATTCACATACAGAGAACAGGTGGCCAATCCAGGATGAATACCTATGAGTGCACAAACTTCATTCAAGCTTTGATGGTTAGGATAAAAGCAAGAGAGATAGTCTTTATTCTTTCAAGTGTAGCAACTGAGTAAAAAGGAACAAAACATTCTTTATTATTGAATTGAATTTCTCAACTGCAAACTTCACTCCAAATACTGTTCAGTTGAATTGGACCAAAGGAAATGTTTCTAAACTAAACCTTTTCCTTTTCTCTCTGGTCTCCTTTCTTTATTTCTACTATGTTGGCATTAAGGTGATGAACACAGATATATGAGCCCAAGAATAGCCAGTGTTACCTCTTAAGAATCTGGAAAGGATAGAATGAAACATGTACAAATTTAAACTTGAGTTAATGAGTTAGCAGCTACACAGTAAATATGTAGATGGATAAACATTAAATATAACATTAAAAACAGAAACAGAGAAGAAAAAGAGAAAGGGGAACATAAGTGCATGATGCAAAATGTATTTTATTTATGGCATTTTTAAGAATGTTAGACTGCCTCTGATACAGAAAACCAGGAAAGGATGTGTTCATAGGCTGGGTATATCAACCATAACCAAACACATAATTGATACTGTTTATTGCCTACTTATTGTAGTAAGCACTGTGCAAAAACAGTTTTATGAAATTATTGCATTTAATTATTACAACATCCCTGTGTGGTAGGTAATCTTTCTCTGTTTCGCAGGTGAAAAAATGGACTTAGGGTTATAAATTAATGTGTGCATGGTCGCATAGATAGTTCATGGCAAAGTAGAAATTCAATCTCAGAAGCTCTAAGTGCAGAATTTTGTTATTATTTATTGCATAGCAATGAATGCCTTGATGTGGCATAAAATATGACCTGGGGCATTATAAAATAAGGCTTTGGGAGAGATTAAGAACAATCAACATGGTTCCAGGAAACTGCCATCTGAGAAAATTGGAATGTTTCTAGCGTATTCCCAAAACTTGCTAACTTATGTGTACCTTGATTATAACTCATTCTTTTCAGTGTTGTCCCAGACTGCAGGATCACAGGTGGACGGTTGTGGTCTTTTGGGTAGAATGCTGTTACTGAGATAAAATAGTCAAGGTCCAGAGGTGAAAACAGCATTGCCTCAGGAAATAATAAATAGTGTCATAGATATGCACTAACTCTTCTTTCTAATTACCTCAGTTTGATCTGAATATATTTGTTACACTCATGGCTTTGCAGAATTCAACTAACAGTTACTTAAATTTACATACTAGATATATTTGGGGATGGTCAGAAATCCTCTATTTTAATTATATAGAAACATATCACTTTTAAATTAATGCTAAGAAGAGGAAAAATTATGCATAGTATATCTACATTTTTAATAACATAGCAATTCAGGTACTGTTTGGGAATCCTCTGGCTTTTGGAGATCTGTTTACACTTCATGTGAATTTGTATTAAAAAATCTAGTAAATTCTGTAAATTATAGAAAATCACTTTAAATTTTCTCTAAGTTTTCTTGTGTCAGAGATCCATATTTGCTGCCTCTAGCCTTCCACAAATCAATCTGGATATAAATTCCAACTCTATAACCAACTCCCTCAAGTAAATTAATTAGATAATTTTACTGAAAGTTTTTAAACCCCACACAAAATAACTCTGAATATGATTGCATCATATAGCTTATACTTTTTTCCATCTTACTAAGTTAATTCTCATTTTCCTAATTCTCCTCCCTGAACTGCTATAGAAACAAGGTATTTCTTACTGTCATATATGTAAAACAGTTGGGTCCCACTTTCTACCTCACATTTCGACTGGTATTTCCCTCCTACAACACTTGTCGAACCTCTACTCCTTTTCCTAAAAGAAGTTTGAATGAATAAAATAATTTCCATGAGAATGCTATTTTCTCTCTCCTTTATATCTTTATATATTTTTCATCTATTTCATTAAAAGTGTCTCAGGGCATCCTCTTGAATTTCAGTTGGAATATAAATGTGTGAGATTGTTGTTTGTATTATTTTTATTATTATTAACTTAAATAAATACTTCAAGTTGTGAATTTATGTCTAAAGTAAACCATGTTATGAGAAGTCTTTCAATTACTTGACTTTTCTCTCCTCAGTTTTAGGCCTCTGCCTTGCTTGAATAAAACAATTTAGAAAAACAAATGATAATATTCCAAAAGCTTGATTTTAAATAAGAAATGTTAGGCCTCCCATGTTTATGTTGAATATCATTGTTAATGCAAGCATGCAAATACTGGTAGAGAGTGAAGGGATTCACTTCCTGGGCCACATTTAGAACTCTATTAAAGTTAATAAATACATCCAAACACTCAAAAATAGTGTTATTAAGTTAGATCTGTTTTGAATTTATTCTACTTTAGAAGAAAGTGAAGTTCATTTTGTCTTTAATTTACTCTGTTTAGAAACAAACCTAGTAATAAGGTGGATTTAGTAAATAATGCGATTTTCATGAAGTGTCACTTGATCTTGAATGATCAACAACAAAAAAATACTGTTTTTAATTCTGTATTCCTAGCCACAGCTTTTTTTTTGCAACTTTTTAGCTTATTATGCTAATTCAGGGTTATTCTTTTAAATTATCAAGTAATATATTTTCCTTGTAAAAAATTTCAATTAGACTTAAGTCACTGAGGAAAATGAACACATTTCTCATTACTCACTTTTCAATATTTTCCCCACAAGTAACAGTTATTAAAAGTTTAATGCAGATTTTTCTAGTTAATTTTTCTCTACATACATAAATAAAAAGTATGGTACAATATATAATTTACACTTTTGAATTTACTATTTAATAATATGCTTTGGATATTATTGTATATGCCATAAATTTTTGGTTTCATGTACCATAATTAATCTTCTATATTAAAAGATGTATAATGTGTCAATGATTTATCAGTATACCTACTGTCAAGAATTACACTGTAAATGTTGCTTTGTGTACATCTGCAAACATTTCTTTACAACACAATGCTGAGAACAAGTTTGCTATGTTAAAAGTAATGCACATTTTAAAATTTAAATTTAATGCAATGGTACCACTGCATTGTGTTTAAAAAAGAAAGGGTAAGATTTATGAACTTGAGATCTTATTTACCAACTTAAAGATGTTTTTGTTGCCTCAGGCTTCAATATGGCTGGACATGCCACAACATATTCTGATTTTATCTCTATTTATAATTTTGACACTTTATTATTGACTTCTTTTACACTGATATTTTTTAAATTTTACATTGAAATAGTATTTATATTGGTTATTAAAATTTTTGTCAATATGTTTCTTAGTTTTGTTATTTTTGAACTTGATAAAGTTATATCATACTATATAATCTTCTGGACCTAACTTTATTTTTCTCAATATTATGTTAATACTAATAATATTATTCCATTCACTACTATAGTATTTTATTATGAAGGTGAATATAACACAAATTATTTATTTTTAATAGCTGACATTACGTTTTCCTGAATGAACATGGCTCCTATTAACATTCTTGGGCAAACCTTGTAATTATTCATATATAAATATCATAAGTAAAGAATTGCTGTATATACTCAAGTAAAGAATCTGTAGGGTGTATGAAAAGCTAAAATTACCAAGATAATAAAAATTATTTTCTAATGTGATTACATCATAATGAACATAAAAGCTTAATTTTAATGTAGTTATATGTATTATTTTATGGTTGGTACATTTTTTTTATCTAAGAGAGTCCCTCTCTAGCTGTGGCAATCACATTTTCCAAAGATAAACACAATGAGAGGTCCCATCTCAAATAATCTTCTGTAAAGTAATCTCAATTTACTCTTACCAAGAGGTGAAATATAATTCTTTTTCACTTTAATCTTGTCTGGTTTAAGTGACATTCTGAGCAGTATTAATATTCTGGGACTTCTGTGGTTAGGACACAGAATGAGTCTCTTGAATGTGTTCACTTGGGATATTTATTTTTGGATCCCACCACCAGGATCTGAGAAGCTCTACCCATAAGGCTGTCTACTCTGGATATCTTTTACTGAGTTCTCCTCCAAAGTCAGAACTGGTTGCTGTTTTAAACCATTAAATTTTAAAATACTTTCCTATGTGTCGATGAACAACTGGATTATTACTCTAAGTACAAAAAATAATTTGCTTTATCTTCCTCTAATTATTGACTTTTAAAAATAATTAATAGCCTGACCTGTGGTGGCGCAGTGGATAAAGCGTCGACCTGGGAACACTGAGGTCGCCAGTTCAAAACCCTGCACTGGTTCGATCAAGGCACATATGGGAGTTGGTGCTTCCAGCATCTTCCCCCCTTTCTCTGTCTATCTCTTTCTCTCTCTCACTCTGTGTCTCCTCTCTAAAATGAATTTAAAAAAAATTTTTTTTTAAGTATTAATACCCAAATTCTTAAACTAATTGCAGTTGATTTTGTTGTGTGATAAAGTTACAGACATGATTTTATGCCCTTCATAGAGTATAAAACATTTCTATTTTTAAATAGTGGTTGTTTCTAGAATCTTTTAACTTTATTTGAGTTCTGAGGTTCATTAACTTTTAGGTTTGTAAAAAAATTTACCCATGGCTAATTCCAAAAAATGTACTTTGTTGTACATGAAGCATCTAAGATTAATCATTATGAATTAAATAAATAAATTATTAAAGTGGCAAAGAATAATGGTTAAATACAATCTCATAAGTTCAAATAAAGTAAATTCAAACATCATGCTCACAAATTCACTGAAATCTTTCTTTTTCTTAAGTGAGAAATGGGAAGGCAGAGAGACAGACTCCTTCATGTGCCTAACCAGGATCCACCCAGCAAGTCCAAAAGGGGGCGATGCTCTACCCATTTGGGACATTGCTCTGTTGCAACTGGAGCCATTCTAGCAACTGGAGCCATTCTAGCACCTGAGGCAGAGGCCATGGAGCTGTCCTCAGTGCCCAGGCCAACTTTGCTCCACTGGAGCCTTGGTTGCAGGAGGGATAAGGAGAAATAGAGAGAAAGGATAGGGGGAAGGGTTGAGAAGCAGATGGGCATTTCTCCTGTGTGTGCTGGCCAGAAATTGAACCCAGGACATCCACACACCAAGTCAACACTCCACCACTGAGCAAGCTGTCCAGAGCCAAACTTTTTCATCTTAAAGAAAACAATTAAACTTCTATTTTACCATTTTTTGTGATAATAAAATAAATATTCATATTAAGTTACTTAGTTTTACAGACTGTCATAAATTAAATTCTTCATGAATGTCATCTTTCTTGGCCTACAAAAAGTAGAAAAAAAGTAAGTAATTTTGTGAGAAAATGTGTTGAATTTTATTCTCTACTCTTTTACCTGATTCTTTTTACAAATACAGCCCCTCATTTTCATAAAATATTTAGAAGTAAAAAAATCTATCTTACTTTATGAGAGCAAATGTGCTTAAAAATGTTTTCTATACACTATATATGATGTTTTAATTGGTTTTCCATTTTTTAAATTATAAAACTAAATACATTCTTCTGAGAAAATGTTTCTTCATAACAAATAGTAATAATTTAAAAAAATTATTATGTGTATTTTGAAACACTATACCCTTTTATTTTTGTATACACAATAGTAAATATTAAACCTTAGCTTTTTAAGTAGTGGTTTGATTTACAATTATGCTTAAACTGTTTACTTATGTAAAGATGTTATTTGAAAACTAATATTTTCCTCAGGAATTCATATTCTGTTATAAAGAGTTTAGCTATAATCAACTGTTTTTTAAGTATTATTCTTTATCTGTTAATGTAAAATTTAAGCTACTATATTTTTATTTCTTTAGAAATATTTTAAGCCTATAGAAAAATTTATCAGAAATTACAGTGAATTTCCAATAACCCCTCCTCTTGCCCCCCCAAAACATAGCTTTCTCTATTATTAATATCTTACATTCATGTAGTACATTTGTTACAATTACTAAGGCAATATTGAGACATTATTATTAACTAAAGTTCAGAGTTTATACTTGGATTCATTTTATTCTGCACAACATGTGTGTTTAGAGAAATAATGACATATATTCACCATTACAGTATCATACTGAATAATTCCACCAGCTTAAAAATCCCATGTGAAAACATTCAACAAAATGGGTATTGAAGGAAAATATGTCAAATAGCTGATGATTATGATAAACCATTAGCTAACATCATATTAAATGACATAAAACTGATGACTTCTACCTTAAAATCAGGAACAAGACAAGGTTGTCCAATCTCTGCACTCTTATTCAACACAGTGCTGAAAGTTCTAGCCCGAGCAATGAAACAAGAAAAAGAAATAAAAGGCATTTATATTGGGAAAGAAGAATTAAAGGTTTCACTTTTTGCAGATGATTTGATCCTATACATTGAAAACCCCAAAGACTCCACAAAAAGACTACTAGAGACAATAAACCAATGCAGTAAGGTCACAGAATACAAAATTAATATACAAAAGTCCATTGTCTTTCTATATGCCAACAATGAAACATCAAAAAACAAACTAAAAAAAAAAAATAATCCCCTTCATGGTTGCAACAAAAAAATAAAATACCTAGGAATAAACATAACAAAGAATGTAAAGGACCTATATAATGAAAACTACAAAGCATTGTTAAGGGAAATCATAAAAGATACAATGAAATGAAAAAATATTCCTTGTTCATGGATAGGAAGAATAAATACAGTATAGTCAAAATGACTAAATTACCCAAAGCGCTATACAAATTTAATGCAATTCCCATCAAAATTCCAATATCATTTTTAAAGAAATAGAATAAAAAATTATCAGGTTTATATTGAACTATAAAAAACCCAAATACCCAAAGCAATCCTAAGAAAAAAAAAGAACAAAGCTGGGGGCATTACAATACCAGACTTCAAATTATATAATAAAGCCATAAAAAACAAAACAGCATGGTATTGGCAGAAAAATAGACACTCAGACCAATGGAACAGAATACAAAGCCCAGGAATAAAACCACATATATGGTCAAATAATTTTTGGTGAAGAGGCCAACAACACACAATAGAGAAAAGAAAGCCTCTTCAACAAATGGTGCTGGGAAAACTGGAAAGGCACATGGAAAAGAATGCAACTCGACTACAGTTTATCCCCTTGTACTAAAATTAATTCAAAATGGATCAAAGACCTAAATATAAGACCTGAAACAATAAATTACATAGAAGAAAAGATAGGTACTAAACTCATGGACCTTGATTATAAAGAGCACTTTATGAATTTGACTCCAAAGGCAAGGGAAATGAAGGCAAAGATAAATGAATGGGACCACATAAGACTAAGAAGCACAGCAAGAGAAACTGATAACAAAACAAACAGACAGCCAACTAAAAGGGAGATGATATTTTCAAACAACAGCTCAGATAAGAGCCTAATATCCAAAATATACAAAGAACTCATTAAACTCAACAACAAACAAACAAATAACCCAATAAAAAAAATGGGATGAGGACATGAACAGACACTTCTCCCAGGAAGAAATACAAATGGCTAACAGATATATGAAAAGATGGTCATTTTCATTAGCTATTAGAGAAAAGCAAATCAAAACTACAATGAGATATCACCTCATGCCTGTTAGATTAGCTATTATCAATAAGACAGGTAATAACAAGTGTGGAGAGGCTGTGGAGAAAAGGAACTCTCATCCACTGTTGGTGGGAATGAAAAGTAGTACAACCATTATGGAAGAAAGTATGGTGGTTCCTCAAAAAATTAAAAATAGAGCTACCATATAACCCAGCAATCCTTTTATTGGGTATATACCCCCAAACTCAAAAACATTGGTAGGTAAAGACACATGCAGCCCCATGTTCATTGCAGCATTGTTCACGGTGGCCAAGACATGGAAACAACAAAAAAGCTCTTCAACAGATGACTGGATAAAAAGGATGTGGTGCCTGACTAGGCAGTGGCACAGTAGATAGAACATCAGACTGGAATGCGGAGGACCCAGGCTCGAGACCCCAAGGTCGCCAGCTTGAGCGTGGGCTCATCTGGCTTGAGCAAAAAGCTCACCAGCTTGGACCCAAGGTAGCTGCCTTGAGCAATGGGTTACTCGGTCTACTGAAAGCCTGCGGTCAAGGCACATATGAGAAAGAAATCAATGAACAACTAAGGTGTCGCAACAAAAATCTGATGATTGATGCTTCTCATCTCTCTCCATTTCTGTCTGTCTGTCATGTCTTTTTCTCTCTTTGACTCTCTCTCTGTCCCTGTAAAAAAAAAAAAGAAGAAGAAGAAGAAGAAGATGTGGTACATATATACTATGGAATACTATTCAATCATAATTAATGATGACTTTGGATCATTTACTACAACATGGTTGGACCTTGATAACATATATACTGAGTGAAATAAGTAAATCAGAAAACACTAAGAACTATAAGATTCCATACATAGGTGGGACATAAAAATGAAACTCAGGCCTGACCTGTGGTGGCGCAGTGGATAAAGCGTCGACCTGGGAACACTGAGGTCGCCAGTTCAAAACCCTGCACTGGTCTGGTCAAGGCACATGTGGGAGTTGATGCTTCCAGCTCCTCCCCCCTTTCTCTCTCTCTCTCTCTCTCTCTCTCTCTCTCTCTTTCACACACACACACACACACACACACACACACACACACACACACACACTCTGTGTCTCCTCTCTAAAATGAATAAATAAAAAGAAATTAAAATTTAAAAAATGAAACTCAGGGACATGGACAAGAGTGTGGTGGTTATGGGGGGGGAGAAAAAGAGGGGGTGGGGGAGGGGAGAGGCACAAAGAAAACCATATAGAAGGAGACGAAAGACAATTTGACTTTGGGTGATGGGTATGCAACATAAGCAAATGTCAAAATAACTTGGAGGTGTTTTTTCTGAACCTATGTACCCTGATTGATCAATGTCACCCCATTAAAATTAATAATAAATAAAAAGAAATCCCATGTGGTCCACCCATTTATTTCTTCTTACACACTAACTACAATAAGACGCTACTGTTTTTATTGTCTCCATGGTTTTGTCTTTTCCATAATATATAGTTGGAATCATACAGTTTATAATCTTTTAATCACGGCTTTTTAGAATTAGTAATATGCACTTAAAGTTTGTGAATGTTTTCTATAGTTGGGTACACTTTTTTAAAGTAACTGAATAATATTGGATTGTGTGAATTTACCATAATTTGTCTCTCCATTCACCTATAGAAAGGTACCTTGGTTGCTTCCAAGATATTGGCAGTTTTAAAGAAAGATTTTATAAACCCTCATGTGCAGATTTTGTGTAAAAATATATTTTAAACTAATTTGAATAAATACCAAGAAGTATAATTTTTGAATCATATGGTAAGAGTATGTTTAGCTTTGTGAGAAATTGCTAAACTGAGGATTCCAAGATGGCAACAGAGTAAGCAAATGTTCTGTTACCGGAATGCTGGTACAGTAATGCCCATTGCACTTAGCCAATCAAACACGAACTGGGGACTGAATAATACGAGTGTCTTTAATCCAAAAAGCGATCAGCCTGAGAAGACAGAGGACATAGAGCCACAACACTGTCTTTCTAGTCTCAGATCTCTCTGGGGTTTTATAGGGTGACGGGGTTTGTTAGTAGTAGATATGCAGTTAGTCATATAGCAGTGTGTGGGAGTCTGGTTTGCTGAAATGTCTCTCTGGAATGTCTTTGTGACAGTGGCACAGGTCTATCTGGCATCCTTGATGTTGTTCTAGGACATCTGGGGTCTGGTGCCTCTGGGAACTTACTGTAAGATAACTCCCTGTGTTCCTTAGACAACAAAATGAAGATTAAGGTTTGTGAACTGAGCTTCTAGTGATTTACCATGCCTTAACCACTTATAATAAATTCTGTGACTGAGCTCTTATAAGAAATTATTGGTCCTGGCTGATTGGCTTAACAGTAGAGCATCAGCCTAGTGTATGGACGTCCCAGGTTTGATTCCCAGTTAGAGCACACAGGAGAAGTGACCATCTGCTTCTCCAGCTCTCCCCTCTTCTCTCTCTCTTTCCTCTCCTCCCACAACCATGGCCTCCAATGTTTTGAGCAAAGTTGGCCGCTGGCTTTGAGGATGGCTCCTTGGTCTTAGCCTCAGGTGCTAAAATAGCTTGGTTACTGAGAAACAGAGCTGTGGCCCAGCTGAGCAGAGCATCACTTGATAGGCACTTGCCAAGTGGGTCCAGTTGGAGGGCATGTGGAAATCTGTCTCTGCCTCCCTGCCTTTCACTAAATAAATAAATAAATAAATAAATAAATAAATAAATAAATAAATAGAAATTATTAAAAATTGGTTTAATGGTGGGCGCATCGGGCACGGCCTGGGCCCCGGCTTCTGAAGGGCTCTGCAAAACTCTAATTTTACTCTTTCCTAATGACCTCAAGTTTTGATTTCACATGTGCAATTTTAACATTAATAGTACATAATCACTTGAGAAATGCAAATTAAAACCACAATGAGATATCACCTCTCACTTGCCAAAATGACTTTAACAATCAGCAAACAAGTGCTGGCAAGGGTGTGGAGAAAAGCTAACCCTCCTGTACTGCTGGTGGGAATGCAGACTTACTCAGATACAGTGGAAAACAGTATATTTCCTCAAAAAACTAAAAATGGAAATTTTATGACCCAGCTTTTTCAATTGTAGGAACATATCCTAAGAATCACGAAACACTAATTCAAAAGAAGATATACTCATCCATGTTTATTGCAGCATTGTTTACAATAGCCAAGATGTGGAAACAGTCCAAGTGTCCAAAACTGGACGAGTGGATAAAAAAGCTGTGGTACATTTATACAGTGGAATAATACATGGCCATAAAAATCATATGTCATTAGGGAATTGCAAATTAAAACAGCACCACTGCATTGCCAGGCAAAGTACACTGATTCTTTCCTCGGTTTTTTTCAGTCTTTTAGTGTGCTCATCAAATTTTGTTACAATGTTTGAGATTTCTGTCATTTTCTTTAGATACATTGTTAGTTACATCTCTTTGCTTACTTTACCCATATGTTCTTTTGTGTTATCTACTTTTTCTTTTTGAACCCTTTGTGTATTAATCATAGTTGTTTTAAATTCCTAATCTTATAATTCTAAAACATTCAGTTCACCAAAATCTCATATTGATTTTTAACTTCTTTCTTTAGATAGTATTTATTGTCGTTTCATATACCTTGTAATTTTTGTAGAAAGCCAGGCATGATACATTAGTTAAAGGGAAGTGCAACATAGACATCTTTAATGTGAGGTTTTGTATTTATCTGGCTAGGTGTTAGGCTGTGTTCAATGCTGTTGTAGCTGTGGTATCTGAGGTTAATATTTCCTCTAGTGTCCATGTATTTTATCCTCATTGTCTTTGAATATCCCTAAAGATTTCTTAAATGTTGTCTAAGATGTCTAGATTTTTTAGTTGTATTCTCTTCTTTTTACATGTCACCTATATACAGGTGATGGCAAAGTGTGGTAGTGGGGAGAGAAATGTTCTGTAGTTGCATGATTGGATATCATTCTTTAATGATTTTTTGTTCTTGGTCTGTAATTTTTTAAAATTTTATTTAGAAAATTAAATTTAACAGGGTTTCATTAATCAGTAAGAGTCCATAAATTTCAGGTAAACATTTCTATAGCATTTGAACTATTGATTATATTGTATACTCATCATTCAAAGTAAAATCATTTTTCATCACCATGTATTTGTCCCTCTTTATATCCTTCTCCCCACTCCCTCCCCATCTACCTCCTCTATGTCCCCCTTCCCCTGGTAACCACTTTACTTTTATTTATGTCCCTAAGTCTTAGTTTTATATACCACCTATGTGTGAAATGATTTAGTTCTTAGCTTTTCCTGATTTACTTATTTTATTCAGTATAATATTCTCAGGGTCCATTCATTTTGTTGTAAATGTCACTATGTCATCATTTCTTATGCCTGAGTAGTCTTTCATTGTATATACATACCACATCTTCTTTATCTGATCTTCTTTCAAGAGACACTTCGATTGTTTCCATGTCCTGGCCACTGTGAATAATGTTACGATGAACATGGGGGTGCATGTGTCTCTATGTACCAATGTTTTTGAGTTTTTTGGGTTGTAGAGAGATTTCTGGGTCATATAGTAATTGTATTCTTAATTTGTTGAGAAACCGCTATACTTTTTGCTATAATAATTGTACTAATTTGCATTCTCACCAGCAGTAAATGAGGGCTTCTTTTTCTTCACAGCCTCTTCAGCACTTGTTATTACCTGTCTTGTAATAGCCAATCTAACAGGTGTGAGATGGTATCACATTGCAGTTTTGATTTGCATTTCTTTAATAGCTAGTGAAGATGAGCATCTTTTCCTGTATCTGGTAGCTTTTTGCATGTCCTCTTGGGAAAAGTGTCTGTTCAGGTTTTCTCCCCATTTTTTAATTGGATTGTTAGCTTATTTGTTGCTGAGCTTTGTGAGTTTCTTGTATATTTTGGATATTAACTCCTTATCAGAACTGTTGTTTGCAAATATCATCTCCCATATGGTTTTCTGCCTATTTGTTTTGTTGTCAGTTTCTTTTTCTGTGGAGAAGCTTTTCAGTTTGATACAGTTTTATTCATTTATTTTTGCCTTTACTTCCCTTGCCTTTGCGGTTAACTTCATAAATTGTTCTGTATGGCCAAGGTCCATGAGTTTAGTATCTATGTTTTCTTCTATGTAATTTATTGTTTCAGATCTTATATGTAGTCTTTATTCATTTTAATTAACTTTTTTACAGAGAGAAACAGTAGTCAAGTTTTATTCTTTTGCATGTGGCTTTTCAATTTTTCTAGAACCATTTATTGAAGAAGCTTTCTTTTCTCTATTGTGCATTTTTTAGTTCTTTGTTGAAGATTACTTGCCCATATCTATATGTGATTAACCTTCTGCATTCTTGATTCTGTTTCAATTGTCTGTATGTTTGTTTTTCTGCCAAGATAATGCTGTTTTGATTATTGTGACTTTATAATATAATTTAAAGTGAGGTAGTGTAATACCTCCTGCTTCATTCTTTTTGCTCAGAATTGTTTTGGCTATTCAGGTTTTTTTATGGTTCCACATAAACCTGGTAATTTTTTGTTATATTTACATTGGGATTTTGATGGGGACTGCATTAATTTGTGTATTGCTTTGGGTAATATGGCCATTTTAACTATGTTGATTCTTCCAATCCATGAACAGAAAATATTTTTCCATTTCATTGTCTCTTTTTCAATATTTTTCAATAATGTTTTGTGGTTTTCAGTATATAGGTCCTTCACCTGTTTTGTTCATTTTATTCCTAAGTATTTTACTATATTTTTTTAGCTGCAGTTGCAAAAGAAATTGTAGTATCTTTTTTAGTTCATTTTTCAAAATTTCATCATTGGTGTATAGGAAAGCAATAAACTTTTGTATATTGATTTTGTATCCTGTCACTCTACTGTATTGGTTTATTATTTCTAATAGCTTTTGGTGGAGTATTTGGGGTTTTCTATATAGAGGATCATGTCATATGCAAAAAAAGTGAAACCTGTACTTCTTCTTTCCCAATATAGATGCCTTTTATCTCTTTCTCTTACCTGATTGCTCTGGCTAATACTTTCAGAACTATGTCTAATAAGAGTGGAGAAAGTGAGCAGCCTTGTCTTGTTTCTGATTTTAGAAGAAAAGCCTTCAGTATTTCACCATTTAGTGTGATATTAGCTGATATTTTTCATATATGGCTTTTATTATATTGAGGGACTTTCCTTTTATTCTGATTTTATTAACTGTTTTAAACATAAACGGATGTTCTATCTTATAGAATGTCTTTTCTGCATCTATTGATAAGATCATATGATTTTTGTTCTTTGTTTTGTTGATGTGGTATATTACATTGATTGATTTTTATAAAGATTATATGCCACCGAATTCAACAACCTAGAGGAAATGGATAAATTCCCTGAACTATACAATTGTTCTAGACTTAGTCAGGAAGAAGTGGAAAACCTAAATAGATTTATAAGCAGAGAGAAAATAGAAACAACTATCAAAAACCTCCCAAACAAACAAAAGCCCAGGACCAGATGGCTTCACTAGCAAACTCTACCAAACATTCAGAGAAGATTTGGTACCTATCCTTTTCAAAACCTTCCAGAAAGTAAAAGAAGAAGCAATACTTCCAAACATATTTTATGATACCTACATAACCCTGATACTAAAATATGGCAAAGACAACACACAGAAGAAGAAAACTAAAGATCAATATCTCTAATGAATATGGATGCCAAAATCCTACACAAAATACTAGCAAATCAAATACAACAACATATTTAAAAAATACATCATGATCAAGTGGGATTCATTCCAGTAACAAAAGGATGGTTCACCATGTGGTCTGAAATTTCAATAAGCACTTCTCAGATTTGTATTATTTTCTTTTCCCCCTTTGTTGAGATAAGAGGTTTAGAGGGTCAAGTAAATTTGGGTATTTCCTTCACTCACATGAAAACTGAAGGATACTGGAATTGTGTATTTTACTTCACAGAGGTTAGTGGACTCGTCAAAGATCCTGTCACTTAGGTTTCACAAGAATACTTTTCCAGCCTGACCAGGTAGTGGCGCAGTGGATAGAGCATCGGACAGGGATGCGGAAGACCCAGGTTCAAGACCCCGAGCTCGCCAGCTTGAGCGTGGGCCCATCTGGCTATAGCAAAAGTTTGTCAGCTTGGACCCAAGGGCGCTGGCTCCAGCAAGGGGTTTCTCAGTCTGCTGAAGGCCCGCGGTCAAGGCATATGTGAGAAAGCAGTCAATGAACAACTAAGGTGTTGCGACGGCAATGACAAACTAATGGTTGATGCTTCTCACCTCCCTCCGTTCCTGTCTTTCCCTATCTATCCCTCTCTCTGACTCTCTCTCTGTCCCTGTAAAAAAAAAAAAAGAATACTTTTTCACCTGACTAGGTGGTGGCGCAGTGAATAGAGAGCTTCAAACTGGGGCGCAGAGGACTCAGGTTAGAAACCCTAAGGTCACTGGCTTGAGCTCGAGCTCATCTAGTTTTAGAAAGGCTCACCAGCTTGAGCCCAAGGTCGCTGGCCTGAGCAAAGGGTCACTCGCTCTGCTGTAGCCCCCTGGTCCAGGCACATATGAGAAAGCAATCAATGAACAACTAAGGTACCTCAATGAAGAATTGATACTTCTCATTTTTCTCCCTTCCTGTCTGTCCCTTTTTTTCTCTCTCTCTCTTTCACACACACACACACACACACACACACACACACACACACACACACACGAATACTTTCCCTTTTGGGTAAGCCTTGTTGAGAAGATTATAATGTGTTGGGAATATTTAAAAATAGCTACTTTTACCTGCTGGGAGTATAAGGGTATTTTTCACTGATCTTCACTGTAAAACTTGTAGAGCTCCTGAAAGTAAATTTCAGAAAAGTGTGAGGTTTCCAATTACATCTTCCCTTCTGGAATTTTAATTCTCAATCTTTTGTACACTGAGCTTCCAACAAATCAGCATTTGCTGATTACACTATCTTAATTCTGTACTAACACTAGCAATGATTTCTACTCTGGTAAATTCTGAGTCTTTGTATTTATTTGCCTATCTGTCTCTCCAGTTTGAGGGGTTAGAAGTTTTCTCTTTAAAGAATCTAAAAACAGTTGTTGAGTTTCAGCTTACTCAGGTTATTTTTTGTTGTGAAGATGGAAGTGAAGCCTTCTAGGCTATTTATATCCTAGACCAGAAACTAGCACACTTCCATAATATTTTTAAAGTTTTTATTTTTAAATATTGTAGATTTCCATGCAGTTGCAATAAATAATGCAGAAATTTCATGTATACTCTTTCCCTGGTTTCCCTCTATAACATATTTAAAAATTATAATACAAATTTACTATTAAGATGTTGATATTGACAGAAGCCATTGATCTTGTTTAGATTTCCTCAGTTTCACTTGCACTGATTTGTATTTGTGTTTGTGCATGTGTTAAGCTCTATGCAATTTCATTGCAAGTATACATTAGTGTGGCCACCATCCCAGTCAAGGTGAAGAAGAGTATTTCCAACACAAGAATTCCTCTTTTTGTCCTTTAATAACCATATCTATTTTCCTCTTCATCATATTTCATTTTAATGCCTGGACACCACTAATTTGTTTTTATTTTTATACAAATTGCACTATTTTCATACATTGAATTTTTATTTTGTATTTAAGTCCAACAGAATTAGAATATTGATAAGCAAATTGTCTTCCCATACTGTGATTTATAAACAGAAAAATAAAATTTTGTTATATATATTTTTTCCTGTGTAATACATGAAGAGAAGGAGCATCTTCTTCTAATTGAAATGCAATCTCACTACTCAAACCTGAGCTATGATTTCCAAGATGAAAGTCAGCTGGTGCCATTTATTGTCATGGAATTCCTTCTCCTTTCAGTGAATATAGAATTCTAGTGGTCAGAGAAGATAGTAGCTAATGTCAAAATGGCCTTTCCTTATGTGGTTAACAACAAAATGCCCTTATTATATGTCTGCCTCATACAGAAGGCCACATTCTCTCTTTAAAAATGAATCAAGGTGAGAATATTTTTGAATGAGTGACTCTGTAGCTGAAGGATTCAGAAATGGAATATGGTGGGAGGCTACAAGACATTGATATTTTCTTTACTAAATTTCCATTTTATTAATATTCACAAATTTAATATCACTATGTAAAATTAGCACTTTTTAATTTTACATAAGATTGTATTATTATGCTCCTGATTTTCCTCATATTTATATATTTATACTTCCTTATATATTATTAAAAATATTTTAATTTATTACCTTAATTGGAGAAACTAAACTAGCTTTATGCCGCATTTTGCAAATAAATAAATAAATAAAAACCTGAGTGATCTCATGTATGGATTTGGTGCTGGTGCTGAATTGATCTGTGTATTGATTATCCATTCCACTTTTAAATAATGCAAAGCTCCAATTAAAATATAAAAATAAATATACAGGCAGGGAAGCTCAGGTTTTTCAAAATATGCAGATCAGATGAATACACTTTATTTAGGACACCTCTGTTTTTACATCTGTATTTTTGAATGTATCCAGTTACATTTTCCAAAAATAGACATAGAAGTTACAGAGAAAAATCTGCTTGTAAAATGTAACTATTCACTAATCTTTTCCTCAGAGAGCTTAGTCTGCTAAATATGATACAACATAGTCTTTTGCATGCATTGATTGAATTCCAGAAGACTCCAAAGACATTGTAATTTAAATACCCAAGGATCCTGAAAGAGGAGATGATTCCATCGATATCTATAGCACAAAGGTTTAGCAAAAGGAAACGTATTTGACATTATAATCATGGAGGATTCAAGTTTGTATGATTATTTTGATCTCAGAAACATATTTATGTCAACTTATCTATTTATTATCTTTCTATATTGCATATATTAGAGAGAGAGAGAGAGAAAATTCCTCATACACCAAAATTTGAGCAAATCTAATAAGCAGAGGACAGTGTCACAGGCAGCTTCTTGTTCACAAGACATTTTATCCTGAAAAAAACAAACAAACAAACGTTATTTCAAAACACAAATATGACACTCTATCATGACATGAACACCAGTGTCCTTGATTTTCATGAACTGAGGAAAATTTTTCAGTATCAAAGTTAAATATGTATAATTGCTCTGGGGGAAAAATTTTAGTAACTAGTGAGGGTACTTTCCTTATATGATACTTCTCAAATGCAAAAATTCTGTTTTAGAAACTCAGATGAATCTACATGGGCCAACTCACAGAGGCATTTAAAATGAAAAATAAAGTTTGTATAAAAGGTAAACATGTGATGAGTCTCATATCCCCTGCACTTATATGGGTGATAGAAATAATTGCTTGCAGGCATATCATTGCACTGGGCACAGTTGGCACACGGGAGTCAGCCAGGTGTTAGACTTGATAGGAAATGTGCCGCTTGATTAGACAGACTGGAATCCAAGTGCAACAACATTTTCTTTTAAATGAGATCAGGGGCAAGAATTTAAAGTTACTATTTAATTTTTCATCTCTGGCCAAAGCATGCCAGTGTTTCTGATGATTTTGTTAATCACATGGGCTTATTCACTGCATGCAGTAGTGAAAGGACAGAGGAATGTTTTTCTCAAACAAGGCAAACACTGTCCGACTCACTTCCATTTCAATCACTTCTGTTGAGAATAATTTTTTATTCTCTTGGTTTAGTTCCTCTCCTAACTGCATAAGCATGTTTTGCTTTGTTTTGTTTTTATTTGAAGCAAAATCTTCTTTGCAGGCATCTTAAGATTTTTATTTGACTGAACTTTTTTTTTTTACCATGATAATTCAGTTTGACTCTGGGCCATATGGATGCTCTAGAAGCTTTATTACTCCCAGAAAGCCAGAGTGCAGATGTGCATACACACACACACACACACACACACACACACACACACACACACACACACATATATATATATATATATATATATATATATATATATATATAACTCCTTATCTCAAAAAAAGGTAAAGAATATTGAAATCTGGTTAATAATAGGCATGCTGAAATGTTTAAGGGTAGTGTTGTAGGTAAGAAAAATTTCTCTATCATTTTTGGGTCTCTGGCCTAGGGCCTATGAGTTACACTGACATAAGAAAGATTGACAGGAGAAAAATATACAAACTTTATTGAATTTTCTCATGTACATGAGGGCCTTTACAGGAGAATAAAGACCCCAAGAAGTGACCAGAGCAGGCAACTTTAATATCTTTTAGAAAAAGAAACAGTAAATATGTGAAGAACTGACAAGATAATGGGATTTGGGCCATGGGCAGTAAGTGGTAGAAAAGTAACAAGATTTATTTATACACTTTCACGGCCCTAGATTCTCCCAGCCTTTTCTGTTGATAAGGATCTCTCTTCCTTCCGGAACAGGGAATGTCCTTCCATGTGGAAGATTTATCTCCTGCTTTCAGGAAAGAAGGGTGACCATCCTGCTTCTGCTGTTTTTTCTTTTTTAACTCATTTAGCTTATGATATTCAATATGACAAGGTGTCATACTTTGAGGTTGTATGTAATGAACCCCATGATTATATTGATGATTGAATATTGCTTTGATATATTCATCAAAACTACAATACAGATTGACAGAGGTCTGTGTAAGGAGATGAATAAATAGACAATTATATCATTAATTAAATATAAAAATTAAGGCAGAACCTAAGTAGTGGGCATATGAATGTTTACTGTACGATTCTTTCAGGGGTAGTGCAAACCCCATGGTGGCAGTAAGACATATTTATTTCTACCTTTCTTGAAGAATATAGGATAGAGCTTTTTTCTTGACAATATATACTTGCCGAACAGATCTTTTTATAAACTGAACATTAATTGGTTTAATCTGTTTTCCACTCGGGTTTTATATACTTTGTACAGTAAAAGGTCAGATGTAAATGGTTTGGTTCAAGTCAGGGACGAGCTAAAATTGCTTCCTAATCCTTTAAAAGTCAATAAGGAGTAGTTATTCTTCACAAAGAGTCAGTAGGTTACGGTTATGCTTCCATGATATTGGTTGTGCACTCTGGGAGACTTCATAATAGCCTTGTTTATTTTTCAATGAAAATGCATCATCTCATGTTATTTTGACATCCTTTTCAAATACATAATTATCTTATTTTCCACAAGGTTAAATTCCATTCAGGTACATTATGATGTTTTCCCAATTTAAATTTGCAAATGAGATAACATAGTAAGACTTATTATGCAGGACCCTAGGTATTTAGGGGTTCACAATTAGATCAATGTGTAGGAAGACCATGAGCTGGTGCAAAGATGAACTCTATCATAATCACCATTTTTAGTCTGTGGGGTAACAGTTTTCATTTCATTTATAAGCCTCATATTTTAAATTGACATTTATGCTGGGAAAACTGTGAAATTATTTGACTGTGACCAGACTTATTTATAAATTCAATGTGAAGACTGACACATTTCATATGATGTTTGTATTTTGAATATATTGGAAACATTACAATTAAAATATCTGTTCTTAAAGAGAGAAAGGAAATGATACTAATGTAGTTGAGATATAATGTTTGAATGCACACATATTTAAAAATTTATAAAAAAGAAAGAAGCAATATAAACTACTTATTTCAGTGCCTGAAAATATGCAGGAAGCAAAAATAAGACCTGCTAAGGCTGGCATATGAAAAGGACTTCATGAAATGTTAACTTAACACATTGAAATCAAATTATAATTAGTGCTGGGTGAGCCATGAATGTTCCTAAAAAACACCTAGAAGTTAATATGGTTTCTCCCTATGCCTCTCCAGTTCCCTCACTATTGTTCTCATCTTCATATCAAGTATGAACTTCTTAATTGAAGATCATGTTTCTAGAGATTGTGCTTCTAGTCAAATGACAAAATATTATAACATTGAGTTCTCTTCCATTACTTTAGCTCTAAGTAGTGAACTCTGAAAATTTAAGGGTCTAAGGTCTAGTTTGTGCATGACTGTCTGTATGTACCCTGATCTCTTCAATTTACTTGGCCGATAACAGGTAAAGGATTATATATTCATGAGATTTTGACAGGTTCATCTTATTGAATCTCAGGCAGCTAGAAAAAGAGATGATACTATAATTATTAGCAGGAAAAAAATCTAACACAGCACACACAATTTGTTCCTTTTTTGTAACTCAAAATATCTGACTCACATTTAGCATAATTCATTTCTTTTTAGTGAATGTGTCAGTACCATCCATTTCAAAATATTCCTTCTTCAGAATTCCCCTGCTGCATTCAGAAATGACATACAATAGCAATAATAGCAATAATTATAGTAACAACAATACCATGTATTTAGTGATTCAGGATAGAGTGATTGACACTGAAGACAATTATTGCTAGCATATAGTAAAGAAAAACTGGTTTGTTGGTAGGTAGAAGCATAAGACACTTGGCAACTAGTGAAATGATGAAATCTGTTACCAAACACATAACTCATTAGAATCAGGGAGTCTGTCATGCTGAGGGTGGCAGCAGAATACTATAAACTTTTAATTTTTATGAGAATATCATTTATCTCACTACTGAGCACTCAGTAGGCACTTAATGCAGTTCATTTTAACAGTGGTGACTGCAAAATAAGCTTCTGGGGAAAGAAGAGTTGAGAAATTCTTGTAGGATGAGGAAAGATTTTATTTCTGAAAAGATAGAAAAAAACAAACTGAATTCAGAAGCAGGTGAGGAAGCCAGAATCAAGAAATATATAAAAACAAGGCCAATTTCAAGCAGCAAGATAAAAAAATTATGTTATACAAATAGGAACCAAAGGACACATTTACCAAGAAACAAAATGACAGATGCAAAGTCCAGTCACACAGTCAGAAATTTACCATCGTAGATGCTGAAAAAAAATAATAACAGAATGTTAGATTCCAGCACTAAGAAAGAACCATGATAAATAACCCAAGAGTCATTCTAGCCTAATATTTAGATGAACCCTTTTAAAGAGTACACAATGACAAAGCCAGAGCTGAGAGTGGAGATGGGTGTTAATAATAATAGATGATAATAACAGTACTTCTACTACTACTATTAACATATGACAGCCATCCTACAGGAGCCAAAAATTATAAAAAATAACAGAGTTAAAGAGTTTATTATTATAATTTTTAAGTGCAATGTTTACCTTATAGATTTAGTTGTGTGCATAATTATTATTGCACTGAATCAGTTATATAAATTATAAGTTTTAGTAATTATTAATGCAATTTTATTTGTGGTTTTCTCTTTTGCCTTGTTATATGTTCTTGCCTTCAATATCTATAATTACTATTAAGTCAATTAAATATTCCTGAAATATTTAATCCTAACTAGTGCTATCATGTTTACCTTACAAACTCCCTACATGTTAACCCCTGGACTAAGAATTCATTAACTATTATTAATTTTAACCAGAAAAGGGGAAACATTATCTAAAATATGAGCTTCTATTCCTTTAATTAAGGAAAAGGGTGTGAGGGAGAAGAAAGTAAAGCAATGGTAACATAAAAATGATAAAGTGTGAAGAAGAGGCTGCCCTTTTTACATATTCAGCCCTTCTAACAGGTCCATAAAAAGTAAAAAAGGGAGGTTTACATTAGAGAGAATAGGTTTCCATAGGTGACAAGTAGCCCCCTATCTCCCCAATTCCTTCAATAAATTAAAAAGAAGACAAGCATTTACCAGTGGTGTAATTTTTTTAAAAGATCACAAAACTTAATTTCATAAAGAAAAAGATTTAGACTACAATGCTTTTCTAATTTTCTTTATCTTGCCTCTTCCTAAAATCCCCTCATTCTTTATTCCTCTAACCTCATCCCAAAATATCAGTTTATCTTCTGAAACAATCTTGTTTTCTTCCTCAGGCTTTATACTCTATCTAATAAAAATATTATTAGCAAAATATTTTATCAAAACAAAGCATGTATTATCCGAGAGTGACTACCTGTTATCCTTCAAGCATGCTTACTGGGGGCATCAAATGAGTGTGAGTAAAAAAAGTTGCTAGTTACAATGGGAAGATAGAAAAGCCATAAATATTATGAAAACATTCACTGTCATTGTCATCACATATAAAGATATGTTCAGCTCCAGGCATTTATAATTTTTTACTAACTTGGTCCTCATAAAAAATTAAAAGCTTAGTTTACATTTTGTTAGTTGTTTTCTTTGTGCTTATTTCTTTTTTGCCTTATTTTATTTTTTCACAATAATCATTCTCATCAAAACTTAAAAAGGTATTGCCTGTGATTGTTTTTTACTTTTTATGGTTAAAATTTTTAAATTAAATTTATTGAGGTTTCAAGTGTAAAATTCTATGATATCTCATCTCTACATTGCATTGTGTATTAAGTATATTTACCACCCAAAGCCAAATCTTCTATTACCATAATTTGCCTCCTTTTACCCTACTCCCCACCCTCCATATCTGATAACTCCCACTCTGTTGTTTAACCATTATTTTTCACTATATGTAAAATTAATTTTGAAATGTTTTTTTATCAAATCAATTTTGGTTTATATTTTTAAAAAATATGTACCCTGAACATGGTTTATGCTTTCACTTATTTGCAAGTTCCTCAATTTTTTTCTTCAGTATCTAATAACTTTCTGAGTAGCTGTCTTTTACCACCTTGATTCAATTTATTCCTAGATATGTATGTATTTAATTATTTAGTTATTGTGACAGAGACAGAGAGAAAAAGAGAGAGGGACAGACAGGAAGAAAGAGAGATGAGAAGTGTCGATTCTTTGCTGCAGCTCCTTAGTTGTTCATTGATTGCTTTTTCATATGTGACTTGACCAGGAGACTACAGCAGATCGAGTAATCCCTTGCTCAAGACAGTGATGTTCGGCTCAAACTGGTGAGCCTTTCTCAAACCAGATGAACCTGCGCTCAAGCTGGCACCAGCTCAAACTGGTTTTAAACTTGAGTCCTCTGTGTACCAGTTCAACACTCTATCCACTGTGCCACCACCGGGTCAGGCCCCAGGTATTTTTTGAATGACATTATAAATAGGTGTTTTCCTAGTTTGTATTTTTGATAGTTTGTTATTGGTGTATAAATATGCAATTGATTTCTGGAGACTTACTTTGTAACTTACTACTTTACTAAATTTATTACTTTAGGTGGGTTTTTTTTTTCAGTATAATCATTGAAATTTCTATATAGTTTTATGTCATCTGTAAATAATGACATTTTACTTCTTTTTCTTTTTTTAATTTTTCTTAAGTGAGAAGTGGGGAGGCAGGGAGCCAGACTTCTGCATGAGCCCCAACTGGGTTTCACCTGGCAAACCCCCTATGGGGTGATGCTCTGCCCATCTGGAACCATTGCTCTGTTGCTCAGCAACTAAGCTATTTTAGTGCCTGAGGTGAGGCCATGGAGCCATCTTCAGCACACAGGGCCCACTTACTTCAACCGAGCCATGTATACAGGAGAAGAGTGAGATAGAGAAAGAGAAGGGAGAGGGGGAGGAGTGAAGAAGCAGATGGTCACTTCAGGAATCGAACTTGAGACATCCACACACCAGGGCAACACTCTACCACTGAGCTGATCTGCCAGAGCCAATACTTCTTCTTTTTCAGTTTGCAATCTTTTCTTTTTCTTCTGTCAGGTTGCTATGGCTAGGACTTCGCTTACTATGTTAAATAAGAGTGATGACAGTGGATATTCCTGTGTTATTTCTGACCTTAAAGAAAAACACTTTTAGGTTTTTTTTGTTGAGTATGATTTTGGTTATGAGTTTGTCAGATATGGCCTTTGTTATGTGGAGGTACATTCTTTCTCTTCTCATGTTGCTTAGAGTTTTTAGTTTAAATGGTGCTGATTTAATCAAAAACTTTTTCTTCTTCTATTGATATGATTATGTGATTTTTCTCCTTCATTTTGTTTAGGTGGTGTGTCATGATTATTGATTTGCAGATATTGTTCCAACCTTAAATCCCAGGAATCAATCTCAGTATCATGGTATATAATCTTTCTTAATGTATTGCATTATTTAATTTGCTAATATTTTGTTTAAGATTCTTGCATCTATGCTCATCAGAGATATAGGCCTATTACTTTCTTTTCTTGTAGTGTCTTTATCATGTTTTAGAAATAAGATAAAGCTGGGCTTAAAAAATGAACTTGGGTATAGTTTCCACCTTGTAAAATCTTTTGAAATAGTTTCAGGAGGAAAGGTATTAGTTTGCCTTTGAATATTTGGTAAAATTCACCTATGAAGCCATTCAGTGCAGGATTTTTGTTTGCTGGAAAGTTTTTGACTCCTGCTTCAATTTCACTAGTTGTACTCTGTGTACTCTGATTCTCTGACTTATCTTGATTCAGTTTTGAAAAATTGCATGTTTCTAAGAATTTATCCAGTTCTTCAGATTGTTCAGTTTGTTAGCATGTAGTTGTTTGTAATATGTTCCTATAATTTTTTACATTTCTATTGTTTCAGTTGTTACTTTTCTCTCTTCATTTCTGATTTTATTTATTGGGCTGTCTTTTTTATTTTTCCTCACAAGTCTGGTTAAATGATTATCAAACTTGTTTATCTTTTTGAAGAATTAACTCTTGATTATTGATTTTCTGTATCACTTTTTGCTCATTTTGCTTATTTCTGCTCTGATCTTTATTATTTTATTTCTTCTAGTCACTTTAGGCTTTGTGATGTTTTTTTCTAAAACCTTTAAGTGTAAAGTTACATTGTGTACTTGAGATTTTTATTGTCTTTTAAGGTGGGACTGTAATGTTATGAATTTCCCTCTTAGGACTGCTTTTGCAGTATCCCATAGATTTTGATAATAATGTTCTCATTTTTACTTGTTTCAAAAAATCCTTTTCGCCTTATTTTTGGTGGCAGCACAGTTAATATAGTGTCCACCTAGGCAGAATGCTGAGGTAGCTGGTTTAAACCCTGGGCTTGCCTGGTCAAGGCACATATGGGAGTTGATGATTCCTGATTCTCCCTCCCTTCTCTTTCTCTCTCTTTTCCTCTCTAAAATGAATAATAATCCAAAAAAATAATCCTTTGATTTCTTCCTTGATTTTATTGCTAACTCATTCATTGTTAAGTAACATGTTATTTAGCCTCCACATGTTTGTGTGTTTTTCAGCGTTTTCTTTTTTTGTAATTGATTTCTAGATTTATTCCATTGTAGTCAAAGACATTGTTCGATAGCAATCCAATTTTTTTAAATGTATTGAGAATAATGTTGTGTCCTAACATGAAATCAATCCTGGAATATGTTTCATATGCATTTGAAAATAAATATTTTGTTACTTTAGGGTGAAATGCTATGAAAATATCAATTTAATCCATCTGATCAAGTGTGTCATTTAAGGCTGTTATTGCCTTCTTGTTTTTTTGTCTAGAAAATCTATTTATTAAGGTCAATGGGGTGTTAAGACCTTCTACTATGACTGTATTTCTGTCCATCTCTTTGTTTATGTCCATCAAGATTTATATATTTAGGCGCTCTTATATTGAGTGCATAAATGCTTACAAAGTTTATATCCTCTTGTTGGATAAATCTCTTTATCATTATGCAATATCCTTGTCTCTTATCATAGTCTTTGTTTTAAAGTATTTTTGTCTGCCTTATTCGTATTGTTACTCCAGCTTTTTATTTGTTTTCATTTTTATGAAATACCATTTTTTTCTTTTTATTTTCAGTCTGTTTGTATCTTTTGCTCTTAGTAAGGTCTCTTGTGAACAGCACATATATTGTTCTTGTTTTCTATTTCATTAAGCTACCCTACATCTTATGATTGAAGAATCTAATCAATTTACATTTAAAACTATTGATAGGTACAATTTATTGCCCCTTTATTCTTAATTATTCAGTTCTTCACTTTTTTTCTTTCTCTTCTTAACAGTAACCCTTTAATATTTCTTGTAATACTGAGTTGGTGAAAATAAACTCCTTTAACTTTTTCTTGTCTGGGGAGCTCATTATTTTCTCTCGATTTTAAATTATAGCCTTGCTAGATACAGTGATCTTGGTTGTATATCCTTGCTTTTCATCACTTTGAATATTTTTTGCCAGTTCCTCTGGCCTAAAATGTTTCTTATGGGAGGCCCTTATAGGAAACTAACTGTATGTCTGTTGCTGCTTTTAACATTCTCTCTGTCTTTAATTTTGCCATTATAATTATAATATGTCTTGAAGTGGGCCTCTTTGGGTTCATCTAGTATGGGACTCAATGTGTTTCCTGGACATATATGTCTGTTTTCTTTGCCAGGATAAGAGTGTTCAGTCATTATTTCTTTAAATATGTTCTCCATCCCTTTCATTCTCTTTTCTTGTTCTGCTACCCATATGATGCAGATGATTTTACACCTAATGTAGTTCCAGACATCCCTCAAATAATCCTGATATTTAAAAATATTTTCTTCTTTGGCTACTATGAGTATGGGTATTCAGCTACTCAGTCTTCCAAATCCTTAATTCAATCTTCTCCTACATCTAATCTGGAGTTGATTTCTTCTAGAGTATTGTTCATTTCAGGTAGGAATTGCTCATTTTTGAGTGGTTCTTTTTCATGTTTTCTGTGTCCTTTTTCATGTTTACTGTCTCTTTTTTAAATTCTCACTTAGTTCCCTGAACATTGTTATAACCACTGTTTTGAGCTTTATATGGTAGATTTTTTGCTGCCATTTTATTTAGTACTTTCCTGGGAAGTTCTGCTGTTCGTTCATATGGGGAAAGTTTTTTTTTAACAATTGTTGTTGCCTTCTGTATTTGTATTCATATATTATATAAATATGTTATGTCTCCCAATCTTTGTATAGTGGCCTTGTGTAGTAGGTGTCCTGTAGGGTTCAGTTCCTGTGGGTGTTCCAGGAATGTCACTTATATGGGTTATGTGAGCCCTACTGTTGTAGTTAAATTTTGATTACTGTTGGCCTATTAATAGGTGGGATTGACCTTTAAACTGGCTTACTATAAGGTTCAACCCTGACCATAGAGTATGACTTGTTGCACTCAGGCTGACCTTACAAATCTAAATTTAGCTCAGCAGGGTCTGATGCCAAGTTGTTCATTCGGGTCTGATGCTTTTGGAGCTAACTGAGTCACGCTCTAATATGGTATGAAGCCCAACCACAGGTGTGTTGGTCCTGGGACCTCTTGGGAAGGAGTCGGGTACAAGTCAATGTCAGATGCTGCATCTGACTAATCCTGGGCTACCTATCTCGAGTTACAAAGCAATTCAAGGTTTATGGTTGTCTCTGCTTGGCCTGCAAAGGTCAAGCTGCATACCAAACATGGCTCCTACCAGAACTGAGTCAAGTGCCAATCAGCAAGAGACTCAAGACACCCCAAGTTCTGCCATAGCTTTCTGGCTGACATTTAGCCTCAATTATTGAAAGAACCTCTGGCAATATGTGAATTGCATGAGTAGGTTCTCCTTAAGTCACCAGGTAAGAGCAAGTGGTGTCCACCTGTGGTATACACAGAATCAAACTCAGTGTATGAGTCAGGATTGAGGACACTTAACAAATGTCTTGATGTACACCAAGGTCAACCACCAAGTTCTAGATGCCTGGGGCCAGCTCACCATTTTGGTGTGGTGCATCTCATGGAGTATTCAGGATGAGGACAGTGGAATTCATCAGGTTAAAACAGATTAAGATTTGGCCATGTGGAGAAAGGATTCTGCACAGGAGTGGTTGTCCTGATCAGGTCAGACATGTGAGGGAAAAATGGCCCTCATCTTAGAACCATATGACACAATCTCTTCTTGTGTATTTTGACCCCTGAAATTTTCAAACAGCTTCATGAACACTTTAGAAATGTCTGTACCTTTGAGCCCAGAATGGCTGTTGGCAGCATACTTTTCTCCAGAGCTAGAGCATGGCATGGAGGGGCCAAGGGATCAAGAGTACATGATGGGATTAAAAATTCAGAAATGGCCTACATTTTAGAGCAGACACTTTGAAAATTGTTATGTAAGGACACAGAAACTGCCAAGGACACTGCAATATCCACACCTACCTATGGAAATGAGGCTTTGGAAGAACACATGCCCAGAAATTCTTCTCACTTGACACCCACAAGTGCACAAGCACACACGTAAACACTCACATGAATGCACACATGTATGCATGGGTGCAGGAACAGAGACACATACATGTGTACATGTCAAAACTATATGCACACACAGAGAAAACACTGGAATGGTGAGCATCTGTTGCCAGGGATCTCCTCCCTGAAAGCCTTTCTACTTTATTTGATTTTGAGTTCATTTAGAATTCATTATTGTAGTATAATAAATGTTTATTTTATTATCAAAATATTTTAACTAAAAATGTTTATTACTACATGGATGAGTGTTAAATGAATAACACTAAATACGTAGATTCCAATATTTTTAGAATTATTAGAGTTAGCTCTTTGCTGCATCTCATATGAGAATAAAGACCATTCTTAGCAATCAGACTGTTGACATCCCAGAAAATATTGACATCACTCTCAAGGGACACACAGTAATTGTGAAGAATCTTAAAGTCACCTCGAGGAGGAACTTCAGTAACATCAGTGTAGAACTCAGTCTCCTTTGTATAAAAAGAAATGGCTCTGGGTTGACAAATGGTGGGGAAATAAGAACTGGCATTTGTTTGTACTATCTGCAGTCATATACAGAAAAAAATCAAAGATGTTATGCTGGATGCTATTAGAAAATGAGGTCTGTGTATGCTCATTTCCTCATCAACACCATCATTAAGGAGGATAGTTCTCTTCTTGAAATCACAAATTTCTTGGGCAAAAATACATCTACAAGGTGTGGATGAGGTCTGGCATTGTTTGTGCAGTATCTCAAGCCCAGAAAGGTGAGTTGGTTCTTGAAGAGAAAAAACTTTGAACTTGTATCAAATTCAGCTGCTTTGATTCAGTAAGCTACAACAGCAATAAACAAGGATATCAGAAAATTTTTGGATGGTATCTATGTTTCTGAAAAAAAACCGTTCAGCAGGCTGATGAATAAGAGCTAAATTGCACAGCTATACAAACAGCAAGATGCTATATGATTTCCTCAGATGTTTTGCAATAAAATAAAGATACAATAAAATTTATGTATTGAATAAAAATACTATGCATTATAAAAGTTTGTACATCCAGTGGTGGTATTCAGATGGCTTAGACTGATTCAGGAGAACAAATACCTAATCTTTTGTTGAGTTTGGTAAACCAGTTGCTAAAATGACACTTGTAATCAGGGCTCTCCCTAACATGGGTCCCTGGGCAGCCACCAAAGTATAGATATCACAAATTTACATTTCTCACCATTTTTTAACATTCTTATGTACAGCAACATATTCTAAGCCCCCATAGCAATGTTCATTCCATCCATACATTAAAAAAAAAAATGCAAGTGAAATGCCAATCAACAAGCAATAATAAGCAGAATATTAAGCAGAAATAGCTTAAATAACAGTTTTATGTTGGTCTCTGGATATCCTGGCCCTGGCCCTCCCTGTAAGGGACACATGTAGACCAGTGGGGAACACTGCCTGTGATTGACCTTCAGCAAGCTTCTGGAAGCTACAAGCAATCCATAGTTTGTGGCTGCCTCTGCTGAGCTCAAATATACATGGAAATACCAAGCTGCACACCTAGGCTGGCTTTTACCTATACCTAGCCTGGGGGAAAGTTCACAAAAAAACATGATTTCTTGAGCTCTGCCTCTTATAGCCTCTTTCTGCAGACTGCTTGTTGGGCTCAACCACAGAAATTATCTCTGGTAGAGTCTAGAACCTGGGGCAATTCAGGGATTAGGAGGAGTGATGGGTGTGGTTCTGCTGTAGGTGTCAGTCTGTATAGACCTTTTACATAGACTTCAGTAGGGTACAGCTACCAGAAGTTCAGTGGGTATGGCCTCTGAGACCCAGAGATGTGGTCTTCCCACAGTCTGGGACAGTTTCTAGTGAGTCTCTGTTGGGCAGATATATTATGCTCACTTTGTTAAAGATGGCGTTGCCCACGTGCAAGTTTTAAGAGTAAGCTTTTCCCCACACCCTTGACTGACTGGATGATGTGGGGTGGTGCACTCTCATGAGGAATCCTCCCATTATGCCTCAGATAAGTGACTTTGTATCAGAGACTTCCTTGTTTGTATATTTGAATTAAAGGTTTTGATTCTACACTATAAAGTGAGGCAGGCTGGGAGCTTGCTCTCTCTCGGTTCCTGAGGTTAGCATTAGAGAGGAAAGCAGATTAAGGCCACGTGGAGGAGAGGAGAAGCAGCCAAGATGGCAGAGTGCTGAGGAAGAAGCCAGTTTGAGCAGAGTTTGTGCTGGAGAAGGAGATGGGAAACAGAGGTGAATAAGTCTGGTGAGCTAGAAACCTTTTGATTCTAGGAAACTCGGATAAGTCAGTAGCTTTGTGAGCACTGAATGAGTGGGTTTTGGACCCCAGTGTGTGTTTTTGCTTGCCTGCTGGGTGCAAGCTAGAATTAAAGCTGATGGCTCACCAGTTCTTGGCTCCGTTGTTTCATTACCGACTGTCCAAATCTAATGCGAACCTGCACTGGCCAGGTGGCTGTGATGGTGACCTTGGCTACTGGCTTTACAGTCTCCCATGAGGTAGAAGCACCAGTCAGACTCGGGAGACTTTAGGGAAAGCTTTGGCCTCAATGTCAGAAAATTGAGCACTAATATGCCCCTTGCTTCCTGGTTGACTTCTCCAAATGACCCAGTCTCTGCATGGTGGGGTGGGAGAGGTTCCAAAGATGGGGGAATTGCTCTCTTCCAGTCTGATGCCACAGGAAGGAGACTACTTTACCCAAAAAAAGATAGTGACTAAGGAATTGAACAATGACTCAGAACAAGGATTCCAATGGCTGTCTTTAGAACTCTAGCCTGCTGGAAACTACCAGTGTCCTATGAAAGAAACCTACTCAAGGTACAAATTTATGCCAAGAGGAAGAGAGGGGGAGGCTTACCAAGGGAAGCCTCTTTAATTTTATTCTCCTTTAGCTTTTATTGATCAGAAGCAGAACAGTGGTAACAGGATTTCAAGGGAGGGAGGCCAGGTGATAAGAGAAAAGAATGACTAATGGCCATTTTGTTGACATGAAGAAAGGGCTAATTTGGGTCAGCACATTCCTTTTTTTGTTGTTGTTAATGTATGGCCAGTAGTCGTGGTCACAATCACAGCTGTCCGGCCAGTGCAGGTTCGCATTAGATTCAGACAGTCAGTACTGAAACAGTGGAGCCAAAACTGGTGAGCCATCAGCTTTAAACCTAGCTTGCACCTGGCGGGCAAGCAAAAACACACACTGGGCTCCAAAACCCACTCATTCAGTGCTCACAAAGCTACTGACTTATCTGAGTTTTCTAGAATCAAAGGCTTCTAGCTCACCAGTCTTATTCACCTCTGTTTCCCATCTCCTTCTCTCTGCACAAACTCTGCACAGACTGGCTTCTTCCTCAGCACTTCACCATCTTGGCTGCTTCTCCTGGCCTCCTCCATGTGGCCTTTCTCTGCTCTCTTCTCTAATGTTAATTTCAGGAACCGAGAATTAGCAAGTTCCCGGTCTGCCCCACTCTATAGCATAGATTCAAAACCTTTAATACAATCCACAAACAAGGAAGTCTCTGATACAAAGACACTTATCTAAGACATACTGGGAGGATTTCTCATGAGAGTACACCACCCTACATCATCCAATCAGTCAAGGGTGTGGGGAAAAGCTTACTCTTAAAACTTGCACGTGGGCAGCACCATCTATAACAAAGTGAGCACAATATATTTTATCTGCCCAACAGCTAATTAACAAGCACAAAGTAAGGGGCAATCTAGAACCTCTAGACTAATTTTCTAAAGCCCATGCACATGCATTCCTTTGTGTTTGCACAAAGGTCATTCACTCACACAGCTTTTTGGTGTTTGCATCCAAGAGACATTTACTCAAGGCTTTTTAACTAAAGTTCCTCAATCCAAGTCATAGAGGATTCAAGGTTAAATGGGTGATTTCTCACAGCCATCCCCCTCCCTGACTCTCCCTAGGCCACCAACTTTACACTCTCCTCATGCAACTTTATTCCTCTCAGCCCTCCCTTGCCAAAGCCCCAGTTAAGTGGTTGTGAATGAGCTTGCCCTTCAACGTGGAGCCTGTGTCTCTGAGAGCTGTGTCTTTCTCACAGACCAAAACCTAGGCTCTTTCACCGCCAAAAGCTGTGTGAGTACCTATCTCTTCTATGCTCTGGGGCTCTAGGCTGGGGCTCCGGGCCTGGGGCTTAGGACCAACACCTCTCAGGAAGAACTTCTTTTACAGTGAGAGTCCCTCCGGAACTTCTGCCCTGCTGGCTCCTCTGAGCGGGGCACCTTTTCTGTGTGTCTGCCCTTCCTTCCAGTCTCTATGTCTTTTTCTGGGATCCTTGGTTATAGACTCCTCTTCGTTTAGTGCAGAGTTGCTTTTTGAAGATGATTGTTTTGTTTTATTTTGTTTTTAATATTTTTATTAAGTGAGAAATGGGGAGGCTAAGAGATAGATTCCTTCATGCACCCCAACCAGGTTCCATCTGGCAAGCCCCCTACATGGTGATGCTCTGCCCATCTGGGGCCGCTGCTCCATTGCTTGGAAACAGAGCTTTTCCAGCAGCAGTGTTGAGGCCATGGAGCCATCCTCAGTGCCCATGGCCAACTTGCTCAAACCAATCGAGGATGGCTGCCAGAAAGGAAGGGAGAAAGAGAGAGACAGAGAGGGAGAGAGAAGGGGGTAGAGAAGAAGATGGTTGCTTCTCTTGTGTGCCCTGATCAGGAATCTAACCATGGACATACAAATGCCGGGCCAATGATCTACCCCTGAGCCAACCAGCCAGGGCCTCATGATGATTATTATTAAATTAAATTGTAATTCAGTATGGTCCTGAGTGGTGGCAGTTAGAATGTTTAACCACTCCATCACCATCTTGGAATCTCCCCATTGATTTTCCTTTTTTCTCCTATATTTCTCAGATGATTAGTAATGTTGAGCATCTTTACTTTTTGGCTATATATATATATATATATATATATATATATATATATATATATATATTCTTTGGAGAAATGTCTAAGTCCATTGCCTGTTTTTAAATTTGATTATTTGTTTTTCTTTTTTATTAAATTGTGGAATTTCTTTAGATGCACTAGAGTAACCCCTTATCAAATATGTGGTTTGCAAATATATTCTCTTATTCTGTGAGTTGCTTTATTACTCTGACTGTTTCCTTTACTGAGAAGAATTTTTTCAATATGATGTAGTTTTATTTGTGTATTTTTGCTTTTGTTTCCTGTTCTATTGGTGTCATATCCAAAAAATTCATTGTCAAAACAAATAACCTAAAGCATTTCCTGTATGTTTTCTTCTAGAAGTTTATAGTTTCAGTCTTTAATTCAGTTTCAGTTAAATGTCGTATATGCTTCAATTTAATTATTTTGCATATGTATATCTAATTTTCCCAGCATAATTTGTTGAAGAGACATCTTTTCCCCATTGTGTAATTTTGTCATCCTTGTCAAAGAAAGCACATTTACACATCTGGAAGTTTTTCTGATTCCTAGAATACATAATTTCTGCTTTACACATATGCCAGTAAAGTACTACTTAAATGAGAATTTAAAATGGTTTTTCTTTGACTGGAAGAGGGCAAAGGTCTGTTGGAGTCAGATTACCTCAATTTAATTGAATTTGCAATGTTAGTTCATATTATAAATACTTGAATCAGAGAAAGTTATAGTAAATCAATTTGTTAACTATGTATAAAGTATATTCATATTACCCCAGTAATATAAGCAATATATGATTTTAAATGTATCACTTATATTCTATTGATTTAATTATTTTGTTTATATATAATTTAGGGACTCATAGAACTGGTTTCAATTTTGCAATCAAACAAAATAGGGGTTTCACTTGTTTTTTGTCACATAAACAGTGTATCTATTATTAAAAACGTATACATTTATTAATAGGATGAATTCTACAATGTTGTTTATACTTAAAATTTTATATAAAACATAAAACAAGCAATAAAAATATAGAAATAAGTTTTGGTAAGAACAAACAAAAGCTATATTTTTCATGAAACAAAAAGGCAAACATCTTATCTATAATGTTTAAGCATACTAGAGTCTCATCCATTTTAGATTTTAATGAGAAAGATATGTGTATTGCCTCTTTGAGTTCTTTTTTTGTTGTTTGTTGTTGTTTTTTATATTTTTCTGAGGTGAGAAGCAGGGAGGCAGAGAGACAGACTCCCTCATGCGCCTAACAGGAATCCACCCAGCATGTCCACCAGGGGCAATGCTTTTCCAATCGTGTTGCTCCATTGCAAACAAAGCCATTCCAGTACCTGAGGCAGAGGCCATAGAGCCATCCTCAGTGTCAGTACCAACTTTGCTCCAATGGAGCCCTGGCTGCAGGAGGGGAAGAGAGAGACAGAGAGAAAGGACAGGGTAGGGGTGGAAAAGCAGATGGGCACTTCTCCTGTGTGCTCTGGCAGGGAATTGAACCCAAGACTTCCACACGCTGGGCCGACACTTTACCACTGAGCCAGTCAGCCAGGGCACCTCTTTTAATCCAGAAATAGGATAGAATTAACTTGTTCATAAAGAACAATGAGGAAAATGATGCTATCTTAAATAAGGAGTTTAGTCCCTTTATTTGGGATTGATCATGGCCACCAGCAGTTTAAGTTTTGCTATGAGAGAGGATACAAATCTTTTCAAGGCTTTGTGTGCATATGCTATGAAGATCAGCTAATAGTCTCAGCACTGGAAAGCAATTGGCAAGTTGGTGACTAATGCCTTAGCCAGATGACTCAGTTGGTTAGCATCGTCCTGATATGCTAAGGTTGCAGGTTCTATCCTTGATTAGGGCACATATAGGAACAGATTGATGTTTCTCTGTCATCTATCTATCTATCTATCTATCTATCTATCTATATCTATTATCTATCTATCACTTATCTATCTATCTATCTATCATCTATCTATGTATCTACCTATCTTATTCTCTTTTTCTAAAATCAATAAATACAGTTTTTAAAATGTGACATCCCTCTGCATATGTGTTTATACAAACATTTAAATGCTAGTTTACCAGCCTTTATGCATTGATCACATGTGTTAGCATATGAAAGTGGTGAATAATCTTGATTGTCTGATGTGAAATGCAACTTGGGTAATTTAAACCTAGTTGTAAAAGTTAAGACCTATTTCTTAGACTGATGATCACTAATGGCCTATACATGCACAATCTGTTAGTTAAACAAAATATGTCTTTGTAGTTGGAAACATAAACAGCAAATTTATGAATTTTCCTATTTTCTTTATTGCATACTTTAGTTGATTCTGTAGACTCAATTATATGTTGAATGGTTAACTTTTTAGTACATCTCCAAACAGATTAATTGACAGTTCCATAAAACTTAATGCTTTGTAATCAAATGTCATATTTGATTTTATGATTTTGTATTTAATTCACTATCTTAATATATTTGATTCTTATACAGTTAGTTTAATATTTTGCATACCTATCCAGAATTAGCAGTCAGAGAAATCTGAAATGTAATTAAATTTTGGTGCTGTTTTCTTTGTGATTATTAATGTTCCACCCTATTGAAAGACAGCAATTACTGCATTGCAAGATGATTACCTGAAGAGGGCTTCATAAAGAAGCAACATTTTTTTGGCAAGAATTTAGTCACTTTTTAATTAATGCAATAATTAGGAACAACATGTCAAGGGCAGATTCTATGGTTTAAGAGTACTACTGTACTTCTTATGTGAAATATGATATAATTCTAGTTAAAGGAATACTTTATGTCTTGATTTTTTTTTAGTTTCTTATTATATTTTCTATATTCTGCCTGAATGGTGTTATGCTAGAAGAAAAAAATTAATATAGGTACTTTAGGCTGTGCTAACTGTAATCTTTCATTGTTTTTACAGCACATGCTTATAATCCAAATGTAAAATCTCTCTGATTCATGTTCTGCAAAGTGATATCCATGGACCAGCAGCACCTGTACTCCCTAGAAGCTCATTAAAACACAAAACCACAGGTCTGACCCCAGACATACTGAATGAGAATCTGAGTTTTAACATGATCCCAGTTTATTAAATTTGAGACACTATATATATATATACCTCTAGTTCCATCTGCCAAAGGGAAGTTTTCTATATAAGCCTTAACACAACAGAGCTAAAGAAAGATAACCATAAAATAAGGAGGAGAAAGAAACAAGAAAGAATGTGGCCATTATTGCCTTCTGCCATTTAGAAGTCTTGATCTGAAGGTTTTGGTTTGATTCTACACATATCAAGCAGTTTGCTGCTTGATCCAAAGTTCTTGAGAAAGCTGATTCCTTTGACACCATTTCTGAAATCTTGATTCTCAGGTTTAGATATCCCTTCATTATAGAAGATAAATATCTGTCAGATTGATTGGTTTCATAGTAATTAAGATAAATTAAGGCCATATTTCCTGCTGTATGCAAGTAGTAAAGTAGAATGCTTTACTTTTGTAACCCCAAATAAAACTTTAATTGTGACCTTAAATTCTCAAAACATTCCGTTGAAGATCTACAGCTCTGTTAAAAAGAAAGAACATGAAAAAAATACAAATTTATTCAGGCTATAAAGAGATTGATGAAAAACTTAGCTATGACCTTAGTGATGTGTGCAGTGAAGTGAAAATCCTTGTTTATTCAAATTAGAGAAAATAATGATTTAAAGGTCTGAATGGAGGCATTAAGCTGTCTCAGAGCCAAATGGAAATCTACTAAGATTTCTTCAGAGAAACAAAGAAATAAAAATGCAACCAAACAATGAAATAAAGTAGTTGACATGTTACTAGTATTGTAGGATTCTGTTTACTCAAATAAAAAAAAATAATGTAACCATATTGAACAGAAACTGTGAAAGTTAGCTCTTTATAAATAATATGGAATTCGATATCATAGCAACAATAACAAAGATAGCTTACTGCATCCATCAGTGATTTAAAAAGAATTGTTTTTACATATATTATGTTTGAACTGGTATTACAGACAGAAAGCATTCATCTACCCAGTGCTAGCAGAACTGAACACTAGACGCTGAGAATTGCATTTGAGAAATATTGGTTATTTCATTATGAATTGTGCCATTCTAAACTCCCTGATGGCATGTAAGTTACAGATTATATAAGGCAAAACCACAAGACACTGTGGGTTAGGGACTGGGGGTCGTGCAGGGAGCTGATTGTTTGGAGATCTGTGGTCTTTTCCAGTCCCTCTGTCCAGTCTCAGGGGAAAGTAGCCAGAGAATGGTATCATCTTAGAAATCAGGAACTGAAATATAACTTAAGTCAAGATGTTCTGTTTAGTGTGCCAGAGATCCAGATAATGCGACCATTAGTCTTTATAGATATAGTCCTTCTTTGAGAGGGAGTGAGAGAGACATGATTTCTAGAGCTAGAATTTAAAACTAAATTTAAAGAAGTAATAAGGACCCTCAGTTTCACTGGAAACAAGCATAAAGTTCATCAGTAGAAAAACGTTTGATTATCTTGTACAACTTCTTTATGAAATAAAATTTTTCAGATATACAAGAAAAATATGCCTTAGCTACACTCTTTTGACTTGAAGAAATAATCTATTTTTAAGTGACAAAAAGAAAATTCATTATTGATATAATTAACATGATGTTATGTTGTTAAAGGAAAAAAAGAAGACAGTGGAGGTGAATATATAAAAATTAATTTGTATGGAAAAGGATGGAAGAAATTTGCATACTATAATAAATATTTTTCTGCAACAATGGTGAATGTCCCTGAAATCCATTGTTTTCCCCATGTTTAATGGATCATGGCAAATGTATATTACTTCTGTAATATTTTATAATATGAAAAATGTCCTTAAAATTAAGGTAGTAAAAGTTAACTTGAATATAATCAAACTTATAGATCAAACTATCAGTTTGTAGAAATGCAAGAGATGGATCAGGTAAATTAAAAAAAAAATACTGCTAAACTAAATTAAAAGAAAAAATAAGTGGGGAAAACAAACAGGTTTATGTATTTGGGGTATCAATATGGTTAAAATGACAATCTCTGCAAATTTACTTATAGAATGATTGCAAGTATGTGTGCAGGTATGTGTACATAATCGACAATCTGATTCTAAAATAAATTTGAAAGTTAAGAAAACTTGGATAGGTAATATAATTTTTCAAAAGAAGAACAAAGCTGAAGGACTCACATTAGGAAACTAAATATTGAATCACACTTAGTGTGTCTTTCTGGGAAACAGTTCAGAATCATATACCATGGTCCCTCGTCTATTGTGGGAGTTAGGTTCCAGAACCTTTCACAATAGGCAAAAATCTGTAAATTATCAATCTTATATTTATTTTATTATTTATATATATTTTAAGGTTTTATAAAGCCTCCCTACACTCTTATAAACCTTTCCCACACTGTTGTTAACCTTTCCCACACTCCTACAAACACTTCCTATGCTCTTAAACACTTTCTACACTCTTAAACCTATGTAATTTTAACAACATATAAAATTCTTATGGGTGAATATACTACAACTTGAATGATGAAGATGATGATGAATTAGTTGTGCAGTACTAATGATGCTATGTATTTTATTTTGATTTAATATTCTTTTAATATGTTTTAATTATTATTTTAATATTTTTATATTGTTTTCAATTTTTAGGCTAGAAATTGTTTATTTTACTACAAAATCTTGTGATATAGTGAAAAATCCACAATACAAAATTAGATACATACAATATAAAAAATTTGTGATAGAGTGAGACAGCAAAAAGTGAACTGTGATATGGTGAGAGATGACTGTATTCAGTTACATGTGTTATGGCAAAAGTGCCACTGCAACTGAGTGGATAAACATGACCTCTTCAATAAATAATGTTAGATTAGTTGGATATCTATTTGGAAAAAATTACCTCCCACAATACACATAAAAAAATTTTTCTATGAATCATGAAAACAAGTTATAAATATAAAACATTTAAAAGAAAACATAAGAGGTCTTCATGATTATTGCTTAATAAAAGAGTCTTAAACAGAATACATCAAAGAATTCCATTCAATTTATTGAAAAGTGAAATGGCAAATCAGAGATAAGAAAAATACTTTTAATACATATGTATGATGCTGTGCTACACAAAATACGTAAAGATATTCTATAAATCAATTTTAAAATGATATATAATGTAAAGAAAATGTTTGAATTCTGTTTTCCAACAAGATAGAATAGCAGGGAATGATTTACTTTCTTGCCTTAAGTAATTAGAAATATATGAAACAACTAGAACATATTTAACTATATGAAGCACATAAACAATGCAAGCATGTAAAACAACTAAAATACACACAAAAATATTTCTAATCTTCTGACAATTAAACAATGAAGTTTGTGATCCCTAAGAAGAGTGAAGAAACAAACTAAGCTTTATCATTACATGGTTTAATGCCTTGAATAGCAATCTCACTGAATTGATGAGTCAGAGATTGTTACATGGGTCAGGGAATCCAAGGTCAGGCTACCCACCACTTTTTTTTTTTAAAGCAAAGGAAAAGTGCATTTTACATTCATTATAAAGCTACATATATTTAATAATGGTAACATAAATACTGTCTTTACTTATTACTAAATCTTACAATTAAAGCAGATTCTTTCTCCTGGACTTCACATGATGATAGTTTAGTCATTTCTGTCAGTAACTGTAGGCTGACTAAAATCACCAGCACAGACTAAAGACATATAGTCAGGGGTCAAATAGAGAGCACACTCTACTTATTAAAGGTATCATAAAGTTTTCTATTTAAAAATAGTAAAATTAAATATTTAGCATTTCTTCTTTCACTCAATTTCACAGATTTGTTAGGTATTCACGCACACAAAAGTACAGTTACAGTTTAAAAGCATAAAAATAATAAACAGCCCTGTCCGGTTGACTCAGTGGTAGAGCATTGCTTGGTGTGTGGATGTGCCAGATTTGATTCCTGGTCAGGGCACACAGGAAAAGCAACCATCTGCTTTTCCACTCTTCCCCCGCCCTTCTCTGTCTCTTTCTCTCTGTCTTCCTCTACTGGAGCCATAGCTCTATTGGTACGAGCAAAGTTGGCCTCAGGTGCTGAGGATGGCTTCATCACTTCTGCTTCAGACACTAAAAAAATGGATCAATGGAGCAATGACCCCAGATGGGCAGAGCATTGGCCCCTAGTAGGCTTTCTTGTTGGATCCTGGTCTACCTACATGAGAGAGTCTGTCTCTCTGCTTCCCCTCCTCTCACGAAAAGAAAAATAAATAATAATAATAATAAACAAAAATTTCAAGATAGTATTTCTAAAGTAAGAGACATGAGAAATGCTCAGGTGAGAATACAGGAAGTTTATCAATAATATCAATGCTGTTATTTGGCATTCACTTTGTACTTCTGTAGAAGGAAACTCTAAAATATGACAGCTTAAATAAGACAGAAATATTCTTATTTTTCTCTTCTTCCTATTCTTCCTCCTCCTTGTGGGAGGTAAAAAAAAAACTACTTTTCATTCCACATTTTTAGCTCTTCTAGCTTGGTTAATAATCGAATTACCAGAGACATATTAAAAGGAGGTAATGTAGAAAATGTATTATACAAATGCCCATCTGGAGGTGCCATATAGAAATGAACCTGAAATTCATTCAGCAATTAAGGCTTATATGCGATTATGAACAAAGAAAAAAGTGGTGGCTGGTGTCTGAGATTTTAAAGGAAATAACAATTTACACATAGTTGAGGAAGAGTAGATCATACATGGCAGGCGAATCTTGCTAGGCACTCTAGAAACAATGGGACATGCGGTGGTGATCTAGTTAACAGAATCCCCTTGGGGATTATATTAAGACTTCCTTCCTAGAGCAAGTCTTCTGAAAAGCCAGTAGCCGGGGTCAGGATCACAGCCGCCTGACACATGCAGGTTCACATTAGATTTGAACAGTCGGTAATGAAACACAGGAGCCATGAACTGGTGAGCCATCAGCTTTTAATTCTAGCTTGCACCCGGCAGGCAAGCAAAAACACACACTGGGCTCCAAAACCCACTCATTCAGTGCTCACTAAGCTACTGACTTATCCGAGTTTCCTAGAATCAAAGGCTTCTAGCTCACCAGACTTTATTCACCTGTTTCCTATCTCCTTCTCTAGCACAAACTCTGTACAAACTGGCTTCTCCCTCAGCACTCTGCCATCTTGGCTGCTTCCTTTCCTCCACCTGGCCTTAATCTGCTCTCCTCTCTAATACATCAGGAACCAAGAGAGAGATCAAGCTACTGGTCTCTCCCACTTTATACCATAGAATCAAAACCTTTAATCCAATTATACAAACAAGGAAGTCTCTGTATAATGGGATTCCTCAGGAGAGTGCACCACCCTACATCATCCAATCAGTCAAGGGTGTGGAGAAGAGCTTACTCTTAAAACTAAGCCTTAGGCCGTAACGACCTGGCCTGCTTATATTACAGCCTTTCCCCCATACTCATTCCAAGCATAAGGGCAAATAATATCACCTGGGTGACGGGCTTCCATGTGGGCAGCGCCATCTTTAACAAAGTGAGCACAACATATTTTATCTGCCCAACATCTTCCCATCAGAATCTCTCAGGCAGGAAAGGGGGGAGGGTCAAAGGTTCTTTCTGAGTCTTGTGTTTCTGAATAACCAGCTTAAAATCAATATTCAAAAAGAAGTAGTTTTAGGATGGCAAAATTTTAGTCTTCTTCATTTCTTACTCCTCTTCCTCTTATATTCTCTTTACTCCTTCTTCCCTTTATTATTAATATTTATATTATTATTCTCCTCCTTCATCTTCTGTCCTTTTGCCCTCTCCAGGGGTGGATTTAGCGGCAGCAGGCACACCAGGCACGCGCCTTGGGTCCCGGCTTCTGAAGGGCCCTGCAAACCCCAACTTTACACTTTTTTCTAATGAAGGGGATCCTTCATTGGGCCCTTAGGGACCCAATATTTTCTTCTACACCTGGGCCTCAACCAACCTTAATCCACCTCTGCCCCTTTCTCTAGTGTCAATAGCAAAGTGCTGTGCTGACATGGGAGCTGGACAGCATCAATGAACAACAAGATTATGATAATCTAATATGCCTTTTAGAACATAGCACAAAACTACATCATCCTATTAGCCCACAGGAATGGGAAAAAAAGAAAAAAGAAAAAAATTATTATTCTTTCATTTTTAAGATTAAAGTTTGAGGATTTATTTATAGGTCACTTCCACTGTTATAACTTTATTAAGAACCTAAACTTAAAACCACATCAAGCTTCAATATATATTTAAAATTCTAGACTTTAACTGTACAGTGTGTATGAAGATAGAATTTCTATTACCATAGAAAAAGGGGAAACATATAGAGGAGAGAAGAAGCAGTCTCTGGAAAGGGTGATACTTTAGATATTTAGCTAAATGTTGGGTTTGGGGTTGTTTATCCTCAACTTTTGCAAATTACATATTTTATTTACATATTAATTATTATATCATATTTTAAAATAGAAAAACATAACCAACTTTACATAGTCTGAGGTTTTTGACACTAGGAAAATAAAGTTGGAAATCAGTAACAGAAACATAGCCTAAAAAGATACTAAGTTCTAGAATCAACAACAGTTATTCTATTAGATTAAAAGTGAATTACAAAAAAAATCATAAGGGTAATTACACAATATAACCTAGAATAAAAATTAAGCACAATGCCAAATTTTGTAGAACATTATAAATATTTACTTAGTGGTGACTTTATTATAATTTATCAGAAAATAAGAAATACTGAGAAAAGTGATCTAAATATTTAAATCAAAAAATTAGGAAGAAAATTAGACAAATCTAGAGGCATAAGGAAGAAATCAATAATAAATATATGGGCAAAATCAATGTAATAAGGAACAAAACCAACAAAATAATCAAGAAGATTAAATCTTATATTTTTAATTTACTAAAATAATTATTTGGTGAGTCTGATAATGAAAAAATACATGCATATAGAGAAAAGACTTATATAATTTTAAATAAAACAAAGATTAATAATAATTTTAAGGAACATTATCAGCCAATACATTTAAATATCAAAACTACACAATGTTAAGGTTTTCAGAAAAAAAGAATTGTTTGGCATGACCAGGTGGTGGCTCAGTGGATAGAGCATCAGACTGGGATGCGGAAGGACCCTGGTTCGAGACCCCGAGGTTGTCAGCTTGAGCACGGGCTCATCTGGTTTGAGCAAAGCTCACCAGCTTTGACCCAAGGTCGCTGGTTCTAGCAAGGGGTTACTCGGTCTGCTGAAGGCCCACAGTCAAGGCAAATATGAGAAAGCAATCAATGAACAACTAAGGTGTCTCAACAAAAAACTGATGACGGATGCTTCTCATCTCTCTCCCTTCCTGTCTAACTCTGTCTATAAATAAATAAATAAATAAATAAATAAATAAATAAATAAATAAAATTGTTTGCACCTGTTGGGCAGATAAAATATATTATGCTCACTTTGTTAAAGATGGTGCTGCCTACATGGAAGCCCGTCACCCAGGTGATATTATTTGCCCTATGCTTGGGATGGGTGTGGGGGACAGGCTGTTAACAGGCCGGGTCCTTAAAACCTAAGGCTTAGTTTTAAGAGTAAGCTTTTCTCCACATCCTTGACTGATTGGATGTTGTGGGTGGTGCACTTTCATTAGGAATCCTCCCATTATGCCTCAGATAAGTGACTTTGTATCAGAGACTTCCTTGTTTATAGATTGGATTAAAGGTTTGGATTTCTACATTATAAAGTAGGACAAACCGGAAGCTTGCTCTCTCTCTGGGTTCCTGAGATTAGCATTAGAGAAGAGAGCAGAGAAAGGCCACGTGAAGGAGGCCAGGAAAAGCAGCCAAGATGGCAGAGTGCTGAAGGAGAAGCCAGTCTGCGCAGAGTTTATGCAGGGAGAAGGAAGGAGATGGGGAATAGAGGTGAATAAGTCTGGTGAGCTAGAAATCTTTGATTCTAGGAAACTCGGATAAGTCAGTAGCTTTGTGAGCACTGAATGAGTGGGTTTTGGAGCCCAGTGTGTGTTCTTGATTGCCTGCCGGGTGCAAGCTAGAATTAAAGCTGATGGCTCCAGTTTTTGGCTCCATTGTTTCATTACCAACTCTCTGAATCTAATGCGAACCTGCATTGGCCAGGCGACCCTGTTGGTGGCTGTGAGTACTGGCTTTATAGGACCTCTTTGCAACAAAAAGTATAAATATAATTCAGTAGTTTTCTATTTCACTTTACCTATGGAGTTAATTCAAATTTTGAACCGCATCTTTACATTAATCATTTAATGGTTTTTTGTTTGTTTGTTTCTTTTTAAGTGAGGGGAAAGGAGATAGTAAGACAAACTCCTGCAGGCACCCAGCAACTCTCATCTCGGGCCAATGCTTGAATCAACCAAGTCACTGAATGTGAGAGGGGAGGCAAGAGAAAAAGGAGAGAGAGAGAGAGAAAGAAGTAGATGGTTTCTTCTCATGTGTGCTCTGACTGGGGATAGAACCCGGAATGTCCACGCACCAGGCTGACACTCTATCCACTTAATCAACCAGCCAGGACACATTTAATGTTATTTTTATAATACTCTAAAAAGCAATAATTGTGGAAATGTGTTTTCTTTAGATATATTGTTGGACAAATGAGTTGTAAAATTTGTATTTTTTGAGTTTGCTCACTTTTATTGTTACAAATTGACGCTGGACAGCACCAGGTATATGTGGTCAGTGAAAATGCAAATTAACTTTCTGCTTGGGAAGGGCCATTGTTTTGCTAATGTTTACTGGAGGAGAGGTTTTTATTTATTTTATTTTATTTTTTTACAGTGACAGAGAGAGAGAGTCAGAGAGAGGGATAGATAGGGACAGACAGACAGGAACGGAGAGAGGTGAGAAGCATCAATCATTAGTTTTTCATTGCCATTGTAACACCTTAGTTGTTCATTGATTGCTTTCTCACATGTGCCTTGACCACGGGTCTTCAGCAGACTGAGCAACCCCTTGCTGGAGCCAGCGACCTTGAGTCCAAGCTGGTGAGCTTTTTGCTCAAGCCAGATGGGCCCACGCTCAAGCTGGCAAGCTCGGGGTCTCGAACCTGGGTCTTCCACATCCCAGTCTGATGCTCTATCCACTGCGCCACTGCCTGGTCAGGCTGGAGGAGAGGTTTTTGTACCAGAAAGTTTTGAAAGGAAAGAGCAGAAGGAATAGAGAGATTCTGCCCTCACCACTGAGAGGTACAGTAGGATTTCTTTTTCCTCTGTGATCCATAGCCATCCATGGGAAAACCAGGTTTTCTGTCTTTCCCTTGGCTTTCTTGTGGCTTGCCTGTCTTGATGATACATGTTGGGCAGATAAAATATATTATGCTCACTTTGTTAAAGATAGTGCTGCCCACATGGAAGTTTGTTGATATTAATGTGTGTTCTGGAACAGGCTGTGGGCAGGCCGGGTTGTTATAGCCTAAGGCTTAGTTTAAGAGTAAGCTCTTCCCCACACCTTTGACTGATTGGATGATGTAGGGTGGTGCACTCTCCTGAGGAATCCCATTATACAGAGACTTCCTTGTTTGTATAATTGGATTAAAGGGTTTGATTCTATGGTATAAAGTGGGAGAGACCAGTAGCTTGATCTCTCGCTTGGTTCCTGAGGTAGAAGAGAGGAGAGCAGATTAAGGCCACATGGAGGCCAGGAGAAGCAGTCAAGATGGCTGAATGCTGAGGGAGAAGTCAGTTTGTTAAGAGTTTGTGCAGGAGGAGACGGGAAACAGAGGTGAATAAGTCTGGTGAGCTAGAAACCTTTGATTCTAGGAAACTTGGATAAGTCAGTAGCTTAGTGAGCAATGAATGTGTGGGGTTTGGAGCCCAGTGTGTGTTTTTGCTTGCCTGCCGGGTGCAATCTAGAATTAAAGCTGATGGCTCACCAGTTTTTGGCTCCATTGTTTCATTACCGACTGTTCAAATCAAATGCGAACCTGCATGGGTCAGGCGGCTGTGATCCTGACCTTGACTACTGGCTTTACAATACACCAAGAAACAGAATGGCCAACCATTCTCTGACTTCACTGTTTCTTTACCATCTGCCCAAGTGTCCATTAGAAGACGAGTGGATTAAAAAGCTTTGGTACACATATACTATGGAATACTACTCAGCCATAAGAAATGATGACATCGGATCATTTACAACAAAATGAATGGACCTTGATAACATTATATGGAGTGAAATAAGTAAATCAGAAAAAAAAAATCTGAGAACAGCATGATTTCATACATAGGTGGGACATAAAAGTGAGACTATGAGACATGGACAAGAGAGTGGTGGTTACGGGGTGAGGGGAGGGAGGGGAGGGTGGGATAGTGAGGAGGGGAGGGGCACAGGGAAAACCAGATGGAAGGTGACAGAGGACAATTTGACTTTAGGTGATGGGTATGCAACACAATTAAATGATGGGATAATCTGGAGATGTTTTCATTATACATATGTACCCTGATTTATTGGTGTCACCCCATTAAAATTAATACTTATAAAAAAATTTTTTTTTAAATTACCTTGACTCTGAAGGAGTTCAATAACTCTGAATTCACTTATTTTATTTTTTTAACTTTCCAATTGCTTCTACATATTGCTACTTTTCCTTGATTCCTCTCAGGTGACTTGTGTAGTCCTAAAACACAAATGTCCATGTTGATTCACAAGAAAGAAAAGGAAGATTTCTAACCCTCATTCAGAGGTCCTGTGGCTCCATGGAGCTGTAAATTTATGTTAAGCATTCCTTTCAGGCCTCTTTTTCTCTGGGAATCAAGGGTAAAACATCTTTGTAGATGAACCCCAAACCCCTGAGGCCACTGGCATTACCAGCATTTACCGGTAATTTCTGAATTCGTTTTGATTTTGCTCTTTGTTTCTAGGACTTGAAATTTCACTTCGTTTTTAAAAAGTTATTTTTTTTTAATTGTTATAACTTATATATTTGTATCAGTTAAGAAATAGTTATTTAGTACATTTGCTTTTTTCTTCCTCTCTTGATATCTCCATGACACTTCTCTTTGATATGCAGTGAGAAACTTATCTTTCTTTTATTCTTTTTCTTTTCTTTCTTTTTTGTCAAAGGAGCCTTTGTTAAATTGGAATTTATCTTTCATGCAGCCCCTGGAAAGCATCTGGGAGGAACTGAGAGATTAAGATAGACAGTAGATATATTAATCTTACATCCTATGTTGTAGAATTGTGTTTATTTCCTTTGTGTTTTTTGTCTGTTTGTTTTTAAGGCCTAGGAATGCCAGCTGAATTTCTTCCCTAGCTCCGATATCAGGTCTTGAAAATCAGATCAAACACAGGAGTCCACAGCCTTGACCATGGAGTGGTTGGGCCCAATCCAAGTCCTGGAGAAAAGAGCCAGAAACCTTATCTCCAACAATAGTGACCATCACAAGCCCTTATGATGAATAGGATCCAAATCTGAGAAGGGACATGAAGCCACATTTCTTTCCCACCCCTAACTAGCCCTGATCACCCTACAAAAAAAGTGTGCAAACTGAAGCTGTTAAGGCAGATTTTGGAGATGAAGTACTCTGCCTTCTTGAGTTTGCTGAAAATTCAATTTAAAACATTCATATTCAATTCACTACTTGTCCTGCATATTGTTTTTATAACAACAGGCAGCATAAGCTTGGCTTGTTTCTCTTTGCCATATCTGTTCAAGTTACCTAAACACAAAGGGCAACCTGAAACATTTTTCAGGTGAAGGTTTCAACAAACATCCCCACTTATTAAAAGTTTAAATGATCCACTTCCTGTTTGTAAAACTAGTACCCAAGGTCAACAACAGAGCTGCCTGGACAGTGCAGGTTCGCATTAGATTTGGACAGTTGGTAATGAAACAACAAAACCAAGAACTGGTGAGCCATCAGCTTTAATTCTAGCTTGCACCCGGTGGGGAAATAAAAACACACAGTGGGCTCCAAAACCCACTCATTCAGTGCTCACAAAACTACTGACTTATCCGAGTTTCCTAGCATCAAAGGTTTTTAGCTCACCAGACTTATTCACCTCTGTTTCCCATCTCCTTCTCTCTGCACAAACTGGTTTCTTCCTCAGCACTCCACCATCTTGGCTGCTTCTCATCTTTTCCACATGGCCTTAATCTGCTCTCCTCTCTAATTCTAACCTCAGGAACCGAGAGAGAGCAAGCTCCCAGCCTGTCTCACTTTGTAGTGTAGAATCAAAACCTTTACTCCAAATATACAAACAAAGAAGTCTCTAATACAAAGTCACTTATCTGAGGCATAATAGGAGGATTCCTCATGAGAGTGCACCACCCCACATCATCCAATCAGTCAAGGGCGTGGGGAAAAGCTTACTCTTAAAATTAAGCCTTAGGCTATACCAACCCGGCCTGCCCACAGCCTGTCTCCCATTAAACATTAATATCAACGAACTTCCATGTGGGCAGCGCCATCTTTAATAAAGTGAGCATAATATATTTTATCTGCCCAACAATCTACCCCATGCTCACTTCACTACCCACAATCTACACCACAGGCATCTCTGTACAAGGAAATTAGGCACATTACACAAATTACAACAACATGACAAATCAAACAATTTCAACAATTACAAAGGTACATGTAAAGCCAGTAGTCGAGGCCACCATCACAGCCCCCTGACCCACGCAGGTTCACATTGGAATCGAACAGATGGCAATGAAACACGGGAGCCAATAACTGGTGAGCCATCAGCTTTAATTCTAGCTTGCACCCAGCGGGCAAGCAAAAACACACACTGGGCTCCAAAACCCACACATTCAGTGCTCACAAAGCTACTGACTTATCGGAGTTTCCTAGAATCAAAGGTTTCTAGCTCACCAGACTTATTCACCTCTGTTCCCCATCTCCTCCTGCACAAACTCTTAGCAAACTGGCTTCTTTCTCAGCACTCTGCCATCTTGGCTACTTCTCCTCCACATGGCCTTAATCTGCTCTCCTCTCTAATACTAACCTCAGGAACCCAGGAACCAAGAGAGAGAGATCTAGCTACTGGTCCGCCCACTTTATAGCATAGATAATCCAAACCTTTAATCCAATTATACATTCAAGAAAGTCTCTGATACAAAGCCACCATCTTGAGGACAAGAGAGTGCACCACCCTACATCATCCAATCAGTCAAGGGTATGGGGAAGAGCTTACTCTTAAACTAAGCCTTAGGCTATAATGACCTGGCCTGCCTACATTACAGCTTTTCCCCCACAGCCATCTCAAGCATAAGGGCAAATAATATCACCTGGATGACGGGCTTCCATGTGGGCAGCGCCATCTTTAACAAAGTGAGCATATTATATTTTATCTGCCGAACAGTACATTTCACCAGTCTCTGAGCACTTTTCCAAAAGTGCAAAATGTCCTCAGCCTTCCTTCTAGCCATTGGAAAAGCTTCCTGAGGCAGGAGTGCCTCCAGCAAAGCCACCCCCACCTTCATCAGGGTATTTCATATTGTTCAAAATCCCTAAGTCCATCCAGCAAGGGAGCCAGTGCTCACTCCAGTCATAGTCCAGGAAATCAGTCCACAAACATGGGGTGTTAGCCTCCCCCCTCATTCCTGCCATCATGGCAGTTCTCACACTGTCCTAAAGAGAAGCATGTGGCAATGACAGTCCGCATTTCCATCTCTACTCTGGGGAGCATGATGGCATCCACCCCTATGTCCCAAACCGCAGACCTACCAACAGCTTAGCGGGCACGCCCTGCTGTTCCAGTGGCCACTCGGCTATGCATGCCTGGCTCCCAGGATGTTTGTTATTCCTCCCGCCACAGCTGCCGCCGTTTACCTTCTGGAGTCTGCGAATCACAACTCCAGCCCAATTCTCCTCATCTTCTGGATAGGAGCTGGAAAAGCCAGCTCCCACTGCCTGGCTTAAGCCCCGGGCTGCAGCTGTCTTGGGCCTTGCTGCCCTAGCCCCAGCCTCCTGCTGCTGCTGGTTCTCCACAATGTCCAGGGTAATCTGCAACTCACGAATCTGTGATTCCTTCCCCAGTCTCTGCTCCATTTCTAGGCGAATCTCGCAAAGCTGGTCGGCCTCCTCTTCCAGCACTTCCTCCAGATCCAGGGTTGGCATCTCTTTCTCCCAAGTTTCCTCCAGCTTCTTCCAGTGCTGGATTTGCAGGTCCCAAGCAGCCCCTTTGTAAAGCCAGTGCTCAAGGCCATCAGATTCACCTTGCCAGTGCAGGTTTGCATTAGATTTGGACAGTTGGTAATGGAACAACAGAGCCAAGAAATGGTGAGCCATAAACTTTAATTCTAGCTTGCACCCAGTGGGCAAGCAAAAACACACACTGGGCTCCAAAACCCACTCATTCAGTGCTCACAAAGCTATTGACTTATCCAAGTTTCCTAGAATCAAAAGGTTTCTAGCTCACCAGACTTATTCACCTCTGTTCCCCATCACCTTCTCTCTGCACAAACTATGCACAAACTGGTTTCTTCCTCAGCACTCCACTATCTTGGCTGCTTCTCCTGGCCTCTTCCATGTGGCCTTTCCCTGCTCTCCTCTCTAATGCTAATCACAGGAACCAAGAGAGAGCAAGCTCCCGGTCTGTCCCACTTTATAGTGTAGAAATCCAAACTCTTAATCCAATCTACAAACAAGAAAGTCTCTGATACAAAGTCACCCATCTGAGGCATAATGGAATTCCTCATAAGAGTGCACCACCCCACATTTTCCAATCAGTCAAAAGTGTGGGCAAAAGCTTACTCTTAAAACTTGCACATGGGCAGCACCATCTTTAACAAAGTAAGCATGATATATTTTATCTGCCCTACACTCTTCCACAGAGCTCTTGGTTTCCCTACGCATGACTGTAAAGGTCAGCCAGTGTATGGTCCCAAAAAGGAGAGCCATAAGGAACCATAACAGCAGCCAGTCCTCTACTCCACCACTCAAAGGTGGTGGTGGCTCCATACTGATCTGTATCAAATCCTGCCACAGACAATGCCAAATATAAAGCCAGTGGCTCAGGCCACCATAACAGCAGCCTGGCCAATGCAGGTTTGCATTTGATTCCAACAGTTGGTAATGAAACAACAGAGCCAAGAACTGGTGAGCCATCAGCTTTAATTCTAGCTTGCATCCAGTGGGCAAATAAAAACACACACTGGGTTCCAAAACCCACTCATTCAGTGTTCACAAAGCTACTGACTTACTCGAGTTTCCTAGCATCAAAGCGTTCTAGCTCACCAGACTTATTGACCTCTGTTTCTTTTCTCCTTCTCTCTGCACAAACTCAGCACAAACTGGCTTCTTCCTTAGCACTCCACCATCTTGGCTGCTTCTCCTCTCCTCCACGTGACCGTAATCTGCTTTCCTCTCTAATGCTAACCTCAGGAACCAAGAGAAAGCGAGCTCCCAGCCTGCCTCACTTTATAGTGTAGAGTCAAAACCTTTAATCCAATTATACAAACAACTTTGTATCTCTGATACAAAGTCACTTATCTGAGGCATAATGGGAGGATTCCTCATGAGAGTGCACCACCCTACATCATCCAATCAGTCAAGGGTGTGGGAAAAGCTTACTCTTAAAACTAAGCCTTAGGCTATACCGATCTGGCCTGCCCACAACCTGTCCCCCATTGCACATTAATATCAATCAACTTCCATGTGGGCAGCACCATCTTTAACAAAGTGAGCATGTAAAGCCAGTAGCCAAGGCCGGGATCACAGCCGCCTGACCCATGCAGGTTCACATTAGATTCAAACAGTCAGTAAAGAAACACAGGAGCCACCAACTGGTGAGCCATCAGCTAAAATTCTAGCTTGGACTCGGCGGGCAAGCAAAAACACACACTGGACTCCAAAACCCACACATTCAGTGCTCACAAAGCTACTTTATTACCTGAGTTTCCTAGAATCAAAGGTTTCTACCTCACCAGACTTATTCACCTCTGTTTCCCATCTCCTCCTGCACAAATTCTGCTCAAACTGCCTTCTTCCTCAGCACTCTGCCACCTTGGCTGCTTCTCCTGGCCTCCATGTGGCCTTAATCTGCTCTCCTCTCTAATATTAAACTCAGGAACTCAGGAACCAAGAGAGAGATTGTTGGGCAGATAAAATATATTATGCTCACTTTGTTAAAGATGGCGCTGCCCACATGGAAGTTCGTTGATATTAATGTGTGTTCTGGAACAGGCTGTGGGCAGGCCGAGTCATTATAGCCTAAGGCTTAGTTTAAGAGTAAGCTCTTCCCCACACCCTTGACTGATTGGATAATGTAGGGTGGTGCACTCTCCTGAGGAATCCCATTATGCAGAGATTTCCTTGTTTGTATAATTGGATTAAAGGTTTTGATTCTATGGTATAAAATGGGAGAGAGCAGTAGCTTGATCTCTCTCTCTGTTCCTGGGTTCCTGAGGTTAGTATTAGAGGGCAGAGCAGATTAAGGCCATGTGGAGGAGAAGTAGCCAAGATGGCAGAATGCTGAGGAAGAAGCCAGTTTGTTAAGAGTTTGTGCAGGAGGAGATGGGCAACAGAGGTGAATAAGTCTGGTGAGCTAGAAACCTTTGATTCTAGGAAACTCAGATAAGTCAGTAGCTTTGTGAGCACTGAATGTGTGGGATTTGGAGCCCAGTGTGTGTTTTTGCTTGCCCGCTGGGTGCAAGCTAGAATTAAAGCTGATGGCTCATGTTCGGCAGATAGACTGCTGGGTCATATGGTAGTTCTATTTTTAGTTTTTTGAGGAACCACCATACTATCTTGAATAATGGTTGTACTACCTTACATTCACACCAACAGTGAATGAGGGTTTCTTTTCTCCACAGCCTCTCCAACACTTGTTATTACCTGTCTTGTTGATAATTGCTAATATAACAGGTGTGAGGTGGTATCTCATTATAGTTTTGATTTGCATTTCTCTAATAGCTAATGAAGATGAGCATCTTTTCATTTAGCATTGTTCACAGTGGCCAAGATATGGAAACAACCAAAAAGCCTTTCAATAGATGACTGGATAAAGAAGATGTGGTACATATATATTATGGAACACTACTCAGCCATAAGAAATAATGATATTGGTCATTTACAACAATATGGATGGACCTTGATAAGATTATACTGAGTGAATTAAGTAAATCAAAAATAAAAAAACAAAAACTGTATGATTCCATACATAAGAGGGACATAAAAATGAGACTAACAGACATTTACAAGAGTGTGGTAGTTATGGGGGGGGGAGAAGGTGGGGATAGGGGTAGGACAGGGGCACAAAGAAAACCAGATAGAAGGTGACAGAAGATAATTTGACTTTGGGTGATGGGTATGCAACATAATTAATTGCCAAAATAACCTGGAAGTGTTTTCTCTGAACATATTACTGCTAAAATTGTTGAACTTTATAATTATTATTTCAATGTTAATTTATTAGGTATTATTATAGAAAATATTTTAAAGAGTTTGTGGGCTAGGTAGAGATGTTTATTTGCTTGGAGTATATCTTAACATTTTGAAATTAAGACAATATTTTTAATATATCCTATATATGTGTATGTCTATATCTATCCATAATTATTATTCCCCAAAATGATAATATCATAGTATAATTATCCTATAACATACATTCATATATCTTTATCAGTGTTGCTAAAGAATATATTCTATTAATTATAAAAGCACTAGTCAAAATATACTCTCCTTGTCAGTCAAGGAGACAACACAATAAACATAATTTAATTTTTTCTTTCATTGAATTTATCTTAATTCAGCTACCTACTATTACATTATTTATAGCTTTCATTTCTTTTTCTTTTCTTTTTGATAGAGACAGAGAGAGAGTCAGAGAGAGGGACAGAGAAGGATAGACAGGCAGAAAGAAAGAGAGATAAGAAGCATCAATTCTTTGTTGCAGCACCTTAGTTGTTCACTGATTGCTTTCTCATATGTGCCTTGACCAAGGGGCTACAGCAGACCAAGTGATCCCTTGCTCAAGGCACCGACCTTGGGCTCAAGCCAGCGACGTTGGGCTTCAAGCTAGGGACCTTTCAGCTCAAGCGAGCAGCCATCGGGTCATGTCTATGATCTCATGCTCAAGACAGAATCTCCAGGCTCAAGCTGGTGAGCCCTGCTCAAGCTGGATGAGCCCGCGCTCAAGTCAGCGACCTCAGGGTTTCAAACCTGGGTCCTCTGCATACAAGTCTGACATTCTTTCTACTGCACTACTGCCTGGTCAGGCTAGCCTTCATTTCTATTATTCAAAAGATTTGTTTTAAATTTCTTAGTAGTCATAAAATAATTCTTTTCTTAGTAATAGTGATGTAGTAATTTTTTAGTTAATGACACTTGCTTTTCTTAAATTTTTTTTTATTTACATGAGAGCAGGGGAGGCAGTGAGACAGACTCCGGCATATGCCTGGACTTGATACATTTAGCAGGCCCGCTGTGTGGTGATGCTCTGTTCAACTGACTGTTGCTCTGTTGTTCAGCAAAAGACCTAATTTTTAAGTGCCTGAGACAGAGGCCATCCCAGTGACTGGGGCCAACTCACTCAAGCCAATTGAGTCATGGCTGTGGGAGGTGGGAAAGAGAGAGAGAGAGAGAAAGAAAGAGAGGGCAGTGGGAGGGGTGAAGAAGCAGATGGTTGTTTCTTCTGTGTACCCTGACGAGGAATCAAAACTAGGACATACACAATCAGGCTGATGCTCCACCACTGAGCGAACTGACAAGGGCCTAATGACCCTTTTTTAATCTGTAATATTTTGAAATATTTAGTATAGTTTTTCTTAACATTAAAAAATTAAGATTAATAAAACTTGAATTTTTTGGCCAATAGCCAAAGATCAATCTTAATATGGATTATGTGACTCACTATGTTGCTATCTCATGAATGGGCATCAATCACATCTTTTGTCAAGAAATTTTATTGCTACAGCTCCATATTCTTATGTAATATTTATAATTGTTTCATTATAGACAAAATTATTTTGCATTGCCTACTCTTAGCCTTTTAATATTTATATCATTCTGTTAAATTAAGGAGCATATTCATTTTAAAGACTATAAGGGTTTTGTAGATAAGTTTTTAATTACTAACATATAGACCTCTGGAAAACTAAATCTCTCTCAATTTTAGTTTATGTTCTATGCTTTGGAAGTTTTAATTCTTTTTACTTATTAGTTTTCCAAAGTCAACTTTTGCCTCTTGCAACAACTGTTCTGCCCTATTTAAAAATAAATGACCCACTATAAGAAAAAAGTTTTGCTAGTTTTATATGAAAAATCAATATAGTACTTTACTTTTTCCTGACTTATTAGCTAATCCAAGAAAAATAAAGGGCCGTAGACTCTAACTGATGGATCCCTCGGACATTCTTAAGTGAAGGCTTTAAGCACAGATATTTCATCATATAAGTTATTTTATTTTCCATAAGAAGTTCATACTTAAACTTGAATCCTTTTTAATGATTGTTTTATGCAGCAGTATGCAAAAGTTGGGAAGCTTTTTAAAATACTGAATTTAGACTAAAATAATTATCAGCACCATGCACAAGTGGGTCAGGCTTGGAAGAGAAAAATTGCACTGCTAGCTTTGAGTAAAACCCAAGAGGCAAGGCACAGAGCACATGATGTAGTTCAGCCTTGTTTGATTATTTTCATTGAAGTTCCTCAGCTATTGTGACCTAAATCTCCATTTAGACTGCTTGTTTTCCTTGGTTCATTGTTTTAAATATGCTGAGTTTTTAAAGATAAATTAGAAAAAAATATTAAAATATCTGTCAGGGGTTGTCTTACCTGGGGTAGCTCCCTTGAGTTGCTTCTTTATAGAGGACAAATATATAAGCTATTTTTTATATCTTTAATAACCAAAATTACTATGATACTCTAGTGATTCATAGTGCTTATTTTTATAATGTAAACCTAAAATGCTGTTTGTAAAGCCGTACTGGTCTTAATTAGACATATTTCCTTGAATTTTAGAACTGTTTTTCAAGAAATCATTGTCAGGTACAGATGGGCACTAGAGAGTCAAAGTCAAGGTTAAAACAGAGTTTACTCCCCAACCAACAAGATGATTTTTCTTTGTTTCTCTTTCTTTTCTCTTCTCTTTTCTCTCAGAGAATATAATTGTGGACTGCAGTAACTTAGCTAATGGCTAAGCACTAGAGTGTATGTGAAATAAAAAGTGGTGAAAATATGTTACTATCTATTAAAATCATTGAATTCATTATAAAAAGTTTCAATAAAAAAGATTTCAAGCCCATATGGTTGTACTGGTGAATTCTATCAAACTTCTAAGAAATAGAACCAATTTTATAAAAGCTTTACAAAAAAAAGAAAAGGTGGGAGTATTTTTCAAACTGTTTTTATCAAACCAATTCAAATACAACATCAAAAACTGGCAAAGATATTGCAAGATAAAAAAAAATTTAGAGACAATATCCCTCATGTACATTGATAAAAAAAATTATAAACAATATATTAGCAAAGGGAACCCAGAAACACAAAAATATAAGATATAACAGTCAAGGACATTTATCTTAGGAATGCAAGGTTGGTTTACCATTTAAAAATCAACATAGTAGATGTATCAAAGTGATGTAATAAAGTTAAGAAAATAGCATGATTGTTTTCAAATATAGATGAGAACTTCCTCTTTAAAAAACAGAGTCAACATCTATTTAATTATGAAATATGGCCATGGTCAGCTGGCTCAGTGAATAGAGCATGGGCCTGACATATGAACATCTCAGGTTTGATTTCCAGTCAGAGCACACAAAATAAGTGACTGTTTCCCACCCTTCCTACTCCCTTTTCTCTCCCTCTTCCCCTCCCACAGCCATTGGCTTCATTGGTTTGAGGATGGCCACGAGCACTGAAGTAGTTCTATTGGAGCACATCAACTTCAGGCACTAAAAATAGTTCGGTACATGAGCATTGGCACAAGATACGGTTGCCAGTTGGATCCCAATAGAGGCTCATGCGGGAGTCTGTCTCACTGTCTTCCCTCTTCTCACTTAAAATATTTTTTTAAATAGTAAAAATATAATTGTGAAATAATAAACTTTTATCCCTTATAAGAACAAGGCTAGGATATCTACTTTCATCATTTCTAAGCAACAAATATATTGGAGATTTTAGCCAATCTACTAGCAGGAAGTAAATTAAATAAGTAAATTGAAAAGGAAGAAGTAAAATTGCATTTATTCTCATATAACAGCATTGTCTATATGAAAAATTCTAACACATCTTTAAATAATCTACTATGATTAATGAGTAATTTAGCAATCATAAGATACCAATATATACCTCAGTTTAAAAATGGATTCAATGTTACACTGAGCCAAAGACATTCCAAATCTCACTTACCACTCTCTCTCTCTCTCTCTCTCTCTCACACACACACACACACACACACACACACACACACGATATATATCTCCATGTATAAGACGCACCCTCCTTCAAAAATTTGGGGTCTAAAAGTGGTGCATCTTATACAGTGGTTGTAGTTTTTTTTTTACTTGTATTTTCTGCTTTTTTGTGCTTGTTGTTTTTGCACTCATTGTTTCGCACTTGTTACCGGTATATTATGGTAGGTTATGTTTTGTCATGTTCTACCCAGAAATGGATCAGAAAATATTTTCATATAGTGTGGATTCAAATTAAAAGTGATCAGTTTGCAGAAGTGAATGGAAATTATGCTGCTGAATGTAAATTTGGTCCTCCTCCAACTGACAAATCAATCTGAGACTGGCTAGGGGAAGAAGAAACCCTACTGAAAACATCATGGCAGAAGAAGGTTATGAGAGGCAAGTCAGCAAAATGACCTGATTTAGAGAGGAAATTGAAGATATGGATTGAAGATCAAAGGGTAATTGGAATTCCTGTGCCCACAAGGATGGTTCAGCATGAGGGAAGAAGAATTGCTGATGAAAAAGAAGTTACTGATTTCAAAGGAAGATACAATTGGTGCTTCAGGTTCATGAAACAGAATGGGCTAACCATGAATATATGCACCAGACTTGGCCAAAAGATTTCTAAAAGCTATGAGCAGAAAGTCCTTGAATTTCATCATTTTGTCATTTAATGTCAGAAGATACATCAGTATGAGTTGGGACAGATTGCAAATACGGACGAAGTCCTCCTTCAATCTGATGTTTCAAGTAACAGAACTTTTGATAAGGAGGGGGTGAAAACTGTAACTGTGTGAAGACCAGTGGGAACGAAAGAGCCATTATACAGTTGTTCTAGCTTGTTGTGCCGAAGAAACCAAGCTGCCTCTTATGCTGATTTTCAAACACTAAACAATGTCAAAAGAAAACATTTCTTGAGGAGTGATTGTCCATATTCCTGACAAGGGTTGGATGGATCAGGATGGGAAGCAGATCTGGTTTGAGAAAGTTTGGAGAAGGAGACCAGGTAGGCTCTACACTAATATGCCTTATTGGTGCCTGATCAGTTCAGAGCACATAAAATAAAAAATACAAAGATTTCTGCAGAGCAAAAAACAAATCTTGCTGTCATACCTGGAGGCCTCACATCCCAACTCCAACCATGTGATATCAGTATTAACAAATTCTTCAAAGCTGTCATGAGAAACAAATGGAACCAATGAATGAAGCCTTCTGGGGACAATTTGACACCAGCAGAAAGAGTCAATAAATCAACTATAGAAAATGTTTGTACCTGGGTGAAAAATATCCTGGGATAATATCAAGATTGAGATTGTTGTCAAGTCATTTAAGACGTGTGGCATTTCAAATGCCATAGATCAGGGGTCCCCAAACTACAGTCTGCGGGCAGCATGAGGCCCCCTGAGGCCATTTATCTGGCCCCCTGCTCTTCCAGAAGGGGCACCTCTTTCATTGGTGGTCAGTGAGAGGAGCATAGGATGCATCCGCACCCATAGTTCCCATTGAAATACTGGTCAGTTTGTTGATTTAAATTTACTTGTTCTTTATTTTAAATATTGCATTTGTTCCCATTTTGTTTTTTTACTTTAAAATAAGATATGTGTAGTGTGCATAAGGATTTGTTCATAGTTTTTTTATAGTCCGGCCCTCTAACGGTCTGAAGGACAGTGAACCAGTCCCCTGTGTAAAAAATTTGGGGACCCCTGCCATAGATGGAACCAAAGACAAGGCAATATATGAAGATACTGATTTGTCATCAGACACAGATGAGGACAAGCTAATGGATGTGAGTTCTGACAATGACGAGGAGTTGTATGAATTTTATGAAGAATAAAAATTGAGTTTAATAACATTATGTAATACTTTTTTTCAAATTTTTGGCCCCAAAATTAAGGTGTGTCTTATGCATGGGAGCATCTTATACATGGAGAAATATGGTGTATATATGAAATTATTTGGCTTTTTTATATTTTTGTGAAAATATAAAACTTTACAAGGGCTGAAATCTTTCATCTGTTTGCAATACTAATATATCACCAATGCCAAAAACAGTATCTGAAGTATTAAACACACTCAATAAGTACTTTTTAAATTTAAATAATTTGTAGTTATTTTTTTAGTAAAACAAACCATGATTATAGAAAGGAATAGTTTTATCTTTATAAAAGGACTTTAACTGGTAAATTAATTATACCAACTCCAATTGTTTTGCTTTTCTTTTTTGCTAGGAATCACTTTTACAAGGCTTTAAATTATAGTTGAAATGTTAAATCAGGCCTGCATACGTAAATCTTTCTTGACTTTGAATGAATACAGAGCACTTGTATTGTTTCACAAGAGTGCTGGACAATTGTCACACAGAGAAAGTACTCAAAAAAAAAACATAGCAATAATTTCTTCACAGAATAAACGATCTTATATTTTATTTTTTATACAGTTTCAATTAGTTTTACCATAATTTCTGATTGATTTATTTCCACAGTTCAAAAAGACTACTAAAGGTTCACTGAATCAAAAAGGTTTTGAAAGAATTAAGATCTTAGTCATGTTTGAGGATCAATGGAAAGAGAATGTGTGTGTATAGTTAGTTATATGTGCATAGTCATATACAGTGTGTCCATAAAGTCATGGTGCACTTTTGACCAGTCACAGGTCAGAAGTGCACCATGACTTTATGGACACACTGTAGCTATATAAAAACAAATGCATGCACATAGCTAAATTACTTTTAATTTAGGTCAAGTTCTATTTTAAAAAATCTGCTTTTCTATAATGATCTATGTAACCTAAGTCTTGTTTGTGAATTATAAAGATTGCTCATAAATGGTTTGTTTTTTGGGGGGGGGCATATTTGCAGTGAAGAGTCTTGGTGACTGACTGTACAGTATTTATAAAAACTGTATTGCAAATGTGAGAAAATAATATTTTTTGAAGACTATAGATCATTGAGAATGACTAGACTCTTCCAGATGCATATATTATTTGAGATTGGAAAGACAGTGATAAAGACACTAATTTGATTCTTGTCAGAGGGATGAATTTGGACAAAAAAGGAAAAATATAAAAAATGGCATGGGAAAGATTTGGAAGCTTTCAACAATATAGTAATATGTACTTAGAGGTGAACTTCACATCACCTACAATTTTATGTTTCTGTTCACAGGAAGAGTCATTTTTCCATGCCAGGCAGATTTTTTACATTAAAAATAGTTCACTTGTATCATATAAATAAATTTCTTTCCACCAGACTCTATACTTCCAAAACCCCTTGCCATTTAGTCCCATTTACACTAAAATGCTTACAAACATACTGCTCTTAATCTGAAGGGCACTTACCTAAAATTATAGATCTATAATTTACTGAAAGATTTATGAAGCTGACTTAAACAATATTACTATCCCAATGCAATACTTATACTTTAGAATTATTTGTTTCATCATATTTTATTAGATATATGAAGTAATACTCTCTTGTGAATTCCCAAAACTAATTTGTTAGACCCTTAATTTTAAATTGCTTTCCCTCAGACAGATTCCCAGACAAGTACAGGCTGTAGTTTTGTTTTTAAAACCAACACAAAACAATTTTAACTTCAGATTTACCAGTAAATTGTTAAAGTTTAAGGGGAAAAATACAACCAAGTATTTTCAAATATAAGAAAAGGATTTTTAACAGCTGCATTCATGCATATAAAATGTACACATATGTCTGTAAATCTGATATTTTCCTTTTTGTATTGGTATGTTGACTCATTATTTAATCTTTCAGGTTTATTGTCTACATGTTCATCATTTCTTTGAGATGAAAATTTGACACTATTAAAATTTCTTTGCGATTCATAATATTATTTATATGGTAATATTTCCCTTTCCTCATGTGAGCTATGTATATTTCTTTTAATTACATTGTGTAATTTATTAAAAGAACATAAGTTTCAAGTCTGCTTCTTTTTTAATAAAATAAGTCTATTTTAGGCAGATATTTGACAAAAGTAGTGTTAATGGGTTTTTACAAGGTCTCTTACTTTTCACTGCATTGTCAGAATCTGCCAGTCAGATTATAAATCATAGAATGATATGATGTGTTGTATATAATCATTTCAGGAACCCTACAGTCTTGATGGGCTGAGGGACAAGGAGCTAAAAGAATATACTCTCAAAGAATAAATGTCATCACTGTATGATTGGTGAACTATATTTATTGAAACTGCTGAGTTAGTGACCAGCATTGCATAGTTAATTTTTAATGTGACTTGATATCTATGCTGCCCCCCTGAGTCTCTACTGTGACTGATTCTTTAACTAAAGAATGCCTGCTCTATTAAAAGAGGACTATACTACATTGAAAAAGTTAAGATGTGGCCATTTAAAGTGGGAAAGCTTCATTTGCAAGACAGCTCTGCAACTCAAGGACTTTGGGTTTTATAGAGTTATTTTTTACTTTAAATTCTATAGACAGATCCTATCAAGTGATGTCAACCCCTCATTGGAAATGGGATAACCAAATGAAAAACCTCTCACCTTAACTCAACCAGAATTCCAGTCCTTGATCCTCTAAGTTATAGGATAATTTATAAAACCTGCCAATGCTTTTACAGTGGTACCTTGAGATACGAGTTTAATTTGTTCTGTAACAGAGCTTGTAAGTCAGTCAACTTGTATATCAAACAAATTTCTCCCATTTAAAATAACTGAAATAAATTTAATTTGTTCCAGCCCTGTGAAACATCCCCAAACTATCCTAAATTATAAAAAAGACATGTTTTTAATTAAGAAACATACATGTATACTTTACCAATGCATAACAAAATATATGAAATAAAAGAAAAAAGTGTTTAGTATTGTATTCTTACCTTGGAGACAGATGAGTGCAGCTAACAGAGGTGAATGGCGGAGGAGGAGGGAGGGAGGAAGAGATGCAGGCACTGTAGACACGTAAACTAAAACTGCACTTTCTTTACTTTAAACAAAACTAAAACTGCACTTTCTTTACTTAAAATGAAACCACAAAAACTTAATTGTAAAAAAATGCACTTTCTTAACTTTAAACTTAACCTAAGCTTAACATTACGTATTTTCCTTTTAATCATCACCTGTTTTTGCCTTTTTGGCTGCACTTTCGGCACTCTCACTTGCAGGACTTTTGAATAAAAATCTATCCAAAGAGGTTTGCTTTTGCCTGCCTTTTAAAATGTTATGAAAATGTGACAAACAAGTGTCATTAAAAAGTGCTGAAGCACGACCAATTGAAACTTTTTCTGGGTGTTTCTTTTCAATGAAACTTGAAAGCTTCTCCCACATTGCCAGCATGTCTTTATTTTCACTTGTACAAATCACTTCCTCTGACTCTACCTCTTCCTCACTACTAATTTCTTGCAGAAGTTCCGTATGTTACATCAGCTGTAGCTCCTTCAACTCCTCAGTTGAGAGTTTCTCCTCATGTTCCTTGACAAGCTCATTTACATCACCCTCATCTACCTTCAGACCCATCGACTTTCCAAGGAATACTATCTCCTACAATGCTTCTACCTCGGTCTCGGTCTCTTGTTTGAGTCCTTTGAAGTCCCTGTCTGCAAAAACATCAGGCCATAACTTTTTCCATGCCAAGTTCAAGGTTCTTCTTGTAACCTCTTGCCATGCCAAGTCAATAATGCATAAACATATCACGATGTTGTAGTGATCTTTCCAAAACTCTTGAAGGGTTAGAATTGTATTCTCAGTCACCTCAAAGCAGTGATGGAACAAGTGCTTTGTGTAAAGCTTTTTAAAGTTGAAAATGACCTGCTGATCCATAAGTTGCAAGATTGAAGTAGTGTTGGGTAGAAGAAAGAGGACTTTCATGAATTTGAACTCACTGAGAATGTCATCTTCAAGACCAGGTGGATGGGCTGGAGCATTTTCAAGGGTTAGTAATGCCTTCATTGGGAGTTTATTTTCTTGAAGATATTTCTTCACTGCAGGACAAAAGACAAGATTTACCCATTCAATAAAAACTGCCATGTAACCCATGCCCTAGCATTGGTACGCCACATAACCTGAAGTTTTTCTTTAAGAATCTTGTGAGTCTTAAAGGCTAGAGGATTTTGAAATGATACACTAGCAGTGGCTTTACTTTACAGTCACCCCTAGCATTTGCACACAATGCAAGGGTCGAGAGTCCTTCGTGGGTTTATGGCCTAGGAGCTTCTTCTACTCTGCAGTGATGAAAGTCCTCTGGGGCATTTTTTTCCAAAACAATCCTGTTTCATCACTGTTGAACACTTGTTGGAGATTGCAGCCTACTTTTGAGATAAGCACAGCAAAACATGTGATGTACTCCTCAGCTGCCTTCACTTCAGCAGTTGCAGCTTCACCATGCCTCACCACTGAGTAGATGCCAGATATTTTCTTGAAATTTTCAAACCAGCTGTGACTTGCCTTAAATGTATCTTCTGCTGCCTCTTTTGAGGTTGATGGTTCTTTCGTCTTCAAGCTGCCATAAATAATACGTGCCTTTGATGGCATCCTTTTGTTTAAGGATGGTACAAATTGTAGATGTATTGTGGTCATACAGCCTTACCAGTTCAATCACTCTTAAACCATGCTCATGTTTTATTATTATTTCTTGCTTTACCTCTATTGACATCATTCTCTTCTTCTTCTCACTACTGTCCTTTACACTCACTTTCTTCTGCCCCATGATGGTACACAAAAAAAGTTAGTAAAAAATGCAAAAATGATGCAAAAACAAGTACAGCGCACAAGATTCGACTTGATTCTGCAGGTAACACGTGAAAAAGAATGAGCTGCTGGTGTTTGGTTCTGATACTGGACCCATGCGCCAACACGCCAACTAGTGGCAGCTTCCCAAATCATGACTTGTATCTCAGAATTTTGCTCAGATTTCGAACAAAAATATGGACTGATTTGCAGCTCGTATCTTAAAAAAATGTTGGTCTGCTCATATCTCAAGGTACCACTGTACTTGTAAGCCATACGTTTTTTTCCACTATTTTTAAATTAAGTTTATTGGGATAAAATTGGTTAATAAGATTATATAGATTTCAAGTGTACATTTTTATGTTACATCATAATCTGTATATTACATTGAGTGACCACCACCCAAGTAACAATCATCTTTTTTCAACATATATTTCACTCTCTTTATCTTTTACTACCCTCCTATCTTCTTTTCTTCTGGTAACCAGCACAGTGTTTTCTGTGTCTGAGTTTTTATTGTTTGTGTTTCTTGTTCTTTCACTTGTTGCTTTCAGTTTTATATCTCACATATGAGTGAAATCATATGGTTCTTAATTCTTCTTTGTTTAAATTTGTTCACCCCAGTGCCAGTGTTTTATTTATTTAGTAAATGATTTGGTAAATCAACAATTATTAATTGAATGACACCTATGTTCTAGGTAATGGAGATATAGTAGTAAAGAAAACAGAATTATAACTGTAGGGTAATGCTGCCCTTAAATATTTGCTTTCCAATAGGAATATTTACCTATTTTCTCAGTAAAGAAAGTATGAGGAAATTCTAAATTGTGTCTTTTAATCTAGCTCTTACTGTCCTATATTTAACATTAAATTCTAAATAATATTTATATCCATAATACTTTTATATTTTATAGTGTTACTGTACAGTTTTCTTTGTTATTGGTTTGATCATTTAAATTGCTTTTGGAGAACCTAATGTGCAATAATGAACTTTAGTTTTCCCAAAAGGAAAAAATCATATCATTTGAACTTAATAACTTCAGTGGGGTGTGTAGAGTCATAATTTACCATGTCTAACTGAATCAAAAACAAACATTATATTACTCATCACATAGATATTTTAACTCTGTTTCTTTCATTTTACTATGACTCTTCACTTCTTCCCCATTGAATGTTAATTTCTAGCACAGATCTGGATTGTTGCCACAAGAAAATAAGGAGAGAAAATATTGTAGTTTAATGCTGTCAGTATGTGTGATATTTTTATAAAAATTATATATCACCCCATGCATTAGAATATGAATTCACTGTATTGACAAATATATGTACGGTATGGGTATGCTAATTTATTAGATCAGATGTATGTCAACATTGCTATATGAAAATAGTGCCAATAAAATATATGAGATGTTCACTTTAAAAAATATCACTGATAATTATTGGTCAACTAAATTTAACCATCAAAAACAGAAACTATCAGGAAAGATATAAAAATTAGTTCCATAAGAAGAAAAAGAAAATAAACACCCAGTCTGTCAAAGTCTACTTTACAGGTTCAAACCAGTGACAATGTTGAAGTCTTCAGGAAAATAAAACTTTTATATGGAATTTTTTATTAAAGTATCAAGCTATTTTTGGCTTGTAGACAGACTATTAACTAAACTATTTCTAATATTAGAATTAGACCCATCTTAACAAAGTATTGTAACCTTGCCAATATTTTTATTGTTCTTCTTTTAATTGAAATTTTTTTGGGGGTAACAATGGTTGACATATTTTACAGGTGTCAGGCATCCAATTCTGCAACACAACTCTGTACATGATATTGTGTGTTCTCATTACCCCTCAAGTCAAATCTTTGTCTATCCAAAGAAAAAGAAAAAAAAATAGATTTTCTCTAAGTGTCTATTATATGTAATAGAGATAAAATTCTTGAGAGGAGAATAATGTTATTCAAGAAGATTTTCAAAATAGATTGTTAGGCCAATAGTAAAAATTACAGGGATCATTTTGAAGCAGTTTTACTCCTCTTGGAATTTAAAAATCAAGCCGTTAAAATTAACAGTTGCAGCATTAACAGTGAATGCCTGTTAAAATGAAGCAGTTAATCACCAGGAACAGCATATTAAAACTGTTAATTTGTAGGTTTGAAACTTCCTTTTAATTAGAGCTGTAGGAAAAGTTTCTTGTTCAAAGAAAAGCTGAGATCACATGGCTTTCTGTCATGCCTGTGAAATTTCACAAAGAAAAGTCCTTTTGAAAGAGAGGGTCCAGGTGATGATGCGTAATTCAAGTACTTGATTTTGGAGGAGTAACCTCCTTGTTTTCTCTTGGCTTTTAAAAATAACCTATAAATGGTGATGTTTTTGATTTCCAGGAAGTGACACAAGCCTGCAACTGGATAAGCACACCATAGGGTAGTAGTGGCATATAGATGACATAAATATTAAATGAGAATGCAAGAAGACATTTCTGGAAACAAGATTTTAAAAGTTACCATCATAGAAGCAGCTTTTAGAAATCAATTGTTCATTATGTATTTGAGCTCACTGGGTTTTGATTCTTAAGGCCAGCTTCTCTAATCAGTATCTTGCTGATATTACCTGAGAGGTTTGTAATATGTAATTTCTTTGGTCATTGCAAACAGAGATTATGATTTGGTCAGTTTGAGTTAGCCAGGAATCTGCATTTTAACGTGCATTGTAGGAGATGTTTATGCAGGTGCTTCAGAGACTGAGATATGCTTCCTTTAATTCACATTCTGGAAAAAGAGTTTAGCCTTTGACTTAGGTGAGCTCTCTGTATGAATGAAAGAACCGGTAGAAATTAGAGGGCACTGTAGAAACTACATTTATAAATAAATGACAATCACAACTACTGTGGAATTTATAAGAACCAAGAGGTGAAAATAATAATAAGAAAAAAGAAACAATTTCTAATATATAGTAGGTACATTTTTATCAACAAATTAAATAAAACATGTGAAGTGAGACTAGGTATCCAAAAAAACCCCAACAACCAAGAAAAGTTATACAAAAATACCTCATGCTACTGAGTTCAAATATGGACTTATAACTCTATTTATAAATAAAAAAATAACAAAAATTTTATGCATATATGTATTGAGCATTTATCACTCATTCTGTGCCTAACCAAAATAAAACATATTTCTAGGTTCTCAGTGTTAGCACAATATATGAAACATAGCAGACACTCTATAACTGTTTCTTAAATGTGATCAGTTTTCATGAATATTCTGCAATTTCTTTCCACATGCACCAGCCCAGCTGACATACCCGACTTTGGGCACCTGCTATGGCAACAGCCACAGTATGGGAGGGTAGACAAAGATACTGGCCCTGAGTCAACCAGATTTAGGTGCTAATATTTAACAGCTATGTGCAATTACTCCTGCATTATTTTACTTCTCTAGGTTTCACTATACTTAGTTATAAAATTAAATAATAAAAATAACTTCCTTATAAGATGTTTCAGAGATTAACATTGTATCATATAAATGTATAATAAATATAAGTTATTCACTGAAACAGCCATATATAGCTATGAGATTATATTTAATAAAGAAAAAAATGTTAAAATCATATATATGTTTAGACTATTAATTATGTTGATGAATTTCAGGTCAGAAAAATAAATATCCAGGCTATGCCAGTACATTGTAATATAAAATAAAGATAATTAAGGAGAAAGCATGTATTCTTGCTTTTTCTTTTTTTTAAAATTTTTTACAGGGACAGAGAGAGAGTCAGAGAGAGGGATAGATAGTGACAGACAGACAGGAACAGAGAGAGATGAGAAGCATCAATCATTAGTTTTTCATTGCTGTTGCGACACCATAGTTGTTCATTGATTGCTTTCTCACATGTGCCTCAACTGCGGGCCTTCATCAGGCCGAACCACCTCTTGCTGGAGCCAGCAACCTTGGGTCCAAGCTGACGAGCTTTTGCTCAAGCCAGATGGGTTCGCGCTCAAGCTCGCGACCTCCGAGTCTCGAACCTGGGTCTGCCGCATCCCAGTCCGATGCTCTATCCACTGCGCCACCGCCTGGTCAGGCTGTATTCTTATTAATGTTAGGAAAAGGTCATTCAGAAGTAAATGCTATAAGGAACATATTAAAACTTTGATGAGAAAAGAAAGATGGAGACGGAGTAGGCAGATGTTCCAACTGCCACCTCCCAGAACCAAATTGGATTAGAACTTAATTTAAGAACAATAATCTTGAAAAACCAACTTTGGACTAAACTGAGAGGAGTCTATAACCAAGGATCACCAAAGAAGCCACACCAAAACTGGTAGGAAGGGCAGAGATGCGGGAAGGGCTGCCCCACTCCCAGGGACAAATGACGACTGGGAGGGACTCTCACGAAGGGATGGATTGCCCTGAGAGGTGTGGGTCCTCAGCCCCAGGCCCAGAGCCTAGAATGCACTCAGACAGCATTTAAATGTGAAAAGAGCTGGGTTTCTGTCCACAAGAAAGAGACAGAGCTCTCAGATGCAGACTCACTTTACAGGACCCCTGAAGAAAACCTTGTTCGCAGCCACTTACCCAGGGCTCTGGTGGGGAAAAGCTGAGAGAACTGGAGTTGTGGGAGGAGAGTATAAAGTTGGAGGCCCAGGGAGAGACACTGTGGGGGATGGCCACTGGAATTCTTGTGCTGAATCATTCTCTAGTACTGCAGTCACCATATTTCTTGGGGGGAGCAATCCCCTCTGAATGGTATCAGCCCGGAGAAAAGCAGCTGCTCCACCCTCAAGAGTATCTCCTGCTCCAGTCATGGTGACAGGTCATTCTGAGAGGCCAGGAAGCAGGGGGCATGTCAATGTCTCAGTTATCTGGTGTTGAGACTGGAGCTCTGCCCACGCTCTCCTGAGTCTATGACTGGTGCTTCCACCTCATAAGAGACTGAGTTGAAACTGTGAGTGGGCAAACAACACCTCTAGGACTCAGAAGTCACAATCACCAGACTCCTGGGGCCTCACCCAACTGAGGTCTGTGAAAAAAGTCTGGACAGACCAACAAGTGGGGGTGAGGTACAGAGCCACACCCACTACCCTTTTTAATCCACAAATTGCCTCAGGCTCTAGACTCTAGCAGAGGTTTCTTCACCGGCTGAGCCCAACAAGCAGCCAGCAGACAGGCTGAAGGAGGCAAGACTCAGGGAAACTTGGCTGTTTGAGTGGACTTTCCCCCAGGACCACAGTGGGTAAAAGTCAGCCTATGAGTGCAGGCTGTTATTTTCATGTACACCTGGGCCCAGCAGAGGCAGCCACAAACTCTGAATTGATTGTAGCTCTAAGAAGGTTGTTGAGGCCCAGTCACGGGCAGTGTCTCCCACTGGTCTGCACTGAGTTCATGCTTAGAAGGCCCAGGGATGGCACATTCAGGGGCCAGCTGCAGAGAGCATTGGTTCAGGACCTAACAACCCTTGTGTTGGGCAGATAAAATATATTATGCTCACTTTGTTAAAGATTACGCTGCCCACATGGAAGTCCGTTGCCCAGGTGATAGCATTAGTTGCCCTGCCCTTCCTGCTTGGGATGGGCATGATTGTATTAATGTGTGTTGGGGGAGGGCTTTTGCGGCAAAAGGTTTTAAAAGGAAGAGAGATCACGTTGTTCCAGGAGAAGAGGGATTACATTTTAGAAGGGAGCAGAGAGGAGAGCAGATAAAGGCCACATGGAGGCCAGGGGAAGCAGCCAAGATGGTGAAGTGCTGAGGAAGAAGACAGTTTGTGTAGAGTTTGTGCAGAGAGAAGAAGATGGGGAACAGTGGTGAATAAGTCTAGTAAGCCAGGTATCTTTTATTTTAGAAAACTCGGATAAGTCAGTAGCTTTGTGAGCACTGAGTGAGTGGGTTTTGGAGCCCAGTGTGTGTTTTTACTTGCCCACCAGGTGCAAGCTAGGATTAAAGATGATGGCCCACAAGTTCTTGGCTCCGTTGTTTCATTACCGACTGTCCGAATCCAATGCGAACCTGCATGGGTCAGGCAGCTGTGATGGTAGCTGTGGCTACTGGCTTTACACCTTGCTAGAGTAGTTGGTATCCTAAGGTAAAGCTCCTTACACCTGGCCCAGCTGAGTCAAGTTTCACTCTCTGTGATCAGACTGGCACAGTGGCTCATGTGCATCGGATAGAGTGGAGCTTCTTACTCAGCCAGAATGGGCGCTAGATATTATGTCCTGCTAGGCTAGATTCTACAGGGGGAAGGAGAGAGGTTTGGAGCATGGACATTTAAAATGTGGGTCCCTGTAAGTCTAATGTTGGATCTGGTAAAGGGCTTAGACACCTTTGGAAGGGGCACCATCAGCCCCAGAAGAGGACTCAGTCTTCCTCCCTGAGACTGGGGTCTCAACAGCTGGAAGAAGTTCTCCAGAAGGAACTGTTGGCCCCACTTGGTCTAAACCTACTTTTCATCTTGTTGGAAAAAAATAAAATTTGAGTATCCAGCAGTGGCTGAGGAATAAAGCTCTGTAGTAGAGGCCACATTCCCTGTACTGAGCTCCTGGCCAAGAGACTCCTGAAGTAGGGGGTCTCACAAATGTTGTTTTCACATCTTCAGCTGCCCTAACCCACCAAGCGTGCAACCTGTAGAAAAGTTGGTTGGGTGAGGCCAATCTGAGCCCACACTACAGTCTTACTACAGAATACACTGTGGGAAGACCAGAGGAACCCAAGGAGGCCTACAGCATGAAAAGGAGGAACAGCTGAAAAGTGGAGACAAATATTACAGAGCTTGAGGCTTTTATGGAGCTCTTGTCATCTCTAAGCAGGAGAAAGCTAATCCTCATACAAAGGTTGGCCCTTCCCACAGTACCCAGACACATAAAATGAAGACACAAATAGAAAAAATTATAGTAGCTACAGACTGGAATTCCACAGCAGGTAACAAACAATAGTTGATGTCAATCCAAAGAGAACTAGAGCCATCACTACTGGTAGTCAATGACAGACAGTACCAACCCTAGAATCAACTACATACACAAGCTCCACACCCAAAGGTGGAGTCTAGCAGGCACCAGAGACTATGGAGAATAAAAACGCCCAACAGAACAGACATTGCACAGTGTGTGATACATATAATCAAGGTTGGCCCTTAGAGCCAGCCAGCCTGAAAGAATAAAAAGACTATTAATTATGTTGATGAATGTCAGGTCAACTGTATCTAATACTCACATACAACAAGAGGGAAAGTAGTACCCTCAAGAAGCATTTCTAGAACAAGGAAAACAAGTGGCCTGGAGGACAGTACCACCAAGCACATCTTCTTCAGAAAGACCACACAAAAATTTCAAAGTCAGACAGCGCTACCTAATACACAGATAAAATGGACAAAGAGACAAATGCTACCCACATGAATCAACAAAAGAAATTTTCAGAAAAAGAATTTGAGATGGAAGTAAGCAAAATACCAGATGCAGAGTTAAGAAGCAATTATTCTTTTGATGCTCAAGGATCTTAGAGCAACAATGAATGGACATAATGAGCAACCAAATAAAGAGATAGCATCAGAAAGGACATTGAAATCATAAAAAAGAACCAGTCAGAAATGACAAATGCAATATCAGAAATGAAGACTGCACTAGAAGGAATTAATAGCAGGCTGGATGAAGCAGAGGGTTAAATCAGTGATTTAGTGGAGAAGATAAATGAAAGCACGGAATGAGAGTAGCACAAAGAAAAGCAGCTCAAAAAGTCTGAGGAAACTCTAAGAGAGCTCTGTGACAACATGAAGAGAAACAACATCTGCTTCATAGGGGTTCCTGAATGAGAGACGAACAAACAAGGGATAGAGAACCTGTTTGAAGAAAGCATAGCTGAATATTTCCCTAAATTGATAAAGAAAAAAGTCACACAAGTTCAAGAAGCACAGAAAGTTCCATTAAAGAGGAACCCAAGGAGGCCTATAGCAAGACACATCATAATTAAAGTGTCAAAGTTAAGAGACAAATAAAGAATACTTAAAGCTGCAAGAGAAAAGCAGTTAATTACCTAAGAAAGAGCTCCATCAGGATGACATCTGACTTCTGAAACACCTGAGGCCAGAAGGTATTGGCAAGAAATATTCAAAGTGATGCAAAGCAAGAACCTACAATCAAGACTTTTTTATCCAGCAAGGTTTTATTTTAAAAATTAAAGGAGAAATAAAAGGCTTCCCAGACAAAAAAACAAAACAAAACAAAAGAAAAAACTAAAGGAAATTATTACAACCAAACCAATATTGCAAGAAATGTTAAAGGGCCTGCTGTAAAAAGACCAAAGGAAAAATAATCTAGAAAAAGAGGATACTAGATTTAAAGAATAAAATGGCAATAAAAAACTACATATCAATAATAACCTTGAATGTAAATGGGTTAAATGCTCCAATCAAAAGTCTTGGATAGCTGCATCAATAAAAGAACAGGACCTGTACATATGCTGTCTACAAGGGACCCACCTCAGAACAGAAGTTACACATAGACTAAAAGTAAAGGGATGGAAAAAAGTATATCACACAAATAGAAATGAAATAAAAGCTGGGGTAGTGATACTTACATCTAACAAAATAAACTTTAAAACAAAGGCTATAGTAAGGGATAAAGAAAGTCACTATATAATGATAAAGGAGCTATCCAACAGGAGGATATAACCATTGTAAATATCTATGTGCCTAATATAGGAAAAACTAAATATATAAAGCAGATTTTGATAGACATAAAGGGCAATATCAACAGCAATACTATAATATTAAGGGATTTTAATACCCTACTAACATCAAAGGATAGAGCCTCCATACAGAAAATTAACAAAGAAACAAAGGTCTTAAATGACACACTAGATCAAGTGGGTTTAATAGATATTGTCAGAAACTTTCACCCCAAAGCAGCAGAATATACATTCTTTTCAAGTGCTCATAGTACATTCTTTAGGATAGACCACATGTTAGTACACAAAGCAAGTCTCAATAAATTTAAGAAGATTGAAGTCGTATTAGGCATCTTTCTCTGATCACAATGGCATGAAACTAAGAATCAACTACAATAGAAAATTGAAAACATTCAAACACTTGGAGGCTAAATAGCATGTTATGAAATATGAATGGGTTAACAATGAGATCAAGGAAGAAATAAAAAATTCCTTGAAACAAATGAAAAAGAACATACAACAACTCATTTTTATGGGACACAGCAAAAGCAGTCCTGAGAGGGAAGTTCATACCATTAGAGGCATACCTTAAGAAGCAAAAAAAAAAAAAAAAAAAGCTCAAATAAACACCTTAACCCTGCATTTAAAAGAACTAGAAAGAGAACAACTAATAAAAACCAGAATAAGTGGAAGAAAATAATAAAGATCAGAGCAGAAATAAATGGCATAGAGGTTAAAAAACAATACAGAAGATCAATAAAACCAAGAGCTGGTTTTTTGAAAAGGTAAACAAAATTGATGAACCTTTAAACAGACTCATCAAGAAAAAAACAGAGAAGACTCAAATAAATAAAATTAAAAATGAATGTGAAAAAGTAACAACTGACACCACAGAAATACAAAGGAATGTAAGAAAATACTATGAAGATCTGGATGCCAAAACATTGGACAACATAGGCAAAAATGAATAAACCCCTAGAAACATATTATCTTCCTAAACTCAATCTGGAAGAATCAGAAAACCTAAACAGACCAATCACAAGAAATGAAATTGAAACAGTAATCAAAAAACTTTCAGTAAACAAGTCTTGGACCAGATGCCTTCACAGGTGAATTTTATCAAATAGTCAAAGAAAAACTTACACTTATCATTCTCAAGCTATTTCAAAAAATTCAAGAGGAGGAAAGACTTTCAAGCTCCTTTTATAAAGCAAGTATAATTCTCATTACAAAACCAGGTAAAGACACTACAAAGAAAGAAAACGATAGGCCATTATCTCTGATGAACTTAGATGCTAAAATTCTCAACAAAATATTAGCAAACCGGATTCAGCAATACATGAAATAAATTATACATCTTGATCAAGTGGGATTTATTCTGGGTAGGCAAGGCTGGTACAATATTTGTAAATCAGTCAATGTGATTCATCACATAAACAAAAGGAGGAAGGATAATAATCACATGATAATATGAATAGATGCAGAAAAAGCATTTGATAAAATCCAGCACCCATGTATGATCAATACTCTCAGCAAAGTGGGAATACAGGGAACATACTTCAACATGATAAAGGCCATCTATGACAAACCCACAGCCAACATTATACTCAATGGGCAAAATGAAAAGCAATCCTTTTAAGATCAGTAAAAAGGCAGGAATGCCCCCTTTAACCACTTTTATTCAACATAGTTCTGGAAAATCTAACCACAGCAAACAGACAAGAAGAAATAAAAGGCATCCAAATTGGAAAAGAAGAAGTCAAACTATCATTATTTGCTGATGACATAATACTGTACATAGAAAACCCTTAGGTCTGTCATAAAACTACTAGACCTGATAAATTAATTCGGCAAGGTGGCAGGATATAAAATTAATATTCAGAAATCAGAGGCATTTTTATATACCAACAATAAACAGTCTGAAAGAGAAATTAAGGAAACAATCACCCTTCACTATTGCAACAAATGAATAAAGTACCTAGGAGTAAATTTAACAAAGGAGGTAAAGAACTTGTACTTGGGAAATTATAAAACATTGATAAAAGAAATCAAGGAAGATACAAAAAAGTCGAAGCATAATCCATGTTCATGGGTAGTGAGGGAGTTATAGTCAGTGGGACACTTGAATCCATGTAAACACAATAAATTAAAAATAAATAATTTTTTTTAAAAACTTTGATGTATATTTATTAACATGCACAGCACTTAAACACCTATGTATATGTACACACACACACACCACTATATGTTCAGTAATACTATATATAAAACTATGGTTGTTAATAGCTTTATTGAGGTATAATCAACATACAATAAGCTGTACATATTTAAAGTTTACAGTAAGTTTTAGCACATGTATATATGTGCATAATATAGTAATCAAAATAACATATGCATTATTCCCTAAAGTTTTCTTATGCTTGTTTGTTGTTTTTCCTTTCCTCATTCATTGTCTTATGTCTGTGGAATCTTTTTCCATTACTGATTTTTAAAATGTGTGTGCTTTTTATTTCTTCCTGTTTAAATTTTCTAAAGATTTATAAATTTTAGTGATCTTTTCTAAGAGTCAACTTTTTTTTAAGAGTCAACTTTTGATGTCATTGGTTTTATTTCTATTGAATTGTTTTCTATTCTTTTATTTTTGTATTTAAATATCTTATTTTATTTTTTTTATTTAGTTTTATTTTTTTTAATCGAACCCTGATTTGAATCTCAGCTCTGCCACAAGCTAGCTATATGGTTTGTTTGGTTTTTTTTTTGTAGTTTTTCCAAAATGAGAAGCGGATGGGGGTGGGGCGTCGGGCAGACAGTCTCCCACATTCACCCAGTTGGGATGAACCTGGCATGACGACCAGGGGGCAATGCTCGGCCCCTCTGGGACATTACTCCCTGCAATCAAAGCCATTCTAGTGCCTGAGGCAAAGGCCATGGAGCCATTCTCAGTGCCTGGGTCAACTTTGCTCCAATAGAGCCTTGGCTATGGGAGGAGAAGAGAGAGATAGAAAGAAATGTTATAAATTTTCTTCTTAACACTTCTTTCCCTACATTTCACTGTTTTTTAAACAATTTTCATCTATGAGTGAGAGAGAGAGGATGGGAGAGAAATGGAGGAAAGGAGAGAAGCTTCTACTTGTTTCACTTAGTTGTTCCACTTACTCATGTACTCACTGATTGCTGCTCTTACCTGTCCTGACTGAAGGTCAAACCCGTGACCTTTAGTTTTCTGGGTCAACACTTTATCTACTGAGTCACCCTGCCAGGGTCTCACAAATTTCAAATATTTTGTATTGGGGAGATCAGATTTAGCCTTTACCTTAGTGCTAATTCATCCTCACTTCTTTGTGTGGCCCTCTGCTTCTCTAATTAATTTCCTTTATAGTTACTAAGGTTTCTCCACTCTGGCTTAGGAGAAACATAAATGATTGCCAGCTCTGTGTTTAATTTGGAAATTGTTTCCATACAGCAACTGTATTAATTGTTCTTCTCTATAAGTTATTCTTACACAACAGAATGGGATTTGCCCTCTCTGTGCTCAGGCAGTCAAAGATTCAAAAATACCTTTATAAAGAATTATGGACCTCTTTATCTGGCTAGCATATATTTGATGAATAAATAAAAACAAATAATGTTAATGTTAATGTCTCACTCTAGACATTTGGTTGCTTATTATCATATCATTAAAGCTTAAGGAGAAAAAAAAATATTTTTAATTAATTTGCCTCAGGGGAAAACAACATGGTACTTATTTCTGGATCAAAAATATCTTCCACTTTATCACAGCAATAAGAGGAAAGAAACCATTGTCATTCTAAAATAGTTAAAATTGCCCCATTATGTTAAATATTAATAAACAGTGATAATTAGCCTGATACCAAGTGGTGAAATACAGCACCAAATTATTATAAAAACTTCTAATACAGATCATTTTATCCTCATCTTGAGAATTTTAGACCTACATTATTTTTAACAAGTAGTCTAATCACACAAATACATGTTATACCTTAAAATATTCTTTTTCCAAAATAAGTATAATATGCTTCCTCTGTCTAAGATTGAGAATAAGAAAATATATTTTTCAATAATACTTTAAATAATTTTTAAGATATGCAGTAATTTGCTTATTGATGTAAGCTATAGATTTAAAATATGCTTTAAAATTTACTATTTTGCCTGACCTGTGGTGGCGCAGTGGATAAAGCGTCGACCTGAGAGCACTGAGGTCGCCAGTTCAAAACCCTGCACTGGTCTGGTCAAGGCACATGTGGGAGTTGATGCTTCCAGCTCCTCCCCCCTTTCTCTCTTTCTCTCTCTCTCTCTCACTCTGTGTCTCCTCTCTAAAATGAATAAATAAAAATAAAATTTAAAAAATGAATAAAATAAAAATAAAATAAATTTAAAATTTATTATTTTGAATATATCCCAGTAACCTGAAAAATATATCTTTTATAAAAATAATTTTTTTATTCTGCTAATAAATAATAGATTATTTTGCTTTATGATACATATTGCCATTACTATTTTTATATTATAAGTATATTAATGAAATAAAATATTTATAACTCAAACTATGCTGTTAATAATTTGATATTTAACTTAATAACAAAATACAGGTTATGCTGATTTTACCCATGATGAGTATTGTAATCATGAAAATGCACAAATTTTTATTGGAATTATATATGAAGATTGTTGGACAGAGTTTGTGCACTCTCTAGCCACTGCAGATATAAAGTATGTCATAGTTGAAGTTCATTAAAAATGTCCCCAGATGAGAACAAGCATGTTATAAACAACTAAGCAAATGATTAGTTTTCCTCTCCTGAAATGTCTGATACAGCTGATAACATCAAATGTGTAGGGAAGGGGTCGGAAGCCTATGGCTCATGAGCCAAATGTGTCTCTTTTGATGGCTGCATCTGACTCAAAGACAAATCTTTAATAAAAAAAATAAAAACATTAAAAATATGAAACATTTTCATGTATTACAATTCATTCATTTCCTACCGCTCATGTTCATGGTTGCAGGTGGCTGGAGCCAATCACAGCTGTCCTTTGGGACAACACCAAATTTTTATTGGATAATGCATAACGTACACCAGTCATTGTGAGGTCAGAAAGTAAATTTCCCTCCTTTTAATCAAGCAGTCAGTCAGCTAGCTAATTGCAGAAACACTTTAGACAAAAAAGATGGCTAAAAAATAAAGATGAGGAGTATCATACGTTTCAGCAGGAATGGACAGAGGAATTTGCCTTTGTGGAGAGAGCAGGTTCTGCAGTGTGTCTAATATGCAATGATAAAATTGCATCGATGAAATGGTCAAATATAAAGCGGAACTTCGACACACGCCACATTACATTTGCCTCGAAATATCCATCAGGGGACAGAAGGAAGAAAGCATGTCAAGAGCTACTGTGCAGAGTGCAAGCTAGTCAGCAGCAACTCCATGTTTGGACCCAAAAAGGGGACTAAAATTTGGCTAGCTTGACTGGTGCTTTAGCAATTGTGAGAAAAGGAAAGCCATTCACAGACAGGGAGTATGCCAAAAACATTCATGCTTGATGTTGCCAATAAACTTTTTGACGACTTTTCAGATGAAGACAAGATAATTAAACAAATAAAAGACATACCTCTGTCAGCAAGAAATGTTCACAATTGTACCATCATGATGGCAAATCAGATTGGGGCAACACAAGTGAAGGACATAAATACAGCACCATTCTTTGCTCTCACTTTGGATGAGTCAAAAGACGGAAGCCATTTATAAATCCCAGTTCAGAGTGATTGCAAGGTATGCTGTCAGTGACACACTATGTGAGGAAAGTTTTGCTGTTTTGCCTATGAAAGAGACAACAAGAGGGGAGGGTTTATTCAAGTCTTTCACCGAATTCGCTAAAGAAAAATATCTATCAATGGATAAACTTATTTCAGTGTGTACTGATGGTGCTCCGTGCATGATGGGGAAAAAAAGATTTGTAGTGCTTCTTTGTGAACATGAAAAGAGACCCATCCTAAATTTTTACTGCATCCTACATCAGGAGGCGCTTTGTGCTCAGATGTGTGGCGAGCAGCTTGGTGAGGTGATGTCACTGGTCATTCGGGTGGTCAGCTTTATTGTTGCCGAGCTTTAAATGATTGCCAGTTTAACACACTGCTGGATGAAGTTGGGAATAATTATCCTGGTCTGCTTCTGCACAGCAATGTGCATTGGTGGTCAAGAGGGAAGGTGCTCAGCCGTTTTGCAGCTTGTCTGAGCGAAATTGAACTTTTCTTGAAATGAAAAGCATTGAGCATCCTGAGTAGTTAACACTGAGTGGCTCCTGAAGTTCTACTATCTCATGGCCATGACTGAACATCTGAACCAGTTCAATGTAAAAATGCATGGCATCTTATCCCTTCAACAAGCAGTGTTTGCATTTGAAAACAAGCTGGAACTCTTCATCACCGACATTTAAACAGGTCATTTGCTACACTTTGAAAAACTAGGAGAGTTTAAAGATGCATGCACAGCAAGTGACCCTGCTCAACATCTTGATTTTCACCAGCTAGCGGGTTTCCCATCTAATCTCCTGCAGTCATTCAAAGCGCGCTTTGGAGAATTTCATGAGTGCACTTGTCTTTTTAAGTTCATCACCCATCCACACGAGTGTGCAGTGGACAACGCCGACCTGAGTTATATCCCCAGTGTCCCCATCAGAGATTTTGAGCTACAAGCTGCTGACCTGAAGGCCTCAGACATGTGGGTGAATAAGTTCAAGTCACTGAATGAAGATTTGGAAAGACTTGCACGACAGCAAGAAGAGTTGGCAAGCAAACACAAGTGGGGAGAAATGAAAAAACTTCACCCCGCGGAACAGCTGATTGTCAAAATTTGGAATGTGCTTCTCATCACATACCACACAGTGCAGCATGTGAGTATTGCTGTACTGAGAACGTTTGGCTCTACCTATGCATGTGAGCAATCTTTCTCACATCTAAACAACATTAAGACCAACCTATGATCACGTTTAACCGATGGAAGTCTCAATGCCTGCATGAAGCTTAATCTCACCATGAATCAACCAGACTACAAAGCCATCAGCAAAACTGTGCAGCACCAGAAGTCACATTAATGGTAAGAAGTAGTTTATTCATCACTGGTTAGCAACAGCATAACAACGTTATTAAAAAGAATTCAGAGACTTATTGTACTTTAAAAGTGTTGGTCTTACATAAAATGCACACATTTACTGATATTTAGTGTTAAACATATTGTATGGCTCTCACAGAATTACATTTTAAGATATGTGGCATTCATGGCTCTCTCAGCCAAAAAGGTTTCCGACCCCTGGTGTAGGGTTTCAATCTTATATCATTTGAACTTGCCCCTCACTCCCTAAATGCCTCTCTTTTTCAATTCCTGACTAGACTCTCTCATTGGCTTAAATGTCAGATGAGACAAAAGTGCAGTATAACCCTGAACATATGCATAAATTCCTCCCCAGGTTATCATACTTTGATATTTACCCATGGTCTCAATCTCTTAGGAGTGAAGGAGTTTTTCGGTCCTCATATAGCAAAATAAATAAATAAATAAATAAATAAATATTATACAGAAATATTTAATTGACCTTAAAATTCATAACTAGCTTTAATACATTTTCTTTTCTTTTATATCTCAACCTCTATTTTATCATGTTAAAGAGACCATGTGATTCAAGTCCACACAGACCTACATTTAAATCCTGGAACATACAGTTGAAATTCGTATAATATTTAGAAATTATATACACTAAAGCTTGACTTATTGATTGATAATATTAGTTTTCACAATATTATGAGAATTAAAAGCCATAAGTATCTGAAACAAAATAGGAACTTAATAGCTAAATATATTATTAAAATAAGTTTTAAATAAACTAAATAGTTTTAGAGTTAAAAGTCCAAGCAGAATAAATATTATAGACAGTTTTCCTAGTGAAGTTAGTATCTCCTCCACTCCTCAGGTTTTTGGCATTGGGTGGTCAGTATCACAGATAACCCCTTTTGAGAAAATGGTTTTCAGACATTCTATTACCTTCTGAATTTTCGTCTTTAGAGCCTCAGGGTTATTTTTTACTGCCTATTCTTTCTTTGAAAATGGGCTCTCTCCTTTTTTTTTTTTTTAGAGGACTTGTAATTATGAATTTATGCAATTATACTTGTCCTTAAAGCTTGTGGTCTTCCTCAATTTTGTCTATTTGTTTGTTCTTTTCTTGGATGGATTGACATGATTCTCCAAGGACAGAATCTTCTTATCCTGAGAAAGTGAGTGCATCAATGAAGTCCTCACATTCCTTAGATGATATAGTCCACATGCCAAGATATGATCCTTACCACAAATTCCTCCTTACCACAGATACTCAAAGTGGATGGAACAATACGAAGCCACGACATTTTAGTGTGCAATAGTATTACTAATCTTAGGAATGATTGTTCCATCTGCAGTGCATTCTTCTTCACCACTTCTCACATCCGCTCTGTTCCTAGACTCTGGTTTCTAAGAGACAATTTCCGTTTGTGTATCACAACCCAAGGAACATCTTGATCACAACTCAAAGATATTTTACTTTTATTGCAATTTTAAGAAGCAGAATTGTTTCTTGAAACTAAATAACCATTTTTATATTTTCATTATCAATTGATTAGATAATGTTTCTTGCAATATACCTCACTCCCATATAATAAAATAGCAATCATTTAAGTAAGACATATGTTATTTTTTAGTTTTGAGCATATTTATGGGAGAAAAGATCTAATGGAATTTTATAAATTGATAGAATTTTTATTCACTATAATTTGCCATATGATAAGACTGATGGAATAATTTATAATACTGGAACTAAGAGGGAAAATGTAATTTTAAGAGCTTACCCTTGGCCTTACCAGGTGGTGGCGCAGTGGATAGAGCGTCAGACTGGGATGCGGAAGACCCAGGTTCAAGACCCCGAGCTAGCCAGCTTGAGCACAGGCACATATGGCTTGAGCAAAAGCTCGTCAACCTGGACCCAAGGTCACTGGCTCCAGCAAGGGGTGGCTCAGTCTGCTGAAGGCCCAAGGTCAAGGCATATGTGAGAAAGCAAGTAATGAGCAACTAAGGTGTTGCGACGGCAATGAAAAACTAATGATTGATGCTTCTTACCTCTCTCCATTCCTGTCTGTCTATCCCTCTCTCTGACTCTCTCTCTGTCCCTGAAAAAAAAAATAGCTCACCCTTGAATTTTTTAGCCCTGCTAATAAACAAATGTGATGAATGTGATTTTGGGTGTGTGGTTGTGGTTCAACAAGCTGGGGATAATAGAAGGGGAACTGAAAGTATGCTAGAAGGCCAGGATTCTACATGTAGGAATGAGTTGTGTAAAGCTTCTGAGGAAAGGAATTGCAAAGAAAAATGGTAAGACTATGAATTAATGATATTAGTAATATTAATACGCTACATGTGTAGCAATATGATGCTATTTCTGTTATGTCAAAACATTAGTAAATAGTTACCTTGGTCTAAGTTTTGGGCTGCTACTCAGATATCAAGGGGGGAAATAGGATTTAAGAAATAAAGTGAAAACTAGAATAGGCACTAGTTAAGATGAATCATGGAGACCAAACGCAGGGATTTGGAGCAGAGATAAGCTGTAGAAACAAAAATTCTATGCCATTTGAAAAATTAATAAGTAAATCTTCAGATATTGAGAGAAACACTAAAATTTTCACTTAAGAAGCTTCAGTCAAATTTAATCAAAATTTTCAAAGACAGAACATCTTGGCTCAGCCAAGTGGTGATGCAGTGGACAGAGCATTGGACTGAGACACGGAGGACCCAGGTTTGAAACTCTGAGGTCACCAGCTAGAGCATGGGTTCATCTGGTTTGAACAAGGCTTACCAGCTTGAGCTCAAGGTCACTGGCTTGAGCAAGGGGTCACTCGGTCTGCTGTAGTCCCCCGGTCAAGGCACATATGAGAAAGCAATCAATGAACAACTAAAGTGCCACAACAAAGAACTGATATTTATCATCTCTCTCCTTCCTGTTTGTCTATCCCTATCTGTCCCTCTCTCTGTCTTTCTCTGACCCTGTCTCTCTCTCTCTCTCTCTCTCTCTCTCTCTCTCTCTCTCTCACACACACACACACACACACACACACACACAAAGACAGAATACCTATATCTTATAGCTTTAATATGTAATTCATCCTCATTCATTATATTTATTAAAATCTCCTATTAATTTAAGTCATGTGGTATAAAGTAAGTGCACAGCCTGACCAGGCAATGGTACAGTGAATAGAGCATTGGACTAGGATACAGAAGGAGCAAGGTTCGAGACTCCGAGGTCACCAGCTTCAGTGAAGGCTCATCTGGTTTGAGCAAAGAGCTCACTAGCTTGGACCCAAGGTCTCTGGCTCCAGCAAGGGGTTACTCAGTCTGCTAAAAGCCCGCGGTCAAGGGACATATGAGAAAGCAATCAATGAACAACTAAGATTTTGCAACGGCAACAAAAAAATTGATAATTGATGCTTCTCATCTCTCTCCATTTCTGTTTGTCTATCCCTATCTATTCCTCTCTCTGACTCTCTCTCTCTCTGTCTCTGTAATAAAATAAAATAAAATAAATAAAAGTAACTGCACAAATGCTGAGGACATTTTAATAATATGGACCTTAAAGAAGAAAGTCAGACACTAGGAATCAAAGGAACATAAAATCATTGCATTTACAGATTTAGTAATTTTTGATATTATGAAGAAAACGTATGTGACTTTGCTAATAATGGTGACATCTAAACTCTGTACCCATAAAAACTGTCCTTCATTTTATAGACTGTCATTGTTTTTCAAACACCTTTTAAACTCTATACTTCTACATCTCAGCTTTGAACATCTCTAAGGTTCAAATTTGCAATTTTAGCTGCAACACCTCTAAAGTTAAAATCGTGTCTACCCTTGGTTCCCCAAGCTTGCACCACTTCTCGGTTTTCTAATTCTGCTAATAACATCACCATCTACTGACTTACTCAACTGTAAGGCATGGCTCAACCCTCTCTATTTATTTTGCCAACGCTCTGTCATCTTTATGTCAGGTGGTTACCAACTCAATTCAAAACTATCAGTTTGTCCTCTCCTCTGTCAATATCGCAGTTCATATTTTTTAACTTTCTCTCACTTCCGATCTCTTTTTTTTCTAATCCATTCTTTTCATTATCATGCTATCACAAAAATCTGATTGTTACTTTCCTCAAATATACCTTTTAAAAGTTTGCCTTTCACTATAATATTAAGAAAAACTCTTTAAGATTATATTTTTTATCATGTTTACCAGACTGTGGTTTTAACCTCATAATTTAATACATTCCTAAATATCTTTTATACTTTAAGCATTTTTATAAGAACATTTTTATTACTCCAAGCACAACATATTTATCTTACTCACATATTATATCCTAACATTCTTTTCTCCCTCTCCTGTGTGAATTACTACTTATCCTTAAACACTGAGTTAAAATGTCACTGCCCCACTAAGATAAATTATACATTTCGCAATCAAATAAAAATATAGCTACTGTTGATTAATAAATTAACTTAGAATTCATTCGAATCTACAAAGGACAAGTTGACTTTTTAAAATTTTAGTTATGTTTCTCAACAAGTTGTAGGATATTGAAGAGTGAGATAACAGGGCAGTAGGTTTCCATGGTATGTCACAGGATAACACCTTACTACAATAAGGGACCTGAACTCTTAGGTCAGATAGTTGGTATCCTTTAATGTCTACAAACAAAAGTTGTTGATAGAGACATTTGAGTGGAAAGTTTGCTCTAGAAGTGCATATTTAAGAGACAGACTATAAACAGCTTGGAAGAGTCAGCGGTGCCTTGCTGGCTAAGGATATGCTTGAAGAAGATTGAGGTCATGTCACTAATTATACTGGGAAATATTTGCATTTTGCTAAAGACTTACCTTCCATATAGACTTAGAGAAACAGCAGAAAATATTCTACATGAAGAGATTCAGGTAATAAAAGGAAATCTTGATGTGACTCATAAAAACTGAGAGGCTGGAGAGGACTTAATTCTCTATCAAGAAAGTGTAAAAAGCCAGCTGGCTAAACCACTGCTGTAAAGAAACCAGATAAATACACAATTGAACAAACACAAAGATCTGAGCCAAGTAAAGAAAGAGAGCATTAGTTTTAATTATAAACATATGAGAAATTTTTTCCGAGAAATATTTTTAAAATAATAGGAAAATATTTTTTTCTGAATAGCTGAGCTATATAAAAAGACCAATTTTTCTGAGTTTTACAGGGAACCAAGCTTTGAACAGATGAACAGGGTAAAGGAAATCATGGCCCAGCAAAAGATTAAAGCAAGAAGAAACTGATACCTAAGTTAGTTCAACTCCATCATTTGCAGACGAGAAAACAGAGACCCAAAAGGGAAAGATCTTGTTCTAACTCACACTCTAGTGTTTAGTTCCAATAAGGATTGGTTCCCAAGCCACTTTACACCTAACTAGAATAATGCATTTCCTCCGTGACCATAGAAGTAGAATTTCTTTTGTATGAATATTGTTATTCTTATTTATTAAGTTTTTCTATCTTGATGCATTGTATAAAATTGGAGAGACTATCCACAAAATTTTATGTGAAATAACATTTTTCGTCCTCTTTCTTGGCTTTCACTAATGGTTCTAGCTTTCTGAGGACATTCCTTAGAGGTCAAGTATATGATTAGTATTTATTCTAAGTAGGGAGATGAGAAGCTGGAAAGTCAGTGTGTGGCAGTTTTTATTTTTATATGTTATGACTATAAAAAAATTCTCTGCTTCAAAACATGTTATATCTGCAAAACAGATGATTTATGCATTATTTGCTTATTTATTTTTTGCTCCATTAAACCTTTAGAAAAGTCATTTCCCTTTTAAAATGTATCAATTTCTGCTCAGTCTGTGTAAATAAGTAAAAGAAGTTTAAGTACATAATTGGGCATAGGCTTAAAAATGGAACTTGCATTGCTACTATTTTATAGAGTATCAGAGAGCAAAAAGATGATTAAATTAAAAGTTTCTAATCTGGAAGGGTTAATGCATTATTCCATTGCTAATTAGATACATTAGGAGTTTAATTTTCTGTCCTTCATGTTGACAGATTTGCCATTTTTCTAAATGACTCAAAGAAATGTATTGAAGGCATGTTTATTAATGTAAAAACACAAGTCATGGGGGAATGAAAATTACAATGGTTATAGATTAATATCTAAGATGATCTTTTCAGGTTGAAATAAAGGACCAAATGTTTATTTAGTAAGATGAAACTGAAAAGTAATGAATATAAAATACTGCATTTAGATTTTTCAAAAAAGCAACCATTCAAGTAAGGTTTCAAAGAAACTGTTATTTATAAAAGATTTCAAATTTTAGGGAAAAATATTTTTAAACTAATTTTTAAAGTGTTGATTTCCATTTTAATTGCCTTATGGTTAAAAATGTGTTTTGTGGGTAATAATCTCTTTAAAATCATAATGAGTTTTGTATAAAAGTGTGTTATTGCTCCATTTTAGTTTAAGAATTTGTTTCTTTATCTGCTTGATTTATCAGTGTCTGGTGAAATTGCAATGCTTGCAATTTTTACTTTATTAATTTCTTGACAATGTGGTTATGTACATAGGTTTTATAATGTCATGTCTTCAAAGTAAATTTTCTTTTGTTATGCCATATACCTATTTATCAATGTTAATACATTTGTCTTAATTTAATTTGTCTAATATTGTATTGGTTTAATAATCTTCTGAACAGTTTTTATTCAATACATCTTTTGCCCATTTTTTTTTATTTGGAACATTTCTGTGTGATATTATTTGTTATGGATCCTTTAAAAGTAACTAATAGATAAGTTCTTTTTTTAATCAAAAAAGTCTTTTTGCATTAGTAGGTATATATAATCCATTTACATTTATTATGATTTTTAGTTCAACTTTTTTTACCTTTTTAGTCTGCATTTTATGTTTCCCTTCATTTATTTCCTCCTTTGCTACCATGAAATTAATACTGTTTTTTTCTACAATCCATATTTTTCTTTTATCCATTTACTGCATTTGGAAGTGATGATATATAACATGTTTAAGTTACTATATATTATAGAATATAATTTTAATACAAATTCTTGACATCTTAATTTAACAAAGCCGATTGTTATTCAATATTTTGATCATCCTCCCAAGATGGCAGTAAATCTTGCCATCCTTTACCATCCCAGTCAACATATCTTAACATTTTAAAGTTTTTATTTTGATTTTTACACTCAGAAAATAGGTATTATTTTCATAGTCAATCAAATTGGACTGTAAATAAAATGTATAGATAATTAAATTTTCTCACATCATTAGTCAAACTCTGTACTTGCTATTTCTTCTATCTTGTGATGCTCTCTGGCTTCACTTATCTTCTTAATCAAGTACAGTCTCCTGAAGTTATTTGAGTAACTTTGGGTACTAAATTCTTTGTTTTTTAATATCTTGTTCTATATTAATTTAACCTCATTCTCAAATAATAATTAAGCTGGGTATGAAACATTAGACAAATAGCTTCACCTTTTAATGGCTATATAAACTTAGGAAAGTCCCTTAACTTCGCTGGGCCTATTTTCTCATTTTTAAACTAAGAATAATAACAATAACTATCTCCTCAGATATACAGATTATTTAGAACATGAGTAAATCCAATGTAACAATTAACTACCATTTTATTTTAAGCAAATCCATCTTTTCCTTCTGAAAAAATATTACTAATGATGCCCATTTGTTCTCATGTATCTGCATTTGTTTTTTCTTCTCCAGTAGACTTAAGACTCATTCCTTTAAACTCATATTCTGTAATTTTACTATAGTGTTTCTTGGTATGGATTTACTTTTTATTTTTAAAAATGCAGGTTCCTTCCTGAAATGAGCTTTAATCTAGAAATTTAAGTCTGCCTTTTAGTCTCGAACTCTCTGAGCTCTTCTTTCTTCATATATATACTGTAATTATTTCTGCTGTTTATTTTTTCCAAATATCCCATTAAAAAATTGTGGTGTTTTTCAGTCTATCCTTTATGTCTCTGAAATATTTTTGTATATTTGTAAACATCTTTCCATGCTTTCTTTCTAAAACATTTTTCTTTAAGGTTTGTTTTTAGAAAGCCTCAGTAATACCTTCTAGTTCACTCATTTGTTTGTTACTGTTTACTCTAAATTTTATTTTTAATTTTTAAGGAAATAAATTTTATTTTCATGTATTTTATTATTATTTATTTTTTGAGAGAGAGACAGGAAGGGGGAGAGAGAAAGAGAATGAGAAAGAAAGAAAGAAAGAAAGAAAGAAAGAAAGAAAGAAAGAAAGAAAGAGAAAGAGAGAAAGAAAAGTATCAACTTATTGCTCCATTTAGTTGTGCATTGATTGCTTCTCATATGAGCCTTGATCAAGGATTGAACTAGTGACCTTGAGCTCAAGCCAGTGACCTTGGACCTAAATTGGCAACCTCAAGATTGTGTTGACCACCCTGGGGTCGAGTCAGCAATCCCATGCTAAAGTTGATGACTCCGGGATTGAGCTAGTGACCACTATATTCTGGGTTAAGGCGTTAAACACCATGCTACCACCAATCAGGCTATTTTCATATATTTTAAATAAATGTATAGCTTATTAACCTTCTCTAGTTTAATTTCTGTGTTTTTGTTTACATTTTTGTAATTTTTAGGACAGTCATGTTTTCATTTTATTTCACCAGTCCTAATAAAAGACTTACTTTGTACTTTTAGAAAATATTTGCACCAAGTTCATTTTCATTGAGCTGTAGTGAATGCATGTTCTGCATGTTTTTTGTTACAGTGTATTTCTTTGTATATTTTGGCTGTTTTTTTCTGTAACCTCATTTTATCTCTCTCTCTTTTTTTTTTACAGGGACAGAGAGAGAGAGAGAGATAGGGACAGACAGGAAGAAAGAGAGATGAGAAGCATCAATCATCAGTTTTTCTTGTGACACCTTAGTTGTTCATTGATTGCTTTCTCATATGTGCCTTGACCACGGGCCTTCAGCACACTGAATAACCCCTTACTCGAGCCAGTGACCTTGGGCCCAAGCTGGTGAGTTTTTTGCTCAAGTCATATGAGCCCGTGCTCAAGCTGGCGACCTCATGGATCTCAAACCTGAGTCCTCCACATCACAGTCCAACGCACTATCCACTGCACCACCACCTGGTCAGGCCTGTAATCTCATTTAAAGTGAAGTTTATTTTCCTTTGTTTTCTTTATAATATTTTTTATTTGTTTAAAAATAATATTCTTCTTTCTCTTCTCTCCTTTTCTTCTCTGCTAATTCCACATCGCCAGATGATTGTGCAATCTACTGTCCCTCCATGCATCTTTTTTTTATTGATTTTAATTTATTGTGTTTACATAGATTCTAGTGTTGCCCCAAATGCATCCCTCTTCCCCCGTATTTTTCTCAATATTTCCCTTTTGCCCCTCCCCATAAAACCCTCCGCCCTTTCATTTAGGTTTATCTCATCCTATCATTCCCTTTTCCTCTGTCCTCTTTTCCTTTGGTCCCTTTGATCTCTCCTCTGTCTCAATTCCATTCCTCAGTTCAAATTGTTCATTGAATTCCTCAAATGAGTGAGGTCATATGATATTTTTCTTTTTCTTCCTGGCTTATTTCACTTAACATAATAGTTTTTGTGTCTATCCATGTTGTCACAAAAGGTAATATTTCCTTCTTTTTCATGGCTGCATAGTATTCCATTGTATATATGTACCAGTGCTTTTTAATTCACTCTTCCACTGATGGACACTTGGGCTGTTTCCAGATCTTTGCTATTGTGAACAATGCTGCCATAAACATGGGGGAGCATTTCTCCTTTTGAAACAGTGCTATGGTGTTTTGGGGGTATATTCCTAAAAGTGGGATAACTGGGTCAAAAGGCAGTTTGATTTTTAAATTTTTGAGGAATCTCCATACTGTTTTCCACAATGGCTGCACCAGTCAAAGAAATGTACACCAAGATATATCATAATTAAAATACCAAAGCTAAGTGATAAAGAGAAAATATTAAAAGCTGCTAGAGAAAAATGGCTATCACCTACAAAGGAGCCCCCATAAGGATGACATTCTACTTCTCAACAGATACACTTGAGGCCAGAAGGGATTGGAAGGAAATATTTAAAATAATGCAGAACAAGAACCTACAAACAAGACTACTTTATCCAGCAAGGCTATCATTTAAAATTGAAGGAGAAATAAAAAGCTTCCCAAACAAACAAAAAAAGAAACCTCAAGAAATTTATTAAAACCAAACCAATGCTACAAGAAGTGATAAGGGGCCTGTTGTGAACAGATCTAAAGGGGAAAAGAATATAGTAGAGGAATATAGCTTTAAAGAATAAAATAGCAATAAATGACTACATATTAATAATAACCTTAAATGTAAATCAATTAAATGTTCCAATCAAAAGACATGGGGTAGCTGTCTGGATAAGAAAATACGACCCATACATATTCTGTCTAGAAGAGATACACCTTAAAACAAAAGATGCACATAGACTGAAGGTAAAAGGCTGGAAAAAAATATTTCATGCAAATGAAAATAAAAAAAAAATCTGGGGTAGCAATACTTATATCACACAAAATGGACTTTAAAACAAAGGCTATAGTAAGAGATGAAGAAGGTCACTACATAATAATAAAGGGAGCAATCCAACAGGAAGATATAACCTTTATAAATATCTATGCACCTAATATAGGAGCACCTAAATATATAAAGCAGACTTTGATGGCTATAAAGGGTGAGATCAACAGCAATAACATAATAGTAGGGGATTTCAATACCCACTAACATCACTAGATAGATCCTCAAGAAAAAATATTAACAAAGAAATAACAGATTTAAAGGACACATTAGATCATCTGGATTTAATAGATATCTTCAGAATCTTTCACCCTACAGCAGCAGAATATACATTCTTTTCAAGTGCTCATGGTACATTCTCTAGGATAGACCACATGTTAGGGGACAAAAGTCATCTCAACAAATTTAAGAAGATTAAAATCATATCAAGCATTTTTTTCTGGTCACAATGGCACGAAACAGGCACCTTTTCTATAATCAGATCTTATCATTCCAGTTCAGGTTTTCTATTGCCAGTGGTGTTATTGAAAAAGGTGCAGATCCAAGCACAGAGCCATCAAGTAAGTGTTTTAAGATTCCAACTGAAGGAGACTCTGTATTTCTTACTGCCTCTCTAGCCCTGGTGTGTGTGTGTGTGTGTGTGTGTGTGTGTGTGTGTGTGTGTGTCTGTGTGTGTGTGTGTCTGTGTATGTCTATGTGGTGCATGTGTATGTGTGTGCGTGTGTGTGTTTTAGTTCATTTCCCATGCAGAAAATGGACACAAATTTTGTAATTTTTCACTTGCTATAAGCTGAGGTTGTCAGAAGGAGACCAAATTCAGTTATTATTTTCAAAACATTAGCTTTTAGTCGTTTTAGCCCATATTAGCCAAAGTCTAGTTCTCACGCCCTGCTCAAGTTGTAATTATTTTTTTCTAGACAGCTGCTTAACATTTTCCAGTTTTTTTATATGTCTTACTCATAGTCACATATTTTTTCTTATTCTCTTAAGTCATTTTAGTTTAGTTATTTATTTTAAAATTTTTATTTGTCATTACTGTTTAGAGCAAAGGTAATTTCAAGGCATACACTTTACTCACTGGGTCAACTTCTCCAAAAGTCAAGATACAGGTGTATAATGCAAATAATAATCTCATGATTAGTGTTAAAGATATGCAAAAGAGAAATAATCTAGTGTTAAATTATAATTTATGCCTGACCAGGAGGTAGTATAGTAAATAAAGTATTGACCTGGCATGCTGAGGATGCTGGTTCAAAACCCTGAAGTCACAAATTTAAGTTCAGGCTCATCAGCTTGAGTGCAGGGTGATTAGCTTGAGCATGGGATTATAGACATGACCCTATGATCTCTGCCTTGAAACCCAAGGTCACTGGCTTAGACAAGGGGTCATTGGCTTTTCTGGAGCCCCCCCCCCCCAGTCAAGGCATATATGAGAAAGCAACCAATGAACAATTAAGGTGCTACAACTATGGGCTGATGCTGCTTCTCATCTTTCAGAAAGGATGCATCCTATCTGTCTGTTCCTCTCTCTTTCTTTCTCTCTCTCTCTCTCTCTCTCCTTAACAAACAGAACAACAACAAAAATCTTTTCATTGGGTTACTGCCTTCATCTACATACATAGGGTTACCTCTTCTGTAAAGGCTAGGAAATAATAATTGCTTACTTCAACATAATAATCCACAAAGTAATACTTATTGAGAATTTACTATGTGCCAGGCAGTGTTCTAAATGTTTTAAATGAGTTAACACTTTTAATCCTCACAAGTATATTAGGCATAAGAGAGAGCTGGTGTTTGAGCATGTGTCAACTGGGACCATATTTTTAATAATATTTGCTGCCTTACAGTGATTGTGGTGGACTAGTAAACATATTGTAAGGTCACCCATAATGATTCACAAACATGCTTAATCCCCTTGAGTGAAAGAAAGACCTGTGACTTGCTTCTAACCAGTAGAATATGGCAAAGGTGTTGGACTGTCACTTCTATGACTGGATTAAATTTTGTGTTATATAAGACACTATCTTAGCAGATGGGAGGTATGGACTTTTTAGTATTTTTTTTAAGCCACTGTTCGTTGTAATTTCTCATGCAGCAATAGAAAACTAATACAGTAATCTAGATATGAGAAATCATGTACTCCATGAGGACATTCCCCTTCTCTAGATGTGCATTTGCCCTTTATGTTCCTATGACTATATAAGCTATTTTATTGCTTTTGTTATTATTATTGCACTATTATTACAATAAAATGTTAATGAAAATAATGCTTCAAAGAGCATTTTAGCAGAGTTTAAAATGGCCTAGTCTTCATTCTTTTTTATGCATCAATGTGGTATTAAATGCAAAAATTCTTCTTAGGAAAGAAGTTAAAACAAAATAGAAATAAATACATTTCATGGTAATAAATTTTTTTAAAATTTTTATTAATTTTAATATAACATGGATTCAAGTGTTCCACTAAATATAACACACTCACCCCCACCCCTGTATCTTCCATTACATTCCTTTTGCCCCCCTTTTCTTAACTCCCTCCCCCATATTCCTCTGGAATTTTCTGTCCTGTTATCTGTATCTATGTGTTATGTATATATAATTTCACTATTTCAAAGCCAATTTAGAGGGACAAAATATACTTTGAAAATAAGGTCTATGACAGTGTTAGATTATACAAGTGTGTCTATATCCTTGAACAAGTAAGAATGTCCACAGAGAACTAAACCAATATTATACATAGATGGGTCATCTGTCAGTATCAGCAAACTGATGGCTTGTATAAGACGTATTATAGTGAGAGTGGATGTGGTGGGTGGCAGAATACCACCTCTTTAGTTAATGATATTTCAGCAGTGAATGTATTCAAATGTTTTGGCTCTGAAGATAGTGCCATTTAATGAGCATAATCATAGCACACAACATACTGCCTTAACTTAGAAATACATATGCAACACACAACTCTGAGCGCTTAATAGCGTTAAAGATCCCTCATCAACTACAACTGGCCATCTCCTCTCTGACCCTCCCAGACACATATAAAGTAGTACTGGGGTTAAGTGTGTGCATGCATGCATTTATTATCACCATTTTCCTCAAAGCATTATATTCGTATAAACTATGTGTGTTACACCATTTCCAAGAACCTTACATCTCACTCTTAGCCTAAAGGTGACAGTTTCAAAACAAACTCCCTGTTATAATATATGGATAAGTCCACACAACTAGCTTGTAATGTTTAATTAAAATAAATTGTTATCAACAGAACTCATCTGCCGACAACCATGTATCAGGAGTTTTATCTGTTAAAAATTAACTGTAAGATTGACTTGACTTATAAAGGCAGTGTATGTGAGTTTCTCATTAGCCTTATTATAATTTCAGAATCATAAATATGTAAATGATGAGTTTCACACCGGAGATTTAATTCTGCACTCTTATTTCTGATTAGCTGGAAATACACTCTGGCTCTGTCAGATAATTGGTAACACTGCACACCAATAAGGCATTTCCCTACACTTCATCAGAAGCAGTTGAAATTAAAGAAGGCAGTGCTCTTACGTTTTTGACAGTTTTGTAACACCAACTTGTTAAAGTTTTAACTCAGCCATTAATGTGATCCATGAATTATTAATGCAATTTTTATGTCAAGGTCCTTTTTTAAAGTTGAGATCTAAGACTAATGTAAAATGTTCTAGGAAAGAAAATGCTTTTATTTTCGCATCATATTTTTTAAAATTCTATACTAAACAATGAGCACTAATGTAATTTAAGTACAAGGGAAAAACAACACATTGACCACTTGCCATGAACTATCTACCCCTTTGCTCGTAGTGCCAAGATATTTGTAATCCTCTAAAAGTTTGACACTAGGTAAACTTTTACCACTTTATTATATAATGTTTTATATTAAATATATACAACTTAGTTTTTCTGTTAATGGGAATTGCACATGAGAAAAACAAATTTCAATTTTCCTCAAGTTGCCTAATTATTCTAGAAATGAAGGCATTTACATTTACTTCAACCTAGAGAAATCTAAGCACTTTTCATTCATAAGGATCCACATTTTTACTGACAAGGTGATGCTTATATCCACAACAACAGAATAAACTGCTATGGATAAGGAGTTACCCTCTTTGTCTGTACTGTTTTCCACTCTAGCATACAACAAATGTGTGCATTGAATGTTCACTAAAGAAAGAAATAAACTGCCTCAAAGAAATATAATATTTCAAAGTATAATCTCTACTGGAAATTTATAAGGTTATCTTCATGTCTAATAATTGATCATACTTAAATTTATATAACTTACAAAATGATCACCCCAATAGTTTAAGATCCATCTCAAACCATTCATAGTTCTTAGAGTGTTATTGACTATATTTATTCCCTATGCTGTACTTTACAGCTCCATGACTATTTTTATAACTTTCAATTTGTATTTCTTAATCCCTTTATCATTTTTACCCATCCTCTCAATCCCTCTGCTACTTGATGACCACCAAATTGTTCTCTATATCTGTGAGTTAGTTTTTGTTTTATTTGTTTAATTTTGTTTTTTAGCTTCCACATATAACTGAAATATATATTTGTCTTTATCTGCATGGCTTATTTTACTTAGCATAATATGCTCTAGAGCCATCCATGTTGTTGTAAATGGCAAGATTTGACTCTTTATTTTTATTTTTTATAGCTGAGTAACATTTCAATGTATATACATAACACATCTTCTTTACTTGAAATTCATCTATTGATGGACATTTAGATTGTTTCCATATCTTGGCTATTGTAAATAATACTGCAATGAACATAGGAGTACATGTCATTTTGAATTAGTGTTTTAAATTTTTTTCTGATAATAGCCAAAAGTGTGATTGCTGGGTCATACGGCAGTTTTATTTTTAATTTCTTGAGGAAACTCTGTATTCTATAGTGGCTGCACCAATTTACAATATCAGCAACAGTGCGTGAAGGTTCCCTTTTCTCCACATCTCTTCAACACTTGTTTGTTGATTTATTGATGATAACCACTCTGACAGGTGTGAGATAATATCTTGTTGTGGTTTTAATTTGCATTTCTCTGATGATTAATGACCTTGAGCATCTTTTTATATTTTAATTGGACATATATATGTCTTTTGCCAATATTAAGAGAAGGGTCTATTCGGGTCTTCTGCCTATTTTTTAATTGGATATTTTGTTGTTAATTTATATGAGTTTCTTATATAGTTTGGATATTAACCCCTTATCAGATGTATCATTAGTGAATATCTTCTCTCATTCAATAGGTTGTCTTTTCATTTTGTTGATGTTTCTTTTGCTGTGCAAAACATTTTAGTTTGATATAGTTTTTTTGTTGTTGTTTACTTGTTTTGTTTCCCTTACCCAAGGAAACATCTTAAAATATTTTATTGAGAGTGATGTCAAAGAATTATTGCCCATACTTTCTTCTAGAATTTTTATGGGTTTGGGTCTTACATTTAAGTCATTATTTCATTTTTGAGTTTATTCTTGTGTATGGTATAAGAAAGTGGTTTCATATTTTGCATATATCTGTCCAGTTTTTCCAACACCATTTATTGAAGAAAATGTCTGTATCCCACAGTTTATTCTTACCTCCTTTGTCATAGATTAATTGGCCATATAGGAGTTGGTTTATTTCTGGGCCTTCTGTTCTGTTCCCTTGATCTGTGTCTGTTTTTATGCCAATATTATGCAATTTTAATTACTATAACCTTGTAGTAGACTTTGGTATCAGGTAGTGTGATACCTCCAACTTTGTTCTTTTTTCTCAAGGTTGTTTTAGCTATTACAAGTTTTGTGGTTTTATATAATTTTTGGGATTATTTGTTCTAGTTCTGTGAAAAATGCTATTGATATTTTTATAAAGATTGCCTTGAGTTCATAGATTGTTTTGGGTAGTATAAACATTTTAACAATGCTAATTTTTTAAATCCATGAGCATGGTATATCTTTCTATTTGCTTGTTTTTAATTTTTTTATTTAAAACCTCATATTTTTTTTTGAGTGCAAGTCTTTTACCTTCTTGTTTAAATTTATTGTTAGGCTTTTTTATATAAAATTGAAAATGATATTGTTTTTATAATTGATCTTCTGATAGTACATTATTGGTATATAAAAATGCAACCTTAACTTTGTATCTTGTAAATTAACTGAGCTGATTTATTAGTTCTAATACTTTTTTTGTTGGAATCTTTAATATCTATATACAGTATCATGTAATCTGCAAACAATGCCAATTTTACTTTTTCCTTTCCAATTAGAATGCCTTTTATTTCTTTCTTTTGTCTGATTGCTCTGCATAGGGCTTTCCAATACTCTTTTTAATAAAAGTGAAAGTAGACAGCCTTGTCATGTTCTTGTTCTTAAAGAAAAGCTTCCAGCATTGCACCATTGAGTGTGATATAGCTCTGGATTTGTAACATATGACCTTTATATGTTGAGACAAGTTTTCTGTTCCAACTATGCTGAGTGTTTTTATTATAAATGAACATTTTTATGTTAAATGGTTTTTCATTGTCTATTGATATGATCATATTACTTTTATCCTTTATTTGTTAATGCGGTGTAATTTGTTAACTGATTGTGAACATCAGATCAACCTTGCATCCCAGAAGTAAATCCCACTTGATCATGGTGTACATGTTTTTTAATGTATTCTTGAATTCAGTTTCCTAATATTTCATATCTATGTTCATTAAAGATATTGGCCTACAATTTTTGCTTTTTGTTATGGTATTGCCTGGTTTTTATATAATGGTAATGCTAACCTTATAAAATGAGTTTGGAAGCCTTCGGTTCTCTTCAATTTTTTGAAATAGTTTGAGTAGCTTAGGTATTAATTCCTCTTTAAATGTTTGATAAAATTCACCTTTGAAGGAATATTATCCAGGACTTTTGTTTGTTGGGAGTTCTTTGATTACTGATTTAATTTTTTCAGTAGTTACCTGTCTGTTCAGATTTTCTATTTCTTTGTGATTTGGTCTTAGAAAACTGTATGTTTATAAAAATTATCCATTTCTCCCAGGTTCTCCAATTTGTCAACATATAATTGTGCACAATATTTTCTTATAATCTATTGTACTTCTGTGGTATCAGTTGTCTCCTCTTTAATTTCTGATTTTATTTATTTGGGCCTGTTGTCTTTTTTTGCTTGATGTATCTATTTATTTACACACTGATCCTTTTTATTGTCTTTCTTCTACTCACTTTGGCCTTTGTTTGTAATTATTTTTCTGCTTTCTTTAGATGCAAAGTTAGATTGTTTATTTGAGATATTTCTTGATTTTTGAGGTAGACCTGTAATCCTATGAATTTCCATCTTAGGACTGCTTTCACTATGTTCCATAGCTTTTGGGTTGTTGTAATATTGTTTTTACTTTTTCCGGGATATCTTTTTATTTCTTCCTTGATCTCACTGTTAACCCATCTTTGTTTATTGTATGTTGTTTAGGTTCTATGTCTATGTATGTGTTTTGAGGGTTTTCTCTTGTGATCAATTTCTAGTTTCATACCATTATGATCAGAGAAGATGCTTGATATGATTCCAATCTTCTTAAATTTATTGACACTTGTTTTGTGTCCTAACATGTGCTGTATCCTAGAAAATACTTCGTGCACTCTTGAATAGAATGTATATTCTGCTGCTTTGGGGTGAGAAGCTCTGAAGATATCAATTAAAATGATCTGGTCTAATATTTTATTTAAAGTCACAGTTTGCTTGTTGATTTTCTGTCAGAATGACCTACCCATTGATGTTAATGAGATGCTGAAGTTCTCTACTATTACTTTATTACTATAGAGCCCCCCTTTTAGGTCTGTTTATATTTGCTTTATATATTTAGGTGCTCCTACAGTGAGTGCATTAATGTTTACAAGAGTTATATCCTTTTGTTGGATTAATTCCTTTATTGTTATGAGATGTGATTCATTGTATCTTTTTACAGTTTTTGTTTTAAAGTCTATTTTATCTGATAAAGTTATTGCTATTCTTTTTGTTTTTGTTTCATTACATAAAATATCTTTTCCCATTCCTTTAGTTTCAGGCTGTGTGTATCTTACCTTTTGAAGTGTGATTCTTGTAGGCTACTTTTAAGATTCTCTCATTGTATTTAAACTTTGCCATTATAATTATGATGTATCTTGGTGTGGACCTTTGGAACACTGTGTTTCCTGAACTTGTATGTCTATTTCCTTAACCAGGTTAGGAAAGTTTACAGCCATTATTTATTCAAGTAGGTTTTCAATACTTTGCTCTCTCTTTCCTTTCTGGTATTGTTATGATGCAATTATTGTTGTTCTTGATATTGTCCCAGAGAACCCTTACACTATATTCATTTCTTAATTCCTTTTTCTTTGTGCTGTTCCAATTGGGTGTTTTCTGCTACTTTGTCTTCCAGATTGCTGATTTTAGCCTCTTCTTTATCTAATCTATTATTGATCCTCTCTAGTATATTACTTTTAGTTATTACATTCTTTATTTCTGACATTTTTATCTTTTCTAATCATTTGTTGAAGTTCTCACTGAGTTCATCTATCCTTCCCATAAGATATTTAAGCAGCCTTATAAACAGTGTCTTGAACTTTGAATTTAGTAGATTACTTGTCTTCAGCTTGTTTAGTTCCTTTCTGGAGTTTTATCTCATTATTTGGGACATTTTTTTTTTTTTTTTTTTTGGTCTCATAATTTTGGATGACTCTCTGTGGTTTTTTCTGTGTTAAGTAGATTTGCTGTGTCTCCCAGTCTTGACATATGGCTTTATCTAGTAGGTCTCTTGTCAGGCTCAGTGCTGCTATCTTCCTGGTCACCTGAGTCAAGTGCTCCAGGGGTGTTCCTTGTGTGAGTTGTGTGTGTCTTCTTGTTCTATTTGATCCTTGATGGCTGTTGGTGCATCAGTGTGTGGGGTTGACCCTCAGGCTGACTGGCAGTGAGAGTTGGCCATGACTTCAATGGGTAAGCCATTGTGTTGCTTTGACTTCATGGAGAAAGAGTCACTTTAGCAGGGCTCTGGTGTCAAGTCTGTCCTTCATGTGTGTAATTTGTTGAGCTAGTTTGGTGGTGTTCTGATGTGGTCTAAAGCCAATCATTAGGTATGTTGGTGCTGAAGGCTTTTGAGAGAGATTTCAATGTTGGCTAAGTTCAGCCACCACTTTTACCAGGCTTCAGGATACCTGGGAGAAGCTGCAAAGTGATCTGAAGTTGGTTGCCACTTGTGTTGGGCCTGGAGGTTCTTGGAAGAAACTATGCTCTAAAATGAGATCAACAATACTTGTGCCAGACTTGAGACACTTTGGTTAGCACCATAATGTGAGCTAAGGGCAGCTGTCACTTATACTGGGCTTGTGACCACTTATTAAAGCTATGTTCCAAGCCAATACTATTCACCATTTATGCCAGGCTTGGAGCCATCTGGTGAGTGTTACAATGCAAGTTGATACTGGCTGATGCTTATGCCAAGGTTAGGCACACTTAGCAAGAGGTGTAGTGCATGCCAATGTCACCTGGGGCTTGTTTGAAGTTTATTAACCTTTGAAAGATTTTAGGAAAGTTCACAGCATGAACCAACGCAGGCCAATTCTAGGGAGCAGCCCCTGGAAGAAGCTTGGTCCGGTGCGCAAATTAGGTGGGGCAGTTTCAGGAAATCCCCAGGGGAGAGTGAACAGGATTAGCTCAGTAAATGGAAAATGCAAATTTACGACCCTCTACACAGGACTAGTAGCATAGGAAGAGCACTTAAAAAAGAACCAATGGCACCTGCTGCTACTTATGTCCCCGAATAAAGCTGCCTCAACCTCTGCCCATCCAACGTTCACCCTGAAGCTAGTCAATTTAGTTTCCCCCTGAATGACCCTGCCATTCCTCAAGCTGCTGGTCCTACACTAGTACTGAGAGAGTGAGTGAGTGAGTGAGTGAGTGAGTGAGTGAGTGAGTGAGTGAGTTTATGTATGATCCCTTCAGACCTGAGCCTAAGTCTCCAGAGTCATTTTCAGTTGTAATCCCTGCTGTTAGTAATTTTCAGATATAACCCCTGCTGTTTTTCACAGCTAGATATTATGAGTACGCATCTTGTGGCACTGGTGTCCTGAGCAGGGGAGCCCCATGTGGAGCCGGAACCCCTCACTCCTCAAGGGAAAACTCTACAGCCAAGATATCCCTTTCCATTTGTAATTGCCACACTCTGGGTATGAGACCTGTCCATTTCATGTCTCTGCTGCTCCTACCAGCGGCTTCTTCTTTATATCCTTAGGTATCAGACTTCTATTCAGCTAGTCTTCATGTGGTTTTTAGTGATAGTTGTTCTATAATTTAGTTGTAATTTTGATATGATTGTGGGAGTAAGCGAGCACAGCATTTACTGACTTTATCATCTTGAAAGAAAATCGTGTGTACTATTGATGTTACATTTATTCAACTTTATTGTTTCTACCTGCTTTTATTGATTTTCACCACTTCTTTAGAAACTAATCAATAAAAAGCATCAATTTTCTATGAGTCCAAAACAAAGAGTAGCCTAATTTCCATTAAAATACTAATATTTTAAATCAATACATTTTTTCTAGGATGGGTTAAAAAAAGAATATGTTTAAAGTTGAGTAAAGAACATCTAAAAAAAGAATAAGAAGAACATCTGTGGTACAGGTAAACAATCACACAGCATTTTCATAGGGCTTTATTCTGACTTCTCTAAATCTAACTCATTCATATCTGATTTTTCAGCATAAGTACACTTTCCCTTAAAAAATAAGTGAGCTATTAACTGGAAAACTAAATTTAATGCAAAATATAACTCCAATTGTCAGCACACACAACTGAATAAAAAATATTGTCTTTAATCAATTTTGTACTTATATGCACCCACACATCCATTAAATCCACAGTAAATTAAAAAACAATAATACAAGAAAATCAGAAAATTTGTTGAATATTGAATAATTGAAAGATGACTAAATGTGTACAATGGTATATCCAAGACATCAATCATATAAAAAATATAAAAGCAAGGTATCCAATCCAAGAGGCAAAATTTCTACAGAGATAAGAACATAGCACTTAGATATGAAGTAACAGTTCTATGTCTATAAAAATATGGTACTAGATATTCTTTGTAATTAGAAATAGATGCTTGCTACTGACCTGAGAACAGAGCTCAGGTGCACTTCACACATGAACCAGCCACATAACAAAATGAGAAATGAGCTATAAATTCCCAACTCAATTATCAGTCATCATGAGCTGGATAGTAAGGCAGCGTAACACCGCAATTAACCACATGCACTGTGGGTCCAAGTAGGCCAAAGTTCAAATTCTGGCTTCATCCTTAACTTGGCATCATAACTTTGAGCCTCCATTTCCTTATTGATAAGTCAGGAAAGGAGATTTATTTTATTTGTTTTAACAACATATGTATATACCTAAACAATAAACATTTTTTTGGAGAAAGATATAAAATTTTATTGAGAGAATTTAAACAGTCAACTATTCAATATAAGAACAGTCTGCATGGGTTTAGCTTGTCTTTCTTTAAATCTCTGGTTGCCCTTCCCCTGTTTCCCAGCATGTAAATGGGTTTTAATTTTGGTAAAATCTCCACCTTGATATTAGTATCATCTCTGCCCTCTCGCATAGTCTCTGGCTGAGTCAGTTCTCAGAAAACAGCTTATGGGTCAGGCCCTGCTCTGGCATTGGAAAGCGCACTAAACTTGGTAAATTCTTTTTGTTGACATCAGGACCATCCACTTGCCCTCACTCTCAGTCTTTGAGTGAAACAGTTCTTACAATTCAGCATCCAGGTCAGGACAATGATCCTCAGGGGCTACTGCATCTTCTTTCTTTTCATCAGGTATAATATCCTGACTCTCATATTGTGGCTACTCTTCTATAGGTTGCTCAATACTGGGATGCAGGGCAGCCACAGGTCCAATTGGCTGGGAATACACGTCATCTCCTCATATTTTCTACATGGATCTTGATCTTACTTGCCCACTCATATTCCATATTATACTTAAGGTCCTGGAAGGACTAAACTGTGTACCCACCTGTTGAGTGTCCAGTAAAATTATATTTTATACCCTCTTTCATTCTCACAAGTATCTGAGTACAGGAAACAAAATATATGGTTACTCTAGATAAATTTTATACTAAAGAATATCACTTAGACATGGAGTAATATTTGACTTCCTAATAAGAAATTCCATAATTAAGCAGGCATGTCTGAATAGTCACAAGTATTATGCAGTCACCACAGGCCTTCTCATTTTGTGGCTTTTTCCTGAAAAACCTACAAGAAGGAGCAGAATAGAGTGCTCCCAGCTGTCCTTCTGGCTCTTTGAAGAAATAGGTCAGAAAGGCTGTGTGATGTATTCCTGACAACTTTTCCTAATCTACCAATTTGGTAGCTTACTCTTCATCTATAGGAAGGAGTTAGAGTCAGGAAAAGTGCCCAAGAGTGTTTTAATACTGCATGTTAATCAGTGTACAAACATAAAGTCAGAGAAATTAGTGACTTTTCCTAAAAAATATAAATCTAGCTTTCTATATTAGAAAGGTCACTCAGTAAAAGCCTGAAAGAGCCTAAAATTTGACTCTCATTGCATTTCCAATGTGACATGACCTAAGTTTTTATTATATTATTATTAAAGAAATAAAAAATTTAAAAACTAAAAAATCACCAACAATCCAGTGACTATGACATACATATTTTCATATATATCTTTCTGGCCTTTTTTCAATATAGATATTATTAGATAAGTGAAAATAAAGGACTTCTTTTACCTCAAGACACTTGAGGATTTATCCTTTGATTAAATCGGCCTTTTAATGGTAAGTCAGAAAACTTATTAGAGTGTAACAGTATCTTAGAAAAATGAGAATCTGATCAAGGAAGCATATACAGGATCAAGTACCTGAAACTTGTTTCCCAGGTATATTATTGAGTAATAATATATGTGAGATGAGGTTACTATAGAATTGAATTAGTCATGTGTCTTCTAGAGAGGCTGCCTAACTCTAAACAGAAAAGCTGAAGGCACCACAGATCTATTAGCATCCCTGAGCAGAGGATGGTTTATAACCAACCAGTGTAGAATTCTGTGTTTATAAAAATCCCAAATGCAAAATGGATAAATAGATGGGATATTAGAAGTTACACCAAAGAATATTTGGATTTCAACCCCACTGCGGAGTTGTCCTTTGATTTGGTTTTCTATTGTTGTGCAACAAAACTCAGTGGTTTAAATCAGCACCATTTACTTGTTTTTCTGGACATGGCGGGAAGGAAACACATCTCTGTTCCATGTGATGTCAGCAGGGATGGCTCAACTGAGGCTTGAGGATTAACATTCACATGTTCCCCGGAAGCTCTGCTGGACGGTTGTCCTGGCACCTTTATGTACCACATGATCCTTTCTGACTAACTCCTTAGCAATTAAGTCCTTACAAGAAAGAAGCATACACTGCCAGGCTCTTATCATGCTTAGTTAGACTCTAAATTCCCAAAACATCAGTAAAAAGTTAAAGGTCTAGACCAGATATGAGGGGAATGGACATAGGTCTACCTTTTTATTAGAGAATTATATGTAGAAGGACGGGAGGAATTTGGGGGTTGGGGTAAAATATTAAGTCTGTAGATTTACAGTTTTATTGTGTTACCTATTTTATATTCTTTTTTAATATAATATAAACTTTATTATGGGGTAACCAAATCTTGCCTTCATGAGTTTGGTTGGAAATCCAAAACCAAAACCACTGCTGTTGGCTGAATAAAGTGAGTGTTGCAATAGATATATTTGCTCATAATATACAGATATCTCAGGTTTATGATGATGTATATATTTTATATTCACTTAATATTAGATTTTGAGAAAACTATGTTATTAACTATTTTCAAAAACATGATGATTGCATGTTAGATAGTATTTCATTGGATGAAGTATTCAAATTTCTTAACTATTGCTGTTGTTAGATATTTTGCTTGTTTTTACCTTTTTAAAAAACAATAATTTATTTGTGATGTTGCTACATAAATATTGGTTCATAAATGGGTTATATGTTTAGCTTAACCCCCTAAGAGTAGACTTGCAATGTCAAATTGGCTTAAAGTTTGTAAGTTAGTTTGACAAAATGTATTTCAGAAAGTTTTTATATTATCTTTTCCAAAAAATTTTGGATGTATAATTTAATTTTTCTTGTCAGTACTTACAAATGACATCTTTTTAAGTTTTGTTTGGGTTTTTCTTGCTACTTTGAATATTGTATTACTTGCTAAGCACAATTATTCTTTCTAAACATTTTTCATCTTTTCTCAAAAATGATAAATCTGTCATTTTTTATTTTACCCTAGAAATTTACCTTCTAAATTTTAAGTCAGTGATATGTACAACACAAGATGGGTTTTCAATACAATATCTTGCATATCATGATCCCCCCACCCCCCCTGCCTGTCAGTCCCTTCCATTATCTCATGAATAAACACCTACACCTACCATAAAACGCAGTGCCAATGTCATCATTGGGGCTGACTCCCTGATTTCTTTGAACTTTATTTTTCTGTATCCCCATTGTGTTTTGTGCATACTGTTACAGAATTTTCTCAACATGTTATAACTATCTCTATTCCGTACTAGACTTAATTTTCTTTTACTAAAACTCAACAAAATTTATGTGCTTACTTTATGAAAAGTAGTATGCAAAGTACTTAAGATGCAAATGCAATCATATGTTGTTCCTTACTCAGGGACAAAAATAGCACATCTTTCCCGGCACCTTCCACTGGAATATAATAATTGTAAAGTGTTGTTCAATATTAAAAAAAAAATGAATTACTAGAAAAAAATAACCTAAACTTAGGGCTATTTTTGAAAGGTTTGAAATAGAAAGTCCTTTTCTAAAAGAATTAATAAAGAAATATAGTCAAAACTGCTTTGGCATGGCTTGGCCTATGGAGTTTTTAAATGTTTTTTTTCAATGAGTATTTATCTCCTCAAGCATAATTATTAGTCTTCACAAACAAGACAAAATGAAGATTTGCTTTCATCTTCTATTACTTTCATTTAAAAATCACAAAGCATCAGGGGATCTTTCTTTCCATCTTGCTGGGTAAATGCTTGTGTTCCCTGCTGCTATTAGTCCCAAGGATAAAAATGTGAGGTTTCTATAAATGACTTTGTCAATTTTATTTAGAAATCCAAAGTTTCAAACTGACACCAAGTCTGGCAACTTCGAATGTTATTGAACTTCACCCTCATATGTATACCTTCAGGGGAATTTTCTTGCACAAAGAAGAAAATGTAGCAGCAAAGAATTGTTTTCCAAAGCACATGATTTCCCTTGCTGCCAATGTCACCTATGTAATGACAACAATTTTACAAAAGATACCTGAGTTTTTCAATTTGTTTTGTTAAATCAATCCTCAGAAGAGATAATTTTTCAATATGTTATATAAATTTATTTTTCTTATTATTGTTCCTCTTGCGTTGTATTACTTAAAACACCTGGGGATAATTAAAATATTCAGTATAACTATATAGAATATGATATAATCAGATGAAGTAATATTTTAGCCTGGGTTAAATAAATAAATTTCTTTGTCTTACACTATAAGCAAGATTAATTAGGGTCAAAATTTTAAAAATAATAATTTGTAGTATAAGTGGTATGAAAAGGAAGCAACGAAGTAGCAAAAAAATACAAGACTAAAGAGCTTTAAAAGTCAAATTGAAATTATAATGGAAATATAGCTTTGAGGAAGTTATAGTGTTTCTGAAACAGTGATACATCATGAATTTACATGAAAGTTATTGGAGATTCAAAAGAAATAGTCAAAGCAAGCTTAATGACAGAGAAGAAGCTTCAAATTCCTTTTTGAAAAAATTTAGTACATTCTTGTCCATTCACAATACTCCATTGGAGTGAGTATGCTGAGATTTTTGAATTCTTTTTAGAAGACAAAACAAGTCATCTCATAGTGTCTTACAATAATATGTTATCACACCCTCAGCTTATGTTGGTTTGACCTCATCAAACTACTCTCACTTGAATCAGAATGAACTTAATAGATTTTTCCCAACCATTTTGAAAATACACATTCAGATTCTCTTGATTTGGATTTGACTATGACCTTGTACCTCAGGTCTATCACTGAATTTAAGCAATTTTACTGAAACACCAATTTTATTTGTGTCCCAGTTTGGATAACTGTGTCCGGATTCTTTCCTCTACCTTAGTTCCTATTTTTATCATCAGAGAAATTCCGTAATGTCATTGGGACTACATCTCTTCTTTGTTCATGATACTTTGCTAACCAGAGAAGACAGAGTGGTTTTTGCATCCCAGACAAATACTCAAACTCTGACATTTGCTGATAGACCAATCTGTGCCTGTTGGTTTCTGCTATTGTTGCCACAATACACTGGCTTCCTTTGTTCACTATTAGCCTCTGCTGAAGAACATTATAAGATTCAGCCAGCTCTGTGAAATCCATCATGTGTGCCCAAGAAAGCTGCTTTTAGAGGCTGTTTCTCATCACCTAGGACAATGAAATTATTATTTGGATTCACAGGAAGACTTTTTCTTTGAATAAGGAATCATTCCTGAAAATAGGAATCATTATACTTAATCTAAAACTCATTTGTCTTATTAATTGGCTTGTTGAATTTTTTGACACCTGAATTATGTAACTGACTCTTTTCCACCTTTTGATAACTTTTAGAAAGATTCAGTATCCACCTCTCTCAATTATGCAAACCATACAGCTGATATTTGTTTACTGTAATCTTATTGCTGACTCTACAAAGTTTATCTCCCCGAAGTCCAGACATGTTCACATTATAACTTTTAGTTTGCTTTTATCTTTTTGAACCGAGGATATTTTTATTAGCTGTTCATAGTTTTGATGAGGATACAAGAGGATGCAAACAGATAAGTAATAGAGAAACACTGCTTTCTGTTCACCCTGAAATCACAGAATGCCAGTGACTTCAGGGACGATGCTTCCACTTCACATGGGCCTGATGTTCAGCTCTCATCGCCAGTTTCAGAATCTATACATAATTCTGCATCATCAGTGTCCGCCCTAAGATGTGGGGAAGAATAGTCGTAGGATCTCAGTTTTTTCAGTGTGCTCTGTGTTGCTGAAGATGACTTGTAAAATCAAAGTCAAATAGTCTAATCTTTTATTCCTGGGCTTTCAGGTGTAATCAGCTTCAACAGCATCCTCCTCACCTTTAAAAAAATTTATTTTTGAAGTTCTTCAGGGAAGGGAATTCTTCTACCCCCTTCAATAATCCATTTTAATGTACAAGATCCTCCAGGTTTAGGAAATCCTATTTGTATCTAAGTAGTCTTATTGCTTTACACTCAGCATATTGTTAAGACTCAAGGTTAAAAGAGAACATCTATTCATTCTTTCTTCATTATTTCAAAGATGATCATTAATCATAATCCAAAATCTAAACATTTTAAGACTATTCAACAAATGTATTCTTTAAGTTTTAAATATGTCACCAAACACTTATCAGGTGGTGCACATGGAAGAAGTACATACGGGGTTAGCCAGTATTATTATTATGGGTTGTCAATTGTCTTGTATCCAAATATACATATGAGTTTAAGTAATCTGCTAAAATAAAAAAACCTTATGAGATGGAAGCTATTATTATCCTTCTGGGACAGATGTGAAAACTGAGACACAGAGATATTCAGGAAATATTCAGGAATTTTAGGATCACAACCACCTTCAAGGGATGAGTCAGAATCCAATCTCAGGACATCTCACACTAGAACTTATGTATGCTCTAAGGCAGGGGTGCTCAATACGTCGATTGCGATCTACTGGTCCATCACGAAGGAAGTGTGGGTAGATTGCATGACATTAAAAAGACATTTGTCTTTTGATAGGCATACAGGGTAGCCAATCTGACGTCTGAACTTTTGACACCCTACGCATGTGCGTTAAACCGCACTAACTTGTTCAGTTACATTGCTGCGTAGTTAGCCTTCAATTTATTTAAACTAAATACAACAAAGGGTATAAAAATGAGTGCCGTAGCTGGTCTGAGTAAGAAGCCTAAAACATACCACTTTAACACAGAATGGGAGGGGATTTTTTTCACTATGTCATATTCTAAGTGTGTTTGCCTCATCTGTCTATGTGTCATTGCTATTCCAAAGAAGGGAAATGTGGAGCAGCTTTTTCGAACTGTTCATAAAAAATATGACATTGACTTTCCTCCGAAAAGAGAGCTGAGAAGAAGAAAGGGGAAAGAAGAATACACAATATTAAATAGTAATAATAGTAACTTAAATAATGATAATATGGAAGAAATAAATTTATGTTTTGCATTTTTATTGTAGGTAGATCATTTTGACTTGTCATCTTATAAGTAGCTCACAAGCTGAAAAAGTGTGGGCACCCCTGTTCTAAGGCCTCTAAACTCCCAGGCCTATGCAAGTGGCCAAATATCCCCATCATCTAAGTAATCCAAGTTTTACTAAAACAATACTATCTAATATAACACTGCAAATCTTTATAGAAAATTTGAGTATTTTTTATTTAATGAGCTATTATAACTATACAATTTTCTATTGTTTTCAGTGTAGCAGGGACAGTATTTTAGTTTCAGACTTGTGTGAGCTTGCCTAGACTCAACTATTTATAATTGTGATCTTGTATCTATGGACAGAGGGAAAAATATAAAGTTTCCACTTTCTATATATTTGGACTTAAGGACTACAAACCAGTAAAGGAAGAATATTCATAATTTATAAGTTAAGAATCTAATTCCATTTTACATAAAACAGGTCATAACTATCTTTATAACTATCAGCTATCATTATTTCAATTATGTTGGTGCAATAATATCATCATTTCAACTTTTATATCACAGCTCTTGTTTTCAATAGTCATTTTCCAGCACTAAAAAATCATGGATCTAAGCCCTTGTAATACATTGTATCATTTACTAAACTTAAGAACCCTATGACTGAAAAATATTAACCTAGTTTTACAGCTGAGAAAAATCAAGCCTCAGAAAAGTTAAGAACCTGACCTAAGCTTACTCATTTAGTTCTGAGGCAGGATCAGAATGCTTTTTGCCAAGTGTGTCTAATAGGAAAGAAAAAGGTTTTATTATCGGGATCATATAATCCAAATCCAAGCATATCTATTTACAAACATGCAATACTTGTCAGATACTCACAGATGATTGCCCCTTTGCATCAAATTATATTAAAGTTCTCTGCAGACTCTTAATGAACTAATTTTGCAAACCAATCACCAAAAAGAAAGATGGTGAAGTATAGCTTCTTGGCCACCAGGGGGAGTAAGGTCCGGAATCCATCCAAGGTCTTGTCCTGCACTCAGCAGGCCTTTTCTTGTTTGTCTGAATCTAGTGCTATACGGAAAGGGAAAACCTCTAAGGAAAAGCTTAGAGTGAATCTATGAGGCTTTTGTAAAACGAAGGTCAACATCTTTGACCTACACCTGGTAGTAAAGGTATGTCTTTGAGTTAGGAAATTTGATTGAGGACAGATAGAATGTGATAAAAATATTAAAAGTAAAATGTTTTAAAAATTAAAAACAAACAAAAAATCAGGAATGGACCTTATACTTCCTCTATTCTATTTTAAGCATTATAATAATTTGAAAGTGTCTGGCAGATAGTTAGCCACAAGGGTTTTTTAAGATATTGATTTCTGGGAGACTATTTCTCTTGATAGCCTGGATTTTTTTAATGATGACCACTTCTAAAGGTGATCTTTCCTGTCACCACATCAAATCATGAAAACTGCTTAGATTTGGCTATGTATGCCCAGCAAGGCAGAATGTGGATTCAACTTCATGTATCATTCTGTCTGAAGCCCTGTTTGTATATCTAAAATTTACGTAAAAGCTTCTTTCCTAGGAGGTACAATGCAACTACAGTCCTATACTGGATCAGTTTTGTTTGAATCTTACCATTGTCATGCAGATTATCAGCACAGTCCACAATTATAAAAGGTCTCTGATTGTAATATAAAATAATAAAGAGAAAAATCAGTAGGAAAGTGCCTGGGGTGAATTTATAATGCATTTGAAGTGTGAAGCTGTCCATTTAACCCTTAACAATATTCATTTTCTTCACAGTGTGCAAACCTTGTCAGTAGTTTGAAAAGCTATGAATTTAAATAACCTTAAGCAGCCTGAGAAATGAATAATTTGATAGGTATATCTGGCAGATGGTTGAAATCTCTAAGTTTTGTGTGTTTTTTTTCTTAAGAATATACTGTAGGGTTCCTGCCAAATTTGGGTTGTAAAGAAGGCAAAAATCAAACAATAAATGCTTCATATTTGTAAACCACCAACACTTAGGTGATATTTAAGAATAGTTATCACTGGTCAGGGCATACAGAAACAGATTAATGTTCCTATCTCTCTCTCTCTCTCTCTCCCCTCCTCTCTGGTTAAAATCAATACATAAATTTAAAAAAAAAATAAAGAAGTTTCAGTACTTTAAAAAAAAATAGTTATCAGTCCCATCTCCCTTGATTCTTTAGAAGAATGACCTGAAAAGCAAGAAGTTTTTGTTGTTGTTTGTTTTCATAATTTTTTTTTTAATTTGTCAAATAAATATTTAATCTAAGATTAAAATCAATGATTTGTTGGTGCTTCTCCAGCTTATTTTATTGTCTCCTAAGGTTTAATGCTCATTTCAACATTAATGCAGTACTGACAATTCAACTAACATACTTTGATTGACATCTCATTGAAGAGACTCTTGTGAGAAACAGAACATATCTTTTTTTTTCCTTCTGGCTGTTGTTGATGTGTGTAGACACACTCTTTATCTTGTGAAAATAGCTGAAAATGTATTGTTGACCTAGGTCAACACACATTTTTATCAGGATTCATTTGTTAAAAACCGGAGTCATTACCAGAAGTATGGTCTGGATGTAAAGTATATACTTCAATAGCACTGAATGCTGTGAAAGAGGATTCGGACACAAAAATGCCTTGGATCTATCTGATTCATGTTTACAACTGAGTATGGTATGATCCAACAAAGAAATATATGTCCAATGCTCCAAAAACAATCCCAAACAAAAATAATAACATGGCTGCATTCTTTGGAAAGTGACAACAGCTAAAAATATAAAATATTGTAAAATGTCAAAACAACTTCTATACATGGTTTTATTCAAACCTCACATCTGAACAATGATATTGGTATATCAAGGAGGTAAAGCAAGCCATCCCCTTAATGATAGAAATTAGAATACAGACTTTCTCATTCTAATTCAGCGTCTTTTACTACACAAAAGCTGCAGCATGTTTGTAAAAATTCATTGTGAAAGATTTTGTTTTATAATTGAGAATAAAATGAAAAATCACCTCTATAAACATGCCTTAAAATTTTATATGAAAGATAAATATATAAATACGAGGTTGATTTTTTAAATCTTTATATTTTACTTTTGTCACAATTATCAGTATGTCTTTTAGCTTGAGTTTGATGTTTCAGAAAATTTCTTGCAATTGGAATCAAATTTTTCTCTGTAACCTTTTTCACTGAATAAGACAGCCACTCTTCCTGCTCTGAAAGAGGTTTTGTTCTTCTGCCAGGAGAGAAACACCTTACTGAACTGGTACAAAAGCAATTGTTCAATAATTTTAGTGTTAAGTATCATAAACTAGAGTTACAGGGCATTATCAGAGGGCATAATAAGTTTTCCTAAGGTGATTAAAGGGAAGGATCAGGGACTGTTTTTAGGAAAGTAAGAATTTAACTGAGGTCTGAAGAATTGATTAGCTTTGTTAAAAAAAATTGGTCTGACTAGGCAGTGGTAAAGTGGATAGAGTGCAAACTGGGACGCAGAGGACCCAGGTTTGAAACCCTGAGGTCACCAGCTTGAGTGCAGGCTCATCCGGCTTGGGGCTCACCAGCTTGAATGCGGGCTCATCTGGCTTGAGCACGGGCTCACCAGCTTGAGCACAGGGTCGCTGGCTTGAGCATGGATTCAGAGAAGTGACCTCATGATTGCTGGCTTGAGGCCAAAGGTCTCTTGCTTGAGCCTATGGTCGCTGGCTTGAACAAGGTGTCACTCGCTCTGATATAGCCCCCATCAAGGCACATATGAGAAAGCAATCAATGAACAACTAAGGTGCCACAATGAGGAACTGATGCTTCTCATCTCTCTCCCTTCCTGTCTGTCCCTATCTGTCCCACTCTCTGTCTCTCTATCTCTGTTTCTGTAAGAAAAAAAATAAAAATAAAAATTGGAGTCGAGTTTAGCCAAGGGAACATCATATGCAAATTCATGAGTCTATTTGAGGAACAAGTACATTTGAAGATGCTAAATAGGGCCAGTGAGCTAGAGCTCCTATGATAAAAAGGAAGAATCAAGAGTTCAGCCTATACTGTTGATAGGGACCAGATTGTACAGGTGTATGTAAGTATAAGTTAAAGATTTTGTTGCTTCTGTAAAGATAAGTGTTTTATAAAGGGAGTAACATGGTTCAATTTCCAATGCTGGGTCCTAATTTACTAGCTTCATCTTCCAATTCTTTGTTTCTTGAACCTTTGCCAAACTAATCCATCCATTAACTTTTAAGTATATCACTTAATACTTTATTATATTGCTTTCATCATTTTCCTTGTCTAAAATTATTCACACTTCTTGCCCACTACCCACTATTTGGAAATATAACTAGGCCTACTATTCTACAAGGTTGGAAGTACTTAGCACACCTGTATTTTCATATCCTATGGATACACCTCTGATAGGAAAGGAAAAAACTTTCTTTTTCTCTATTTTCTTTGGTTCAGTGTCTGGGCCCTGCAAATTGAACTGACAAAGCCAAATTAACAGGGAAATAATGGTTATGTTCTATGCATATGGGGGTTTTATAGGAATGAAATAAAAAACCCCAGAGAGGCGATCAGACCCAGAGGCTTATATATCATTTTAACAAGAAAAAAAGTTTGTGGGAAGTTACAAGAGAAAGAAAAAGGGTTTTGAGCTTTGAGAGACAGTAAGTTGTGGGGAGGTAAATATATGGAGGAAATAATGGAAAACAAGTGTTAGTAAAGTCTGTACAGGCCCATTTTGGTGCTGACTCTCCATTTTCTCACAGCAATGAAACTCCCCTGGGAAATGGGGTTTGTGGCACACCTCATTTTTCTGCTTTTAGTCTCAGTCTAGACTGAAAGCTCTGAGAAGGTAATTTTCTGTATCTGTTGATTCTCAACATCCTTTAATTTAAAACCTATACATGAAAATAGTATTGTTGGAGCTGACATATCATGATTTTTCACTACTCTGAATAACTATAACACATCCATGCTGCATTTTTCCTAGAGAGTTAATCTTTGTAACAGGAAAATTCTCCAATTCTCACTGAGATACTGGGGAAGATTCAAATGAAAAAAAGACCAGGGGAATGGTCATGATGTATGCCTGAGTACACAAACCTATCCTTCTATCCAAAACTCTTAACATTCAGAACATGTAGTTAAAATTCATAAATACTTAGTGCTGAGAAGCAGAAAATACTTTATGTTGGTCTAAATGTTAGAAATTCTTAAAAGAAAAATATGGATCAGATTTATGAAAGTACCTATATTCTAATGGATATTTCTTCAATAATACAAGTATAGTTCTGAAGAGGTATGGACTTTTTCATAAATATTCTAAACTCAGAAGTAAGAGAAAAAAAATTACAATCAGAATTCCTGGGGAAATGTTCAGGTTGATAATTTGAGATATAGCACATAGAACAGCCTAGAAGCTTGGCCTCTCAGGGTATGAACAGTTGAAGCATTTACTTGCAAGTAAAGGCAATTATACCTAAGAAGCTGGGCAGTGGCCTGAGAAATGGCTTATTTCTTATGGAGGAAATCTGGAAATTAATAATGAATGTACTTGAGCAAAGTAAAACTAAATTTTATGTAAACTCCACAGAATGAGCCATATCAGATTAACTACTGCCTACTCATCATAAAAATTACTCAGTAAACTAATTCAAAAGTGATTTCCAGATGCTCAATCAGTATGTAGCATTTATCTTTGGTACACCATACTCCTGTAAGGTCTTTGACTTAGTGTAACAAGCAGAATTCCAGCAACAGCCAAGTCTTGACGTGTTTCTAATGAGAAGATGTTGCAGACTACCTTTTGTATTCCTTCTTTCCAAATGTTCATGACTGTATCATTATAATTAGCTACATTGATGTAGATGATAATATAGAACACTGCATACAATTGCAGAATACATATCATTTCCAAGAACATATAAAACATTTTCAAATACTTACAATATGCTAACTCAAAACTTCCACTATAAAATTCCAAGAAATTGACCAAAATACATTGTTAAAATCAATGTAAATATATAAGCAGATGATGCGCATATATCAGAAACTAGAAACTACATATCTAAATAATCTAGGGTAAAATTAGTAATTAAAATAAAAATTTTAAATATCTTTAAATGATAATCAAGGTGCACATAAATCTATATTTAGAAAAAAATATAAATTTAAATTTATATATTAAAAAAAGAAAAGGCAAAAGAAATAAGCTAAGTATCTAACTCAAAAAGTTAAAAATATAAAGCAAATTAAATACAAATAAGTTAGAAAAAAGGAAACAATAAAGATAAAAACAATGATAAGAGAGGCCAATTCCAACATGCTGACAGAATAGGCAAAAGTTCCAATTGCCAACTTCTACGACCAAACAGGAGTTTTAACTAATTTAAGAAAAATCATCCAAAACACAAACTTAGGACAAAGTGAAAAGGAGTCTATAATAAAGAAATCACACCAAGATGGGTAAGAAGGGCAGAAACATTCAAAGGGCTGCTCTGCTCCCAGGAGCGAGTAGCGACTCAAGATCCGAAGGAACTTTCAGCCTCAGTAAAGTTTCCATGAGAGGTTTAACTTGAAAGGGCCATCCCTTAAGCCCCAGGCCAAGTGCCCTAGCCTAAAGAACCAGAGACTAGAAGAGGTGCCCACATAGCATTTGGTGTGAAAAGAGGTGAGGTTTCTGTCTGAAAAATAGAGACTGGAGTTTTGAGAGACACAGGCACTGTCTTAAGAACCAATGTAGGTACTCTCATTCACAGCCACTTACCCTGGGCTTTGGAGAAGGGAGGGCTGAGAAGTCTAGAGTCGTGTGAGGAAAGTGTGAAATTGGTAGCATCGGGGAGAGTCTCAGTGAGAGACAGCCACCATAACCCCTGTGCTGAAGCATTCTCTAATATTACAGTCACCATCTTTCTTGGGCAGAGTAGTCTCCTCTGTGTGACATCAGCCTGAGGAAAGTAACTACCACACATTCGGAAATTTTTTTGTCTTCATCTTCTCTCTCATCTTATGGGCATTAGTCCCCTTTGAGAAGTAAGCAGCCTTGGCCAGGAAGCAGGGGCTTAAAAAGACTCAGGGGATGACAGTGACTCAGTTGTCTAGTGTTGAGGCTGGAGCTTTTCCTTCAACTTCCCTAAGAATAAAACTGATGCTTCTACCTCATGGGAGTATCAGTAGAAACTATCTAGGCTGTGAGCAGACCAAACCTTTGGGTTGCAAAGACCATACCCACTGGACCACACCCACTGGACTCTTTAGGTCTATGAAAAAATTAGGAATGGACTGAGCTGGGGCCCTGATGTGGGGGCCACACCTACCATCTTTCCTAATTCCTGAATTACTCCAGCCTCTGGAAGGTACCAGAGATTTTTCTCAGGGGCCAAGCCCAACAAGAAGCCAGCAGACAGAGGCAGCAGGATGTAGTGTCAGGGAACCTTGGGCCTTTTGCAGAATTGACCCAGGTCCAGGGTTGGCAAAAGTCAACCTAGATATGTAGTTTTGTCCTTCCATGTGCACCAAAGCCTAACAGAGGCAGCCAAAAACTCGGGATTGCTTATAGCTCCAAAAAGGTTGCTGAGGGACCAATCACAGGCAGTGTCTGACATTGGTCTCAACCAGGTTCCTTCCTATGGGGCCCAGTACCAATACATCCTGTGGTCAGCTACAAAGAATGTTAGAGCATGACTCAACTAGCTTTACTAGCAGCATATCCAAAGAGACAGTACTTTAGACACTAAACCTGCCTGAGGTAAATTCTGCTTTCTATGGTCAACACTTACACAACAGCTCACATGCATTGGATGAGGTAGACCTACACAATCAGCTGGCCCAAGTCCCAGTTAAGTTATACAGGGGAAGGGAGAGAGGCTTAGAGAACAGACATGCAAAGTGTGAGTTTCTGGAGGCCTACTGTTGGGACTGGTTGAAGGGCTTAGCCACCTTCTGGGTGGGGCACAATGAGCCCCAGTGGAAGATTCTTTCATTCTTCCTTCCTGACACCAGGGATTTCCCATTTGAAAGAACTGCTATACAAGGGACTGTTGGTCCCACCCAATCTGATCTGCTGCTCACCTTGATGGAGAGAAATAGAATTAGAATATCCTGCAATACTGAGGGATTAGGCTCTGGAGTAGGGGTGACTTTCTCTGTATTGAGCTATGGAGTAAAAGATCCATGGAGGGGGCACCACAAATGTTGTATCCTTTCCTCAACTTCCCTAAACTACCAAGCTTGCAACTTATGGAAGGGTTGGTGGGATGAGGTCAGTGTGAGCCCACTCTACAGCCTTTCTATAGAAGACTCCATGGAAAGAACAGGCAACTGTGAGAGGAGGTAGAATAGCTGAAAGGAGGAGGCAATTCTTAAGGAAGTTGGGCACTTTTATAGAGCTGCTGTCAGTTCTAAGTAGGAAAAAGGTGATTCTAATACATATCCTCCACACACCCAGGCATAGAAAACAGACAAATGCAGTGAACAGATTGGTAGGTCTAGACAGGTAGCCCACAGTGGGTTACAAATAATGGCTGACATCAACTCATATTCAAACCCCACTCAAGAGGACCCAAAATCAACACAACCAGTAGTGGGTGGCAGGCCACACCAATGATATTCTCAACTAGCTATACAAGTGGCATACCCAAAAAAGGAGTCCAGCAGGCACAAAACCCTAATGAAAATATACTGCTTGTAAACATTAGTGGATATTTCAAAAATAATATGAAGTGATAAAAGTGTTTGATGTTTTTTATTAAACAAGAACATCAGAAAAGCAAACAACAAATCAAAGAAAGGTGTTTGATTATGCAAAACCAACTTATTTCATTGGTGAAAATGCACTATACAAAAGGCTGAAAGTACTAGATTATCTGAATGTTCCCTGATCCCCTATTTTTTGTGAGCAGTGTAATTATAGCCCATAGGACAGACACTGTACAGCATCTTATACATGTGATCAAGTTTGATCCTAACAGCCAGCCAGACTAAAATGTTAACTATACTCACAAAAGGGCCAATAACATTCAAGACTCATATACAACAGAAGTGAAATATAACCCTCAGGAAACATTTCTAAAACAAGGAGCTCAAGTGTTCTGGATGTTAATACCACTGAGTCCACTTGCTTCATAAAGATTTCACAACAAATATGGGAGACAGAGCAGACCAACCTAGTACACAGACAAAATGGGCAGACAAACTAATATGACCTAAGTAAATCAAGAGAAATTCCTAGGAAAAGAATAAAATAAAATGGAGATAACCAAACTACCAGATGCAGTTAAAAATAGTATTTATAAGGATGCTCAATAGTTTTAGAATAAGAATGGATGATCACAATGAAAAGTTAAACAGATAGTAAGCATTAAAAAAGGATATTAAAACCATAAAAAAGAGGCAGTCAGGAATAGCAAATACAATATCTGAAATGAAGACTGCTCTAAAAAAATTCAACAGCATGTTGGATGAAGTGGAAAATTGAATCAGTGTTTTAGAAGACAAAATAAATGTAAGCACAGGAGCAGATCAGCAAAAAGAAAAGAGGTATAGAAAGACTGAGGAAACTCTAAGAGACCTCTGTGACAAATGAAGCAAAACAACATTTGCATTAGAAGGTTTCCTGAAGGAGGAGAGTACAAACAAGGAATAGAGAACTTGTTTGAAGAAATCATAGCTGAAAACTTTCCTAACTTGATAAAGAAAAAAGTCACACAAGTTTAAGAAGCACAGAGAGTCCTACTAAAGATGAACCCAAAGAAATATCATTATTAAAATGCCAAAAAGATAAAGAATACTAAAAGTTGCAAGAGAAAAGCAATTAATTACCTAAAAATTATCCCCATAAGGCTCACATCTGATTTCTCAACAGAAACACTTCAGGACAGTAGAGATTGGCAAGAAATATTTAAAGTAATGCAAAGCAAAAACTTACAACCAAGACTAGTCTATCAATCAAAATTATCATTTAAAATAGGAGAAATAAAGAGCTTCTGAGACAAATAAAAAATAAAGCAATTTAAAGAGTTCTTTACTACCAAGCCAGTACTAAAAGAAATCTTAAAGGGACTGCTATAAAAATAAAAGAAGAAAAAAATAAAGAATAAAGAAATTGAGAGAAAGATAATTATATGTTTAAAGAAGAATATGGAAACAAAAACAAATAAGTATATATTAATAATAATCTTAAGTGTAAATATAGTAAATGCTCCAATCCAAAGACATAGGGTAGCTACATCAATTAAAAACCAACAAACAACAACAATAAAAACAAGACCTGTATATATGCTGTTGATAAGAGGCCCACCTCAGAACAAAAGATACACATAAACCGAAAATGAAAAGATGGAAAAAGATATTCAATGCAAATGGAAATGAAAAAAAAATACTGGGGTAGCAATACTTATGTCCGACAAAATAGCTTTTAAAAAACAAAGATTATATAGTAAGGGACAAAGAAAGTCATTACATAACCAAAGGATATAATCATTGTAAATATGCTGCTCACAAAAATTAGGGAATATTTCAAAATGAATATCAAGCTATAAAATACCCCCTAATTTTTGTGAGCTGTATATTTATATAGCTACTATGGAGCACCTAAATATATAAAGCAGATTTTGATAAACATAAAGGGCAAGATGGACAGCAATACAATGATAGTAAGGGATTTTAACACCCCATTAATATTAATGGATAGATCCTCCATACAGAAAATCAGCAAGGAAACAATGGCCTTAAGTGACACACTAGATCACTGGATTTAATTGATATCTTCAGAATATTTCACCCCAAAGCAGCAGAATATATATTATTTTCAAGTGCTCATGGTATATTTTCTAGGACAAATCACATATTGAGGCATAAAACAAGTCTCATTAAATTTAAGAAGATTGAAATTATATCAAGTAACTTGTCTGAACACAATGGCGTGAAACTAGAAATCAACTACAATAGAAAAATTGAAAAACATTCAAACACTTATAGGCGCCTGACCTTTGGTGGCACAGTAGATAAAGTGTTCACCTGGGATGCCGAGGTCACTGGTTCAAAAGCTCAGTCTTACCTGGTCAAGACACATATGGGAGTTGATGCTTCCTGTTCACCCCTTTCCCTTCTCTCTCCTCCCCTCTAAAATAAATAAAAAATAAAATAAAATCTCTATTTATAAAAATAAAAAACAAGAAAAACAAACACTTATAGGCTAAATGGCATGTTACTAAATAATGAATGGGTTAACAATGAGATAAAGGAAGAAATTAAATATTTCCTTGAAACAAATGAGAACAGACATATAACAACCCAAAATTTATGGAACACAGCAAAAGCAGTCCTGAGAGGGAAGTTCATAGCCTTACAGGCATACCTCAAGAAGCAAGAAAAGTCTCAAACCATCTAATGCCGCATATAAAAGAACTAGAAGAAAAACAAACAAAGCCTAGGGGATGTAGAAGGGAGGAAATAATAAATATCAGAGAGGAAATAAATGACATACAGACTAAAAAAACAATACAAGAGATTGATGAAACCAAGGCCTGGTTATTTGAAAAGGTAAACAAGATTGATAAACCTTTAACTAGACTCATAAAAAAAAATGAAGAAGAAGAAGAATAAAAAGAGAGAGAGAGGACCCAAATAAATAAAATTAGAAATTAAACAAGGAAAGTAACAACTGACATCACAGAAATACAAAGTATTATAAGAACATACTATGAAGATTTATATGCCAAAAATTGGACAACCTAGGCAAAGTGGATAAATTCCAAGAAACATACAATCTCCTGAAAATGATCTGGAACAATTAGAAAACCTTAGCCAACCAATTACAACAAATAAAACCAATAAACTCCTAGCAAACAAATGTCCTGGACCAAATGGCTTCACAGGCAAATTATACCAAGCATTAAAAAACTAACACTTATCCTTCTCAAACTTTTGAATTCTCAAACAATAAATTCAAGAAGAGGGAAGATTTCAAAGCTCATCTTATGAAGCAAAAATTATCCAAATTGCAAGACATGGTAAAGACACTACAAAGAAGAAAAATACCTAAAGGTCAATATCCCTGATGAACATAGATGTTAAAATCTCAACAAAATATTAGCAAACCTGATCCAGCAATACTTTAAAAAGATCATTTATCATTATCAAGTGAGATTTATTCCTGAGAGGCAAAGCTGGTACAATATTTGCAAATTAACAAACGTGATTCATCATGTAAAATAAATAGAGGATAAAAATTACATGATCATATCAATAGATGCAGAAAAACCATTTGATGAATTCCAGCACCCATTGGTGATCAAAACTCTGAGCAAAGTGGGAATAGAACAAATATACCTCAATATAATAAAGGCCATTTTTGACAAACTACCAGACAACATCATACTCGATGTGCAAAAATTAAAACCAACCCCCTTAAAATCAGGAACAAGACAATGGTGTCCCCTTTCACCACTCTCATTCAACATAGTACTCAAAGTCTTAGCCACAATAATCAGTCAAGAAGAAATAAAGGCATCTAAATTGTAAAAGAAGTAAAGTGTTATTATTTGATGATGACATGATATTGTACATAGAAAACTCTAAAGCCCAGAAAACTACTAGACCTGAAAAATGAATTTGTCAAGGTGGCAGGATATAAAATTAATATTCAGAAACCAGAGGCATTTTTATTCACCAGTAATAAACTCTCAGAAAGAGAAATAAAAACAACAACTCCATTTACTATTGTAACAACAACAAAAAATAAAGTACCTAGGAATAAATTTAATGAAAGAGTAAAGACTTGTACTTAGAAAATTTTAAGACATTGAAAAAAGAAATTAAGGAAGATACAAAGAAGTAGAGGCATATACTGTGTTCATGAACAGGAAGAATTAACATCATTAAAATGTCTATACTACCCAAAGCAATTTACAGATTCAATGCAACTCCTATTGAAATATCAATGACATACTTTACAGATCTAGAACAAATATTTCAAAAATTCATATGGAACCAAAATAACCTGAATAGCCTAAGCAATCTTGAAAATGAAGAACAAAGTGGGAGATATCACACTTCCTGATATGAAGGTATACTACAAGGCCACTGTAATCAAAACATTCTGGTATTGGCATTAGAACAGGTACACAGACCAATGGAACTGAACAGAAAACCCAGAAATGAACCCATGCCTTTATGGTCAATTAATATTTGACAAAGGAGGCAAGACTATACAATGGAGTAAAGACAGTCTCTTTAATGAATGGTGTTAGGAAAATTGGACAGGTACATGCAAAAAAAGATTGAAATTATACCACCAACTTACATCATTAACAAAAAATAAATTCAAAATGGGTAAAAGTCTTAAATGTAAATATCAATATTATTAAAACCCTAGAGGAAAACATAGGTAATAGACTCTGAGACAGCTCTTGAAGCATTGTATTTGCCAATATATTTCCTAAGACAAGTAAAATAAAGTACAAAATAACCAAATGGGATTATATCAAACTAAAAGCATTTGCACAGCAAAAGACATCATTAACAAATTAAAGATATCCCACTCAATGGAAGAACATATTCTCTAATACATCTGATAACGGGTTAATAATCAAAATTTATAAAGAACTTATAAGACTTAACATCAGGAAGGTAAACAATCCAATTAAAAAATGGGCAAAAAACCTGAACAGATATGTCTCCAAAGGGGACATACAGATGCCCAATAGTTTTATGAAAAAATACTCAATGTCACTAATCATTAAAGAAATGCAAATTAAAACCATAATGAGATTTTACCTCATACTGCCAGAATGGCTTTCATTAACAAATGAAAAATACTGAATTTTATCAAACGTGTTATCAAGTGTCAGAATTGGACTCAGGTATGGTAGAAAACAAGTGCTGGTGAGGGTGTGAAGAAAAGGGAACCCTCCTGCACTGCTGGTGGGAATGCAGACTCAGTGCAACCTCTGTGAAAACAGTATGGTGTTTTTCTAAAAATTTAAAAATAGAACTGCCTTATGACTCTGCTATCCCACTTCTAGGAATATATCCTAAGAATCCTAAAATACTAATTTAAAACAAGATATACACCCCCATGTTCATTGTAGCATTATTTGCAATAGCCACGCTATGAAAACAGCCCAAGTGTTCATCAGTAAACAAGTGGATAAAAAAACTGCGCTACATTTACACAATGAAATATTACATGGCTGTGAAAAAGAAGGAAATCTTATCTTTTGCGATGGTATGGGTAAAACTGGATATTATTATGCTAAGTGAATAATCCAGGCAGAGAAATAGAAATACCATATGTTCTCCCTTATATGTGGAATCTAATGAACAATATAAACTGAGGAATAAAATAGAAACAGAGTCAAAGTCACAGGAAACAGATGGACATCTGTCAGAGGAAGGAGGAAATAGGGGACGAGATCAAAGATGGTGAAAGGGTTAGCCAAATTATATATACATAGCACAGAGATGCAGACAACAGTGTAGCAATTTCCAGAAGGAAATGGGAATGGAAAACAGGGAGGGACAAAAAAGGTGAAAGGGCAGTGGAAAGAGATCTGCATGGGACATGGGGGGAGTGATGCAGTTGGTAAAGATTGTTGTATTGAGTAGGACACTTGAAACTCTGTCAACACAATAAATTAAATATAAAATATTTTTTAAAACACTGATAAAAGAAAATAAATATATAAGGAAAGAAGTGACAAATACAAATGTTGGATATTTAAAAGGCTAATAAAATTAATGTCCTTCTAAGAATACTGATCAACAAATATAAAGAGTCACAAATCACTGATATTGAAAATTTAGAAATATGCTACTAAATTTTTATATTTATTAAAACTAGTATAATATAATATTATAAACAACTTAGTGGCAATATATTTGTAAATGTAAACATCTACAAGATATATCCCTAGCAATGAACAAAACTGACCCTTACAGATATAGTGAATATATGTAATCATACAACTGTTAAAGAAATTATTTAACTTAAAATATTTACACACAAAAATAGTTGAGGCACAGATGGTTACTGTTGGTATTTATGCAGGATTTTAAATTCCCAGTCTGGTAATACTAAATTTTCTACCATACCTGAGTCCAATTCTGACACTTGATAACACATTAGATAAAATTCAGTATTTTTTAATGGGAAAAAATAATGCTTACAAAATTAGGAATAAAAAGAACATTTTTATTGGGGGTTTAAAAATCTACAAAAATATTTATAATACATATTACAAAATAAATCCAAAAAATCAAAAACATATATTAATTATATTTATTGACTTTTTTCTCTTTCAAGTAAAACAAACAAGGTGCCTAAGACCAACATTTCTTTTCCTACAATCCTATTGATTGACTTTTGTGATGGAGTGCACTCAAATACTGTGAAGGTTCTGTAAGCTTTGAATTTTTCATGTCATAGGAAATAAACAGCATTATTTGTGTCTCACATAAAGATTCTGTACTGAGTGTTAATAATTATTTCTCTCACCTCTCCTAGCAGTCTTTTCTAAATTACTTCTAATTAATTGAGAGATACCCATTTTACCCATTCTCTTATCTGTCTCTCTCCAAGTTGAAGGAGATTAGTTTGACTTTCCTGGATTTAGTGGTATCACCTTTCTCCACCAGACTATATTTTTGAAGCATGATGAGTAACCTAACCAAACTATACAAAAATTTTCTATGCATTTTGGACACTTCTTCTGTTTTATTTTGTTTGTTTTGTTTTGTTTTTTCTTTTATTAATTTTAATGGGGTGACATTAATAAATCAGGGTACATATGTTCAAAGAAAACATCTCCAGGTTATATTATCATTCAATTATGTTGCATACCTGTCACCCAAAGTCAAACTGTCCTCTATCACCTTCTATCTGGTTTTCTTTGCATCCCTCCCCTCCCCCCTCTCCCACCCTCTCCTCCCTCCACCCACCCCGTATCCACCACACTCTTGTCCATGTCTCATAGTCTCACTTTTATGTCCCACCTATGTATGAAATCATGCTATTCTCAGTTTTTTTCTGTTTTACTTATTTCACTCCGTATAATGTTATCAAGGTCCATCCATTTTGTTGTAAATGATCCGATGTCATCATTTCTTATGGCTGAGTAGTATTCCATAGTATATATGTACCAAAGCTTTTTAATCGACTCGTCCTCTGAGGAACACTTACTTGGGCTGTTTCCAGATTTTCGCTATTGTGAACAATGCTGCCTCGAACATGGGGGCACATTTCTTCTTTTCAAATAGTGTTATGGTGTTCTTAGGGTATATTCCTAAAAGTGGGATAGCTGGGTCAAAAGGTAGTTTGATTTTTAACTTTTTGAAGAATCTCCATACTGTTTTCCACAGTGGCTGCACCAGTCTACATTCCCACCAGCAGTGCAGGAGGGTTCCCTTTTCTCCACATCCTCGCCAGCACTTATTCTGTGTTGTTTTGCTGATGAGCGCCATTCTTACTGGTGAAGAACAGAATAAAAAGACAAACCACACAATGGGAGAACATTTTCAACAACACGTCTGTTTGTTTTGTTTTTTAAGCAAAACTTTTCAAAGACTTTGGGATAAATTTGTAATTTACCTCTTTTTTAAGTATTGGCATTCGTTGCTGGTTCTAATTTAGTTTAAATCTCTAGATCAGAAAAAGTAGAAGTCCAGATCTGCTATCTGGGTATAGTTTATATCCAAAAGTATAAACTCTAAAATTTTAACATTATTTATTATTTAACTTAATATGATATTCTTCCAAGAATAGACCTAGTAAATAAGTTTTATAATCATGCCATATTAAATAGCGTTACATAAAATAAATAACAAGTACAACTTTGTGAGTAATTTTGAATCATCACTGAGACTAATTAAATCTATCCTTCTCCTGTGATTTACACCACAATGGAGAAAAGAGAGAGAGAGAGAGAGAGAGAAAGGGGAAAAATGGGAAGATACAATGTGAGGGACATAGAAGGAAAACAAGTGAGGGAAATGAACAAAACAGAGAAAATTCAGGGAGGGAGGAAGGCTGTCAGGAAGAGGCAACAAACTCATTTAGAAGAAAAGTATGTCATTTTGTATATAATTTTATTTCAAAATTAATGTTCAGGTAGAACTAAAACACAATTATTTTACATGAGAAATTTTTCTCTACCACATTTCATAACTGAAGAACCAAAGTTCTACTGTGACTACTATGATTAAAGAAGTCATTCTACTGGCTGAAACTATGTGGTTAGAAGTGACAGGATGTTTATACTACTTGCCTGGATATTTTACACATGGTTCAAGCCTATGTTTAAAAATATAATAATATATATTTTGCATCATTTAGCAATCAAAACACAAAGGAGACTAGGAATATAGCTTTGACATTCTCCTTTCAACATAATTAGGAGAAAACAATGAAATGCACAAAATTTATTTTCACACACACACACACACACACACACACACACACACACACACAGAGAGAGAGAGAGAATCCAGAAAAACTCATCTCTTAAAATCTAGGAGCAAAAGGTAAAGGGAAAATGTGGATAAAGGTGTATTATTATAGCAGATTCACTTTTCTTTCCATATTTTAACCAGATTATTGTTTACAACAGAGTGCTAGAGAACCTGCATATCTAAGTTACATTTCCCAGCACCAATGCAAATTACTTCTTTGCATGAGTTTCATACTTTTACAACAGTATGCATTATATTGAGTCCTTGTAAAACACAGTGTTACATGTGAAACTTTGATCTCCCAAAAAACTTCAGGATCAAAGTTTTCCCTGATTAGGACATAAATCTCAGTTCAAATAATGTGATAATGGTCTAGTCACAAGGAAGCTACCTAGTACAAATACCTTTGAATTGGTGTTACTATATGTGGTTGGTGCATTACTGAGTGTATTAATCATTTCTTTGAACTTCCATATTCTGCTGTCACTAGGTTAAGAGTAAATGCCAGTCACTGTTATTCTATTTGACACTCATTTTCAGTAGTAATATTTTGTAAATAGAAAGAGAAAAGAGAAAATGTGGCTCTAAGAAGCACAATACAGAGAAATTCTTGATATAACAAAATTTCCAGACACAATTTAATACCTTTACTCTTAATTGAAAATTTTTCATCCTAAATAAAGGACTGATTGAATTTGTGGTTGTTATTTTGTTGTTGTTGAAGTTAATTTGAGTATCAACTGCTTTAATTAATGCACTTATTAATGTGAAGTTGGGCAGCCTGAGCTTGAATCACAGCTCCTCCAATTACCAACTACTTGAACTTGAGCCAATAACATGACCTCTCTAAGCCACTGTTGTTTCATTTTCAATAAGGAAATGTTAATAGTACCCCTCACATAAGATGATCATAATCATTAGTAAGTTAACAGTTGTAAAGTATTTTTATGGTAATTATGAAATAGTTTCTACTCAAAAATTAATCATTGTTTTAGAGATTTTAAAAGCATAAATCAATGGCAGGTGAGCATTTGTTTTCTGTCAGAAGCATGATTGACATAGATATTGTATGTAGGTATTTTTTTCTTTTTCTTTCATTTTCAAGTGAGAGGAGGGGAGAGAGACATATTCTCACATGCACCCCAAATGGGATTCACCTGGCAGCACCCATCTGGGGCCAATGCTCATCAAATGAGCTATCTTTAGTGCTTGGGGCCAACACTGAAACCAATCAAGCCACTGGCTATGAGAGGTGAGAAGACAGAAAAAGGGGAGAAATGAAGGAATGGTTGCTTCTCATGTGTGTTCTGACTTGGATAAAACCCATGATGTCTGCCCCATGGGCCAGAACTCTATTCACTGAACCAAATGGCCAGGGCCTGTGTGCACTTTATACATACAAAGCCTAACAAACAGTTTCAAAAATATTTATTGACTGCCTACTTCAGGCCAGGCACTAAGCAATCAACACTACTTTGTATCTGATATATATATATATATACATAACAGTCATGCAAATGTTTTAATTAAATAAGATAGCAAGGCTTTAGGCAAAATTAAAATTAGAAATAAAACATCAACAAAGTAAAGTATAGATTAAGAAAAAGCAGTGAACAACTTGTGTTCTGGTGTGTTGCTGTTGCTCTTGCTTTTAGTGTTTCTGTTGATTTTATGTACAACATAAAAATAGAAAACAGATACATAAACATATACATACATACATATATAGGTTTACCTATGCTTGATCCTTGCTCATACCTGCAGCTTATCAAACTGCAGGTATGAGTTTATGTACATACAGTTATGTGCTCACTGGCATGATCTACAAATGTAGTACTGAATCAGATGAGGTCAATACAAGAAGTGCTTATTTAATTTTCATTTTATCAAGCAGAACTCCCTGGTAATCAGCCTTCTGTAGGTCCAGACTGCAGTGGTATATCCATGCAGGCAAGCACCAAGCATTGATTCTCAAGGGCTTGACTCTGGGATCAGAATTCTAGCATTCATATTTCTGCTTCACATCTTACTAATGCTTTGACCTTGGAAATTTACTTAAACTCTGCAAATCTCAATGTTTCTATCCTGTCAAAGGGAGAAAAACCCTAATAACTGTGCGAGCCTGATAAGGTTGTTGTAAGAATAAACTGAAATAATACATGTCAAATTCTCATTTAAAGAGCATAGTAAATATTTATAAAGTAATTATTACCAGTGTGACTATTAGTAGTGATGGTCCTGAGGCTAGGTAAGATACTGAAAAAGATTGGATATTTAAAAGTTACAGAGTCTCTATATTTATAGTAGCATATGACACAATAACTTTAATGTTTTACTTTCCCAGTTGACTACCTATACACACACTTGCACAGATACCCATACACCTATAATATATATATATATATATATATATATATATATATATATATATATATATTTCAGATTATATATAGAAACTTGATTGAGTATAGAGTATAGTACCTTTGCATTAATCCAGCATAATTAACTAAGGTCCTATTAAAATTTGTGAATAAACTAAGAGTGTCCTTACAAAACAAGAGGGTTGCGGATTTGATCTCCAGTCAGGACACACATGGGAAGCAACCAATGAATGCACAACCAAGTGGAATAACAATAAAATGCTTCCCCCCTTCCTTCTTTTTCTCTCCCCTCCTCTCTAAAATACATACATACATACATACATACATAACTTGGCCTGATAGCTCAGTTGATCGGAGCGTTGTCCCGGAACATAGAAGATACTGGTTCAATTCCCCTGTCAGCACATACAGGAGCAGCTCAAGGTTCTTGTCTCTCTCTCTGTCTCTCACAAACAAAGAAACAAAAACTTTTGGATAAACTATAATAGAAAAACAGTAACACTAAAGTGTGAATGAAGCCTCCTGAGTAAGCTTGCCTCTCTATGAAATCATCAAGAAACGAGTGGATTACGTACACTATTCTGTGAATTCAGGTCTGCATCCCTCAACTACAGAGCAAAAGAAGTGAACCTTATATAGTGCTGTTCAAGGAGATGTACATGAACCATTTGTTTAGAAATGACTTTGGATCTTGCTTTTTAATATACAGATTGCTGTCCTCTATTCCCACTCCCACTGACTCTGAAGAAAGAAAAGCTTTTGGAAAAATGGGAAAAAGCATCAGAACTACCTTACTTTAAACCAAGGATCTCAGGTAATTTTCATTCACATTTAAGTGCTGAAAACTGCTAGCACAGAAATGCTATATTCCATTGTCAATCTTTAATAAAATATGTCAAATCATTACCACTCTATTTGAGAAATATTTCTGAACTGGTGACTGTCCCCATGAATTAATGTGTAAATTGACAATGGTCTAAAACATACAGACATTTCTATGTTAAAATCGTTGCCATTTACCTTATCTTATAACTGGAGTTTTTGCATCACTTCTATTTTAACATCCACAGAAAACATGTAGCCTTAATGGACTGTGGAGCACTGAGCCAATCACAAAGGCAACACAAAATTCAATCACAAACACCTGCAACTCATTACAAATTTAGCAGTACAAATGCCAGAGGCTGTAATGGGTCTCAGATAGTTTGTGCAACTCTGCCAATACTCACCTATAATTTGGATTTGACATTTACAAAAAAGACAACATTTACAAAAAGAAAAGGGCAAAGAGTTTTTACCAAACAGTCCCACTCTTTCAACTGCTCCCTCCCTTCTAAGCAACTGCAAGAAAAAAAAATCAATTCTAAATACAGGTGCTATTTGTATTCCTTCTGGAGTACTTGTGAAACCAAATTAATTGATGAAGAATTAAACCAATATTCATTAAGGGATTTAGAGGTATTGTATATTTCCCAGAAAATAACATTCACTATAAATGTCTTTAGCATAATTTTTTTTTTGAGAATAAGAGGGAAAGGAGAGTGGAAATAAAAAAAATAATGTCAGCTTTACTTTTAGATTTTCTTCCTATTTTGATTTAAGGATTAGCTATATTCTATAAATGTACACTTTATATCTTACAAACAAAAATTGTCACACTTGCAAATGTGGATCATTATAGTTGTCATATTGTGGGGTGAAAAGAAAGCTGAATTCAGAAAAGTTATTCCAATTCTGGATTCACTGCTAGCTGGGTGACCTTGGAAAAGTCATTGAACCATCTGGGGTTGTTTCCTCCATTTCCTTAGCTTTTGAGGTCTGCAGACTCTGGCTTGATATTATCTCAGTGTTCTCAGTTGCAGATTAAGGACTCCTCATAAGCTATTACCTATAGACAGTTGATATTTTCCTCCACACTTCCTTCAGTGTTCATTCTTCTCCCTATTTTCATGACATAAGTCTGAAAAACAGGCATTGTCATTAAAGCAGATCCTTGAATGTGGTACTGTTAATGTACCTACTATCCTAATTATCCTAAATTTTACTTTGTTTCTGGGGTGTTTCAAAAATCTTAACATGATTTTTCTTCGCCCATTATCACAGAACATTTTGGAAATTACTTTAATGTCATTTGATATAAATTGAGAAAGTAAACTCATTTTGATATTTAAAATAAAAATAGGAAAGTTGTCTGTTAAGAAAATCACAGCCCTGGCAGGATAGCTCGGTTAATTAAAGCATCATTCTGAAGTGCAGAGGTTGCCAGTTGGATCCCTGGTCAGGGCACTTAGAGGAATAGATTGATGTTCCTCCCTTTCTCTCTCCCTATCTCTCTCTCTAAAATCAATAAAATAAACATTTAAAAAAGGAAATTACATATCCTCATCGCATGTCTTCATGTGGCAGAGAAAGGGCGGGGGGAGAGGGAGAGAGAAATCTCTGTTCATTTTATAAAGCCAGTTTTATTAGATTAGAGTTTTACCCTTATAATTTAATGTTAATTACCTCATAAAGACTCTATTTATCTTGCGACACATTGAGGGTTGAGGGTGGGTGTTTCAACAAGATAGAGTTCAATCCTCAATGATCAATAATATAATCAATCGTGTCTATGTGACTAAGCCTCTATAACAAACAAAGGACTGGTTTTGGAGAGCTTTCAGATTGATCAACATGTGGAAATTCTAGAAAAGTGGCACAGCCAGAAAGAGCATGGAACTTCTGTGTGTTTTCCTCATGCCTTTTGCCTTAAGTATCTCTTTCATCTGACCATTGCTGAATTGTATCCTTTATAATAAACTAGTAAGTTAGTAAGTAAAATATTTCTCTGTGTTGTGAACAGCTCTAGCACATTAATTCAACCCAAGGTGAGGGTAGATGGAGCCTCCAATTTATAGCTGGTTGATTCTGCACGAGTGATAACCTGGGTTTGTGACTACCTGAAGTGGGGGTGTGGGGAGGCAATCTTATGGGATTGAGCCCTTAATCTATAGAATCTGATGCTACTTTCAAGTATATAGGATCAGAATTTACCTGAATTATAAGACACCCACCTAGTGTCAGAGAATTGCTTGGTGGTCTATAATACACACACACACACACACACACACACAAACACATACACATACATTAGAATTGGTGACGTGAACCTTTGCTTACAAATATTATATCTCAATGTTTCGTATATATTTACACATTCATAGAAAAATGACTAGAAGAATATGCTCAGTGTATTTATGATAGTTGCTTCTAGGTAGTTAGATTATGAGTGATAGCTAGTTAACTTTTGTTTATAAATGTGCTTGTAATTTTAAAAAAATATTAACAAATGTTATCTGAGTGACCTAAAATACTCTGGAAAATAGTCTTCTAACTTCTATTGTGATTTATTACCCTCTAACTCAAATCACTATGAGTGAAACTATTCCTCTTTTCCAATGAACTCTCAACCTTAAAATGCTTTTGTGAGTTCTCCTGAAGTGTAAATTATGAGATTATTCTTAACCTTGTCAGGTTTTGGTGACATATTGCCTACTATAGTATAATAGAAGCGATTCATAAAATATTCCTTCACCTGAACCAGTTTCAAGTTCTGTGGCTTTGCAGCTCCCATTGGTCTTTTTCCTCCCAAAATGTTGAATACAAGGGATCCTTTATGGGACAGGAAATATATGTGACAGCTGACTTTACTTGCTAAATCTTGACACTGTTACCCTGCTTTCAAGGTAGCCTTAGGAGGATGCAAAAGAGATGTTTGAAGATACAGATTCATGTCCTTTTTGGATTTTTGCAAATGCTTCTAAGGCATGACATGTGTTATTGAGCCAGTATATCTAAGTCAGGGCCTGAGGCAGGTTGGTAAAGACTAGTACAAAATGCCTCATCAAGAAATTTTTGGATAGTTGAATGATGCATCACCCTGAAGTCATCATAGGCAGCAGTAACAGTAAGCAACACTGAGCACTCACTGTTTCTTTGGGGTGAACATAGTGTGCTCCAGCTTTGGCAGCTCAATGCAGAAGGTGAGCCATCTTCCATCAAAGGCAGTTAGGTATTTGCTAAAGGAAATTGTCTTCCAATCTAAGAAGCACCATGCTCAACCTCAGGTGTGGGCTGTAGAGTCAGGTGTGAGAGATAGAAAGAGGCAGGGAAGGGCTTTTTGCATGTACTATGCACCACTCTGCACTTATAAAATGTACACTTCATTTTGCAGCTGATGAACCCTTTCAATGCCATCCAAACTTGCTTCATGAGTGACATCTGGAACAATGTGTGCTATTTTTATTATTCAATAGGTGTGTTTACCATGACATTAAAATGATTAAGAAGCAATGGGTTAAGCAAATAGCATTTTGTCATCATCTAAATTCAACACAATTACGATCATTTAAAGCAAAAAAAAAAAAGATTTAAAATACTTGGTAATTAAAAATCATTAAATATGCAGACTCAGTATCTGCCCTCTTAGCTGCCTCTTTGACTAATGGTTTAATCTGCAGATGGTTTAAAATTCAAGTTACTTTAGTACTTACATTTCTCATGAACAAAACCTACTGTACACGCTTCTCTGAGATGCTCTGCTTAGGTGCATCTTCAATCGCACATTACTTTGGCTGGCAGCTTGCCTCATCAGAGGGCTAAGAAACCTTGAAGAGTGTTTATTTCACATTCCACTAATTAGGTGTGTGTATTTGACCTTGCTAATCTACTCAGAGAAACTTAAACAGAAATATTGCATTTTTTGACATAATACTCTCTGAGTGAAAGCCTAGCATGAGAGGCAAAAGTTTTATTTACTTTCCATCTCCCTCCTCCTCACACAGCATCCTACCACTTTAAATCTGATAAAAGTTAGGAAGGAATCATCCAAAACCCTAAGGCTTTATTGTTTTTCTCCACAGAAGAGGATGGGTAAGCTTATGATTGAGAACCTATGTTCAAGAGTTAACAGGATATAAATCCCAACCTCATTGTGCAACCTTGGATACAATATTTAACATATATCTCTAAAATAGTGTAACAAACCTCAGAGTGTTACCGAACTAAAGGGGTTCATCTGCCTGTGTGCACCAAAGTCCAATAAGACATGAACGTGACTTTGCAGCCAGGAAAGTATTTATTTAGGGAAACAGAACCAAGCCTGGAGACACAGGTGAGCTAATAAACCCGGCTCCTCCATGACTTATTAGGGACAGATTATATACAAGAGGAGTTAAAGGGATGGGGAGATTATTAATTATGGTAACTGAGTTGGGATTGTAAAATCCATTGATTGGTTTGGGCCAAGGTAGGGAGTAGGTAATCATTTTGTCAGATCCTTATGTCAACCACAGTGTTAGTTCTGTCTAGTTCCCTGAGGGTATGGTTGGTAGGGTCACTCTGCCATCAAGGGACTGGGGCTGAAACCCAACTGAGGTCAGGATATTATCTTTAGTTTGATCAACACTCTGTGTTTCTTTTATCAATAGACCGAAGGCTTTTTCTTGAGACAGTTTGATGCTGATCAGAACCTGATCTCCTAAGGGAGTGGACATGCAGTATGTGCAAAGGTGGAAAGATCTGTATGAAAGGAGGCAAGTGAGTCATGGTGCTGTCAGACTGGACAAGGCTAGTTTGAATGAAGGAAAAAGTCATATTAAAGAAATAAAGTTCCTGTGCTGTTATAAGCACACTGCTTGAGGATGAAGTGAGCAACAGTGTTTCAGGCATAGGGTGATTATACAATAAATTTTACATTACTGTTATCTACTTAAGTTCATTATGACATAGTAATTTTTATTCCCCATTTACTATGGAATAATAAAGACTCAAAATATTAAATATCGTGTCAAGAGTTTATATGGTTAGAAAATTACAATCCATGTTTTTTTAATTCCAGAGTACATTTTTCATTCATATTTAATTTTGGATATATTAGGTTTTTTTTTTTAATTTTCAAGTTCCAATAAGCTAGTTTATCAAACTCTAGAAACAAATAAAAACCAAACAAACATTTTCAACCCCCAAATTGCTGATAACTCCTAGTTGTTTATAGAATATATATTAATGATTAATGAAATTCAACCAGAATGGCTGACTTCAACCTTTTCATCTTCAAATCCATTGCTATGACTGACATGCACAACAGAAACTATCCAGAATGTTTTTTTGCTAGGTGAATTTGTTTGTCTCTTTCTCTCCTACTAAGTCTGAGTTAAAATATTCTTTCTTTTATGAAAAATAAGTTTCGAATGCAGAGAGAAGCAAAACCTTTAATTCCTTCTAGTAGGTCTGTGAGACATATGACCTGTGGAGTAATTTTATCCAAGCACCATGGAATTTGAAAATTGCTTCTTCCAACCCCTGCTGTACCCAAACCTGAATGTGGAAAGAACAGCTTCAAAAACAAGAGCTTCTGAGTGCTGTTTCTAAGAGGCAAAGCCATAGAGGTGTACAACAGTGGGGGTTTATGAATTCAATTTATTCAACTTAAGAGAAGTGGAAGAGAAATGACTGTAGTTCTACTCTCTTATAGCTCTCTGGGATAGAATAAAAAAATTCAAGGCATCTGATTTGCTTAAACAAATATAGAGCCAAATTGGACCTAGAGCAGAAGGGAAATCTCTGGAAATTCAGATAGCTTTCATTGATAAACTAATCCCTTGTTGAGCCCAAACTAACAGTGTTACCTCATCAGTAATGATGGTGCTTTGTACAAACTACACTAATACACACACATACACACACACATACACACACACACACACACAAATACATTCTTTAAGAGTTGCTAATTTATAATATTTTAGATTCTTTAAGTAAAAATAATATAAACTCGCTTGAATCCTCTTTTAAAAGTTTCTTGGATATTATTTTTTAATACACTTAATTAAAAATACTTGATGCTTCTTTACAAAAATAAAAGGTTCTCCATTTTGATGAGTTATATGTCCTGTAATAGTCTCATTAATTTGTTCCTTTTTAATATTTACTCCAATTTATTTTATTTTATTATTTTCATCTTTCTTGGGTTCTTTAGTGGGCTTTCATTATCCACAGGGTTGGAGCATCCCCAAACATAAATATTATAATTATGTTAACCCAGTGGCCAAGAAATATAATTCTTCATAAAATATAAATGTTTCTTCGCCAAACACATTTTGGTAAAGATATTTTCAAACATTAAAATAATTTCTTTTTTAAAAAAATAGTCATTATTATATCCCAGAACACAACAACACACACAAAAGAAGGTATAGAGACTTCCTCTAACTGTGTCATTGGTGAATTCAGAGTTAAATAACCTGTTGCCTTACGTTAGTCCTATCTCTTCATCTAACTATCTATTAAGTCAGTTGATTTAACAAACAATTTTGAATATTTTCTATCTGCACAGCCTGTGCCATATGCCAATATTGGAAAGACTAAAGCCCTGAAGTCTAGTTTAATGGTTTAGTCGTCTCATATTTGCTCTCTAAACCTTGCCAAGTCATTGAACCTCCCTAAGATCTAGTTCTAGCATTTACTGAATAACATACTATTACTTTATAGCATTCTTAAAAGCATTAAGTAATATTCTTTGTTTAAAAATACCTGATACATGCCAACTGTTTTAGACACATTAGTTGGTGATGATATCATTTCAGATTCAATGTTAAAGAAAAACAGTTAATATGGAATTATTACCTTGTCTCTGTTAATTTTACCATGATTAAGAAAAGTCTACTCAACAGGAAAACATGCTATTATGGGTAATTATGGGATTAATTACCAAAATTCAAATACATACAGCAAATTCTATAAAGTTCTTGGGTTAATGTTAAATTTATTGAGGTTAGGAAGTATACTCTGGGTATGAAAAAGGATATGTTTATTCTTAGGAAATATACACAGAAGTATTTAAAATAAAGGACCATAATGTAAACAATCTACTCTCAAATTCAGTAAAAAGAAACCACATACATGGATATATATTTATATACATACATATATAAAAATGGGAGAGGGACATGTGACAAGTAAATGGGGAAAATATTAACAATAAGTGAATCTGGGCAAAGGGCATATGGGTTTTTTTATGCTATTCTTGTATTTTTTGTAAATTTCAAATTAAAACTTACAAATAAAAATTTAAATAATTATAAAATTAAGACAAACAATTTAAGTATAGCTACAGTTCAGCAGTGCTGCATGTAACCAAGGGGTGGAAAAATAAGGTAGTGGTGTGTGAGGAAGCACCTACAGAGAATCTGAATTCATCTTGGGGAAATAAGAGAGGTATGAGCTGATATAGGTCTTCCTTATGTATTGTAAAGACACATACAGAAAAATAATCAGATACCATAATTTTAACAGGCAGAAACAGGAACTTTAGATATTCATTATTCTCTTAAGAGGTGGTACAGTAACATGTAATATGTTATTTAAGTTTACAGTAGAGAAATCAACCTATGGTGGACCATGGGAATTTCTGTACTGATTCTCTAGACTACTTTTATGCAGAACAATAATCTAATAAATTGCTCTTCTGTGGGGAAAATCTGTCAAGTTTGGGAAATGCTGCATAGCAGTCTGGTCTCAGAAATTTATGATGTTTAAAGGCATGTAATAGTCTCTAAAACTTTTAAAAGTAATAACCTGAATGATTTTCCAAAGGTCTAGTGAAGAGTCATTTTTCTGGTTTCAGAGCTTGTTCTCTCTGATGTAGAATTTGAGATGAGGTTTGAGGTGCTAAGAGTAGAGGGGAGGTTGAATACATACTGCCCATCAAAGTGGCTTTGCTTGGCCCGGGTCTTTATGCTACATTCTCCCTCAGCCACAGGATGAGTAAGAACAAGATGGCAGTGACCAGCAGCTGAGGCCAGCCTTAAGAAGCTGAGGGCTGAATTCAGTCTCAGGACCACACACTTTCAGTAGCTAAGTAACAACCATTCCTTTAAGAGTGTATGTCTCCATGTTGATCACATTTGGTTCTACTGATTTCCATTCTGTATAATAAATTTAAGGAAATGATATTCTAAACTTTTAAGAGCAAACACATTACCTCTCAAAACAAATATTTACTATACTGCCAAAGACAAAACACTGAAGTATATGACTATTGCTCTCAAATGTAACTTTTCTATTCTTTCATGTCTGTCCCTAATTGTACCTTCCTGGTACATGTTGAACATTATGAGCTTTACATGCTTCTAAATATGTTACAGTTTAAACCCACTATGGTCAGAATTCAGTATAATTAAAGCACTAGAATTGTAACAAAAAGACGTACCTGGATGGGAATTACCAATACTAACCACCTGTAAATATGTAAGTGAAATCAGCTCCTCTTTTCCTTTTCTATGAAAATTGGTTGAGTCAATAAATGTGAAAATATTTTACAAATTGCAAAGTGCTCTAATGTGTAGGGGATTTACTTTGTTATTATTGTCATTGTAATTTCTCATCAAGCTGACAATATTATTACATAAATAATGGAATATAATTATAGAAAGATATAGAAAAGTTCAACCTTCATTTATTTATGCATTTCTTCATTCAACAATACTCTTTTTGAACATCTCTGATGGATCAGGCCATGTTCCACACATGCCAAATGATGAGTGAATTATTGCAGCAAACTAGGCATTGACACAAAAGGTTTAATGAGATGTGTACATAATTTGTTGTTGTTAGGAGGTCTGTAACTTCAGGCACAGCTACCTATTAATTAAAACTGATTATTAGTATTACAAATCTGTGCCAGCGTACAGCCAAGGGAAGAATCCCCATTGTTAAGTATTTGTTATTTGGTTCCTGCATTTTTATCCCTGTCAGGGCACAAGTAGTGGTTCCTTTGAAAATTACTTCATAGCCAATAAATACATGGCTTTCCCTCGAAAAAACTGAAGGTAAAAGCATATGATATATTCTGGAATTGTGTTATCAAGACAATAAAAGTGGACTACAAGAAAGACCAGCTTGGTCTGAAGGTGTGTTTCTCAATATTTGTAGCATTATTAGTAAAAAGGATTAGGGAGCAAATGGAGGAGAAAGAAAAGCAGGAGAGCTATAGTCTTTCTTTTTTTTTAATTAGAGTTAAAAGTTTCCCAGGGCTCTTAAGCATATGAATCATGTATTTCACTCATTTAAAGTGTTCTATCTGTTCTGACACTGCTATGTGACACAGAATAAATTAATAACATCTTTGGTATATCCCAAACCCTTCCTGTTATCGTCCTTTGGAGCAGAGAGGTAGGAGAAGAAAAGAAGGGGGAAAAAATGAGAGGGTGGGAGGAAGAGAGAGAGATAGTAAAATGAATATGGTGTCTTCCATTTTATTAACTGTCAGGAGATTTTTATAAATTATTAGGAAAATATATTTAGACAAAATTTAAAGGAAGTTAGTTATTTAACAAACAGATGCCAAGTGGAAATGCATAATTTATTGTTAATATGCATAAACTAGTTTAAGGATTCCAAGGCTTTTACTTTTTGACTAGACTAAAATATTTCCATACACAACCTTATGTAACATCAGATGTTAAAGTCACAATCAATTGATTCTTTGTTTAGCTCAGCAGTTACTTAAATACAGATATATTTTTTATGTGTTTTGTCAGGTACAGATGTAATTGAAGTCACAAGAACTTAAAGAAAAATACAAAAACACCAAAAATTGCTTCCTGTCTTCTCTTTACCAAGTTTTTTATAGCTCTCATCTTGCTCAATTGAGCTAATTTTTACCACATCTTCACAATGCTAGGTCTGGAATGCTTCTCTCCACTTTTCAGCCAATAAGCATAAGTTTCTTTTAACACACAATTCCCCGCCTCCCCAGTAGGTGATTTGATTTGTCTACTGCATTTCATACATGCAGTTGATAAAAATGCATTATAAAACATATCATAGTATGATAATGACTGATTTAGATAAAAAGTGTCAGCAACTAGACTGTGAGTTCCTTGAGCTCAGGAAAGATGTTTTATTCTGCTCAAGAAATCAATGTTGTGCCCTGATTGGATAGCTTGGTTGGCTAGAGCATTGTGCTGAATGAAGCACAGAGGTTGTCAGTTTGATCTCCAGTCAGGGCACATACAAAAAGAGATTAATGTTCCTGTCATTTCTGTCTGTCTCTCTCTCTATTCTTTCCTCTCTCTCTAAAATCAATAAAATAAACCTTAAAAATAAAAAATAAATGGATGTTGCTATTATTATTATTAAAATAGTGAACACTGTGAAAAAAGTCAAAAAATTATGAGGTTAAGAATATATGCAGAAAAATGTGCAGTATGGAGATTCTTAAACTTTAGCATCCACCTCTCAGTGCTTCAGTTTCCTCATTGACAAAGACTCACAAAGCTCACATGAATTTTAGCTGTTATCTTTTTTAATTTTTACTAATTTCCAAGTTGGAATATAATATTTCATTTCCTTATCACTCTGTGTGTTTTTCTTTTAATATACTGTATTTTATTTCTTTCTTTAATTTGCTTCCTTTGATAGCCTGATGGTTGGGTGTAAGAGAATGTCACATTTATTTACTCTCCTTTTTCTTTCTACTGGAGACAAAGAAATTAGCACCTTGATGGAAAGCACCACTATAAAATTAGCAGGTTCTCTGTGTATAAACTAAAGTACCTTAGGTGACATGTAGAATGTAACTTCAAACATTTACAGTATAATAATATACCACTTAAAAAATATCATGCCCTGGCCAGGTAGCTCAGTCAGTTAGAACATCCTTCCAATATACCAAGATTGAGGGTTCAATCCCCAGTCAGGGCACATACAAGAATCAACCAATGAATGCATAAATAAAGTGGAACAAAATTGGTGTTTTTTCTCTTCCTTCTTCTCTCTCTCCTTCTTTCTCTAAAAAAAATTAATTAGAAATACCATATTTTATAAAAAGCCCAAAGCAAATACATTTATACCATGTTTAAAATATATTTTCAGAGCTCAATTAAATAATGTCTGTGGTACAAATAATAGTTTATAATTTATTAAGATCAGACACCAAAACAATATTTATTGAAATATAAATGAAAGTTTTTTAATAATTAAACAATATGTGAAACATTCAAGACTTGGAAAGATAAAAATGTCCACCTATGTTATAATTCCTCCATACAATCTTCAAAAAATTCTATGAAACCCCAAGGATAAAAAAGAAGTCAGATAAGACACATGCCTTAGCAAGACTAGGATACACCATTGTACATCACTACATGAATACCTCAAACCAACAGAACTAGATCCAGAGCCAACACTAGCAGTAAGAACCAGAGAACTTTGCACAGGCTGTAGTGTTCAGTAAGGTTACATTGGTAGCTCATCAAATATGACACCTTATAGATATCATTCCTGGAAAGACTGGATTCTATATTTAGTGGGAAAATATTGAGAGGAGCATTGAGACTATTAATTTAAGCCATTAGCCATTAGGGGCTCTAAAAAAAAGAACTTTGTGGTAATCTTAGAAAGTCAGTTAATTGAGGGAAAATAGAAGCAACTTTAAAAAATGAAGGTGTACTTTATGAAATTATTGGTGAAGAGAAAATAAATGTGACTAAAGATACTATGAAGATGCTGTGAAAAGACAGTATCAAAATTAGAAAAAGACAGATAAAAACATGCCATTTATTTTAAAAATTTATTTCACTGAGGCTCAGAAGAAGGTGCTAAGTATCAAAAAGACCATCCCAAGTACTTATGACAGACCCTCATTAAATTACACATTATTGTCTTTAAAAATGCAATAGAAACACAAACAAACACAGTATCAATGGAAGTACATTTAAGAGAAATACAGAAAATAAAATAAAATATTTCTTCAGATGAAAATGTAAAGAACACCTAGGGAAAAAAAAACTATTACATTATGTTCAAAGATGAATAATATAACATCAAACAAGCAACTGTAGATGTGAAAGAACATTATAAAACTAGAATAGAAAAACTCTGAGTGATTTGACTTTGGGTGATGGGTACACAACACAATCAACAGTTAAAATGCTATAAAGTTGTTTATCTGAAACTTATGCTCTTTTATTGATCAACGTCACCCTGTTAAATTTACTTTTCCAAGTATCAATAAAAAAAATAATCTGAATAGTAACACTAAAGGATGTGAAATCAGAGTTGACCAATGCTAAAAAAAAAAAAAAGAATTTAAAGAGACATAATCATTTAAGAAAGAAAAATAAATTACAAGATCTAAGGGAGACTAGATACATCAAAAAATACAAGGGAGCCTGACCTGTGGTGGCGCAGTGGATAAAGCATCGACCTGGGAACACTGAGGTTGCCAGTTCAAAACCCTGCACTGGTCTGGTCAAGGCACATATGGGAGTTGATGCTTCCAGCTCCTCCCCCCTTTCTCTCTCTCTCTCTCTCTCACTCTGTCTCCTCTCTAAAATGAATAAAATAAAATAAAATTAAATTAAAAAAAAATACAAGGGACACATGACTATTAGCATGGTAAGGGATCAGAAAGAAAGTGACAGATATTAAAGACAAGGAAAAAAGATATTTTAATTGTCTAACTGGAGCTGCTGAAGAAGAAAAACAAAATAATTGAGATGTTTAATATAAGAAACCTTAACTTAAGAAAATAAACTATAACTTAAAACCTTACTGAAATAAAAGAAAATTTGAAACTCATCTTGAATGTTCTCATAAAGTCAGAAAGATTTACTCAGTACCATCAGCTATTGTAAATATTGTAGTAAACTATTCTACTAAAAAGAATCTTTTGGGTCACAGTCAAATATGAAGAAATTACCAAGCAAAAAAGTATTGGCAGAAATATACAATGAAGGAAAAAGTAAAATATTATTTTTAAGAAAATAAAGGAAAGAAAAATCAATGAAAAAAATTAATATTCAGACAACCTATACATTAAAGCTATAAAAGTACAGTTTTAACATAAAGTCTGGGAACTTTGGACTCATGAGCTTTACTGAAAAATGTCCTAGAGGAGGAGTTTCACCCACCAAAATAGAATTGAATAAACCATAGCAAAATGACTAGTGGTGAATGAAATAAATGTTTAATAGTAAATCTACTACTAAAATAAACATGAGGATAAAAGTAAAAGAATACTATATAGTTCCTATATGCTAATATGAAAATACAAATTCTAAAGAAAGGGAAAACTAGAATAAGCTCATTAACTGTCACATAGGGGTTAGTCAAAAAATATTTAAAACTGACAAACTGCATCATTTAATTGAATAATAATGCACCATATAAAACTACCACCAACACAGTGTTTTGATCGACAACCATACTCTCATAAGTGGATTTAACTGCTAGGCAATGCTGCTAATCTCAGTTTGTCTCACTTTCACATTGGAGTGTTAGCTGGGGAAGTCTAAATTAGGTGGGGCTTATCTGAGGAACTTTGGCTTTGCTCCATGTGTCTCTCATCTGCCTGCTGGGACTTTCTAGCAAGCTAGGCATCTTCATCTCATGACAATGGGAGAGGTGTAATAGAATCCATGGAAACACAAATTCTCTAAACACTTAGGCTTTAAAAAGTCCTACTATTGTTTTTAACTCATTCCAGTTGCCAAATAAAGTCACACAGTTGAACTCAAAGCTAAAATACAGGGAAGATTGCATGTGAGCCACAAATAATTTTGAAGTAATATAAAATTACATAGCAGAGGGCATGGGTACAAGAACAGTTGAATAGTCACAGCTAATAATAGTCTACTCCAGTAACAAATAGTAGAAACTTAAGTAAATACAAGAGGGACTATGTTCATTTTTTAAAGTTATCAAAATGAAAATTAACACCAAAATATGCAAAAATACATAAATACCAAAAGAAATAGAAAGGAAAAATAAAAAATAGAAACAAAAAATATCAGATCACATAGTTAAAGAAACATAGTAAATATAACAATATTTTTAGTAATTTTAACTTAAAATATTATGAGCCAAAACCAATTATAAATCAGAACTGACCAGTCCTAAAAAGGAAATTAAAGAATACAACAAAATCATTTCAGATGGAGAAATAAATTGTTAGATCTAAGGGATACTAGATCAAAAGTACCATTAATATATGACTGTAAGTACTAAATTATTAACAAATGAAAATAGGCATAAATAACCTTTAAAAATATTTTCTAATTGGTTCACCAGGTATATCTCAAAAAACTCCATTCTGAGTATAAACAACACCTAAGGGAAAATATTACTAAAAGCAAAATCAATACCATGGGCAAAATAATATTGGGGAAATTCAAGCAAAGTAATTCAGAAGTTTTGATACTACTATCTAACAATGTTAACATTAAAAATAAAACATTAAACAAAAGAAAGAACAAGAGAAAGAACAAGATGATGTTAGAGCGATGGCGTTGTGAGTGATACCCCTGACCTCTTCCCTTGAAATTTTAACAAATTGTACAGTTATCATGGAAAGAAACAACCATGCTGTGTCACAAACTTGCCTGAAACATCTGCATACTAAATGGACTAAAGGTGGGAAGAGTTGAGAAAGGGGTAGAAGATAAGACACACTCACCATCATCTCAGGAGACAGGAGAGAGGGCCAGACTGTTGGGAATTTTATCTCCTGGGTCCTCAAAGTGAAGAGAAGCCTGGACTGTCTAGGTTTTTGTCTGCAGGGGCTCCAGAGAGGGGAGAATCCCATAGTGCCTGGGTCTCCTTCTGTTGGGAGGAGTAGAGATACTGAGTGACAAATGGGGAGGTACTAAATCAAAGTAGCCACAGAAAAAGGGGTCATGGTCAATGTTTCCACAGTCTGCTGGAAGTTCACGCTTGGCGCACTGAGAGAGAAAGCCAAAGTGTGGGCCCCAGCATCCCAGATCATGCCCCCTCTCAACTCATGGGGTACAGAAAATAGGAGAGACAGACCTCAAAGTTAACTCTCGAGAGCTACTCACTCCCCTGAAGAACAGAGGTGCCCTATGTCTGGTTGAGACATGGAGAGGAGCACACTGAGGCCTGAGATTGCCATTACTAAAGCCTTCACGACACACCACACCTACCAAAGTGACTGCAGCCTCATTTACATCATTGCAAAAGCAACATCTGAGTAGAGGTCATCCCAGGATTTTACAAAACTAAAACGTGTAATACAGCACCACATGATTGAGAAAAACAGCCTGACCGTGGTGATGCAGTGGATAAAGCATTGACCTAGAATGCTGAGGTCACTGGTTCAAAACCCTGGGCTTGCCTGGTCCAGGCACATATAAGAGTTGATGTTTCCTGCTTCTCCCCTTTCTCTCTCTCTCTCTCTCTCTCTCTCTCTCTCCTCTCTAAAATATATAAATAAAATGTTTTTTAAAAATCTTAACACTGAAATTCTTTTCTTCTTTTGAATTTTATTTTCTTTAACTTTTTTATTCTATTTTTTGTGGGTGTTTTGTTGGTTTTTACTTTTTTTGTTTTAGCTCTTTGATATTGTTTTTCTTTTATGCCTGTCATTATTTTTTCAATTTTTATATTTTTTATTTTTCAGGATTTTAGTTGTCTCTTGTTATAATTCTTAACAATACCATTCTCAAATGCCATCAGAAAGAAAAAAATCAAGTACCATGACTACAAAAGACAGGGACATAGTTTAGAAAAAAATGGAAAATCCCAGAAAGCAATCTCAATTACATGAAAACCTTGGAGTTAAACAATAGAGAATTTAACTCTGAAGTTCTGAAAATACTCAATGAGATGAGAGAAAACACTGATAGGAAAATTAATGAGCTATAAAAACAAATTAATAAAAAATGTATACTTCACAAAGGAGATTGAAACATTAAAGCAGAGATAAAGAACTAAATATATTAATTAAAAACTGAGGTAGCAAGTTTAGTTAATGAAACAGGGCAGATAGCAGAGAAAATCAGTGACATTAAATACAGACAAAAGATGCTACAGAAAATAATGAAAGAGAGATTTATGAATTAAAAGAAAAGATAGAGGCCTAACCTGTGGTGGTGCAGTGGATAAAGCATTGACCTAGAATACTGAAGTTGCAGGTTCAAAACCCTAGGCTTGCCTGGTCAAGGCACATATGGAAGTTGATGCTTTCTGCTCCTCTCCCCTTTCTCTCTCTCTCTCTCTTCTCTGTAAAATGAATAAATTTTAAAAAATGATAAAGCTCTACAAGAATTGTCTAACTCCACCAGAAAAAGCAATATAGAAATAATGGGAATATAAAAAGAAGAAAACAAAAAGAGAATGGAGAGCTTATTCAAGCACATCATTAATGAAAATTTTCTAACCTTATAGAAAAAGTAAGATCTTCAAATCCAAGAAACAAACAAAACACTTAGTTACCTCAACCCAAACAGACCTTCTTCAAGGAACATTATAATAAAATTGTCAGAAATCAATGATAAAGAAGAAATCCTCAAGGCAGCTAGGGAAAAGAAGAACATAACATAAAAAGAAAGTTCCATTAGGTTGTAATCAGACTTTTCAGCAGAAACTCTAAAAAGCCAGAAGAAAGTGGACCAAACATTTAAAGTACTGAAAGAAAGGAATAACCAACCAAGAATACTATATTTATCAAAGCCATCCTTCAAATATGAAGAAGAAATGAAAACTTTTGCAGACATACAGAATCTGAGAGATATTAGCACACACACACACACAAAAAAACCCCACTACAGAAACTACTCAAGGGAATTATTTAGCCAGATACAAAGAACAAAATAAAATTACAAGTAAATGCTCCAACAAGCTTGCAACAAAAACAAGGATAATCTGTGACACCAATAATATAAAAAGTAAAAAGATAAAGATCTGAAGTAGTAAAAGAGGATGAAGTGCATAAACACTCATAAGACAAATGAACTTTTGTACATATAAAAAGTTTTCCCTTAATAACCTAATGGTAACCACCCACACAAAAGTCACTACTGAAACATATAGCTTAAAAAAAGAAGGAATAGAAGGAAGTGTAGAATACTACCAAACACAAAACACTGACAGAAACAAAAGAGAAGACCAAAGGAGGAAAATAAGTACCACAAAACAAAACAAAATGGCTATTGACAGTCCTCAAGCATCAATAACTATCCTAAATGCAAATAGACTGAACTTACCAATAATGAACACAGAGTAGCAGATTGGATCAAAAAGCAAAACCCAAATGTATGCTGCCTTTAAGAGATATATTTAAGCTGCAAGGACAAAAGTAGACTCAAAGTGAAAGGTTGGAAAACAAGTCTCTAAGCAAATAATACCCAAAAAGAAGCAGGTGTAGCCATACTAATATCTGACAGTGCTGACTTCAAGACAGCAAAAGTAACAAGAGACAAAGATGGACATTTTATAGATAAAGGGACATTGTATCTAGAAGACATAACACTCTTTAATATGTAAGCACTGAATCAGGGAGCCCCAAAACATATAAGGCATTTACTAACTGATCTAATAATAGAAACAAACAAAAACACAATCATACTTAGAAATTTCAACACACCATTGACAACTTTAAAGAGGGCAATAAAGAAATATCGGTCTTAAATGACACACTAGACCAAGTGGACATAATAGACATTTACAGGGCATTTCATCCAGTGTTCATGGAATATTCTCAAGAATAGACCATATGTTGGGCCATAAAAATAACATCAACAAATTCCAGAAGATTGAAATTATATCAAGCATATTTTTTGGTCCATAAGGCTTTGAAATTAGAATTCAACTGTAATAAGGAAGTAAAGAAACCCATAAAAATGTAAAAATTAAACAACATACTTCTAAAAAAATTACTGGGTAAAAGATGAAATAAAGTCAGAGGATAAATATATCAAAGGATATATACAGGCAAACAAAAATGACTACACAAACTATCAAAATTTCTGGGATGCAGCAAAAACAGCAATAAGAGTGAAGTTTATATCATTACAGGCTTATATCATAAAACAAAAGATACCCCAAGTAAACAACTAAACATCACATCTCAAAGAACTAGAAAAGAAAGAACAAAGGCAACCCAAAAGTCAACAGAAGAAAAGAAATAGTAAAAATTTGAGCAGAATTAAGTGAAATAGAGAACAATAAAACTACAGAAAAAATACAACAAAAAGCTGGTTCTTTGAAAATATTAATAAAATTGACAAACCCTTAGCTAGACTCACTAAGGAAAAAAGAGAAAAGACTCATATAAACAAAATCCAAAGTGAAAGAGGAGAAATTACCAAAGACATCATAGATATACAAAGGACATTATAGAACACTATGAAAGATGATATGCAACCAAATTCAACAATCTAGAAGAAATGGATAAATTCCTAGAACAATACAATCTTTTTAGATTGAGTCACAAAAGAGTGGAAAATCTAAATAGACCATAATCAGGAAGAAATAGAAACAACTATCAAAAACATCCCCCAAAATAAAAGTCCAGGACCAAATGGCTACACTAATGAATTTTACCAAACATTCAAAGAAGATTTTGTACCTATCCTTCTCAAAATTTTCCAAAAAACTTAAGAAGCAATATTCCCTAACACATTTTATGAGGCCAATGTAACCTTGATACCAAAACCTGGCAAGGACAACACAATGAAAGAAAACTTCAGACCAGTATCTAATGAATACAGATGCACAAATCCTAAACAAATACTAGCAAATCAATTACAGCAACACATTAAAAAATTAATACATCATAATCAAGTGGGATTCATTTCAGAAGCACAAGGATGGCTCAACATGTGTATATTGATCAATCTAATACACCACATCAACAAAACAAAGAACAAAATTCATATGATCCTACCAATAGATGCAGAAAAGGCATTCAATAAGATATAACATCTATTTATATTAAAACACTCAATAAAATGGATACAAAAGGAAAGTACCTCAACATAAGAAAGGCCCTATGTGACAAATCATCAGCTGATATAACACTAAATGGTGAAGAAATGAAGACTTTTTCTCTAAAATCAGGAGCAAGACTTGGCTGCCCTCTTTCTCCCCTGTTATTCAACATAGTTCTGAAAGTTTTATCCAAAGCCATCAGGTAAGAAAAAGAAATGAAAGGCATTCATATTGGGCAAGAGGAAGTAAAAGTATCACTTTTTGCAAATGACATAATTCTGTATATAGAAACCCCCAAAGACTCCACCAAAAACTATTAGAAATAATAAACCAATACAGTAAAGTTTCAGGATACAAAATCAATATACAAAATTATATTGCATTTCTATATGCCAACAATAATACTTCGAAAAGTGAACTAAAAAAAAAAAAACAAGTTCTTTTTACAATTGCACAACAACAACAACAAAAATAAATAGGAATAAATTTAACAAAGGATCTGAAAGAACCTATAGACTGAACAAAAAAAGCATGATTAAAAAAAATTGAAAAAAAACACAGTGAAATAAAAAATATTTTATATTCATGGATTAGAAGAATCAATATAATTAAAATGGCCATGTTAACCAAAGCAATATATAAATTTAATGCAATCCCCATCAAAACCCCAATGTCATTCTTTAGAGAACTAGAACAAAAAATTCACCAGATTTGTAGGGAACCAAAAAAATACCCTGAATAACCAAAGCAATCCTGAGAGAAAAAGAATAAAACTTGAGGAATCACACTACCTGACTTAAAATTATACTATAAAACAACAATAATCAAAACAACATGATATTGACTAAAAAACAGACATATAGACCAATGGAACAGAATCGAGAGCCCAGAAATAAAACCACATACACATGGACAAGTAATCTTTAACAAAGGAGCCAAAAACACACAATGGAGAAAAGAAAATCTCTTCAATAAATGGTGGTGTGAAAAATGGTAAGCCACATGCAAAAGAATAAATCCTGATTACAGTTTGTCCCCCTGCATAAAAATTAACTCAAAATGGGTCAAGGACCTAAATATAAGATCTGAAATTATAAGTTACAGAAAAGAAAACATATGTACTAAACTCATGGACGTTGGAGAGAAAACATTTTAGGAATGGGACCCCAAAGGCAAGGGAAGTAAAGGCAAAAATAAATGAACAGGACTATATCAAACTAAAATGCTTTTTCAGAGTAAAAATAAAACAAAACTTGCAACAAAACAAATAGACAGCCAATCAAATGGGAGATGATATTTGCAAAGAACAATTTTGATAAGGGGCTAATATTCAAGATATAAAAGAACTCACAAAACTCAGCAACAAACAAGCAAACAATCCAAATAAAAATGACTAGGGGAACACTTCCCCCAAGAAGACATATTAATGACCAACAGATATTGAAAAAATACTCATCTTCACTAGCTATTAGAAAAATGCAAATCAAAACTACAATGAGATACCACCTCACACCTGTTAGATTGACTATTATCAACAAGCCAGGTAATAACAAGTATTGAAGAGGCTGTGGAGAAAAAGGAACCCTCATTTACTCTTGCTAGGAATGAAAATTAGTACAACAATTATGGAATAGAGTACGGTGGTTCCTCAAAAAATTAAGAATATAACTACCACATATCTCAGCAATCCTTCTTTCGTGCATCTACCCAAAAAACTCAAAGACATTGGCACGTAAAAACACATGCACCCCCATGTTCATTGCAGCATTATTCACAGTGACCAAGACATGAAAACAATCAAATGTCCTTCAATTGAGGATTGGATAAAGAAAAAGTGGTATGGTGACATTAGAGAAATGGCACTGTGAGGAGTGCTTCTGATACTTCTCCCCAAAAATTTAACAAGTTCTACAACCAGAGATAGAAAAATAGATCCCTGGAGCGTCTGTGGGTCCCACACACTGAACAAAGAAGTGTAGTGTTATTAACAAAATCATCCCCAGATGCCATTAAGAAAAGAAAATCAAATATCATGAATACAAAAGACAGAGAGGTAGCACAGATAGATGAGGAAAAATCTATAGAAAAAAATTGCTAGATTGAAAACCTTGGAGTTAAATGACATAGAATTTAAAATAGAAATCCTGAAAATACTCAGAGATATACAAGAAAACACAGAAAGGCAATTTAGGGAGCTCAGAAAACAACTCAATGAACACAAAAAAATATATTACCAAGGAAATTGAAACTATAAAAACAAATCAAACAGAGATGAAAAACTCAATTCAAGAACTGAAAAATGAGGTAACAAGCTCAGCTAACAGAACAGGCCAGATAGAAGAGAGGATTAGTGACATAAAAGATAGACAACTTGAGGCAGAACAGAGAGAAGAAGAGACTCACGAATTTAAAAAAATGAGAAAGTCATACAGGAATTGTCTGACTCCACCAAAAAGAGTAACATAAGAATAATAGGTATATCAGAGGGAGAAGAGAGAGAAAATGGAATAGAGAACATATTCAAACAAATAATAAACGAGCACTTCCCAAGCCTGTGGAAAGAACTAAAGCCTCGAATTCAAGAAGCAAATAGAACACTGAGTTAACCCCAACAAACCTACTCCAAGGCACATCATAATGAAATTGGTACAAACCAACGACAAAGAAAAAATTCTGAAGGCAGCCAGGGAAAAGAAGAATACAACATATAAAGGAAGGCCTATTAGATTGTCCTTGGATTTCTCAGTAGAAACTCTACAAGCTAAAAGAGAGTGGACCTCAATATTTAAAGTTCTGAAAGAGAGGGACTTTCAACCAAGAATACTATACCCATCAAAGCTATCCTTCAAATACAAAGGAGAAATAAAAACATTCACAGATTCAGAAAAGATGAGGGAATTTATCATCAGAAAACCCTCACTTCAGAATATACTAAAGGGGGTTTTCCAACTAGATACAAAGAACAAAACAAAACAAAACTACAAGTAAAACTCCACCAGGAACACACACACAAAAAAATCACCCAAATTTAAACTCTGACAACAAAAACAATAAATGGGAGAGGACGAAGATTAACATAGTAAAGGACAATGGAGTGAAGAAACACTCATAAGATAGTGTACTACAATAAACATGGTAGGTACCCTTTTCATTACTTAATGATAACCACTCCTGAAAAAACCACCACAGAAGCACATGACTTGAAAAAGGAAGTAACAGAGGAAAGAAGTATGGATTACAACCAAACAAAAACAAATGACAGAAAAACAAAAGAGAAGTATCAAACAAGATACAAAACTAACAAAAAGCAATATATAAAATGGCAATAGGAAACCCTCAAGTGTTAATAATTACACTAAATGTAAATGGATTGAACTCACCAATAAAAAGACACAGAGTAGCAGACTGGATTAAAAAAGAAAATTCAACTATATGCTGCCTACAAAAAACATATTTAAGCAACAAGGATAAAAACAAATTCAAAGTGAAAGGCTGGAAAACAATAATACAAGCAAATAACATCCATAAAAAAGCAGGTGTAGCAATACTCATTTATATCTAACATTGCCGACTATAAGACAGCAAAAGTAATCAGAGACAAAATGGTCATTTCATAATGATCAAGGGGACACTGAATCAAGAAGGCATAACACTTCTTAATATATATGCACCAAACCAAGGAGCACCAAAATATATGACAGCTACTGACTGACCTAAAAACAAAAACTGACAAAAATACAATCATACTTGGAGACCTCAATACACCGCTGACAACTCTAGATCGTTCATCCAAACAGAAAATCAATAAAGAAATATTGGCCTTAAATGAAACACTAGAGCAATTGGATATGATAGACATCTACAGGATATTTCATCCCAAAGTGACAGGGTACATATTTTTCTCTAGTGTACGTGGAACATCCTCAAGAATCAATCATATGTTGGGCCACAAAAATAACATCAGCAAATTCGGAAAAATTGAAAGTGTGCCAACAAAATTTTCTGATTATAAAGCCTTGAAACCAGAATTCAACTGCAAAAAAGAGGTAAACCCACAAAAATGTAGAAACTAAACAACATACTTCTAAAAAATGAATGAGTCAAAGAAGAAATAAGCACAGAGATAAAAAGATATGTACAGACAAATGAAAATGACAATTTGACATATCAGAAACTCTGGGACACAGCAAAAGCAGTAATAAGAGGGAAGTTTATATCACTTCAGGTCTATATGAACAAACAAGAGAGAACCCAAGTAAACCACTTAATTTCACACCTTAAGGAACTAGACGAATAAGAACAAAGACAACCCAAAACCAGCCGAAGAAAGGAAATAATAAAAATCAGAGCAGAAATAAATGAAATAGAGAACAGAAAAACTATAGAAAAAATTAATAAAACAAGAAGCTGGTTCTTTGAAATGATCAACAAAATTGACAAGCCCTTGGCAAGACTCAGCAAAGAAAAAAGAGAAAGGCCTCCTATAAACAAAATCTAGAATGATGGAGGAGAAATCACCACAGATATCATAGATATACAAAGAATTATTGTAGAATATTATGAAAAACTATATGCCACCAAATTCAACAATCTAGAAGAAATGGATAAATTCTTAGAACAATACAACCTTTCTAAACTGAGTCATGAAGAAACAGAAAGCCTCAACAGACCAATAAGCAGGGAGGAAATAGAAAAAACTATTAAAAACCTCCCCAAAAATAAAAGTCCAGGCCCAGACAACTATACTGGTGAATTTTATCAAACATTCAAAGAAGGGTTGGTTCCTATTCTACTCAAAGTCTTCCAAAAAATTGAAGAAGAAGCAATACTTCCAAACACATTTTATGAGGCCAATATAACCCTCATACCAAAACCTGACAAGGACGGCACAAAAAAAGAAAACTACAGACCAATATCTTTAATAAATACAGATGCTAAAATACTAAACAAAATACTAGCAAATCAAAAGCAACAACATATTAAAAAAAATAATACACCATGATAGAGTGGGATTCATCCCAGAATCTCAAGGATGATTCAACATATGTAAAATGGTTAACGTAATACACTATATCAACAAAATAAAGAACAAACACCACATACACGATCTTGTCAATCGATACAGAAAAGGCATTCAATAAAATACAACATAATTTTATGTTTAAAAAACTCAACAAAATGGTTATAGAAGGAAAATATCTCAACATAATAAAGGCAATTTATGATAAACCGTCAGCTAACATCATATTAAATGGCATAAAACTGAGGACTTTCCCCTTTAAATCAGGAACAAGACAGGGATATCCACTCTCTCCACTCTTATTTAACGTGGTGCTAGAAGTTCTAGCCAAAGCAATCAGACAAGACAAAGAAATAAAAGGCATCCATATTGGAAAATAAGTAAAGGTTTCACTTTTTGCAAATGATATGATACTATACATCGAAAACCCTGATGTCTACACAAAAGATTACGAGAAACAATAAACCAAAATAGTAAGGTCGCAGGATACAAAATTAATATATAAAAGTCCATAGCATTTCTATATGCCAACAACAAAACATTAGAAAATGAACTAAAAAAATCCCCTTCATGGTTGCAACAACAAAATATAAAATACCTAGGAATAAACATAACAAAGAATGTAAAGGACCTATATAATGAAAGCTACAAAGCATTGTTATGGGAAATCGAAAAAGGTACAATGAAATGGAAAAATATTCCTTGTTCTTTGATAGGAAGAATAAATATAATCAAAGTGACCATATTACCCAAAGCAATATACAAGTTTAATGCAATTCCCATCAAAATTCAAATGATATTTTTTAAAGAAATGGAATAAAAAATCATCAGATTTATTTGGTATTATAAAAAATCCCGAATAATAAAAAAAAAATCCCGAATAGCCAAAGCAATTCTAAGGAAAAAGAAGGAAGCTGTGGGCATTACAATGCCTGACTTCAAATTATATTATAGAGCCACGACAATCAAAACATTGTCTATTTTTCTGCCAATGGCAATGGCAGAAAAATAGACACTCAAACCAATAGAACAGAATAGAAAGTCCAGAAATAAAACCACATATATATGGTCAAATAATTTTTGATAAATGGGCCAACAACACACAATGGAGAAAAGAAAGCCTCTTCAACAAATAGTGATGGGAAAATTGGAAAGCCACATGCAAAAGAATGAAACTCGACTACAGTTTGTCCCCTTGCACTAAAATTAATTCAAAATGGATCAAAGACCTAAATATAAGACCTGAAACAATAAAGTACATAGAAGAAAACATAGGTACTAAACTCATGGACCTTGGTTACAAAGAGCACTTTATAAATTTGACTCCAAAGGCCAGGGAAGTGAAGGCAAAGTTGGAACCACATCACACTAAGAAGGTTTAGCACAGCAAGAGAAACTGACAAATAAAATAAACAGACAGACAACTAAATGGGAGATATCTTCAAACAATAGCTCAGATAAAGGCCTAATATCCAAAATATACAAAGAACGCATAAAACTCAACAACAAACAAGCAAACAATCCAATAAAATAATGTGAAGAAGACATGAACAGACACTTGTCCCAGGAAGAAATACAAATAGCTAACAGATATATGAAAAGATGCTCATGTTCACTAGCTGTTAGAGAAATGCAAATCAAAACTACAATGAGATAGATACCACCTCATGCCTGTTAAATTAGCTATTATCAACAAGACAGGTAATAACAAGTGTTGGAGAGGCTGTGGAGAAAAAGAAAACCTCATCCACTGTTGGTGGGAATGTAAAGTAGTACAACCATTATGGAAGAAAGTATGATGGTTCCTCAAAAACTTAAAAATAGAACTACCATATGACCCAGCAATCCCTCTACTGGGTATATATCCCCAAAAATCAAAAAGATTGGTACGTAAAGACACATGCAGCCCCATGTTCATAGCAGCATTCTTCACAGTGGCCAAGACATGGAAACAACCCAAAAACCCTTCAATAGATGACTGGGTAAAGAATATGTGTTACATATATACCATGGAATACTACTCAGCCATAAGAAATGATGACATCAGATCATTTACAACAAAATGGATGGATCTTGATAACATTATACGGAGTGAAATAAGTAAATCAGAAAAAACTAAGAACTGCATGATTCCATACATAGGTAGGACATAAAAAGGAGACTAAGAGATATGGACATGAGTGTGGTGGTTACCAGTGTGGGGGGTGGTGGGGGGAGCAGAGGGAGGGAGAGGGGGGAGGGGAAGGGCACAAAGTAAACCAGATAGAAGGTGACAGAAGACAATTTAACTTTGGGTGATGGGGATGCAACATAACTGAATGACAAGATAACCTGGAGATGATTTCTTTGAAAATATGTACCCTGATTTATTAATGTTACCCCATTAAAATTAATAAAATAAATTATTTTTAAAAGAGGTATTTTGAACAGCTTTCAAAAAAAATAAAGAAAAAAAGAAAAAGTGGTACATATATACAATGGAATACTACTGAGCCATAAGAAATAATGATATATTGCCATTTATAATAACATGGATGGACCTTGAGAACATTCTACTGAGTGGAATAAGTAAATCAGTAAAAGCTAAGAACTATGTATATGAGACTCTCAGACATAGATTATAGTGAATTGGTTACCAGGGGGAGTAAGGAAAGTGAAAAAGGGTGGTGAGAGGAAATAAGAAAGACAAATATACAGTGACAGAAACTGATTTGACTTTGAATTATGGGTACACAACATAAGCAACAGTTGAAGTGCTATAGAAATGTTTACCTGAAACCTATGTACTCTTACTGATTAATGTCTCCAAGTTAAATTTAATTTTCTTAATAAAATAAAAATTCTGTGGCTAATAAAACAATGTTTCAAAACAGGATGTCCACAATTTACAGTAAATATAGAGCAATTACAAATATCTCTGCACTCGTAAAACTTCAAAAAGAAAACACTGAAGATCATGCAAGAAAAAATATACAGAAACTTACTAATAATAGGAGACTTTGACTTGGAGTATCTTACTTGAAACAGGTCAAGTATACCCAGCCCCCTTCCAAATAGTGAGGATATAGAAGATTGGAAGACTTGAACAATTTAATTGATAAGGCATAACTTATGGATATATATCAAGTTTGCCTCTCAGGAACATATTCTAAAAATCTTCATTAGACTGAATTTTATGCTAATCTTTATTAGCAATAGGGCAAGATTTATTCTTTCAGACACCATTATTCTTTGAATTTCAGTTCTTATGTACAGTACCATTAATTTTCTTCACCATCATTATTAACAAACGAGGATCAAGAATGTGGGAAGTGAAGTCTGAATTAGTGAAAGATGGAAGAAACTTAATTTCCTTTAACCTAATTACAATTGAACTCTGCTTCCTGCTGCCTACTGTCTTTTTTTATTTATTGCAAGGATGGCTTTGTATATTCATTACAAACCAAACATTTTCCCTTTGTTTGAGGTTTTGATTCTTTCATTGCTTCAGCCTGCAGCTGGCATGCACTTAAGCTTTTATTTAGAATTTGCAATGATTTTGGAGAATGGCATGGGCAAAATTTTCATCACAGACTCTGACACACATTTTACTAACAGTACATCATTTAGCTATAATAAGTTTGTATTTAGAACTCTAAGAAAAAAAATGCACATTACAAAATTACTTTGAATTTTTAAATTATTCTGATTTGATAACAATACCAGTTAGGTCTCATGTGTGAATCTCTGAAACTGTTCATTGAATTTCCGTAGTTTTGGAAGTACATGTGCATGCATATAGAGAAATAAAGATCAGCAATTCTTTGCGTATGATAATATTTTTTTCAAGATTGTTTTATTTGTTATTGAATGACTAATCCAACCAATATGGGATCGACAGTTTCTGCCACCTTTTGGAAATTCTATTTAAATGCTCTACTTACTATTATAAGCTGCTGTGTTTTTGTAATTTTGTAATAGAAATGTCTTTAGTACCTACATATTCCAAGTTTCTTACCCTTGTTACTTTATGCTGACTTCTATAGTGATAGAAACTATAGCACCTTGTACTATAGTACCTACTGATACCTCTGTTCAATTTGGTGGCGCAGTGGATAAAGCGTCAACCTGGGAACACTGAGGTCGCCAGTTCAAAACCTTGCACTGGTCTGGTCAAGGCACATGTGGGAGTTGATGCTTCTAGCTCCTCCCCCCCCTCTCTTCTCTCTCTCTCACTCTGTGTCTCCCCTCTAAAATAAATAAAAAGAAATTTAAAAAAAAAAAAAAGAGAAGAATAATTATCACCCGAACCTAACAACTATGAGAAATTAGACTACTCAACACAATAATAAATTACTTAGAAAAATTTCTTTGTCACTTTATTCATGACAGAAATATTTGACAATAAAATTGTATTTCTAATGATAAAGCATATGAAGTTACAGTAATTGATACATTCTGCTAAAAAATATTAGTATGTTACCCCTAATTATAAAAAGATAAGATCAAAAGTGGTACTGCATACCTTTGACAGAGGGAGGGTGAAAGAGGTTTTATTGGGTTAGAAAAAAACCCACAATTTTTACATTTACTTTAGATATTAAATTAACTATTTGTATATGTTTTATATTACACATAATACATTTATGTAGATTTATAATAATTTAATTTCCTGGATTGGTACTCAAGAGTCTAGAATCTACTAGATTAGATGGGTTTTGTTCAAACTTCAGTCCCTCACATATGACTTGGTGAATTTTGCAATATTTGACTATTCCTAAAGGTAATTAATGCACTGCTGAAGAGGACACAGTGAAGCACTTGAAAATTTAGAAAGGGAAACTCCATGCTAGATAAACAATAGTTAGATATATAGATGATAGATAGATGGGTGGATAGGTGGATGGGTGGTTGAAAGGAAAGATGGATGGATGGATGAGTAGATAATAGATAGATGTTAGATAAGCTGATAGATGATAAATGATAGATGATAGATAGATAGATAGATAATAGATAGATGATAGATAGATAGATAGATAGATAGATAGATAGATAGATGATAGACAGATAGATAGATAATCGATCTTAAGTGCCATTTTCTCAGAAGGCTTTCACCTAAAACTTATTTAATGAATACTTAGAACATTCATGATGGCCCTCCTCAGAACCACACCAGTAATTTGTGTTGTCTTTACCTTATTTTTTTACTTTGTTCTAGAGAAATAATATAGCTGGATACAAATTTTAGTATGCTATTGTTATTTGTACAATGAAAATTAAGATAAACACATAACTATTAAAATAATATAATTTGAAGTCAATGTCATCTAACATATCTCATTCACTCCTTATACACATATTCTATTCTGCACTACACTAGGCGTAAATACTAAATGTAACACTAAATGCCTATTTGGCTCAATAATCAGAGGCAAGTATGTATAATGAGCATGAGAAGTGTCTGATTTTTCTCTTCTGTCAAACTTAGGCTTAAGTCATTAAACTAATAATTCACAAATTCTGACCCTCAGATTTCACTGCAAAGTGGAGATGGTAATATTTACCCTGCATGAGAGTCATGAGACTTTGACACTCCGTAGGAGGCCAGCTCAGTGTTAGGCACATAGTAAGGCACTTAATAAAATAGAACTACTAGCTGCTGTACCTATTAGTATCTTTGTGTTTGTGTTTCCACTTGGTCAAAGAAGCTTTCAGTTAATATCAATGCCATAAATCCAGTCTTAATTAATGTTCAGATGCTATCCTCTCTCCTCTGTGTTGAAAGCTTGAATTTATGATTGTGGCAAACCAGGATATTAATTTCAGATCCAATTTTTCAATCTCCAGTATTCCTTTCTTCACGTATCTAAATGTTGATTTTCTACATCAATGTTCATACATCACATATGAAGAAATGATCTGGTATCTATCTCCAAAATTGTTGCTATATCTCAGTGCTCACAGTTAATATTAAGAGTCCTTTCAAACTCATTTCTCCAAGTTTCTGAGTTCCTTGAATTTCATCTAAGGTGGATACACATAGCAGCCTTTCTTATTCTTTCAAAATAAAATTTCCTTTCTGCCTCCTTCAGTGCCCATAGCAGGAAACAACTCTCCTCCCCAGCAGTTCTCACTGTTTTTCAATATTAGAAGGCACTGTCTGCTACTTGGAATCATTTTGGCATATTATAAGGGCTTATACTGTACTTCATTAGCAGGGTTGCTGTGAAACTATGAAACGTTTTTTTTTTTTAATTACAAGATATTTAGACTTGTTTCTCACTGAAAATATGCAAAGCCCTTCAGGGAAAATACAGGCAGATGGTGTTTGGGACATTTATTGTATTCCTATGTATTCAGAATAATATTTAGAAAATATAGTAGCATGTTAATATACAAATTATTAAATTAAAGGAACTGTGATACCCATTTCCATCTTACCAGTGGGGTTTTTTCCTAATCTTTAATGTTTTGAAAGGTTTCAGAATTGATTCAAAATTGATTGTTGAAAAGCTCCAAAATAAGCAAAAGCAGTAACCTCTTTTTTTTAGGTACATTTTTTGTAACTCATGTAAGTTCTATAATTAACACTACTAAAATCTTATTTTTCCTATATTATATATGTAGAGAAATTTTGCTTAAATCAACCCAGAAAATCTTATGTAGCACAAATCCACAGCCATCTAGAAATGAATTGAATTAATTACTTCTGACCATTTAAAGATCTAATAGTGTAATTTACAGTGTGTATGGATTTTCTTTGGGAAGGCTTGTGATTTTTAGGAAGCTTCCTAGTCCTCATGTGCTACCCTGAGGACTTTGTTGGAGCAAATAATAGCAAGTGAGTAATTGTGTGCGAAGGCAAATATTTTTAGTTCGTAGCTACTTTGGCCATGTGTTATTATAAGTATCTAAGGCAAGAAGCTATTTATTAGTTTCAATACAGTATAAACAGGACTCTCATATAAATCAAAAAGGTATATTTTGAAAGCATAAGTCATCTATATCTCTTCAATAATTGATTTCCGCTTTTCCCCTCTACTTTGCCTAATGTTGTTTACTCCTCATTCTCATAGCCACCCCCTTCACATTCTATTCTTTTGTTTACCAATTTGTTTACAGAAAGGTCAAGAAAAGGTTCAAATGAAGTGTTTGATTATCAGAAAATGTTTCTAAAGAGTAGGTAGTGGAAATTAAACAGCTTTTACAGCACACTTTTGAGGTTATGTTATTGATAAGCAATGCTGTTTCAGAGAAAGATATTTTATTGTATTTTGACATTCAGGTTAATCTTCTCTGGCTGACGATGAACACAAATACAGAGAGAAAACATTTTGTTATAGTGAAAAAAGTTAAGATAGTGCATCACATTGTTATTCTGACTTTTACAAATGGATACAGTAATTATCTAAAATATTCTCATATGTATTCAAGTTAGATATTGAATTACTTGTTCTTTTTTTTTCTTTTCCTTGTTGTATTTCCTCAATACAATAATAAATGACACATTTCAGAAACTTCTGGGAGCTTATGAAGAGCTATATTGAATAAGAAGATGCTCTTGATGTCACGAATAATAGGTGTCCTTCTTAAAATCTGATGCTGATGAAAGATGACCTGTGATTAGTCCAGCTCTACAGACTTTACAGACTTTCCACACAAGTAGTTTCATGAAAATCATTCATGTTAAGTACTAGGTATGTAAATGTGAAAACAGTCTCATCTATGAACAAGTCTATCATGGGAGATGTAATATAGTTTTCTAAGTATTCATAGTCTTATGTATAAAAAATGAATAATATTGGTTTAAGGAAAGTACCTGGCAATAGCACAGTCATCATTCTTAGCCTCTCATGTGCAGAAAATCATTATTGCTGCATTATTATTATTTATAGAATGAAGTTCCCCTATTATCTCCCTCCCTTTTTTTTGCTTCTTTCTTAAAAAGCAAACCCAAGTGTTTAAAGTTTAATCACATAAATAGAAGGAATTTCCAGACATTATCCAGAAAAAACTGGAAATTAAAACTTGGTTTTTCAGGGTTTTTATTTGTTTAAGAAAGCTTGAAAACCATTCATAATATAATTACCATCAATACCTTGATACCAAAATGTGGCTACTTTGGCACCCAGATCACATGCTCTAGGAAATAAAGCATCTTATTCATGTACACTTAATGGAGTTTCCTGTCACAGGCTCTGGAACTTCAGAGCTAAAATAACCTAGGTACTCTGAGATAGTGGATTTGTCACCTGATAATGATAGTTCTGCTTTAAAAATAAAATTGAACACTACAAATACCACTCTGAAAAAATGATAAGTATAGTTTCTGAAGAGGAATCGTACTGCAATTTCAAAGAATTGAGCTTGACTAAATTGTGTTGAAAGAAATAAACCAAGCAACTGTGGCAGAGACTACCTCTCCTATTGTGTGGAACAATTCATACTGGACTCAGAGCCAATGACAATTACCAGGCATCTTGCCATCTAGAGGAGATCAAAATTTATCTTTTGTGCTAGCAAGTTTTACTAAAATAAGATACAACTTTACATTTTTGAAATAAACTAGGATGGGGAAAAAGAGGTGGAGCATTTTAGACACGTGAATATATTGAATGAAGAAACATTAAAATAATCTTGACTATCACCCTTATCTTGTAGATTATAAAAGGTAGATCTAAATCAACAAGTAATGTGACCTGAGTCACATCACTAAGTCAAGTTGTACTTAGAATCTAGTTTATTTATTCAATGAATATGTATTAAGTATCTGCTCTATTCCAGCTATTATTCTAGGTCCTGTGGATAAAATGGTAAACAAAATAATGTGGGGTTTTTTTTCACCAATTGAGCTTGCCTTTCAGTGGGAAGAAGAGACAAATACCTAAGTAAATATATAGTATATATGAAAGAGATTAGCGCAATGAAGAAAAATAAAGTGAAGGATAAGGAATAAGGTACTAAAGAAGTAAGTGAAAGTTATTCTTTTACATAGTGTTTTCAGGGAGGGTTTCACTAACATTTAAGAAGAAACTGAAAGAGGTGAAGTGGGCCTTTTACTTAGTTTCTCACCCTTTTTCAGTGCTTTCCAACCAAACCAGTCTAATTGTTGATTGCTTGCCACCATGAGGATTTTTATTTCTATGAAACCAATGCAGATTTTGTATCATTGACAGTGTGGCCATTGAAAAGACCATGTTTCTTTAATCCAGGATGCTCCAGAAGTAGTTCTATTGCAGAGTCCATACTTTCTAATCACCTGAGCTAATAATGGTCCTTGGTAGGTCTTCATTTTCCTTGAACTCTCCATCACTGTTGCCTTCACCTTCTATGAAACACCTTTTCTGTCTTGGACTTTGAAAAACTACACAATTAAGATTTTCCTGAAAGTTCTCCAAGCCATGTCCTCCTTTTTCTCTTCTTCACCAATTCCCTGACTTCATTTGGCTCCTTAATATGAATTTTCTCATAATGTTCTGTGGTCCTTCTGTCTTCTTTCCCTACTACACCCTGTGTCAGCTAAAATTTGGGCTTTGTGAATAGATTATTTAAGATTGAAACCCTAACTCTGACACTTTTTAGCTGAGTGATTTTGTGGAATTACTTAATCTTTTGTTTCTTTCTTCCCTTGTCTGTCAAATAGGCACAATAATAATATTTACTTTTCAGGTAATTGTATAATTAAATGAGTTAAATTTTGCAAAGCATTTAAGATAATATCTGGCATTCAAAACATGCTCAATGTGTGTTAGCCATTACGCTTTGTCTTTAAATATCACCTATTGTGTATTATGAATTTTTGAATTAATATCTTAAGTTCTCAATTTTCTTCTGAGATTAATCTTCAGATTTCCAAATTTACGTTGAGAGTTCTTCCTAGATCAAAACTTACTACCTCTGATGACCATCTTTCAATCTTCAGTATTATGCTCCTCAAATTCCCCTTTTACTGTTTCTGTCCCATCACATCATCATATTTTGTTATACTGCTCTGTTAGTATAGGAGACTAAGTCAGTGTATGCCAAGAAAAACTCTCCCAAATGAGACATTTTTTTCTTCAGGGTTGCCTCACTTCTTTAGTAAAGAAAGTTAAAAAACCTAATACCTAAATAAACATTTATTAATATACTTATATTACAATGAATATTTTAAAACTGAATCTAGAAACAGAGCATGACAAATAAAAGGCTTGATCAGAGGACAAAAAGGAAAGGCAGTACACTATATTTTATTTGCTATTTTTCCCTTTTTCTTTTGATGTATATTTCTGTTTTGTTTCAATCAGTTATGGTTGCTGAAGAAAATAAACATTTTAATTTTTAAATAAATATTCATAAATCTATATGTGTATAACTACAAGATGAAGAAAAAATAACATTTTTATTACCAGAAAAATCTCAAGAACTTCTAGCAATAATAACATTCAGAGTAAGAAATTGTACACTCCATGGTACGGATGCTATGGGGTTGCTGGAACTCCATCCATCACCAAGCAGCCTGCACTGACTCATGAGTGTGCTTCCATCATCCGGAAGCACATAAGAGATCAAAGGAAACAAGAAGAAGTTAGAACAAAGAGAAATAGATATTTCATGGTTGCCCTGTGAAATGTGAGTACCCATGATGTGGGTTATGCACTGCAAGGTCCCTGAGTTGGCCTCTTTAAGAATACAAACAATAATGTTTATATCTTTTTAGTTTCTAAGTGAATAATAATATTACTAAAAATTTTGAAAATTTTGTGATTTTTTTCAACAGAACCTCCACGAGAAAACTGAATCATGTATAATATACATATATAGAAGGAAATACAATATAAAATCATAAAGATTTAGTTGTCTATTTTTATGACTTGAGATGAAACTATACCACACGTCACACTAAGTCACCTGTAAATAATGTTTACACAAATCTTAATCAAGAAATCAGTATTCAGCCTGATCAAGCAGTGGCGCAATCGATAAAGCACCAGACTTTGACGCAGAGCACCCAGGTCGGAGACCGGAGGTCGCTGGCTTGAGCGCGGGCTCATCTGGTTTAAGCAAGGCTCACGAGCTTTGAACCCAAAGTTGCCAGCTTGAGCAGCAGGTCACTAGATCTGCTGTAGCTTCCCGCACCCCCGTCAAGGCACATATGAAAGCAATCAATAAACAACTAAGGTGCCACAACGAAGAATTAATGTTTCTCATCTCTCTCCCTTTCTGTCTGTCCTTATCTGTCCCTCTCTCTGTCTCTTTCTCTTGGTCTCTGTCACACACACAGAAAAAAGAAATCAGTATTCAAACATATACATATAAATACAAGGGAAGGCAAAAGTAGGTTTACAGTTGTGAGTCCATGAAACAATTTCTTCTAATATTATTAATTTATTAATTATTATATTTATTATTATTAATCTATTTTTTCATACCCCTGTATAAACTATATGACCTATCAGTTTCTCAGAGTTCTTATTATAACATGCTGTGACCAGAACCAACCTTCAAAACCAGCAGCAGTGAATACAGAAAGTGATATATTTACCCGATACAACACATAATTTCAAAATAATTGTGCTGCTGAAAGACAAGTGGATGAGGCAGGGGAAGTATACAAACAGGGTCAGCAAAGAGACCAGCATAAACCTGATTCCCACTTTCTTCCTTCCAACTTTTGCTAGTATGTCAGTTACTTATACAGCTGAGACTGTCTGTTAGAAGTAATGTTTCTGCTCTCATCATCAGTAATGTGACTGCCACAGAGAAAATCCAGGCCAGTTACAATGCATGGTATAAAGCTTTCTAAAATATAAGTGTGGGTGTTTCAGCTTGGGTCTTATCTCATTTGAAATTGAAATATGTTTGCAATGCTTGAATGTGGGAAGATTAATTATCACCTCTGTTTCAAAATAAGCAGCTGTAGTAACTCATCACATGAAAATGTGGAAGTGACATTGTCGGCAGCTAACAAGAGAGGTTTTCAGCTGGAAAAGAGTGCAAACAGAAACAAATGCATTTGTATTTCCACTCTGCAGCCAAACAAAAATGGTGTTTGATACTGGCTGAGCTTGCTTTGGAAAACCAGGGCCCCAGTTTTGTTAGGACACTAAAAGCAGCAAGATGAACCATAGAGCTGGAGTTTTGCCTCCCAGTTATATTCATTTTATATTTCCAAATTCAGTATAGGTATCACTTTTCACCCAGTAAGAGATGAAAAAACCTATAGTCTCAATGCTGACTAGCAATGTGGCCTTAGGCAGAGAAATTAATCTCTCTAAGCCTCAGTTTCTCTGTGTAAAAAACAGACATGAATGCATGCTTAATTCATAGAGTGGATGTGAATCTGTAGTGTATTATCATAAACAATTAGCACAGCATCTGGTATGCAGGGAGAGTGCAGCATCCATTAGTCATGGCGATTGCAGTTACCCTACTCTGCTGTAAGAGAGCCGAAAAGAAACTTCTTCCTGTCTGCTGGCAGCTCTATCTCAAGCAGTGACGGTAATGGGAGGTTTAGTTTATCCTTTCTTCTTAAAATTCAGTGATAAGAAGAGATCACTTTGATGCTTTTTCCAGAAAGATACTTTTTCAGTTTTTTTCTTTTTTTTTAAGTGTCATGTTTGTACTCTCATAGTTAATATCAGGTCTTTAAGAAAGGTCTCGTGGCCCATTTGAGTATTGGAATTTTGATGCCCAGGTCTCATTATGGATCCCTTTTGTTAACAGGAAGTTTTGAAGTTAGTGAGGCTGCCGCCTGTACCATACATTAAGATAATGAGATGAAAATTCAGATCATTTGCCCCCCCCAACCCTACCGCATCTCTATTTCTCTCTCAATTTATGCTGCACAGTGACATAAAGCACCACTTTGGGAGGTGAGATTGCCCCATTGTTAATCATCCGAATACATGCTGCAATACCCCACACTATAATTTAACATGAAGAACAGCTAGGGCTTGTGTTGAAACTGTCATGACTCATAGAAATCTACTAATTTTGTCCTGTTCACCTTCATTTTATAAATTTGCAAGAGTTTTTGCCCACATTGGAGGGGGTGGAGAGAGAAAATGAAGCTCTTTGTGAAATGGCACCTCGAATCTATGCCGTTGATACCATCTTCCCGATTCCTTAGGCAAGCTCTCCTGAGCCACACTAAGCCCTCCAGAGAGGATTTCTTTTATGAAAGTCAAGCTTTCTCCTATCAGGCGCTCACATCTTTGGCAACAGTAGTCATTTTTGAAGCTGGAAATGTCTGCTATCTTGATGTTGCTGGTGCTGAAAGAGGAAAACAAAATCAGTCTGATTGTTTTAGGTTTGGATAAGTCTGGAGTGTAGAGAAACATTTTAAAAGACTTATTTTTGATTATCAAAATGAATCGATATGATAGCAGTCATCGGGGGAAACTATGCACCCTGTGAACACAAACATTCCTCAGCAACCAGCTTCAGCTACTCTGCTTCCCTTAAAGGGAAAATCACTTTCCTGAACATCAGTGAGAAAGGGAGAAGCTGTCCAAGTCACTTAAAGAAAAAAAGTACAACCACAAAATGGCATCCAGGATTACACAGAGGTCAAAAGAGTTTGGAAATAAACTATTATAGCACAAAAAATCTCATTTCATTATTCTGTGGTTTGATACACATGCACCTGTGAAAACATAATCTTTTAAAATCCTACACAGATTCGTAGATAGTGATCAATTATGCCCCCCAAAAACATAACGAAAAGGAGGATAACTTGGGTTAGAAAAATCAGGAAAAACAAACTAATATATAAACAAACTAAAAGCAAAAGCCAATTTATAAACTAATTATGATAATATTTACTTGCTGAAAGCAGCCTTAGAATTCAGCACAACCTCCTAAAAATCTGAGTTTTGTGAATGCAAAGCTAGATAGACCATTTGAATTATATTATAAGGTCCCTATTTATATTTGTCATTCAGATGAGAAAACTCAATTACCTGGCATGGGAACTGCATGACTTCTCAGCAAAATGCATGAAATTAGAGGTGTTTTTTTATTTTTGCTAATACTTCCAAATAATCAAATTTCTATTTAATCAGTTTGAAATGTCATACGATTGCTATTTTCCAAAAGAAATTCAATCTTCCAGTGTTTATTCCAGTAAAATATTGATGTCTACCTAAAGACAATTTGCATTTACCAGCTCTTTTAGTTAAAAAAAGAGCAAAAGAATATTTACTCACTTTGATATAAACAAGTATTATTTGGAAAAATCATCCTTAATATGTTCCTAAGAAGTAGACACACATTGTTGTGTGATAGGTTCCAAATTACAGACCTAAAAATCATGCAGAGTAATTTCTTCCAATTACTTAGAAAAGGCAGTTTCAGATCATCTGGAGAGAATATACAAAATATTAAAAAATACTTCTAAGAACAAATACTCAGAATAGTTATTTCTATACACTATGTTTATGTCCAAATTTCTTGCATCTTAATAGTTAGATTCTTATACCAAGCAACAAAACAAATTCTAGATTTGTTTAAAAGGATCATGAAAGTAAAATCAACCTTCATCTTGTTTGATAAAAATGCTTATGATTTTTAAGGCACATGTTCAGAAACTCCTCCCAAAGATGTTGACTTCTTATAGTAAAGCTTGGACCTCAGAACCACCTCAGGATGAGAACTATTTTAGGACTGGCTTTCATCTGACCCTCTCTTCAACATCAGGAGGACTAGATCAGGCAGGCCTGCAAGGAAGTTTCTGATCTAGATTTCTAAACTAAAGGAAATTTGTGCCAAGATAGTCATAATAGAGTAGACTTGACCTGTGTTATTGATTTATCTTCATTCTCTCTATGTCAAATCAATTCAGGCCTTAAGTTAAGAAAGAAGCATTATGATTTATTCTTTCATTATCAAATAATATTTGGCTTCATGATAACTATGTATTCCTAGAATAACCTTTTCTATTATTGCACTGAGAGACCCTGAACCAAGAATGCTTTTTAGGTATAATTTACCATTCCAGTGGTCCGGCCACTGTGGGTTTGTAGAGGCATAAATTCAACATGAATTAGGCCAATAAAAAGGCCCATGAGCCTGACCTGTGGTGGCGCAGTGGATAAAGCGTCGACCTGGGAACACTGAGGTCGCCAGTTCAAAACCCTGCACTGTTCTGGTCAAGGCACATATGGGAGTTGATGCTTCTAGCTCCTCCCCCTTTCTCTCTCTCTCTCTCTCTCTCTCACTCTGTGTCTCCTCTCTAAAATGAATAAATAAAAATAAAAATTAAAAAAAAAAAAAGGCCCATGAAATGAAACTGATGGGGCAGAGCTGAGACCAGGAACACCATGCTATTTTCTTCCCCTGTTTTTCTCCACTATTGTCTTCTTTCTCCACTATGTGTCACCAAAGTTTCTAAACTCACTTCCTTTTACTAACCGTCTTGGAAAAAAAAAGGTTTCTTTCTTCCTAATTGCACTTCCAGAAGATTGGGAGGTGGGGGTAAGATATATAAATTCCAATTGACTTAGTTTGAACACAGGCTGAATTCTATGGTTGATGAGGTGATACTATTGTCAGGCACTCCTTGAATCACATGTAAAAAGTTAAGAATAAAGATTTCCCCAAAAGAATTTGGTTGAGGAGAAATGATGATAAAGGCGTGTAGGGGAAGTGGGGGGGGGAGATGACAAAAACTGTTTATACCAGCTTCATCTTCCTCCTCTATGGCCAGATTGTGGATATTAGAGAGAAAATATATCATATTAAATATTCATATATGTTTCTATTTCTCTAAAACTTACCAAATGCACCATATCATGGAGAAATATAAAATTACTCTCTGTGTGCTTTCATTCTCTGTGGAAAACCCTAAATCAAAAGCAAAACAAACAAATAAAATAACCACAATTAAAAACCCTACCCAGAGTGTGAGTACCCTCTGTATTAGATGGAGACAGTACAGACACCAACTTAGCAAATATATTTATTTTCTAAAGAATAACACAAAAGGAACCAGTTAAAACAGAAGGCAAGAATGAAGTACCATACCCAAAACCAATATAGTAAAATTCTACTGACTTACTATTGAGACCTGTGATGGACACTCCATCATCTCTTCCTAACTCAATTTCTACAAACAGATAGGCTATACCCTTCTCCCAGTGAGTGTAGTCTTATTTTCAAAGAAAGTGAGCAGCTTGAGAAGAAATATCTATAAATTTGTGAATAGCCGAATAAAAAAGTAATTTTCCCACTTGAATATCCAATAAAAAATCTCATTTTTAACTGTGCCACTCATCTGCTCAAAGATTTCGATCTATGTTTTGTGCTTTTTTGATAACTAGCATGTTATTTTTAAATCACTAAGTGTTTAACAACACTAATCATTTGACAACTCTCAAAAATGTAAATTAATAGCTATTATCTCCTCACCATAAAGAAACTAAAGATAAATAGAAACCACAAAACAGAAATGAAAGTTCAAAAAATCTTTAACACCCTCAGATATAGAGAACAATAGCAAGACACTATATATAAAAAAGAAACCTTCAAAGAATAAAAACATAGACCTCTAAAAAGTTTAAAATACAATAACAGGAACAAATATCACTTACAGGATAGCTGAAAAAATGGAGTTAAAGAAATCTCACAGAAAATAAAGCCAAATTTCAGAGAAAAAAATGTTTTGAATTAAAAGAAAAATCTATAAAGTCCAAACCCCAACTTCACATCTTCTAAAATAAATTATTCAGAGAAAAATGAATGAGAGAAGAATATTTTGAAACTGAAAGACATGCATCTTCAAATTTAAGAGCCTGACAAATGCCAGCTTAATGATGAGAGAAGAACACACAGCAAAACACATCAATGTAAGTTTTCAGAATATCATGGAGAAAGCAGAGATTCTAAAATTTCCAGTTTGGGGGAAATAACAGATAAAATCAATACAAAACTTAGAAAACTACATTTCAGTTCTCAAAAGCAATACTAAGTACTAGAAAATAATGAAGAATAAGACTTCAAAATGATTTTTAAAAATTATTTTTGCCTGACCTGTGGTGGCGCAGTGGATAAAGCGTCGACCTGGGAACACTGAGGTCGCCAGTTCAAAACCCTGCACTGGTCGGGTCAAGGCACATATGGGAGTTGATGCTTCTAGCTCCTCCACCCTTTCTCTCTCTCTCTCTCTCTCTCTCTCACTCTGTGTCTCCTCTCTGAAATGAATAAATAAAAAGAAATTGAAAAATTATTTTCAACATAAAATTCTGTATATAACCAAACACTGAATCAAGAGTTGAATAAAAATATTTTTAGTCATGCAAAAGGTCAAACATTTAACCTCTTGTTTACCCATTCCATGTTAATACTGGGAGCACATGCTCACTAAAGTGAGAATAAATCTAGAAAGAGAAGGAAATAGAATCCACAAAAAAAATGTGCATCAACAGTATAAAAGACAAAAGAAATCCCTAAAATAATAATGAAGAGAAATCACAGAATAAATGCACAGGGCCTACCAATTCACCAGTCCAGTTAAAACAGCACTGTAGAAGACTCTAGAAGGGATATTGTGCAGAAGAATATGGATCTTCTAGTTTAATATGTGTTTGACTCCAATGAGAAGTTTTTCTGCTCTGTCATAGAGTTTTATGATATAGCCATAAACAATTTCAATAGAGAAAAGAAGTCAATTTTTAACATATGAAAACAAAGATTTGCAAGAAAGAAATGTATTCATAGTTACTGTATAGCTTAGCATTGAATTATAATTATGTAATCATAATAATAATTACAATAAATATTGATTGGACCAAAAATTTAGATATTATTGTAATAGATATAGAGGAGGGCAGGGGTGTGTGTGTGTGTGTGTGTGTGTGTGTGTGTGTGTGTGTGTGTGTGTGCTTAGAAAGAGAAAGGTGGTGTCATAAGTGAATCAAACCTAATTTTTTATAATAAGATATTAATAAATCATGTCATGTCTAATATTGGAAAACCAAACCATAAGTCTAATTATATTACTTAAAATTAGACAATTAAGTTCAAAAAGAAGTATCTAAAGGTGATGAAATTGGGATCAGTGTGATTGGACATGGAAAGAAGAGGAAAAGAAGACAAAAAAACTCCAGTTTTTTATAGTAAATTTTAGCCATTTATACATATATCCATATATACATATAAATAGGCATATATACCCACAAATGTGTACATGTGTATATAAACATGTACAAATAAATATATGTGTGTATATATGATGTATATTTTGAAAGTAATAAAAGTTTAATTTTAAAAGGCATAAAGAAAAAATAAATAAATTATACAATTATTTACTAGAGAAAAAAAAAGACATGAGGATAAGCCCTAAGGAAAATAGAATTTAATAGCACATTAAAGCATAAGTAAGTTGGAAAAAGAAAAAACTGTAGAGAAAGAATTTTTATAAAGAATATTATATTTTAAAGAAAACTTGGGCTAATCTAATTTTATAAATGTAACAAATTTAAATGCTTGGAGCAATAAGGCATGCAAAAGGATCCCCATTATTTCTTATGTCTCTTAAAACAAATAAAAGGTTCCAAGTGCACAGCCTTTTACAACACTTGTAAAAATCTTCTTATAATATATGGATACTCTAGAATGTCAAATCACTTGATGCTCACAGCTACTACACAAATTGAATACTCAGCATAATTTATTCCAAGGTCCTTGTCTTTGCCTCAGTATAACTGACATTAAATGGCTCACAAGCCAGAAACTAATAGAGTATACCTCTTTTCATAGGGTTCATTAAAATTTGGAAACTAAATAAATAATTGGTTTTAAAAAAGCCAGCTTTCTCACTGGTGTCACTCAAGTCACAGTTGTGAATTTCCAAATAGACCATGATGGACAGCTTCTTGCAGGTCTTTGGCCCACATGCCCACCACAATTGCAGCAGACACAAAGAACTGAGTAAGACGAGGAGACATAAAACAAAACATGACTTTGAATCAAAAGGTGGTAAGTTAGATTAAATGATTATAAACACTATATTATTTCAAGAGTAGAAAGAAAAAGTAAGAAGCCATATCTCCCATTATTAGTGGAGGTTGTAAATAGATGTAAGAAAATATGTTAGTACCCAGAAGTGAAATCAGGGTTAATTAGAAAGAACTGAGAACCAGGTCGCTGCGTTGTACCATTCTACATAGTCCATTGCATCATGGGGACTGTTTTTTACATCCAAGTATAGATGAATGGTGCTCTCTGGATGGATGGAGAGTATAGATTGAATGGACATAAGTGATGACATTATTTACAAATTTCCACATTTCTGTTGGGGATCCTAACTGTTTCTTCCTTTCAAAAGGAGGGGGTCTTGAGAACCAGGGAGAATAACTTATTTGAGTAGTGATTTGGAATATATAACATATTTTTCTGGCATTCCTGGGGACTTCTCAGGCTTAGGCAGTCTTCCTCAATGGTTCTGTTAGTGTTACTGCAGTCTGAGATCTTTAGTCTATTGCCCAGTATAGCTTACTCAAATCTGAAGGAATTTTTTTATTCTAGGTTCTTAAGTCTTTGCCTTACTTCTCTTCATTTAAGGATTTATACACAGTGGTTTAATGGTAACCTCTATACTCCCCCAACACACACACAAAATAGATTTTTGCGCTAGAATTTTTACCTTGAAAATATTTAGTGTATATATATATATATATATTTAATTAATTTTATCATGCAAAATAATAGTGCCCATACAACATTCCCTAACACTGGCTTATGAATAGGCCATATATATGCATATTTTATATGATGAAGCATGAGATAAATACTATGTATTCTTACACAACTTGATCTCTACAAGTTTTAGCCTATATAACTTAGAACAATCTCAAATGCATAAAAAATTAAGTAAACTATGTCTAGTGGAATGTAAGGTTGTGTGTGTTTGTCTTCCTCAGGGGACATGATCTTACTGTCTCCCCAGAATGGCAGTCCTTTGTGAGAACCTCTCCATTATACACTCATACAATAGATATCATGGCCTTGGTACTGGGTTAAAAGAAGAAATATATACTAGAGCAATATACAGAATTTTCCTAACTTTGGTCTCAGTCACTAGAGTGTCCAAAAGCCTTATGTTCAATCCTTATAGTCAGGTTTCATCTAATCTTCCAATCATGATACATGTTATTATTCATTGGTAATCAGGGAAATCTGGCAACTCTTGCGTCAAAGTACTAGAGTAACAGACACATTTACTCATTCAGCAAATATTTATGAAGTGCATTCTATTTCTCAAGCACTAACCTATGTGTTACACCCATGAACAAATAGAAATCCCTTCCAACACAAAGCTTGCATTCTAGTGTGGCTGTTGTAGGGACAATGAAGTAGCACGAAATGACAGAAATAACAACAGACATAATAAACAAGTAAATTATAGAGTATATTCGAATGTAATAACTGTTATGGGGAAAAAATGAAGCCAGGCAAGGGAGATTAGGAGTGCGGGAGGCTGTAGTTTGCAATATCAAACAGGTTGATTAGTATAAGCCTTGTTAAGACTTGAAAGAGATAAGGAAGTATAACAGGCAAGTATCTTCATAGGATGTGCATTTGAGGCAGAGGAATCCCAATGCAAAGAGCCTAATGTGAGAGCATAGCTGGCATGCTGAGTAAAAGTAATAAAGACATTTTGCTGGAGACATTTTGTCTTCAAGGATCTTTCTTCTTCCCTAACCGGACTGCCTACTTTTAAGTTTCCTTTTCTGACCTACTCTCAGGCTATAGGATATACTTTTTCCCTCTGATCCTTTCTAAAAATAATCACCCGTTTAATAGCAGTCTGAAGTTTCACCTATGTTATCCTTTTGTTTTTGAACCTCTGAGAAAAGGTGGACATAAACGCCTCCACTGCAAAGGTGAAGAATCTGATATTCAGAGAGCTTAATTCTTTAAATCAGAGGGCCAAACTCAAAAACCACATCTTTCACTCCAAGCTTAATAGTCTTTCTGTTTCTGACTCTGATGTTCTTGATTTTCTATAACTGAAGAAAATCTAGTCAAGTCTCTAGGAGGATAAAAAACAAAGGACATAAACTGATAGAAATCAGGGAAAGATGGGTCGTAAGTTGACATAAAAAATAATAATGATTTGGGTGTCACCATTCAGGTATGAATATTACACTACTGTTGATTGTGTCACCATTCAGGTATGAATATTACACTGCTGCTACTAAAAAACATTCTGACTACAGCCTTTGCTTACACACACATGCACACATACACAGACACACACATTTATGAAGCACTCAAGTTCTCCACACTTCTATGTTTTCTGCCATGGAAGTAGCCAATAAAAGTTATCCAGCCCAATGTATAAAATAGATGATACATAGCATCATCCTCACTAAAAGTCTCCATGCATTCTCTTGTATGCATATTGCATGAAATATTTTTAGTGTTTTTAGACTGTTTTGAGTCTTAACAGTGATAAAGTTGCATAAGTTTACACAGTTGATCTTTCCCTCACATTTCATCACATAAAGGATTCATAACTCTGACCTATTCATAAACCAGTGTTAGGGGTAAGATGTAAATTGTGGGAATCACACCAAATGAGTGTTTTATAAATTTGTGTGCATGTGTGAAGGAGGGTGGATATGGTTGGACTCCTTTTCTTTGTTCATACAAAGGGCAATCTCAATCTATACCCTCCTGTTTCCATTAAACATTAGCTTTCTTCTTGTTTTCAGGTCTCATCTGTATTAGCTCCGGTATATGACAGTATTGGTTTTGCTTCCCTACACACTGACAACATCTTTTTCAATGGTCTCTTTTTAAAACTTGTCTTGAATTATCCTAATTTGAGTGTGCCATCTGTTTCCTGCTGAAACCGTGACTGATAAAAGCACTATCTTTCGTTCTTTTAAGCCCATGGATATGATAAATTATAAAGTAAAAGTAAAATGAAATGTTGGTGTCAAATGGGAAGATAAATACTTCTATGATCCTATAATCAAAGAGGGACATAAAGAGTAATCTGTCCTGAAAAGCAGATATACAGATCCTTAAGTATGGAATTAGAGAGTTCTATTCTAATAGCATTATGGAGGTTAAAAGTTCTTCATATGAAGAAAGTTAAACAAACTGGGCCTGGACTCTTTTATAAAATGTGTGGCTTGTGGCCTCTCTTCTTGACCTACTGAGGGAGACAGAAAACTAACCTCTCAGCCTTATCTGAATTATTGCTGCCCATATGTCAGGGAAAGACTTGAGACAAGCTACTAACTCTGAGTAGCAGCAACTTCCCAAATGCTCACCTTATCAAGATCTCTGTGCTATCAATGCATGACATTCTGGATTAAGACCCTTAGGAGAATAGGTAGAAGCATTTACCGAACTGTTAAGACATTGTAGAATTTAAGAAAAGTGGGAGGAAGAATAAGAAGAGAAAGGAAAATAAGGTGATTTCCTTATTGATAAGCAATTCAAAATACATGATTAAAACTCATAGTAAGTGAAGCATTCAATAGATTCTCTCTAGAAAAAAATGAAAGCAGCATATTCAATAATGACCTTTTAAATGTGCATATTAAAGTATTATAATAATATAAAATAAGTCTGTATTAAAAATGAGGAGATCCAGCTAAAAGACACACATTCATAGGTTCAAAAGTAGATCAACAAGAATTGCAGAAGAAAATAATAGAATTGGAGAAGAAAAAAATTATTAAGTAGATACTAGGTAAGACTCTTCTTGAATTGAAGAGAGATATGCATCCTTATCTTGAAAGTAACTATCAGGTACTAAGTAGGATATATAAAAAAGAAGTCCATATTTATTTCTTAAAGAAAGAGTGATGCTAAAAATATTTAACAATCACCAAAATAACATAAGCACCAACACCTCAGAGGAACATTAGCCTTAGTGCTCAAGCAGGGCTCAGGATGCCCCTGCTAATATTCATTGAAACTACAGGTTTTTGGTTCATAGGGAAGCTGAACATTTCAGGGAATGGGTTGAGTAAAAGAATTAGAGGCTTGAGCCAGTAGCTATTTACCAAAAGGTATGAAACAATTTTTACATTTTAAAAACCAGTATGAGTCTCCTCATATTCACCATCTCCTGCTTATATTATTTGCACAGATATGTTACTTTCTTTCTATTCATAATACAATGCTGTTTTTCTGCTCCTTATCATGATTTGCCTAGGCAATTGAACATCCCACTAATTTTAATCCAGATCTTACAGATCTCTAATTAATTCTTTTCTTCTTAGCTCCGCTCTAGTTAGTGAAAATTCAAATCCTGCCTGTTCATATTTTCACTTGCTATACTTTTGATAATACTACCATATTATAAAAATAGTTAATACTTGCTTTGTTCTTTTTTCCTCCTTTGATACTTTATTATCTCTTATAGGTATTAGATGGTATAGGACTTTACTCTTTTAGGGAACTTTCATAAAATAAGTAACATTTTTATATCTTTGTTTTTGATATAGTAGAGATGTGCTTTTTTGGCTGGGAATGAGGGATAGTATTGAAAGCAACCCTGAAGGAACTGAAATTCTAGTACTTGGATTTCAGGGACCAGTTACAAATCCTTAAAAATATTAAGGATCCCAAATGACATCATGTTGTGATTTAGATATAAGCTATTTTGGAATAAATATAAGAGACAAACATTAACCAAAGAAAGTATTTTTATTCTTATTTCTTTAAAAATTATATATAATTATTATCTTCTTATACAAGTAGCTTTGAAAAAATAAAGGTTTTAATATTTCTATTAGAAGTGTATCCCAAGAAAAGCAGGAATAATTTTCTGTTTATTCACCTCTGTATCATCCAGCTAGTAGATGCTCAATAAATATTTGTTGTGTGGCACAGAATAGATAATCAATTAATATTTGTTTATAAATTATTTTAAATAGGAACATGAATCTTAGAAAGACAGAATGATGATACAATATGTAAGATGTCTTTTGTTTGGATTTTTATTTATTTATTTATTTTAGATATGAGAGAGAGAGGGAAAGAGAGAGAGAAGGGAGTAGGAGCAGGAAGTATTAACTTCCATATGTGCCTTGACCAGGCAAGCCCAGGGTTTCGAACCAACAACCTAAGCATTCCAGGTTGATGCTTTATATTCTGCGCCACCCCAGTTCAGGCTATGCAGGACTTCTTTTAAAAACATTTATGTGAGACAAGGGGTTTCACCTTTAGTATATACAGAAAGAATACAACAAGCAAACTAACAGTGTAATTCACAAAAAAACTTAGACAATTGATAAGCCTTAGCAAGCATTCAATTTTGCTTATAAATAGGTGTTTATAAAAAGAATGTAAATACTTTATTTCTTCCTTATAAAATTGAAATTTTAAAAATAAAAATAACCAGTTTGAATGTGATCAAGAAAGACCAAATTGGTAACAGTTCTAACAAACTAAAAAAAATTATTTTTGAGCATTTCAATAAATATTTATAAAGGAATTGTTTGTAGCAATCCCTAGCCACAGTTATAGTCTCTAAAAGAATTCACCCTTTAAAAGAATCAGCACAACTGAGGGGGAAAAATAGCTTATTCCAACTGTAGGGCAGGAAATCTTGTCCTTTCAGAAAACAAGAAAATTTTTCAAAGACTAGTGGAATCATGTCAAAATAATTTAGGAGCTAGCTCAGAGCTTATCATAGTCCATAGGTGGACAATTTTAGAATTTTCAAAATCTGACATAAAAATTAATTCAGTTTTTACTTAACATTGCAGGGAATTTTTAAAGAGCTACCTCTAATGAGAAAACAACTTTGTTTGGTTGATTTCTAATTTCTATTGTCTGTTAAATTCTAATATAATTAATAATTTTAATGGAAATAGCATGTCTCTTTTTATCTCAATTTTATAAACCTATCATTTTTTTCCTTTTCTATATACATGTATTGTTTTGTTGTTTTTTTGTTTTGTTTGTTTTTTTACAGGGACAGAGAGAGAGTCAGAGAGAGTAATAGATAGGGACAGACAGACAGGAACGGAGAGAGATGAGAAACATCAATCATCAGTTTTTCGTTGCAACACCTTAGTTGTTCATTGATTGCTTTCTCACATGTGCCTTGACCGCGGGCCTTCAGCAAACCGAGTAACCCGTTGCTGGAGCCAGCTACCTTGGGTCCAAACTGGTGAGCTTTTTGCTCAAGCCAGATGAGCCCACGCTCAAGCTGGCAACCTTGGGTTCTCGAACCTGGATCCTCCGCATCCCAGTCCTCATCCCAGTCCCACTGCGTCACCACCTGGTCAGGCTATACATGTATTGTTTATGACATTTTTATTTTAGATGGCTTGAATTTATATTAATAATATTAATTATTTTTAAAATCGTATACTTTCCCAAATGAGAATGCAAGAAAAAGAAACTTTTAAATAATTAATGGACTATCATTGATTTAACAAAACCCCCACTACAATCTCTGATGCTAGATTAAGACCAGCATCTATAGAAGCCTTAGTAAAAAGATTCTCTCTTCTGTCCTTTATACATCCTGATACAATATAGATTGCTGAAAATGTTAGAGATAATAAGAAGGTTATAGCATTGTGTTAGACAAATTGACATCTACTTGCTCAAAGTTTCCCTTGTTAAACGTGACAGAAATTTATTTATTCTAGTTAATAATTTACTTAAATCTTCAGTTTACTCCCAAAGTGGGTAAACTAAAGGAGACACTTAGCTTAATCAAGGAAATTAAACAGGGAATTTCAAAGAAAATGCAAAAGTAAGTTTGTGCTTTCTCTTTCTCTCCCTGAGTTTTTACTTAAATTATTTAGAGAATGTGGGTGACTCAAAAATTTATATTTCTCAGGACTATTATAATTTCAGAACAAGTAAGAATAACCAGAGGAGCTTGGTAAAACATAGATTCCTGCCTGGGTCCCTCTCACAAAGATTCTAAGTGTGACTAAGTACACAGGGGAGGGATTCCAGAATTTGCATTTCTTACAAGGTCCTAGATGATGCTGATGGTGAATTGGAGCAGCTAGAAGTCTGCATTCCCAGTTCAGCCTACTTTGTCTTTAGATAACTTGGCATTCACCTTTGCCTAATCAGTTTTCTTCTTTCTGATGACCCTCTTTTTTTAACAATACCTTCATTTACTTCAGTTTTTATTTAAAATGTCCTGGGAGCTACTGTTCACAGTATATCACATGATATAACTTTACTCAGGAGATGACTTTCAATAGTCCTGCTTACAATTTCACTGAAGGAGAAACAATGTAATATAGAGGCAAGTTTATATGGCCTGTGGGTCTTGGTCATTGTACCACCCATGGCTGGAGTTAGAAATACCTTCATTTCCGCTTTGGGTAATAAAGTTTCTATGCTGCTGTTGAACATTTCTTTTTCTGGTTTGTTTTTGAACTTAAAAAGCTTTGTTCTTTAATAAACTTTTTTAGAAAAAGATTATACAACAAGCATTTTTTAATCACCATTAAGTCCTGTGGTATCATTTACCGCACATATAAAATTATGAAGTTCCTTGGTTGGTTACCAACTTATCAGTATATATCGATTCCTTGTTGTATTTTAGCATTGATAGAAGAAAATAGCAAACACCAATATTTTACAAATAATTTCTAGGATAAAACATTTCTAATAACAAATGTTCTCTGAACAGCTGGCATCAAAACTCCTTTTAGGAAGCAAAAGGTGTTTTGCTAGAAACTAACTTGATAAATCAGTTCGGATTGAATATAAGGTGCTGATGGAATACAAGCAAGAACAAAGGAGTGATTTTTAAATGAACATGTTTGTTGCTTACTCTGTTTCAAGAAATGTTCTAAGTGTTTATGCTTATTAAATTATTTAATCATCATAACTATTCTTATGAAGCATGAATTATTTTTTTCTCCATTTTATAGGTGATATAATTGAGGCCCTGGACAGTTGGTTCAGCAGTAGAGCATTGTCCAGCTTTGTGGAATTCCTGGGTTCAGTTCCCAGTCAGGGCACACAGGAGAAATGACCCTCTGCTTCTCCACCCCTCTCCCAATCTTTCTCTCTCTCTTTCCCTCCTGCAGCCATGGCTAGAATGCTTCGAGCAAAGTTGGCTCCAGGTGCTGAGGATGGCTTTATGGCCTCTGTTTCAGGCATTAAAATAGCTCAGTTGCTGAACAACAAAACTTTGGCCCAGCCAGGCAGAGCAACACCTGGTAGGGGCTTGCCAGAATGCCAATCGGGGTGCATGCAGGTGTCTGTATCTCCCCCCCCCCCACCTCTTACTTAATAATAATTTCTTTAAATGAGGTATAGAGGTTAAATGACTTATCCAAGGTCAGACTACTGCAATTGACAGGTCTGGGATTTGAGCCAAAGAAGCCTCAATCCACAACCCATGCCTAATGTTGACTTTATCCAATAAAGAAGAATTTTTAGCTGTTTGTTGTTGTTTGTTCTAAAAAAAAAAGGAAATGGGACAATAGAAATAAAAAGAAGCAGTGGAAAAAAAAGAAACTGAAGAAATGGCAAAAATCTGGAGAATAATGAGCCATGAGCTCTGATTTTTTGCACAGTCTGACTGAAAGGATTTTTAAGAACAAGAGTGGGAGTCTTAAATATGAAAGATTACATTTTTTTGTTGATCATTGTATTTGTGGTCCCTTCTCATGATTCCTACACCAACAATAAATCTAAAATCAAAAAACAGCAAGAGAACAGAGTTTCACATCTGGGTTAATGTAGAAAATAGAGATTTCAAAGGGGGTAAAAAACCAACCAAAAAAAAAAAAAAAAAAAAGCAAAAGCCCAAAAATAGAAGTGATCAATGGGTTATAGTCCCAGAAATCTTGGATCATGATTTACACTTCCAAGCTATGGAATTGCGGTTCAAATAATTTTCTCTAGCCTGACCTGTGGTGGCGCAGTGGATAAAGCATCGACCTGGGAACACTGAGGTCACCAGTTCAAAACCCTGCACTGGTCTGGTCAAGGCACATATGGGAGTTGATGCTTCCAGCTCCTCCCCCCTTTCTCTCTCTTTCTCTCACTCTGTGTCTCCTCTCTAAAATGAATAAAATAAAAATAAAATAAAATTTAAAACTCAGGCTTTTCATTTAAAATAATAATAATAATAATTTTTTCTAAGTCTTAAGAAGATGGGAGTTCCCAATGGATACTGGCATTCCATTTACTTTAAAATAATTTTGTTTTCCCAACTATAAATTGAGAAAGGGGAGATTATATTATACAATTTTAACAATAGAGTATTACGTCCAGCTTAGAAATACCATGGGTATTGTTGGGCAAGTGAGTTTGTAAAATATGATTTTTGACTTTGCTCACTTTTATTGTTAAAAATGGCACTGCTCAGTTGAAACTGCTAATTACCTTCCTGCTTGGCAAGGGCCATTGTTATGCTAATAGTAGCTGGAAGAGAGGTTTTTGGCGCCAAAGAAGTTTTAAAAAGGAAAGAGCAGGAGAAAAGAAGGAGGAAGCTGTTTTGGGGGAGTGAGAGAGGGAAGGAAGCCAAGATGTCATGGTGCAGAAGGGAGAAGGTGTGCAGATGGGGAACCAGAGGTGACTGAGACTGGAGGGGCCCTTTGATTCTAGAAAAAACTAGATGGGTCAGTGGCTTTGGGAGCCCTGTATGGAAAGGGAAGTGTTTTCCCATTATGTGTTTACTCGCTGGCTGGTTTGAGGCTAGTATAAAGGAATGGCCCACCAATTTTTGGCTCTACTGTTAGTTTACTGTCTGTTCGAATTTATTGTGAACCTGCATGTGAATGGCCACAACGGCGATAGCGACAGCCCCTGGCCTTACAGGTACTTAATTTAGTTATAGAAGAAAATTACATAAATACTTTTTAAAGTTAACAGTAATAAACGAGAATACTTTTAAACATTCTCCTTTATCTGTGGGCAAGTCAGTTCACTTTGGATAGACAGTGTTTGTTCCTGTTTACTTGAATTATTGTAAAGACATATTTCCATAGGCAAAAGTAAATCTTTTTTTTCTGTATATAAAGGTAAGATTTTTCTTTGTCATAATGTGGCACCAGAACCCAAACCAGGACAGTCTGAGTGAATGAAAGCCATATCCAAGCTGATGACCTGGTTTGCTGTGTACACTGGCTGTTATTGCACATCTGAGGCCCCCGGAATCCCTGAGGGTTCCCAGACAGAGCTTTAGCAGGTGGGCTTCCTGGTAGAGTCAATGAGAACACTAATAAGCTTGTCTCAGCTGGATAATACTCTTTGCATATCTTTGCATTTCCTTGTTCTTCCAAAGAACTGCCTCAAGGAGAAATCCCACCCAGCTCACCAATTATAGTGCTCCCCAATTGGTTTGTAAATGTTTTAGCAGACTTATTTGTTGGACACAGAACTAATTTTCTTGGTTACTTCCCTTTAGTTCTCATAAATTAAAAGAAAATAAAATTAGAAACTCCAGTAACTTTAAAAAGAATACATTTTTATTCACTCATTAAGCAATTAATACATTTTTAGTAAGGATTCAATATGATCTTAACCCTTTGGAAATAAATAGATGGCAAAAATAGTATTTATTGTTTGATATGTGCCAGCCGCTGTGCTAAGAGCTTTAAATTCACCATGTGTCACCCTCACCACAACCATATCAGCTATGTCCCCAAACTACAAATTAGGAAACTCAGGCTCAGAGAGGTTAAGAATGTAACTCCAAATAGCTTCTCTGTTAAAAAGCCTATGTATCCTCTCTAGTTTATGCGACTTCAAGATTCATTCTCCTAATACTTTTGGTAATAAACGGTTCTGGCCCTCAAGAAGTTTACAATTCAGAGATGTATAGAATCCAATTTAAGAAAAATCAGTATGCATTGAGTGCTGTATAATGGCATGCTCAAGGTCAATTAGCAAGACAGATTGAGATGATTTTCACAATTTTTCATCTCCATTGGGAACATTGAAAATTGCTCCAAATCCTTCAGGCAGAGATAGAACTGTTATGGTATTCCAGGTGGAGTGAATATAAGGTAATAGACAATGATTCAGAAGCAATAACATGCAAAGACAATTTTAAGACAGGCTATAGTTTACTGTAGAAAAAACATTACAAGTTCAGTGTGATGCTTGAAAATAAAGATTGAGACCAAATCCAGAAGAATATTGAATTTTATAATCACAATCAGAAAATATCAATATGTAGTGGTTACTGGACATGAGCACTAAAGAAAACTCAAACTTTAATCCAGTTCCTCACATTAGTGTGTACTCTATTAATAAAGACCACCAGGTTTTATGAATTTCTTCTACTTTGTATTATCTTCTTTCCTCTATCCAATTAACATAGACTGGATTTCACTAAATCGCACAGATAATCCCACATAATTTTAGGTCATGAGGTACAACAAGCTACAACTATACTCTGTATTCCCCTCAGTTTCAAAGTGCAGGTTACTGTACTAGTGGTTGAGACAATATGCAATTCTCCTTAAAGATTACATGGTAAAGAACTACCTAAATCCCAAGTTCTTCTGGGCTTCTGGTTCTTCTCTTAAATGTTTAAGAATAGAAAGGAACAAAAAGGAAGCTAGATCAGAAAGTTCCCTGGTATACATAAATGTTTGTGTGTGTCTCATGTGTGTATGTGTGTGTGTGTGTGTGTGTGTGTGAGAGAGAGAGAGAGAGAGAGAGAGAGAGAAAATGTGATATGGTTTCCCTTTCTTCTGTCTTATATAAGTAGGCCTTGCATGCATGTCCCTAATAGTAGAGTAGCCAGTATTTTTACCTTTTATTGAATATTTGAATTAATTCTTTTGTTTAAGGAAACAAGTATATGGTGAAGAAAAGGTAACAAAGATTAGAATTTTAAAACTAAAAATTTTATTTTATATGAGTTTTGAAATAACTCATTAATTTCCAAGTGTTTGTTCTTCAAATATATTCCATGTTCTTATCTGTTTCAGAATGCTGGCTTTGATACAACTTTGTAATATGTACCTGTACTAGAGTCTTTTTATAGAATTTCTTAATTCCCATGAAATATGGATAAGAGAGCAGTTTTTACCCTTGCAAGTCTATTATTCCTTAGAGATTTTTAAGACTTTGCCTTCCAAATAAATGTCTTTCTGCTTTGTTGAGTACTATCAGTTAACACAGAACGATTTATTTTCCTCAGAAGGCCAAAAGAGGGATGAGCACTTGGCAGTCTCCTATTTGATCCTGTGTGCAAAACTGTTATTGAGCAGTATTAAATCTGTAGTTTCTCTGTATGACTTTCCTTGGCCCCTACATAGGGAAATGCAAAGTTTAAAATGCATCTAGTCAATTGTAAATTCCATTTTGCCCCATGAAAGAGAAGTAAGTGCTAATAAAGGTGGTGGTGCTTTGTTTTTCTAAACATTTGTGGACCGTGGAATATATAACAATAGAAATTATGTTGTTTCTGCTGTGGGAAAAGTAGTGCATTGTCATCTAAATCCTTGTGTATACATAATATGAAAGGCTTGGTGAGAATAGGACAAACCTCATCAGGGTAAAAAGTTAAGATGATGTCAGTTTCCTTGTTTTGTTTTAATGTCCTGCTCAACTATCTCTGAAGTTTCCCAAGAGACTTTATGCTTTGTTCAGCATCCTTCAGCCTTCAGACATCCTAGAGGTGTTTGTAAGATAGCTGCTTGCTGAAATAACCTTGATTGTTTGTTCTAAGAATCTCACTGCATGCTTCATAGATTTCCAGGGAGACTTTACCAAAAAATTGCTGCCAGTGGCACACAAATTTATCTCTATTCAATGTACTAAGCCTTCTCACTATTTTTCATGAGTGTTATCTCACAGTGTGCACAAAATATGCTTATGTACAAGTCATCTAAGATACTATCATTTCTTATTTTAAATATTCACCTAATTTTTCATATACGAAGTAACACAGGTTCAGTAATAGAAAATGTGAGAATTCACAAATATGAGAGAAGAAGAAATATTTTCTCTGAGATCACCAATGAAATGTAAAAATGTTTCTTTCTAGTTATCTGTAATATAAACAGATTTTTTAAAGATTTTATTTATTCATTTTAGGAGAAGAAGGAAAGAGAAGGAGGGAGGAGCAGGAAGCATCAACTCCCATATGGGCCTAGATCAAGCAAGCCTGGGGTTTCCAACTGAAGACCCCAGCATTTCAGGTCAGCACTTTATCCACTGCACCACCACAGGTCAGATTTGTATACTGTTAAATATAATTTTAATTAAAATATATACAGACTAGTGTATACTGGTTTGTTTTTTTATTTTTTATTATTTTTTTTACAGGGACAGAGAGAGTCAGAGAGAGGGATAGATAGGGACAGACAGACAGGAATGGAGAGAGGTGAGAAGCATCAATCATTAGTTTTTCGTTCCCATTAGAACACCTTAGTTGTTCATTGATTGCTTTCTCACATGTACCTTGACTGCAGGCCTTCAGCAGACCAAGCAACCCCTTGCTGGAGCCAGCGAACTTGGGTCCAAGCTGGTGAGCTTTTTAGCTCAAGCCAGATGGGCTCGCGCTCAAGCTGGCGAGCTTTAGCTCAAGCCAGATGGGCTCGCGTTCAAGCTGGCGACCTTGGGGTCTCGAGCCTGGGTCTTCCGCATCCCAGTCCGACACTCTATTCACTGTGCCACCGCCTGGTCAGGCACTGGTTTATTTTTAATTGTTACAAAATACATGCATTTTAATAGTAAAAAAAAAAATCCATCCTGGTGTTACATTGACTTTCTGATTAATGCTATTGTTATTCCATTATTATTTTTATATTTCCTGTTTCAATTCCTCAAGCATTACCAATACTTTCTTTTGTAAAAAAGAAAAAAAGCCACATTAAATGGATGGTAAGTTGAAAAACTTGTTGGTTTGGAATGCATAAAAACCAACTTCTGAATTACAATTTTGTTTTTTATTATTAAACAAACAAAAAAAATTCTGGTCTTCCAAGTATGCTGATACATGGACTATGTACAGAGAAAGTGAGTTTTACAGTCATTGTTGAACTGGTCTATGAGAAGAGATGGCCAAGGTGCTGGGTGGAAGACAATTAGCACTCATCTGGAATGACCTATAGATTAGTAAGGAAATCAAAAGTCATATGAAGAAACTGGAGGATAAAAAAGTCATAGAGTTTCAGAAAATTCTGTAAATGTAATAATAAAAGAAAGAGGTAAGAACAAAAGGAAGATAAGGAACTAATATTTTTATTTGCTACTTGGTCCAGGCACTGTGCTAGGCACTTTCTGAAACAACTTCATTGACTCTTTACAATCATCCTATAAAGCAGATAGATATGTAGAAACACAGGGATGTTGAGTAACCATTTACTTGTAGTCAGTAGTGACATAAAGCTATTAGGTAGATTTTCAAAGCAAACCAACTCAGAAGAGTTTTTTAAAAAGATTTTTACAAACCACACAGAATTGAAAGATTTTATATTTAATTTAATTTCTTTAAAAAAATGAATTAAAATATATATAAGAGTATCCCCAACCCACAGTCACCTTCCTGTCTTCTTGCTCACAGAAGCTACCACTATCATAAATATCATCTACCTTTCCATTTGTGTTTTAAATCTACTAAGTAATTTCAAAATTTTGTTTTTAGTCTTTTTTTTTTATTTTGAAAATGGATAACCATTTTCAAGTAGGTTTCACATGGAATTTTGATACTAAAAGCAACCAGCTAGAGAAAAATATGAGAGATTTTTGCTGGAAATTCATGTCGAAGTAATCTGTGGCAGATCCATAAGTTGAATTAATCATTAATTGAATTTCTATACTGTACATCTAGACACTTTCATGTTAGAAAAGTACACAGTAACATTTCTATTCTGGTGTAGTTTTGTTTTTAAGAAATAAAATATAAAGTAAGACTTCAAAATAATTCAAATTGACAATATGATATTATAGAAGAAATACTTGCAAATGTACCTAGGATGGTCTCTATTATTTCATTATCTTAGACAACATATTGAATGCTATGTATTTTTAAATTGTTAAGAAATTCCAAACATGAACACATGAAGGCAGTTTGTATCTATTTTGATAAAAACTTGTTTAGTCACACAAAATATAAAATATGGCTTTTTAAATTTTTTGGTCAGCATAAATACTTTTTCTTACAAACTGTTCAGTGTAATTTAACAAATAAAAGAGACAATACAATCATATGCTTTGAATGTGTTGTACATTTATTAAATTAGCTTTATAGAATCAAATACTATACTGATTTGAAATAAAATATTTTTGGATTATAAACTATATGACCTGCACCAAAAGTTTAAATTAATGAGAAATTTCTATAATTGTTCAGAGGTTTTATTTTATTATGAAAGAGTTTAGCAAGTTAAAAAACAAAAAGCAAACCAAACAAACAAAAAACAGCAGGTGAGAAATACTATATTGGAGACTCTCCAAGGCCTTTCTATTCTGAAATGCCGTGACTAGAAGATTCTCATCTTTCCTCCACCCAAAAATGGAAGGCCTTGATGGAAAGAAATAGAAAAGGAAGATATATAATAGCTTTGCTGGATCGATTCACTCATGAGGTATAAATCAAAGGAAAAAGTCTACATTGTTTTTTACGAAAATCTATGTACCCACAATCCCAGATGAACTTTCTTGTACAAAATATAATACAACAAAATGCTAAGCTCTGTAGTTATCTAGTACTCAAAACTATTTTGACTAACAAAACTTAAAATTTTCAAGATAGCAACATTTCTAATATTGTAATGTATTCTTATTTGTATTTTCTACAGTGCTGATTAATTTAAAAAGTTCAAGTGTTTAGCATTTGGCAAGCCTGAAATGGTGTGAAATGACTGATAAATTGAATATTACTTTTGGCCCTCTTCTGGATTGAACTTTCTGTTGTATTTTGGGGAAGGTAGTGAGTGTGCTAGATAAGTAATTAGTGAACTTTGGCGTGAGAATTATGAGAATTACGGAGAAATATATTTAAAGGTTGAATTCAGCATTATTTCAAATTAGCTAATCTAGTCTTTTGGCACAAAATAAGCAGTCTGCTTTGTACACATTTGGAAGGATTTAAAAACAAATCAATGTAGCCATACACTCAGGACGATGATAAATAGAGCTGCTGGTAGGCTCACACTGCTCTCCACAGTGGGGCCATTGTGGAGAGCTGCCACATCTAAACACCTTCCAGCTGTTGGAGGAACCCACAAGAGGAGCGTGTGCAGATGCAGACACCTAGAGTCAGATAATTACCTTGATTAAGATACTCAGAATTAAACGGAGTTTAATCAAGGACCCAGTGAAATTGTGAAGGTGCCAGTTTTCTGGGCTTGCCCTCCTTTTCTGCAGATGGTGAGTTGCCAAACAAAGTCAAAGGAGTCTTAATTACAAGGTTGAGAGTCAAAGTCAAAAGGGAATGAGAATCTGTGCTTTGTATTATTGTAGATGGACCAGCACCAATCAGCAACAAACTCAGCTCTCCTCTGCATGGAAAGAGCCATATACATCAAAGCTGAATATACTATTAATATTCCTCACCATTTGAAGGACTGAAATAATAGCTATGCCAGTATATCTGAGCTAGTGCCTCACACTAAAAATACTCTTATGGTTTAGTGATATATGTGAATTTTTTAGGTAAAATGTGAATTGATATTAGAAGAACACCTGTCCCACTCCAGCTGTTACTAACAAAGCATGATCTCTGTCCCACTCCAGCTGTTACTAACAAAGCATGATCTCTGTCCCACTCCAGCTGTTACTAACAAAGCATGATCCAACTTGAATCTGAACCAAACTACTATTAAGAATAAATTCCCATATAAAGGGAAAGTCTGAAAATTAGTCATTTATTTTCAATTTTTCTGTTTCTTCTTAGCTTGAATTTGGGTCACAAATAACAGTATTATAAAAATGATCCATTCCATGATGTGCCAATATTTCTTAAAGTCCACTCTGTTTTGTGTAGGTTGCTACTAAGCTTTTTACTACTGTCCTCTATCTATATTTGGTTTTGATGTGTAGGACCATATGTTTATTTCTATCAGTTTGTTTTGCTTTTATAAAACCTGGCTTATTAGTATAAATAATATCAATGAACCATTATCTATTTGTGCTGATTAATTTGGTAAAATCATTCTGAGAATAGAATATTATAAAAACCATGTATTCTTTCCCAAAGTCAATTCTTGTGATAATATATCTTCTCATAGATTTCATATAATATTTTGTAAATTAAACATAAATTCTTTATATTTTCTTATTATCTACTATTATTAGAAGACACAAATGCAAACAGTTTATGGATAATCAGTTTTCCTACAGGTTTTTCTTTTGTACTCTACAATTCTACTTCTAGGACTTTGGATTTTTATTATTTTGTTTTGTCCTTCCTTTGAACTACTCTTAATATAGCCCTATTGTTTGGCATCTAAAGTTTTATATTTTTCTTTTTTTCTATGTTTTATACCATTACCTTACAGTATTTCAACATCTAGTGAGTGATAGAATCTTTTACTTTGGGCTCTTATTCTTATAATTTATTTTTGCATTTTGTTCCATTTGTGGATCTGAAATAATCTCTTTGGCTATCTTTTCTTTATCTGTGCATTTATCACTAATTCTCTGACCATACAGCTATTAATTGCTTTTCCCCTAAAAGGCTCATTTCTACACAGTGTTTTTGCAACTCTTGTTCTCTGTTTCCCTTTTACTTCTTCTTCCTATAAAGTTTTCTCCACAATTCCATGTAAAGTGTTCTTTTGTAACTTTTCTTTGTTTAATAAATAACAAGACTTTACTCCAATCATGCAAATCCAAGTTACAAGCCCAAGTGAGTGAATTGTTCCTTCTGCTTCTTGTTGTGTAGATACGCATAAGCACTTCTTATTACCGTTTAGACAACAGATCTGTGTACTTACATTATACTCAAAAATTTCCAATGTGCATATTAAATTCAAAACACTTTCTACAACAGTATCCAATATATGAATAGTGTGACACTAGTTTAGAAGTTAAGAAATATGAATCGTAGTATTAATTAGTCACTAATTTTCTGCAAAACTCTGGATAATTTAATGCTACTAGGGACAGCTTTTGTTTTAGTTTGCTTTGGCTTGGTTTGTCTTCATTAGGAACCACAGTCAAGTAAAATGGTTGATTTGCTATAACACTTGGATTCTCAGTAAATATCTCATCCATTGTAATCTTTAAAAATTACTTTTAAAAAAATAAGCATCCTAGCACTTCTCCCTCCAAAAAAACTGGCTTCAAAGTAAAACAAAATAATTTTTAAATATTCTGCATGTACCTTTTGTAATTTTGCTTTCTGCTTAGTTTTTCATATCTTGAGTTCTATAAAAATGTATTAGCTATTCAGAAAAATAGCTCTCTTTTACTTATATTTAAATTAAACATGAAACCATAAGAAATTGCCACTATACACTTATTAGAAAGCTAAAATAAAAAATACTGACAATATTGGCCCTGGCCAGTTGGGTCAGTGGTAGATCATCAGCCCAATGTGTAGATGTCCAAGGTTCAATTCCTAGTCAGGACATATAGAAGTGACTGTCTGCTTCTCCATCCTTCCCTTTCACACACACTCTCTCTCTCTCTTTCATTTTTCTTCCTGCAAACATGGCACAATTGGTTCAAGCTATATGGCCTCAGGCACTAAGGATGGCTCTGTGACCTCTACCTCAGGCAGTAAAAAATGACTCCCTTGTTGCACAATGGAGCAATGGCTCCAGATGGGCAAAGCATTGCCCCATAGTTTGCTTGCCAGGTGGATCGTGGTTAGGGTGCATATGGGAGTCTCTCTGCTTCCCTGCCTCTCACTAAAATAAAATAGAGATGATAAATAGATGATAGATGATAGATAGATAGATAGATAATAGATAGATGATAGATGATATATATATAGATGATAGATAGATTGATAATAGATAGATGATAGATAGATAGATAGATAGATAGATAGATAAAAATACTGACTGTATCAATATAACCATATCTCATTTTCTTAGTGATGTTGTGGAGAAACTGGAACCTTTAGTTCCTGTTGGTAAGGTTGTAGAATGGTGCCATCAGTTTGAGAAAAGCTTGACAATGTCTTTAAAAATTAAACATTCAGAAGATGAGTGGATTAAAAAGCTTTGGTACATATATACTATGGAATACTACTCGGCCATAAGAAATGATGACATCGGATCATTTACAACAAAATGGTTGTACCTTAATAACATTATACGGAGTGAAATAAGTAAATCAGAAAAAAAAACTGAGAACAGCATGAATTCATACATAGGTGGGACATAAAAGTGAGACTATGAGACATGGACAAGAGTGTGGTGGTTACGGAGTGTGGGGAGGGAGGGGAGGGTGGGAAAGGGAGAAGGGTAGGGGCACAGGGAAAACCAGATAGAAGATGACAGAGGACAATTTGAATTTGGGTGATGGGTATGCAACACAATTGAATGATAAGATAATCTGGAGATGTTTTCATTGTACATATGTACCCTGATTTATTGGTGTCACCACATTAAAGTTAATAGAAAAAAAGGTAATACAACAGTTATAAATATATTAGAGCAAGGAAACAGGTTATGTTTTGGAGATACTAAGTTTCATAAATTTAACAAAAGCAAAAAAAAAAAAAAAATTAAACATTCACTTGCCATATAACCTGGCCATTTCACTAAATATTAACACAAGACAAATAAAACTATATATCCATATAAAGACTTCTCATTAATATTTACAGCAGTATAATCAGTAATAACCAAAAAAGTGGTAACATTTCAAATAGACATCAAGTGGTGAATAGATAACATATGAATGAATAAACTGATACGGATACTACAAACCTGGGCAAGACCAGGGCCCACAGTGCGGTGACAGTGGATCTACACATCTCTACAGCGAGTACCAGGGCATCAAAGGAGGAAGAGTGGACACATCTCTGTTACCAGGAGATCATTATTTTCTCTGCCTGGGGAAGAATCCCGGAGGTCCTGGTAAAAGGTTCAGAGGAGGAGGCTTGGAGTCTAAATCAATGATGTCTTGAAGAACAGGAGATCACTTCTTTCCAATATCTTATGCACATGATTAAATTCCTCTGGCTGCTGTGGCCTGAGCAAACATTCATCAGTAATTGTTCATTCTTTTCTGTCACTTAGCAATTTTTCTGAACTTTACATAAATGATTCTTGTCAGTCATTCTAAAACTTACTCCAGGAATCCTGAGCATCTGATTGAAAATAAGAATGACTTTTTATAGAGAATCCATAATAAGTTCTAGATTTATATTGTGATGTTTTACTACTGTCAGCAAAAAGTTAATATTTTTCAAGTTATATTTATAGGTATATTTTATTGCCAAACTGTTCTATAATTTCTCTAACCTCTTGATATTTAGAAAATAATATATACATACATAATTAAATATGATAAATGCTCAGAGCAGTATATAATAAAAATCAAAACCTCCCATGATTTTACTCCTCTGAGTCCCTCCTCTCACTATTAACAGTCTAGAAAGCCAGACACAGTATCCATGTGTGCAGTATCCATATGAATAAATATATGTTTATGTATATATGTGTGTATATATAGACATATATATTTTTTAAAAATCAAAAATGATCATACTATACTCATCATTCTATACCATACTTTTCACTTATGTATCTTGAAAGTGTTTATTCATACCAATGTCTATATATCTATATCATTTCAGCAGTGTCCACATCATGTGAAAGTACTGTAATTCATTTACCAGTACCTTATTTACAGTGACTTATTGTGATTATGTTTGTTCTTATAAAAAGAGCTATCTTCACATAATTTGAACATAATTAAAATAATAGTACCAGATGAGTACACCTGGTTTATTTATTAGTTTTAAATTATTGTTCTATTTTTCATTGAGTAATTATGTTTTGTTCCCCCAATATAATATTAGAGAATTTAAAATGTAAAAGAAAAGAAATTACTTGAGATTCCCTTTAAATTAAATGAAAGAAGATAAGCTTTCTTTCTTGTGTGTTTTCTACATCTTTCTCCACAAATCAGCATGGAATTATATAAGAATCCCAAATATTGAATATTTAGAAAATTGAATATTTTCTTTGGAAAGGAAAAATGACATAATCACTAATAATAGTTAAAATGAATTACAAATAAGAAATACATGTTATCATACCAAGAGATGTATTTCACCAACATGAGCTTTTATTGTATTAATATTAGGAAATAAATTTTTATTATATTTGTACTTTTTTGCACAGTATATTCACTGAGGAAAGAAGAGTCAAGGAAACAAGGAGAGTCATGAGAGGGAGAAGATGAGGGCAAGATGTCAGAAGAGTAAGGAAAAAGGAAGAAGAGAGAAATCACTGATGAGAAATGGCCTATTTTCATTTCCTTATGGGATTCCCTTTACTTGTGGAAAGATGCTTCTTTCTGACTTATAAGATTCATGTTAAATAATTCTAGTATATTGTATTTCTTATTAATTTTTGATTAATTTTGATGAAGGTGATGCTGAGTACCTGAACAGAATGGCTTCACATTTGGGGGATTATCAGATATAAACCAGCAGAAAACAAAATGCTAAAGTGAGAATCAATAATAACAAAATATGTTTCAGAAAATTTAGCCTCAAAGATTTCTCTCATTTGAAGTAATAAAACATTTGCTTGTCATTAACTTTGTTTTAAACAGCATGAAACATTCTAGTGTTGTATAAAGAGAACACAGACACTTATGCTACTGGTATAAATATTAAATAATGTTTATTGGGTAAAAATTTATAAACAAAAATTTTAGAGCACACTTGACCCCCCAATCTCCCTATTGCACAGAGATATATGCTAAAATGAGCATAACTGGACTGGATGCTTTCCCACTGTGGGGGTCTCCACCCTTTGAAAACTTTACACATTTATAGGAACCAAGATTCAGGGAGAATCTATGCAACTATGCAACAGTGGAATCCCCCTTGTCTAGATCAGAAATGGTGGGAGAGCTAGGGAAAGCCTCCAGAGCAAAGCCTCATTTTACTAAACTACCCCAAATTTACTAAGCTACCATAAGCGAATAGAGAATGAGCCTCTAGAGTCATCATATTTGTCTCTCCACTGTTAGTTTGCATTTTCTTATACTGCATGATGGTCCTAGGGATACAAATTATACCATTACACAATATAAACATTTGTCCTAGATTTGAATGCAGTAGAAGATAAGCATCACCCAATATTTTTGTTTGTCCATTAATTTCACTAAGCATTTATTCAGTATTTTGGAATTCTAACTCTGCTACCTATTTTTGACTTTCAGCAAGTTACTGGATTTCATTAAACTTCCGCTTGCTCATTTGTAAACTGGGGGTAACAATTTTTATCTCATGATATTGTAAAATGAAGAAGTAAAAGAAGTCATGTAAAATGCTGATCAAAGGATCTGGGTTTTTTGTAAGAAAAGAGAGAAGAGTTGTTTTCTAATTCAGTTATCCTGGATAGGGAAGAACATTTAATACTAAAATCCTCACTTAATAAAATTCTTACCTACATCGGACATGCTAAATCGACACTCTCAAAAGTTGTTACTTTCTAGTTTTTATTTCTCCATGCACAAGAATGTGGAATCTTTAGAATTCATAAATCTGATGGTAGGAGGATGTTTCTGAATGGCTGCCCCATCTCTGAAACAATACGTAACAAGTGCTTAAATAAAGCACACTTCCGAAACAAATCGGAGTACCTGGACAATTGTTGGAGGAAAAAAATGAGGCTGTACAGAGAAACCCACATTTACTGTAGATATTTAAGTACTAAATAACAGAAAGTCCATGATTCTCATCTCCAAGGTCTACAGTGTTGGACTAGACTATTTAATTATTTCAACATGAATAACAATGTTATAAAAATTAATCTCCAAAAACTCTTTCTTTTAAGTTCATAAAACTAAACTAAGCTCATATTCCAATCACCTGAGAATTTTAAATTCCTCTGCTTGTAGTTCTTGGTAATTTTTAAAATGATATGGTTAATGTTTAAGCTTGGACCTGGTTCAGCCATTTCAACTCACGAACACATGTTCTAAGTAGAATATAATGTCTCTTTGGTATTAGTTTTAAAAAAAAAAAACATAGCAATAATTTCTTGTTTGGGTATTCTACAAAGGGCTTTTATTAGAGAGACAGTGTTTCAAGAATGTGTTTTACCAGAGGCAGATTTGAAATAAAATAATGGATACATGTCAAAATAGGCTATCCTGTTACCTAAAATATTTCTCCAAATTTCCCACTAGTAAATAATGATATTTTGGTTCTGAAAGTAGGTCCACTCTGGTGGGAAAAGGCAAAGTCATAAGATCATTGCTTCCGTAGTTACTAAAATCTTAAGGTACCAAAAAAAAAAAAAATGTTACCCTTTCCATTTGAAGATTCAAGTTAAAATGTCTTCAAAATAAAAATAAGTGAAGACTTTATTGTTTTGTAATTTAAGGTAAACACCTAAATTAATTAAATGTGTTTTAAATGTGGGGCAAGCACAAAACCAGCTAAACCTTTTTACAATGTATTAGACATAAATGTTTATTCTTAAGGATGATATAATTGTAATTGTTTTGTTAAAAGATTTGCAGTTTAATTCTTTTTTTTTAATTTTATTTTTATTTTATTCATTTTAGAGAGGAGACACAGAGTGAGAGAGAGAGAGAAAGAAAGAAAGGGGGGAGGAGCTGGAAGCATCAACTCCCATATGTGCCTTGACCAGACCAGTGCAGGGTTTTGAACTGGCGACCTCAGTGTTCCCAGGTCGATGCTTTATCCACTGCGCCACCACAGGTCAGGCTTTTTTTTTTTTTTTAATTTTATTTGCAGTTTAACTCTTATGATGTCTGTATCCTGTGCCTTTTAGCCTACTGTCTAGGTAGCAGGTGGCTAGCTGTTTACCACCAAAATAACATATAGTAGATTTACTTATAGCTGAGGCATCAGATTTTTCAAAAGCAAGACAACTTTCTAGATCAAAAGAATTCTAAACCAAACCCCTCAACCCCCAAAATAAGGAATGTGCCACGTAGAATACAATTCTCAGAAAATAATCACCTCCAAAAATACTAAGAATATAAATTGAATGCGTTGTTTCCTAGTCTTGCACTGATTCAGGATAAGATAGCAAGAAAATTAAGACTGGCTTTGTGTATGAAGACACTATCTTTTTTTTCAGTATTTTTAAATGCACTCATATTATTATTATTCATGGAAGCAAAACACCCACACACTCCTATGAAACCTAAGTCAACAAAAATATCCACATAGAAAAAATAAGCATCATTGTCAAAGAGACGAGAGATGTGCTGAAAGTCGTTTTTTACATTGAATAACTTTGTATTTTTTTATTTTTTTAATGTTTCTTTTGCTAAAATAAAGGGAAATTCAGTTTACAAATTTAGAAGCTAAGAACATTTCTTTTTTTTCCAGAACCTGCTCAACTATTCAGAAGTATAAAATCTAAATCTCTTTAAATATCAAGTGAAAGACATTTATCCTTATAATTATATAAATGCACAGTAAAGCAATATTATAAAATCAATTTCACTTATAAGGACAAGTTTTTAGCATGAACAGTATGGACAAGCTTGTGGAGAAGCTAACCCTTTTATATTGTTAGTCAGCATAAAAATTGGTGCGATTGTTTTGGAGGACATTTTGACACTATGTTAAATTAATAATTTACAAACAATAAGTCATCATTATTCCTGTAAGAATTTATTCCATAAATATACTTATACATTTGAGCATGAAAATGTCATTTCCCACATGTGTTCATAGAAGCAAAACTCTGAGGGCTCTAGGAAAAGTCACCACCAGGTGAAATATGTATGAGTATAAATTTGGTGTTATTAAGCTGAGGATTAAATCTGATTGGGTTAAACATTCAGTCACCGAAAGAATTTTAAATAAAGATATCTTCCTATTTGGGCTGGGAGATAGCCCCATTCCTCACATCTGATTAAAGGGAAATTTCAAAATGATAAAAATGAATGAATTATCACTTTAGTGCTGAACTGTTAACTCTACAGCTGTACAATGCACAACAGTTCGTTTACCACGAAAGGCTATTTCTCTCTCTTTCCCTCGTGTTTTCATTTTCACAAATGCTGATCCCAAGCACTATGATTCCTATAGACTGACTTTTATTCTCCAGACAAAGATCATGGAATTATCTTTATAATTAGTTTCAGCAATTTATAAAAACAACTTACTTAGTTCGTATTAAACTGATACACACTTAAATGTAAATTTCTCAATAAAATGCAAGGTCCAGAAAGGCTTGATTTTGTTTTAATGCTGTATCCCCAATCTCTAGCAACTAGAAGAAAAAACAAGTGACATATAATAGGCAGTCAATACATATTTGCTGAAAAATAAGTCCGGTACCTCTGATGAAGATCTTCAATCATGAATATCTATGAAATGTACTACGCTGCTCTTCAAAATAATAAATAATAATAATTTTTGTCCAGGATGCACGCTAACTCATGTATGCTTTCAAATACTGAAGAACCTTGGATAATTTGGTTAGTTCACTGATTTAAAAAAGTCTTAAGAACTACTGAAAACTAAAATATTGTCTCAGTAACTGCAGTCAGTTTTACATGAAAACTAAAATGAAAACTATTGTATCAGTTTTTATTTTATAGACTTACTAAGATTATGATGTTTATGTAAAAAGATCAGGAATATATAAAAAGACAACTTTGTTGTAGACATACATGGCTTATTGCTGATCAGTTTTGTAAATTAATCATACTTTTTAATTCTAGGTTTCCATAACTCAAGTTATCCAAATGTTAACATTTTACCACATTGTCTTTCTCTCTGTCTGTCTGTTTCCAAAGGTATTAAGGGTTATTCATTAGGGCATAATTTGTAATGGAGAAAATTTGAAGAAATCTAAATGATAAACATAAAAAAATAGTTCCTTAAATATGACAAATCCACTATATAGAATATTATGTAGGATTTAAATGTTTAATGTGATTATTATAAAGTTTAGGCTTATTAGATTATGCTAAATCAAAAGGAAATTATTAAAATATTAAATGGTTAGCCTGACCTGTGGTGGCGCAGTGGATAAAGCGTCGACCTGGGAACACTGAGGTCGCCAGTTCAAAACCCTGCACTGGTCTGGTCAAGGCACATATGGGAGTTGATGCTTCCAGCTCCTCCCCCCTTCCTCTCTTACTCTCTCTCTCTCTCACACACTCTGTGTCTCCTCTCTAAAATGAATAAAATAAAAATAAATTAAAATATTAAATGGTTATTATAATGATAATAATGTAATGCTTATTAAATATTGTCAAGTGAAAACTCAGGATACAAATGTAACAATATGAAAACAGTTCATATATTAAAAAAAAAAAGGAAACATTCAGAAATAAATATATTTATATAAATTTGGTTGATTAGGATTATGGTTGAAATTTCTCTTTTCTAAGTAGCATAACTCATTATAGGCTGTTCTTTAAGATATTTTGGATGGCTACTTGACCGTAAACAGGAACAGAGACTGAATTTTTAAAATTAATCAGAAGATTATAGAGCAGAAGCTCTAAATTGAATGAGATACTATTAAACTCTGTGTTTCATGAAAGAAAGAAGAAAAGTGTTACTTTCCCCCAAGATGAAAATAAGTAGAATTTAAAACACAGAACAGATCATTTGGATTAACATTAAAAAAAGTTAAACTCACACAAGTTTGTGATAAATGTTTAAAAAATAATGCTAAACTTTGCTACGTATCAGTTTAATATTTTACTATATTACATGATGTAATTGAATCACTTCTAACCTGATATTTCATTGGGACATTTTATTCTCTAGGTATTACTAATAGATATGTGCAGTTTCACTGCCAAACTGAGCACAGACCTGAAAAACAATGAAACATATTCTTATGCAGTTAGAATTTATAATTAACATCTAAAAAAGAATTTCTTAGCAAAGAACGTTTTTGTATATGACTTTAAAAAGTTAAACTGCCTATTCTACACAAAAGGAAAGATTTCTGAAAACAAAATATTAAAGATAAACTAAATCTTATTGCTAATGTAATTTGTGGTATGAAGAAATCTGTATTGGAGATTTCACGTATGAGATATTTATTAGACATGAAAGAAGAAATAATTTAATATTTAGTGAACAGTAATAGCAACAATAGACGGTGAATTTCTGATAAGAAACCTCTTTGTTTATCAATAAATATAGTCTACAGAATGTTAAGGTAATCAATCCCTTAGTAAAACAATGTAGGTATATACAAACTGAATTTTTCCCCAGTAAGAGACAAACCAAGTAGGTTTAACACTTTAGAAACTGGTACTTGAATCCCAGACTCCATTAAAAGTACTGTCTTTATGGTAGTTGGGATATACTTTATGGTGCATTAAAACTTTGCACAAAGAACATTGATGATTTAAAGCTGATCATAATTTTAGAGGGTAACTGGCTTTTCTCCTTTTTTTAAGAAAATGATGCTTTTATACAGCTTACAGCTGAGTTTTTCATCTATTGTTTCTTCACAGATGACAGAATTCACAAGTTATTAAAGGTTTCACTGCATTCTGAAGGTTTTATCCCTACATGTTACAAAACACTTTCAATTTTCTCTAACTACTCTCTAAAGTAATTTCAGTCCCAAAGAATAGAGGAGGAAAAAATATACTTTGAATATATAAAATAGAGGCAGAGCACTGATCTATTATGGCATTTATCTTTATGAAAGAAAAGATAAGATGACTTGCTCATGGCTATATTACTTGTAAGTTAGTTCTTCTCACACATCTTATAAGACAGTTGTTATAAGAGCTGTTAAGAAATCTTTATATTTTATACCAGCTATTTCTCTTCAATCTTCATGGTTTTCATAGTTGGTAAGTTTCAAATACTATAGAACAATTTATTTTTTTCACAGTTGTCACAGTGCCCTTCAACATATCTGCTACTGTTTAACACTTATCCCTAAATAGAAGTATGATCATAGTTTAATATTATAGATATAATTATTTATAAATAAAACTTTATGTCTATAAAATTAAAATGGCATCCAGGTATGATGATAATAACCATCAGTCTCTTTGATGTAATATTTAAAATTATATATTACTAAACTTTGTTTTATAAGATGAATAAGTTCCAGAGATCTGCTGTACAACACTGAACCTTTAGTTAACACTAGTATATTGAGCACTTTAAATGTTTTGAGGGAGTAGATCTTATGTTAAATGTTCTAATAAATAAGTAAAGGTATTTTTCAAGGTACATATACCCATGTGAAAATATAAAATAGCATCAACAGTATATATTTTATGACCTAGAAGAAAATTGCATAAATTAAACATGTAAATAAAATATACAAACTTAGTGATTAACCATTTTCTTTGTGGAGTAAGAAGAAGAGCTATTATTATTTTTTAGTTATGCATTTCTATATTGTTTGCCTTTCTCAACAGGTATGAGCTGTTTAGAAAACAGGAGAAAAATAAGTTGTAAGAAAAATATGGAAAATATGTGGGAAAATATATCTACAATAGTAAGTAAACATTTGAGCAAATTCACATGTGAATTTGATTCAGAAGCTTAATGCAATGTCAAAAATAATTATACAATTGAAGATATGTTAAGTGAAAATAAAAATTAAATATATTTAGTATGATCAAGCTGGAGCAATAGGTAGCCCAAAGAGATCACCCTCAAATTCTCCTATTTAATTTAGAAAATATTTAAGCTTATAGTTTATAGAACAATATATGGGGAAAAAATCAAAATTTAAAAAATTAATTCTGTCTTTCTTAGTTAATTAATAACAAATATCACATTTGTGTACTCTAATATCCTAACCAAACTATATCGAGATTAATGCTACAAATTCAACTTCGTTATGATTTTAAGGGTACTATAGTATAACAATATTAAAAGAAAATCATCCTTTTGCTAAATCAGGCTTTCAGTTTGCCTTAAAAAATGTTACTTTGTCTCTCTAGAAACTGGGCCAGTTTCATTAACTAGTTTCCTTTGTTATTTTCATACTATTTTTTATTTAGAAATTAAATTTAATGGGTTATATTGGTCCATAAAACACATAGATTTCAAGTATACATCTCCAAAACATGTGAACTTGTCATTGTATTGTGTGCCAATCACCCAAAGACAAAACGTTTTTCATCACTATTTGGCCCCTTCATTCTCCTCTCCTGAACACCCTTTCTTCTGTTAACCACTTTAATTTTGTCTATGTCCATGAGTTTTAGTTTTATATCCCACCTATATGTGAAGTCATATAGTTCTTAGCTGGTTTTGATTTATTTATTACATTTAGCATAATATTCTCAGTGTCTATCCAATGTTGTCACAAGAGGCAATATTTTATCATTTCTTATGTCTGAGTAGTAAGTAGTCCATTGTATAAATGTACCATATCTTCTTTATGCAATTCTCTATTGCAGGACACTTTGGTTGTTTTCATGTTTTGGCCACAATAAATAGTGCTGCAATGAACATTATTCTTTGTGCACAGTGTTTTCGAGTTTGGGGGTAGGTAACCAGTAGAGAGAGGGATTGCAGTGTCATATGGTAACTTTTTAAAATTTTTTCAGGAACTGCCATACTGTTTTCCATAGTGGCGGTCCCAGTTTTCATTCTCACCAGCAGTGAATGGGGGTTCATTTTTCTACACAGCCTTGCCAACATTTGTTATTACCTGTCTTGTTATTTTTTAAATATTTTATTTATTACTTTTTAGAGAGATGAGAGAGAGAAAAGGTGGTGGGAAGTAATGAGAACCATCAACTTGTAGTTAGTTCTCCTATCTGCCTTTACTGAGCAAGTCCAGAGTTTGAACTGGCGACCTCAACATTCCAGGTTGACGCTTTATCCACCATGCCACCACAGGTCAGGCTACCTGCTTTGTGATTACAGACACTTAACAGCTGTAAAGTCATCATCTTATTGTAGTCTTGATTAGCATTTATACAATAGCTAGAGAAGTTGAGCTTTTTATCATGTATCTAGTTGTTGTTTGCATGTCTTCATGAGAGAAGTGTCTATTTGGGTCCTCATCTGATTTTTTTAATTGAATTGTCTGTTTACTTGTTGTTGAGCTTTATAAATTTTTTATATTAAGCCATTGTCAGAGCTGTTGTTTCTGAATATCATTTCCGATTTGGTTGAATGACTTTTTGTTTTGTTGGTTTCTTTGGCTGTGCAGAAACTTTTTAGTTTAGTAGTCCTATTCATTTACTCTTGCTTTTCCTTCCCTCTCCTTCTGGGTCAAATTCATAAAATGTTATCTACAGCAAAGGTCCATAAATTTAGTACCAGTGTTTTCTTCTATGTAATTTATTGTTTCAGATCTTATATTTAGGTCTTTGATTCATTTTGAATTAATTTTTGTGCTGCGGACAAACTGTAGTCAAGATTCATTCTTTTGCATGTAGTTTTTCAATATTCCCAGCATCATTTATTGAAGATACTTTCTTTTCTTCATGGTGTATTTTGGCTCCTTTTACAAAAATTATTTGCCCATATACATGAAGTTTTATTTCTGGGCTTTCTATTTTGTTCTGAAAACTCTATACTCTTCCTAGATCAGTGGTTCTTAACCTTTGTTGAGGTACCAAACCCACCAGTTTCATATGAGCATTCACCGAACCCTTCTTTAGTGATAAATAAAATATGATTTTTTTTTTCCAAATTTAAGACATAGGTATATGGTTTTTTACTGGTGTACAAAATGAGCCGTGCATGAACATCACCTTGCTCAAAGAACAAAACCAACAAAGTGCATGAACTCACAACAAATTACAGTATTACTTTATTCTGGCCTCCGTGGCAGAGGTTTCTCCGAATCCCTGAGACTGACTCATCAAACCCCTAGGGTTCGATAGAACCCAGGTTAAAAATCACTGTCCTAGACTGAATCATGAGGAAGTAGAAAACCTAAATGAACCAATAAACAGAGAGTAAATAGATACAACTGTCAAAAACTTCCCCCAAAAATAAAAGTTTAAGACCAGATGACGTTGCTAGTGAATTCTACCAAACATGTAAAGATGATTTGACACTTATCCTTCCCAAAGTCTTCCAAAAAATTAAAGAAGAAGCAGTACTTCCTAACACATTTTATGAGGCCAATATAACCTTGATACTAAAACTTAGCAAGGACAACACAAAAATAGAAAACAACAGACCAATACCTCTAATGAATGCAGATACAGAATCCTAAACAAAATACTTGCAAATCAAATACAACAATACACTAACAAAATACATTACAATCAAGTGAAATTCATTCCAGTAGCACAAGTATGGTTCAACATATGCAAATCAATCAATGTAATGCACCACGTAAACAAAACAAAGGACAAAAATTATATAATCTTATCAATAGATGCATAAAAGATATTCAATAAGATACAGCATCCATTTATGATAAAACACTCTATAAAATGGGTATAGAAGGAAAGTACCTCAACATAATAAAGGCCATATATAAAAAACCTTCAGCCAATATCATACTCAATGGTGAGAAACTGAAAGCTTTTATTCTAAAACTCAGGAAATAGATAAGGCTCCCCATTTTCACCACTCTTTTTCAATTTAGTTCTATGAGTTCTAGCCATAGCAATCAAGCAAGAGAAAGAAATAACACGCATCCATATTGTGAAAGAAGAAGTAAAGGTATCACTTTTAGCAGATGACATAATTCTGTATATAACAAACCTCAAAGACTCCACCAAAAACTATTAGAACAATAAACAGATACAATAATGTCACAGAATACAAAGTCAATACACAAAATCCATTGCTTTTCTATGTGCCAACAATGGAACATCAAAAAATGAATTGATTAAAAAAAGAGCAATTTCTTTTACAATTGCAAAAACAGAAAAAATAAAATACCTAGGAATAAACTTAACAAAGGATGTGAAAGGACTTATACACTCAAAACTACAAAGCATTATTGAAGGAAATTGAAGAAGACACAATTAAATGGGAAATTATTTCATTTCCATGGATTGGAAGAATCAACATAGTTAAAATGACTACATTACCCAAAGCAATACACAAATTTAGTGCAATCCCCATTAAGATCCCAATGTTATTTTTTTAAGAAAGAGAACAAAAGAAGTCATCAGATATGTTTGAAATCACAAAAGACCCTGAATAGCAAAAGCAATCCAGAGAAGAAATGAATGAAGCTAGAGGTGTCGCACTACCTGATTTCAACTTGTACTACAGAGCCACAATATTCAAAACAGCATGATTTTGGTAGAAAAAGACACAGAGACCAATAAAAGTAATTAGTTTTTAAAACTGCTTCTTTCAATCACTTTGAATATACTAATTGAGTAGCTCTTGTGTCCTGAAAATGCACAAGTGAATAAAAGAAACAAGCTATTGTTTTACTGAAGCTTATATTTAGAGGGAGGACAGAGAATAAACAAATTTAATAACAGAAAATACAGAATGTTAACATGTGATAAGAATGAAGAATAAAAATAAAAAAACTGGAAGAAAAAACTTGAGGAAGTGGTTTTGAGTTTAAAAGACCCACTGAGGGGATACTGGAGTCAAGATCAGAGAAAGGTGAGGGAAAGAAGCAGTCCTCTATGTGTGGGAATGGTTTCCCAGGCAAAGGAGGTAGCAATTGCAATGGCCTAATGTACCTAAAGAATGAGGACACCAGTATTTTTTTTTTTTTGGATCAAAATGGAGAGGGGAAGAAGTGGTAAAAGAAGTCAGGGAGGTTGGAAAGATTCTGTGAAACCTCTAGTCTCATGGCAAGGACTTTGCTTTTACCTTATTTAAGATGGGAAGTCAACAGAAGATTTTGAGCATGGGAAAGGCACATCTGACTTGAGTTTTATCACCACCTCTCTCACTATTGTGCTGAGAATATTTTGAAGAGATATAAAAGTGGAAGCAGAAACACCAGATAAGAAATGATTGCTAGGATACAGTAATAGATAATGTCACAGAGAGCTATCAAATAATACCAGAACCTTGCACATATTACCTGGATCTTATATTTCACGTTATGTCCTCCAGCTTGTAACTACCATCGACTACATCCCTTTGCTTGAGGGCTGTCTTTAATTTGAAGCCGTTAAGTCATTATTTGATATATACATACACATATACATATACAGTATAAAAATGAAAAGTGGATAACAAAAAGCAAATGTCAGTTCAGCAGTAGAAAATCATGATACCTGCTCAATTTTCAGTCTTGATCCTGTTCTCAGACCAAAAGTCAGTCAACTAAAAGAGAATATAAGAACATTGAGGTAATATTTTACAGTACCCCTGCAAGTAGACAATAATTATTGCCTCAGTTATTTCCCAAAGGACTATGGCCATTTATCAAAGTGACTGTACACTGTAAAGAAAAGAATATACAAATCATTTGGGGGATTTGGGATACTGTATATGAACTAGCCCTTACACTAACAAATTCATATTACCCAACCTTGTTAGACTAGGGGTATGGAAAGACCATGTGGAAAATGACACTGGTCCAAATTTATCTCATAGTGGAACCAGCGAATCCCTGAACCTACTTGTTATTTACCTAATCCATGAGTACTGTGCACAGTCAAGATGAACATACTTGGCAGGTAGCAGAATCCTCATATTTTACAGTAGATTAGATAATTGTTCAAAAATATTCACCAATTTTCTTCCCTACCTCCACAGCAAAGTATACTTGCCTTTGCCATGAAACTTGCTTTGTCCAATGTGATATTAACCAACATTATACAGCAGGGACTAGAAATGTTGTTATGCAATGGGGCTTGTTCTTTGCACTTCTGCCATCACCCAGAGAAGAGATTTTTCTATGTTGCTCCTGCCACTTCAGCCTGAGAAAAAGAATGAATGCATGTGGAAAGGACCCAAACACAACTAGGATTGTGAAATCAAGCCCAGCCAGACATTAAGAATTAGAGATTGAAGTAGAGCTACCCAACTTATCCCAGTCTAAATCAGCTGATCCTCAGCCAATTCACAGACAAATGAGCAAAAATAATGAAATGCTACTATAAGGCACTGTTTGTGGTGGCTTATTGGATAGCAGAAGATAACAAATTTCTAAAATGTGTGATATTATTTTGTAATATGACATTGAATAAACTGTTACAGGAGACTGGAAATAATAGTGATGAAACAGTCATGTGAGGCTAAAAAAAAATGGTGACCCGTATTATGTATGTACTAGTAACATTTGGTAAAATTGTTGCCTACAAAATATGTGCATAATGAATGGGTAGAATTGGAAAGAAAAATCAATGAAAAATTTTTAAAGAATGAGATGCTTGCTACCAGCACATGTATAGAGTACTATAAGAATGAGATGTACTTTAAAATTATTGGCAGCCCTGGCTCAATGTTAGAGTGTCAGCCCTATGTGTGGATGTCCCAGGTTCAATTTCAAGTTAGGGCACACAGGAGAAGCGACCATCTGCTTCTCCACCCTTCCCCATTTCCTTTCTCTCTCTATTTCTCTTTCTTCCTCTCCTGCAGCCATGGATCGTTGCAGCAAGTTGGCCTTGGATCCTGAGGATAGCTCCATGACCTCGCCTCAGGTACTAAAATAGCTTGGTTGCTGAGCAATGAAACAACAGCCTCAAATGGGCAGAGCATTGCCCCATAGGAGTCTTGCCAAGTTGATCCCGGTCAGAGTACATGTGGGATTCTGTCTCTCTGCCTCCCCAATTCTCACTTAAGAAAAATTAATACTAAGGGATATTGAAATACAAAAACTGCAATGTTAAAAATTTTAAACTATTTTTGACCAAATAAAAGGTTTAGACTTTACACCATGACCTCAGCAAATTCAGCAGTTTCCAGACAGCTATACCTTTAAAGTAGGAGTCTTTACTAATATTTGTGACAGAATCGGATTGAATAGGGTATGGTCTCACAAAATCCTGGCATGTCTCATATATATATATATTTGAGTCTAGAAGGAGACTTATGTCCCAAATCAGAATCATGTGAGTCAATATAGCTCTAATACATAAAAACTACAAAATTCTTGAGAAACCTGTATTTTTAAAAACACTGCTAATGTAACCTTCATATGATTGAGACTTTGAAATGTACAAAGATCAGATATCAGATCAAGAGCCTGAAAAGTTTTGCTCAGAAAGGTGTCAACAATGCTATGAACTAGGTACTTTGTCTTCTTATTTTTCCCTTTTCAAATGGGGATGTTTCTTGGCTCTCTCCAACCCATATTTTACCACTGTATATCGGCTATTTATGAGACAGATAAATTATTTTTTTAGTTCCTGGTTATCCAGATCAAAAGAATCACCTTTGGACAATGATTTCCTGGTGACCCTGATGCCATGATTGTCCAAAAGATGGGGGGGCACAGGTCTTGAATGGAAATAACTATATTTAGCATGTGGGAGGGGCATCAGTATTTATGAACAAAATAACAGACAGAGGTAGATTCAGTTATTTAAAATTATTCACTCGTTCTCCTACTATATCTCCCCCCCCCCTTGACTTGTAACATAACTTTGTGACTAGCTTGGCCAATGAGATGTCATCAACATGACATGAGAAGAAGATGAAAATGTGTTTGCATAGTTGATATATCTTTCTTATACCTCTGCCTTCACCATGAGAGAAAGCCTATCTAGGAAAGCTGCTGTCCCTTTAGCCTAGACCCTACATTAAAAGGCAAATGTGTTGTTGTTGTTTTTTTTAAAAAGGCAAATGTTACTAAGTCTCACCAGAACCAGTAGTAGGGGCTAGCATCCTATTCAAGAGATCACAAGGTATCTGCTTTATTTTTCATTAGATGCTTCATAATATTGTCTCTAATGAGACACTCGCTTTTTAGTGAAGGAAGTTCAACAATGGAGACATGAATACAGAATCCACTGTTCTTCCATGCAGGCATGTTTAAGGGATTAGATTGGGTAAAACACCTTTTAGAGTTCTAGACCTATTCTTTATGATGCATTATATGCCTTGAACTAAAAGTCGTATTGTGCTTCATCTCTAACAATTAAGAACCAATGACTACACATAAAAGTGCTTCTTTCACCACCAATCTCAGAGAAATATGCTTCCAAGCCCACAAATTTAGTCTCTTCAATGCCAGAGCTTCTTATTGCCAGCAAGAGATATGAAGGGATTTCTATCAGGAAACAGAATAAGGATTCCACTAACCTTAAAACTATGACTATCACATGATCATTTTGTAGATACCCCACCCCCAAGACAGTAGAACAGAAGTTAATAAAAATAAATTACAATATTAAATAAATAAAGTAACCCTGATTATCATTAAGAAATGGAAAAAAAAAAGAAATGGGGTTGCTGTTAAATAATAAGGTGGAAGAAATACTGGTATATCAAAAACCAGGAAACTTACTATGGTGACTTAAGGTGCTTCCATACCTGGGTTTAACTATAATAGGCATTTTCAAAACGCGTGGCCCCAAATAAGACAATAACTAAGATTTTTCTCTCTTCAATGAAGGGTTGCAGCATACTACCAGGCAAACAACTATGCTGGCTGAGAGTGAAAAGAATGTAGAATAATTAAGGTGGTGATATCTCATATATATTTATTCTTAAGCATTTTATTCTTTTTGGTGCTGTTATATGTGGAATTTTTTTTTTAATTTCCCTTTCAGACAATTTATTGTTAGTGTATAGAAACACAACTAATTTTTGTATGTTGATTTTATATCCTATAAGTTTGCTCAATTTCATTATTCTAGCAGTTTTTTGGTGAAGTCTTTAGAGTTTCATATATATATAAAATCATATCATTTTCAAGCAGTTAGTTTTAGTTCCTCCTTTTCTATTTAGACATCTTTTATTTCTTTTACCTGCTTAATTTTTCTGACTAAAACTTTCAGTACTATGTTGAATAGAAGTGGCAAAAGTGGACCATGTCTTGCATACCAGTATAATGAGAATTTGTTCATTTTGATTTGTGGAATAACCTATTCATAATCTTACTCAAATGTGTTCATGACTGGAGCAAAGCCAATCTTTATCATAGAAGAAAGGGGAGAATTGCAGATATGGTGTGTAACAGGGATAGGCTTGGGCTCGAGATGCTTAATGTTGTCATCCATGACCTTGTTACTAATATCTGGTCATGAGGTTTAGAGAAGGTGATTAGAAACACACAGAATGAAGTTCATCAGGAATAATATGAGAACAGAATAATTCACTTGGCAAAATAAAATCAATTGGGAATCAATCTTATGTTTATTTGACTTAATCCTACCAAGAGGTATGAACCCCATGAATCTGTTTCAGTTCTTTGATACTAAGATCTAAAAGAAATAGAAACTTTGACGCAAAATTTGGTATATGACTTGAAAGGCTATACATTGAGATTGATATAAAATTTACAAACCAATTTCAAATGTACAACTGTTTAAAAATATAATAAAAATAGGGGCTGTTAATATCTAAATACTCAAATCCCTGCGATCTTAAATGTAGGCTAAATTTTTTTAAGGAATACAAGGAAACTTTTGAAGGTGAAGGATATGTTCATTTCCTTTATTGTGGTATTAAAAACAAATTTTAACCTGATTTGAATATCTAATTGGCTTTATTAGGATTTATTATTCAGACAACTAGAGGGGCACTCAAGGGGTTGTACAAATTGGAAGATTTTTATAAGAAGAGTGTGGCAAGGAAGCAATTTTAGCAAAAGACAAAAATGGGATTATTATTAGACCAGGACATCATCTTTTGGAAGAAAAGAAACGGCAAGTGTTTTTGTCATGTACATTGACTTGTTCTCTATGAGATCAGGGCATAAAGAGGACCTGTGACAGATTACCTTACTTTACTGGAGTTTGACCAGAAAATTCCAGTGAAACAGCTATTAGGTCAGATATTATTAAATCTAGGTTTAATATCATAAGCTTCAGCACAACTGAGACCACTTTGGACCTGTGAATTTCTCTTTAACATTGGTGATGGTATCGTATATGCCCAAACTCAGCAAATTAACACATTAAGCATATACATTTTTTTCAAATTTTTTTTTTTTTTTTGACAGAAAGAGAGAGTCAGAGTGAGAGATAGATAGGGACAGACACACAGGAACAAAGAGAGATGAGAAGCATCAATCATCAGGTTTTTGTTGTTGTTGTCGTTGCAACATCTTAGTTATTCATTGATTGCTTTCTCACATGCTCCTTGACCACGGGCCTTCAGCAGACCAAGTGACCCCTTGCTCACGCCAGCGAGCTTGGGTCCAAGCTGGCGAGCTTATGCTCAAACCAGATGGGCCTGCGCTCAAGCTGCTGACCTCAGGATCTCGAACCTGGGTCCTTCACATCCCAGTTCGATGCCCTATCCACTGCGACACCACCTGGTCAGGCGCATATACATTTTTTGCATGTCAATTACACCTCAAAAAATCTGTTTTAAAAGTTCTAATGAATCTACGCAAACTACTCGTTCATAAAATTTTTCTGTATTTTTAATGCATTTCCTTCTTCTTCCTGTTCAATGTCAAATACTTGTCAGAAATTAAGGAAGTGAGAAAGCCATGGCTTGCCAAATGTGATCAGTGTTCGATGATCTTTCTAAATGTTAGGATAAATTTCAAAATCCAAAAAGAAACAGATTTCTTCTTTTCAATTTATTTTATATCAGATGGGCTGTGATCTAAGTATGTACAGTTTAGTCCAGTTCAACATAAGGGTCTATCTCTCTCCCTAAAGATGATTTATAAGAATTGAAAGTTTCTTGTGCTCAGGAAGCTTACAGTTTGATATAATGCTGTTCTTAAACTTATATTTCTTTTTTATTTGATGTCATATAAGTTATTTTAAATGAATTATATAAAACAAACATAAAAGAGAAATTAAATATTACATTTAAAACTCCACCACCCAGAGAAACTACTATGATCAATTTGATATATGTCTATCTCATTTTTCTATGCACATTTAGGTATATTTTTACAAAAAAAAATCATTTTGTATACACTATTTTGTAATCTGCTTGTGTTAATAATATTTTGGAACTCTATTTTCATATCAATAAATATAATTCTACCATATTGATTTTAGTTGCTGCAAACTATTTCTGTATATTTTGAATCAAATTATAGTCAATATTTTACTATTATAAACTATTCTTCATTAGTTCCACTTTTTAATAAAAATGAATACCTGTTTTGTTAAAATGTATCATGTTTTTAAGGTTTTTAATATATTTTTCAACACTATACTATTTTTCTAATAATATTTATAGAATTACCCAATCCTAATATACTTATCACAACTAACAATTGCTCAGAGCAATATGTCCCAAAGGATGACAGGCTGATCTCTTCTGCCCTCACTTGATGCTGCCCAGGAGAAGAGTTTGATGCAAAGAAGTTTGGAGAACATGATATTATTTCACACACTTTGATATTCACAACTTATATTTGCATTTCAAAGACCTTGAGAAGTCTAGCACTAAAGAAACTTGTTGATGTAATACTTATTGATATGCTTTTAGGACATCCATTGCTACTAAAGAAAATAATTTGAAAATGCCTAAGTTTAAATAAAAGCACATTCAGAATTGTACTCAAAAGAAGCATAATTTATATTATTTTCTTACTGATTAGCATTTGAAATTAAATTTAAAATAATTAGACCCATGAAGAAATATAATGGCAAATCTTAACACTTTTAATAGAATGTCTCAGTCTCATATTGCTGTTTTCAATTTTAGTGACTATTGTACTTTAGAAAAGAGTTTTATTTTTACTGTATCTGAATCCATATAGTAGCAAGTTGTATTATAATGGGATTCTAAAGTATATCTAAAAATAAGATTGAGATCAAGGTTTGTAGCTTATATACTTTAATGGTTCAGTAGAGTTCTCATATATGATACTGTAAAGAGATGCTCTAAACCAAATTTTAAAGTAAAATTAATTTCATGGCCATTATATATAAGCCAAAAAGAGAAAACTAAAATATTAATGCATAATGAAATGCTTGCTAACCATCTCACTTTGTTTTTGGATAATATCAACTTTTAGATGGAAATATAGGGATATATTGGTTTTATTATGTCAATCAAATGCCTTGTTAAACATAAGTATAACATCACAACCATGTGTAAAAAACTGAGTTGTCAATCAAGTGTCTTGTTATACAGAGGTCTAACATTAGATTTAAGTATAATAAGGTATAAGATAGACAAGTAATTAGTTCAATGTGAGAAAAGTAAATTGTCCTTTGTTTTCTTTTTAAATGACACAGTTTTTAGTTTTTCATTTATTCATTGCTAGTCTAACTTACAGCACTTCACTTCTGCAATGCCTGTGTCATAATTCCATTTAATTTTTTGTGCCTTTTTCTTTACCATATAGATATGTCATCTATATATGGCAATGATTATATAGTACTAATTAAAAGGTCAAATATCAGTGGATATATAATTATATCAAAAGTATGTTTTTAAATGAGAAAGATGGTCCTTCACAAAGTATTTTTAAACACAAAATAATTGAACCTCAGAAGAACACACAAACTTTAATTTTTTTACATTTACTACTAAAACCTATGGCATTCCTGTTTGCCACAAATGTCATTAAACTCTTATAATTACTCTCTCTATTTCACAGGATCTAGGGCATTCCTGCACTTACTTGCAGGGTAGATCTAATGTATAGTGGAACTTAGTGCCCCTTTAGGCTTTAAACTGTCCTAGCAGTAACACCTAGCTAAAGAACCGCCTGAGTGGTCACATCAGTTTAGCATTTCTGTGATGGTGAGTCATTAGGAACTCTCTCTTAGTGCTAAATTTTAAAGAAGGTAAAAACAACAGTTGGAAATGCCTGACTTCAAACTGTTTACTCCAGTAGGGTTTTGTGCAAGACATGCAGGAGGTATAAAGCAAAGCAAAATCTTACCTATACCTTCAGAGATGCACCACATACATCATGAGAGATTAAAGAAGGAAGAGTCATAGTTATGGCAGATAATAAAAATATATTACTTAAGGTACGCCTTAGGAGAAAGAGTATAATTTTGATTCAGAAAAAAACAAAGCAGAATATCATGATATGGGATTTCAAATGCACTTGTTTTGGGAAGACTGGAGATATTCAATTAATGAGAAAAGGAGTAGAAAAACTGAAAGATAAGTTGTTTGTTCCTTGTAAGCTGGCTGAATGAAGCCTGAAGTTTATGTACCCAGTTCAATAGGTAGTCATTAATCAAGTGAAAGCTTCTTTTTATTTTATATTATTGATTTTAGTTTGTTTTTGGCTAAGACAATAAGAAACAAAAAGGCCACCTGGGAAGCAATTGCATCATTCTCAGCAAATGGTAATCAAAATATAAATTAGAACTGCCAAACGGAAAGTCAATCAGAGAATAAAGATGAGAGATATTACAGAAATAAATTGTATTTGAATTGGCAAATAATTAGGCATGGGAAGTGGGAGAGGGAGACACCAAAGGTCATCCCAAACTGTTGTAATGAAACATAGAAAATAAAGGCTGAACCAAGAGCTGGAGGAAAAAAAATGTACAGTTAAAACTTAAAGAAGATGGACATTACAGAAATAAGTTAGAGAAAGTGATGGTGCAGATGAAGAAAAAGAACTTTAAAAAGGTTAAGAGATACATTGGAGACAAAAAAATTTAAAAAGAAAACAAAATACAACATAGGTTTGAAAATATGATATATGGTAGGTATAGTATTGACACAGAAGTGGAATAAAAATAAAGCTGTTCAGAGTGAACTAGCATTTCTTTGCACCTCTTGCTAAAGCAACACTAGGGTTCTTCTAGAGTTAAATTGTTGCCTGCATATAAAGGAGCCTCCCAGCTCCATCAAAGGGAATCAGACTCAGTCATCCGCTTTCTTCCCCCCCCCCTTTTCTAAGTTCTGAATGCAAGTGCATGAATGGCAGAAGCAATTCCTCAATTCAGCCATATTCATTTTCTTCTGGCAAGCTTTTTAAACTAAAAATGGAAGTTTTCAATGAAATCATGGAATAAAAAGCTAATCTCTATGGCATCTTGTGAGTATGACACCCAGACTGTATTATGGTCATGAAAGACCTTTTCACACTGACAAAGATGTGTTTTCTCAACCCAGTCAACTTCCATGATGTCCTGAGACTGCATGTCACAAGAATATTTTTTGGTGGAGTGGAATCATTTTCTAACAGGTGTGTATCAAAATACTCTTTTTGAAAATTAGTAACCTAAAAGAGAAGTTTTCATTTGCGTCTGGTAAAAATTACATTTTAACAAAGATTGTTAAATGATTTATTCTGATTTATCCCATGTTAATAACTAGGTGTTATTTCTAAAAATAAAAACTAAATTATGTCGATTGGATTTTAGATAAATCATGACATCATATGGTAGGGTTATTCTGGTGGTATAAATATGAAGAGAGAGAGAGAGAGAGAACTGAAAACAGGCAGAGAACAATAATCTAGTCTGATGTGTGAACTTACCAAGTTTATAAGTGTTATTTTTGTCATTTGCATCTTCTGTGTAAGAGATGGTCTGTTAGTTTAGGAAGCTGGTTCTATTTATTAATTGAAAAAACTTTTGATGGACTAGTAGAAAGAACTTACAGAAACAATGAAGGAGCTCACACACAGACACACAAACACATATACGGAGATATTTCAACAAAATTACAAGTTGAATCTTGAAATCCAAGTGCTTAATTGCCATTTAGTCTTCCTGAATACAAATCAAGGGCACACAATTACTAAATATAATTCTAGCTTCAAGAAGCTATCTATCCAAATGTTAAACATATACTCACATCTTGATATTTTTTACACTAACTTTTTTGTTTGAATCAAATAACATGAGTAAAAAGATGAAAATAAATTATTTCTCTGTTTTCATCAAAAGTAACAATCTTGCTTTTGCTGTATTACTATGATCTGAGTAACATTACATATAGGTTAATAGAAGCCATTTGCCCAAGGTTTTACAAAGTGTATTTTCCATTTCTGAGAATAAAGTTAATTCAATTTTGCACTAACTCAAAAAATACTATTTTTACATGAAATTTCATAATTCTGATAAAACGTACCAAAAACCCCACCCATTATTTCTTAGTATTCTTCAACTGAAAGGCATTTTAATGTTGTAAATTAATATTGGTCAGATAAATACTTTGACTTTCTGGGAAGTAGAAGTTCAGCTGATGTACATAAAATAGCAATACACATCTTTTCTTTGCAAGAAATAATTTTTTAAATATGCATCTTATCCAGCAAAGGTATTTGCTTATTGTCAGCTGTACATTTAACAGTCTTGTTCCAGCTTTGTACAAATATTTATGGAACACTTATCTGCCAGAATCTCTTTCAAACAACAGGAGTACATTTGTGAATAAAATAACCTAAAATTCAAAACCTCATTGAAATGAGAAAGTGACAAAGTGGAGGTGGAGAATGGAAGAGTTAGGGAATTGTCTGTGCAAAGGGAAGAGCTTGGGAGTAGTAAGTTCTGATCATCTTGAGAAGGTTGTATTTGACTTGGAGATGGTGAAGCGGGTAGGGAAAACAGCTAGTGCAAAATTCCTACAAAAATGAACATGCCTGGCGTATTCATGAGAGAATAAAGAATGGCTAGAGGAGAATGAGGGAAGAAAGCAGTGGGAAAAAAAAGAGAGGGAGTGGGGTACTAGATCCAGCATAATCATTTAGACCATTATATTCAAAATGTAATGAGAAGTATGGCTGTGTATCAGAAAAGCGGTGACAGGATTTGATTTACATTTTAAAAATTTTACTCTGAATGTTGTTTAGAGAATTGTGTAGAAGTAAGAAGCGTAGTTAGCTTGTTTGTTGCTGAAAGGTTAATATCCAAAATGTATAAAGAACTCAAAAAGCTGAGCAACAAACAAGCCAAGAGTCCAATTAAAAAATGGGGGAAAGACCTGAACAGACACTTCTTCCAAGAAGACATACAAATGGCCAACAGATACATGAAAAAAATGCTCATCTTTGCTAGCTATTTGAGAAGTACAAATCAAAAGTACAATAAGATCTCACCTTATGCCTGTTATATTGGCTGTTATCAAAAAGACAAGTAATAACAAGTATTGGAGAAATTGTGGAGAAAAAGGAACCCTCACTAACTGCTGGTGGAAATATAAGGTAGTACAACCATTGTGGATGAAAGTATGGTGGTTTCTCAAAAAATTAAGAATATAATTGCCATATGACTCAGCAATCCCTTTACAGGGTATCTACCAAAAAGAACCTCAAAAAAACATTGGCATGTAAAAACACATGCACCCTCATGTTAATCACAGCATTATTCACAGTGGCCAAGATATGGAAAAAAACAGTGTCACTCAATAGAGGATTGGATAAAGAAGATGTGGTAAAGTGGAATACTACTCAGCCATAAAAAATGATGATATATTGTCATTTAGGACAACATAGATGGACCTGAGGAATATTATACTGAGTGAAACAAGTAAATCAGAAAAAACTAAGAAGTATATGATTTAACACATAGGTGAAGTATAAAACTTAGACTTGTGGACATAGATAAAAGTGACATGGTTAGCAGAGGTAGAGGCTTGGGGGAAGGGGAGTACAGAGGGATAAATATACGGTGACAGAAAATGATTTGATTTTAGGTGATGGACATACAATGCAATCAACAGATCAAATGCTATAGCAAAGTTTACCTGAAGCCTATGTGCTCTTATTAATCAATGTCAACCCGTTATATTTACTTTCTAAACAAAGAAAGAATTCTAGTTAGGATATAATTACTCTAATTTGGATAAAAGGTAGTGGTAGCTTAAAAGAAGATAAAATCAGCCTGACCTGTGGTGGCGCAGTGGATAAAGCATCGACTTGGGAACACTGAGGTCGCCAGTTCAAAACCCTGCACTGGTCTGGTCAAGGCACATATGGGAGTTGATGCTTCCAGCTCCTCCCCTCTTTCTCTCTCTCTCTCTCCCTCTCTCACTCTATGTCTCCTCTCTAAAATAAATAAAATAAAATAAATATTTTTTAAAAAAGAAGATAAAATCAGTAGAGAGGGGATATGGTGAGCTGGTAGATATATTTGGATGGTGGAACTTTTTTTTAATTTTTTTTTAATTTTCTTTTTATTTTATTCATTTTAGAGAGGAGACACAGAGTGAGAGAGAGAGAGAGAGAGAAAGAGAGAAAGGGGGGAGGAGCTGGAAGCATCAACTCCCATATGTGCCTTGACCAGACCAGTGCAGGGTCTTGAACTGGCAACCTCAGTGTTCCCAGGTCGACACTTTATCCACTGCACCACCACCGGTCAGGCTGATGGTGGAACTTTTTGATAGATTGAATGGGTTGTGTTGGGGAAAGAGAATTTAAGGATGATATCAAGACACCTGCACCTCTGAATGATGTAGTTCCCATTTATTTTCTTCTGGAAGATTTGCTTTCAATATCTACATGACAGAAACAAGTTTAAAAAAATAGGAAAATTATATTTATCTGTGGCTATTTATTAAAAATTGATTGATTCTAGTTAAACTCATTCAGAATTTATGGTGACCCACTAAGATTAGACTGGCCAGAGACTTCTTTTATATCCTCTATAAAGAAAAAATTTGCAAAGATTATTAATATTGCTTAAAAAATTTTAGTAAGAGTAGAGGGGAATCTTAAATTAACTTAGAAAAGAAAGTTTTATTTTCTGTTTTTAGAAGTACCCCTTGTACAGGAAGATTTTTGTCTGAATAGACATCTTTAAAGAAAGGCTCTGTGAAACCAGAGCTTGGCAACACACATTTTTGTATAGCTGTGAACAGCTGCTTTGCCTGCACCAGCCATAAAACTAATCTGCTTCTTCCAAAGTCTAATGTATATATGAGAAGACTAAATTAATAAGCAATGTTCAGTCTTCATATTAATCAAAGCCTTGTGAATTTAATTAATAATAAGATTCTACTTGACAAGCATCATATTAGTAAAAGTTAAATTATATAAAAGAACACCTGGTTTTCAGGTTCAAGATTGGTACATACATTTGTCTATCCTCTTAGCCATAATCTCACTGAAATTAGAGTTGAGCTGTACACACACAGTTATATAATGGGGAATGAGCACCATATGATAAGAGATTGACAAATGTCTAGAGAATGAATTGCTGATGGCATCATTTTAACAATATGCCATAATAAAAAAAAACAAAAGCTTAGAGTATGCACATGGAAATACATCACTAAAGGTGAAAATGCCCTGGAGAGGTGTCAACCTTGTGGTCAGCGAATTTGTAGACAGCCATGAACTGTGGAGTTAAAATCAATATAGTTAGTAATGAGGATGTTCACAGAAAAGCTGGAAGATTTCTGCCCAAAACACCGTTCTGCACACATACAGAATGTTTGCCTGATGGCATTTGGCCTCTTAGTAGAAACAAGAAAGCTCTTCTCCAAAGAAGTGTGAAATATTGAGAGACAGTGAGGAAGAGGGGCTATGAATACATTTAAAATCAACTCATACTATTTCTTATGGCATCCATGGAGAGTGTAGATTTTTCTCAGTGTATGCTACCTGTAGGATGAAATTATAAAGTTCAATACAAATTTCCAAAAGAGCCTGTATCAATAAGCTGGCAGTGGGACCTAGGACTATGTATTTTGAACAAATACTTCCAGATGACTTTGATGTTGATAGTGGAGACTAGAGTAAAAAAGAAATAAATAGAAAACATAGTTTATGTCTCTCTTGTTTAGCATCTATGGTCTATGTCTTCATCACTGTCTTTAGAGACGGCCTCCCTATTCTATATTTATTCTCCTTCTACCCATACATCAGAATCCAATTAAAAATCTTCACCTGTTCCCATTAGAATAGTTCTCCTTTTAATGCTATTTCCTTTTCACTCCTATGGCAACATGCACTATTTTAATATTACTTGTATTATATCATTGAAATTTTATTGATGCATTTTATTACTAATAATATATTCCCATGTTTCTCTCTAGTCTCACTATATAGCCAAGTGCTTTGAATACATTAGCATAGATGATGAAGTTATTGTTTTTATAGTATAAATTAAGTTGATACTTTATCTTTCCCATGATTTTCACTATATCACTATTCATTCACACACACAAGGACACACACACACCACCACCACCACCACCATAGAAGGAAGAAGAAAAGAAAAGGAAATATAAAAAAATTCTGGAACCATGTGAAAATTTTAAAATACTTCATTTTTAACATCTCCATTTATCATTATTTAATAAATTTCAAATTAAATAGAGATGTTAAAAGATAAATCCTTGGAACCTATGAACAAATATTAGTCAACAGGTTTTACAAAGTATCTATTATGTATAGATATGCATGTCTTACCTATGCCTCAAAACAATTTATTATCTACTCTGAGAAAGAAAATAAGCATCAAAAGATAAATCCAACATTAAGTTCACTAATTAGAACTTAGAGACCTAAAGAAAAGGATCATTGTATTTTAACACAAATATAATTTTATTAAGACTAATTTTAGACCATTTCTAAATATAATTTTCTTGAATTTAAAAATAATGTTTTAAATTTTATTGTTTAAACTGCAAAAGCAAAACACAATCATGTTACTAAACACAGACATTAATGACCGGTAAGTAAAAGTGTTCTTCAAATTCCTCATCCTCTTCTGCTTATTACACTCCTCATCCCAGAGCAAACTACTGTTAAAAGTTTATGTGAATTATCTTAGAGAAGGCTTTTATATAGCCACACAATAATAATAAAGGCAATGGAATGTTTATTTATGTGGAACACCTGGTTATGTGGTTTACTTGTACTATCATGTTGACTCTCATAAATAACCTGTTAAATATAAACCATTAACATATCCATTTTGTCAGTGAAGATAGTTAGACTTGGAAAGAGTAAGTAAACTTGTCCAAAGACATAAAGGTAATTACACTGGGGAACAATTTGTTTTTCTTTTTATTTTCTGTTGCATGAAGTTTTAAAATATTTTCTATATACTTCTGCATCACTGATTCCAAATCGAAAATCCGTTTTTTGGTGCATGCTCTAGTTTTTATGCAATTTTAATTTCTTTTTGTTACATTTAATGGCATGCATTGGTTTTTAAATTGGAGTTAAGGGGCAACAATTCTTGGATTGAACATAATCACAAGGCAATTAACTTTTACATAATTGTAGTTGTTTTTAAATGTAAAAAATTATTATCCGATAAAAACACCCTCTTATTTTATTTTAAGATTGAATCATGGCTTCTTCGAGTAGACATAAATGTAAGAATAGTCCCGACACCTTCTGTCCTATACGTGGCTGTTACACACTTCAACATCAAAGGCACAATATTTCATCATTTCTGACACGTGCATATATTACCTATTTTCAAGTTCTCCTTGACGATTGAGACAAGAATTGAGCTCCTCATATTGTGTGTCATAATTGTGAAGAAACTCTTCATGACTAGACAAAAGGAAAATGCAAAGAAATGCCTTTTGGTATTCCCATGGTTTGGCGTGAACCTAAGGACCACAGCAGTGACTGTTATTTTTGTCCGATCTATACAAAGGGCATCAACAAGAAAAAATGGCATATGATTGCATATCCTAATATTTCTTCAGCAATACGACCTATCCCACACTCTGAGACACTCCCAGTTCCAGTTTTCAATGGTTTTATTTCTTCTAAGGATGAAGAAAGTGAACATGGTGATCAAGTGTATTTTGATAAGATGCATGAGAAAATGGTTATAGAATCTGAAGGGTCTCCTTCTGATGCCAAGCAGTCATTAACTCCTCAGCAGTTTAGCCAACCCAAATTGAATGACTTAGTAAGAGATTTGGGCCTATCAAAGAAAGCAGTTGAGTTATTAGCCTCCAGACTTCAAGGAAAGAATGTACTTCACCAGTCAGCTAAAGTATCCCATTTCAGGAAGCATGAACAAATCTATGTGGACTTTTTTCCCCGAAGACAAACACTTTGTTTACTGTCATGATATTATCAGTAGTTTCTCAGCCAGCTAGGTGTTACCACTTACAGTCCTACAGAATGGCGGCTATTTCTTGACAGCTCTAAATGGAGTCTGAAATGTGTTCTCCTACACAACAATAATGTTTATGCAGCATTTCCAATTGGTTATTCAACTTATTTGCGACATTATAATGACATCAAATTTTCCTCAACTTTCTGAAGTATGAGAAGCATAACTGGATCATTTGTGTGGACCTTAAAATGGTCAATTTCCTGCTAGGACAACAGAGAGGTTTCACAACTTATCTTTGCTTTCTGAGTTTGTGGGACAGCCAAGCTCGGGAGAAACACTGGACACAGAAGGAATGGCCGACACATGAAGCTCTGGAAGTAGGGATGCAAAATATTGTGAATGAACCTGTAGTTAATTGAGACAGGATCCTTTTTCCCCACTTTACGTCAAACTTGGCTTAATGAAGCAGTTTGTTCAGGTTTTGAATAAAGTGAATGCTTTCAATGTATTATTTCTGCTTTTTCTGCCTTGTCTTTTTAGAAGATAAAAGCAGGTGTATTCAATGCACCTCAAATTCAAACCTTCAGACATGATGAAGAATTTGCCAGGGAGAGTAAGGAGGAGAAAGCAGCATGGCAGTCTTTTGTGGCAGTTACAAAGAACTTCCTTGGCAACAAAAAAGCAGAAAACTACAAACTTCTGGTTCAAAGGATGCTGTTGGCTTTCCACAACATTGGACGTAACATGAGCATTAAGATTCCCTTCCTGAACGGGTCACCTTGATAATTTTCCTGAAAATCTTGGAGCTGTTAGTGATGAGCAAACTACTGCTAGAGCATCAAATGAGATTGTCCTCAACAAGTACATAAACGCAAGAGCTACAAACGCAAATTTTCGCCTGAATAGAATTTAAATAAGTTTTGTGTAAATTTTATAATTAAAATAAGTGTTTTAATATGTTCTATTTTGAAATTGTAGATAAATTCTGGTTCAATCATATCTTTTATTGTACTAGTGCATTTACTGCATTATATAAATTATTGTATTTTCACAAAGAGGATGCCCAAGAAGATATTCTACTTTATTATGTTAAACTAAATGTTGAAAATTTTACAATAAGATAAAAACCTAAAATCTTGAATTGCAATAAAAAACTATAGCTTACAGAGAAAAACAAATGTCTGATTTGAGATCAGCACACTCGAATTAGGTAAGAACAAGTGTTTTTTTGGTTGTAACAAAAATTTTGTTCCCCAGTGTTATTGGTGAAATCAAGACTCAAACCAAAGTAGATTAGCTCCAATCTCAGAAACCTTCACACCAAAATATAACTTCCAACAAATATATCAAATTATATATAAGAAATACAAAATGAGATATGTTTCAATATATGACTTTTGTTATGTAAATGAGGTTGTGTTATAGATATTTTACTATGATTGTGAAAATTCAATGACATGGACTAAGCAGTGCCAAGTACAGTGTATTGTCTCAACTAGTCTCTCTTGTAACTTATAAATACAATGAGGTATTGAACTCGGTATTTCTATTTGCCATAGCACTTGTCAGTTACTAGGTGCTCACTAAATACTTTTTTTAGCTTCCTTTCACTTTTTAGATATATTAAATTTAGGTTAAGAGAAACATTTTTCTTCCCACTTCTATGGCATACTGATATTAATTTTGCTTGTACACATTTAATTTTGTGTGATCCAAATCTCAAGTTCTCAGTTTTAGCCTTGAAGCCAATTCACCACAAACACACACATAAAAAATATGGCAAGGAACTTAATAGAAACATCAAAAAATAAGAACTGGTGGCACTTTGTCATCAGTTGGCACCACTTTTGATACACACCTTTTAGTAATTTATTTAATATACATTACTATACTATATGCATTGTATACATAAAATTAATATATATATGAATGAATGAAAGCAGAAATTTAAATGTTCTATGTTCTTCCACCTTTTATTTTTTTTAAAGAATAGATCGATGAAAAAATGTTGCAGAAGTATTGGAAATAAAGTAAGATACAAGAATGTTTTCTATTTTTAGTACTCAAATTGTAGTTTCGAACAAAATAAAATAAATGTTAGTTGGTGATCATGCTATTGCATTGCATTCTTTTCAAACAAATTGTGGCTAATAACATTTTTATATAAGCTTATTTAAAATAAATTAGGATAAAAAGGATCTGATCAAAGTTACAGTATATGGTTAGTGCAGGCTGAATGATGGGAAATTAATTGCCTGTTTAGATTCATTTCTAGTGGAAGTTAAATAGGTTTCTAGGAAACCACACTTCTATTCCATTTTCAGGAGTTCCCTTTAAAATGTAGCCACTATAGTAACTGCAAAGAGATCAGATATTTAATAAAGAATTCCTTTTTCATTTTTCAGTAGATCCAATGGTCTTAAATTTACTCACATATACTATAGATGGTTTGGTCTGCCTCTTGGTTCATGGATGACCTGCAGCTGAGTCACCTGCAGTGGTTGTTAAAACGTGTCATTTTGGGGGGAGATACAGACTATTTCAAGTGTGATCTGGAAATTTGCATTTTTAATAATCATTTCACTTGAAGCTTATGTTTCTGAAATTTTAAGAACCCTTGATTCAGATTTTACAGTAGAATTATGTTGCTAGAAGCATCAAAATACACTGAAGAAATGTTTTAATTAAGCGAAAATTTTTCTAATTTTTAATGCAAAAACAATAGAAATATATGACTTTAGCCAGGAATCTTCCTTTTGAATGAATGACTTCATTTAAATGCCTTTGTGTATGGATATAAAAGGGCGTTAATATACATTTTGATGCAACATGTCACAACTCCTCATGTCTGAATAATTTTGCCAGCAATAACAAGTATAGCCTTCCTTTAAAAAATTAAATGCTAGATTTTTCACACTTTATTTTGGTTTCTATAACAGGCATCTTCTTTGCACAGGGCAAATTATCAAGTCTTCACTGGTTTCTGTTTTCCTCTATGATGAGAAATTGCAGTTTTTGCATCTCTTACTTTAGAATGTGTGAAATCAAGTCCAATTTTTTTTGAGGAAACAGTATACAGAATGAATGTGAACTGAGTCTATAAGCATGGAGGAAACCCAAATTGAAATAGAACTGAATTTCTGCTTTGATTTAGTTATCTCACTCTCCCTAGAAAGAAAGTTCCACAAATGGTGGGAGACAGTGCTTCCAACTTAACCAGAAAATAAAATACTAGCATCTGGGTCTACTGGGGATTTGATAGAGGGGCAGATGAACTACATTAAATATCAATGTTAATTGTGCACACACAAACATTGTGCTGGCTGATAGACTCACTGTACTGGGTGATATTCAGTAGATAAGTCATGGCCTCTGTTCTCAGGAGTCAGCAATCTGTGAGTGGAAGGAAAGCGTGACACAATATAAAAAGTGAGAAATGTTATAGAAGAGTCCTGGGGAAAATGTGAGGAGATTTCACAGAAAAACAATATTATTTTTTAATGCAAGAGTATTATCAAGCTCTGCATGTAAAGTTGACATTTGAAACTTATTTTGAAATATTTCAAAAGGAAATGAGAATTCAATGTGTAGTGCTTTGACAACTCTTTCTACTTCCCCTAACATTTTGGCGATGCCATAGTCTCATTGGTGGAAGAAAGGAACCAGGGAAATAGAAATTTGCCACAATGTTTTGCTACTCAAGCCAGTTAAAAAAATCCTTACACCAGGAGATTTGATTATACAATTCCCCGATCCAGGGGCCTCTTCCCATGCATCAATTGGCAGTAAGTAGAAGAGGTGGGACAATATACACTGAGCAATATCTGTACATATAGCCTGTGAGTGGGAGACACCATAAGGTCTACATAAACTCTGCAAGCTCATAGGCTCATATTACAAACTATAGCCCTTCTCTTGTGCATTTATCCTGTGCCTAAATGCAGAATCATCTCCTGAAGTCCTCCCACACTTTACCTAAGGGCAGAGCTGGTTGGATCATGTGTTTGTCCTCCCTGATTACTGTTTACTTCAGAAACAACATTTAGGTCATTATTTTTAAAAAGTAACCTGTAAAGGATTTCTATCACCACAGAGTGTTTGCAAACTCAGTTTAAATGGTATTATCTGCACAATTCGGTCAAACTCAAACGTTACTCTTGGTAATATGAATGTAAACATGTTCCATATTCCTCCTTTCAATCTTGTCTTCTTTTCTACAATATCTTTCTGATATATAGATTACTTTTTTATTTAATTGATTGTATCAGCCAACTACTCATAAAATAATGCTAAGCTACAACCAACCATAAAACCTTAATAGCGTACAACAATACTCATTTATTTAGCTCATACATCAATGGATAAAATGGCTGTTGACTGATCTAGGCTGTACTCAGCTGAGTAACTCTGCTGGTTTTAGCTAAACTTGCTCATGCATCTTATCCTCCTCCTGGGACCAACAGGCACTTATTACTCATGGAATGGCAGAGGTACACAGGGGCAAGCAGAGGCATGCTAAGCTCCTTAAAGTTAAAGCTTAAAACTGGCTAATGAAACTTCTAGCTCATTCTGTCATAAAAAAATAAATTACAAGTCCCATTCTGTTATCAAAAGCTAATCATAATGCCAATCTCAAATTCAAGAGGCAAGGAAATTACACTGACCATTCAGTAAGAGGAATTGTAATGTCAGATGGAAAAATGCTCAGATGCACCTCACACGTGAATTAGGCATTTCACCTGTATACTTCTTTAACAGATGGTGCAGTCTAAGAAACTTATGACCTATTGTTTTTGCCAAAACAGAATGATCTTCTTTAGTGAACATACCCTGCCTTATTCATCTTCACAGTATCTCCAGAACTTTGAATAAAGTCTGACATGTAGACACTAACACTTCCTGATAGATAGATGGCAGGGACAGGGCAGGGGCAGAGACAGGGAGAAAGGAAGCTGGACTATCTCGAGTACCAATTAGAATAACTTTTAAACAGCTACCCTAAAGGTAAAATGTAATTCTATTTGCCAAGTATTTTATTATTGATTTTACTTCCTTAAGAATATCTGAAAAACAAGTTCTTAATAATATCTGAAATTGATTATCAAAGAGGAACAAAATATATACTTACTTTTTGCCCTTAATTTTTTCATGAAAACATAGAATAAAATACTTCTCCACTCTGCAATGCTTTCCCAGATCTTGGAAGGAATAATATCAATGGATAATCATTGCCAGTGTTGGGGGATATGTGGTATGGCAAAGAAAGGCAGTGATAGGAAATTACATACTTAAAGGACACTAACATAATTCAGTTTGTTGTATTCAAAGGTTAGAATTTGTTAAAAGACTAGGATATTTAGGATTAAGAAATGTGGATATATTTACAGGTCTATTTGAGTAAGCTTCTTAAAATTAAACCTCTGTAAAGCTCCTTCAAGTTTCAGTTGATTTATATGAACAAATTTAATTACTAATAATGATCAGTTCTTTGTAAGGTGTCTTTTTCTTTAACTCAAAAAATCCAACTACTTATTAGCAACTATGATTACTACTACCACCACCCAAGTTAAAAGGTTTATGGTGTGCCTAACAAAATACTAGGTCATTTACATATATTATTTTTAATCCTTAAAGTAGCCCATTGAGGAAATATCCTTTGTTCTTCTTTACAGAAAAGAAAACTGAGGTTTAGAGAATTTGTGGCATACTCAAACCAGTACAAAGAAATATTAGAGTCAGACTTAAACATAGATTAGTATAATTTTAATGATTGTAGATTTTCTTTATAATATCTAGTTATATTTTGCATTTTAAAGCATTATTATTTCAAAATAACTTCCTTTTTCTTTAGCCAATAGAATAAAATTGGAACTTGCAGGTCATACTAAAGTTACCAATTTACTTTCTGCCTGACAAGCCAGCTAAATTCACATATTGTTGTTGGTATTTCAGCAAACTGTTAACTGCTTCAATACCCCGGTATTTGAAGTGAGACATACTAGAAAGGGAAAGTGTACTAACAATACAAAACTATTGAGATACCCTGAAATCTACATATATGACTACATATGCTTTAGACACTATCTCAGGATTTTCGGTCACACTTTTTTTTTCTTGTTTTTTTTTTTTGTTTGTTTGTCTTTTTACAGGGACAGACAGAGAGTCAGAGAGAGGGATAGACAGGGACAGACAGACAGAGAACGGAGAGAGGTGAGAAGCATCAATCATTAGTTTTTCGTTGCCATCTCAACACCTTAGTTGTTCATTGATTGCTTTCTCACATGTGCCTTGACCGTGGGCCTTCAGCAGACCCAGCAACTCCTTGCTGGAGCCAGTGACCTCGGGTCCAGGCTGATGAGCTTTTGCTCAAGCCAGATGGGTCCGCGCTCAAGCTGGCGATCTCGGGGTCTTGAACCTGGGTCTTCCGCATCCCAGTCCGACGCTCCATCCACTGTGCCACCGCCTGGTCAGGCAGGTCACACTATTTAAATACATTTTTTAGAGCTTTTGTTAAGTTTATTAGGAAAATAAGGGAAAGCACAAAAAAATGAAACAGATCTGTAGAATAGGATTTTATTTTAAATCTGAAAAGAAAATCAAATGGGTCATGACTCTTATTTATATCTAATTCCCAGAATACCCAGGTACCAAAAAGAAAAGTTTATTTTTCTATCTCCCTCTCTCTCTCTCTTTCTCTCTCTCTCTCTCTCTTTTTAGTGAGAGGAGGAGAGACAGTGAGGCAGACTCATGTATGCTCCCCAACTGGGATCCACCTGGCAACCCAATGTGGGACCAATTCTGGAGTACTGAGTTATTCTTAGTGCCTAAGGCTGATGTGCTCCAACGGAGCTATTTTCAGTGCACGAGGCCACACTTGAACCAATCCCCCTACAGGCTGTGAGGGGGAATGAAGGCAATAAGAGAGAAAAGAAGGCAAGGAAAAGCAGATGGCTGCTTCTCCTGTGTGCCATGACCAGGAATCGAACCTGGGACATTCACACACAGGGCCAATGCTCCATCCACTCGGCCAACGGTCTGTCCACTAAGCCACTAGCCAGGGTGATTTTTCTCTCTTTTTTTTCACCTGTCTTTCTTTGTTTGTTTTTATTTTTTCTTTTAGAAGAAATCACTTGATTTCTTTTTAAGTTTATTTATTAGTCAGACAACATTTTAACAATATACATGTAGTTAAATAAATGCTGATTTTTTTTTTATTCCCAACCCCTATTAAAGGTAAGGAGAAAATGATATCACATAGGTAGACTGGAATAAATATCAAATAATTATCTCTGTAATGAATTGTTAAAGTACATAGAAAGGACAGTGCAACTCAATGAGTATGCCTTATCAACACATTAAAAAGGCATTTTAAAATGAACTGTGATCTTTAGCCACTATTGCTTCAGAATTGCAAATAGCAAGATCAGAAACCAAGGCCTGGGAATGACATTAAATTGGAATAATGAACAAGATTGGCACTATGCTTTTGTTTATTTTTACAAATAAGGGCTGCTCTGATAAGCATTTGATTTGTGTAAATATACACACTGGATTTAAAATGGGATTAATTAACATGTAATCAATGGTATTAAAAATGCCTTTGCTTACACATAAAATCAAGAATCCACACATAAAATGTAAACTGCAAAGACTCCAGGTGGGAAACTGAATGCCAGAGCAGTAGTGATGAGACAGCGGTCACTTTGCTGCATAGAATCCTCATTAGACACCCTGAAGACGAAGAACAAATCTAAAAAGCAGCAAATAAGCACACAATTTTTATGTGTTACTTTAATTGTAATACGACTCTCAATGACACATATTACTAACCAAAAACATTTGTGTTTTTCCAGATAGTGAGTACGCAGCAAAGGTAGGATTCCCGTTATGTCTGTCTGACTTAGTCTTCCATACCTATACCACAACATCATTCTTTTGGAACTTTATTCTCATCTTCCACTGTATTAGGAAGTCCACAAAGGTGGATGCTTTCTGCGAAACAGATGGTTGAAGTGTTAATTCCTTTATCCAGATGCTGTTGTGGCTATTGCATAAAACGTAATTTAAACCTAAGTATGTAGTATCATAGCTGGTTATACTATTGCTCCTGGTTGCCTGAAGTGTTTTCTATAATTGCTACCCTTATGCTAGCTATGAAGGAGGAGTATAGTCAACATTATACCTCTTGAATATGAGATGAGGAAACAGAGTAGAACCTAAGATAAAAAAGATATGAAAATGGATGTGTTAAATGATGAAAACAAAAGGTAAATAAATGTACTTGAATGTATAACATGAGTTATATAGGTATCACTCACCTTAAACTCAAAGATTAACTAGAAGCTTTGTGAAAAATTTGCCCAGATATGGAAATCCTCTGCTGGGAGATTCATCTGTACCCCACAACTCTATGTAGAAGGTGATATTATCCCCAGTTAATAGACAAGGAAAATGAGAATAAGAGAGGTTAATTAAGTCACAGAGCTAATAAAATAGTAAGACTGAAGTATGTGTTCGCAACAACTCAAACTGCCCACTTACCGGTTTCTTTCAGTCACAAATGCTGTATTCAGATATAAAAGTAAAAATTCAGTATATAAAATTGAGTACCCCTCATCCATTATTCTCTTCATCATAGCACTCACCCCTTTACACTGAGAATATCTTGTGTTTTTTGCCCTTCTCATTTTTCCAAACTGGAGGAAGCTAGAAAATGCTGAATTTAGAATTGTATTCACCTAAACTGGTTTCTAGTATATGGATATCACTGCATACATGCTTGTTGACTAAACTAGTTGAATTACCATCAATGGAATCTGTAGTTTTCCCAGTATTTTAGAAAGTTTTAACACTTTTAGTCAATGACAAACTGGAAAACGGATAGCATCTTCATCTAGCAGTGTGGTGACCATCTATCCAGTGGTAGCAGTAGCCCCCTACCCATTGACATGCTCAAAAAAAATCAGCTCTCTTGTCTCTTTCCTATAGTAATACATGCATACTAAGGCCCCTTTACCACACACAAAAGGGTCTTTCTGCACTACTTGGACAATAGAGAATGGGTACCCTGTGCCTGCAGTCATCAAGCATATCTCATGTAACGTCTGCAAAGGCTCTTCAAAAATCAAAGAAGATATACAGCCTCAAGGCTCACCGTCACATCAGAGACAGATGTTAAATATAACTACCAGCCTCCTGAAATAAGTTCATCAGCTCAGAAACGAACAAACAAGACTTGACAACATTCTTGTCAAGAGAATTGATAGGAAGGGCCAGGGCTTTGCCACATGAGTGCACACTGATTGTTGCTCAGGGCTCAGAGAATGATGAGCAAGTGGAGGGTCTTTGCTGGGAATACTAGCCATGAACTTTCAGAGAATGAAAAGGGTGATTAGAGGAAGAAAGTAGTGCACTCTTGGATGCCATTGTACCTGAGTACAAACCAACCTTTTCTCTCTGATTTTATTTTTGAAGCTGATCTAAAAAAAAAAAAAAAAAAAAAGAAGAAAAAAAAAAAAGGGAAAACCTGCACATTTTTCTTTTTTCATTTGTGATGTTTCAATGCCAATAAGAAAATGTAATGGAAATGCCAAAGAAAAGAGCTGTGGCATCTATAGCATTTACTATGTTTATACAGAGATTATGCTTCTCGTTGTTAACAGCCTCCAGAAGGTAAGCAAGTGCTAAATCTATGTGTTTAAAATAAAGGAGACCAAACAGTTCCCACCTTTTAGTAGGACAAAATGATTCAGGTGCTGAATATAATTACCTTTGCCTTATAATAAAAACTTTGCAAGTAGTTGCTCTCTAATTCAGAATTTCTTTACTTTTTTTCTCTTGCCTTTCTAAAATGTCTTCATGACAAAAAGCCATAACCAAGCCATTTTGATGTTTTACTGCAAGATATCAACCTGAGCCTGTGATGCAATTAGAATCATGGAAAGAATTAAGAGAAAAATATTGTGTTTGTCCTTATCTGCTCTGATTATGGTCACAAATTACTCCCAACCTCTACCTAATTGCACCCTAAATAGGCGTACATATTGGAGCATGAACACACACATATTATTTCAGGCTTGAGTATAAGTTTGTGCTCAATGCACTCAGAACAAAAGATAATGTGGCCCATCTCTGAGGACTGCAAATAAATCAAATTACGAAACACAGAAGAAATACAGGTATGAATAAATTATCCCAAATGACTCCATTTACAATATCCCCAATATTATTGCATCAAGAATGCACCAACTATATTGGTTAAATACATTATGGCACTGTCATGTAATGGGCTACTATTGAGGACATTAATAATGATGTCTTAGGAGAGTGCATGTATAACAACTTTCAAAGATGTCCATGAAGTATTATTGGCTGAATAATACAGACTACAAAACACACCAAAAATTTATTCTCAATTTTGAGACTGCAAAATAAGATTATTTTACCACTAGTCTTATCTGCATCTAATAGCAAAAAAAGGAAAAGAAAAAAAAGTCTAACCTGAAACCCTAGTATGGATTTTGAAAAAGATTTAAAGAAAGGATATTCACAAAAAAATGGGGTTTTTTAATCTTTTTCCATTGGGTGGTAGAATTTTCTTATTTTTACTTATCTATTAAACTGAGAAATGACAAATAACAAACAAAAAGTAAGTAGTAAGATTGCCTACATTTTTACAAAATCAGTGAGTTTGAAGATCCATGAAAAATAAACTCATAATGAATGTTACCATTGGACATTTTCTAATTAAGGTATCTTTCAATTAATAAAAATTCCTTACTGAGCTTATTTGCTTAAATAGTAAAATGATAAATATATAACCTAACCAAAGTCATGTTGATTACCATCAATATACACAACTAGTTAAAATACACAGCTAAAAATATAGAACTTATATACTTGTGAGCAGGTGAGAATAAGTAAAAGTATGAGGCAAATGAGAATGAGTAAAAAATTCATCCCCCTACAATCTAGTATCCATGATTCTGCTTCTCTGTGGATATTTTTAATGAAATTATTTCAAAATTACATGAAATAAAACATGCAAAGGTAAATTATTTATGGCTCAAAACATTTCTTTTTTCATCTTTATCTAGGCAAACCTGAGTTTTCATCTCCTATGCTTTCCTGTGAAGACCACTGTTCACACTAGAACAACAGAAAATGATTTGTAATAGCTGAAAGGGACTATTATCTGACACTAAGTTCTCTTGTCATTTCCTTCAATAAACTTGAGTCTGGATTTTAGTTAGTGCTCATGCTTATTTACTATTCAGTGGGCACTAAAAGCCAACTATATAATAATAATAAAACATCAGAACAACAAAATAATCAAAGCAGTCCCATATTGAGACTTATGTATGTACATGTGCGCATATATATGTGTGTATATAATGTATATGTATATAAACATGTATATATATATATGTACATGTATGATATTCATAATACTTCTAAGGTATTTTTAACTCTGTAGTAAAGACTGTAAAAATAAATAGAAGCCTGAAGTTTAGACACATAGCAATTAACCCAGGCTCAGCCAGCAACCCCAGCAGTAGAAATAGAATCAAGTGCAGGTTTATCCAACTCAAAATCTGTGTGCCAAACATACATTTCTTATTTTACTTCTGACTATCTCTATGAAAACAGAGACCTACTCAGTCAATAATGCTCTATAGTGTCCCTTATGTTCAATTAACAATTCTCCATTGATGGGGAGATAAAATTATGCAGAAGATGTGATTGGTGTACATTCAAATTACAATAAACAGGCCTACCACTACAGCTAAACTTGTGCAGGTCACAGTGATCATCGACCTGATTTTGCTGGTCCTGTTCTAGAAATGGATCACATGCCACATGTGGATATTAAATGAAGGCATAGAATTAGCTATTTTAAATCATACATTTCTGTAAGCATTTGCATTTAAGGTAGATGAAATACAGTTATAGCTTTTATGCATTGTGAGAAAGGAAAGGAGAAAAGAGATTATGCTGGGAAAAAAAAAAACTGGGAGACTCATATATTATTGTTTCTCTCTGCTTACAGCATCCAATTCATTAATTTAAAGTTTTTGAGATGTGATTGGTTTATTAAAAAATTTAGATTGTCAAAAGTGCAAAATAAATCAACACTGATATAACAAAACAAGTCAGAAAATGAGAAAAAATGACATCTTTCAAAATTAACTGTTCCACGGAGTACAGAACAAGCTGGCAGTCTGCAGAACATCATACATTAGCTAAAATAAGCACTAAAAAAATTTGACAGCCAATGTGTGTCAAGAGTTAGGAGGCAAAAGAATCTGTCCTCCCTGGGGACTGATGTGTTGTGATATTTCTGACGGTAAAAATTTCTTAACCACAGCCAAAGGTCTTATTTTATTTATTGTATCTACCACAGTACACATTTTGTGTGTCTCTCTTAGAATAGAATCCACAGCTATTACCAAAAAAGAAAAAAAAAAATTCTGTAGAACCGCAGAAGTGTTAGAGATAACCAGAAAGCCTGCAAGTGCAGATTACTTTCATCAGTTTATGGCTACTTGACAGAATGATTCAACTGTGGGTGTTTTGGGTGGGAGAAAAATTCTTAGAAACTAGTTGAAACAATGAAAATGATTACTTACATGATCTTTAGTCAGAAGGTCATCATTTATTTCTTTCCATACATATCTTCTTTGCATTAGTTAATTTTTTTCCAGTAAATCTGTATGAACCATCTACAGACTGTTAAACATTTTGATAAGCATCAAAGCATTAGGGATGCTATGATAAACTAAATTTAGATTTTACCTTTAAGGGACTCAGTCGAGTAAAATTTTTGATGCAAAACATTGATTAATCTTGTAATAAAATGATGTGCTAGAGATTAGGAGTCAATATCTACCTGAATGTCAAGTCAAGAAAAAAGAGCAAAGAATAAAATGGGAACCAGAGAACTTTGGAACAAGAGGAAAGAAAACAAATAGGAAATGAGAACTAGAATTAAAGAGGATCAGAAAGAACTGATTGATAGATCACATATTGGAAACTAAGACAAGAGAAAATAGGTCACAGATCTAATAGCTAAGACCTTTGAGGAAACTGGTTTTAAATAAAAATTATAAAGTTCATTAAAGATTCATGAAAGTCTGAAAGTAGGACAGGTCTACCAGAATTTAAAATAAGCTTAATAAACATGCTAAGAGTGATAAAAGTAGATATTAAATTTATGAAGAACAATAAATTACAAGGGTGGGCAAACGTAAGTTTACAATTATGAGTACACAAAACAGTTTATTCTTGTATTGTTTATTAATTATTTTCTTATTTGTATTGTCTTTTTGTTATTATTTTATGTTATGATTTATCTTTAAGTAATGATCCCTGACAATTTAACCTGCTTTTGCCCACCCTTGTGTTTTAACAGTACATCATGTAGAAATATTTGGTATGAAAAATGTTATTCAAACAATACACAGAAAAAAATAGTAAAATGCTTCAAATAAAGAACAAATTAAGAATTCAAAGATAAAATTGTAGAACTTTCCAAAAAGAATTAAAAAGAGGATATAAAAATAAGGTTAAGATACAAAGAAGAAAGAACAAAAATGCTATTGTCCAGAAGATAGAGATTCAGAAAGAAAGAATATAAAAGTGAAGAGAAAGAAAAATTTGAATAAGAGATAAAACAAATTTTCCATAATTAGAAAAAGATGAAAAACAGATTTAATGGACCCATACAGCGTCAGAGGATAAAAAATTTTGGAAAACTCACATATAAAGTATAGAAACTTTAAGACAATGACAAAGTTTAGAATTTCCTTAATTTTAAGAATGAAAGATCAAGCACATACAAAGGAATCAGAACACTAGATGCAAGAAAACAATGGGATAATGATTTTAAAATGTTGAAATAAAGAATTTGAACCAAGAATTTTACATGGGGCCAAATTGTTATTCAAAAAGATGGAATGATAACAAGATATCCTTAGCCATTCAAGCCTTGAAATTTTTACCATATAAACATTTCCTTGTAAAATAGTCCTGGTTAAAGTATTTAAGAAAGAAGGAGAAAAAATACTAATGCTGCAGGAGAGGTATGGAGCAAAAGTGAATAAAATCTAGGTAATATCTGTTGTGAGCTTTTAAAAGTAGCTGATAATTGAATGTCAACTGTAACTGAAAAATAGAAAATACAGTCATAAAAAACTTCATATTAAAAAAATAATCATTAGCACAAAAAATAGAAAAGAAGACCAAGAAATGTGAGAGTTTTCCATAATGTAATGCTTTAGGTATGTATAAATGTATACACATTTTAGTTTCTAAAAAACATTACTTATCAACTTGAGTTTCCTTCTATTAGTTTGCTAAGAGATTTTTAATGTCAGCGTTATTTAATAGTATCTATATACATAATCATTTTGTCACTATTAATCTATTGATTATATAAACTTGTACTCCATTACTTGTACTCCTGTGATGAACACCAAGTGTTCAAGTTATAAAAAATTTTAATGTCTTTTTATATTTTATTTTTCTTATTTAAAATATCTCATTAATGAGACTAGCCTACAATATTGTTTTCCCCTGGTGTATCTTCTCTCACTTATTTTAAACTTTCACCACCAGTTTGTGATTAAGATGGTAATAACGCTCTCTTAGAATGACTGGGAGATATCTCATTTTTTCTGTTCTGGAATAGCTCTGGAGAGTTTCAATCATTTTTTAAAGGATTGTTATACCTTTCATGCTGTCTACCTTTGGTACCAGTGAGGGGTGTTATATACCAAGTATCATTATGAATTTAAGTCTACTTCTGAACTCTACATTGTTCTATTAGTCTATTCTAGTCATGTCTATTTTATTGTCTTCAGTGTTCTAACTGATATCAAAATGTTTCCTGTGATGCCCTTTTCCTCAGTAGCTGTAGGATGTTCATGTAAGAGAATCAGTTTCTCAGTCCCAGAAGGAGAAGCAGTTCTACCTAGAACAGCAACAGGCAAGATTTACAGAAGACATTTAATTACGTTCCCAGCTCATTAGAGAAGTTGAGTACAGGGCTAGAAAAAGACATCCTGTACAAAAGAAAGAATCAATCTTTTCATTCTTTGGAATAATCAAAACACTGGTCCAGGAATAAATAAATTTTTCTGGCTAAAAATATCTAAATGTAACATAATTGAACAATCATTACCACTTAAAAATTTAAGCTATGTAGATGCCAAGGTATACATTCTGTCTCTTGGATGTAAAGCCATACCCAAAGGGTAATTTACTGTTACTTTTATTTACACCTTTCTTGAAGTAATTCTTAGAAATATCCACATAACTAAAAATTGACACTGTAAGCTTTAGATCTTTTATAGCCTCTGCACATATCCTGACAGTTCTTCATCTCCTAAATTTACAGAATCAGCACTTCAAAATGGTAGGTAAATAGAGCCACCAGTGAGTCTCTGTGACAAGCCCATCAGTCACCCAAAACATAGTCAATGGAAGGAAGTATCATTGTGACCCAATGCTTATCCATGCCAGTTTGCATGTATATCTGAAACAAATGTCTTTTTCACATACTAATTTTAAGAAAACAATTATCTGTTGAAAATTTTAAAAAGCAAGAAATAAACAACGATCAAAATAAGCTCAGCAAAAAGTTACTTAGGAATAATAATTCAGGTTAGGCTTCTGTTTTCTTTAGCTTTTATTCTCCAAATGACCATTTCATTCATTCATCTGTTGTAACGATAGTACTAGATTAAAACAAATTTAGAAAGGACCCACTAATACAGGATAAACACCAGTGGAAGGTAAAAATTAAAATATGGAAATGTATAAAATGTAAGTGGTATGAATCATTTTAGAAATTTCATATTACTTAAACAATAAAGAAAAGACAATTAGATAACTATTTGGAATAAAATAAACTTGAATTCCAAATAAATAAATAAATGAACTTGAATTCCTGCATTGCATAATATTAAAAAATAAATTCTAGATGAATAAAAAAATCTAATTAAGAAACACAGAAGTATTAATTTTGAAGTGAAGGAGGCTTGTCTAAGGTTGAAAACAAACAATGATAAAAGGTTGATGGGTTTGACAACACAAAAAATTACAATATTCTCTAGCACAAAATCCCCATCATAAATAAATCTAATTAGGAAGATGGCTAGTTAACTATTCAGTTAGAAATATTACTGTACCAAATGTCATTGGAAGTAACACAAAAATATGTTTGTATCTATTAATATTTAACTATATTAAAATACATAAAAATATAGAAAATTTAAAATGAAGGTTGAATCATGATAATTTAATAAAGCCACAAAACCACACATAAGTTCTCCATATCTTGAACCACATCCACTCCTATATTGAACTTCACATTTTAAAAGTTTCTAACTCTCCATTGTGAGTTAACAGAACTCACACTTACAAGAAATCCAAGATGACACATACCTAAAACACTTAGGTCTGCATCTTAAAAATGAGTTAAATTTTGGCTAAGATGGTGGCACCCTTTTAAAACATGTTTCATGGGGGTTTAGATCTAGACATCTTCTAAAACTAATATCCACTGGGAGAAAGTGAGTGCATTTATCATTTTTTTAGAAAAATCATTGTAATATTTTCAACCATATGAGGTAGAGTAAGAAAAAGTGCTGTAATAGATCAGAATAATTTTCAGTGCATATTTAATTGTCTGCAAATAACTGGACAGTTTTAAGATACTTAAAGGTGCCCAGAAATTTCTGATTATTAATCATGAGACATGAGATTGCTTCAGAAAAGTCAGGGACCCATTTGCAAACCAAAGTGCAACAATGTAATCTTCAGTTATTCACAGCTTTGTCTCAACCCACAGACCAAAAAATAAACTCTTGGGTGGGTGGGTGGGTAAGTTACCTTTAAAGCAATAAAGACTGGAAGCAGGGTCTAGGAAAACGGCTTGGCTTTGGAAAGAACAGAGACAGAACAGGCAGGAATGGGTTGGGGGATTTTGTGGTAAATATCCCCTGTCAGTCACAATTGAATAGTTAATAAACAAGAAAGGGGTATGCGGTGGGAAAGGGACTTTAGAGATAAGGGAGGAAGGGTAGGCAGGGTGATCAGATGTTCTAGTTATGCCCTTTTAAAAGTAATTCAGGTTTGGGAAGCTCAAGACCTTCTGAGGCCTTTGTTTTTCAAAGAGTGTGTTTTCATTATAAAATAATATAAACATATTATATAAAAATAAGAAAAATAAGGAGAAATTACATGTAATTTCACCACGTAAACACAACCAATGTCAGACATTTTACTTCTTCCATTCCAATATTTTTCTCCTTTGTATCTGCTTGGATTTAAGAATTCTAAACATACATTTTACAGTCTTGTTTATATACTGCTTACAAAAATTAAGGGAAATTTCAAAATGAATATGAAGCGAAAAAGAAAAGAAGCATTTTTTTTATTAAACAAGAACATCAGAAAAGCAAGAAACAAGTCAAAGAAGGTTGCTTGATTATGCAAATAAGATGCAAAAACAACTTTTATTTTATTGGTGGAAATGCACTATACAAAAGGCTTAAAGTACTGGAGTATTTGTTCCCTGATCCCCTAATTTTTGTGAGCAGTTTAGTTTTCTCTATGATAAGAAGGATTTACTGAGCTAAAATGAGCCCTATTAATCACCAATTCTGTATCAGGAAAAGTCCATGCTAGTGAGCTTTCACTATATTATGCAGAAAAATCTTTGGATCCGATCCCAAAGTGTAATACAGTACTTTTGTTAGGAAATGCCTCCCAGAATATGCTAAAAGTATGACATAGGGTCAAAATAGTTAACAAGTGTAATTAAGGTTTTCTGTCACATGGTTCTTTTTTCTTCTACATCTAAGTATTATCTGTGGCTATCTTTTTAAGAAGCTTATTTTTTATCAGATAGTTTCACATATTAGCCACTTATCCAAGAAATCATTCATGTTTTAAGTTCAGTTTCTTTTTCCTATTTACCTAGTTTTGGGTGATATGATATTTGAAGAAAGTGAACCTTTTAAAAATTTGTATAAGCAGGAAAATAAAAGATACTTATCTACAAGGCTTATGAAATTTGGGGGCACCTGAAGAGAATTCAGTCATCTGTATGTGAGATCTGCATGTAACTAGCAGTGACATTTTACAAATGCAACATGGTCCAAATGTTATAAAAATTGATTATAAGGCTGTGTTAGTAAAATATCTAACTCGGTGTGAGTGAAATAACGTGGGTTCTTCCCACAGGAAAAATAAAATAGTTATACTTCTTCCAATACATGAGGAACTATACGCAGTTTCTCACTTTGAATGGAAAAAAATGTACATTTCTTATGAAATTGCTACTATCTTCTACTCTTCCATTATGATTTCATATCCACATACATATGGAAATTGTAAAGATTGAATTAATTTGTATTAATATTTCTTAGAAATTTGACTTCAACAAATTTTTTATTATTTTTTTTTGTTATAACAAATTAGCTAAAAAGGTTTTTTTTTTCTATTAATAATAAAACAGGCCCTGGCTGGTTAGCTCAGCGGTAGAGTGTCGACCTGGAATGTGGAAGTCCCAGGTTCGATTCCTTGCTAGAGCACACAGAAGAAGCACCCATCTGCTTCTCCACCCTTCCCCTTCTATTTTCTCTCTGTCTTTCTCTTCCCTCCCACAGGCAAGGCTCCAGTGGAGCAAAGTTAGCCGGGACGCTGAGGATGGCTCCATGGCCTCCGCCTCAGGCACTGGAATGGCTCTGATTGCTGTGGAGCAACACCCTAGAGAGGCCGAGCACCGCCCCCTGGTGGGCATGCCAGGTGGATCCCGTTCGGGAGCATGGAGGAGTCTGTCTGCTGCACCCCCCAACCTTCTCACTTCGGAAAAAAAAATAATGATAATAATAATAATAATAATAATAAAACAACTCATTTTAAAAGCTCCTGTCATATCTTAGAGACATCAGCTCTGATATGAAAACTCCATCAGTTGAAAATTCAAAGACAATTAGAACACAAAGCCATGTAAAAGTAGCAAGTGCAAAGGTATCTTGCTGATATTCCCTTATAATTTCTTATTCATAGTCACGGTGAACTTGGCATTAGAGAATATAGAGAAACCCTGGTGAAGACTCTAACCACACTGGGAAAAAGACTTCAGTGCATTGTAACAATATCGTACCACAAGTGTTAGGAACCCCAGTTCCTCCAGTGACTATCTGTCCTCTTAGACTAATCCTTTCCTCTCTGAGTGGTTATTCTATAAAAAAAGTGTTGATGCTACACGGACTCAGAAACTATTCAAGTAAAGAAAATAAAACTTAATTATTAATTGCTGCAAAGTTCTGAAAAATGAAAAGTTTATGATTTCAAATGCTTTCAAGGTAACCTCTTTCTTAAGTAAGATGCAGCCAGCTATTTTCTGATTTGTGAACAGCTCTTGAAATGGCCTGCCAATATTTTTCTGGGTGGGAAGGATGGTGGTGGTGGTGGAGTAATTGTCTTCCAATTCCAAAAATGTGAAAATCTTTCCAGAAATTACTTTCACAGTTTTTCTTATCTTAACCCAGTTTTATTTTCCATTTTTTCTTTTATTCCCCTCTCTTTTTTGAAAATCACTTATAATCACTTTTTTCCCACTAATTCTTTCTAATAAAAAGCATCTACTAATCCTTTATTCTTTTCAGCTAGACCTTACATCCAAACTCCCACCCTCATCTCACATTTCCCTGCATGATGATGGAGTCAAGTTTGAATTCCATCCACCTAAAGTAGCAAAGGATGTGGAAGAGTGAATGTGGGGAAAGAAGCTGAATCCCTCTGTGATGTTTCCTACCTCAAGTACCATCTTGATATTTTCATTATTTTATTTATTTATTTATTTTACAGAGATAGAGTCAGAGAGAGGGACAGATAGGAACAGACAAGACAGGAAGGCAGAGAGATGAGAAGCATCAATTCTTCATTGAAGCATCTTAGTTGTTCATTGATTGCTTGTTCATTGATTGCTTTTTCATATGTGCCTTGATGTGGGAGGGGAGGCTACAGTTGAGCCAGTGACCCCTTGCTCAAATCAGTGACATTGGGCTCAACCCAGCAACCTTGGGCTTCAAGCCAGTGACCTTTGGGCTCAACCCAGCGACCATGGGGTCATGCCTATGATCTGACACTCAAGCCAGCTACCTCATACTCAAGCTGGTGAGCTTGCACTCAAACTAGAGACCTTAAGGCTTCCAACCTGGGTCCTCTGTGTCCCAATCCAATGCTTTAGCCACTGTGCCACCACCTGGTCAGGCTTGATATTTTCTTGATAGTTCTGTGTTATTCCACTCTACAGGCAACTTTATTGCCTCATCTTCCTTCTCTCCCACCACAAGAAATAAAAAATCAACTGTGTGAAGGAATTGGTTTGTCAGAGCTTGAAAAATTATTGACAGAAATGAAAAAACCAACCATGCAATTTTCTATTCTTCATTCACTGAGGTGCTGCAGCTGGAATAGTATTTTTTCAACTGTACTTCAGAAAATATACAGGTAATTTCTTTGCATTATGTACCATCAATTAGCTCCTAATTCAAACTGGATTTTCCTACCTTCCAAAAAAATCAGTGCCCATTTACTTTTATCTTTTTTTAGTTGTCCTCTCTCTTTAGCTGCAAAGTCTTTTCTTGATGTTAAGCATCTGCCAACTTGGAAAGCTCAAGTACCCAAAACTGGCAGAGATACATTATTGTCATCCCTGTGTTTCATTTTTCAGAACCCAGCAGAGGGGGGAAATTTTTAAAAAATAAAAACCTATTTTCACATGCAACTGACATTAGCTCAATTGCTGAGATTAGCTCTTGAGGGTGGAGGAAACATGTACCAGTTCCCTTTCATATGTGTATCCTTTTTATCCTCTTCCATCTGCAACTCAATGGGTAAGAAATGTGATGGGTTGGAGAAATCTGTTCATTCTGGTAAACTGTACGGAGGTGTCAAGGCTAAGAATAGTCATAGGCTGACATTAAATAGTAGGGACACATGCTGAGCTGGCTCACCCAAAGCTGGTGTCTACAGCAGCACACTAAATTAGAATTTAGATAGGAGACCTTTTTTAGAATATTCTTAGGTCTGATCACTCAAAGACATTTCAATTTAGAGATGCAGTGTGGCATGGATTCCCAGGAACATGATTCATTCAGGTGCTCTTAAAATCTGTATTTAAGCCAGAACTTAGAGGAGAAAACTATAATAATACCCTATACTCTATCCTTCGAGAGGAGAATTTTTGCTGAACACAGGACAGAACTTGTACTGGGCGAGGAGGTTAAGCAGTAAAGGCAACCTAGAACAAATTATAATGCATTCTAAAATTATGGAGCAATCCTGTTTTTTGAAGTTTTCCAAATTGTAGATTTGTCTGAAACCTTAGCTGATTCACATCTTGGCAACATTCATATTCAGGCTAGGTTAAATATATGCCTAACTCAGTGTCACTATAAATGTCACAATTATGACAAAAATATCCATTTCCTTTGGAAGCCATTTTTCACTTTCAGTTATTGCTCTTTTATATCACTTGTACATGTTTAGACTTAGATGCCCAAGTAGTTAAACCAATAGATTCAGAAAAGAACAGGTCACTCTTTAGATCAAATTTGTAAAACAATTTGTGCATATAAGTGTTGTTCTACTCTAGAGATTTTTCTGAGTCTCTATTAAAAACAGACCTTTTCCATGCCTTCAGATATTACCAAACAACACTTTAACTCTGTTTTCTTTAACAAACTATCAAACAAGTTTGTTCAAAGAGATGTGTTAATTCACAGACTCACAGGGCAAGAGCCTTGGGCTTGAGAGCTCAGGTAGCATGCAAGTACAAAACCCTGCCTCGAGGCAGGACCTTGCCAAGAACCCATCAAGAAAGTGGAAAATGTAACTCTTCTAGAGCTGGAGAGAAGAAATTTTTAGTGATTCCAATGTTTAAACTCTGTGTTGTTTATCTATATGCCTAAAAAGGATCCCACATCTTGTTATTTAAAACTATTTTTTCACATTTATTCACCAGAGTTCAAATACATGTACTAGTAAACTGCTAATCATGCTCTTTCACACACGTTAGGTAATATTTTAGTGACCATCACTGTGCCCGTGCATCACTATGGCAAGAATTAGGAAAAAATATATTTTTCTAAACAAATAAACTACATTCTGCTTTCATCTATTCATTCAACTTCACTCCAAGCTCTTATGAGTTGGACTAGTTCTAGAGACTGGTTTTACAGAGGTTAACAAAACCAAGACAATCCTGTCCTCTTGGAATGTAGAGCCAATCTAGTGAGGAGAAATAGACATTCTACAAACTGTTCAAGTAACAAAAAAGAAATATCCGTAAAAATTATATTAAAAAAATTTAAAATAAATCAAGATGTGTCCACAAAATGAATCTGACAAGCTCAGGGAAAGCCTATACAGATTAGCCTTGCAAACTCAGAGAACTAAAGTAAACACAGGATGGTCTAAATCAAACCTTTCTTCTAACTAAAAGCAGATTATGGTAGGTAGTCATGTCCTAGGGAAGAACTTTCTCTAAACAAAGGTCAATGTTTGCTTTTATTCAAGCCTGTCTGCTGTCTTTTGCATCTACAATAATGCACTGATAACATGCCTTTGGAAAGTAAGGGTCATCTTCTTTCTCCATGAGGCCAGACTTTGGACCAGAGCAGAAGCCAACAGATTTCTCATTGTTACTGTTATGTGAGCCATTAACTGTTAGCTGTCCTGTTCCTGTCTATGTCAACATTTCAACAACATATATAGTTTCACTTTTACCAATCCCAGAGATTTCCCCACTTTGCTTTCTCTCACCTCCTTAATCTATCACCAATCAATATCATGCAACCCCCTTACATATTCCCCTTCGAGTCTAATGTGTAAAATAAGTGGTGAAACCACCATTTACAGGAGCACTTCCTCAATCCTTTGAAATTTTGCTTCCAGACAATTGTGAACAGTTTGGCTCAAATAAACTCATGAAAAGGTTTTACAGTTTTGGAAGTTTGGTTTTGTTTTTTTTTTCATTGACATTGCAAAATAACTATCACTTATTAAGGAGATAGGATATATACTCAGCTAAAAATAAATCTTAAATGAAGAGCAATTAAGCAATTCACCCAAGTTGTACATAAAATGAAGGGCAAGACTCAATAAACACAGGTGTTTTGCCTGCAATCCTGTTTTCTATACTGCCATATACATATATAATACAGCCATTTAACTCAGATTGTGCAGCGAAACAAAAAACCATGAGAACTAAATTAACCTTATTTTCTCAAAGCGAACAATAACTTTCCACTCCTTTCCTTAATTTGGTATGGAAAGCAGCTCATAAAAAAGGTTCATTTCTAAAATGGATTAATTTGTGAAATTTATATCATGTAACAATATTATTTGGAGTCAGAGGAGGCTGTTTCTTCTTCCCCACATCTTATACTTTCTTTCTAAAATAAATATACATATTATGCAATTCCCCTAACTTATTATAATGTTCAAAATCGTTCAATGGCTGTGCTTCCAACTATGAGGACAACTTCCAGGGAGGTTTATTAATAGGGAGGTCATTTCAAAATTTCAGTAGCTAACCCTCTTGGATGGATTCCAAGAAATACCTGCCTTATGATGAATTTTTCTCTGTCATAAACAGAATCCCAGAATATGGCAAGCTTGAGCCTACTACATCCCTATTTCAAGATGTAGAAAGAGATGAATTGAGATTGAACTTTCATATATGATAACTAGGACCAAAAAATTTTTCCCCAAGCTATGAGAAAGCAAGAAAGAAATTAATTAGAGGAACAAAGTCTCTTCTAAAAAAAGCTATAACAGAAGTCTACAATAATTTATAGCAATGTATAACTTCAAGTGATGCTATTACATGTTCTAATATTTGGTCTTGACAAGAACCTCATGATGTAAGCAGGTGTGGTACCATTATTATTTAAATTACAAATGAGGAAACTGAAGCAAAAAGAGACTAAGTGGACCACCAAGAAACAGAGTCTAAGATATGATTAGAACTTCTTGAGATTTATTAGCAGATAGGCCAGGAAAAGTGAGGAGAGTCTTCATACTCCAGTATAGATCTGACACTTATGGAGAAAAAATGAAGGAAAGAGGATTGGGTAGGAAGACTATTGTACTATATAGCACAGTTGCAAGCTTTAGTCAAAGACTCTCACTGGAAAACAAAAACCCACTGTCTTGCCAGAATGGTCCTGCTTTAATATCAATACTGTGCTTTGTCTTTGAGGGAGAGTAACCCAGAAAGCAGGCTCTCAAAGTCACATTCAAACACATTCGGGGGTCCAGAGGCATAGGAGTTGGACAGGTTACTCATTTATCCTCCTCATAGCTAGAGATTTGACCAGAACATTTTTATGACTACCAAAATCCTCCATGATCACTAAAATAGCAAGTAGAAATGATGGCCCCATAAGTTTCCTGACATCTTGTAAAGTATTTTATACAGTCTTTAATGTGATTAATATATGACACTTGTACTTTTTTTGCAACTAAAATTATATGATCATTGAATATAGTTACATGAGTTGTCAGAATTTGTTATTTATTTTATTATTATTATTAATTTAAATGGGGTGATATTGATAAATCAAGGTACATTGTTCAGAGAAAACATCTCCAAGTTATTTTGACATTTGATTATGTTGCATGCCCATCACCTAAAGTCAAATTGTTTTCCGTCACTTTCTATCTGTTATTATTTTAAAAAGTCAAATCTATACTAGCTATTCATACAAGCAATAAGTTACAGAATGAATCTACTGAAATGTTTTAGATTTACCAAAACTATCCTGCATACAAGTAAAGGGGGGAAAATCTCCAATTTTTGAAAGAAACTATCATAGATTAATTTTGTCACTAGTCACCTCTCACTCTAAATTGTGATGCAAATATAGTATTTTGAAGGCTAAGTGAAATTTAATGGATACATAACATTCTAAAGCTGATTTACTTTTACTTATGTAAATATTTAAGTAAATATACTTAAGTAACTATAACTAAGTAAATATGAATGAGTTTTACACAATAATCATTTCTCAAAAAAAATAATCGATATATTTATATTAATCATATAACATCTGCCTAATGCATTGCAAGGAAACCCTCATTTTATGCTGAAAAAGAGTCTTTAACTATGCATCATTCCTTCAAAGTATACAAAGAAATTGAGGTTCCGAGTCTTTTAACAACTTAAGGTTAACAGAGCTTGGCAAAGTCTAAATTTAAATTTGGCTACATTGCCTTTCAAAAAGAGGCACAACATAGCCAACAAAAATAAAATTAAAATGCTTCATTTTGGACAAAACTATTTGATTGCTTAAATAATTTTTTTATTACTTGACTGATAACACTGGGGAACAATTTTTTTTTCATTTTATGTTGCATGAGGTTTTAGAACGTTTTCTATATATTTCTGCATTGTTTATTCCAAATCTGAAATCTGTTTTTTGGTGCATGCTCTAGTTTTTATGCAATTTTAATTTCGTTACACTTAATGGCATGTGTTGGTTTATAAATTGGAGTTAAGGGGCAACGACTCTTAGATTGAACATAACCACAAAGCAATTAATGTTTTACAAACATCACTTTTACATAATTGTAGTTGTCTATAAATGTAAAAATTTATTATCTGATAAAAACACCCTTTTGTTTTGTTTTAAGATTGAATCGTGGCTTCTTTGAGTAGGCGTAAATGTAAGAATAGTCCTGACACCTTCTGTTCTATATGTGGCTGTTACACACTTCAACATCAAAGGCACAATATTTTATCATTTGTGACATGTGCATATATTGCCTATTTTCAAGTTCCCCTCTGCGATAAAGACAAGAATTAGGCCGCTAATATTGTGTGTCATAATTGTGAGGAATGCTTCATGACTGGACAAAAGGAAAATGCAAAGGAATGCCTTTTGGTATTGCCATGGTTTGGTGTAAACCTAAGGACCACAGCAGTGACTGTTATTTCTGTCTGATCCATACAAAGGGCATCGGAAAGAAAAAACGGCATATGATCACATATCCTAATATTCCTTCAGTAGTACGACCTATCCCACACTCCGAGAAACTCCCAGTTCCAGTTTTCAATGGTTTTATTTCTTCTAAGGACAAAGAAAGTGAACATGGTGATCAAATGTATTTTGATAAGATGCATGAGGAAATGGTTGTAGAATCTGAAGGGTCTTTGGATGCCAAGCAGTCATTAACCCCTAAGCAGTTTAGCCAATCCGAATTGAATGACTTGGTAGAGATTTGAGTCATTCAAAGAAAGTAACTGAGTTATTAGCCTCCAGACTTCAAGAAAGGAATGTACTTCACTGCTCAGCTAAAGTATCCCATTTCAGGAAGTGTGAATGAATTATTGTGAACTTTATTTCAGAAGATAAACACTTTGTTTACTGTCGTGATATCAGTAGTCTTCTCATCCAGCTAGGTGTTACCATTTACAGTCCAACAGAATGGCGGCTATTTCTTGACAGCTCTAAATGGAGTCTGAAATGTGTTCTCCTACATAACCATAATGTTTATGCAATGATTCCAATTGGTTATTCAACTCATCTGCGATATTGTAATGACATAAAAATTGTCCTTGACTTACTGAAGTATGAGGAGCATAACTAGATTATTTGTGTGGATCTTAAAATGGTAAATTTCCTGCTAGGACAACAGAGAGGTTTCACAAAGTATTCTTTATTTCTGTGTTTGTGGAACAGCCGAGCTCAGGAGAAATACAACACAGAAAGAGTGGCCGAAATGTAAAGCTTTGGAAGTAAAGATACAAAATATTGTGAATGAACCTGTAGTTAATCAAGACAGGATCATTTTCCCCCATTCCACATCAAACTTGGTTTAATGAAGCAGTTTGTTCAGGCTTTGAATAGAGAAAGTGTATGCTTTCTACATATTATTTCTGCTTTTCCTGCCTTGTCTTTCGAAAAGATAAAAGCAGGCGTGTTCGATGAATCTCAAATTATTATATTTTCACAAAGATGATGCCCAAGAAGACATTCTACTTCATTATGTGTTAAGATTCACTTCCTGGAGAGTCACCTTGATAAGGTTCCCGAAAACCTTGGAGCTGTTAGAGATGAGCAGGGCGAATGCTTTCATCAGGATCTGAAGAGAATGGAAGAGTATTATCAGGTACATTGATTGGGACAGAAATGTGATGGCAGGCTATTTGGAGCATCAAACAAGATTGTCCTCAACAAGTACATAAACACAAGAGCTACAAATGCAATTTTTTGCCTGAATAGAATTTAAATAAGTTTTGCACAAATTTTATGATTAAAATAAGTGTTTTAATATGGTCTATTTTGAAATTGTAGACAAATTCTGATGTAATTATATCTTTTAGTGTATTAGTGTATTTACTGGATTATATAAATTATTATATTTTCACAAAAATGATGCCCAAGAGGACATTTTACTTTATTATGTTAAACTAAATGTTGAAAATTTTACAATAAGATGAAAATCTAAAATCTTGAATTGCAAAAAAACTGTAGCTTACAGAGAAAAACTAATGTCAGGTTTGAGATCAGCACACTCGAATTAGATAAAAAAAAACAAGTATTTTTGTGGATGCAACAAAAATTTTGTTCCCCAGTGTAATCAGATTTGATGTTTTAAAAGCAGACCATCAAGAAATGAGAAAGTTTTAGAAGTGATTCATTACCGTGATTGTCTTTGTAACGTGGAAGAACAGTTCCTCCTATTCTTCACCTATCCCCACTTCTGATTAAATGACAAGGTAGGAATTATTCTCAGTATTACGGGTCATAAGAATTCTTTTTAATTATGTTTTTCATGAATCATGTTTTTGAAGATTCCAAATAAAATCAGGTAATTTTTTTAATCTAATGAAATAAACATTTTCCTTATTTACAAATATGTAGAAAGTTGATTGAAAGAAATCAAATGTAAATTTCAGGTTTTTTCTCATATGCCACAATAGCTATATCATTGTGTATGCTTGTTTTTGTGTCTAAAATATTCTTCCCCATATGTCTGCCATTGAAATCAGTATTTAAGATTTACTATCACCTGACCCGGTGGTGGCGTAATGTATAGAGCGTCGGACTGGGATACGGAAGACCCAGGTTCAAGACCCTGAGGTAGCCAGCTTGAGCGCGGGCTCATCTGGTTTGAGCAAAGCTCACCAGCTTGGACCCAGGGTCGCTGGCTCCAGCAAGGGGTTGCTCAGTCTGCTGAAGGCCCACAGTCAAGGCACATATGAGAAAAAAATCAATGAACAACTAAGTTGTCTCAAAGAAAAACTGATGATTGATGCTTCTCATCTCTCTCTGTTCCTGTCTATCCCTCTCTCTGTAAAAAAAAAAAAATTCAGTTTCAATTTACCTATTTTATTTTTTTCTGTGGAATGTCTGCACCATTCTTCAGAATGCCCTTTCTTATCACCCCTGAATGGTTGACTCTTTCTCTGTATATCCCAACTTTGTACAATACCGCCATTATAGCTGTCATAATACCACTGTGCACATAATTTATTCACATGTCAGCCTCCAGTGACAGCCAAAGAATTCCTCAAGGAGTGAAATTCATTCATGCTCAGTATTGTGTATTTAGTGCCTGAGACTTAAATGTTTGCTGAATGGAGATAAGACTACATGATAGATAACAAACATTATGAGAAACTAACTATAGATTTTAAGAATCCTAATAAAGACATGCCTATTTATACATAAGGTAATTTTCTTTTTACAAATGTAATCATATAATTTTTGCAGAAAAAAATAATGTTAAATTTTTATTTATTTTTATGTTATTATAACCATCAAAACCAGACCATGGAGACTAACCCATAATTACATTATATTCTCAAGAAAATAGTCAAAATAATGCATAGATGGTAGAATGATAAATACCAAGATAAATAAAGTATGCAAAAAATAAAGTAAGGAAGTAAATATTTTAATTATTTTTAAATTAACCAAAATAACCAAAATTTTAAAAATATTGACTCATATTTCATAAGAATGGAAACACAACAAAAATGACATACTAAGCATGACTTTAATATTAAATAAACTTTTCTCTTTGCACCAACCTTGAAATTGTGTTGTCTTAATGTGTCCAAATATAGTACACTATTAAAATTTCATCTGTGGAAAAAATTGACTAATTGCATCATAAGTCTTCTGTAAATTGTAATATAGTGGTTTTAATTTTGTAGAGGCTGCAATAGAACAATGTAAATAATCTTGTTTCATTTGGCTTACCATTATATAATTTATGCATCAGTATCTCCTAATATACTATAAGCCTCTTAATCTTAGCCCTCCTTATAAAGTTCCCAAAGTGTAGCCCAATATCTTTCACATAACAGACACTAATACATGTTTATAAAATTTAATTGTAACAGAAACAAAATTATAAGAAAATATAAGTATCTTGAAAACAAAGGAAAAAAATCAATTTGTGGGTTCCTTTGTGTCAAATGCAAAGTGCCAATATGTCTTAATATAGTCATATAATGGATTCATCATTTGTGTCCACAACCAAAAAGTGTTCATTTATTCAGCATTAAATGTACATTGTCTGAATAGTAGTATGCTGTAAATCTAAAAATAGAGTATAGAAAATTGCTATGTCCCGCATTCCTATAACCCTTTGAGTAGTACAAATGTTCATGTACATCCTCATGCCTTCTGACTATCCAGATAACAAAAATTTTTACTTTAAAAATGTTTAAGGCAACATTAAAACAAGGCAAATGTATATTCTTCTTGTTTTCATAAATTGGTTATCAAACAAACATTATTTTAAGTTTATAAAACTGTAACTCAAACTAATTTGATTTTTTGAAAAAAAAACTAACTCCTGGGGTGTTGGGCAGATAAAATATATTATGCTCACTTTGTTAAAGATGGCACTGCCCACATGGAAGTTCGTTGATATTAATGTGTGTTCTGGAACAGGCTGTGGGCAGGCCAGGTCGTTATAACCTAAGGCTTAGTTTAAGAGTAAGCTCTTCCCTACACCCTTGACTGATTGGATGATGTAGGGTGGTGCACTCTCCTGAGGAATCCCATTATACAGAGACTTCCTTGTTTGTATAATTGGATTAAAGGTTTTGATTCTACGGTATAAAGCGGGGAGACCAGTAGCTTGATCTCTCTCTCTCGGTTCCTGGGTTCCTGAGATTAGTATTAGAGAGGAGAGCAGAGTAAGACCACATGGAGGAGAGGAAGCAGCCAAGATGGCAGAGTGCTGAGGAAGAGTTTGTGCAGGAGGAGATGGGAAACAGAGGTGAATAAGTCTGGTGAACTGGAAAGCTTTGATGCTAGGAAACTCAGATAAGTCAGTAGCTTTGTGAGCACTGAATGTGTGGGTTTTGGAGCCCAGTGTGTGTTTTTGCTTGCCCGCGGGGTGCAAGCTAGAATTAAAGCTGATGGCTCATCAGTTCTTGGCTCCTGTGTTTCATTACCGACTGTTCGAATCTAATGTGAACCTGCACGGGTAAGGCGGCTGTGATAGTGGCCGCGACTATTGGCTTTACATGGGGTCAGCGAGCAAAGGGCTAATATTCTTGCAGAAGAACAAAGCAATTTGGTCATCACAAAACCTCAGATCACAAATCTTTTTAAGAATAAAAAGAAGGAAATGCTTTATATTAATTCTTGAGAAAACATGACTCAGTGCAGTTATAAATTTATGTATTCCAAATGTGTTTATATGGAGAACAGATTGTTATATGGTAGAAACAGATTGTTATATAGAAGAAAAACATCACAGAGTTGGATAAAGCAAATCTATTCATCATTATTTACCAATGTAACCTCACACGTGCCCCTTGATCTCTCACTGTCAGTTTCCTTTTTCATGGATACCTTGCCCACAGTTATTATATGGAATAAATGAGATAATGCATATTAAACTCATGTTACCTCTAAACTTAAATAATCAGAAGCTATTATTATACTGTGTTTATAAATCTCACATAAACATGCAGACACAAAATATTCACAGAGAATTAAAATATATACATTACATATGTGCATACCACAAGTAGCATCATGTCCAAACAGATTGCTGTCACATTGCATTTGTATCTGTAAGCATTAGTGCAATTTTCTCATACCTGTTAAGCAATCTTCTGTTATTACCTTGCAACATATCATTTATGTCTCTCTCTTTACTAACAGAAGACCATTATGATGCCATTCAACCATGACAGATGATTCATCCAAGATTCCAAATGACACCTCCTTGATGTAAGGAGGATAAAACCCAACAACATCGCTTTTTTAAAACATTCTACATGTGTCTTGAATTTAGTTCCTGAAAAAAAGTCACAGAATACATTGAGTCTCACAAACCACCAGAGATTCATTATATCTTTTCAAAGGGTACATGTAAAGCCAGTAGCCACAGCCACCATCACAGCCGCCTGGCTCATGCAGGTTTGCATTAGATTCGGACAGTCAGTAATGAAACAACGGAGCCAAGAACTGGTGGGCCATTACATTTAATTCTAGCTTGCATCTGGCAGGCAAGAGATACATACAGTGGGAAAATATTTCCCTTTCCATTCAGGGCTCCCAAAGTCACTGACTTATCTGAGTTTCCTAGAATCAAAGGGTTCTAGCTCACCAGCCTTATTCACCTCTGTTCCCCATCTCCTTTTCTCTGCACAAACAGGCTTCTTCTTCAGCACTCTGCCATCTTGGCTGCTTCTCCTATCCTCCACATGGCCTTTCTCTGCTCTCCTCTCTAATGCTAATCTCAGGAACCGAGAGAGAGCAAGCTCCGGTCTGCTATGTTTTATAGTGTAGAAATCAAAACCTTTAATCCAATATACAAACAAGGAAGTCTCTGATACAAAGTCACTCATCTGAAGTTTAATGGGATTCCTCATGAGAGTGCACGACCCCCTATCACTGCAACAGTCAAGGGTGTGGGCAAAGCTTAGTTTTAAAACAAAGCCTTAGGTTATAATAACTTTGCCAGTTAATAGCCTGTCTCCCACACCCAAAGCGAGCAAACATATATGTCATATTTAAAAACTTATTTGACCAACCATACACTACAAAAGAGACTTTTTTTCTTCGCATATTACTTGTACGTTTTAATACTAGAGACTATTCTACATGGAGATTTTTTAATGGTGGAAGTTTGACATAGGGGATCAGGAAAGAGGAATAAAATTAATTAATTTAGTAACAGAAAAATAAGTTGTTGGGCAGATAAAATATATTATGCTCACTTTGTTAAAGATGGCGCTGCCCACGTGGAAGTTCGTTGATATTAATGTGTGTTCTGGAACAGGCTGTGGGCAGGTCGGGTCGTTATAGCCTAAGGCTTAGTTTAAGAGTAAGCTCTTCCCCACACCCTTGACTGATTAGATGATGTAGGGTGGTGCACTCTCCTGAGGAATCCCATTATGCCTCAGATGGGTGGCTTTGTATCGAGACTTTCTTTATGTATAATTGGATTAAAGGTTTGGAATTTCTATGCTATAAACTGGGGCAGTCCGGGAGCTTGCTCTCTCTCTCGGTTCCTGGGTTCCTGAGATTAGTATTAGAGAGGAGAGCAGAGTAAGGCCACGTGAAGGCCAGGAGAAGCAGCTGAGATGGCAGAGTGCTGAGGAAGAAGCCAGTTTGTTAAGAGTTTGTGCTGGAGGAGATGGGAAACAGAGGTGAATACGTCTGGTGAGCTAGAAACCTTTAATTCTAGGACACTCGGATAAGTCAGTAGCTTTGTGAGCACTGAATGTGTGGGTTTTGGAGCCCAGTGTGTGTGTTTTGCTTGCCCGCCGGGTGCAAGCTAGAATTAAAGCTGATGGCTCATCAGTTCTTGGCTCCTGTGTTTCATTGCCATCTGTCCGAATCCAATGCGAACCTGCATGGGTCAGGCTGCCGTGATGGTGGCCGTGACTACTGGCTTTACATAAGTCCATGGCCCATTTTTTTAGTCTTTCTTCAGGGCAGGATTGGAACCAGAGGCAAAAGGGTTTCCCAGCAATTTTTGATGTGGAGGGTTTATTTTTAGTGCAAATCAGAACTTGTTACTCAAGTAACTTTTTCTCTGATTTGTAAATTTATATATGAATATTTTATTATCAGTTTATAGCTAAATTTTATCAAGTGCTTGTGTAAAGCCAGTAGTCGAGGCCACCATCACAGCAGCCTGACCCACGCAGGTTCACGTTGGATTCGGACAGATGGCAATGAAACACTGGAGCCAAAAACTGGTGAGCCATCAGCTTTAATTCTAGCTTGCACCCGGCGGGCAAGCAAAAAATACACACTGGGCTCCAAAACCCACACATTCAGTGCTCACAAAGCTACTGACTTATCCGAGTTTCCTAGCATCAAAGCTTTCTAGCTCACCAGACTTATTCACCTGTTTCCCATCTCCTCCTGCACAAACTCCTAACAAACTGGCTTCTTCATCATCACTCTGCCATCTTGGGTGCTTCTCTCCTCCACGTGGCCTTAATCTGCTCTCCTCTCTAATACTAATCTCAGGAACCCAGGAATTGAGAGAGAGAGAGATCAAGCTCCCAGACTGCCCCAGTTTATAGCCTAGAAAATCCAAACCTTTAATCCAATTATACAAACAAGGAAGCCTCTGTATAATGGGATTCCTAAGGAGAGTGCACCACCCTACATTATCCAATCAGTCAAGGGTGTGGGGAAGTGCTTACTCTTAAACTAAGCCTTGGGCTATGACGACCCAGCCTGCCCACAGCCTGTTCCAGAACACACATTAATATCAACGAACTTCCATGTGGGCAGCGCCATCTTTAACAAAGTGAGCATAATATATTTTATCTGCCCAACAGCTTGCTATGTACTAAGCATTATATCATCTTATTTAATCATTACAACTTTACATAACAAGTTTATACAACTAAGCAAGTATTAGGTCATGATGAAAATTTGTGAAAGAGCATGAATTTGAATCTAAGTGCATTTGAATCCAAGACAGTAGCTCTTAACAGCTACTTTATTTGGCTTGTCAGGGCAAAATGAAAGGCTGTCATAGAAAAAAAAAATGAAATTAATCAACACTTGTTCGGCAGATAAAACATATTATGCTCACTTTGTTAAAGATGGTGCTGCCCACATGGAAGTTTGTTGATATTAATGTGTGTTCTGGAACAGGCTGTGGGCAGGCCGGGTCGTTATAGCTTAAGGCTTAGTTTTAAGAGTAAGCTCTTCTCCACACCCTTGACTGATTGGATGATGTAGGGTGGTGATGTAGGGAGGAATCCCATTATGCCTCAGATGGGTGGCTTTGTATCAGAGACTTTGTTTGTATAATTGGATTATAGGTTTTGAGTCTATGCTATAAAAGGGGAGAGACCAGTAGCTTGATCTCTCTCTTGGTTCTTGGCTCCTGTGTTTCATTGCCATCTGTTCGAATCCAATGCGAACCTGCGTGGGTTGGGCTGCTGTGATGGTGGCCCTGACTACTGGCTTTACATTTGGCGTAGTCTATGGCAGGATTCGATACAGATCGGCATGGAGCCGCCTCCACTTCTGAGCGGTGCAGTAGAGAACTGGCTGCTGTTATGGTTTCCCATAGCTGTTTTTTGGGGGACTGTAGGATGGCTGACCTTTACAGCCATGCGTGAGGAAACCGAGAGCTCTATGGAAGAGGCTGCCCAGGACCTGCAGGCTGAGCAGCAGAAGGAGCTAGAGGAAACGTGGGAGAAACAGATGCTGACCCTGGAGCTGAAGGAATCGCTGGAGGAGGAGGCTGACCAGGTTTGCGAGATTCACCTGGAAATGGAGCAGACGCAGGAGAAGGAATCACAGGTTCGTGAGTTGGAGATTGCCCTGGATGTTGTGGAGAGCCAGCAGCGGCATGAGGCCGGGCCTGAGGCCTGGGCCGGAGCTGAGGCCAGGACCAGGGCTGAGGCCGGGACTGAAGCCAAGGCTGGGGCTGAGGCTGAGGCTAAGGCAGGGGCTGTAAGGCCCATGGAGCAGAAAGCAGTGGCAGCAGGGGCCTCGAGCCCAGCAGCAGGAGCTGATGTTTTCAGTTCCTCTTTGGAGGATGAGGAGAATCAGGCTGGAGTTGCAACCCGCAGTCTCCAGAAGATGAGAGCCCAGCAGCAAGAAGTAGCTACGCTGCTGGTAGGTCTGCGATTTTGGGGCATAAGGGTGGATGCCATCATGCTCCCCAGAGCAGAGATGGAAATTCTGACTGCCATGGCCACGTGCTCCTTTTTGGAACAGTGTGAGACTTGCCATGATGGCAGGAATGAGGGGGGAGGCTAAAGCCCTATGTGTGTGGACTGATTTCCTGGACTATGACCGGATGGGCACAGGCTCCTTTGTTGAATGGATTTATGGATTTTGGACAATGTGAAATACCTTGATGGGAGTGGGGATGGCTTTGTTGGAAGCCCTCCTGCCCCAGGAAGTTTTTCCCATGGCTAGAGAAAAGGCTGAGAACATTTTGCACTTTTGGCAAAGTACATAGAGACTGGTGAAATGTGTGTACCTTTGTAATTGTTGAAACTGTATGATTTGTGCTATTGCTGTAATTTGTGTAATATACTTAATTTCATTGTACAGGGATGCCGGTGGTGTAAATTGTGGGTAGTAAAGTGAGCATAGGGGTGGATTGTTCGGCAGATAAAACATATTATGCTCACTTTGTTAAAGATGGTGCTGCCCACATGGAAGTTTGTTGATATTAATGTGTGTTCTGGAACAGGCTGTGGGCAGGCCGGGTCGTTATAGCTTAAGGCTTAGTTTTAAGAGTAAGCTCTTCTCCACACCCTTGACTGATTGGATGATGTAGGGTGGTGATGTAGGGAGGAATCCCATTATGCCTCAGATGGGTGGCTTTGTATCAGAGACTTTGTTTGTATAATTGGATTATAGGTTTTGAGTCTATGCTATAAAAGGGGAGAGACCAGTAGCTTGATCTCTCTCTTGGCTCTTGGTTCCTGAGTTCCTGAGGTTAGTATTAGAGAGGAGAGCAGATTAAGGCCATGTGGAGGAGAAGTAGCCAAGATGGCAGAGTGCTGAGGAAGAAGCCAGTTTGTTAAGAGTTTGTGCTGGAGGAGATGGGAAACAGAGGTGAATAAGTCTGGTGAGCTAGAAACCTTTGATTCTGGGAAACTCGGATAAGTCAGTAGCTTTGTGAGCACTGAATGTATGGGTTTTGGAGCCCAGAGTGTGTTTTTGCTTGCCCGCCGGGTGCAAGCTAGAATTAAAGCTGACGGCTCACCAGTTTGTGGCTCCTGTGTTTCATTACCGACTGTTCGAATCTAATGCGAACCTGCGTGAGTCAGGCAGCTGTGATAGTGGCCCTGGCTACTGGCTTTACAACACTTAAAGATACAATAATCAAATCCCCTTTATTGGAGAAGTTCTTTGAAAAGGGGAGAGAGTGCTTGTTGTTATTGCCATTCTTCAATAAACATAGACCTAGTAAGGTCTCTTAAACTATGTGGGTAAAGATGATGATGTGGGTGAAGAGAGGGTTTACTGCTTAGGCCCTCCTCAGTTTCTTCTTGAAGCTTTAAAATCTAGCTATGCTAATGGTTTCCCACTGAGCTCTATTCAGAGGCCAAGTGTACTTTTGGACTTAATGCTTAGGAAGTAGTTCATTATCCCTACTCTAAAGGATTTCTGCCTGCCTCTAAATCACCATATTGGTGACTCAACTGCACCCAGGAAATTTGCTCCAGGGAAGACATTTAAAATTTCTAACCACTGACCAAGGAGTGGCTTACTCACCCAAAGGATACAATCTATTCATGCTGACAAAGGCTTTCTAATGCAAATATTATAATGAAAGTATTCATAAGCTTTCCCTTTGCCTCAAATAAAACCCATTTCTCCATTTGGATAAGTTATTATAGCTTCAAATGCTTCCACAATGAATCTGCTCACTCCTGTGTTCTAATTGTTTCTCTCCCTTCCTTGGAGGGTGACTGAGATATTCTGCTTTTCTTAGCCATCTGTCCTTCTGCATTTGCTCTCACCTCATCTTCAGGTCATCTTTCCATTCAGCCCTTGTTATAAAGTACCCTGTAAAGCCAGTAGCCACAGCCACCATCACAGCCACCTGGCCCATGCAGGGTTGCATTTGATTCAGACAGATGGTAATGAAACAACAGAGCCAAGAATTGGTGGGCCATTAGCTTTAATCTTAGCTTGCACCCAGCGGGCAAGAAATACACATAATGGGAAAACACTTCCCTTTCCATTCAGACTCCCAAAGCCACTAACTTATCCAAGTTTTCTAGAATGAAAGTTTTCCAGCTCACAGGCTGTAAAGCCAGTAGTTGAAGGCCACCATCACAGCCGCCTGACCAGTGCAGGTTCGCATTAGATTCGAACAGTCGGTAATGAAACACAGGAGCCAAAAACTGGTGAGCCATCAGCTTTAATTCTAGCTTGCACCCGGCGAGCAAGCAAAAACACACACTGGGCTCCAAAACCCACACATTCAGTGCTCACAAAGCTACTGACTTATCCGAGTTTCCTAGAATCAAAGGTTTCTAGCTCACCAGACTTATTCACCTCTGTTTCCCATCTCCTCCTGCACAAACTCTTAACAAACTGGCTTCTTCCTCAGCACTCTGCCATCTTGGCTACTTCTCCTCCACATGGCCTTAATCTGCTGTGCTCTCTAATGCTAACCTCAGGAACTCAGGAACCAAGAGAGCCAAGAGAGAGAGCTCAAGCTACTGCTCTCTCCCATTTTATAGCATAGACTCAAAACCTTTAATCCAATTATACAAACAAGGAAGTCTCTGTATAATGGGATTCCTCAGGAGAGTGCACCACCCTACATTATCCAATCAGTCAAGGGTGTGGGGAAGAGCTTACTCTTAAACTAAGCCTTAGGCTACAACGACCCGGCCTGCCCACAGCCTGTTCCAGAACACACATTAATATCAACGAACTTCCATGTGGGCAGTGCCATCTTTAACAAAGTGAGCATAATATATTTTATCTGTCCAACACCAGCTTCATTAACCTCTGTTTCCCATCTCCTCCTCTCTGCACAAACTGGCTTCTCCTCAGCACTCCACCATCTTGGCTGTTTCTCCTCTCCCCCACGTGGCCTTTCTCTGCTCTTCTTTCTCTGCTCTCCTAGAAGGTAATCACTCTTCCCCCAGAATAAAGTGATCTCTCTTTCTTTTAAAACCTTTTGGGGTGAAAGCCCTCTCCCAACACATTAACATAATCACGCCCATCCCAAGCAAGAAGGGCAACTAATATTATCACCTAGGCAACGGGCTTCTATGTGGGCAGCGCCATCTTTAATAAAGTGAGTATAATGTATTTTATCTGCTAAAAAATTCACTTTGCTACCCATAATCTACACCACTGGTATCCCTGAGCAAGGAAATTAGGCACATTACACAAATTACAAATACAGGACAAATCATACAATTTCAACAATTACAAAGGTACATTTCACCAGTCTCTGAGCACTTCACCAAAAGTGCAAAATGTCCTCGGCCTTTTTCCTAGTCATTTGTAAAGCTTCCCAGGAAAGGAGGGCCTTCAGCAAAGTGTCCCTCCAGCCCCATCAGGGTATTTCACATTGTCCAAAATCCATAAGTCCATTCAACAAAGGATCCAGAGCCCACTCCAGTCATAGTCCAGGAAATCAGTCCATGATGGCAGGTCTTAAACTGTCCCAAAGAGGAGCATGTGGCAATGACAGTCAGCATTTCCATCTCTGCTCCAGAGAGCATGATGGCATCCACCCCTATATCCCAAAATTGCAGATGTACCAGGGGCATAGCAGGTACTCCTTGCTGCTGGCTCTCACCTTCTGGAGACTGTGGATCACAACTCCAGCCCCATTTTCCTCATTCTCCAAAGAGAAACTGAAAACATCAGCTCCTGCTGCCACCCTTGCAGCCCTGGGCCCAGCCTCAGCACCAGCCTCCCACCGCTACTGGCTTTCCACAATGTCCAGGGCAATTGGCAAGTCATGAACCTGTGATTCCTTCCCCAGTGGCTCTCCATTTCCAAGCAAATCTCACAAACCTGGTTGGCCTCCTTCTCAGGTGCTTGCTCCAGCTGCAGGGTCAGTATCTCTTTCTTTTACACTTGCTCCAGCTCTTTCCACTGCTAGGTTTGCAAGTCCCAGGCAGCCTCCTCTACAGAGCTCTTGGTTTCCTCATGCATGGCTGTAAAAGTCAGCCAGCCTATAGTCCCCAAAAAAAGAGCTATGGGGAACCATAACAGCAGCCAGTCGTCTACTCCATTACTCAAAGGTGGTGGTGGTTCCATACCAATCTGTATCAAATCCTGCCACAGACTATGCCAAATGCAAAGCCAGTAGCAATGGCCACCATCACAGCTACCTGACCTGTGCAGGTTCGCATTTGATTCGGACAGACGGTAGTGAAACAATGGAGCCAAGAACTGGTGGGCCATTACCTTTAATCCTGGCTTGTACCAGGCAGACAAGAAATACACACAGTGGGAAAACACTTCCCTTTCCATTCAAGGCTCCCAAAGCCACTGACTCATCTGGGTTTCCTAGAATCAATGGTTTCTACTTCACCAGCCTTATTCACCTCTGTTCCCCATCTCTTTCTCTTTGCACAAACTGCACAAACAGGATTGTCCTTCAGCACTCCACCATCTTGGCTGCTTCTCCTCTCTTCCACGTGGCCTTTCTCTTCTCTCCTCCAACATGGGCTCCTCTGCCCCATTTTATATTGTAGAAATCAAAACCTTTAATCCAATATACAAACAAGAAAGTCTCTGATACAAAGTCACTTATCTGAGGCATAATGGGATTTCTCATGAGAGTGCACATCATGCAACAGTCAAGGGTGTGGGGAAAAGCTTACTCTTAAAACTAAGCCTTAGGCTATAACAACCCTGCCTGCTTACAGCCTGTCCCCCTACATCCAATGCGAACTATAAGTGAGCAAACATATATATCATATTTACAAACTTATTTGACTAAGATACCCATGTGGACAAGGCCCACCGGGAGTGAGGACGACAGAGATGCACGAGACCTGACTCCAGACACCAGGTTTAGTGATGCAGATCCACTTTATTCAGAAAGTAAACTAACTTATATACATGGGTTCAGCCAATAGGATGTTATAGTAGGGCAAATGGCCTAAAAGGGTTAGGAGGCCACCTGGCTGACACTGAGTCATTTTTATATAGTGGGCGAGCTCCCTTCCTAGGTGTTCCCAGGAGGGCTTCTGGAGCTGGAGTATTCTCACAGCATTGCTTCAGCCACAGCTGCTAGGTAAATGCTCTGCACTCTACCTACATCTCCCCCTTCTCTTTTAATTAAGGCCAATTGAACTTGCTTGATGACTGCTTGTTGCTGTTGTAGCTTCTGAATGCTACGCATTATGCAACAGAACCCTAGTAGAACTAAAACAACTATAATACCTATTATTAGCTGTATTAAACAATGAGGCAAGCTTACTAGTTAGGAAATAGAACGGGGGCCTTAAACAGGGGATTCCTCCTAGGGGTGGGGATCTCATTTCCCTTCCATTGTGTTACAGAGACCTTCCATTTAAACACAGGTGCTGTTAAACACAGTTCCATTTTTTATTGTAAAAAATGGACGTAAGTCCATGCACACTCCCTTCCCACAAAGGTCCCAGCATCCAAACATGGAATGGATGTCTTTTCGTGGGCTGTGTACTGCATATGGTTGCATTCCATCTCTCAGCTTTCGATGTCAAACTCCGAGGTTGATGTTCTGCGCATCCAGGTCAGAGGCAATGCGGCGGTCTCTCCATGGAATTCCTTCTCTTGGGAGTGTTCTTAGATGTTTGTCATACAGGAACAGGCAAAGAGCCAACCCTGGGAAGGCAAGGTTAGTGGGGTGGGTCCAGCTGTTGGTAGCTAGGGGGAGGAGGGCTTTTAGGCCAAGTACTGAGCCTTGGTCGGTAGTACCGTTTTCAGCAAAGTACCCTGTAGTATGATTTCAAAAGAGGACCCACTCCTCTGTAGGGACAGTGTTAGTAAACTTAAGTAGCATTGGGTCACTGAGGTTACCCCATATAATGCCATTCCACTGTTGGGATTCCCAGCCACTATTGTCACAAGGGAGAATAAGGGAGCAGTTCTGAAATACACTGCTGGAAACTGTGGGCTATTAACTTCAACAGGCATAATTATGCCAGGGTGGGGAAAAGCCACCCAGACATGAGGATCTCCTTGTGCCTGGGAGTTCGCTGTGATAATGGCACACATGAGGAGAAACAGAGTACCTGAACCTGGGGGTCCGTCAGAGGCTAATCTTTGAGCCTGTTCAGCTAGTCCCTTCATATCTCCCCAGGTTGTGTTATGAGTACATTGGTTACGAGGTCTCCTCCTAGAGCACTGAGGACCTCCTCCAGGCGGCCGTTCATCAAGGCTGAGGCTGGCCCTCTCCTGAACTGGAGGGTTTGCAGGTGTTGGAGGCTTTGTTGGTGGGGTCATCTTGGGCCACCAGGAGTGGCCGTACATTTCTTCCTGGGAGCCAAATTGGATGCAGGCTATTTTCTGGTAAAACACAAGCTTAACCTTTTCCTTGCATTAGAAGGGGTGCAGTCCCTGCCACTGAGCTGTGGCTGGGTCCTTCCAGCATAACAATGGCAACAAGGTCAGTTAGCTACGAAGGCCTCCCCAATGTTTATAAGCAGGAGTTACTCCTTCAGATTCAAAAGTTAAATAATTGAGAATGAATACAGCACTGAGGAGCACTTCTCCAGGTGAGGCCCGGGGCACATCCCCCTTTCTTTTTGAATTTGAAGCTGGATGTCTCTGTGTCAATGTAAAGCCAGTAGTCAAGACCACTATCACAGCAGCCCAGCCAGTGCAGGTTTGCATTAGATTCGAACAGTCGATAATGAAACACCGGAGCCAAAAACTGGTGAGCCATCAGCTTTAATTCTAGCTTGCACCCGGCGGGCAAGCAAAAACACACACTGGGCTCCAAAACCCACACATTCAGTGCTCACAAAGCTACTGACTTATCCGAGTTTCCTAGAATCAAAGGTTTCTAGCTCACCAGACTTATTCACCTCTGTTTCCCATCTCCTCCTGCACAAACTCTTAACAAACTGGCTTCTTCCTCAGTACTCTGCCATCTCGGCTACTTCTCCTCCACATGGCCTTAATCTGCTCTGCTCTCTAATACTTCAGGAACCAAGAGAGAGAGAGATCAAGCTACTGGTCTGTCCCACTTTATAATGTAGAATCCAAACCCTTAATCCAATTATACAAACAAGGAAGTCTGATACAAAGTCACCCATCTGAGGCATAATGGGATTCCTCCCTACATCACCACCCTACATCATCCAATCAATCAAGGGCGTGGAGAAGAGCTTACTCTTAAAGCTAAGCCTTAGGCTATAATGACCTGGCCTGCTTACATTACAGCCTTTCCCCCATATCCATCCCAAGCATAAGGGCAAATAATATCACCTGGGTGACGGGCTTTCATGTGGGCAGCGCCATCTTTAACAAAGTGAGCATAATATATTTTATCTGCCGAACAATCCACCCCAATGCTCACTTTACTACCCACAATTTACACCACCGGTATCCCTGTACAAGGAAATAAGTACATTACACAAATTACAGCAATAGCACAAATCATACAGTTTCAACAATTACAAAGGTATACACATTTCACCAGTCTCTGAGCACTTTGTCAAAAGCGCAAAATGTCCTCGGCCTTTTCTCTAGCCATGGGAAAAGCTTCCCGGGGCAGGAGGGCCTCCAGCAAAGCCATCCCCACCCCCATCAGGGTATTTCACATTGTCCAAAATCCGTAAGTCCATTCAACAAAGGAGCTTGTGCCCATCCGGTCATAGTCCAGGGAATCAGTCCATACACATAGGGCTTTAGCCTCCCCCCTCATTCCTGCCATCATGGCAAGTCTCACACTGTCCTAAAGAAAAGCATGTGGCAATGGCAGTCAGCATTTCCATCTCTGCTCTGGGGAGCATGATGGCATCCACCCCTATGTTCCAAAATTGCAGACCTACCAGCAGCGTAGCTACTCCTTGCTGCTGGGCTCTCACCTTCTGGAGGCTGTGGATCACAATTCCTGACCAATTCTCCTCATCCTCCAAAGAGGAACTGAAAACACCAGCTCCTGCTGCTGGGTTTGATCTCCGGGCCACCGCTGCCTTCTGCTCAGCAAGCCTTGCAGCTCCAAACCTGGCCTCAGCCCCGGCCCTGGCCTCATGCCTCTGCTGGCTCTCCACAACATCCAGGGCAATCTCCAACTCACGAATCTGTGATTCCTTCTCCAGCATCTGCTCCATTTCCAGGCGAATCTCACGAACCTGGTCGGCCTCCTCTGGTGCTTCCTCCAACTCCAGGATCGGCATCTCTTTCTCCCACATTTCCTCCAGCTCCATCCACTGCTCAGTTTGCAGGTCCTGGGCAACCTCTTTCACAGAGCTCTCAGTTTCCTCACACATGGCTGTAAAAGTCAGCCAGCCTACAGTTCCCCAAAAAACAGTTATGGGAAACCAAAACAGCAACCAGTCCTCTACTCCACCACTCAAAGGTGGTGGTGGCTCCATGCCGATCTGTATCAAATCCTGCCACAGACTACGCCAAATGTAAAGCCAGTAGTCGCGGCCACCATCACAGCAGCCCGACCCACACAGGTTCGCATTGGATTCGAACAGTCGGTAATGAAACACCGGAGCCAAAAACTGGTGAGCCATCAGCTTTAATTCTAGCTTGCACCCGGCGGGCAAGCAAAAACACACACTGGGCTCCAAAACCCACACATTCAGTGCTCACAAAGCTACTGACTTATCCGAGTTTCCTAGAATCAAAGGTTTCTAGCTCACCAGACTTATTCACCTCTGTTTCCCATCTCCTCCTGCACAAACTCTTAACAAACTGGCTTCTTCCTCAGCACTCTGCCATCTCGGCTACTTCTCCTCCACATGGCCTTAATCTGCTCTGCTCTCTAATACTTCAGGAACCAAGAGAGAGAGAGATCAAGCTACTGGTCTGTCCCACTTTATAATGTAGAATCCAAACCCTTAATCCAATTATACAAACAAGGAAGTCTGATACAAAGTCACCCATCTGAGGCATAATGGGATTCCTCCCTACATCACCACCCTACATCATCCAATCAATCAAGGGCGTGGAGAAGAGCTTACTCTTAAAGCTAAGCCTTAGGCTATAATGACCTGGCCTGCTTACATTACAGCCTTTCCCCCATATCCATCCCAAGCATAAGGGCAAATAATATCACCTGGGTGACGGGCTTTCATGTGGGCAGCGCCATCTTTAACAAAGTGAGCATAATATATTTTATCTGCCGAACAGTCACCATTCTACAATGGCTTGTCCTTGGGGATTATAAGGAATGCCAAGGTGATGTGTGATTTGCCATTGGGAACAAAAGTCTTTAAATTGGCTGCTGGTATAACAGGGCCCATTGTCAGTTTTAATTTCCCAAGGTACACCAAGGCAAAGCATAGCCTGTAGAAGGGTATGAATTGCATGTTTAGTTTTCTTTCCTGGCCTCCTCCATGTGGCTGTTCTCTGCTCTCCTCTCTCTGCTAATCTCTGGAACTAAGAGAGAGCAAGCTCCAGGTCTGCCCCACTTTATAGTATAGAAATCCAAACCTTTAAGCCAATCTACAAACAAGGAAGTCTCTGACACAAAGTCACTTATCTGAGGCATAATGGGATTACTCATGAGAGTGCACCACTCTACATCAAAAAGGGTGGGAAAGGCTTAGTCCTAAAACCAAGCCCCAGGCTACACACACATTAATATCACCTGGGTGACTGGCTTCCACTTGGGCAGCACCATCTTTAACAAAGTGAGCATCCCGAGGCAGGAGACTGCTTCCAGCAAAGCCACCCCCCCCCCCCCCCCGCTCCCATTAGGGGATTTCACATTGTCCAAAATTCGAGACATATGAAACAGGGCGTGAAGTTGTCTAGCTTGCTCAATAGGGGAAACTGTTAAAAGGCCAAGAGGGAAGGTTTGTCCTTCATTTACGTCGGCCAAACAAACGTGTTGGAGAGCCCGGGCCCAAGCGTTCAGGTCCCAGATAGGCGCGTCCCCAAGCCAAGGGTTGAAACCTGAGAGGATTTCCCAAAGATCCTTTTCATTAACTTTAACTCACTAACTTTGCAATAAGGCATGGTTCTGAGGTAGGGGCCCCTCAGGGAGAGGGGTAGAAATGCACCAGGAGGTGGCCTGTTGCCGGCCAGGGGAGACTCCTTTCAGGTGGGTGGCCAACGTTGCTGCTAACCCCAAGCGTGCCTGGAAGACCCCCAGGCCCAATGGCGTGACCCGCCTGGGGCACACTGGGGACTTCTGCTGACAAAGCTTCTTTTTACTAATTTTAACTCGCCTACTCTGCAATAAGGCATGCAGGGTCCACGCCTGTGGGGAAGGTTTCCCATTGAAAAGGGTCACTCGCTGTTGGGCAGATAAAATATATTATGCTCACTTTGTTAAAGATGGCGCTGCCTACGGGTAAGCCCATTGCCCAGGTGATATTATTTGCCCTTATGCTTGGGATGGGTGTAATTATATTATTGGGGGGGGGGGAGCAGGCTGTAAGCAGGCAAAGTCCTTATAGCCCAAGGTTAGTTTTAAGAGTAAGCTTTTACCCACCCCCTTGAATGATTGGATTATGTAGGGTGGTGCACTCTCATGAGGAATCCTCCCAGTATGTCTCAGATAAGTGAGTTTGTGTCAGAGACTTCCTTGTTTGTAGATTGGATTAAAGGTTTTGAATCTACGCTATAAAGTGGGGCAGACCCTGAGCTTGCTCTCTCGGTTCCTGAGGTTAGTATTAGAAAGGAGAGCAGATTAAGGCCACTTGGAGGAGAGGAGGCAGCCAAGATGGTGGAATGCTGAGGAAGAAGCCAGTTTGTGCAGAGTTTGTGTAGAGAGAAGGAGATGGGAAACAGAGGTGAATAAATCTGGTGAGCTAGAAACCTTTGATTCTTGGAAACTCGGATAAGTCAGTAGCTTTGTGAGCACTAAACGAGTGGGTTCTGGAGCCCAGTGTGTGTTTTTGCTTGCCTGCCATGTGCAAGCTAGAATTAAAGCTGATGGCTCACCAGTTCTTGGCTCCGTTGTTTCATTACCGACTGTACTAATCTAATGTGAATCTGCATGGGCCAGATGGCTGTGATCCTGACCCTGGCTACTGGCTTTACGCTCACCCATCCCATAGATGCCGGTTAGATCCCTGTTTGAGGCACCATTTATGGACAAGGCCTGCCCAGAGAGGGGGGGGGGGGTGAGGACGACAGAGACACATGAGACCTGACTCCGGGGACAAGGTTCATTGACACAAATTCACTTTATTCAGGAAGTAAACTAGCTTATATTCATGGGTTCAGCCAATAAGATGTTATAGTAGGGCAAATACCAAAAAAATGTCAGGAGGCTGCCTGGCTGGCGCTGAGTCATTTTTGTATAGTGGGCGAGCTGGGTGTTCCCAGGAGGAATTTGGGAACTAGAGTATTCTCACAGCATTGCTTCATCCACAGCTGCTAGGTAAATGCTCTGCACTCTACCTACATACCTGTACCTCAATTTTATGGGTTTATGTAGAGACAACAAATCCAGATGAGTTTTGAAGGGTTTTATTAAAAGAAGGACATTTATTAAATATGCTGGCCACATATAGCTAACACAAGGCATTGCAGACCCAAATTGTGCGTGCCAAGTACATTTCAGAGGTTGGTTATATACCCTTGATACATACAGGCTGGGTTGAGCATGACATCATGGCACAAGCTTATAACATTTGTTCAGGGAATCCATAGAAACATTAAAACTATAAGGTAACACAGTCAAAAACTTTTACAAATCTTTCAGTGTCTATCTCCCCTCCTTTGCTTAGAAATATGTTACTCTCAGGATTTCAGGAATGGAGAAAGAGCCAAAATTAATGTAGGGTAGTATGTAAATTCTGTCTCTTATTGCAAAAGAAAAGAAGATCCTCAGACAACCTTTACTCCATAGTTAAAACTAAATTACCCATTGTCCTTGCAAGCAAGAAACTTATACATTCTTCTCCCTCCCCTTTCCAAAGAAAGGATGGAACAGGAAAGCCTGACCTTTCCTCCTAAAATATTGATATTAATTTTGCAGCTTTTTGGCACCTTACTACAACTTGTGTACAGTTCTTTTTCTGGAGTGGTGGGTTGCAGAGTTGACTTCCCAGGGGAAAAATAAGTAAATATTCATGAGAAAGATAGTATGGGCTTATGGGATCTGAAAGAAGGCAAAATGAATATATACAGTGTGTCCGTAAAGTCATGGTGCACTTTTGACCAGTCACAGGTCAAAAGTGCACCATGATTTTACAGACACACTGTAGTAAATGAAAAAAAATCAAACATGTTAATTTTAACACTTTTACAAGCACTCGCATGTCTGTAACCCCTCACAATCATATCTGTAGTCTTCTTGAAATTGTATATAGTTATTTTAATCATGCATAATTTTTCTTCCTCTGTCATTAAATTAGAATATGATTACCTCCCACGGCCAAAATAGCTCCCCTGGGTACTAAGTAATAGAATTTATTTCATAAATAATATCAAAACACCTTTATTAGATGGTAGTGACTAGGGGAAAAACAGCATTTTATTAACATTTTAGTATTGACTTTGTTTTATTACATTTAATCAAAATGGGATTTTGACAGCAACCCAGAAATATACTATAAACTCTATCTATGTTTCAGCTACCTTGCTTAAAAAATTTTTAATGTACAGATCAAACTGTCTGTGACAATTCCTTTGAAACTACAAGGTCTAAATGTTTTGTTTGTCTAGAATATGGACTTCTAGTGGTTTCTTTGCCTTGCAAAGTTCATATGAACAAGACCACAGAGACCCTAATGTACAGAACCCACGGTGGGAGACACATGAATATACTGACTTTCTCCCTTTTTCCCTTCTTTTTTATTTTTAATACATATTTATTGAACACCTGAGTATATGGCAGTCAGCAAACAAAATTCCTTCCCTTGTGGGTCTATAGTATAGGCAATAAAAATAAATATGGACTGTGACGGGGACCGTCTCTCATTCAGTACTGGTTTTCTGGATGTCTGTTCTGTGTAAGTACTATCATGTGCCACTGACAGTCTTAAACTTTATGGTGTGAGGCAATCACACTTGAACATTCTATAATGTTTTCCCCTGGGAATGATAAAAATAGGATATCAGCTCATTCCTAGTTGATGCATAAAATGAATTACTGTGAAATTTTAAAACAGGAAGGCATTTAAGATCATTTTTTAAAAAATGATTCTTCCATTTACTAGCAGGGGAAACTTGGTCAAGTTTTCTAGCTTTTGTGTTTCAGTCTGTTGCACTATAAAATGATGCAATCACACCTGTCTGCTCAGGCTGTTGTAAGGATTAAATGAGTTAATATTTGCCGTGTACCTCACACAGTGCTTCCAGCAGCAGTTAGTGACATATAGATGATAGTTATTTGTTCTTCTCTCCTGCCTAAGGCTTGAACTTTTTAAGTCTGTTGGCCAGCTTCTGCTTAAACAACTTCACTGATGGAACCCTGAACCTTCTTAAGGTTCCTTTTGAACTTTGACTCCTTCTTTGTCTGTTACTGCCCTTTCTCCTGTAGAGCTGAAATTTCTCTTTCTTGTGTGTCTTCTACCTTAAGGTTTTTACTTTTGGGGTTTGAGTCAAAGTAAGTCTAGTCCTTCTCCCACATGATGCCTTCCAGAAGTTTGAAAGAAAAGTGCTTTTTACTGGGCTAAATATCCTAGCTTCTACAATTTTGTTTCAAAAGACATGGTTTCCAAGTTAGGTGACCAGATTTTAAAATTGGTAAAGCCGGACACCATTGCATTGACGGGGGGGTGGGGGGGGTGGGGGGTGGGGTTCTTGATTAAAAATTTGGTCTATATGAAGAAAAAAAATTCATAGAATACAAAAACAGTATTGTAATATATATTATTTTTTAATCGGGACTTTTTTAAAACGCTGCGGGATGCGGGACAAATTGTTAAAAATTTGGGACTGTCCCGCCAAAAGTGAGATCTGGTTTCATGTCAGGTTACTGAAAGGATGCGTACCAGTTCCTTCTTTATATACTGTGTCTTGGAGGTTCCTCTAATCTATTTTCTCCTTATTCCTTTTAGGATGGGATGCCCAGGTGTGAATAAATAGCCTCTTAGTTACCAGAACTGCAGTATACAAGTAATGAGATGGAAGAGGTCCTGCACTCATGGAACTTACATTCTAGTGGGGAAGACAATAATCAAATACAGGAATAAGAAAATTACATGTTTTATTATTTAAATAAATCTAAATGTTATTTTAGATTGGATGGACAGGGAAGGTCTGTTTTAGGAAGTGATACTGAGATGAAGTCTCAGGGTTGAAGAAGAATCAACTGTATGACTATTGGAAAGAAATGTGGCAGACAGAGGAAGGACCATGTGCAAATATCCTTAGCCATGGGATCAAGCAGTAGAATGAAAGTCCACGTTGCTAGAGCAAAGTGAATGTAGGGAAGAAGCATAATACAATAAGATGAGGGTTTAGCTCTTTATTCATCACCTGGTGTCCTGATAACTCTCCTCTCTTGCACATTGGAAGTTTCAGTTTCTCAGGGTTGTAAGGGTCACTTCCCAAACTCCCTGGCCTCTTTTCTCAACAGTACCCATACTAACCCTTTACTCAAACTGTGCTTAGGTTCTTAGAACCTTTGTGTCTGAAGAAGTATTTTTAAATTATACCAGGTGACCAAATATAAAAATTGAAAAAACAATTTTTAATAGATTGCTTTCTCAGACTTCTAGTACCATGTTGTTTCACACTTCTATTCTTTTTCACATGCTGTAGTCTCCACCTGGAATTCCTTTCTCCAACTTGTGAACCCCTGTGCATGTTCTACAGAACCCAACATAAAGGTGCCATCACCTTTGAGAGGCCTTCTCCGTCCTCCTCCATACTCCTTCATACTCCGATAATGAAGGGACACTCTGCTCCTTCAGCACCCATTGAGATTTTTAGACTAGCCGTGCGTCATTCTTGAATCTGATTACTTCTTTATCTCCCTCCATTAGTCTTGAGCCTATTGCAAGAAGAAACTTTATCTTGTGCAACTAACCCTAGAATTTAACAAGGTGCTTGAAACAAACACTTATTGCATGATTATTATCTCAATGATTATGTCTCAATAGGAGCACAGTTTGCATTTTGGGTAGTAGAGTTATCTGTGTAGTGGGACGTCTCTTGCCTTGCCTTTCTCCTCTACTCAGTGCCACAGTAAACTTCCATATATACCCTAGAAGGCAGTAGTGGTCCCAGTTGAGAACCATTGTTAACCTTCTAAATAATTTATTCCTACAGAAGCTTTGAGTCAGTAGTATGTGCCAAGCCCTTTGACAAGCCCCCATGTTTGAGTAATGCTGGAGCAAGAATTCAATGCTTCTCATTCCATCCATCTTGAGTCATCTCTGTAGGACAGTTCTTTCTCGTAAAAGCAAAATATGCCTCTCTGTAACATCTAAACATTGATTGTGGTCCTATTGTCCTTTGCATTACAGAAGATCTCCCATATTTTTCTTTTTTTGATAGGCTTTCAACTATTTGGAGTCATTTTTATTACCCTCTGTGTACCTACATTATCTCCTTTCTCAAATGAAACGTTACTGATTTTTTTACCACTTCTTATGACATGAATTTGAATAATTTCGGCTTTTTGGTACAGGAGAGGGACGTATTAATATGCATTCACTTTGACTGTCACAGTATAATATTTTTACTCTACGTTTGGCATTTTTCCCCTTGTTTACAACTCAAACAGTGCAAGATTTTTGTGAGGGACTATTTTTAAATGCGTCAGATCACCATAGCAAATGTGTTTTTGTGAAATTATTGTTTCTTTCTAGGTTCCTAGCAAATAGCAAAATGTTCAGAACTTATTAAGCAGGTGATGCTATCTTGAACAACGTAAAGGACAAAAGCATCCCTATTGTCAAAGAGCTCATGAACTCATTAGAGCTGTTCACAAATGTGAACAGTAAGACATTTACTTGCACACCAGTAAATGTATAACAACTAGTTCTGTGGCTTGGGTGTGGAGGGAAAACCCTGGTTTATATTTGCTGATTTCTGTGGTGTAAACTCTTTCACCATTACTAATTGCGGGCTACCAACGTGATGGCACTGCATGTGGATGTGGAAGCCTCCCATTTTATAGTATTTCCTCCCGACACAGAAAACACACATAAATAACCTCAAGAATATAAATGATGCGCCTGTCCAGGCAGTGGTGCAGTGGATAGAGCATTGGACTGGGAAGCAGAGGACCCAGGTTTGAGACCCTGAGGTTGCCAGCTTGAGCACGGGCTCATCTGGTTTGAGCATAGCTCACCAGCTTGGACCCAAGGTCGCTGGCTCGAGCAAGGGGTTACTCGGTCAACTGAAGACCCGCGGTCAAGGTACACATGAGAAAGCAATCAATGAACAATTAAGGTGTCACAAGAAAAAACTGATGATTGATGCTTCTCATCTCACTCCGTTCCAAAAAAAGAACATAAATGATGGTGAAATACAATGCAGATAACTAGGAAGTGTTATGTTCTGAGTGTTTATTACTTTTGCTTTTAATTATAATTTTATGCAATTTAATTTTTAATAATGGCTGTATTTAACAACCAACTCTCAAAATTCTTAAAAATTGAACAATTGGCTCTCACAAACTTGTGTGAGTTGGCTCTAGCCCACTCCTAGAAATTAAAATTATGACACAAAATAAAGGGGCATCAGACAAATACAGTATATAGAAAAGTAGCTATAATAGCTTGGAAATTCAGAGAAGAGAATAGTCACTATATCATGTATTAAAATAATCAAGGAAAATTCTCCTGGAGGAGGTGGTAGGACTTAAGAAATGCCCAGGATTTGTATTAAGGAGGAGAAGGGAGAAGCGTTTTGGCTTTGTAGTATAGATGAAGATTAATAGCATCTTACTTAGTAATAATACAACAATTAAGTAGCAAGTGTTGCACTGAAGGAAAAAAAAAGTGTATCATTTAATGAACTGTTTAAAAACCCACAAAGCAGATATTAACTATTATTCTTTTAAAATGAAGGAACTAAGACTTAATTCAAGAAACTTGGCAAAGGTCATAGAACTAGAAAGTTATTTTACTTCTTATGTTCATCTTATCTGAGATTAAATTTAAATATAATTAATAGAGGGGACCACACTTATGAGCATTTTTGGCTTGTCAAACTGTTTATTCATATATCAATATTAATAATTATAGAAGTCAAATAGTTGTTTCAAATACTCTTAAACATTCTCATCCATCTTTTAAGAATATACAACCAAATAATGCTTTCCCATGGATGTCACCATGTATTTGGGGAGAGCCAAAATGGCAAATGACAAAACACCCAGATGAAATTGACTGAATAAAAACTGAAGTTGGCCTGACTAGTGGTGGTGCAGTGGATAAAGCGTCGAATTGGACTGAGGTTGCCAGATCAAAACCCGAGCTTGCCCACTCAAGGCACATATCAGAGTTGATGCTTCCTGCTCCTCCCTACCTTCTCTCTCTCTCTTTCTCTCTCTCTCTATTTCCTCTAAAATGAATAAATAAAGTCTTTAAAATTACTAAAAAAAAGAAAGAAAGAAAAGTGAAATTGGTCACAAAACTGAAAGTATTGTGATAGGTCCAAATACAGGCACATCTGGACCAGGTGATCCATGAAAGTTCACTCCATCTCTCCTTTGCATTGGCTTCATTTTAGACAGGCTTCCTCTTGGTAGGGCCAGGTATCTGCCCACAGCTCATGCTTACATTCTCACTCCTCTAAATCAGGAAGAAATGGAAAAGCAGCTCTCTTTTTATAGCCTGAAGAAAAGGGTTAGCCTCCCTAAGCCTCCTAAACCATATCCTCAGTGGCCCAGTTTGGGGCAGCTGTGTTAGGCTTGCTTGCAGGGTTACCAGCTGCAAGCACTTTGCCTGATGGTGCATAGGTGCATAGCAGCAACATGTGCATATGGCCTATATAAAAAAGACTATGGGTGCTTGCGCTCAATAGAGATAGAGGATTGTGTTTGCATGGATTGCTTGCCCACTACCACGGGTGTCCATTTTGCTGTTTGTTTGCCTGAGAGGTGGTTTCCCCTGCCTGTGTGTTTGTCTGCCATTGTGAGATTTTATTAAGTGGAATGACCCAATGCTTTCTGACTCTGTAGTTTCTCTACTGTCTATCCAAATCCAATGTGGACCTGCCTGGCCTCAACACCCTGGGCATTACACTCAGGTTGGGCTGTGCCTTCATCAACCACTCATTCTGGCTATGAGGATAATCTCTAGCTAAGGGTGAATCACATGCCTTTTCTCTCTTTCCAATATAGGAGCTAACGGATGGGAATTCCTCAGCAGGAAATAAAGTTGTTGTTAGCATAATTTCACAGTACATATGTAAGGAATAGAAATACAGGACAGAGGAAGAGACCGTCACAGAGAGATGATGACACAGTGAACAGAGAAATCAGAGAGAAACTGGAGGATGAAGACAATGTAGAGCATGTATTATCCAAATTCTTTTGAATTATAACACATATAGAACACAGCTAGATATACATATTAGAGCACATATAACACAGAGAACAACAGCTCCAGTGTAGGGAAGCAGACTTTCCTATGAGAATACATATAGACAATATTTTTGGAGCACCGACTACCTGCTAGGCACTGTGACAGTTCACATTCCCATTCTCTTCTTTTGTCTTTATACTTGATGTGTAATTGAAGAACATTAAACTGCACATATTTAAAGTGTATAATTTAGATTTGACATATGTATACATCTGTGCAACCATCAGCACATTTAGAAAACATTTATTTCTATCATGCTCAAAAGTTTCCTAGTGCCCACTTTTAATGGGATTCAGTTGCCTCCCATCCTTCCTTTCCCAGGCAACCTTTTGATCTGCTTTCTGTCACTATATATTAGTGATTTTCATTTTCTAAAAATTTATTTAACTAGGAACATATATTATGTATTCTTTTTTTTTCTATAACTCCTTTCACATAGTATAATGATTTTGAGATTTATCTATTTTGCATAGATCAATGATTTGTTCCTTTTTGTGACTGAGTAGCATTCTAATTGTATGGATATACTGTAATTTGTCTGTTCATTCACTGGTTGGTAGATATTTGGGCTGCTCCTAGTTTTGGCTATTATGAATAAAGCTGCTGTGAACATTCATGCACATGTCTTTGTGTGAACATATGTTTTCAGTTTCTCTTCAGTAAATACCTAAGAGTGGAATGCCTAGGCCATATGGCAGGTCTATGTTTAACTTGGTAAGATATTGCCAAATGGTTTTCCAATGGGCTTGTATGTACAGTTCTACATTCTTATGAGCCGCAGTACATAGGAGTTCCAGTTCCTCCACTTCTTGGCCAGTTATATGGTCATTTTTTTTTAATTTTTATCCATTTTTATGTGTGTGCCAGGGAATCACAGTGAGGCTTTAGTTTGCATTTTCTTGATAACTAATGACGCAATCTGTTTTTAACATGGTTTCATACCTAGAGATGAGCAAAGATTTCTATCAGATAAATTTTTCTATTTATATATATAGTCTAAACTCTAAACTTTTAAAAACTCCTTGTTCACAAAAAGTGTTATTTCTATGGAATAATGACAATTAAGTCATACAGCCTCTTTTTTGACTTCTTTTATCCATGAAACTTTCTCTAAAGAAATTAGTTGCAATGAACCCTCTCAAAGTCCTCTTACTCTTGAAGCCATTGCTAAAAACCAGTGGAGTTTATATTAATGTAATTTTAACAGACTGTAGTTGGCCCTACTTTTTTATTCTGTGACTCAAATATTCATATAGAAATTTATTAGAAAGTCTATCTTTAGAAGTAGTCAAAGCAAAATCTTTCTCAAGTTTATTCTATCTGGAAAATTCTGCACTCACAGCCAAAGATAAAGTGAAATAGTAAAGGAGAGAAATTTGCATTACTGTCAAATGATGCAATTATCTTTCTTTCTGGAATTGCTTATATCCACATATCTTCATTATTGAGCATTGTCATGAGGCTGGATTTTTTAGAAATAACCACTTGATTACTGTGCTTGCCTCAGTTCTGATGCTCTACTTTATTTTTCTAATCTTAATTGAATGCTTCTGATTAAGTCAGTATTTTCTGGTGCACATGCATTCACACAAAGCTTTAATTTGAAGGAGGAAATTGGATTATTTATCTTTGTTTTTTGGTTTCCAACTTTCTGGCATTCAAGTCACAGACCTGCTCTTGAACAAGGTTCCTGGCTTTCTGAGGAAGTTATTACCCAGTGTTCTACCCTGAAGTCCATCTGCTTCTATTGTAGCTATTAAAGTTGTGGAATGAAAAAGGAAGAGAAAGGATGAGTGAAGTAAGGTTTTTTTGAAAAATATTCCAGTGCTACACAGGCAGCATATTTTAAAGAACTCTAAGTTATAATGATTACTTTTAACATATTAAGCATTTGGTATATAGCCAACGTTGTGGTGGTATTTGCTGGCATCCTCTGATTTAATGAGCAGTGTCATTATCTCCACACTTGTTGATGTGAAAACAGGTTTAGAGAATTTAAATAATTGTTGAGGGTCCTTATGTATGTCTTGGGTTTGAATCTGAGTCTGTGTTTTCCAGAGTATGTTTTAGTCACTACATTATACTGACTTGACCGAGACCCAGTTTATTGGCTTATCAGAAAACATCAAGAACAATTTAATAGTTGTAATATTTTTGGCTTTCTTGTTTCTATAAAGCTTGTTTTATGCTGATAAATGATGAGAATTTAATACAAAAATGTGCTAAATATTTATGCATACCTGAATGCTTCACTAAGGATAAACAGAATATTCCCAGAAAGAAACATAAACTGACAGAAAAATTAGGCAAATATAAACCTTAACAAATTTCCACACTCCTTTTTTTCCCCCCCTTTTTCAAGTTCTGGATACCTATATAACATCCTGATGAAAAGTTCTTAGAATCTGAGTTTTGAAAATGGCTTTATATGTCATCTTCTGGGTGACTACCAACTGGGCTCAGAGTCTGCAATGGCAATTCCAGCTCAAAATTTCTCATGTGCAGAAAAGAGAAGTTGGAAACACCTGCTACCGCTGATTCAGAGTCCCTCTGCCAGCACAAATGCAGCTCCTTCTTCAATGGCCGCTTTGGCTCTTGTGGCTTACAGCTCTTAACCTGACACTGAAACTGAAGTCTTGAACCCGGAGCTGTTTCTCTAACACCTGACACTACCAGTATTCAACTTCTAACTCACACTGAAGCTCTTGAACTTGCAGCAACTCTTCCAATGCCTGCCACTGTCGGCATTCAACCTGCAGCTCATTCTGGAGTTTTTGACCTCATGCAGCCTCTTGCAGAGAGCTTTTGGTTTCTTTTCACAGAACTATAAAAACACTCAGCCTACAGTCCCCAACAGGTTAGCCACAGGGAACCACATGCTCAAGAATGTCACGAGTGCTGCTGGCAGCTCCAGACCAGTCTGATCTGAATACTGCCTACTACGCCATATGTAATGCTGGTGGCTGAGACTAGAAGGGTTCACATTGGATTCATGCAGACAGTAGAGGAACTGTGGAGCCAAAAAGCATTGGGTCATTCTATTTTATTAAATTCCCACAATAGTGGATGAGCAAACAGGCAGGGGAAAACCTCTTCTCACACTGGCAGGCAAGTGATCAGGAAAATGGCCCCTCACAGTGGCAGGCAAGCCATCCGCCAAACACCTCCCTGAGGGAAAGTATCTGTAGCCTTAACTAGGCTACACACACATGGCTCTGCCACATGCTCACACACTAATGATGCAAAGTGCAAGTGAGCAAGCCTAACACAGCTGCTTTCCCAACAACATAGCACTTGACATAGTTGTTATGGCTGACGGTGACTCCATATTGGATTGTCAAAAATGTTCAGAAAGTCATCTCTGCTCTTGCTGTGTATCTTCTGTTTCTTTAGAAAACCCTGAATAACACAGACTCTTAATGCGATTCCCTTTTTATAACTCCATGCCAAATGATCATTTAGACTGTGTATATTCCACTCTCCTGGATCAGGGGAATGTGGTTTGTTCTCATTCATCTGCACCAAAGTATAATGCTTGGACCTTTCTCCTTTGATACCAACCGTCTTACTAGTTATTTAGGGCTCCACCCTTTATCTTTTCATCTCTGCAGCTTAAGTCATAATAGGATATTGTAAGGTAGTAGTGGGAGTGAGTTTTCTTATGGGCTGCATCTGCCAGGGGCCAAGCAAAGTCTCTGGGTATGTGCAAGCTCCTTCCTCCCGGCATCAGTGTGCTTGCAATTCTGGTGCTGACCATGTCATCAAAGCAGGTAGCAGGCAACAAACTCAGGTACACGCATTATATGCACCTTGCTCCAGGAGCAATTGGATCAGCTGCAAAGGTGGACTTAGTTCTTTCCTGCAGGGTCTCTTCAAGTAGAGACTCTCATCCTAGATTTTGCAAACTCCCCTTCCACAAAGATTTATATCTATCTTCAAAGTATGCCTCAGAGCTGGGCTTTGTTTACTGGTACGTGTGGTATTTTTTTTAATTCTTTTTGATTCCCTAAAAGTTCTAGGCCAGTGGTTCTTAACCTTTTTTGAGGTACTGAACCCACCAGTTTCATATGTGCATTCACTGAACCCTTCTTTAGTGATAAACAAAATATGATTTTTTTTCCAAATTCAAGACATAGGTATATGTTTTTTAATGGTGCACAAAATGAACCATGCATGAACGTCACCTTGCTCAAAGAACAAAACCAACAAAGTGCACAAACTCACAACAAATTACGGTATTACTTTATTCTGGCTTCTCTGAACCCCTGAGACTGACTCATCAAACCCCTAGGGTTCGATAGAACCCAGGTTAAGAACCACTGTTCTAGGCTTTTTAAATGTATATGAAAGGGCTCAATTTTTTTCTGCTTTCTGCACACCCATTCCCTGAGGCAAGGAGCATAGGCAATAGGCAACTTGGCTAAAAAGAACTTATATAAGGAAAGGTTATGAAAGAAAAAAACTGCCTTGAAGGTAGGTAGCAGGAGTCAATTAATTTTTCAAAAAGAGTATCATTACATTTGATTTCATAGTTCCAGGGACACAGAAGTAACTAACTCATTTTCCTCCTCCAAACCTAGGAAGACTCATTCAATTCTTGGCCTGTGGTGTTAGCATTAACTTGGTTCCTCCAAGTTTAACATCCTCACTTTTTTCTTTCCTGTGTTCTTCAACCACTTTTTCCATGTGATATCCACTAAGTTTCTTGCCCTGCTTGTTTGCTTTGAATGTACTCTTCATCTTTTTAAAGAATTGCAGCTGACACTGAGTATTGCCTGTGATCTGACCAGGGCACTTGTATAATTTCAGGTGGTTTAAGTTTCAGTGATGAAAAACCACACAACTCCTAGAGGGTAAGTGTCCTTGCATGAACACACACAGATTCACATATTCACAGTCTCACACATTTGCTTTAAGCTAGAGCAAATACAGATGCAGAGTATCTTATTATAGCTTTACTTGGCATCACTTGGCTTTTGGAGTCAGTCTCTAATGGGTAGAGAGAGGGCACACAGGTACCAATAAAATTATCCACTTAAAGTAAGATCTTGCAAGTTCCAAGAAGTTTAATTTTATGTTGGGCCAGTGTAAGGAAAACAGCTGTGGTTAGGCTTGTTTGCTTGTTTTCTGGCTGCAAGCACTTTGCATGATTGGTGTGTGAGCATTGGACAGAAAGCCACGTGGGTGTAGCCTATATAAGACTACAAGGTACTTTCCCTCTGGGAGGATTGCCCTTCTGCCACCACAAGGGGCCATTTTCCTGATTCCTCTGATGCTGCAAGGGGCGGTATTCCCCTGCCTATTTGCTTACCCACCCCCATGAGAATCCAGTAAACAGGAATGGCCCAATACCTCTGCCAAAAACTAGTGTGAACCTACCTGGCCTCGGCCACTGGCATTATAGCCAGAGTCACTTTATATTGTGTCTTTCATCACCATTCAGAAAGAATTTACATACTCAATACATTCTCTTTGCCAAATTCTCCCGTTTAAGAGATATTAAAATACTTTAGGCCAGGAGTCGGGAACCTTTTTGCTGAGAGAGCCATGAACACCACATATTTTAAAATGTAATTCCATGAGAGCCATACAATATGTTTAACACTAAATACAAGTAAATGTGTGCATTTTATGGAAGACCAACACTTTTAAAGTACAATGTCTCTGAATTCTTTTTAATAAGATTGTTATGCTGTTGCTAACCAATGATGAATACAGTACTTCTTACCATTAATGCAACTTCTGGTGCTGCATGGCTTTGCTGATGGCTTTGTAGTCTGGTTGATATGTGGTGAGGTTAAGCTTCATGTAGACATTGAGACTTCCATCTGTTAAACGTGATCATAGTTTGGTCTTAACATTCTTTATTTGTGAGAAAGACTGCTCACATGCATACGTAGAACCAAACATTGTCAGTACAGCAATACTCACATGCTGCAGTGTGTGGTATGTGACAGGAAGCGGGCTCCAAGTTCTGACAATCAGCTGGTCTACGGGTTGAAGTTTTTTCATTGCTCCCTACTTGTGTTTGCTCGCCAGCTCTGCGTGCTGTCATGCAAGTCTTTCCAAATCTTCATTCAGTGACTTGAACTTATTCACCCACATCTCTGAGGCCTTCAGGTCAGCAACTTATAGCTCAAAATCTCTGACAGAGACACTGAGGATGTAACTCAGGTTGGCGCTGTCCACTGCACTCATGTGCATGGGTGATGAACTTAAAAAGACAAGTGTGCTCAAGAAATTCTCCAAAGCATGCTTTGAGTGACTGCAGGAGATTAGATGTGAAGCCCACTAGCTGCTGGAGATCAAGATGTTGAGCAGGGTCACTTGTTGGGCATGCATCTTTAAACTCTCCCAGGTTTTCAAAGTGTAGTAAACAACCTGTTTCAATGTTGGTGATGAAGAGTTCCAGCTTGTTTTCAAATTCAAACACTGCTTGTTGAAGGGATAAGACTGTATTTCCAATGGCTTGCATTTTCCCATTGAACTGGTTCAGATGTTTAGTCATGTCCATAAGATAGTAGAACTTCAGGAGCCACTCATTGTTACCTAACTCAGGATGCTCGACGTTTTGCATTTCAAGGAAAGTCTGGATTTGGCTCAGACAAGCTGTGAAATGGCTGAGCACCTTCCCTCTTGACAACCAACACACATTGCTGTGCAGAAGCAGACCAGGATAATTATTCCCCAGCAGTGTTTTAAACTGGTGACCATTTAAAGCTCGGGCAACAATAAAGTTGACCATGCAAATGACCAGCTACATCACCTCACCAAGCTGCCCACCACACATCTGAGCATAAAGCGCCTCCTGATGTAGGATGCAGTGAAAACTTAAAATGGGTTTCTTTTTATGTTCACGAAAAAGCGCTACAAATTCTCTGTTTTTCCCCACCATGCACAGAGCACCATCAGTACACACCAAAATAAGTTTATCCATTGGTAGATATTTTTCTTTAGCGAACTCAGTGAAAGATTTGAATAACTATTTCCCTCTTACCTCTTTCATAGGCAAAACAGCAAGACTTTCCTCACGTAGTGTGTCACCGACAGCATACCTTGCAATCAGGCTGAACTGGGATAAATGGCTTCTGTCTGTTGACTCATCCAAAGTGAGAGAAAAGAATGGTGCTGCATTTATCCTTCACTTGTGTTGCCTCAATTTGATTTGCCATCATGATGGTACGACCGTGAACGGTTCTTGACGATAGAGGCATGTCTTTTATTCATTTGATTAGCTTGTCTTTATCCAGAAAGTCGTCAAAAAGTTCATTGGCAACATCAAGCATGAATGTTTTGGAATACTCCCCATCTGTGAATGGCTTTCCATTTCTCACAATTGCTAAAGCACCAGCAAAGCTAGTCAAATTTCAGTCACCTCGTTGGGTCCAAACACAGAGTTGCTTCTGACTAGCTTGCACTCTGCACAGTAGCTCTTGACATGCTTTCTTCCTGCTTTCACCCGCTGGATATTTCGATGCAAATGTAGTATGGTGTGTGTCAAAGTGCCACTTTTTATTTGACCATTTCATCGATGCAATTTTATCATTGCATATTAGACACACTGCAGAACCTGCTCTCTCCACAAAGGCAAACTCCTGTCCATTCCTGCTGAAAAGTACGATACTCCTCATCTTTTTTTCTTTTAGCCATCTTCTTCATCAAAGATTTTTGCAATTAGCTAGCTGACTACTTGATTAAAAGGAGGGAAGTTTACTTCCTGACCTCACAATGACCTGTGTACATTATGCATTATCCAATAAAAATTGGTGTTGTTTCGGAGGACAGCTGTGATTGGCTCCAACCACCCACAACCATGAACATGATTGATAGGAAATGAATGAATTGTAATACATGAGAATGTTTTATATTTTTAACATTATTATTTTTTTATTAAAGATTTGTCTGTAAGCCAAATGCAGCCATCAAAAAAGCCACATCTGGCTTGAGAGCCATAGCTTCCCCACCCTTGCTTTAGGCTCTGCTGGTTGTTGAACTAAAGCCAGGCTTGCGGGTACCAGCTTTACCAGGGTCACAAAAGCAGCCAGTGTGCAGGCCTTTCTGAGCTCTCTCTCTCTTGGCCCACAGCTCCCCATCATCCTGGAAGGCCCACTCACTCACAGTTCTGAAGGCTGTGAGCACATTATATTTGTTAATAGTGGCTTCACCTGGCTGCACAGAGTTGTGTGCTAAGCAGTATGGCATAGTAATATGCCTGGCTTTGCCAGACAACACAGAATTTAAAGCTGGATTTTATGTGTGTGTATGTATGTCTGTGTGTGTGTGCATTTTCCCCCTCTCCCTATTCCTTACTGCCCAGTGTTTAAGAGCAAAAAATCTGATTAAAGTTTTTCTAGAAGAATGTAGGCCTGGGCACCAAATAATCTCTGTCAGTGTGAAAGGAAAGTAGAACCCCATCCACTTGGGAATAATAAAAATAGCTACAGAAGGACAATGGCCAGGCCATATAAAATGTAAAATTCCTGACCCAGGACTTCTACAGCAACTGGCCCACAAAGGTTAAGACTTGGTCAAAGACTGCTAGCTCCCTCTTTTTGCCCCCCTTCCCATTCAAGATCAACCAGAGAAAGTCTGATATGCTTCTCAAACTAATCAATTAAGATGCTCGACTTCTAGTTAGCCCACCTTTACCCCCCCCACACACACACACACAAACCTTCAATCAAAGCATGCCCGAAGCCTTTCCTTTTTCCATTATAAAGTTTTCTCACTTCCTGCCTGCCTTTGAATCTTTGCCAAATGCGATAATGATGATGTCTAACTCTTTGCAATAGCAAGCCTCCCTTTGTTCTCATTCAAATGGTGTCTATTTATATACATTTTATCATTTAATCCTCACAACAACCCTATGAATAAAATATTACCATTACGTCCATTGGTCTGATGAGGAGTAGAGGGGATGAGTTATCTGCACAGGGGATGTGTTATCTGCACAAGGTCACAACATGGCTGTGATTGCATGTCTTTAAATTGGTGACTTCTGTTAGATTGGCCAGAGACATGGGTTTGTAAAACAATTTACAAAGAGTGGAAAGGCTGAAGCAGAAAAGTTTATTTACTTTCAAGAGAAGAAAGGGCCAGAGACTGGGAAAATAGTAGCAGCCCTGAGTGAGGAGAGGAGTTGGTTTTTATTGAGCTTTTTCAAGGGCAATGTGGGTTTTGTTGTTAGACAGCTGGGCAAGGAAAGACGGTTCATTTTTTTAGTTATCCAGCTGCAGTAGGCTGTATAAATTATCTCAAGTGATAGCAACTGTTTCACAAGGTGGAGGCAGCTTAGCTGGTGGGTTCTTGCTCTGCCATGTACTAAAACAGGTTCAAATTTATATCAGGAGATTAGGTTAGGAATGAGATAGGAGTTTTGGCTTTCTGTCCTCCCACCTCCTGCTGTCACTGAGCCTGTAGGAGCCATGCATGATATCAGCTGTAGGATTGGCAAGGTTTGAAATTTAGTAGGAGATCCAGTGGGCCTTTTTATATGTCTATTTGAGATCCTCAGGCCAGAGAGTTAGCTGATGGCTAGGCTGGTGCTCCCTTCCTTGATGGAGTCTTGTGAAGTACCATTCAACTGGGTTTATGTTTCCTCAGGCTCTTCAAACTAGCTGAGGCCATGTGGCTATTTCTGGCTAATGATATGTGGGCCTAAATGATGTGTATTAGTTTGAAAGAGGCAGTTAAACTTAAGGCCCACACTCTTATCCTTCCATGAAAATTGTGGAGCGTCATGTTTGCAGACACAAGCAACAAAATTGGAAGGAACCATGAGTTTGTATTTAGAGGAGAGCCACCCAAGAGAGCTGCCAGATCAGAAATATTCCCATTGAACTTGGTATAAATAAGAAATAAATATTTATTATATTAAATCATTGGGGATTATTAATTCATTAGAGGTTTGGGGAAGGGTGGTTCTTAAAATGGCCATTTTGCCCTAACTTATATATGTCTCTTTAAAAATGCTTCTTGGGAATAAAATTTTAAATAAAAAATACTTTTACGGGGAGGAGTAGATAGATGCTCAGATTATTTTTCTGGTTACAATTATATTTCACCTGAACAACTGAAGCATACATGCTGATGTTTTCTTAAAAGCATTTGTAGACCTTTCAGCTCCCAGAGCAAAAAATGTAGGCACAGTAGACTGTTGTATTATAAGTTGACATTGAATGCAATTGATTGCAGCCACACCGGGAGCAAGAAAGACAAGGTAAATAAATTATGAATTCTGGTGGAAAGGAGCCAGCAATAGCTGTTGTTTCATTTCCCTCTTAACCCCCTGTGACTGTAAACACGCTTATAGCTATATTTTATTAATCATTGTTTTGATGTATTTGGATTTTGCAAGTAGCTATTGTGGCTAAGGGATTTCTGGACACCCCTGTAGCTAATCATATTAGGGACATGAATGCGGTGGTGTCAAGCTAGTGTATGTGTGAAAAGACAAATGGAAAAGCTCCTTCTTACCAGCACTTGGAACTAGCTGTTTGTTTAAAATCATGGCTTTAGACTTCTTCCCAACTGTGCTGTACTCACATTTGTCTATAAATGATGGACTTTAGGCTGAAAATTACTTGAGAGACACTTAACAAATGGAAATCTTTTAAGGTACATTATCAGAATAAAACACTTCAAAGTTCACTTCATGCTACTCAAAGAGAGACAACATTGATAAGGTATATTGTAAGAGTCATAGCTACCAGAACTTTCAAAGAACTTTCATTTTATATGAAAGGCAAGGCAAAGCATGTATATTATTAATTATATAGCAGGTTAAATCTTAAGAGGACAAGGTAGGCTTTGTATGAGCTCCAACTGTACCCACACAAAGACATTGAGTGTGTGTGTGTGTGTGTGTCTTTCAGTCTCAAACTTCGCATCTTTCATAAACAATTTCCAGTGAAATCTGATCCAATTCTGTGTCACATCAGATTCCAAGAAACCTGGAAAAATCACTTTTCATTGTGATAGTACTTCTTAGACAGTGATCTAGCAATAGCAGCTTTTGTTATAGAAATATCTTTTTATTTTTATATGCCTTTTGCTCTGCTTTTTTTTTCTTTTTTTACCACTTGTCTGTTTTGTTCACTCTTACATCTCTAGTACCTGACACCCTGCCAGACACATAGAATGCAGTCTGTGTTTTTGGAATATATACAAGAGTGAGAAAGGTGACTAGAAATGACAGGGATTGGGGAAGTCTCAATATTTAAACATAGGATGGGACTTAGGATAAAATTTGAAGGTTGGCTAAGTTGTGACTATATAAAAAAGGAGGTAAAGTATTCCAGGTGGGAAATGAAACACATCGTGGGCTAAATCTAGGTGTAAGGAATGAGTTCAGTATGTTTTCAGAACAGTAAGTAAAAAGTTGGGGAATCCAGGTGACAAAATGGAAGATGAGTTTCATGGCTGAGTGCTGGTTTAGAATGCCAAGCATGAATAAAACAAGGAAATGTTTCTGAAAGTTTTAGAATAGCCTTAACTCAAAGTAGTTGGAAAAATATCTTTGATGGGCTTTACATGTTAAAGTTGCGTTCTTTAATTCCAATTAGCCTGTGTGGTTCATCTTCATTAAACCATCTTTAATACTATAAATGTAGAACCAGAATATAAGAGCATTTGTTGGTTTCTTGTTTTGTAAAGGAAAGAACAGAAATTCATTGTCACTCGGCCATTTGTACTTTCCCATTCCTCATTCCAGAATGGAAGATTTTTATTAATCCCAGCAACGATAAAAACATCAATCATTAATATTTATTTAGTCATTACTAAATACTTGGTCTACATTAAATACTTTATCTGTTATATTTTCTTTGAGGACCAAGTATTTATATGACCCCAATTTTGCAAATCAAGAGACTGTGCCCTGAGAGTTTAAGGCACATCCCCAACATTATGCATACAGCCAGCAAGTGACAGTTTTCTATGGATTTTTGGTATAATTTTATCCAAAATATAATTACTGTCAGATGCTAGCCTTTGCCTCTATTATTAAAGAGAATGAATTCTAATATTTGGGCTAAAGTTCTAGGTAGTAAAAAAATGCATAGACAGGCATTTCTAACCTGCAAAAGAAACTGCAGAACTGACTACATGAATGCAATGTCCTATATTTGTGTAAGAAAATTTTAAAATAAAGTATATCTGGCAGCTGAAATTAAAAGAGGGATCCTGAAGTGCCGAAAGGGATCCTGCTTGTACCCTGACATTCCCTGGCAATGTTCTTATAATTTTAGAATTGCAAACCAATTGATATTTGTAGGAAAGCAGGGAGGATCTAACATCCAAATGCACTACACATAAACCATGCAAACAGTTTGTGGGGTTCACAGGAACATCATCTAAAGTCCATCCATGTGTTGCTTCTCAGGCTAAGTCCACCTACCTGTCTAATTTACAAAGGCCTATGAGGACACCAATGATACTTTTTCATCAGGAGTTTGTCTTAGTGGTGACGAAGAAATTGGGAGTTGAAGACTGAGGAAGAGTTCTGTAGATGAAAAGAGGAAAGGACATACAGTAAAGGGGATTTTACAGACAAATTTATGAAGGAAGTGAGTGGATGGGTGCCCCCTGGGGAAAAGCAAATAAACTAGGTAGCTGAAAAATGGTGTGTGTGTGTGTGTGTGTGTGTGTGTGTGTGTGTGTGTGTGTGTGTGTGTACGCACACCATGCTGACGAGTTGTGTCTTATCTTTACAGACTGGCAATCCTCGGAACCATTATAGGCCTGAGATGGGGCAAATGAGGGAGTGAGATGTGGCCTCAAGCCTTTACCAGAGCTACAACTGAAACAACTACATATTATGATTTATACATACGATGTGGTTTAAATTTTTTAAATTATAGCTCTAAAATTTTGGGGGAAATCTGTCATAGGCAATAAAGATCAAAGCAACATTTAAAGCAGGAAAACAATGAAAACCAGTCTGAATTTGAAAAGATAATGGCGGCCACCAACACTTGACCAGAACACCAGTCAGGAAGCTGGAAGCCGTCGTGCCCCTGGATCTGTACTGTTTAGAGAGCTTTCTGCGATAATGCAGATGTTTGTTATCATTATTGTTCAATAAAATAGCCACTGTTCAATGTGGCTGTTGAACATATGAAATGTGGTTAGAGTGATAAAGGAACTGGACTTGTAATATAATTTAGCTTTAATTAGTTTAAATTTAAATAACCACGTATTTTTGCCTTTCATATTGGACATTGCAACTTTAGAGTAATGGTCTCCAACTTCTAGAAAGAAATGCAGCCCTGTGCACACCTGGATGTTAGCACAGTGAGATCCATGTCAGAATTCGAAATTGTGGAGCTGTAGGGTAATAAGTTACTGTTGTTTTAAGTCACAAGCTTTGTGGTCATTTGTTATGGCAGCAGCAGAAAAGTAATAGCTATAAACCTCAAATGGCATCTTCAAAGGGTCTTTTGGGAAAACATTATTCCAGGCTAAGAGTCACCAACTGAGACAAGAATTTCTTTTCTTTCTGAAAGCTTATTCTTTTTCTGTTCATCTAAGTCAGTGGTTTTCAGCCTTTTAATTCTTGGGGACCAGTGAGAATAGAGAATTATTTTGCGTACTGCTAAGGCAGAAATAATAACCCTTATTAGTATTTCGTGTGTTATCTTTTAATTACACTATAATGTGAAAATTCTCTAAAATAACCAAACAGTAAAAAATACATACTTTTAATAGAAGACAACTGAAATTTCTAGTGATTAATGTTTAACTCAAGTAAAGCTAGTGCAAAATCTGCTGTTGCTTCTTTGAAAGAATACTTAATAACAAAAGCTGCAGTTTTACTTCTGAGAGACTAAGTGCTGCATTGACATTTAGTCTGTTTCTCTGTTTGGTTTTTATTAGTGATAGGGCTGAAGAGGTCTTCTCACACAAGCAGGTAGTAGAAAACACAATTAAAAATTTAATAGCTTTGAAACAAAGAGGTGGATATTCTTCTTCCTGTGATATTCAAAATAGTGGATTTTATGTTTGAACATCAGAGTGACATCAGAAGACAAATCTGTCAGTTTTTTTTTTCTCTCACAATGATTAAGGGAGCAGAAGTTGATTTCTTCATGAATAGGTTGTTGATCTAGAGGTTATCTTTATGGGTATCCTCATTTTCAGAGTAATAATGGTCAATGTTTTGAACTAACACTCTTAAATGTTGACTTATTATATTAAATATTAATTTCTGGTTGCTGTATGGAGCAATCAAAAAGTCCTGGAAATGTGGAAACATTTCTACATCTTCTTCCTGTATGCGACTTTCCCAGGGAACAGGTTTCTTTTTGAATGTCCATTTCTTAGTGTAAAAATGTTTGTGTTAAAGCCTTGAAGCACTAGTACTTGTTTTACTTTTGGTGTTATTACTACGTTTTCTCTGACTTTTGTTTTCACTTTTGGAGAAGATTAAAATATATTGTTGTTTCCTTTTGATTTTGAAGGGTTTAAGATTTAGAGCACAATGACACTAAAACACAAAATAATGTATTTGCAAACAATATGGACGTGTTGTGAAAAGGCAAGTGCATGCACTACTATTGAGCCAGCATTGAAAATAATAATGTACTACTACTGAGAGAGGGAGGAAGCCAGAATCAGAAACATATAACAAATAAATTTTAGCATCCGTGCACCACAGTGCATTATGGTACAAGCTGGTACTTAGTTTTCAATGTACATTGTACCACATGTACAATGCATTGAACATTACGTAAGTTTGTCCGAACACTATTTGCTCAAGCATGAAAAAAATGATCAACAGAGAGAGAGGGTGGGAATTAGAGTCTGCACATTACCTAGCTGACAAGAAATAGAAACATGCATGAATAAAATTTTATCTTACTGCACATAACAGTGCAACATATTTTAAACTGGTGCTTGATTTCTGAACTCCACATGTGCTATGCATTGAATACTACATAAGTTTGTCCTAATGCTTTTTGTCTGTTGCACATGATTGGTACGCGCTCTGCACACTGCAAAAGGTTGTTCGAATGAGCCTACAAGTTCTAAAGATATCTAAGACAATCTCAATAGTATTTTCATCAATGATACAGGCTTATAAGTGGCGATCACCCTGAGCATAAGCAAATTTGACTAAGATCATTGGGTCTATAATTGTCATATAGTATCAGGGTGGTTAACTCTTTCACAGCCAGACACTGGTACATGGGCTGGTGGTTGAAAAACACTGATCTAAGTAGTCCATGGTCATAACACAGAATTTGAAGAAAGCACAGAAAAGTATAAAGAGAAAGAAAACTGGTCATCAGATCTTTCTTTCTGAAGGCAGATGCTAATAATATTTGAATATATTCTCGCTAAGTTTTATGATAGAGGTGATAATGAGCTTAGAGTTGTTGGATGATTATTATGTGCCAGGTCTGCTCTAAGCATTTTTACTAACTCATTTAATCTTCATTATAATCTATGAAATAGTATTTCTATTGCAAGGATAAAGAAACTGAGGCAGGATACATTACTTGTATGTCTATATAGGATGTAACAGAGAAGTACATATATTTTAGGCACTAAATTTAAGAGCACTGCCAGCCCTGGCCAGTGGCTCAGTGGTAGAGCACTGGTCCAGCATGTGGATGTCCCAAGTTTGACTCCCAGTCAGGGCACACAGGAGAAGTGACCATCTGCTTCTCCACTTCTACCCCTCCCCTTTTCTTTTTTTTTTCTCTCTCTCTTCTCCTCCTGCAGCTATGGCTTTATTGATTTAAGCATATTGGCCCCAAGACTGAGTATGGCTCCATGGAGCCTCTGCCTCAGGTGCTAAAAATAGCTTGGTTGCAAGCATGGCTCCAGATGGGCAAAGCATCAGCTCCAGACAGGGTTGCCAGGTAGATCTCAATTGAGGCACATGAGGGAATCTCTGTCTTTTTATCTTCTCTTTTAATTGGAAAAGAAGGGGAAATAAAGAGCACAGCTGATTTCTATGCTATACTGTATATATTCTGAATATACCATTTTTAATCTTGATATTTTTCACTTAACATGTTAAAGTTTTTTTTTTTTTTCATGTTACTAACAACTTTTAAGTACAAACATGGGTAGCACAAAGATTACCCTTTTGGGGCCACATTTATCCCAAAATAATTACATTGTCATTGACAAAAAAATTAGTGAAAATAGAGATTCTTTTTCTTAATGGTGAAATTAACACAATGCTATCTTATGAATGGAGGTGAGGATAATGTCCAATAACCTTGTAAAGTTATTTATTCGAAACTTGAGGATAGCTTTCCTTTAAAATAATGTGATACATCACTGGATTTTCAATAGCACCCCCTTTCTACATACCTATTTTTTTTTTGTATAATTTAATGGGATTACTAAATGTTGTCAGTACATTGAGGTTTATCCCAAGAGCTTGTGTATGAGGGAAAGAAAATATCTTTCAGGGAGTACAAGCACAAAATTAATTTAATCAGAGCAGAGATATGCAAGTTTATATATATATATATATAGAGAGAGAGAGAGAGAGAGAGAGAGATCCATAGAGGGAGCTTAGTCAATGACCTCTATGACCTCTGAAGGGACTGGCTTCTTTGAAGACAGATGTATGTTATCACCTAATGATGTAGTTAACATCAGACAACTCCCTTGTTTTATTTGCATATTCACCCAACAATTTCTGGTTAAAATTTGGTTTCTTAAGTAGGTCTATCTTCAGGAAGAAATTTCTCTGGGCATGGTGCCACAAGTATTGTAGTCCCATCACAATTATAGTATTTATCATTGTAAATTAGAAGATAGCTGCTGCAGTTCTATACATGCTTTCCGAATTTGATTAATTCAAATACACTCCTCAGATTCATCCTTGGTGAGCTGACAAAAATCAGATCTTTGAAAGGACTCAAGAGGCTGATGGTCAGTTTTTGAACCAGGGACGCACCAGGTGGCCTGGGTCTTTCCCTTACTTCACCTCCTTTAACATTATCATTGGCCAGCTTAGGATTCTGTTGTTATTTAAGCAACAATAGTGTATCTTTGTAATAAAACAATAGAAAAAATATAGTTGTGATCTTAGTATTTATGACAAAAGAATGGTACAATCAAATAAGCACCGTTTGATCAGAGAGGGATATAGATGCTGCTGCTAATAATAATAATAATAATAATAGTGACAAAATTAGTTGGGGACGTAAAAATATGTCAGGCATTGTGTTCCACATTTTATTTTCTTTAACTCTTTTTTAAATTTTTTCTTTATTGACTTTTCAGTGAAAGGGGAAGGGAGAGAGAAAGAAAGACTTGAACATCAAGTTTTTCCTGTATGTGCCCTGACCTGAGCTCAAACCAGCAACCTCTGTGCTTTAAGACAAAGCTCCAGCCAACCAAGCTATCCAGCCAGGGCACGTTCTTCTGTACTGTAAATGTAATCCTAACAACCCCATGAGGAAGGTGCATTACTATATACAATTTACCATTGAGAATATTAAGGGATCTTCAGGTCATATGACTCACTCAAGGCCAGGTTTCTGAGAAGTGTAGAACCAAGATTATAGTCCAAGCAGCACAAGTCTTTGCCCAGACTCTTTAACTGTAATGCTACCTGCAGGAGTAGAAAGGAGGCTCTGGGGGAGAAACTGAGGGAGATCGTATTTCAGCCTCAGGAGCTGATGTCACTGGCTTGAGGTTAAATTATCTTCTTTTTAATCTAGTTTTATCATTAACTTTTAGTGTTGGTTAATCAGGGATTGATTCCATTCTTAAACAGCGAAGGAAAGAACGAGACAGGAATTGGAAGGGGCTGGGGCAGGGTGATAAGGAAGGGACCAAAGATGATACACGTGTACAGAAAAGATTTCCAGATAAAAGAATTAAATAAACTGTGAACACTGACAGAGGAAAAGGGGGAAGTCAGGTTTGATGCTCAATCATAATCCTTTTGAGGGGGAAAGGCAGTGGTTCCAACACCAGTTTCTCACAGAATCTTTGTTTCTGTCTAGAGAGGAGGTGAGGAGTAAGGGAAGCATGTTCAGCCAGATGTCAGCATGTTTGTTTCCCGGCTTGTAACTGGAAGTCCTTGCTGTTGCCTTTGAGCTCTGGAACTCTTTTATTGCTTTTATAAACTACTAGCTATCTTCTTTCGGGGGAAATAACAGATGGTCATGCTGGAACTGAGCTTTTTATTTGAATCTTCAAAACCTTTTTGTACACAATTTATGAGGTTCACTTCTTTGCAAATTCAGTGCTTTCTTGTAGTTTTCCTTTTCAGATGAGCCACTAGAGCCTCATTTTCGTTGGGCACTGCCTATTAGCGGCAAAACTCCTTTCTTATTTAATCAGCATCTCCAAAGGAAGAAGGCTGAGTTCAGATAGATTCTCTTTATGAGGGAGAAAGATTTTGGTGGTCTGACTAAAAACAACATGTGAAATCTGCCACCTGGGCCTCCCTTCCATATTCATTTGTACTTTTATGTGCTTTGCTCCTGGAGTTCAAGCTAATAGGTCAGCACCTGTGAGCATGGAAGACATTTGACTGGGTCAAGTGTTTGTGTCTGAGGAAGGACTGCTGCAGCACTGTGGAGAGGCTGACCCTGCCTGGGCACAAACGGGGTCAGAAAGTGAGGCTGACGGAGCCTGAATCTTGGTCCTATTAAATCCAGAATGTATACAGCATTGTTGCACAATCTCTCTGTTGAGTGAAAAAAAAAAAAAAAAGTAAAATAGTATTGCCTATGAAAAAACCCTAAGAAATGATATGTTTTTTTCATAATTACTAAAAATCTGCTAGATAGTTGTATACACACTAAGGCTCTAACAACAAACAACCAAGCCAAACCCAAATCAACTTTGCAGAGTTAAGCATATTTATAGCTCATTTTGTTCTACAAGCTTATTTCCCAAATCACTTGGAATTAATACTGTTCTGATTTCTTATTCAAATCCCCGAGTCCACCAGCGATACTCTTAGCCAGCTTTTTTGGCAATCTCTGAATGCTGGCTGTACTGCACAGCAACAGGATAGTTGGGTGGCTGAGAACATAAGCTCTAGAGTCAGAGTTACGTAAAATCTGGGATCTGCCACTTGCAAGCTGCATGACTTTGGGCTAATTATTCAGTTTCTTCAAGCCCCTCAGGTTTCCTCAACTGCAAAATAGATATAACAAGTACTTCCAGGGTTGTTATATGGATGAACTCATATACGTATGCATGTATACAGCTACATATATGTGTATATTGTATATACATTATATATATATGCACCTTAAAAGACAACTGTATTATTGTCCACTTGCAAACTTTGTTCTTGTGTTCTTTCAGTTATATCTACTGATAACCTGTAGATTTACTGTTATTCAAACACAACAAACAAACTGCAGGGAATTCTGATCAGTTAGATAGTCACAACCATGGTCTTTAAAATAGAAATGTGTATTTGAATCCTTGATCTACACTTCCTGGCTCTGTGACTCTAGCTAAGTTCTGAACATGGCTGTCTCCTATTATTAGTTAAGATTCAGTTCAGATGTTATGAACTCCAGGACCTTCAGTCCTCATGAAGCTGTGTATAAAACATTCTCTCTCTGAGCTCATAATCAGTGCCTAGCAGAGCAATACTGGAACCTGAGGGAAAAGGACAAATCAATGAGAGTGATATTGTTCTGATTTAAAATGAAATTCTTCACTTGTCTCACCCTTTTCTTGGCCCAGCTCATAATGTTCTTTCTGTACATGTGTCCATCACACTATAATAATTTTTAATAATAATTTATTTATTTTTGTCTCCACATACAGATCTTCAGCTCCTGGTAGGTCACGACCATGCTGTATTAATCCTAAACCTATGGTACCTAGTTCAGTACTGGCACAAAGTTGTTTACAAGACATGTCACTGGAATGCTTTTCCCCTGAAGATGTACTCTTTTTCTTTGTTCATGTTGCTAATTATATTGTATTATTAGAGGGCTTTACTGTAAAATGGTATCATTTTCACACCACCTCAATATTTTTTTGTGTTTAATTTTTCTTCATAGCACTTATGATCTAACATCTCTTTGTTTATTTTCTTTTTTTTCTTTTTTTACAGGGACAGAGAGACTCAGAGAGATGGATAGATAGGGACAGACAGACAGGAACGGAGAGAGGTGAGAAGCATCAATTATTAGTTTTTCATTGCCATCGCAACACCTTAGTTGTTCATTGATTGCTTTCTCACATGTGTCTTGACCGTGAGCCTTCAGCAGACCAAGCAACCCCTTGCTGGAGCCAGCAACCTTGGGTCCAAGCTGATGTGCTTTTGTTCAAGCCAGGTGGTCCTGCGCTCAAGCTGGCGACCTCTAGGTCTCGAACCTGGGTCTTCCGCATCCCAGTCAGACTCTCAATCCACTGCGCCACCGCTGGGTCAGGCTGTTTATTTTCTATTGTATATCTTCCTTGACTTAATCCTGGTTAAGCAGAGTCTTGGTCTATTTTATTTCCTCAATTTTCATTTCTGCATGCCTAGTGCCTGGCATGGTGCTAGGTACATAGTAGATACTCAATAAATATTGACTGAGTAAATAGCTTATTGGATGACTGAAAGAATAGATGAATATCTTCTTTTGTCTCCATTGACTCTTCTAGCAAATAAAAATAATGCAACCTACCTCTGCCACCAACCCCACCAGTACTTCCAAATAACATCTCCTGGGAATTTCTAAGCCAAGCTACAAAGAAAAAATGCTAGCCACTGTTTATTTTTCTCAGAAACCTTTAACATATCTCAAAATCCAAAAGGAAGCTGGAACCAGTACGAATTGCATTCATGACAGTATCCAATGATAGAACCCATTAACTGTTATTGCTACCAAGAAGCTGTCTTCGGGGTCCTGTGACTCTGATTTCCACATCACCTTGAGATTCTCCTGCTATCTCAAAGAGGTTCCAATATAGTCTGACAAACCCTTAGGACAGCACCAACAGGAAGGTTGTGACTTGTATATAAACAAATGTAAATGATGTAAATTATTGACCTCTTAACGCTCCATTACTGTTTCCTGTCTGTGTATTTTTCAGAAAGTAAGCAATTTTACATAAATCAGTCTTTCCTATTGAGCTGAAATTGTATCAAGAAAAGTGTAGAGATGTGACCTCAGTGCTCCTTGGAAGAGAAAGTCAGTAAGAAGACGGGGGAGTGGAGGGGCACAAAGAAAACTAGATAGAAGGTGACAGAGGACAATTTAACTTTGGGTGATGATTAAGGAACATAATTGAATGATAAGATAACCTGGAGATGTTTTCTTTGAACATATGTACCCTGATTTATTAATGTCACCCCATAAAAATTAATAAAAGAAAAAAAATGGTAAAAATAAAAAAAAAAGAAGACGGGAACCCTGGCCACAAACAAAGTCCAAGAACTGTTCTTAAAAGTAAATTGTGATTTTTTTAAGGTTATTTAAAGATTGCTCTGTTAAGAAAAAAAGAGAAATGGGTATATTTGTTTCTTTTCAAGTTCTGAGGACTTGAAAAGAGCTGGCTGCTTTCCTTGGGTGCTGTCCCTTACCCACCTCTACTCCCTTTCTTTTACTGTTCTTTAGTTTCTTTTTGGAGAGATCACAGCACTCTGTGTGTGCGTGTGTGTGTGTTTGCTCAGTAAGCACCAGAAAGATAACCACCTTAAAATATAATTACTGGGAACATATCTCCTAAAAAGAAGCTGAAATAACAGATTTCATTAAAAGGTGGGTTTTTTTGTTGTTTTTTTTTTTAAGTGTTTTAATGGAGTTGAGGGGAACTCTATTATTAAGATGTGCTTGCAGAAAGTAGGTAGCAAGTGATTTTAATTACTGAATAGCTCTATATATACCAATCCACTCATCCCAAACCAAGTAATGAAGATCTATAGTTCCAGGAGAAACGATGTAATACTCTTGAAGGGTGATTAGAGATATCCAAACTGACTAAGATTTGGAAGGGTCTCTTCTTACTTAACAAAAGAAGAGACAAACCTAGAATTTTCTACTTGATAGGGAAGAATATTTTGCCAAGTTTACCATGTTCCTTTTCAGGCAGAAATGAAGTTTCATGTTCCCTCTTCTAAAAGTAGCATAGAAATTGTTCAGATTTGAGGTTTTATAATTGGATTTTGAAACTTGAGGCACAAATGCACCTCCAAGAAGTTTGGGGGATTTTGCTTTCTGGGTACCCTGTTTTCCAGGAAATCAGGCCCAGGAGATAGGAACTGTGATAGCGTGGTGGCCAGCATGGCTTGGAGTTGGAGGTTAAAATAGCTGCTGGAGGTGCCCAGGTGGAGTGGGCAGCTTCAGAGTGTGCTCGCCCTGCACAGTCTGGAGTGCAGAGCCCGGGAGTGTTTGCCTGAGCAGCCAGCAGCGATGCAAAAGTTGCCCGAGAGCTCAGAGCTGGAGAAGCTTCACAGTGGGAACAATTAGTGCTCAGTAAATGCTTGTTGAAGGAGAAAAGGAGAACAATTATATCTCTTTAGTGTTCTCATTGAAATCCAAATGGATTCCAGCAATTTTTCTGGTTGGTAATTATTACCTTGTGAAATAGAAACTGAGGAAAAGTGTGCTACATCTTGAGAGTTTTCTGTGGTTTGGTCTTGTTCTGGCCTAAACAATAGGGGTCATTTTGCTGACTTTCCAACACTAAGATGTATATAACTTAGTCAACTCTGTTATACAGATGAAGAATGCTAAAAAACAATAGCCATAAAAAGACACAGAAGAAATTTTAATGCCTATTGCTTAGTGGAAGGAACCAGTCTAATTATATTGTATAATTCCAACCACATGACATTATGGAAAAGGCAAGTCTACAGCGATAGTAAACAGATATCCGTGATTGGAAGGCAGGTTAAATATGTGGAATATAGAGGATTTTTAGGGCAGTGGAATATATTCCTTATGTTACTGCAGTGGTGGATTCATGATACTCTACATTTGTCAAAACTCAGAGAACAGTACAACACAAAGAGTGAACTCTAATCTAAACTATGGACTTTATTTAATATTGTGTCTGTATGTCTATTGGTTTACCAATTGTAATAAATATATTGCATTAATGCAAGATATTAGGATTCAGGAAAACTTGTGGGGGTATGGGGAAGAGGTTATATAGGAGAATTCTGTAGTTTCCACTCAATCTTTTTATAAACTTAAAATTGCTCTAAAAATAGTCTATCACTTATTTTTTTAAAAACTGTAAATCACCAAGAGAAATAGGGATGATTAGTCTCTTAATTTGGGGGACCATTTTCTTTACTAAAATGTTAGTGAGAACTGGTATACTTCTCTTTCGTTACTAGTTAGAATGAACTAGGAGGAATTGAGAAAAGAACCATTATTCTCTTCTGTCAAACAAAAGTAAAAATAAATTATAGCTACTGGTTCCTTTCTGCATACAGCAAGCTGGAAGATACAGGAGAAAAAAAAGGATGCTTCTTTGACTTTTCTCCCTGGCAATTGATGGCTTATGTTCTTGGCAGTTAAACGCAACAGACATGTGAGTAGGCATATGGAAATCAAAGGGCAGAACGTGGTTGATTGCAGCCCTCATTCAACATTTGCAGGGGCCAGTATTCAAAAGGAAATGGCAAATCCCATTCCCATACCTTTGATTGTGTCTCCTACCTCAGCATTTTCCTGGGGTTTGTCCGCATTTGGGGCACACACTGACTTTCTAGGTATTGCCCAGCCTGCATTATGAAGCCAAATGGTATTCCTAGTTTGTATTTAATTTTTATCCAGCTATTCAAGAGGACCTAGCCTTCTGCTGAATTTTCTTTAACTTTGTCAGAAATTGAGCAGATGGATTTCAGTTCCTAAATTTCTTCAAAAATGTGCCAAGCATTTGTTACTTTGTTCCTTGTTTTGCACTTGACCAATTCCTTGTGGCTTTGCATTTTTCCCTTTAAAGGTATCTCACTGACTAGTCTTATCTCTCTGTCTTCTAAACCATGTTTTTCAACTGCTGGTCGACCAGAAATTTTGTACCAATCCGCAAATATATTAACCTCCCTGATGTTGTATGAAGGTTATAAACCCAATGAGCTTAGTTGAATTTGCTGATGCTCAGGGTGATTTCTACCTTAGTGGTCCCTGAAATAACTATTTTCATCTGTTTCCAAGTGTAAAAAGTTAGAAAACCACTATTTTAGTGTAAGCTCTCTAGAATCCACTCTCTTCTGTTTTGATATGTTATCTTCCTTGTTTCATACACCTGGTATATGTAGGTGCACATACAAGTATTTCCACTGGAATAACTAAAAATCATGTTAAAATGCTAAAATATCATTTATACTTATTGTAATTACTTATGAAAAGGGCATATTTGTTTAGTGTTATATTGAGTACTAACTATGAACCAGTTAATTAGCAAGGTGTTGAGGATAAAATCTCTTAATTCAATCTCATGACTGCACCCAAGAAGAAGATTTAAAGTCCCATTTTACAGAATAGGGTAGTGAGACTAGAGAAATGCATTTGCCCAAGGCCAGCAAGTAAGCAGCAGAGCCAGGAGACAAGTTCAAATTTTTATTCTATAGTCAACTTTTCTCTTAATTAGAAGAGCATTGACTTGTAAACTGATGGGTTTAGGTTTGAGTTCTTACTTTGAAGGAGTTGGGATATGCAAGACAGTAACTTAAGTTGCTTAAAACTTTGTTTCTATATCTGTAAAATAGGTGTGATATTAATTTACTTTCAGCGTTGCTCTGAGGATTAAGAAACACTGAAGGTAAATTCTTTGCATGAGGCATGGTATGCGATAATTTGTGGCATGTCAGTTATTTTTTATACTAATGCAATTCATTTTGTAATTTTATTTAGAAAACTAAATTTAATGAGGTGACATTGATCAATAAGAGTACATAGGTTTCAGGTAAATATTTCTATAACATTTGAACTATTGATTTTGTAGTGTACTCATCACCCAAATTTAAATCATTTTCTTCACCATATCTTTGTCCCTCTTTACTCCCTTCTCCCTACTCCTTCCCCCACATCCCCTCTCCTGGTGACCACTTCACTTTTATCTATGCCTACGAGTCTCAGTTTTATAACCCACCTAGGTGTGAAATCATATAGTTTGTAGCTTTTATTGATTTACTTATTTCACTCAGTAGAATGTTCTCAAGGTCCATCCATGTTGTTGTCAATGCCAATATGTCATCATTTCTTATGGCTGAGCAGTATTCCATTGTATATATGTACCACTTTTTCTTTATCCAATCATCTATTAAAGGACACTTTGGTTGTTACCATGTCTTGGCCATTGTGAATAATGTGATGAACATGGGGGTGCATGTGTCTGTGTATACCAATGTTTTCAAGTTTCTGGGATATATACCTAGTAGAGGGATTTCTGGGTCATATGGCAATTATATTCTGCCATAATTTCTTCCATAATGGTTCCATCAGTTTTCATTTCTACCAGCAGTGAATCAGGGTTTCTTTTTCTCTACAGCCTCTCCAACACCTGACTTGTTGATAATAGCCAATCTAACAGGTGTAAGGTGGTATCTCATTGTAGTTTTGATTTGCATTTCTCAAATAGCTAGTGGACAGGAGCATCTTTTCATATATCTGTTGACCATTGATGTGTCTTCTTGGGAGAAGTGTCTGTTCAGGCCCTCTCCCCATTTTTTAATTGGATAGTTTGCTTGTTCGTTGCTGGGCTTTGTGAGTTCTTTATGTATTTTTTACATTAACCCCTTATTTGAGCTGTTGTTTGCAAATATCACCTCCCATTTAGTTTGCTCCCTATTTGTTTTGTTGTCAGTTTCTTTTGCTGTACAGAAGCTTTTTAGTTTGATATAGTCCTATTGATTTATTGTTGCCTTTACTTCCCATGCCTTTGGAGTCAAATTCATAAATTGTTCTAATGCTATAATTTTTTTTTTCCAAAGTGAGAAGTGGGGGAGAGGCAGACAGACAGACTCTCGCATGCACCAAACTGGGATCCACCAGGGATGCCCACCAGAGGGCGATGCTTGACCCTTCTGGGGTGTTGCTCTGCTACAATAGGAGCCATTCTAGTGCCTGAGGCAGAGGCCATGGAGCCATACTCAGCACCCAGGCCAACTTTGCTCCATTGAAGCCTTGACTGAGGGAGGGGAAGAGAGGGACAGAGAGAAAGGACAGGGGGAAGGATGGAGAAGCAGATGAGCACTTCTCCTGTGTGCTCTGGCTGGGAATTGAACACAGGACTTCCACACACCAGGCTGATGCTCTACCATTGAGCCAACCAGCCAGGGCTCTACTGCTATAATTTTTGTTGAGGATGATATAATTCATCTTGGTGAAGAAAAGTAAACTGTACTCAGTTGAGTGATATGTTACTATATGTTACTAGATCTGTGTCCTTTTCTAAGCCACGTGAGCCCTGTGACTGTAACCAGCTCTTAAATTGTCAGTGTAGTCCTCTACCGGCATGTAATCCCATTTCCCAGCCTATAGATAAATGTTATTTGGAGGCATGATTGGTATGCCCCCTTTTGTTAGAGGCCATGGTTTTTGTGGTCAGCAGCTTCCTGTACAATTTAATGCCAGATTTTATTTTCCCATCAGCTCACCTGTCTCAAACCTTCCTACTGGACTGAAGTGATCTATTTTCCATCCTTAGTGAGACTCTTTTGCATTAAAGGTCAGCCATCTACATCTGCAGCCTTCCGTTCCTTACGTCACTGCCTGTGCAAATAACAGAATTATGCTGACTTGTTTTGCTGGCTTTCTCCAGCCTCTCTCACCACCAGGGGCGGATATTAAAGCCTTACTGTGGCTGGGTGCTTACTTGCTTTTGCCACCCATTTTAGAAGTTGAAATGCAGGCCCAAAATTAGCAAAACAAAACAAACAAGAGTACTAATGAACAACACAAACTACCTACCAGTGACCTTTCAGTCTGTAACAAATGGCATATATGATATTTTAAATTGAACACATTTTGAAATTCCTTTTTCTTGCTGTAGTATAGAGTTGCTTTTCTTTTTGTTTCTGTTGGGTTTTTTTTTTTTTTTCTAATCATTCATTTTCAATCTTGGAAAGACTGCCTTGTTTCCAGGAAACAGACTTCAAATCAGGCCATAACAACTTAATAGGGGGAATGTTGGGTGGAGATGCTGGTAGTTCCCTATACCATGGCACTTTGTTTGTGTCAAGTTAATATAAATGGGACAAATATCTGAATGTCTGTGATGTGCCAGATGAAACTTGCATGACATTGAGTGTGTATTAGCCAAACAGAAAAAGGCCCAGAAGCTGCAAGGAGGGGGCGGGGCGGGAGGGTGATTAGAGTAGTAAAAAGAAAACATGAAGACGCTACACTCAAGCCAGGTAGGAGGTGAGCTTTTAGTTCTGATACAACCAGGAGGCTCTACTTCCTATAAAGAGCTAGCTAGTGAAGGCCTCCTCCCAACCAACCAGTGTGGCCCAAAGCACGGAGAGTAGCTGGATAGAGAATGCCTAAAGAGGGGGATGAAACAGAAGGACACATTGCCAATGGTATTGATAGAAAGCCAAGTCTCCTTACTGGTATAATTGAATTGTATTTTTTATTTAAAACCTGGACTTTGATCACTTGCAAAGACAGGAAGAGAAGTAACTTTGTAATTAGAAATCTAAACTCTGATTCAATGAAACAACATCCTGATGTGCCCTGTGATGGGATGAGAACAGAGAGGGAGTGCAAAAGACCATCAGGCATCCAAACTGGACCAAGTTGATGTCATTCTTAAGGACATTGGGCTAAGGATTCCACAGCTTCTTACTAAGGAGCAGTTAGAAGTTGCTATCAGAATTATAGGTATGAAAGCTGAAGTTTTCTATATATTAGCTATGCTTATGCTAACTGACTATAATGAACTGCAAATAAAAATCCTCACATGGAAGCACTCTTCTGTGTTTTGTGATAGATGGCTGTTTGGGCCAGGTGGTCCAGACTGACCATTGCAGTCAAGAGCTGTATCAGATACGGGAAAATGATTATGGAATGTGGTTTATCAAAGTGAACTTCTATTTTCTCTACCATCTATCACAATAACATTGTGAAGAGGGAACACAAAATCCCTTCCATGAAAGAATGTACAATCTAGGGAAAAGGCAGGATACATTAAATTGTTACAAATACACAAAATTATTTTCATTTTTTACATTGCATTAAAGTATAAACAGAGATGGTAAAAGCAAGACAAAGATGAAAACAAAGAGGAGACTAAAATTTAAAAAAAATACAGTGCCCTGACCTGCCACTCCCTTCTTCCATTCTCACCACCAGCTGTACTCTCACTGCTCTGTTTGTAGATCTGATAGGATCACAGCACTAAAAAATATGTGTAAGCTTCTTTATTGATAAACATTATATATTATCTGTTTTTCCCCCTGGCAACAGGATTCCTCCTATATCAATTTATAATTGTACTATTGTGTTTATTTTTTCTACTAATTACTTTCATAACTAATTAAACCTATGTTTATCTATTTCATTCACTGTGGATGGAATCTTTTTTTTTTCCTTTGTTCTTTCTTACAAGCCTTCTTCGTCCCTTGTTCAACTCCATTGTTAGAGCCTGAACATTTGCAGTGTAAAAGCTGATGAATTTTACTTTTTGTTCTGTAAGGAGACTTAAGACTCTCATGCTTTATATGCAAATCATTTAAATAGCAGTATAAAGTTCTTAACGATGAGGGCAATATGCATAGTCCAGGTTATTTTCTATCTCAGTTCTGAGTCCTGAGACGTCAGTAAAGATAGACTGAAAATGAAACAATTAATGGAGGCCTAAGGTTATGAGCTGGATGCTGAAAAGTGTGGAAGACTCAGAAGAGCATAAGGGGTCAAAGTTGTGGAGGGCACAAGAAAATAGGACATGCAAAATGAGTGTGGTATAGTCAGATAATAGACAAGTGACAAAGCTATATGGAGAAAATGATTTCTTGGAGCAAAATGGTGGCTAAAGTTGGAAAGGTAGTTGAGAGCCAGATGGTTGGCTCTGAGCCTCAGGCTGTCTGTTTCCCAAAAGTTGTAGCCTACACTTTTCCTGTATCTACTTCCTTCTCTCCCTCTCTCTCTCTCTCTCTCCACAACCTCTTTCAATCTGGTGTAAACCCACACAACTCTATCAAAATTGTTCACAAAGACCACCAGAAATCTATCCAACAGTTTCATCCTCACCCACACTCTCCTCTATTTCTTTGTGTATAACAGACGATTGGCCATCATCTGCTCCTTGATATTTCTCATCCCCTTTAAACTGTGGCACTGAATATTTCATGATCTTCCCCTATTCCCCTTAATATTACTTTGTTGTCTCTTTTAGTGGTTTTTCTTTGAAGGTCTGTTGGGTTTCTGCACCTGAGTCTTGTCTCTCTCCATCAGCCATTGTGTCCACTTCTATCTATGCTATGCTCTCATTCCAGAGTCCCCAGCTTTGACTTCCTGCCATGTTCTAAATCTACTTTAAATCTCAAGCTAAATAATCAATCAAAACTTTCACTCAGCATGCGCAAAAGTTAACATATTCCCTTCCACACTTCTTGCTCCTCTTCCTGTTTTATCTTCTTAGTTCTGTCATTATTCTTTTTTTTTTTTCTTTGCAAGAGAGACAGAGCAAGAGGGACAGATAGACTGGAAGGGAGAGAAATAAGAAGCATCAATTCTTTGTTGCAGCACCTTAGTTGTTCATTGATTTCTTTCTCACATGTGTCTTGACTGGGGGCTATCGCAGAGCAAATGACTCCTTTTCCAAGCCAGCGACCTTGAGCTTTAAGTCACTGACCTTTGGGTTCAAACCAGTGACCATGGGATTATGTGTATGATCCCACCATCAAGCCAGTTACCCTGTGCTCATGATGTTGAGCCTATGCTCAGGCCAGACCACCTTGGATTTTGAACTTGGGTCCTCTGCATCCCAGGTCAATTCTCTATCCACTGAGCCACGGCCTGGTCAGGGCTGTCATTATTCTTTATGTCAGCTGGATTCCAACCCTCTGGATAGATCTTGATTTTAATCCCAGACTAGCTTTTATACCCCATCAGTATTAGGGATATGTCATCATGGATATTCTACCCTGCCTTTCACCCTACCTTTACACTCATTGTATTGCCACCATGATGGCCCCATTTTTATTTTATCTATATTTAGGCAAACCTCTTCTATCTTCCCATCTCTTCCCAATTTAATAATTCCTTCACAACAATACTCTTAGGTTGTGCCAGGAAGGAAGTCAGGCCAAAAGTGGAGATAAAACAATTTATTGGAGTATCTGCAAACAGATAGGCTGAGACCCTAGTGGCATCAGCCCTGAGCTGCAGGACAGAGTATTTGACATAGGGACTAGACTACTGCAGGCATCTGCTGATGTGGGGTTGATGCACCTGGTATGCTCAGATTAGCATATCCTGGTTCATATCCTCGGTCACAGGCTGTCTTCTTTTCCTAACCATTGGGCTCTTCCAAATATCTTGTCAAAAGGATCCTTCTCAGATCCTCCTGGGGTAAGGAGTTTGCTTAAGGGAAGGGTAGTTGAATGAAGAAGATGCATTAATGAGGAAATTGCCCTCAGCAGGAGGTTGAGTGAGGGGAGTTGAGCTTAAAGGGACCCTGGACCCAAATTTAACAAATATCAGACTAGGGTGGGGAGGTAGGGATTATTTCATTCCTTGTGCAAAACCTTCAATGGTTTCACATCATTGGCAGAACACAGGCCCAGAGCTTTCATCTGGCTTGGCCATTGAAGTTTATTTTCATCAACCTTTCCATACTGTCTTTCACTATATCCTCTCATGCATCCTGTAGTTGAGCAATATTGGATTTCTTGGTTTTCCCCAGCCTCACATTTTTGCACCTCTGTCTGGATATTGGTTTGAATATCTTTCACACAAAACTCAGTTCAGTTGCCACCTGTGTCATAAAGCCTACCTTGTATATCACCACTTCCCTCCCTACCTCCCCACTTACCCTCAACTCATTAACATGATTCATTTCATTTCAGTGGTATTAGTACTAATACTACTGAAATCTTACTCAGGGATAAGTCAGTGGCTTAGTTTTATATCATCTTCCCCCTAGTCTTACTGCTGGTAAAAGTTTGACACTTATATGAGTAGAGTGGGTATTTCAGTGACAAAGACATGCCTTTTGAAGTCAGAATATTTAGTCAAAGCATTAACCATTTTATCTTTTCTTTCCTTTTTTTCCAAGCGAAAGGAGGGGAGATAGAGAGACATACTCTCACATGTACCCCTACTGGGATCTACCTGGCAACCCTCGTCTGGGGTTGATGCTCTGCCCAGCTGGGGCCATGCTTGCAACCAAGCTATTTCTAGCACCTGAGGCAGAGGCTCCACAGAGCCATCCTCAGTGCCCAGGGCCAATGAGCTTGAACTTATCAAGCCATGGCTGTGGGAGAAGAAGAGAGAAAGAGAAAGAGCGAGAGAAGGGGAAGTGTGTGCTCTGACTGGGAATCAAACCCAAGACATCCACATGCCTGGCCAACACTCTACCACTGAGCCAACTGGCCAGGGCCTAACCATTTTTTCTTAAGCAAATCACTAAACCTCTTGAACTTCTGTAAAATGGGGATAATATTTCTATCTCAGATTCTCTGAGAATCAATGAATATTTGTGAGAAAACAAATTGCAATGTTCTATGTTTCTCTTTATTTTCAGAGTTAGTAGTTATATTCCTCTTCTGAAACACTTTCCAGCAGCCTGTAGTAATGTAAGATGGGCCTTCCTAATTCTCTTTTACAGAGAGGACAACTATGAGAAAGGGAAGAACTGAGACATATTTATCTAAATAGATATCCTCTTTCTTGAAAGAATTCATACCTTAAAAAAAAGGCAGGCCCCAAAATCCCCATTGCCTTATTGTCCCTGTCAAACCCAGTCTGACTCCTGGCCCATCTCTTCCAGAAGGTAAGAAGGGTCTTTTAAGAGACTGAGGATAAAGGATAGAGAGAAGACCTTCAGGCTAGAATAGCCCTTACACACCAGAGGGCGCTCAAGGCAGAGACAGTGAACCATTTAATAGAAAGACATGGGAATAAACTTTGGAGGCTTATGTTTGAATTTCTACTTATTTTTTTACATTAGCCAGTTTACCTATCATTTCAGATCATGAAAATGGATAACAGCTGTTTTGCATATTAGTTAAGATTAAATAAGGTCATGTAAGTGAAAGCACCCAGCTTTAGTACCAGTGCAGTGTTCTTACCCCTATTGTCCTCTTTCTCTCCCTTTTCCCATCTTCCTACCTCTTTACTTCAACGCTGAGTTTACTCTCTTGGCCGAGGTCAAGAGAGGCTTCCCACAAGGTGTCTGCTGATCAGAGCAGGACCACATCTCTTGACCTGTCTCAGGGTCTCCCAAATCTCCAGGGGTTGTCACTCTAAATATAGCTTTTGGATGAACAAGGAAATGCAACCAGTCAGCAGCTCCCAGTGGCTTCACAGAAGCAGTTACTGGCAGGGAGCCTACAGTTAGAGAGCGTGGAGACAAGAATAGTACGCAAGGCTAGTTCAGGGCTCTTTCTGCCAGTTTCTGCTGCCACTGCACATGTGGGCATGATTGGAGATTAACTCTTCCCTTCTCTCTGCAGTAGAGCCACAATTTGTACTTATATTAAATATGAGCTGAAATCTAGTTCCTTCTAGAAAAATATTATATTTCTATACTTAACAAAGTAGCACATTAAATCCATTCTGTGCACAACACCTTTGTTTACCATTCCTATATTAGAAGTATCGATTGCAGGCTTTTCAAGTTGATTACCAGGCTGACCTTGTTGTGTATCCACTCAAGTAGGTTTTGTATAAATCACCACCAAACTGAGGCTTAGGTCTCTTAAAAAAAGCATAAACTCTATTTTAGCAGACACTTGCTCAGCTATTATTCAGGTTCCTTTTAGGCATGATTACTGCCTTGTCATGCTTCCCCAAGCACTTAGTTTTATTATAGCTAATTGCAGAAACCTAAGATATCATTTGGTCTGTTTCAGTGCCTAATTCATTAGTCTTTCCTTGACATAAAAGGGGAAGTATCTGTTCCCCCGTTCTGATGGCTAGTGGCAGTTGATATGTCATTGACTTTCTGTGTCTGTGTCTAGTCTGGACATCACAGAATAATACTTGATGGGGGGAGGGAGAGGAACAAGAATAGAAACAGAGTAATAGGAAAGAGAAAGTACGAACCAGGAACACATACACAAAAGATCGTGAAGTGTTCTTTTCTTCATTGAGTAAAGTAGAAGTTTGGTTCAGTTATTAACTAGTTCCTCTTAAAGAAGGTTAGAGGACATGGCATTAACACTGAGATTGAGATGCCTGGAGGACAGGCTTTAGTTGAATGGGCAACTTCACATACCAGAATTGAAGACAGGAAGTGGGATTAATGAATGGCATTCCCAAATGGCATTCACAATGACCATTCAATGAGCATTTACTGTGTTCTAGACACTATGCTAAATGCTTTAGGTTCATCATTCTAAATTGACCCTTAAAACAACCCTGTGATGTAGGTATTATCTCTTATTACACAGGCAAGAATATTGTAGTTTAGAGAGAACGTTACCTGACCAAGGTCCTCTAGCAATAAATTCAAGGCTCTACTAAAGTCAGAGTATAGATAATTTTTATCAAGTAAAAATGTGAGAGAATATTTTACCTAATTTTAACTTCTTAGAAGTAAAAGCAGTCAGTCATGTTGACTCAACACACACTACTCAAAACAGTGTCCTCGTCCACATGTGAGTAGGGCCTAATAAGGGATGTGGAACCCCTAAGGAGAAAGGTATGGGACCTCCTGGTGAGTAGCCAGTCAGCTCTCCTGCTGGCAGTGTGCATAGAGGGAGAAAAGGATCATGAGAAAGAAATCTTTTGACAGTTCCTGAAAGTTCTGTTTAAATCAAGCCAGTTCTGGATTTACCTTAAGAAAAGCTTCTTTGCTTCTTTTACCCCTTAAAACTGATTGACTGCAACCCCTCCACCCCCCACCATGTACTCTACCTCACCTTGCTCTTTAATCTTCTCCATACTGCACTGTAAATGCCCATTTGACAGTCCCTTTAGTTTGGGAATGACATACAGGTGGGGTGGTAACTGGGTCCTGTTCATCTGTGTATCTCAATATTGGGCTCAAGGACTATAATACCGTAGCTGGTCAGTAAATGTTTGGTGGATAAAAGCAAATTACTTAGAGAGCCAGCCAGCTAAGTCTTTCAATGAGTGGATTCCAGATTATTGAAATGCAGATGGAGCCAACAGGAATTTAACACAGAATATTAGGAAACAGAAATCTCTCTTTGATTTTAGAGAACCTCCAGATGCTCATACAGAAACGATTATTGAGCTTTTTAGTGGACTTCTATGGAAATATATGAACACCTGGCTTACATTGTGTCATTCACAGTCTGATGCCTTCTCTAAGTAAATGTTGGTGTGTAGCACCAATTAGTAAATAATCTGTGCTAGAACTGTGGGAGGTATCAGGAAGTACAAATGATTGTGCTGGATGTTGTCTTAGTCCATTTGAACTGCTATAACAAAATGTCATTGACCAGATGGCTCATAAGCAACAGAAAATTATTGTGTACAGTTCTGGAGGCTGGAAGTCCAAGATCAGAGTTCCAGGGTGGTTGGTTTCTGGTGAGAGCCTGCTTTTTGGTTTCAGACTGCCGACCCCTCCTTATATCCTCACATGGCAGAAGAGGCAAGGAATCTCTCTGGGACCTCTTTTATGAGAACACTAAACCCATTCATAAGAGCTTCACCCTTATGAACTAATCACCCACCAAAGACCCCACCTCCTAATTCCATCACTTTGGGAATTAGGATTCAATTTATGAATTTAGGGAGGATACAAACATTGAGATCGTAGTACGTGTATTTTTCAAAGTAAAGTCTCAAAATGACTGAAATCATTCATGATGGTTAGAAAAGGACCTGAACAAAAAAGTGTCCTTATATGGGTTTATATGATTCTTCTGGGATTGAGGTTTCAAAGATCAACATAAACCTTTTTCAATTCTGAAGAGGGACTTGTTTGAAGGTTTCAGTTCAGTGATTTGTCATTTGAATGTTTGCATCTTGTCTGTCACTTTGTTTTGGAAATAGACATGAAAATCTCAGGAAATTGAATCTCAGGAAATCATTTATGATGATGGAGTATGACTTTATTCTCATATTGTTTTGCCAGGTGTCTGCTACTGGACTATGGGAACAGAAGTAGACACTGTTCCACCATTTGCACAGGAGCTTGACATACAGCCATTTCAGAGGACTGGGCTTACAATGTTTCATTATCACAAAGGATTCAAGGTTTGAAATGCTTAGTTAGGGTCGAGTCTTTAAGACTAAAATCACTTACTGGGCTAAGAGGCTATACGTCTCATTATTCATAATGGTCTTGCGGTAGAGTCTATCATGGTCTGTGTGTAGACATTCAACCAGTAAAATAAAGAACGTTCAGTGTTGACCCATTGTTGGCAGAGTCATGTTCTGTCTCTTTGTTCTCTTTACAAACATGGATTGATGATAGAAAACAACTCTGGCTTACAGAGGAGTCTGTCTAACTCATGCATTTAGGCTTTCTGGTTTCATTGCTGGAGCTAGAGATGTTTAAGGGATGTCTTTGAAAGTCTCCACCATTCCGTGCATTTATACTCTTGACCTAGACTGTGATTTCTATAAGGGCAACTTCTCTTGACCTGCTTAAATAGAGCATCACAAAAACTTCAATTCCCATCCCAGGATATCTTCCATACAGTTTTGCAGCTAAAAGGAAAAGAGACTCATACAGAGCATGCTGCACTTTTTGCTATGCAAATAATTCAGACTATAGTCATCAATTTTTCCACAACATTGCACATTGTTTTTTAAAAATCTGCATGTGATGAACCTATTTCTTTTTACTTTTAAAAGAGTGTTTGGAAAGCATGATACTTAAACCCCCAATATTGAGTACATGTGGGTAAATCTAGTGACCATGAAATATAGCTGGATACTTAAGCTACAGTGAGTAACAATTATTGGAGAACAAAGACCTTACCTATTTGAGTAAGGTCTTTAGCCTGTGAAGGGTAAATATGTCAATGAAAGTGCTGAGCGTGATCGTTCCGAATAAGAAAAAACACATTTCTCAAGCCTCATTTTCTTGATTACTGGTTTTCAGATTGATGTGACTTTGACACAGGATATTTCTACTTGGTGCACATCTCAAAATATCTTTTACTAATATAGACTTTCATTCAAATTTTTAGAAGGTTTATTCATCAGAAGAAAGTGTGTTGTAAGAAAAGGATATGGAATTCAGTGACAGGCAAACCTGAGCTTGAAATGCAGCTACACCATTACTACCAATGTGATCTTATATATAATACAAAATAAGTATTTGGTCTTTGTTCACTGTTTCTGATGCAGAACTCCTAACACCCTTGAAATTTATTGTCATTTCTATGCCAGTGAGATGACTCATTGGAGCAGGAGGAAAGGCATCAATTCATAGTTACATCACTTTAGTTTTTCAACGGGATTAAAACTTTCATTCCCACTCCTTGACTTCCTAGGAGGGGAGGAAGCCTGGAGATGAAATTCAGTTACGAATGGCCAATGACTTAATCAATTATGTCCACAAAATAAAACCAAAAATCCCCTAAACAGGCAGTTTTAGGGAGTTCTGGGTTGATGAGGACGCTGACGTACTAGGAAGGTAGTGCCTGGAGAGGGCATGGCAGGACTGTGACAACCCCTTTGTTTTGTAATATGTGAAAAATAGAAAGGGGCATTCTAAAACCTCAAAGGGTAGTTAGAAGAAATAGGATTGGTGTATATAAATCTCCTAGCCCGTGTATGTTATTTGGTAACTATACATGCATGTTAACTCCCCACCCTCATTTTCCACCTGATTTTTAAAGGATTGACAATATCTGTGCTTGCTGTTTAGAATGCGGTGAAGAACATTGCGAATAAATGATTGATGATGGCTCTAAGTTACTCAGTGAAGGTACAGAAAAGAACATCCCAGGAACACTCTGTGGAATGTAGAAAAGTAGAGTATCTTTTGAAGTATATTAGTAAAGCATTGAACAACAAATGCCCCCAAATATTGTTTGTTTTTTTATTCAGAGACAGAGACAGAGACAGAGAAAGGGACAGACAAGGACAGAAAAACAGGAAGAGGGAGATGAGAAGCATCGATTCATAGTTACATCACTTTAGTTTTTCATTGATTGCTTTCTCATACATGCCTTGATGGGGTGGGGAGGCTCCAATTCAGCCAGTGACCCTTTGTTCAAGCCAGCAAACTTGGGCTTCAAGCCCAGTGACCTTTGGGCTCAAGCCAGTGACCATGGGGTCATATATATGATCTCATGCTCAATCTGGCAACCCCATGCTCAAGCTGGTGAGCCCAAGATCAAGCCAGATGAGCCTGTACTCAAGCCTGTTACCTCAGGTTTTGAACCTGGGTCCTCAGCATCCCAGGTCAATGCTCTATCCACTGTTTCACCACCTGGCCAGACCAAATATTAATATCTTGATAACCTGAAGGAAAAACTCCATAACATGTTATCTCAGTCTTGTTGAACCATTTTTTCTTTTTTCTAGTGACTCGGATGAAATTATGGAAGACTTATCTGGCAAATGTATCAGGAGAGAACACTTTTGTATTTGATCAGTGAGTATCTCAAGTAATTCTTCTGAGGCCCAGAGCTGTGAACTAAAGCCAAAAAGGTAAAATTTCCAAATAAAATTTTTCATGCCTAGAGTTGACATCAAGTTTTTTTTCTTTATTACAGAGACAGAGCGAGATTCAGAGAGAGGGAAAGACAGGGACAGACAGACAGGAACGGAGAGAGATGAGAAGCATCAATCATTAGTCTTTGGTTGCCGTTGCAACACCATAGTCGTTCATTGATTGATTTCTCACCTGTGCCTTGACTGTGGGCCTTCAGCAGACCGAGCAACCCCTCGCTGGAACCAGCAACCTTGGGTCCAAGCTGATGAGCTTTTGCTCAAGCCAGATGGGCCCACACTCAAGCTGGCGAGCTTGGGGACTCGAAACTGGGTCTTCTGCTTCCCAGTCCGACACTCTATCCACTGCACCACCACCTGGTCAGGCGACATCAAGTTTAACTATAGACTTCTACTCTGGAATGGTCAGAGCTTGTCCAAAGTATTGTCTTATTACAAGGGCTATACAATAAGAGATATTCACTAAGACAGTGTCCAAAGCAGGGCAGCTAGGGCAAAGAAGGGATGGGGGAGAGGATGTGGAACCTATGCCAACTAAGGGAGAGTTCAAGGACCTGAATTGTTCCACTAAAAGAACAGGTATTTTAACTTTGTTCATCTATTTAAATGGTCTGCCATATACAAAGAGAGACAAGCTAATTCTGGTCATGCTAGAAAACAATATTAGAACCAATGGGTTTATAATATTGAAAGGTAAAATCCAGTCCCAATTAGGAAAGACTTTTCTGATAGGGGAATTCAAAAGTTTCGCCTGACCTGTGGTGGCGCAGTGGATAAGGTGTCGACCTGGGAACACTGAGGTCGCCGGTTCGAAACCCTGCACTGGCCTGGTCAAGGCACATATGGGAGTTGATGCTTCCAGCTCCTCCCCCCTTTCTCTCTCTCTCTCTCTCTCTCTCTCTCTCTCTCTCTCTGTGTGTGTGTGTGTGTGTGTGTGTGTGTGTCTCCTCTCTAAAATGAATAAATAAAAAAATAAAAATAAATAAATAAATAAAAAGTTTAGTGGGCCACCTGAAAGGATATACAGCCCCTCATTTCTTAAAACCTCAAGCAGACGCAGCATGGTGCAATTAAAAGGAGGTTAAACAACGTCTCCTCCAATTCCCACTCTACAAATTCTTTAAATTATTTTGAAAATATTGTACCACAGTAAAACCAAAAAAAGGTGTTCATAATTCAGCTAACTTTGACAAATCAAATTTATTTGCTTTTTTTCTGCTATATTAGATCACCTTTCAAAGAGATCCTAACACATTATGGGGTTGAGTGCCCACTCAAAACATGTACATCTTCAGCTTTCTTGAATGGCTTCTTTCTTGAACTACCCACTAACTCTAATTCACCAAATCACTATCATCAGATAGTGCCTGTCAGTTAGTGACCATACAAAAAGAACCTTACTATGAAATATATGTTCTTTTATTATCTTATACTGTTTTTAGTGTAATCTTGTCTTACCATTTAGACTTTAAGAAGGTGGGGTGGGGGACAATTTGTTGAGGCAGACACTGCTAGTTGCTTATCCTAAACACATTTCTCCATTTATCCTTGCTAACAGAATCCAGATTTTATTCCCAGCTCCGTGAAAGAGAATTATTTCCCAGGCTCCCTTTCAACTAGGGACAGTCATATAACACTGCTGATGAGATTTAACTGGAAGTCAGCTGGGGTTTTTCAAGATTTATTCTTGCTTTAAACATGGATTCATCATTGCAGCTAATACAACTATCTTAAGACTATAAGAGGAATAAAGAAAGAATTTTAAAAACATTAACTTTGACATTGATGAGCCATTGAGCAAATATCAATAGCTGCCTTCCTCTGGACTTCTTGTTATATAAAAATAAGAAGCACTTACTTGTTTATTTAAATCACTGCATTTGTGTTTTCTTCTGCTTTCAATGAAAAGTATTCTAATTGATAAATTTCTCATGACTTTAATTCAATCAAAAAATACTAATAAAACTTTGGCCAAGTGCCATGTGAAGTAGTGGATAGAAAATCAAGTAAGACATGGTCCTTCTCTCAAAGAGATCTCAGCTTTAATTTTTTTGTGTGTTTTTTTTTTGTTGTTTATTTTTAATTTTTATTCATTGATTTTAGAGAGAGATAGGGAGAAACAGACAGACAGATTGACAGACAAGAACATCAATCTGTTCCTGCATGTGCTCTGACTGGGAATCAAACTGGCAACTATGCACTTCAGTACAACACTCCAATTCAATGTTTTTCAACAACAGGTCAGTGGACTGGTCCACCAGAAATTTTGTGCCAGTCTTCAAAAAAGTTAACCACACTGATGTTGTATGAAGATTATAGATCCAATGATCTTAGTTGAATTTGCTTATGCTCAGGATGATTTTCACTTATCAGCCTGTACCATCAATGAAAATACTAGTGAGGTTGTCTTAAATATCTTTGGAACTTGTAGGCTCATTCAAACAACTTTTTGCACAGTGCAGAGCATTTACAAATCCTGTTCAGTAGATGAAAAGCATTCAGACAAACTTATGTAGTGTTCAACGCATTGTGCACATGGAGTTCGGAAATCAAGCACCAGCTTATACCATATTACACTGTTATGTACAGTAATATAAAACTTTATTTGTATGTTTGTTTATTTATTTATTTTTACTTCTTAATTTCTTTCTTTTTATCGAATTTATTGGAGTGACATTGACTAGCACAATTGTACAGATTTTACAAGCACAATTCTACAAGTTATCTGTACACTGTATTGTGTGTTTATTCTCCCTATACCCTCCTGCACCTCTCCCCACACCACTTCCCATAGCAGTCATCACACTGTTGTCTGTGGCCTTGAGTTTTCTTTCTTTTTCTCCCTTTTTTTGCTCAAAGTCCACCACTACCCATCCCCCCAAAAATGACAGCTGTCACCCAGTTCTCCAACTATAAGTCTGCTGCTATTTTGTTAGTTCATTTTGATTCCATATATGAGGGAAATCATATGGTACTTCTCTTTCTCTGACTGGTTCATTTCACTTAGCATAATGCTTTCCAGGTCTATCCAGGCAGTCACAGAAGGCAAGATTACCTTTTTATGGCTGAGTAGTATTCCATTGTATAAATGTGCTCCAGATTTTTATCCATTCATCTACTGATATACACTTGGGCTGCTTCCAAATCTTAGCTATTGTAAATAAAATTTCAGTGAAAATAGAGGCGCACATATTTTTTCAAATTAGTGTTTCAGTTTTGTTTTGTTGCTTTTTTAAAAAAAAAATAAATCTCCAGGGGGAAGCAAGATGGCGACGGAGTAGGCGGACGTACCAACTTCCAACTCCCAGAACCAAAGTGGATTATAACTCAATTTAAAGAACCATCATCTGGATAAACCAACTATGAACTAAACTAAGTGAACTCTTCAACCAAGAACACAGAAGAAGCCACATTGAGACTGATAGAAATAGCGAAAACGCTAAGAGGGCTGCCCAGCTCCCCGGAGCAAACCGCAGCCTGGAGAGACCCGTGGGGCGGAAGGAAAGTTTGGCGGAGAGGGAGGGACCTGGGTCCCAGGAACCAAGCCCCAGCCTGCAGTCCTAGAGCCTAGAAGAGGCATTTGGACAGTTTTGAGCTGTGAAACAAGTGAGGGAGCTCCCAGGCCTACAGTGTGGAGTGTTGGGTCCCTTCCTACTCTGCTGAGGGCTGCTTAAGGATTTGGGGCAACAGGACGCTGAGGCATGCTTCTGTCGGCTTGGGCAGAGGCCAAGGCGGTGGGAGATCGGTCTAGCCCAGAGGGTCGGGGGGGACACGTGAAAGCGGTCCAGAAGCTGCGGGCCCGCCTTTATTCCCACTTACAGGGACAAAGCGGGAGGCCAAGAACGGGCAGGCCCTGCGCAAGCCGGCCCTGACCGCGGGGAACGGGCTGGGACCAGGGACGGGCAGGGGCTCGCGGCTGAGCTGACGCTACCAGCCCCCCAGCCCCTGGGCCGGAGAAACCACGGTTGGCCAGTATACGTGCGCGAGCGGGCTCCGAGCGTGGGAACGGGGTAGACAACGAGACAAGTGGAAGCTCACAACTGAGCTCACACTACTATCCCTGCCCGGCCGGAGAAACTGCGGATTGCATTCATACGTACACGAGCGGGCTCCAAACGTGGGGGCGGGGTAGAGTCCGGGACAGCGGAAGTACGCAGCTGAGTGGAAGCCAGCAAACACTCCCGCCCCAATAAACTTTGGTTGCCAAACCTGCGCAGAAGGGCCCTGGCCTCGAGGGCGGGGCTAAAGCTCCGGACGGGCAAAAGCTTACAGCTGAGAGGATGTCAAAAGCCTTGCCTAACCCGCGGAACTGTAGCGAGCAGGCTCCGACTGCTGGTTCTGGGCGGAAGTCCGGAAATAGGCTGGTCCGCAGCTGAGCAAAGGTGCTCACCTCTACCCTTGGTGCTAAGTCTTGTGGCTTCAGTGACAGCCCCTCCCACGGAGGAGAGGCAGAAATCACAGCTAAAGCAACAGTGGGCCGGCGTTGGCAACACTCATACCCAAACACCCTAGGCACCGGCAGAGGGGGTGGGCGGCCTGCAGACAGACCACACCTAGAGAACACAAAGGCAACACCTACTGGACTCCAGTGGCCACAACTTGTTTATACACAGACCAAATGGGCAGGCAGAGGAATGCAAACCAAATGAATCAAGAGAAATCCCCAGAGAAGGACCTGAATGAACCAGATATAACCAAATTACCAGATGCAGAATTTACAATAATGATAGTTAGGATGTTCAAAGAAATTAGAGCAACAATGGATAGTCATTATGAACACCTAAATAAAGAGATAACAAGTATAAAAAATGAAATTAAAATAATAAAAAAGAATCAGACAGAAATGACAAATACAGTATCAGAACTGAAGACCACAATGGAAGGAATTAAAAGCAGGATGAATCACGCTGAGGATCGAATAAGCAAGTTAGAGGACACAATAAACAAAGGCACAGAAGCAGAGAAGAAAAAGGAAAAGAGACTTTAAAAATGTGAGGAAACTCTAAGGGAGCTTTGTGACAACATGAAGAGAAACAACATTCGCATCATAGGGGTGCCTGAAGAAGAGGAGAGAGGACAGGAAATGGAAAATTTGTTCAATCAAATCATAGAAGAAAACTTTCCTAAATTAAGGCTGGGAAACACTCCACATATTCAAGAAGCACACAGAACTCCATTAAAGAGAAACCCAAAAAGATCTACACCAAGACACATCATAGTTAAAATACCAAAGCTAATGGATAAACAAAAAATTTTAAAAGCTGTTAGAGAAAAAAAGGCTATCACCTACAAAGGAGCCCCCATAAGGATGCCATCGGACTTCTCAACAGAAACACTTGACGCCAGAAGGGAATGGCAAGATATAATCAAAGTAATGCAGAACAAGAACCTACAACCAAGACTACTCTATCCAGCAAGGCTAACGTTTAAAATTAAAGGAGAAATAAAGAGCTTCCCAGAAAAAGAAAGCCTCAAGGAATTCATAAAAACCAAACCAATTCTGCAAGAGATACTAAGGGGCCTCTTGTGAACAGTTTAAAGGGAGAAATAAATAGAGCAAAAGAAGAATACAGCTTTAAAGAATAAAATGGCAATAAACAACTACATATCAATAATAACCTTAAATGGAAATGGATTAAATGATCCAATCAAAAGACATAGGGTAGCTGCATGGATAAAGAAACAGGACCCATACATATGCTGTCTACAAGAGACACACCTTAAAACGAAAGATGCTCATAGACTGAAGGTAAAAGGATGGAAAAAAATATTTCATGCAAATGGAAATGAAAAAAAAAAGCAGGGGTAGCAATACTTATATCAGACAAAATGGACTTTAAAACAAAGGCTGTAGTAAGAGATAAAGAAGGACACTACATAATGATAAAGGGAACAATTCAACAGGAAGATATAACTATTGTAAATATCTATGCACCAAATATAGGAGCCCCGACATACATAAAGCAGACTTTGATGGATATAAAGGGCGAGATTGACAGCAATACTATCATAGTAGGGGATTTCAATACCCCTCTAACAACACTGGATAGATCCTCAAGAAAGAAAATTAATAAAGAAACAGCAGACTTAAAGGAGACACTAGATCAACTTGATTTAATAGATATCTTCAGAACTTTTCACCCTAAAGCAGTAGAATATACATTCTTCTCAAGCGCTCATGGTACGTTTTCTAGGATAGACCACATGTTAGGACACAAAAATGGTCTCAATAAATTTAAGAAGATTGAAATCATATCAAGCATTTTCTCTGATCACAATGCCATGAAACTAGAAATTAACCACAAAAGAAACACTGAAAAATACTCAAACACTTGGAAACTAAATAGCATGATATTAAATAATGAATGGATTAACAATGAGATCAAAGAAGAAATAAAAAAGTTTCTAGAAACAAATGATAATGAGCATACATCAACTCAAAATTTATGGGACACAGCAAAAGCAGTTCTGAGAGGGAAGTTTATTGCACTACAGGCATATCATAAGAAGCTAGAAAAAGCTCAAATAAGCAACCTGACCCTGCATCTAAAAGAACTAGAAAAACAACACCAAATAAAACCCAAGACAAGTAGAAGGAAGGAAATAATAAAGGTCAGAGCAGAAATAAATGACATAGAGGCTAAGGAAACAATACAGAGGATCAATGAAACCAGAAGCTGGTTCTTTGAAAAGGTAAACAAGATTGATGAACCTTTAACTAGACTCACCAAGAAAAAAAGAGAGAGGACTCAAATAAATAAACTTAGAAAGGACAGTGGAGAAATAACAACTGACACAACAGAAATACAAAGCATTGTAAGAAAATACTATGAAGAACTATATGCCAAAAAATTAGACAATCTTGGTGAAATGAACAAATTTCTTGAATCATATAACCTTCCAAAAATCAATCTGGAAGAATCAGAACACCTAAACAGACCAATTACAACAAATGAGATCGAAACAGTTATCAAAAAACTCCCAAAAAAGAAAAGTCACTAGTGAATTCTATCAAAAAATCAAAGAAGAACTAACTCCTATCCTTCTCTAGCTATTTCAAAAAATTCAAGAGGAAGGAAGACTTCCAAACTCCTTTTATGAGGCGAGCATAATTCTGATCCCAAAACCACGCAAAGACAACACAAAGAAAGAAAATTATAGGCCTATATCCCTGATGAATTTAGACGCTAAAATTCTCAACAAAATATTAGCCAACCGGATCCAGCAATATATGAAAAAAATCATACACCACGATCAAGTGGAATTTATTCTGGAGAGGCAAGGCTGGTTTAATATTCGCAAATCAATCAATGTGATTCATCACATAAACAAAAGGAAGGACAAAAATCACATGATAATTTCAATAGATGCAGAAAAGGCATTTGATAAAATCCAGCACCCATTCATGCTCAAAACTCTCAGTAAAGTGGGAATACAGGGATCATTTCTTAACATGATAAAGGCCATCTACGATAAACCGACAGCAAACATCATACTAAATGGACAAAGATTAAAAGCAATCCCCTTAAGATCAGGAACCAGGCAGGCTTGCCCACTTTCACCACTCTTATTCAACATAGTTCTGGAACTCCTAGCTACAGCAATCAGACAACACAAAGAAATAAAAGGTATCCAAATTGGAAAAGAAGAAGTAAAACTGTCACTATTTGCAGATGATATGATATTGTATATTGAAAACCCTAAAGTCTCAGTCAAAAAACTACTGGACCTTATAAATGAATTCAGCAAGGTGGCAGGATATAAAATTAATACTCAGAAATCAGAGGCATTTCTATACACCAACAATGAAATATCAGCAAAAGAAATTAAGGAAACAATCCCCTTCACTATTTCAGCCAAAAAAATAAAGTACCTAGGAGTAAATTTAACCAAGGAGGTTAAGAACTTGTACTCGGAAAATTATAGAACATTGATAAAAGAAATCAAGGAAGATACAAACAAGTGGAAGATATACCGTGCTCATGGCTAGGAAGAATAAACATCATTAAAATGTCTATATTACCCAAAGCAATATATAAATTCAATGCAATACCAATTAAAATACTAATGACATACTTCAAAGATATAAAACACATATTCCAAAAATTTATATGGAACCAAAAAAGAACACGAATAGCCTCAGCAATCTTAAAAAGAAAAAATAAAGCAGGAGGTATCACTCTTCCAGATATCAAGGTTTACTATAAGGTCATTATACTCAAGACAGCCTGGTACTGGCATAAGTACAGGCACATAGATCAATGGAACAGAACAGAGGACCCAGAAATAAACCCACAGCTTTATGGACGACTGATATTTGACAAAGGAGGAAAGAACATACAGTGGAGTAAAGACAGCCTCTTTAACAAATGGTGTTGGGAAAATTGGACATCTACCTGCAAAAAAATGAAACTAGACCATCAACTTACACCATTCATAAAAACAAACTCAAAATGGATAAAAGACTTAAATGTAAGCCGTGAAACCATAAGCATCTTAGAAGAAAACATAGGCAGCAAGCTCTCCGACATCTGTAGCAGCAGTATATTTGCCGATTTATCTCCACGGGCAACTGAAATAAAAGGCAAGATAAACAAATGTGACTATATCAAACTAAAAAGTTTTTGCACAGCTAAAGACAATAGGAAAAGAATAAAAAGACAAACCACACAATGGGAGAACATATTCGACAGCACATCTGATAAGGGGTTAATAACTAAAATTTATAAAGAACTTATAAAACTCAACACCAGGAAGACAAACAACCCAATCAAAAAATGGGCAAAAGAAATGAATAGAAATTTCTCCAAAGAGGACATACAGATGGCCAATAGGCATATGAAAAAATGCTCAACATCACTAATCATTAGAGAAATGCAAATTAAAACCACAATGAGATATCACCTCACACCAGTCAGAATGGCACTTATCAGCAAAACAACACAGAATAAGTGCTGGCGAGGATGTGGAGAAAAGGGAACCCTTCTGCACTGCTGGTGGGAATGCAGACTGGTGCAGCCACTGTGGAAAACAGTTTGGAGATTCCTCAGAAAATTAAAAATCGAACTGCCTTTTGACCCAGCTATCCCACTTTTAGGAATATACCCTAAGAACACCATAGCACTGTTCGAAAAGAAGAAATGCGCCCCCATGTTCGTGGCAGCATTGTTCACAATAGCGAAGATCTGGAACCAGCCCAAGTGTCCGTCAGAAGACGAGTGGATTAAAAAGCCATGGTACATATATACTATGGAATACTACTCAGCCATAAGAAACGATGACATCGGATCATTTATAACAAAATGGATGTACCTTGATAACATTATACGGAGTGAAATAAGTAAATCAGAAAAAAAGAAAAACTGAGAACAGCATGATTTCATACATAGGTGGGACATAAAAGTGAGAATATGAGACATGGACAAGAGAGTGGTGGTATGGGATGGGGGGAGGGAGGGAAGAGTGGGATAGGGAGGAGGGGAGAGACACAAGGAAAACCAGGTTGAAGGTGACAGAGGACAATTTGACTTTTGGTGATGGGTTTGCAACACAATTGAATGATAAGATAACCTGCAGATGTTTTCATTGTACATATGTACCCTGATTTTTTGGTGTCACCCCATTAGAATTAATAATAATAAAATATATAATTAATAAATAAATAAATAAATAAATAAATAAATCTCCAGAAGTGGAATTACTGGTCATAAGGCAGTTTCATTTTTAATGTTTTGAAGTAACTCCACGTTGCTTTCTACAGTGGCTGCACCAATCTGCATTCCCACCAACAGTGAATGAAGGTTCTTTTTTCTCCACAGCCTCGCCAACACTTGTTATTTGTTGATTTATTGATGAATGCCATTCTGACAAGTGTGAGGTGACATCTCATTGTGGTTTTAATTTGCGTTTCTCTCATGACTAAGGTCTTTGAGCATCTCTTTATACAACTATGGGCACCAGTGTGTCCTCTTTGGGAAAGAGTCTATTTAGGTCCTTCGCCCATTTTTAAATTTGAATATTTGCTTCTTTTTCTTCGTGTTATTTTTCTTTTTAATTTATTTAAATAATTGAGTTTACATAGATTCTAGGGTAACCCTGACTGCATCCTCCCTCCCCCATATTCCCCTCAACATCTCCCTTACCCCCTCCCAACAGCGCCCTCCCCCATTCCCTTCAGGTTTATCCCATCCTATCATCCCCTTTCCCTCTGTCCTCTTTTCCTCTGGTCCCTTTGATCCCTCCTCTGTCTCAGTTTCTTTCCTCGGTTCTCAATGTTCCTTGGATTCCTCAAATGAGTGAGGTCATATAATATTTTTCTTTTTCTGCCTGGCTTATTTCACTCAACATAATAGTTTCCAGGTCCCTCCATATTGTTGCAAAAGGTAATATTTCCTTCTTTTTTCATGGCCCCATAGTATTCCATTGTATATATGTACCACTGCTTTTTAATCCACTCGTCCACTGATGGACACTTGAGCTGTTTACAGCATTTGCTATTGTGAACAATGCTGTCATAAACATGGGGGTGAATTTCTTTTTTTCAGTCGGTGATATGGTGTCCTTGGGATATATTCCTATAAGTGGGATAGCTGGGTCAAAGGGCAGTTCCACTTCTAATTTTTTGAGGAATCTCCATACTGACTGCACCAGTCTGCATTCCCACCAGCAGTGCAGGAGGGTTCCCTTTTCTCTACATCCTCGCCAGCACCTATAATGTGTTGTTTTATTAATGAGCGCCATTCTGACTAGTGTGAGGTGATATCTCATTGTGGGTTTAATTTGCATTTCTCTAATGATTATTGATGTTGAGCACTTTTTCATATGCCTATTGGCCATCTGTAGGTCCTCTTTAGAGAAGTGTCTATTCATTTCTTGTGCCCACTTTTTTATTGGATTGTTTGTCTTCCTGGTGTTGAGTTTTACAAGTTCATTATAAATTTTGGCTATTAACCCTTTATCAGATGTGTTGTCAAATATGTTCTCCCATTGTGTGGTTTGTCTTTTTATTCTGTTCATAATGTCTTTAGCTGAGCAAAAGCTTTTTAGTTTGATATAGTCTCATCTGTTTATCCTTTCTTTTATTTCATTTGCCTGTGGAGATAAATCAGCAAATATATTGCTTCAATAGATGTCGGAGAGTTTACTGCCTATGTTTTCTTCTAGAATGCTTATGGTTTCACTGTTTACATTTAAGTCCTTTATCCATTTTGAGTTTTTTTTGTGCATGGTGTAAGTTGGTGGTCTAGTTTTATTTTTTTTGCAGAAAGCTGTCCAGTTTTCCCAACACCATTTCTTAATGAGACTGTCTTTACTCCACTGTATGCTCTTACCTCCTTTGTCAAATATCAATTGTCCATAAAGATGTGGGTTTATTTCTGGGTTCTTTCTTCTGTTCCACTGATCTATATGCCTTTTCTTATGCCAGTATCAAGCTGTTTTGAGTACAATGTCCTTGTAGTATAACTTGATATCAGGAAGTGTAATACCTCCCACTTTATTCTTCTTTTTCAATATTGCTGAGGCTATTCGTGTTCTTTTTTTGGTTCCATATAAATTTTTGGAATATGTGTTCTATATCTTTGAAGTATGTCATTGGTATTTTAATTGGTATTGCATTTAATTTATAAATTGCTTTGGGTAATATCGTCATTTTAATGATGTTTATTCTTCCTAACCATGAACACGGTATATGCTTCCACTTGTTTGTATCTTCCTTGATTTCTTTTACCAATGTTTTATAATTTTCTGTGTACAAGTCTTTAACCTCCTTGGTTAAATTTACTCCTAGGTACTTTATTTTTTTTGTTGCAATAGTGAAGGGGATTGTTTCCTTAATTTCTCTTTCTTACATTTCATTGTTTGGGTATAGAAATGCCTGTGATTTCTCTGTGTTAATTTTATATCCTGCCACCTTGCTGAATTGGTTTATTAGGTCCAGTAGTTTTTTGACTGAGCCTTTAGGGTTTTCTATATACAATATTATATCATCTGCAAATAATGACAGTTTTACTTCTTCTTTTCCAATTTGGATGCCTTTTATTTCTTCTTCTTGTCTGATTGCTGTAGCTAGGACTTCCAGTACTATGTTGAATAAGAGTGGTTAAAGGAGACACCCCTGCTTTGTTCCTGATTTTAGGGGATTGCTTTTAATTTTTGTCCATTGATTATGATGTTGGCTATGGGTTTGTCATAAATGGTTTTTATCATGTTGAGGTATTTTCCCTGTATTTCCACTTTGCTAAGAGTTTTGATCATAAATGGGTGCTGGATTTTATCAAATGCTGTTTCTGCATCTATTGAAATTATCATGTGGTTTTTCTCCTTCCTTTTGTTTATGTGATGAATCACATTGATTGATTTACGAATGTTGTACCATCCTTGCCTCCCCAGAATAAATCCCACTTGATCATAATGTGTAATTTTTTTTTCATGTATTGATGGATCCGGTTTGCTAATATTTTGTTGAGGATATTAATATCTAAATTCATCAGGGATATTGGCCTATAATTTTCTTTCTTTGTGTTGTCTTTGCCTGGTTTTGAAATCAAAATTATGCTCGCCTCATAAAAGTAACTTGGTAGTGTTCCTTCCTCTTAAATTTTTTTTGAAATAGCTTGAGAAGGATAGGAGTTAGTTCTTTGAATATTTGGTAGAATTCACCAGTGAATCCATCGAGCCCACGGGTTTTGTTTTGGGGGATATTTTTGATAACTGTTCCAATCTCTTTTGTTGTAATCTGTCTGTTTATGTTTTCTGATTCTTCCAGATTGATTTTTGGAAGATTATATGTTTCAAGGAATTTGTCCATTTTACCTAGTTTGTTGAATTTTTTGGCATACAGTTATTCATAGTAGTTTCTTACAATATTTTTATTTCTATTGTGTCAGTTGTTATTTCTCCTCTCTCATTTCTAATTTTATTTATTTGAGTCCTCTCTCTTCTTTTGTTGGTGAGTCTCATTAAAGGTTCATTGATCTTGTTTACCCTTTTAAAGAACCAGCTATTGGTTTTATTGATCCTCTGTATTGTTTCTTTAGCTTCTATGTCATTTATTTCCACTCTGATCTTTATTATTTCCTTCCTTCTACTACCTCTGGGCCTTACTTGCTGTTCTTTTTCAAGTTCTTTTATATGAAGGGTTAGGTTGTTTATTTGAGTTTTTTCAAGCTTCTTAAGGAATGCATGTAGCATTATGAACTTCCTTCTCCGGACTGCTTTAGCTGTGTCCCATAAATTTTGAGTTGTTGTATGTTCATTATCATTCATTTCTAGAAATTCTTTTTATTTCTTCTTTGATTTCATTGTTAACCCATTCGTTACTTAATAACATGCTATTTAGTTTCCATGTGTTTGAGTATTTTTCAGTTTTTCTGTTGTGCTTGATTTCTAGTTTTATGCCATTGTGATCAGAGAAAATGCTTGATATGATTTCAATCTTTTTAAATTTGCTGAGATTGCTTTTGTGTCCTAACATGTGATCTATCCTGAGGATGTACCATGAGCACTTAAAAAGAATGTATATTCTGCTGCTTTAGGGTGAAATGTTCTGAAGATATCTATTAAATCAAGTTGATCTAGTGTCCTTTAAGTCTGCTGTTTCTTTGTTAATTTCTTTCTTGAAGATCTATCCAGTGGTGTAAGTGGGGTATTGAAATCTCCTACTATTATACTATTGCTGTTGATCCTGCTCTTTATATCCATCAAAGTCTGCTTTATATATTTAGGAGCTCCTATATTAGGTGCATAGATATTTATGATGGTTATATCTTCATGTTGGATTGCTCCCTTTATCATTATGTAGTGACCTTCTTTATCTCTTACTATAGCCTTAGTTTTAAAGTTCATTTTTTCTGATATAAGTATTGCTACCCCAGCTTTTGTTTCATTTCCATTTGCATGAAATATTTTTTTCCATCCTTTTATCTTCAGTCTATGTGCATCTTTTGTTTCAAGGTGCGTCTCTTGTAGATAGCATATGTACAGATCCTGTTTTTTTAATCCATGCAGCTACCCTATGTCTTTTGATTGGATCATTTAATTCATTTCCATTTAAGGTTATTATTGATATGTAGTTGTTTATTGCCATTTTATTCTTTAAAGCTGTATTCTTCTTTTCCTATATTCTTTTCCCCCTTTGAACTGTTCACAGCAGGCCCCTTAGTATCTCTTGCAGAATTGGTTTGGTTTTAATGAATTCCTTGAGGTTTCTTTTGTCTGGGAAGCTTTTTATTTCTCCTTCAATTTTAAACGTTAGCCTTACTGGATACTTACTTGGTTGTAGGTTTTTGTTCTGCATTACTTTGAATATAACTTGCCATTCCTTTCTGGCCTCAAGTGTTTCTGTTGAGAAGTTGGATGTCATCCTTATGGGGGTTCCTTTGTAGGTGATAGCCTTTTTTTCTCTAGCAGCTTTTAAAATTTTCTCTTTATCCCTTAGCTTTGGTATTTTAACTATGATGTGTCTTGGTGTAGATTTCTTTGGGTTTCCCTTTAATGGAGTTCTCTGTGCTTCTTGAACGTGTGAAACATTTTCAGCCTTAATTTAGGGAAGTTTTCAGCTATGATTTGATTGAGTAAATTTTCTATCCCTTGTTCTTTCTCTTCTTATTCCGGAACCCCTAATATGTGGATGTAATTTCTCTTCATATTGTCACAGAGTTCACTTAGAGTTTCCTCAGACTTTTTGAGTCTCTTTTCTTTTTTCTACTCTAATTACATGCCTTTGTTCATCTTGTTTTCCAACTCGCTGATTCGATCCTCAGCTTCATCTATGCTGCTTTTAATTCCTTCCATTGTGGTCTTCATTTCTGATATTGTATTTGTCATCTCTGACTGATTCTTTTTTAATATTTCAATGTCCTTTTTTATACTTGCTATCTCTTTATTTAGATGTTCATAATGACCATCCATTGTTGTTCTAAGATCCCTAAGCATCCTAACAATCATTATACTAAACTCTGCATCTGGAAGTTTGGTTATTTCCATATCACTCAGTTCATTTCCTGGAGGATTCTCTTGTGGTTTCATTTGGATTTCACTTTTCTGTCTTCTCATTATGTCTGTGTGTTTGAGTGTGTTGTTTGCAGAGCTGGTTGAGTCTAGGCTTGGTGTTGTCTGCCTCCAATTTTCAGTTGTGTGATTTCTAGGTCTTCTTGGGTTGGCTTCAGCTGTTGTTTGTAATCCACTATGGAATTTGGCTTTTCTAATAGAGCCCCTTTGAAATCTTGATTTGTTTGTTTTCTTCTCAGTTTTCTTAACTGGGTGGTAGTCTTGTTTACTGATCTCAGCGGGGGGGGGGGGGCTTATTTGAAACTGTATCCAGGAATTCATGGGTGTAACCTGAGACTCTGAAGATCTGATCTGCCAGTTACTCTCTCTGGGGGCGGGGTTCTTTCTCCGCTTCAGTAGGGGGAGGTGTATCTCATATCTCCATTGAGACCTGATTACTGCCCCTCCTCCCCACTTCTTGTTTTTAGCTGTGTCTTTTTGTGCTTGATTGGAGCTGGAGAGATATCTTAAGAAGGTTGACCTGGAACCATCTTAGTCTTGTGTTATGTGGAATAATCAACCCCTCCCCTTGCAATGGCCACTTCCAGCACCTCCCCCAGGTATGGCTGCTTCCTGAACTGGATTAGTCCTGATGCTCAGGTATTCCCATGCATTCCTCCGTTTGTCACCAGCTCTGTCTCTCTCCCCCTTTCTTTTTGGAAAACAAGCCAGCTCTTTCAACACACCTCATTTCCAGGTCCCCAGGCAAGTGGCTGTGAGTGATATTTTCTACTGTTTTCCTTGATTGAGAGCCTTTCTGGGCTCTCAGCCTCACCCCCACCCCTTTGTTCCTGTAAGCAAGCAGGGGAGGCTCACTGCTCCACGGCACTCCCCACCAGGCTCGGTGTGGCTTCTTCTTTGCTCCTTGGATTTTGAGAGCAGTTCTTGTAGTCCAGAGTTGGTTTTTGCATGCTGGTTGTTCCTAAATTAATTTGTAATCCAGTTTGGTGGTGTGAGCTGGGAGTTCGTTCGTCTGCCTACTCCGCTGCCATCTTGTGTCCCCACCAAAATTTTATTTGTTGATGTTTCTGTTTCTGGCTGGCTAGGTTACCAGTCCCCAACTGTAAAAAGATCAAAAACCACTGCTCTAATCAAATGAAGTATCTGGCTAAGGCCCAACTTTAGTCTTAAGCTCTAAAAGAAATCAGAAGCAGCTATAAAGAAAGTTGAATGCTGTTTCTTTTTACCTAATTTCCCGGGGGCTAAAATAATGAGGTGGATCCAACAGGGTGAGTGAAGGACAGTCAGCAAGTGTGGCCTGGGGTAACTAACAAAACCTGAACTCTGCTCTTATCATGTGCTTCTCTGAGGGCTGTGGTGCTGAGATTTTGGTGGTATCTATACACTTGGTGATTACCTGTTGAAAGAAGTGTGGGTAGTATTTACAATGATTTAATAGGAATGTTAAATAGCATTAATTTTCAGAGTACTTTATTTATTGAAAAGGTAAACTATAACTGTAACTAAGGTATTTAGAGATTTATATTTAAAAACCATGTGAATGTTCTTTTTAAGATATGTGTTTGAAGTGGCAATTCATTCCCATACCTTTAAGATCATGTATTAATATTTTCAATGAAAATAATATATATATATTTTTCAAAAATTATATATAGCCTATGTGTTATATATAATTTCATTGGGATTTTGTGTGACCAACATCTTCTACTTTTCTGGCTTATTCTAATTTTACTGTAATTAGAAAGTATTTTTATACTCTAAAAAGAATGAATGTAAGGAATTATGTACTGAGTCATGACAAATGAATTGACATAGAAGCAACAGAAACTATTTTTAATGTATTTATATAAATAGATCTGTATAATTATCATAATCATCATAAGCAGATAGATACTGATGAAAAGAACAGTTCTATTTATCAAATTGAACTTTAGTTTATTACCATATATAACACAATAAGTTAGAACATATTCTAAGGAGAATGAAATAATGGTGATGTTAAAGCCATTATAGCTAGTATATCTGTATATTATGTATCTGTGCTTTAATTCCTATTTATTAAGCAGAAATGTTACATATCCAAAGCTTTGGTATCAGTAACTTAAATGTGCTGATGCTTTGCTTCTGGGACTTGGAAATGGGAGAGAAGGCTATAACCTCACTTATCCTTTTTATGTGATAGATTCCAGAATCTTCTATTACTTGATTCTTTCCTCTGAATGAGGATACTTGATTTTTGAACCCATAAAGCCTCTATAAGATCATGTAATAATATATTTTCAAGTTTGAAGTGCAATTTATTAATTTGAAAAGATAAAGAAATAGAGACTTAATGGTAAGAGTGTTTTATTCAATTATTTTTTCAACAATCACTCTTATTTGAAGTACAAAGCTGATTAAGTGATGGGTCCTGCATTACCAGTATTTAGTGCTGGGAAGTTGTTCCAGTGCAGGGGAAGCAGGCAAACTTGGTTTATGGGAAAACAAAGGAGGAAAAGTGTACCATGTTCAGATAGAAAGTATCCACTGACAACAATTGTGGCACACAGGAGTCACTGGTGATCTTCACTCAAATAGATTTATCAGAAAGGAGCAGAAACCAGTTTGTGGAGGAGCAGAGAGGTGAGGAAGGGCCAACGTTGAATATAGACAGTCTTCTTCTTTAAAAGTGAATAGGGATGCTGGGGCCAGAATTCAAGTCTCAGGCTCTCAGATTATTACTAAAGCATAGTGACAGTTTAATGAACACCAAGTTTTAGGAAGAATCAGAATATTTCCATTAATCTGGATATAGCTTGTTGACAAGTAAGAAAAAATATTTTAATAATAATGATTTTAAAGACAAGTCAGAGAGTTCCAGGAGGCTCTGAAAACAAAGCACAAATTTGTGACAGTTTTTTTTGAAAGGGACTCAAAATAGTTTCCTCTCTAGTTTCAACTCTTTTGAATCTGCCCCTTTTCTCACTGCTTAGCTTTATCTGTGTTGTGGCAATTAGATTTGACCTGGGAGGGAAGATTTCTGCTTTTCATTTTTGCCAGCTGCAGGAGTTCCTTGCTGGGCAAGGCTTTTGCTTCATCCTTTTTAATGCTCAACCAAAGAGATAAGTGCAGGGGTTGAAATAGGGAATCACCTATTCAAAAACCAGAATAATTCTGAGAGTCCATTGAATGGAGAGGTACTGTCTAAGAGTCTGCCTTGGACCTTCCCTATCTTGGCTTTTATAATTCCAATGACTGGATTGGGGGTGGGGGTAGGGGGCAAAAAAGAGACAAAACCTTTTCTCTCCTGAATATTGAATTAATCTTTCAGGCACATACAGCATTCTAAAGAGAAAAAGGCTATTTAAAATGTCCTAAGTAGAGGACTAAAAATCTTGAACTCTGAGTTTTCATTTTAGTTTTGATTTTATTTGTAAATTTTATTTGAAAGAGACTTAGGGATACTCATAGCTCGAACCCTTCATTTTACAAATGAGCAGGTTGAGGCCCAAGAGAATACAGCAACTTGCTCAAGGCAATGTAATAATGCTCTTTTCTCAACAGTTTCTTTCCAGCATTTTCCCTCCCAAAACAAACTCAAATTCCCTAAGGTCCACCCCACTTAAATGGTAAAATTCTTTTATACCTACTAAGACCCTTAAAATATTTATAGACTAATTTTTCTAAGAAATCAGAACACCTGATAGTCCTTTTCTGTCATTTGACAACACTATTATTAAGTAAAGGACATGGATTCCTGGGAACAGTTAATGCTCAGAAGGTATAATATGACTTCAAGATAAAAGAGAATTAAGAACCAGAGCTGGAAGTGGCTTAGAAACCAAATCTATGTTTAGCAGAAGTTTGACTTTCCACGTACACCCAGCAAGGATGTACTTGAGATACTGGGAATCCCTACTATTAATCACACTGTATGGAGGTTGTCAAATGTGATGCCCAATTTTACTTTATGGAATCTTAAGGCAGTTGATTTACTCACCTTATAATCCTCCTGCTTCCAGGTCAAATCAAGACTAAACAACTCCATACATATTTTTGCTCTTAAATAATTTAACTGTTGTGACTTACTACATCTATTTGCCACCTTGTATTATATAAACAAACAGATCAATAAAAGACTGATTTCTAATCCCCATCTCTTTTGCTATGATATAAATATCTTTTTCTGTTCTTTCTTCAATTGAACAGGAAACAGGGTCTCCATAAATCATCTAGTCTTCCCTTGGATTTGGCCTGGACAGAGCTTTAGTCTGTTTGTACTTTCCGTGACTGGTCCTTGATGAACTATATGTCTTAAATCTTTCTCCTTTTTTTCTATTATCTCTTAGCATTAGACCCTAAAAGACAATATTTTTTTTTTGTCTGTGTTTTCTAATTCTTCTTAACAGCTTCCCCATGCTCTTAGTTAAACCATTGGGAGTTGGGGCAAGAACAGCATTTGTGGGTCCTGGAAGAATTTGTAATCTTAGGTATTACTGTGGAATAAAAAAATAAGCAATAATAACATTAATACTGCTAATAATAGTTCCACATAATTTTATCTCTCTCTTTTTTTTTTTTTTTTTTTTACAGGGAGAGAGTCAGAGAGAGGGATAGATAGGGACAGACAGACAGGAACGAAGAGATGTGAGAAGCATCAATCATTAGTTTTTCATTGTCATCGCAATACCTTAGCTATTCATTGATTTCTTTCTCACATGTGCCTTGACCACGGGCCTTCAGCAGACCGAGCAACCCTTTGCTGGAGCCAGCGACCTTGGGTCCAAGCTGGAGAGCTTTTGCTCAAGCCAGATGAGCCCAGGCTCAAACTGACGACCCTGGGTCTTGAACCTGGGTCCTCCGCATCCCAGTCCAATGCTCTATCCACTGCACCACCTCCTGGTCAGGTTAGTTCCACATAATTTATACAATGATTTGAGAGTTTAAAAACTGTAGTAAAGTGAGTGGACATTCCACCTGAGGTTGTAATTGACCAGAAGATCTGAATTGTGGATAATTCTACATTTTTTTTAATTTTTATTTTATTCATTTTAGAGAGGAGACAGAGTGAGACAGAGAGAGAGAGAGAGAGAGAGAGAGAGAGAGAAAGAGAGAAAGGAGGGAGGAGCTAGAAGCATCAACTCCCATATGTGTCTTGACCAGACCAGTGCAGGGTTTTGAACTGGCAACCTCAGTGTTCCCAGGTCGACGCTTTTATCCACTGCGCCACCACAGGTCAAGCTAATTCTACATTTTTTTACTTAACTTGTAATTTCCTCTAGCATATAAGTCAGAGTAGTAATATTTTGGTTTTTCTCTACCTCACTCTTATAATAAAAGGTCATTTTCCACCACTAGAGGGAAAATATTTAAATGGTATTTTCAGTAGTATATCTATGATCTTTCCAAAGTATTCATGAAAAGTAAAACATTAACATTATGAGGCAGGGAATTTTTTCTTTCCTTTTTATAAAGAGTGTTTTTAAATACCAATGGCTCCCAATTCTATAGTGTGACTTAAGGTGGATAATTACTATAGAATACTGCAGACTTTTTTTATCCCCTGCAGGGTGATTGATTTTAACCTTTCTCCTCTGCCAATCCTTTGCTTTGTGCATGACATTTCAACCCCCACCACTTCCTGTATTCCATTTCACTAAAGAAAATTGCATTTTCTATTTTTGGATAAAGCACGGTTGTTTGTGTCAGTCAATTTAACACAACACACCAGTTGGAAGCACTAATACGATTACAGCAGGAGATGGGTCCTGAGCCCATGACCAAGCCTCCCATTGAACCTGGAAGACAGAAGCCACAATAATCCATTACTGACAAGGTTACTTAAGGATGAGGTAGCACCTTTTTGTTTCAAAGACCTCAACGTAGTCTGAAGTCTCATTTCCTGCCCTATGCACATTTGTCCTGTGAATGATACATACACATGAAAGAACAGGGTTGTATGGCAGAAAGAAAAGGTCAGGCATTTTGGTGAGTCTAACCCAACTTTTTTATTTTCTACCAATTCCCTCCCTCTTTCCAGGCCTCTTAATTTAATATTATTATTATCTTATTAAATTTTTAAATTTAAAGTCCTGGACAGTTGGCTTAGTGGTAGAGCATCAGCCCCATGTATGGATGTCCCAGGTTTAATACCCGGTTAGAGCACACAAGAGAAGCACCCATATTCTTCCCCACCCCTTCCTCTCTCATTTCTCTCTCTCTCTCTCTCTCTCTCTCTCTCTCTTTCTCTCTCTCTTCCCCTCTTGCAGCCATGGCTCAATTCTCAATTGAAGCTAGTTGACCCTATTTCTCTCTCTCTCTCTCTCTCTCTCTCTCTCTCTCTCTCTCTCTCTCTCTCTCTTCACCTCCTACAGCCATGGCTCAATTGAAGCTAGTTGACCCTAGGCACTGAGGATGGCTTCATGGCTTCCACCTCAGGTGCAAAGAAGAACTCGGTTGCTGAGCAACAGAGTAATGCACCAAACAGGCAGAGTATCACCCCCTAGTGGGTTTACCTGGTGGATCCCAGTCAGGGTGCATAAGGGAGTCTGTCTCTCTGCTGCCCCTCCTCTCACTGAATAAGAAAAAAATATATTTTTAATGTATTATGTTAACATGAATTCAAGTGTCTCAGTCAATATAACACCTTCACCCCCATAACCCAACTTTTCATCCCTGTTCTGCTGTTTATCAGTTCTGAACCATTAAACATATTTTATATGCTTTCTGAGCCTCTGGTTCTTCATCAAAAATGAGGCTATAGATACTGTTTCTAACTTGCAGGGCCCATGGAAGAATGAAGTAAGATAATGAACACTAACCTCTTCGCACACTGCATGTTCCATGGGAGGTGCTCAGTAAGTAATTATTATAATGAACTAGCATCTATAGGTAAGAATATACCACATTTTTATGAAGTAAGCAGTTCTTATGAGATGTCTTTTGGTAAAAAAAAGAAAAGAAGACTTCCTATCTTTTTGTTCCATAGAGTAGATCAGCTGTGAGAAAAGTCTAAACTAATTTGATTTCACTGCTATTTATGCCTTAATTCATTATACAGTCATTGAATGAACGCCTACTGGATACTGTGCTCTGTTCTGCATGCCTGACTAGAAGAAAAAAACAAAGAGCACAGTGGTCCCTGGCGTAGGAAAACATGGCTTCTCATTCTGGCTCTGCTATTTACTAACTATATGATTTTGGCAGGTTATTTCCGTTCTCTGAAGCTAGTTTCCAGAGATCTAAAATGTGGATAATAAAACATGCCTCACAATGCTGTGATAATAGATATAAAGCAGTTGTAATCTGGGATGATATTCAAAATATTTACTAATCAGTATGGTAAGGGAATTGACTAATCAGAAAGAACAGGCTGTAGAAAGCTAGTGAACTGGTACATAGCTGCATATCAGGGGGAAAGAATATGGGAGAGAAGAACCTAGGTTTTAGTTTGGGGTTGGGAGTTGTGTTATTTGTATTTTTTATTTTCTATATATAATGATGTTGTGACATCTTTAAAACCTTTCTGGCTAGGAAGAGCTGGCCTTTTGGGGACATAGCCAATTCTTATAGATAGCAAAGGGCTCAGCCAGGAGCATAACTTTGATAAGCAAACTGACCAGTCCTGAGACATACTTTCTTTATCTGGTCCATGTAGCCCAAGAGGCAATATTCCTCTACCCAGGGCACCCCAGAGTTCCAGGAAACTAGGGACCACCCTTATAGCCAATCCTAAAATGTCTAACCTGCAAACTTTGTCTTCCCTGAGGAAATCCCAGTAACGATATGACCTAGACTTCTGCCTCCTGACCCAAATCTAGCACTCCCCCCGTGACCCTGTGTGGTGTGCCTCTTGTTTTGAGGATCTCTAAGATAAGAAACTTTCTTTTCCTGAGCCTCTCTTGTGTCTCCTCCTGTGGCTGGAGGGGACTGACCATCACATAAAAGAACCTAAAGCAGGAGGGAGCAGGGAGGCAAGCTTACAGATGATCGCCATACAGTGAGAAACACACTATGATGAAAGTACATTAACGGACAGAGAGCTTAATATAGGGAGCAACTAGGTCTACTGGCAGGGGTAAGATCCAGGAATGGTAAAGTAAAGAAGAGAGAACATTTGAGCTGAGTATTAAAGAAGGAGTGGGATGGTTCGTCAGGGCTGAGAGGAGCCCATGCGGAGGGGAACTCATGCACACTCATGCATGAACTCATGTGTGAAGATGCACACTAGTGTGACATGTTTCAGGAGGTATAAAGGGTAAAATGGAAATGTAGGTGAGGGTTTGATCTAGAAGGACGTTGGAAGTCATTAGAAGCCATTGTTGCATGGGAAGTAATTGGAACGCAGGAGATATGGGATGGAGAAAAACCAGTGAGCAGTGTGTCTGTCTGTCAGTGAGAGATATGCAGGCGTATCTCGCAGTCAAGGAGGGCACGGTTCCGGAGATCCATGAGTCACAGAATACATGGAGTCTTGTCAGTGATTGAATAGATGGCTGAGCGAAGGAAGCAGCTGAAGACCATTCCTGAGTCTCACTTAATGGATAGGTACATATAGGGATCTCAGAAGAGAGAACACTTTTCAGACAAAGCATTTCTTCATTGTTTGTGTAGCTGCCTCATTTCCCTGCCTGCCAGGTCAAGTAAGGCTTTTTTTTTTTTGTCTCACAGCTGTACATATTTCATGCCAGTGGCCATGTTTCTGTTTTATTTTGGGAATGGCGTTTTAACTGGTTGTTCAGTTTAAACAACTCAAGAACAGAAGGGCCATTTTTGTCTTCAGGGATATGTTTGGTGCTAAAGATGGTAGACAGTTGGGTATGGGTGAGGACAGATAGTGCCTGAGGTCTTGCTGCTTAAAAGTAACATCTTGTCGTCTAAGGATAACACTTTCAAAGATATGTAGGTGTATCTTTGAAGAAATAAAAACAACACAACCAGTAATTTTATCTATGCTAGAGTCTATAAAAATTATTTTATTTATTGTGTTAACTCCTATGGAACTGCCTTACTGACCTCTGAAATGGCCCCTTTGTTTAAAGTAAAATGTTCCATTGCTTTCAGATAGTGGTTGGCCAGCCTGTCAGTTGAATGTTGTGTGTGTGAGTGGGAAGAGGGCACTGTCCTTTTACACCCATTCATTTAAAATTTTGCTTTTGTGTTTCATTTTCCATCATCTTTGGCAGTAAGTATCAATCCCCAACTCCCCAGACTATAAAGCCCAGTAAGCTTCTGGACCAGTGTTCAAAGTAGGAATAATTTCAGAACCAGGGAGGCTAGACAAAAGCAAGGCCTTTCTATCCCTTTACTGCTCTGCTGGCACAGAAACAATATCTTTTTTTTTTAATCAAGTGAGAGGCAAAGAGATAGACTCTCACATGTGCTCTGACTAGGATCTACCTGGCAAGCCCACTACCAGCCAATGCTTTGCCCATCTGGAGACTCTACTCCATTGTTCAGCAACCAAGCTATTTTTAATGCCTGAGACGAGGTCATGGAGCCATCTTCAGTGCCCAGAGCCAACTTGCTTCAACCATTCAAGTCATAACTGTGGGAGGAGAGAAGAGAAAGAGTGAGAGAGAGAAGGGGAGAGATGGAGAAGCAGATGGTTGCTTCTCCAGTGAGCCCTGACCAGGAATCGAACACAGGACTTCCACACGCCAGGCCAATGCTGTACCACTTAGCCAACCAGCCAGGGCTCAGAAACAATTTCAGTGGGAAAATAGATTTATAAAGGATTCTTTTCTTATCAAAACAGGTGCCCACTCAGCTTTTTTATTCTAAAAAGGTTTGTAATGGTGTCTAGAATTATTTTGACAACACACTTTTTAGTTCTTTCAAGTTTTCCTTTTTTAAAAAAAAAAACCTACTAAGAGACAGGCTCTTCATAAACATCTTTACTACTACATTGACCACTGTGGGCTACATGTATTGAGCTCTTGGATGTGTCATGTCTCATGTTAAGCACTTTACATAGATATTATGAATTCATCTTTATGGCAACCCACATGTAGCAGCATGATTACCCTCAGTTCTCAGATGAGGAAACTGAGGCTTAGAGAAATGAAGTCACTTGCTCACATTCACTCAGCTATGAGTGGTCAGGTCAGGAGATTGCATGCCTAGCCATCACAGTCTACAACCCTATAAAATAAAAAAATACAAGTAATTATCAATGTTAAAGAAGCAGAAAGTATGGCTTAGAAAGCCTTAGAATCCAGAACCCAGGTCTCTCTGACTTGAGCCATGTTGTTCTCTCAGGTCAACTACTGGCTCTGGTTATACCTTGTGAGCAATGCATTGCTGTATATGATTAGCTTTATCACACACTGACCCTGACTCTTGGGATCTCCAGATTGAGTTTATGAAAGTGGTATTAGTTTGTGGTGTGATAGTGCTTCTGGTCTTACATCTGATTGCACCATTACTTATCACCCTTGTTGGCAGAATGTACATAAAATGAGAATATTTTCATCATAAATTATTAACTATTAAATCCTGGAGTCAGTTTGGGCTTGTAACGTTACTGACTCGTCACTGTATACTCAGTGATCTGCAATTAAGGTCAATATATGGGAAGATTTCAATCTCCTTCTTTAGAATTAGAATCTTCTGAGAAATATAGGACAGCTATTTGTTTTTGTAAGTATGCAAATTATATATATATATATATATATATATATATATATATATATATATATATATGCACAAATCTTAAAACATAAAAACAGCATATGATTTAGAAGCTCTATAACTGTGCCAGGCATCTCCTGATGTAGAAATTGCATGGCTGCTAATGACATGGGTTCTTCAGAGAAAAGAGGTAACAGACTCAGCCACACTCCGAAAATGTGAGGTGAGGAGCTCTGTAGGGCTGGGTGCTGTTTTTATGTTCACAGTCTGGTTTTTCAGTTTTATTCATGATAAACAATTGCATGTTAAGGAAGGTTAATTGGAAGGTAAGATGAGAACCCTGAAGTTATAAAAGAGGACAGAGTAAACATCAGTTGTAGGACCCAGCCAGCCCTTTCAAGTGGAAACTAGCCAGAACCACCGAAGTGTATCATTGAGCAAATCTGACACACTTTGCAGAATTTGAGGCTCAAGTTCCTAAATTAGAAATATTTAGAAGACAGCATAGAATCAGCTCCTAAGCAGCCCAATCATTTCTCACCTCTCTTTCTAATTAAGAAGAAAGAATAAAAAACTAAAGAAATCTTGAGGGGGAGGAGAAGGAGGAATGAAACTGAGAGTTAACAGACTTCACCTACATGCCACGGTTGTGGTTTCACCCCATCTTCACCAAGTAGGGGTGCGGATACTGTTCTTCATTCCACATTGGAGATGGAAAAACTGAAGGTTTAGAGTTTAAGGGATATGCCCAAGATCATTCAACTAGGAAGCGGCATACTCAGACTGTATTCAGCTCTGCAAGGAAAAACTTGTTCTTTCCTACCCTAGTGTAAAGCTTTCCTGAAAGACTCCAAATCACTGTCAAATGGCATTTGCAAACTCTTGGTACATCCTGCCTTGATATTTGGCAGAAACCCTAGAAACCAAAGGTGAGCATGTGGCCAGAGCTCAGCTAGGGACTCTTTAGTTCTCTCTCCTCCCGAGCTGCTAAGCGGTAAGCACAGTCCTCATTTTACACCCCAGACTTTGTTCTTTGCACCACAATGCAGCCCCATTGCCTATTGTGCAGAAGGCAATTAATTTCCCCAATATTTTCTAAATTTTGGCATGGACTGGATGCAGCCAGAGAGACTAAGCCAGAATTGCATCCATCAAGGACTTATGCCTGTCTGTGCGGAAGGATGTGCAGTTGCCATAGCAGCAATCAATCTGCTAAATAAGTGGTAACATAAACTGATTCAAAGACAAAGACTGATTCCGGTCAGGGAATCACACTCTCTAGAAAAAAACTTCTCTCTGACTTTTGAGGATCTTATATATTTTCTGGATGGCCCTAGAAGTACACAGTGAGTGACTGCTCAGATGCAAGAGGGGTCAGTGTGCCTGAAGAAAAGAGCAGTATACTGTTTTCAGGCAGTTCAAGTTGGGTAGTCTGTGGAACATGTTGTGAGACTGATTTTCTGCTGCATGTCAATTGCCAGAGGCTTAGGGCCAGTAGCAAAAATAATAAAGGGCAGGTATTGAGTTCCTCCCACATCCTGACATGCCTCTTGGTGCTTTTCATGCATTTGGTCAACAGTCTTGCCGAATGAGATGTATCACCCTTCCGCAGATATGGACACCTAATAATATACCCAGAGTTGTGTGTTCACACAAGGGTGATGATTCAGACTGAGATCTGGTTAATACAAATGATGTGATCTCTACACCTGCCAGACTGCTTTTCTTCCTTGGACTTTCTCATAAGGAAAGGACATTTCTTTTTGGTCATTCACATGGCAAAGGCTGCAGTGTTCTTATTCTGCTTTGTATACTGTGAAATACTAACTAGTTTTTTGTTTTAGTTTTTGTTTTTTGTTTTTGTTTTTATTTATTAAGTCAGAGGCAGTGAGGCAGACAGACAAACTCCCTCATGTGCCCCAACTGGGATTCACCTGGCAAGACTCCTATGGGGATGTTCTGCCCATTTAGGGCCACCCTTTCTTGCTCAGCAACTAAGCTATTTTAGTACCTAAAAAGGGCCATGGAATCCTCCTCAGCACCCAGGGCCAACTTGCTCAAACCATTTGAGCCATGACTGCAGGAGAGGGAGAGCAAGAGAAAGAAAGAAGGGGGAGGAGAAGGGATGGAGAAGCAAAAGGTTGCTTTTCCTGTGTGCTTTGACTGGAAATCCAACCTGGGACTTCCACATGCCAGGCCAATGCTCTACCACAGAGCCAACCTGCCAAGGCTGCTACTAATTAGCTTTAATCCAACATGAAAACTAAACCTTATAACAAGAAGACTTGGTATTCCTAGAGGTAGCACTGAGCAGTTTCGGGATGATTCAGGGTGTCATGTTGAAGGGGAGAGAATAGGTATTTTCTTTTTCTCTGGTGTTCAGAACAGTACAGGTAGTCTATTGTCTCCATTTAATCTAGCCTAGCTCTTGGGTAAACTTGGGCCAGGAAAAAGCATTTCTGAATCATAAGAGGTAGCATGCTGTAAAGCAAAAAGCACTGACTTGATAGTAAGTTGAGTTATGGGTTCTGCCACTTTCTCTCTATGTGATCTTGGGCATTTTATTTCTGTTATTTTGTCCCCAGTTCTCAAGTCTATAAAATGAGGATGGTGGTGGTGATGGTGGTGGTGGTGGTGGTGTTACCACCTAACTCTCAGTTGCCTAGAATATTTTTTGGAATAAAAGGTAAAAATTGCTTCACTTAAGCTTAAGGAGTAAAGATGCCTACAGATTCATTTGCATCATGAATATAGTCTTCCATCTATGTATCTCATTTTTTAAATTTTTTATTATGTTGTTTAGTGCCTCTGACTTATATAGTTATGGAATGAATGACATCTAAGAAAGCACTAAATAGAGTGCCTGTCATATGGTAATGGTTAAATAAATGTTAGTTTCCTATTTAATGAAAGCCTAAACATCATTAAATAATCCTTAGATCTGGTTCTTAGTTGCTAGACTCAGGTCTACAGGGAGCTTGAACCACAGAAGCCTGGAGGAAGATTTAGACTTGCCTTTATGTTTCTTGTTCCTTACTTTTTACTCTGACTAACATCAGAAGAAAGTTAGGCAAAGATTTGGACTGAATTCCTGTCTGGAGACCTCACCTCTCTAGGACTCCTGACCACAGAGCTGGGTCAAGGCTGCTGTAAATGAACTTTATGCAATGTGCAATTTGACTCAGCTATGCCAGCTGTAATACACGGCTAGGAGCTGAGTAGGTGAGTTCATTGGGGGATCCTACTGTTCTTCAGCCTCTCAGTTGACAGGGTGGCGATTTCTGGCAAGAATCCAATCTTCTAGCCAGTTTTTTTCCACATGACCATCAATGGATTAGAAACATCATATAGGCAGGACTAGGCTACATTCTGAGCTTGTGACCAGCAGGTGCAAGTTCTACTCATTCGTTCTAATCATTCTCCATGAACTGGTATTTTTGCATTGACCTAGAGCTCCTCTGTTGGTTTTCTGTGCAGGCAGTGCTATAATCTGTGGCATCAAAACACCTGCTCAGGTTTCTTCTTATGTGTGGACAATGATTTTTCTTTAAACCTAATGCAAACAGAATCTGTGCCTGGTATTTGAATATCTCTAAATTAGACTACTTGAACAAATCTACCAACAGGCTTTAATAGATTGAATTCAAGTCTGCAACTCTGCTGGGGGAAATGAGATTTTCTTGCATCCCAAGTTATCTTAAGTACTTTGTCTGAATGCAAAGAGATTTCCCAGATTCAAGGTACAATGGTAGGCAAAAGTTGCTGAGAGCCTGGAGGCAGAATGTAATCATCACACAGGTGAATTATTGCTGCTGTGAGAAAATTGGAGCAGTAAATGAAACATTAGTCTGCTTCACTAGGAGGTCTGTATGTCAGGGTGCCACACCAACCTGCTTCTCAGATTGTAGTTAGAGTCGAGGCTGCCATTCATGCCTTCTTTTCCTTTTGTTCTTTTTCTCTTTATAATCTAGTGAGCTTTGGTTTACTTCAGCTTCTCTGCATTCTACCAATTAAGTCCAAAATTAGCAGTTAATACAAAATATAAAAGAAAGCGAGGCAGCAATGAGAAATTGGATAAAGACAATGGTGAATAAAGTTGAAAATTGCTCCTTTCTCCTTTCCCATGTCATTCCTCTCTGGCAGCTGTTTTGAGCAAAGAAGAGCCTGAGCTTTGGATGACAGAGAACCCGTAACTTACCAGTTTCAAATCCCTGGGTGGGCTTGAGTAAAATTGTAGAGGGAAAGAGTGTTATTTAAACCTATTCCCCTCTTATCTCACAGCTCAAGTTCCAAATCACATCTGAGCTCCCCCATCTGCACCAACATTAAGTAACCTCTGTCAGGTTTTCTTTATGTCAGCTACATTTCTAAGTGCTTTCTATGGGTTATCTTATGATCATCTTGTAAATACCCTAGAAAGAAACTGTTGTCTCCATTGACAAATGAGCAGGATGAAACAACAGAGAAATAATACCTATCTGAAGGTCACAGAATCACAAAGAAGTTGGAATAGGATTCACACCCAGGGAGTTTGACTTGAGAGCATTCTTAGATTATTTTCTAATTATGAAAGCATTCTGTGTTCGTTGTAGAAAACTTGAGAAATAATAATACACATACAGGTAAAATAAACCATCCACTCTCTCTATTACCCTGATAAAGCTACAATTACAACATTTTGTTGCATTTTATTCCATTGTTTTATATAAAGATATATAAATGTATTATATATATATATATATATAATTGAGTTTGGTACTTTAGATATACTAACTCCTTTTTTCAGTCAACATTCTAAGTGAGTATTTGCCATAATGTTGTTATAAGTCGTTTCCCTTGCATAGTCCCTGAAACAGTTAGCCATCCTTCTTTTGTTGGACAGGTAGGCTATTTCTAATATTTACATTTTAACAGTGAAATAGGGCCTGTTTCATTTCAGGATGGACACAAATGTTTTTAAGTTATAAAGGCAGGAAAGAGTGGCATTCTGGGGATCAAAAAGTCCTCTGATACATATTTATTTTTCTTTTTCTGATTGTCATGTTTACTTTTTATTTGTATATGTTTTCTACAGCTTCTGTTTCTCAACCCTGCTTTCCCTTTTTATCTGTACTTACAGATGAGTGCAGTTCAGTCTTAGGATTGGCTGACTGGCTGACAATCTATAAAGCAAATCTTATTTAAGGGCAGCAGTGGACTTCTTTTGATGGAATATTTCTTGGGTTTCTGAAAAATCTCTTATAGTGTTCCATTTTCTGCTACATTTGCACTAGACACTGCAAGAAGCTCCTAGTTTTCAATTCAATCATACACCCATTGTTCGATAGCTTTGTGTGCATGTATGTGTGTGTGTGTGTGTGTGTGTGTGCACAAATGCACCAGATAATGAGCTGGCCAAGGGGAGTGAAGAGCAGAGTCACACATGGTTCTCATTTTAAAGGACCTAAAGCCTAGTGAATGAAGAGAATGAAGGTCAATGAGTATGACTTTAATGAGAAGTGTGATGACACACATGGTTAATTGTTTTTCACATATAAAGGGTAATGGGAACCCAGCTTAAGAAGTAAATTTCCTAGGGAGAACAGGTATCAGCAAAGGCTATGGATAAGCAAGATGTTTTTAAGCTTAACCAAGAAGGATGCTTATGAGTTTTGAAGGCAGATAAGGTGGGGGAAGGGACAATTATACAGAAAGGCATAGAGAGTGGGCCTATTCCTGATGCATGTGTAATTAATGCAGGATGGGCCAAGCAGAGGTCAGAGAGTGGTTGAAGATGATGTTAAACAGGTCGGCAGGAATGAAATCATGGAAAGTGAGATGCCCACTTTAGAGGTTTGGGACTTTATTCTACAGACACTGGTACATAAAAGAGGCATTTCAGCAAAAGAGGAACACGATCACAACTCTCAGGAGCTCACAACCTTGGAATGAGCATCTTAGTCTAGGTTGAGCTACCCTTAATCATCTTTCCTTCTGTCTTCTTCCTGTTTTATAACCTGGCTCCTCTTAAATGCCCTGGTCTTTAGAAAGTCATTCAAATACTTTACAATATCCGAATATGGAGTTTCTTGACTATCAATGTCAGTGGCCCCATTTAGGGCATCTGAAACACCCTATTCATGGCCTGCAACATGGTCGTCTGCTCCAGAGGACCATCTTTTATTTCTGCCTTTAGTATGTATTAGTTAGGTTTTACCAGCACTCTACAAACAATACACAAAGCTCAGTCACTGAATGCATTTGCTGCCCCATTTTAGTGTAGAGCAGATCAGGGCAGATGTGTAGGAAAGAGAGAGATTATTATACTCCATGCTGTTATTCCTGGCCCCAGGTTTTCCTAGGATTTCACTGGCCAGAGCTCAGTCTCAAGGCCACACTTGATCCATGGGAGGCTGGAAATATGGGGAGGGGAGATGGCCCCCATAAGGAAAGGAAAGGGGTTTGGTGAACACCCAGCTACAGCGTACATGCATATGACTATAGCATAAGACTATCACTTTTAAGAGAGGTGTCAGCAAAACCAAAAGTCAGGCTTTCTGATTTGGAGATTTTCCATTCTCACAACTATTTCATCATTAATAAAATTTAGATAATCCAGTTTGGGTTCATAGTCTGGCTTATATTTTCTATGTTTGCTCCTTATCCAGAATTTATTTTTCATCTTTGTCCCCTCTTGGTACGGCTCTTATAGTGTTTATACCTTCTACTTTCAGCCTGTTGTAGAAGTGATGATTGTGAGTCAGTCTTCAACTTGTAAATGCAACCTGGCCAGGCGGTGGCGCAGTGGATGGAGCGTTGGACTGGGATGTGGAAGACTCAGGTTCGAGACCCCGAGCTTGCCAGATTGAGCGCGGGCCCATCTGGTTTGAGCAAAAGCTCGTCAGCCTGGACCCAAGGTCACTGGCTCCAGCAAGGGGTTGCTTGGTCTACTGAAGGCCCACGGTCAAGGCACATGTGAGAAAGCAATCAATGAATAACTAAGGTGTTGCGATGGCAATGAAAAACTAATGATTGTTACTTCTCACCTCTCTCCATTCCTGTCTGTCTGTCCCTATCTGTCCTTCTCTCTGATTCTCTCTCTGTCCCTGTAAAAAAAAAAATTGTAAATGCAAAATTGAATTTCTATCAAATTAGTTTTCTCTATTAATTTAGTGAAACCTTAAACAGAAGGTAAATCAGAAGCCTGTCGAAGGCTGAAAAATAGTAAGACAGCATATTCAGATTATATTTGTAATAGAAGAAACTCCAAAAATTGTTTTCAGTTTGATTTTATTTATCTTCATAAATATGTGACTTTACAGTGCCTCTTGTCCTAATCTCCATATTTAACATTTGCTATGTTTACCCTGTTTTTCACCAAACTGATCAGTCTATCATGTAAACCATATACAATTTTTTTTTCGATTACCTCCATACCTGCCTTATTTACTTCTGTGTATTCAATAATGTGTTATGGAAAATATAATTAGCACTACCAATAAAACAGCAATGAGATTGTGTGTGTGTGTGTGTGTGTGTGTGTGTGTGTGTGTGTGTGTAAGAAGAAAGAGATGCTGCTGGGGAAGGAAATAAATTTATTTCAAATTACACAGGAAGTGTTGTAAACACCAAGAATAGGAGATTTTAAAATATAAAACACATTTTAGTAACATAATTTGACAATTAAAAGTTGAGTTCTTCAGGTTTCTCCCCTCTTCCCTGGCAGCCCATCTGTCTAGGAGAGCCAAAGTGAGAGCTGAGGTACTGGGCAGCCTCTTTGCCACCAGGATAACCTTCCCACTAGAAAAACAGGCTGGGCCCCATCTAGTTAGCTCAGTTGATTAGAGTGTCATCCCAAACACCCAGGTTGTTGGTTTGATCTCTGCTAGGGTACATATGGAAGGTGACCAATGTATGCCCAACTAAATGGAACAACAAATGCATGCTTTTTTCTCTTTCTTTCTCTCTCTCTCTCTCTCTCTCTCTCTCTCTCTCTCTCTGTTTCCCTCTGTCCCTCCCTCTCTCTCCTCCACCCCTACCTTCTTTTCTCTGTCTCTCTTAAAATCAATCAATTAATAATTTTTTATAAAAGAAAAGCAGGTTACCTTCTAGTCACAATTCAAATCTCAACGGAAAGGCACTGACTTGAAGAGGGTTTTCCTGACCAATGAGGCTAGTTTGGAGCTCCTGCAGTCTACTTCCTCAGCCTTCACATTCCCTACTCAGTACTGAGCATGCTTCATTGTACCACAGGGCTCTTAAAATTATCTTCTGGTACATTATCCATTATATCGTGGTACCTAGCACAATTCCTGGCACTTGGTTGACACTCAACAAATATCTGTTTGAATGGATCAATGAAGCAATGAATAGCATAAATAGGAGGAGCTTTAGAAACATGTACATTTGGTGTTTTCCTTTGACTCTGGTGGTTCCTAGCTACAGATTTGTGGGTAAATTATTTAATCTTTTCATGACCTGACACTGCTGCTGCAAAATAAAGAGGATAGGTGCTAATTGTGTGCTTGTTCTGAGAATTGAGACAACGTACGTGAAGCCCCTGGGAGAATTCCAATTGCATAGATGCAAGTTACATGCCAGTTTTGTAGTCCTTGGGGATCAGTGGAGGATTTTGAAGAGGGAGTGACAGAATGAAAGTCGTGCTTGGCATGATGCAAAAGAGATGAGAAAGGGGGTGGAGAAACTGCTGCAATATGCTTAGTGGGAGGTGATGAGCTCTGAACTTGTCTGGAGTATAGTTATGTTCCCGGAAGTCATATCTTGGTGGGGGGGAATCACTTTGTCAAGCTATTTAAGTCACACGTACATGTGTCAACCATTCAATGAGCCCGCTTATTGAGCCGCTGGCCACTTTGACAATAGGTGCTGGTTTGGGTTAGTCATGCTCCTAACCAAATGAGAAACAGTGGCACATTTAGATCCTCTTTTAAAAGGGATTTTGAACAGGAAGGCTATGAGGATCCAAGACAGTCATTGTCTTCCTCTTAACTCTTACCACTCACTGTCACAGTGTGCCCACTTCTCTCTGTATATTTATTTTTATTTCTTGTTGATGATTTTCCAAACTCCTCTAGTTCAAATCCGACATGATAGTTATCTGTTTGTCTAGTTAGCATTACCCCATTTAGACTGTGTTTTGTGCTAGACCAGCTCATGGTTCTCAGCCTGGATGTACATGAACAGCCTTTGGGCCTCTTCTTCTCCTTTACAAAGAAAGGCACTGGTGTAAACTAGAAAGGGACATTGGGGACGGTAGATAGTATATATGGCATACCCAGGACAGCAGCTGAGAGGGTTACACAGCTTCTTCTCCACTGCTTTTGGAAAAGCTGAACCTATCTCTTAGCATAAACATAGGTATAATGGGAGAGGCCAAGTGGTACAAGCAAGAAAAGGAGCATGGCTTCAGGAACATCTGACAGAAGAGGTAAATAAGAAATCATCAGGTAGAGTTTGCCATGAAAACTGCATCTAGTAATTTAAAAAATAATCATTGGTGCTTTCACTGTGTCAAACGATGTACTAAGTACAAAGGTACAGTGACTGATAAGACAGAGTCCCTTTGCTTGTGAAACATATGCCCGGTGTGGGTAGGTAATGAAAAGGTAAGGCAATAAATATGTAATATAATAACAAGTGAAGATAAGCCTATGAAGACAAATATAGTACCATAAGGTGCCACTGGGTATGGTGGGTCACTAATCCCATTTACTCTTTCCATGGACACAGAGATAGATTGTATTTCCCAACTTCACTTGTAGTTCAGCTGTGACCATATTGCTGAGCTCTGGCAACTGGAATGTAGGAATAAGTGAGGTGTCCCACTTTCAAGCCTGGGCCATAAAAACTTCTCACTTGTGGTCCTCTGTGCTCTTTTCCATCATGGCTGGTTTGGAGGGAGACAGACCCTGGGAAAACCGTGGGCATCCTTTGTAAAACAGAGTGGAGCCATAGGATGGGACCCCTGAATCATTGAATGCAGGAAAGCTGTGCTGCTAAGAATGCCTACATTTTACAGTTACCTGGGTGAAAAATAAACTTTAATTTTGCTAGACTAGTGGTTCTCAAAGTGGGATCCTTCAGTGGGCACCATCTGTATCACTTAGGATCTTCTTATAATTACAAATTCTTAGATCTACCCCAGACACATAAGTCAGAAACTTGAAAGGGTTTAAAACCCAGCTATCTGGGTTTTAACAAGCCCTTTAGATCAGGGGTGCCCACACTATTTCAGCTTGCGAGCTACTTATAAGATGACCAAGTCAAAATGATCTACCTATAATAAAAATGCAAAACATAAATTTATTTCTTCTATATTATCATTATTTAACTTACTATTATTACTATTTAATATTGTGTATTCTTCTTTCACCTTTCTCCTTCTCAGCTCTCTTTTCGAAGGAAAGTCAATGTCATAGTTTTTATGAACAGTCTGAAAAGGCTGCTCCACATTTCCCTTATTTGGAATAGCAATGGCACACAGACAGATGAGGCAAACGCACTTAGAATATGACATAGTGAAAAAAGTCCCTAAAACCTAAGTGGTAGGTTTTAGGCTTCTTACTCGGACCAGCTACAGCACTCATTTTTATACCCTTTGTTGTATTTAGTTTAAATAAATTGAAGGCTAACTACGTAGCAATGTAACTGAACAAGTTAGCGCCGTTTAATACGCATGCGTAGGGTGTCAAAAGTTTAGATGTCAGATTGGCTACCCTATATGCCAATCAAAAGACAAATGTTTTTTTTAATGTCATGCAATCTACCCACACTTCCTTCCTGATCAACCAGTAGATCGCGATTGATGTACTGAGCACCCCTGTTTTAGATGGTTTTAAAGTTTAGAGTTGTTCTAAATCACAGAGATTCTGGAGTTTATCTGTTACATCAGCAAGCATTATTTTAATAAATACAGAGACAAATATAAATGGTGGGGCGGGGTTAGCAATTTGAAATGAAGAGGTCATGGAAAGCCATTCTGATGACATGACATTTTATTAAGGGAGAGAGAGATAGAGAGATGATCATTTTAGGCACTGGAAAAAAATATGCAATGAACTTGAGTAGTGAACAATTCTGGTATATTTGCATATAAAAGGAGACCAGTCTTTCCAGAGTAGAATGATTATGGGAAAAAGGCAGGAGATGAGATCAGAGAGGAAAGCTGAAGCCAGGTCACATGGTGTCCAAGGCTAAATCCTATCGGTTAGAGCTTTACATCTCTTCTGAGTGCAACAAAACTTATTTATTCAGTTAACTTCTTTTTTAATTTGCTTTTTTGTTGTGGTGGCAAAGTATATATAACATAATTTTAAGTGTACAATTAAGTAGCATTATAGTACATTTGCAACCATCACCACTATTCATTTCCAGAACTTTTCATCATCCCAAACAAAAACTCTGTACCCATTAAACAATAACTTTCTATTTCTCCCTCCCTCTCAGTCCCTGGTAATCTTCATCATATTTTTCATCTCTATGAATTTGCCTATTCTAGGTACTTCATATAAGTAGAATCATATAATATTTGCTCTTTTGTGTCTTACTTCATTAGCATTAATATTTTCAAGATTCATCCATGTTGCAGCATGTGTTAAATTTCCTTCCCTTTAAGGCAAATAATATTCCCTTATATGGCTATATCATTCTGTTTATCCATTCATCTGTCGATAGACCCTTGAACTGTTTCTCCCTTTTGGCTATTGTGGATAATGCTGTTATGAATATGGGTACACAGGTATCTGTAAAGTCTCTGCTTTCAATTCTTTTGGGCCAACAAATTATGTGAATGCTCTGGTGCTGTGTACTAAGAACTAGGGGGTACAGGGGGTCTGGCCTGGTCAAGGCATTCACCTCAGTGAGGGATGATTCAACTAAGGATCAGTTGTGATGACTTGGAGTAATAGGGTATGCTCTCGTAAAGCACCTAGGAGGATCACCAGGTGGTGTCAGGGAAGACTTCCTTGCCAGAGGAGGCAGTGCTGAACTCAGTCTGAAAGAAAAACTGGAAATTAGCAGGTAAAGAAGAGCAGGAGGGTCATTGGTGGCACACCAAAGCAAGGAAGCCTAAGTATGTAATCCTGTGGAGAAGCCATGCTAGCCCAGAATGAAGTATACAGCCTGGGAAATGGGAGGTGGAAGTGGTAAGAGATGAGGCTAAGGAGATAAGCAAGGGCCAGGCTGCAAGAGGATTTGGCAAGAGATGTTAAGGAGCCTGACACTAATCCCTTAGGGCAGTGCTTCTTAATCTTGACTGCACTTGAGAATCACTCAATAGCTTTCAAAAAACTCAGCGAAAGGGGAGCTGGAATTCCACCCCTATCGATTCTGGCTTAATTGGTCTGGGTTGGGGCCAGGATGTTGCATTTCTGAAATTTCCCCAGGTACTCCCGGTGTGTAGCCTGGGCTGAGAAGTACTGCCTCAGGCAGTGGAGGAGCTCTGGGAAGGTTTTAAGCAAGGAAGTAACAAGATCAGATTCTTTCTCAACTGCTTGTACATACATTTCAATGAGAAGTGAATATTCTGACTGAGGTTGTCTTTGGGGAAAGAGACCCTTCTCTATTCTCCGATACTCGATTTGTTCCACTGTGTAACAAAGATACTACTTACAGATAATACTAACAGACATTAAGGGCTATCAGGAGGATTGCATTTCATTCCTGACCAGCGTAGATGTAGAGTATACATTTTCTGGTCAAAGGTGACAGTGACTGAGATATCCTGGATGGAAGCCCTTTATACATCACCTTCCCCTGAGAATATAATGCCTTCCACTCGTGTGGCTAAGGGTCCTCCCACCCTGTAGAGAGTCTGGGGCCTCTCTGGCCTAGGCTCTGCTGGGATCAGTCATTTTCTTAACAGGTGACTTCCTGATGAGCAGGATGAATTTACAGTTTGTTCAACCGAATAAAAAGTAAAAGCTGATGCAGCTGTATGTGATAAGGATGAGGGAGAGGAAGGCGGCACCTGCCTGCTGACTTCATCGCAGGCTTCATGCTGCGGCAGCAGTTGTGTGGTGTTTGCTTGTTTCCATCTCTATCTGGAGCAAAAATCCTATAGTGGAGCCATTCATCTGCTCCCTTCCCCGCTTCCCAGAGGGACGTGTGACTGGGTTCAAATAATAAAGAGTAGGAAGCCTGATTCTAAGTTGCATAAGTTGTATCTTTTCTTAGAAAAGAGCAGCCCTTTATAGATAGATAGATAGATAGATAGATAGATAGATAGATAGATAGATAGATAGATAGATGATAGATAGATAGATAGATAGATAGATAGATATAGATATAGATATATATTTGGTGAAAGGTAGGGGCAATATTTTTCTTAATTTTTACTACTTCTTGAAGGCCTGAACCATGCCTTTGGTAACTCTGTGCTTTGAGCACAGTAAGTAGACCCAAAAAAAGTGAAAGCATGCTGGGTTAAGGATGAATTAGAATTGACTGTGCTACAGAGAGGGATAATGAAGATGATTTGAGTAGCCTTGAGACCCAGAGAGAAACGGGATGAGGGAGGGGTCTCCATGTATTTCTTTCCTTCAAATGCAAGTTCAAAACAATTCTGGCCACTCTGCTATGTTTGTGATCATTATGTGTTAAAGTTGCTCCCAGTGAAATTCCAAGCCTCTTCTACTCTACCTGGGGTGGGACACCCAGGAACATCAGTACGTTCAAAAGTATACACTAAAATCTCACACAATTTTGATACTCTTTGCATTCTGAGGTCACACATAAAATCCAAATCATGGCATACATTTGCTCTCTTCCATTCATGTACAGAATTGAGCAGTTAATGGTGAATTTTGGGGATCCTAGATCCAATAGCTTAAATGTTAAAGGGAGCAGGGTTTCTCTTCTCTCCAAATCAGAAACCTCACCTTGTTAGGTGGATTTATTCTTTAGGTTTTGTACTGTCATTTCCTAATGCTGAGTCTCCATTATTTTCATATAGCACCTTGGGGTTAATAGTGCATTCAGGGTAGGGTTTCTGCCTGTGGTTGTCTGTGAGATAGTCCTGCAGCCTTGGCCCAGCAGGGGGCCCTGTGATTCCTAACCTCAATAACAGGGCCTGGCCATGCATGCATGCTCAGATGACGGGCCATCTGTGGCCTGCTTGGTGCCAACTCGTAAAAGTACCTCACTTGACAAATTAAAGGTAAGGAAGCCTTAGGCTTCCTAGTTCCTTATGAATTTGGAAATCAGTCCCCTTCAAGTTAGGCCAACAAGAGGAAATAAGAGAAAGGACCCTCCTAAAAATGTACCAGACTTGTTTTATTTATTTATTTATTTATTTATTTATTTATTTATTTATTTAAATAGACAAGTTTTATATATTATTTCATGGAACCTTCACTAACCCTGTGAGGTCGGCATTTTATTCTTATTTTACAGGTGGAGAAATTGAAATTCCAAATGACTGAGCAATCTACCTGAGATTATACAGCTAGACTGGTGGAACCCGGAATTCAAAGCCAGGCATGATATGCTAGGCTCTATGCCTGAGTTTCTGAAAATGTCAACTATTGACATTTTGGAGTGATAATTCTTTATTGTGGGGGCCTTCCTTGTGCCTTGTAGTATGTCTAGCAGTATCCCTGGCTTCTATTCTAGAAAACAGTAGTACCATCTCTCCTGACCCTGATTTTGACAACCAAAAATGGGCCCAACATTGTCATTTTCCCCCTGGTGGACAAAATCACCCCATCCCCAGCTGAGAACCCCTGCCCTATGTTAATACAGTACATATGTTTTCTCAATTCTCACAACAACCCTATACTCTAGGTACCACTGTCATCCCCATTTTTCAGATAAATATACAGAGTCTAGAGAAATTGTACATGGACCCACATCATCCACCCTTTAATTAGGTTAGAGATATACAGCACCCATGAATGTCTTGTTTTCTTCCTAGGTATAAAGTAGTACTTCCTGTATTAAGACCATGCAAGTGCTGTATCAGAGTTCTTTTTCTTTGCCACTTTTTTAGCATTTGAAAAGGTTACTGGGGGAGGTTATTAAAATTCATATTCCTGGTAGATCAAATCGCATACACCTGTGGTGGTCCCAGGAATGTGCATTATAAAACACACAGCCATTGTGAATGCCATGGTGCAAAGAACATGTGTTTAGACATACTGAACACTGCATTTTCTGTGTTTTAAGTGACCCTAAGCTAAAAATTCAGAAAAATGAATGGAGAAGATGAGCGGAAAAGGAAGGGGCTTGGGATGACCTGACATGCAACTTCCTTGTAGAGTTCAGTTTAATTGCCAAACAAAGAGGGTACTAAGTGCGTATTGTACTGAATGACCTGCAATGCTGGGAAGATGGAGCTCCTGTAGTCCTGTAGACTTTGGGAAGATGTGTCCAGTGTGTTCAAATCACGCCTCATCACCACCCTCACTCCCCACCCCACCCCCACTAATGTTTAATCCCAAAGTTGAGTGGGCTGCCTAGTTTGGCAGCTTAGTGCATCCTAAAATTCTAAAAATGGTTACAGTTAAACAGAAACAGCTGTGTCAATTTCCAATTTCCGCTCTATTCAGATTCACACTCTAAAGCCTGTCTTCTCTCAGAGGCGCTGGGAGGGACACAGGCATGCAGGCACAAACATTGCCGCGTGCGTGCGTGAGTGCACGCGTGTACACACACACACACACAGAGCTGCCTCTCTTACTCTCACTTGAGTTCATTTCTCTATGTAGAGGTAATGTTACTAGTTTCCCAAAAAATAAAAATCACAAACAACAGAAGCCACAAGAGCCCAGACTACAATAAAATGCTACAATATGCTTTCAAGCTGGAGTGACTAAAAAGCTGAGAAGAGAAAGCGGCTGTATAATGACTATTTTTATCTCCAACTATAATCTACCCACTTGTAGTTTCATCGCTGTCAGGAGGCAGAAAAGGACACGTAATCAGCCTACAGCTCTCTGCTCTCGTCCTTCCTCCACTAGTGTGACATAGATGTGGGTGTGTGTGCACATACACAGATATTTTAAAACAACTGTCAGAGGGTTTGATTGAACTTACACCTGAAGCCAGGTTTTTTTTTTTTCTAAAACCTGTCCTTTTATTCATCACTTCTTGGCAGCCAGACACTGAAGGTAAAAAGCAGGCAATTAAAACCCATTTCCTGAATGCCTAGGAATAATGGTTACCATTGGATGACCAGAGGAACTGCTGTGCACCTAATTAGTCTTCTTCATTCTTGGCCAGATGGGATATGTGCATGTCTTTACATCCTGGACACTACTCACTGATCTGGTAATTACCAATCTCTTTAGAGGAGGCAAACATGAACCAGTGGAAATAGTACAAAGTCAAGAGACCTGGACTGTAGCTTCATTCTGCAATGTACAAGCTCTGTGGCCTCCAGCAAGTTACTCACCCTCTGTGGACCTCAGAATCCCCATCTGTAGAGGGTAAATATAACTATATGATGGGATGTTGAGAGAAGTCAACAATGAATGAAAACCCTAGGTGTTATTTCATGGTAAAGGCTAAGGAAATGCTGCTTACTAATAGTATTATTGCTGTTTTATTTGTATTACTATTTTAGTAGTAGTAGCAGTAGTTTGGGGTTTGATTTCTATATCTGTTCTATATCCTTTTTTGTTTTTAATGGTTACTCTTCTGTATCAGTCATGTAAGGTATTTCATGATGCTACTCAGTGTTCCTACAGCATCATCACAGGCAGGTCAGAGGAGTGAATTCCTTAATGGTGAGATGGTAAGATTTTGAAAAAAGTCTAGGATACTCTAGCATTTTCCCTAAACTTGCTGGCTGATAAGGGTCTTAAAACCTTAATGGAAAAGCTTGGCCCCTTGAAAAGCTTCTTCTGTCAGAGGCTCCCTCTTTAGCTGTTGCAGTAACATCTCAGTGTAAACAGAAGGGCTGAGAGTCGGTTTGTTGATCATTTTTCAGTGAGTCAACACTGGGAGTCGCACACAGCTTGATTCAGGGACTATCCTGACCTTTATTAGCTGCGTGACCTTGTGTATGTTGTTGAAACTTTCAAGTCCTCAATTTCTTCATTTGTAAAATAGTACCTTTAGAGGGGTATCGTAAAGTTCAAAGTGTGAAAACACTTAAACTCTACAGTCTCAGATACCCATTATCTAGCTATCATGATTGTTGAAGATGGTTGTAGGATGACCTCACCTTGCCAAGGTCTGAAGTCTGAAGGAACATATCCGCTCATGTGGGCCCCAAGCCAACTTTTATAAATGAAATAATAGGATTTTCAAGTGTATCTTTCTCCCTGCGCTTTGTCTCCAGCCTGTGTATGGACCGGGAGCTCTTCCGTACAGGCAGTTCTTTGTCTGCATGCTCATTAGTGTGGCTGCAAGTTCAACAGAAGAGCAGCTGTTTGGTGATGCCTGGCTCATGGAGTGGGACACACAGGTACTGCTGCTGCTATCACCATTTGCAAGATGACAGGTTGCCTCGATGAAGTGTCCATGTGCTGCTCCATTATCATGCCTCAGGTCGAAAAAAAAAAGCTTGGACCCACCAAAACACTTTCACAGATTGGCAAGTACACAGTTTGGGTGTGTTTAGCACTTTAGCACATGCTCTGTGACTGTGCATGCAAGGCAACATGTCAGATGAAATTAGTCTGCAGCAGGCCACATATGGCAGCCAGCCGGGGGAAGCATGTGCCTGAAACCCAGACTCGGGACTCTGAGAAAAAGGCGGCTCACCTTAGAACCTCCTCAAGTCCAGTGCGTTGCGAGATTGTCTGGCCACTCATGCTGGGTCAGTTAATTCCCAAGGAGGAACATGAGAATGCATACGGAAGACGTAACTAGGTAGTCCAGAGGAGAAAAAGAAAAGAATCTATCATTTACTCTGAGTTGGGCAGAGAGAGATGTCCATTGCACATAATGTCACACTTAATACAAAACCCTCCCAAGTGGACAGTATTAATATCTGAATTTATAGATGGGAAGGTCAAAGCTCAGGGAGATCATGCAGCTTGGGAGTCATCTATCCAGAGAACCCCCCAAAAGCTTCTCGTAATCTATATTGTTCTGACACCACTTTCCTTGCACTCGGCATATGTCTGTCTGTAAGGCGATGGGGTTGAGTTTTTTTTTTTTTTAATAAATATGCCAGCACTTACATACTGAACTGTCATCATCACAGAAGAAGCTCTGGCAACCCTATTCCACAACCAAGGGTTATGTCCAAATCTTGTTGGATTACTGTTTGGGTATTTCTTTTGTTCTTTTGAAGAGTCAATAGCAGTGAGTTCTTGCCTCTTGCAGCTGGGTTCGACAAGTGGTCAACAGAATGGTAAAGATTCCTGTCTGACTTGCGGTGGCATGGTGGAAAAAACATCGCCTTCAAAGTGACCAGTTCAAAACCCTGGGCTTGCTTGGTGAAGGCACATATGGGAGTTGGTGCTTCCTGCTCAAATCCAGTGCATTGGCGAGATTGTCTGACCACTCATGCTGGGTCAGGTATTCCTGAGGAGGAACATGAGCGTGCATAAGGAAGAAGTTCTTTCCCTTACATTCTCTTCTCTCTCTCTCTTCTCTAAAATCTTTAAAAAATGGTAAAGATTCTGTTGTTAACATCCTAGCAGGAGGTGAGCTAAGGTCAAGGCAGCAGTGGTTGAGGCAAGGGCAGACATGAGAGAGAACTGCAAAAAAGCAGTGATCAGTTTGATAAGAGAGGTTAGGAAAAAAGCATGTTCAGCTTGGGAAACTGTGTTGACTAGAGTGCAGTTTTCTAACTAAATACGGGAGGAAAAGGAAGGGTTTTCTTAAGGGAGTGAAGAGATGGGATTGAGAAGCAAATGGCCAGCACACACTGTCTTGGATGCTTAAGGCGTACTGTTCTAGCATTTAGAAGTTAAGAAGGGGTCCATGCTGCTGGTAAGAGTTGGGAGTTGAGAGTTAAATGAATGATCAGTGGACCCATGTGGGATGGTAAATTTTATGTGTCAATCTCATCCTGGACTGAAGGATACTGAGACAGTTAGAATAGTATTATTTCTGAGTTCATCTATGAAGAAAGTTTCGGTAGAGATTAACTTTTGAATCAGTAGACGGAGTAAAGACGATCTGTTCTCACCAGTGTGGGTGAGTATCACCCAATCTGCTGAAGAGCAAATATAACAAAAAAGATGTAGGAAGGGCAAATTCTCTCTCTTCTTGAACTGGGATGTCCATTCTTTCCTGCCTTTGGATGTTGGAGCTCCTGTCTCCTAGCCTTCAATATGGGACTTACAAGAATATGGGACTTACAACAGCTGCCTGTGCCCTCCCCGTCTCCCCTTGCAGGTTCTCAGGCCTCAGACTGCAAGTTATATCATCAGCAACCCTGGTTATAAGACCTTTGGACTCAGACTGAATTATACCACCAGCATTTCTGGGTCTCCAGCTTGCAGATGGAAGAACATGGGACTTCTCAGCCTCCATAATTACATGAGCCACTTCCTATGATAAATCCTCTCTTATATATTTCTATATATCATATTGGTTCTGTTTCTCTGGAACACCCTGGCTAATACACCATGAGAGGAGATATAATGAAGAAAGAAAAAATGAAGAGAACACTAAAACTTAATGATGTTTGAATGGTGTGTGAAGGAGAGGCTTGTTGGTAATCTTTGAGGGCATTACCTCTGTTTCAAGTATATCTTTGAGGAATAGCTAGATTTAAATTGACTAAACACTTTTGAGAACAGAGAGGAGAACGTGGTCATATCGTTAAGGCCAATCATCTCATTCTGGTTTGGCCTTACTCTGCTGGTCAAAGAGGGCAGGCTGATGTGAAGTAAGCAATCAGATGCCAGTTACTATGTGTGCACACAGACACATACACAGTGCACCCTCAGCTATCCACAGTCATGTGATGAGGGCTAAATTGGATAAACTCTGTCTTGAAAGGGAAATCTGGGAGAAAAAAGTTCAAGCAAATATGGGATCTCTGTTCTCTGGAACTCTGCACTGTCAGCAAGTTCCTGAGGAGCCTCTGAGTGTAGAGGGAAGTAGCCGTGTGGCACAGAGCAAGGCTAATGCTAAGCAGTCCATCAGCCTTCTTGTTAATTTCAGTGGCACCAAGGCATCAGCTCAGAGTTCTGCCTTCCGCTTAATTGCCTATCTTCCTTCAATGGGTATGGCATATGCTTCAACTCTATGGACTGACTGTGTCCATTAGAAGCCAGACTGTCCTGAAGGAGCTCAGATAGAGGGAAAAATAGACAGAGCCAGACTGTGGCTCTTGAACAGCTGTGCACATTTAGACAAGTGACTTCAGTTCTCTAGGCCTTAGTTTCTTCCATGTAAAATGAAGGACTTGGTATGAACTCCAAGTGTGTTCCCACTGAGACATCGGAGAATATATCTCAGGTTTAACACTGTGTGTTCACAAATGGGTGCACAATAGAGAGCATGCTGAGCTATTAATACAGATTCTGATACAGAGCCAGAGATTATCTAAACCAGATTAAATAGGCCATGGTTTCTTTAATAACAGAATTACAAAACCTCTTACCTCTATCTATTTTCTTCCTCAAACATCGCTATCATCCCCCAGGGTTGTAACACTTGTACAGAGGAACTCTCCTTCTTGCTTATTTGCTGCCTCTTCTCAGGACAAAAATAAAAACAGTCCGATGCAGCCCTGAAGGCTGCCTGCCATAAATGTGGACATCTGGTTAAGTAATGAAATTCATGCTAAAACCCTAGAAGTCCCAAAGAGATTGAGATGGGCCAGGCTTCATGCTCCTACTTTCCTGGGGCATTTCTCCATTCTCCTGAGACCTAAGTATAAGCCTCACAGCTTCCCTCTATGGATCTGGCCCTACCAACCATTCAGCTTTATTATTTACCTATGTCCCTTTCATACTCTCTCAGCCACCCTGGCCTCCTTGCTGTTCCTTGGTCACCATACTCCCACCCTAGGGCCTTTGTATTTTCTACTTATTCCACATGCAATAATTTTTAGTCTTTGGTATCACATAGTAACTTTCTTATTTATTTTAGGTCTCTGCTTAAATGTCACTTCCGTTGAGAAGCCTTTGTTGAATACCCCATATAAAATACCAATTTAAGCATCTCTTTTTTCATACCCAGTTTAATTTTTTTCATAGTATACCTAATGTTAATATATTTATTTATTGGCTATTTCTGTATATTAGAATTTAAGCTCTAGGAGGACAGGGATTTTTTGTTCATTAGTTAGTTCCTGGTCCAAGGCTCAGGACAGGTGATTAATAATTTTTTTAAATTAATGGAATGAAAGAATAAGTTAATGGGTAGTTGAGGATCTACATGTGGCTCTAAGAGTTATTTCTCTTTGTAGTATTCTTTTTCAACTCATTAAAGTCATCATTGAAAAAGATAAGAGCCTCATTTTTATCAAGTTTGTTATGTTCTGGTGGTAGAAACAGATTTTAAAAAGTATACATACTTTAATTTCAGATGTTGATAAGCGTTGTGAAGAAATCAAAAGAGAGGCCCAACCTGAGGAGGTGGAGGAGCAAGATGGAGACAGAGTAGGCGGACGTACCAACTTCCAACTCCCAGAACCAAAGTGGATTATAACTCAATTTTAAGAACCATCACCTGGATAAACCAACTTTGAACTAAACTAAGTGGACTCTTCAACCAAGGAACACAGAAGAAGCCACATTGAGACTGGTAGGAATAGCGAAAACACGAAGAGGGCTGCCCAGTTCCCCGGAGCAAACGGCAGCCCGGAGAGACCCGCATGGCGGGAGGAGAGTTTGGCGGAGAGGGAGGGACCTGGGTCCCAGGAACCAAGCACCAGCCTGCAGTCCCAGAGCCTAGAAGAGGCGTTTGGACAGTTTTGAGCTGTGAAACAAGTGAGGGAACTCCCAGGCCTACAGTGTGGAGTATTAGGTCCCTTCCTACTCTGCTGAAGGTTGCTGAAGGGATTGGGGCGGCAGGACACTGAAACGTGGTTCTGTCGGTGTGGGCAGAGGCCAAGCCGGTGGGAGCTCGGTCTAGCCCAGCAGGGTTGGAGGGGACGTGCGAAAGCGGTCCAGAAGCTGCGGGCCGCCTGTAGTCCGACCTGTGGGGACAAAGCGGGAGGCCAGGAACGAGCAGAAATCTGCTCTGCGACCCTAAGCAAGCCGGCCCTGACAGCGGGGACTGGGCTAGGACCAGGGACGGGGGGGGGGGGGGGCTAGCGGCTGAGCTCGTGCTACCAGCCCCGCCCAGCCAGAGAAACCGAGGTTTGCCATTCTGTGTGCGCGAGCGGGCTCTGAGCACGAGGGCGGGGTAGACCCCGAGACAAGTGGAAGCTCGCAGCTGAGCCCACGCTAATATCCCCGCCCGGCCGGAGAAACTGCGATTTGCCATCCCACGTGCACGAGCAGGCTCGGACGCGGGGGCAGGGTAGAACACGGGATGAGCGGAAGTCAGCAGCTGAGCGGAAGCCAGCAAACACGCCCACCCCAATAAACCTTGGTTTCCGACCCTGCGCAGAAGGGACCTGGCCTCGAGGGTGGGGCTAAAGCTCCGGACGGGCAAAGGCTTACAGCTGAGAGCACGTCAAAAGCCCCGCCCAACCCACGAAACTGTTGCGAGCAGGCTCCGACTGCTGGTTCTGGGCGGAAGTCTGGAAATAGGCAGGTCCGCAGCTGAGTAAAGGTGCTCACCTCTACCCTTGGTCCTGAGGCTTGTGGCTTGAGTGACAGCCCCTCCCGCGGAGGAAAGGTGGAAATCACAGCAAAAGCCACAGTGGGCCGGCTCTGGCAACGCCCATACCCAACCACCCTAGGCAGTGGCAGAGGGGGTGGGGGGCCTGCAAACAGACCACACCTGGAGAACACAAAGGCAACACCTACTGGACTCCAGTGTCCACAACTTGCTTATACAAAGAAAAAATGGGCAGGCAGAGGAATGCAAACCAAATGAATCAAGAGAAATCCCCAGAGAAGGACCTGAATGAACCAGATATAACCTAATTACCAGAAGCAGAATTTAGAATAATGATAGTTAGGATGTTCAAAGAAATTAGAGCAACAATGGATAGTCATTATGAACACCTAAATAAAGAGATAACAAGTATAAAAAATGAAATTGAAATAATAAAAAAGAATCAGACAGAAATGACAAATACAGTATCAGAACTGAAGACCACAATGAAAAAAATTAAAAGCAGGATGAATCACGCTGAAGATCGAATAAGCGAGTTAGAGGACACAATAAACAAAGGCACAGAAGCAGAGAAGAAAAAGGAAAAGAGACTCAAAAATGTGAGGAAACTCTAAGGGAGCTTTGTGACAACCTGAAGAGAAACAACATTCGCATCATAGGGGTGCCTGAAGAAGAGGAGAGAGGACAGGAAATGGAAACTTTGTTCAATCAAATCATAGCAGAAAACTTTCCTAAATTAAGGCTGGGAAACACTCCACATGTTCAAGAAGCACACAGAACTCCATTAAAGAGAAACCCAAAAAGATCTACACCAAGACACATCATAGTTAAAATACCAAAGCTAATGGATAAAGAAAAAATTTTAAAAGCCGCTAGGGAAAAAAAGGCTATCACATACAAAGGAGCCCCCATAAGGATGCCATCAGACTTCTCAACAGAAACACTTGAGGCCAGAAGGGAATGGCAAGAAATAATCAAAGTAATGCAGAACAAAAACCTACAACCAAGACTACTTTATCCAGCAAAACTAACGTTTAAAATTGAAGGAGAAATAAAGAGCTTCCCAGAAAAAGAAAGCCTCAAGGAATTCATAAAAACCAAACCAATTCTGCAAGAGATACTAAGGGGCCTGTTGTGAACAATTTAAAGGGAGAAAAAAATATAACAAAAGAAGAATACAACTTTAAAGAATAAAATCTCAATAAACAACTACATATCAATAATAACCTTAAATGTAAATGGATTAAATGATCCAATCAAAAGACATAGGATAGCTGCATGGATAAAGAAACAGGAGCCATACATATGCTGTCTACAAGAGACACACGTTAAAACAAAAGATGCACATAGACTGAAGGTAAAAGGATGGAAAAAAATATTTCATGGAAATGAAAAAAAAGCAGGGGTAGCAGTACTTATATCTGACAAAATGGACTTTAAAACAAAGGCTGTAGTAAGAGATAAAGAAGGACACTACATAATGATAAAGGGAACAATTCAACAGGAAGATATAACTATTATAAATATCTATGCACCAAATATAGGAGCCCTGACATACATAAAGCAGACTTTGATGGATATAAAGGGCGAGATTAACAGCAATACTATCATAGTAGGGGATTTCAATACCCCTCTAACAACACTGGATAAATCCTCAAGAAAGAAAATTAATAAAGAAACAGCAGACTTAAAGGAGACACTAGATCAACTTGATTTAATAGTTATCTTCAGAACTTTTCACCATAAAGCAATAGAATATACATTCTTCTCAAGCACTCATGGTACGTTTTCTAGGATAGACCACATGTTAGGACACAAAAATGGTCTCAATAAATTTAAGAAGATTGAAATCATATCAAGCATTTTCTCTGATCACAATGCCATGAAACTAGAAATTAACCACAAAAGAAAAACTGAAAAATACTCAAACACTTGGAAACTAAATAGCATGATATTAAATAATGAATGGATTAACAATGAGATCAAAGAAGAAATAAAAAAGTTTCTAGAAACAAATGATAATGAGCATACATCAACTCAAAATTTATGGGACACAGCAAAAGCAGTTCTGAGAGGGAAGTTTATTGCACTACAGGCATATCATAAGAAGCTAGAAAAAGCTCAAATAAGCAACTTGACCCTGCATCTAAACGAACTAGAAAAACAACACCAAATAAAACCCAAGACAAGTAGAAGGAAGGAAATAATAAAGATCAGAGCAGAAATAAATGACATAGAGGCTAAGGAAACAATACAGAGGATCAATGAAACCAGAAATTGGTTCTTTGAAAAGGTAAACAAGATTGATGAACCTTTAACTAGACTCACCAAGAAAAAGAGAGAGAGGACTCAAATAAATAAACTTAGAAAGGACAGTGGAGAAATAACAACTGACACAACAGAAATACAAAGCATTGTAAGAAAATACTATGAAGAACTATATGCCAAAAAATTAGACAATCTAGATGAAATGGACAAATTTCTTGAATCATATAACCTTCCAAAAATCAATCTGGAAGAATCAGAACACCTAAACAGACCAATTACAATAAAGGAGATCGAAACAGTTATCAAAAAACTCCCAAAAAAGAAAAGTCCTGGGCCTGATGGCTTCACAAGTGAATTCTATCAAAAATTCAAAGAAGAACTATCTCCTATCCTCCTCAAGTTATTTCAAAAAATTCAAGAGGAAGGAAGACTTCCAAACTCCTTTTATGAGGCGAGCATAATTCTGATCCCAAAACCGGGCAAAGACAACACAAAGAAAGAAAATTATAGGCCAATATCCCTGATGAATTTAGACGCTAAAATTCTCAACAAAATATTAGCCAACTGGATCCAGCAATATATGAAAAAAATCATACACCACGATCAAGTGGGATTTATTCTGGAGAGGCAAGGCTGGTTCAATATTCGCAAATCAATCAATGTGATTCATCACATAAACAAAAGGAAGGACAAAAATCACATGATAATTTCAATAGATGCAGAAAAGGCAATTGATAAAATCCAGCACCCATTCATGCTCAAAACTCTCAGTAAAGTGGGAATACAGGGATCATTCCTTAACATGATAAAGGCCATCTACGACAAACCCACTACAAACATCATACTAAATGGACAAAGATTAAAAGCAATCCCCTTAAGATCAGGAACCAGGCAGGGATGCCCCCTTTCACCAATCTAATTCAACATAGTTCTGTAAGTCCTAGCTACAGCACTCAGACAAGAAGAAGAAATAAAAGGCATCCAAATTGGAAAAGATGAAGTAAAACCGTCACTATTTGCAGATGATATGACATTATATATTGAAAACCCTAAAGTCTCAGTCAAAAAACTACTGGACCTTATAAATGAATTCAGCAAGGTGGCAGGATATAAAATTAATACTCAGAAATCAGAGGCATTTCTATATACCAACAATGAACTGTCAGCAAAAGAAATTAAGGAAACAATCCCCTTCACTATTGCAGCCAAAAAAATAAAGTACCTAGGAGTAAATTTAACCAAGGAGGTTAAGGACTTGTACTCGGAAAATTATAAAACATTAGTAAAAGGAATTAAGAAAGATACAAACAAGTGGAAGCATATACCGTGCTCATGGCTAGGAAGAATAAACATCATTAAAATGTCTATATTACCCAAAGCAATTTACAAATTTAATGCAATACCAATTAAAATACCAATGACATACTTCAAAGATATAGAACACATATTTCAAAAATTTATATAGAATCAAAAAAGAACACGAATAGCCTCAGCAATCTTAAAAAGAAAAAATAAAGCTGGTGGTATCACTCTTCCAGATATCAAGGTTTACTATAAGGCCAGTATACTCAAGACAGCCTGGTACTGGCACAAGAACAGGCACATAGATCAATGGAACAGAACAGAGGACCCAGAAATAAACCCACAGCTTTATGGACAACTGATATTTGACAAAGGAGGAAAGAACATACAATGGAGTAAAGACAGCCTCTTTAACAAATGGTGTTGGGAAAATTGGACATCTACCTGCAAAAAAATGAAACTAGACCATCAACTTACACCATTCACAAAAGCAAACTCAAAATGGATAAAAGACTTAAATGTAAGCCGTGAAACCATAAGCATCTTAGAAGAAAACATAGGCAGCAAGCTCTCTGACATCTGTAGCAGCAATATATTTGCCTCATCAGGCGAATGAAATAAAAGGCAAGATAAACAAATGGGACTATATCAAACTAAAAAGTTTTTGCACATATAAAGACAATAGGAACAGAATAAAAAGACAAACCACACAATGGGAGAACATATTCGACAGCACATCTGATAAGGGGTTAATAACTAAAATTTATAAAGAACTTATAAAACTCAACAACAGGAAGACAAACAATCCAATCAAAAAATGGGCAAAAGAAATGAATAGAAATTTCTCCAAAGAGGACATACAGATGGCCAATAGGCATATGAAAAAATGCTCAACATCACTAATTATTAGAGAAATGCAAATTAAAACCACAATGAGATATCACCTCACACCAGTCAGAATGGCACTCATCAGCAAAACAACACAGAATAAGTGCTGGCGAGGTTGTGGAGAAAAGGGAACCCTTCTGCACTGCTGGTGGGAATGCAGACTGGTGCAGCCACTATGGAAAACAGTTTGGAGATTCCTCAAAAAATTAAAAATCGAACTGCCTTTTGACCCAGCTATCCCACTTATAGGAATATACCCTAAGAACACCTTAGCACTGTTCGAAAAGAAGAAATGCGCCCCCATGTTCGTGGCAGCATTGTTCACAATAGCGAAGATCTGGAACCAGCCCAAGTGTCCGTCAGAATACGAGTGGATTAAAAAGCAATGGTACATATATACTATGGAATACTACTCAGCCATAAGAAATGATGACATCGGATCATTTATAACAAAATGGATGTACCTTGATAACATTATACGGAGTGAAATAAGTAAATCAGAAAAAAAGAAAAACTGAGAACAGCATGATTTCATACATAAGTGGGACATAAAAGTGAGACTATGAGACATGGACAAGAGAGTGGTGGTTATGGGGTAGGGGGAGGGAGGGAAGGGTGGGATAGGGAGGAGGGGAGGGACACAGGGAAAACCAGATAGAAGGTAACAGAGGACAATTTGACTTTTGGTGACGGGTATGCAACACAATTGAATGTTAAGATAACCTGGAGATGTTTTCATTAAAAAAAATAAATAAATTAAAAAAAAAATAAAAAGAAATAAAAAGAGAGAAATTGGAAAAAGAATGGAGGGAGGGGTTAGGGTGATGCAATTTCTTTTACATGGGGAAGTTAGGAAAAGTCTCTGATAGTTCTATGAGAGCTGGAAAGATGAAGAACCGGGGAAATAGCATATGTAAACCCCCTGAGGTTGGAATTAATTTAGTTTATTTAAGCAACACTAAGAAAGACAATGTGGCTGGAGCTAATGAATAAGGAGGGAAGCACCAGGAGCCTGGACTGGTAGGTGGAGGTCCAGCCATTTAGGATCTTGCAGGCCATGGTAAGAAGCTAAGAGTTTATCATAAGAGTAATGAGAAATCATCCATGGAACCAGGCTGGCAAAGTCAGAGGTGGTTCAAGTTTCACTGTACACAAGTATACCACTTGTATAACTCCACTGAACTTGACCCTGCTTGGGTCTGGTTCACACAATTAAGAGCTCTGCCCTCTGGAGAGTTTCCTTTCTAAGGTGCATGATGTCCTTTACCATCATCTGGTTTTGGTTATGGCAAGACAATTCATCACACAGTTTTTATTTTTACTTTATAAATTATTTTATTTATTGATTTTAAAGAGAGACTGAAAGAGATTTGTTGTTCTACTTATTTATGTATTCATTGGTTGATTCTTGTATGTACTCTGAACAGGAATCAAACCTAAACCTTGATGTATTGAGAAGACATTCTGACCAACTGAACTACCCAGCCAAGGGTCCATCACACAGTTTTTTAATAAATATATTTGACAATCATCTGGGAAGAGTCAAGGGCCCATCCTCATGTTTTCCAGAGGCCTTCCCTATTTCTTAGGTACATTTTACAGTTCTTAGGACAGGGACTTTCACTCATCTCTCCCTTAGTAAGTCATGGAAGGAGATGATACCACAATGTCTGAACTCTTAGCCATGCCTTCGATCTGCTAAAAATTGTGCAAACTTCTAGAGATGTGTAGTGCATAGACTCTCAGGTTTGAAAATTCTTAAAGATTTTCACCTAAATGTTTCTAGTAAAAGCAGGTTATTTTGGAGTAATTTTGCAAGTTATTGCTATTTCTTTACCTTTTTAAAAAGTTTTTGGCAAATACTTTAATACTCATTCAGGTGATTGATGCAAATCTAGGTATGGCATAATATAATAAACCTCCCAGTGGAATATTTGATTGTGGTTGCCTAGTTAGTTCATAAAAGTGGGAATCCTCTTAAACTTTTTAGGAGGTATAAAATATGTCTTTTTTAGAGAAGATAATTTTCTCAAAAATTTCTCCCAAAGTTCACCCTTAAACTTTGATGCCTGCTACGACTTGTCTGGTAGCAAACACTAGCAAACCACCAAAGAAATAAAAGAGCCACAAATGAATATTAATGGAAAATTTCTAAAACAATTGATCATGCTTGGTTTGACAACTTGCTTCTTTGTGGACATGCGAGCTCCCAGTTCTACATATGGAACTATTCTCTTAGTGAAATAGTTTGTGCTTCATCTGATACGATTCACATACGATTCACTATGGTGATATTTTAAGGTCTTTGGCAAAGTATGACATGTTGCCAAATGCATCATTTTTTCAAGTTCTTTTTCTTAAGTCATTTTTTCAAGTTCTTTTTCTGAAGTTTGAGAACCACTGAGTTTTAGGAATCAGTCGAGGTTCCTCCTTTATTTTATTTTATTTTTATAAAGGTTTTATTTTATTTTATTTTTCCAGGGACAGAGAGAGAGTCAGAGAGAGGGATAGATAGGGACAGACAGACAGGAACGAAGAGAGGTGAGAAGCAACAATCATTAGTTTTTCATTGCCGTTGCAGCACCTTAGTTGTTCATTGATTGCTTTCTCACACGTGCCTTGACCGCGGGCCTTCAGCAGACAGAGCACCCCTTGCTGGAGCCAGCGACCTTGGGTCCAAGCTGGCGAGCTTTTGCTCAAGCCAGATGGGCCCACGCTCAAGCTGGCGAGCTCGGGGTCTCGAACCTGGGTCTTCCACATCCCAGTCCGACACTCTATCCACTGCACCACCACCTGGTCAGGCATAGGTTCCTCCTTTAGAAAGCTCCCAAATAAGATTCTCTGTTTCAACTATCAGAACATTAGAATGTTCCTGACTAGTTTTTTAAAGGTTCTATGAAGATGTGGCTACTTCAAAGTTTTCAGGCATCTAAGTTCATGTTCATTTACTCATTTATTCAGCAAGTAAGGTCTCTACCATGTTGTGCTAAGTTGTTTATTATCAGCTTTAGATCATCTCTTATCTACGTAAGATCTTGCAGAGGAGAAGCTGAGAACTACATTTCCCAAGATCTCATTCCACCATGCAATTCTAAATTAGAGTCAGCCAACAAGAGCCATACATCTGCAATCTAAGAGGTGGATAGAAAAAGAGCCCATTATACTCCAGAGGCAGTGTAGGGAAGCTTGCGGAAGCTTCTGGCAAGTCCTTGTGAATTACCTACTTTGTGTTCTAGGTACTGATTAGGAGACAATGTGGCTATTTTCTAAGTCCTAAATTGAATGTTGCCAGCTGGTTTGGAACCACCTATTAAACTGCTACTGCAAAGATCTTCAGCAATGACTTATCTGTTCTTTACTGCCCCAGCCCTTCCAATGATTGTGTAAGCCTCCAAATCCCTGTATCCAAGCCCTTCGTATTTGTAAAATTTACAGGTTGGAGAATTAGAAAGTAGGGTGTGGAGTTGGTCCTATGTGACAATTAGACTGCAGCTAATCTCCACAGTCCCATAGACTACAATCAGATAGGCCAGATTCATCCTTCAACCAGCCTAATGTAGCACTCCCCACTTATCTGTGGTTTTGCTTTACACAGTTTCAGTTATCGGCAGTATACTACAGTCCAATATTAAGTGGAAAAATCTCAGAAATAAACAATTCATAAGTTTTAAATTGTGTGTTGTTCAGAGTAGCATGATAAAATCTTACATCATTCCACTCTATTTTGCCCAGGACATGAATTTGTCCTGTGTGTCCATGCTGTAGACCCTACCTGCCTCTTAGTCACTTAGTAGCTATCTGAGTTATCAAATTGACTGTCACAGTATTGTGGTGCTTGTGTTCAATAATGACCCTGAAGAACAAGAGTAGTGGTGCTGGCAATTCAGATATGCCAAAGGGGAGCTATAAAAATGTTTTTTGTTTGTTTGTTTAAGTGGAAAGGTGGAAGTTCTCAACTTACTAAAGAACAAAAAAATATCATATGTTAATGTTGCTAAGATCTACAGTAAAAATACATTTTCTTTTCTCTCTTTTTTTTTATTAGTTGAAAGAATGGGAGATAGACTCCTGCATGTACCCTGATTGGGATCCACCTAGCAACCCGCAACTAGAGCAGATGCTGAATCAAACAAGCTATTTTTAGTGCCTAAGACTGACACTCTGACCAACCGCACTATCCTCAGTACTTGGGTTGATGCTGGAACCAATAAAGCCACTGGCTGCAAGAGGAGAAGAGGGAGAGAAGCTGGAGAGAAGCAGATGGTTGCTTCTCTTGTGTGCCCTGACCTGTGATAGAACCCAGGACATCTATATATTGGGTCAACACTTTATCCACTGAGCCAACCAGAGAGGGCCAAGAATAAAATTTTTATCCATGAAATTGCAAAGAATGAAAAACTAATTTGTGCTGGTTTTGTTGTCTTTTTTTATTTTTCCTTATAGCTATCATATGTAATGCTGGTGTCACTCTAACACTTCTTTCAAGACTCTCCAAGTTAAATATATGAGGCAAAGTAAAAGCAAACTTTTTCCTGGGAATGATGTACTCTTGCTCAATATTTGTGTTAATTAGTGGACTTAAAGCTGATCAGGGAAGGATGCTGAATACAGTGATATATCAGACATCTATTACTTCCTCCAAGTTAGCTCAACATGTACTTGATTGTACAAAAATGTTTTCATCTTAGCTGTTTCACAGGAAAAAGAAGCAGAGAAGTTCAAATAAGATAAATTTTAAAATACATATGGAAGCAGAGTGAGGGGATTAGTTACGTAGCTTGACTGTTTAATGGATGCAGACTTCAAGAGCCAGCTAGGTCCATCTCCACCATCGATTAGTTTTGCTAAGTGGATGAAAGTCTATTCTGGATTTGCATTTGGGTAGCATTTGCCTCCCTATCTATGTTCTGTGGCTAACAATACCCTCTTCTGAGCAGCACATTCTTCTTGACATGTTAAAATTTTCAATCAATTGTACATATGTACCCTGATTTATTGGTGTCACCCCATTAAAATTAATAATAATAAAATAAACTTAAAAAAATATTCAATCATATTTTCATTAAGTAATGTTTTAATCCAGGACTGATGTTCCCTATTTTGCCACCTTTTCAGACATAAAAGTTTTTAAAATATTGAAATACATTCTTACTAGTAGGTAAATTGTCACTGCTCTAAGTCTTCCTATTGTACCCCACATCCTTTCACATATCCCCACTAATCAGCAATTAATAGTTCATGATGTCTGGCATAACAGGGGAACTTCGAGGACCTTCCCATTCTCATTGGTTGATACCTATTTCATATCTTCTGTTAAATATTTTCAACCCAGAGCACATTTGTTGGTTGAAGAGTTGAAATCTCTTACTGGAAATGGAAGAAGGCTCTTACTTCCATTTCACTGTCTCTTACTCCTACCCATGGACATACTATCAGTAATAATTATACTTTTAATGTAATCATGTCTACTTCTGGTTTAAAAAAACATAGATAGACCCCACAAGTGTGGTTCTTAATGACCTGATTAGGTACTTCCTGGATCAGGGAGTGAAAACTCACAGAAGAGTGCCTTAATTCTTTTCTGCTATAAAGAGCATAGGTATAGAGATGGGCTTTCTCAATTGTTCAATTACCAGACCAAGACACAGCATACAAAATAGTAAGGGTTGACTGGGGATAAGAGAGCCCCTCTAAACCTCAGGCCAGAGAGAGAGAGAATGAAGGGAAATGCATGGTCCTAAAGGTCTTCTGGATTCACAGGTTATTTACTTCTAAAGAGGGTTTATAGTGTGTCTGTGTGGGGGGAGGGATGCACATTGGCTTTGTTGTGACAGACCTGATCTGATTACTGATTTGGCTACTTCAGACTCTCTGACAGTGGACATTTTCATCTCATTGGGTCTTAGTTTATTTATTTTAAAATACAAATAATTTTAGGGTGGTTGTGAGGATCAAATAAGGTAATCCCTACATGCAAAACACATAACACTCAAATGATAGCTAAACAAACCAAAAAACAAGCAACTTGCTCTTCAGAGTTCTCATTCTGGGCAGTGTGAAGGAAAGACTGAGAAGAGGTTCCTGGCCAGTGGCACTCTTTGTGCTATAGTGTTGCTCTGTTAGTGTCTGGGATGGACTTCTTTGTGTACTAGAACACTGACAGATGTTTCAGGAGAAATGAGATCCAATGCTTTCTTTTATCACTTCAAGGAAGAGATAGCCAAGGAGAATAGTCTTCCAATACCTATCCTGTAGCCTGCTATTCCTGATAAACCAGCTCCTTAGAAATTGTCTTAGGCCTCCTCAGTTTCCCCAATGCAATGTAATACTCATCAATGCCAGGGAGACACATACTGAGGCAGATGTAAGTGTACGAAGTTGTCACCTGAAAAAGTTCTTCCTCTTCCCATGGTGATCCTTTACTCCCCAACCCACAGGCTATATAACCCATGGCTCCTTGTGGAAATCAGCAGCAGTTCCTGACATGCCCCTTTAATAGTAAAAGCTGCATTCCAGGGGCTTCTTAGTACCTCTTGAGCAATGAAGCTAATTTCTTATGCTTTAATGTTTGGAATTATATCATTGTTATCTTTAAAGTGAAAGTGACAAATAGGAGTAACCTCAAATACCAGCACAGATTGCTTAGTAGAAGCTGCTCGCATATTGTGCTTTATCCTGATTCTAAGGCTGCAATCAAGGTCTTGATTTATTAGCAATGTCTATAATAGGTATGGGAAAGGATGATGTCAGAGTGCTTATAATGCCTTTGCCAATCTGTTTTATAGTCTTTTAATCTTTTTCAAACAATATCATTTTTTAAAGGTATAGAATATAAGACTGACTGGATTAGAGGAGGTTTTTTTAGGAAAACGATGGAACACAGATTAAGAGATACCCGTCTCTGCAGAGATTATGATTTCAAATTGGACGGTGCATTGTTACCTGTGCAAGATGAGTTTTCTGGTGCTTAGATGTACATGAAATGAAAAGAAAATATGTGTTTAAGTGTGCATAAGCAGTATGTTCTAGCTTTTATTTCTATCTTCCAAAGTAGGGTATATGGGCTTAGAATTTTCAGTCAGAATTTACTTTCTTTGGCGTGTTTGCATTTCTCTCTCACAATGAGATGCATCTATTGTTTCCTATTCTTTTCTCTTCAGCTCTCCACCTATGCTGATGTACTGGGAAGCCACTCGATGGTGTCTTGCTGCTACAGGCACCCACAGATGAAGTTTGCTATTAGTGCCAAGCATGCTATCTCCTGATGCTCTGGAAGCTGAAAATTTTCAGGGGCCTGTAGCAGTGCTGCTAAGAGGTGGGGGGATGGCTCCTATCCCTGACTGTGTCACACTTTGTATCCTGTGCATAAGGCAGCACCACACGTAATGAATCCATGACTTCTCTGCATTGTAACCCCTGTCTGCAAAGGGCTCATGTAGGTTTGGGTGGAGTCCAGCGCCAGGCTAAGCTCTTGTCCCATCCCCTGCAGATGTATCCACTGCACTTCTTGCAAAACTACTTGTTCAAATAGCCAGTTGGTGAGCCTGTCATGGGACATAGCACTTGGATGGTTAGAGTTCTTGGATGTTTGAGACCAAGAGTATTTAGTGATTTCAGATGTTTTTTTTTTTTTCTAATTCCTCACAGCCATTTTACTTCCAAGTAAAATATCATGGTTTTTACTGTAGCTTACAGGAATATCATCTGGAATAGTTTGGGTATAGAGGAAATGTTTGACTTTCCGATTAGACACTTCCTTCTTTCAATTTCATTATATTCTGTTTTGTAAATTCTACCATTTTAAAATTTATTTTATTTATTTAGTCGAAATTTATTGAGGTGCTCTGATGTACCAGAGAATAATATTAAACACTAACCCAATTAATATGAACACTACCATCTCTTTCTTTACAGCTTTCCCAATTTAGGTAGAAAAGGAGATAAACATGAAACCGAATTCTATTTCTGAGTGAAAAAATGAAACATTAAAGCACTCATATCCAGAGAATAGCCCTGGGGAGAAAAAATTAATCCAAGGCACATGAGAAGTAATAAATGATATTTCTGACCTGACCTTTGCCACCCAACCCTGGACACCTGTCTCTCTGGGCTAATATTGAGTTTGTCCAGCTCACAGAGGCATAATTAGCAAGCACTGGACTGCTGGTATGGTTTAAAAACTAAAACAAATTTAACAATCTCCTGAGCTGGAGGAAATCCTAACTGAGAAATGCAAGGAATAGCTGCCTTGGCATAAACTATGAATAATCTTAAACGGGAGCAGGTTTTGAGGCCAAGATGTATGTTCAACAGCTAATGCTTTAAAGACAGAAAGCTGAATGTAGAAAAACTGATTCTGTGTTTTTCCTTTAGGAATACAAATCAGGGTCTATAACCCATGTTTGTTTGTGTGTTTGTTTATTTTAGACCCTCACATGTTACAGAAGGAGAGCATAAGTCCAAACCAAAGCGCAGAGGTTTTCAGGCCCTGCCATGGTGCAGAACCAAATGAAAGGAAGAAGGAAGACTAGGAAAGTCAGCGATCACTTCACCCCTAACCGTAGGGGTTGGTTAGCTGTAAATGTCAATAGTCCTAACAAGGACTGTGGAGTAATTTGTTAAATAACAGAGTGAGCATGCCAGTCAGAAGCTGCTTCAAGAGAGTACTGCACCAATTAGAGACAAAGGAAATCACTGCTTTGCTCTGTATCAGGTTGACCATTGGAAGCTCAGAGCTGGTCCAGAAAGAGCAGAGAACGCAGAAGGAAAGAGTGGGGGAAGGACCAGTTCACTCAGCCTCCTGGAAGTCTGAGGGACGGTGAAAAAAAGGGAGCCCTCACTCACACTGAGAAAACATACACGACTTGAGCGGAGAATAAAAAAAGAGCCCTCAAGTCCCCAGGGAACTTGACAGAGAGCATCTGACAGCCAGACTAAGTGACCAGACTCACCATCTGCTACTGCACATTTCTCCCCAACAATGGGGACTTCTGCACACCTTCTGCCCCTTCCCTTCCCCCACCTTTAGTATGCATTTAAACAACACCCCCTAATTTGGGGTGGGAGGCATCCACTCCAATTGTGATCTCTCCCACTGAGGCAGCCAGCCCAGCACGCCCACTCCCCACAAACAGGAGGCCCGATGGGAGAGGTTAAAATCTCAGCAGCCCAGAGAGATGATTACAGAACTGCTCCCAAATTAAGCTGCTTCGCTGCTGGTGCTTGGGCATGTGTTGGGATAATTGTGCTTGAATACTTAATGCTTGATTGACTTGGCTGTTTTGTGTTTGACCATATTTTGAAATGCAATCTCACTGTTGGGGTAGGCAATTAGCATTGAGCCCACAGGGTTGGAAATAGTGAGACGGAGTTGCTTCTGTGGTGATTTCTTGCCTTTTCTCTGGATTCAGCACAGAAAGCTGAGTGTTCTACTGGGGCTCATTTGCCTATATTTGGATCATCTGGAATTTTTATCTTAAAGAGGAAGTCTCTTAATCCTGAACCTTAGTGTAGCTGCCAACTTGGATCTTTGTGTCTTTAGTTACAGCTGAAATGTGCTTCCATTTCAAGTGACCTTTGTTCCAGTTCAGCAGTGGAAGAATATAATAGAAGAGAGTTCAGAGCTCATAAAAGGAAAATTCATGCCACGTACCAGAAAGGTTAGGCCAGAATGTGAGTATTAGGTTATAACAGAGAATCCAGAATTTTGAGATGACAGTGAGTTGAGTGGCTTTGATGCCCTGTCTTTGTGGATATGTTCTAAACTTCTTTATAGCCCCAGACCCTAGAACACCACCTGGCTTTTAGTAAGCATTTAGTATTTATATCTGTGGAACATGTATATTAAAGCTAGCACACTTTCTATGGAACAGAAAAGGGTAATTTGTTATTTTAAAAATGTATTTAATTTCATTTGCAAATGGTGAACTTGAGCATCACTCAGTCTATGTCCCATATTATTGAAATAAAGCATTCCAGTTAAAAATTACAAAAGACAGGCAATGGATTTTACAGATTCAGGATCACTTTGGGGATATCTGAAACTACTATTTCTCTATAACAAAGGAAGTTCATGGTCTACTCATTTAATCTTATTAAAAGCAACATGAGCAGGTACTGGTTTATTTAAGGAGAAACAAGGCAGCTACCTATAGAATAGCCAGATGACTTATATGTATCACTAATTCCATAAATGAAGGTGTCCTTTCTATACATGACTTCATGATACTCCAGTTTTTGAGTTTTATAATGAAAATAAGAACCAAGAAGTAATTAAAAATATTATTAAACCTTGGTAATGGGTCTTAGGCAATTCCAAGAGTACAGAAAAGTGTAATGGAGATCTAAGACCAAATGATGGTAAAATGCATGTAGCTGCAATTTCAGTATTGCCTTGGACTAAATCTTATCAAAATGAAGAAGTTTCTGATTTTGCCTTAGTGCTGTGAATTTTAACATATCTAGGATATAGAAACTTGATTTATTTGTAAATTGATCATTAATGTCCCTTAGCCAAGGCATAGTTCCTATGTTGTTCTTGTTATTCTTTTTAATTAAAAATGAATACTAATTCTTGGCTTGTCTTACTAATTGTTGGCTTGTCTTTTGTCCTGTGTTCTTCATTTATTGAAGATTTTTTCTTGTCCTTGATGTTTAATCAATTCTTTCAAAATTATTTATATTTCTTCTGTTTCCTCATCTATAAAACCAAGATTTTTCATAGTACCCACTTTGTAGAATTGTTGTGAAGATTAAGTAATAAATGTGAAATATTTATAACTAAGTTTGGCACATAGTATCTATGTATATATTTCAATGATAATATTTATAATTATTCATTTCAGCACCTTCTTCTTTATGAAGGATATAGCTCATTCATACCTTTCTTTTCTGTTTAAGATGTATGACTCTGCTTAAGAAGACTGTAGACTTCTCCAAAAGATTGAGTTCAGACAAATTTATTATAGTCAATACTTTTGTAAGTTCACATAATAAATGATAATAATTCTGTCACTGCCCCAAATTTGAAATTCTAATTATACAATTATCATAAATTTCTAGCAACTGGGGAGTCTGGGTTAAGTATTAACAAGGCTAAATATTTTAGTGCGTCATGTAAGGCAGAATAAAGTAGTGAGTAAGCCTTGAGATTTTTATCTTTTAATGGAGTAATAATACATACGCTACAAAATTGAAGAAATGTTAAGTAAAAAATATATATATAAAGAACTTAGTACTTTGGTCTATAGAAGAAAGACCCAATAAATGAAAAAGTGGTGGTGGTTATTGTTGTTGTCATAGCTATGATTAGTATCCTAGGTCACAAAAATTAGAATGTGGGTCATTTTTTACTCCTCCTGGTGAAACAGCATTCAAGACAGACTCTCTGAAGACAATTTGGCCTTTTAGAGGGTATGCTGTGGTCCATTGCAAGGAAGCCGTTTCTTGAAATGAATGGCAGGTTTCCAGTCCCTGTTCTATGGCTCTACAGAGCTGATGATGGCTTTGCTGGTACAGGTTAAGGCTGACTTTGCTGCTAGCTAAGGAGCAAAGGATCAGTCTCCTTATGTGCTCCCTCTTTGCCCCTGTGATCACAACTATTATCATAATCAAGACGTCTTGAGATGAGAGAGAGAAGCATTCATTTGCTGTTCCACTTTAGTTGTGAATTCCTTGATCATTGCCCGTATGTACCCTAACCAGGGATCAAACCCATGTTTCAGGAGGATGCTCTAACCAATGGCACTAATAGTCCAGGGCCTAAAAGCACCATTTTTTGACTTCCTCATGTGTGCAAGGACTTTCTTAACATTATTTTTAATAATATTAGAAAATCTGATCTCAGGGTAGATGTTATTCCAGTTTATGGTTATGTAAAAGTAGGCAGCAGATCAAGGATTCAACTCGGGCTTTCTGACTGCGAAACCTGAGCATTTACATTGTCCTCTGGCATGGTTTACCACCTTAGCACTGTCTCAGAGTCTAACCTAACAGAAGTCTAAGAACAGTTATATATAAAGAAATATATTCAAGGACATTTTTTTCTCACTTTGAGTTGTGTTTTTCTTCCTCCCCTACAGAGTACAAAATTCTCAGAATCCACACATATACACACTTGCAAAACTAGTGTGAGTCACTACTCTGAACGATGTTACATATAGTTTGGCTGCAAGAAAATTAAGCTCTATATCAGAAAATAGTTCCCAAGACCAAAAAAAAAAAAATTTGGTATAAAAGCAGCTGCCAACAAAAGAGTAAAGCAGATTAGAAAAATGTCTCTTAAACAGACATCATAAATACATACAGTATTTAGTTCAGCATCTAAGGGTGTTGAGACATGCTCAATCTTGGTCACACAGTGAGTTCATACTAGAATCAAATTAGAATCTAGCCTTTGGAGATCCTTTCTAGTACTTTTTCCTGACACTTCTGCAGCCTTTCAGGTATTGGAATTTTAGAACAGAGAACAACTTGAACAAAAATTAATTAGGGGAAGGGAGTGTTTAACACACTCTAGGAGTAGTGTTATATGAAGAAGTTCTCCAATTTTTGAATGTTGTCCATATCCGTGTATTGTGTGCATTAAAAAAATATTTTGCTACAGGTTTTCTCTCAAGCCTGAGTGTACACTTCACTTAACATGTTGTAAGAACCACTCATTCCAACTAAACACCTGGACTGGGGCAACTAGAGATATAGCATAATTTGTCTCAACTTCCCTCTTTTCCTCTGATGACCTTTTAATTCCTTTTGATATACCTACTAGCCTTCTGAAAGCCCCTGAAATTCTATCTATGTTTGACACTGAACAGTTGTTTCTGATATGAAAACTTAGTTTTTAAAAACTCTACAAAAAATTATTTGTTAATAGTAATCACTGCACTTGCATAGTTCATTACATTGTATAAAGCATCCATGTACACTTTATTTTTTTCTTAACTCTGGATAGGTTATTATCCATATTTTACAAATAATAATACAGGGTTAAAAAGGTTTTAAAAGGCTTTCCCACTGAGCAGTCATATCAGATGGAGCTCATGTCTTCTGAGACCTAACCAGGCATTCATCACTGAGATTTATTTCCTCGGATAGTATTTTCATTTTGAGAGAAGAGCCTAAATATTGAAAGTGTTCAATACACAAAGATTCTAATTGTGTAATTTTAGGCTTTATGTCAGGAATTAAGCAAAGGTATACCTAAAGGACACCTTGAGTCATAATATGAGAGCCTGAAACTTTAATGAAGGAAGGTTACAGGGAGCATTTGTTTCTTTAAGGTCTTAACCCACTGTAAAAAGTTGACAAATTTATTTTTCAGCAAAAAGAAAATACATTTTTATTGCAGTCAAGGGTAAACAAAAGTCAAAGTAAAGTAAAAAAATAACAGTATTTTTTCCACTTATCATAATATAGGTCATTTTTATTAGAAGAGTTTAAGTTTTTAGATAGAAGTTGAGCAAATGAATACATAAGATAGAATTTATGGGAAATTGGTAAACAACTAATATAAAACAGTGAAATTAAATGCTGGTCATAAATTGTGCATGTATTGGTTTGCAGACTCTGGAATTTCACAGGTGAAATCTGAAACTGGCCCTCCTACATGGAGAACAAGGAGAGATGGAAGAAAAGAGGCCGACCACTCCAGACCGATATATGACAGGTTTAACATGCAAGGGAACTTATGTATGAGGCTTGTCTTGGGCACTGCAAGATGAGTAGATCCATGCACCTTACCACCAGAGTTTTAAAAGTTTATTTATGAGGGCATTAAATAGATTCAGTCATGTACTCATTCTAGATAATCTTAACACCACCTAATCTCTCAAGGCTTTGTCCTTAAACGAGCTCCTATTGTAAGATTGGTTCGTAGAACATATATTCCAAGGATTGGGGGGTGGGGGTGGGGGTGGATCAGGAGCCTGGAGTGCCTGGGTCCAGCTCATGGGTCAACTCAACTGGCAGTCCCATCCTCTCAATGGCCTTCTCCAGCAGCATCATGTTGGTTGTGGGTCCTGTAGAAGATTCAAGAAGATTCAGTGGCATAATAATTTGTTAAGTTCTTTGGAAAAGGAGAGCCAGCACTATAACTATTTTCTTATTGTTACGCAGCAAACAACTTGTGTACTTCAAGGAAGAAAAGATGGTATAGCCATAGTTGCTAGTTATATAAACTTGACATAAGAGATAATGTCGATAATTGTTTCTTATTTTTTTCATTTGTCTCAAGGCAATTTATAATTGCTTTCAAAGCACTTTTATGATGATTGCTTTAAATTCCTCCTCAGATAATTTCAATATCTGTTTATCTCAGTGTTGGTGGCTGTGCATTGTCTTTTCTTATCAAGTTGTGATTTGTCTGGTATGATGAGTGATTTTGAATTATATTTTGGACATTTTTGATATTATTTTATGAGTCTCTGGAGTTGTTCAACCTTTCAGTAAGTAGTACCCCTGTTGATGTAGAGCTTGAGAGATAGATGGATATATATGTCTAGCTTCCTGATGGGCTCTGCCAATACCAGAAATGGAAAACTGACTCACATTGCTTCTTTGCAAGTGGGTGGGGTGGAAGTTTGGCCCCCGACTTATTCCTACTGACACCTTCTCAGAGAAAGTGGGGCATCAATACCTACTACCTTATTGTTTCCCATTAGTGGAGTGAGACCATGCTCTGCTGGCTCCAGGGAGTGGCAGAGCAGAGGACAGACTCACCTTCTTTGTTGCTACAGGGTGGGGCAGAACCCCTGGGGCCATTGTTGGCCAGTAACTAACTCTCTGCCATAAAATTTCTATATCTGTAAAATATGAAAGGGGAAGAAGGAAACAATAGTACATATAGTACAGAATTGCTATGAAAACTTAGGAGATAATGTGTATATCAAGCTTAGAATGGTCCTTGGCACATAGTAAATAGTCAATACATTTTAGCTAATTTTGGTTGATAAGAGAATGGAAAATCATTGCAAACCATTTCGAAAGGAGCATACCCTTTCTTTCAAGGATGTTATATCTTTTTATAAAAGTCCAGTGAGACAATTTTACTGGTTAATATTTCCTTTTATATCTTCACTTAATGCATTCTCTTTGATGTGCTTTCTCTTAAACAATGGATAGACATTTTTTTTTTAAAAAAAAAAGGCCTCAAATCAGTATCCATCAAGTGAATAGAATAACCCACAGCTTTGTTGTTTCTGTTGGAATCCTTTTTCTTTTTATATTCACTTGTGGGTATTTTTCTTCTTGATATTGCTTATTAGTCCCTCCACATTGTGCTTTGAAAAAGCAGTCCTCTAAAGAGATATGATGAATGATATTGGAATAACATGCTCTTGGAAGCTGCTCTTGGTCCTCTCTTTGGAAGCACTAATGTGCAGAATTACCCCTGTAGGAAGGTAACAGATAAGCAGAGATCATCAGCCTGATAAATTCAAGGTATAACCAGTGAAACCAGGTAAATTGCAAGGAAAATAATTTTTACATGTTAGCAATTCTGACAAGATAATTTCCTGTTTCTACATCAGAGATAAGGATCAATGAAAAACAAAGTGCTACTAAATTATAGAAATTCTCTAGTTTTAGCAGTTGCTATGTTAGTCAGGTCAAACTTTTCATTAACGAGTACATGGTGTGTTTGTGACTATCTTGATTTTATTAAAATTAAAAAAAGCAATCAGGTTTCTGTCATGTTTTCATAGCACTACAAATTTCCATTTTTTTCTTTTGATTCTGTGCTTTACCTGTAATTTTCTCCAAGTGATTAAGACCCCAAGCCACCACTGACATTTTTTTCTATGATTATCCCATTTCTTTAGTTTTTCTTTAACAGCCACATTTTATTAATGATCATTTACCATGCAATAAGAAACTCTGTGTCATTTAGTCCTCCCAGAATTTTCTGATCCTTAATTACAGTATAACATATCGCCTGATTATTTGCTCATCATTGCTGTTTATAATTTCTGCACATACTAGTCAAGGTTATTTCTTCCCTTTTTGGTATTTTTATTTTCAACAATTTTGTTAGTCATTTTTACTTCTCTCGCTTCCTTTTTGCATTCCCTGATACCACGTATTTACTGAACCTTTGCAGTGGTCACCAATTACTCTTGTTTCAGTCTAGAGCAGTGGTTCTCAGAGGTCGGTGTGCCTTAGAAACAGCTACAAGGCTGGTTAAAACAGAGATTGCTGAACCCCACTCCCAGAGGAGATTAGGTGTGGCCAGAGAATTTGCATTTTTAGCAAATCATCATGGTGGTTAGGAGCCTATGCTCTGGTTTCATCCGATAGGGATACAGACCACAGCTTTGCTGCTTAACTTTCTCAATCCTGTGTGTTGGGAAAGTTGAGATCTTACTGCTTCAACTCCATAAACTGTGGCTTCTATCTTCATAAAATGGAAAGAGGACTAACCTTCTAGACTTGTAAAGATTACCTGTTCCATGTAAAGTTTTTAGTACAGTGGTGAGATGTAGATGCTCAATAAGTGTTTAACTATTGGTATTTTATATGAGATGTGAGGAATTACTATTTAAGCTCAATTATCATAATTTTTTAAATGTGCCTCTTCCAAAAAATTGGTTATTTTTCTATAGATCGTGATTTTCCTATTCTGGTGAAGTAAAGGTGCTTTTTTTTTTTTTTTTTTTTTTTTTAAGGTTGGCCCTCTAGACAGAAAGATGCAGTGGAAAGTGGAAAGATCATGATATTTGAAGTAAAAAAATGCCTGGGTTCCAGTCCATTCTGCTATTTCTAGCTTTGTGACTCATCTCTCTGATCCAAGCAAGTTTCTTTTAAATATCTTCTAAAGTGGTGACAAATGGTAAGGATTGTTATATGGATCAAATGAGCTAGATCATTTGAAATATTATTTTGCTTTAATGTTCTATAAGGCATAGTTATTGCTACTTTTATTGAAAATAAGGCTGTAGGGCAATTTTTAGTACACATAGTTGTTATCATCATGAAATGTTGCTCTTTTGTAATGTGACAATTATGGGGGGAAAGTTTCATTAGAATTATTTTGAGCCTAACCAGGTGGTGGCGCAATGGATAGAGCATCAGACTGGGATGTGGAGGACCCAGGTCGAGACCCCGAGGTCGCCAGCTTGAGCGCGGGCTCATCTGGATTGAGTAAGGCTCGCCTGGTTTGAGTAAGGCTCACCAGCTTGAGCCCAAGGTCACTGGCTTGAGCAAGGGGTCACTCGATTTGCTGTAGCACCCTGGTCAAGGCACATATGAGAAATCAATCAATGAACAGCTAAGGAACTGCAATGAAGAATTGATGTTTCTCATCTCTGTCTCTCTTTCTGACTCTCTCTGTCTTTGCCACAAAAAAAAAAAAAAAAAAAAGAAAAAAAAAGAAAATAATTTGAGGTAGTACTGACTCTAACTGGAAATTACTAAACACTTTCTTAGATATGTGGATATGCTATTTTCTATTAGTAATTTAACTCGTTCTCATTCTCATTGACTAAAATGCTGGTTCATCTTTTAGACTTCTTACCTGGAAGAAATTAACATCTGAGTGACCGTATCTCAAAATGATGATGAGAGAATGAGGAAAAATAATATAATCTATTTGATAATGATTGGTCCAAAAGCACACTTAAGAAAGCTTTGTTCTCATCATATGAGCTTCTCAGCTTTGATAATGTTAGGCAAAAATTGGGGACTTGTTTGCAGTTGGTATTACAAAATTCTTTCGAAGGAGGAGAGACATTCCATTTAACCAAATTTTGAAAGATGTAGCAGTAAACATTCCATTAGGCACCATGAGAGATGCTTCATGCTTTAAATGCATTTTTCTCATGGAAAGCAGGACACATGCAAAAACCACTACATATGTCACAAAGATCAAGTCAGAGAGCTGAGAGTTTGAAGAGGAAGAGATTATTTCTGGTTAGGAGATCAGCAGTCTCCCATTTTCAGGCCGCATGCTGAGCCACATTAAGTCAATGTATCTGAGTATCATAAGGAGACTGGAAAGGACTTGGTAAACCTTACTTATTGACTTTCGCAAAGGATTATATTTAAACCGTCTCAGACAGATGAGAATCTATCCTCCACTGGGAGAAGAAATCCTTCCTTTGAAGGAGATTCTGTAACCTTCTTTATCAACTCATTTCAGTATTTAACAGCCTTTGCTTGCTGCCAAGAAAACCTGTTGCAACTCCCGCATAAACATCAGGATTTGTCCTCTCTGGGCTTGCTTCATGTTAGGCAACCACCATCACATTTCTGGGGACCCCAATGTCATTGCTTCATTAGTTATTAACTAATTAAATAATTCTGAGAGTAACAATATAGTACTGGTTAAGAGTATTGAGAGGTAGGTAGTTGGGATTAGAATCTTGGATCCTTCTCTTTCTTGTCTTCTGAACCTCGGTAAAGTTACTTAAAACCTCTGAGCCTCAATTTTCTTACCCACAGAATGGGGATAATACCATATCTATCTGTTAAGGTTGTTGTAACAAATAAAAATTTTAAATGCCTAGTTTAGTCAAACTACATGAACTCACCAATATGAGACCATTCTAAATAACAAAAATAGCAATTTTATGTGGTTCAAACTAATCACTGGCTTAGAAAAGTACCTAAAACCTATCAAAAACTCAACATTACTGGCAATTTTTAGAAACAAAAGACTATTATTTTTGTTGTTTTTGTTCTCATGGTCTAACAGTGTTTTTAGCCACTGGTCCATGGACAGTGCTGGTCTTCCAGAATTTTCATGCTGCTCCACACAAGAGTTAACCATCCTGATGTTGTATAAAGATTGTAGACCCAGTGATCTTAGTCATATTTGCTTATGCTCAGGGTGATTTCTACATTAACAATTTCTAAAATATTTTTCCTATTTTCACTGGTCCTTAAATGTAAAAAGGCTGAAAACCACTGGTCTGCAATATCCAGGCTCAGTGCTGGAGGATATTCCTGCAAAGCATTATAAAATGGTGAGAACCCTGATTATGGAGCTGTGTATGATGTCTCAACCTTTATTAGTTAAGCCATCCAGTCTATGGTATTTTGCTATGCACTCCAAGCTGACTAAAACACTCCTTCCTGGACTCTTCTGTAAGATGCACCACATCTCTGCTGTGGGCTCCTACAATGACATGACAGTCCTCAGTGTAACAAAGTTCATTACCTTGGTAACAACCCAGTCACTCAATGATGGAAAACCCAAGCTAAAATTCGCTTTTCATGGTTGTGTTTTTATGAACTATTTAATTGAGCTTTGTCCCTCCCTTTATTTAATAGCACTCACAGAGTGTTGGCATTAAGAATCCTACAGAAGACAAAGCAGTTGATTTTTTTTCTTATCACCAAAGTAGGGATTCACAGAGTTTTGGCATTAAGAATCTTATAAGATTTTTCTTATCATCAAAGTAGGCATTCACATTCGTGCAGTAAGGGGCACTGCACAGAAATAGCTTGTTGGCAGAATTTCACTCTCAAGGGCTGATATGTACAAGTCATCATCATTGATGCTAAAGCAGAAAGGCAACCAAGTACAATGCGGAAGAGTGGGGCAGTGATTGAAACTATTATCCTCAGGAGAGCCCAGTGCTCTTCTTCCTGGCTTGGGTGTTAATGGATGGTGCGAATGAACATGCACTTTTTATCTATTCACCTTTGCATGTACTGTTTCCTCTAACAGGAAGACCACCCTCCCTCCCCCACCCTACTTCTTCTGGAGGATTTCTACATGGTTTTTAACACCTAAATAATAACAATGATACTAGCAAACACTGACATAGTACTTACTATTTATCTGGCAGTGTACAGGTTGGAAGGTGGAGCAGTGGGAGTATCTGCTTCAGATGCAGTCAATAAGGGGTTGCATTGTCTGCAGAGAATTTTTTTTAAACTATTAAAAAAATGAGTCTGCTTTTTCTGCCCACCATATGTTGGCAATTCTAAACAATGTCAGTAATAAAATAGTCCTCCCCCACTAAGACCAAATTTTCCTATTGAGCCTCTCTTCATTCTTGTTACCCATTGTATGTGCCCAGCATCTTTCTAAGCATTATCATATACTAACCTAAGGTTATGCAGACCAGTCATACTGTCTAACAGGTAAATGATGTGGCCAAATTTTCAATCCAGGCAGTATTGCATTTTTTTTGTAGGGATTTTTTTTTTAATTTAAGTATGACATACTATAGAAACCACACAAGTTAGCTTAATGAATTATCAAGTGAACTGCCGTGTGACAACACTGAGATAAAAACAAAGAACATTACTAGCTCCTTGGTAACCTCCCCACTACTCAGATGTGAAGCTCCTCTGACTTCTGTCATCATATACTAACTTTCTAGTAAATGAAAAAAATTGGTATGTATTATTTTGTAATATAAAATAGGGAACAAATCATTGTATTCAATATAGTTGCAAGCTTCATCTATGCTGTTGTGTTTAACTATAGTCTATTCATTTTTTCTTGCTCTCTAGTATTTCATGATATAAACAGACTATAATTTACTTACTTATGCATTCTACTAATTATCAATATTTGGGACTAATACAAAGAAAGCCAAATCTAGTGAATCATGCAAAGTGTCAAAAACTCAATACAAAGATATCTATTTTAAATGATTCACTTGTTTTCCTTAAGAATGCTGAATCCCTTCCCCCTTTCTGGAAACTCTTCCTTCTTTTGTAATCCAAATCACAACTTCTAACATATCCTGAGCCTCCTTCTCCAAATCATCATTAATTGGCTGTGTCTGGATACCCAAGGAATGTAGGCCAGACATGGTTTCTGTTTCTGAGATATATATATATATATATATATATATATATATATATATATATATATATATATATATATATATATACACACACACACACACACATATATATGTATATATATATATATAATTAATTTTATGGGGTGACATTAATAAATCAGGGTACATATGATCAAAGAAAACATCTCCAGGTTATCTTGTCATTCAATTATGTTGCATACCCATCACCCAAAGTCAAATTGTCCTCTGTCACCTTCTATCTGGTTTTCTTTATGCCCCTCCCCTCCCCCCTCTCCGTGCCTCTCCTCCCTGTTTCCACCCCGTAACCACCACACTCTTGACCATATCTCATAGTCTCGTTTTTATGTGCAACCTGTGTATGAAATAATGCAATTCTCTGGTTTTTTTCTGTTTTACTTATTTCACTCCCTATAATGTTATCAAGGTCTATCCATTTTGTTGTAAATGATCTGATGTCATCATTTCTTATGGCGAGTAGTATTCCATAGTATATATGTACCAAAGCTTTTTAATCCACTCGTCCTCTGACGGACACTTGAGGCCCACACTTTTTTTTTTTTTTTTACAGGGACAGAGAGAGAGTCAGAGAGAGGGATAGATAGAGACAGACAGACAGGAACAGAGAGAGGTGAGAAGCATCAATCATTAGTTTTTCGTTGCCATTGCAGCACCTAAGTTGTTCACTGATTGCTTTCTCATATGTGCCTTGACTGCGGGCCTTCAGCAGACCAAGCCACCCCTTGCTGGAACCAGTGACCTTGGGTCCAAGCTGACGAGTTTTCTGCTCAAGTAGATGGGCCCGTGCTCAAGCTGGCAAGCTCGGAGTCTCGAACCTGGGTCTTCCTCATCCCAGTCCAACGCTCTATCCACTGTGCCACCACCTGGTCAGGCTAGGCCCACACTTCTTAAATCCAGAATAATCACACACAGAACCCTCTTTCAAGATTTTTAACCATGGGTCAAAGAGAAGGTTATCATCAGAAACTTTGCAACTGACTGGGGTCATGTTCCCTATGAGGAAGAAGTCATTCTGTAGTAGAAGATAATCAGGTTTACTCTTCCCTAAAACTAGTGTACAAGAAAGAGAGAACTCCTCTGTCATAGCCCTGGCTTCATTTATCCTGGAGGCTTTGTTGTTATTTATTTGATCCATTAAATTACTTCTGGCTTAAGTTAGATCAGGTTGGTAATCTGTTACACCCAAAATAAATCTTACTAGTCTAAACATGTTACACAGACAAAAAAAAAAAGTATTAAAACATAAAACAATAAATGTGAATTTGCTCTTCCTCATTGCCTCGCCTCACAGCAGCCCCTTAACCAAAAAAAAAAAAAAAAGGAATTGAATGATATTTTAAGATCTCAATGCATTTTTTAAAGAATGTTGAGGGTGGTAAATTTTGTCAGTATAAGTATTAGAATCTGCAATAGTATTTTATGAGTATCACAGTACTCTGGATGTCTTCCCAGGCCTTTCTTCAGTGCTATTACTTCTACCCAAAATAATTCTCTCCTTGACTCTCTGTATCCCTGAGTCTAGGTCACAGAACACTGCTTGTGAAAGATGTAAATCCTGTACTCTGGCTTCAAGTACTCATACCTGGCACATAGAAGGAGCTCAACAAATATTTATTTTGTGAATGCTACCGAAATTCAGCACTCAGCTGCAACTTCTTTCCTCATTTGTGGGTAACTACATAGTACATGTCTACCAATAGCTACTGCATTATCTCTTGATTCTTCTGAAATCTGCATTCTTATGTGATAAACAACTCCACACTTTATTTGTAACGAGCAACTTTAGAGTTTGCCTTCTTCTCTCTAACACATTTCACTCCATGTTTACCTCTTTTGTCCTTCTCTCCAGGTCAAAGGAATCTGTGTCCTTATTTTTCTCTAACTCTGGATCCCTTCTGAGAGACACTGTTGCTATATTTATGGCCTCTCTCTAGCATATTCACACTTTATCTGCATAGACTTCCTACCCATCCAACCTGTGTGTTTCTCCTTCACTGGAAGGAGAAGATTGGTGTGACATTGGTTTCTACTCTATCTTATTATGTTTCCTTTATTGACACATTTCTTTAAAAAGAAGCTCAAAGATTTATTGATCACGTCTTAAGACCTTGTAATACCATCTATCCATTTACAAAGTAACTCATCCTATCTCCTTGCTCAATCTCTATCTTCACCCCAGCCCTGCTCTTTCTGTCCTCTAACTCTGAATACTGAAAGTTTGTGAAAGTTCAGCCTGAGTTCTGGGCTCTTTCTCCTGCTACAGATGTTCTGTCTGCTTCCTGGATAATGTCTGTACAAATGACACCCAAATATGTACCTTCCACCTCATTCTCTCACTCAAGTTCCAGTTGTGTTGTTTTTAATTCTTACCAAACATTCCCACTCAGCTGTTCCATTTTCTCTCCTCAAATAAACACTGACTGACCTCATCTTTCTCCTTTCATCCAAGCTAGACTCAACATGCTCCATTGCTCCATTCTTTCCTTCATCAATACCACCAGCATTTCCCCACTTAGGCAGGTTTGAAAACTCCATCATCACTGATAGTCCCTATATTTCTTTACACATGGTAATCAGTCACTATGACTTTCAGAGATTGTTCTTTGGAATTTCTAACAATCATGCCTTTTTCTTTTTCCCACTCCTGCGCTAACCCATGATTTATGTTAGCTGATGCTATTACAGAGCTCATAGAAGAATGTGACATCTTTCTTTAGCCATGTTTTCCCTTCTTGATAGACCTATAAATTCTTCTCTCTGAAAAATATTTTAAACTCCAAGCTATTTTAAACCAAGGTTGCACATCAACATGAATTCCAGGAATGAGCAAGTCTTCCCCGGCTAATTCTCCTGTATCAGCTCAGGTTCCCTAAGCTCTTTTTAGCTTCTCACTTAGCAAACTCCCAAAGGGCTAGGATATTATAAATCAGAATTTTACAAAATCAAAATACCTTAACACATTTTACAACAGCCATCATTCTCATCTAGAAAAGCAAAACAGTTCCCACACATCCTTATTTTGGTAGTCAGAATACTTGACTACTTCTTTCTTTATATTGTAAGGAGTGCAGGGGCTGTGTTTATCATTCTTTAAACCCTGCAGTGTTATCTCACAGTTTTGCATGTATTTTTTGATGAAAAGATGGATGTGAGGGCTATGGTACCACCTCAATAATAGGAATTTTTTGTAAAAACTTTATAATTTTAAAATTTTAGAACCCCAAGAATCAATCATTGGGGTGGGTAGAACATGTAATAATTTTGCCATTTTCTGCTGAGGAATCTGAAGTAAAGAGAGATTGTGAATTGCCCAAAGCCATACAGTTATTTAGCAACATGACTAAGCCATGAAACTGTTCTGTTTTCTACAGGCCTGTATCTGAGCCCTAAATCATGCTTTCTCCACAGCAGTTACTATTATTTCTGTCTGGTCCATACAAAGGGTATCAACAAGAAAAAAACGGCATATGATCGCATATCCTAATATTCCTTCAGCAATATGACCTATGCCACATTCTGAGACACTCCCAGTTCCAGTTTTCAATGGTTTTATTTCTTCTAAGGACAAAGAAAGTGAACATGATGATCAAGTGTATTTTCATAAGATGCGTGAGGAAATGGTTGTAGAATCTGAAGGTTCTTCTTCTGATGCCAAGCAGTCATTAGCCCCTCAGCAGTTTAGCCAACCCAAATTGAATAACTTAGTAAGAGATTTGGGCCTATCAAAGAAAGCAGCTGAGTTATTAGCCTCCAAGCTTCAAGGAAAAAAAAAGTACTTTTTTTTCATGATATCAGTAGTCTTGTCAGCCAGCTAGGTGTTAGTTACCACTTACAGTCCAACAGAATGGTGGCTGTTTCTTGACAGCTCTAAAGGGAGTCTGAAATGTGTTCTCCTACACAATGGTAATGTTTATACAGCAGTTCCTATTGGTTATTCAACTCATCTGTGAGAAGATAACAATGACATAAAAATTGTCCTCGACTTTCTGAAGTATGAGGAACATAACTAGATCATTTGTGTGGATCTTAAAATGGTAAATTTTCTGCTAGGACAACAGAGAGGTTTCATGAAGTATCCTTGCTTTCTGTGTTTATGGGACAGCTGAGCTCGGGAGAAACACTGGACACAAAAGAAGTGGCCGAAACATGAAGTTCTGAAAGTAGGGATGCAAAATATTGTGAATGAACCTTTAGTTAATCAAGACAGGATCATTTTTTCCCCCACTTCACATCAAACTTGGCTTAATGGAGCAGTTTGTTCAGGCTTTGAATAGAAAAAGTAAATGCTTTCAACATATTATTTCTGCTTTTCCTGCCTTGCCTTTTGAGAAGATAAAAGCAGGTGTATTTTATAGACCTCAAATTTGAACCCTCATATATGATGAAGAATTTTCCAGGAAGATAAATAAGGAGGAGAAAGCAGCATGGCAGTCTTTTGTGGCAGTTACAAAGAACTTCCTTGGCAACAAAAAAGCAGAAAACTATGAACTTCTGGTTCAAAGGATGCTGTTGGCTTTCTGTGACATTGGATGTGACATGAGTGTTAAGATTCACTTCCTGAACAGTCACCTTGGTAAGTTTCCTGAAAATCTTGGAGCTGTTAGTGATGAGCAGGGAGAATGCTTTCATCAAGATCTGAAGATGAGCCTGACCAGACGGTGGCACAGTGGATAGAGCATAGGACTGGGATGCGGAAGACCCAGGTTTGAGACCCCGAGCTTGCCAGCCTGAGCACGGCCCATCTGGCTTGAGCAAAAGCTCGCCAGCTTCGAGCCAGTGCTGGAGCATCAAATGAGATTGTCCTCAACAAGTACACAAACGCAAGAGCTACAAATGCAAATTTTTGCCTGAATAGAATTTAAGTAAGTTTTGTGCAAATTTTATGATTAAAGTAAGTGTTTTAATATGTTCTATTTCAAAATTGTAGACAAATTCTGATGCAATCATATCTTTTAGAGTATTAGTGTATTTATTGAATTATAGAAATCATTATATTTTCACAATGATGATGCCCAAAAAGACATTCTACTTCATTATGTTATACTATATTTTGAAAATTTTACACTAAGACGACAGCCTAAAATCTTAAATTGCAAAAAACCCTGTAGCTTACAGAAAAAAAACTAATGTCAGATTTGAGATCAGCACACTTGAATTAGGTAAGAACAAGTGTTTTTGTGGATGCAATAAAAATTATTTTCCCCAGTGATATTTATCAAGAGAGACTAAATGCTGAACCATTAAAAACTGTTTATAAATTCAAAATTATTGAAATCTTACAGAGTATATTCTCTGTCCATAAAGAATTAAATTTGAAAATCAATTATAAAACATCCATACAATCCTCAAATATTTACAAATTAGGCACCACACATCAAAATAATCCATGCACCAAATAAAAAAAATTACAAAGTTAATTAGAGAATATTTTCTAAATGGTAATAAAAACAAAGTATCAAAGTTTGTGGGGTGCAATAAAACATCGTTTTAATGGAAATTTATAGTGGCAAATACTTATATTTTAAAACATTGATTTTAAATCAACCATTCAATCTTGTACTTTAGGAAGATAGGAAAAGAAAACTTAATAGAAGGAATAAAGTAATAAAGTGGAAAGTGATGAAACAAAAAATGAAAAGAAAAATGAAGCAAAAATATAGGAACATATTATTGAAACAAAAATACTAGTTATCAGAGAAGATATATAAAAAGGAGAATTGGTCTTTAATAACCAGGGTTCTGCAAGAAACTTAGACTTAAAGAATATTAGTGTATTATCTATATTCTCAATTCTTTTAAGGAAGTTACATAAGAAATACTACTTTAAATCTTTACAGAAATAATATTTTATTTTATATAATAGTTGCCTTCAAGCATTAGAACCTGATTCTTTCATGGAACCTCAGTTGAAAAGACTTACTCTAGCCAAACTGAAAAAAAACAAAAAGAAAATAGAAATTACAAATTACTAGTATCAGAAATGTAGAAGAGGCTATCACTACAGATTTTATGGGCATTAAAACTACGTATTATAAATAAGTTTATGTGAAGAAATTTTAAAACTTACTAACACCATAACTCTTAAAGTTGAATTAGTAATTTAAAATCTTTTCATAATACAATTTTAAGCCTAATGAAATTTCAGTTTCATTAACTGGAAAATTTAAATTTGTATTTAAGAAAAATTATTCCCATTTTTACAAAAACTGCTCAGAAAAAGGGGTTAAAGTCCTACTCAGTTTTATGAGACTAACATAAATTTGATGTCACACTTAAATGTCATTCATGAACATATATGCAGAAATCTTGATAAAATATTAGAAATGGAATCCAAAAATTCATAATTAATTAGTAAATATGACAAAGTGGGATTTACCTCAGAAATGAATTCAAGTCTGTTTTAATACTTAAGAATTAATTAATGAAATATATCACTTTGAAGGAACAAAGAAGAAAATTATGATGGGCTAAAATAAGTACAGGAAAATGATAAAATTTAACACTCATCTATGATAAAAATTTTCAGCCTAGTAGAAATGATAGGGGGCTTTTGTGATATAATAAAACTTATATAATGATGAAGGACTAATTATTTTCCTTATGATACTGGAACAAGGCAAGGAAGACAGCTCCTATCCCTTCTATTCAACATTCTGCTAAAAGACATGGCTAGTGCAATAAGGCAAAAATAAAAACAAAAGTGGCAATATAATAATAAAAAGATAAATACATATACATAGAACATTCTATGGGATCTACCAAGAAAGGATCCTAGAACCAACACTTGAAGTTAGCCAGGCCACAGAATATAGGATCAATATACAAAAACCAATTACACATCTATGTAATAGCAACACATCATTTAAAGATTGAATTTTAAAAAATCCCTTACAATAGCATCAAAAGCTTAATAAGTAGATATAAGTATAAATATGTGTAAGGACTTTTCACCAAAAACTAAATATTATTGAGCAAAATTAAAGATCTACATAAGTGAATAAATACATAATATTAATGGATTAATATACAATATTGAAGGATTAATTATGTTAAGATGTAACAGTAATACTTTTTTGTGCATGGTTAAGATTATTTAAGGTCTACTCTTTTAGCAAATTTTAAATACACAGCACAGTGTTAAGAACTATAGTCACCAACTGCATGTACACAAGATCCTCAGAGCTTATTCATCTATAGCTGCGGACTTCTACACTTTGATCAGTATGTGCTCATTTACCATACTCCTAAGCCCCTGGTAACAACATTTCTATTCTCTGTTTCTATGAATTTTTTCCCCATTCAATTCCATACATGTGTGGAGCCATATAATATTTTACTTTCACTGTCTAACAAATCTCACTAAGCATAATGTCCTCTAGGTTCATCAGTGCTTTTGCTTATGATAATATGTCCTTCTTTTCTTGGGTGAAATAATATTTCATTTTATATGTATATATCTACATCTTCTATATTCAATTATGCAGTAATAGATAGTTGCTTCTGATCATTTTATAGTTTCTTTGTTTTTTTCTTTCTTGCTTGCTGTCATTCTTTGTGAATTAATAATTATGCATAGTATGTGAGGTGATGAATCTGACAATTAGCTTGTTTTGATAATTATTTCAAAAGTTACACATATGTCAAGTCATCACATTGCACATTTTACATATATATACAATTTAATTGTTAATTATACCTCAATAAAGCTGATTTTTTAAATCCTTAAAAAGATATAATTCTTTATAGATTTTCAATGCAATCTCAAAAATTAGGTGAAGGAATTAAGCAAAGAAAAAAATTAACTTATACACACAGACAACAGTGTGGCGATTGCAGGAAGGAAAGGGAATGGGAGAGGTGGAGGAGAGTAGAGAGGAGATAGATGATGATGGACAGAGACTTGGGGTAATGTACACATAATGCAATATACAGATGATGTATTATAGAATTGTGCACTTGAAACCTGTATAATTGTATTAACCAATATTATCCCAATATCTTTAATAAAATTAAAAAGAAAAATTAAGGCTATGTTTTCCCTAGTAAAAACTTTTAAGGTGATTCTAAAGTTATTTGCAAATGCAAAAGACTTAGAATAGTAAAAAAAAAAAATGAGTTAAAGAAGAAAGACAACTCAATAGATATAGCCTTCTGGTTTTGTTATGTTGTTGGTGTGATGAGATGTTGTAGAAACTGAACTCTTATCAATTAACATATGGTAAAATTGGATTTATTATATATTATTTCACTTAAAGTTGTGGAATCTCTTCACTTGACAACATTAAGTGAAGACTTACTCTACTGTGATGTTAACACTAATCAAGAAAGTATGATTTTGGCTTAATGAATGCTCAAAAGAACAGAATAGTGACTCTAGAAATAGGCCAACACTTACCTAGTCAATGTAATTTTTGACAAATGGCCAAAGCTAGTTAATGGGAGGAAAGAAATTCCTCTCAAGAAATAACACTGACTACCTGGATATCCATAGTGAGGAAAACATACAAAAAACTAAGGCAATACTTCATACCACAATCAGATATTATATCTTCTGTTTTATCGAATTTATTGGGATGACATTGTTTTAAAATTATATATATTTCAAAGATACAATTCTATAATACATCATCTATATATTGGATTGTGTGTTCACCAACCAAAGTCAACTCTACTTCTAACACCATTTAGCTCCCCTATCCCCTCTTCTACCTCCTTCCACTTCCTTTCTCTCAGATAATTATTATCCATGTCTATGTATATGAGCTTATTTTTCTTAATCCATTCACCTTTTTTACTCAGGCCTCCAATCACCTCCCCTCTATCAGTTGTCAATCTGTTCTCTGTAGCTATGAGTCTATTTTTATTTTGTTTGTTAATTTATTTTGTTCAATAGCTATTACATACAAATTCATATGGTATTTGTCTTTCTCTTACTGGCTTATTTCACTTAGCATAATACTCTCCAGGTCCATCCAAGCTGTTGCAAATGGTAAGATTTTCTTCTTTTTTATAGCCAAGTAGTATTCCACTGTGTAAATGTGACATATCTTTTTTTATCCACTCATCTACTGTTGGGCACTTGGGCTGCTTCCCAATCTTGGCTATTGTAAATAATGTTCATACAGTCTTTTGAGTAAGTGTTTCAAGGTTTTTCAGATATATTCCTAGAAGTGGAATCGCTGAGTCATAAGGCAGATCCATGTTTAATTTTTTGAGGAAACTCCATACTGTTTTGGATGGTCATGCAACAATATGCATTCTCAACAACACAAGGTTGCCCTTATCTTCACATCCTTGCCAACACTTCCTGTTTATTGATTTACTTCAGGGATACTCAATAAGTCAATCACGAAGGAAGTGTGGGTAGATCACATGACATTAAAAAAACATTTGTCTTTTGATTGGCATACAGGGTAGCCAATCTGACGTCTGAACTTTTGACACCCACGCATGCACGTTAAACCCGCTAACTTGTTCAGTTACATTGCTGCATAGTTAGCCTCCAATTTATTTAAACTAAATACAACAAAGGGTATAAAAATGAGTGCCATAGCTGGTCCGAGTAAGAAGCCTAAAACCTACCACTTTCATACAGAATGGGAGGGGATTTTTTTCACTGTGTCATATTCTAAGTGCATTTGCCTTATCTGTCTGTGTGCCATTGCTATTCCAAAGAAGGGAAATGTGGAGCGGCTTTTTTGAACTGTTCATAAAAACTATGACATTGACTTTCCTCCGAAAAGAGAGCTGAGAAGGAGAAAGATGAAAGAAGAATACACAATATTAAATAGTAATAATAGTAACTTAAATAATGATAATATAGAAGAAATAAATTTATGTTTTGCATTTTTATTATAGGTAGATCATTTTGACTTATTCATCTTATAAGTAGCTCACAAGCTGAAAAAGTGTGGGCACCCCTGATTTACTTGATGATAACCACTTTGACAGGTGTGAACTGATATCTCATTGTGGTTTTATTTTATTATTTAGAAATTAATGGGGTGACACTGGTCAATAAGAATACATAGGTTTCAGGTAAACATCTCTATAGCATTTGAACTATTACTTATGTTGTACACTCATTGAGGTTTTAATTTACATTTCTCTGATAATTAGTGAAATTATACATCTTATCATGTATTGGCCATCTGTATGTCTTATTTGGAGAAGTGTCTATTCAGGTTCTTTGCCCATTTTAAAAATTAGATTGGGTTTTTTGGTGTTGAGTTGTATAAGTTTCTTCTAAATTTTGGATATAAACCCCATTAAATGTATCACTGATGAATATGTTTTTCTATTCAATGGATTGTCTTTTCATTTTGTTGATGGTTTCGTTTGCTGTGAAAAAAGATACTTTATTTGATATAGTACCATTTCTTTTTGTTTTATTTTATCCCCTTGCCTGGGGAAATATATCAGAAAAAAATATATTGCTACAAGAAATGTCCAAGATTCTACTGCCTATGTTGTCTTCTAAGATTTTTTTGGTTTCAAGTCTTACATTTAAGTCTTCAATTCATGTTGAGGTTATGCTTGTGTTTGGTATATGAAGGTGATCTAGGTTTATTTTTTTTCCATGTATCTCTCCAATTTTCTGAGCTTTATTTTTTATTTATTTATTTATTGTGATTGCATTTTTAGGGAGACAGGAAAATAAAGGGAGAGAAGAATAGGAAGAGGGAAAGAGAGAGAGAGAAGCATCCATTTGTTTTTCCACTTAGTTGTGCATTCATTGGTTGTTTCCCATATATGTCCTAACTAGGGATTGAACTTGAAACGTTGGTGTTTGGGGATGATACTCTAACCAGCTGAGCTAACCAGCTAGAGCCCTGGACATCATTTATTGAATAGACTGCCTTTACCTCATTGTAAGTTTTTGCCTCCTTTGTCAAATAGTAACAGACCAGGAAGGTATGGTTTTATTTCCAGGCTCTCTATTCTGTTCTATTATCTGTATGTCTGCTTTTAGGGCAGTACTATGCTATTTTGATATTATGGCCTTATAGTATAGTTTGACATCAGGTAATGTGATTCCTCCAACTTTGTTCTTCCTTCTCAAGATTGCTATGGCTATTTGGGGTCTTTTGATGCTCCATACAAACTTTTGGAATATTTGTTCTAGTTCTGTAAAATACATCAATCTTGACAGCAATTGTGATGAATCTATAAATCTTTGGAGTATTATGGGCATTTTAGTGATGTTAATTCTTCCTATACGTGAACATGGTATATGCTTCCACTTATTTGCATCTGCTTTGCTTTTTTCTCTTCAGTATCTTACCCTTTTCTGGGTATAAGTCTTTAATATTCTTTCTTAATTTATTCCTCGATATTTTGCAATGCAATTGTAAATGGGCTTGTTTTCTCTATTTCTTTTTCTTATAATTCATTAATGGCATACAAAAATGAAACCAATTTTTTATATCAATTTTGCATTTTGCTACTTTACTGAGTTCACTTATCAGTTCTAACAGTATTTTTGGTGAAATCTTTAGGATTCTCTATATACAGTATTATATCATCTGCAACTAATGACAGTTTTATTTCTTTTTTTTCCAATTTGGATGCTTTTTGTTTCTTCTCTGATTTCTTGTCTGATTACTATGACTAAGATGTCCAGGACTTTGTTAAATAAAAGTGGTGAAAGTAGACATTCCTGTCTTGTTCCTGATCTTAAGGAAAATGCTTCTAGTTTTTTTTCCCATTGACTATGATATTGGTTGTGTGTTTGTCATATATGACCTTTATTATTTTAAGGTATGTTCCTTATACCCCAACTGAAAATTTTGATCACACAAAGGTGCTGAGTTTTATGAAATGCTTTTTTCCTGCATCTATTGATACAATCATGTAATTTTTATCTTTCATTTTATTTATGTAGTGTATTACATTTATTGACTTGCAAATATTGTAACAACCTTGCATCCCAGAATAAATACCACTTGATAATAATGTATAATATTTTAATGTATTGTGAGATTTGCTTTGCTAATACTTTTTTTAGAATTTGAGCTTCTATCATCATCAGATATATTGGCCTATAATTTTCCTTCTTTGTAGTGTCTTTATCTGGTTTTGGAATTAAGATGATGGTGGCCTTGTAAAATGAGCTCGGGAGTTTTACCTCCTCTTGAGTTTTTAAAATAATTTGAGAAGGTGTTCTTTGAATGTTTGGTAGAATTTCTCTTTGAAGCCATCTGGCTCAGAACATCTGTTTGTTGGGAGTTTTTTTTATTTACTTATTTTCTTTATTTTTTTTAACTGTTCTAATTTCACAAGTTGCAATCTGTATATTCACATTCTCCGACTTTTTCTGATTCAATTTTGGAAGATTGTATGTTTCTAGACATTTATCCATTTTGTCGAGATTGTCCAATTTGTTGGCATATAGTTATTCATAGTATTTTCTTACACTCTATTGAATTTACATGGTCTCAGTGGTTACTTCTCCTCTTTCATTTATGATTTTATTTATTTGGGTTTTCTTTCTTGAATCTTGCTAAAAGTTTATCAGTCTTGCTAATCTTTTCAGAGAACCAGCTCTCAGTTCCATTGAGCTTTCTGTATTGCTTTTTTTAAAACTGTTTTATTTATTTCTGCTGTGATCTTAATTATTTCCTACCTTTTACTCACTTTGGGCTTTGTTTTGCTTTTTCTAGTTTCTTTAGGTGTAAAGTAAGGTCGTTTATTTTAGATTTTTCTTGTTTCTTGAAATAGGTTTTCATTGCCATGAATTTCAATCCTTTTATATATATATATATAAATTATTTTAAAGATTTTATTTATTCATTTTACAGAGGAGAAAGAGAGAGAAGGTTGGAGGAGCAGAAAGCATCAACTTCCATATGTACCTTGATCAGGCAAGCTCAGGGTTTCAAACCAGCAAACTCAGTGTTCCAGGTCAATGCTTTATTCAAAGGGCCACAGGTCAGGTTGAATATCAATCTTAAAACTGTTTTTTGCTGTACTCCATAGATTCTGAGAGGTTGTGTGTTCATTTTCACTTGTCTTAGGATACCTTTTGATTAGTTCTTTGATCTTATTTTTAACCTATTTATTGTTTGGTAACATCTTATTTAACCTCCATGTCAATGGAGTTTTAAAATCCCTTACTATGACTGTATTATGTCAATTGCTCCCTTTATGTCCACCAAGATTTCTTTTATATATTTAGGTCCTTCCATATTGGGTCCATAGAGGTTTATATCCTCTTGTCAGATGGATCTCTTTATGCTATGTTCTTCTTTGACTCTTATTATATACTTTGTTTTAAAGTCTTTTTTCTAATGCAAATATTGCTACCCCAACTTTTTTGTTTGTTTCCATTTGCATAAAATATCTTTTCTCATTCCATTACTTTCAATCTATGTGTGTCTTTTGTTCTTAGGTGGGTCTATTAAAGATAGCATATATATGGGTCTTGTGATTTTTTTATATACATTCATCTCTCCTATGTCTTTTGATTGGAACATTTAATCCATTTAAATTTAAAGTAGTCATTGGTAGGTCCATTTTTATTTCAATTTGATTCTTTATAATATTGTTCCTTTTTTCATCTTCCTCCTCAGAAAAAGTCTCTGACATTTATCATAATACTAATTTGGCAGTTAAGAACTTCTTTAGATTCTTCTTGTCTAGGAAGCTCTTTACTTCTTCCGTCTTAAAGGCTAACCTTGCTGATGAGAGTAGTATTGGTTCTGATTCCTCACTTTCATCACTTTTGATATTTCTTGCCAATTTATCCTGGCATGAAATGTTTCTGCTTAGAAATCAGCTACATATGGGATGTCCCTTTAAGGTAACCAACTATCTCTTGCTGCTTTCATTATTCATCTACATCTTTTACCTTGGGTATTATATTTAGGATGTATTTTGCTGTGGGCTCTTGGGTTCATCTTGTGAGGAACTCTCTGTGTTTCCTGGACTTGAATGTCTATTTTCTTCACCAGGTTAAGAAAATATTCAGTCATTATTTCTTCAAATACATCTTCAATATTTTGCACTCTCTCTTACCCTTCTGGTGCCTTTATAATGCAGATGTTATACTTGATATTGTCTGAGAGGTCCCTCAAACCATCCTCATTTTTTAAAATTATTTTTTTCTTTCTGCTACTCTGACTAGTGGCTTTCTCCTATCTAGGCTTCCAGATCACAGATTTTATCATCTGCTTCATTTAACCTGTGATTGATTCCTTCTAAAATATTCTTCATTTCCAATATTGTAGTCTTTATTCTGACTGGTTCTTCTTGATGGTTTCTACATCCTTTTTTTTATGTTTACTAACTTTTTTCTTTACATTTTTACTGAATTCATCCATTTTTCCCTTAAGTGCTAGATGTCTTACCTCTATTTCACTTAGTACTTTTGGGGAAATTTTTCCCCTTCTTTCATTTTAGGGCATGTTTCTTTGTCTCACCATTTTAGCTGCCTCTCTGACTATTAGGTAGATCGCTTTGTCTCCTAGTGTTCGCATGGTGGCCTTATGTAGTAGATGTCCTGCGGGGCTCAATATTAGGTGCTCCAGGAATGTATGGGTTATCTGAGCCTTCCCATTGTAGTTGAGTCTTGATTGCTGTTGGCTTATCCATGGGTGGGATTGAACCTCAGGCTGTCTGACTAGGAGGATCAACCCTGATCGCAGTATATAAACTGCTGTGATTGGGCTGACCTCACCAAGATGAATTTGTCCCAGCAAGTTACCTGCCAAGATATTCTTTTAGTTGAGCTGCTTGTGGAGCTAATTGGGTCATACTACGATGTGCTCTGAAGCTCATCACCAGGTGTGTTGGTTTGGGGTCTTTTGGAAGAGACTCAGGTACAGGTCAATATCAGATGTTGCTTGTGACTGGTACTGGGTTACCTGTTTGGAGCTACAAAAAAAAAATGCACAATTTGTGGCTACCTCTACTGGGCTTGGGTGTGTGTAGAAAGGTGAAGATGAATACCAAGAATGGCTTGCATCAATACCAAGCCTGTGGGCAGCTCAGCAAAATACTCAGAGCACCCAAAGATATATATCGACATGCCTGCTATATTTTAGTCTCAGTCACTGAAAGAGCAGTATGTGAGTTGAGTAAGATGATTCTGAGTAAGTCACCAGCTAAAGGCTGGTGGTCTTCAACAGCGGTGTTCATAGATTTAAACTTGGTTTAAGTGCTTGGGTTGAACTTCTCAGAAAAATTTCCAGGTAAGGCAAGGTCAGCAACAACCTTACTGGGCCCTGTGGACCCTTTGTGTTAGGGTGATGAGGTTGTGTTTGGCGAGTCATCAATGTGAAGCCAGCAGAGTTCATCAGTCTAAAACAGATTATGATTTGGCCATATGGAAGGAGGGCTCTGCACAGAAATGGTTATGCTGGTCAGGCATGCAATGGAAAAATGACCCTTTTCCTAGAGCCACACACCTCGGACTCTGCCTGTACATCATCCGAGACTGCCCAGACTTTCTGAAGAACCCAAGAAAGGCTGCACTATGGACCCAGGTTGACCACAGCTAGCAGACTCCTCCCAACGGTTTAAGCTTGGCAGGGAGGGGCCAAATGTAGTCAGGTGGGTGGGGCTAGTGCAGGCTGATGCCATGTAGAAGGGAGTGCTTGGCCCAGGAAAGATGACGTTTGTGAGTGGTGGGAGAGATGGGCTCAGCACAGGGCCCTTTGCAACTGTCTCTTAGCTCTCTCCCATCATGACTCCAGTCTGTTCTGACCACTGTCCCTCTACCAGAGCCCAGGAATGAGATTTTGTTCACTTGCCCTTTAAGAGGGCACCTAGTTTTCTACCAGAGCCCCTGTCTCTCTGTGTCTGACAAAATCTGCACTGATTTTTATAGCCAACTATTAGGTTGGTACCTCATCCTGCTCTGGTGCTCTGGGCTGGGAAGGCTGCCATGGGACTGAGACCCTTTGGTCCTCTAGAGAAAAATATGCAGTGGAGATTTCCCTGTGATTCTTCTCTACCAGCTCATGAGATTGTGGGGCCAGGCCTTTTTGCAGATCCTCCTTCCTATCAGTCTGGATGTGGCTTCTCTGTAATCCTTAGTCATAACACTTCTGATCAGCTAGTCTTCAGTTAGTTATTCAGGGTGATGGTTCTATTTGCAATTCTGGATTGGTCTTGGGAGGTGAGTGTAACTTCTACCTACTCTGCCACTATCTTGGATCCCCCACCATCTGTTTATCTTCTCTGGTGAGGTTACTGTTCAGACCTTATGCCCATTTCTAAATCAGGTTTTTTGTTTTCTTATTGTTGAGGATTAAGAGTTTTTATTGCATATTTGGATACTTTTTTTTTTTTTTATCAGAGATGGGTTTTGAAAACACCTTCTTTGAGTCTGTGGCTTCTTTTAAAATCAGTTAGAAGACTGACATCCACAAAATTATTCTCCTTCCTCCCTCTTTCCTGCTTCTCTTATCATAAGGAGTTTCTCTCTCGTCCTCTTGGAAGAGCCTAGTGAGTACCCAACTTGAGGACAGATGTTCTCTACTTGGGGATGAGACCTATTTCCAGGCAGACAGGATAAATATCACTGACCATGACCTCACCTGGCAGCCTCAGACCAAGTAGATTCCACCAGACCTGAATTTAAAGGAGATAAGGACTCTCTCCTTTGTCCCTAATGAGCAGAGCCCCTGACTCCCTCCCAGAAACTAAATGTGCTGGTTATGTGGGCTGCAGGCTGACATAGGGACATGTCAGGGGTTACTGCTGGATGACTCTGACATGTGGTTTGTGCTTTGTAACCTACCTCAAAGACCCAAGCCTGATGCTTTGTCCTTCTTACACCCTCCATGATGCCCCTTATAAAGGTCTCTGTTGCTCACGCAAGCTAATGGATTCTTCTGTTGCAACTTAAAACTCTACCTAGATAGAGCACAGTCACGGTGGTGGTCCCTGTGACTGGCTGAGCCTCCCCAGACCTGACTGAGTGGAAGTTTCTCTGCATTTGGAGAAAGAGGGAGCTGGCCAGAATGTGCAGGCCCATACCCTCCTGTGTCCTGGATGGCAGGGCCAGGCTGCAGCTCAATTGAGTTATGAATTGGGTCAGGGGGTTGTATGGATTAGAGGAAGAAAGGTCAGTGGGAGCTATGGGGCATGGATAGGATGCTCCAGCTGGGCATGTCATGTCATCCAGGTACCTTTATCCCTTCCACTCCCATCCCTACCTCTCCCCTCCCATTCCCTAAGGTCTGAGCCCCAGGACTCAGGACCCCTGTTTTATCAAACAAGGCTCAAAATGTACAAGGTGAACTCAGATGTAGGGAACTGCACCCAACACCTTAAAATCCTGAATGCATTAGACCAAGAATCTTCACTTCTAGAGGCCTGTTCTAAATAGACTTAAGGACATAGATGTTCCCTTCATCATAGTGATGAGAGTGAAAAATGAAAAATGGACCAGGTTCCACAGCAGAGAACTTTGGAAATTCTGATACAAGATCATAGAAAATGCCATGGACCCTAACTGGCAATGTCTACTCCTAGGGAAATGAGTGTTTGGAAGAGCATATGCCCAAGAATCGTTCATGCCAGACACCCACAGGTACACATGCACACACGTGTGAACACACACAGGTAGCCACACATGAACACATGACATGGGAACACAGGTACACACGCCAACACTATGTGCACACACAAGAAAAGGACAGGCATGATGAGCCCCCCATGTCAGAGCTTTCCTCCCTGGAAGGACTTTGTTCTTTATTTGTTTCTGAATTTCTTCAGAATTCAGTATTATATTTTTTAAACCTTTATTTTCCATGTCATAAATTTCTTAACAATAAAAACTAAATAATCTATTTTATAGATGGATAACATTGAACATATCACTTCTATATATGTAGAACTATCACAGTCATGCATGCATTTTAAAAATTAGACATCACATCAAGAAGAGCAAAGATTAACAAGTCTCTACCCCACAGCTGAACATTATGAGTGGCTTGGAGGGTATCTCTCAGGGTCCACCTCTCTCACTCAGTCTATTCTATGTTACCTTCAGGCTGATTTTTATATATGCTTATCCACTAGTTGAAATCACATATAGGTGATCTAACAGGTGAAATCCTAGATTCAGATGCTGGGTCATGTGTCTCACAGGAGAGGACTTCTGAGGTCTTTTTCTGTTGACACATGGAGAACCCTGCACTCACTTTAGCTGCTGTTCATCTTCCCTCGTCCATGTGGACTAGGACTGCTGGGTCACATCCCTGTTCATGGAGAGTATTATCTTCCTCAATTTCTGGCTATTTCTTCAGTGTTTTGGATGGGTAGTCTCAAAAATAGATCTTTGAGAAATTGTGCAAGTATTTCTGTGGTATAATGCCCTGGGGTGAGACTTGCAAGGGACAGGTGAGCCCCTGTGGAACTTTGATGGTCCTGCACACTGTCCCCCCAGGAGAGGGACCTTTTCCACTTCCCTCCAGGGAGCAGATGGGGCCTTTCCATCCTCACTTGTCCCTGGGGCTAGTTAGCACCAGACCGGAAGCACTCCAGTCTGACAGAAACAGGGGTCTCCCACCAGTGTTTACAGTGCTTGTATCCCCATCAGGGAAGTCGGCCATCATCTGACTTGCACTGGCGTGTTCTGCCTCTCATTGGTCTTGCCTCTCATTGGAAGCACATGTGTTTGCCCTCTGTCCCTTTAGAAAACTCTAACTTTCAAGAGGTTTCTGCACCACAGGGATATGAAACCTCTCTCTGGCTTTTGGTTGTGAGGAATGCTTTCCAGTTTGTGGTTTGTCTTTCTAGAGTTTTGCATTTTTCTCATGTTTGTTTTAGGTCCAGGAAGGGCCAGACTTCACCTGACTAGCTTCTGGACCTGGGGTCACATTTAGCACTGAGGTCTTTGCTCCGAGATGAAGCACACGCTTACTAAAAGGGCTTTTTGGTTTTTTTTTTTTTTCTTTCCTGTTTGGTCTCTATTCCACTTGGGATTTCTCTTTCAAAACACGAAAATATTTCAGATTTAAAAAATAATATATGTGAGTGCATCCAAAAAGACACCTATTGTAACATTTCATTGATAGGAAGCATCCAGAATAGGTAAAAGGATCAGAGACAGAAAACAAATGAGAGGTTGCCAGGAGTGGGGAGTGAGTCTTTTTGGTGCAGGGGTTCAGAATGATGGAATATTCTGCAGTGTTGTGATGTTTTCACAGCATCATGAAGGTGTTTCACACTCAGGAATGGCACAATTTAAAATCTAAACATTCACTTTTATTTCTTATTTAGAATGAATCTTCTTACTATGCCCCTTGTCTGGGCCCAGCCAGGACAGGTTCAATGGAGGCTTCTTCAGGCAGTGGTTTTCCTGCCTCAGTGTGGTCAGGAGGCACAGTGGAGGTCGGCCACGGCTCCATCACTGCATCTGGAGGGGAGTCAGAAGGTGGCTCAGCCTCTGAATATGGGTGCCCATCCAGGTCTGGGTCGAAGTCCAGGTCTGCCTGTGCAGCTGGCTCCTCCAGATGTCCTTCAGGTGTAGCAGGAGCCGGCTCTGCCTCCGGGGCTGGTGCTGAAGGTGCTAGAGGAGAAAAATCATCCATGTCCCTGCATTTCAATGTTTTCCCCAAAGACAGAACACAGCCACAGGTCAGGACCCACCACAGGACGTCCTCCCCACCCGCCTTCCAGCAGATGGGTGGTCTGCGCTGGTCTTAGCTCCTGGCCAGCCTCTAGGGGTGCTCCCTGTGTGTCTGACATTGACCCCTCCCAATTATCTCACATGGACCTTCAATCCCCACCCCCACACCCCCATCTCATCATCACCTTCCCTACCTTCTCACCCACAGGCTCTGCCTCTTTTTGCTCCAGGTTATATGGCCCAGTTCTATTAACATGGGCCCAGTGCACCAGGCAGAGTCAGACATGGTGATGTGTGCATTGAGCCTGAGTGGATTCGGGGGAGGAGACCTCTGGACCCTGGGTGACTTCGAGAAAAAAGGACTTCTCAGACCATCCACAGTCCCCATTTCCGGGGACAGCCCAGTGTCCATGCTCACTGCAGGCCCGCATTGAACATCAGCAGTGGGGTGCACTTGGCCCACAGTGGTGGATATGGTGTGTGGGTCTTCTTCGACCAGCTGTTGCTTCTCCATGTTTTTGATTGAACCCTGCAATGACATGACCAGCAACTGGACAGGAGGCCTCAAGCCCAGCCTAGCTCGAGTTGTTGCTGCTTCTGCCCACTGCATCTTCTTCTCTGGAATCAGACCCAGTCTTTTGTATGAACAGACATCCAACCAGGGGAAATGAGATTCACCCCCAAGGCTGGAGATAAACCTCAGGCAGAGAATGCTGATCACACGTCCTGCCCAACCAACCAGCCTTTACCTGGGCTGTGAACTGCCTGGTTTCCAAGGCTTCTGACCCACTCCCTCAGCCTGTTTTTCCTAAGGGAAGGCTCTTCCCATGTGAAAGCCCCTTACACATACACATACACTCACACACCACACACACACACAGGTATGGCACATAGACCTGCCCAGGTGAGATCAGAGAGGTGACCTGGCTGGGACAGAACCGCCCCTGGGTCTACATGTGTTACCACTGGGTTCCGCCAAGAAAAGGCCCACAGATGTCTGGGCTGAGTCTCCACCCAGTGACGACCATGACAAAAAAAAAAAAAACAACACATCACGGCTGCTTTTCTGGATGGCATGACCTTGGGACAGAGGCAGGCAACACGAGAACATGTTGGCTTTACCAAAGTCTCTGGGCAAATGAACAGGGTAGAGGCTGTTTTAGAATGTGGTTGCCTGGTTACCAGGGTTCCAAGTTCCGTTGGGCTTTGTTGTCAGGTAGTGAGGTAACTATGTGGTGAGGTCATTGTTCTGGCCAGGTAGTGATGTCACTGCTGTTGTCTGAGGAGGTGCTTGGGGTAGGCGACCAGGAGTCAGAGCTGGCTCCTGCTCCACCTGAGAGACATCTGGAGGAGCTGGCTGTGTGGGAAGACCTGGAGGCCAACCCAAACCTGGAGGGGCGCCCGACTCCAGCGGCCGTGCCTCCTCCAGCAGCTGCTCCAGCTGCAGCTCTGGAGCTGGGTGGCCTGTGCAGCATCTCCAGACCACACTGAGACCCCCTCACCGCTGCCTCAGGAACCTTCTACCGAACGTGTCCTGGTTGTGGCCAGACGAGAGGAGCTGCCTCAGAACAGCTCATCAGCACCAACTCAAGAGCTGCTTGTTCTTCAACCAGCTGTCCCTAGCACATCTAAAGTATTTGTTTTACCACCACTCTTTGATAGTTTTATCTTTTTATAACGTTACGTTTTTATTTTTTTCCATGGTGTGATTCACGTTTTTATTATTTTAACTTTTTAATTGTTCTTCATTTTTATATTTGGTTCTTATTTGTTTTCTATATTTTGTTTTTCCATAGTGTGATTAATTTGAAGTAACAAATAAAAATGATTCATTATCTTTTAAGTGGTACCATTCCTGAGCATGAAGTACCTTCATGATGCTGTACAAGCATCACCTCTATCTGATGCAGAACATTCCATCAATCCTAATGGAAACTCTGCACCAAAAGGACTCGCTCCCCACTCCTCCCGCCCCTGGAAACCCCTCATCTACTTTCTCTCTCTGCACCTTTACTTATTCTAGACTTTTTCTTTAAATTGAATCTTACCATAGGTGCCTTTTGATGTCCGCTCAGATATTTGAGTTTGCTTTTATCCGAAATAGCATTTTTGTCATTTGAAAGTGAAATCCCAGATAGCTTAAAGATCATATGTAAAAAAATAAAGCCATTTTAGTAAGTGTGTGTATCATCTAGTTGTAGAGCCACTGTGTTAAGTATGACCCCAGGGCCAGAAGCCAATCAGGAGACTGTTTTATCCAGATGCAGAAGTCTGGAAGGACAAACCACAAGCTGGAAAGCATTCTTCACAACCCAAGGCCAGAGAGAGGTTTCACATCCCTGTGGTGCAGAAACCTTCTGAGAGTTGGTGTTTCTTAAAGGGACAGAGGGCAAACACATGTACTTCCAATGAGGAGCAGTTCACACCAGTGCAAGTCAGATGATGGCTGATCTCCCTAATGGGGCACATGCACTATAAACACTGGTGGGAGAGCCCTGGCCTGGTCAGATTGGAATGTTTCTGTTCTGGTGCCAACTACTTCCAGGGACAAGTGAGGATGAAAAGGCCCCAGCAGCTCCTTGGACGGAAGTGAGAAAGGTCCCTCTTTGGGGACGACAGTGTGCAAGACCCATCAAAGTTCCATAGGTGCTCACGTTCACCTGGCAGTGCTCACTTTAAGACATTATCTCACAGAAATTATTTCACAATTTTTCAAAAATATGTTTTCCATAGTACCCATTAGATCACCGGTAAAATAGCCAGGAATTGAAAAAAATCACTTATGTCCATGAAGGGGGAATGGTATCCATTAATCCTGGTTCACATGGATGAGGGAATCTGAGTAGCTGCTAAAGTTAGTGCAGAGGCCTCTACATGCTAACAATACTTAGACAAAATAAATTTTAAAACAAATGTTAAAATAAGATGTATAGAAGGACACTACATAATGATAAAGGGAGCTATCATAACAGAAGATATAACCTTTGTAAACATTTATAAAACATAGAAGCATCTAAATATACAAAGCAAATCTTGATGGACGTTAAGGAACGGATTGACAGTAGTTCAGTCATAATACCCCATTGACATAAATGAATAGATCTTCTAGGCCAAAAATCAACTTGGAAACAGATGGATTTACTTTATATCTTCAGAACATTTCACCCTGAAGCAGCAGAAGAAGTCATCCTTTCATGTGTACATGGAACATTTTCCAGTTTTGACTATATGTTAGGACACAAAAAATAAACTTAAAGAGATTGTAATCATATCAAGCATATTCTCTGACCATAAAGGTATTAAACTAGATACCAATCACAAGAAAAAAAAAAAGACTGAAAAGCACACAAAGAAATGGAGGCTGAATATAATGTTACTAAACCACGAATGGGTTTACACTGAGATCAAGGGAAAAATCAAAATATAATTTGAAACAAATATGTGTGAGAACATAACAAACCAAGATTTATGAGACACTGTGAAAGCAGTCTTAAGAGGAAAATTCATAGCATTACAAGCCTACCTGAAGAAACTAGGAAAACTCAGATTAAAAATATAAATTTACACTAAAAAATTAGGGGAAAAAACATTAAATCCCAAAGTGAGTAGATGAAAGGAATTAACAAAGAATAGAGCCGAAATAAGCAAAATACAGTCCAAAGAAATAATACAAAAGGTCAATGAACCAAACAGTTGGTTTTGTGAAAAATTACTATTTGAAGATGGATCATGGACCTGAAATAAAAGTTAAAAGTATGAAATTTCTAGAATAACTTATAGTAAAATATATTTATAACCCTGAGAAAAATAAAATAGTCTTTGACATCACTGACCATAAAAGAAAAAAATTGATACATTTTTATTCAAATTTATAAAATTCAGCTCATAGATAAGAAAATAAATATATAAGCATCAGAACAAATTGTCACACTATAAACATATGACAAAGACTTGTATGCAGGTTATATATAAGAAAAGCAAAACTCTTCAATTTAACAATAAGAAAACATCTCAATAACAAATAGGCAAATTATACACTTGACAAAGGAAGATATGTAAATAGCTAATAAGCACAGGAAAAATTGAACATTAGTAGTCATTAAGAAAATGCAAATTAGTATTGAAATATGACTATACTTCTTGAATGGACAAAATTTAAAACCTAACAACCCTGAATGTTAGCCAGGATGTGAAGCAACTAAAATTTTCATATACTGCTGGTTGAAGCACAAAATGGCACAACCAGTTTGGAATCTGGCAGTTGCTTATAAATTGAAATATGCTGCTACCTTATGACCAAATAATTTCACTTTTAGGTTTTTTAGTATTTTTTCCCAAGATATCTGAAAGCATATGTCTTTAAAAAGTCTTTTTACATATATTTATAGCCACTCTATTAATAATAGCACCAAACTGAAATGGCCACCAATAAAATAGTGGAAAATTGTGTTACAGCCCTGTAATGAAACTGTATTCAGCAATTAAAAGAAGGGGCTAGATTTGGACATTGGCAAGGAAGAATCAGTGATAGTGACTGAGAATAGTATAAGATAAAGGAGAAACTTTTGATGTCCTTGAGGGGATTAGCCTACTTGCCTCGGAGAAAGATTAAAGGGGAAAAAAAGAGTCATGGAAAAGAGAAGGTAGAAACAGGAGTAAGGGTAAGATGGTGACTGTCTAAGAACTACTTCAAACTGGTTTTTTTTTGGGGGGGGGGTTGTTGGTTTTTTTTCATTGTGAAGTAGAGAAAGTTTCACTATTGATTGAAGGTTCCATGTAGTCAGAATTCACTTGTTTCAATATTTCAAACTTTTTGTGTCTCTTTCCTGGACAGCATTTCCAACCATTTCAAAGGGTAGTTTGGCATCACGAGGGTACTGGGAATAGTCTTGAGAGGAGATTACTTATCATGCTTTAGTGCTCCTTGTTCTCATTTTTCATGAAGTATTTGAAGTTCACATATTTCTGGGCCACTGAGGGTACAGATGCCTCCTTGTTTACCCTTCTTTGGGTTGTATTTCTGAGGGAACTTGGTCTGAGGTACACTATTTTGAGCGTTCTGGAATGACATTAAGAAAGAAAAGGCATCATATAATAGTGCTACATATCAGGTCTTTCAGGATTCAGTGATTGCATTCACATATTTATTTTCTATAAGAGAGTTGTTTTTCTTATTTATTAGTTGGTGGATTTCTTAAGGGTGAGAACTACCTTATTTATCTTTTTCCCTTTCCTCCCTGAATGTTATCATGTATTCAATGCATAAATGCTGAAGGAAAGAGTAAATTGGCCTCTAGAAGATTTTATTACTTTTACTTTCTCTGAAATATAAAGTAGTGTTATTAAAAATAACAAAAATGTTAGCCTGACCAGGCGGTGGCACAGTGGATAGAGCGTCAGGCTGGGATGAGGAAGACCCAGGTTCGAGACCCCGAGGTCGCCAGCTTGAGTGCGAGCCCATCTGGCTTGAGCAAAGAACTCACCAGCTTGGACCCAAGGTCACTGACTCCAGCAAGGAGTTGCTCTGTCTGCTGAAGGTCTGTGGTCAAGGCACATGTGAGAAAGCAATCAATGAACAACTAAGGTGTCACAACGGCAATGATGCTTCTCATTTCTATTCATTCCTGTCTGTCTGCCCCTATCTATCCCTCTCTCTGACTCTCTCTCTTTCCCTGTAAAAAAGAAAAGAAATAACAAAAAAGTTAAATAACACCAACAAAATACAGTTTTAAAGAACCATTCCTCTCAATATAAAAGGAAAATAAGGCAAACCCAATATAAGAATTGAAAGACCCTTGACTAAAAGTGACATTGAAAGATAAGAGCAAAAGGAGAGGGAAATCATACTCAAGCTCTCTGAACTCAGAAACCAAAAAGAGCAAAAGAGATGGATCAAAGAATCAAAACTCCATTAAGGTTAACAAATGGAAAATAAAGGAACTAGGGTATTCCTGCAAGATATAGAAGAAGCCTTTAGTTTAGCTATATAAACAAGGGAGGTCACACTAAAACAGGGGGAGGTGACATGAAAATTTCCCACTGTTTATCAGGAAGGAAGCTGGGATTGACCTTCTGCTTGATCTCACTCTTTGTTTAGTAATCTCCTCTCTTGATCATGCACACCTTAATCTTTATCCGTAAACTTGACACCCAGCCAGACTAGTGCTTACCCGTGAAGGATCCATGCAGTGACAACTCAACCACCTTGCATTTTTCTAGCCACTGTCATGTCCTGTTAAACTCTTTAACCCTGACCATAAAACCACTCTGTTTCACTGTTTAATGTGTTTCATTCAAAACATAGTGCAAATTCTACTATCTTCCATTTCTAAGGAACTTATCAAAGATGTATTTTTTTTAGTATACAAGAATAAATACAAAGGGAAAAAAGTAAAATTATTATTTTAACAAAGAGAATGCATGGCTATCTTTCTCAAAAATTATTTAGTATTAGAGTTGAAGTCTTCAAGGTTGATACTGTGGTCTGAGAAGTAAATATCTTCTGTGCCAGTGTCACCTTCTACAAAATCAAAATAAGTTATATTTGATTTTAAAATATAAATATTTAAAGAGAGTTGATATTTGATAATGAAAGATGTTATAAAAATGCTTTCAGAATGAGGTTGCTATGCATTGTATATGAAGCACAAATATTTCAAGAAAAGGAAAAATCAGCTATCTCTGAATATACCATTGAGGGTTGCCTCCTCAGTAAAAAAAAAAAATGGGGTGAAGAAAATCTGGAAAGAAAGAAGCAGTGGTTTCATGCTTTGGGAGTTTGGATGCTCATTAGTTTCCTATTTGCATCTGTAACAAATTATCCCAAATACAGTACAGATTTATTATCTTATAGTTCTGTATGTTATAAGTCCAACATGAGCCTCACTGGGCTGTTAATGAAACTATCTGCAGTGTGGTGTTTTTCTCTGAGGACCAGAGGAGAGAACACAACCTCTGTCTTTTCAGTACCTAGACACTGCCCACACTCCTTTGCTCATGGCCCCCTCCCTCCTTCTTCAAAGCCAGCAGTAACAGTCACTCGAGTTCTTCTCACCTCTCAACACGTTGACTTCCTTTTCTGAATCCTTAATCTCATTTTAAGAACCCTTGTGATTACATTGGGCCCACTGGATAATTTTTCTATTTTAAAGTCAGTTGATTAGGAAACTTAATTCCAGCTGCTGACTTGGTTTCTCCATTGCCATGTTTCATAATTTTCACAAAGTCTGAGGATTCATGTGCAGACATTTATGGGGGACTACCATTCTGCGTGTCACAGCTGACTTTCGATATAGCCTGTGATACATCATGCTATATGATGACAGTCCCTTCTGAGCTTGGACAGTCCTGGCCACATTTGCTTTAAAAACACAGAAGTTCCATCAATGTGCAGAACTGATATTGGTACATTATGGGAAAACATTTGAGACCGTTAAGGACATGGAAAGTGTTTGGGAGTTGCCTTTTTTGGCAATCTCTCACCCACCAAAACAAACTTCTGAAAACTTGATTATCCTGCCAAATGATCTCATTAAATTATTTTGTAAATATGTTTATAGTTAGTGCAAGTGAAGGTCAGTTAGCTCTTGTTAAAAATTTCCTGTCACAGTTGACTGACATTTGGGGTTTTTTAAAATCATATGTAATTACTTCCTGAATTTTGACTAGCTTTTTGCCTTTTATGGGCAAGTGAGTATCACAGAGGTGTTTGCTTGTTTGCTTGTTTTTTTTGTTTGTTGTAAATACAGTCTTGATCCAGTTTTGAGGCTCTGGCTAGAGGCAAGTCAGTTTCCTTTATTGAACAGCTGACTATGCCAGACTACCAGTTACCTTCCTTCTCAGGTTCTCATAATGGGGAACCACTGAGACCGCCGTGAACCTGCCCTAATAACCCAGGGGCCAGGTACTGAAAAACTAGCTCCTATACCCTGGAGTCATTTCATTTTTTAAATTAGCTGATCTATGGGAAATCCGAGAAACAAAGGAAGCTAACCCCACTCCATTTTTGCCATACATGGACTTCCCCCTCCAACTCCAGCTTTCTGTTATCTGTGCCTGGATGCAACCCCATGTGTGACCCTGATGGCAGCCTTTCTCATCTGAAACTGTAAGTTAAAAAAGTCTGCCTTTCATCTCTATGAGTGTCAGTGTGTTCTGTCCCACATCAAAGAATCTTTAAATCTATAAAACAGTGAGCCCTTTCATCCATCCACTTATGTCTCATACCACAAACATTTAATGCACACTCTCTATGGGCAAGCCCTGTGCCAGGTCACACAGGTGACTATTGTGGTCCCTATAAGAGGCAGATTTCTTTCCTACCTGAGACATAGCATATTGTCAAGTCACCCAGTTTTTTTCAATCCTTTGCTGCTGAAATGAACAGCTCTGCATTGCTTTTCACAACCTAATCAAGGTAGCTGGAATCTATGTCCATACAAATTGTAAGAATAAAACATTTTATTTCAGTGTACACAGATTTAATTTGCCACAATTCTGATCATATATACTCTTTTAAACAGTTATGACCACTTGATGATACTATCGTTAATAATTTTCTTCAAGATGCCTTTGATACATGAATTACAAGGGAGAAGAAAAAAATAGAAAACCTATTATAGTTAACATCGTGAATCAGCTGTGTAATAAAAAAAAAAATCAAGCAGCATTTTACTACATGGTGCCATCTGTAAAAAGAGCATTTTTTTCTACCAGAAGCAGCAAGTATAACATTTGTTTGAATGACCGGTCCCTTATCTTGCTTCTGTATGCCAGCCAAAGCCATTTTAAGATGGTGAGAGATGTGTCACAAGCTCATTTGAAACACATCTCTGGTGGACAGGGAACTGAATGATTCACACTTAAAGTTCTCTGTTGTTAGAAAGGGATGAAACTGCTTTGACTTCAGGAGTACTGGAGGTGTTAAGAGCTGCCTGGCATTTTGACTGTTTTTTGAGACAAATATGTATGTGTGACTGCCTGGGGAAAAAAAGCACACACAACAGAACCTGATGTGAATAACATTGGGTGATAGATTGCCCCTTAACATCAGTCATATCATATGCAATGTAAACAGAGTGAAGTAATTTGCTACTTTCCTGGGTTCCATTATGTATATGTGTTTATTTAATCAGAACTAAATGATATTACATGAAGTTCCCCTTGCCCTCCTGAGGTATCCAGATTCAACACTTTCAGCGCTGTTCAGTGCTGGAGAGTGAAGAAAGTGTAACCATAGTGATGGAATGGAAATGATTTTCTTTGTTCAGAGGCTTCAATATCCAACAGACATTACAGTTTTCAAGGTCAAAAATATATTAGGCTGAGATAAAAATTAAAGAAAAATGTGCTGGCTTAGCTACAAAAGCTAATTTCGTTTATGTATTATAAATTATGTTAAAATGACTAAAATGAGATTTCTCAGCAAGAACTAAATGTGTGGTTTCACAAAACTAATTTCCAAAGATGAACATGATTACAGAATTTAGCTTTAAAAGCTTTTTAGACCATCAGAGAAAACAGCAAAGCTATCAATTATCAGACTTTAGTGGTGCCTCTGTCAGAAATATAATGGCATTTTTAGCATTCTGCTCAGCATTTACTAAATTAAGAATGTCTACAAACAAATCAATTAATTGGGACATTATTTAATTAAGTCAAATATGTGATATGCCAAAGAACCTTAAGCAAACGATTATAGCAAACATCCCAGTAGCCTTCCTCTTCTACTGAGGAAGATAGCAGGCCAAGCAATGAGAGGAAGATGGAAGCTACGGAAAATGAAACGTGGCTCAGATGAGCAAACACAGCCTCGTGCTTTTCCGATTCATTCTGCATTATGTGATTTTAAAAAGTGTTTGTTTTGAAAATCTGTCATTTCCTGGGAGAAGGTCAATGCTATCTGTCAGTCATTCCAGTCTTGTTAGGTGAATATGTGACATTTGTTTTTTTGTGAGTTGTATTTTTTTTATAACAATGCACACATAAAAGAATCTCTAGTCTTATGTCTGATACACTTAAGTCTCTGGATGCTAGGAATTTACTGGGTTCTGATATTTGTTTTCATATCACTGGAAAGCCAAACAGTTCAGATTTAGGAAAGGTTCATTTTGGGCCCACTGTAAGTCAGGCATTTTCAAATAAAGTCCTATGAGTTAGATGTCAAGATCCCAGTTTTGTAAATGGGAGACTGAAGGTTCAAGGAGGCTGAGTATTTCCCTGTATTTATGCACCAGGTAAATTGCAGAGCTAGGATTTAAACTCATGGCATGTGATATCAAGTCTCAAACCAGAAAATTTTTTCTTCAGGAAAGCCAGTGCAGACTGGTCTGGACCTAAGCAGCACTGCACTAATGAAATGAGTACCCTGTTAGCCAACAGAGTCATTGGAAATATATTGTCTCAAAAGGGTTAGCAATAAGGTGGTTAGGAAGGGAGCAGAGGTTATCATCAAAAACTGCTTAGACAAGTCAAAGTATCTAATTGCCTAGTCCCACTGGGCTTCATGGAAAATATAAGACTGCCTTTTCACCTACAAACAACCCAGAATAGAGTTCTATCCTTATTTGAAGTGATTATAAGTATGGACCAGAAATAAGTTAAATGAGGTATGATGGAAGCAGGTGTTCTATAGCAATGTTGTGACCTGTTACAAAGCTTAAAATCGGATTACTTCCTTTTGGTTAATGACGACTATCTTTTAACAAATATCACAATGATGAGCTTGTCTGCTTGGGAACACCTTATGAGCTATCATACATTCTTGAAATCATTTTCAGAAATCATTTGATCTAAGCAATTATTATTGGTCCTACCCAAGTGACTCTCATCCAGTTCAAGTAAGTCTTCTAGTCCCCTTTCTTCTTTCCTCGTTCACTTTTCTCCTCTGAAATCTGGCTGCATCCCTAATGCAATCATGCAACTGGGTATTCTCATCCCACTGCATTCGTCTTCCAGAAATTTTCTCAAACAAGGCATGGATGTAAATCTGAAAGTCACTGGCACCTGATAATCTGAGAATGATAAAGAAACCGTTAGAACATGAGGATCTTTTCAAAACGTCTCCCTAAATATTAATTATAAGTCAAAATTTTGTTACTTGTTTTTCTCACATTTTTATTGCTAAGTAACAGGTTAAACTTTGAATGAAATGCCATGTGGAAAAATTGTAGTTTCCATTCCATTCTAAAGATAAAGGAACTTACTGTTTCATCATCAAAATGGAGAGAAAACATCTTACTGCTTAACTTGTACCTCATGACTGAGGTGGGACACTGGCTGTTCTGGCTGGAGCCACAGGGAGGGACACACATGGATCTCAGGCTCTGCCCTGATTGACAGTGTGTGAGCAAAATGCTTTGTATAATTAGGGTAATTTTGTATGCAAAGGGAAAAAACAGCCCCTTGAATATCAGTGTGGGATTAAATAGCAAATATGTCTAGAGATGTGAATCTTTCCAAACTGAAAGAAGTTATTGAAAAATGATTCATTTTTACATCCTCCACCTGCTGTCTGATTCTTCATAATATTGATTGGTGAGAGAAAGGACTCTTTCCCAGTGATAGAACTGAGATGCGTTGCTAATAAGATGCATTGTTTTTAGCTGTCAGCCTCTGAGCATCAACTGTGTGTTAGAGGCTGTTTAGAAAATTCAGAGTAACTGTTATTATGTTAATAATTCAGTTTTCATAAAAATTCTCTTCTGTCACTCATATTTATCAGAATTTAGAATCAAGTAAACACGGATGGAATTTTTTTAGAGCAGGAAATTATGACTTTGGAAATATGTTCTTTATATCATCACAGATATTTATTATAATAAAATTAGTTGTTTTTCTCTGTTATCCTACTAATCTGGGTTACTTCAGATAGCAAAGAGACAGGATATAGGTGTCTACTCTTACTGTTTGAGCAGCTCCATGTCAGGGGCAACATCGCTGCAATATTCATCACCTTTTTCTGATAGTCACAAGATGGTTGCTACTGCTCCAGGCATCATGCCTATATTAACACAGAATATAAAGGGCCAGGTGTAGTGCTAGAGATGTATGCTTTTTATTTACCATTAAACAAAGCTTTCCAGGTCCTCCAGAAAATTTTCATTTATAAACCATTGGCTAGAACTCAGGTATCTGACCATGATGGGCTTCAAAGAATCTGACACAGTAAGTATTGAGGTGTTTGGGAATGGGTCTTAGGTTAGCTCTCCAACAGTGCCTGACAACTCTTGCAGCCAAATTTGTATTTTAATGACTAGGATTGATGCTGTGACTTAGTGCAATTAGCTATAAGTTGAAGCTTTGTTATAAAGAAAAAGGAAATTGACATAAATCATCTGTGTTTAAATCTCAACTCTGTAGTCCCCATGTTATGATCTTAAGCTTCAGTTTACTCATCTCTAAATCGAGATAAGAATTTCTTCTTATAGTTGTGATGAGGATTAAATAGGTTAGATGTCTTAAAACATCAAGTACAGATTTAAATATATAGAAACTATATTGTTCATATATTCATTTTCTTTCATTCACATATTCAGTTGACTAATATAAACTTTATTTAAGAGAAGCAGTTGAGAAGAGGTCACCACAGGAGAGAGGAAGGAAATTAACTTATATTGTTCACCTCCTACATACCTCTCTTATCCTCATATCATTTTCTTACCCACTGTAGAAAATATTTATTTTGTTTTCTGATTAACTAGGCTTTGTAAGCAAAAACCAGAATGGCTTTGACCTCCCATATTTCTAAATTGCACATATTGTACAGGTTTTTCATCTTATTCTCTTTTTAATTGAATTTATTAGAGTGATACTGCTTAATAAAAATTATACTGGTTTCAGGTGTTTGATTATACTATACATCATTTCACACCATACTATGTGTTCACTGTCCTCCCCTCCCATCTCATCACATTTTTATTTCCCTGGGAACCCATCACAAGCCCTTGGGGGCTAGATGGAAAGATCATTTTGTAAAATGTTGTTCAGGATCACACACCAAATCTTTCCTTCTTTTCAACATTTGGTATTCCAAAAAAAGATTGGTATCAAATTAGCTTTTTCCTGAAAGTATATGTTTTTCCTATATAGAAGTCTTTCATTCAGTCAATCCAGAGATAAAGGATAGCCATTACTCAATACTAATTTGGAATCTGGACTTTAGGAAATGTCCATTTCTTCAAGTCTTGCTTCTTCTCTGAAGTTCATCGTCCATTTCTACTGTCCAGATAGGGCCAAAGTGGCATACCCTCATTTGCCATTAGTTTGTTCATAAGGCCCATGACCTAGCAACCTTGTCACATACAGGTTATTAACACTGTCTTATGGGCAATAATTTCTAAATATGAACAGGTGAACATATGAACATAAATATTTCTACTGAAAAATAAAACAATCTATTGTTATTCTTTGTTTTTTCCTTTACCCATCTATCTTTCTCTCACATCCTCCATCTGTGTTTGTCTCCGCTCTTCTCCCTCTCTCCCTTTCTCTTTCTCTCTCTCATATCTGAGCAAGTATGGAGTAGGGAACACCCTGAGAGATGACTAGGCATCATAAAGATCACTAGGGCTAAATACTAATTCCAGACTTTCCTCTAGAGGGAGCTGATGGTCAGGCTAGTAAAAGCTGGTGCAAAGCTTTAAATATAGGCAGTATGTTCGTTATTGTAAATGATGTTGTAATGAACATGGGGGTGCATATATCTTTCAAAGTTAGTGTTTTGGGTTGCTTTGAATATATACCAGAAGTGGAATTGCTAGGTCATGAACACAGATCCATTTTTAATTTTTTGAGTAACTTTCATATTGTTTTCCATAGTAGCTGCACCAATTTCCATTCCTACCAACAGTGCACAGTGTTCCCTTTACTCCACATCGTCACCAACATTTGTTGTTTGCTGATTTATTGATGACAGCTATTCTGACTGGTGTGAGGTGATATCCCATTGTGGTTTTAATTTGCATTTCTTCTGAGTGCCTATCAATAGATGAGTGGATAAAAAAGTTGTGTTGATTATATATATATAATGGAATATTACTCAGCCACAAAAAAGAATTACCATTTGTGACAGCATGGATGGACCTAGAGGGTATTATGCTAAGTGAAATAAGTCAGAAAGAGAAAGTCAAATAGCATATGATTTCACTTTTTGTGGAATCTAAAGAATAAAAGAAATGAACAACAACAACAAAAAACAGAAACAGACTCATAGATGCAGAGAACAGACTGATGGTTGCCAGAGGGGAGGGTGTTTGGGGGCTGGGTGAAAAAGATGAAAAGATTAAGAGTACAAATTGGTAGTTACAAAATAGTGATGGCAGTATTGCAGGACTGTAGACTTATAAAACACCAGAAACTCTCAGTGTAATATTGGAGAAACACTGTTATGGATGACATCTTGATGCTACTTGCTCATGCTATAGTGCTAACATCTTGATTTCAGCCCTGTAAACGAATTCAAATATTTCATATGAATTTTCAGCCACCCATTCATTCATGTATCTACTTCCTATTGAATATTTGCTGAGCTTATATTATGTGACTGATGCTGCATCAGTTATTGGGGAATCAGAATTAAATAGTCTTTGTTCCTAACCTCAAGGGATTCACAATCTAATAGAGAAAATAATACAGAAGCACTTAGTTACATTCAATGCTAAAGTGCTAATTTGAAGATATGTATGTGACATACAGTTGGGAAGAAAGTATATAGGGGACTAGCCTAAGGTTATGAAATGCATGTATGGTAACCTACCTTCAACCATCTCTGAAAACTAGAAAAGAGGGCCATCAAAAATGCCGTTGAGCCTGTCCGGGCGGTGGCACAGTGGATAGAGCATCGGACTGGGATGCGGAAGACCCCGGTTCAAGACCCCGAGCTCGCCAGCTTGAGCGTGGGACCATCTGGCTTGAGCAAAAGCTCACCAGCTTGGACCCAAGGTCGCTGGCTCCAGCAAGGGGTGGCTCAGTCTGCTGAAGGCCCGCAGTCAAGGCACGAGTGAGAAAGCAATCAATGAACAACTATGGTGTCACAACAGCAACGAAAAACTAATAATTGATGCTTCTCACCTCTCTCCGTTCCTGTCTGTCTGTCCCTATCTATCCCTCTCTCTGACTCTCTCTGTCACTGTAAAATAATAATAATAATAAATTTTTTAAAAATGCCATTGAGGTATGAACTCCCCATCGTCTACCATATAAAGTTTTTGATTGAAATAGAAAGTTTACTATTCCATTGTTGGCTTTCAACTCCCATTGGTGGTTCCCAGAACACAATTTATATGTTCATTTCAATGCATATTCTGTTTCCTGCACTTGGTATCCTCCCTTCTTTTATTATGCCTTCTTTTGCTCATCTACTATTTCAAACATGCTGCACTATGATTTTAGATTGATTCATTCTTCATTGGATGTCAGCTCAGTTATTACTTATTCATAGATGTCTTCCCTTCTTACCCAGTCTAAAATGGAAATTCCATCCAGATTCACCATCACATCATCACTCTTTCTTATATTCCTGATGGTACTTTTCTGTATATGAATTTCTAGTTCATTTCTTTTACCGTCTGTGTCTATCTTGATTAAGTAAACTCCAAGAGACAGGGGCTCTGACAGTCTTATTCACTGCTGTAGAATCAAGCCTGATAAATAATAAGAGCTTAATAAATATTTGTTGGATTGATGAGATAATTTCTCCATTGGAGTGCATGCCTATTGGGAAAAGAATGAATAATTAATTAATAGACCAATTTTTTTTTCTGAGAAATGTGTACCCTTGGGATAAGGAATTGCCAGTTTTTATTTATGTATTTATTTTTTGGGGAAAGAGGGGAAAAGAGAGAGGCTTGATGTGGTGCCCACAGGATAGAGACTTAACAGGGCTCGAACCAGTAACCTCGTGGTGGAAGTGGTGCCCTCAGAGCCTAGCCTGCAATCTTGGGATCCTGAGATGGAACTGGTGACCTCAGTGCTCCAGGGCAATGCTCTATCTACTGCACCTCTGGTCAGTGCACAGAATCACCAGTTTTTGATCTGTGTATTTTACTTACTTGGTACACTCTCTGACACAGAGTAGATGTTCAATAAATATTGAATGAATAAATGGGTGCTTACAGAGTTTTTCAGATGACTTCAGACTAAAGCTAAGATGCTAATACTGAAGTTCTTTTGTAACATGAACTAAATGCTGAGTTAGGATGGTTTTCAGAGTGATTGCTGCTCCAATTAGAGCATGACTACTGACCTGAGAGTGCAGCTATATTGCCTCAGTTGACAAATTAAGCTTGCTAGCCCCGAGCACAAGAACAGAGTTTGCAAACTCAGATGGCCCCAGGATTAAAAGAGGGCCACAACACAGCCCTTTCATTCCCATACTCATGGTTTCTACAGTAATTATTGGATTGATTTCTTTAAAAAAAAACCTCCGGGAGAACTTAGAAGTCAAGTTTTAAAAATTTTATATCCATTATCTTGAGAAATGGTACTCACAATTACAAATTTGGAGGTTAGGATCTTTGTTAAAATTAAAAATGTGGTATCAAATGCTAGAATTAATTGCCAAAAGTTATTCACTTACTCAATTTGGTGTCTTAAAAAAGCAGTCAACTTAGAGTGTCCTTAATCTGCATGTTCCTTTCTTTTAAAAAATCAATTTCTTTAGCCCTGACCAGTTAGCTCAGTGGTAAAGAATAAGCCCAACATGTGGATGTCCTTAGTTTGATTCCCCATCAGTGCACACAAGAGAAGCAACCATCTGTTTCTCCACCCCTTCCTCTCTCATTTCTTTCTCTCTTTTCTTCTCCTCCTGCAGCCATGGCTCAAATAGAGTGAGTTGGCTCCAGGTGCTGAGGATGGCTCCATGGCCTCTGTTTCAGGTGCTAAAAAGGCTCTGGTTGCAATGGAGCAAAGGCCCCAGATGGGCAGAGCATTGCCCCGTAGTAGGTTTTCCAAGTGGATCCCCATTGGGGCACATGCAGGAGTCTGTCTCTGCCTCCCCTCCTCTTACTAAAAAAAAAAAAATCAATTTCTTCTAGTATGTAAAACGTTTCCACCTTGCTGAGGAGGTTGCATTGGGCTACATGGAAATTTTAAGATGCAATTGCTTGAGCAAAATATCTCAATATTTATTAAAATTATTGGTTTGAAACACGAAAGATATCTTTTTATCTTAATTCAGCCAGTGTCCAAAGTGGGGTTTTATGCTATTTAGTAATAATTAGGTAGAGTTTCACCTTCATGCAAGTATGAGTTATTCTGACGAAAGCTTCCAGGAAGCCAACATCCATCCTTGGACTCAGATTCTTTCCAAAACCTTAGGCTACAAAGGCAAAATTATTTAATAAAATTATTAAAAATAAAAACATCTCCTCAAAATAGTTTCACTGAAAAAGATTTCCTGTGTATTGATTTGGTTTTTAAGAGCAATTATATAATCTTTGTACCAAGTTGTGTCAAAAAGCCTTTATTTAATTATACCAGTGTGAAATGACAAATTCACTGGTGAGGGAGAGAAGAATGAATTAGTCTCAGGTTTGCTGGTAGAGAAAGCTCCACTGTTTACCTTACATTTCTCCAAAGGCCCAGGGGAAGAGTGGGTGGTGAGGAGGACCCTTTCTGCTTAAAAACACAACCAGGATCTAAAACCTGCACTTGAAAAGAAAGTAGTGAAAATTCTTTCAAATTAATCACATATTTTGATCAATAACAACCTTGGAGATATTTAAAATATTTTATGAATCTGGGTGATTCAATTTATCTGAACCTTAATTTATTCAAAATAATATTTTGAGTTATTAGAAGATGAGGATACCAACTTTTTGCTCTTAAAAAGCTTATGATCAGTTGATGCAGACAAGATAATTTGTACATGAAATGTAAACTCCCCAATAAATGGGTCAATTATGAAATAATGAAGGATTTTTTTAAAAAAAATTAGCTGCCACGTTAAACTAATAGAAAATTGTTTGTCAACTGCAATTAAAATTTCAAAATAATATATTTATAAAATGAATGGCTAGCATTTCTAGATTTCATGCTGAACCTTTTCTTTAAACATATTTCCAGTTGGAGTGGAAACATTGGAAGTGAGGAGCATATTATTTCAATCGTTTGAATGCTTGGAAATACCTAATGTCACACTGTAGATATTTATTCAAGGTTATATAACTGATATTTTTCCTACAAGAAAATCATATAAGAATAAAATGATGTTAAAAGTCATATCCTGTATAGCACCTCGTCCAACTTCCTGTATGTTCCAGAGGCTTCCAGTGCTTTTCATATATCAGTGTATGATGATTCATCATGAATGCTCCCTCACGTGAACATAAGCTATGTGGCACTTGTCTTGTCTGAGTATTTGATGGATTAGTTGATAAATGAGCATTAACTGAATTAAGAAACAAAAGAATAAACTCTTTTATCCTCTGCTGTGATGTACTTGGTTTATAATGTCACGTATAACTCACCACATTGGTTTCTCTTTGGTTTTTTGAACATGACATCTCTTTCCTGCCTTAGGCTTTTCTAAATATTTTCTCTCTTGTGAAAAAGTTCTCCTTGTTTTCATTCTCTAGCCACATCCTCAGGAACCATTAACTCCTCAGAGAGAACTTTTCTGACCTCTCTGTCTAAATAGGGTGCCATCTGCTACTAGCTCAGCTCCTTGTTTTATTTTATTTTTTTCATAATGGCATATATAATGTTTTACTATTGTTGATTTTCTTTTACTCCTGCCATTCGGTATTGTAAACTTCATGATGGAGGCATATGTCTTACTGTCTATTGCAACCTCAATGCCTGGCACATGGCTTGATACATAGAAGTCAATAAATATTGGCTGAAGGAATGAATGGTGTTTATATTCAGGACACTCTCATTAGTAACATTTACTCTCAGGCTTCAGTATTCTGTATATTATGGTAATTTGTGATTTATGTATAATGCATGAGATGCAACTCCACATCTTTCTTTTTATTGATCTAGCAATTTAGTATATTGAGGCACCATGGTAGAAAACCATCTGGATGTAGTATATAGTTTTTGAGGGTACAGAGGGGAAGGGGGGAAGTATGCTTCTTTAGGACAGGATATCCCATTTGAGACAAAGAAGTGTGTGAAGGCTCTGGAAAGCCCTATGCTGATAATTTCTCATGGCTTACTGTCTTGGTTTTCTTGGTCATCTGGATTTTTTCACATAGTCTTTCGTTTTCCCTCTCCATCACTCTGCCGCTCTTTTTTTTTATAACTGTTCTTTCACTATGATAATGCTGAAATTCTATATGAGGCTTATCTCTCTGAATATTCTGCTCGACATACATTGTTTTTCCTTCCTATGCAAGTTAGTTATAATTAAAAATTGTGCCCCACTTGACTCTCCAGTTTTACATGTACTAAGGAAACATCAGGAAAGTGCAGCTGCCCACAGAAGTGTAGTGGGTTGGGGAAATTTTATCTCCAGTAACAGTATCAGAGATATCATCCTCTTACAATGAGCATGTTGATACTAATGATGCTTGATGTAACAATAAAATGTAGATGATTACAAAGCCCACATTACCCCAAAATGACATTAGCTTGAGACCACCAGGCTTACAATAACAGCAAAAATGCTCTGACTCAATGCCTTTTATCAACATCATTGGAACTTCAGACTAAGTTTCTTCATGATGGTCATCTGGGTATCACTGGCTAGTCTCATTTGCTCTTGATTGTCCTTGACAGTAACCTGCTTCAACTCATACTGATGGTCATATTTTCCCCCGCCAATTCAAACAGTTCTACCTGTCATTAACTGTATTGACATTACCTATGCTGGATTTAACAACGTCAGTTATTTCTTTTCCAGAGTCCTCTGTGCCTATGCTATCATGGAGAATGCCCCAACATCTTTAATATGTCATGAAATGTATCCCTAAATTGTGTTCTCACTTTCTCAGAATAACTCTAGTATTTCAGTCCTCTAATTTCATATCCAGAACCTGGTGCAAATTTCATTAAGGGCTGGTCTAGAATAGATCTTTGTCACTCAGAATGTGGTTTGTGAAGCAACAGCATAAGTATCATTAAGAGTTTATTAGAACTGCAGATTTGGGGGCTCTGAGTGAGTCCTGCCAAGTTAGATCTGTAGTTTAGTGTGATTCTCAGGTCATGTGTAGCACAATGAAGTCTGAAAAGCACTGAATGATGGATAGGGAAACTTTTCTTACTTTCTTCCTGGTGACTGCCACCAAATTAGCCCTTACATCACCAACCACTCTCTCTTGCCTCGGTGGTTATGTGATAACTGAGTTTCTTTGTTTCTTAAAGGTCTTAGTTCTCTGAACAGCCATACGTTCCCTGTGATGTCTGCCTCATTGGTGTTCCAGGTACACAAATAATTGCAATAGATCTTTTATGAGCACTTGCATTGATACTTCAGTCACATAAGTTATACTTAAAAAATAGTAATACCAATAATAATAATAATACATGCCTTGATTTTTTATTATGCTTTTCTCTTCTCAAAGCATTTGAATTTGGGAATAATGCCAAATTCAAGGGCATGGACTAAAACTGGTATTAACTATCATGCCTCTTTTGCCAGTGAAGATCTTAGACTCACAGTGATGAATCTCAGGCCCAGAGAGCATACATGGCACATCTTTTAGCTTCAGCTCTTCTTTCACTACACAAGCTAAATCAAGTTAAGAAAGAACACAGGGCAGATGAGAATGCAATTATGACAAAATGTGGCTGCTGTTTTGAAGAACTGTTAAGTCATCAGGAGAGATCTAATATAAGCTTAGGTCCCCAAGGACATGTCCTCATGTCTCAAAGCATTTTTATCCTAAAAACTTTTATTGAAAAGGGAAAAAGAACTAAGAAAAAAATATTTAAAGTAAGATAGAATACTAGAAAACAACTGAATGGCTTATTTGGGTAAAAACAGTCACTATATACTTCTATTATCTTTTAAAATCTTAAAGAAATGTTACCTTGGTGTTTGCATCTCTTAAATATATGAACTCAAATTAATTTTAGTTCAAATGGTATTGGATTGGAAAGAAATGTTTTATGCCAGCTGTGGAATAAACCCTCAGGTGTAATCATAAGACTGTTTCTCTCTACTGATGAGGCAAACTCTTGGAAAGCAAAACGTTCTTTTAAATTCCTACCTGAAATAAGATTAATTGTTTTTACTTTTAAATTTTTACCCTCCTTTGTACTTTCTCAAGGAGAGATTGATTTGGCACCTTGGAAAGGACTCAACATTCTTTCTTCAGTTTTCTTCAGAACACTTAGTTTTGTTTTTGTGTTCAATATAATAAACCTCTTCCCATCTGTGGGAAGGGGTGTCTGACTGCTCAGGGGCAACCAGAGATTTTCTTGGCTCTGAAAATATAGGATCAAAAACAAATTGGGCACTAGCTGAGCTGGGAGATATTTCTTACTGTGCTTTCTCTGCTCTGGATATCCTGATGAGACTACCTACAGTTATCCTATTCCCAGGCCAGATCTTACTGCCTGCATCACCAAAAAGCCGCATTCCCTTGTGTTTCCAGTTGCCTCGGTCTCTATTTGGGTCCTTTCGCTTGGCACTCTGAGCAGCAGCCCTATTTTGGTCCTCAGACTTCCCAGAACTAATGAGGCTTTTCTCTTCTCTCTTTTTTAAAACACTCAGTTCTTTTCCTTTTCAATCTCTCTTTTCTTCTTCCCCTCCTGCACCTCCTCTCCTTCCTCCTACTTTTCCTATTCTTCCTTGTAACAACACTCCATTTTCCCTTTCAGTTTCTTGGTGATCAACTTCTAATTTTAGATAAGACCTCTTTTTCGTGGTGAAATCATAGAGGTCTTCAGGATATTAATGGACAATCTGAAACAATCACTGTAGGAATTTACTATTTTGATGGCATCCCAAACTTGGACATTATCCATTTGAAGCCTGTGTATTCAACCTGGACCAGCCCATCCCTAGAAGGCACCAAGCACCCATTCATGCAGACTCCAATTGCCTCAGCTCTGTTCATGACAAGAATCCTCTACCTTTTCATCTTGTTGCTACACTTGCTAGACATTTTATTTTTAGCTGCAGTTGTGCAATTACTTATGTTTTATAACTTTTCCCACTTTTTTTTTAATTTTACCTTCACCCTGTTGGGTCTGTTAATAGGTTTTCTTTCTGTAATTTTTGGTAATTTGAGGTTTACCTTTTGGTCCTTTCTGTATATAATGTGATTATTACTGACCCTTGTAACCCAAACCTGGAGCTTTGCGATGGGGTTGGTTTCCCCTTTATCTTATCTCAGCCTTTCAGAACTGCTAGATCATTAGACTCAAGCCTTAAAATTCTGTTTTAGCCTGACCAGGCAGTGGCACAGTGGATAGAGCGTCGGAAGACTATAAGATTCTCTATTAATCTCTTTGCTTTCTCCAGCCAAGACACTAAAACTAAGTAGGGCTTCTGGTTATTGTTGTTTTTTTTCCCGCTCACTGTATCTTGGAGTTTATAGGGGTACTTTATTATCTAATTTCATTACAAAGACTGTCCATGGGATTATAGCTTTTCTAGTTAGTTGCTAGGTCTGTTTTTAACTGGAGACTCAGTGATATTAAAAAATTATGACATGGCTGCCATCAACCTCTTAGAATCCCTATCATTCTTGAATCTTATATTTGTCCTTGTACTTCATAGAACTATATTATAGTGATGAATTAAAACCTGACCAGGTGGTGGCGTAGTGGATAGAGTGTCGGACTGGGATGCTGAACACCCATATTCGAGACCCCGAGCTCGCCGGCCTGAGCGCGGGCCCATCTGGCTTGGGCAAAAAGCTCGCCAGCTTGGACCCAGGGTCGCTGGCTCCATCAAGGGGTGGCTCGGTCTGTTGAAGGCCCGCAGTCAAGGCACATGTGAGGGAGCAATCAATGAGCAACTAGGGTGTTGTGACGGCAACGAAATACTAATGATTGATGCTTCTCACCTCTCTCCGTTCCTGTCTGTCTGTCCCTATCTATCCCTCTCTCTGACTCTCTCTCTCTGTCCCTATAAAAAAAATTCTGTTTCAAAATAAAATACAGCCAATAATCCATGTTCAATAAATCTTAAGCTGATCAATACAACTAAGGGTAGGGTGACACCAATTATAATGAATCTGGTTTTGTTACAAATTTCCCACCTCTTTCTTTCTTTTTTTTAAAATTATTTTTTTTATTTATTCATTTTAGAGGAAAGGAGAGAGAGAGAGAGAGAGAGAGAGAGAGAGAGAGAGAGAAGGGGGGAGGAGCAGGAAGCTTCAACTCCCATATGTGCCTTGACCGGGCAAGCCCAGGGTTTTGAACCAGCAACCTCAGCATTCCAGGTCAACGCTTTATCCACTCCGCCACCACAGGTCAGGCCCCCACCTCTTTCTTACTTTTAAATATTATAATTCATTTTTAAATTTTTAAACATTTATTTATTGAGTTTTACAGAGAAAAGAAAGGGGAGAAAGAAAGATAGAACATCGTTGCTGTTCCACTTATCTATGCATGGTTGACTCTTACATGTACCCTGACCAAGGATCAAACCTACAGCCTTAGTTCATCAGGACAATGCTTGAACTAACTGAGCCACCCTTGAAAATTTACATAAGTGAAGAAGGCAACAGGCAAGATTTGGCTTATTTTCTCCAATAGGTATATTCCTAAAAACATGTTGTGCGAATACAAGGTCTGTCATGAATTTATAGTAAATATTATGTTGCAATAACAAATAATTCCCTAGTCATAACAAATATATTTCTTGCCACATTTGAAGTAGGTATTATAAAATATACCTTTCTTGAGAGTTAGGCTAACTTCTTAGCCTACATCTTGTCCAGTGATGTTGAAGGTTTGGTATTAAGTCATGAATTGTCACACTATCTTTTATTTCAGGCCGGTTCTTTTATCAGTACAATTCTCTGAAAAATTTTACTGAATTTCTCTCTCTTTGATGTTAGTCAGCTTCACATACGAAAAATCTTTGAGAATTCCTTTCTAGATATATATTCTTATTTCTTGAGTGTCTGCTTCCTCACTCCTATGCCTCTCTCTCTTGATTTCAATGTGGATATCATGTGCCTATCAGGGGTTCAGAACCACACATTTTCCTAAACAGTTTCATCCGTTTTAAAAGATTTTCTAAGTCTTATGGTGTGGTAGGCATAATAATGGACCCCATAAAGATGTCCATGTCCTAATCCTTATATTTGTGAATATGCCACATTATGTCATAAAGGGGAATTGTATTAATCAGCCCACCTTAAAGCAGGGACAATGTCCTGAGTTATACAGGTGGGTCCGATGTAATCACAGGTTCTTTAAAAGCAGAGTGGGAAGCTGGAGAGTCAGTGCCTGAATCAGAGTCATACAGCATGAGGACCCTCAACCAGCACTGCCTGGCTGCAAAAATGGAGGGGAGCTGTTAGCCTTTAGAATCTGGAAAAGGTAAGAAAATGAATTATTCATTAGAGCCTCCAGTAAGGAACACAGTCTTATTTACACCTGAATTTAGCCCAGAAAGACCTATTTAACACTGTCAGAACTAGTAAATTTTCATTATTTTAGGCCACCAAGTTTATAATAATTTGTTACAGAAGCAACAGGAAGCTAGATACATTTAATTTTGCTCAGAGCTTTTAACACTGTTGCCATATCCTTAATTTAGTGTTTGTTGTGAGGCTGTTTTCATCAGTCTTGTTGCTCAAAAACAACTTCTCAATTACATAGTTTACTATTTCAGTAAGAGCGGTCATTTTTTCTAACTACAAGCCCATGAATTTGTGAACTTTCTGTTTTCTTTTTATTCCATCTTATAAACCAACTAGCTCCTTCAGCTTGTCTCTACTATAACACCTTGTCATATAAAGCCAACAGCAGCCAAATGACTTACCAACATTTTGTTTTTCAACTCACTCCCATAGCTTTCCAAGTTTATTAGGCATATAGTATGCCTTCTAAGTAACTCCATGTGAAATTTTACCATGTGCTCGGCCACTGTGCAACATGGATCACCATTCTTCCAGCTCCATGAAGAGTTTCTCACTAGCTTCTGATCAATGCTACATTTCTGTTATGGTAAGAGCCCACTTCTGTATTACTAATTACTGTTAGGTAGGAGCTATATTCAGTCTGTTCAAGATGGGAGAGATAATGCTATGTAACATATAATCCTAAAATCTTAGTGGCTTAAAGAAGAAAGATTAATTTCTCACTCACATTGTGCCTGTTCTGTGGGCTCTGGTCTGCCTTGACCTAACTCCAGAACCTAAGCTATTAGAGGAACCATAACCTAGAAAATTGAACTAAAGAAGAAAGAAAGAGTATATAGCTAGTCACATAATACTTGCTCTTAGGCTTTCATACAAACATTCATTTACAATTCTTTGGCTAAATCAAACACTCCGGCTATCTCAAACACCAAGAGAGCAGGGCACTGTAATCCTGTGATATGCCTATAAAAAGAACAGGAATATTGGGTGAACAGCAATAAAAACTACCACACCCTGACTGATTATTCTGAATTGAGGTTTATTGTACTAGGGGACAAGTACATTCAGAAATGGGTGCCATAGTATGAGGAAAGATGACTGCATAAATATTTTTTGCATATTTATACTGAAGTTGTAAATGACAGACACATGTAGTCAGTGCTTATTCTGATTTCACATTTTAAAAACTATTAGTTACAAGTACATTTTAGAGTGTTAGGAATCCTTAAAAAATAAAAAACCAACATAATACCCACCTTAATATCTAGGCATATATAAAGAAAGTAATCCAATATGCCAACAAATATGTAATTCAAAGTTACTTATAATAAAAAATTTGCAACATCTCATATACCTTTAAATAGTTTAAATTAAAATACATTCATTTACTATAAAATTATGTGCCGTGTGTAAATATTAAATGCCACAAATTACTCCCAACATGACATTAATTTAAGAAGTACACTGTACTATTATATATAGATTAAATTTCAGCTTTTAAGAATATGTGTAAAGAAAATGACTGCATGAAAATATATAAATGCCAGTAATGGCTACAATATGCAAGTGATGGAATTAAGATTCATTCTAATTATTTTTACCATTTTTATTTTCCAAATTTTTTACAGTGACAACTTTTTTTTATGTCCCAAAGAATAAACATAATAAAGAAGAATAAAAAAATATTTTTTCTAAGAAGGATTTATGGTGCCTATTCTTAAGGCTTGTCAAAAAAACTGCTAAAGTTGAAATAGAAAATTAAAACCATTTTTGGTAGGCAGAATTCTAATAATGTCCTCTAAGATTCTCATCACCTAGTTACTCAATTAAACACTAATATAAGTGTGCTCTAGATGATGGTATTAAGGTTCCTGATCACCTAACCTTTGAATAGGGAGAGTATCCTGAATTATCCAAGGAGGCCTAATGTAATCACATGAGCCCTTACAAACAGGAGAGGCTGGTGGAAGAGTCAGTTAAAGAAACACAGCAGAAGGGAAGGTCAGAGATACTCATGGCACAAGAAGGACCCAACCAGCTGTTGATGGTTTTGAAAACAAAGGAAAGGAAGCATAAGTCAAGGAATGCAGGTAGGTTCTAGAAGCTGTGAATGACCCCTGGCTCATAGTTAGAAAGGAAACTGAAACCTAAGTTCTACTATTGCATGAAACTAATTCTGTCAACAATATGAATGAGTTGGGAGGTAGATTATTTCCCAGTCTCTAGTGAGAAATATGTGTGTGAAGAAAATGACTCCAGGAAAATAACTAAAACACCTTGATTTTAGCCCAGTGATATCTGTGTTGAACTATAAACTGTGAGATAATAAATTTATGTTGAATTTATGTTGTTTTAAAGTTCTAAATAGGTCATAATTTATCATAACAGCAATAGAAAAATAATACACCATGAAATGTGGGTGAACAAAAATATGCTGTCGCAAAGGGCTAGTACTATTACTGTGGATAAGAATTAAATACGGCTTTGAACTTCTTGAAAGTCAAGGCAGGAATGAAAATAAACAGTGAAGGACAATTTTATTTTACTTTTAAGAGCTCCCAACATTTCCCTGACAATTGCTTTAATGGGGACCTGCATACAATAACCTACCTCCTCATAGACCTCTTTGCCAAGTCCAATCTTTATTATACAGAATGATCTTTGAAAACTCAGTTCAGATCATGTCGTTCTACTGCTTACCCTTTGGGAGCTCCCTATCACTTGCAGGATGAGTTTCAAATTCCTCAATGTAACACAAAAGTTCCTTCAAAATCTGACCTCCACTTCTCCTTCCAGATTCACCTTGTGCCATTGCACAAAAGCACCTATGAACCATCTACATCCTTATAGTCTCGCAAATCAACACTCCTTTTACACTCTTACCACTTACAGACATTCTCTCCTGGGCCTAGAATGGGTTTTCCTTCTTTTCCTCCTGTGGAATAGTACTATATGCCACAAGTTGCCTCCAATATCTTCCTTTTGGTTAAGCCTTCCTCTTCACTCCCCTCACCCATTGCTCATCCTCAGTAGGAAGAGTAAGTCACTTATTTCTCTTTCCTCCTACAATGCTCTGTTCCTTGTTCTATTGTAGGACTTAGATATTGCAACAAAGTCACTGGCTTACATGGCGGTCATTCCCACTAGATAGTGAACTCACTGAAAATTAGTACTATACTGCATTCAAATTTGTATCATCAGAATGTATCACTATAACTGGCACAATGTAGCCTCAGGAAATATTAGTAGAGCGAATGCCTGTACTAGAGTCTCAACCAGGGTAGAATAAATGGAGACACAATAATTTAATGGAAACTGCCAGATTTCAATTTGAATTATACCCCATTACATAGTGCTTTCTTACTTTTTGACTTTGGCAATTATCTGAGCTTGCCCTTTCTGATCTACAAAACAGAAAACTATAATTTAACTCATGAGGTTATGGTAAGGATTAATTATAATGTCTAAAATAGATAACACAATGTGGCACATTATGGATATTTGAAAGTGTACAAGAAAAAAGGTATATATCCATGAATATGGTTATTATTTTTAAAAACTGTTTTTGTTTAAGACATTAAATGAAAATATCAAAATAATTTTGAAATAAAAGTTAAATCCTAGAAATAATAATTCGATAACAAAAAGTTAGCTCTAAGTTCTCACATTATAATAAAAAAGATTGAGGAAAGATATGGATAGTGGTAAAGAAACTTTAAGCTTACAAAATTTCTTCTCTTACCTAGGTAGGAGTCAAAAATAAGCATTTCAGTCTTGAATTGTATTACTATAAAGTAATATAGGTTAATGATTACTATAATATTTAGTAGGTTTAACAAATTAATTCATATAATTTACATTCTTTTTAACTGAAGACATAAAAAGTAGACTTAGAAAGAAGGAAAAATAAATAAAAGATAATGCAATAATGCCAAATATATTTGTTATAAACAGTGGCAAAAAAAAAAAACCCTACTACAAAAAGCAATTACATGATGTTAATGATAAACCAAAGGAGGTAGCAGAGTTGACATAAGTCAAAGTAGAATTCAAGTAAAAAACACTTAATAAGAAAAAGATAATTTAACGCTGATAAAAAATACAATCAGTGGTAAAATGCATCAAAATGTACAAGGCAAAATGTGTTGAAAGAGCCAGAAGAAATGATAAATAATGCAAATATACAAAATGTTATAAAATCTATTAGATCTTTTTGGCCTTTTAATATATTAAGTAGGCAGAAAGATTGCATCTATATGGATATAAAAATTTGATCACTATCCTTAGATTATAATTTGTATCAAATTTAGTACCTTATCAACAGGTTACACTTTTTTTGCATGTATCATACAAAAAATAATTTCAAATGTGAAAAATCACTAACTGCAGCATTTTGTAGAAAATAATTCTTTTGGAAATTAGAAAAGGAGGACTTTTCTATATATAACTATTAGACTAAAAGAAAGATTGAAATTATTGATTATTAAATATAATAATATATATAAACTTGAGAGAATAGCCACATCTATATCTATAGATATAGTTTAATATACTAAGAAAATTTTTAAATGAATTTATAAGCATTAAATGAAATTAGAAAAACAAAAAGAAACCCACAGAAAATAAACATAAAATCAGAAATCAATAAAATCTTGGAATAATAAACAGAATTTTTGGCAATTTAAAAATCTCATGCTTTGCAGGTAAAATTCAGGTATTAAGTGGCTTAACAGATGACCATAATTTTCAATAAAAACAAATGAGACAAAACAAAAATACTGTACATAAAAGCAGGACCCAGCATGCACATAACACATATATCAACCACATTCAGAGAGTGGAATTATCAAAGAGCTATTTGAAGAGGTAGAAAATTTAAGTTAATAGAAATAAAATAAAGAAATGCAGGAAAGTTTGGCCAGTTTTATGAACAAATATCCTAACTTTATAGGACCATATAATTTTCATGTTTTTGGACTATTTTAGAAGACAAAAGTTTTGCTGTTTTTTAATCTCTGTCATTTATAATTCATCTTGATAAAGGTATACTCTACTCATACAAGCACACTCAACTATATGTAATTTCACTAATAAGTAAGCACAAGACAAAAGACCTAATGAAAACCCAGCAAATTATTTACAGACATATACTGAAAGAATAATAGACTATGACAAAATAAAATTTACTCTAAAAATATAATAATACAATATTGTACTAATATAAAAATGATATAAAAAGTATGACCTCAAAACAAATATAAAAGAATTTGATACTCAATAGAGGTAGTAAAATTTATCAGTAAGGGGTTTGTAGGAATTATTTAAGGAATAGTGCATGCTATTGGTTATTTGGCAAAATATAAGTTTTGGCCATTATTTCATAACTTATGTCAAAAGCAGATAAAAGAGTTAAATGATTAAAAAATAGGAACTGAACAAGGGAAAGATATATATTTATTTATTTATATATATATTTATTTATATCTATATCTAGATATATACATATATAGAGAAAGAGAAGGAAAGAAAAACTGATGGATGGATAAATGGATGAATAGATTAAGGAGAAAAAAGTAACTGAAGGGAGGTGTAGAGAAGGTATATAAAGACATACATAAAGAGAATGTAGAAATAACTAAAAATCTAGTGTGGGAAGATTATCTTTCTTAGCAATAGGAAGAGCTTTCTAAGTATAAAAGCCATGGTGTAAATCACAATTCATTTAACTTCATAAATATTAACATTTTGTACATACAAACCTATCAGCATAATAATTCAATGTCAAGCAACAAACTTTTTAAAAAGTCACCTTAATTTTTTTAAAAATAAGGTATCACAACTAAATATTAACTGGGTTGATATCCTTAATGTATAAAATGTATTCAAATAAAATATGGACATACAAAAAAAGAAATACAATTAATGTAAGTATTATGAGAATATACTATTGACAACTTTTACTTAAGCAGAAAAGCTATGGTTTTAGGCAAGGAGGTCCTGTAACTATGACCTGAATCCCCAAAGAAGAAACAATTAGGAATGAAAAGATTTACAAAATGTTAAAAACCAAACAAAAACTTTCAATACAGAATGTTTTTTGGAGTAAAATTATATTTAATGTTTATTTTTAGTTAGAGAATTCTTAGGTGAAAAAATATAAAATCTGAGTATGAGAAAGATGAATTTGGTTAAGCTCATATATTTTAAACTACAAAGCATAATTTAGGTATATTTCAAAATTATTACATAAGTTTCTGTCAGATTATAGAAGGCAGAGATTGGAGTTGGGGAGACTGATGTAGGAAAAATCAAATTATCCTCTATGGTAATCTCAGGTTGTTGTCTTGAGGATCAGCCTAAAACAGAGAATCCAGTAACAAGAAGGCGAGGGGATGCGGTTGAGAACACGGGAGCTGGCAGCCAATTCTCTGCTTACATGCTATACCCAAGTTACTTGGGCTGGTGATTTAGTATCTGCAAATCTCATGTTTCTTCGCTTGAAAAGTAGGAAAATATATACTGTTGAGAGAATTAAATTATATAATCCATGTAGAATGTTCAGCTTAGTTTTTGACACTTAGAAAGTGTTCACTAAATGTGTGTTATTCTTATCACACTGGACACAATTCGTGAGAAAATGTAATATGGTCCTACTTCCGAAATGGTTATTGAAAAGAAACAACATGAAACCAGCCAAGAGGTTTTGGGACCTGCCTCTCACTACCTAATGAAGTCTAGGTTTGGCTGAGTCATATTACCTTTGTCATCAATCTTTAGATTCTTTCCTCTAACATGGGGTTGCCACCTGCCATGCCTCCCTCCTTGAGCATGTGAAAGTGCTTTGGAAACGGTAAAACTGTGTTGGTGGGATTTACCACTACTCATCTGCCACCACCATTACCGTTGCAAGTGTCCTTCTTTTTTTTTTTTTATTTTTTATTATTATGGGCACCATTTCCCACCCTAGAAAGGAAACTCACACAGTGATCTCAGGAAACATTCACTCAGCATCTCTGTACTGTGTGTTCTAGTCTAGTTTATCATGGTTTAAGAAGGCATATAGATTAGAAACTCTGGCTTCAAGCAGAAAGATTGATCTGCTAGCAGTATCAATGACTGATTAGAGAAGGCAGAGATTGGACTTGGGGAGACGAGTCAGAAGGATTTTGCAATAGTAAGCACTGGTAGGAAGTAATGAGGGCCTGCTTCATGGTGGTGCCAAAGAAAAGAAGTGGTTGAGTCCCTGTGTCTAAGCATGAGCTTTTTTTCTTTTGGTGAGAATTTTGCTTATATGACTGTTCATGGCCATCATCCTTGCTACTAGAGTTCAGCATATTACCATCCAGTGACTTTCCATCAACCTCAAACTCCTGGAACTGAAATGGTGGTTGATGGTGATAACGATCCCAATGATACTAGTTGATATTTATGGAGTGCCTATTATGTGCCAGACACAAGTGTTAGTTTACTGATATTAGCATCTCAGAGCAATCTGAAAAAAAAATGGGTGCTGTTATTACCTCTATTTTTTAGATAAATAAATGAAAACAGAAGAATATTAAATAATTTACCCAATAATACATTTTAGTAAGTAACACTATATTTAAACCCCAGCATCCAGAGACCACACTTTAGCCACTGTTCCGTAGTGATAATAATGATCCTAGTATTAAAAACAAATATTGTGGGCTTCCTCTGCTGTACCCTGTGCTGAGGGCCACATGTGAACTCCTCACTTGATTAAACAATTAATGGCAGTTCTCTTGAGCTATTTCAGCAGGGCCTCTACTCTTATATTAAAGCACTAATCCAGGTCAGCGCTGCTGACTGCAGCTACAGTTCTGTTGAGTGTATGGCCCACATTCAGGGCAGGGTGCGTTCAGGGGTGGAAGTGGGTCTTGCAGAAAAGCACATTCCTGTTCTCTGAAGTTTTGCCTGCTGCCGAAAGCCCTTCAGGTCTCATTTATTTCCTCCGTCCAGGAAGAAGACTGCCAATGCCTTGACCCACTATTGTGACATCCTTAAATCAAGGGAAATACCTATGTTGTCTATGCAGAGAGGTTTCCAGGCCACCAGTTTACTAACATGAGGCTCAGGAGCACGTATGCAACTTATCATTATTACTGGTAATATCTTTTCACGTGCACTTTTTAAAATTTTTTGTGGATTTTACTTACCTCACTTTCTTGGGCAAGTTAATTTATTTTTGTGAGCCTTAATCTCCTCATATATAAAATGAAGATAATAGTTGTCGTAGGGTTTAAATGAGACAATCCATATAATATAGTATTTACCAGTGTTTGACCCATATAGTGAGTACCAAATTGGTGTGAGCTCTTACATCATCTTCTTCATTTTTAACAACTTCACCCATGTAGAAGATATCTATAGCACTCTGGCATAACTGAAAAAACAAATTAGTAAGTATAAAGATTTTCCAAAGAGCTGCCTTATATAAAACAAATATAAAAAAAGATAGAGTTCCTGTTACCATCTAATTTCATGCACTTTTAGGTTAAGAATAATTTAGGAACATAGGCTGGTAGGAAATTAACTAGCCTTCTGAAACATCACCTAAATTGCTAGAGAAAATGCATATTTTTCCATCCAAATGGCTCAAGGGGGAGCTATAATTATTGAGATATTAAATCATTTTAATATCTTATCCCTATCATCAGCACTTTTGTTTTACTTTTAGAGGAGAAAAGAGGTTGAATCTTGTGTGGTTAGGGACTTGTAGGAGGAAGGATGGAGAGAGGGTATGGAAAACAGAATAGATCTTCAACCCATATAGTCCCTACTAGAATGCCAATGTAAAGGAAAATTCCAGGGTAAGAGAACAGAATCAGAGAAAACTTGAAATGCAGCAGCTATGGACATCAGTCTTCAATTGACTGATGAAAAATGTACATTAGAGTTAGAGATTAGAACTCTCCAACACTGGTTCCAAAAGTGTGTAAAAGAGGTTATTTGGGGAAGCAAAATGGGAACAGAGACAGTAAGCCACAGCACCTGGTACCACCCTTTGGACCCAGCTGCTTCTGTGGAGTTCTCCTGACTGAGAACTAAAAGACCTTCAGGGAAAGGTATTGGCTGGTCCTGCCCAGTCCCTTTAAATCCTCATGTTTCCCCTGAGGACATGCAGCCAGAGCCAGGTGCAAATACAGCTGTCACCTCAACATTTTCATGACCTCTTCACTAATCTATTTCTGACCCATTTTGTACTCGGTCCCTGAACACTTTCCATTTGTCTCAGGTTTCTGCTACACTATCTTGATATGTGTGACTTTCCTGTGATCTTGGACCTATAATCTTTCAGCTACAGCTTGTCACCTCCTCAGTTCACACATGTCTTTTCTACCCTGGTTCTCAGGGAACATGTTAACTTGGTATAAATAACTGGTTGATACACCTATAGCAGTCGTTCTTAACCTGGGTTCTATCGAACCCTAGTGGTTCGATGAGTCGGTCTCAGGGGTTCAGAGAAGCCTCTGCCACGGAGGCCAGAATAAAGTAATACCGTAATTTGTTGTGAGTTCATGCACTGTGTTGGTTTTGTTCTTTGAGCAAGGTGATGTTCATGCACGGCTCATTTTGTACACCAGTAAAAAACCATATACCTATGTCTTGAATTTGGGAAAAAAATCATATTTTATTTATCACTAAAGAAGGGTTTGGTGAATGCGCATATGAAACTGGTGGGTTCGGTACCTCAAAAAAGGTTAAGAACCACTGACCTATAGGGTTCATTCTAGCCCTATAAAATAGACCAGGATACCCAAAACTATTGCTCTGTCTCTGCCAAAAAGTGCTTGGAGACTAGTACAAAGGGCATCAGAAGTTCATGCCATCCCACTGCCCATCTTTACTCATCCGCTCCAAATGAAGCTGGAGGCAATTGCTGCACTTTCTTTCACGTAGATGTGATTTGTGATCTGCATATTTAAATTACATTGATGATTTTAAAAATTTAAGTGAACAAATCTAATAAAGATTTTGTAAACTGGGCTGAGAAGTATTCTGAAATGAATATAAACGATTTCACTATATATGTTTAATGCATAATACACTCAGCAAAGAATAAATATCAGCTTCTCAGGGAGCACAGAGTTTGATTAAAGAAAAGTGTGCACTTTTATGAATCCAAAAGAAATACAAGTTAAATTTGGTAAATACAGACAATTCCTATAAAAGAAGAACAAAGAAAAAGAGGTCAAATGAGAAAATAGCCTCTGATATTAACATATGAAGAAATATAAAAAGAGGTCTCTCTGCTTCTAACTTTTCATGAAAGGTTTTGGAGTTAAGAGCAAATAAAAATCCTTAGCTTATTTATGTGACTTGATTGTCTTTTCAAATGTAAAACAAAGAAAACCTTGAGAGTAGAGAAATCCTGGGAAATGGAACATGTTTCGTGCAACGTTTTCTATGTTAACGAGAAAACGAGTTCGACTTGAAAAGAAGTACATAAACATGGATCAATAGCTTTGATATTTACCTTCCCTTGTAGAAAAGATTACAGCAATTTACAGTATCTGATGTAGATAACTGGTGTCTACATTACATAGCACCTTTTATGGTTGCCAATGCTGAGTCAGTGGCATGTAACCGTATGCAGGCATGACTTTTTAAAGGTAAAAAGAAAAAAAAATACACCTTTGTACATTCTAGAAAAGTATTCCTGGTCTTGTCCTACTGAAAACAGGACATGAAGATTACTGTATGGTAGCAAAAATGTCCCTTGATTTCACTCAAAGATAAGAAATGTAGAAATTGAGCTAAAAAATTAGATTGCCTAATAAAACCATTGATAAATACAAACCAGTGGGGATCTATACAAAGGAGAATGGGATATGACAACCCTAGAAGATTGTTTAATATAATGTCAAAAGCTACCAATATAAAAAGACTCCAATTTATTCCTGTCTCCAGATGCTGGAAAAGCTTTTGACAGTTAATTGGAAGCTTTTATTTTTGACATTGAAAAGCATGGACCTGCCACAAGAATTCATTTCACAGGCAGAAGCATTATCTGATCATCCAAAGGCCAAAATTACGGTTAATGTGTGTAATTGAATGCCATTTCTTTTCTCTCTCTCTCTCTCTCTCTTTTTACCTTTTTTTTTTTTAATAAGGAAGCAGCCATAGGCCATCCACATTTACCTCTATTATTTGGTTCATCAATAGAGTCTCTGGCAGGCAAGATGAAGGAACAGAAATGGGTACTTAAAGCCTACAATTTTATTGTGATTAGATAATGTGGCTCAATTCTGGGTTACATGCATACTTGTGAAATCCACTTCTGGGGAGTCAAGTGGGAGGTTGAATCCCCTCTTTTAGTGGAGGGACCTATTTGGTTTAGCTCAAGAGGTATTTTCCTCTTAGGAGCAAATTCTTTATTGCTAAATAAAGATGTGTGTCATAGATGGTGCCTTTTTGTCCTTGCAAACTGTAACATATCCCAATTTCAGTTTGTTCTTCTGTTCCTGTACATTTTTCCCCAGAGTAATCTCCATGAAGCAGAAGGGCAGAGCTTCCAGTAATAGCCATGTACTATTACTTATTCTAATTTTTTATTTCCTAATCAACTATATAAAAACTAAGACTATCTAATGAGTTAAAGTAAATGAGAACTATAGGTTCTTATATATAAACAAAAAATACACATGTTCACCAAATCATAAAGTATGGGAGAATTGCTTTAAAAGCTAGTTGTACCCAACTATGAAAATAGTGAGAGATATGGTGCATTGTACAGTTCTAGCCTCTCTGTTTCTTTTTGAATAGCTGTATTAATAACTCATATATAATGCAATTCACTTATTTAAAATTACACTCTAATCCAATGTTTTTTTATATATTCACAGATGTGTGAAACCATTGCTATCACCAATTTTGGAATATTTTATCATCTCAAAGAGAATCTTATGTCCATTAGTAATCACTCTCATATCTTTTCAACTCTGAAAGCCCTAGGTAATCATTAATACACTTTCCATTTATATAGATTTACCTATTCTGGGTATTTCATATAAATGTATTCATTCAATATGTGGCTTTTTGTGTCTGGCTTCTTTTACTTAGTATAGTGTTTCCAAGATTATTCCATGTCGTAATAGAAATCACAACACCATTTCTCATATGACATTCAATTGTATGGGTGTACCACATTTGTTTATCCATTAATCAGTTAATGGACATTTGGGTTGTTTCCATATTTTGTCTATTATATATAATGCTGCAATAAAATTCATGTACAGGTTTTTATGTGAATATGCTTCCATTTACCTTTCTAGGAAGTGCCAAATTGTTTCCAAAGGGACTGTACCATTTTATATTCCGGTATTATCTACTCATAATAAAATTGTGGCCCTTAAGTACCCCATTTTTATTCCTTTATCTTGCCCACCAGAGGATATATGGAGGTTAGAGTTTCTTTGTATCCTCACCAATACTTAGCTGTCATTTTAATAGTCATCCGAGTGAGTGTGAGGTGGTATCTCATGCTTTTGACTTCTGTTAATATCAAGGCTAATGAAGTTAAACAGCTTTTAAGGTGCTTACTGGTCATTTCTATGCATCTTTTTGAGGAAATGTCTATTCTAATCATTGCTTATTTTTAAATTTCATTGTCTCCTTACTAATGAGTTTTAAGAGTTCTTTATATATTCTAGATACATATTCTTTATCATATATATGATTTGTGAATATTTTTCCCATTCTGTGAGTTGTAGGTTATTTTTTCACTTTCTTATAATGTTCTTTGACCCACAAAAGTTTTCAGTTTTGATAAACTCCAATTAAGCTATATTTGATTGTGTGCTTACTAGCATATTTAAGAAATTATTGCCTAAGCCAGAGTCATGAAAATTAACACTTGTACTTTGTTTAAGAATTTTATTGTTTTAGCTCTTACATACAGATTTTTTATTCATTTTTAGTTAAGTTTTATATATGGTGTGAGGTAGGAGTTTAGCTACATTCTTTTTCCTGTGGCTATCCAGTTCACCCATTGCCATTTGTTGAAAGACTGTTTTCTCCATTGTATGGTCTTGGCACCCTGGTCAAAATTCAATTGCTTATAGAGATATAAATTTATTTATGGATTCTCAGTTCTATTTTATTGATCTATATATTTATTCTTATGCCAAGACCACACTGTCTTGAATACTGTATCTTTTTATTGTAATTTGAAATCACGAATATGAGTTTATCAGGGTTTTTTTCTTCAAGATTATTTTCACGTGAATATTAGGATCAGCTTATTCATTTCTTCAAAGAAGTCAACTAGAATTTGGATCATCGGAGAAGTGACCATCTGTTTCTTCTTTCTTCTCCCTCTCTCCTCTCTCTGTCTCTCTCTCCCCCTCTTGCAGCCATGGCTCAATGGATTTGAGTGCATTTGCCTTTGGCACTGAGAATGGCTCCATGGAGTCTCCCACAGATGCTAAAAATAGCTCAATGGCAACCACGGGCCCCAGATAGGCAGAGCATCATCCCCACACAGGGGTTGCCAAGTGGAAACTGGTTGGGGCACATGCAGAAGTCTGTCTCTCTATCTACTCTCCTCTCACTTAAATTTTTAAAAAAATAAAATAAAAATAAATGGGCAAAGAACCTGAATAGACACTTCTCCAAAGAGGACATATAAATGGCTAATAAGCATATGAAAAAATGTTCAACGTCCCTAAGCATTAGAGAAATGCAAATTAAAACCCCAATGAGATACCTCTTCACACCTGCCAGAATGACTTTCATTAATAATTAACAAACAAGTTCTGGCAAGGGTGTAGAGAAATGGGGAATTTCTGCACTGCTGGTGGGAATGCAGATTTGTGCAGCCACTGTGGAAAACAGTATGACATTTCTTCAAAAAATTAAAAATGGAACTGCCTTATGACCTAGCTATCCTATTTCTAAGAATATATCCTAAGAATCCCAAAACACTAATTCAAAAGAAGATAAGCACCAACATGTTCATTGCAGCATTGTTTGCAATAGCCAAGCTCTGGAAACAGCCCAAGTGTCTATCAGTGGACAAGTGAATAAAATAGCTGTGGTACAGTTACATAATGCAATACTATACATACAGCTGTGAAAAAGAAGGAAATCTTACGTTTTGCAACATCATGGATGGACCTAGAGATTATTAAACTAAGTGAAATAAGTCAAGCAGAGGAAGACAAATACCATATGTTGTCACTTATATGTGGAATCTAACAAACTGAGGAACAAAATAGAAACAGAGGTAGGGTAATGGAGCAGATGAACATCTGTCAGAGAGAAGGGGGAAGAGGAGCTGGAATAAAAAAGTGAAGGGATTAGCCAAAAGCATATATACATAATACATATATACTGACAAGAAGGCAGCAATAACCAGAGGGAAAGGGGGTATAAAGGTCAGGGGAGGAGCAGCAAAGGGAGGAAATGGGGATGAAAAGAGACTTTGCATGGGACATGGGGGTACGATGCAGTGTATAGAGAGTGTTATATTGAGTGGAACACACACACACACATATATACACACATACATCCATATTATATATATATATATATATATATATATAGAGAGAGAGAGAGAGAGAGAGAGAGAGAGAGAAAGAGAGAGATTCAGTCTGGCAGTATTTTGTTGAGGATTTTTGCATCTAATTCATGAGATATTGGTCATTAGTTACCTTATCTTTTATTGTCTTTGATTTTAGAATTGTGGTAATATTAAACTCAAAGAATCAGTTGTCTTGTATTAGATAATTTTTATTTTTATTTATTTTAGTGAAGAGAGAGAGAAGGGGGCAAGAGCAGGGAGCATCAACTTTCATATGTACCTTGACAAGGCAAACCCAGGGTTTCGAATCAGCAACCTCAGCGTTCCAGGTTGACACTTTATCAACTGTGCCACCACAGGTCAGACCTATTTATTTTATTGATTGATTTTAGAGAGACAGAGAGGAAGATGGATAGGGAGAAGGGGAGAGAGAAAGAGAAAGAAGCATTCATTTGTTGATCCACTTATTTGTGTATTCATTGTTTTCTTTCTGTATGTGCCCTGAGGGGGGATGGAACCTGCAACCCTGGCACCTGGGAACTACACTCTTACCGACTGAGCTAACCAGCCAGGACCTATTCTCTCATTTTTTATGTTTTGAAGTATTTGCAAAGAGTCAGCATTAATTCTTTTTCCAACATCTGATAGCAAGCCATCTGGGCCTGAGCTTTACTTATCATAGGCATATTCAGATGATTTTCTTCTTAAGTCAGTTTTCATAGTTTGTGTCTTTCTAGGAGTTTTTCTTAATTTCATCTCATTTAACTTTTTGGCATCAATTATTCATATTATTTCTCTATAAACCTATTTTATTTCTGTAAGGTCAGTAGTAATGTCATTTCTTTAATTCTCGATTTTAATAACTTAAAAATTGCCTTCAGCTTCTGATCAGTTTAACTACAAATTTGTCATTTTTTATCTTTTTTATCTTTTCTATCTATACACTTTTAGTGTAGTTAAGTTGTCTAGTTTTATATTTTTCATTTTGTTATTTACACTCTAATTTTTATCATTTTTTTTCTTCTCATTGCTATATTTAGTTTTCTCTTTTACCGTTCTCTTAAGTTAGAAGATTTTACTTTTGAGTGGTGCATTTGTTGAATCTTTTTCATATTTTGACATTGACAATTTTCTTTTTTAAAAACTAGGGTTTTGTGTGGGGTTATTTATTCATTTTAGAGAGGGGAGAGAGAAGGAGAAAGGAGCAGGAAGCATCAACTCCCATATGTGCCTTGACCAGGCAAGCCAGAGATTTCAAACTAGTGACCTCAGTGTTCCAGGTTGATGCTTTATCCACTGCACCACCACAGGTCAGGCAACATTGACATTTTAAATTACATAATTTTACATAATAGAAACATTCTCCTTAAAGAACAACAGAATATAGACAAATCATCTTCTTTTTCTTCTTCTCCCAGGTTTATTCATGTCCACTTGCTTTTTCTAACCTCTTCCATGCATAGACTATCTGGGGTATTGTCTGTACATGTATTTGAATGTGTAATTTGTTTATATAAATATTATCATACTGTACATGTTGTTCTGAAAGTTGGTTCTGCCTCTCAACATTATAACTAGGATCCATATTATTATATCTTATCTAATATTTTATAGTTGTATATATTTTTATATCTATATTGGCTATTTGCATGTCTACTCTATGAATTACCCAGTTTGAATTTTTTGTCTTATAAATCTATTGGTTTATGTGTTTCATTTTAATTTCATAAAAGTGATTTATTTATTACGATTATTTGTTATTTTCCTGTTATACAAGATGCAAATATTTCTCCTGGTAAATCACTCGTTTTCAGTTTATTTGTGGTATCACGCTTCTTACAGAAGATTTAGTTTTGATGGTGCCAAATTTGTTAGTTTTTTCTTTCAAGATTTTCTCTTTGTGTTTAAGAAAAGCTATCACATAATAAGGCATTAAAATATTCCTTAATATTTACTTTAAATATATTATAGTTTTCTCTAAATTTATGTTGGTAATTTGAAACTAGCTTTGCTGAATTCTTTAAAGTGAAATCTAAGTTTACCATCATAAACAGTCAATTGTTTTCATAATTATATCAAATATTAATGTTTCTCCATCTGGGGTTAAAATGTTAATTAAATCTTATAGTATTAAAGGTTTTCAAATAAGTTTTTAATATATTTTCTTATATATACATAGGTTAAATTTTTGACTTGTTACTTAGTTATTTTTAATTCATAGCCAAATTAACAATATTCTATTTACAGTAAACACTATGTCGATATTTGGGAAGAAACCATTGTCCTTTTGATTATCTTCTCTTTTTAAATTTCTCAACTGTTCTTACAATTTTAAAATAGATACATGAATTTTAAAATACACACATGAGACTATACCTGAAAAATACCATTGAGATATTAATGGTGATGTACATGAATTTAAAGATTAATCTGTGGGAACTTGTCAACTGTGGAGTATTGAATCTTCTTACCCAAGAATGTAAAATATTACAGTATTTAAGGTTTTTAATATAATTTAATAGTTTTATTTTCTCCATGTTGATTTGAACTTTTTTGTGTATTCTTAAATATTTTATATTTTTGTCTCTACTATGAATGGGTTTTTGTTTTAATTACATCTTTTAATTAAGATCAGTGTGTAGGTCTTTGACTTTTTTATATTGATCTTCATAAAGCCTCTTTGCCTAATTGCTTAATTTTTAAAATAACCTATCAGTTGGTTTTATTGATAAGTAGAGGTCATTACTTATCAGCAATAATAGTTTTGTATCTTGTCATTTTAACCTTTATGACTTTTCCTTTTCTTAGAGTAAAATTTCTAATAATACCTAAAATCACAGGGAACATTTTATGCCTGATTTTAAAAAGAATGCTTCAATAGTTTAGTCGTACACATGATATTTGTTATAGATTTATAATGAATATTCCCTGTCACTTAGATAAAGAAAATTTATATACAGATACATATGCCGATACACTCACAGGATATAAGTCAAACACTAAGTATGATTTTTTCTAAGAAGTGGGTTTTTGGTGATTTAGTTTTTTTTTCTTATTTGCAATTTTAAAAGGTTTTGTAGAATTAGTATTGCAAAATAAAATAAAATAAAATTCTCTCTTGTGGAAAAAAAGTAACATATAAAATATACTTTACTCATTCTAAGCTACCACAAAAGGCCCAAATCCTCAACAGTTTGGTGAAACCTAATAAGGTTTCACAAAGTTTGTTCTTTAGAATGTTATTTATTATTTCTTGTAAAAAGCTTTTGTGGTCTAATAAATTTGGAAAATGTGGTATAAAACAAAGTTAAATATGATTTTTTTAAGCAAGTCTTCTCAGAACTTTTTTTAATGTACAAATGGAAAGACTGAAGCTGCAAAAGGAAAATCCATAATCTGGTGCATTTTCCTGGAGCACCTCTTACAAAATATGTCAATCTTCTCTATTGTTTGGTGGACTTCTCCAGCTGGTGTTTGCAAAACAAAACAATATCCAGGCTTACATGAGCACACTTTATATCAGAAGCACTATGGAAGAATAAGTTATATCAATAGTTCTCTCTAGAGAGCTTTTGCTTACTTGTCTTGGAAAGCCAACCAAGTAAGCCAAAAAAATTAATCAACTCTGTTCTTCCCTCTAGAGTATTGGACTAGGTAGTATGGGAAGGATTAAGAATTAGTGTTCGCAGTATTGAAGAAAGAGTGTGACCCTCAAGGAGTTTCCAGACTTTTATTAAGTATCTTCCTTTTGATCCAAGGGAATAATACAACCATTGATTCTGGTCTTTCTTTTTATCAAATGATGACAGAGACACACAGCTGGATTGGTGATGAGTCCAAATTCATGCAGTTGGGACAGAACAGATTCATTTGACTACACTTCCAGCACTTTATTTAATTGATCTAACTTCTATCCTACATAGTTGATAGAAATAAGACAGTCACTGTGGGAATGGGAAAAGTGAATGAGTAGGAGTTAAGCATTTTGGAATATCAAAATAATTTAATTGGATCCCAAATGAATTAAGATATGTGTGAGTCCAAATTATACCCCAGATATCAAGTCTGCATAAAACCAACTTTAAAATAATTTAAACTAAATAAATAAAACATTCTTATGCTGATAAAAAGAATGCAAAAAGTTAAAATGAATATGCTGAAAAAAATTATATTCACATCAAATCATAATTATTAAACTTGTATTACAACTAGGAATCTTGTTGAAGTTGGAATCAACCTGAAGTATGAAAAAGATGACAGTTATCTATACCTAGTTTGAAATATGCTATAGGTATCAGTGGACAGAGTCAATGTTAGATTTGGTTTGTTTTATTTTAGTTTAGTTTAGTTTTTATTTAGAAAATTAAATGTAATGGGGTGACACTGATCAACAAGACTACATATGTTTCAGGTAGACATCTCTATAGCATGTGAATTATTGATTGTGTTGTGTACCCATCAACCAAAATCAAATCACTTGCCACACTGTATTTTTGTCCTTCTTTACTGCCTTTCCCCCTCCCCTACAACCTCCTCCCCCCTGCTAACCACTTTACTTTTATCTATGTTTAAGAGTCTCAGTTTTATATCCTACCTATATGTGAAATCATATAGTACTTAGCTTTTTCTGATTTCTTTATTTCACTCAGTATAATGTTCTCAAAGTCTATCCACATTGTCATAAATGGCAGTATGTCATCCTTTTATGGCTGAGTAGTATTCCATTGTATATATGCACCACATCTTCTTAATCAAACCCTCTATTGAAGGACACTTTGGTTGTTTCCATGTCTTGGCTACTGTGAATAGTGTGGCAATGAACACAAGGGTGCATGTGTCTTTATGGACCAATGTTCTCAAGTTTTTTGAGTAGATACCCAGTAGAGGGATTGCTGGGTCATATCACAGTTTTAGTCTTAGTTTTTGAGTCTTACATAATGGCTGTATCAGATTACATTCCAACCAGCAGTGAATGAGGGTTCCTTTTTCTCTACAACCTCTCCCATACTTGGTATTACCTGTCTTATTGGTAATAGTCAATCTAACAGGTGTGAGGTGGTATCTCATTGTAGTTTTGATTTGGTTTATTTTAATGACCAACGTATTACTGAAAGTGACACTAGTTTTTTTCAAGCAATGAGTATATACACATAAAATGGTCCCTACAGATTTCTATCTACAAAATTGTGGGTTAGCACCTTCTGTTTGTTAAATCTAAATGCAAAAGGAAAATGGCCAGTTTTCTTTTTGCTTTCATTGTCCCTTCCTCTGTTTCTCTCCCAACTTCTAAGGTTCTCTCTGTGTACTACAGGAGCTCAGTAAACCATTCTTTTGCTCTGACTCTATGAAGGCCCCAACTTCCATCCTTTTCTCTGTTTTGATCCAATTGAACCTCTGTGATCCAACCTTGAGCACATTTCTATACATCCTGCACTGCAGTTCTCCATAGTAATAACTAACTTGGGAGACTGGAGTAAATGGTTGACACATGGAGTTGTAGCCCATCTATAACTGTGATCTTTATCTGAGAGGGAAAGAGGGAAAATCAGGACAGATCAAAATGATGCTTTGGTTTCTCTCATGTGTTTGGGTTTCTTTCTGGGGCAGTCAGATGTTAGGACCTTCTTTGAGTACAGGATTTCCATGGCCTAATTGCTCTAGAATTCTCTAGTTGAGAGGTTAATATATTTGTGTGTATATCAAAGCAGCCAAATATCTATCTAATTCTTGATGCTGAAATGAACTCTTCTGTTCCTTTTTGAACTATTGAATGCCAGTCAAGTACTCTGGCTTTGGGCTACAAAGACAGCCAACTGGTGAAATTGATTAGGGAGAAAGATTTAAAGTAATGATCAACTTCTTTCCATTCTTCCTTTGGGCAAGTGTTAAGGTTAATGAGTGAAACAGCAAATGGACAAGAATGACATTTTTTAGCTCTTAGCTCCTGCAAGTGCAAGAAATTGAATGTTCCTGCCCTAGAAATCACTTAAACTCCTGCTCCAATTCCTTTTCTCTTTTTTTCTCAGTTGGTTCTAGAATGATTTGCTTGGCTTAAATAAAAGCAACATTACTTATATCCATTTATATTAACTGTCTGACTTTTGTATCCAATGAACTTATGACACTATAACAGTTATTCATATCATTAAGTATAAGTTAGATTAACTTCACTATAAATTATATGTAATAATAGTGCTGAGTTTTATTTAAATGAAGTTAATGGCGTTTCTCATCAAATGTAGTCATTTGACTTTATGTTTTAAAATTTTTAGGAAATTTTAGAAGTTGGTAATTAAAATTGTTGCAATGAAATGCTGAATACAATTATGACTAAATTATGAATTCATTTATTCATGCATTCAATTAAATTTATTCAGTGCCTGATACTAGCATTAGGTGTATGAATGCCATGGCTCTACCTTCTGGAAACTAACAGTCCAGAATGAGAGACATAAATAAGCAAACAATGAAAACAAAATGGGACAGGTTATGGGATAAAGATGGGGGGCCCCACACAGAAGAACAGGACTGGAGGACAATCAGGGAGGCTTTCTGAGGTAGAGTACACTGGAGCTGAATCCTAAGTAACACTTAAGATTAAACCAGGTAGGGAAATGAGAAAAGGGGAGATTCAGGCAAAGGGATAGCCTCATCAGGGGCATAAAAGAAAAAAGACATGGCATGTTTGGAGAACTCTGAATATTATTGTAAATATAGACTAATGTGTGGTAGGGAGACTGTTTAATGTGATTGTAGAATAGTTTGTAATGGAGAAAGAGGAGGAGATGATGTCAGAGAGATCAGCAAGAGCTAGATCATAGAGGGCTTTGACTTTCTCTTCCTTACTAGGGGAGAACAATCCATATAATATGCATTTTATTTTCTTGGCCATATGCTAGTCTGTTATGTAATGCTTTTGTATTTCAATAATTATTTGTAGTATGCCTACTTGTGCCTAGAATTTTACTCTGCTCTGTGATTAATATATTTGCTATAAGGAGGTCTCAAATGAAGTGATTACCTGAGCTTGCTTTTAATATATGATGTAAAATTTAGGAAACTAAAACTGGTTAAGTATAAACATACTTTTCTTAAATACATGTTCTATATTTTTTAAGCAAGATTTATTATCAATCTACCTATCAACTGAAATATTCCTGGGGGGGGGGTCTTTATTGAAATTGATCATCGTCTTTCCAATATAAAAGTATTTAATCTTTTAGTTCCTCTTTTCAGTAAATTGGCCAAAGTATAAAATCTCCAAAATACATGAGGAAAATATGGGAGACTTTAAATCACAGTGGTAGCCCAGGCCTGTTGGCTCAGTGGTAGAGCATTATTAGCCCAGTGTGTGGAGGTTACAGATTTGATTCCTGGTCAGGGCACACAGGAGAAGCGCCCATCTCCTTATCCACCCCTCCCCCTCTTGCTTTTCTTTCTCTCTCTCCTCTCTCTCTCTCTCTCTTTTACTCCTCTCCTACAGCCATGGTTCTATTGGAACAAGTTGGCCCCAGGCACTGAGGATGACTCCGTGTCTTCAAACTCTTGTACTAAAAAATGGCTCTGGTTGCAATGGAGCAGGTGCCCCAGGTGGGCAGAGCATCGCCCCCTAGTGGGCTTGGTGAGTGGATTCCGGTTGGGGAGAATGCAGGAGTCTGTCTCTGCCTCCCCTCCTTTTACTAAAAAATAAAAAATAAACCACAATGGTAAACATGTTATGGGGGTCTCCAAAATAGAGAGAGATTATCATAAATTTGAAAACAATATTCTTTTGAAGGTGTTCTGAAATGAAGAGGAGACAGTACCTCTTGACTAATAGGTTCCATGTACTTCCTCCTCCTATCACAGTTCTGCTTTTATTTTAATATGATGGTAACTATGCCACTGGACACCAGACCTCTGGAAACTATTTTACTAACGTAAGGGATTAGGGAAAACTAATCCTAGTTGTGAACCTCTTAATATATGTTCTGCAATATTTTTGGGAAATTGTTTATTGAGAACCTACTTTACAACAGATGCTTTACACATGTTATTTCTAAACTTTATAACATTAAAGAAGCCCTAATTTTAAGGTTAGGAAACCATGGACATGAGAAACTAATGTTAATCCTCATTACATCACACTCATTCTCACAAGGAATGCTGATCCTTTGCAGGTCAGGCTGATCTTTTCTCACTAAAGGAATGTTTTTCTTTAACTATTGTTAAAATTGTGATAAAAATACATACCATAAAATTTACCCTTTTAAAGTTATAGTTCCTTATTTTTTTTTGTATATTTGCAAGGTTATACAACCATTACCATTATCTAATTTGAGAACTTATATTATCATCCCTAAAATAAACTTTGTACCCATTCATCCTTCAACATTCTTCTATCCTCCAGCCCTTAGCAGACCTAATTTGCTTTCTGTGTCTGTGGATTTGCCTATTACTGCCTTTTATATGATTTGGATAATACAATATTTGGCTTTTTGTGTCTAACTTCTTTTATTCCGCACTGTGTTTCCAGCATTCATCCATGTTATAGCATGAAGCAGTACTTCATTCCTCCTTAGCATGGCTGAATCATATTCCTTTGCATGAATGTACTAAATTTTTGTTTATTGATTCATTAGCTGATGGATGTTTGCATTGTTTCCCTTTTTGTCAGTTTTGAATAATGCTGCTCTGGCTTTGCTTTAAGCTTCACTAGGAACCTACTATCACAAGACATATTACATTGTATTATTATTATTTTGTAATTACAGTGGTACCTTCAGATATGAATTTAATTTGTTCTGTAACCAAGCTCGTAAGTCAGTCAACTCGTATATCAAACTGCCGATACTGGACCCGTGTGCCAATACGCCAACTAGTGGCAGCTTCCCAAATCATGACTCGTATCTCGGACTTTTGCTCGAATCTTGAACAAAAATACAGACCGAGTCACAGCTGGTATCTTAAAAAAGGGGTGGTGGTGGTCTGTTCGTATCTCAAGGTACCACTGTATAATGTACTGTAAGTATTGTGTCTTTCTCCAGACATTCTGTAAACACTGTAAGTGCACAGATCATGGTTCTTATTATCCATTATATCAAGCACGATACAACAATGTGTAAGAAACATGTGAATGAATAAATTAAAGGAGGCAGTTCTCTAGATGGATGTAGGAACTTCGAACTGCTCATCTAGCTTCCTTGCTGTCACTTAACCAAGGGGCTTTACTCTTTGCTCAGTTTATAGTATGTTTTTGAGGTTGAGGATTCTGCTCTAGATATTTTCTGACATTTTTTTATTATTGGGAGAGTCGAAATTGCACTGATATAGCAGCTTCACAATTTGTTTGGTTGAGTTGAGAGTTACCACCTATCAACAAAAGTCACAGGAAAGCTAGATTTGTTTTGACAGCTTGTGCTGGGAGCATTTGGGACATTTATTAGGAAGGGAAGTAGACCATGATCCTAAGTTTGTCTCTTGTCTTGCCAATTAAAACTGCCTGCCAGGGCATGTGTCACTGCTCCACAATGGGATTCTTCCCACTGGGGACACTGATAAAGTCCAACAGTGTTAAATTTATTTTCTCCTTTGCTTCCCTCGGTCCCTCTTTGCCTAACTCTTCCTTGATCATCTCTGAACTTGTTCGGGGAGATTTTTCTGTGCTTAGTGCAAAATGTTGACTAATTCTTAATTCTCTCAAAGATAAGAGGATTTAATCAAGGGAAGATCATCTCATTTATTTGTTGCTTCAAATGAAGTCCTTGTTGTTGGGGTCTGCCTTTCCTTTGGGACACCTTGTTCAGGTACTTAGCCCTGTTTCCCAGACTCAAGAATGCCCAGGGAATGCAGGGCACTAAGAGCGGGAGCTAGAGGGGTAAGTCCGACTGTGGCGAGCTCTCTGGCAGCCTTGCTCTCCCCCCACTCCTGCATCTGCCTACTCCTTGCCTTGTGAGAATGACAGGAAGGGAGAAGGAGGCTGCCAGGTTTCCTGTGTGCATGTCTGTGGGAGGCAGACGCAGAGGGCTGGCAGCCATGAACTAAGTGGGCTCTATTCCATCTATCCTTTCTGATTAAAGTGAAGCAGATTCAGGCTGCTGCTTGTGAGCTGTGATGGAAGCTATAGCTCAGAGACAATTCCTGGAATGACTGTTCTAGATTTTGCACCTATTTCTATCCCAAAGCAGTGTGCAAGCTGAGGGGTTAAGTCTAGAACTATCTTTAATATATTCTTGGTATTTGGATAATAGTTTCCATGTACTAGTATGTAAACTTCAAAGAAAATATCGTGAAAATATAAATAAAAATGTCCCTAAAAGTATAACGTGTTTTTGGTGTGGCACCTCATGGCTTTACTTTTTATGCTATTTTACTGCTGTTCAGCTCTCCCATTTGGAGGAAGATGGGTTTGGCTTCCAAGTAGTTACATTAAAGGCAATGGTTTAAAGACCCAATGCATCCATTGTTTCATTAAGAGCCAATGAATGCATTATTTTATTTAAACTTTTGTGCCTGATAATTTCAACAAATTCTAGATCCTCTGGATTATTGTAAAAATATGTATTTTTACATGATTTCTTAATTTTCAAGTCAAGTCTAAGAGAAAGACTGTCGAGAATCTGGGTAGCAATCATTATGGCAATAAAATCCTATTTTTGGTCTGAGCCACCATGGTGGAATTTTTGGGATACAAGTACCCTCCCTCCTCCCCCCAATCAGTAATGTAGCATAGCTCATCAGCTCCTCTTAGAGCAAATAAAATCTGCTTTGGGCTCTGGGGTTACTCTCTGCTCACTCATAAAAGGTGTTAACAGCTGATGCCCTTCCTGCAGCTCATTTTCTAAGGATTTCACTGCCAAACATGTGAGCACCATTGTCCTTAAAATTCTTGTGGGTCAGTCATGGCCATTGCTTCCATGGTCACTTTAAGACCTACTGAAGTGATAAAGGGCATACCAGTAAAATTTTTCCGTGTTCCTTGTCTCCTCTATTATTCAGAGGGTTTCTATTGTTACACGTATATTTTGAATTAAACGTTTAGGTTAGCCTCCCACTTTCTTGAGAAATTTGAAATAAGTTCTCCTGGGATGTATCGGGATATTTTAGCAGCCTTCTATATTACCTCTCAAGATAACTTTCTCTAGTAATCAGGGTCCCAGGATAGAGATCAGACACTTCAACTTTCATATATCAGTGTAAATTCCCTCATCTTTTAAAAATGTCTTAATCTATCATCATTAGACACACCAAATTCCTTAGACCTTTTCTTCCTAAGCGGGGAGGAAGACTACCAGATGCTCATAAATAGGATTTGTTGTGGCTTTTCTCAGGATAAACTATGTCATGTTATTATAAAAAAAACAGCCCTAAAATCTCAGTGGCTTAGAACAACAACAACAAAAAAAGACCTTTTTTTTTTTTTTTCTCTCTAACTACATGTCCAAAGATAATTGCATCATAGTTATTTAAAGGTTCAGGCTGACAGATTTGTCACCTTATGGTCCCTTCATCTCATCCTGATATTCAGGGTCTGCTGCAGTAGGAGAAGGCATTGGTTAAACATGCTCTCAGATGCTTCCACTGGGAAGTGGCACATTTTATTTCTGTTCACTTCCACTAGCCAAAGAAAGCCTTGAGTAAGAATTTTGGTGAATTCTGGGAAGTAAGGGGATAGGGGCTTAGACAAGTTAAGCTTGGAAAGAAGTTTAAGTTGGGTTGGATGGTAGACATGACAAGCCCAGAATGGCCACAATTGATTTTCTGCTTAGAGCATTTATCATTTCTTTCAAGGGAGCCGAAGGATGCTGAAATCAGGAGGCATGAGCTCTGTAACCAAATGATGCTCTTGCAGGGCTAAGGCTATTTGGAGCTTCACTCCTTCCTAAGAGCGTGAAATGTCACAGGAATGGTAGAGCCACTCTGAGTGCCTCTCATGTCTGCCACCATCAAGTGACAACTGGAGAGTGTGGGAATCACTGAATGCATGCAAGGTCCTGCTTGCTGCACCTGCAGGGTGAGCGCACACCATCTGCCCATAGGAACGACAGCACGCTCTGTGGGTTTGAAGGGAGTCTGTAGCGAGCATGAAGCCATTCCACAGCCTTGAGACAGCAGGTTCGTGAGAAGCATATGACACATTTAAAACGTGCTTGGAGTAAAACCAAAACAAGAAAAATGCAATTCTTAAAATGATATAGAATTTCTAACCATTGCCTTAGACTTTTATAAGCACTTTTGTTATTATACAGAATCTCATTTTGTTCTTAAAAAGTATAATAATCAGTTTTAGCATCCTTGGCTATTTATCTATCTTAGCACTTACCTCAATCTAGCAATCTAAATATTTTATCTATTTTTTTTAATTGTCTATCTTACCCACTAGAATCAACTTCCTTGAGGCAGTATGCCCCCAACTGTTATTTCCTCAAAACTAAGCACAGTACCTGGCATAGAGTAGGACCTCATACTTCATCAAATATTTACTAGATACATGAAAGAATCGTACTAATCCTAACTGAAGCTAGTCTCGTAACACAACGATGCGTGGTGAGTCCTTAAAACCTGACCTTATTACATCCTTTTATGTTAAAAATTTATTAATTTTGATTTACTTTCATTTACTATTCAATAGTAAATACTTTGTGAGCATGCACTAAATGCCAGGCATTGTATATACATCAATGAATAAAACAAGGATCCCTGACCTCATGGAGGGGCATCTTCTCAGAGGGGAGTGTAGAGAAATGGTCAATAAACAAAATAAGTAAAAAAATCAAATATTTTTGGAAGTGACACATGCTATGAAATAAAAAAAAAAGAGAGAGTAGCTGGAGAAGATTAGAAGTTCCAAGGATGTGTAGGGCTGAGGGAGAAGCAGAAGCATTACTTTAGGTGGTCAGTGAACGTCTCATTGAATAGGTGAGCCTTGCACATATAAATTAAAGGAGGTAAACATGGGGATGCATATCTTCTTTTGAATCAGTGATTTGGTATTCTTAGGATATATTCCTAAAAGTGGGATAGCTGGTTCAAAAGGCAATCCCATTTTTAATTTCTTTGAGGAAATCCCATAAAGTTTTCCACAGTGGCTGTCCAAGTCTGCATTCCCACCAGCAGTGCAGGAGGGTTCCCTTTTCTCCACATCCTTGTCAGCACTTATTGTGTGCTGTTTTGTTAATGAGAACCATTCTGACACGTGTGAGGTGGTATCTCATTGTGATTTTAATTTGCATTGCCCTGATGATTAGTGACATTAAACATTTTTTTCATATGCCTATTGGCCATTTGTATGTCCTCTTTGGAGACATGTCTATTCAATTCTTTTGCCCCCTTTTTTTTTTTTTTTTTTTTTTTTTACAGGGACAGAGAGAGAGTCAGAGAGAGGGATAGATAGGGACAGACACAGGAATGGAGAGAGATGAGAAGCATCAATCATCAGTTTTTCATTGCCGTTGCGACACCTTAGTTGTTCATTGATTGATCTCTCACATGTACTCCGACCGTTGGCCTTCAGCAGACCGAGCCACCCCATGCTGGAGCCAGCGACCTTGGGTCCAAGCTGGCGAGCTTTTGCTCAAGCCAGATGGGCCCTGCGCTCAAGCCGGCGACCTCGGGGTCTCGAACCTGGGTTCTTCCACATCCCAGTTCAATGCTCTATCCACTGCGCCACCGCCTGGTCAGGCTCTTTTGCCCATTTTTAAATTAAATTGTTTACCTTCCTGGTGTTGAGTTTTAGAAGTTCTTTATAAATTTTGGTTATTAATCGGCAGATAAAATTAGGGTAAGGACTGAGATGAGACCATCCTGGATTAGCATAGGCCCCAAATCCTATGAGATTAGAGTTGTAAGAGACAGGAAAGGACTCAGGCACAGAGAAGAAGGCGATGTGAAAATGGAGTGAGAAACTGGAATGATGCATCTACAAGCCAAGGAACATCAGGGCTACAGATAGTCTCCAGAAGCTGGGGAGAGGTATGGAGGAATTTCTCCTTCAGATCCTCCAAAAAAGAATCAACCCTGGAGCTCGGGGGAAGATGGTGATGGAGTAGGCGAACGTACCAACTTCCAACTCCCAGAACCAAAGTGGATTATAACTCAATTTTAAGAACCATCATCTGGATAAACCAACTTTGAACTAAACTAAGTGGACTCTTCAACCAAGGAACACTGAAGAAACCACATTGAGACTGGTAGGAATAGAGAAAACGCGAAGAGGGTTGCCCAGCTCCCCGGAGCAAACCGCAGCCTGGAGAGACCCGTGGGGCGGGAGGAAAGTTTGGCGGAGAGGGAGGGACCTGGGTCCCAGGAACCAAGCCCCAGACTGCAGTCCCAGAGCCTAGAAGAGGCGTATGGACAGTATTGAGCTGTGAAGCAAGTGAGGATACTGTTTGTGAAAAAGAGAGTTTTCTCAGACCCGAGAATCTTTTCAAAGGGACAGCGCAGAAACCCTCTCTCACAACCACGCACCCGGGGCTCCGGGGAACGGGGACAGAGGAGAGGAACAGAGCAGCGGGAACAGAGAGTGAACTGAAGGCACGAGGACACTCTGAGGGACAGCCATCCTGACCCCTGGGCTACCTCATTTCCCTAATAGAAAACGAATATTTCCCCTGGAACTAGCAATTCCAGCAAAGGGAGACAAGACACTAGCCAAACAAGCTCTCCCGCGGCAATTAGAGCAGAGCTGCTTAGAGGGAGGGAGCTCCCAAGCCTACAGTGTGGAGACTTAAGATACTGCTATCTCTCTGAGGGTTGCTGAAGGGTTTGGGGCGGCAAAACGCTGAAAAGCGGTCCTGTCGGCGTGGGCAGAGGCACAACCGAGGTGAGCTCAGTCTAGCCCAGCAGGGGCGGAGGGGACACGCGAGGCGGTTCGGCAGCTGCGGGCCGCCTGTGACCCCACTTGTGGGGAAAAATACGGGCAGAGATTGGCTCTGCGACTCTGAGCAAGCCAGCCCTGACCACGGGGACGGGGCTAGGACCAGGGACGGGCGAGGGGTTCGCAGCTGAGCTCACACTACTAGCCCCGCCCGGATGGAAAAACCCCGGTGGTTTGAAATCATGCGAGAGTGTGCTAGAGCGGCTTTCGCGGCTGAGCTCACGGTACTAGCCCCGCCCGGCCAGAGAAACCCCGGTGGTTTGCAAAACTACGTGCGCGCAGCTGGCTTTCGCGGCTGAGCTCACGCTGCCAGGCCCGCCTGGCCAGAGAAATCTCAGAGGCTGGCCACCCTACGTGCGCGAGCTGGCGCCGAATGTGGGGGCGTGGTAAAGTCCTGATCAATCGAAAGCTAGCAGCTGAGCTAACGCCAGCAAACACGCCCGGCCCAATAAACCGCCGTAGGTGGGCCCCGGCCTCGAGGGCGGGGCTAAATTCTGGACGGGCAAAGGCTCACAGCTGAGAGCACGTCAAAAGCCCCGCCCAACCCGCAAAACTGTGGTGAGCAGGCTCTGACTGCGGGGGCTGGGCGCAAGCCTTCCGGAAAAAGGCTGGTTCCGCAGATGAGCAAAGGTGCTCACCTCTGCCCTTGGTACTAAGGCTTGTGGCTTGAGTGACAACCCCTCCCGCGGAGGAGAGGTGGAAATCACAGCAACAGCCGCAGTAGGCTGTCGCTGGCAACGCCCATACCCAACCACCCTAGGCAGCAGCAGAGGGGTTGGCAGGCCTGCAGACAGACCACACCTAGAGAACACAAAGGGGACACCTACTGGACTCCAGTGCCCACAACTTGCCTATACACAGATAAAATGGGCAGCCAGAGGAATGCAAACCAAATGAATCAAGAGAAATCCCCAGAGATGACCTAAATGAACCAGATATAACCATACTACCAGAAGCAAAATTTAGAATAATGATAGTTAGGATGTTCAAAGAAATTAGAGCAACACTGGATAGTCACTATGAACACCTAAATAAAGAGATAACAAGTATAAAGAACGAAATTGAAATAATAAAAAAGAATCAGACAGAAATGACAAATACAGTATCAGAACTGAAGACCACAATGGAAGGAATTAAAAGCAGGATGAATCACGCTGAGGATCGAATCAGCGAGTTAGAAGACACAATAAACAAAGTTACAGAAGCAGAGAAGAAAAAAAAAAGAGACTCAAAAAATGTGAGGAAACTCTAAGGGAGCTCTGTGACAACATGAAGAGAAACAACATTCGCATCATAGGGGTGCCTGAAGAAGAGGAAAGAGAACAGGAAATGGAAACTTAGTTCAATCAAATCATAGCAGAAAACTTCCCTAAATTAAGGCTGGAAAACATTCCACACGTTCAAGAAGCACACAGAACTCCATTAAAGAGAAACCCAAAAAGATCTACACCAAGACACATCATAGTTAAAATACCAAAGCTAATGGATAAAGAAAAAATTTTAAAAGCTGCTAGAGAAAAAAAGGCTATCACCTACAAAGGAGCCCCCATAAGGATGACATCGGACTTCTCAACAGAAACACTTAAGGCCAGAAGGGAATGGCAAGATATAATCAAAGTAATGCAGAACAAGAACCTACAACCAAGACTACTCTATCCAGCAAGGCTAATGTTTAAATTGAAGGACAAATAAAGAGCTTTCCAAACAAAGAAAGCCTCAAGGAATTCATTAAAACCAAACCAATTCTGCAAGAGATACTACGGGGCCTGTTGTGAATGGTGCAAAGGAAGGAAAGAATATAGCAAAAGAAGAATACAGCTTTAAAGAATAAAATGGCAATAAACAACTACATATCAATAATAACCTTAAATGTAAATGGATTAAACAATCCAATCAAAAGACATAGGGTAGCTGCATGGATAAAAAAACAGGAACCATACATATGCTGTCTACAAGAGACACACCTTAAAACAAAAGATGCACATAGACTGAAGGTAAAAGGATGAAAAAAAATATTTCATGCAAATGGAAATGAAAAAAAAAACCGGGGTAGCAGTACTTATAGCTGACAAAATGGACTTTAAAACGAAGGCTGTAGTAAGAGATAAAGAAGGACACTACATAATGATAAAGGGAACAATTCAACAGGAAGATATAACTATTATAGATATCTACGCACCAAATATAGGAGCCCCGACATACATAAAGCAGACTTTGATGGACATAAAGGGCGAGATTAACAGCAATACTATCATAGTAGGGGATTTTAATACCCCACTAACAACACTGGATAGATCCTCAAGAAAGAAAATCAATAAAGAAACAGCAGACTTAAAGGATACACTAGATCAACTTGATTTAATAGATATCTTCAGAACTTTTCATCCTAAAGCAGTAGAATATACATTATTCTCAAGCGCTCATGGTACGTTTTCTAGGTTAGACCACATGTTAGGACACAAAAATAGTCTCAATAAATTTAAGAAGATTGAAATCATGTCAAGCATTTTCTCTGATCACAATGCCATGAAACTAGAAATTAACCACAAAAGAAAAACTGAAAAATACTCAAACACTTGGAAACTAAATAGCATGATATTAAATAATGAATGGATTAACAATGAGATCAAAGAAGAAATAAAAAAAGTTTCTAGAAACAAATGATAATGAGCATACATCAACTCAAAATTTATGGGACACAGCAAAAGCAGTACTGAGAGGGAAGTTCATTGCACTACAGGCATATCATAGGAAGCTAGAAAAAGCTCAAATAAGCAACCTGACCCTGCATCTAAAAGAACTAGAAAAACAACAACAAATAAAACCCAGGACAAGTAGAATGAAGGAAATAATAAAGATCAGAGCAGAAATAAATGATATAGAGGCTAAGGAAACAATATAGAGGATCAATGACACCAGGAGCTGGTTCTTTGAAAAGGTAAACAAGATTGATGAACCTTTAACTAGACTCACCAAGAAAAAAAAGAGAGGTTTCAAATAAATAAAATTAAAAAGGACAGTGGAGAAATAACAACTGATACAACAGAAATACAAAGCATTGTAAGAAAATACTATGAAAACTCTATGCCAAAAAATTAAACAATCTAGATGAAATGGACAAATTTCTTGAATCATGTAAACTTCCAAACATCAATCTGGAAGAAGCAGAACACCTAAACAGACCAATTACAACAAATGAGATTGAAACAGTTATCAAAAAACTCCCAAAAAAGAAAAGTCCTGGGCCTGATGGCTTCACAAGTAAATTCTGTCAAAAATTAAAAGAAGAACTGACTCCTATCCTCCTCAAGCTATTTCAAAAAATTCAAGAGGAAAGAAGACTTCCAAACTTTTTTTATGAGGCGAGCATAGTTCTGATTCCAAAACTGGGCAAAGACAACACAAAGAAAGAAAATTATAGGCCTATATCCCTGATGAATTTAGACGCTAAAATTTTCAACAAAATATTAACCAACCGGATCCACCAATATATGAAAAAAATCATACACCATGATCAAGTGGGATTTATTCTGGAGAGGCAAGGCTGGTTTAATATTCGCAAATCAATCAATGTGATTCATCACATAAACAAAAGGAAGGACAAAAATCACATGATAATTTCAATAGATGCAGAAAAGGCATTTGATAAAATCCAGCACCCATTCATGCTCAAAACTCTCAGTAAAGTGGGAATACAAGGAACATTCCTTAACATGATAAAGGCCATCTACGACAAACTCACAGCAAACATCATACTAAATGGACAAAAATTAAAAGCAATCCCCTTAAGATCAGGAACCAGGCAGGGTTGCCCACTTTCACCACTCTTATTCAACATAGTTCTGGAAGTTCTAGCTATAGCAAAAGAAGAAATAAAAGGCATCCAAATTGGAAAAGAAGAAGTGAAACTGTCACTATTTGCAGATGAGATGATATTGTATATAGAATACCCTAAAGTCTCAGTCAAAAAACTACTGGACCTTATAAATGAATTCAGCAAGGTGGCAGGATATAAAATTAATGCACAGAAATCAGAGGCATTTCTGTATACAAACAATTTACTGTCAGCAAAAGAAATTAAGGAAACAATCCCCTTCACTATTGCAGCCAAAAAAATAAAATACCTAGGAGTAAATTTAACCAAGGAGGTTAAGGACTTGTACTCAGAAAATTATAAAACATTGATAAAGGAAATCAAGGAAGATACAAACAAGTGGAAGCATATACCGTGCTCATGACTAGGAAGAATAAACATCATTAAAATGTCTATACTACCCAAAGCAATTTATAAATTCAATGCAATACCAATTAAAATACCAATGACATACTTCAAAGATATAGAACACATATTCCAAAAATTTATATGGAACCAAAAAAGAACACGAATAGCCTCAGCAATCCTAAAAAGAAAAAATAAAGCAGGAGGTATCACTCTTCCGGATATCAAGGTCTACTTCAAGGCCATTATATTCCAGACAGCTTGGTGCTGGCATAAGAACAGACACATTGATCAATGGAACAGAACAGAGAACCCAGAAATAAACCCACCGCTTTATGGACAACTGATATTTGACAAAGGAGGAAAGAACATACAATGGAGTAACGACAGCCTCTTTAACATATGGTGTTGGGAAAATTGGACATCTATCTACAAAAAAATGAAACTAGACCATCAACTTACACCATTCACAAAAACAAATTCAAAATGGATAAAAGACTTAAACATAAGCCGTGAAACTATAAGCATCTTAGAAGAAAACATAGACAGCAAGCTTTCCGACATCTGTAGCAGCAATATATTTGCTGATTTATCTCCATCGGCAAATGAAATAAAAGGCAAGATAAACAAATGGGACTATATCAAACTAAAAAGTTTTTGCACAGCTAAAGACAATAAGAACAGAATAAAAAGACAAACCACACAATGAAAGAACATATTCGACAGCACATCGGATAAGGGATTAATAACCAAAATTTATAAAGAACTTATAAAACTCAACACCAGGAAGACAAACAATCCAATCAAAAAATAGGCAAAAGAAATGAATAGAAATTTCTCCAAAGAAGACACACAGATGGCCAAAAGACATATGAAAAAATGCTCAACATCACTAATTATTAGAGAAATTCAAATTAAAACCACAATGAGGTATCACCTCACACCAGTCAGAATGGCACTCATCAGCAAAACAACACAGAATAAGTGCTGGCGAGGATGTGGAGAAAGGGGAACCCTCCTGTACTGCTGGTGGGAATGCAGTCTGGTGCAGCCACTGTGGAAAACAGTATGGAGATTCCTCAAAAAATTAAAAATCAAACTGCCTTTTGACCCAGCTACCCCACTTTTAGGAATATACCCTAAGAACACCATAGCACTGTTCGAAAAGAAGAAATGCGCCCCCATGTTTGTGGCAGCATTGTTCACAATAGCAAAGATCTGGAAACAGCCCAAGTGTCCGTCAGAAGACGAGTGGATTAAAAAGCTTTGGTACATATATACTATGGAATACTACTCCGCCATAAGAAATGATGACATCGGATCATTTACAACAAAATGGTGGTACCTTGATAACATTATACGAAGTGAAATAAGTAAATCAAAAAAAAAAAGAAAACTGAGAACAGCATGAATTCATACACTGGTGGGACATAAAAGTGAGACTAGGAGACATGGACAAGAGAGTGGTGGTTACGGGTTGGGGGGAGGGAAGGGAGGGTGGGATACAGAGAAGGGTAGGGGCACAAGGAAAACCAGATAGAAGGTGACAGAGGACAATTTGACTTTGGGTGATGGGTATGCAACACAATTGAATGATAAGATAATCTGGAGATGTTTTCATTGTACATATGTACCCTGATTTATTGGTGTCACCACATTAAAGTTAATAAAAGAAAAAAAAAAAAAGAAAAAAAAAATTTGGTTATTAATCCCTTATCAGACATATTGGCAAATACGTTCTCCCATTTTGTGGGATGTCTTTTTATTTTGTTCATGGTGTCTTTTGCAGTGCAAAAGCTTTGCAACATTGTTTACAACAGCCAAGATCTGGAAACAACCCAAGTGTCCATCAGTGGACGAGTGGATTAAAAAGCTGTGGTACAATGGAATACTATGTGTATGTGAAAAAGAAGAAAATCTTACCTTTTTGTGACAGCATGGATGGACCTAGAGATTATTATGCTAAGTGAAATAAGCCAGGCAGAGAAAGAAAAATATCATATGATCTCACTTATATGTGGAATCTGATGAACAAAGTGAACTGAAGAATAAAATGGAGGCAGAGGAGGCATCACGGGCACCAGAGGAACAGTGGTCAGAGAGAAAGGGGATGAGGGGTTGGGATCAGAGAAGGTAAAGGGATTGGTGAAACGATATATACATAACACAGAGATATAGATAACAGGACAGCAAACCCTAGAGGGAAGGGAAATGGGAGTTAGGGGGAGGAAGGCAAAAGGGGTATAAAAAGGGACACAGGGATGGGGGGTGAGGAGTTATATTAGTGGGACACTTAAATCCATGTAAACACAATAAATTAAAAATTAATTTTAAACAATCCCCACCCCAAAAATTAATTAATTAAAGGAGGTAAGAAAGGAAGGCCAGTGAATATAAAAGAGTGAAGTGGGGGGAAAGAGTATTTCAAAGAAAGGAGATAGATATCAGGGTCTAGAGCAGGGGTCAGGAACCTATGGCTCGCAAGCCAGTGTGGCTCTTTTCATGGTTGCATCTGGCGTGCAGACAAATATTTAATAAAAAAAAAATAAAAGCGTTAAAAATATAAAATATTCTCATGTATTACAATCCATTCATTTCCTACTACTGCTCATGTTCACGGTTGCGGGTGGCTAGAGCCAATCACAGCTGTCCTCCGGGACAACACCAAATTTTTATTGGATAATTCATAACATACATGGGTCATTGTGAGGCCAGAAAGTAAACTTCCCTCCTTTTAATCAAGTAGTCAGCTAGCTAATTGCAGAAATCCTTTGACGAAGAAGATGGCTAAAAGAAAAAAAGATGAGGAGTATCGTACTTTTCAGCAGGAATGGACAGAGGAATTCACCTTTGTGGAGAGAGCAGGTTCTGCAGTGTGTCTAATATGCAATGATAAAATTGCATCAATGAAACAGTCAAATATAAAGCGGCACTTTGACACATGCCATACTACATTTGCATCAAAATATCCATTGGGGACACCAGGAAGAAAGCATGTCAAGAGCTTCTGTGCAGAGTGCAAGCTAGTCAGCAGCAACTCCGTGTTTGGACCAAACAAGGTGAATGGAATTCAGTTAGCCTTGCTGGTGCTTTAGCAATTGTGAGAAACAGAAAGCCATTCACAGATGGGGAGTATGCCAAAACATTCATGCTTGATGTTGCCAATGAACTTTTTGACGACTTTCTGGATAAAGACAAGATAATCAAATGAATAAAAGACATGGCTCTGTCGACAAGAACTGTTCACAATTGTACCATCATGATGGCAAATCAAATTGAGGCAACACAAGTGAAGGACATAAATGCAGCACCATTCTTTTCTCGCACTTTGGATGAGTCAACAGAGGTAAGCCATTTATCCCAGTTCAGTGTGATTGCAATGTATGCTGTTGGTGACACACTGCTTAAGGAAAGTCTTGCTGTTTTGCCTCTGAAAAAGACAAGAGGGGAGGATTTATTCCAGTCTTTCACAGAGTTCACTAAAGAAAAAAATCTACTGATAAATAAACTTATTTCAGTGTGTACTGATGGTGCTCCGTGCATGATGGGGAAAAACAGGATTCATAGCACTTCTTTATGAACATGAAAGGAGACCAATCCTAAGTTTTCACTGCATCCTACATCAGGAGGTGTTTTGTGCTCAGATGTGTGGTGAGCAGCTTGGTGAGTTGATGTCACTGGTCATTTGGATGGTCAATTTTATTGTTGCCTGAGCTTTAAATGATCACCAGTTTAAAACACTGCATGATGAAGTTGGGAATAATTATCCTGATCTGCTGCTTCATAGCAATATGCGTTGGTTGTCAAGAGGGAAGGTGCTCAGCTCAGCTGTTTTCCAGCTTGTCTGAGCGAAATCCAGACTTTTCTTGAAATGAGAAACGTCGAGCATCCTGAGTTCGCTAACACTGAGTGGCTCCTGAAGTTCTACTATCTTGTGGACATGACTGAACATCTAAACCAGCTCAATGTGAAAATACAAGGCATTGGAAATACACAGTCTTATCCCTTCAACAAGCAGTGTTTGCATTTGAAAACAAGCTGGAACTCTTCATCACCGACATTGAAACAGGTCATTTACTACACTTTGAAAAACTGGGGGAGTTTAAAGACGCATGCACAGCAAGTGACCTTGCTCAACATCTTGGTCTCCAGCAGCTAGTGGGCTTCACATCTAATCTCCTGCACTCATTCAAAGCGCGCTGTGGAGAATTTCGTGAGCACACTCATCTTTTTAAGTTCATCACCCATCCACACGAGTGTGCAGTGGACAGCGCCGACATGAGTTACATCCCCAGTATTTCCATCAGAGATTTTGAGCTACAAGCTGCTGACCTGTGGGTGAATAAGTTCAAGTCACTGAATGAAGATTTGGAAAGACTTGCACAACAGCAAGCAAAGTTGGCGAGCAAACACAAGTGGAGAGAAATGAAAAAACTTCAACCTGTGGACCAGCTGATTGTCAAAATTTGGAATGTGCTTCCCATCACATACCACACACTGCAGTGTGTGAGTATTGCTATACTGACAATGTTTGGCTCTATGTATGCATGTGAGCAGTCTTTCTCACATCTAAAGAACGTTAAGACCAACCTACAATCACATTGAATGGATGGAAGTCTCAATGCCTGCATGAAGCTTAACCTCACCACGTATCAACCAGACTACAAAGTCATCAGCAAAACCATGTAGCACCAGAAGTCGCATTAATGGTAAGAAGTACTTTATTCATCATTGGTTAGCAACAGCATAACATTGTTATTAAAAAGAATTCAGAGACTTACTCTACTTTAAAAGTGTTGGTCTTACATAACATGCATGCATTTACTTGTATTTAGTGTTAAATATATTGTATGGCTCTCATGGAATTACATTTTAAAATATGTGGCATTCATGGCTCTCTCGGCCAAAAAGATTCCCGACCCCTGGTCTAGAGCTAAGGCAAGAGGTTTGAAAGACAGTAAGGAGGCCAGTGTTGCTGATGATGATAGAATGAAAGGAAAGGCAGTAAGAGATAGGGTCAGGGTGAGGACCAGTCAGGAAAGGCCTCATAAACCACTCTAAAGACTTGAGCTTTTCCTCTGAGTGAAACAGGATACCTTTGCAGGACTCTGAATAGAGGAATAAAATCAGTTACCAGAGATAAATATTTCTCTGGCAGTCGTGCTGACAGCAGACCCTGTGGTGAGAAGGTTAGAGGTCATCAGGCCTTTGGAGACCATAGCCAAGTCCTGTCAAGAGAGGATGGTGGCTTAGACTGGGACATTGCGGTGGAGGTAGTAGGAAGTGGTCAGATTCATAAGTATTTTCCAAATTCATGTCTGGTGGCATCTTTCTGCCCAGCCTTGTTGTAAGTAGGTAGGGGTGGATGTGGGCACATTGTGCAGTCCTTGGAGTCTGCCTTCCACGCCCAGACTCCCCCCGTGATACTCTGAACTTTTGTCTGCAGAGACCTTTGGGCTTCTGAGGGAGTGAATTCCCTGGCACCTCGTTCCCCTATCAAACAGCTGCCCTTAATTACAGAAGAAATAGGATTTGAAATTTATCTGCATTTTCAGCCTTTTCAACTTAATTGTTTAATATGAAACATGTGTTCTTTCCTTTTTAAGAAATTGCAGGCACCACTAGTCTAGAAGAGGGTGTCTGGCTGTAGAGCCCAGCAGCTCTGGTTTTTCAACTATGATTCTAATCTTTTAAGTTTGGCCCAGTGGTCAGATTCAAATAATTTAACAACTGGTTCTCTGCCCTAATGACTGTTTTAAATGTGAAAAAATTATATACCAAAATGTAGTTTATTATTTCATCCATTTAATACTTACATAAGAAGAATACAATAGGTACACAAAACTAGATTGCAATAAGAGTTTTAAAATATTAATGAAAAAATATTAAATAATACCTGACAAAAATACAATAAAACTGTTATTTAAGATATCTCCATATTGCTTCTTGATTGGAATCCTCACTTGCAAGTTTTTTCACCTATAGACAGAATGAGCATTACTACAGGAGCTTAGAATACGCCATTGCACAGATGAACATTAAAAAAGAGTAAGGTATATAAATTTGTGATTTCCACAAATCACAAAAGGTGCCCACCTTAGAGAGAACCCTGATTACAAGTGCCATTTTAACAACCAGTTCGCAGAACTCAACAAAAGATTAAGTATCGCCTGACCAGGTGGTGGCGCAGTGGATAGAGTGTTGGACTGGGACACGGAGGACCCAGGTTCGAGACCCTGAGCTCGCCAGCTTGAGCACGGACCCATCTGGCTTGAGCAAAAGCTCGCCAGCTTGGACCCAAGGTCGCTGGCTCCAGCAAGGGGTTGCTCAGTCTGCTGAAGGCCCGCGGTCAAGGCACATGTGAGAAAGCAATCAATGAACAACTAAGGTGTCGCAATGGCAACGAAAAACTAATGATTGATGCTTTTCATCTTTCTCTGTTCCTGTCTGTCTGTTCCTATCTATCCCTCTCTCTGACTCTCTCTCTGTCCTTATAAAAAAAGAAAAAGAAAAAGAAAAAAAGAATTAAGTATCAGTTCTGCACAACCAGTAGCAAAAAGCTGAATCCCACCACTGGTTTGGCTCCTCAAATCTCAACAGCTGCTCAGTAGGTGAACCAAGAAACAATCCTATTTTATCTTTTTAATGTGGTGGGAAAAGGGTCACAAAATAAGCCCGGGGTGCCCTGTTTCTGTGGGCAGGATGTCTGCTGCTCTTAGAGAAGGGACTGATGTCGTTGACAGCAGGTCCTTTCCCTGCAGCCTGCTTGCGCCTTCACGCCGCTTTACGTCTCTTCTTTCTTTGCCTACTTTCTCACTCACCAGATGAAAAAAGAAAATCCAAAACTTTCCTAATTGTCTTAGGTAGAATAGTTTATCTCTGATACCTTCAGTCTCATTTCCTTTCACAGTGAGGTATTTTTCTTAAGCAAAGGTTATTTCCTTACTAAAGAAGAATTCTGATGCCAGCTATTAGAATAATGTTTTTTTATAATCTCTTACATGTGTGAATGAAATCATCTGTTATTTTCTTTCTTTTTGGTAGGCAATGACCCAGTTGTGGTAACACAGGGCCTCCTTTCTGCATCCATGTGCCTTCTTTTATTTAGACTAGGTGCTCTGCGAAGCCTAGGATTTGCAACTCATGTTTTTGCTACGGTCAGGTTACTAAAAAATTAAGATGGGAAAGCGACAACGAACGATCTAAAGATGTGTTGCTGGGATTTGAAGAGGCCTGGTAGTGCTACAAAATGGACTCATTCTTGAATGCTTTTTTTGTTTTGTTAATGCAGTGGTTTCTTATTTATTTGGCAAAACTGAATAGGAGCAAATACAAACTTCTAGGTGCTTACATACTATAATGAAATTATATCTCACCCCCAACTTCTTAGACTGTGCACAGGTGGACCCAGCTTTTTTCTTCAGAACTCTGTTCATTTCTGGTGGTTTCTGTAAGAAGTGACCACAAATCTGGTGACATAAAATAATAATAAAAAAATTCCCCTCAAACTTTGGAGGTCAGAATTCTAAAATCAAGGTGCCATCATGGACAAGTTCCCTCTGGGGGATCTGGGGACAATCTGTAACTTGCCTTTGCCAGTCTCTGGTGGCTGCCAGCAGTCTTTAGTGTTCTTTGGTTTGTGACTGTGTCACTCCAGTCCATGTGCTATCATCACATGACATTACCATGTGTGCGTGTGTGTGTGAGTGTTTGTGTGAGTGTAATCTCCTCCCAGATAATCTCTCCTCATTTTAAAACCCCTAACTGAATCCCATTTTCAAAGACTGTTTTCCTAAATAAGGTAGCATTTAGAGGATGCAGGAATTCAGACCTGATCATCCTTGGAGTTGCCCTCCAGCTCACTACAAGCCTTAACCTAAATGCCTCTTTTTGTCTCCCTTCCCTTCTAATCTCTTTTTCACAAGTTTTAAAAACACAATACTATATATTATTTTCTGTCACTATTTCTGTTATTTACATAAATATATACCTTCCAAAATATTACATAGGCCTAGGCCTTTTTTTCTAATTTCCTAAAGCAGGAGTTGGTAAGCTTTTTCTGTAAAGGACCAGATATAAGTGCGTTAGGTATGTGTGCTCCCCAGTCCCTGCGGCAACCACTCACCCTGGCCTTGCAGCAGGAAGGCAGGCAGAGCCCACAGTGAACCAATGGGAGTGCTGTGTCCCATGGGAATAGAAACCAGATTGACATGTTGGCCTGTTTGCTGACCCCTGATCTAAGGACTTCCCTATGTCTCTTTTATTAGTTCTACTTAGGAATGTGAAGTTTTGATGTTATATTTCAGTCTTCTTTGCTATTAGATATTACATCTACTTTGTAAGTGTCTTGCTACCATCAAACAAAAAAGTCACATAGAAATTTAGTGAATTGCAGTTTGGTATTTTATAAGTAAAGAAAATCAAAGAGGTTTTTATCTTTTTCTTTTTTTTTTTTTTTTTTTGGCTATGCCTTCTTGCACATCCTATTCAATTATGCATTCATTAATTTAACAAGTGTTCACTATAAGTGTACTGTGTACCAAATATTGTGTCCAGTGCTGAGACCCACATGGCCAGGTGTACATTATAAAGAGACAACTTAGGAGGAGGTAGTTGTTTCTGAGATACATAGGAGAACAAGTCATCAAGGCAGTGGTGGCTGTCATATGGGTGGGAGAGAAAGGAGATCTCAATGATGACCCTGTGTTTCTGACTTGACTGTGTCTGGCAAGTGTTGTCACTCGCTGGGATGAAGACTGCTGGCAGAGGAATTTCTGGTGAAGCTTATGAGATGATATTGGATGGGCTAATTTTGAGGTCTGCTTATCTCAGAGGCTTTTGCTCACTACCTACCTCAACATTTCTTCCTCTTCTTAATTTACTTTAAAAAATTTCCATGAATATTTAAATGTTATATGTGTATATGTATGTATGTATATGTATATATAAATATTAATATGTACATATATTATGAGATATCATACCTTCAGGGACTATAACAGTAATCTACCATAATTTTGACAACTTGCTTCACGTAGAAATTCTGGTAAGAGAAAACTAAGGATAGTTATTCTTATACAAATTTATGCAAAAGAAAAGAACTAAAACAGCAAGTATTTGTTAAGCACCAGCTAGAGCTCCACTTTTATTTTGTTTTTACTACTAATCTATGATGTACAAATTAAGGTTTTGTGTATTGCGCTGGTATATAAAGGGAGGCATGGAAAGGTTAATTAATTTGCTCAACCTTCACGCTACAGTTTGAACACAGCCAGCTTGTTCTTATTCCTGAGTGAACCGGTAGACTTGTAAACAATTTGCTTATAATTTCTCTCATTAAATGACACTTTACCTTGGAGGGCTTTCCAGAATACTCCCAAATTATAGGAATATAGTCTAGATGCCCTTCCTATGACCTCTCCAATTTCCACATATTTCCTTTTTTTTGTAGCACTTAATCTCTTTTTGCAGATTGTAAGCGTTTTGAGGGCCATGACTGGTTTTTTTTTAAAAAAAACATTTTTTTTTAATTTTTATTTTATTCATTTTAGAGAGGAGACACAGAGTGAGAGAAAGAGAGAGAGAGAGAGAGAGAGAGAGAGAGGAGCTGGAAGCATCAACTCCCATATGTGCCTTGACCAGACCAGTGCAGGGTTTTGAACTGGCGACCTCAGTGTTCCCAGGTCGACGCTTTATCCACTGCGCCACCACAGGTCAGGCGAGGGTCATGACTGTTTTATTTTTTATTTTATCTCCATGTCTTATAAAACTAAGCAGAAAATCAGTACTCAGTACATGTTTTCTGAATTAAGAATTAATTTCCTCTACTTAAGGGCTATTAAACTAATACCATATTTTACCTTTTACAGAGTCTATACATGTGGTCACAGATGGTATATTAGTTTGGGACATCCCTGTTCCAATGCTACAGTAATTTTGTTCTTGTGAATTCTTAACTGCAAATAAATGAAAGCAAGCGGAGCATAACAAAACAAACAATGCAATAAAATACCAAAACACTTAGTGAATCTCAAATCAATGGACATCCAAAAGGAGAAATGTTTGGGGTTAGTTGGTCGTTTATCTAAAGGAAAGTGAGTTCTTGTGGAAAATAATGCAAATGAGACAAAATTGCATTCATCACCTTCTAGTATTGACTGTATTTAAGCTGACTGGTCTTTTGACCAAAAAAAATTTTTTTTAAGTAGCTTTCAAGCTCTCTTCTTGTACTTTGAGTTGATGACTTCAAATATCCAACTACTGTAGCCCAGTCTTAGGTTATATTTTAGATATGTTGTTTCATTTAATCCTTACAACTTTGTGGTGTAAGTTTTGTGATTATTAGTTAGCATATGAAGAAACTGAGAAACAAAGACATTGAGTAATTTGCCTCGTGACACACAGCTGCTGTGGTGAGCACAGGAGTCATTCATTGGGCTACTGCAAAACCCATGCTTTCTCCATTATACCCTCAAAGTAATGAGACTTAGGTAATTTGCTCTGAGTGAAACCCTCCAAGTTTCACTAAAGCACTTCTCAAATTTTAATTTGCATCAGAATCACTTGGGGTTCTTGTTAATATGTAGATTCTCATTCAGTGTGAGGCCTGACTTTCCACATTTCCAACTAGTTCCCAGGTGATGGCTATGCTGCTGGTCCATGGACCACATTTTACTCAAAGCTATGAGAGACTGCTGAAGTTAACCTCCACTGTGATTGGTAAAGTAAGGTACAAACTGTTCCCAAACAGCAACCAATGCCAAACCTTAAGCGGAGCAAAAGTAATAAAAGCTGTGGGAGTGGGTCTCAGCAGTCTGTCGTGCTTGGCACTACTCTTTGAGGCAGTCTGGTTTACAGAAGGAGAGACTGATGACAGTACTGTATGGACAAAAAACAGGTTAGAAATAAAGTGAATATTTGTCTGTCATGTCCTTCATCAACAGTAACTGCCTTTAGCACACTCAGTTGCTATTCATTTCTTAATAAAGTTTCACTGGTTGAGCTGGTTGTTATATTAGAAGAACCCCAGTAAAATAGGTCTTTTTATTTTGGCCCTTTCTGGAGGTTAATCTTTTGTTGAAGCTTTTTCTCAACACAACATTCTGATGAGTCAGAGAGGGTTGAGATGATGACCTCTCTTCTCCCAACTGTTCCTTCCCAGCTCAGAATATTGGAGAGCCCAGGGCGTGGAATCTCTAACAAATGGCACAAAGGGCTGCAACATCTTCTCATTCTCCCTAATACTTTCTGATGTGTCCCACCTCTTTGCTTACAGCTCAGGAAGTAGTGGTATGTCTAAAATTCCATCTCTTTCTAACTGATAATGGGCTTGGAGCTGAGGAAGCTCAGCATCTTCCATGTAGCAGTGAATACTTATTGAAAGAAAGACAGGAAGAAAGTGAAAAAGAGAAAGAAAATGAAGAAAGAGCAAAATTGATATAAAAGGCTAATTTTCATGTATTTTTACTATTTCAATTTCTATAGAATAGTGCATTATGTAGTAGGTATTGAAGGGATCCTTCAGTACCTAAAAAGTATGTTTCATTTAAGAGGCATTTTTCCATCATTTCATATTATCCATCTCATTTGTTCTATGACAGGTATGTTTTTGATAGCCTCTTAGAATTTATATAAAAGGAAATGAAATCGTGAGGCAACATGAAATTGTGGCACAGAAACTGACCTAGGGTCTACAGTCACGGATCCTAAGTTTTTTCTCATTTACTGTGGAAGTCCGCAGGAAGTCTGTGAATTTTGGGATTAATTGAAACCTTGTTGAAAAAGTTGTGGAAGTCTAAAGCCCTTCCCAAGATTTTTCCAGGTTCTCTAGGAGCTTATACTTTGATGGTCACTGTAGCCTCAATTTGCTGCCACTGCTGAATTGTGCGTCCACCCTCCAAATCCTTTATGCCCAGCTAAATGTGGGCCACTCACATCAGCCATAATCATTAGGTTGCTGCAGAAAGTACAACTTCAGATTGTACATCGGTGACAGGGAGTGGACATGGCCCCAAGATACGCACAAACCACTTACAGCTATGGCTTCCTGTCACATCATGGAGGGGCTTCTCCCTGGGCATGACCAGTCCCTATGTTAATATGTGAGCTTTCTGTCATCTTGCTGTTTCCTCTTTCTTTCTTCTATTCTTTCCCTTTGTTTTCTTTCCTTGTACCTCAAAAGCCTGAAAATAAAAATGAAAACTTTTTTTCTATTTTTCTTCTAGAGAACACTTTATCTCAAATACCTTCCAGGTCTCACTGTCTATCACAGTGAGGTATTATTTATAAAACAAGGAAGAATTCTGATGGTATGACTATAATAAAGTTTTATCTCATTACATTTGTCACTTAACATAAAATAATCTTTTATATTGCTATAGGTGATGGACCAGAACTTATGACAATCAAGTTTATAGAATTGCAGAGTTGAGACAACACAGAAAACACTGCCTTTCTAAGTTAAGAATAAGTGTCCTCCAAAGCCTAAGATTTGCAAGTGTTCTTTGTGGAGCAGAGTCAGGTTAATATAATAGGAAGGGAAATGTCTGGGATTTGAAGGCGTGGTGCTAAGCGTGGCATAGGCATGGTAAGTTAGCACTGGGAAGCAGGATTCATTCTCCAGCGCTATTTCTTATGCAATAGCTGCTTCTTTATTTGGCAGAACTGAATAAAGCCAAACACAAACTTTTGGGTACTTTAAATATTGTGATAAAAATAATGTTATTGAAATTAAATGGCAGTTAGAAATTCATATATAGGTTTTAAAAATCTTTAGAGCAACATATCAGTACTAAAGAAAATGTAGGAAGAAAAGAGAAAAGAAAAAGCAATTTGTAATTCCAATATCCAAACAAAACAAGCACTTATATTTTATATATATTTTTAGATATCATCACTATGCATGCTATATAGTCTGAGATCATAATATACATCTAATTTTATATCTACATTTATTTCATAAGCAAATTTTCTATGTTCTACATAATTTTTATGTCACTGTTTTAAATAGTTATAAATCAGACACTTGATTCTTCTCCTTGGTTTATGTTAAAGTTGTCTATAATTTTACATTATTACAAATCATTATTATGTGACTATGATCTATAAATAGAGTATATTTTCTTAGAATGAATTCTCACAGATTGAATTATTGAGTCAAAGCCTTATTCCAATACTTATGAAAAAGAGCTTTAGAATACCTTTATCAAACAGAGTATTTTCGTTTTAAATTGCTAATTTAATAAATAAAAATGTTTCTAAGTTGCTCCTTATTATTAGTAAGTACAACTCTTTGTTAGTCTATTATTTGTACTTTTTATGAATTCAGAATTTATATCCTTAGCACATGTAAACTGTTATTATTTTATTGTCTTCTAACCCATCTGTAGGTATCAAGAGGCTTTTTAAAAGAATGACTAAGGTTAAGAAGTGCTTTGTTTAATGCACTAGGCAATTGCTGATGAGAGGTCTTTGCTACTAAAACCAAAGGGGTGTGGAATTCCATTCCATCCTGGCATATGCTGACTTCTTCAGCAGATTTCAAAGCTGTCTCTGGGCTTCATGTCACTCTGACCTAGAAAGGAATGAAAGTACAGCCATCCCAGGTTGCTGTCAGAGCTGTAACCTTCACTCTGATTTCCTGTTTCCCTAAGGTTGGCCTCAATATAGATTCCACATTCTCCAGCAAAGTACATTAGTGTTTTTATATACTTTTTGCTTTGTCAAAGCAGATTAATGCACTTGCGGTTACAGATTGTCCAAGAATAAATGGTGAAGACGGCCAAACTCATTTTGGGATCTTCAGCTCATTGACCAGTGATTTCACATCACTCAGAGAAGAATCCTCCTAATGTACCACATATTCTGATTTCTCTTGTCCATCAGAACCTCCTTGTCAATTATCTTATTTTCTCTGAAGTCTGTTGTGTGCCAGCTGTTCACTGCAGTGTCCTTGGGATAATGTTTTGCCCATTTTGGAATGCTCATTTTGAAAGAAACGTATAAGCAAACAAAGAGGGCTCTGCTTTTGCTCCTGTCTGTTTCTTTTCTTTATTATTTTAATTTTTAATTGATTTATTATAGAAAGAGAAAGGAAGAAAGAGGGAGAGAAAGAAACAAAGGAAGGGCAGGGAAAAAGAAAGGAACGAAGAAACAAACAGCAATTTGCTGTCCCACTTATTTATACATCCATTGGTTGATTCTTAAATGTGCCCTGATGGGGGATCAAACTTATAACCTTGGTGTATAGAAATGGCACTCTAATCAACTGAGCTACACCGTCAGGACCAATAACCCTGTCCTAATTGTATAGTATCACTATTTCTTCTGTTAAAAAAAATCTAACTTTAGATTCTTTGCACATATTTCCTTTTCCACAAAAATTTTTTGATTGTATTATATCTTTTCTAGCTTTGATTCTCCCTAGCTTTTTGTTTTCTCTCACCTTTTGGCATATACTGAATTATAGTAGTTATTTGCCCACTCATCCTTTCCTTCAGTGGGTTATATACTCTATAAAATAGAGATTGCAACTAATTCATTTATTTTCCTTTCTCACAATTAATTAGTGTACTTCCCTTAGATAGTTAGTACTCAATGGTTAATTGAGTAATTTGAAAACAATAGTTAGAATATTAGGCACTAAGGAAGCTGAAGCAAAAGGAAACTTTTTTTTTTTTTTTTTGCCTCACATGTTATTTAATCAAGATGATCATCAACCATGGGTTTCGGGAAAGGCAAACATTATTTAAGTAAGGCAGTTCCTCAATGAAAGTGAAAAGTTTAGCCAGTTTGGTGATGTTCAGTCATAGTACTATTCTTAAAATTCAATTTTATACCTGGGTTTTGTAGGAGAAAAGCTGCTTATAAAAATAAGCAGGAAACGATGAATACCTTTCCCAATCAGTAGGATGTAATTGTTTAGTAAACCTCTTGAGTAAAATGCTGTGTTCTGGCCACAGATTATTCTTTACCTCATTTGGTGTTACCTGAACAAGCAGGAGAAAGCACAGGAGTTTGGGGTTGCCCTTGTGGTTGTTGGCTGTTTGAAGAGCTGTCAAGCCAAAGCTCCAGAGTTGGTTCTTGGAAAAAATTCCACTCAGCAAATACTAGTGTACTGAGATATATCTGTTCAAGAAATTTGATTTCTGGGAGTGAAGCTTCCATCCAGAATTTCTAATATGCTAATGTGTCTTGACTCTTCACTACAATGAATACTTTACTATTTCACAACCCCTGGTCAGACAACCTTAGTTTTTTAGTTAGTAAAGCATTAAGGACTTAAACTTTGTTTTAACCTATTTCAAAGAAAATTTTTAGACACATTTCTTTCCTATTTTGTTAAATAGAGCACACTATTCAATTATTTTCTACATAATTTTTTAAACAGAAGTTTTTTTCAATAAATTTAGATTAATAGATGTTAAGTGGCATTATTTCAAGCACTGGGGAGTGCTGTAAAGATGAAGAAGGTTTTGTCCCTATTTAAGATAAGTTTAGTGAATATTTTTCATAGTATAAGCCATGCTGTGAAAAGCCATGTAGTAAAGGTCACAGTGTTGTGAGGTTCATTACCAGGTGAAGACTTGCAGAGATCCCGCCTCCAATCAGTGTGCCAGTGGAACTTGCTTTCCAAGAAAAACTTCAGGTTTCAGTTTACTTTCTAATCATTAGAACCTACTTAAAATTGTTTTTGACATTTTGAACAGTGGACATGGCTAATTTTCTTCACTCTGGATCAGTGAACCAAAGGCTTAACGTATATTTTTCTGATTTTCTCAACTTCCAGAAAAATATCTTTTTCACTGTGATTGGTGCTTTTGACCTTTTGGCACTATAAAGCATCACTTCCAGTTTCCACATTACCAAAACAGGACCAATGGCAACCTCTCTTGTAAGTTTGTACTCACCTACTTCGAATTTGATGTTTGTGGTCACAGACATCCAACTGCTTCCGAGTTTGAGTAATTGTGAAAGGTCAGTGAATATGGAAAATGGGTAATTGTGTAATAAAATCTTTTAGACTATACTCTTTACTTTGCCTTCTCATTGATTTGTCTTTCCCTCTCTTCTTTTCCTTATACTGAAAATTTGAAAGCTAAAAATGTGACAAAGTCTTTTGTAGAATAGAGGATATAATTACTGAATTTAGACCAAAGTACATTAAAGTACAAGACACAATTGACATTTAAGTTCTTTTGTGTTCAATATGTAAACATTCTCAATTGTGTTTTAAAGTACATCCTTCTCCTAAATGACTCAAAGGTCATGTGAGCAGTCTAAGCCAGGCATAATTTACAACATTGCCCTTGACAATTACTGGGTTAGAAAGAAGCACATAAACTTATTCTGGCCAATAATAGGTCAGGAAATTGCTGGTGAGCAATTATAAAATGTTTTCTCTCTGATAATGATATTTAGGACAAAATACTTGCTTTTCTTCTGGATGTTACTGTGTCTTCATGGGATGCCTAGAATTGGGGTAAGCATCTTGTCAGCATAAAGATTAACTGGGACAAGCTGAGGGACATGACATGCTGACTCGGGAAGAGCAGGGACCTGGACAGCTTTGCATCTATTTAGTGCTTGGAGCATCTCATGTGTGATAATAAATTGCCCTATCGTTTTGGCCATTCAAGTCTGAGATTTCATTGCAGCCCAAACCATCCTAACTAATAGAGTGTGATTGCTGGAGTAGGCTCAAAAAGATTTTTTTTTTTTTTTTTTTGCATTTTTCTGAAGTGAGAAGCAGGGAGACAGAAACAGACTTCTGCATGCACCCGACCAGGATCCACCTGGCATGCTCACTAGGGGGTGATGTTCTGCCCATCTGGGGCGTTGCTCTGTTGCAACCAGAGCCATTCTAGGGCTTGAGGCAGAGGCTGTGGAGCCATTCTCAGTGGCCAGCTTTACTCCATTGGAGTGTTGGCTGCAGGAGGGTAAGAGAGAGACAGAGAAAAAGGAGAGGAGGAAGGGTGGAGAAGCAGATGGTCTCTTCTGTGTGCCCTGGCCGGGAATCAAACCCAGGACTTCCACATGCCAGGCCAATGCTCTATCACTGAGCCAACCAGCCAGGGCTCAAAAGCACTACTTTAAAGAGTTTTCCTTCCATACTGTCCTATTTCCTGAAATAATACTGATAGGCTATTCCATGAGTTAAAAAAATCGAGGCCTCTACAAATTATATACATTGGCTCTCTAGAGAGTGTTACCCATTAACATTTTAATGCATTATTTCATAAAACACTCACTTGTCATCAAATCCTGAGGAAGTAGCAAATGAAACAGCAAAGTTTGATGGTGAGAAAGGAGCCAGGAAAAACTAGAGGAGGGGATAATGCCAGGTAGAGCAGTTTGAGAGGATGGACTTCAAAGTGGGTGCACTGGGAGCTGCGGTGGGACAGCAGAGTGGAGGCAGTTAGGACACACTGAGCACAGACAGGGGCCAGGAGCACGTACAGCTGATCCCCAATGTAAGTTTTAGAATCCAGGGCTGCCTTTGCTGGCATAGTCCTAAGCAGGAATACTGCAAACTGCAGGGCTTCTCATTTAAACTTGCAGATTCTGTGGTGCTGGCCTCTCCCACTCCATAGATACTATCAACTTTTACCTGTCAAGGTTTTTCAGGTTGGCTGAAGAAACTCAGCCCCTGCAACAGAATGGGATTTAATCTTAGGGCAAAATATGTATTATTAACAAGTAGACTCTGGGTAATGACTAGGGCGTATACAATTTGATTTGGGTTTGATAAGGTATATTGATTTTGAGTCTAGAAAAGAACATTTTCTTCTCTCCTTTTTTCCTCCCTCCCACTATTTGCCATCCTCTTAAAAAGACAGATTCTTTTCTCCCGTGTGTTTCAGAGTAACAGAAAGGTGTATTTTTCTTCTTTGTGGACATAGAATGGAAAACAACCAAATTGAATGGACTCTGCATGAAGAAATATGTTACCCAGAGGCCAGGGACAGGTGCAGATTCTGCAGTCTCACTAGGTCTCATTTTCTAAACAGAAACTTCCAAACTCTCCACTGGAGTCTGAAGCTCCTGTACACCCCCCAGGTGCTGCCCACGCAAGCAGAGCATATGGTTCTGCTAATGTGGAATAAAACTTGAGAGAAACCAGTGAAGCCTTCTCTCTTCTGGGAACAGAGAATCTTTCCAATCAATTCTCCAATGATCCACCCATGTCCTCCCAGCACCTCCTTTCTGGGTCCTGCCAAGCATAAGCTCCTGGCTGCATTTCCTCTCTGCCTATGTGCTCCTATGAGGCTAATTCCATGAATTCTATTTGCTACTTTTAGAAAAGGGAGGAGGAGGTAAATCAAGAGATGAAGTTGTTTTGGAGATTACCTTAAGGCAATTTCAATAATAGATGACTACAGCGCTGAGTTTCACATCCTAATTATAAACGACTACTTGCGTAGATGGGCTCTTCTAAAGTGCTTCAAATTACAGTTTGCTCTAAGCTTGGTACTATTTCAGAAATACTCCTTAGCTTTATTATGCAGCCCACAGAGTGACCAGTATAATTAGGTTGCCAAAGCTTTCCCTCTTTCTTTATCAACCTCTCTTCAATTACTATAAAGTTTCTGAAAAATTCAACTTAGTGCCTTTAATTTCCTACTCGATGCAGGCAAAGGAGACCAGAGTAGACAGATGGTGCCAGGTTGCACTCCTATAGGTAAACCGCCTCAGAAGCTGTTGGACTAGGAGAGAGAAGTGAATGGATTGTAGTGCTTTGGGGTCGACGTGGATTTCTTGATGCCACAATTCAGAATCATATGTCTATCAGTCTGAGCAATGGGATCATCTGAGCTCTGTGAGATAGTGCCCAAGGAAAGATCTAATTTATTAGGGCTTCAGCAGCAGGATTCAACATTTTAATAAATAATTACACATTTATTAAGATAAAAATTAGTTGCTCTGGCACTCTATCAGCTTGAAATCTCAATTAAGTAGCAATTTTGTCCATTTTTAGTAAAATACAATTAGTGCTTCTAATGAGGACCCTGAGTCCCTGCAATTATTGGAATGCCTTTTGAATCGTCCAAGAGAGCAACTACTGTGATCAGCACAATTGATGTTACATTTACTGTGTATTTCATTTTAAAAAGTATGGGATTCTTTCCTTGACTTCAGTAGTAAATCACAGTATTATGAAATTTACTACATATTTTCTGTTGGGATGTTGTTGAAGATATTGTGTGCACAGGACATACTGTGTGTGAGGATTACAGGGAAAATTATTTTAGGGAAAATTATTTTAGATCTGAAAATCAGGAAGATCTGCCTTGCTGATTATTTAATCTGATGGATTTATTTAACCTGTGGCATTTCCTGCTTTGCTTTGGCCTCTAGGGAGCTTGGTGTCTATAGGCTATTAATGCATGGGATAAGATGCTAATCTTAATCTTTGATTTATTCTCTTGCCTATCTTTCCTCTTTTTATTGTCTTATTCTCTCACCCATTTATTTTATTCTATCTTGTATGTGTTTTGGTACATTTTCTCACTTGTGGATGCTAGAGGAGGTCACTGAGAGAATATGACTGCCAATTGACCTAAGAGCTAGCCTAAATCCAGGCAATTGGAGGTTTCTCACCCCTCCCCTGTCCTTGGAATGTATGTTCTGCCCACCATTCCCACACTAGGAGTCATTTCAAGGGTGTGACTTTAAGAGAGTAATGTGTTGTTGACACCATCTGGACCGTGCACACGATCAATCCGCATTAATGCTTCTATATACATTTTTAAGATTCTGGTAGGGTGGTATGGAGGTTTGCTCATTTTGTGGATGCCCAAGACAATTCTTGAAATTTCCCTTGCTTATTAAAACTGTCACCTACCCACCTGTAATAGCCTACCTCTCTCTTCAATCTCCCCTGTACCCCTTGTATGGGAACCACTTTCAGATTCCACCCAGGAAGCTTCCAAGCTTCTAAACCAACCATAGAAAGACTGGAAAATGTAAATGCTGTGTTTCCTTGCCTGGGACATGTTCAGTTATTTTGTAAATGAAGCTCACCTAATTTTAAATGATAAATGTTGATTGAGAGTCAGATTTTATGGGAAAACTATGAAATGAAATGTTTAGACTCTACTTGCAATATTATGATAGATATGCATCCAATTGCTCTCTATTTTTATCTCTAAAACTTAAAGCTCATGAACGGACATATACGATACAGTGTGTCCGTAAAGTCATGGTGCACTTTTGACCAGTCACTGGTCAAAAGTGCACCATGACTTTACGGACACACTGTATATATCACCACAAAGCTAGGAGACTCAAACTCAGGTTTTCTGTGACTTCTCTGTTACCTGATAGAGTAGTCCTCCCAGTAGATGCCTAAAACCATGAATAGTCTATACATACTATGTTTTATTTATCTATACATATATACCTATGGTAAATTTTATTTTATAAATTACACAGTAAGAGATTAACAATAAATATAATAAAGTTGAACAATTTTAATAATATACTAAAACCAAAGTTATATGAATGGCTTTGGGGGCCACTACCCAGTAAGGATTACATGAACACAAGCACTGTGATGCAGAAACAGTCGATAACCGAAGTGGATTGGAGCAGGATGACACAAGATTCCATCATACTACTCAGAACAGTCACCGTTTAAACTGATGAATTGTTTAAACTGATGAAGGTATTTTTCATTTAATATTTTTGGAGTATAGTTGACCATGGATGGCCATAGATAACTGAAGCCACAGAAAGTAGAAACTTGGATAAGGGGGACTACTGTACAGACCATTATGTGGCTTTAAGTCACAGCAATCTGACTTCAATACATAGAGTCTGATTTTTTGTAAGGTAATGTAAGATACTCCATGAGGAAAAGAATGAATTATGTAGTTGCTTAAACCTTGAATGTCCCATCTTGGTCACAGTCTCATTATCCACTTTTAATGGAGCATTATACAGTATTAATACTCATTTTTCAAGTCTGTAGCCTTTCTGCTAAATGTATGCACACAAAAGGCTGAGAAAGAATTTTTCCTATTTAAATTGATGATGAATAAGTGGGTCATATGCTTTCAGTGGTGTGTTTTGGGGGAAGAAAGAGTGAGGACAGTGTGAGAATAACAGGGGTGTTAGGGTGGAAGCCGGAGCCATCACTTCCTCACGTCTCCCAGGAACAGTAATCCCAACTCCATTAGTGCAGAATGAGAGGCCATTTGGGTAAATATAGTCACATAAATATATCATTAGGCAGTTTTGTAAAATTCACATTATTTACTCAAGCAAATATGTAATTAGAACATTTTTTAAAACACAGATTATCTACCAAAAAGACTCAAACTGTTCCTTTGGAGCATTTAAGCCTATTGGGTAAAACTGTAATTAGGCCATTAATTAAACTCTAATCATATTATTTATTAAAAGGTGCTTTGCCGATCTGATAAGCATTTTCTTTGCTCTTTTAAGGCATTTTAATAATAGATTATTGTAAACCCCTTGGCTATCACTTCCCCGTCATTCTTTCCTTTCTGATTTGCTTCTTGTTTCATTTTATGGTGATGGTTATAGATTTAGATTTCCCTGTGGATATTATGTGCAAAAATGCCTGATCCAGCATTGCCACCCTCTTTCCCAGCTCAGTCCTTCAAAGCTGTGAGGATGAAAAATTAGCTCGCTGTATTTTTAAAGTATATTCTCTTTGAATTTATTTTCCAGAGGAAGTAATTAGTAGTAATTGTCCCTTTGTTGTTTGTTCATTGTTACATATGGACTTGATAAAAGTCCTTTTCAAATTCTAAAACACTGAGGTTGTGTGAACTTTCTGAAAATGGATTTATTCTGAACCAAGTCAGAGTCCCTTTTGGGGTCATTTTTGTACCCAAAGCATGTATATTTTAAAATGTTTAATTCAGTGCAGTCTTCTCTTTGTGATCTTGAGGAGTGATGACCCATATAGGGATCAAACCTTAAACCACAATCTGGTTTGTGGAGAGCTCGACTCACTCTTCCAAGGAACACATGTCCCAAAGGATTTTAGTAGATATTTGAAAAGAGTAACCTATTTTTGGCTTGCCTTGCTCCAGTCCAATATCTTCATTATAGCTAGTGTTCTTTTTCCTTCTTCCTAAAAATGCAAACTGATCAATCAGTTTCTCAAAAGATTAGAATCCTTTTTTGTCTCAGAGTCTTTGCTTTTGCTCTACCCTTTGTTTGGAACCCTGCCTGTCTCTTGACTCTCGTTTGCCTAGGCAACTCAAAAACTCAATGCAGTGTGGCGTTAAGAACACAGAAGTGGGAGCCAGACTGTCTAGGTTTGAATCCAGCTCCTCTTCTAATTAGCTGAGCAAACTTGGCAAGTCACATACCTTCCTCACTCCTTAGTTTCCTTATTTACCTCCCTCTCAGATGAAGGTCATTGTGAATTACTTTGCATAAAGTGCTTACATAACAATTGTTATTATTTAGGTCTTTTGTTTCTGGGAAGCCTTTCTTTGCCCTCCACATCTTGTTTTGTTTTTTTTTTTTCTGGAACCTCTTCTGTTTTAATCCCCACTACACACTGCATTGCATTTGTTTATTGATTACCTTTCTCTCTAATACTAGACTAAAAACTCCATGAGCAAAAGATAGAGTCTATTTTCTTTAATGTTCTACATGTAGCACCTAGTACAATGCTGAAAAAATAGTGCCTGGCTCCAAGAACACCTATATTATTTGAGGGTAGTGTGTGATGTGCTAAAAATATAGTAGTGAACAAAGACTATTACCCATTCTCATGTAGTTTACAGTCTAGATAGGGATAATAGATATGGAGCTAATAATTACATAGAAATGATAAAATTGCAGGTAAGACAAACACTATAAAGGATAGGTATTTAGTTTCCTGACTCTAAAATAGGATCATTTGGTCTCATCTGAGAGTTAAAGTAGACATCTGCAAAGTAGTAATGCTTTCATAAAATCTGAAGGATGAGCGGTTAATAAATAGAAGAGGAAAAGAGAAATGCACATTCCCGGTGAAAGCAATGGTTTGTGCCAATGTCTTAAGTATGAGCCCAATAGGTGTATTAAATTGCAAAAGGTCGATTTCTTTCTTCCAATTGGAGACATTGAGGAAAACAGAAACACTAGATGAAGTTAGAGAAATAGACAAGGGCCATCAATGGAAGATATTGAAGGCCATCTTGAGAAGGTTTTATCTATCATAAGTTAAATGAGAAGCCACTGATATAGTTTAAGTAGAAATGAGACATGATTATTTTGGCACTTTTAAAATATTACTCATTTGGTTGTAATGTGAAGAATAGATTGGATGAGTATGGTTGATGCAGAGTAGATGTACATACCGCCAGATTATATATTGTAAAATGTCTAAGAAATGGACTATGTTAAAATGAACTAAACTTGTAGTTGTTAAAATAGAAAAAATAGATGGTTATGAGAAAAATTTAGCTACAAAGTTAATAGGATTTGATGATTACATATGGATGGTAAGGGAGATAGAGTTACAAAATGAGGCTCTGGTCTTGGTAAGCAAATGAATGATTATTTTCATCACTTCCTGAGAGTAGACTGTGAAAGAAGACAGTGTTTGTAAGGAAAATAACAAGGTTTATATTCGACATGTTGAACTTGAGAAACTATTAGGATATCATGATATGATTTTAAATAGGAAGTTGGAAATAGTTCTGGAATTTAGAAATGAAGTCTGAGATATATATCTCTATGTAATCAATTATCTATTGATATAAATCTGGGCATCATACACAAAGAAGTAGATATTATAATTATGGATGTGGATGCAATAACCTAGAAAAAGGAAAAGAAAGAGCCTGGGATTGAGTCCTGAGGATTTCAAATATTGATGGCTGGCAAGTGCTTGGTAACTGATAAAGAACTAACCAGAAACATACAGAAGGAAGAAAACCAAGAGAATGATATTGCAGAAGCCATGTGAAGAGCATGTTTCCAAAAAGGTGCAAGGTCTATTGTATCTAGAGATGCTAAGAAGTCCTTGAGATTTAGAAACACAGAAGTCATTGTTGAGTTTTGCAAGAATGATGTAATGAATGACTTCTCTGATGGAAGAAGTAGAATCTGCATAATCAAAAAAAGAGTTCTTTAATGATTACCTTCTCAGGGCCTATAAGAAGATGTGTATCAAAGCTCTCAGTGTTTTCCAATTTTATAGTCCTTGGAATCATTTTCCTGCTGCGTTTTACAGGACAACATGTCCTGTGTAATTCTAGTTTGGGAAATGTTGAGCCAGAAGTATTCCTTGAGCAAAATATCTTGGTTCTATCAAGTTTCTCACTTCATACAATGGTTTTGCATCTACTTTCCTTGTCTAATGTCAGACTAATGTGTTGCAATTTTATATTGGGTAAGAGGGAGGTCTCTAAACCAGATTTTTAAGATTTAAATCCTCTTGCATATTGGATGACCTAGAATGTTATGGTTAACTTCATATTAATTTCATATGGCTGGGGGATGCTTTGATAGCAGGTGAAACATTGTATCTGAATGTTTCCAGTAGAGATTAATATTTGAATCAGGAGACTGAGTAAAGAAGTCCTGTCCTCACCAATGTGGTCAGGTATTATTCAATCTGTTAAGAGCCCAAATGGAAGAAAAAACATCAGAGAAAGGACAAATATTGTCTCTCTCCTTGAGCTGGGACCTCCGTCTTCTGCCTTTGGACATTGGAGCTTCTCCAGCTTGAACATGGCAGGTGATAGGACTTCTTGTCTCCATGACAAAGTGAGTCAATTCCTATATCTGTGATGGCGAACCTATGACATGTGTGTCAACACTGACACGCGTAGCCATTTTCGATGACACACAACCGCATGAGGCCGCATACCAGAGAAGTATGGGGCCACATTCCGAGAAGAACTTTTCATCCTCGGCTCCTGCTCAGCCAGGGGCAATAGACAAGGATAAAACATTTGCTGTAGTGTAGACACTCTGTGCCAGAGGTCTGTAGGCCAAAACAACAGAACTCCAGCACAGAGCGTCTAGTTCTGGGACTTCCGTTTAGGCCATTTTTCTCGAAGTGACACACAACCCGAGTTATGCTTGTTTTGTTTTTGGGTTTTTTTGGCGAATTTTGACACACCAAGCTCAAAAGATTGCCCATCACTGTCCTATATCCATGTTCTCTTGTATTTCTCTCTCTCTCTATATATATATCTTATAGTTCTTTTTCTCTGGAGAACCTTGACTAATACAAGGGATTTACTTAAAATCTCTGTCCTCAGTTTCCTCTCCTGTACAATATAGATGGTAATAATTATGTACTACTTAAATGAGTTAATGCATGGAAAGTACTCAGTAGGCTGTCTAGTATTTAGTAAGCAATTTAAAACTGTTAGTGGTGGTGATAATAAAAACATCAGAAGGTGCATTAGCTCTTTTTATAGTAATAAGGAGTGAAATAAGTAGCTTATATACAAAAAAAAGTGTTTTGTTATGGAGGAGTCTACTTGGTTTTAAAGATGGAGAAAGCAGTCCTCGCCAGTTGGCTCAGCGGTAGAGCATTGGCCTGGCTTGTGGAAGTCCCAGGTTCAGTTCTCAGTCAGGGCACACAGAAGATGTGCCCATCTGCTTCTCCACCCTTCACTCTCTCCTTCCTCTCTAGCTCCTTCTTCCCCTCCCACAGCCAAGGCTCCATTGGAGAAAAGTTGGCTCCAGGCACTGAGGATGGTTCCATGCCCTCCACCTCAGGCACTAAAATGGAAGCAACACCCCAGATGGGCAGAGCATTGCCCCCTGGTGGGCATGCCGGGTGGATCCCATTCAGGCACATGTGGGAGTCTGTCTGACTCCCTCCCCACTTCTAACTTCGGAAAAATACAAAAAAATAAAAATAAAAAAATAGATGGAGAAAGCACAAACTGGAGGATACCCCATTCTCTGTGTTAAATCTTTCAGAGAATCTAGAACTAGCCTGACACTGTGAGTGTGTGTGTGTGTTGGGTATCTATCTATTTGGATGCATATCAGGTTAGGAACCTTCAATTTCACCAAAGAAACTGGCCCTGTGTTCCATTTATTTGATTAATGAAGGCTGCAGCTTTATCATTTACCTCAATAAATAATCTTGGTCAAAATAAAATATGAGATATCATTGTTGCATTCATGCTACTGTGATAAGGTAATGAATTTCAGACTCTTCAATTTTCTACCCTATGTGGTGAAACAGATGTTCTATAGGCCACCAGCTGTTTGGTTCTGTCCCGATGAGAAGATGGGATATGTTGGAGGAGGGTGTGTGTGTGTGTGTGTGTGTAGGGGAGGCAGAAAGTAGGCACTCTTTATTAGAAGTTGAATAATATGGCATTAGATGGGATAATCTGAGTTGATAGTTTTTGTTAAATATAGCAGACATTTATTATTTTTTCATTCTTTGATTACTGAACCCTGAAGCCCTGTGCCATAATTCTGTAATAAATGTTAGTTCTTATCCTCATATAAACATCCTGATAGGTAAGCACAAAGTGATAGGGGAGCTCACACAAGGAGCATCTAACTAAAATCAGAGAGATGGAAGTTTCCCTTGAGGAGGTGATACTTAAAGCCAAATCTTGAGGGACAAGTGAAGCATCAAAACAGAGAAAAAAGTGTCATCTAGATAAAGAGAGCAACATTACAAATGGCAGAGACAAGAGAGAACATGACATATTTGGGAAGCAAATATTCTAAAGCAGACACTGTCAATGTCAACATTTCACACTGCATCTGTGGACAAATATAGTGTATAAATTCAGTAAATAAACGTCACTGTTGGAGTAACGTTAGGTGATTTGTATGCCCAAATACATTTCAAGCAGACGAAAGAATCACTATCTTCTTCTAGTAATAACATCCCCTATTTTTGTTTGAAAATTTATCCTTCCTCTGCTCTCATCAGAGTAGTTGAGATAGCTTTGATTCATTTCTGTAAGTCTGACCCACAAGAACCTGTTATCTCCCAGCCACTATAGTTGTAGTTCAGAGTGACTGTAACATAGAGGATTAGGGTGGACGACTGGGAAAGAATGAGGCTGAAGTAGTAAACTGAGGCCAGACCATGAATGATCTTGTAGGCTGTGATGACAAGTTTTGACTATACCTGAAGTCAGGTGGTAACTGTTGGATTTTAAATACATGAGTGATATACTTCAACTGACCTCTTAGATAAAACATTAGAGGCAATGGGAGCTCATTGGAATGTGGCAAGTAATTCTCCCATTAAAACAAGTAAAATTGTAAAAGGCCTAAACTAAAATGGTGGTAACGGAAAAAATAGAAGTAAAAAAATGAGGGGGAAAAGAGTTCGGAGACATTAAAGTGGTCGAAGCTATAAAAATAATTACTGAATTATTGAGTTTGAAAAGTATGTTAAATATCTAAGAGAAGCTATCTAGTCAATCTTTGTATATAAATATATAGAATTAAGCTAAGAGAAATGAGCTTAAGGTATCAATTTCAAAGTTGCCAGCAATAAAGTCAATGTAACCGATGACAAGTGTTCAGGGTGGAAAATGATTTTTGTAATAGTTGGCATCTTATGAAGTCACTATCATGCTAACAGAGGGACCACAGGAGTAGTGTTTCAGTGATTTGGTTAAATCAGGTGCCACAGTGGTGCCATAAGAAGAGCCCTTGGCTAAAATTCTAGTTTTTAAATTTAGTTACAATTAAAAATAAAACTATTTTATTATTATTTATTTTCACTTTTGCAAAGCTATTTACCTTCTGATATTTGGTTTCCTCAACTCAGAAATAAATAAATTGGTAAGCATACTACCTGCCATGAATTTTATATCTTTTTATTATTGCAATAAATCAAATCCCTGCCAATATAGAAATTTCTTAAAGAATGCACATGGCTAAATATTTCCAGTAGAAATGGGGTTTAAGGAAGGAAGAGCTGAGTACACTGTCCTTAAATCCCCTTCAATTTCCTTTTGCCTCTTCATCCTAAACTCCACAAATATCCCTAAATATTGGTGGTCACAAATGGGTCTGAGGGTAAATTTGCCTTACTTGTATGTTTTATTTAGCCTGTAGAGTGTTTTTAATTGAAATGGTTGCATCACTGAAAAATCATATTTTACATAAAATTCTAGTTTCTTTGTTTATTGAAAAGTTAAAAGACCTGTTACACTGGGCTTGAATCTTTTCTACAGTATAATAATTTGGAACTGGATACAGCTTGCCCCCTTTACAAGAAACATCTGCTCTTTGGTCTTCCACATTCCTACCATTCTCTATTTCCTTACACATGGCTGGATACTCATTTTCCTGACATAGCCAGGAAGGTTTGGTTATGATCCTGGATTACCTAACTTCTCAAATAATGGCTGAAAGAAGAAGTAAAACATAGATTCAAAAGTAGAAAGAAAATATAGAATGAGTTGTATTTTCATAATTTATTGTACCTTGCTTTTTTCAAAGCACTGATTTTTTTTACTTGCATTAAGATGTATTTTGAATAGGAATAAAGGTGCTTTTTGTAAAGTGTGACACAGTTCAGCTTGATTTGTAACCAAATTTGCAATTATTTTGCAATTACATTATTGCAAGTGATTGTGAAGAGGCACCAGTCTACTTCTAATACTACATATTTTTTAACTTAAGTGCTCAGGTAGCCACAGTTGCATTTTAATTCATACATGATAATTCCCACCATTCCTTTTAATTTATGACTGTCAATTTTTCAGTTTTGAGAACTGTTATAAGACATTGAGTTGGTCTAATGAAATTTGTTTAAATAAAAAGCTATACTACTTAGTGCTGTGAGGATTGACCAATAGGACACATTTAAAGTCATAAGTTCATAAGACATGCATATCCTCTATTTTACTAAAATGAAGGGTGGAGATATTAACATAGGTATTGAGCACTGAATATGTGTCAGGCTTTATAAAAGAACATTGTACCTTACATTGTTTCATCCTCAAATTTAATGAGGCAGCTACTAACCATACTTGATGAACAGGAGTTAAAATTCAGGGAATTGAAGTGCCTTGCCCCAAATCACACTGTAAGGTTAAAATCTAAACTCTTTGACCTGAAGAGCAGAGTTGTTTGCCATATGGAAGTGACAGATATAGAGGACAAGAAGGGAAGAGTTATATAAACCTCTCAAACAAGTAAACATGATATTAGCTTTGCAATATTGTCTAATTCTTTGTTATATGAATAATAAGTCTAGTTCAAAGATTTATATTTGCCAATTGCTACAGTCAGTAATGAATATCCATAACTGTCCCATATCAGCAGGGTCTACAGCTGATCTTTCAGAGATGCTTTAACATTTAGCTGCCAATGTTGTTACCTGGACATTTTACATACTATTAATTCTTAAAGAACTATATGTTGAGAGGTTACCAAAACTTAAATTTTTATGCTTCCGAGAAAGCTGAAAAATTACAAAGCTCAGCTTCATTTGAGTGAATCTGGTCTATTTTCCAGACATCTTAAAATTCTGCAGTCTAGATAATTAACTTTTTGCCATTAGAAGATTTCTATTTTTCTTTAGATAACACTTCTGTGGTTGTTAATACCTTTGTCCAAACTTTAAGTTAATTTAATTTGTCTTGGGACTAAATAGGAGAATAAGTCTTGCTTAAAAAAAAACTCTAAATGTGGATGTAAAAGGCAAAACATATCCTTATTAATTATTATAGTAAAATTATTTTAAAATATATAGCTTTATCAATTAATTGCAAAGCTCAGCATTTTAGAATGACAGTGACTTTGAACATGAGGAGCCCTCTAGTAGAGGAATCAAAAATTTTATTAGTAGTTTATGGATGTGCATATCCCTTTATTTATTTTAGCATGTCTGGAAGACTTACTGGTTTTATTTATTTGAGAGCTTGTTTTGAATTTGGTCATGTAACAACTCTCCCGTTAGGTATGAGCTTTACCAGTTGGGGATTTTTCTGAGCAGAGGATTCCCAATGGAGAAGAATAGGCTAGTGTACCCATCTTGAGTTTGGTATTCTGGGAAACATACCCACTGCGAGAAGAGTAAAAACAAACACTCAGCTGCTGTGGAGAGGCAGAGGGAGGGAAAGGAGGAAACCTAAATGCTAAAGAAAACAGGATGTGACTGTAAAATTAAGAAAGAGAATCAGAAGCTGTCCATAGTCTATTTGAGTCTTATTTGAGAAGTCATTGTTTAAATGTATAATTGCTCACCCACCCTCAACCACAAAAACAAATGGGGCAGGCATTTTTCCCTCATGTTGGACACATTATGCTTTGCTTTGTTTTTAAACATTTTTTTAAATCTACTACCCCGGGAATATGTGTGAATCAGTAATTCTACATTTTTGCACAATAGTTTTGAAGTGACAAAGAATAATTAAATTAGAAAAGAGAAAATACAAAGACCACATGTGTCTGCTCATGTAAAGCGGGCAGCAACATGAATGCTAGGCGAAAATAACAGTTGCGTGGCACTTAATAATTAATAGCATCATGGGGACAGAGAGGAAATAACATTGATTGAGCATCTTCTGGGTGTCAGGCAATATATTGAGAAGTGTGGACATAACACAAAAGAGACTTGGACTCTGTCTTCATGTAAGTATATTAGGAAAGAAAGACAATGACCATGCAATTAAAAGTGTTTTGAGAGTTTCCAAAGAAAAGTACCAGGTGCTAAGGAAATATATGCAGAGTGGATTAAACCTGTCTAGGCAGTATGGGTAGTGTCACTAAGAAAGGACGTTACTAATTAGACAAAGCAACGGAATTGTCAAGAAAGAACTTCCTGGCAGATATATCTTCCACCTCCATGAAGGAGAAAGGTAAGAAGAAACATAAATACAGAAAGACAAACTGTGAAACAAGCTATAAAAAAACCAACAGATACCGTGACAGAAGCACCTAATTTATAAAGTGGTCTGAAAAGATTTCTTTGAGGAAGTGATACTTGATGAATGAGATGGAACTATGTATGAAAGAACAAGGAGTTAAGGTGGTTCAGGTAAAAAAAGACAGGACCTGAGAAGGCCTTGAGAAGGCACACTCCCTGGTATATTTAAGGAACTGAAAGTAGGTCAGAGTCCCTAAACACGGTGTGTCAGCAGGAGAGTAACATGAATTAGAATTGAAGAGGAAGGCAGGGGCCAGATTTAGCAGGCCTGGTGGACTCTATGTAATTTATGGGGAGCAATTGGGGTGTTGTTGATACATGGCTCCACAGCATGCATAGAGACCTCACAACAACTCTGAAGGTGAGGAAATTGGGGCCATGAAAAATTAAATAGGTGTCTAAATGTTTGGCATACTGTGAATGACAGAGCCAGCTTTTGAACCTAGGCCTATTTAACCCCAAAGCTCAGGTTCATTGGAAAGGCGTATGTGAGTGAATCACGTAGACAAGGCGGAGCCCTGAGAAGAAACATATTCAGAAAGAACTTTTGGATTTTTCAAGATCCCCACTCCATAGAGAAAAACCCTATGGAGTATCAATGGACACTCTTAGTGTTTTGGAATTCACTGTACCCAGATCAAATGCTAAAGAGAGAACAAACTCTATAAAAATAATCAAAACAAACATCAGCACCTACCAAAATAGCTCCCACACAGTTGATCTTTTTAAGTTCTCTTTATTTACTTAAATGTGTGAAGGCAAAATAAAAATATTTTTTAGACTGAGCAATGTTCTCCTATTTTATAAATGCAAATGAAATGGATTCTTCCCTCCTTTCTTCTTTGTAGTCCATTTGTGACTTCTTTCCTGTTCTATTTAAATTATATATATATATATAGAAACTTGGCATTTGGAGTCCTAAAATTATCTTGTGTCTTTTATTGATGGTGACAGTCAATAACCTAGTGAGCAGGCATCTGCTCCCTGATTCCCCATCTTTTTTGGCACAAAAGGGTGTCCTCCACTGAGCACCTTGGAAGAATGACCAGTCATGGGCAATGAACAGCTCATAGAGGCACACTTCATATCTCTTTTTTTAGTTGCCTCCTTGAAGAAGCCTTCTGGTTAGGAAATTTCTAACAACCAGTTTTCATAGTCTTTGAAGAAAAAAGAATGGATTAAATCATTAGATTGGAGAGAGTGGTGTGGTATGAACTGAAAACAGGGCCTAATCATTGTGGTGAACACCGTCTGTTCACTGGTAATCTGGGCAAGTCAGGGAGTCCTGGAGACCTGACAGCTGGCTAGCATATTTCTGAATGAGTGAGGAAATTTTCCAGTTCATCTGTGGGGAATTTAGTCCAACATTACAGCATTAGGCTACCCATCTGTAGCCTGCAATTGGTACAGACAAGAGAAACACTATTACTTTGTGGAGACAAGCCACAAATCTGGAATGAGGCAGACTGGCATGCCTATTTTGGATTGGCAGGGCTGAGGTTTAGTCTATTGTTGCAAGACTGCATTACCAAAGGAGAGCGAGAGACCAATTGCATTAGGCATTCATCACACAGTGTCTTAGAATGGACAGAATGTGTGGAATGAACCAAAAAACCCTGACTTTGCAAAGGCCATATTTTATGCTCTCTTGCTTGCTATTTGTGCTCTTTCTAATGGGCTAGTCTATTTTTCCTTCAAAGGCCATTTAATACTCCAATTGGATGGCTCTGTTTGATGCTGATATCAATTTATGCGTTGTTATATCTATTAGCAAATGATGACTCAAATGAGAAAGCTCTAGAATGCAAATCACTCCATATGCCTATAAATCACAAACTGAATAAAAGTTGGCAACATGAAAGTGATAGTGTTGGAAGTTTGAAAGCCTTAGTCAGCCAACCTTTATTGAACCTCTGATATTGGATGCTACATCACTTGGACTGCAAAGGGGATAAAGAATATGGAAGAGTATGTGCAGAAAGTAACTTACAGATCATGCAGTCCAAATGGCCATCACAAACAGATGACTGGTTCCTTGCCATTGGAATTGTATGTTTAAGGGGAGTAGAACTTAAAAAGAAAAAAAAAGTCTGTGTTGGCCCAAAAAGAGCAGATTGAATGTGGCCCTTTTTTGCATTTGCATGAAGTTGCTTGATTGATTCTAAAATAGTTTTACAACTAGTAATATTAATTTTAAAAAGAAAAGTGATTGCAATTTATTGAGCTCTCACCAAGTGTAGTTACTTTATAAGCACTCTATTATTTATTTTTACAAGACTCTATAAAATAAATACAATCTTTAACTGTCACTAAAATATGAGGGTTTTGAAATGCACCTAGACTTTGTGACTTGAGAAAACCAAGATCAGAGAAAGAGCAGTGGACAGAGACAGAATTTAAACCCAGATAAAGAACCAAAGGTTATGTCTACATGGTAGGGAAAAGTAGATTCTCCATCATATGAATTGAGATAAATGCCTTTTCCAGCACTTATAAGTTTTCTCCACTCTGAGTCTCAATCTACTTAGTTTAAAAGCAAAAATAGTAGACTGTCAACACAAAGATGATTGGGATGCTCATACAAAATAATGTAATGTGATTTGGTTTAAAAATTCGAAACGATCACTATTATGATATTTCCTTTAGGCAACAAACATTAGTTGAGCACATCCATTATGTTCAACACTTTGCTAGCATAGTGTTAAAATAATAAGAGATGGTGGAGGCTCAATATACTTACACTGGGAAGAGACAAGGACATGATTACATTGTAATAACATAACTGTCATGGCATCAAGAGAAAGAAACTAAGAACACTATCCTGAGAGGTTGAAGATGACTTTATAGAAGAAGCGTCATCTTAGATTTTTTGTCTAATAAAGAAGTAGGCTCATGTCTGGACAAGAAAACATGATATTTATAATGTTGAGGACAGATGAGAAGCATATGATATGTTAAGATAAAGGTGATAATTTAAAAATATTTTAAAACAGCTTTTTATTTTAGATTTACAGAAAGATTGTAAAAATAGTGCAGTTTCCATAGATATACCACACCCAGATTCCCTTATTAATGTCTTACATTAGTATGATAAAATTACCACAATTGATGAAACAGTATTGACATATCAAGTAATATCAATACTTTATTCCAATTTCCATAATTTTTACTTATGTCTTTATTCTGTTCTGGGATCCAACCCAGGATACTACATTGCACTTACACATAAAGTTTCCTTAGGTTTCTTTTGGCTGTGATAGCATGTTTCCTTGTTTTTGATTACCTTAAAAGTTTTGAGGAGTTGCCTGACCAGGTGGTGGCGCAGTGGATAAAGCATCGGACTGGGATGAGGAAGGACCCAGGTTGGAGACCCCTAGGTTGCCAGCTTGAGCGCGGGTTCATCTGGTTCGAGCAAAAGCTCGCCAGCTTGGACCCAAGGCCGCTGGATCCAGCAAGGGGTTGCTCAGTCTCTGAAGTCCTGAGGTCAAGATACATATGAGAAAGCAATCAATGAACAACTAATATGTCGCAACGGCAATAAAAAACTGATGGTCGATGCTTCTCATCTCTCTCCGTTCCTGTCTGTCTGTCCTTATCTATCCCACTCTGTTTCTGTAAAATAAATAAATAAATAAAATGTTTAATTAAAAAAAAACGTTTTGAGGAGTACTAGCCAGACAATTAGTTGAATGTTCCTCATTTGGAATTTGTCTGATGTTTCTTTTGACAGACATAGTATCAATATGTCTATCACTCTTGAGCTTAACCTGATCACCTTGTTTAGGCAGTGTCAGTTGTCTCCTCTATAATTACTCTCTTTTCCTTTTATTTATATTGGATTCTTTGAAGGAGAGTTACTGTGCACAGCCCTCCCTACTCAAGGAGTGGGAAGTTATATTCTACTTCCTTGAGGGTAAAGTAGTAATTTTTTCTATTACCCCATTTATTTACTCAATAATTGTACACACACACACACACACACACACACACACACACACACACTAACACATGGATATTTATTTTATACTTTGTACTATAATCCAATATGTTTTCATTCTGTTCATTAAATTAATTTATCTCTGGCCATTGGAAGCTCCTTCAGATATCATCTTGTCCCTTTGATTTAGTCATTATGTTTTTGGATTTTTCCTCCTACTTCATGGCACTACTAAATGCTCCAGACTCATCTTGTATACTTTGTGTATTTTCTATTTGTGTCCTAAATACAGCCTAGTTCCTAAAAACCTCTGGTTCCTTTTATTGGAAAATGGTATTAGAAATCAAGATCTGGATGCTAGATGTGCTTGTTGCTAGTGGAATGACATTGCTTCAAGGCTTTCTAAGATTATATATATATATAATAACCAGTGTAGATACACATATTTATAAGTACTTTTATTTTTTAATATTTAAAATCATTTTTATTTTTCAAATACAGTTGATATAAAATATTAGCTTCATGTGCATGCCCCAATGAAATTACATAACTTACTAAGTGATCATTCTGATAAATCTCACACCCAACTAACATCATACATGGTTATTCGACATTTATTGACTATATTTCCTATGCTGTGCATTACATCCCTGTGACTATTCTGTAACTACCAATTTGTATTTCTTTATTTCTTCACCTTTTTCACCCACCCCTTTGGCAACTATTAAATATTCTCTCTATATCTATGACTCTGTTTCCAGTCTGCTTGTTCATTTATTTTGGTTTTTAGAGTCAATTATTGGTAGATATGTATTCATATCTACCAATGTCACTTCCTGTTCACATTTTTATCCTCTTCCTCCTCCTCCTGCTACTTCTTAAAGAAGACCCTTTAACATTTCTTGTAATACTGATGTGGTGGTGTTAAACCCCTTTCTCCTTTTCTTCTTTTTTTTATTTTTTTTTATTTTTCTGAAGTTGAGAAGCAGGGAGGCAGAGAGACTGACTCCCATATGAGACTGACAAGGATCCACCCAGCATGCCTACTAAGGGGCGATGCTCTGCCCATCTGGACCAGTGCTCCATTGCAACTGGAACCATTCTAGCACCTGAGGCGGAGACCATGAAGCCATCCTTAGCACCTGGGCCAACTTTGCTCCAATGGAGCCTTGGCTGTGGGAGGAGAAGAGAGAGATTGAGAGAAAGGAGAGGGGAGAGGTGGGAGAAGCAAATGGGTGCTTCTCCTGTATGCCCTGACCAGGAATCAAACCCAGAACATCCACACACTGGGCCAAAACTCTCTAACACTAAGCCAACCAGCCAGGACCTAGCTTTTTCTTATCTGGAAGTATCTTTTTATATGTCCTTTGATTCTAAATGATAGCTTTGCTGGGTAAAGTAATATTGATTGTAGGTTCTTGCTTTTTATCACTTTGTATATTTCTTGCCAATCTTTTCTGGCCTGCAAAGTTTCTGTTAAAGAATCAGCTGACAACCTTACAGGAGCTTTCTGGTAGGTAACTAACTGCTTTTCTCTTGCTGCTTTTAAGGTTCCCTCTTTGTCTTTAAACTTTGCATTTAAATATGATGAATATTGGCCCTGCCAAGTGGCTCAGTGGCTAGAGTGTTGACCTGATGTATGGACATCCCAGGTTTAATTCCACATCAGGGCACACAAAAGAAATGACAATCTGCTTCTCTCTCCTCCCTCTCCCCTTCTCTGCCTTTTCCCTCCTCCAGACAGTGGATCATTTGGTTCATGCATGTCCCTGAGTGCTAAAGATAGCTCCATTAGAGTACATCAGCCTAAGGCATTAAAAATAACTTGGTACTCAGCATTGGCCCCAAATGGGGTTGTTGGGGAGCATGCAGGAGTCTTCCTCACAATCTTCCCTCCTCTTACCTAAAAAAAAAAAAAAGTGTCTGTATGTGGTCTTCTTTGGGCTCATTATGTGTGAAACTCTCTGTACTTTTGGGCTTATATGTCTATTTTCTTCATCAGATCAGGGAACTTTTCTGTCATTTTGTTGTCAAATTCTTGCTCTCTCTCTTCTCATTCCAGCACCTCTAATGCAAATGTTGGTACACTTGAAGTTGTCCCAGAGGCTCCTTACACTATCTTCATTTGTTTTTATTCTTTTTTCTTCTTGTTGTTCTGACTGGGTGTTTTTTGCTTCCTTATATTTCAAGTCACTGATTTGATTCTTGGTGTCATCAACTCTACTGTTGATTCCCTCTAAATTATTTTTTATTTCACTTAGTGTAGACTTCATTTCTGATTGGTCCTTTTTATGCCCTTGAGGTTCTTAGTAAATTCATTGTGCATCTTTATAACCAGTGTTTTGAACTCTGCACCTAATAATTGCTTGTCTCCATTTTATTTAGCTCTTTTTCTGTAGTTGTGTCCTGTTCTTTCATTTAGGACATTTCTTTGTTTCCTCATTTTGGCAGACTCCCTGTGTTTGATTCTATATATTAGGTAGAGCTGCTATGTCTCCTAGGCTTGGTAGAGTGACCTAATGTAGTAGGTTTTCTGTAAGGTCCAGTAACACAGCCTCCCTGATCACCCAAGCTGGGCACTCGAGGTGCATCCCCCATGTTGGTTGTGTACACCATCCTCTTGTATATGAGCCTTGATTGTTATTGGCACATCAATGGGAGGAATTTATCCTCAGGCTGATCAATTGCAAGGATTAGCTGTGACTACATAACCTCTGACCACCATGGAGAATCAGACATGCAGGGTGTGAGAACAGTCCATTCCTTGTCTCTGTCCCTCCTACCAGTCTCCCTGTAGCTTCTTTAATTCACTAATTGTAGGACGTTCATTCAGCCAGATTTCATGTCATTCTGAATGATGGTTGTTCTATAATTGTAATTTTGATATTATTTAAAAGTATTTTCATATTAAACCATCTGTGTCAATATTGACCTAAACGTGAGTTCACAGTGATGGGCAAACTCTAATCCATTAAAACACGGATTATTCTAGCCTTTTCCTCTTGCACATTCTTTGGGATTTTCGACATAGACAATCATGTGAAATAACAACCGTTTTATTTCTTCCTTTCCAATTTGTATAATTTTTATATATTTCTTTTGTATTGCGCTAGCTAGAACTTCTATTAAGATATTGAATAGGAGTGGTGACAAAGAACATCTGTGCCTTGTTTCTATTTTTAGGGAGAAAGCATCAATTTTAGGGAGGAAGCATCCAGCCTCTTACTAATACAGCTGGTGTAGAATGTTTTTGTGAAGTTGAAAAAATTATCTTCTTTATTCTTAGTTCACTAACAATTTTTAAAAAAAATCATAAATGGCCATAAGATTTTTTTCAGATGATTTTTTGATGTTGTTTAATATAATCATATGATTTTTCTTTAGCCTGTTCATATAATAGATTACATTAACTGATTTTTGAATGTTGGTTCATCCTTACAGATACGGAAATAATTCCATTTGGTTGTTGTGTTTAGTTCTTCAAAAAATTTATTGGATTCAATTTGCTAATATTTTATGAAGGATTTTGCATTTAAGATTATATGACTTGCTGTCTTTAGTTTTCTTTCTTTTTCTATCATTTTTAAATTAATTTTAATGGGGTGACATTGATAAATCAGGGCACATATGTTCAGAGAAAACATCCCCAGGTTAGTTTTCTTTTTTGTAATATTTTTATCTGGTTTTATTGTTAGGGCAATGTAGGCCTTATACAATGAGTTAGGAAGTCTTCCTTCTGCTTTTATTTTAATAGAAATTATGGAGAATCAGTGTTATCTCTTAAATGTTTTTGTAGAACTTACCAGAACAACCATTTGGGCGGAGTAATTTTCTTTTTGAATGTTTGTTAATTATTGACACAATAAACTATTTAACTATCTTACCATTTTATAGCTTCAGTGGGTTTCCGATACATATGAGGGAATCTTCACTGTGTTTATCTGGATGAGCCCATTACTCCAGCCTTGCCTCCCTTTCCTTGTTTGTACCTCCCAGCCACATGAAAATTGTCTTCTTGGACTTCCAGCTTTACCTCCAACATGTAAAAAGCCTAAAAGTCATCATTGCTTTCCTCATAATAGGTAAAACCTGGAAAAACTGAAAATTACCTTTCTTGGGACCATCATAGAACTGAGGTTGCCTGGCAAACTAAGATGCTGAAATCTGGAGTAATACGTAGTAATGCAGGCCAGGCTTGGAAATCATTTTAACTTACACTTGAGTGCCTGAATTGTTAGAAAACCCAGGGAGACCAAAGGATTTTTTTCTTATAAAAGAGGTTAAAATCTTCCGATTATACATATAAAAACTTTTTGACTCTGTATTAAGAATGAGGTCTTTAACTTTCTTTTTCCTGTATTTCATAACAGCCTTCAAAATGATCTACCTGCCTCCAGGCTTGCTTCCTGCACTCTAGCCTCCACATACCTCCACTGTAACCTTGATAAAACTTAGATTCGATCAGATTAATAATTCTTGTATTCCAAAATCCCTTCTTGGTTCATAAATTCTTTCCTTAGCATGGCGGCAAATATCCTTCACCTTCTTTTATTGTCAGACCCATCCAGGTCAGGCCTCTTTCCCCACAGATCTCATTCTTGCACCATGTTCCAGCACACTGCATTCTTCACTGATCCTGACCCTTCTGAACTTTTTGTCTTGCTCTTCCTTCTGTTTTATATGCTCCTTTCTTAACTTTCATCCTGGCAGTCTCCAACTCCTCTGTCAAATCTAGTTAGAATGTCGCCTTCCCTGTGAATTTTTTCTTGACTCATACAGACAAAATTAATCACATTTTTGTGTTCCCATACCTTAGAGTGAACAGATGGAAGCGAACATTTTGGAACCAGAAAGACCTCATTTCTATCCTGGTTCCTCTGCTTACTGTGACTTTGAGCCAAATACTTAAAGTCTTTGAGCCTCATATTTCTCATCTACAAAGTGGGTATAATATCAATGTTATCAGGGTTGTTATAATGATCCTGATCATGTATACAAAATGCTTAGCATAGGTTTTGGCTACGTAGTAAAAACCCAAAGGAAAATATCTTATCTTCTCATTTATTATAAACTGACTGATATTATATAATACTACACTCCTGCTTAATCCACTAGATTATGAGTCATTAAAGGCAGGCCTATAATATTCATATTTTTATCCATGGCACCGAGGAGCAGTATCTGACTCATACATGGTGCCAGCTTATTGCTTGCATTGGATAAAATGACTTCCTGAGTGTTGCTGGTAAATGTACCACTATTTCACAACTGTCGATTCATGTGTGTAAAATCATGTATATACTTCAAATCATGTGTATACTTTAATATCAATATATAGTACTAAAATGCTCTTCTTTATAACTTTGTATATAATAATCTCTGAAATAGCAACAGGATAGGAAATATTCCTTTCACCCAAAAGTATGAAATTGCCATAATTTTATAAGACTTTAAAAAATAATATATAAATTCACCTCTCACCTATATTTCTAACAACATGGCTGCTGAAGATAGCTTGGGACAAAATTGCATTGAAACTCCTGAATAATACCATTCATTTAGTTCAATCGCTATTTATTTATTTATTTATTTATAAGAGATCGGGAGAAAGGGATAGGGACATCGAGCTGCTCCTGTATGTACCCTGACCAGGGAATCGAACCGGCAACCTCTGCACACTGGGGTGACACTCCAACCAACCAAATTCAATGTGCTATTTAAGTATGTGCATTGATAAAGCAGTGTAGAACAGAACAACACAAAAAGCTTTTTTTCTAGTTCAATGAAATAAACAATGACATGTGCCCTGTTGGAATAACAACTAAACAAAAAGCATTAAATGCACTTAAGATAGCTGAATTGCAGGAGTATGTGTAACGTAATTGTATAAGTCTGACCAGACCGTGCCTGAGCCTCCAGGTTCTAGGGGAAGTACTCTTCCTCTGTTACTAGTGCCATCCTTTTGGTTGTGTCACTACCCAGCTACAGCTCTTTCATGGTTGCACATCTCAGGTCTATAGCATATAGTCCAGACTGTAGCCTGGTACAAAGAACTTGGAGCAGCCAAGCTACAATAAGAGCTAGTTCAAGAAGACCTTCTTTTTTCTTCTGAATTCAACACTGAAAATTCAACAACGAACACAAAACAGTGTTCCAACCTAGTCGTGCCTGGTATATTAGTCAACATTTCTTTATTATTTAAAAAATAGTTATTTAATTCCTGCAAAGTGCCAGGCATTCTTTTATTCAAGGAAATTTATTGAATACTTACTAGCACTATAATAGATGTTAGAGATAGACTGGTGAACAATAGGGTCAGCTTGCAGAGGGTTTATTATGTAACAGATTTGGGGTGTGGTAGGCAAGTGCCCAAACTTTAAGAAAAAGCAAAATCGAATTTTAAAAGAAACATAGGACTAAATTTCCTTTTGGTGAGATTCCAGAACAGATCTAATTCTCCATGCATACCTCAATTGTTTCCTCTTTTGTGTTAAAATCAGTGCTGGCTTCCTCTGTTTTCTGTTTCCTTAAGGTGTCTCTCCAGATGTGGCAAGTTTGGGGTCCCTTAGTTTGTTATGTAACTCATACCTTGCTCCAAGTTACTGGGACTGTCCATTAACTATCATGAGCTGACTCAAAGGATACTCTTATAAACAGGAAACTTTCTTCTCCCTCAATGTAGATTCTTGGTCCTTGGTACGAGATCTTTGATCATAGTGGTCTTCTCCAGATTAAATATTGTTTTCCTTAAACAACACATGACCTCAGTAACCTGAACCTTCAAAGTTAAAATATGTTTTCTAATGATATCTTCTATGGATATTTTTGTGAAAACTTAAGTGGATTTGCATCACCTAAAATGTTGCAATCTTAAAATGAATTTAGAAAGAGTGATTAATAAATCCCATTTTGTGGCAGAAGAAAGTCAAAACAATTCTATATGTTTATTCCATGTCATTGAAGTTCTTTTACAAAATATGGAAACATTTAATTGTTAATGGTTAAGCTGGAAAAGGTTGGAAAATAAAATGTAGTCTGGAACTGGGGGAGAAGTTTGGATGAAATCCATGCATTAACTAGTATCAATGGAATATTTTACAGAATTGGTCATAAGCGGTTTCTTCATTTCTGGAGACGTTAGTGATAGAGCTGGATAATGGGAAGAGTTTGAGAAAATGGATAAGCTGATTCCTTGCCACAGGAGAGTGCAGATCCCCTGACCAAAACCTTATTAATTGGCGAGTGGTTTCCTTGGGATTGGAACAGGCTCTCATCAAGTGAGGCAGACCATCATAGATGGGCCATCTGCTCCATCTCCTCAGCAATGGCACTTGTTCAGTCCTTACCTTAGAACCTGTTCCTCTTGATGAGATAAACAATATGCTTGAAGCACCAGAGATGCTGTGCAACTTAGCAGAGAAATGATGTTTTATGAAGTGTCATCCTGTGCAGCCATCTGGAGAGAATCACATTTTACCACCCTTGGAGACTTCTCCATTTATCCCAGAGTTCTAATCCCATCCATTGAAAACTGTCAATTTTTTCTTTGGTTTAAAGAAAGCATACTTCTCTGCCCCTTTCTTATGTTGAAAAAGGTTTTGCCATTGTGCAGTGATTCATGGATAAAAGTCAGAGTAACTAGAGATAAAGCATTTAATGGAAATATGACATATAAAATGATAATGGCTCACACCTTAACAAGAATTCATTGAAAACCTGGTTCCTTCGTTCTGTAAACTAATTAAAACTATGAACTTCCCCACCACAAATTGGCTGGAAATTGAGTCAGTGTAGATTAAAAAAATTGTGAAATATTTTACTTGTGTTAATCAATAACATATAATTTAAAATATTTTAAAATTCCAATTTATTGAAAATAGTGTAATGAGACAAATAGAATATTTAACACTAAATGAATACATTGTGTCACTTAAATTTACATCTGTTTACATTTATTTTAAAAACATATTTTCTTACATATCCAAAAATACCATTAATATATCTAACAAGATTAACCATAACTCCCTAAGAATATCTAACCCATATTAGAATTTCTTTCTCTCCTCTCTTCCCCTCTCCTTTCCTGTCTATCAAAATCAATAAAAACATAATTAATTTTAAAAATATATAGTATTTTTTTCTTTTTTTGTTACAAAGACAGAGAGAGAAACAGATATAGAAAGAGAGTAAGGGAGAGAGATGAAAAGCATCAATTCTTCATTGTGGCACCTTAGTTGCTAATCGATTGCTTTCTCATATGTGCCTTGACTGGGGGCTACAGTAGATAGAGTGACCTCTTGCTCAAGCCAGCAATCTTGGGCTCAAGCTGGTAAGCCTTGCACTCAAGCTGGCAACCTTGGGGTTTCGAACCTGGGTACTCCGCGTCCCAGTCCAACGATCTATCCACTGGGCCATTGCCTGGTCAGGCAAAAAATATATAGTTTTAAAACAAGAGAAATAAAATCATTTTATATTAATATTCCTAATTCAACTTTAAGATAATAGAGTTTTTCACTTAAATTCCTGAACTTTTTTTCTCTCAAACCAACAACCTCTGTTCTAACATTAACACAATCTGTTATTCAATCTATCCTACAACATCCTATAGTAGTTTTAAAATAGAAATATTAATTTTAGTACTGAAATTAAGTCAACAGAATATAGTTTAAGATTTTCATTGCCCTAATTATGAATGAGAAGTGAGCATTATTTACACAAACACACACACGCGCGCACACACACATATTCTCTCTTCATAACTCTTGCCAATTTTTGTATTGGATACTTGATCATTGCTTATCAATTATAATTGCTTTAAATATTAGGGATATTAAAACTCTGTAAGTTAACATTTTTCTCATTTTACCATTTATTAATATTTAAGTGAACAGAACCTCAATATTTTACTTCTTTATTGTAAAACAAAAGACATAGCTTAGAACTGGCTCATGTGCCCTTTCTCTTCTCATCTCCACCCAGTTTCAACATATTTGCATCTCTTAATAACCAGCATTGTATTAGATTTTTCAGTTGGGCTCAATAGATTCAAACCTCAGCACAATCTTTGTATTTTTAACCTCTTCCCAGAAAACTGGCTTAGTTTGCTCACCATAACCACTGTGCTTCTGTCATAATGCATCTTTTCCTGGGCATACATTGAATCCTTGCCTTTCTTATCCTGTCTCATTTTGTGGGGTTGGTATTTGCCACACTCTTTGTAGAAAGTCCAGGTATTAGGAACATTCACCACATTTGTGGGAGCTCTATGAGCATGGAATGAAAGTTTATTTTATTTACTCTGTATATGTTTTTACAATACAAAATTTTAATTTTTAACTTTTATATAGTCAAATTTATTAAGTTGTCCTTGCATTGCTTCTAGATTTTAAATCAGAGAAAATGTTTATCTATCCCTAGCTTATGAAAGAATCTGTCCATGTTTTTTTCCTACTATGTGGTTTCTTATTCTGATTCACTTGATATTCACACAGGTATACAGTGTGAAGAACAGGTTTAGTTTGACCTCTTCTTATATGGTTCCATAGTTGGCAAAACTGTTGATTAAAAAATATTTTAGATCTCTGTTTCTGAATGGAATGGACTAGTTTTTATCTTGATAATACAAAAATAGGAACAGTAGAATAAATAAAAATGATAATAATAATACAAAATAAATTGTAGGTATTGCTGAGAGATCATGTCCTTCAGGACTTGAGGGGCCCAGTTACTGGAACGCAGAGAGATGCATTGAAATTAACCAAATATCTACTCCTCCTGTCCTTACCTTTGAGGAATTTGCTGATATATATATATATATAAGTGCCCATGGCTGAGGTGCTGAGAAGCTAAATGTAGAGGAGACTAAAAGACTGAGAAGATCTTGAGTTCACCATTTAATGAGTTTTGACCCTGTCTTGTAACTAACACTCAAACAAGACAAAGAATATCTCATCACCCTAGAAAATTCCTCTCTGCTCCTTTCCAGTCAATACTCTGAAGAAGCAACTACTGTTAGGGTTTATTTCACCATAGTTTAGTTTTGCCTGGTTTTGCCCTTTTTATAATGGAATTATATAACATGTATTAATTTATGTCTTTATTATTTTATTAAACATGATGTTTCAGATATTCATTCATAGCATCTGTTTGGGACTTTGTTTACTTCTGGTGGATGGCACTCTACCCTAAACTATAATCCAGGTACATGGTCATTGGCTATTTTGTAGCCCTGCCTCATTTATTTACCCTCCCTTTGGGGTTAGACTTCTCTGTTCTTTGTGCCTCCACTTGGCCTTGTGTAAACAACTGTGACACTATACTCTTCGAAGGCAGAGACTATGACCTAACCATCCTTTTTCTCCAAGTTTAGCACAATTTATATTCCATGGTAGATAGCCAGTATATAAAAGACTTTACTAGAATTCTGTTTTCAATGGATTGATCACTTATAACAGTAAGTGATCTCCACAGTTGGTTCCCTTTGGACTATCCCTCTTCTCTTGCCTTGAATAAACCTTTAAATGTGTTGCCTTGGTTTGATATACTGGATCATTGCCCAGTATCGTAAGTAGCAACTCAAGCACTGAGTCAGTTAAGTTAAATAAAAATGCAAAGTGACTATCATATTACTTGGCATGAATTGGTTGCTTAATAAAATGAGGAGAGCCTGACCTGTGGTGGCGAAGTGGATAAAGCGTCGACCTGGGAACACTGAGGTCGCCAGTTCAAAACCCTGCACTGGTCTGGTCAAGGCACATATGGGAGTTGATGCTTCCAGATCCTCCTCCCTTTCTCTCTTTCTCTCTCTCACTCTGTGTCTTCTCTCTAAAATGAATAAAATAAAAAAATTAAAAAATAAAATGAGGAGAAAGAAATAGGGAATTTATGCTCAGTCCTCATGGACCAATTATTGAAGTCCACAGAGATTCCACTATTTCCTGCAGCCACGCCTGGTCAAACTATAAAACTATTTTTATTGTTTCAAAAATTACAGTAAATTTGTTTTCCTTTACTGGTGTTTGCCATTTTTTTGAAAGTCATGCTACTTTATATATTCTATTTCTCTATCAGAAAGTAAGTAATGTTCCTTGCAGCAAGGAACTATATTTTCTAGTACTTTTTTCACTTGCTATGAGCCAAGTGTTGTGGGCACTGGACACTGAAACATGTAGAGAAAGGGTGCAAATAAATGCAGAACAGAATAATAAATAGATCTAATCCCTCAGGTGCTTGATAACATACAATGCCATTTAAAAGCTTATAATAACTGTCACTCTTGATAGCACAGCAAAAGAACAAAAAGATAAAAATCAAATAGAACATCTGGATGAAAAGTGAGAGGAATCAACAGAAGAGAAACTTAGCCATAATATTGTAATATCACTGTGAAATTCCAAACTCAAGGGAAAAGTTTAGAAAAATGTGATAGGCTCTACTTACAAGGAACTTAGTCTTCTAAGAAAATGGATTCAGTAATTGGAATTTTTGTTCCTCATTTTCCTCTGGGAGTATGTGGATGAGAGTTAATTAATGTAGTAAAATTTTGCAGTATCTTTGAAAATTTTAACTTGTTAAAGGCCTAAATTGTGTTATATCTGAGTAATTTGGGTGATGATATGGGAATGGGTAAAGAAGACCCAGCCCTACCAGATCTGTTCCTTTTGAGGGTTCAAGCCTCAGATTTAAGATTATATAACTAGAGAAATACATGGAGGATGACAGACACTACAGATTTATAAGAGATTATTGTCAGCCTAAGTGCATATCTTTGTGCATAAACCTTACCTGTCAGGCTAGTGGGGAAACATTCAAATATGCATACTCAAGTTGCATTCCACAGTCTCTAAGTCTTCATCCATTTCATTATTTTTTCTTTTCTCTTTTTCTTTTTCCAAGTGAGAGAAGGGGAGATAATGAGACAGACTTCTGTATGCACCCCAACTAGGATCCACCTAGCCACCCCATTTGGGGCCAATTCTAGAATCAACCCAGCTATTTTTAGTACCTAAGGCTGATGCACTCAGACCAATGGAGCTATTCTCAGTGCTGGGGGCCACACTTGAACCAATTGAGCCACTGGCTGTGAAATAGGAAGAGGCAGAGAAGGGAGAAAGGGAGAGGGAAAGCAGATGATCACTTCTCTTGTGTGCCCTAACTGGGAATCAAACCTGGGACGTCCATATTCCTGGCTGAGATGCTATCCACTGAGCCACTGACTTATTTCTCATGACTTTATAAGTCATCCTTCCAGGTAACTATGGCTGATTAATAAACCACCCCAAACTTAATAATATAATTCAACTATTTTATAATGTTTCCAAATTCTGTAGGTCAGAAATTCAGAGAAAATACTACAACTACAGGGCATGGCTTGTGTCTGCTTTACAATATCTCAGGCTTTGTATCACTGAGGGTGCAGGTATAGTGGGGACAGACATCTGGAAGCTTCATTACTTGCATGTTTAATATCTGGGCTGGGGTAGCCCAAACTGATCTTGGCTAAGAATGCTTCTTCAGCTTCTTTCAATATTATGGTTAGGTTCTGAGAGGGTGAGTCTTGAGACAAAGCATTTCAAGAAAACCAGGCAGCAGTTCTATGGTCCTGAACCCCACAAGTCTCACATTTTCACTTCTGCCATATTCTATCCTCAGAGCAGTCATAAGAACCTTAAAATTCTAAAGGAGAGAGAGGACATAGAACCCCCCTTGATGGCAAAAGTGTCAAAAAAATCAGCAGCCATAAAAAAGAAAAAATAACCATCACATCCATACATTTAAAAATAAATTTTAAAAACTAATATTTTTATTAAGCAACACTTCCCTAATTTGCTTAAAGAAAAGGTTATACATTTGTTTCTGGCCCTTTGGCTATTAACAGTAATAAGACCTGGCCAATAGGGTTCTGGGTTAGATCCTGCCAATGAGGCATTTGCATGATATTTGGAAATTGGAAGAGAGGTCATGTTTATTACCTGGCAACAGTGGACAGATTACAAATCTCTGCTTCAGAGCTACAGTCAGCTGACTTCATTAGTGACAATTCCCTTAAATGTCTACAGCTTCCTAATTTCCTAAAACCTGGCAGCATTTTCCCCTGCCATTTCCCCCAGCCCTTCCTTCAGTTCTGTAAGTACTAATTCCCTGTAGCAAGTTCCTTCTTATTTGAAATGCCTTTTCCTGTTTCCACAACTGACCCTTTAAACTATATAATTCATTTGCGTATTTATGTTTATATTGAATCAGGGAATTCTTTCACAGATAGTTTCTAATGGTGAGACATACTCCTTTTGGGGATTGGCAAAAATTACCTTTATTAACAGTAATAGCTAATTTTACTTAATTAATTTATATTAAAGGTCTCTGAAAAAATTAATTTAAAATAATTAGGAAAATTATTTTTGCAATCAAATTCTTAATTTGCATTTGATATAAATTTTAATAAGAATGAAAATAAGAGAAGAAAGACTATTCTGACAATATCCCATTTGGGGATAAAATACCATAAATATAAGGAAAACCTAAATAATTTAATAAACTCCTAGCAGATATGATCTATACTGAACAAGCAATAATACCTGTGGAATTCTTGTGTCTTAAAACATATTTGAAATAGCAAAGAAGAAAACATGTCCTAATTTAGCCTATTTTGTCTTTTTTTTTTTGGTGTTCTCTTCCAGTTATGTTTTTATTAGAGTGTCTGTCTACATTGCACTCATGAACATAAATATCTGTCACACTGCTCATCTATATTTATGGAACAGAAAGTGGTAATAAGATAGTTCATGTATTTAGTCATTAAATAAATATTCAATATAATATAATATGAAAGAATACTAGTAAATCTATAAAATAACACTGTCTTTGCTCCTAAAGATAATATTATTATTCCATTAATTTCAAAGAAAATAAGAATAGTTTTTAAAAAGATTATAGTCAAGCTTGAATATAGATATTGGGGCAATACAAAAGATAATTTGGGGCAAATTTCCAGGATTTTTGACTTCTTGAAGGAAGTTCCAAGAAATAACAATTATTCTTGATCCTTTGGATGTCAACACTCCCCCACAGAATCAAACTGTTGAAAAATTTTTCACTTGGAGTTTGCCAGGCAAATGTCCCTTTGCTAATTGAGACTGGATTAAATTTAGGAATTTTGCTTTGGTAAATATTATGCCTTGAATGCTTTGAACTCTGGTGTCAGCTTATAGATAAATCTGAACCCAGAGCCTAGAAAGCACATGTGTGTATATTTATGTGTGTACATGAGTGATATCTGTTATTGTGTTGGATGTATTGCATCACCCTATTCACTGGTGAGAACATAGGGTTATTATTGGATTATGGGTCACCTAGACCACTTGGATACACTTGGCTGTTTGATCATGTTCATAATCTTTGCTCATTATCATGCTAATTAATTCTTTTAATCACTGAGGGAATTGAACAAAGATTGTTAAAGGATGGGAATATTCCAAATTCATGCTTGTGGACTGGTGGAATATTTGTCATATAGGATAATATTAACAAACAAATTTCTGGAGAAAACTGTCTCCAGTGATATTCTGTCATGCATTCTGGATAAAATATTATTAGCATACGTGTTCAAGGAGCTTAGAGACTTATACAGAGAGACATGTGATGGAAGCAAATGAATATAATGATGAGTTACAAGGGTTCTGATAAGTCTCTATAAAGTAGGTTCAGGGCAAAAAGCAAGGACTACAGTGGCTATAGTTTCAGGAAAGCATGAAGTAGAGGAGGTGACACAAAAATATCTTTTAAAAATTAGTAAATTTTTAGGGTAAAGTGGGGGAAGGGATTGTCCTCAGAGGAAACAGCATGAGCACAGACACAGGGCCATTTGGAAACTTGTTGGAGATGAATAGGTTGAGTAGGTGTGTTCTGGGACAAGTTCTAATGAAAAGAGGGGCCAGAGAAAGGAAAAGGCCAGATGTGGAAGCACTTGTCTGCTATCTGAGAGTTTCATTTTGTGTGAAATGGGGAGTCAGATAGGATTTGAATCATCGTATTGCAAGGCCTACATTGCATTTTAGAAAAGATCACTCTGGCTGCATAACAGAGAATGCATTAGAAGTCTCTTGAGGGACAACTTGAGAAAACTTTAATATAGTTTATACAATAGCAGCACAAATGTCTTCCTGAAAGCTGAATGTGGGTGGGGCTACCTTTAAGGACTTCTCTAATACTTTTCACCTTTCATTGTGGGGGTGGGTGGGCAGAGATATGTGTATACAGAGAAAATGAATCAGATGTGCAAAATCTATAGCTATTTCTCTCTACACCTAGGTTCATAATTGAAACCCCTATCCGTGCCTCTTTCTGCACAGAGCAGACTAGTGTGATAGAACAGGGAGGAGGTAGGAGAAGGAAGTATTTATAAAACGTCAAGACAAATAGTTAAACATGAATAATGTAAGCACAACAACCCCCCAATTTGATGATTCTTAAAAGACAACAAAGGGATAGAACGGTTATGGACTAAAGGTTACCAGGAGATGCTATGTGGAAAGATATCAATAAATGAAGTTGGATCAAAAAAAATCTACAGCTAAGAGAAAAAATATAAGGATGCCTGCTGAGGTAAGTCAGTCTAACTTAATTGGTAATGCCTTGAAGAGAAATAATTTTCAAGCAAAAATCTGGAAAGACAGGAGATTTGAGAAAAAAGAAGAGATAATTAGAAATATGCTTGCTAGCAGGAAACACTGCAATGATTTCTCCTTAATAAATTGTTAATGGCTTCCTCAAAAGAGTTTTTACTTTAAAATTTGGAGGAAATATTGCACTTTGTGAAGAAACCAAAACCTTTGAAAAGGTTTCAAACTACTGGCAAAATATAGCAATTCAGGACTTACCTTTAAAGGAGCCAATACTAGTCATAAACAAAGAATTCAAAGTGGAGGAATTAAAAGACAATTTTATTCACACATGCTAGTGAAAGTAGTAGAAAAATGCTGCGTGTGTGTGTGTGTGTGTGTGATTTTATGCTAATTAAAATTGAAAATAAAACATAAATATGCCAGATGCACAGTTGTAAATTAAGGAAATCCCAGGAATCCAACCGAACTGAGTGTTTAACCCTGGTTACCATATACCTTTATGAGTCTCTAAAAGTCTGAGGTTAGGGCCAAAAACAATTCATGTCCAGAAACTTGAATGTTTTTATTTTTTTTAGAAGTGATCTATTCTAGGAAATAAGCTATACAACCAGATTTATATGAGAGTGATGGACAAATCAGGGTAATGCATACATTTATAATGAGAAATTTAGCTTCTAAACAAATTGGTATATTTGTGTCAGCTGATCTGCTCAGTGTGGGGAAAAGCTATGTAGGAAGGCAGCCTATAATCAGACTTCCTGGTAAACTGAAATAGGGAGAACTAGAATAAGTGGACTAATCCAAATAACTGGAATCTTAAGGACACATCTTAGGGTTTTCAAACACTATAGATGGACCGGAAACCCCAAACTAGGCTTGCTGGCTCCTGAGTATGTGCTCTTCTCTGAATTAAGAACAGACACATTTATTAAATGGCTCCCTCTGTGTTCGCCTTCTGGGCACCATCCAGACTATATTTCTTGTAGTTCTCACAAATATTAGAAGATAGGAAATCCAAGGTCTTTTTCATGATTTTAGTACCGAAAAGAGGCAAGAGTTAGGAGTTTCCTGGGGCTAGAGCTAAACTTTAGGAATGTAAGGATGTTACAACTTTAGCAGTTTTGACCTGAAGCAAGAATGATAAATTGACTCTCCAGGGACAACCATCAGGATGCTAGAATTGCTTAGAGCTGAGGGCAACTGGCTTGTGTAGGGTAGGCAGCTATGATGTCAGTGGTTTTCACCTGAAGCCATTGAAACTGATGTGGAGAAAAAGTATTTTTCTGCTACAGAGTAAATAGGAAGCTTGAGGGTTAAAGGCAAATGAGAAGATGGTGTAACATCCTGAATTACAAAGGAAGATAAAGAAGCTTTGAATAGGTGAGCATCTGTGAGGTTTTGGTAAAGGCTGCTTTTAATTGTGAGCAATTTGGACTATTTCGGAATGTTTTTATTTCCATGCACTTCCTCCAGGAAGGAACAAACTCCAAGCAGGAACTGGAAAGTCAGAGGCTGAACATCTTAGGAATGACCAGTAGTCTAATCCACCCAAGACTGAAGTTCACAGAAAATTCACAGTGTTAAATGCTGTTAACTAGTGTGGATACCCCTCTGGCCTGAGCCAGGGGGAGATAGCTGCATGAAGTGCTTGTGCATCCCTCTGAAAACTGCTTTTTTTTTGTTTAATATGGTCCTATGGGATTGTAAATGCTAAATCCCGTTAACTATCAGAGCTAGGTGGTTTGAGGGTCTGTCCCTCAGATGGCAGCCACCAAAGTTGGGGTGCTAACTGTGTGGACAAGCTTCCCTCAGGGAGAAGCTAGAGAATTGGTTTGATTGTTGGAGCTAGCCAGAAGGAAAATTGGAATGGATATTAAGGGTGGTGTAGACATGAAATCACACTGCCTATATTTCCACAAAGTGGGTGAGTACATTGTTGCTTTGTATCCCCTTCTCAGAAGCTATTTTCTCCATTAAAGAGTTATAGTAGATCATGGCTTCCATCACAGTAACTTATACCCAACCCCACTCATATGGGGCACTCAGATGTGGGAGATGAGCTAGAGCATCGAGGAACCAATATAAGAACCAATCAGTGGCAGATGCTTTTCAGAGCGTGTTGCAGGATGCAAAGCCTTCCTAGAACTGCAGTTCTTAAAGCTAGCACCTGAATAGCAGGTTCATAGACTATGAAAAGTATTGTGATAAAAGAAAACATTTTTTTTTCAGCCTGGACTTTTATGAATAAGCATGTCATGGGACCTACGAAAGAGGTTTAGCAGGGCCTGCATATTATTGCAAAGGAGAGGAAACCAAGCTGGATTAGAATTAAAACGACTTTTTAACACCCTGGCAAAGAGTTGTCAAGTAACCTTTTAGTGGAGAGAAGATGGCTGTATTTCAGACCTCACACTATGATAATTGCATGTGAGTATGCTCAAGTTAGCTATATAATAAATGGTATATTGTGTTCATTCCATGGTATAAATAAGATTTTTAAAATATATTCCTTCCTCTTTTTAATAAATGTACTTATGAACCACAACAGCAACACAATAGCAACAACCACGCCTCTACTATGGATATACAGTGTGTCCGTAAAGTCATGGTGCACTTTTGACCAGTCATATGGTCAAAAGTGCACCATGACTTTACGGACACACTGTAGATGGGAATTTGGGTGGAGCAAGGTTGACTGATGATTGAAATCAGGGCTCTGGATCTAAATGGGTTAAACAAAGTAGGGCATAGCATCTATAGAACACTGTGCTTACTCAGCTTGTTTCTTTCTCAGAATGGCACACAGTAAATAGAAAGGGATATTAGACGTAGCAATTGTCCCAGCACCCAAATCAGGAACCTGTGAAAGTAGATGGAAGGAGACATAGATTAGGATTTAGATCAAGAAAGTGAGTGGGTTGGAAGTTGAGTCTGCTATATTAGGCATGCATGACAAAGGTCATACAGAGTTGGGCAAAAGTAGGTTTACAGTTGTCTGTATGGAAATAACGTAATGATTAATAAATAATAATACAAGAATAAACTCTGATGGCTGGCCGGTTGCTCAGTGGATAGCGCATCAGCCAAGTGTGTGTGGCAGTTCAATCCCTGGTCAGGGCACAAATAAGAAGTGACCATTTGCTTCTCTCCCCTTCCCTCTCCCCCTTTTCTCTCTCTTTCCCTTCTGCAGCCAGCGGCTCAATTGGTTCAAGCAAAACCCTGGGCTCTGAGAATGGCTTGGTTGATCCATCATTGGCCTCAAATGGGGGGGGGGGTTGTTGTGTGGATCCCGCTGGGGACACATGCAGGAGTCTATCTCCCCTCCTCTCACTTTAAAAAAAAAAGAAAAAAGAAAGAAAGAAAGAATAAACTCTGTGTTTTGCATACTCACAGCTGTAAACCTACTTTGTCCCACCCTGTATTGGCTTCCAAATGTGTTTCCAGAACTTGCCCAGTGCATGTAAATTTATGCTTCCGCCCTGAAATATCAGCTTTGGAACTGTTTTCTGATCCCACTTGTCAGCTGCTGGGTCTGGCTCCCACTGGCTCAGGGTCTACTGTTCATGGAAGTCCCAAAGAGTTCACTGTCATTTGGTTCTAAAAACAAGTTAATTCCAGACCTTACTAGTTTGGTGAATTTGGGATATACATACAGGTGCTCATCTTAAAATCCTCAGATATTACTACTGTGCAAGGCTGAGGAGGCTCGGTCCGACTTTGGTGATAGAGTAGGATAAATGCTGGGGAACTGATTTATTTGTGCTATCAAGGGCTTAAAGCCTTGTTTATTGTTAACTGTACTCTCTAAGTCTTTTGTTTACAAATCATTTAAATTAGTTTTTCCTCCGAAGTGCTGCTGGATTAACTCAGATGCCAGAGAAGAAAATGCAGCTGAAACCGGTTAAAAGACTGCTCAGGAAGATGTGCAAGGCTGAGGGGGCACGGCGCATGTGCAAACAGCACTCCCTGGAGCCCTTGCTCAGCCCACTGAGGCACTGCCTGTGCGGTGAGATGCACCACACCCTCTGTGCAGCTAGCTACCTTTGTGATTCTGAAAATGACTCTCGCCACAGGCAATTTACAGATGATCTATTTAGTGCTCACTGTAAATCTCTTGGCAAAATGTATTTGAGCTGCAGAGAGTTAAGAGAGTTAAAATGTCTTCATTTGACTTTTGAGTCTGGTAAAAACTGTTTCTGTTCAGCCTCCCTAGACTCAGTATACAACTTCTCTGGAGGCCTGTCAGACCTCTAGAATATTCAAGAAAAGAGGGGTTGTGTTTGAGTGAAATTATGTTCATTTCTGGCCTTGGCTGACTGAAATAATGGTCTGAGAAATTTAAGTATGAGACAGTTATTAAGACAATGCCCTACATCTGCCTCCCGCATCTGATAACCCACCTCTATAAACTCATATGCCTTTTGACTTACAAAAAGTGAGTGCATCAGTGAAGCTATTGAAAATTACTAGAAAATGTTTCTTTTCCTGTTAGGTGTTATCAAAATGTGGAATTTAAATATACATGGAGATCTTTTAATCACACAATTAATGACTTTTGAGATGATATTTCTGTTTCTATGGAGTATGAAGAGATGCAAGTTGCTTTTGACTTTAATTTTTGGTGTTAACTGTTATACTGTTATCTTTCATATCTGAATAGTCAGGAAGCAATATCACACTGAAAACTGGGAGCATGCCTGATCCAGGCCAGATTTTTAAAGTATTTATCCTTTTTATTTAGGGCCTTCACACTTTCTTTACTCCTCTCTTCATCATGCCTTAGGCTGCTCTAACCCTCCATTGTTTTTTGTTTGTTTTTGTGACAGAGACAGAAAGAGACAGAATGTTGGGCAGATAAAATATATTATGCTCACTTTGTTAAAGATGGCGCTGCGCACATGCAAGTTTTAAGAGTAAGCTTTTCCCCACACCCTTGACTGATTGGATGATGTGGGGTGGTGCACTCTCATGAGGAATCCTCCCATTATGCCTCAGTTAAGTGACTTTGTATCAGAGACTTCCTTGTTTGTAGATTGGATTAAAGGTTTGGATTTCTACACTATAAAGTGGGGCAGGCTGGGAGCTTGCTCTCTCTTGGTTCCTGAGGTTAGTATCAGGGAGGAGAGCAGATAAAGGCCACATGGAGGAGAGGAGAAGCAGCCAAGATGGTGGAGTGCTGAGGAAGAACCCAGTTTGTGCAGTTTGTGCAGAGAAAAGGAGATGGGAAACAGAGGTGAATAAGTCTGGTGAGCTAGATACCTTTGATGCTAGGAAACTCAGATAAGTCAGTAGCTTTGTGAGCACTGAATGAGTGGGTTTTGGAGCCCAGTGTGTGTTTTTACTTGCCCACCGGGTGCAAGCTAGTATTAAAGCTGATAGCTCACCAGTTCTTGGCTCTGTTTTTTCATTACCGACTGTCCGAATCTAATGCGAACCTGACCTGGCCAGACGTCTCTGATGGTGGCCTTGGCCTCTGGCTTTACACAGAGAAAGGACAAATAGGGACAGACAGACAGGAAGAGAGATGAGAAGCATCAGTTCTTTGTTGCGGCACCTTAGTTGTTCATTGATTGCTTTTTCATATGTGCCTTGACAGGAGAGGAGGAGGGCTACAGCAGACTGAATGACCCCTTGCTCACTTGCTGAAGCCAGTGACCTTGGGCTCAAGCTGGTGAGCCTTGCTCAAACCAGATGATCCCGTGCTTAAGCCAGGGACCTTGGGGTTTCAAACCTGGGTCCTTTTGTGTCCCAGTCTGATGCTCTATCCTCTGCACCACACCTTGGCTGGTCAGGCTAATCCTCCATTGTTAAGTCTGACCTAAGTACATCTTTACCTAAAACCCTTCTTGTCATATTCCAAAATTACTCTTGTTTTCTAAGTCTCTTCTATTAAAGTACTTTTTTTTCTGGGGATACCTCAACTGAAGTTTAGGAGGGAAGTAATTTAAGGCAACCAGTGCACTCTCCATGAAAGACTTAATTGTTAAACTAATTCACTTAGAGTTATTTACCTTTCAAAATGGGCTTGTTAACCCAAATGAATCTTGATTTGGTAGAATTTCACACCTGAGAAGAGGGAAAGAGACATTTAGGCAGTGTGAAAAAGAGATTTTAAGACAGTGGGATATTCTTACTCCTAGCTTAGCATATGGACTTATACATGAAGTAGGATAATTATAAATATTGATAAATTTATAATTTTATCAACACTGCCCTACAGAATATTGATCAATACAAACAGGTAATTCTAAAATGATATAGATAAATATTTAATAAGAGGCTTCTGGCTTGATGGTCATATTCCCAACTTGGAAATAAGGTAGACGACTTATTTGGACTCAATGGTGCTCACGTGTGTCCTGCCTTGCTTGGTATGATAACCTTCTCACCTTGTTTCAAGTTCACACTATAGGTCACTAGTGGGTTATAAAACTAATAGAAATAATCCCTGTTGTTTAGTAGTGGTTTTCTCTCCCTCTTCTACTAGTACATGGCTGGATTGATGACATTCACCACTTGGTGACTTAGATCTACAGAATGAGCATGAAATAATTCTAGGCTACAGTTTTCTCACAGCTGGGATAGAATGACAGTATATATTCAAAGGAACTGTCTGGGAGCTGTCAATTATGGGGAGATGGAAGAAAGGAAGACTGATGGCAAACTTCACTTCTTTCATATTTCCCCCACAGGGACATGCAGATTTGGTCTTCAGTGAAATGGAAAACTTTCAATGTCTAGTACTAGGATTTCAATTCATTGTTCACATTCCTTTGAATTTCTGAGGTAACAGTAAAGGAAAGGACCAATTTGGTTTTCTGGAACTTGAGAAAAATTATGACGATTGTGAAGCCAACAGGTCTCATGGGAGACAGGCAATTGGATAACCTAAGATTATTTTAAAGTTATATATGTTAGATCGAAGACATATGTAGGTCACAGAAATCACTACTTAAAATAGCCTTACTTAAATATTTCAGCCTCCAGCCAACATTGTTACTTGAGAGGTTTGGCACGGATGAAAATATTTACAAGAGAGACAAGAGGAGTCAATGACTTTGACCTTCACTGGAGCATGTTTATATTAGCAAGTCCCCATTCATATTTCCTTATGAGCTTGTGGCACTTTCTTGCCTAGGACTGGGTGTCTTTTATCATATTGGCAGCAATTATACAGTTATTATATATTGTATATATAAATATTTTATATAAATATATATATATATATATACACACACACACACACACAATAGTTGTGTATTATACAATTATTCTACCTTATAGGCAATAATAATCAGATGAACACTGTAAAGCCAGTAGCCATGGCCACCATCAGAGCCATCTGGCCCGTGCAGGTTTGCATTTGATTCGGACAGACAGTAATGAAACAACAGAGCCAAGAACTGGTGGGTCATTACCTTTAATCCTAGCTTGCACCTGGCGGGCAAGAAATGCACACGGTGGGAAAACACTTCCCTTTCCATTCAGGGCTCCCAAAGCCACTGACTTACCTGACTTCCCTAGAATCAAATGTTTCTACCTCACCAGCCTTATTCACCTCTGTTCCCCATCTCCTTCTCTCTGCAGAAACTCTGCACAAATTGGCTTCTCCTTCAGCACTCTGACATCTTGGCTCCTTCTCTCCTCCACATGGCCTTTCTCTGCTCTCCTCAGCATGGGCTCCTCTGACTCATTTTATAGTGTAGACATCAAAACCTTTAATCCAATATACAAACAAGGAAGTCTCTGATACAAAGTCACTTATCTGAGGCATAATGGGATTCCTCATGAGAGTGCACCACCCCCTATCATGCAACAGTCCAGGGTGTGGGGAAAGGCTTAGTCTTAAAACTAAGCCTCAGGCTATAACGACCTTGCCTGCTTACATCCTGTCCCACACACACAATGCAAACTGTAAGCAAGTAAACATATATATTATGTTTAGAAACTTATTTGTCCAACAAACACTAAAATTACTTAACCTTAGTTACCTACTTAGAAAGTTAAAAGCCATCTGAGGCAATAGGCATTACAAATTAGTACTAGTTGTAAAGCCAGTAGCCATGGTCGCCATCACAGCTGCCTGGCTCATGCAGGTTCACATTTGATTCGGACAGTCGGTAATGAAACAACGGCGCCAAGAACTGGTGGGCCATCATCTTTAATTCTAACTTGCACCCGGCGGGCAAGTAAAAACACATTGGACTCCAAAACCCACTCATTCCGTGATCACAAAGCTACGGACTTATCCGAGTTTCTTAGAATCAAAGGTTTCTAGCTCACCAGTCTTATTCACCTCTGTTCCCCATCTCCTTCTCTCTGCACAAACTCTGCTCTAACTGGCTTCTCTTTCAGCACTCCACCATCTTGGCTGCTTCTCCTGGCCTCCATGTGGCCTTACTCTGCTCTCCTACAGCATGAACTCCTCCTAGAACGCAATCCCTCTTCTCCAGGAACAACGTGATCTCTTTTCCTTTTAAAACCTTTTGGCATGAAAGCCCTCCCCCAACACATATTAATACAATCACGCCCATCCCAAGCAATCACCTGGGTGACGGGCTTCCATGTGGGCAGTGCCATCTTTAACAAAGTGAGCATAATATATTTTATCTGCTCAACACTAGTTAACTCTGCTTAGTAAAGAAAAGGAATTAAAGACCCAAAATTTCTTGAGACTAGATGGCAGAGAAATTTATAATTGTCCAATTCTGAAGAAAATTGGGGGAATAATAATAAGTGGTACAGATTTAAATTTAAGCCCCAGCTATTCAGGCAGTAGTCTAGGCTAGGTTTTCTAAAAGAGCGCTGCTGTCCCACTCATTGCTATAGCACAGATGGCTGCAAGGAGCCTAGCTTTATCCTGCAAGAAAAGCACTTGCATAGCTCAAGGTTTCTGGAAAATGTGCTTGCCTGGTGTCATTGGAAAAGTTTAGCAAACTTGCTCCACCAAAGATGAAAGTATAGGCTACTTCACTGTCACTTCTCCCTCTCCCTGGATCTCCAGGTTCTTCTGTGAACTGAGTGGCCCTTTTTTGGAGCAGGGACAGAAACAGCTCCTTTGAAAGGAGGGAAATGGTCAGAGAATAAATGACATTTCCTTTCTTGCAATGCCTGGCAGACTGCCTTCTTGGAACACTTACATATAGACAATTGTCACACATCTTAATTATATGGAGCACAACTAGAGATGACACAGAAAATGTATTTGCTTCTATTAGAACATATTTGATGGAAAACATGTTAACATCGATCTGAGAAAGCCCACAGTTCTCAAGATATGGTAGAACTATCCTATGAGGCTAGCAGTCTCCAGAGAGCTTTGCTATATGCTTTACATTACTCTCCAACACGTTGTTTCCTTCTCCTCAGAGTGAGCACCAGTGCTGCTAGAACATTATAAGTGTTGCCTTTCCTTCCAGTTAATGAACATATCTCTTACTCTTGTCTCTGCTCACCTTGTTTTTGAAGTTTTCAACCAAATGATATTCACTATCATTCAACTCAAAGAGCAACATATTTTGTTTATAATTACATGCTACAAGTCCCCTGTCTATTACTAAACCTAAATCACTTGGGCCAATAATACTCTGTAACATTTGACTACTTCACAGCACTTGCATTCTCTGAAGTTGAGGGAGGAGAAACAATAGAATGCAGAGGAGAGGGGGGCCTGCAATGTCTGGGGTCTTACACTCCAGCCTGTGATCTCAGTATTCTTGACTGAGGAAACAAGGGAAGACAGAAAAGTTTGAAAAATAACAAATCACGGGTGTGGACCTTGCTAATTATCACTTCCTTGAAATGAACTTGCAGCTCCAGTAAGAAGAATGAGTGATAGGATTATCAAGGACAGACCCTCTGGACTTCTCTCCCCTTCCCCTCCATATGACATAAAAGTCATATAAGCCTGCAAACAAAGAAGTCACAGAAATCAGGCATTTCTTGTGAAAGCTAAAACTATAAAGGTATATAAGATGTAAGAAATCTAACTTTGGGGAGTGTATGCCCCGTAGCCACGTCCACCATCAGAGTTGCCTGGCCCATGCAGCTTTGCATTTGAATCAGACAGATGGTAATGAAACAACGAAGCCAAGAACTGGTGGGCCATTGCCTTTAATCCTTGCTCACACCTTGCTTACAAAGCCACTTATCTGAGGCATAAATGGTATTGCTCATAAGGGTGCACCATCCACATCATTCAATAGTCAAGGGTGTGGGGAAAAACTTAGTGTTGAGAAAATCTTAGTATAAGGGTGGGAAAGTTTTAGTCTTAAAACTAAGCCTTAGGTTATAAGGACCCTGCCTGCTTACAGCCTGTTCCCCACACCGAATGTAAACTATAATCAAGCAAACATATACATCATATTTGCAAACTTACTTGACTCACTGGGAGCATGTATTTTGTTGCCTCTTTTGGGGTTATGATGCTCCACCGGCTCAATAAATCCTACTTCCTTCATCAAGTAGTCTGGGCATTTTTGTCCTCTTTTGATTCCTGCAATAAAATTATACTTTATTTTTTCACCTACTTGTTTATGGTTTGTACACTCCAACAGAATATATGATTCAAAGAGGCAGAAACCATGTGTAAAGCCAGTAGCCACAGCCACCTGGCCCATGCAGGTTTGAATTTGATTCGGACAGACAGTAATAAAACAACGGAACCAAGAACTGGTGGGCCATTACCTTTCATCCTAGCTTGCACTCAGCGGGCAAGAAATATACACAGTGGGAAAACACTTCCCTTTCCATTCAGGGCTCCCAAAGCCACTGACTTATCCGAGTTTCCTAGAATCAAATGTTTCTACCTCACCAACCTTATTCACCTCTGTTCCCCATCTCCTTCTCCCTGCACAAACTCTACACAAACTGGCTTCTCCTTCAGCACTCCGCCATCTTGGCTCCTTCTCTCCTCCACATGGCCTTTCTCTGCTCTCCTCAGTATGGGCTCCTCTGACCTATTTTATAGTGTAGACATCAAAACCTTTAATCCAATATACAAACAAGAAAGTCTCTAATACAAGGTCACTTATCTGAGGCATAATGGGAGGATTCCTCATGAGAGTGCACCACCCCCTATCATGCAACAGCCAAGGGTGTGGGGAAAAACTTAATCTTAAAACTAAACCTTAGGCTATAACGACCCTGCCTGCTTACAGCCTATCCCCCACACCCAATGCAAACTGTAAGTGAGAAAACATATATATCATGTTTACAAACTTATTTGACCAACACCATGGCTGTCTCATTTGCCACCATACTCTGAGGACCTATGTATGGCCAGTAGCCGCAGCCACCACTGCAACCTGGCACGTGCAGGTTCCCATTAGATTCAGTTAGATGGTAATGAAACTGTGGAGCCAAAAAGTATTGGGTCATACCTTTATTCTAACTTCGCAACTGGCTGGAAAGTAAACACAAACACACAGGGCACTAAAACCCACTCACATGTTCTCCGGTTCCACAACCAGGAGAACCTTTCCAGTTTTTCCTAGAATCAAAGGACCCCACCAGTTCAATCACCTCTAGTTGCCCATCTCCTTCTCTCTGCACAAACTCTGCACAAACTGGCTTCTCCCTCAGCACCCTGTCATCTTGCCCACTTCTCTGCCAAAATGTGGCCTCCTTCCTTCCCTTTCTCCTTATTCACAAACTTTTCTTGGCACGGAAACCCTTCCTCCAGCAAACATTAGTGCAACAAAGCCCCTTCCCAAGCAGGAAGGTAATTAGCAGTATCACCTGGCAGTACCATCACGTGGGCAGGGGCCATTTTAACAAAGTGAGCATAAAAATCACATTTTACAAACTTATTTGCCCCACAACCTAGAATAGTTTTTGTTCCACGGTAGGTAAAGAATAAGGATTGGTCTGATGAAAAAGGAAACTGTCAGAAGAATTGTCCTGCACTGAATGGATAAATGAATAGATAAATTTAATGCTGTTTCTGTCCAAAATTGATTTGATTTTCCAGGAGCTTTTGATCCAGTTTATCATTCCTTCCATAGTAAAGCACTCTCTGCCTTTGGACTCTATGATGAGATATTGTTTGTTCCTGGCCACTCCTCTGGTTCTCCTGACAGCTAGTTCTGTCTTGATCTCTAGATATTGGAGTTCTCCAGGACTCTGTCCTGAGCCCCCTTCTCTATTAAATTCACTCTCTAGGTGAGTTATCCCTATTTCCTTGACTTTAATGACCCTTATATGCTGACAACTCCCAAATATAAACAACCAGCCAGGTTGTTTTCTCTGGACTCCAGACTTGAATTATGCAATTTCCTATTTGATCTGCATTTGAATGTCTCACAGCTTTCTTAAAATTTACCTTTTAAATCAAACTCAGAATTTCATGTAGCCATGCTTACTAACCAACCAGCCAGCCAACCAAACAATGAAGAAGCAACATAGTCAGCAAACAAAACCCATCTCTTCCCTGTCTTAATTAGCTTTTGTAATTGACATCTCCTACACAATAAATAGCTCAGATGAGAAACCTTGGATTCATTCTGGAGTCCTACCTTTTCTTAACTCTTACAGCTACTCTGTCTGAATGTCCTATTGTTTCTACCACCAAAATATATCTGGACATGTTCTTATCTTTTCTGTCTCTACAGCTGGTGGGTTTTCTTCCTTTAATAGTGCTGTATTATGCTAGTTCCCACTCATGGCCAGCACCATTACATTCCACACCAGGACCATAAATCTGATGATGCCATTCCATGTCTTGAGGTCCTCCCTTGGCTTCATATTCCTTACTAGGCATATGCCCTGAAGGATCTCATCCCTGTCTCTTTCTAGTCCCTCTCTCACCACTATGATTCAATTGTGTTGACTCTTTTTCTGTTCCTTGTAATTGATTAGCTCTTGCCAGCCACAGAATTTACACCCATGTTTATTCTGACAGGATTCTTTCTTCTGCTCATAATTGAGTTAAATTCTTCTTATCTATTCAAGTCTCAAGAGAATTTTCAGATAGCCATGTAAAAAGTTCCTTTCCCTGTACTACCATTGCAGTCTCTTTCTCAAGACCTTTGTCGTTTGAAATTGTATACCACGGTAATCTTTTTTTTTTTTTCACTTCTTTTCTTCTGAGTACACTGTTGGACTGTACTCCTTTGAAGTTCAGTATGGCCACGAGACTTTCTTTGCACCAAGAACCATAAATAGGAGGGCTATGAGCAACTTATGAGCAGAAACTTTAAGACCAGTGAGGGATTTGCCACACTCACTTTCTACTGCTGTGAAGAGTGTCAGAAGCACACAGTAAGAGAAAACCTTTGTCAGCCTGAGTCCCTGAGTGACAATAATGTGCCAACCCTTCCTGTACGCTTCCACTGAGCAAGTTGCCAGAATGGGGTAAAAACTTTGCTGGTATAAAGTCATTGAGATTTTGAAGTTGCTCATTATCTTAGCATAATCTGACCCACCCTGACCTTTGAAGCAGGAAATTGTTTGCTTCATTTCTTTATAAACTTTCCCCCACTAAACAATCAAATCTGTAAAGGTATAACCCATGCTTTCTTTGAGTCATCAAAGTGATTTTGTAAGTAACTAAATACATAATTCAAAAGTAATTTTGAGTGCAAGAAGAAATTAGTGTTCCCCCATTCTTGGTTACTAAATATGACTTCAAACCATGTTATAGACATTATGGTGAAGTTAGACAACATAGTTAATGTTAGTATGCATTTAGACAGAACTTTACAAAATTGTATTAAATATATTTACCCATTTACAAATCTACTGTGCTTCAATTTTTGTTATATGTGGTAAATGCCAAAAAGTGCACAAGAGTATAGGTAAAAACATAGTGGTTATCTAAATGAATGTTAAAAATGCAGTACAGTGTGTGGGAAATAATTCAACATGCATCTTTTAATATACAAGCTGTCACTGATTCCCTATTCTTCTATGATGACATTATAGTAAGGTGGACTTCTGAGGAATTCTGTCCCTGATTTAATGGGAACAGGACACCTCCTCTCTAGAATACCTAGAGCTTAACAAGTTCTTATAATTCCATAATTTTTGTTTGTCTTTATTTTTATTAAGTGAGAGGCAGAGAGACAGATTCCTGCATGCACCCTGACCGGGATCTACCCAGCAATTCCCATCTGGAGCTGATACTCTGTCCATCTGAGGCTGCTGTTCTGTTGCTTGGCAACCAAGCTATTTTAGCATCTGAGGTGAGAACATGGAGCTATCCTCAGCACCCAAGGCCAACTTGCTCGAGCCAATTGAGCCATGGCTGCAGGAGGGGGTGGAAGGAGAAAGAGAGAGTAAGAGAGAAAAAGGCGGGACAGGGGTGGAGAAGCAGAGGGTCATTTCTCCCATGTGCCCTGACCAGGAATTGAACTCGGGACTTACACACACTGGGCCGATGCTCTACTGCTGAGCTGACCAGCTAGAGCCAATTCCATAGTTTTAAATATCTGGTTATTATCAATAAAATTCTTTGGCCAGCATTATCTCATATGCTTCCCCAAGTATTAAATAATCAGATAACTCAGGTATGTGGACATGACTAGCTCTACTTTGCATAGTAGAAAGAACATTGAGATTCATAAAAATGGTAAATAAATGAATGGTACAAACTGAAGCTCAAATGTAGACCTTTGCCTTCTAGTCATTTCAGTCTTTTCTTTTTTTTGGTGAGCTTACATAAGCAAAATATTTTAAATGAATTCAGGAGATAGCAATAGTGTTTCTATTTTACAGTTAGGAAATTGTAACTAATCCAACCTTATAATTATTTAGTAGCAGAGCTGTGTATTATTGCCTCTACTTTCTTCCTCATTTTCTCTTTGGACAATGGTTCTTCTGCATCTTGCTGAACTAGTGGCTATTTAGGAGTAAAAGATCTCATGTCATCAGATTGCTTCTATTTATTTTTTTTCGCATTCTTTAAAGCTGCAATAATTGCTAGTTGCCTAAACTACTATTTTTTCAATATAAATACTTAAAAATTCTCAGTGTAGCACTGTGTTATAGTGCAATAGCAATACTAGGATCTTAGCATAGAGGTCAGCAACATGAAGAGGGAGCTGACTTGTATAGACAGACAAGCTAGTTACTAGTGGCTAGTTCAACCCTAGCTGCTTTTTGCAGTGGCATCTGTAGCATCTATTCATATCTGACAGCAGGACACACAATGCATATGACAGTTACCTTCAGAGTTCCTAATGGCAAATATGCTTTAGCAACCTAAAGGAAGAGACAGTTTTAGAAAGCTTGAAGGTTATTGAGATTGCTATATGGGCATTATAAGCAATGACTACAAGATTGCTATTAAAGTCATACTCTTTTTCTACTCTAGAATGTACGTCAAGGATTAACAATATAGGTTCAAATTTTGATGGGAAGACCCAGGAGCAAAGGCAGCAATAGCAAAACAAATTCTAGAGCTTCACCACATTGCAGTTGATTAATAACACTTAGTTTTGGCCCCTAAAGGTTCTCTTTCTGCAATTTACTGTCCCATTTTCTAATACCAAATCAGGTACTCCAATTCTTTTCTATGTTAAGGTGATCCTTCTCATCAGGGGCCCTTCTTCAGAGATAAAGATTAGCCTCTGTAAATATTTATGATTACAAAGGCCTTTGGAACTTTTCTCATTTGAAAAAATGATGGTAATAGTTTCTTTCACAAAAGGGCCAGTAGAATGATAAATGTAAATATGTTTTGTAAAATAGAAAATAGTCTATGGTTTTTATTAACATAGAAATGTGTTAAATATAGAGATAATAATGACTACCTCGCAAGCTTGTGGAAGATTTGAGAAAACTAATGAGATTATATTTATAATACTCTCAGGCTTCTTCACAAATAATTGGTATGTAATGTCATCCATAATTAATGATTAGTTATTTACTTTGTATTTACTCAATTCAGGGAAGGTAGTGTCTTTTACTGTTTGATTAAAAATAGCAATGGAAGCCTGACCTGTGGTGGCGCAGTGGATAAAGCGTCGACCTGGGAACACTGAGGTTGGCAGTTCAAAACCCTGCACTGGTCTGGTCAAGGCATATATGGGAGTTGATGCTTCCAGCTCCTCCCCCCTTTCTCTCTTTCTCTCTCTCTCTCTCTCTCTCTCTCTCTCACTGTGTCTCCTCTCTAAAATGAATAAATAAAAAATAATAAAAATAGCAATGGATTTGAAAATGATCACAGTGAGAAATAATTATTAATTTGATAGACCACATACCTAGGCATATCAGAATTAGGACACCCAAGATGTTGTATTATCTTTGAAATATCAGACATAAAAAATATCTAGCTTTGGCTACTATGTTTCAAGGTTTTGTGAATATAATGAAGGTAGTCCCATCTGATTCAACATGGCAGAATTGAAGTTTATTGTTAACCTTTTTTGAATGATCAAATTAAACTGCTATTTTAGAAAAGAAACCTACATTAACTGAAATAAAACTTAAAAGTACTAGACCCACTGTGCATAATGCTGGTCAGTAGTGGGAGTTGTTAACATAGAAGAGTTGGCAAAGGAAGCTCTGAAAACTTCCTTTTTGTAGGTATGAAGGGAAAAAATAAGTATGAGTTTAACAGGTTTATACATTCAATCTTTCCTAGAAGAAGCTGTATTAAAGGTCTCTTGCAGTCTTCTGATTCCCTAATCATCACTATTGAATAGCTACTCTGTGCAATGCAGTATGCCAGACCCTACTTCCTCAGAGAATTATAACACTTTGAGCAATCTCCCCAAATTTACAGACCAGAGTAATGAGTAGTAAGGACATGCTTATACATATAAGGACAGCTAATAACACATGATAGCATGTGCCAAATGAACAATATAGAAAAATAAATATACCATAAAAGTTTGAAGAGGAAGAGATCCTTGAGGAGTGTTGTATTCAAGCTTATAAAAGTGAGGAGAGCTTGTTAGTCATTCATATATACATACACACACACATATATATATATGTTTTGTATGTGTGTGTGTGTGTATATATACCAGTATATACATATATATATATACACACACACACCAGTATGTGTGTGTTTGATTAAATATATATATATATACACACACCAGTATATATATATATATATATATATATATATATATATATATATATATATATACACATACATACATACATACATATATATATGTTATTTATATTTTTATTATTGAGTTGTAATGGTTTCTATATGTTGGGGCACAAGGTGTTTATCACATATATCATTTGCTAACTTTTTCCCCCATTCTGTGAATTATTTTTTTATTTTCTTTAACAGTATCTGTTGAAGCACAAATGCTTCAATTTGACAGTGTCTAATTTTTTTTTCTTTAAGGGTCATGTTCTGGTTATTATATCTAAGAACCCTTTGCCTAACCCAAGGTCATGAGGCTATCTTTCCATTTATTCTTTTAAAAGTTTAATAGTTTCAGCTCTTACCCACTTTCAATTAATTTTTATGTATGGTATGAGGCAAGGGTCTAAATTTATCTTTTTACATGTGAATATCCACTTGTGTGAACACCCTTTGTTGAAAAGACTAGTTTTCCCTCATGGGATTGCCTAGGCACCTGTGTTAAAAATCATTAACCATAAATGTAACTCACTTTCAATCATTTTTCTTTTATTTATATGTCTTTTCTTTGCCCCTCTAATTGATTACTATGTAATTATAATAAGTTTTCAAATAGAAAGAATAAGCCTTCCCAATTTATTGCTTTTCAAAGTAGTTTTGGTTATTTTTAGTCCTTTGCATTTCAACATAAATTTTAGAAATATCTTATCAATTTCTGCAAAATCAGCCTGCTAATATTTTTATAGATATTACTTTGAATCTGTAGATTAATTCGAAGAAAATGGCTGCTTTAATAATACTGAACATAAACGTAGAATTCTTCTCCACTTATTTATATCTTTCTTCTTTTCTCTCAACAACATCTTATAGTTTTTGGTGTATAGGACTTGTACTTTTTTTTATTACATTTAATCATACATATATTTTTCACTTTTTGAGTTGTTATGAATGGAATTGTATTTCATATGTGGGTGATTCATTGTTGATGTGTAGAAATTTAATTGATGTATGTATATTTATCTTGGCTCTTTTTACCTTGCTGAAGTAATATAATAGTTTTAATATTTGTGTTTTTTAAAGTAGATTTCTTAGTATTTCCTACATACAGGGTCATGTTGCTTACAAAGAAAGATAGTTTTCCTTTCTAAAAGCATTAAACTAGTTTATTTATTTTGCCTTATTACACTGGCTAGGACCTCCAAGATAAAGTTGAATGGAATGATAAGAGTGAACATGCTTGCTTTGTTCCCAATCTTAGGGGAAAATATTCAATATATTATATTAAATATAATATTAGCTATAGATTTTTCATAGATACTCTTTATAAGTTTGAGGAAAATTTCTTATACTATCAATTTGTTTAGAGTTGTTTTTTTTAGTTGGTATTGGATATTTTTTGTCTATGGTAAGGATTAATTTTTATCATTACTTCTATTAATGTAGTATTTTACAATTATCCATAGAGATATAAATTGTTAAATGGAACCAAATGAAAATTTTGGAGATAAAAATATAACTGAAATAAATATTTACTAGGGGACTCAACAGCAGATTTAATATGGTAGAAAAAATATCAAATGAAGAAAAACAAAAACAGAACAAAAAATAAATGAAGAAAAATCAGCAGAGCCTCAGAGACCCATGGGAAACAACAATTATATGCATAAAAGACTCCTAGAAGTGGATAAAGAGAAAGTGGAAGAGCAAAACATTTTTTAAATAATAGCTAAAACCTTTTTCTATTCGAAGAAAAACATTGATTTTACACTTCCAAGAAGCTCAACAACTTTGAAATAGGATAGATACAAAGAAGTTCACACTAAGAAACACTGTAGTTAAACTGTTCAAAGCCAAAGATAACAAGAAAATCTTGAAAACAGCAAGAGAAAAGCAACTCATCACATACAGAAAAGAAAAACAATATAATCTCACAGATGACTTCTCACCAGAAACTATTAAGTTCAAAGGTAATGGGATAACATTCAAGTGCTGAATGAAAGAAAAAGTAAACCAAGAATTCTATATTCAACAAAACTAACTTCAAAATGCTCAGATAATATAATTTGAATGTAGAAAACCCCAAATAATCTATCAACAACTCTGAAAGTGTTAAGTTTAACAAGATCAGATGATACAAGGTCAATGTAGAAAAGTCAACCTGTGCCTATATATCAATAATTAGCATGTGGAATTTGAGACATTAAAAAACAGGGGAACTATTTTAAATGTCTATTTTTGGAATTATTATAAACCTTGTTGTAAACTGAAATAGCATAAAGTAAGAGAATCTCCTTTTTTCCAAAAGGTTGTATTACATCACTTCATTTTTATGAAAAACCAACATTAGTACCAGCTTTTGCTAACTGAAAGAAACCCAAAGAGGATTTTTCACTTTTACAAAAAAAAAAAAATCCACTTTCACACTTCCACACCAACATAGGTGTTTTCTAAAAGCAGCATAACTCAGACATTGGAAGGTGGGGGATACCTGTATTTGGGTATAAATTCAACAAAATATATATAAAATCTTTGTGTGGAAAAATACAAAACACTGATAAAAGATGTTAAGGAGAATCAAATAAATGTAGAATATACTGTGCACTTTGACTCTTAACAATTTATATCCATATTGGTATTCTCTATTTATTGGATCACTGCTGTCACACTTTCCTTTAATTCCTTACATGTGGCTTCCAACATCTCTACTCCCTTAGAGTTAGTTTCTGCTGACAACTCTGTTCCCCTGAGTATGGTCACAATTCCTATTTTCCTGCATGTCTTACAATTTATTTTGCTGAAAGCAGAATATTTTAAATATCTTCTAGCAACTCCATATCTGAATCCTTCCAAGGATATTTTTATTGATGTTTGTTTAGTGACTTGTGTGCACTAATTCTATGTATGTGTTCTACCCCATGGTGTGTGATGATATGTGGCCACTGATATCTCTGCTCAGATTAGAATAGTACTAGTTTCTGGGGTGGGTGGTTCATCAGTCAGTAAGGATTCTACACTTTGTTTATGGATATGTGTTTGGATTGGGGAATTCATTTAAAATTCAGGCAATTTATAAAGTTGACCCATCTTTTAATTTCTGCTCTCCAGTGTCTCTTCTGTGCTTCCATAGGTTTCATGTTCATTTGGAGAATGTATAGGTGGCTAGGTCCCCCTCCACTCTCTTCTGATCCTATGCACAACCTTGTAAATGCACACAGTTTTGCAGACTACCAAAGTATGTACAAGCTCCTCAAAGCCTAGTACGATTTTCTCACTCCATGGATCTCTCTGTTATATTTCTGGCTACTCAGCTGCTCTGGTGCTTGCTACAATCAAGATTGCAATTTCAGATTAGGTGTGACATGACCTTCTGATTTGGCTGTCAACTATGTCCAGGGGTATACAGTTTTTCCACAGTTTACTTAAAAAGCAAGCCATATATCTCTGGCAGCAAAGCCTCTATCTTTCAGAGCTTATAGTTCTGTGGTAGAATTTTCATTCTGATGAAGCCAGAGAAGAAATGTGTGATACCCTCCCTAGGTTAAACCACAACATCCCATTGTTCTACCCAAAGTTTAGGAGCTTTTCTTAAATAAACACTTCTAAATTTATTGTATGCCTATGGCTGATTTCCAGAACTCTGAAATTATTGTTTTAGACAATTTTATCCAGTTTTACCATTTTTTTAATGGGGAGAGAATTTGATATTCTGCCATTCTAGAAGTCTCATATAATTTTTAAATTGAAATGTGAAAATACAGCCCTGGCTTAGTAGATCAGTTGGTTGGAGCATTAAAAGCATCATCCCAATATGCCAAGGTTGCAGTTCAATTCCCAGTCAGGGCACATGCAAGAATCAACCAATGAATAAAAAAAGAAATGGAACAACAAATTAATATTTCTCTCTCTCAAATCAATAAGTTTTTTTTTAATGTGAAAATATATTGTCTGTATTTATCTATACAGTGACAATTTAAGTGTTTCTTTTTTTTTTTCATTCATTCCTGAGTTTATATCTGGTATATGCATCTTTTTACCTGAAGAACTTTAATATTTTTCATGTTATAAGTTTTCTTGATGAATTTTCTCACCTTCTGTATTTCTGAAAAAGTCTTTGATTACCTATATTGTGAAGAATTGTTTTTCTAACTATAATATTCTATGTTGACTGATTTTTCCTCTCAGAATGTTAGAGTTTTTGCTCCATTGTCTTATGGTTTCCATTTTGCTGACAAGAAAACAGGATAAATTCTTATCTATTTTCTCCTATTTACTGTATTCCTTTTTCCTCTGACTGATTTTTAACACTTTTTATTTATCAGTAATATTCAGCAATTTGATTATATTATGTTTGAATGTGGTTTTCTCTGTAGTTCCCTCTTTGGGATGTGTTGATCTTAGATCTACAGGTTTATATTTTTTAATTAAATTTAGACAATTTTAGTCATATTTTCTTCAAATATTTTCTTTTTATGTAACCCCATAACTTCTCTCCTGGGAATCCAGTAACTTATATATCAGATTGCTTGATATTATCACACATGTTATTATCTACCTTTTTTTCCATTGTGTTTTTCTCTGGTGCTCTGTTGGGATATTTTTTTATTGCTAAATCTTCAAATTCACCAAACTTTAAATTCTACTTCCATATTAATTCTACTTTCATATTTAATTTGTCATTAAGCATATCCAAGAATGTTTTTCAGGCATTATATTTTTCAGTTATGAAAGTTCCATGTGGTTCTTTTAAAATATATATTTCATTTCTCTTCTCATACCAGTGTTACAACCTTGTACAGATTGAGCATATTTACATAGCTTTTGAAATGTCTTGCCTACTAATTGCATCATCTCTGTCATTTTTAGTCTGTTTCTATTGACTGCTTTTTCTCTTGGTAATAGATAGTATTTTGCTGTTTCTTTCCTATCTAAGAATATTTGATTGACTGCTTGAGATTATCAATTTTACATTGCTGAGTGGTGAATTTTGTAGTGTTCAGTGTTGATCTTTGTTCTGGCCAACAGATGTTACTTGTATATCAGTTTGATTCTTTTTAGGCTTAAACTTTATCTTTTTGTGGTACATCTAGAGTAGAATTTACTCTAGTGTTAGTTTATCCCCACTATTAATCCTTCTAGAGTCTTTACTAAAAGTTCCATATACTAATTAGAATCTTTCACTCTGGCTGGTAGAAATTCTGGTCCTTTGTGAGCTCTAAAAATTATTTAATTTATAGTCCCTTGGTTATTTTTTTTTTTTAATAGTTGTTGTTTTTCCTGCCTCATGCAACTTTATGTTAAGCAAAGTCAATCACTCAATGGATATTAGATTTGTAGAGCTTGGTTACTACATAGCTCTCTCCTCCATGGTATGTGTCCTATAATGTTTAGCTACCTTGGCCTCCTTGAACTCTAATTTTTGTCTGCAAGTTCTTTTTCCTTAGACTTCTGGGGTATGTTTCGGTTCCCTTGCCCTGAACCACAGTCCAGGATTGCCTCTAACCTGAAAGCTATGGCTGTCATTGGGCAGCTGACATCATTATCTTTTCTCCTTTCAATGGTCACAGCCCTGTGATAGTTTTCCCATGTACGTAAGCTTTGCTATATTTAGCATATAAAAATATAGGACAAGTATTTAAATTTGAATTTTTGATAAACATCAAGTACTTATTTAATATCAGTAGGTCTCAAATGTTGCATGAGACATACGAACACAAAAATATCTGAAATTCATATTTAACTTGCACCCTATATGTTATCTGGGAATCCTGAGAAACAGTTGTTCCCTGTATTTTTTTTTTTTTTTACAGTTTCTAGTTTGTTTGTTTTTTCTGTGGGAAGACATTCCTGTAGCAGTTACTTCCTTCATAGGTATAAGCAGAAGTCTTGATATTATTTCTTTATGAGTAGTCTACATTATGAATCTCATACTGTTGATTTTTTCAACTTTGTTTTCTTTTAAACAGCATTGCAATTTGTTTTTCTGGCAGCTAAGTAACAATGGCTCAGCTTGACCATTGTGAAGCTTTCTTTAAAGCTTTCTTCTGGTGTTTCTACAGTGGCCTATAATCTAGGCCAGTTAGCTCCCTATAAAGATGTGACCCTTCTGGCATTGCTATTGAATGTCTTAGTTTTTGATGATTCTCATTTTGTTGACTCGTCAGAGCTCTAATATCTCCCAGCCCTAAGTGAGCTCTGGGAATTGTTCAGCTAAATCTCTGGTGAGTGCTCCTTTCCTGCCTCATGGATCTTTACCTTACATAAGCACAGCACAATATTCCACCGAAGACTCAAGAGGATCCCTGTGCAGTTATCTGGAGCTCTTTCTCTATATAGCTCCCTCCTCTCTGGTACTTTATCCTGAAAATTCTCACTGCCTCAGCTTCTCAAGGCTCTAATCTCTGTCTCTGTAACTCGGTAGGGCCACAATGCTCTGTTTGGGATCCCCTGCCTGGCACTGCACTCCGGAAAGTACCTCCAGGGATAAAGCCTGACACAGGTTTCATGTTGTGTCTTTCCCCTCTCTCAGGTACCACATTCCTGTGCTGACTAGTGTCCAGAATCACTTACTTTACAATGGCCAGAAATGGAAATATGACTTCTTAAGTATTCTTAACTGTGAGGTATTTATGTTCTTCAGCCTCTTTATAAATTTTGTATCTGTGGGAGTCTCCATTTCATACTTAGATTTGTAACCCCATATCTATTTGGTCTGTCAGTTAAAAGTGAAGACAGGAAGATCACTAGTTTAAAATACTGTTACAGCCTGACCTGTGGTGGCGCAGTGGATAAAGTGTTGACCTGGGAACACTGAGGTCGCCAGTTCAAAACCCTGCACTGGTCTGGTCAAGGCACATATGGGAGTTGATGCTTCCAGCTCCTCCCCCCTTTCTATCTTTCTCTTTCTCTCTCTCTCTCACTCTCACTCTGTGTCTTCTCTCTAAAATGAATCAAATAAAAAAGAAATTTTTTAAAAACGGACACATTTAAAATACTGTTACAGGTTGGCGTCTGGGCTTTATGCTCTAGAGGCAGGTCAACATTATTTCTTACTCTCAAGGATCCAGTATGGTGTCAGGAACAGAGTAGATGTATGATAAACATTTCATGACTATAAGAATAAATTAAGAAATGGCAAGGCATGGGGATTGGAACTGCAGTTGGTTCCTGATTTGCAGACCAAGTAGTTTGGACATTACCTGCAGTCAGTTGAAACCAATATAAATGGGGACAAGCTATGCTCAAAGTGGTGCTCGTTAGAATTTTCACCTGGAAAAACCTTCAGAGACAGCTATACTAGTGTGGTGTGTTCAAGTTAAGGAAAACCAGAAGGCAGGCAAATAAAAGAGGTCTGAGTGAAAAATAATCAGCAAATTACACATTTCCGTTAACATCAGGTTTAGGATTGACCTACATACTGAAACCAGGTATAAAGGATGACAATCCTAAGTTTCCCATCACAGGATAATAAGAGCTAAAGAAAGCCTGACAGACCATTTGTTGCCTATGTTAGGAACGTGTACTAAAAAATCAGTGGAAACTAGGGCTGTATAATCTTCAAGATTTCTTCCTTTTCAAACATTCATTCATTTATTCCTTAATTCACTAATTCAAGTATTTATGATTGAACATGTCCTATGTTCCAGCAACTGATTTAGTAATAGAAAAAAATAAAAATTTTCAACTTGTCTTACAGAAGAACACACATTGTTAAAAGAAAGTAAAGATGTAAATGACTAACTGCAATAGAGAAAGAAAGTTCCTGATCAACGTCTGCATTTTTCCTTTGAAGGTCACTGCTGGGAGTGGCAGGGGAGAGAAGCAATAGTTTAAGCAGGGTTTGTGGGTTTCTGAATTAAAATTGTAATGTGGTATGTGGATTAGGCTTCTACTGCTGCCATATTTAAGAAACACTGTGAGTCAGCCTGACCAGGTGGTGGTGCAGTGGCTAGAGCATCAGTCTGGGATGCTGAGGACCCAGGTTTGAAACCTTGAGGTCACTGGCTTGAGCGCGAGCTCACAGACATGATGCCACAGTCACTGGCTTGAGCCCAAAGGTCACTCACTGGCTTGTAGCCCAAGGTCGTTGGCTTAAGGGGTCACTGGCTTGGCTGGAGCCCCCTGGTCAAGGCACATATGAAAAAACAATCAGTGAATTACTAAGGTGCTGCAACTCTGAGTTGATGCTTCTCATCTCTCTCCCTTCCTGTCTGTCTATCCCTGGCTCTCTCCCTCCCTCATAAAAAAAGTAAAGAAACACTGTAAGTCACTCTTAGGAAGTCAATAGACAAAAAAGTGAAACTGATCTGGAGTGCAGTAAATATATATTCTTAACTATTGATATTTGTTCTGTACTTCTGCTAGAAAGAGAGACATGTCCATATTAGTTATCATGCTATTTAGTATTAATCTGTATTAGATAATTGACTTATTAAAGAGCTGATTAGTTAATGCTATTATCATGATAATAGTTGGAGTCATGTGAAAAATACCTTATTTTTATGTCAAAAGCCCAAGGTCACAGCTGTGGACAGAGTCTGAGAGACACTCCATGGGCACCAGTGGGTTATGTTCTGCTCATAATGTAGGCCGGACAGCAGTTCATGGAGGAATATGAAAGAACATTAGCTTATTTTGCATAAAAAATTGTTTTGCTAAGTTATTCATTAATCCAGTAAACTTTGCTTTCATTAATGAGAACATTTGAATTTTTTTTACTCTAGAAATTTTTTCTTTTTCTATTAAGTTTATTTATATTTTTCATTAGGAAATTAAATAGTAATTATAGAAAGATTAGAAAACAGAACAGTGGGAAAGGATACTTTTTAACATTCTAAATCATCACTGTTAATAACAATATGTATTTTTACATTTATTTTCTATTCATATTTATGTATTTTTATTGTTTTATTAGTTGGACATTATTCAGATTATAGTGCACAAATAGTTATGTATCTTTTTTACCCTTATTGTTTAGCATATATTATGGCAAGTATATGTGCCTTTCATATCTCCTTTAATAAATCATTAGGAAGAAGTAAAAGGAAAGGGGAAAACAACAAAATTCAATTCTGTTCTTTTGTGTTATGTGACTCTTTAATTCATTTAGTTAACATAACAACCACATTAAGAAAATGTTCTAATTTAAAGAAATGAAATCTTAGAGAAGGACTTGCCTGAGTTTACCAAATAACCTTATAAGAGAATACTTGATATATGAACCCAGGACTATAGGGCACCTAAAAATAATTTGTAATACATCTGAACAGAAGCAGGAGAGAAAAACAATGAAGGAGCCAATGTGGGAGCCATTCAGTGGCTGGCAGAGGGGTGAAAGCATTATATAGTAATAGGTTCATTTCCAAAAAACAAAAGCTTTCTCAACTTAACTTTCCTAATGTAAAATTGAGAAAATGCAATTGAATAAGGGATTAAATTGGAAGAAGATGAAATAGTTCAAATTTCAGTCCCAGTTATTTTCTTTTTAGCTAAGCAATCCTATGGCCACTGGAGTTATATTTTTACACCATCATTGGAACCTGACTATTTTAACAAGTGCTGTCCAATTGTTGTGTTATTTAAAAGAAAAGCACATTACATTTCTAATTAGACTTTAAGAATACCTATCACCTTAAAGACTGTGAAGCTTTATGTCTCCTATTTGTGGAGTCAAAAGATGTTCTTTCTTTAAGTTGATTTTGCTTAAGTAAAGTCATCAGAGGCAGTTTAATTATTGTGTTGGGTTATCTGGATGCTAGTTTGAGAATCAGAGTTGGTAATAAGCTATTTTTATCAAAACATAATAGATCACTCAATCCACTTGTGTATATTTTAAGTATTTATAGAGAACTGACATGAAGACCATGCATCTTTTTAGAGAAGTCCTTAGGCTGTACTTAAGTATAAAGAATAGCCTAAAATGGTCCTATCTTTAAGTCCAACATACCATATATAATTATCTAAAAATTCAACTCATGATCATTTTTGCCACAATCATCTGCCTCACAATTTTTGCTTTTTTTAAAAATAAAAAATCTCAACAATTCCATATGTGGGATAAGAAAACTGAAGACAATATTTACCTCTTTCTTCTCTTATTTCATCTACCCAACCATGTACAAAATCCATCAATTTTCTTCAAATTCATTCCCAGTTTTATTGTTTCCTCTCCATTCCCCGGAGTCACAGTGAAAGAATTAAAAACAATTTTTTTTTAAAATTCAATTATGGCAACTGACTCCTAACTAGTCTTCCTGGCTTCCAAATTTCCCTTTGATTTCAACATACACAGTAATGTCCAGCTAATAATAATCTTCCATTGCTGCTTTGATCATCTTATCTGCCGAATGCTCTGTGATGCCTCTTGTATCATTGACACGTAAGCACCTAGATGGTACCTATGAGAGTGTCTGGTGCATAGCAGAACATGGATGATTGCTTAGTGAATGGAGAATAAATGTCCACTAAATTAATGGAAGTAGGGGGTGGGGAACTAGTAGGACTGCATGGGCTTCTGTTGTCTCAAATTTCCAGGTAAAACCTCAAAGATGAGGACTGCTACAAACAAAAAAATAACCCTTCACATTTTAAAGAGAGCACCCAGCTGCAGCCAGTACCATTCCCGCAGGGCAGTGGTTCTCAGCTGGGGGCAATATGTCTGATAGGCTATTTGACCATATCTGGACATATATTTGGTTATCATGGCTCAAGGGGAAAGGCAGCTTCTGGCAGCTAGTGGGTATGGGCATGGGTGCTGCTAAATATGCTACAATGCAGAGTCCTATCTTCTCAAACAAACAAAAGGTCTTATCCACAGGGTTATTGACGTTGTGGTTGAGAAACGCCTGATATTTAAGTATTTAAGAAGGTCCTTTGACTTATTCTCTCACTCACTAGTATATATATAATAAAAATGGACGTGTAAGTGTTTATATATAGGTCTAGGGGTAAAATATTTGTTTCTTCTCTCTTCTAACTTCAAGTCAAGTTAGGGAGTCTCCAAAATAATCTTTCAGGGATTGGAAGGTGGTTACAAAGGGAAAATGGCAATCCACACCCTCACTGAATGTCTACTGAGCTGCAGAGACTGGGACACTCCTTTATTCTGATGCAGGAGAAGGGTGATGGGAGTGTTCTTTGACGTGCTTAACATGCATTCTGCAAGTTTCAGACTGTACATGAATAAAGACACTGGTGCCTTGTTCATGCCTGGAGAATTCTGAAGATGGGAAACTGAATTTACTATAGCAGGCCAAGGGGAAAAGGCAGTAAGAAGCTGATGGAAAGTTCAAGTTTTGGTTTGACAAGAATACATGAGTTTCCTGTGGGCTGAGTACCTCAAAAAGTAATAGGACTCATGATATTTTAATGGAACGATGCCCATGTGAATAGCCTGCCTTGGCAAAGAGTCCCTAGAAGTCTGAACCTATGGGAACATCTGTTGGTAGCAAGGTCAGCTGAGTATGGCTTTGCCTTCTTGAAGAAATCGTATGATAGGCAGGTCACTGCATGGCCCGTGAAAAAGCTGGGAATGGGCTCCATGAGAAAGTGAGCATTTAGGCATTGGCCACCCTGAAGGAACAAATGGTCAGATTGCACCCTTGTTTCCTACCCCCATGCTGCCTCCTAGGTACCAGTGCAATGGAAGAGGAAGATGACCAAGCATCAACAGAGAGAAAAAGAAGGAACAAATGAAAGGAGAAAGGAAGAAAATATAAATGAATAAGGAAGAGTAAAAGCCCATCTTTTCCACAGAGATTTCTAAGCATGGGTCACATGAAAACTGATGTAAAGTAAGACTGAACTAGGTTGGAAACTGCAGCTTTGGTTTAGACTAGAAAAGGCAGTGTAATCTTCAAAAGTGAATTCTCAGTTAACAAAATACGATTTCATTTCTTATGAATGAAAGTGACCAAAACACTAAAAGAATCAGTCAAGATGTTGTCTAGAACCAGAAAAGAGATCCAATAGGATTTGATTTCAGGAACTGGTTGGAAGAAAAAGTAGGTCAGGTCTATTTCCCATAAAGTTCAACCTGTTAAAAAAAATAAGTATGTTAGTCTTTGTTGCACACCTCATATGGGTCAGTATCATTTGTTAAATGTTGATGTGTACTAAATCATATAACTTTTTAACAGTCCAAAGGATAAAAATTTTATTTTCATTTAAAAATGAGGAGGAAAAGGTGTCTAGAGATCAAATGATGTTTCATGATGAAACTGGATTAAATGCTTTCTAGGTCCTCGTGTTTTAGTTTTCTTCAATTGGTAATAGTTTAAGAAGTAAAATTTCCATTAATTTCAGGTAGTTTTGAACAACGATGGATGGAACTTTAACATTCTTAACAAAAATTATTTTCTATTAAGAATTAACAGGATCATTTAAGCATAGGGACAATCATATCTCCTCCTGACTCCGAGCCAGATATTCCAGTACCTTCCTCAGATTTCCAAGCTCTTAGTTTACATATTGATATTGCTATCAGCTAAAGCAACCTACCTTTTAGCACTAGAGCTGTCTGCACTCTGAATTATTATAGTGCTTGACCTGTGGTGGCGCAGTGGATAAAGCATCGACCTGGAAACACTGAGGTCGCCAGTTCAAAACCCTGCACTGGTCTGGTCAAGGCACATATGGGAGTTGATGCTTCCAGCTCCTCCCCCCACACCCCCCTCTCTCTCTCTCTGTGTCTCCTCTCTAAAATAAAATAAATAAATAAATAAATAAATAAATTATTATAGTGACAGGTTGAGTGAGAAACAAGTTTCCTCTGAGTTGCATTGAAGACCCTGTATAAGGGTGGGAGAGCTCATTCAGGTGATGATCCAATCACTTGGCATATGCTAGTTGGTGCCCAGTTCTCCCTCTCCACCAGTTACATATTTACATGTCTGACAAAAGAAGAGCCGAACATAGCAAATTAAGAATTAATTTTTATTAGATCGTGGTGTTTGTTTAAGTCCAAAGATCTTAAAACTCCCAGACAGCTCTGATTCTAGGGGTAAAATGAAACCATTTGCTACCTTGTTAAACAAATCATACTAAAATGCTCATTAATTAAGCATGTATGCACCCCAGGAAGCAGTAAGATAGAAGTCAACACTGATTTTGGCAGAGTCTGGAATTTAAATTGGGCTTCTTTTAAAGCATTAAAGAGGATACTAGCATTTAGAACTGCTCATCTCCCTGGGAAAAATCAATATCTATAAAGTCTGCATGCCTAAATGAAGTGTCATCAGGCCTCAGTACTATTTCTATTGCAGATTGTATTTCTGCTCTGCATTTAGCATCTTGGCCAGTAGATTCCTGAAACTGAGAGACTAACTCCATTTTGAGTGGAACATTTATCATCCTTGCTGATGAGGAAAACATTCTTTTCATGTGTTCTTTGTCTCCCTCTTTCCATGATTTATTCTCTCATCCATTTACTCACCCCTTTATTTAATCATTTATTTAGTCATTTGTTTATTCCCTCACATCCATTCTGGAATTCACTCATTCATTTAATAAACCTGTATGAATTTGTTTAATGAGGATATGTCTGTATAAGGAGAAATTCAGAAGACAAAGGACTAAATTCAGTCAACAAAATAGTTAGTTGCTAAGGGTTCATGCCGCTTGGTATCAAGAAATCTGACATTCCTACAACTTCTTGACTTGCAACTCTCTTTTTAATTCTTTACTTCTAGATTAGTGAAAAGTAACACCATCTACCAAGCTGTACAGAACAACTCCAGGCATCACCTTAATCTCTCCAAATCTATCAAATCCCCATTGATTTTTCTTCAAGTTAACATCTTGAGGATCCAGGCCCTTCTCTCTCACCTCACTGCTATGCTGCTATCTTGGTCCAGACCACCATCTACTATTATATCTGTTACTACAAGAACTTCTTAACTGAACTTCTTGACACACCAGCCTTTCCCACTACTCATCCACTTTCCAAAAAGTGATATTTAGAAAATAAATATTTTGCAGTGTTCATCCCCCATTGAACAATTTTTCAAAAGCTTTTGATTACCCTGATTATAAAGCTCTAAATCCACAGCAAATGTGTAAGTCCCTTCACAGCACTGCTCTGCTCTCCCTCCAACACCACACCTCAACAATTTCATCACGGGTTGTGCTCTCAGGTGGAGAGCAAGACACTATGGAGCAAAGAAACCATTTTTTGGTCGTTATTCCTTCCGTATTGAACCTTTCCTTTCTGTTTCCTTGCAACACCCCACCCTTCCTTTCAGTTTTTCTCTGGATGGTTTTCAGTCACATTTAAGTTTTCAACTCACACATTATTTTCCACTTGAACTGAGTTGGGTCTCTGGGCACGTGCTTTTTATATCTGTGCCTGTGACACACCATTTCCCATGCACTTCATAGACTGGACTCTCAGTTCAGAAACAGAGGCTGTCTCTATTGTTTTCACTGAGTTCTCAGTATCTAAATAATATTTTCTAATTTAATAAATTTCTCAGAGCCTAGTACTTCCATGCATTTCAAGTCTAGATTTTACATATTGATAGATAAATGTGTACACATATATTATATTTCCCTGGTTATTGCATTTTATGGACCATGCTGAGGGAACATGGGAAGACTGTTATACAACCCTAAGGATTAGATTGGAGAATAAGTCTTTACTTCATCAGGCTGTTAATGATTATTGTGATAAACCCCAGAAATCTGGATAATCCTATATAGTAATCATAGAGAGCTAGAAATAGCTATAAATACACATCAAATTGTCAAATACCATTATCATTTAGACAACTATGTAGTCCCTTCAAAAATCTATTAGGGTATTCTTTTTTCTTTCTCCTTTTTTTTGTTTTTTGTATTTTTCTCAAGTGAGAAGCAGGGAGGCAAAGAGACAGACTCCCGCATGCACCTGACTGGGATTCCTCCGGCATGCCCACTAGTGGGTGATGCTTTGCCCATCTGGGCCTTTGCTCCATTGCAACCAGAGCCATTCTAGCATGCCACAAACCAGCATGGCTAGTAATTCCAGGTCCTGAGGGAGAATGATGCGGAATAAAGAAACTAATCTTAGAGAGAAATAGGATGGGATCAGGAGGCTTCTGCAAGCTGATGGCAAAAACAGAAAGTGAGAGGCTCAGTCTGCTTTGTTATATAGAGAATTAAAGTCTTTAAGCCATGTGAAAATAAGAAAGTCTCTGATACAAGGTCACTCATCTGAGGCATATATAGGAATCCTCATAAGAGTGCACCATCCCCACCATGCAAAGGTCAAAAGTGTGGGGGAAAACTTAGTCTTAAAAAGGGTGCTGAAAAGATCTTAGTCTTAAAATGGTGGGGAAGAGCTTAGACTTAAGCTAAGCTTACAGCCTGTCCCCCACACTAGCACCTGAGGTGGAGGCCATGGAGCCATCCTCAGCACCTGGGCCAACTTTGCTCCAATGGAGCCTTGGCTGCAGGAGGGGAAGAGAGAGAGAGAGAGGAAGGAGAGGGGGAAGGGTGGAGAAGCAGATGGGTGTTTCTCCTGTGTGCCCTGGTCGGGAACCAAACCCAGGACATCCATATGCCGGGTTGACGCTCTACCACTGAGCCAACTGGCCAGGGCCCAGGCTATTCTTGATTCACAAAATCTACTTTTTCATTTTTTTTCCTGTTAGCCCCTTCACTTACTATGTTGTTGCTCTGTCTACCAAACCCTCTCCCATTTCTCCCCTTTTAAAAATATTTGACACTTTTCTCTTTTGCCTCAGTTTTCCTTCTGGAATTGTTACCCTTCTGATGTTGCTCTCCCTTCCTTTTCCTTCATGTCCTCCCCTCCTCTCATCATGTGTCAGTTTTGGTGATCCTTTTTTTTTTTTTTTTTTACTGGGACAGAGAGAGAGAGAGTCAGAGAGAGGGATAGATAGGGACAGACAGACAGGAACAAAGAGAGAAATGAGAAGCATCAATCATCAGTTTTTCGTTGCCATCGCAACACCTTAGTTGTTCATTGATTGCTTTCTCACATGTGCCTTGACTGCGGGCCTTCAGCAGACCGAGCCACCCCTTGCTGGAGCCAGCTACCTTGGGTCCAAGCTGGTGAGCTTTTGCTCAAGCCAGATGGGCTCGTGCTCAAGCTGGCGAGCTTGGGGTCTCGAACCTGAGTCTTCAGCATCCCAGTCCGACACTCTATCCACTGCGCCACCGCCTGGTCAGGCTTGGTGATGCTTTTTTTTCCTCGTCCTTTACATTCTTCTACCTTCTTTTCTTCTTCCATCCCCTACTCCTACTGATACACTGTGAATACCCAACTGTGTATGTGCAAGGATGTCTGTGTGCGTGTGCATGTACATTTCTCTGTGTGTGTGTGTGGGTGTGTGTCAGGGATGTTGCCCAATGGCCACAGTAAGCTTCGCCTTCTCCTGTGAGGCCGTTTGTTCTGTGTTAGCATCGGTATGACTCACAGGCAGGGAAAGTAGTTGAAATTCCATAGATAAGCAAATAATTCTTGGCAGTTTCAAAATGAAAGCAAAGGCACTGCCAAAAGGCTTCTGTTTACCACACAAAACAAATATTGTTACTGTTTCAATTCCAAAAAAGCATCTTAAAAGCGTCCTTTCACAAGAACATTGTTTCAGCCTTTATGTCTAATTAGATGTAAAGAATATCTTTTGTTATTTTTGTTACACAATTTAGGCTTGGCTAATAACCAGAGGTAAATAATAGTTTACCCCTGCTGGTTCTGTAACAACATTCTTCAGAATAAAGTAAGTGCACATGTGCAGGGCAATTCCTCTGAAAAGCCTTTCTTCTCTATGCTTCTTTTTCTTCCATCCTCATCCTGATTCCTTTCACCTCACAATAATCCTCTTTTTTTATTACTTTATTTGTCAGAAGCTTTGCAGCATGATTTCCATAAATATTTTTGGGGAAAAAAACCTAGTTTTTCTTTATTCCCCCATTTTGTATTTTTTCAACCAGAACATGCCCTGTGTCTATTGGCTGCTTTAGTTGTAACTAAGCTGTTGAGTTGCAACTGGATTGGATGGGATGTGAAATCAAAGGCACCAGAACAGAGATGTGATTGGCTCATTCTCTCTTGGCAAGGTAAGTTATGCTTGGACTTTTTAAATTTTTCTCCATATACACAATCTTTTTACTTGTGCAGTACTCAGTATGCGGTTTGTTCTCTTCGCTTACATGGTTTTAATTTTGTTTTTCACACAAGCAACACACTGTGTCTGCTCTGAACACAGTGAATATTTTTTATTTCCTACCTACTTGTCTTTGCTGCTGATCTGATATTCAAGGTCAGAAAGGAGGGCTAATTACAGCAAGTGCCCCAAACTCGGGAATAGATGCCACCTGGAGCTAAGGCAAAGAGTACATTTTAGAACATATCAAAAAATCAGGAGACCTGGGCTGCTGTTCTGATTTAACTGTAGATCTCCATTAGGCCTTGAGCAACTCTCTTGTCTAACCTATGTCTTTAAATTAGGTTTTACCTAATTTGTGTTCTCATTATGGAGTCAAATGAGATGTAATACATGTACCGGTCATTTTCTGAATAAAAAATTTAAGTACTATTTTAACATAACAAGTTCTATGCTTGTATGAGGGTTAAATTGTATACTTTACTTGACCTGTTCAATTGCAGAATAAGTTGGCTTCCATTTTCCTTTTGAGACAGAAATGACCTAACTTGGAATTGTGTGCCTTTCTGGACTCTAGTCATTGTCTATGGATTGTCTTCTCAGAGTAATGACTTCAAGTAGGTTTGTGTACCTATTCTCTGGAAACTGAAACTGGGGCTCAAATAAATCTTGGAATTGGTTCTCAAATTCACAACAAGTAGCAGAGCTAGAATTGTACCTGAGGGATGTTTGACTTCAAAGTCAATGCTTTGTCCATTATACCATCACATGTATCCTCAACTGCGGGTAATTTCTTATTCACCACTCCTTTTCCCTGTAGTTTTAATTTATTTATTTATTTGCAGCTTCTCGTAATAAGATTGATCTATCAAAATAATTTTATTCAGCCATAATATTTATTTTTCCAATATTTCTTTAAACTTGGTTTCTTTTTACTGAGAATACTGGCAGGGTATCTTTTAATTAGGGGAAATAGAAAAGACAATACTAGATCAATCATGTTATTTTCATATTTCTTAATAATTATACCTTATAATTATGTATCTAGGTAAATTTTTATTTACACTATTTATCAATATTTATTCAGGTAAATATTGTCTGAATGTGTTTGCCAATATTTACCTGAACAAGTGTAACAGCCATGGCAATTGACTTGTTTTAAGTGAATAATGACTTTAATAAAGAATATAATCAAAACTGGATACATTAAGTCTAATTTAATCTTATTTTATAAACAGGTACTTGCAATATGGTGCCAGATAGAGGCAGAAATGATGTGTGCCTTTAATGTTGCTTAGAGTGTGCTATGTAAAGTCAGAAATAATGTGCAGGTTATTAGGTGTAACGAAGACTCTGGAAGCTGTTTATCATTGTTATGTATCATAAGTTCAGGCTTGGTTATGGATTTCTCAAAGTTTTCCTCACTCTATGTCTATGAATAGGATTATGTCCTTTTTAAATTTATGAAGTTGAGTTTCTCCAAATAAATATTTTTAATGTGATTTTTGTTCTTTCCTTATGGTATCTCAAGGGGCAGCGATGACTGTTTCCAAGTTGGCATGATTTGTGGCTGAGAATTTTTGTTGTGTTTACTATCTTCTCTCTCACTCTTCCTGGATGAAGCGCTAGAGTAGCTTGCTACTAATCATAAAAGGAGATGTAACAGTAACAATAGCAGCAGAAGTTGTATGAGTAGCAGTAGCTGTTGTAATAATAGAAAAAAGCATCAGGAGGAATGGCTGCCCAGTGCCCCTTTCCTGATACACAGGAGTGGATCTCTCCTGGTGATAACTGTAGGTGGACTCCTATTCTTGGCTCATTGACCCAAGAGTACTAAATATCCTGAACCATGCTGGAACAATGAGGTGCTCTCTCCTCATATTTGAAACTTGGAATGGAAACAGCACATTTGGGGTTATGTGCCATTATTTGCTGATGGTGCAAGACCTCTGCAGCGGTGGCCCCTGCATGACCCTCATTGCTGTGTATCCAAAGCACTGATTCAGGAGTTCTTCTACCATGTGTCATGTTAATACTCTGCCCCACCCTTCCTTTTTTGATCTAGCCATTTCACTGATTTGCAACCAAAACTACTATAATAATAACATTATATTGAGCTTTCAGTACAAGGAAGCATTGGCTTACCCCATATTCTGTATCACAGTCTTTACAATAACCTTATTGAGTAGATGCTATTATTTGTATTTAGTAGATTAAGAAACTGAGGCTGACCGATGTTAAATAATTTAGTTAAGATTATACTCATAATAAGAGACTGAACCAGCTTTCTGATCCTATATGACCTTAGCATATATAGTATGCTCACTTATGGCAGCTTATGCTAGCTACCACATGGTTAACAGTTGGCATTAGAAATAGAAGGGAGAGCCTGACCAGGTGGTGGCGCAGTGGATAGAGCGTCGGACTGGGATGCGGAGGACCCAGGTTCGAGACCCCGAGCTCGCCAGCTTGAGCACGGGGCCCATCTGGCTTGAGCAAAAGCTCCTCAGCTTGGACCCAAGGTCGCTGGCTCCAGCAGGGGGTTGCTCGGTCTGCTGAAGGCCGGTGGTCAAGGTACATGTGAGAAAGCAATCAATGAACAACTAAGGTGTCGCAACAAAAAACTGATTGATGCTTCTCATCTCACTCCGTTTCTGTCTGTCTGTCCCTATCTGTCCCTCTCTCTGTCCCTGTAAAAAAAAAAGAAGAAGAAATAGAAGGGAGAACATAAAGGAATTGTGTTTGTTAGAGAAGAGTGGACAGGTGGTGGGAAAGGTCGGGTAGAAAAGATTTATCAAATATTTTAGAACGGTAGGAAATAAGGAGTGGAAAATTCATATTAGCTCTTGGGAAGAATTTCTTGACCATAAGGTTAGTAAGCAGGGGAATATGTTATTGGGAGGATAGTAAAATTAAAAGCTCTACTAAAATATTAAATAACTATTTATATGGAGCAGTTTGTTTAAGCTTTAATTTGAAGGCAGGGAGTTGGAATTAAATTTAGCCTTGAAAAATGCTGTGGACTCTTACAAGCATAAAATATTTAGTAGCTAATAAAAAAGATTTTTAAAAATCCCCACAAGGACATGTATAACTTCTAGTATTACAAATATAAAAATTATTTATTTTACTCTAAGCATGAATGACCAGGAATAGTAGCTGATTATAGAGACTGGGATTAAATTAAACTTTAAATTCTTTTACATATATAAACTAACCTGGAATTATACTGATTATTACTATTTGGTAAATCCTCCCCAAACTGGAGATGAGTGAATTCTAACTTTTCAAATGAGGTAATATGGATTCTTAAAACTATAGGCAAATAAATTGGATGTCAGTCTTCCCTAATATTCTAAATTCTGTTGAGAAAACCTGGAAAATAACTGAGGTTATCTCCAGGGACTAGCATATAGGTTCACTTAAAAAATATCAAGTTTGGATCTAGCTGGTTTGCTCAATGGTACAGCATCTGCCTGGCATGTGGACCCAGGTTTGATTCCCAGTCAGGGCACACAGGAGAAGTGACCATCTGCTTCTCAACCCCTTCCCTTCCCTCTTCTCCCTCTTTCTTTTCCCCTCCCAGAGCCATGCTGAGGATGACTCTGTGGAGTCTTAGCCTCAGTCACTAAAACAGCTTGTTTGTGAGCATGGCCCCAGATGGGCAGAGTATCACCCCCCAGACGGGGTTGCTGGGTGAATCCCAGTCAGGGTACATGCAAGAGTCTGTCTCTCTATCACCCCTCTTCTCACTTGGAAAAGAAAAAGAATATAAATAAATAAATAATTTAATTTAATTAAAAATATCAAGTCTCTTCATTCTTATTTCCTTTTGGAGACTTGTTAACTTTGTAGCAGGAGAAACCTGATGATATAGAATATCATGATAACAATAAAAGAAATCAAATGGGAAAATATAGCCAAATAATCTTACACACTTGAAGTTATTACTAGAGTATATTATTAGATTGTTCTTCAATTTCAAAGATATCTTTAACAGGTATGCAACAAAATTGAATGATAAGATAATCTGGAGATGTTTTCATTGTACATATGTACCCTGATTTATTGGTGTCACCCCATTAAAATTAATAAAATTAAAAAAAAGATGTCTTTAGTGGATTTCCACACTAAGTTTTACTGTTATCACCTCCAGTCCAAAAATGTCAAATAACTTGAAATGCTAGATGTAACATATAGTAGATATTAATATACACGATTTTTTTATCTTAACTCTATTGTTTATTTTTAACATAAACTTTGTAAGTTGCTATATAATATACATACACATAAGCCCACATGTAAATACATTTCAATGATATTCAAAAAATTAATCTACCCTTGTCACCAGCACCCAGATCAAAAAAAGAGAACAGAAGGTCTCTCATGTTGCACCTTTCTCATTATTATATACCCCAGACAGGTATACTGACCTCTATTACATTAGATAAATTTTACCTATTTCTCACATTTATATCAAAAGGACCATATACTTGGTATTCTTTTGTTCACAGGTTATTTGGCCCAGCTCTATGTTTGTAAGATTCATCAATGTTGTTTAATGTAATAATAGTTTGTCTGTATTCATTGCTTTATATAGTACTTCAATGCATGAACATTGCCACAGTATTTTTAAACCATTCTACGTGATAGTGATAGACATTTGGATTGTTTCTAGTTTCGAGATACTGTGAATACCAACATAAACATCCTCGCGACATACATTATTTGAATTATGTGAACTTGCTTACATGTTTGTAGCATATATGCTGAGAGAATTGCAGGAATATCACATTCGTTATCCATGCCAGTTGGTGGAAATGATTTGTTTCCTATTTGGGTTATTATGAATGAACATTCGTGTACAAGTTTTGTGTGGACATATGTTTTTAGTTCTCTTGAGTAAATACTTAGGAGTGAAAATGCTGGATCATACGGTGATGTTCTGTTTCACTCTCTGAGGAACTACCAAATTATTTTCCAAAATAGCTGCTCTATTTTACATTCTTCCTGTCAATATGTGAGGGTTCCAATTTCTCAAAATCTCAATAATATTTTTAATTTTCCTTTTTAAAAATCATAGCCATCCTAGTTTGTGTGAAGTGGTCTTGATTTGCCTTTTCCTAATGGCTAAAGCTATTGAATACCTTTTCATGTGATTATTTCACACTTGTATATCTTATTTGGAGAAATGTCTATATAAATCCTTTGCCCATTTACTGAGCTATTTGTCTTTCTATTGATGACTTATAATCATTCTTTATATATTCTGTGTACTAAACCTCTATTGGATATATGATTGTCAAAATTTTTTCCCCTTTTTGAGTTGTCTTTTAACTTACTTGGTATGGTATCCTTTGTTGTGCGAACATTTTTCATTTTGATGAAGCCTAATTTATCAAACTTTAATTTGGTGTTACATACAAGACACCGTTGCCTAATCAATCCAAGGTCATGAAGGTTTGCACCTTTGTCTAAGAATTATATAGTGTTTGTTTTTCCACTTCGGTCTTTGATCCATTTTGAGTTTTTTTTGTATACAGTGTAAGGTAGGGTTCCAAATTTATTCTTTTACATGTGGATATCCAGTTGTTTCAGCACCATTTATAGAAAGGGCCATTCTTTCCCAATAATTTGTTTTGGTACCTTGTTAGAAATCAACATACCATAAATGTTTGGGTATTTTGTAATTCTATTTTAATTTTCTCTTATCAATGATCATATTTACCACTCTTCATAGGCTTATGGCCATTCAGAGAAACTCTTGTGAAGTCTTTGGCACATTTCTGTCATTGTGTTAAGTGATTTATATAAACGCTATGCATCTTTGTATACTAGTCCTTTTCAGCATGTGTCTCCTACTTTGTATGTAATTTTAATTCTATTAATGCTGTTAATAAACAAAACTTCAAAATTTTAATGTAATTTATTATTTTCCCTTTATAGTCAGTGCTTTATATTCTTAAGTAATTTTATTTTAGCCTATGCAAGTTCTTGTAAACATTTTATTTTTATAAGATCTTTATTGTTTTACCTTTCACAGTTAGAGCTACGATCCATCTGGAATTACTTGTGCATACTGTCAGGGTAGATTTAGTATTTAGCATACGGATAATCAACTGACCGAGAGCCATTTATTAAAAAGACCATATTTTCTCCACTGCACTGTAGCATTACCTATGTTATACACAATAGAACCATGTATATATTTCAACACTATCTCTTCTAAATTATGTGTGTCTGTATCTCATTCCTTCTGTTCTACCGATCTATTTTCATCTCCATTTTTCAGCAACAGTGTGCTGTCTAAATTGCTATCACTTTATAATAAGCCTTCATATTTGGATAAATCTTACAGCTTTGTTATTTTTCAACATCATGTTAACTATTTTGGGCCCTATATTTTCCAGTATGGTTTAGAATCAACCTGTTGATGTCTACAAAAAAAAATCCTTCAGGGATTTTGATTTGGATTGTATTAAATCCACAAATCAATTTGGGAGAAATTGATATTTTTATAATAATGAGCCTTCTAATCCATGGGCAGCATACATTGCTCTACTTACTTAGATTATCTTTAATTGCCTTCTGATGATATTTTAGATTTTTCACTGAACTGGTCTATTCCTATGTATTTGATTTGATTCTACTGAAAATATCTTCCTGGTCTACTATTCCTATCATTGATAAATGTCTTCCTTTATCTCATTTATTGCTTCAAATATGTTTGTTTTTTACTACTATAACTACACAAGCTTATTATTGATTAGTGCTATATCCTTTTGTTTTCTATTTTGGTATTTGTATTATTTAAGGTGGTTTTCTTATAAGTAGCTTGGAAAAAGGTTTTACCTTTTTTATCCAATCTAATAATAATATACTTTTGCTGTATTTAGTTTTCTTATATATGTGTCTATTGTTCCTACCATCTTACTATTTATCTCTAGTTAGCCCACCTGGTTTGTCCTTTCTTGGCTTTTTTTTTTTTTTTTTTTAGTATTTAACTATTTTTATCAATCTGTTTTTCTCCTTGACTAGGTTCTAAGCAATCCTTTTGGTTTTTCATATTTTTCTAATATTTTCCTGGTTAACCTGGAGATTACAAAAAGCATCCTACCTTATTGTAGTCTAATGAAAATGATTATCTTGACAACTTCCTTGATAATATTAGAAGCTTGACACACTTTAACTTCATTTATCACCTGCTACCCAAAATTTATGTTATGTATTTTAATTATACATATATTGAATATTGATTTTGTATCCTCTGACTTTATGGAATTTGCTTCTAGTTTCTAATAGTTTTTTGGTGGTTTTCTAGATATAGGATCATATCATCTGGAAAAAGTGATACCTTTACTTCTTCTTTACCAATATGGATGCCTTTTATTTCTTCCTCTTTCCTGATTGTCCTGAATAAGATTTATAGAACTATGTTTTAATAAGAACAGGGAGAGTGGGCAGCCTTGTCTTTTCCCTGATTTTAGTAAAAAAGCTTTCAGTTAATTATACATATTAAATGTATTGTGGATACTTGTTTTGAGTGGATGTGTTTTGATTTATCCTATGTGTTTACCATTTCCATTGTTTGTTATTTCTTCCTAAATTACCATATACCCTTCTGGAGTTCATTTTTCTTCCTTCTGAAGAACTCCCTTTATCATTTCTTGTACTGCATGTCTAGTGAAAGCACACTTTCTCATTTTGTTTTTATTTTGCCCTTATTTTGGCTTCAGAGTAAGGATAAGATTAATATCACCAATACTCTTCCTCCTATTCCCACTCTCGCTGTAGAAACAGCCCACCTGAAGGAAGTGTTATTCCTACAGAGAAGATACAGTATCCAGTATCACTTTTCTTATGGTCACTGACAGAGAGGGAATTAAAGAAAACAAGTCATTGATGTTTTAGCCTTTTAGTAGATTTAATCCTAGAAACTGAGAAAGGTGGACCTGTCACTATTTTTCACCAGCCAGGTAACTTGTTCCTGTGGTATAAAAGGATAAGAAAGAAGCTGGCAAATGGTCAGATGTGTTGCTTCAGTAAGGTAACTCCACATGAAAATTTGAGGATAGGGGGACAAGTGGTCCTCTCCTGAGCTATTTCTGAGGAAGTTTTCGGTTCTCTTAACCTGTTTGCCTGAAATGTTAAGCCTGTGTAAACTCTGCTGCATGAGGTGTCTCCCCTAACACTAACAATTGCTACCCTGAGGATCCTAGGTTTCTGGCTTGAGCCCAAGGTTGCTGGCTTGAGCAAGGGGTCAGTGGTTCAGCTTGAGCCCTTTGGTCAAGGCACATATGAGAAGCAATCAATGAACAACTAAGGTGCTATAATGAAGAATTGATGCTTCTCATCTCTCCCCCTTCCTGTCTGTCCCTCTCCTTGTCTCTCTCTCTGTCTATGTCACACACACAAAAAAGACCTCGCTATATTCAGAAATGAAAATTTACTCCTGCTTCAGTTATCATTGCAAAATTCTCAGACATGTAGTTCAGTATAGGTCAACATAGGTGTTACAATGAGTTTATGACAACATTAAATTAAACTAATAAGTTAAGGCCAACAATATAGAGGTGCCCCCATTTTAATACAAATTATTTCTTCCTATAAATTTCCTAGGAAAAAAATTAAAGTTCAAAAGTAAGTTGCATGTATATGTCTTAGACCAAAGAGATCAAACTAAAATTCATTCTTGCCAATTTATTATTCTACTTGTTCTCAGTAGGACAGAATTGGGAGAGTAGATATGGTGCTTCTAGTTTCTAGGTGTAGTGCTAACAGTTGTAAACTAAAGCCTTATTAATGCTCTGTGGCACTCAGAAAACTCAGCTGCCTTTGCAGTTCGGGCCTCCTTGTCTGTAAATCACCCTGAGAAACAAAAATATTGTAAAAGTTGTCCTTATTCCATTGCTTAAAAAGCCTGTCTACACAAAGATTCTGTTTTCCATATAATTAAATCTGTTCCAGCTGCGCCTGCTTAGATAAAATCTGTATCTATATATTTCAAGGTCAGTTGCTGAGGACCACACATTAGTGCCTTATTAGCTTGAATTTTCCAAGCATACCACCTCATTAAAAATAACTCAGATTATAAGTACTAGCCACAATTAGTTACTGTGTGGTCTGTCATTCTCAAAATCCCAGGTGGCCCAAGTTCACTGAAGTCTAGGTCCTTAAGCACTCTCCAAATATAACTCACTTTTTTTTCTGAGCTACAGTACCAAATCTGAGGACCAAATTTTGGGTTGGGGCTAATAAATTATGCCCACTTGTTCTTTATCGCTAAATGGTAATATATGATTAAAGTACAATTACTTCTGTTGGAGAATGTAACTTAGAAAAGGACTGTGAACATGTTATTTTCAGTTTCTCTCATTTCCCCTAACCCTTGACTATTCTCCGATTTCCTGCTTCATTGCCAGACTACTTTTTTGGGATTGGTTATCCCAGGGAAAATTTTGGTGTCTCCAAATCATTGTCTCCTCTTGGTATTGGGCAGGGAGGGAATAGACTTAATCCCCATTGCTTATGGCCTGTTAATAGATTATTGTTACAAAAAGTAGAGCAATGGCTGTCAACTATGAACTTGGCAACTTGTATCCTCTGGGGATGCACAAGTAAGGGATGGGCAAGAGACCAAGAACATTCATTACAGTAGGAAGTCCCACACAAAAACATAAAAAAAAGGTAGAGAAAGCATTAGCTCTCATATGTAAGTCAAATATTTGACTATTAACTCCCAAGTTTCAACACATTATCAAAAAACTTATATTTGGTAAGTATATCAGTATCTTATTATGAAAATGTTCATTATAGCTGATAGTTGTAGAACAAATGTTAATATTTCTTAGAAAGAGATGGCATGCTTCCTAACCTGAAGATATTTATCTGAGGAAGTGGTGAAAACCATTACACAAGATCAGGGGAGAACTGGAATTGTTTAGTGTAGAGAATGGCAGCCTGGAAAAAGGTGTATCATAATGGCTCTTTTCAAGAGACTTAAGGGCTATCATATAAAAGAGGCACTTAATTTATTTTGTAAGTAGAAGAGGCAGAATTAGGGCATCATGATAGAAGTTTTGGGAAGTAGATTAAAATTCACCAAGGAATTTTTTTAAAATTAGAATTGGTAAAAATGAAAATGGCACACTTAAAAAATCTTAAAAAAAAATTACCTGACGAGGTGGTGGAACAGTGAATAGAGAGTCGACCTAGGATGCTGACGATCCAGATTTAAAACCCTGAGGTTTCTGGCTTGAGCACAGATTCATCTGGCTTGAGTGCAGGGTCACTAGCTTGAGCGTGGGATCCTAAACATGACCCCATAGTCGCAGGCTTGAGCCCAAGGTCACTGACTTGAGCAAGGGGTGACTGGCTCAGCTGAAGCCCCCTAGTTAAGGCACGTATAAGAACGCAATCAATGAAAAAATGCTCAACAACACTAATCATTAGAGAAATGCAAATTAAAACCACAATGAGATACCACCTCACAACAGTCAGAATGGCGCTCATTAACAAAACAACACATGATAGGTACTAGCTAGGATGTGAAGAAAGGGGAACCCTCCTGCACTGCTGGTGGGAATGCAGACTGGTAAAGCCACTGTGGAAAACAGTATGGAGATTCCTCAAAAAATTAGAAATGGAACTGCCCTTTGACCCAGCTACCCCACTTATAGGAATATATCCCAAGGACACCATATCACCGACTGAAAAAAAGAAATGCACTCCCATGTTTATGGCAGCATTGTTCACAATAGCAAAGATCTGGAAACAGCCCAAGTGTCCCATCAGTGGATGAGTGGATTAAAAAATGTGGTACATATATATAATGGAATACTATTGAGCTATGAAAAAGAAGAAAATAGTACCTTCTGCAACAATATGGAGGGACCTGGAAACTATTATGTTGAGTGAAACAAGCCAGGCAGAGAAAGAAAAATATCATATGACCTCACACATTTGAGAAATCCAAAGAACAATGAGAACTGATGAACGGAATTGAGACAGAGGAGGGATCAAAGGGACCAGAGGAAACGAGGACAGAAGGAAAGGGGATGATAGGATGAGATAAACCTGAAGGGAAGGGGGAGGGCAGAGTAGGGAGGGGGTATGGAAGATGGTGAGGGGAATACAGGGGGGGATGCATTCAGGGTGACTCTAGAATCTATGTAAACACAATTAATTAAATTAAAAAAAGGAACAACTAAAGTGCTGCAAATATGAGTTTATGCTTCATTTCTCTCCCTTCCTGTCCCCCCCCCACTCTCTCTTGCTAAACAAACAAACAAACACTCATTTTGTATAATTTACCCAGCAGAGGTTGGACCAATCAAAAAAACTAGAGCAGATTTCCAGTCAAGATGGTGGTGTAGGTAAATGTGATACTCACATCCTTCCATGAACACATCAACATTAGAACTGAACTACAGAATGACCATCATTCAGAACTGCCGGAAATCTAGCTGAATGGAAGTCCTACAACTAAGAAGCCACATTGAGACTGGTAGGAGGGGCAGAGACAGAATTAGCTGATCCCACACCCACGTCTGGTGATTTATAATTGGGACGGTTTTCTTGGCTTTGGAGGTTCCCCCTGAGGAGCAAAGGATCCCAGGCCTACTCCACATGCCCTAGCTCAGAGTTCCAGTACAAGGAAGAGATGTCCCCAAAACTTCTGGATATAAAAACCAGCGGGGATTGTGGCTGAGTGAGACAGAGGCTGCTGAAGTTCCAGGCATTCCTTTTAAAGGGCATTTCTCCTAACTACCTCTTAAACATTGGTAGTTACACAATAGTCACAGGGTTGCAAAATACAGCATAGGGAATACAGCTAATAACATTCTAATAACTATGTATGGTGTCAGATAAGTAGGAGACTTATCAGAATGACCACTTAGTAAGTTATATACTGTCTAATCACTGAGTTGTACACCTAAAACTAATATAATATTATATGTAAGCTGTAACTAAATTTTTTAAATGACTAAAATCTTTAAAAAGTAAAATTAAATTAGCTATTCACAATGAAAGAAAGCTAAAGCAGAAGATAATGGCATGGGGTGGGCAGTGGATTGGATCATCACTCAAGAGTCCTCTGACTTCTGATCATGTTAGGAGGTTGTCATGGTAACAGGGACACTGCACAAGCACTGCTCATGGGATACAATTATAAAGCAATTTATTTGGTCTTCCATAGTTCTTTTACATCTGCTCACTGGGACAAGTTTTGGTGCTGACCTCCAAATGAAACTTTGGGTGGCTTCTCTTCATTTTTGGAAATACAAAGGTATATAGTAAATTTAAGCTGCAGAAAAAGATTCTCAATTCCCTAATTACAATGTTCTCTCCAATGTTATAAACCCAAAATGTGATAAAAAAAATCCCCACAAAAACCTGAGGGCTTTCTCTTTTCTCTCCTCTCTTGTGCCTGTTGCAAATGGAACCCATGGTATCTGGGAGATGCCAGATACCTTCCTGTTAATTCGCCAGTTTACCTCTTCTTACCCATCTTATGAATCAAGAATTTGACTTCCTTCTGTTGAAAGCTGGGAGGGTAATGAAGTAAAGGGAGCTGGGACATAGTAATTTGACTGGTAGAGTTGTGGTGATTTAGTTTTGACACTTTCTGGATTAGGTGTATCCCACTGGCACATTCTCTACCTTGTGAGAATTCTCGTCAGCATTGCCCTTTTGAGGGTTATAAAATTATCTTATTAGCTTCTTGGGTACTCCTTCTTCATTCCTTGGAACTTAGGCATACCTTTAACATCTCCCTCTTAATATCTGTTTTTATCATTTTAGTGCCCTGTGAACAGTATATGACAAACTCACCACCAGTTTTCTCTCTGCTATGTATATGGGTCAAGTCGGTCCCTCGGGAAACACTCGTGAATCCTTTGTTTCAACAAATTCTGGGAGTATAGTTACTTATAAGTCAGACTCTTCTAGTTTGCTATCGCTAGCTTATTAAATCAGCCTCTGAATTAATAGTTCATGGATCTGAAAAACAGTAAGAGACATACATTAAACTCTCTAAATTGTGAATCAATACCCCCAACCCACCAGGGGTCAGTGGAGACCAGAGTACCATTCTCTTCAAAAAGAGCATCATGCATAAATCTTTCATGATTTTCACTCTTAGCCCTTTTATAAAACTATAATGGAGGTAAAAAGTCTTTAAACAAGGAGCTTCATATATATTTTTCACACACCTATTTTTAAAGTCTTATAGGAAACTTTGTACTACAAATACATTTTGGTATCTATCTAGTATGCATTGTTATAGGGTAATAGCCAAAAATTCAATTTTGATACTCTGTTATATAATTGAATGGAAAGTACTGAAATTGGTTAAGTAGAGTTAAAGCATAGAAGATGGTTGGGCAGTACTCACCGATAAAGTAAATAACAGATCACCTAATGTTACTGTAGATAAATGACTTGCAAATGAATGGCTGGTAGCTAAAGGCATATCCTATGTGGGCCTATTTTATGAGAAGTCTGGAAATTTTTGAGAAGTGTAGTAAAATAAGTAAATTTGCCCTCTACTTACCCAGAGCTATTCGGCACAGTATTGTCATTAAACGAAGACAAGAAATACAGGGGTAAAAGAGCTTGGAGTACCGGAGGCAAAGAGATGATGGCTTTTAGGCTTATGTAGAGTATACTGCCCAAGGATCATCTGACAAAAAGTAAGTCGGATGTATACTTAGGTCTGAAGCAAAAATAATAGCAAGCATATTAATTGCAGTCATAAAATGGATATAAGTAGTAAGGTTGGAGCCAGAAAAATAGTATTTCAAGCAGGAAGGGGAAAATAATTGACTCTCTAGAAATCACTGTAGTATCACGAACCACATAGTGTTATTCTTTTACACATATATTTTAACTTATGGATTTAAAAAAAATTAATGGCTAGAGCAATATGAACAATTAATACTCCCCCCATTAACAGCAAATTGCCAAGTCCTTAACAGTCTTCTTATTCATGTCCCAAAGATGTCTCACACTCAACTTACTCAAAGAACGAACTCATTTACTCTTTCCTCCAACAAATATGTTTCTTTTCTTAGAATCTCTACTTTGGCTAATAGCATCACCAATTACTCTATTTCCTAAGCAAAATAATTGGTGTGATGACTTTAAATTCTTAGAAATGGGAGGCCATGAGAGAAAACTCTTAATTTCCTAGCATGTAGCCCTGTGGGTACATTGGTAGTAATTCCCTTTGTGTGAATCTTAGACTGAGGATATATAATGATATTGCCACATTATCTAGTTTCTAGTTGCCAGGTAACCAGTTATTACAGGATGATCAGCATTGTTCTTTTTACAGAACTGTTAGCTGCCAGTAGGGGGCAAAATGGCCTCCCTTATACAAGTTATTGAAATTGTTTATCTCAACATTTCTTTCAAATGTATGACATGCAAATATATGTGTATACAATATGCTGGAGCAGACTACATCCAAAAATTATATCCAGGTACATAAACATATCCCCCTCTATGGAAGATAAAGCAGGAGGCTAACATTATTTTCACTTTTATGAAGCCATATGTAGGGTCAGTGGCTTAATAAATGAATCTGAATTATTCATTGGTCTGTATGTCATTTAGATTTTTAAAAATCAGTGCTGATGGAGTAATAGAAGCGTGTCAACTCTCACCAAACTAATATAATTGTCTCCTTCCTACTCTTTCATTTTTAACCATTTACTTTTATTTGGAATTTTGAAATCTGGATAAATCTCCATGGATTGCTCTAACAACCATAACACACATTAATAATTCATGGGTCTGAAGAGTAGAGGGTGTCTGTGGAGGAGTATTTCACACAATATAATCTCATAGAAGAAACCAAAGATTTCTGATTCACTTTAGCTAACTTAGGCAGAAACTGATGAATTTTCTATATTATTTAAAAAAGAGTATCTGTGAATTCTTTAGAATTTATTACGCAGGGATGAGCAGGGCTTTGTGTACACTTTTAGCAAACATATTATTTGCTTTCCCTTTTAAATCTAAATCTACATGGAGAAACCATTCACTCTAAAAGGTGATTTATTTCTATTTTCACTGATGTTTGCTTCTCCCTTCACTCCCATAGATAAATTTCTCTGAATTCTTCTTTGGACTTTTTGAAATTACCCGTAAGAACTGCTCAGTATTTGCTAAGCAATTCTCTTTCATTGTGTTGTATTAAAACACAACATATTAAAAATAATGTTTATGGCATTGGAAAGATTAATTCCTGAGCTACTGAAGTGCTATTTTCCATGTTACCCCATTGTTTTTGAAAGATTACTTTCAGAAATAGCTATAAAAGAAAGACTTCTAATTTAATAAATAACTGAGAATATAAATAGAGAGGGAAATCCCTAATGCTCACTGACTACAACGTGGAGTTAGATTAACAATAATTTCTGAGTTTAATGATAACCAACATCTATTGAGTATATACTATGTGCCAGGTAGTATTTCAGGTATTTTTCTTCTACTGTACTTAATGTTCACAACCAAGGAGATAAGACCTATGATTATAGTACCTGTCTTTTATATGGAGTCTGAGGCACAGAGAGGTTAAGTAACTTGCCCAGGTTCACACAGCTGTTAAGTGGAAGAGCCAGGTTTCAACTCAATCTGGCTGCAGAGCTTTCACTTAAAAGCTCTATCATCTGGCTGGGCACCTGGGTCATACAATGATAAGGGGTAATTTCCTTTCCAATGAAGTAATGTTAATGTGTGGTACGTTAATGTGTGGTACGTTAATGTGTTCTTCAACATGTAAATTATAATGATTTCCATTATGCTTTGTTTTCTGTGTCTTAGAGTAAGTAATATGCACACAAATGGCATTTCTGTAGAATCTTCAAAGAGTTAGGATTTATATTCATTGGAGGGAGGGGACAGTACTTAGGAATTTATATTTTTCATAAGCTCCCAGGATGTTCTAAAGCAGTTACTCTTCAGATAAGCCTGTGGACAACTACTTTAAATCAAACCCCTGAAAGAATATACCCACATCTACACAATAACATAAAAGATTCTGGCAAGAAACCAAATGGCACAGATGGGTGTAGGTGGTAATTAGTTCAACTAGAGCTACTCTATAAAACCTTTCTTCACACTGTTGGTTCCAAAGCCGTATCTCTTGTCCCTGGAGGGTAAAAGGGTTGGCTGCCAATTTTCCAGTTGCTCAGCTCAGCCACAGGATGGTTGTTCTGTTCACAACAGACACTCAATAAATAATATAATGATAATAATAAACACAAATTTAGCACTCACCACATGCATGCCAGGTGGCATTCTAAGTACTTTACATGCATTAACTCTCCTAACCCTCTCATCCTTCCTATGAGTTCAATTCCTTTTCATGCCCATTTTTCTCATTGGGAAACTAAAAATAGAGCTGTTAAGAGCAAGTAGTAATAAGCAGCAGAACCGGGATAAGATTGACTCTGAGTCCCAAGAAAATGTCTCAAGTGATAGCTTGAAGCAAATTACTGCTCATCTTTCCTCTGCCAAAGATGAAGATGGACATTTTTTTATTGTTACAATTTTAAGACATGTCTACCCAGACTGGGGAACATTCTGACATGCTTCACTCTGCCAGCCCATCTTCCGTCTCCCCATCTCCCCATCTCTCTTCTCCCTACCTCTCTTCTTCTTTCTTCTCTCTTTTCTTTCTTCCTTTATTATAATTAAAAATCCTCAAGGAAGTACACAGTTAGTGAATTAGAAAGGGAAAATAATTCTCCATCCAAATACTTAATAAATATACTTGTAAATATTATTTAACATAAACATGCCTTAAGTTCAATATTAGTATATTGTTTTTGAGACATTCATTTATTTAAGTAGTGTCATCAGTTTTGTTTAGTGAATGAGAAAGAAGTGTGATTTTCTGGACCTGGCTATCTGTGTACCTCCTAGGAATATTCAAGTTTGGAGAAAGTGTTAGGGCTTGGTAAATATTTCAGCTTGCCTGAAGGCTGTTTGAGGCTATCGCCTCTTGTATTTTTAATATTATAAAGGAAATAGTCACTGGCAGGTAAAATTTTTTCACTGACTTATAGAAAGAAATGAAAATATTCACTTGAACTTCTAATCACCTGGGATTTCTAAAGCAACCTAGGGATAAAATCCTGGAGCGATACTGGCTGAGTTCTGCATTATAATCATGCAAAGTACGGAACTTCATGTTTCTACAGGCCCATAGCGTTTTCTCCCTACCCTTCACAACGAAGAAAGTGGCTGATGTATTCTGGGTAGCAAATGAGAGTGCTTTCACTGGAAATAAATGAATGAATTTATCTGTCCAATTTCCCAAGCAATTCCCAATTCTTTCCTAAATGTCTTAATTTAAAACTTTGCTATTTCTCACGAAGACCACTGTCTCTTAAATTTCAGTTGTATATGTGTCCCTTTTAGGAAAAAAAACAAAACACCAAGTGTTTGAAATTATTTTTGTCACGTTACAAACTAGACATAAACTCTTTATTCTTATATTGTAATTAAACCTCAAATCAAAATACGTTTGGAAATTAAATACAAACAAAACAGTGGAACAACAGCATTTGAGATAAGATTTATTTGTCACAGACCTTTTCTCTGCTGCTGAAACCAAGGTGCCAAAGTTAAATGTACTATAAAATTTCATGTTTTATTTACTGTCCACTTAATTCTTCTGACCCCAAATTTAATAACTCATCATTTATATCAAAGTTGCTATTATCTTGATCATTTTAGGTACTTCTCTTTTTTTTTAATTCTTTTTTTTTTTTTTTTTACAAGGACAAAGAGAGAGTCAGAGAGAGGGATAGATAGGGACAGACAGACAGTAATGGAGAGAGGTGAGAAGCATCAATCATTAGTTTTTCATTGCCGTCGCAACACCTTAGTTGTTCAATAATTACTTTCTCACATGTGCCTTGACTGCGGGCCTTCAGCAGACCGAGCAACCCCTTAATGGAGCCAGCGACCTTGGGTGCAAGCTGGCGAGCTTTTGCTCAAACCAGATGGGCCCGCGCTCAAGCTGATGAGCTCAGGGTCTCGAACCTGTGTCTTCCGCATCCCATTCCAACGCTCTATCCACTGCGCCACCGCCGGGTCAGGCAGTACTTTTCTTTTTTAATAATGGTATTTTAACCACTAAATAATTATTTCAATGAATCTATCAACTTAGTAGTATACTACAGAATTCACTGCTATCAAAATGTTTGTAAAAAGTTCTTTTACAGCATAATTTTGGTAAAACTTCTAAATGGTACATATGATAGGAATTGTACATTAGATACTATAAAACTGCTTCATTTGAGTTTATTGTACTTAACACTGCCATGTGCTCCATGATAAACAAGTTTTCTCATCAATATTTCTCATTTGAAAAGTCATCATTTAAATAACTGTCTTTATTCTCAACAAGTAAGATAGTATCTCCCATTTTATTAAATAAGAAACTAAAGACTTATTCTATGAAAAATGTTTTAAATTGAGAATTATAGCAGCAAAAGGGAATTTTAACTGGTAAAAAATCAATATGAATCAAGCTTTGTACTTGAGACCATTGTTGTCATTTTGACACTAGAAATATAAATGGCACAACCATGTTTCAAGGCAATAATTGGTCATAAGATTGTCCTTTGTATACTCATAAAACTTTTTAAAAAGTTTTATTTTTAGACCTCTTTGATGTTTAAGAATGTATCCACTTTATGGTCTGGTTTGGGCAACTTTGTCTCCTGGCTTGTGGCTATGATCCCATCAAATCTACTTCTACTTTAAGAATTAATCTATATAAAATGTAATCATGTATTGCATGTTTTAAAATATTAGTTTCCATTTACAGTTGACATTCAATATTAGTTTCAGATATATAAAATAATGATTAGACATTTAGATACCTTATAAAGTGATTACCCCAGTTAATTTAGTACTCATATGACACCACACAGTTATTATTGACAATATCCCCTATGTTGTATTGTACAATCCTGTGATTATTTTTATAACTGGAAATTTGTGCTTAATCCCTTCACCTTTTTCACTTATCCCCTGAACCCATCTCTCATCTGGTGACCATCATTTTTTTCTCTTAATTTACAAGTTTGTTTCTGTTTTACTTGTTCATTTATTTTGGTTTTTAGATTCCAAATATAAGTGAAATAATATGGTATTTGTCTTTCTATGTCTCACACATTTCATTTAGCATAATATACTCTAGGTCCATCTATGTTGTCACAAATTGTAGTATTTCACTCTTTTAATGGCTAAGTAATTAATATCCCATTGTATGTATGTACCAACTCTTCTTTTTACATTCATCTATCAATGGAAACGTATGTTGCTTCCATGTCTTAGCCATTGTAAATAATGCATATATCTTTTCAAATTAGTGTTTTGGGTTTCTCCAGTTGAGTACCAAGAACTGGAATTGTTGAATCATATCGTAGTACTTCCTGTAATTTTTTGAGAAGACTTCATGCTGTTTTCTATAGTGGTTGTATCAATTTACAATCCCAGCAACAGTGCACCAGGATTCCCTTTTCTCTACATCCCCACCAACACTTCTTGTTTATTGATTTATTGATGATAGCCATTCTGAAGGAGTAAGCTGATATCTCATTGTGGTTTTAATCTTTCATTGCTTTGTTTCCCTATTTAAAATTCTTCAATAACTCCATCTTATCTAAAACATAAATTCCAAATTATTTGAATGACATACAAGACCATGACTTGGCTCCTCTCATCTATACTTTTTTTTAAGGATTATCTTAGCTCTTTAATGATTGAACAGGAAATGCATGCTTCCCCCAAAATCGCTAAATTCCATGTCAAATTAATATTAACCCATTTATGCCTCATGTTCCATTATTGGAATGGTAATGACATGGGAGTTATTTTCTACTGCTCATGGTCATCGCCGAAGTCTGATTTTTCACATGTCTGCTTCCTGAGGATATTTGTTATCATGTGGTGCACAGAGTTAGTCACTGTTGCAGATACTGGCATGATGGGAGCTTGTCAAAAAGTGATGTGAATTTTCAGAAAATTTTTGAATGGGATTTCAAAATTTTCAACCTCCGGCATAAATGAGTTAACGTGGCATCTGGTTTGAGGAGATTCGATAGTCTAGGTTGCCCCAGAAGGAGATCTAGAGGTGTGTATTAGAATGTAAGTGGGCCTGACCTGTGGTGGCACAGTGAATAAGGCCTCAACCTGGAATGCTGAGGTCCCCGGTTCGAAGCCCCGGGCTTACCTAGTCAAGGTACAATTGGGAGTTGATGCTTCTTATTACTCCCCCTGTTCTCTCTATCTCTTTCTTCTCTCTCTCTCTTTCTCTCTCTCTCCTCTCTAATAAGAAATGAATAAATAAAAAAGTCTAGAATGTAACTGGGAGGTGAATCAGAGAAACATCAGGAGACCCGTGAGACAAAAAAGGTAATGAAGGATTCATTATCAATAGGTTACCTGATGGGTAACTGGAGCCTAATCCCACTGAGGAATTCTGGGAGCCTCACACTCATCCTACTAAGGAAGGTGGTGCTGCTGTTTTCATGGGTGGAAGAAGGGCCTGAAGCACTCAGTGCTCCGACCTGCTGTGCCTGCAGTGTACTGAGAGTGGATACAGCAGCCAGAGCAGGTGCCAAAGGAAATGAAGGGAGATACTGACTGAGGTCTGGCTCACTGGGACAGAAACAGTGAAGCCCACGGAAGTGTGGGGAGGCAGCAGTTGCAGCTGCTGCTACAAGAAGAAAACTCAAAGAGCATGCCAATACCAACACCTCAAGGTGGACAACAGCAAACTAGAAAACATGGTCTGTGAATGCCCAACATGTAGACATTGACATTTGTTGGTGGTTTCAACCACAACTAAGAAAAGTCACTTATATCCTCTCAGCGGCGGCAGCAGCGAACACCCAGAATGCTTAAGTGTGGCCAAACTGGACTGCTCTGCTTAGTATGGGGAGTGCAAGTACCTGAAGAGAGAAAGGGAAGGAGATAAGCCCAGCTTCTAAGAGACTGTGTGGACGTCAAGGGGAAGAAAACATTGTGACCACCCACATTCTGCTCCACATCCCAAGCAGAATAGCTATGTAGAAAACATGGAAGCAAAGTAATAGCTAATGGGGATATTTAATATAGTTTTTCTTATTTTTTGTGTGTGTGGCATGAGTATATGTACATACAATAATAAACTCCCTCTCCCTCAATTCTTCAAAACCTTTAGTAAAAACGACATTATTTACCAATGCTCTAGTATGAGATGATTCCAGGGACACCCAGAACATTACCAAGAGGGCAGAGATTGACAAGAGAGCAGTTGATAGCCAGATGCTATCACTATTCATAGGACTTTCTTATATATCCAAGTTCTAAAGCAAGTGACCTTCAGGCTAATTCAGTCTCAGATGGAGATTATATACCCATTCCCAGACTTTTAAAAAAATTGGTACCAATACTTTGAATATGAAAGATTTCACATTAAATTTCTGGCATCGCCTAGAAAAAAAAATGAGATATTATGCACTGGAATAAGCCCCTGACAACAGCCAAATAGCACACATTCAGACAGTCATCATCCCTATCACTTTCTATTGTTTCCTTTCCTAGCAAAAGTGTCTATCAAAAATGGAAAAAGGAAAACTATTCAGAATGCCGCCTGATTCTAGAAAGAAAAGGGAATGAATACTTTGTGGAAGTGAGAAACAATCCTATGTTCAACACAAAAAGTGTGCATTAAACATGAGGTTTTAGAGTTCCTGAGAGTGACCTTTGTATTCAGAAAAGATTAGCCTGATGGTATTTTTATTTTAAATATTAATATTTGATTTATTCAAGTTACAAATTTAAAAGTCTAGTATTTCCTTAAGCTTCTCATTTCACCTTACAAATTCAATTCTATTTATAACCTAGTAAATTTTAGCAATTGCTTTTAAGGCAACTTAGAGGAATATTTAGCTCCATTTATAAACAGTTAACTAAAGCTCTTCAAACATTTAAAATTCATTTATAAATTTAATGTGTTTGATTTCCTTTAAGTACTTCAATTGTCTGGTTTAAAACCTTCCTGCATAATTAAATAAATCTCTTAAATCAAATAGATTAAATTTATAAATATAGTGAATCAAGTTCTTTTAAATATTCTAACACTGTAGATCAATTTAGTAATATTTCAACCTTAAAACCACAAGTCTAAATCAATTACTCAATTATGCTTTTTAAAATGGAATTATGAGACTGATTATGCTACTTTACCAGACTAAATTCCCCTAAGCATTACAAAAGTTTTATCAAACAAAACACATTTCTTTTTAACACAAAAGCATATTGTGTTAGTTTCAATTCTATTAATTATTTCTCCATTTAATGTAAAACCTTGTCTGGTTAAAAAAAGACAATTACTACTTTTCCAGGTAGTAAACACCGCTGCTGATCTTGACCAAGACACTCACCGGATTCTGTTAGCAAAATTGATAGAATGCCCTGAGCCCTATTTCTGGTCTACATGAAGAACTTCAAACTAAGGTAGGTGGTCCCATAACTTGCTTTCTAAAGTTTTAGTCACACCATTACTAAATTTCAAACCAGCTTAGACGTTTTAATTGCCACTCAAGTAGCTATATCACTTTAATTGTATTATGTATTTCTTTGGATCTTAAGATAAATATCTCCCCTTTTAAATCTAAAGACTTGTGTCCTATGGCAGAATACACATTCTTTTCCTATATTTCCTACCTCTGTTCCAATACCCTTATGGACATTAAAATGTTATCAAAATGGGTATGGACATTTCAGGTACACTTTTGTCTACTTGGCCGTGGTGTCCAAGACAGTTTACTGACAGTACTATGTGAAAAGACTGTACTGGGACCCCTACCTACCTGTTACTGTAGGAATTTGCTTTGGCATCTGTGAGACAGGCCATACTATGAGATTAGAAATGCAAAAGCTGTTAATGGATCGCAGGCAAACTGTGAAAGCATTCAAGTTAAAATGATGGAGGAGGAAGGGATATATTGTTTAATTGTTCTTTTCAGGAGTTACCAACCCTTTACAGAATCAGATACAGATTATACACCCTCTGCATTGGCAAGTACACAACATTTAATTTATAATTTCCAAGATTTTGTGATTTCCCTGATATTTGCTAATATATATCAAGTTAAAAACAAAAAACAAACAAAAAAAGTCTTTGGACTAGATAGATCTTTAAAGTTATTTCCCAACATAATCTTGAAAATATAATCTATCAAAGTGACACATTACAGATGAGATATTGGAAATTTGATTTAGAGAACTGGTTTTCAAAATAAATAACCTACAGAGCTCATCAGAGTAAAAGCAGAACAGAGTTCAATGGAGATAGGATAGAGTAATCTCCTTCGTACAAGAGAAAACTTTTTAGTTCTAATTTTCATTGAACATGTACATCAGAAGTAGGGTGTAATGAAAAAATTAATTCACAAGTTTAAAAGTACTTTCTAACTTTATTTTTCAATTACAGTTGACATATTAGTTCAGGTGTACAACATAGTGATTAGACATTCATTTATATAATTGTGATCCCCCTGATAAACCTAGTACCCATCTGACACCATAGACATTTATTATATTATTGACTATATCCCCTATGCTGTACTTGACATCCCCATGACTATTTGTAACTGCCAATTTGTACTTCTTACTCTCTTCACCTTTTTTTTTTTATCCAATTTCCCAATGTTCCTCCTATCTGGCAATCATCAATTTTTTCTCTGTATCTATTAGTCTGTTTCTACTTTTTTGTTCATTTATTTTGATTTTTAGATCTCACATATAAGTGAAATTATATGGTATTGTCCTTTCTCTGTTTTACTTACTTCATTTAGTATAACATCCTGTAGGTCCATCCATGTTGTCACAAATGTTAAGATTTCATTGTTGTTGTTTTTATGGCTGAGTAATATCCACTATATATAAGTATCACCTCTTCTTTATCCATTTGTCTGTCATTGGACACTTACCTTGCTTTCATATCTTGGCTACTGTAAATGATGCTACAGTGAACATAGAATGCATATATCTTTTTGAATTAGTGTTTGGGGTTTCTTCAGATAAATACCTAGAAGTGGAATTGCTGGGCTGTATGGTAGTTCCACTTTTAATCTTTTGAGAAACCTCCATTCTGTTTTCCATAGGGGCCACACCAATTTACATTCCCATCAAAAGAGCATAAAGGTTCCCTTGTCTTCATATTCTTGCCAACACTTGCTGTTTATCTGATTTATTGATGATAGCCATTCTAACAGGTACGAAGTGACAGGTCATTGTGGTTTTAATTTGCAATTCCCTGATGATTAGTGATGTAGAGCACCTTTTCATATGTCTGCGGGCCATCTGTATGTATATCCTGTCTGGAGAAATGTCTATTCAGGTCCTCGGCCCCTTTTTAATCTAACTGTATGTTTGTTTGGTTCTTTTTCTGGTGTTAAAGTGTATAGGTTCCTTATATATTTTGGCTATTAGCCCCAAATCCAATATATCATTGGTGAATATCTTTTCCCATTTGGTAGATTATCCTTTTTTTTTAGTTGATGGTTTCCTTTGCTGTGTAAAAACTTTTCAGTTTTATATAGTCCCATTTGTATATATTTTTTCTTTCCTTTACCTTGCTTCAGGGGTCATATCCAAAAACGTATCACTAAAAGAGATGTAAAAGATTTGACTGCCTATGTTTTCTTCCAGGAGTTTTATGGTTTAGAGGTCTTCCAGTTAAGTCTTTAATCTGTTTTGAGTGTATTCTTGTATATGGTATAAGAAATGGTCTATTTTCATTTCTCTTGCATGCTTATTTCCAGGTTGCGCAGCACTACTTGGTGAAGTGACTGTCTTTACCCCATTGTATATCCTTTCCTCCTTTGTCATAGATTAATTGACCATGTGAGGGAGGGTTTATTTCTGAGCTCTATTCTGTTCCAATGATCTAAGGTCTATTTTTATACTAGTACCATGCTGTTTTAATTGCTGTGGCTTTGCAGTATACTTTGACATCAGGTAGTATAATACCTCCAACTTTGTTCTTTCTTTTCAAGATTGTTTTGCTTATTGAGGTTTTGTGGTTCTGGATAAATTTTAGGATTATTTATTCTAGCTCTGTTAAAAACACCATTGGTATTTTGATATGTCATTGAATCTGTAGATTGCTTTAGGTGGTATAGATATTTTAACAATGTTAATTCTTCCTATCCGTGAGCACAGTATATGTTTCCATTATTTATATCTTCTTCAATGTCTTGTAGTTTTCTAAGTATGGAAGGGACACTTATGCAATGAAATAGAATGAGCTTGTTCTCCATCTCTCCTATAATTTTAAGACACAGTAAGTTTTTCTTTGATTGATTTTTTGTGTTTGTTTTGGATGTGTTACTAAAGACAAAATAGAAACAGTTTCTCTGCAAAGTCATGACCTCTAGTGTTCCACATATGTCTGAGATAATTAACAACTACTGATCAACAAGAGGAAGAACCACATATTGTGTGATCAATGAATCAAAGACATCTTAATATTCCTTCTGACACATAACTTTCACATGCATCACAGCAGATCATGTAGTTTTTTAAAATTGATTTTTAGAGATAGAGGAGAGAGAGAAAGAGAGAAGCATTCGTTTTTCCACTTTGTTGTACTCTTATTGGTTGTTTCCTGTATGTGCCCTGACCAAGGATCAAACCCACAACCTTGGTGTTTCAGGATGTTGCTCTAACTGACTGAGCTAACCAGCCAGGATCAGATCATATAGTTTTTCATGAGCTTCACCAGTTGTTTGATCCATACACACTATAACACAATGTTAACTAATCAGATAATTCATCATATTACTGTATTTTTAGAGTCTACATTTTGCATAGCAATGTTAATTCTGTTGAGTTAAAATCTCTCATTGATAGCACAAGTTTAAAGGATGACATACAGCTACCTTAGACTCTCTTTGTGCCCTCTGTGTTAAAAGCTAAAAGTAAACTTCTAACATTGTTTAATCTTCTGTAGTATTTTTAGAGGTGTAGCAGGTTTCTGGAACTATTTTATCTGTGTAACCCCCAGAGCCAGGACTCCTGCATTGAGCACATTTCAGGCTTGGGTTTAAGCTGCCAGGCTTTTAGAGTGACACAGAAAACAAAGTGCTGAGGCATGAGGCTATCAACAAAAGCAATGCTTTCTTTAAAGTTTCAGTTCAATAAATGTTTGCCTTACAGAAAAGGTCTTTGCTTTTTGAGACATTTTCACTCAAAAGCTCTCATTTTAAATCATGATTAAAAAAACAAACAAACTACTGTTGTTGGTAGAGATGGGAATCACTAAGGTTCCTACAAAATAATGGGATTGTAGTGAGGTCAAAAGCAGGAGACTTGAACTCTGCAATCTTGGCATGAGTACTTAAACTTCTAGTAAAAATAAAATGTAAAATGGACAGGGAGAGAGGAGGGAGGAAATACCTTCAGAATTTGTACAGATACCATAAACATCTGGCCCCAGAGGGTTCATGCCTCCTTTAAAGGCACTAGAATTTGAATTTAAAAGAAAAAACCCAGTAAAAAAGATGTCCCTGAAGGAAATTAAGCCCAAGGATTCAGAGTCTGAGGCTTTTTTCCCCTCCCACAGGAACACTACCGATTAGGGGAGAAGCTGACAGAACCCCATGCATCTTCTTGCAGGGAGAATGGCCTTGAGCTAAGAACAACTTCCATCACACTCCTAAGTACTGTTGGAGCCAAACCTGACAATATTTTAGTAAATGTTTCCATTTTATCTTCACTTCCTTTAGGGCCAAGTCCTTCTTTTCGAACACTACATATTTTTCATGGAACACTCCATCCAATTAGCAATTTGAAAAATAAATGCTTCACATTTATTATAAAGTAAAACACACTATATGTTAGAACCCAAAATTAGGATATGCAAACCTATAAAATGAAAGTAGAATGACAATTGAAGATATACCATAGGATATATTTTGGTCCAATCATATAAAAAAAATTCAGAAATGATGCTAACTCAGCAATCACTAGGAAATGCATTTATTCATCTATCCATTCATCTGATTATTCATTTATTCAGTCATTACATACTGAGCTCCTGATATATGCTAGGCACTAAGGAGAAAAAGATGAAAGAAACAAACACTCTTTTAAGAAGACATTGCCCGGCCTGACCTGGCGGTGGCGCAGTGGAGAGAGTGTCGGACTGGGATGTGAAAGACCCAGGTTCGAGACCCCGAGCTCGCCAAGCTTGAGCACGGGTCCATCTGGCTTGAGCAAAAGCTCGTCAGCTTGGACCCAAGGTCACTGGCTCCAGCAAGGGGTGGCTCAGTCTGCTGAAGGTCCGCAGTCAGGGCACATGTGAGAAAGCAATCAATGAACAACTATGGTGTTGCGACGGCAACAAAAAACTAATAATTGATGCTTCTCACCTCTCTCCATTCCTGTCTGTCTGTCCCTATCTATCCCTCTCTCTGACTCTCTCTCTGTCCCTGTAAAAAAAGAAAAAAAGAAGAAGACATTGCCTGGAATCTGGCAGATACAAAATATTGGTTCTCAGATAGTGTAAAGCATAACAGATGACGTTCTGGGAGCAAAGAGAAGGCTTAGATATGGGAGGGGGTAGAAGCTCTGAAGGCCTCTTGAATAAAGAATTTTAAAGGATAGGTAGGAATTAGCTGGGTAAAAGGGCAAATGTCATTTAACAGTTTTTTTCATGCATAATAACAAAACACATTTCCAGTATGAAAAAATTTTCCAAGTTTATTACAGTATATCCATGTAAGACTCAGATATGATCTTATGATAGCCAATCAAATTATATCTGAAGCTCATGGGAGGTTGGCTTAACTTTTCCTAACCCAGGCCCCAGTGATTCTCTGACAGCCCAGTGATATGCAGCACAAAGTCTATGGCATCTCAAAGGAATGCAGCTCATAGGAGACCCCAGGCAGGTCCAAGATGGCAGCTTAGGCGGATACTGAGCTAGCCCCCTCCCAAGAACACACTGAATGCATACCTATACTTAGAGCAGTTCCTCCTGAGAGACAACTGTGAGCAAATTCTAGTTTCTGTACAACAAGCAAAAGAGCGAGACTACGTAGAGAAGGCTGGGGAACTGAAAAAGCTCTCTGGGAGCTGAGGGAACAACCCAGTAACTGGTGAGCACAATTGATTATCATTCCTCTGCACATGGATAGCAGGCAGTAGCTCCATCTGCATTCCCTGGCCATCCTGCAGGGCACTGTAGAGCGTCCCTGGCCTGGGAGCTAGATCCAGCAGTACTAGAAGGGCACTACAGCACCACACAAGAAGGCCCTCCATCTGAAGACTGATTCAGCCAGTACAGCAAGGTGCTGCTTCACACACCCACTGGACTGCATGCACACACGTGGCTTCCACGCATAGAGAGAGTGTGAAGCTAGGAAAAATGTTGCTCTATCTGCCTGTAGGGTTACCCTGTTCGGTGAAAAGTGCATAGACAGTGGAGCGTTACTGTGTGCTCACATGGGGCTGCACCTCTGGGATAGAGTGAGTAGCTAGCCAAACTCCACAATACCCATATACAGGGCTACCTGTGTAGCCTGAGTGGAGTGCTGCTACGCCTGCAGGCAATGCCACCACACTTGGAGGAAGGGTGGCACTAGTGGGGCACTGAACTCAGGCACACAGACAGGCCCCATCCAAACCCAGCTGTAACAGCAGACAATTAAAACAACATGGCACACATGCAGGGCTACACTTAAAGAGTGAGTAGGGCATAGCTGAGTGGCCAAGATATGAGAGTGGCCCAGAGTGGGTGAGAATTATTAAAGTACGGCTGCGTTGCTAGACAAGGCTACCCCACTGGGACAGGGGACGGAGCTCCTGGGGTGTTGAGACACAAGCATACAAAGTGTCCTTGCTCAGACCTCCCTCTGTCAACAAACAGTTAAAGCAACAAGGCATGCCACGAGCACACCAGGCTACCACATCTGGATTAGAAGGGCAAGGAAGCACGCATACATCAGATTTCCCCCCGAAAACTCACTCCTTCAGCCCAGGCAACATGTCCAGAATCACATGCACTCACCCTGTCTACAGCTGTCCTGCCAAAACTATTCCACACACAATCTATACAGAGACTACTTTTCAAGACTGGTAGAGACAGCTATTTCATCCAACTCATAGGAACAAACACAATATCAAACAAATTGAGGATATAGAAGAATATGCCCCAAATGAATAAGAAAACACCCAGAGAAAAGCCCTAATGAACGAGATAAGCACTTTGACAAAGAATTTTTTAAAAATGATCATAAGGACGCTAAACAAACTTGAGAGTAGAAAAAAGGAACTCAGAAAGTACTTCATCAAAGAGATAGAAAATGCAATAAAGAATCAGTCAGAGATGAAGAATACAATAGCTGAAATAAAGCATACATTAATTAACTTCTATGCTTCATTTCATATTGACAGAAGAACAGACTAGAGACCTGGAAGACAGAATAGTATAAACCACCCAATCAGAACAGCAAAATAAAAAAAGAATTCTGGAAAACATGAGGATGTATACGGGCCCTCTGGGATAACTTGTACCCTAATAGCGACATGATAGGAATTCCAGAGGAGAAGGGAGAAAGAAACAGAAACAATATTTGAAGAAATAATGGCTGAAAACTTCCTAATCAGGGGAAGGAAACAGACATCCAGGTCCAGGAAGCACAGAAAGTTCTGAACAGGATGAACCCAAAGAGACCTAAACCAAGACTTTTTAATTAAAAAGGCAAAAATTAAGAATAAAGAGATAATTTAGAAGGCAGCAAAAATAAAATAAGTCACATACAAGGGAAAGCGCATAAGGCCAGGTCAGAAGGGAATGGCAAGAAATATTTAAAGTGCTAAAAAGAAGGACTCTGCAACCCACAACACTATATTCAGCAAGGTTTTCATTCAGAATTGAGTGAAAGATAAAGACTTTCACAGACAAGCAAAAACATAAAGGAGTTCACAACCACTAAACCAACCTTAAAAGAAATGTTAAAGTGTCTTCTTTTTCCATAAAAGAAAAAGCTAAAACCAGAAATAAAGTACAGAAAATTAAAAAACAAAACCTTACTAATAAAGGTAAATATATAACAATCACAGTGCATCAATCACTTATAAGACTAAAATGAAGGTTTAAAGACAATAGTAGCAAAATTATAACTATAATAAATAATGAGGGAATACAGAAAACAAAAAGATTTAAATATGATGTCAAAAACAAGAAGTGGAGGGGAAAGTAAAGACGTAGTGCTTTTAGAATGTAATTGCATTCCAACGCTTATCAGCTAAAAACAGACTGTTGCAAGTATAGTATATAGATGAAAAACATGCCAAAAGGAAGAGAAAAGCATCCAATCAAAATCCAAAAAACAATCAACAAATCCAAAGAAAAGAGACCAAGAACAGAAGAAGAAACAGAAAAACAACAAAAACAACCAAAAATCATTTAGCATAATGGCATCTAGTACATACTTATCGGTAATTAGTTTAAATGTAAAATGGACTAAATGCTCCAGTTGAAAGATATAAGGCAACAGAATGGATAAAAACAAGACCCATATTTATGCTGCTATATAACTTACTTTATTTTTTCTTAAGTGAAAAGAGGGGAGGCAGAGAGACAGACTCCCACATATGCCCCAACCAATATCCACCTAGCAACCTCCATCTGAAGCTGATGCTTTTCCCCATCTGGGGCTGTTGCTCTGTCACTTGGCAATTGAGCTATTTTAGCACCTGAGGTAAGGCAGTGGAGCCATCCTCAGTGCCAGAAGCCAACTTGCTCCAACTGAACCATGGCTGTGGGAGAAGAAGAGAGAGAGGGACAGAGAGGAGAGAAAGAGAGAGAACAAAAAGGGGGTGGGGTGGAGAAGTAGATAGCCTCTTCTCCTGTGTGCTTTGACGGAGAATCAAACCCGGACATCCATACTCTGGGCCAACACTCTACCACTGAACCAACTAGCCACGGCCAAGGCTAATTTTAGATCAAAACTCTCATACACTGAAAGAATGGAAAAAAGAATTCTATAAGATAGAAGTTAAAAGAAAGCTAGGGTAGCACTACCCATATCAGATAAAATAGACTTTAAAACAAAGAATGTAAAAAGAGACAAAGAAGGACATTATATAATTTCAAAAGGGTCAATCCAAGAAAAGAATATAAAAATTGTAAATATTTATGAACCATGCATGGGAGCATCTAAGTATATAAAGCAAATATTAATAAACACAAAGGTAGAAGTTAACAACTGGAGAATTTTTTTTTAAGTGAGAGGAGGGGAGATAGACAGATTCCTGAATGTGCCCTGACCAGGATCCACCCAGCAACCCCCTTCTAGGGCTGATGCTCGAATAAACCATGCTATCCTCAGTGCTCAGGACCGATGCTGGAACCAGTCGAGCCACTGGCTGTGAGAAGAAAAGAGAGAAGGGAGAGAGGATGGGAAAGAGAAGCAGATGGTCGCTTCTCCTCTGTACCCTGACCAGGGATCGAACCTGGGACATCCACACACAGGGTCAGTGCTCTATCCACTAACCCAACCATCTAAGGCAAACAGTTAGGGAATTTAATAGTCCACTTATCTCAATGAATAGATCATTCAAACAGAAAAATAGTAAGGAAATAATGGCCTGTATTCCACATTAGTCCAGTTTGATTAATAAACATTTATAGAATATTTCATCCAAAAACTGCAGATTATATATTTTTCTCAAGTGCACATGGAACATTTTCCAGGATAGAGCACACACTAGTCCACAAAAAAGCCTCAATAAATTCCAGAAGATTGAAATTTTATCAAGCATATTTCTGACCACATGGCATGAAACTAGAAAGCAAATACAGGAAGAAAACTGGGAAAAACACCAATACATTAAGGTTAAACAACGCTCTTCTAAACAACCAATGAATCAAAGAGAAAATCAAACAAGACATCAGAAACTACCTCGAGATAAATGAAAATGAAAACACCACCTTACAAAATTTATGGGATGCAGCAAAAACGATTTTAAGAGGAAAATTTATTGCTAAACAGGCCTACCTCAAGAAGCAGGGAAAATCACAAGCTAAAATTACACTTAAAGAAACTAGAAAATAAAAAGAAAAATATAGAAGAAAGAAAACAGTAAGACCAGAGCATAAATAAGTGAAATAGAAAATAGAAAACAATAGAACAGATCAATGAAACTAAAATCTGGTTCCTTGAAAGGATAAATAAAATTGACAAGCTTTTAGTAAGATTCATCAAGAAAAACCAGAAAGAACACAAAGTCAGAAGTGAAAGAAAAGAGATTGCAACTGACACCAGAGAAATACAAAGGATCATTAAAGAATATTAACAATTATATGCCAACAAATAGGACAATCTGAGAAAAAACGGATAAATTTATAGCAACATACTACCTTCCATGACTAAAACGGGGATAAAAAGGATTTGAACAGACCAACTACTAGCAATGAAATTGATTCAGGAATCAAAAATAAATAAATAAATAAAATAAGCCTCTCAACAAACTAAAGCTCAGAACCAGACAGCTCCACAGGTGAATTCTACCAAATATTTAAAGAAGATTTAGTGCCTATCTCTCAAACTATTCCAAAAAAAAAAAAAAATACTGAAGAGGATGAAATGCTTCCAAACTTATTCTATAAGACCAGCATTCCCAAATAACAAAGTCAAAGACACTATGATAAAGGAATTACTGGCCAACATTCCTGATAGCCAGAATTCTTAACACAAACAGAATTCAACAATACGTTATAAAGATTATATGCCATGATCAAGTGGAATTTATACCAGCCATACAAGGGTAGTTCAACATCCACAGAACAATTAATGTGATTCATCACATCAATAAAACAAAGGATAAAGATTATATGATCATTTCAATAGATACAGGGAAGCATTTCACAAAATTCAGCATCTATTTATGATTTAAAAAACCTAAACAAAGTGGGTACATAAGGAACTTACATCAACTTGATAAAGGCAATAATATATGACAAGCTCACAGATAACAACATACTTAAGTGGTGAAAAGTTGAAAGTTTTTCTTCTAAGATCAGCTTAGGAATAAGAAAAAGATGCTCATTCTTACTACTATTACTTAATATAGTATTGGAAGTCCTACCTGTAGCAATCAGATAAGAAAAGAAAGGCACCCAAATTGGAAACGAAGAAGTGAAACTGTCAGTATTTGCAGGAGACATGATAATATATACAGAAAAGCCTAAAAAAAGGCACCCAAAATTAACAGACTAGAAGAATTCAGTACAGTAGGAAGATAAAAGATTAATGCACAGAAATCCATTGTGGTCCTATACACTAACAGTGAACAATTAGAAGGAAAAATTAAGAAAACAAACCCATTTACAATTCCATCAAAAAGAATAAAATACTGAGGAATACATTTAACAAAAGAGGTAAAAGACCTGGACTCTAAAAACGGTAAGACACTGAAGATGACACAAATAAATGGAAGGACATTACTGTGCTCATGAATTGCAAAAATTAAACTACCATCATTAACATGACCAAACTACCCAAAACAATCCACAGATTTGATACAACTGCTATCAAAATACCAAAGCAATACACAGATTCAATACAATTCCTATCAGAATACCAATGACATTCTTCTCAGAACTAGAACAAATAATTCTAAACTTAACATGGAACCACAAAGACCCAAATAGCTAAAGTAATCTTGAGGAAAAAAACAAAAGTTGGAAGTATCACAATTCCTGGATTCAAATTATATTACAAGACTATAATAATCAAAACAGCATGGTACTGTCACAAAAACAGATGGATAGCTCCATGGAACAAAATAGAGTCCAGAAATAAACCGTTGCTTATATGGTCAACTAATTTATAACAAAGGCAAGAGTATACAATGAAGAAATAACAGCCTCGTAAACAGTGGTGTTGGGAAAACAGGTCAGATACGAGAAAAAAAAAAGAAAAGAAACTGGATCACTCTCTTTCACCATAAATCAAAATAAATTCAAAATAGATTAAAGACTTAAATGTAAGACCTAAAACTATAAAACTTCTAGGAGAAAATATAGGTAGCAAACTATTCAACATAAGTCTGATTAATATCTTTTTGGATGCATCCCCTCAAGTTAAGAGAAACAAAAGCAAAAATAGACAAATGGGACTCTGTTAAATTAAAAAGCTTCTGCACAGCAAAGGAAACCTTCAGCAAAACTAAAGACAATCTACTGAATGGGAGAATATGTTTATCTGATAAGGGGTTGGTACCCCAAAGATACACAGAACTCACCCAACTCACTAATAAAAACATTTTAAAAATCCAGTTTAAAAATGGGCAGAGGGCCTGACCAGGCGGTGGCGCAGTGGATAGAGCATCGGACTGGTATGCGGAAGACCCAGGTTCGAGACCCCGAGCTCGCTAGCTTGAGCGCAGGCCCATCTGGCTTGAGCAAAAGCTTGCCAGCTTGGACCCAAGGTTGCTGGCTCCAGCAAGGGGTGGATCGGTCTGCTGAAGGCCCACGGTCAAGGCACATGTGAGAAAGCAATCAATGAACAACTAAGGTGTTGCAACAGCAACGAAAAACTAATGATTGATGCTTCTCACCTCTCTCCGTTCCTGTCTGTCTGTCCCTATCTATCCCTCTCTTTGACTCTCTCTCTGTCCCTGTAAAAAAAAAAAAAAAAGTGCAGAGGACATGGAAAAACATTTCTCCAAATAATACATACAACTGCCCAACAGACAGATGAAAAGATATTCAACATCTCCAATCATCAAGAAAATGCAGATCAAAATACCTCATACCAGTCAGAATGACTATTATAAAAAATTTGACAAATAACATGCTGGCAAGGATGTGGAGAAAAGGCCTTGTGAATTATTGGTTAGTGCACCCACTATTGAAAACAGTATGAAGAGTCCTCAAAAACTAAAAATAGACATTCCATATAACCCAGTACTTTCACTTCTTATTATATTTCAAAAAAAATTTTTTGAGAGCATTATGCTAAGTAAAATAAGTACATCAGAAAAAGCTAAGAACTATATGATTTCACTCAGAGGTGGGATATAAAATTGTGACTTATGGGCATAGACAAAAGTAAAGTGGTTACCAGGGAGGTGGGGTGGGGAATAAAGAGGGACAAATATACAGTAACAAAAAATGATTTGACTTTGGGTGATGGGCACACAACGCAATCAACAGTTCAGATACTATAGAGATGTTCACCTGAACCTACATATTCTTTTTTTGTTTTACAGAGACAGATATATATATATTTGAGACCATATGTCTACTGAGACAAGATGAATAAACCTAGAAGACATATATATATATATATATGAAATAAGTCAGAGAAAGAAAAAGAATGTATTGTTTCACTTATATATGGAATACAAAACAAAAATGCAAAAATGACTCATAGAAACAGAGACCAAAGGGATGGCTGTCCGAGGGGAGAGGGAGGGGGTAATGGAGAGATAGGTGAAAAGGTGAAGGGGAATCTAGTCAATAATATTATGATAAGTTTGCACAGTGCCAGATGATTACTAGAAATAATGGGGTGATCACATTGTAAGGTATAAAACTGTCAAACCATTATATTGTATACATAAAACTGATACAATATTGTATAAACTGATAAAATACTATACACAAAAAGTCCAATCTCTCTTGTGCAGCATGCATGCACTAAACACAAATAACATTATAAAGGAACATTCACGTCCCCTTCCCCCAGTAACTAATTGGAAAAGATATAAGGTAAGCACCTCTACGTTCACTGAATAGCAGGCGAACCTATCTTACAGACAGTTGCAAATACATTTAACAAGGAAGATTAATTATTGGTGCTCTGCATGTTCCAAGGGAACCAGGGCATCTGTGCCTTCCTCCTTTCTACTTGCTCAAGTCACTTTTGTTTTCAGGTTACTGTACTTTTATCAGGGCTAATTAGAATGTACTACCTGCCAGGGGTTAGCATTTTCCATATATATATATATATTTTTGTAGGTACTGATTGCATGTCACTGACATTAAGGTTTCTATCCACTGGGCCACATAAAAAAAAAAAAAAAAAAAAAAAAAAAAAAAAACTATAAAAGGCTGCAGAAGGAAGAATGTTGAAAATCAAAAAGTGTGGGAGAGGTCAATGCGCTTAGCCTGCTGCGCAGGCGTGTGAGCCAGTGCCGGCTCTAGCTATTAGCACAGCAAGCTGAAGGTCGGCTGAGTTTCCACTGAGTCTCCTCCTGATGAGAAAAACTCAGGAAGGAGACAGTCTATCTTCTTTGATCTCATGGACACTGATTCAAGTATTCCCATCGCAGGAGAGCCAGTCCCCAAATCAGCTCTGTGAGCCTTCCCAGGACCTTCAAGCACTTTGTCCACCCTCGTGGAACTTGGTCATTTCTGTAGAAAGTACAGACCCACAGCACTTTGAGAAAAAGAGAGCAAAGGCATAAGGTGATGGCCAACAGGAATTTAGTATTTTTAAGTCCTCCTTGAATGAATTACTGCCTAAATTCTGTAAGACCCAGACAAGTAATCGAGGCCAGTGAGTATGGGCACACTGGAGAGAGAACACACACAAAGCGGAGAATTCAGGCCCTAAAGAGCAACCACTATTCAACTTTAACCCAATATTATGTCATAACAGCATGTAGGTCCAGTGTCGTCAAAACTTCTGACATTTCAAGAGGAGTGGAAATATAAGTTTTAATGTTGAATTCCCCAATTTTGGAATGTTGGTGACAAATGTAAAACACATCCAGGTCAAAGAAAATAGAACTGGTGCCAGATGTGGCTGGGACAACGGTTTGTGTCATCTGATAAAGACTAAGGCAAGAGTTTGGAGATCCCCTTAGGAGCAGAAAGCAGGACAAAGCAGGGACCCTGCTGGAGCTTAGGTACCTGGGCTGTGCGGCTCTAAACTAGAGGGGCCAGAGAAGCACACCAGCTGGTCTTAGATATAAATGTCCTGAAGGTTTCCTCCCTTATTCTCAAAGCAAATTTAATATTATGTTCAAGATTTCTAAGGAAGCAACATAAACATTTTGATTTACTTTTAAAGATTTTACGGTGCATGTGGTATGATCAAGTTGTTTGCGTTGGCTCTCTATGCTCAGTCACATTTATCAAAATAAATCTGCTGGTTTGCTTTTCTCTGATTCTCAAGATGATTTTCTTTCACATGTATTAGGACTGAATGATCTGATTGTCCCAGTTCATTTTAAAGACAAAATGAGGGGATTTGAATCACTTTCCTCAGCACTTCAGGGGCTGTAAGAACAATTACAATACACAAGGGCATCCCAGCTACATTTCATGATGGTCAAAGCAGTTCAGGACTAGAAATCATATTATAAACCCAACGAGGGCCTCACAGCCACTCGGCCTATTTCTGTGAAGCGGGCGGGCAATGGGCGAGGGAGCAAAAGCTCTCTGCCCTGTGCAGGTAGGGGTGGTAGCCTGTCATTCTTAGAACCTCCAGCAATGCAGAGCACAGGATTGAGCAGCCTGAAGTAGTGGAGTTGAGTGCATTTATATGTCCATTCCATAAATATCCAAAACCTATGGCAAGCCAGGTTCTGCGGATCAGCAGCAAATTTAAGTTTCTGCCACCATTAAAAAAAGAAAAGACATTATAAACAAATATACAATTAAACAAATAAATGTATATTACAATGTCAGCCAGTGCCACTTTGCTTCTGAATGTTTTCTCTAAGGTAACAGAGCATTTCCTGGATATGGAAGGAGCAAGAACACTGTCGATCTTCTGCATTCACATCTCCTTGCACCCTGTTGGACAAAAGCACAGTCTGAAAGCCAGTTAAACTAGTTAACACTCCTGTTCTTAAACAGACACGAGACTCCCTATGCCTCAGTTTCTCACCTGTAAAATAAGGATAGCATTAGCCACCACCTTGAAGGATTAAATGTGGATGACGTGTGACAAGGAGCTGAGCTGTACAGAGAGCTGGGGACAGTCAGCACTGCTCACCATGATCTGCTCATCACTGTCCCCAGCCCCAGCACAGCATCTACCTCCAAGTGGTTCCTCAACTGAAATCAGTTCCTTTTCCCTTTTCCTCTGCCTTAGAGCGGCTGTGAACATGCGCGTCTGAGTTCCAAAGCAGGGACCCTTTTGTAAGGGGAGTGTGTTATACTGGATGTGCTGGGGCTGAGGGGAGCTTGAGTTCTTCTCGAACCCAGTTAGCACAGTTCTGATTTAGCTCTTTTCTTCCTTTCTATACATACAGTTAGAACGTATGCACTAATGTATGAACAAAACTTGAAGGCATTTGTTGGACTGTATTATTTCTTACAGAAAATTCTTTGTGGCCAAAATGAAAGTTTCCTATTGCCATAAATAACACTAGGAAAAAATTAACAGTTGTGTTGACAGAGTTCTTTGAAATGTATTGCTATAATAGGACTTCACTTTGATTTATATAGGTTGATGACTGCCAAAAAGTTGAATGATAAAATTTTCCAAGGCAAAAATAACTTTCCTGAAATGAATAAAATACTTGAAACATATATTTGATGAATAAATTCTAACACCAGTTTAATACTGACTGCCAGATTTTTCAAAGGCTGTTGAAAATGGGTCCCTTTAGCAATGCAGGTGAAAGAAAAGTAAAGAAATTGATTTTGAATTAAATTTGCAAACCTAATCCCACAGCTGCTTACCTACATTTGGCCAAATATGAATTTAATAGATTTTTCCCACTCTCCATTAAAAGAGAGTGTTAGTGTTAGTCTCTTGCAAACTGCCCCCAGGAAATTTATTTGAGAAATAATAAAGAACCATTAATTTATGAAGAACAATTAATTTGTAGATGTGCTTATTACATTGTAGCCAGCATATTTGTAAATTTAATCAAAGTCTTTCAAATTAAATGTATTAAATCAGAAGCTGCATAAATCATAATACATTACAAAAATTAGTGATTACTCTAGATATAACATATCTTTGGAGAAACCATGCCAGGTAATTTCCATGAATTGTGACAGAAGAAAGAAATTTTATATCTGACCTGAAACAATGAATGTGCATTGCCATTATCAGCTTTCACTATTCCACACAGGAATCACTGGTCAAATAACTATGCCTAGCAATAAATATATTTTGAAAACTCTTTGATTGCATTCAAACTTTTCACAATATCCACTGCAACTTCATATAAAGCTAACCCTTTTGACCAGTTTATTTAATGATGTGACCCTTCTTACCTGAACATCTGATGTCCCTTACCTCATTCTCCCTTTTTCCTTCATATAACTTGTCTTACTTCTTCTATACATACATTCATATATGTATACAATATGCATAATATTTATGGTGCTCAAGACTTTGCGTTCAACACCTCTAAACCATGGCAATTCTGCATGGCATTGACCCTGGTTAACAGATGAGGAAACTGAGGCTCTAAGAATATAAATGACATGCATGAGGACAAAAGACTGGTAAATGATAGCACTCAGATTGGAGGGTCATTTTTAATATATATATGAAGCTGCAGTATACATTTCTTTATAAAAAACCTGAAAAAAAGATAGATGCTTTGATGGTTGACTCAAAGTAAGAGGGAAAAGGAGTTTGACTAGCCATTTGAAGGAGAACTTTGTACCTGGAATTATACTTATGCTTTTGAGCTAGTGTTTTTCAACCTCTGGTCCACGGACTAGTCCGCCAGAAATTTTCTCCTAATCCACGAAGAGTTATCCACCCTGAGATTGTATGAAGATTATAGACCCAATGATCTTAGTTGAATTTGCTTATGCTCAGGGTGATTTCTGCCTTAGCAGCCCCAAAATAATTTTATTTTCACCAGTCCCCAAATGTAAAAAGATTGGAAACCACTGCTTTAGAATATTCAGCTTAAGTGCTTTGCATTTTGCCCTTAAAGAGAAAAAGGAGGTGAATATAACTATTGATGAACTTGTGAACATGCTGAATGACTGCTGTAACGTGAAGGGTAGTCTTCTGCAGGAAGCCTGCTTGGGACATTAATGTCTCGATGGCAGGCCATGTCTGTGTGACAGCACAGGCATTTCTAAGTGGTTGCCCGAGAGCTGCTAAATATGGAGTGGCTGGTTGTGAGGATGTAAGTTTCATTGCCATGACACTTTTTCTCCTGTACTCACACAGTATTTTAGTGACCTTTAAGTTTATATCTCTTGATAAATAAACTGCAGTTAATCATTGCTTTAAGAGCACCTAGCAGAGAAAAGTATGGGCTCATAATTAGGAAATGAATGTAATTTTTTAAACGGAAGAAGAATTTATATTATAAAAGAAATCCAACATTGTGTTGCTTTAAATAATGAGCTGTCATAATGCATTTAAATTTACCCAGACAATACAATTTTTTGAAAGTTTCATATGTGCCAGGCTTTGTCTAAGTACTGGGTTATCTCACTGAGCAAATGAAAGATTCCTAACCTTCTGGGTCTGAAAGTCTTTTGAGGGAAAATCATAATATCCGGCCTGTGGTCCTGCAGCCCAATTCTGAACTGACACAGAAGGGGAACTGCAAGAGCAGCAGCAGCACCGAAATGGGGAACCCTTCACCGAGAGCTCACTTGCGTGCCAGCCTTCACCCTAAGCTCTTTAGAAGCATCATTTGATTTATTCCTACCACAAACCACTGACACTACTATCCCATTTGTTTCAGATGAAGAAATTCAGATTTAAAGGGATTAGATAAGCTGTTGAAGAAACAACTAGTAAATGGAAGGCTGGGGTTCCAGAGCCTGGGTTCTCCACCTCAGTGGTGCTAATCCAGAATCCTAGTCAGTCAGTCTTTGAATGAGCACTTCTCAGTCAGGCCTATCCAACCCTGGTCATCAACCAGCTGTCCCATCTTTTGCTCTAGGACCACTCCTCCCACGGACACTCTTCTAAATCTTATTAAATCTTCCATCCTGGACCAGTCAGGATTCATGGAAGATAAAAGAAAACACATCAAATATCTTACCAGAGAGAACTGGATATAAGGAAATCGTTAAATCTATTTGAACTATCTTTGTGGAACTGAGATAGTGAACAGGGGGCACGGAGGTAATGCAGCAATAAACCACCACCCCTAGAGGAGAAGGGGTAATTAGGATCTAGAAGCACAGAGAAGGGCCTCTGCGGACCTGGGCACAGACTTCTGGGGTACGCATGCTGCCCAGCTGCTACTGGGTGTGCTAGAGCAAACTGGAGGTTGAAACAAGCGACCCCTGCCTGGTGAAAGCAAGAACAGCCAACCCACAGGAAGGGAGCCACCTCCTCCGCTCTTGTAGCCTTCCTCTGAGCGGCATGTAGCTGGGAACCAGCTTCAAGGGCTCCCAATCCAAACCCCCAAGTCAAGCTATACAGGTGGGTCTGGAGTCTGAGACAAGGCCGTCAGCGTATGCTGGTAAATGGAGAATGGAGAAGACAGAGCAGGCTGCAGGAGCTCATCATTGATGATCCCGTCCCCTTACCTGACTGAAGGGTGACCCACAATGCCCACTAAAAGGTCTTCGCATTTCATCTGGCCACCACTGAACAGCTTTATGAGCGGGAAAAAATCAGTCTGCATTGAAGCCCAAATTGTATAAATATGTACCACGAGCTTCATCACACGCATCCAAACATTTAATCTTTTCAAAACCATCATCAGTTCCACTATAATTCTACATAGGTGTTCTTAAAAATCATAGGGCTATGCAAGCAAAACCACACAATAAAAACCACAGGGCTAATAGAAAAATTGGATGTAGGGGAACAGCACTCACAACTTTTTGTCAGTGACACAGAGGAACTTGCTTAAAACATAGCACATTTTTATTCATATTAAATGACTAGGAAGTACAAAAACACTGTAAAAAATGTATTGATCTTTACCTTGGAGAAGGCCCAATGCCAGGTTGCGGAAATGGGCATCAGATAGGCTGCAGCTTGTGAGTTATTTCATAGTGGTGGAAGTAAGTTTATCTGAACTTGGAGGCGCAGCTCTAATACCAGATGCATGTGGCTCACCATCCACACCGAGAACTGAGGCAGCTGGTAGACTTCTGAGTTGGGGGTCTGGGTTTCATGTACTCCCACGCAACTTGGGTCAGTGGGGTACAGCCTTCTGCATTCACCTAATGTTTCCTGCAGACAGAAATCTCACATAAGCAAATACAAAATTCATGTTATTCAAATTGTTCCCTAATATACTGATCATATTAGAACAAATTCATGGTTTTAAAATAATTATAATAGAGCTGATCGGCATTCTGTAGGCCAGGTGGCATATCATACCCTCTTTTACAGATGAGAAAACAGACTCAGAAAAATTAAACATCTTGCTCAAACATCTCTAAAAAAACCCCAAGAAACAAGAAGAAGAAGAGGAGGAGGAGAAGGAGAAGGAGGAGGAAGAGGAAGAGGAAGAGGAAGAAGAAAAGGGAGGAAGGAGGGAGGGAAGGGAAGCAAAGGGAAGGTCCACTACCTCTCTTGAGCCAGTACTACATTTTCTCATCTAAGGTCCATCACTTGACAGTGTGAGGTCAAAGCTGTAAAATCTGAGGGCAGCTCTCAATACAGCTTTGCCAGTGACCTTTCCAGGTGGGTGTAAGTGCCTCAGGATAGAACGGCTAGTGATCTCAATCTTCTCTAGGTCAAGCTTTAAAGCAAAACAGAGCGACTGAGCAAAGAAATTCCTATCTCTCCCAGTTTCTCATAAATGTGCTTCTAGACCTGAGTCACAGTGATCCACAAAAGATGTTTGGAAATAGTTGAAACCCATGGAAATAAATGTCCCAGCTGCCAAGATCCAGAAGTAAAACACAACATAAATGAATTTTACTTTATTTTTTAATTTTTCCATTGATTTAAGAGAAAAAGGGGAAGGGAGGGAGGGAAGTAAAGTGGAAGGGAAAGAGGGAGGAGGAAAAGGGGGAGGGAGGGGAGGGAGGGGAGAGAGAGAGAAAAAGAGAGAAACATCAATGTGTTGCTCCAATTAGTTGTTCCATTTAGTTGTGCACTCATTGGTTGCTCCTTATATGTGCCATGACCTGGGATTAAACCTGTGACCTCGGTGCGCCGGGACAACACTCTATCCACTGAACAACCCTGCCAGGGGTGACATGAATTTCTGAGTTGGTTCTTCATACTCTGCCACGTGATCTTTCTAAATCAATAGTCATTCTCCAGCTTAATACCTGTCAATGGTTCTAGTTCAAGTTCCTCAGCATAAAGGACATGGTCCTCTTAGATAGGGTACCTGCTTACATATCCAGTTTCATCTCCAGCTAAGCCCTCACTTAAAGCCCTTGTTTCAGTCAGCTGAGGTACGTATTTGCTTTCCCCACACACAGGCCACTGTGGCGCTACATAATTTGTCCACACTAACCCCTCAGGCAAATGCACCTGTCCTCAGTATCTGACTTATGAACACCAATCCACCCCTGCTCACAAGCACCCTGATAGCATCCCCTCCGCCATGGCTTCAGGCAAAATGAACCACTCCTTTAGTTGGGCCCCCACTCCTATCATAGCTCCCTTGGAGACTATTTTTCTTTAACCACAAGCAATCTGAGGGCATTGGCATCTGTCAGAAAAATCTCTGCATTTCTAGAACCCAACTCACTGCCTTGCAACCAAATGTGTCATAAATATTTAAGAACTGAATGAAGGCTATAATGTTACCATGACAATAAAAGAGGACAGTAAAGCAGATCAGCCTGTACCTTTTTCTTCTCTCCATCTGAAATCTAGAAAGGACCCTCAACTCCATAAAATAAGTTTCTGTAGAGAATAAGACCCACCAAATTGATAAAGGCAGATGTTATAGGCTAAATGATTGGGTGCCTGCAAAATCCATGTGTTGAAGCCCCTAATTCTTAATGTGATAGTATTTAGAGGTGGGGCCTTTGGGAGATGATTTGGTTTAGATGATGAGATTAGTAAGCTACTGAGAAAGACAGCGCCCTTTGTTCACGCATGTGCACTGAGGAAATGCCATGTGAACGCATATGGAAAGGGGGGGCTGTCTACAAACCAGGAAGGGGTTCTCATTAGGAACAGAGTCTGCTGGTACACTGATCTCAGACTTCTACCTTTCAGAACTGTAAGAAATACGTTTCTGTTGTTTAAGCCCCCCAGTCTTATTTTGTTGCAGCAGTAGAAGTAGATTGAGATAGTGGGCAATTACTAGATGTATCAAATGATTTAGTCAAAATGAAGATGGCTTGGGTACACCCGTCTTACATCAAGGTGTAAGATTCTTTTGTTTTGTTTTTACAGGGACAGAGAGAGAGTCAGAGAGAGGGAGAAGGATAGGGACAGATAGACAGGAACAGAGAGAGGTGAGAAGCATCAATCATTAGTTTTTTGTTGCCGTTGTGACACCATAATTGTTCATTGATTGCTTTCTCACACGTGCCTTGACCGCGGGCCTTCAGCAGACTGAGCCACCACTTGCTGGAGCCAGCGAGCTTTTGCTCAAGCCAGAGTGGCCCCCGCACTCAAGCTGGTGACCTCGGGGTCTCAAACCTGGGTCTTCCGCATCCCAGTCCGATACTCTATCCACTGTGCCACCGCCTGGTCAGCCAAGGTGTAAGATTCTTGAGAGCAAGAAACTCACAGATCGTTCACACGAAAGGCATACTGACTTAAGTATAGAGAATAGCAAAGAAGTGAAAATTAGGCCATGGAAAATGATCCCCAAGGTCGAACTGTTATGTGAGGTATTTGCATAAGAAGTGATGAAAAAAGTATATAATTTTGACTGCTGTGGGTAATCAACACTTGTTTATAGAATCTGAGGATTATAAGAACACTCCTTCACTGTATTCCTCTCTGGTTGACCAAGGCTCTGTTTAAATAAAAGCAGCCAGTCATCCAGTTCCACACTGAGGCCAACTTAAATCAAAACAATTTAAGAATCTGACAGACACCAGATTTAGGATGTTATAATGAACATGGACTGCTCAATGTCTTACCTGTAGTGTTTCTGGATCTGCATTCATCAAGAGATGGCTTGTATTCAAGGTGGTTCATTGTCCCTGGGTAGCCATGGGGCAAATCATAAACCATGTAATGGTATACAAGGCATGGCCTTCAAGACTTGTATTCTGAAAAACATCAAAACCACCCTAGTTTCATATACCTATTGGCCATCTGTATGTCCTCTCTGGAGATATTTCTATTCATTTCGTTTGCCCATTTTTTGATTGGATTGTTTGTCTTCCTGGTGTTGAGTTTTATAAGTTCTTTATAAATTTTGGTTATTAACCCCTTATCAGATGTGTTGTCGAATATGTTCTCCCATTGTGTGGTTTGTCTTTTTATTCTGTTCTTATTGTCTTTAGCTGTGCAAAAGCTTTTTAGTTTGATATAGTCCCATTTGTTTATCTTGACTTTTATTTCATTTGCCCGTGGAGATAAATTGGCAAATATATTGCTGCTACAGATGTCGGAGAGCTTGCTGCCTATGTTTTCTTCTAAGATGCTTATGGTTTCACAGCTTACATTTAAGTCTTTTATCCTCCTTTGTCAAATATAAGTTGTCCATAAAGATGTGAGTTTATTTCTAGGTTCTCTGTTCTGTTCCATTGATCTATGTGCCTGTTCTTATGCCAGTACCAGGTTGTCTTGAGTACAATGGCCTTGTAGTAAACCCTGATATCTGGAAGAGTGATACCTCCTGCTAAATGCTCAACATCACTAATCATTAGAGAAATGCAAATTAAAACCACAATGAGATATCACCTCACACCAGTCAGACTGGCACTCATCAGTAAAACAACACAGAACAAGTGTTGGCCAGGATGTGGAGAAAAGGGAACCCTCCTGCACTGCTGGTGGGAATGCAGACTGGTGCAGCCACTGTGGAAAACAGTATGGAGATTCCTCAAAAAATTAAAAATTGAACTACCTTTTGACCCAGCTATCCCACTTATAGGAATATACCCTAAGAACACCATAGCACTGTTCGAAAAGAAGAAATGCGCCCCCATGTTCGTGGCAGCATTGTTCACAATAGCGAAGATCTGGAAACAGCCCAAGTGTCCGTCAGGGGACGAGTGGATTAAAAAGCTTTGGTACATATATACTATGGAATACTACTCAGCCATAAGAAATGATGACATCGGACCATTTACAACAAAATGGATGGACCTTGATAACATTATACGGAGTGAAATAAGTAAAACAGAAAAAAACTGAGAACAGCATGGTTTCATACATAGGTGGGGCATAAAAGTGAGACTATGAGACATGGACAAGAGAGTGGTGGTTATGGGGTATGGGGAGAGAAGAGAGGGTGGGAGAGGGGGGGAGAGGAGGAGCACAAAGAAAACCAGATAGAAGGTGACAGAGGACAATTTAACTTTGGGTGATGGGTATGCAACATAATTGAATGATAAGATAACCTGGAGATGTTTTCTTTGAACATATGTACCCTGATTTATTAATGTCACCCCATTAAAATTAATTAAAAAAAACAACCTAGTTTCTTCCTTATTTCAGTTGGGAATTTCTTATCATGAAGAAAAGGTAAGTCCTGAGAATCTGTTTCTGACAGCTCAATATCAAAGATAGATTCAGGCGAAATCAAAGGCAGGTAACATGTCATCATGTGGGAAGAGGGTTTCAGTGAACCCTAGATTCTGTTTGTCTAAGTGTCTATGGTACATCTCTCAGTTGCCTCAACTTCTTTATGACCCAAAGATCCTTCACTGGTCTTTTCCCATAAATGTGCTGACCTGCCCTTAACCCCCATTCTCTATAATGGTATGATCATTAGCCTCATTAAATCTGTGGTGGCAGGTAAATAGATGTGAGCAAAGCAAGGATGATGGGCCAGGTATGGAAGGTCACCAGGCAGAAAGCCCTGGGTGCCTAGCAATGGGGAAAACTGGGAACACAAAAACCTCACCCCCAGGGTGATCTTCCCTTCCCTAGCATATCACTGGCCATGCGGTTTAGACCCCCCTGACCTTTCTTTCCACTGGTCATACAGTTTGGGCCCTCCCTTGTTCTTTCTTTCACTGGCATGTCACTAGTCATATAATAGAACCCCTTGGAAAAGGAACAAGGGACCAAAGAGTGGCCTCATGCAACTCCCATGTGGACTCTTGCACAACCACTCTCTTAAGCACTAAGCCCTAGGAATAACATCTAGGCCTCAGTTGTGTTTCAGCTCCAGGCCCAGAAAAGCAGCAAAACCAGACAAGCAATGCCATGGCTGACCTCAGGACCAGCTGCATTAACTGGTAAAGCTCTGCCCTTGTGCTGACCAATCAGTAGAAACCACAACCTTGAAAGGACACATCTGGAAAACTGATGAATATTCTATTGGAATCCTCTCCTGAGACCACCATATAAACACCCTGAAGATGGAGGACCCAGTTTGGCCTTTCTATGGACCATGCCCCACCTTTCTTCACCTCCACCCCCGTGTTTTTTCCTCATCACTCTTTCTTAAGCTAAAAGGGCCCTCCTTTTGCCTTTGTAACTTGTTTCCTGAGCCCATTTCTTCTATAGCTTAATTCTTCTACCTCAGTGACTTTCTAAATAAACATTTTTCTATAGTTTGAGTCTTGGATCTGAATTCTTTCTTAGCCAGAACTCATGTAACAAGGTTGCTGAACTCAGGTCCAGTAGACTCCAGTGGTCTAACACCTGGTACTGTTTTACCACCAACAAATTCACTAGTTAAAATCCTCAAATTGGGCCCTGGCTGGTTGGCTCAGTGGTGAGAGTGTCAGCCCAGTGTGTGAACAAACCAGGTTAGATCCCTGGTCAGGGCAAACAAGAGAAGTACCATCTGCTTGTTTTCCTTCCTCCTCCCCCTTCTCTCTCTCTTCCCTGGCCATAGCCAGTGGCTTGACTCGTTCAAGTGCCAGCCCCGGGTACTGAGGATAGCTCAGTTGATTCAAGCATTGGCCCCAGATGGTGGTTGCCAGGTGGATCCTGGTTAGGGCACATCCTCCCTTCCCCTTTCCTCACTTAAAAAAAAAACCCTCACATTGGTCTCCACTCATTCTATTTATCTTCTGTCACCAAAATCTCATCACTCCTTCCTTTAAAATATTAGGGACAGAAAAAACATCTAAGCCTTCTGTTGACCGTGCTTTTGAACCAGATTATAGGTTACAGAGTTGGCTAGCTGTTCTCCAAAACTGCTGCCCCTCTCTGTGGGGGAGACCTCCTGGGAAGTAACCAGATCCAGTGACCTAAGCCCAGTCAGAGGCTCTATTTCTCATGCCCACTTCTTGCATCAAGGTGTAACGTGATTTAGTTCTAGACCATGGAATGTGAGAGGCGACATGCACAACTTCCAGGCAGGCCCTTGGAAAACTCCCACACCATGCTCCTATGTTTCTCCCTTCTCTACGTGCAGCAATACAATTTGAGGTTTTATGTGATGGCGGTGACACAAAATGGAAGAAGCCTGGATTCTCCATCTCCATGGGAAGCAAACATCCCATTTAACCTCTGTATTAAAGCAACATCCTCTCTCCACCAACATCCCACTTAACTGATGTATTAAAAACCAAATTTTGTTGTATTAGCCACTAAAATACTGCAATTTGCTTTTTTACAGCAAGAAGACTAAAACCATGTAAGGTTACAGTTAAAGTCATCTCCCCATGAATGATAATAAGAGCTATGGATTTGCCTTTGATGATATGTCTTGAACCCCTTAAGTATACTATGTTTTTTGAAAATAATTATACTATATATCCTATTTAAAAAAAGCCACCATTTACTGATCTCTCTGTACTAGGCAGGAGTCATACCATGTGTTTTCTGTATTCTGTTCTCATAAACATCCCATCAAGCTACTACTTACTCTGCCTCATTTTATAAATAAGCATGCTAAGACCCAGGGAAGGTAACAGGTACAAGTCTAGGTCACAAAACCAGAAAGCAGCACAGCCACCTCGAGCCCTACACCGTCTTTTCCCAAAGCTCATGTCTTAACTAATTGCTATCCTGACTTATTTAAGACTAAAGAAGAGCACAACGGGCTCTTGCTCCAGTTACTTTGAGACTGTATTACACAATGTGAATGTGAATTGTTTTCTGCTAAAAAGAGCAGGCAACCTGGCACTTTAGTCAGCACCACTACACAGCTGTGTACGCCCAGCTTCAGGGCCCCACAGCCTGTGTGGTGGAAAGGGCTTTTTCTGCTTCTCATCCCAGCTTTCCCCTAACCCTGGAACGGCGTTCCACCCTCCACCCCATGGAGACTTCATTCAGCTCACATGGACACCTCTACAGATACATGTGCACTATCTCTGACCACGTTCCAATTCAGCCACCAGTTTGCCAATCCAGATTTTAAACAGATTCCAGAATATATGGTCCTCCCTCGGGCCCTCCCTAAAGAGCTCTGAAGTATCATTTCATCATGTTCATGTCTTCCTCTCTTCAAGAAAATCCAGACCACAGGTGGCTTGTATTATGTGCTCAAATGGTCTTGAGAAATGAATCAGACTCCCAATAAAACTACCATAATGATTTTTTTAAGAGTTAACGATCTTTACATAAACTGCTTTGTTTATGACCAATGGTTTTCCAAATTAGGCTGATGAGACACTTATCAGTCACTGAATCTTCCTAGACAGAGCAATGTACAACTTCCATGACCAACTGTGATTCACGTAGCCTTTCCCAGCAGGCAACAGGGGAGCCAATTTGTAAAACAGGGCAAGCAGGGATGGCTCAGGTCATCTCTCAGAGGGCACTGACCTCCTCACCGAAGGGATTCTGGGCAGGTGTTTTATGGGTCCAACTTGGCACAAAATGTTACTTAGTTAAAATGAAGACAAAGACAAATTAGGCACTTCCATGAGAGTACTGATTTTTTTCCTATTGCTATGGTAAACACCCCTCCATTTTAGGAGAAGGAAAAGGAAGAGAGGGCCTTAAAACTTGGCTATAAAATTTGTCAGTGATGGCCTGACCAGGCGGTGGCGCAGTGGATAGAGTGTCGGACTGGGATGCGGAGGACCCAGGTTCGAGACCCCAAGCTCGCCAGCTTGAGCGTGGGCCCATCTGGCTTAAGCAAAAGCTCGCCAGCTTGGACCCAAGGTCACTGGCTCGAGCAAGGGGTTGCTCGGTCTGCTGAAGGCCCGCGGTCAAGGCACATGTGAGAAAGGAATCAATGAACAACTAGGGTGTTGCAATGGCAACGAAAAACTAATAATTGTTGCTTCTCATCTCTCTCTGTTCCTGTCTGTCTGTCCCTATCTATCCCTCTCTCTGACTCTCTCTGTCCCTGTAAAATAAAAAAAAAAATTGTCAGTGATATATTAAAAAGGACTTTAGGAAGATATTCCTTTTAATTAGTTCATTGCCACGAATCTGTCCAAGAGAAATAGCTTGATAGATATGCTAATATGCACATACAAGAGACTTATGATAGCACTTTATTAAACAGTGAAATTGGAAAAGTCTGAATGTCCAATAGTTAAATGAATTATGGTGGATTCACACAGAGGAACACCTAACAGCCACTGTGAGTTAGATGCAGCTGAACAGTTACTGGCATGGGTGCATGTTCCTTGTGTCCCTTAAAATCAGTGTGTAAGTGACAGGACAGCATATACCATTTGACTCCATTTAAAACATTTCCCAGAGAAAGATATCTGAAGATACTGATATCAAACTGGTAACAGCATTAGTTATTTGCAGTGAGAGATATTTAGAGTGACTGCAGATGTTTGTAGTGTGCTTTCTTCCTGTGACAATTCTTCATTATATGTGTAATTAAAAATATGGGACAATGTAACCATGGCTGATGGTTTTATTTATACAAAAAAAGACCGGCTTCCCCTTCCTACGTGCCTTTCCTGGTGTTTCTTCCTATGAGAGAAATACAATTTGTGTCCCCGCTGACATCAGGCTTAACCCTGGCTAATAGAGATAAACAAAACATGGACAGAACATGTGTGACTCCAAGCAGAGATGCTGAGAGCTGTCATGTGCTATGTTCTTCCATGTTCTAGATGAGCTACTGCTTCTGCCTGAATCACAAAATGGGTAAGATGTGCAGCGGGCCTGAGTTGACTCAGTTGTGACTGAGAAATGTTGCGCTGTCAGTACCCACTGGGATTTTGGAGCTGTTCATTACTATAATAAATTCTAAACTAACTGCTACTGCAACTTTTACCACCCCCACCCCCACCAAGACCAAACTAAGATTGAACTACTACAAATAGAAGAGCCTCCTAGTTACCTTCGTCTGACTAGTTTTGGAATTTCATGTTTAGCAAAAGCCTTCCTGTTAACAGTATTTTATAATTGTTATTTGTGGCAGAGTTTATTGTACACAGCTTTCCATTTGTCCTTCCTGCCTCCCCCAGACTCTGAGTCAGGTGGATCCCTTCTCTGTCTTTTGTAACCATTTCTTTTAGGCCTCACTATTCTCCCTCTTGCTCAGGCCTTGTTCATTTCAAGTCTACACCCTATGACCATGGTCAAGGACACTATCTCTCAGTCCTCTTTATATACTATTGTGGAATTTATCTTACTGCTTTGTAATTTACCACCACTAGTTTCAGGCTCCCTGACCTTTCCACCTATAATTCAGATCACTGTTTAATTCCTCAAGCTATCTATACCCTTTTAACATGAACTCTCACCACAAGCCAGACTAACTTATTTCCTGTGTGTACCTCATATATTTCCAGAACCAGGATCTACCTGCCCAAGGTTACAGTGATGATGTCAGTAGTCTGAAATCTCTGGAGAAAAGTTATACTAGTAGTGAAACAAAGAAAAAAATTCATGGGTGACTCTAATAAACCAACACACAGGTAGCACAGACATGAAGTACAGGTGACCAAGTAGACAGGGTGACAAGAAATGGTGATGATCTCCAGATATGACCACCACCAATTCGTCCCATCCCTGAACACACAAGACTTATTTTCTTTCCCTTAGAATCTGAGCTGGTTTTGTGACTTGATTTGACCAATAAAATGTGGTGGAAGTGATGTTCTGTGACTTCAAGAGACCTGGCAGCTTCTAGCTTCTCAGAGCCAGCTACTGAGCTGCAAGGAAGTCCCTGATAGTCTACTGGAGGGTGACAGGCCCTCAAGGACAGGTGCCTACCTTGGACTTACCAGCCCCGGACACATTCCCAGCTGAATGCTGCCACCCAGGTGGCCCCAGCCAACAGCATGTGGAGCAAAGTAACTGCCCAGGTGAGCCCTATCAACCCAAACACTTGTGGGGGAAATAAACTTGGAATAGAGTAGTTTGGTTCACAGCACTAGATAAACAAGACAACAGGTGTTCTCCTTACTTGTGCCCTGAGTATAATACCACTCAGCCTCTTAGGGGACAGTGGGGTACTCTTAGGAGTGGCGGCACTAGAATGCCCTCAGCTGACCAACAGGCAGGGGATGTGCACAGTGAGGTAAGGGTTAGGGTGCGCATGAAGCGGGGGAGGAAAAGATGACAGAGAGTGCCTGATAAGTATTGCTAACAGGCTGCCCTATAAAATGTTACTAGATGAAAACTAGAGGTGGTAGAAAGCCCCCGTTGAACCTGTAGACAAGAGCCAGTACAACTGAAGTTATTACTTCCATGGCTCTCCCTGTTCCCACAGGCTAGTAAGGAAGAGTTGGGTGGCATCAATAACTAATAATCACTGCTCTTCACACCGCCATGCTCTGGTTGTCAGGCGAGAGCATAACCTCCTCACAGGAAGAAGCACAACCTACCAGCACGTGGCTGATTGCCAACTGATCACCAAACTCATTTCCGGCACAGTCAGACCCCATTCCCCAGTCAGGTGTGGCCATGTGGCTGAGTTCCAGCCAACAGAATGGAGATGACAATGATGAACCCACTTTCCAGCCTGCCTATTAGAAAACCTTCATGCTCTCCCTATTACATGGCATCTTGGAAGTCACACAGTGACAGTGGTAGAGCCTAGAGAAGGACAGACTTCGGGTCTCTGACCTACAGCTGGAGGAGAGCCACGCCCAAACTGGTGCATCGATCTAGGTGACTAAAAGGTGATGTACCGTGAACACAGCCTGCTTACCACATGGCAGCACTCCGCTGAGAGTGTCCTTCAGTGCAAAGACAGCCAGCAAGGAGCCTGCAGATGCTCTGCACAACTGTACTCTAGTGACTAAAGTCCTCGCCTATTTCCAATAGTGAAAATGATTATTGGAAATTCTACATTTAGGTTTACATGCTAATTGAAACACCAGACACCTCTGCTTTTGCCTGGGATATGTCCCCTCAGTGCAGCAGTGCTGGGGATCTCATGTCAATCAGGAGCTATTATGGCAAAGTAACTATTACTTTAAGATATATAGCCTCTTTAATCAACAAAATCTTCCATCCCATGAAATAATAAAAGTGATACCTGGAAGACTTGGAACCACAATGCTCATATAGTATATCCACACAGTTGGATCCCTGCATTTTCTTTTCATTAAGAAAAAGGGTATCACAACAGTGCACTATAGAAGCTGATTCAAAGATTGCTAAGCTACCCATGAATACTATTTTATCCTTTTAAAAACATCAAGGATAAATCTTGGCTACACCAAGACTGGATAACTTTGGACACATTACTTAAAGTTTCTGAACCTCAATTGCAATATTAGGCGTTTTCCATTTACCTGCACTGGGTCTCAGGCTCGGAGGTCGTCAGCATCAGCTGCTTGGCTTGTTAAGGCAGATTCCTGAGTCCGACACCTGGTTTCGAATTAGCAGATCTGGGATGCGACCTGAGAATGCGTATTTCTAACAAATGCCCAGGTGTGCTGCAGTTCTCCAGAGAAACAGAACTCATAGTGTGTGTATTTATACCCCCACACCCCCATATAAACATTTATTTTAAGAATTGGTTCAAATGATTATGGGCATTTGAAGTCGAAAGTCTGCAGGGAAGCCCACTGGGAATTGATGTGGCAGTCTTGATCTGAATGCAGCCCAAAACAGAACCTTCACTCTTCTGGGGACCTCAACCTTTCTCTTAGGGTCTTCAACTGATTAAATGAAGCCCACCAAGGTTATAGAGGGTAATCCATTTCACTCAGAATCTACCAGTTAAAATGTTAATAACATCTAAAACTATCTCCATAGTAGCATCTAGATTGGTGTTTGACCAAATAATTAGATGGCCTGGCCTAATCAAGCTGGCACAAAATTAACCATCACACCAGGTGATGCTCAAGGCCTGCTGCTCCTTTCAGAACCGCTGCACTGTAAGGACTGTGGACATGGTAACCCAGAGGAAGCCACATGATGTGGTTTCAAAGGCTTGCCACTTACAATGACCTCCTCTCTTCCTCCTTACAGACCTTTCTATTTTTAAGCAACCAGGGAAATCGTGTTTTCACTCCCCAAATATTTGAGAGTGTGTCTGTATAAAGAGTATATGCACATTGGGGGTTGCTCCAAAATTCAAGTAAGCTATTTCTGGGTTAGCCACTTATTTATGTTACCTGAGCCTTTTCTTGATCCACATGTATAAAAGATGAAAGTTTAACTGCGGGTGTCAGCCTGAAACAATAAGGTTGTGGGTTCGATCCCCAGTCAGGGTACACATGGGAAGCAACCAGTGAATGCACAACTGAGTGAAACAAGAAATCACTGCTTTCCTTCCTCCTCCTCTCTCTCTTCCTTCCTTTCTCTGTCTCTCTAAAAGAAAAAAAAAGGAAAAAGGAGTCAGTCAATAAATAAAATCCTGGCCAGATAGCTAGGTTGGTTGGAGCACTGTCCTGGCACAGAGGTTGTGGTTCAATTCCCCAGTCAGGTCAGGGCACATGCAGGAGCAGCTTGGTGTTCTTATCTCTCTCTCCCTGCCTCTCTCAAACAACAGCAACAAAAAAGTTTAACTGTGATCCTGAGACTACCACTCACATCTGACAGACACGGACACTAAAGCAGTCAGTCCACTTCTCCACCTGCCCCTAGAGTACTCAAGCCTGCAAAGATCTAAGTATAGAAACTTGAATTTCAGGATTAATGCTGGAATTCAGACCATGTGCTTAATAATTACATTCGATAAACACAAGGGTAATTTTGTATGTTGAAAAGTTGTAAAATGATGATAGAAATGAAATGCTAATTATTCTCTTTTAAGAGAGTTGTTTCATACTAGAATTAAATACTTGCTTTTTTTGACACATTTTAAAAATCTGCACTCCACAGCAGTTAGGAAATCGCAGGATTTGGTTCTGATTTAATCAGATGAGAACTAATTCAGCTTGAGGCCAAAATAACACTTGGTGGGAGAGGGTGAAAACTTTTACACTAAATTTTTTTTTAAAACATATAAATTTCTTTCACTCTTTCCCTAAACTTTCACTCTGCTTAATACTATTCCTAGATTTAATTCCTAAGACCCAAAGGACAGAGGAAAGCCATCTAATATACTATAAGAAATCTATAATAAAAAAGTTTTTATAATACTTGAATCAAATGAGCCACTTTCTTAGAATTCTGATTTTGGCTAGGATACTATTTGTTGCCACAACAGTATTTATATGTAGATATAAAGATACACACATATACATATATATCTATTTTGACCAAAGTCCTATCACACTAAAAACATTTCGATATCCCTTATCTAAATTCATTATTACTACATAGTTCTCTAAAATAGGTGTTCAGGAAAAAAAAATCAATCATGGGGAAACTCTAAGTTAAACAGGTTCCTTTATTTCTACAATGTCTGTGCTTTTTAATATATTAAAATGCACTTTGTTAAAGCACGTATATACATGCGTTATCTAAAAGATTCACTATTTCCCATATTTACTTGTTTGTGTACTACTTCTGTTCTCCCTCAAAGCAACTCTCAGGACTGAGGTTCTACTAAAACATGCTAAGATCAGCTTACAGGTACATTCAGGAAGAACATACACCAATGATGGATGGCCTTCCATTCAAGAAAAGTGTGCAGGTGTCAGGCTCTTCCTGAATCTGAGTCAGACTGTGTCAGCAGGACCAACCCTTCAATGCAGGAAGCAGAGTCTAACCTGAACAAAGCACTGCTTCTCCAGTTTGTCAGGATTCCAGAAAATCTATTTCCCTATAATAATGATGATGGTGTTACAAACCAGTGTGGACAAATGATATAACAACTGCTAAACACTCTAAGGAGGGAACTGAAGTAATACGATAAAAGAAACCAAAATATCAATAGTTGTCATATCTAGGTTGCTAGATTTCAGGAAATTTATTTTTCTTCATGCTGCTCTGGGTTTTAGAAATTTCCTAAAATAAGATATACTTTTCTAATCAGAAAATAAATGTCAGTATCCTTTTACTTATTTATTTTAGCAAGAGAGACAGACAGAGGGACAGATGGACAGGAAGGGAGACAAATGAGAACCTTCAACTCATAGTTGTGGCACCTTAGTTGTCCATTGATTGCTTTCTCAAATATGCCTTCACCGGGAGGCTCCAGCTGAGCCAGTGACCCCTTGCTCAAGTCAGTGACCTTGGGCTCAAGTTAGCGACTATGATTCCACGCTCAAGCCAGCGACTCTGTGCACAAGCTGGTGAGCCCGTGCTCAAGCCAGTAACCTTGGGGTTTCAAATGAGGGTCCTCAGCATCAACGCTCTATCCACTGCGCCAGCACCTGGTCAGGCTGTAATTATTTTAAAAGGCAGCCTAATGTATTTGCTTCTCAGAATTTTCTGTGACATAAATATTTACAATGTCATCATTTCATCTTCAGGCCAATAGAGTATAGAAAACCTGAAAAATCACCAGAATATTCTAAACTTGCCTTTGTTTTCTCTGTCAAGTTGTATGGCTGCCCTTCGTTAATAAAGGAAAACTTTCACGTTCCCAAGAAATAACACAGCATACCACCAAAAAGTTTTATTTTTGCCTAACTAGAACTCAGATTAAAAAAAAAAAAAAATTCAGCAGTGTAGTCGGTAAACCATTTCCAGGATAGTCACTTCCAGAATGACTTGTATGCCTGGGGTGTGCTGAATCATGTACCCCCACCTCCCAGAAAGGGTATTCATGTCCTAACCTGGAGCCTGCAAATGTTACTGATGGGCAAATGAGTTTGTAAAATTTATATTTTCTGAGTTGCTCACTTCTGTTGTTAAAAATGACCATTGCACATGTGAATGGCTCTGCCAGGTGAAACTGCTAATTACCTTCCTGCTTGGGAAGGAACTTTGTTATGCTAATGTGTGCTGGAGGAGGGGTTTTCACTTAAAAATGTTTTAAGGGAAGAAGTAGGGAGAAGGGAGGCATGTTTTTGCAGAGATTGTGCAGAGTAGAAGGGAGAAGGTATGCAGATGGGGAAGAGGTGAAGGCTCTTGTGAGCTCTGCTGAGACTAGTGGGGGTGGGGGCTTTAATTCTAGGGAAAACCAGAAAGATTCTCCTAGTTGTGGAACTGGAGAACGTGAGTGGATTTTGGTGCCCTGTGTGTTTTTACTTGCCGGCCAGTTAAGAGGCTAGAATAAAGGAACGGCCCATTCCAAAAAATTGGAATGGCCCAATTTTTTGACTCCCCTGTTTCTTTACCATCTGTCCAAATCTAATGAAAACCTGCACCTGAATGGCTGTGACGGCTGTGACTACTGGGCCTGCAGTTACCTTCGGTAGTAAAAAAAAATATGTGAATACTTTAAAGACCTTGAGGTGGGAGGTGATCCCAGATTATCCAGGAGAGCCCTAAATGCAATGCCCTATATCCTCATAAGACAGGGGCAGAGGGAGATGTGACATGAACGAGGAGGAGGCCACAGCCATGGATACACTGGGGGGAGTGACACTGCAACAAGCCTAGGATGCCAGGAGTTGTAAGCAGCCGAGGGAAGCAAGGGAAGGAATTCTCTCCAAGAGCATCCAAGAACAGGTCTGCCCAGGCCTTGATTCTGGATAGGTAAAACTGCATACTTCTGTGACAAAATAAGTCATGATTGTTTTAAACTATCAAATTGGTTGTAATCTGTGACCCTAACAAACTAATGCAATGCTCCATCTAAAGGAAGCAAGTGCTCCTGATTTACACCAGGCCATACCAGAGGCACCCTCTGGCTGACTAGTTCTAAAAACCATCCCCATCTCGGGTGACTGTCCCTTAGGCCTGGTGCACGAATGACCAGAACACTGTCTTGCAAGCTCTGAACACAGCACTTCTGAGCTGCACACTGTTAAAGTGAGTTAAGTCCAGGATACATGAGCCAGGTCATGTGAAAACTACTGGTGGTAACGTGCATTTATTATTAAACACATTATTTCCTGAGATTTTTGGTGCATGTTTAAAGTCAACTCTCTGACCAGGAAATTATTGAACCATGGACCTGATATAATTATATACACACATATAATCCCAAAGTCAAACAAAAAGACTCTCCAATCGGGAAACCAGAGGATGTTTTTAAATGGAAATCAGGTGAGAAAGAAACATTTCACTTACCTTAGTTATTGATTAAACTTTGAAAGAATAAAACATACACTGTGGGGAATATCAGCAATTGAAGAAAGAATTGCTGTACTTGTAAATCAAATTCATTCCACTTAGGCGCTCCATTATCTCCCAGTGGTACCAAAATTGAAAAGTGGTTATTGCTTTTAAAGGTTTAATTTAAATGTAGGCCCTTCAACAGAAAGTTCAATGATTTATCACATTGATTGAATTCTAATTCTCTTACTGTGTTGAATTCCAGAAAGCCATTTCCTTCAAACATCAGTACCACTAAGACACAAACCACACTTCTAGGAACTGCTTAATTCAACAACAACAACAAATTAGCCTGACCAAGCGGTGGCGCAATAGATAGACCGTTGAACTGGGATGCGGAGGACCCAGGTTCGAGACCCCGAGCTGCCAGCTTGAGCATGGGTCCATCTGGCTTGAGCAAAGCTCACCAGCTTGTCCCCAAGGTCGCTGGCTCGAGCAAGGGGTCTCTCGGTCTGCTGAAGGCCCGTGGTCAAGGCACGTATGAGAAAGCAATCAATGAACAACTAAGGTGCCGCAATGAAAAACTGATGATTGATGCTTCTCATCTCTCTTCATTCCTGTCTGTCTGTCCCTCTCTATCCCTCTCTCTGACTCTCTCTCTGTCCCTGTAAAAAAAAAAAAAAAAAAAAAAAGATAAAAAATTATACAACATTTAATAGAATGAGACAATGTTGCTGTCAGAGAGTGACGAAAGTAATGGCACTATGTCCCATAAGGATGATGAGGCATGGTACATTTTTTTTTCATGTGGTCTCCTGGAAAATCTGGCTTTGCAAAATGATAAAATATTGATAGCTCAATATATCCTAAATATAGAATGTTATATAACTACTAGAACACAAATTACTACCTAAACAACGCTCTTTGCTTCAGGAGGGACTTAATGTACTTACTCACTCCACACCACACTCTACGGAAAAAGAGTACAATTAGCTCAAAGTAAAGTAATGGGAATTCAGATCTGAATGTGGATCTAGTCTAACCAAACATTATGGCAGAGGCTTCCTAGCTATTCAGAAATCATGTCCATCTTCCTCATGGAAGTCCACCTAGACTAGATTTCCAGCTTCTCGGGCAGTTAGATTTGAACACAGAACCATGACCTGGCCACATGCAGGTGCAACGATGTACACTGCATCCAGGCCTGGCCCACAAAACCCCCAAGAAAACGACCCTCCTAGTTCCTTATCCTTCTGCACCATCCTTTGGAGCTATGTGTTAGAGCCACAAAATAGGAGGAGCCTGCATGAATCTCAAATATTGTCACTTCTTTCTCAAAGCAACTGGTATCAGTTTAACTAATATACTGGTTTTGCTTGATTTGTTAACTTATATATTGATTTGGTTAATGCAAAAATGCTTTGGCTAGTACACATGCCAGAAAATGAGGAAACAAATGACAACCCAGAAAATTCTACAATCAGGGAAACAACACAAGCGGACAAAGATCAAATGGTGCAGTCAGTCCTTAGTCCTGTGAATGACATACATGCAGAGTTCTAGACATTTCAGTGGAAGCTGGAGAGTGGTGCTGGGGCCCATGGGCCACGATTCCCAAGCTGACTCCTGAAGCACAGATATGGTGGCAGCTTTTTCCAGTCACAGGGAAACCACATGCACATGCTGCAAGAGGCCAGGGACTATGGATCCTGTGAAGCAAGAAATGGGGACCAGTAGTGACAGAGGAGGCATCAGCTACAGGCATGGGGGTGCTCACAGCAGAGGTGGCCTCTGCAACACACTCAAACAGGAGCACCACCAACTCAAGAAAGCTAGTATTATATTTGCTAAGGGGAGAGGACTTGATCCTCAAGGCAACAGAAAGTCACTGAAGGTTATGGCAGGCCCAGAATTAAAACTGTGATTTTGGGGGGAAATCACATATTAAGTAAAGAAGAGGTTTTTCTTTTCCTTTAGGGAATGGGTGGTTAAGAAAGCAAAGGAACCAGCAACAAGGGATCAAGTTTACCTGTCACTGAAATTCTTACATCGCAAATCAAAGGTTCTACACATACAACTTCTAATCCTCCTGAAACTTACCCAGGATAGTATCTCCCCAAATGATTTTCAGATAGGTAAATCCCTCCTTCCTAAATCTAAAAGTTTTATCGCATTTGACATGCTCCTATTACACACTTATCACAGATAATTTCTGTCAGGAAAGACACTAAATACAAAGTAACCCCTCCCCCCATCTAGCTGGAGCTCAGCTGTCAAACAACCGCACTCATGAACCACCCAAAAAGTGAAGCAGCCTCTAAGGGGTAAACAGAGACATCACACTGGCTGCTGACTAAAGACATGACACTTTCTCCCAGAGGACAGTCCTTCAGAACCTTATTTTGTAAAAAGTGTATGGGAATAAAATTGTATTGCAATTGCAAACTTATTTCTTTTTAATCGTAGAATTTACTTCTAAAACAGTTTCAGGTTTGCAGAAAAATTATACAGAATGTGCAGAGTTCCCATAAATTTTTTCTTGCACCCCACACGTGCAGTTTCCCCACTATTAACATCTTGTATTAATGCAGTATGTTTATTAAAATTGATAAACCACTATGAATACATTTTATTAACTAGCTCCACAGTTGACATTTGAGCTCGTTCTTGGTGTTGTACATTCTGCGGGTTTTGACAAACGCACATCATGTATTCATTACAGTATCATGCAGGACTGTTTCACTGCCCTAAAAAATCCCACACCCACTACTTCAACCCTCCTTTCCTCTCTCCCCCTAATCCTCTGGAAATGACCGATTTTCTTACTGTCGCCATCGTTTTGCATTTTCCACAGTATCAGGGAGTTGGAATTATAAAGTATGTGTAGCCTTTTCAAATTACCTTCTTTCACTTAGCAATACATATTTAAAGTTTCTTCCATTTTATTTGTATGTGTGTGGTTTAATAGCTTATTACTTCTTAACACTGAACAATGTTCCATTGTATAAATGTACCAGGGTTTATCAGTTACCTCTTAAAAGACATCTTGGTTGCTTCCAAGTTTGGGCAATCATGAATATAGCTGCTATAAGCTTTCACATGCAGATTTGTGTGTGGATATATTTCTGACTCATTTGGGTAAATAACTAGGAACGTGACTGCTGGATTGTATGGTATGACATTTAGCTTTGTAAGAAATTGCCAAGTTGTCTTCCAAAGTAGCCATACACTCGCATCCCCCGGCGCCCGCCCAGCAGTGAATGACAGTTTCTGTTGCTCAACATTCTCACCAGTATGTGGTGTTGTCAGTGTTTCAGATTTTAGCCATTCTAATGGTGTGCCATACTCTATCTTGTTTTAATTTGTATTTCCCTAACGACATATGATGTAAACACCTTTTAAATGTTTATTTTCCATCTGTATTTCTTCTTTGGTGTTGCGTCTGTTCAGATTTTTTACCCATATTTTTAATTGTGCTGTTTCCTTAATATTGAGCTTTAAGACTTTTTTCAGTATTTTGGACACAAGTCCCTTATCAGATATGTAGTATTGCAAAAAGCTTCTCTAAGTCTTTGGCTTGTTCTTTAATTATCCAGCAGTATTTTCAGCAAAGCACAAGTTTTTAATTTTAATGAAGTTCATCTTATCCATTTTTCTTTCATGGCTCATGCTCTTGGTGTTGCGTCTAAAAAGTCATTACCAAACCTGAGGCCACCTAGATTTTTCTCACAGTGGCTTTACACTTTAGATTTCAGTTTATGACCCATTTTCAGTTCATTTCTGTTAAGGGTAAGAGGTCTGTGTCTAGATTAATTCTCTTGCATATAGATGTCCATCTGTTCTAGCATCATTTGTTGAAAAGACAACCCTTTCTCCATTACACTGCCATTGCTCCTCCAGTTAAACGTCAGCAGATGACATCTGCAGGCTCCTTTCCAGACTCTCTATTTTGTTCCACTGACCCATTTGTCCATCTTTTTCTCTAATACCACCCTGTCTTGATTGATGACTGTAGCTTTATAGTAAGTCTTGAAGTCAGGTCACAATTTTTAAATTAACTAAAGGAACACTTGAAGGTTCATGGGTAACTCATTACACGTACCTAACATGGGAAGAACAGAGCACTCAGGAGGTCAGACCATTCCATCAGCCTAGAGTTGGGGTGGGGACAACGTTCAGCAGGGCCTTCAGCTAACCTGATGAACCTGAGGCATGGGTAGGAAAGAAACTTTTGCCATTTTAAGCCAATAAGGTTCGGATTGTTGTTTTTATTATTATTTTTATGGCCGTATAACCGAGCCTATCCCAGACACAGAACCCTGAACTTGGAACACTTTTCACAACTTTTTCAGAGATCTTTAGATCCCTGAAAGAACAAAACCAATTAGGACCAAAAATTCTTCTCTAATTATAGTCGCATAATGTTCGAAATGGCCCTGTGAAGAAGAAATACAACGCTCAGCTTTGCAGCTAAAGAGAGGGTTCTTAGTGAGTGATGATGATTCAGAGGTTTCAGGGTATCCATGTCCAGTAAAGAAAGTTTTTGGTCTGATTCTCAGTTACTCAGGGCACTGTACTACCTGACAGAATTGACTATGAGTCCTCCCACCCATGCAGGGAGGTTGAAAGCCTCCTGGGCAGCAAATCAGAGCAGAAAACAGTAGAGCCGCCATGTCGTAGCACAAAGATAGCATGGCAATCAGTGTTTCACTGCATGTGTGTTGTAGAGGAAACAGGACGACACCACCAGTAAGCACCTGAAAATACGGTATGTGAGGGAAGTTTTAAGCAATTCCATTAGAAAAGATGTAGAAGCCCATGCCGTGAAGGCAACTAATTCTAGAACAAACTTGTGGGGAGAAACAAGGACAGGGCAGGACAATCAGCAAAACACAAAGGGGTAACCACAAAAGGGCCCAAAGGGAGACTATTCTTAGACATGGAATCCATGTCCCTTCCAGCTCCCTTGTGAGGAAAGCTAAAAGTTCCTATTACATCTCATCCTCTGAGCTGCACAATTATGTGAATACTCACAGTTTAATACACACAATACCTCTGAATTAATAATAAAGCGGGTGCTGGCAAAGGGAGTATGCAGTGCAAATTCAGCTATTATTATAAATAAAATTTTATGGAAACACAAGCATGCCCTTCGTTTATGTATTGCTTGTGGCTGTTTTAGCACTCAGCAATGGAACCGTGGCATTACAACAGAGACCACATGGTTGTTAAGTCTAAAGTATTTACTGTCTGGCGCTTTACAAAGAAAAAGTTTGCTGACTCCTGATCTCGAATATAGATTTAGTCATCCAACAAGTCTTTTTGTTGTCTTTGGGAAATTTCAAGTTTTAAAGAATACTTCTACTATCTTTACTTTAAAAGACCCTATCCAACCACTAATGTCAGCATTCTTATACCCCCAAGAAATTGATAACAGCACTTGGTTTGACAGGAACTGGAGGATTTGGGAGAGAAACAGTTCTCTTCACTGATTTCTTTCTGTTCATTTTAGCTACTTTATTGAAAACACACATTAAACTCAATTTCTATATATATATTTATCTATGCATGCACACATACTAGTTAATTAAAAATGGTTCTAGCAACCAAATTTATGTGGAATAGAAGTTGTATTAGGGTTTACTTTATCTAACTCTGCAATTAAAATTGTATAAAAGGTCATCTTGAGAAAAAAATAAGAGCTAAAAACAGAAACCATTTAATTATCCAGTTTTCCAAGAAATAACCACAGAAAGGGTATGGTTATATAAACTGTGCCCACCCAGTGGGCCTCCACAGTGCCATGCCATTACAACAATGAATTAGATGTACGTGCATTTACTCATATGGAAACACAGTATGTTCACAATGTGGTAGTGAGCAAAGCTGGACAAAGTAAAATATGAATCTTGTGATCCCAAGTACATTTCTGTGCTTATACAGGCACTGAGAAGACTGAAAGAATATACACCAAAATATTAGCATTTATATATTAAAAGAGAATAGCATGTTTTATCCCTTTTGCTTCTCTGTACTTTTAAAATTATCAATGCAATCATGACTCCTTTTCATTATTATTATTATTATTTTAGTAATAGACAGACAGACAGACAGACAGACAGGAAGGGAGAGAGATGAGAAGCATCAATTTTTTATTGCAGCAGCATGGTTGTTCATTGAATGCTTTCTCATATATGTGCCTTGACTAGGGGCCTATAGCCGAGCCAAAGACCCCTTACTCAACCCAGTGACCTTAGGTTCAAGCCAGTGACCTTGGGCTTTAAACCAGCAGCCTTTGGGCTTAAGCCAGCGATCATGGGGTCATACCTATGATCCCAAGCTCAAGCCAGCAACCCCTTGCTCAAGCTGGTGAATCCATGCTCAAACTGGATGAGCCTGCACTCAAGCCAGCAGTCTGGGTCCTCAGTATCCCAGGCCAACACTCTATTCACTGTGCCACTGCCTGATCAGGTTCCTTTTCATTACTGAAGAGGAAGAAAATTTGAAAAGATATAGCATGAGTAGAAGAGAGTACAGGACAAATTTCTGGAATGCTGATATGTTCTGCTCCTGATTTGGTCCAATGTATGAAAATCCATCAAACTGTATACTTATGTGTACACTTAGGGGATATTAGACGTCAATAAACACATTAACATATTTACACAGAAATACAATATACATTAAAAGATATATTACAGAGCTTAAAGAAAAAAGCATGTACACCATGTATACACATCCTTCACAGAATTTCATTAATTCCATTAGTATTTATCAACTTCCTCCCACAGATGGAACCCCACGCTAAATACTAAAACAATACTAAAATATACACAGCATGTACACTTACAGAGCTTGCTGGAAAACACAGGCAAACAAATAAAATCACACAAATTACTACACACTTAGATGTATGTAAGTTGGATTCAATTACAAGTTCATAAATATTTAACTAAACTAGCCTAAGCAAAAGGGAAATTCACTGGCTCAGAGATCTAAAAAAAAAAAAATCACTGAAAATAGTAAGGGTAGAGAAGTATCAAGGCCAGTGATTCTCAATCAAAGATGCCTTTGCTCCCCTACCTCCACTCTGGGGATAGTTCACAACACCTGAAGACATTTCTGATTGTTACAACTAAAAAAAAAATGCTAGTGGTTTTGAGTAAGCAGAAGCCAGGGATAGTGCTAGACATCCTACAATGCACATGACCCCCCCCCACACACACACACGACAAAGAATAACTTGACCCAAAATGTCCATAGGGCCTCGTTAGGCAAACCCAGGCCTTTGTTACTGAGTGGGTTGTTGAGTACAATCTCCCAGCAGCAACTAAAAGCAGGTCAGAAATTCAGAATCTTGATCCCAGCCCAGATCACATCAGTCAGAACCTACATAAGATCCCAGATGTCTCCTAAGCACAGCAAAGTGTGACAAGAGCTATCCTCAGCTTCTGCAGCACTGGAGTCAAGTAACGACTCTGCAGACAAGTCCTTCCTGACAAGGAGACTCTGCCTCACATGGGAACCCTGGCTGCTGTGGGTTCCCAAGGCTCACAGCTCCGACCTCCTTTCATGGGAGAGGACTGACTCTCCTCAGGTGCGGGGCTTACCAGGTAATAGATGGCACCTTAGGCACAAGGGAAAGTACTGTAATGAGATAGCACAAGAGACCTACCTGGATGTGGGATCAGGGAAGCCCACACTGAAAATTTAAGCTAATTTCTGAAACATAAGGGCAATTTGATAACCTAAGACATTTCTCAAATATTTACCAAACACCTGTTCCGTTGCAGATACTGTTCTGGTCCTAGGAATGCAACCATGCAAAGGACAAAGTCCTGACCTCATCCACGGGGAGGAAGAGCTTCCACTTTCCTGCAGACAAATAAGGAAACAAAGTGACAACACACACAATTACAGAATGGGCTGGAAGTGAAGATGTGGAGGGGAAAAAAGACAAGAATCTGAAAAGGATGATGTGACAGGATGCCTAGGACATAAGGACAAGTATTTTACGAAGGATTTGCCAAATGAGGTAACATTTGACCTGGGACATGAGGATAGTCAGACAAGCCCCCAGCGCAGGACATTCTGTGAAGAGGGATCAGCTCTCAGGATGGAGACAAGTTACTGGGCTCAAGGATGAGGGCAGGGCTGAGGGGAAGGAAGAAAGGCTGGGGCCACAGAAAAAGGGACAAGGCTGAGGGTTCAGAATGAAGGACAAGTGGTCTAGGTGGTTACCTTAATTTAATGATTGACCTTCAGGCAGGGGAGGGTGTGGTGGTAACAGAGGTGGGATCCAGGCTCTGGCTGCCACAGTGTGATTCTGGGCTCCACCATTTATTAGAAGTGTGACTATCTCACAGGGTCGCGAAGATTACAGGGAATATGTGAGATGTCTTAGAATGGGCCCACTGCCTATTTTCATATGCCCTGTGATGTGTTTTCTTTTCACATTCTTAAGCGGTTACATTTTAAGTGGTTATGTAAGCCCCTCAATGATATCCTTGGTCCACAAAGCCTAATAATATATGTACTACATGGTCCTTTACAAATTTGCCATTGACCCAGCACTGCACACAGCAGGGATTCAGGAGGTGAAAGCCCCCCCCCCCCTCGTTCCTCTACCATCACAACACACTAGGAGACCCCCTGCTGGCACTACCCAGGGCTCCTCATGTAAGGTCTTCCAAAATAACAACTCACTAAATTTATAGATAAAAATGCAGGCAAGTAACTTTCCAAAGCATATAATTCAACTCTAATTCTTGAATTAAATCCAGAATCTCTGTCTTTAAAACCCACAGTCTTTCGGTCTATTTTGTTCCTTGTGTATCTGACACATATAAACAGTTAATACGGAATTGAATGAATGTGTATCATTGTGATCCTTACACAACAAAAAAAAAAAAAAAAAAGAAAAAAAAAGGAGGGTTGAGGAGGAGGTGGTTGTTTTTGTGGGCTACACTTAAATCTTTTCTCTATTTGCTAAAATAAATGTTACTTCTGTAGTAAGAAAAAAATACTTTTGTTTGTTTTTTAAATAAAGTGGATATATTCAGCCTTACCCAGAGTACCTCCCCTGCACTTTTTAAAGACAGCACTATTTTGACAGCCAAATAAGACATTTAGGAATACAGTATTACAAAGTCAAGATCATGTCTATGAACTTGGCTTGGACAAAACCCTCTGCAAAAATACAACCTACCATCTGTACAATGTATTCAAAAATGATTAGTATAAGTATAAAAAAATAATGTTGGAACAGCATTCTTTTTTTAAAATAAATGCTTCCTGTTTAGTATTCTTTTCAGAATTCCTCATAAGGCAGTGGTTCTTAACCTTTTTTGAGGTACCAAACCCATCAGTTTCATATGCGCATTCACCGAACCCTTCTTTGGCGATAAATAAAATATGATTTTTTTTTTCCAAATTCAAGACATAGGTATATGTTTTTTTACTGGTGCACAAAATGAGCCGTGCATGAACATCACCTTGTTCAAAGAACAAAACCAACAAAGTGCATGAACTCACAACAAATTATGGTATTACTTTATTCTGGCCTCCGCGGCAGAGGCTTCTCCGAACCCCTGAGACCGACTCATCGAACTCCTAGGGTTCGATAGAACCCAGGTTAAGAACCACTGTCATAAGGTATATAAGCCAAGGCAAAATGAAACTCCAGGTCAAGAGGAAAAGGGAAGCAAACAGAAAGTAAACAAGATGAAAAAGGAACATTAAATGTTCTTGACTGAAGTCGTGGCATGGATCTAGCAATTTCACCAAGCCTGGGAGAGAATGTGTCTGCATGAAGCTACGTCGAAAGCTGCATGGGGAAACCTCCCATCTCCTTCTTCAAACGTTAAGGCTGAGTCCACTTACACAACCTCAGCCATCAAAAGCTAGAATGACATTTCTCTGACAGCAGGACTGTCACTCTCATGTCACTAAAAGTGAATCAGCCGAGCTTGCAGAAACGAAGCCCCTGGAAAAGTACCTTTCAGATGACTGCAGAGACAAAGGCCACTGTGCAACACACAGCCGGCCGCGGGGGGTGGCCCTGCGGCCCGGGTTTTGCCTTCTTACCAACCAGGGAGCAACCTCGCACAACTTGCTCATCCTCCCTAAGCCTTAGCATAAAGTAGTTAGGTCAAGAACGCCCCCCCCATACCTGAAACATACACTTTAAAAAGCCATTCTATGCTTTTTATGACCTTAAATCATGATGTCACATTCACATTTATATAAATAAATTCACTCCAGTAAAGTGGATTTAGAACAATGTCAGTTTTAAGTAATTGTGTCCAAATAATAAATGTTCAGATCTTTGTTTTCAAATGAAAAGTTTAAATGTATCAAATTCACACCTGTTAGAGAATATTTACATACAGGAGTAAAACCCCCAAAGGACTCAGGAATTCCTTTTGCACCTGGAAAGCAGGCTCTGTCTCACCAGAGGACCCTGGAGGATCCCTGTTGACGAGCTTCTGTTTGTAAATAAAACCAAAGCCACACCAAAAGGTCATCAAGAGAAAGACCCCATCCGTCCTGGAGACAGGAGTTCCGTGCAACTAACAAAGAATTGTATCTCTGGCCAGAGGTGCTGAATCCAGCCAGGAGGAACTCTCTGGAGCACTCAAATTTTAAAAAGAGAAGTGTGAAGTGTGAGCTGTAGTCACAGTGCACCTTTCCTCCTAGCCCTCTGAAAACCTGCTTCTCTGCTATCTGGGAAGCGATGCCCTCTAGTTTGTCTTCCTGGTGACACACCTGGCTGGTTGCTTCCAGGACAGAGGAGACAGGAGGCTGTGTTCAGGCTCTTCTCTCATAACCTCTACCGTCTCTTCAGTAGAGTTCTGGATGGGCTATTGGTACAGGTCAAGGTCTCAATGCTAGTGAACAAAATGCTTCTTCATTGGCTTTCTTCAGGCTCCAGACAGAAAAGGTCACACCTCCTACGGCAGCTCTGCCAGCAGGCAGGGAAGGGCTGGATGAGATCAACTGTGACTGCCAACTTGGTTCCACGGAGACGGCTGAATAAGCCAGCACAGGTGTTGGCGAACGCTGTGTAAAAGGCCGGATGATAAATACCTTAGGTCTCGGCAACGACTCAGCTCCGCTGTTCTGGGGCAAATGCCTCTGCGGGCATGACGTAAACAAATGAGCACTGAGCGTGGCTGTTCCCGCAGGACGACCGGCACTGAAACTTGAACTTCATGTAATTTGTACAGGTCACAAAATACTTTCTTTTTTCCAACCATTTTAAAGTGTAGCGAACATTCTTGCAGGCCATGCAAAAACGGGTGGCGGGTAAGGGGGGTGGGGGTGGGGGTGTTGCCGATTCCCACAGGAGGGAATGAGACGCTGTCACACTCAGCACCCCACCCCAGAGCTCGCACAGCACAGCCTGCGTCATGGGCGTGGTCACACCTCATTCAAGCTTTTCCCTCCCCAAACCGGATCCTTCAAAACATTCCAGAAATGAGTCCACTTGTCTCCTCCTCCCTCGTTCTTTTCCCACCGTCCTTCACAGCTCTCTCTCCCCTTCAAAGCAGCCTCCAGCCAGCACCAAGGGTGACGGCCTTCCCAGGGAAATAAGGCTCAGTCAGTGTTTATGTTCCTTCAACAGCCCTCAGGACAATCAGAACAAGCTCCAAACACCTCATCAGGCCCTATAGGCCTTCCTCCTCTCCCACCGCATTTGTGTTCTTCTCCTTGTCTTTGACCTTAGTGATAATTTTATATTAACTTGACTGGGCCACAGGGTGCCCAGATATTTGGCCAAATATTATACTCAGTCTGCAAGGGTGTTTTTGTATGAGATTAACATTTGAGTCCATAGAATGAATATAGCAGACCACTCTCTGTGTTCAGAGTTCTCTAGAGAAACAGGATTGTGTGTGTGTGTGTGTGTGTGTGTGTGTGTGTAATATATTTATTATAAGAAATTGGCTAGTGGGATTAGGGAAGCTGTTAAGTCCCAAGATCTAAAGCCCAGTCAAAGGGCGGGAATAAACCAGTGCGCCAGTGAGGCAGAGAGAGAATTCAACCCTCCTCACCTTTTTGTTCTATTTGGACCTTTAGTGGGCAGTCCACCCACATTGGGGAGGACAGTCTACTTTACTAAGTCTACCAATCCAAATGCTAATCTCTTCTGGAAATATCATCACAGGAAGAATGTTTAGCCAGAGAGCTGAGCACCCTGTGGTCCAATCAAGTTGACACATAAAATTAACCATCACAGCCTCTTCCCTAATGAGGATGGGTCTCATCCAATCAGTTGAACGCCTGAATAGAAAAACATTGACCTTCAGAGTAGGAGGAAACTTCTGCCTGAGCGGAACTGAAACTTTGGCTCTTCCTGGGTCTCAAGCCTGCCAGCCTTCAGAGTGAACTACACCATAGGCTTTCCCAGGTCTCCAGATTGCCAACTTGCCCACTCCTACAACTGCACAAAACTTGTATTACTATACCTTACAATAAACGCATACACATTCACTCTACTGGTTCTGTTTCTCTGGGGAACCTTGACTAATACAGCAATAACTTGTCACACTTTTTCTCTTTCACTTCCCCAAACACAAGATACTTTGCATATTTCCTTTTTCTGGAATGTTCTTCACACTCATTTTTACAACTACCTTTTCATTCAAGTCTCAGCTTAAAGTGTCTCCTTCGCCCCCCATAATCTTTGAAAACAGCTTTCTTTCACCCTCTGCCAACGATTCTCTATCTTAGACTCCTGTTCCCTTAAAAAAAATTCATTACAACCAATAAACGAATGATTACTCACTCATTCATATGCTGTTCATTAAGGTAGGACCCGTATCTGTGCTCTTCCCTGTACCCCTGGGTCCGAGGGCACAGTGTGATATAACATACACTTTTAATTAATATTGTGGAATAAAGGAATAACCCAGGGTTTACCACCCTTTGCTCTCTTCCTTGGGTCTTCTATCTGCTTTATTAGAAAATGATCCTTACATGAACAAAAGGATCTTGGCGATTGATGATAAAGTCACCTCCCCCCCCCCCCCAAGATGCTGCTTGTTCCCTATACCACTGAAGTCCTCTGCCATATTTATGTGGCTCTTGTTCTCTGAACCCATCACTAAAACAGAGACTTGCTCCCACAAGGGGCTACGTCTTACTAGTTAATTGGGTATTCACATTGGTGATGTGCGTTAACAAGTCACCAACACACAATCCATGGTAGGGACTGTCCCACTACCAGGCCGCCAGTACAGCTTGAGGTTCTGGAGGCCTCCAGTTCCCTGCACATGGTAGGTACTTAAAGGTTTGCTGAGGAAAAGAACTTACAGATACAGACAATAGGGTGGGGACTACAGCAGAGGGCAGAGGAGGTGGAAGAGGAAATAAATAGATGGTGAAGGAGGGAGATTTGACTTGGTGGGTGAACGCATAATACAATATACAGACGATGCACTATAGAATTGTGTATTTGAAACCTGTATAATTTTATTAACCAATGCCACCCCAATAAATTCAATAAAAATTACAGGGAAAGAAAACAAACAATAAAAAATTAATAAAGGTTTGCTGAATGTACCAACTTATCGTTCTCATTCACTCAGTGGCTTCTCCTGAATCAGCAAGACCCTGAGGTAATGGTAGTGGGGCCAGTGGCAGGGGAGAAAATTAATGGATTAAAGATTTGAGAGCCTATCAGCTAAATGTCATCTTTTGCTAGTAAAACTTGCTTTTGCCCTATTACCTATAGTGACCAGTGGCAGGTTTCCCCAGGCAGTGCTTGCTTCCTATTCCTCACACCTGCTGCGAGGAGAGCTCAGAGCCCATACCACACAGAAAGCAATGTGGAATTATGGTTTGTTTGTGGTTGGTTAGTGGGAAGCGGATGAGATTCTCACTGTCATGGCCCATCTCTCCTGCTTTACAAAGTGCAACAGAAAGGACACCTTTCATTTAAATAGAACCATCATCTGATCTCGGTGCATGCTACAACTTAATTGGAGATAGAATAACATGTCGGTGCTAGTTAGTGAGCTTGTCTCCCTATACTCGAGAGTCCCCGAACTAGGCCAGACACTATCTGAAACCTGCCAGCTAGTCTGGGAACTGGGCCCTGGGCATCTCTTGCGCTTAGAACCACTCTATCACAGGTAAAATTGAGCCCTAATAGATCTCTGGGCCCGTGTGTATCTGGGATAGGATTCTGCTCACCTAGTTCTTTAAAGGAGAACATGGGATTGTGGTGTGAAATGTGTTCATTTCCTGTACAATTTTCTTTCCTAGTAAGATGACCCCTCCTGACTGCTCTACTAAGAGACGCTTAATCCTTTCCCATTTCTAGTGTGAAATTTCATGTTTGGAAAAACAAGGCAGTTATTTTTATGCCTGTCCAACTTTCTGTCCACATAGGCAAAGGGAATATCAGTGACAGTGTCTCCCCAAGATCTCTTGAAAAGGATCCTTGATTTAACAGAGTCTTACATCTGGGTGCTTCCCCATTGAATTTAATTCTCTTTCCATATAGCAGCACCTTGAAAACAGCAAACGGATAAAAACTGCAAGCATTATTCTTCCCTGTGCTGGCTGTTTTTCAGCTCTCTGATATAACATTGGGGTGGCATGTCTGTTGTATGACAGTACAAAAACCAATTGTGTCGGTCACACTCTAAAGTGATTAAGTTCCAGCCAGCAAAACCAGAGCTGCATTTGAGTCACTAGAAATGCATCTTTCAGCCCTGATTTTTACAAGGCAGGGCAGGTCAGTTTCATATGTTGTTTTTATATAATACTTCTTTCTGTGACTCAAGGTATGTACTTGTGAGATATTGCTAAGAGTCACAAGGGAAGGAGGACATTAACTGACTGTGCATCCCCTAAAGCTTTATTTCCACAAAACACAGAAAGTGCTAGAAATGAAGAAATGTCTCAATTTGAAAACCTCCAACATGGCTTTCTAATAATAAGAAAAACTACAGTGTAAAAGCAATCCTCAGTGTCTGACCAGGAAAGCCTCCCACAGCTGCTAAGATTAGGTTTCTAGCAGGACTTGCCCCTCTCTCGTCAACTGCATGAGGGAGAAATACAGTGGTCTCCCCTTGATTCCAACTATACATAAACTTAACTTTGGTTGTCTTTAGGATGTAAACATTTAAAGATGATTGTGACAGTAAAAATAATGCCAATGTCATGAATATTCTCACTGAAACATTGCTACACCTTACTTAGACACTGTAGATATTACTAGTCTGTCCAAGAATTTAAGGCCACAACTGATGTAACAAGAAGTGTATATCCTAACAATCAGAACAGGTTAGCATTTCCAAAGGTGTTAATTCATTAAGGGGAGAACATGAAGTTTTCTCTGAGCAAATTAAGCAGAGAAGGCACAGAGCTAAATGAATTCCTGCAGTGTTTCTTTGAGTCTAATATTCTGACATGTACTCTGGATCTTCTTAAACCTTTTACTACTCAATTCTTTTTCAAAAAGTGCCATGTTTTGTAGAGCTAGTGTTCTGTGAAATAAACGTTTGGAATCTCTGGAATAGGTCACTTTAAAAAAAAGCATGAATGAACAAAATGAGGGGCTGCTCAGAAGTGTGGCTGCCACATCTATTAGCAGTGCATTTGGTAAGCCTTCTCATCACTGTATATATTCAGAAATAATGACAAAGAAATGTAGTTCCTCCAGGCAAATTAAATAGAGGTGCAAATTAGAATCACACCTCCGGTCTCATTTTGGTATCGCTTCTTGTCTGGATAAACAACACTTACTCTCACTTTCCTATTCATGGCAAGTAGCCACTCTTAACACTAGCATTAAGGATCAGTCACAACAAATTACAGTTAAGTTTCACAGGGCACTACAGGAGGCAGCCTGGCCCCAGGGGAGCACCAAGTTAAGCCAGGCCCATTACCGATTTTGAGATAACAAGCACTGGGGCTGGAAAGGCCCCTGTGACTCAGCCACATGAAGTGGTTAAAACTCTAACAGTCTAAGTGGTATCTTAATATTTCTGTGTATGGTAATTTATTATTCTCTGTAGAGAGCAGCAGTGGGTGGCTGCTTGCAAAAAGGGTGATTTTAATCACCAATCATTTTCAAGAACACAAGAGATCAATAGTACTCAACTGTGAAAGCTTTATTATAATGGGACACTGCCTGTGTGGATTAAAAACAAAAACAGATTTCGCTTTCAAGCCAATTGTGTTAAATGCTAAACTTTTGGGATGCATGAGCCACAAAAAACACTGTAGAGAGATGATGAGGAAAATACGAACTGTGAACTCTGTAAATTTGCACCATCTAATTGGGGGGAGGCAGAAAAAAGGGGGTTTTGTAACCTGGGTCCTATAAATGGCTAGTTTGTTACCCAAGAAGGGGAGTCCACCTTTTCTGGTAAAACATAGGTGAAACCTAAAAACAATGTCTGTAGAATCCTTGTAATTAATCTCTTCTAACAAAAAAATAAAGTAAAACAAAATCTGAAGAAATCTTTAAGAATTAGCATAGCCAAGTAATAAGTGTAGGGTGGTCAGCAATGGGGGATGGTCACGTGAGGAACCTGGGAATTTTGGCGAGGGCCACCCCTACAACCAAGCGTGCCAAAAAACTTCCCAGAGGTCCTTGGGAGAAGAGCAACTGTCCGTCAGCCAGTGAAATTTCACCACATCATAATTGCTCGCCCACCCTAGAGGATCCCTTTAAATACCTCTCACATGGTTTAATTTGCGCAACTCCTCTGGCCTCTGTACCCGGGGACCAGAGGACATCATCAGGCAGGATGCACGGTACTTAATAAAGCCTTTGCTATTCCACACTTTGTGGCTTTCGGCCCCTCCTTCCTTCTTTCTCGGTGGGAAAAATACCTTACACTAAGTATGAGAAATAAGTACTGTTACACATTCTTTAAACAAATTCAAATGAACTCAGCCATCATCAGATTTGCTATGTTTTATGACATATTACTAGCCCTGGTTGGTTGGCTCAGTGGTAGAGCATTGGCCTGGCATGAGGAAGTTCCAGGTTCGATTCCCGTTCAGGGTACACAGGAGAAGCGACCATCTGAAGGTGAAGCTTCTTTACTCCTCCCCTTCCCCTTTCCCTCTCTCTCTCCTCCTCCTGCAGCCATGGCTCAATTGGTCGAGTATATCAGCCCTAGGTTCTGAGGATGGCTATGTGGAGCTTCTGCCTCAGGTGCTAAAAATAGCTCAGTTGTGAGCATGGCCCCAGATAGATAGAGCATCAGCCCAAGACAGAGTTTGTCAGGTGTGTCCCAGTCGGGGTGCATGCAGGAGTCTATCTCTCCTCCTCTCACTTGAAAAAAAAGGATAAAAAAGGCATATTACTTATTTAGGGCACCTCTAGGAAGTTTCTTATGTGATCCTGACATTATTGCAAGATGGGAAAGAGGAATTAGGTACTTTGTAATATAGAACCAGATTATTTTCCTACATCTGCGAACAGAATTCATTCTACACTGCTCACAAAAATTAGGGGATCAGGGAATGTGCAGATACTCTAGTACTTTCAGCTTTTCGTATAGTGCATTTTCACCAATGAAATAAAAGTTGGTTTTGCATCTCATTTGCATAATCAAACAACTTTCTTTGACTTGTTTGCTTTTCTGATGTTCTTGTTTTGTTTTTTTTTTACAGAGACAGAGAGAGAATCAGAGAGAGAGATAGATAGGGACAAACAGGAACCAAGAGAGGTGAGAAACATCAATCATTAGTTTTTCATTGCCGTTGCAACACCTTAGTTGTTCATTGATTGCTTTCTCACATGTGCCTTGACCATGGACCTTCAGCAGACCGAGCAACCCCTTGCTGGAGCCAGCGACCTTGGGTCCAAGCTGGTGAGCTTTTGCTCAAGCCAAATGGGCCCGCACTCAAGCTGGTGAGCTTGGGGTCTCGAACCTGGGTCTTCCGCATCCCAGTCCGACGCTCCATCCACTGCGCTATCGCCTGGTCTGGCCTGATGTTCTTGTTTAATTAAAAAAATCAAATGCTTTTTTTATTGCTTCATATTCTTTTTGAAATATCCCCTAATTTTTGTGAGTATATAATTTTGTTGATTAAAAAAGGGACATTAATATGCTTTAATTCCAAGTAAAACATTAATGGATTTATGATGGTTATAGTTCTCTTCTGCATAAGGCTCCTATGGTGAGTTTCAGGTATCTGACAGCTCTTCCCAAAGTAGAGGATAATTATTAGAATCCATCATTCAGATGTCCCTGTTTCAAATACCTTGGCACATCCATTACTATAGGCATCTTCTCTTATTTTCAAGAAATAACTGTGAAAAGTATCTTCATAACGTTCCCTCATTTAAACACTTTGGCACATCCATTAATATAGGCATCTTCTCTTATACACAAAAAATCACTTTATAAAGCACCCATGTGACCCAATATTCACAATGCTATTAATAGCATGAGAAAATGGCAGCTGTTAGGCACCAAATGCCATGCCAAGTAAGGACTGGATATGCATGGTCTAACTCATTCCTCAAAAAGAATCCAGGTTTTATTATGCTTATCTACAAATGAGAAAGTTGAGTTTCAAAGGGTGAAATGAGTTACTTCAGGTAATGGAGCCAGTAAGTGACAGCGGACCAACTCAGTTCTGGTCTGTTTGACTTCATTTAGCATGTGCAGATCTTTACTGAGAAACGACCTGGTATAGGAGAGGAAAATAAAATATGTGGAAGTCAAGACAAGCCATCAATGCTAGCAACCATGATTCATTACAATAGACTTCAGGCCAATGCAGGAGGATACAGAGGTGAAGCTTGGGCAGAGAAAAGAGTTCCTTTTTCTAATTGAAATCCTTTTTTCCTTTCCAGCTCATCAGGGTTTGGTAAGAGAAACAATGGCATTTAAGATAAAGGGGAAATGTAGGGGGAAACACACACACAAAATGAAGCTCATATGTTCACAAAATTTACCAACTATCCAGGATGGCCGAGATGTAAATAGGAGACAGGAGGGGGAGGTAAGACTGGAAAGGTAGGATGGGGCCAGTTGTACAAACAAGATGTGCTTTGGAGTCAGACTGAAGCCTTCACTACTTCCACCAACACCTCTCCCTGCATTTTCTTGTGAGTCTCTTCCTTCCATTTCTACAGGTACTTCCCCTAACTGCCCTGGTCAGCAAACTGCAGCTCGAGAGCCAGATGTGGCTCTTTGGCCCCTCGAGTGTGGCTCTTCCACAAAATACCACGTGCGGGCGCTACCTCGATAAGGAATGTACCTACCTATAGAGTTTAAGTTTAAAAAATTCGGCTCTCTAAAGAAATTTCAATCGTTGTACTGTTGATACTTGGCTCTGTTGACTAATGAATTTGCCGACCACTGGAAGGCAAAGGCCACTTAGGTCTTCTAGGCCTCACCCATGTCTCCTGAGTTCTCCTTAAAATATTACAGCTCACATTCTGTCACCAGTCCTCACCTGCAAACCTAGCCTCACTCAGAGCACTTGGTCCCAAGCCTTGTCTACTGGCTCTGTCCCTCAACATACCTTTTACATCGGTCAATTTATGCCTCTTCCCAAACAGTGGTGACGGCTTTAGCAACATACAATTAACTTCTCTCCTCCCCCCAACCCTGTTTCTCCCCATCGCAACATATAAGCAACTGAACGTAGATAAAAACCAAGTTCAGAATCTCACCATCAGCCAAACTACCTTTCCTTTGCTCTGATTTTGAATACAATTTTTAAAAAGGTTCTATAGCCAATAATTCCTTATTGTACAGATCTTAGAATTGAATACCATAATCTCTCAGTTGCTTTATAGCAAGAGTCCTACTGGTCTCCTTGCTTCCAATCTTCTCATCCCAATCCTTCATTCCCATTTCCTAAATTGATCAAATTTAAATGCATCATTTCCTTTGCTTAAAACACTTTAAGGGGTCCAGGGTCTCACTGGCCCTGGAAAAAACACCTACTCTTTTTAACACGGTTTATCAAAATATAGCCCTTGTTCACATCTGTAAGCCTTGACTCTCACTAATCTCTTCCTTGTCCCTCTGCTCTAGTTAAAATGAGCTTCTGGAAAGTTCTCTCCTCTCTGGAGAGACCAGGCTCTGCACAGTGTATGCCTCTCCCTGCTCTCCACTTGTGCCCAGCTAATCCCTCTCGTCTTTTGAAGTCTTAGCTTATATGTGACTTCCTCCAGGAATCATCTGTCTCTTCGAGTCTAAGTTAGAAGCTCCTCCTCTGTACGTCCACATCACCCCAGAACGCTCACCCTCACCATTCTGTATTGCAATAGTTTTTTGTTTTGTTTTTGCCTTTCTCATCATCTTAAGCTGTGCAGGATCTCATCATTAAATTCCTGCAGTCTCACACATGAAAAAGTGAGCTAGGTTCCTTTTCCTACTATACTCATTCTCTGCTCATCTTTCACAATTCTTCCCTCAATCCTGAAGAAAATAAACGACATTCACATAAAAGGGCTTTGGCCCTTTTTAGGGCTTGATAGAAACTTGTCTCTGTGAGAGCACAACAGTGAGTTAATACCATACAGAAATGAGAGTATGACAAGTGATGGCACCATGTATCATTTTTCATGAGATTATTATAGAAACTTCATTAATATCAATTAATGGGGCCTGGAAGCTTATAGTTCACTGGACTAGAAATAAGACAGTAGAAAAATATGCCAGTATTCTTCCCTTTGTCTCACTACAGTTCCTTACTTTCATTTCTCCTTCATTCCTCCATGTTATATGACAGTGAATTCTCCCATTACAAACAAACTATGGGCATTGAAAGTTTTGGTGTATCTCCTAACAATGTGATGTGTATTTTAAGGGGGCCACAAGTAATTGCCCAAGTGATTGTTTCACTCATCCAATAAAAAAAAAAACTTCAGTCTTAAAAGCAATGCATAAATATATGTTGCCTTTCAATCACTTAGCAAAGAGGTAACACCCTAGCACACATTCCTAATCATAAACAGGCAAACACATATCTAAAAAGTCATTGTTTCTTTAAATTGATAGTAAAAGGAGAAGACTTTCAGATAGGCACAATTATAATCCCTCCCCATGGAGACTGAAGAGAGAGGAAATCATGCAAAATATTGCTGATACATTTCACTGGTATTCACATTCTAGCTTGTAAACAATTTCTAATTCACATGCCTAGACATTAGCCATCAGTCTAGATGTAAAGAATTAAATAAAGCCCAACCAAGAAACAGGAAGTATCACTTCTATCACAAGAATGCTTATTTTGGTGGCTCACATCTGCAGCCTTTTTCCTTCAATACATCCTTTCAGAGCCAAAATGGGGAAGGGAACCAAGTACTGTACCTAAATCCATCCCAGTGATTGCGATGAGCTGAACCACCCACAAGCTTCCTTCGAAGAGAGTTATTAGTTTCATGATGAAGAACTCCAACTCATTGGAGGAAAAGTCTAGAAGTAAAGGAGCAGTCTATTCCACATGACTGAATTCATTCAGCATACCAAATATTGTCCAGGACTGAACTAGTCACACTCAGTTTAGAGGCAGAATATCTAAGTAGATGTATTTGGACTGACATTCAAAGACATCTGGTATTCTTCTGGGAGTCTGACATCAGCATGAGATTTTCTTGTCTTGTGTTGACGATGAAATTATTCCAAAGAACCAGAATGGTGAATAACAGTGAACATTGTAGAAGTGAAGGACAAAACTACCTTTAAAAATCTAAGAATCCAAGGGTATGAACTTCACAGTATCAGCCTTGACTACCACACTACATGAGTCCAAATCCCTTAAAGAAAATATTCTCCTATTCTGAATTCTTGTGGTCTAGGACAGGGTCAACACTATGGCCTATGGGTCAAATCTTGCTGGTCACCTCTTTTCATTAATAAAGTTTTACTGGGACACAGTCATGACTATTCATTTACATATTATCTATGGCTGCTTTTGTGTTACAATGGAAAACCTGAATAGTTGTGACAGAGTTTACATGGCCTCCAAGGCCATATTATCTGGTTCTTTATAGAAAAAGTTTGCTGATCTGTGGTCTAGAATGATAAATCATTCACCAATCCTTGCTTTACAAAACCAGGCTCTGGATCAAAATTATTTTGCCTTGATTGTATAATTCTTCACTGAAGAACCAGTATTTAAGGCTTTGGGCTGGCCCAAAGACAGCACAACCCTCCACTTGGAAACACTATAGGAACCGGTCCAGGTGGCAACCCTGCAGAACTGAACAGATGCCTATTTTTTCTTCTGCCCATGAGACAGATGGTCCTGAGAGAGGGGAGAAGAATTAGTCCACGAGAGAGAATTCTCTGTGCAGCACTAATTTTGGAAATGTATCGTGATCCATCTGGCCAAAAAAGGATTCCTTAGGAGTACCTTTGCTATTTGAATTTGCTTAACATTCAGGAGGGGAATCCTAAGTACCAAGGCTTGGGTATTTGCTTTCTGTCAAAATGTCAATAAAGCATCTTGTGTGCCATTAAGACAAGAAATCTCAAATAATTATAAGGACAGAAGAAGAGAATAACTAACCACTCATTAAGAGACCCCATTTCAAATAATTTATTCATTCTTCTGACAGTCTAAAACCTCTCAGGTGAGAAAAATAGCACCTAGATATTTGTATAATATGCAGAAAGCAGTAGGAGCAATATCTGCTTTCTGACCTGCTAATAGTAGTAGCCCACACTGGACACAGCAATGCTTCTCTTCTTGTTAACCACTCTCACTTGGCTTTGATATTGACCTTGTTGTTCTAAAGCATTTTTCTCCATGAGTAATGAACTGTGTATTTGCAAAGTTAATGAACTCATATCTAATGTCTTTTTTCCCCATTTTATTCCTAATTCAGCTCCATAGCATTTTGGGTGTACACTGGGTCTGTTCAGTCCATAAAAAAGCAGACAAAGTTAAGAACTGACAAAGAGGAAAATTCAGGCAACTAGAAACAGCGGTATTAAAGGAGAGCAACTGAGGATTCTTTTCATTCAGTCTCTGTCAACAGGCTCTGAGGTCTGATGGACAGAGGGTTCAAGTCCCAGTTCTCCCATTTACTACTCTGATAATCTCAGGGTCCTCATCTATTAAACTAAATAATAACCCAAGTTGCAACATCAAGAGAGGAGACGCTCCCTCAAATAATAGGTCTCTGCAGAGGATGCAATGCCACTGAATCAAGAAATAATTAAATGCCCAGTATTATTTAGGCACTGAGTGGGATATGAAAGGAGTTCCCTCTACAAAGATGGTACAAATCATAATAACATTAGGAAAACAGTATCACTGACCCTGATATTATAAAGCATGCACCTTAAATTTAGTCTTACGCAATTTTCTAATGAATATACTATTTATTGGTTTACAAAACCTAACTCAGTATTTTTCTAAAATTGGAACACCTTCCACACAAGAGCCCAAACATATGTACATAACACAGGCACAGAGCCAATGGACTAATAATAAACCAAGGAGCAAGAGGCAATTTTCAAGAAAACTAGGCTGGGGACAAATATGAGAAAGGGCTTCATAAATGAAAACCAATACTTGAATTGTATCTGGAAGCAAACAGGTTGCCAGGACAGACCACAGAACACAGCTGCAGTGACAGGGAGCACTGTTAATCTCAGACTCCCCTCCGGGGCAGTTCCATGAAAGCAAAGCAAGACCAGCCCACTGCCCTCAACAGATGCTTCTCTCTTCCCAAGCTCCTTGGCGTTAGGGTACCTCTGAGCTCAGTCTCATCCAGTTGTGAGCTAATTACAAAGAATCCATAAGTGTGGGCATGAATGGGGAACACTGTAGGCTGCTCCAACAAGTCTCGGCACCATCTGCTGAAATATTAAGATGCTTGTTTAAAAAGATGGCTGCCAGAGAAGGTGGTCACAGCACCAACAGTGGTGATGTTCTCTTAAATAATTATTTTACTTCTCTTTCCTGTACAGAAGCAGCAGGGCATGGAGCCAAAGTGGAACAGTCCGGAGAGAAAAGGCCACCTCTGCTTACCTCCTTCTCCCAGTCCAGGTGCCAGCAGGAAAGTACCTAGAGCCTTGCTTGCCAAAAGAAAGAGATATGGAGAAAGATGGTAGTATGCTGGCATATTTCAGCGCGCAACCAGTTACTTGGAAAAATCGGTAAGAACTTCAGTAAATCCTTTTCTCTTTAGACATTTAAAGTGTACATGTACTTAAGGAAGACACCTCCCTCAGTAACCTGAGACTCCTGGGATGTGGAGGCTCCCTCTGTATGCTAGATCTTTCTCAAATAGGAGCAGTCAGATTTGTGGACAAAGGTCAGGCCAATAGTCAAGAGTCCAAGGGGCTTAGCTAAGAAAAGCAAAGAAAAACCTTGGATGACTTAATGTTGCTGTTAAAAGGCCCAATCATACCAATGGTCAAGATTTGAACATGACAGCCCTGGGACTTTGTAGTCTCTCAGTAAAGAGAAGAAATTCATTAATCTCTTTGATAATAACGGCAACAATAACAATAAGAGTAACAACAGCAACTAACTTTTTTTAGTACCTACCATGTACCAGGCACTATGCTAAGGGCCTCATCTGTTATATATTAATTCTTCCAACACTGAGGCAGGGGCTGTTATCTCATTATACAGGGGAAGAAAACTGGCACAGAGAGTAAGAACCTTCTCCAAGAACTCATCAGCTAGGAATGGGTAGAGCTGGCTTTGAAGCCATGCTGTCTGACTGCACGCATAGCCACTGGGCTAGGCTACCACGGACAGGGGCGCAGGTGGACCCGCTTAAACAAGGATCACTGTAAGCATGTGAATGGTAATGAGACAGACAGAGGTCTCATAGCAGTCCAGGCAGCCCAAGTTGAAAAGTCTTCATTCATGTGCCACAACTGCTGGGATTGAACTACTCTATCTGCTTTTCTGCCCTTGACCAAATTGCTTCCATTCTACAACTGTCCCAAGTCACTCACTGGCTAGCCTACAGACGGTCTTTGAGTCAGGTACGAATAGTCCAACTAGCAATGGCCAGGTACAAATACCTGGGCCACCAGGGCTGCACACGGCCATGACTTCAGCATGACTATTGGAGAGGCAGACAACCTTGAAGGTGCTGTGAGCACAGTGGGCTCCATGCTGCTCATATAGTACAGAGAGCAACTCTGCATCTGTATTTGGATCCTGTCTCATATTTTTGGCTTTTACAGAGCTTTAGATTCAGAAGGGCACATAAGATTATTGTTCAGTCCCGGTAGTCTATGCATAGTAACTATATACTATAGATAAACAAGTACATATATGAAAAACTTTCCTAACACTAAGTACAAAAAGTACCAACAAAGACAGATTGCTAACGTATGAAAGGTTCTCCTCCCTTTCTTTGCTCCGCACTTGTTTAAATGTCCTGTTTGTAAGAATTTCAAAGTGCATGGGTTCTGATTTCTACTTACCAGGAGGCTGGTCATTTTTCATCAGTACGTAAAGAGGTGGCTCTGAGTTTAGCTCCACCATCTGTCATCCCTCACAAGCCTGAGGGATTCTCAGCAGGACGGAGAGCATCTGCCAACCCACTCCAACAGCCTCTCAGGGGCAGGGTTGACAAGTCACTCCCCAAGCCTGGGTGGACCAGGCAGGAAGAAAAGACATATACACATGACCAGGTAGAGCCAGATATGCAGATATGATAGGTCATAACAAAAGCAAAGTAAACTTCCAGGAAGAAGAAACCTGCCCATGACATTCACTATCAAGGACACAGGTGTTCACACTGGACACTTATCTTCAAAATCCAAAAGTCTCTTCAGGAAAGAAGCTAAGAATGTTCTTGCAGTGAGTAAAAACTCCTTTTTATGTAAACAAATAGTAAACATTTAGTAAACATTCAGCTGCAACCAAAGAGAAAATACCAACAAACTTTACAGTATGATCAATCCACTAGAAAGAATGCTTAACTTCTAAAAGGGCAGAGAATTTAAAACTTCTTCCTAAGAAATTAAGCTCTAAAGACAATGGTATTAAATATTAGTAGGTCAGATCCCAAGTCTTAACCCCTTTCATCCAGCTGGTCCTCAGCAGCACAAAGCTTCCTGCCAGATACAGTTTACAAAGGATAGAGGTGGGGAAGAGGAAGAAAAGGCATCTTTCACAAGCCTTTTTATAAAAATGTTATAATCCTGAAACCCCCTGCTTAACATATCTCTAGCCCCTTTTAAATGCTTAGCAAACTCGGAGGGCAAGCTTGAGAAAACATACCAAGTTTGAAGTATACATAGTGTGTGATCAGAGGCTCTGCCATTTACCAGCCTTATTAAATTCAGCAAGTCCCTGACCTCACTGAGTTTCAGATTCTTACCTACATACCCCACTCCATCTGTAAATGAGTACATTAGCACCTGCTCTACCTATTTCTCAAGATTATGAGGATCATTACACATTTAAAACTTTAAAATTCTGAGGTAGGCATTAAGCATTTTCATTTTTAATGGCTGCAATGAACTCAAATCTATTTTCCCTAGCTCTCAACAAAATAAGGCACATGTTGACAATGGGTTCCAGACTCCATGGTCAAACCCAAATTTAAATTTCAACCCTGCAAATAAATCTTGGGAATTGATTTAAGCCCATTTCCTCAGCTGTAAGAGTAGAACACACACACAACTTATTTTACAGAGCTCACACAGTCCTAGGCTAACAGTGGGTACTCCGTGAAACATTGGTTTTCTTCTAATCCTATGGTCTCTTCAAAATAAAACTTCTGGAATTATCTGATAGCTCTGTAATATCATAATAGCTTGTCATACAGTAAGTACATATATATGCCATACCCAAAACAAACACTAAACCCAATTTTTTCCTAGGACATATTTTCCAGAAAATAGCCTTCCAACTTTTTTCAACCTTTACATATAGCTTTATATACACATATACACATAGATATAACCTTTATTCATTTTGAATATAGATACTAAATATATATCATTGAATATATATGTTGAATATATATATGTATATACAAAAGCAAAAACAGTTGGAATAAATAAATTTACAGGAAGCACAGCTTCTAAAATTCTTATATCAGTCAAATAGGAAATTCCCCCCTTACTAGTAATTTTATGTATCTATAAATGAGTAACTGCGTAAATGAGTTAGTGGAAAACTAAGGTCAAATGAGTAAAAACATCAATTACCGAAGCTTCATTTGCAAATTTAAAAAAGCAATTTGCTGAATATCACATCCACCACAGTAGTAATGAAACTTTTTTAGTAATGAAACTTTTTTCTTTCATCTAAGACATCAAACCCTGACTGGGTAGTTCTGTTGGTTACAGCACTGTCCCGCAACCTGATATGCCAAGGTTGCGGGTTCGATCCTGAGTCAGGGCATGCACATAAAACAACCAACAAATGCACAAATAAGTGGAAAAAAAGGATGTTTCTCTCTCTTTCTAAAACTAATCAATCAGTTTAAAAAAAGACATCAAATACTTAAACATTATAGGGGGGAAAGAAATCCTCTAGAAAAAATTACTTTGGATAAGTGAGTGAATTTTCCAGTCCCACTGTTTTTAAATTATCATGATACAAACAAGAATACAAGATTGCGGTTCAGTATGTTGGTGGCGGGAGACAGTCTGCTTATCTGACAAGTTCCCAGGTGATATCAATGCTGTTAAGCCACAGAGCACACTTTGAATAGCAAGACCTTAAAGAACACAGTCCAACACTCTTCTTCTATGTACTATAATTTATTATCAATCTAATTAGAAAGGCAAGATTATGTGATGTTAAAGGGGAAAAGTTGTGATGGTATGTAAGTGGACCACTTTCTTAAATACTGTGCATTTTATTTTAGAAAAACCCATACCTTCTGGTTTTATGCACTCCAATTTAGACTGTGAGTGCTACTGCAAATGTAATTCCAGGTATCATTTCACTTGATACAGCTCAGTTTCCAAATCACAGCCTGGTACCTGGTGGTCTGCAGTTTGAATCACACAGTAAGTGCTGACCATTAGTTAAGTCAATTGCTTCTCCTTCACCTGCTTTCCTCACCTGCCATATAAAGGCACTTACACCAACCAACCCACATGCTTGTGTACTCTACAGGTACAGTAACAGGCATGACCACTAGGAAATAGTAAAAACAAAAATAGGTACAACTGCTAATGAGATAAGAACTTTCCACACACTTAAAGCAGTAAGATAACTAAATATCTTACCACCAAAAGAACAAAAGCTCTCCTGTTTCTGAAGGCACAAAAATTAAAATGTTAATCTGAAGTAGGTTCCATTAAAGCTTGCAAGCTTTCACCTGACCAGTGGTGGCACAGAGGATAGAGCATCGACCTAGGACACTAAGGTCTCAGGTTTGAAACCTAGGGGGTCCCAGCTTGAGTGTGGACTTATCCGGCTTGAGTGCAGGGTTGAGCATGGGATCACTGATATGATACCATGGTCACTAGCTTGAGCCCAAGGTCGCTGGCTTGAGCAAGGAGTCCCTGGCTCAGCTGGAGCCCCCTGGTCAAGGCATGTGTGAGAAGCAATCAATGAACAACTAAAGGGCCACAATTACGAGCTGATGCTTTTTATTTTTTCTTCCTGTCTTTGTCTCTGTCTCCCTCCCTCTTGCTAAAGAAAAAAAAAAAAAAAAGAAGCAGCAGCAGCTTGCCAGCTTTCTGATCTCTTGGAGGATTCAGGTGTGTATATCACAGGACACAAAGAAATATTCTGAGTTCCAAGCCCAACAGATAGTTACCAAATACAGTAGTCCTCACTTTATTCATGTGGGCTATGTTCCAAGACTCCCAATGGATGCCTGAAACTGTAAACAGTCCTGAACCCTATAAATAGTACATTTTTTCCTATACGTGCATACCTATGACAAACTTTAATTTATAAATTAGGCACGGTAAGAGATGAATAACAATAACTAATAAAAAAAATAAGAACAGATTTTAATAAAAGTTATGTGAATATGGTCTCTCTCTTGCTTTCAAAATACCTTAGTGTACTCATTTTATCATTTAAAGGAAGCACTTTATAGCTTCTCTGTGGCATACCCAAACTGCCAGCATTACTACTCCTGTGTCTAGGGCCCTTAAGTGAAATAAGGGAGACTTGAACACAAGCCCTGCCATACCATGACAGTCTGATAACCATGATGGTGACTAAGTAACTAACGGGCGAGAAGTATCTATAGCGTGGAGATGCTGGACAAAGGGAGGATTCACATCCTGAGTAGGAAATGGCATGAAATTTCATCTAGCTACTCAGAACAGCATGCAATTTAAAAGTTATGAACTATTTCTTTTTTTCGTTTAATATTTTCAAACCCCAGCCAACCATGCAACTTTGGGTAACTAACTGAGACTACAGAAAGTGAAACAGCTGATGGGGCGACTATGGTACATCACTTATCATTTGCTTACCTGGAGCTTGAGAACTCTCTTTACATTTTAGTTAGTAGTGACGAAAGAAGCTAAAACATTTTTATTCTATCAGGGGTTACATGGTCTCCACAAGCCTCGGGTTTTCCTATCTGTAAAACAGAGATATTATTATGTACCATTCAGAATTTTCATGAAAACTTGCAATAACCCATGTGAAATGCCCAGCCTCGTGACCGGGTCATAGTCAACATTCCACAGAAGAGAGCAATTATGACAAGCCAGTTAATAGGATGGCACTGATAGTGAGTTAGAGAGGTTTCTGCCCAAGGACCCTTGACCACCACTCTGTATGTTACTGACTCAATATTTCTGCCAGCCCCCCAAAGTTCACATGTTGAAATTTAATCCCCAATATGATGGTTATTTGGAGGTGGAGCCTTGGGGAGGTGATTAAGTCATGGGGGTAGACACTCGTGAATGGCCAAAGAGGCCAGAGAAAGGCTTGCCATCTTTTTATGGTGTCAGGCCACATGGAGAAGTTGGAAGTGAGCAACCTGGAGAGGGACCCTCACTAGAACCCCACTATGACAGACACCTTATCTTAGAATTCCAGTGCCCACAACTATGAGATACATTTCTGTTGTTTATAAGCCTACTAGTCTATGGTATTGATACAGCACCGTGAACTAGGAAACTATATTTAGTACCCTGTTATTCTTGTATGACTCTCTTAGGACTTAGATTTGGTCAAGAAATCACATTAGTCAAGCTATAAACCCTAAGCAGGAAATATTCCATTACACAGAGCAAATTCAAAGAGCCGAGGTTAGTTTTCTGGCTATTAACACCACAATATATCCATAAACACCAAAGAGCTGTGAAATCTTGTATTGATTCGAGTATACTAAAAACCAGGTCACCTGGGACCCCTGAGAAATAGAACCAAAGACATTTCCATTTCTCTTTACATTTCTGCCTCATACACTATTCAGACATAGGACCAGCTTACACATCGTCCAAGAGAAGAAACATCAACTGTTCACATCCCTAATATTCACGCTCATAAGACCCTCCTAACCACGGAGAATAAGAATAGAACGTGCAGCAGAAGTCCCTGGTGTGTCAATTTGTACTTTCTCCTGGAGCACACTAATTCCTTGCCACACTTTTCCTGAAGTCATCATTTTACAATTTAGGTATTCTTAGCCCTGACTCACCTTCAAAACAAGCAAACAAACCAGTCTAAGAAACTCAGCTATTCTGAGCACTAATTTCCTAATAGAGAAAATAAGTGTGAGAATGAACCAAGTCTCCCACGAGCCCTGATGCTGAGGACGCGGCAGCTCCTTCTTCCTTTGTGGGTCCTCCAACTATTCTGAGCATTGACACCACACAAGGCAGCACGGTGGACACAGAGGGAAGAAATAGCACACTGAATCCCAGGATGAGCCTACTTTAAAGGAACTTCCCTGTTTCGAATGTGAGTTAAAACATGATATAACATATCTATATATTATAGACTTCATAAAAACAAACAAAAAAATGCCAGCTGGACTCCTTTCCAAGAAGAGATGCATTTGCAGCAGTAAAACCAAACTACTTCATTTTTGGTTTAAAACAAATATTTGCAATATGGCTGCCCACCAATCACCATTACAGTATGCTGTGTGTTTAAGATCATAGGCTCCGAAGTCAGACAGTGAGTTGCAGCTTGGCTCAACTATGTAACAGATCTAAGTAATAGATCTAACCAGGCTGAACAGATTGCCATCTGGTCAATCAATTGCTATTTGAAAGGCTGTTTTAAATATATCGTTAAGTGTCTAAATCTAATCAAAATGTAATGACTTCAAATTAACTCATGCTAGCTAGCAGGAAATAAACTTTCATTGTATATTTTAGACTCTCACTTGTAAGACCATTACCAAAGCCCTTAAAAAGTCCCAAATTATTTTTCAAATATTGAAAAATCTCCTGATTCTGCTCTGCTGAGAAGCCACTATAAGCTTATCTTGTGCATCAGAACTCTAGCAGTCTTTAAAATAATGCCAAGTCCATGAGCCTGCTCTAGCTCAGTACACACTATCAGTAAAGTACACAAAATATGTATTTTCTTATTTACCACAGTAACTGGCTACAATACAGAAGCACAAGGCTGGCTACCCATCAACTCTTGAGACTATCTAGACTTCTGCAGAATGAGGACAAGACAATTCCCTACTTCACAGGTTACTGTGAGATCCAAATAAGAAAATGTACAGCCTGACCTGTGGTGGAGCAGTGGATGAAGCTTTGACCTGGAACGCTGAGGTTGCCAGTTCAAAACCTTGGGCTTGCTCGGTCAAGGCACATACGGGAAGTAGCTACTACTACAGGGAAGCAACTACTACAAGTTGATGCTTCCCCCTTCTTCCCCTACTCCTCTCCTCTCCGTCTAAAAATCAAACAATAAATATTTTTAAAATTTACTTTTTTTATTAATTTTAATTTATTGTGTTTACATAGATTCAAGTGTCCCATCGAATATACCTTCCCCCAATCCCCCCACCCCCATGTTCCCCTTGATACCCCCTTTGCCCCCTCCTTCCTGGGCCTTCCCCCGTTCCCTCCAGGGTTTGCTGTCATGCTCTCTATAATGTTGTGTTATGTATATATAATTTCACTAATCCCTTTCCCTTCTCTGATCCCATCCCCTCATTCCCTTTCCTCAGGTCCCTTTGATCCCGCCTCTGCCTCTATGCCATTCCTTAGTTCACATTGTTCATCAGATTCCTCATATGGCTGAGGTCATATGATAAAAAAAGAAAATGTACAAAATAAACATTGTGAATTCTAAAGTAGTATGATTTTTAAACAAGTACACAACACATGTATTTCTTTATCAAAACTATTCTCAAAGGTAAAAGTGAAGACACTATTAAAAACAGTAAAATAATCCCTTCATTTGAGCTGCTGTTTGTGGAGTGCCAGGCATTAAACTGGAGCCAACATGCTGTAAGAAGCCACTCCTTCCTAAACATGTAAATCAGTAAGCAACAGAATGTGTCTGTGACTCTACTTCTCTCTCTTGCACAGGCAGATTATCCCACAAATGCCCCAACAAGTCAGAGCAGGAATAAACACAAAAAGGATAAATTGCTGAAAAAAAAAGGAGTGTTTTAAGATGAGCCATACGCAGGCTTGCATAGGGAGGATTCAGAAAGATGGAACTGATACAGGTTGTTCCTACCCAAAGGAACTACAGCCATCCTGGCTTCCCGTGAAGCAAGATGTTTAAGTGGTTCTGATCAATACAACACACTGATGATCCCACTGAATATTTGATTTGGCTCAGTATCACCCAATCAAATTTGCTAACACAACAGTAGAGTCCAGAAGAAGCACATTAAAAGCAATCCAAATTTTAAATGTGCAGAAGGTCTTTTGTGATCTCCGCTGGAGCTTATAGTGTCTAACAGCTGCAACTGTGACTGTTCTAGCTAATTGCTCGCAGCAACAAAAATAAACAATCGCTCCAGGAAGAAGACTGTTCCCACCAAATATTAATGAATTTTTTAACAGTCAAATATTTCAAATCTTGATTTAAAAGTCTCTCTTACTGGTAAAGAAGTCTCAAAGAACAAACAGAGTTGAGGCAGCCAGAATGAAAGTCCTTATTTTATATCTAATCCCCACACCCAGCCACCTCATTCATTCTGTTGATACTACCCACCACACACCTCAAAAAAAAAAAAAAAAAGAGGAAAGAAAGAAAAAAGGAAAACTCCTTGTGTCCAGAAGAATTTAAGAAATCTGAGATACTTTAACTCATGTATAACTTTCTAACATATGGGGGAAAGTGTCGCATTGATTGGAGCTATTTTTAAAGTGCAGCTCTACCGTAAAAATAGACATTTACTCATAAAGATGCTTGAATAGATAGAGAACAAGCCCAATCTATGTCTCATTGTTAAGAAAGGGTTGAAAAAAGGCTGTCGTGCTTTCTAGAGAGCTGTTTATGGTTCGCATGTGATGTCAAGGCAAGATCCAGGTGCACTCTAACGAGCGTCTTTCAGCTTCCTCAATCCCTTTAAAAGTGCTTCTCTGCCATCAGCTACTTCTCTGAGCACATGCAGTAAGGAGCCAGTATTTACCCAGGACCTTACAAGAGAGATCACTGCAATCAGAGACCCAAGGAAAATAGAAAAAATTACTCACCCGCAATTGGAATGGCCTCCATCCTCTCCTTGTCCCTACCCGGGAAGTAAGCATTTCCTTTTGCTAAGGAAAGAAAGGAGAGAAGCAGCTGACTTATCAGTACTCTAGGACATCTGTATGTCCTCTGTTTGCATAGAAAGCATAGCTTAATACTTCTCTCCCCATCCAAGCTCCTGCTCCTTCATGGAAGATCGCAAACCAGATTGCCCGCCTTAGAGAGAGGCAAGTTGAAGCATTTAGGCACCTACCCAAACTGAGATTTGAAGGCGTTATCCCTAGGATCTGGACTTTGTCTTCAGCTTTTATGAAAGCCTGGAGGAATGGAGTTGTAATAGAAAATCACATAGAATTTCTGATTTTTATACCACTCTGACAAAATGTCAGCAGCAATTTAATACAATAAAAACCAGACAACTTTCACATGCTGTGTCCTAAATAAACTAATATCAGAAATGCACTGTTTTATGTCTGTTAAAAATTATTTTCCTCGTGCCTGACCTGTGGTGGTGCAGTGGATAAAGCATCGACCTGGGAACACTGAGGTCGCCAGTTCAAAACTCTGCATTGGTCTGGTCAGGGCACATATGGGAGTTGATGCTTCCAGCTCCTCCCCCCTTTCTCTCTTTCTCTTTCTCTCTCTCACTCTGTGTCTTCTCTCTAAAATGAATAAAATAAAAAGAAGTTTTTTTAAAAAAAAATTATTTTCCTTACACTCATATAAATAAGTCAATAGGAAAAACATACTTATCAAGAAAAAAATCCCTGACCTTGGCCAGGTAGCTCTGTGAACACAGCATCATCATTCCAGTGTGCTGAGGTCATGGGTTCGAGTCCCAGTTAGGGCACATACAAGAAGCAACCAAGGAGTTCACAACTAAACAAAACTAAGTGCAACAATGAGTTGATGCTTCTCTCTCTCTCTCTTTCTCTTCAGCCCTTCCCTTCCTGTTATCCCTCTCCCCGTCTGTCAAATTAATGAAAAAAAAAATTTTAAACCACCACTAATTTGAATGTTTAATCTTTATGAAAGAAGATATGTAATCATAACTTAAAACAGAAAATATCAGAGAAAATAGGTGTATTTTTCAGGGGAGAACTAAATTTTGATTTGTATGTTTTGACCTTAATACATTTTCTACAGTGACTATATTATTATTGATTGAAATTATCCACAAGGATGTAAATCATACAGAATACATCAAATTTTTTTAATTAAGAGAGAGTTGGGGAGGCAGAGACAGACTCCTTCATGTGCCCTGACTGGGATCCAGCAAGCCCCCTATGGGGCAATGCTCTGCCCATTTGGGCTGCTACTTGGTTGCTCAGCAACAAGCCATTTCAGTGCCTGAGGTGAGGCCACGGAGCCATCCCCAGTGCCCACCTGGGGTCAACTTACTCAAACCAAGCCATGGCTGCAGGAGGAGAAGAGAGAGAGCAGAGAGAGAAAGAGAGAGAGAGAAGAAAGAAGAGAGAAGAGAGAAAAAGGGGAGTGGTGGAGAGCAGATGGTCACTTCTCCTATGTGCCCTGACCGGAAATCGAACCCATTTCCACATGCCAGGTCGATGCTCTACCACTGAGCCAACTGGCCAGGCCCAAATGCATCAAATAAAATGCTACATTGCACTTGTCTCTATTCAATTTCTAAATGCTTACATATCCTGCAGGGTTCAAGAAATCTGGCCCCCCAAAAGGGCACAGCTAACGAAAGTTAGTTTGGGATGTTAGTATTTTAATGATGACAAAGGGCAGAGCCCCAAGAGTTAGGAGAACTGGGTTCAAGTGCCAAGTCTCATGTTAGCAAAAGAACCCTGGAGAACCTTAACTTCTCTGGGCCTGACTCACATCTGCAAAATAAGGTGCTTAAAAAGACCCTTGAGGTGTCTTCAGGCTCAAAACCAACGTAAAAATAGAAATTAAATTTTTAGCCCTGGAAGAGAGAACAACAACTGGTACAGAGCAGGTGCTCAGTGTATATTCAGTAAGAGGGTTACCAAAAGGGAAGTTTTTAAAATAAAGTGTTTGAAACAGAGCTTCCCAACCTGTGTGCCATGGCGTGCTGCACCTCTGTCACAAGTGCAACGCAGTCCAAGGAACAAAGCTACCTGCCAACTGCATGCTTCATCCCTAAGGGTGGGTTCACCCTGAAGGGCTGCCAGTTTCATCCTGTCTTCAAGGAGGTCCACGGAGGGGCTGGTTGCTTCTGAAACTGTACAGGGAGTATGCTCGGAAGGAGTACACACTGAAAAGCAGATTTTGAGCCCAGGGCTACCAGCAACCTGTATAGGTCAAAGGGTCCTTCAGATTAAAAAAAAAGCAACAAGCCCTTTCCTCAGAGCTATTTGAACGGGCTGCCTTTCTTTTCTGTTCTGTGTGTGGCTCTGAAACCAAAAATAAAAAGCTGTCAAACCAAAACCTCGTTTTAGAAAGAATCCAGAAACATTCAGATTTTATCATTTTTCTCCTGAGTTTCTATGAAGGTGATACATAGGTGATATGGGCAAGAAAATATAAAATATTTATCAAAACATAAGAGTGAAACAGGCACTGTGGCACTAGAAATACTGTAATTACTAAACAAGGTTTTATCATCTCAAATCTGAGTTAGAAAGGTATACTCTCTTAGACATACACTGGTTGAGTATTGTACTACTGAGGAGATTTTGTTTGGCCTTTTTTGCATACTTTGAACCACACAGTCCAAATAAATGTTTCCTTTAAAAGACCATGTCCTTCCTTCCTAGCAAGGTCCACAACTCCAAAAGCCCCATGTAATCTAGCATAGCAAATATTTTTAGTGTCACGAAGAAATGGGCAAAGCTACAAGAGCAAAGTTTCGAAGTTTAGATACTTTGTATTTCATTATGGGCTGAATTTCCTGATTAATCTGAGATTTAACTAGTCACAGACACAAAACTGTTTAAGGAACCCAGGTCTATATACTAAATGTTGTCCCATGCCGACAACATACATTTAACAGGTCTCTGAAAGTGCTCTCTTCTGGAATTCTTCCCTCAGTCTCTTACAGCCCATCTACTCTTAATGACGCAGTTCAATTGCAATCACTTCTGTGTGGTTTCCCACTCCCTGCCCACCAACACACACACTCTCACACATGCCACTCCCTTTCTCCTTTTGTTTTTAAAGTACTTTGTAATCGCCACTCTAGACTTGTGAACTAGACAGACCTGGAGCACAGACCGCTGCATGAGCACAGAGGTTTATGTCTTCCACACATTTGTGTCTGCTCTTTTGGGACACTGTACATACACAGCAGGGGCTCATACTTGGCTGCTATCAGGTATTTGAAAATGTTAACATCCATGAGTATTTCTGTGGGTTAGTATCAACTACTACATCTTAATCTACATCTTTAGTTAATTAAACTACAAGTAATGTTAATGTTGAATTTGAGACCCTAAGACTGTGACATGTTCTAATTCAAAGTAGAATAAAGCCAGTCCACATACTTTGAATATTCAGGGTATTTTATCATATCAGTGTTTTGCAAGTTATCACATCAGATCCTATAGGCTTAGAGAAAGCAAGATCATCCAAATATCTCTATCAACCCAACTATTCAGATAGACAGTGTCTTGAGGTATGCAACTTATTTTGCCTCAGAAAGAATATGGACAAGTTAATGAATATTAGAGCATCTTAAGTAAGATTCACTAAACTAAATGATAGTGATGTCAGGCTGAAATATACAAATGAGCTAATAATAAGTTCAGAAAAGGAAAAGCAGAATCTGTAAGAAGGGTGGAGCAGATTCATTTTAGTATAAGCAGTAAAGGAGTTATAAAAACTACAGCAAGGTAGCCGGACTGCTGGGCTCTCAAAGCACTTACAACATTGCAACCATGGCCTGGTAGCCTGTCTGTCCTATCTCCAAGGTGACAGTTTCCAAGATTAAGGGCCACATTTTGCTCTTTTTCATAGATTCAGGGGACAGCACAGTGCATCAATAACTAATATACCTGTGCTGAACAACCAAAAAATACTTTATTTCTGTGAACCAGAATTCTGGAAAGGTTAATTTCAGTAACCCCACATCAACAGGCTGATAGTATTAATCGTGTAGATGTTTTAATTCTTCCAATTTGAAGGGAACTGAGCTGACTTTGGGGAATTTTCAGAGAAAGAATACAAAGAACAGTAAAATAAGTAAACCATTTGTTGTAATAACTAAACCTATAAATGTTCTTCAAACAGTGATATATTCTGTTACAATTACAGCAATATTTCTGTATTCTTAACTGTTTTAGGTTCCAATATGAGTATATTGGTATAAAGGATCAAAACCACTGATTTATTATTTTCTATCTCCTACCCAATAAAAGATATATACATATTGTTCTGGAAGTATTTTAAAATTTCAACGTATATATTGTTAAAATACATGCACTTCCTTATTTTTAGGTTACCCTTTGAACAGGAAGTTACAAGTTTCCACTACATTTTTGATTAAGTAAGGGTAGGGCTCCTATAATCTTTTTATTTTTTAAAAAAACAATAATGCTAAATTGCTAACTCTTTTCCTCGAATAAGATTAAAATAATGTATAATGATGTTAAGATTGAAAAACTTACATTGGCTACTCTAACACTGAACTGGTAGATAATTTGCAAGCATACGGTAAGAAAAGATTCTAAAGAAAAAGCATTTCTCATGGACAGTAGTAGTTTCACAAACCTTTACTTAGAATTCTTCCATGTCTGCTCAAATCTAAGAACTGCTGACAAGCAAATGAGTCAAAATACTGATAAGCATGCAAGAGGAGAGAGGGGGAGGGAGGATGTTCCAACATCATAAAATTAGAGTATTAAATTTATATAATAAAAAAGGTGTGTGGAGATTTGAGATTAATTGCATGTTGGAAGAAAAGGAATCGTCTTGTCAATCAGATACTCTTGAGTACAAAGTTGTAAATTCAGTACAATTACTTTTTAGAATGGCTTTTTACCAAAAAAGCTGACAAATACAATTAAATTTAAAAAAGTCATTTACTAGACTTTGTTAAAAAAAAAAAGAAGAAAAAAGAACTTCTTTGCTCTCCTCCCAATACAGGTGTGTGAGGGAGTGGTACAAGAACTGGATGTCATGTGAAACACAGGTTGGCACAGCTCAGCAATTGTCCGTATGTGCTACTCACATCAACCCTAACCTAATAAAGGCTAAGTTTCTGGTTTTAGAGAATAATCTCTTGACAATCTGGCATTTGGACAACAAATATAAATTTCACACACCAACAGTTAATCCCATGGGCGAATTAAATCTTGCCAGTGAAAACAGAAAAATTACCCCCCTTCTGTCTGGTTTTTCTTTAGCTCAAACAAATGTGTGAACACAACTCCCATTAAAAAAAGAAACCCACAACAAAACTTGATGGTTATTACAATATATCAGAGCTATAGAATGACGTCAGCATCCAATTACCCAAATTTTACAACTAGCCAATGAAAGCAAGCACACATTCCTATAAAAATTATTCATCAATATTTGAAAGCTAATCAGGTGTCATTCAAAATTTTTTTTGCACTTTCTACTTCAATTAACTTGCCTTTTGAAATTCTTACTTTAAATAACACACTTTCAACTTATAGTTCTGAGGGAACCTCTTTTAACTCACGAGAGCAAGTTTATTAGACTCAGCACATGATCCCCCAAAATGTGTACAAAGACCTACTCACCACACTGTTCTTTCCCTTCAACTTTGTTTATTGATGTACTGAACATGAAAAAGTACAAAGAATCCAAACACAAAAGAAAACATGTACAGCCTCTTAAATACTCAACAGAATATATTTTCTATTCCAACAGATGTGAATTAAGTCATACTGTACAACTTCAAATAAATACCAGCCTTACATTTTATTAAGTGCTCTGATAAACACTGTAAAGTGAAGCACAATTTGCATGCCCTCTCATCAATGCCTTGGTTTGCTACAGTAGTACAGGAAAGAAGCATGTAGATGCTGTTTTCCCATGAGGGAAACCTTATTTTTTAAGTATATACATGTACTTAGTTTTTCAGTTTTTTTTTAGTTTTTCTTTTTTTAACGCAGAAGGTTAACTCTGACAATCTAAATGCACCTAAGGATATGAGAAAGTGCTAAGCCAATTGATTTCTGATTAGCATTGAGTGGGTCAGCATGAAAACTCGCTTATTCACTTTAGCACGCGCCTCACAGTATATGTACTGTACTATACTGAAAATTTTTATAACTACAATTTTAAATAATAAAAAATAAAACTCAACGCAACCGCAAAGATAATGTACAACTATGTTATGCATAGCACATTGCCTGTTCTAAGGGGAAGCATGTGAGCATCTCAGTTTATACAAAAAGCAGGATGTAACTATATAGTTCTCAGTGCATCCTGATGAAGGCAGTTTTGCCTTCAGCTCTTTTGAAAATTTATTATAAGCTAGATGCTAATCAGAAAATATTTTGTATTTTTTAAAATTTCTTTCATACATGGTAAAGACTTATTTATTTCCCCAAATAGTGGTTTAAGCATCATACAAAGTTAAATTTCAATAGCATACAGATATTTATGATTTTGTATGAAAAATGTAAGGAAATTTGTTCAAAACCTATGGTTATACTCATTTTCTTTTTACCACAAACATATTTATAAACGAAAATGTAGCATCACCATAAACAGCTGAAGCTAGACTATCTACAGACAAAATTAGCAACAAATCTGATGCACTGTAAATTCAAGTCCTCAGGACAACAAAAGTGATTAAGCAAGACCTCAAGTAACAATGTTAATGTCATTTACAAAGGAAAAAACTGATACAAAAACATTCAAAACCTGAACATCACTTGGCATGTAAGGGGGAAAATAAATCAAAAGTAGCTGAAAGGGTCATAAACACAAGGTCTTATTTACATTACACAAAGCTCAGGTGTTAGCCTTGAACATAACTTTCAAAATACCTTCAAATATATCCAACTCAGATCACTTCTGCCGATTTGCTGCAGTACAAATCATGTGCAACATCTTTTTTTCCTTAAGACAAAACAATTCTTCAAACAATACTGCAAGTACATCACTAAACACCATGAGCTCTATCTGAAGGGATTTCTTTAGGAAGAACAGATTTTTCCCCCATTTCTCGGTAATTTAAGTTTCTTGCCTGCTCTTATATATTCTTTTGTAAATTTTTTTTTATTTGTTTCAAAATCACAAATCAATGTGAGCCACCTGTCACGTAATAACCAGGATGATCAGACACTCCACTGGTGATTACAAAAACGAAACCAGCAGTGTTTATTTCCCCAGTGATTCTATTCCTTTCATACAAAGATCTCAAAAGTATTTTCTACATCATAAATCTTTCTAAATTTTCCAACCGTTGCAAATTTCCTGGTAAATTTTAAAAGCTCACTAGGTGTCATATGAAGAGATTTCTCAAAGTATTCAAGTCAAAATATTTGTTCCAGGACCAGTAAAAAGTTTCTCCAAATTTTCTTTTTTATAAAAATAGATGCTTTTTTTAAACCCACATCAAAGAGGCTCTTATCTCTTTGGCAAGGTACTGCTTTACGAAAAGTTCTCCAGTATTCTTACAATAAGCGTTTATAATGTAGCCCCCCCTTCCCCAAACCCAAATCATAACTATAAAATAAATACTGTTTTCAACTTCATAAATAAAAATGTAAACTTCAAAATACTTTTCTCAGACATAACAGAGATGCTTTAAATGTAAACAAAACACAAAGCTAATCAATAAAAGAAGAAAAGGGGGAAAAAAGACACAACCAACTGAAGAATTACAACACAAAGCCTCAATATTTACTCACAGGTTCAAGGCAGTTATGTAAAAAGAAAAGAAATGTCTTCCCTTAGCTGAAACACTTTAAAAGGTCCACCTTCTTCAAAGAAGGCAATAGAATGCAATGTGACAGGTAAAAACCCTGTACCTCTTGTCCATATTCAAACATAAAAGATATTTAAGAAGTTTTAATTCAAATACTAGCAATAAAAAATCTCACATATTTCTTAGGATGCTAAGTAGTCGTTTTATCCCCATCTCAACACTGACTTACAAAGACATTTACTAATGTATAAAGTTTCTCTTAACTTGCCTTTGTTGTATAGTTTTCATATATAAATGGACTGAGGACAAGAGCTCTTTAGGCTTTGTGCGTTTTGTTGGTCTTAAAGGAGACCTGCAGTACTCTGTCTCCCAGACGGTATCCATTGAGGCTAGCTATTGCCATGGCGGCCTCATCATAGTTTGTCATAGTCACAAATCCAAAACCTTTGCACTTATTGGTGTTAAAGTCACGGATGACCTTTACGTTGGTGACAGCTCCAAAAGGCCCAAACATTTGCCACAGGATACTCTCGTCTGCGTCAGGAGCCAGGTTGTACACAAAAATACACCATCCTGTCCCTGGGTGCCCGGGGATATTAATTCCAGCCAAACTGGTCATTCCATCAATGGTCATTGGAGAAAACCTACTAAACAAAATAGGAAAAACAAACACACACACAACAGAAATAGGTTGGTTACAGTAATGGACTTATTTCTTTTCCCTTTCCCATCCCAAAGTTTTAATACCCCCCTCCGCCCCCTGCCCAACAGATACATACAACTATTTGATGTTTCAACCAAAATCTGTGTGTGGCTTGCAGTGACATGCTATATACTGTCAAGGTATTAATAAGTCATGAAATGGCCATTATATGCTGTACTGTATAATAATATCCACAATAGCAAAAGAAACATACTTAGAACTGGCTTCATGAATTTAAGCAGGACTGGGGGGAGGGGCGCAACACATGTAAACATGCTATAACGTCGCAATGCAATACAAAATAATGGGTTTTAAAGACCAGGTGGCATCCAGTTATATAAAGATATTCCTTGAGTCAACTGTGCTCCAAAAAAGTAGCTTTTCATTAGGTTGTACATGCAAAAGAAAACCCAACACAAATTCATGAAGAGAATCACTCCCCAAATCAAAGAAACTAATCACTTATGGGAAGGGAGTATGAGTATCATGAACCTCTATCATTACCTCTTTACTCCATAAGCCATATTGAGCAGATTGTCCAACCTGCAAAACACACATTTAGCAAATTTCAGTTTTTAATTTTTTCCCCTTGATGTTCAAGAAAACTGGGCTTGTTACTGCCATCTTCCAAGGGGTATTTGTATACTAATTTTATTTGGAGTCTAAAATTGGAGCTTTTCATAGAGAATAGGTACAGACTGTCATAAAAAAAACTAACTTCCAATGGACACAGTTTGTCTCTACAAGGGTCAGTGCAGCAAAAATACTGGTGGTCACCTGAGGAGATGTGGAGGTTCTGGAATAGTTAACATTTGGTGGGTTCTCATCTTCTGTCAGTCAAGTTCTAAATGCTCCCACGCACCTGCAAGTACTTAACTTAATGCTACTTTTAATTCTCATAACTACTGGTTCCTGAGTGTACTAAGGCACACAGTGAAGTCACTTGCCCAAGACCACAAGACTAGTAAATGGTGGGACTGAAACTGAAACTGCAGTTTACAGAATTCCATGAATTTCCCTTCAGTCTTGCGACTTTGAAAGACGTCCATTTCTTAGAACCTAAGTGGTGTTATAACAGGTAGAAAGAAGCTTATATACAACCTGAGCTAAACCTCCCATTTTTCAATGTGCTCAGCTAAGATCCAGAGAAAGACAACATGCTCCTGGCCCCAGCGAGCAACCAAGGCAGCGGTCCAGACCCCGAGCCTGAGGTTTATGTTGCTACAAGAAGCACAGCCCTCCTCCAAGTGTAAGAAGCCAGGTGGAAACAAACCAACCAGTCTGAACTTCTCTTAAATGTTTTAAAAAGGAAGTACTTGTGGTGGGTGGGCACTCTTTAAAACTCTGCACATCCTTTCCTACTTCAAAAATTAAGTGGATTTGCCTGACCAGGTCGTGGCGCAGTGGACAGAGCTCTGGACTCGAACACAGAGGACCCAGGTTGGAAACCCTGAGATTGCCAGCTTGAACCCAAGGGTCGCTGGCTTGAGCAAGAGGTCACTCACTCTGCTATAGCCCCCTCCCTCCCTGGCAAGGCACATATAAGAAAGCAATCAATGAACAACTAAGGTGCCACAACAAAGAATTGATGCTTTTCATCTCTTTCCCTTCCTGTCTGTCTGTCCATATCTGTCCTTCTCTCTGATATCTGTCCCTCTGACTCTCTGTCTCTGTCATAAAAAAAAAATTAAGTGGATTTTATTATACTTGATTTATCAGTTTCAAAAAATTCCAAATTTCCACAGTGGATATCAATTAATTACATGTATTTCTAGGAAGTGGGCACAGCTTAATACATTGCCCATATAACCACCTTTAACTGCCACAAGACCCTAGATCGAGGAAACAGTGTTTTCTCTCTTTTAATTTCTAGGTGAAAGGTAAGTTTGAAAACTCAGTGTTTCAACCTGATTGTCTAAAAACCTGTGGCTTCAAGTAGAGCTGAAGTACACATGAGAGGCAACCTGTTCTGGTTTTATTAAAAGCCAGAAAACATCTCTTTTGGTCTTTCAGAACTGGTAAAAGAATCTCCCACAGTCCTGTTGCTTATCACCTTTGGGCATTTTGTGTGCTTTATACAAATGTAAAGAAAGGCCTGGGCTGATGTCACGGCAAAGTGTAAGGACATGGAAGAGATTACAATGACAAAGGATCCTCATTCTTGTGTGTCTGCTTTGTCCCACTATCCTCTCAGGACATGGGAAGGTTCATCCCACTTTCCACTGAGCACGGAGCACAGGCCTGGACCAATGCAGATTACAAGATGTATCCTGAATAAGTAAAAGCAATGAGGTCACCAACATTAATCTTAATTGTCTAATCCAGAATAAAAACTATCAGGAGAGCTGGTTGGGGGCCTGTCTGTACAACAAGGGAGAAAGCACCTGAATGGGAAGACTGCGAGGGTGGGAGGGCTTTGTTTTCTACAGAGGTGATGACTGCTGTCAAAAAATGTCATGTCTTTCTTTATACTCTGAAATAAAGGCCACAAATACCAGACATAAAGATGCACACAAATTATATCACCAACCATAAAGTAATAAGATACAGATAATTTCATAAAATTGCTGAAATGATCAAGACAGAATGCATTTGGCATATGATACCTATAGAACAGAATAGCATACTGAGATATCGAGGTCTTCTTCCAAAGTGCTAAAAGGTCCAGAGGCAGAAGTCACCTTTATTGATTCATTCAAAACAGTTACATCATCTCTGGCCATTAATTGGACCCAGCTAGGGACTGTCGCACTCTGCCACCAGGAGCTTAGATACCAACCAAAGTACAAAGACAGACTCTCTTAAGCAAGTTTTCGTTATTTTCAAGACAGGGCAGAAACCAAAACTACCCCAGAAATGAATTATATGTGTTAAGGGCGAGATAACTCTTTCCCCATTCTCCATCCCAGGAATCTCCATGCAGGAGCCTGGGATTTTTATTCTATGATCTCTAAGGACCCTCTCAGTGGGTCTCGTATTTGTCCTACCTGTGAAATCCTATGTGATACCATGACCCTCACTGATTTCTTTACTCAATACCTATTTTAGTCAAAATTCAGGCCTGTAGAACTTAAATCAAGTTATCTGCCTCTGCCTCTACCTCTTGCCCCCATCACTCACACTTCTCTCTCATCAAGGTGTGCAGGTAGGAGCACAGAATTTAAGAAACAGGACCTTAGTGATGCTGAAAATTCCTGCTTGCATTCAGGTGAACTATACCAGTTCTCTCTCCTTGTTCAGTCACACACACTCATGTTTCTCATAAGGGTTGGGAGAAAGCTGGGGGGCTCCACATGCACACCCTGGAACCTAAGCCTTGTAGCAGCTGCATAACTGTAAACCTGGCATTTATGAGAGACCATGGCAGACGCTACACCGTATTCTCTTGTAACTGCCTTATTTACAGTTCGCTGAGACCTAAGGACCCCTCTTACTCTCTAGAATTACACATATTTTCTGGGTGTGTCCAGAGCCCAAGGACAGCCATCTTTTATGTGTGGACATTTAAAACTGGAAGCCAATTCTTAAAGGAGACCAAATTGATGGCCTCCAGAATGACCACTGGGGTATGCATAATCACACACTGCAGTGCAGTGCCATGCAGTGTCTATTAAATATGTGTTATTAAACTTTAAAAGTGAAGTATTCTCTACTCATATTTCATCAGTGCACTGAATCCAGTACCCTCACCTATTCCCCATGCACCACACACTTTCCTGAGGGAAGTCTGAGCAGTCCTCAAGGGACAATGACATTCTTACCTGTCCTTTAGTTTGGATTCAATCCACTTTACAAATAACATACTAAGTGGATTTGGAGGATTAAATATGTAAACCTTTAATTAAAATAATCCTCAATAAAGAGGTAGCTTTAAAAAGATTCCTGCAAAAGACGTCATCATTTTCATGACCAGAGTGAGGGTAACAACAGGAAAGGAAGCCCAAGTACACCAGGAAAGGGAGAGCTGATTATTTCTTCTAGTTCTAGGACAAACCGCATTGTGAGTTTAGACACAAGATGGTTCTACATGTCTCACAGGAAGTCAGACAAGAAGCTCAAAATTAAGGTAATTTTATGACTCTTGTTTTAAAGTACTGTGTATTATTTATTAAGATATTGGTAAATGAAATATTAAGCCAGTCAGAATAATTAGCAAGACATTTGATATATTGTTTATTTCATCTTTATCCTATCTTTATGTTCTGTATCAGATCCGGGTATGTGAGGTAATGAACACACTAGCACAAGCTCATGTGCATAAAATTTATGAAAATATATATACTGGGGATACAAGCACAAACACTTATTTAATAATAAAAATACAACCAATATTATCACTAGGCAAGAATTCTAATGGAACCATGTATTAGGTAGAGCATTCCTATGTCAAAGCTGGGAATTTATAAGCAGAAAATAGAATGAAGGTACCTGCCTAGTTTCCGAGATATTTTGCTGACACACTATGGGAGTAAACACTATGATACATTATGACCCAAAGCAAATAAAAGATAAAATGTAAAACCAATTCAAATCAAGTAAAAATATAAAGAGAGATTACTTCTAATGGGTTAGAAAATAAAACTGTGGACTCTAAAAGTAATGGTTCTCAAAACTGCTCCAAACCACTGACCAAGATCTGCTCTGAAGTTAAACCACAGAAAGATCATCAACTTACCCCCTTATCCAATTAGATGGTATCATCTGTCCTCTAAGAGAGAAAAAAGTTATTCAGGAGAATTGATACCAGTTTCTTCCAAAAGGAAATTCTGATAGTGCAACCAGCAAATGCCCTTAAATGCAACTCAAGTGCTGATTTAAAAGGCTCCTTGAAAAATGCATAAAGGCTTATGGAAACAGCACACAGGCCATTAGACCAGATCACATTCAATAAAATTAAAGCTGCTTCACAAGCGAAGAGATTAAAAAAACTTGGCTGAAAGTTTAATTCAGATACCATTCCCAAGAATATACTTAAGGGGCTTAAATTACACTATCCATCCAAATAAATAAGAATGGTCTTATTTTGAAAATTGTAGTCAATTAAATGAGTATATTAGATCAGCAATGCTCATGTTAATTCTCTAATTATTCATACAGATTGAGTCATAAACTTCACAAGCTCAGTTTTGAACTTAACCCACTTTACATAGATTTTAATATTTTTACTTTAAAAGACAGGAATTTCATAAATATCAAAAGTATTCTTGATTATTATAATACTTATAATTTGTGTTCTTCAATCTCTCTCAACTCCCAGGGTACTATATCATAAAAACCCACAGAGAATTCTTTTGAGTGTCCACTAGAAAGTGACAAATTGAAGGCTAAAAATGAGCCTTAGGACACAGATATTAGGGACAAAATATTTGTGTAATAACCTAGACCTAAACCAAAGAAAAGCAAAATACCAACAATACAAGAAAGTCCTTAATTCAAGAGTTGTTACGTGATAATAGAAGATTCAACCTTAACTTAATGGGGGGAGGGGGGATCACGGTGATGACAGCCAAGTTTTTAAAGGTATTTGTAAGAAAGCAACCAAACACACACCAGGTTAAACCTGAACTCTAGGAATAAAGGCTCTCAATTCCTTCTGGCACTCAGTCTAGACCAAACACCTTTGCTGAGCTCAAAGACTAGTTCATTACTTACTATCTGGACAGAGATTCGGGAGGAGTGAGAAGTACAGTAATACAGACAAGTGAGGTACCTGAAAGGACAGTAAGACTCTTCCCTATTTTCTGAAACCAAATATCCCTTGCAATAGACTGTTATTCCCATTATCCTCCCCAAAATTTTTTTATAGGCATTGAGGAAGAATTTCCAAGTTAATAACATATGGAGCTAAACGATAAAAGCTCAGAATGAGCACAAGATATTTTAAAAGCTATTAAATTTGACCATCAGAACATCCTGTAAAGCAAATAAAGCACAGGGCACACAGGGAGAGGGCTCTGCTGAGTTGAGAGCACACATGGCCATCAACAACTTCCCATGTGAGTCACCAACAGGCCTCACTATTTCAATTGTCAGGAATTCTCCTGATGATCCTGCCATTTCAGTCCCTTTACCTAGCCTTCCTCAGAATTTCGTCTTAATTCTAAGAACACAGTTTTACTTAATGACTACCATAAAACAAAAACCGGAGCTTAAATTGGAAACACCAAAAACAACAATTTATATTAATACAGCCTTCGACTAACATCAAACATTTTATAAGTGTTAAAAATCCAGCAAGTTCCAAAGATCTGTCCTCTGCCCAAGAAAAAGCTACAGAATTCCTTCAAGTTTGTCTGTGCTAAATTTGCAAAAAAGTTATTATTCACTTAAAGATGCCCCACAGGAAACCTACATGACATAGCGAAAAAAAAGAGAGAAAAAATATAAGGCTTTGTAGGATCTCTTTTTTTGCCAAGGGCAAGCATCAGGCAGCCCCACATAGCTCTACCTCCAGCCCAATCGCCACCATCACCCACCACAGTCAAAGTGGCAGAGTTTCCCTTCTGCCAATGTTTTATTTTTTTCTTTTTTTTAACTTCACAAAGTTAAAGCAGTGAGTGAACACAAGGCTCAATCAATCAGCTGGTACCCAATCACGCAGTCCACAAACAGAGCCTTTTGATTGTACAGGGAAATCACCTCTTCTCCCAGAGCAAAAGCCCCCCAAGGAGGAATTTAACAGTGTTTATGGCAAACTTCTTTCTCATACCTCTGGTGACACAACTGAATGTTATTTTAAAGGAAGATATTTGATTAGTTTATAATCCCTTTTTTAGCACTTTAAATACCCCAATGGAAAAAAAATTCATGTGATTTAAGCTAAAAAACACATAACACTCCTTATATTAAGATACGTTTGTGACTATATTTTTGATAATTAATTAACTCTTCTGACCCAACAAGAAAATGATATGCAACTGTGATTAAAAATAAAAATTATCATGGGGGTTAATGGTGCTATGGCCACAATATACACCATATGGTAAAAAAAAAAAAAGATATTAAAATATGTCCTGGAATATAAAATCTTGAGTGATTTTGCTTTGTTCTCTGTTTAACATCTTAAAGTCACTGTTCTTCTCACATGCAAACTAGGGACATTTTTTAAATTACTTTTGGTATGGTTGTTACCTAAGGATTAGAATAGAACTTGAAATTTTTTAATATTTATACTTGTCTACAAAGCAGAATGTCTTCTTTGAGCTAAACATGCATGGTCACTCCATGGACATAAACAGGGGTCTGAAAATTACCACCCACGGGCCAAATTCAGACTGCCATCTGTTTCAGTGTAGCCCAGGAACTAAGAATGGTTTCTACATTTTTCAAGAGTTGTTTAAAAAGAAAAGGAATATATGCAGCAGAGACCGTGACCCACAAAGTCTAAAATATTAACTTCCTGGCCCTATACAGTGAAGGTTTGCCAACCTCTATAAAAAGTTAAAAGAGGGAGAGGGACCCATTTGTAGAAACCTAATGTATTCAAATGGTTTATACAGCCTTAGTGGAGCACCTATTATAAACCAAAGTAACTGAGAGATCTTGACCTAAAAACGGGAACAGAGAAATAAAACCTTATCAAGAAAAAAGCTAAAAGGGGGAAATCGAAAGCACTGAAAACAGTTAAGAACTAAGTATGCTGTAGTTCAAGGTTTTTCAACCTTGGCTACATTGATGTTTTCGGCTGGATAATTTGCTGTTGTTGGAGACTGTACTTACACCATAAGACATTTAGCTGCATCCCTGGCCTCTTCCCACTAGATGCCAGTAGCACCCTCCACCCCAATTATGCCAACATAAATGTCTCCAAACACTGCCAAATGGTCCCTGATGGGCAAAATTATACCACCTACCCTCCTGTCCCCCTGCCCTGTTGAGATTCATTGCTGTAGGTTATTTTCCTTTTGTCTTCACCTTCAATGCTAGCAAAAGACATTATTCCCCAAGTAGGTTTTCTCTGTGCCAATAAGAAAAAGGAAGAGAACAATAGTAACAATAATAGCGAACCGGAGATCCTGTTAATAAAAGTACTGGACAGTGAACCTGAGAGTTCTGGATTTAGTAGCCGGGCATAAGAACCAGACCAGACTTACCTAAAACGCTGTGCTTGCTGAGCTAATGGTCCTGGATACCTTCTGTTTGGAGACTGGTACAGCTGGGAAAGGATGGCCTGATTGGTTTTTTGGCTTGGATTATTAGCAAACTTTACAGTGATTGGCTCTGTGGCACCAGGAGGTTTCTGGCCGTTTAGGCCTTTGATAGCTTCTTCTGCCTCAATCCGCTTGTCAAATCGAATAAACCCTACACCCCTTGATATGCCTATGGTAGATTTGGGTAAGGATTTGGGAAAGAGAGAATGAAAAGAGAGGAGGAAAAGAAGAAAGGATAAATTAATTTTTCCTTCTCAAGAATGTGTTTTCACCCACACATAACATCTGCCGCAAAATCAGAGAAGGAGGAAAGTTTTACCTTAATTTGGTAGTAATTCAGTCTAGAATCACCATTTTGTATTAGTGAATGTATGAAGTTGCCCATATAATCTGAATACCCATTATCACATGCCTACCCATAATAAGCTAGGAAGAGAAAGCATACCGGTATGTCCATGTTTTTTCTCCCCCATCTTTTCATCCTCCAAATACACTCTCTTTAATAATGTCATCAGCCTGCCTTAGTTTCATTTTACAAATTATGCTACAGGACAAACAGCTCAGAAATGACAGGCACAGCAGCTCCCTTTCTTGTCACAATGAGCACAGAAACAGGCATTTGCTAAAAATGCTAAAAAGCTATTCTAAAAATGCATGCACAGCGGTAGAAGGATTTATTTCAGCTAAATTTTTAAATAAAATTCAAACTAATAATATTATATAGGATACCAGTCCTTCAACAAAAATGTCTAGAGAGGCTTTTCTGGCTCCCCGAAGCTTCTACGCGGCTTTAAACTAGCCATACTTTATTAGAGAAATAATATTATATGGAGAACTAGAGGTAAAAGAAGATTTCTATTTTAAAAATAAACAGAAGCAAAAATAACAGAGAAGCAAATCCTCAAAGCTTTCTGGCTTTAGCAGCATTTCTCCTGACTCTGGAATGCCATTCCCTGTCTCATGCTGTTCCCACTCAGAGAGACTAGGATGGGAAAGCAGAGAGATGACCAAATACCTGTCCAGCTTTTGAAAAATGGTAGAGGGAAACCCAGCTCATTCCACTTAATTAGCTTAAACAGGACAGTAGGGGTGGCCATAGCTGGCCATCACAAAATAAGCAGTTGCAGGGAAACACTTTCTTGGCAAGCATACTGGTACTAGCAGAACCAGCTTGAAACTAGCAGCTAGCAAAGTCTACATGATTCAGAGTATATCACTGAAGAAAAGAATGCGAGGTACAGAGAAAGATGGGCTGAGAAAATGCAATAGACCATCATAATTTACAGAAACTATAAAAAGGAATGAAGGTCTGTATGCTTTACAATTAATACTGTGTATGTTCAATGGCTTAGAATTTTATTCTAAGGTAGACAAGGAATTTTCTCCACATATGCTTCTATCACAAAGCCCCATCACGTCACCTTTCTATTTAAGCTCTATCTGTTGCACATTACCACCTGATGGTTGAAAAACAAAATGGCAGGATTTTTCATTTCAAGTAAAGTGAATAAATTTTTATTGAAAGCTGTAAGTATAAAGATGAAGTAATGAATTGAAGGAAAACATATTCTTCTAGTTATCTTCTTAGCTCCTATTAAGAATTACTAACTCCTGGGACTTAACTATTCCATGAAGAAAGCATCAGATTAGCAATGAAATAGCCTCAACAGAGCCGACTAAACAAGTGGTCCTAACACCTGAGCATGTACCCGAATAACCTGAAGGGCCTGGGAACATGCCCATCCTCAGAGCTCTATTCCTTAGGTTTTGGGTGGGGCCCAAGAATGTGCATTTCTGACAATGTTTCAGAAGGACGCTGCGCATGCAGGACCTCACTTGAAAACCACTGATTAAACCAGGTGGTAAGGTAGGCCCCACCTGTGAGCCTAACTAGTACTCAGGATGGACTTGCAGTTCAGAGAATGACTTTCTGTAGCACAGGTGACATCTACTCTCAATTCACTGGGTCCTCATTAAAAGGTATGCATGCTATAAACAAGATAAAAGGGCATTTTTGTTAATTTAAACAAATTTATCCAGATCTCTAAGCCTGGATTTCTACCATACCTCACTAGTGGTCTGTGTGATACAACGAACCATGATAGAATGTATAATGAAAATTATGAAATGTAGCTATGAAGACCGTATTTTTATATACCCTCACTGAACTAAATTTCCTCCAAACAGCAAGTTCTCCCAAGCGCATACGTGATGGTAGATACCGCTCTATCCAGAACTCTTTAAGTAGGGTGCTTAGCTTTCTATGAGTCTTAACAGCACAGAGTAGCATGTAACATGGGTGGCTTCTGATCAAACTTAACTGATCTTCACTTGAAGAATTAAAAACTTGGCCTGGTTTTATTCTGTTGTCATCCATCTCTTTTAAAAACAAAATATGACACAAGAACACAAAGCATTTCTAGTGGTTTTTATCATGATAAGGAAGAGAGACAGAAGGAACAGGAAGAATGAAAGAGGGGAGAGAGACAGAAGAAACAGAAAGAAAGAACAGAGGAAAACCTTCCCACTGTCTTTTTAAAAAAAAAAACCCACAAAATCTTAATATGACTGCTCAAGTATGCGACACTACAGGTGAGTATTTCCTGTCCTTGCCATACTACTCTACTTTCAATATGTTTAAAAAAGAATAAGTATTGCATTTATAATAGAAAAATTACCTGTACTTTATTTTTAAAATCAATAATCACATCTATATTCCTAGCTTTTCTACAACTAAGAGCCTCACAGAAGAGCTCCCTTACATACAAATGTTCTAATAAATAGAAGTCTTCTCATTTCAGTTTGGTTTAAAGATAACATTAGATATAAAATAAATGGTTAACATTCAAAACTTCCAACTCTTACACAGGCCTGTACAACACAGCACAGACATGGAAAACAGCCTTAACAGCGATTACAGCGTAGCTGTAGTGTAATCCTCCCTTGGAGTACTAACTGCATGTTGCTGCATTAAACGATGCTTTTTACAAAAATATAATTGCTGATTAGTCCTTTATAAAGAATAAGGGTATTTTTTTTTTCTCACGCAGCAGCTTGGAAATGAAGATTATAGCACCCGTAAATTTATTACAAGCCATGAAACAGGCTTCGAACCGGCACCTTCGGGGTGGAAGTGACTCAAGCTCACTCACTACACAATTCTATTTTTATGCATGCATATTTATGAACAATTCCAGCAGAAAATTGCATTTTCTGGCCCACATATACCTTTGATGTGTTCTTGAGGCAAGACTGCTGTATGGGAAGACAGAATATTTCACAATCTGCCAGTCAGAAAGTGTGAAAAATTATCCAGAGTGGGTGCCTACTTACCAGTGACCTGGTCAACAAGAATACGAGAAGTAATGATGCGTCCATATTGTGAAAAAAGCTGTTCCAACTCCTTCTGAGTCATCGTTTTCGGAAGTCCACTGACATACAAATTTGCATCTCTAATAGAAGCTGAACTTGGGCGAGCATAGGAAACCTAGAAAATGGAAATAAACATATATGCAAACTCAATTATCCCCCTTCAGAACCTCAAAAGGCTGCCTCAATTTAGTGGTGTTTCCATAAGGAGCACACAACAAACACTGAAGTTAAAGCAAGCAATCCTTGACAGTTTTAGTCACTGCTAGAGAAATTTCTAAACACATGGGAAATGCTATTGCCCTACCTGAGGAGAAGAAGATATTCATCTCTGGATCTGTAAATTTCAAAACAGACCAGAGCTGCACACAGCACAGTGCTACTTGTGGTCAATAGACTATCCTCAATGGGGTGAAGCCCCTAAACTAGGGTTTTAGGCTCAAGTGAATGATTAAGTTTAAAGACTTAATTCATCTGATATTTTTGTGATCTGTTTTCAAGACTCTCCCTCCCCATCTCAGGGGCGGGGGGGTGCAACATTTCTAAACCCTGCAATTATTAAGTATGCCCTTTTTATTATTCCAAAATAGTTTTCTATCATCCCTAAATTCCCACAGATTTAAATATGTGAATGAGCTATATTCCCTATTACCTGTCTACTATCTTCTTGTCCACAAGTCTTTTTAAATTAATCTAGATTTCAAAAGATCTTAATTTCCTTTATTGAATCTACCTGCCACTTTATGTACCCTTTCAAAAAGCTTCCTATCTTTGAGAGATAGTATCCAAAATTCTACAAAAATGGAAGACAGGCCTGACCAGGTAGTGGCGCAGTAATAGAGCATAGGTCTGAGATGCTGAGAACCCAGGTTTGAAACCCTGAGGTCACCAGTTTGAGCGTGGGATCAGACATAACCCCATGATCACTGGCTTGAGCCCAAGGTCTCTGGCTTGAAGCCCAAAGTTGCTGGTTTGAGCCAAGGGTCTCTGGCTCAGCTGGAGTCCCCCAATCAAGGCACATATAAGAAAGCAATCAATGAACAACTAAGGTGCCTCAACAAAGAATTGATGCTTCTCATCTCTCTCACTTCCTGTCTGTCCCTCCTCTCTCACTTAAAAAAATAAAAGGAAGAAAAAATAAGTCCAAGTGTATTTTTTTTATAATCAACATTCTTTATATAAACTCCATGCAGGAAGGAACTACAGCTGTCTCCCTTATCACTGTATCTTCAGTCTCTTGGCACATGATAGTTGCTAAAATATTTGCTGAATAAAGCCAATCCAATACCCCACTTATACTTGGGAGTCTAGAACAGCTTATTGGACCATAGCATTTAAGGGTCAGTTCATTAAGTCATCCAGATCTTGCCCAAAATGTAATTGATTGCTCTTTGCCTATAATCTATCTCTACCAATTTTAGATAGCTCTGGATCTTCACACACTATTCCTGATCTCATTCTCTTTGGTTTAACTGGAAGCTCTTTTGGACTACCTGCAAAGATAAAAATTTCACAATATACTCCCATCTTCCAGATCATTCATAAAAAAGACAAATAGATCTAATTGTAGGACTGAACTACTTGGGTACCATGTTATGATAACTTCTGCCTGATCATTTCATCCATTAGTTTCTACATTTTTTTTAAAATTGACTTTAGAGAGAGAAGGAGAGAGACAGGAACCTTTTCTTCTGTCGGTGCCCTGACCAGAGATGGAACTGGCAATCCCTACACTTCAGGACAATTCTCTAACCAACCGAGCTACCTGGCCAGGGCGATTGGTATCTACTTTTAATCTATATACTTCATTGCTTATGCTAAAAAAAATTTTCATTTTAAACAGTTTTTGATATGAAATATGAAATATTTTCTCCATGGTTTAAATTATGCCCACAGCTCTTTAGCTCTTTGTGTACTGATTCAATTTTTTTTTTTTTTTTGCTACCCTGAAAAATAAAAGCAAGCCTGGTTTTATACTACTTTATAAAAGTCTTGCTATATTTTACCCTTGCCCTAATAATGTGAAGATTTAATACATTTATTCTTTACTCAACGTTTGCTTATTAATAAGTGAAAATACACCTTATGTACCAAAAACTATACTTAGAAGTCATGTTAGCACTGTCCCATCCTACAGACAAAAGGAATTTGGATAGTAATGGAGAGAAGACAGATAACTAACTATTCATAGCTACTCTTTCTTCCATATGCCTAAACCCTCAAGAACAATGAACTTAAGAAACAATGAACTTGGGGAACTACAATGTAAGTGAAAAATAACAAATGAAGGAGAACTCCAAGTCATCAACAAAACAAATGAAATGAAATCTGATCTAGGACGGCTATACTCTGATAAAAACATAAAATCCATGAATTATTTATGCATCCAGTGATGAATAATTGGCTACATGAGTAGCCAATTTCTTTTCGAAAGAACAAATCTCAATTATCTGAGTAGGCTAAAATCCCACCACCTGGACTTCCATGGTAACTAATGGACTCCAAGGCTTTCTGTTAGGGGCAGAGAGCTCACAACAAGTCAGCTGTTAAGTCTGTGCCAGATCATGTGAATGAAGTGCTTCCTTTTTGAAGAGCCACTTCCCATGGACCACAGTGCAAACATCTATACATTCCCAAAGTGAGAATGAGAACTTCCAATGACTGATGAAGCAGGGAGAGGCAGCCTCTCCATAAACTCACACACAGTGAAATAGTGTAATAGTAGTTAAAGTGGATGGCTCTCTAACCAATGGGCCTGGCCTCAAAACTAGGTTCAATTCATTAAGGGCTCTGTGAACTTGGAACAATTCTTGAAGTAGATTATCTCATAATTGTAGAGTATTTATATGGTTATTAGGAATAATTAAGTAAAATAATATCTAATGCACATAAAACGCTGATCACAGAGCCAAAAATACCTAGGTGATTATATTATAAATATTATTTATCTCTACGTGTATTTGAAAATGTTAGGTAAGGACCCAGAAGGACCCAGATTATTAAACTTGAGAGTAACCTGAGTCCATTACTGTGTTCCAGAATAATTTACTCATGCAGTGACATTTACTGCTTTGTGCATTTCAGAGGAGTGTGGGTGGAGTGTTTTAAAAGTTATCCTAAAATATATTTAGGAAAACGGGTTTATATTTAGTGCTTATATAAAAGCTTTGAAAACATACTTGGGTTAGTTATGTTATCTGCTTTTATTTCTCCTTCAATGTCCAGTCTTTGGTTCACATTGCTTCTTTAGTTCCCAGCCTGTACTGACTATATTTTCTTATTTCCTGTATTCTTGATATATGGAAGGCTTTGATACTGACAGGACTACCCCTCCCAGGGAGAGCTAATTACTCAAGATTATAAATGAGTCCCCTGAGAGCACACCTTTGATATATAAACCAACCAATCCAGAGCTCACACTGCTATCTCTTTTACCTAATTCTCATACCAAACCAGTATTTCCCCTGCCCTAAATCACTCCAGGGCCAGGTACCAGACAACTAGGCACCATACCTATAGCCCAGAGCCCACAGCTCTCCAAAATTATTCAAACTATCTAATGCTAAATATATTCACCATAATCTACCCTGCCTCACCCTTTCCTTCCCATTAGAATCCCAATAAAGGCTCTGGGCCAGCTCTGACCTCTGACCTCTGACCATCCCTGGTGCTTTCCCATGTGGTCCTGCATGACAAGTTGGGTTTCTGTTTCCAGAGATTTATAAGTATAAACTTCTTCCTATAACAATCATTTCCATGTCTGCATGTCTTACCATATCTGATTAAGACAAATCCTGGGTACAGTTTTAAGCACACAGCCATATTACAAGGGTTCAAAGACCAATTAACAGATCTGCCCAAATCAGTATTTTTCAGTAACTTTGCCAATGAACTGTTTCCAATCACCATGTGCAGGGCAGAGGTACTGAATTATATGTAAACTCATGAGGTAACAAATAATATTTCCATTTACCTTACACTTAGGGCTTCATTGAAAAGCATTTTCTAATACAATGTTTTTGTTGGTACCTTACAAAAACCCTGTGAGGTAGGCAGGGCACACATTAGTGTTTTATTGCTGGGAAAATAGGTATAAATAGGGTAAATAACATGCCTAAAGTTATATACAATACTGAATTTCTCTTTTTTTTTAAGTGAGAGGAGGGGAGATGGACTCCCACCCACATGTGCCCCAACCAGGATCCACCTGGCAACCCCCCAACCCCGTCTGGGGCTAATACTTAAATCAACAGAGCTATCCTCAGCACCTGAGGCCCACATTCAGACCAACCGAGCCACTGGCTGCAGGAGAAGAAAAGAGAGAGAAAGGGGAAAGAGAAGCAGATGGTCACTTCTTTTGTGGGCCCTGACCAGGGATCGAACCTGGGACATCCGCATACCAGGCCAATGCTCTATCTACTGAGCCAACCAGCCAGGGCCAAGTGTTGAATTCTTGAATCAAATTCTGATCCTCTGATCCCATTTTCCTGTCTACTTGTCCAGTTTCTCTGCCACTACACCACACTAAAGTAACTTTCTTAGCGGTACACTTGTTCTTAGAGTTTAGAAAAATTACATGCCTCTGGGTGGTTTCTTAAACACACATAGAGTGAAATTGAGCATAGCAAAACACAAGATAGTACTAGAAATTATAATTAAGTAAAAAGTTACTTTTTTGCTTGTTTTTTTTTTGTTTTGTTTTGGTTTTTTTTAGTGAGAAGAAGAAAGGGAGTGCAAGAGAGAAAGAAATATCAATTTGTTGTTCCACTCGCTTATGCATTCATTAAGTGATTCTTGTATGTGCCGAGTGGGGATTGAACCCACAACCTTGGCATATTGGGATGACACTCTGAGTTCCACAGCCAGGACCTCATTTTCCATTAATATTTTTTTAAATGTCATTTATCTCAAGAAAAAAAAATAAGTGGCCACTAATAGCAATTAACTAGAGAAATTGCACATGAGAATTTTAAAATTATTTTTATTACTATGTAATTTTTGAATGTAATTAAATGTTATGCATAACCCCACTCCATCCCTGCTCACCACCCCAAAAATTGGAAGGGCAACTGCCCTACTCCCACACCCAGAGGCAGATTAAGGTCGGTTGTGGCCTTAGGCCATAAGGAAATATTGGGCCCCTTAAAAAAAGAGAGAGAAACTGGGAAAATAAAAATAACATGTTAACCATATATTTTTAAATAAGTAAAAAGCATTATGTACTATTCATGTTAAAATTGCACCTATGAAACCAAACTTGGTGTCATTAGAAGGAAGTATCAGGTTGGAGTTTTGCGGGGCCCTTCAGAAGCTGGGGCCCACCGTTAAATCCACCTCTGCCCACACCACTACGCTGTCTCACCCTGCAACTTTACTATTTGAGGGACTGAAGCAGCTCCCTTCCCCTGGCTCTATCAGGGATATCGCTATCATCAACATCCTCCCTCTCCCAAGAAAACATTTCTTCTTCTCCTTCTTCTACCTCAAAGGATGATAAACAGGAAATATATTTAAACCAAAGTACGAAGAAAAATTACAGTAGGACAATAACTTGCATCTTTGGAGAGTCAAGGAAGTTTCTGGACCAAATTTTGCATTTGGCAATTATCAGCAATCCTCTCCGTGGTGATTTTTTTCTGCGGTTTTGGAGCACCTACTGTTTGCCTTGCTTTAATAGTCCCCTACAGAACCACTCCTGCACTACCTTAACCCTCCAGTATCAAGTCTATCTTTGTGGTTTTTCAAGACTAAACCTAAGAGATGGTTTTGTTTTATGGCAAATTCTGTATTAGAATTACGTTAGTAAAATGAACCTCCAGCACGTGCCCCAGTGGGGTCAAAATAGCTAGTCTTTCACCAAGTGCAAGCTGTTCTCCAACCTACACTCTCTGGATTAATAGACGGTTTTGGATTTTAAATTTTCACTGCCATTTATACAGGTGAATTCTTAATGCCTGAGAAGCAAGGTTATGAAATGTCAAAACTACTAAGTGAAGGATCTAATTTAAGAGGCAGCTAGAGACTCTGTAATTTAAATATTTAAAGATGATACGGGGAGTACAACACTGAACACCAATCTATTCCAATGATCACAATCTGAAACTCAGGTTTATGCTGGAATTTCTCACAACCTTACTAATGATATAATAAACACAGACAAGCAATACTGAGATTACTAGTGGAGAAAAGGGAGGCAGTTACAAGTCCCAGGCAAATTAATGCTCTGGCCAATGGTTTCTCAGTTTGTTCTTCACAAATGAGATCAAAGTGAATGAAACAGATAAAAATAAATTTATCAAAGTAATTAGGTCTCAAAAATGGAATAGTTTGAAACAGTGTACTTCTTATAATTAAAAACTCATTTCTTCATCAGCAACTAAAACTAATTAACATTAAACATTCAAGGATCAGTAACACATATGAAGAATGAACTATCAAAACACAAGTTAATCAAAATATACAGAATAAAGAGAAATGGAAATAGTTTATTCTTTACCTCTACACGTAAAGAATTTCACAAAAAATAAAACACAAGCAGAGCAATGGTATAGATGTGCATCTGAAGGAGGAGTACTGGAAGTTAAATCAGTTATTTCCTTAAATGTATAAACTTTATACATAGATAATGTATAGATTTTACATATAGTAAAGTATAAAATCTCTGTACATCACTTTCAATACAAGTTCACTTAAATGTTTTTGTCCAAAAACACAACTACTCTCATTTCTCTGATTCATCAACAAAAAGATCACTGATGGAGGACATTAAGGCCAACAGATTAAGTGGATAAGGTCTATATGTGAACAAAGCAAGTCCTTCTTTATTAAACTAAAGGGCATTTGAAAAATCTTCCACTGGCGATACCACCACTGAATAACTTCTACCACTTGCCAACTATTGACCCAGGACTACAAATATCCTGAAAATTAGGTACTTGCCACTGCATGCTTTTTTAAGAAGCTACATTCAATCTCTCCAGCTAAAAGGAGAGGACAAAGTCATAGTTATGCCTATTTAAACTGAAAGTTAATTGATGTTCATATCAAGAAATGGAGTCTTGATGGACTGTCTGAAAACTGACACTATCACTAAATCAAAGTTAGCTCTGACTCTGGTCGGCAGAAACAAAGGGCTTACGACAACATCAAGGCTTTATAGACAGGTGCCTGTAATGGTGCCTCCAAAAGAGCTCAGAAGTAAAATATACAGAAGGATGTAATCTCTAACCACAAGTCAGGCAACAGACCTCAAAATTCGCCCAAAAGAAAAAAGTGTACTTTGATCTTCTAAATGTAAAAACCTAGCAGGAACAGGATTCAAACACACATCAAGGTATACACGTATCATAGTCCACGATTAGGTTCTGCATAAAGACAGACATGTTTCACAAAGGCTGCAAATGAGTAAACCTGAGAGAACAGAGCATAGGGAATTAAGTCCATCAGAAATAAAAAATTAGCTCTAGAAAAGGTGTCAAGAGTTAAAAGAAATAATCACACCTAATAGGAAATCTTAGAGAAGGTATAAATTAGGGTAGCTACCTTTAATAGGTATTTCAAAACACAGAGTTTAGAAAAACTACAACAATGGAAAATACATATAAAACCTCAAATGTATTCAGACTGGAGTTACTTAATTCTGACATCTACATGAAGACTGTGCTAATTTGAGTGAGTAGTAGATCAGAGATACCAAGGAATACATTTGATCATGTCATGTTCTGCTAAAATTTCCTCAGGGGTTCCCTAATGCTTTGAGATTAATTTCAAATGTCTTATTAGTCCTTTATAATCAGGACACTGACTACATTTTCTAAATAAATACATACAACCTTCAATGCTTCCCAAAGCTTTCTGCTTTCTCACTTTCCCTGGTTGTTTCCAAAAATGCCAAACCAAAACCTGGATGTAGGATTCAGGGACCTTAACTCTTGTCAAGGAGTTTTCCTTCATACCACTAGCTGCAACAGGCAGTGGAAATCATGCAAGTTTCTAGCAAAATGACAGTTATTGGGAGGATGATCAGATATTTACAAATAAATATCAGAAGAGATATTCAAGAAGGTAACAACCTTAGCATTGCTAAATATCTTCTTATATACACATAACAAAATCTAAATCAAAATTAGTCATTCCATTACAACCATTACTATAGTATGTTTCTTCTATTAGTAATGCCTAAGAATTACTTACATGTTTGAGAAAATCTAATACTCGTGGGGAGAGGGGAGTTGAAGACAGAAAAATCCAAGAATCTTGAGACTAGTACTTTACACCAATGAAATTAAAATACCCAGAATAGTCAGAATCTCTTAGGAATTAAACATGTCTGCTTTTTTAATTTTTTTTGGTACCGTTTAACAGAAAGTGAAAACAGCAAGTGATTGTTTTACAGTAGAGAGACTGCCCAGCTTCAAATCATGTTCAAGTTTTAGGGCAACATATGAAATAAACTTCAAGGCAGTTGATTCTTATATCCAAGTTAAAAATGAAGCTAAGAATACTGTCATAAGTGACCCTAGATGGCGTTGTGAAAAGCAATACTAAACCTACTGAATAACCACAGAAAAATAAACGTATTCTGGTTTAAAGACTTGTACTAAGCAACTAATCATAAACTGGAGACGTGGCAAACCAGATTTCCTCTTTCACACATCTTAAACTCTGCCTCTGAAAAAACTGCACCGAACAGAATTTATTAAATGCTGCTGAAAACAGTTTTATCCATGTGTATCAATTAAATGAGGGTCCAAATAGGCTCTCCTAACAGACATCTTCATTCTATTGAAGTGTGGTAGTTGGCGGATCATATCTGCCCTTTGATTGCAGCTTCTGCTTGGCTGTAGCACATTTAGTTCAAAAAGGGCTCCCATGCTGATAAAGGCAAACAGGAAGTCCATGGTAGAGATACTCTTGAAATGTAACTTAGAAAAGCCACAATGCCTTCCTAATTCCTAAAGACCTCTACATGTAAAGAATTTCACAAAAAATAAAACACAAGCAGAGCAATGGTATGGACGCGCATCTGAAAGAGGAGTGCTGGAAGTTAAATCAAATCCACGACCGCAGGGGTGGTGGACTAGCTATTCCAAGGTCTAAGTAGGAATCTGTCAATCAAAGTGTTCCATATTCCATTTTCAAACCCAAAGCCATCACTTAGCCCATTAAAATTTTAGAAAGTGATTACAGTGAACTGGCACACACACAAAATAGATGGGAGTTTCAGCTGTAACCAGCAAAGTCCATTACCCCCCACCCCCGCCTCCCCCCTTAGGAAGTGTCAGTAGTGGTTAAGAAAACAGATTCTCCTACTTTAAGTATTAAAAATGTCAAATGATCCTGTATTTATTTGGGCACATAATCTTTAAAATTTTTTAAATAACATGAATAGGAGGCAGAAGAAAATGCACTCTGGCTACAACAGAGTATTCTATATAGTGGTTGGTGGCTTACACCAGAGCCCTCCAAAGCTAAGGAGTAAAAACATAGCACGGAGTCACACCGAGTTAGTTTAGGTCTCAGCTCTGTTGCTTACCAGCTAAATAGCTCTTAAATAATTCCCTGAGGTCCTTTGAAACCTTTATTTCTTTGTATTTGATGTTTGATAGTCCTTACCTCACAGGGACCTTATAAGAATTAAATAGAGTAATAAAACTATTAACACAGAGCTGGAGAATCATAGTAACATTTTAATCATAATATAACGATTTCACGTGTATATAAAATCATAACAACACAGATAATGATAGCCCCTAACACTTATGTGCTTCCCGTGTGCCAGGCACTATTCTGGGCATGTTACATACAGTGTGTAAAGTCATGGTGCACTTTTGACTGGTCACATGGTTAAAAGTGCACCATGACTTTACAAACACACTGTATACTAACTCAATTGATCCTCACAAGTATATAAATTGAGTATTATTACCAGCGTCTCCATTTTATGGAAAAAAACCCCAAATATTACTAGTGTCTCTTAGATCAGGTAAGACAATAAAGTGGGAGAACTTGACATAAGGAAGAGGCATCACTTTAACAACAGTTCAGAGATGAAATAAAAAAGGCTTTTTCCAAACGCATGGCAGTTATTATCAAAATTGTTATATTATTACAATTTTTAATGCAAATTTTTACAGTAATTACAAAGATTTACAAGGATTTCCAAAGAAAATGGTAGATGAGAGAGAACACATGAAAGTCTGAAGCCTGAGGAAAGGCTGCCTTGTCATGCAGAGGGTCAACACCCAGCATCTTCGAGCGGGCCGATACAAAAGGTCAGCTGAATTTTATTTCCCCAGTTAAAAGATCACATATTAAATACCCCCACTTCCTCATTCTCTCTCATGGAGATCTGCTAGAGCCAAAAGTGAGATGCAAGATGAGAAACAGAGGATGCTTTTGGGGGAGACAGTGGTAGAAATAATAAAGGGACTTCATGGAATAGTGCCTAATTTCAGATTACGGTTATATGGATGTTTCTGAATGCGGAATGGACTACAAGTCACCATGCAGTCAGTACCTAATGACAATGTGATTTTGCAGTAATAAAACACACTAAGAAGGCTACACTAGTTAGTAGTATTGTGAACTTTTCATTTTAGCCACTTGCATTAAATATATACTATGGGGACACAAGAGAGACTTGAAGAAGGGAATCCTCAGTACTGAGCACTCAATACGCAGGTGTGTTTGGGGCTGCTTCTCTACTGCCAAAACATCAGGCTGCCTCTGTGACTCCACCCAGGCTGACAAGACTGAAGTTCATATACCAAGCTTTTATATTATTAGGCTTTAAGCTCCTAGAGGGTTGAAACTATAGTAATTCTTATATGTATGTCTTACACCCCACACCCCCAAATAGGCACTCCAGTACCCACTGAGTGAGTTGTGTTCCCTGGCATCCTGCAGGGGCTATTTCTGAAGTACCTCTCAGGCAAGATGATTAGAAGGTATGATACTTGCCCAAAACACCTGGCTTTTTATGCTTCTTTTGAAATAGTACATGCTGAATTGGCTTACAGGAAAAAAAAAAATAAGATGTATTCATCTAATTCTTCGAAAGCCATTCTCCAGTAATGGCTTCTTATGGGTTCTTTCAAGATTCTGAAATTTGATCAGATGCAATGTCCCAGCAAAAGCTGCCCTGTCAAGATGCCTGCCACAACGTAACCTTAGAAAATAAACTTTAATTTATGTAATGTTTGAGTATCTAGTATATCTAAAACACTGTCAACAGATTAGGATGCTGAGTTAGAAAGTTAAACCCAAGGAAGGACTACATAGTACCTGGTATAAGTAGACTGGAGCTGTTTAAGGATAACAGCCATCTAGTACTGGTTGGTAAGGTACAGAAAAGAAAAAGGTTCTCAACAAGGCAATTTCAGTGGGTTACATACTGTAGGGCTTTCAAAACATACTCCTTCATTTAAGGCTAGATGATGGGGAGGAGTGATAAAAGACAGAGACAAGCATTATAAATTCAGGCATTATAAATAAAAGCGTACGTGTTCTTTGAAGTGCTCTGAAAACAAAGATGCCTGCCCTCAGAGAACAGACCACAAATAGGAGAAAACGGTGATGTGCAGTGAAAAATAAATGCTTTTATGCAATAAAATTTGGCAAACAATGACCAGTTATAGGAAGAGAATGACCCAAGGAAGAAGATCCAGATTTCGCATGATGGTGAAGATTCCAGTTGAGGCAAGATAAAAATTTCCATAGGACAATGACAACATTGGAATAGTGAGCTAGGGCAGATTCTAGAGCCCTTAAATGTCAGGTGAAGCTTTTATGAGTGGGAGAATGACAGTCTACAAAAATGTGTATCTGTCATATCCCTGTACAATATGGAAAGAGCTTTCCTATCGTAAGCTAGGTGAGGAGAAAGGTCAAAATCAACGTGGCAATAAAAAGCTAATTTAAATGCCATCTATAATAAATTCCTTTTTATTCTATAATTACAAGAAAAATTGTTTTGCTACAATGTTCATGCAAATAGCCAAGTCTTCTTTGACCTATTTATATATACAGTAATGAAAATACAATGATCCTATTTGTGTGGACACTAAATACTCCATAGAAAAATTTTACCGTGGTGCCATGTGTAAATATCTTAAATGGGTCTCACAGGTCACCTTGGATCTTTGCAGAACAAAGCAGATTATGTGTTCACAAACAAATGAATTAATCTGCCACAAATTCACCCCTATAGTTATTATAAAGTAGGTCTCCACTTAAAAAGGATAAATGCAAAATATAAGGGTAGGTTTAATTTCTCTATCAATCATTTTTCTTGAGGTTATTACATGATAAAGTAAGCACACTTTATAGTTTTCAGATAGAAGTTCTTTTTTCAAAAGAGTTTGCATCACATAAAGTCTTCCTGTGCCTTTGAATAGGACATTCTTTCATGAGCTAATACCTTTCTTCTTTCTCTGCCTGATAAATTCTATTTTGTAAAACCCTATGACCTCTGAAAGCACTGCAGAGGCCTCTTGAGAGCCAGTGACACATCCATTTCCGCTGCACTCTTCACTCCCCATTCACCCAACTGATGGTCATGCAAGTAAGTGCTATCGCCCCTACTGCATAACGACATCAAGGACCAGACTATATCCTGTCACACTTTAGCACTGCTCCAACATTTAGCAGAGCTGCCTGGTACATACTAGAGTCCAGGGGTCTCCAAACTTTTTACACAGGGGGCCAGTTCACTGTCCCTCAGACCGTTGGAGGGCCGCCACATACAGTACTCCATACACTGATCACCAATGAAAGAAGTGCCCCTTCCGGAAGTGCGGCAGGGGCCAGATACATGGCCTCAGGGGGCCGCAATTTGGCCTGCGGGCCGTAGTTTGGGGATGTCTGTACTAGACACTTAAAATGATTGATGAAGTATTTATTTAATCCCTCACAGATATTCCGTATGCCAAATGGTATAATCATGACTGTATAGACTTAAAAAAAAAACAATTTGTGGGCCCTGGCCAGTTGGCTCAGTGGTAGAGTGTCAGCCTGGCATGTGGATCTCCCAGGTTCGATTCCTGGTCAGGGCACATAGGAACAGCCCCCATTTGCTTCTTCATCTCTACCCCCTCCCTTCTTTCTCTCTCTCTCTCTCTCTCTTCCCCTTCTGCAGCCATGGCTCAACTGGAGCAAGTTGGCCCCCAGGCGCAGAGGATGGCTCCAAGGCCTCCGCCTTAGGCACTAGAAAGAGTTTGACAATTGAACAACACCCTAGATGGGCAGTGCATTGCCACCTAGAGCGCTTGCCACGTGCATCACCTCAGGGTACATGGGGTAGTCTGTCTCTGCCTCTCCTATACTAAATAAAAACAATTTGTGGGCCCTGACCAGTTGGCTCATTGGTAGAGCATTGGCCCGGTCTCCACAAGTCTCGGGTTCAATCTCTATCAGGGAAGACTCAGGAAGTAACTATCTCCTTCTCTTTCCCTCATACTCTGTTCTCTCTCCCCCCTACTCACAGCCAGTGGATCAATTGGTTCAAGCATCAGCCCTGAGCACAGCTCAGGTGATTGGAGCATCGGCCCCAGAAAGAGGTTGCTGGGTGGATCCCGGTCAGGGCACACGAAGAAGTCTTACAACTTCCCCTCCTCTCACTTGAAAAAATATTTTCAGTTACACGTTTTTTAACATTTGCCCTTGGTGGTGAGGGAGGAAAAAAGCACATGTATAATGGACATTACTAACTTTTAAAGCACATGACCTTCCCTACCAACTTAAGAGACTAACCATTGGGTTTTGTTATGGTTCCCTATAATGTAACAAGGCTCTACTGGGATGGGACTCTTGAAGAGGATAATAAGTTTTAATAAATCTTAATTGTACTTTAAAATATTATTCAAACTTGCAAAGAAAAATTTCTCACAATCTTTCTATTTTTTTGCAAGCGAGACAGAGAAAGTGAGTGAGAGAGAGAGAAGCAGATAGGGATAGACAGACAGGAAGGGAGAGAGATGAGAAGTATCAATTCTTTGTTGTAGCACCATAGTTGATAACTGATTGCTTTCTCATATGTGCTTTGACCAGGGAGCTACAGCAGAGAAACTGACCCCTTGCTCAAGCAAGCAACCTTGGGCTTCAAGTCAGCAACCCCGTGCTCAAGCCAGTGAGCTCAGGGTTTTGAACATGGGTTCTCTGTGTCCCAGGCCAACGCTCTATTCACTGCACCACCACCTGGTCAAGCACTAGCGTTCCTTTTTAAACACAGAATATTTTATTTCTATAATCCCCCTTTAAATATCTGTTGTAAGTGTAAAACAGTCAGTATCCCATGCTTATACAGGCATACCTCATGCTTTATTGTGCTTCACAGGTGTTGAATGTTTTTACAAATTAAAGACAGGACCCTCCATTAACAAAAAGATTACTACCCATGTTTTGTGGCTGTCTGGAAAGAAACCAACAGTATCTCTGAGGTATGCCTGCATTTCAATTAAACCACAAACAGCCATGATTTAGTGTCCGACCTGTCAGGCTGCCAGTGTTACATATATGTGTATGTGTACAATACACAAGCACAAACAATTTAGGAAATAAGCTCTATTTCTTTCCAAGGTAGCCTGTTTTTGGTACAAACTATGTAGCTTTAAAACGGGCAGGGGGAATCGCCTGACCAGGCAGTGGCGAAGTGGATAGAGCGTCAGACTGGGATGAGGAAGGATCCGGGTTCGAGACCCAGAGGTCGCCAGCTTGAGCACGGCCTCATCTGGTTTGAGCAAAGCTCACCAGCTTGGACCCAAGGTCGCTGGCTCCAGCAAGGGGTTACTCAGTCTGCTGAAGGTCCACGGTCAAGGCACATATGAGAAAGCAATCAATAAACAACTAAGGTGTCACAACAAAAAACTGATGATTGATGCTTCTCATCTTTCTCAGCTCCTGTCTGTCTGTCCCTATCCCTCCCTCTCTCTGACTCTCTGTCTCCGTTAAAAAAAAAAAAAAAAAAAAGAGGCAGGGGGAATAGTAATGGGAAATATTTGGGATACACGACATGTCTCATCTCTTGAAAAGGCCTAGATGAGAATTTGTGTGAGATGTACGACAAAGAGAAAAAGGATAATAATATTATAAGCCCTCCCTAGAAACCAAATAAAGTTTTACCTACGCATATTTTGTGGACCTAACATAAGTTATAAAACTATGAAAAATTTATTCAGTAGATAAATTAAAAGGAATAACCTCTGAAATATTACTAAATGTTTTATAACTTCAAACCTGCCAAGATATTTTTTCTCCACATGATTAGACATTAGAGAATAATCACAGGGAAAGCTTTTTTAAATGAACTGATTTGCAGGACTAATAATCTCATTCAAAGACAATCCCTCATTCTACAAATGTCTATTAGACACCTGAGCTATTCCCCCAAACAGCTTTCACAAAAAATAATTACTGTATTCCTATAGACTTCTGTATGACAGCTATAAAAATTTTAGAAAAAAGAGGGCTTTTAAGGAAAACACCAACAACCTTAACCGGACACAATGAAGACACCAAATCATTCACTCATTGCCAGTCATAGAACTCCTCCAGAAATTTAAAGAGGAGCAGAAAGGAGATGATCACCTTTACCTTTGTTGCAAAATGAAATAAATGCTCCCCTACTTTAGAATCCAGTCCTGTGGTATTTAATTCCACTGTTGGGAGCACCAAATGGTCTGGCACCATGCCCTTTCCCTGCGTCTTGCTGATTGACAGCATCAATAACATTCACTGGCTGTACTTAAACCACCAAATAGCATCCCCTTTGCCACTAGTAGTTCCACGTTCTTTAATACTCAGAGAACAAAGTACAAAGGAGAGAAGGGTGTTGTTAGCCCTCACCTTAACAGTTCATTCGACTTTTGAGTGAAACAGCAGTTTGCAGATAAGGCATATTTCTGAATTCCCCCATAACACTGGTTAATGAAAAAGAACTAAAAAAACCCTGCAAATTGGTGATGATTACTTATTAACCCATTTTTGCAAATCTGAGCAGAGCAGACATTCCAAGCCATTTGGCAATACTATATATGGCTTTCAGATAACTTTGGGACAAAATTCAGTTTATAGGTCAAAAGGTTTATAAATGAAAACAGAATACAGTAATTGTTATTCCTTAAATATTTATAACACGTTCTGTAAGGGGTGTTCTTATCATAACAGAGAAAATTCCTATTTATTCAGACTCTGACTAGAAAGTTCAAATTTCAAGATACTGGGGAGGGCTGGAGGAGGAGCGCAGTTAGGAGCCTACAAATGTGTTGAATTTTAATTGCTCTGTAAAAGCATCTCCCATAATCTAAGGATTCACAATCATCTTAGACCGTATAACTCAACTTCCCATCTCAAGAAAACATACTCATTTTAAATAAATGGGCCCCAGGAGAACTATCCTGCAAATTCCCCATTCTCAGGATCAAATATTAAATGATGTTTATGTACGTGTAACGTTAAAAGTATTTAATCACATTCTAATCTCTAAAACAGTGGTTCTTAACCTTTTTTGAGGTACCGAACCCACCAGTTTCATATGTGCATTCACCGAACCCTTCTTTAGTGATAAATAAAATATGATTTTTTTTTCCAAATTCAAGACATAGGTATATGTTTTTTACTGGTGCACAAAATGAGCCGTGCATGAACATCACCTTGCTCAAAGAACAAAACCAACAAAGTGCATGAATTCACAACAAATTACGGTATTACTTTATTCTGGCCTCCACGGCAGAGGCTTCTCCGAACCCCTGAGACCGACTCATCGAACCCCTAGGGTTCGATAGAACCCAGGTTAAGAACCACTGCTCTAAAAATTAGCAAACCTGTGTGTGAGAGACACAGAGAGAATGAATGTATTTTTAAAGTAAATCCAATATTATGTTTATTAAAAGTACACCTGCTAATCATAAACATTCCAGATAGTGTATGATCGAACTCCGGAACAAAAATCTTATTTATTGATTTGTTTTGAAACAAGAACCATAGACCTATTCAAGTGCAAATTACTGAGTCCACTGAAGAATGGTTCTCAGGTCAGACCAACACATGTTAAGAATGACCTGTGTGGGCCATTAAAATAATATTTCATTGGCCTCAGTCTGCAGATAATCAAATACAGTAATTCTCGATTGGGGTTCAGAAATCTGCATTTTATCAACCACACTACCCAGTGATCCTGATCAACTTTCACATGTTTGGCATTTCCTTATGTAGAAGGTTTTAAAATAAGTAATCCTCAAATTCTGCAGTGAGAGCCCATAAAATTACAGATGTCAAGCTCTTCTCCTCATCACCCACCAATGTTGATTTCCTGATTTCTGAATGAGTAAGACAATTTCCCAGGAAGGTATCCTGAAAGTAAAATATGTGAATATAAATCATGAACAAATACAAAAATGTAAAATTAAAACAAAGCCCATAAAGTCAATCCAAAGATATTTCCAAAAATCAGATTGGTTGAGTGTGGCTTGACTACCCTAGAAAGCCTATCAGCTGGCCATTCTCTGCATAGGCTGCTATGCTGGGCAAATTCTACAAGGTCAGAGCTTTTTTAGGCATAGGAACAGGGTCGCTTTGGTAAATCAAGCAGAATTTCTAAAGAGTCATTTAACAAAATTGTGGAAATTAAAGCTTTTTGTGAACTGTCCATTTCCAGGACCAGGCAGGTGCTCTGCTTTGCTGTGCCCTTCCTACTGTTCAACTGATGGTCACTTTAAGCCTCATTAGCAACCCCAGAACCTATTCAGGAAGGATTAAACTTCTCATTCCTATGGGAGTAGGTAACCTTATACTAATGACCACAAAACAGGTCATATTACCATGATTTATTGATCTTTTTCAAAATCCACTTTTCCATAACACCAGGTAACTACTGTTAAAATATCATATGTGCATTAAACCAAAGAACTAAAATATTGTGACTACTTTCTTCAGAGTAAAAGCAGTTTTTTAATTCTTTTCCAACTAGATTTCTAAAAATACAACTTAATATAGAAAAGGAAGATTGAAAAACCACTGACTACTTTGATCTTTCTCTCTGAAAGTAACAGGTCAGCAACAACTATTTCCTGCCTCCACGTGCCAAGCAAACCATTTAAAAGTAACTGTGTAGCCTGGTACCATCTTCATTTGTTTTATAAATGAGAAAACTAGAAGAGAACAAAAGGAAAACACAAAGCAAGGACTTGTGATTCCAAGTCCTGATGCAGTCTATTCAAAGGAGCTCTTCACAGAAGGTGGGGAGGGGTGGGGTGGAGTGGGGAAGGGGTGGCAGACCACTACCAGATTTCCTGTATTGTTTTCAAAATCTGTAGAACACCCTCTCACTTGCCTATAAATAGTATTTCAAGAAACTTCTCAAAGTAACAACTCCACAAGTATGCTGCAGTACTTCTGGCAGAGAACTGATGCTAAAGACAATGACAGGAAAATCTGGCAGAGGTGGGAGTAAGAAAATGGACAACACGTGCTTTCCTAAGGAGTCCACACAAACTTAAAGACAAGTACAATTTGCTGTATTTTTTTTTAAAACTTGCATTTATGATTCATAAGAACCTATCAGAAAAAAACATCCTCAAAGAATGGGTAGTCTCCTATAAAACAGATATTCATGAAGTTACTATAATAACCCTTTTACTGTCTAATTACCATTAAAATACTTAAGTCGATGTTAATTCACCAATCTGCCTGATAGGACCTCTACATACGTGTTACCTTCTCCAACTGGTAGCCTGGCTGTGTGAATTGCTCAGCCTGGAAGACACATTGTTTCCTGCCCCAGGCATAGCTCCACACCCTCACACCCAACAGAGACCTGATTTGGAAAGTATCCGGACACTGAGTGCCCCAAAGTCAGGCTACCAATAGACCATCCAGTTTGTTTATAGTGCTACCTAAAACCCGGTTCTAAACAAAACACTTGAATACCAATAATGTGAGATGGAAACTAAAATCAATAAAAGTGACAGGCATCAGCCATCATTGTATTCCTGGTCCAAGTAGTAAGTACTGTCAGCTACAGCATGTTTTGAATAAGTCGCTTAACCTGAGCTTCATTTAATTGATGAAAGGGAATATTTACCTACCTACAAGGGATAATTATTCTTGAATCCAGACATGTAAAAGGATAAAAGGTCTATGGAAAGACTACAAAAAGCAGATACAGCAAGGAATTAAGGGGCCCTTCTTTAGAAGTTAGCACACCTATCTTAACCTCTCAAGCCAGCTTGGTAGGACAGACTGCAGCCACCAAACTGACCTACTCCTGAGTCATAAATTAAAGAAATTAAAGAAAGATAAGCCCTATTCTACCTTTAAAAGAGCAGAAGGAAAATCAAGCAGACAAGTGTTAAAAGTGCCTTGCAGAAACAGGCAGGAAAGATGGGAGGTATGCTTGGGTAATAAAATGATCTAGAAACTCCCTCCAGGAAAAGAAAAAAAGATGTGTTCAGTCAACAGCTGAGACACTCTCCCACCACCACTCTCCATGGCCCCAGACACAGATGGGCAGGAAACAGACTAGGTCACTGCAAGCAGGAACGCTCCTTCTCAACCTTTCCGCTGTGCAGACTCAGCCTCTATGGGCAATGGCTACAAAAGGCCATGCAGAGAATGCCTACTCACTGCCCTCTGGGAATTTTCAAATGTCTAATTCCCACTTTGATGGAGATTGAAAAGAGCAGAAGTAACACAACAGGACTGATATCAAAACAACTGAGTTCTGGACCTTCCAGGTCACCCACTCACACTTTCTAGATCACCCTAGATAAGTAACAACCTCTGGGGCCTTTTGTGTTTAAAAAAATAAAATCACTCTGACCAGGCGGTGGCACAGTGGATAGAGCATCGACTGGGATGTGGAAGGATCCAGGTTTGAGACCCCAGGATGGCCAGCTTGAGCACGGGCTCATCTGGTTTGAGCAAAGCTCACCAGCTTGAACCCAAGGTTACTGGCTCCAGCAAGGGGTTACTCAGTGTGCTGAAGGTCCAGGGTCAAGGCACATATGAGAAAGCAATCAATGAATAACGAAGGTGTCGCAACGGCAACAAAAAAATGATGATTGATGCTTCTCATCTCTCTCCGTTCCTGTCTGTCTGTCCATATCTATCCCTCTCTCTGACTCTCTGTCTCTGTAAAAAAAATAATTAAAAAATAAATAAATAAAATCAAGCTGGCAAATGGAGCAACCTACAGAACACATAATTGGCATTAACATATACCACATTACTAAAAAAAAAAAAAAAACACATTATTTCTCATTTCAAATAAGGACTGTGTGAACTGGACTCAAAAAGGTAAGAATTTTATTTAAATGCCTTGAAAGTTTCTTAAAATCAGCTATAGGAATACACTGCTAAATTGGAACACGGCTCCAGAGAGCTCCACACCATTGGTTAAAAATGAAGTTAGAAAAACAGTCTGTATTTTTAAAAAGACACAGAAATTGCTTACTCAAAATTTCCAGTTTTGCCTCCACTCCTGATGCATACTATTTACACTTTTTGTTCCTTCATTAACAGCTCTGATCAGCTAAATAATAATTTTGGCTAACATCTCAAAAGCTGTCAGTTACTTTGATGCCTATCTTTTGTACTATTCCAAAATTTCCAAATCTGATCAAGGTAAAAAGTCAAGTAATGACCTATATGCAAGTTTTCAAATAAAGGGTACTGTATAGAAGATGCTTTATAAATATGTGAAGCCTAGATTTCTTCAACAAGTATTTATACTTTATAGCTCTACATAATAACATAAACTTTGTAAGCCAAAGGAGCACTGAGGTGGTCTGAGGGGCTCTGAGAGATGGGGAGCTCAACTACAAAGCAGACCTTCCCTCCCAGTAAATACTCAAGTCTACCCTGGTCACTGCTCTGCTCCAAACTCAGTGGTGGTTCTCTCCCAACTACAGTGCAAAACCATGACTCCTTGGCATTGCACTCCTCCCTTTTATGATCCCTAACTGCTCTCAGGCTCACTGCCCCATTACTCCCCCATACTTGCTCTCTGCTCTAGCTAATTCTATGTGGTTTCCCTACCATCTGCTTTCAAACTTCCCTACAAAAGCACAAACTCGCAGCATCACCACTTCTATAAAGCCCGCTATGTCGAACACCCCAGAATGGTGCGGCAGATTTTGGTAGAGCATCTACGAGGTGGCAAGCTCGGAGCATGGCTTTACTGCATCCCACTTCCATGCCCTTTCCTCTCAACAGTGGGAATCCAATTTACGCAGCATCAACAGACTAGTTACAGAAGGTTGGAATTCAATTTTATAAAAGAACAATTTAGAATGACAAATAAAAACCAACCCCATCCCAATGATCCTGTACCAAAAGGAAGGCTGAGCTAGAAAACTGCTTCCCAGCACACATTTTACTATGATGGCTAATGTTCGACAGTGGTAGAAGGAAGCAGCTAAAATGTATGTCCTCAGGACAGGGTGCTGCATTTCATTCCTAAGTCATTCTATATGATAAGCAAGAGTTCATTAAAAATACTTACACCTTTTCTTAATATGCAATTTGGCAGACCATGAAAAGTTTTTTAAAAAAGAGGGAAGAACTATTCCATGATACATAAATTCATTTATAGATATAAATGTAAACTTCAAGACCAAGATCTTGTCCAAGATCATAGAGCCGGTTAAATCACATTAGCACTGTCAGGTGGGGTAAGATTTTAGAAGTGTACTTCCACATTCCTCCCCTACTAAAGATAAAGTCTATGTTGAACAGGAAACAAGTCTGCAAACATGACATTTACTAATTAAGAAAAGGGTAGGTTAATTATGAAAAGGTACACCTTCAACAAAAAATTAAAAAGCAATATAGTCACTTACAATAAAGGTTTATTAGCTTCAGTTAATTGCTCGCTAATAAACTGCACACTTTAAGAAACAGAAATTACTGTTTTTAATTAATATTCCAAGTTTCTTATAACAGAATTTCTCCTATGTGCTTAAATAGTGGTTTAATCATTTTTATTTAAGAAATTTCACATTAATATATACCGATTTTTAATTAAACTTCTTGGGGTAACACTGGTTAATAACAACATTCTATAATTTTCAGGTGTACAAGATTATAACGTGTTATCCGTGTACTGTATGACATGCTCACCACCCAAACTTAGTTTCCATCTGTTAACCACATGTTTGACCCTCTTTACCCAGCCTGCCCTCCCACCACCCTCTTCCCCCCCTGGTAACCACCACTGTGTTGTCTGCATCTATAAGTTTGTTTTTGTTCATTTTATTAGTTTCTTACTTTTTGTTCTATATTACATATACGAGTAAAATCATGTGGTTTTGTCCTTTCCTGTCTGATTATTTCATTTAGAATAATACTCTCAAGAGTATCATTTAATTTTTAAGCAAAAGTAAAATTTAGCCTTGTCTATGTCTGAATGATTAAAAATAGATATATTTAATTAAAACAGAATTTAGGTACTTTTTCTATACTGGGAGCACTTTCAGACAGAATTTTTTTGTAGGGATTTGGGGAGTAGCTAAGAGACAGATTCCTAGATGTAGTACCCATCAATGATAATGAGAAGTTGTATTCCTTGAGATAATATCTACTACTTTCCAGATAAAGTAAGCCCATTTTCAGGAATAATTAAGCTTTCTAGGCCGGTTGTAGAAGGGGGAGAAGTCGGGAGAGACAATCAAGGCGTCCACATTTCACTGTGTGGGTGATAATTACATCTTCACAGTACTTGATGGAGGGGAAAAACTGTATAAAATATTTTTGGAAATGAATGATTTTATTCTCCTAATCATGAATTTAAGTCTGATACAATTAACCTAGGCAAAAGGTCAAAAGTGTTGGCTTTAAACCATATTTAGATTTTATCATACTTAACATGCTCTACAACCGAAATGAGTAGAGAAATAACATGAAGACTGAACACAGTAGTCGCAACCACGGGTACTCCGAATAGTCCACAAAATAAAGCATTCCTACAGGGAATGAGAGAGCTCTAGTAAGGACACTCACCCCTCATCCAGCATTCAATTTTTGACTCTGTCATGAGATCCCCTCCCCACCGCCAGATGTCTAAATTGTTCGTGTTCTACCCGTTTCACTACCCTCCCTAATATCAGAAGTTAAAAACATTATAATACTTACATTTGTTATTATCTCTATATTAGGGACGACATGTGAGCAGGCTTTACCTGTCCACACAGTAAAGAGATAGTGTGATGTCACTAGCAAAGTAAGCTGCTGGGACACTGTCCTAACCAGAGAAAAAAGTGATCTTTGGAGAAGAAAGATAACCATCTTGAGATTTTTAACTTACGAATGTTCCTACTTAAAAGAAATACCTTTCTAAATTAGGTGAACATGTAAGTTTTTCCAATTTTTAAGCTGTACTTTTAAAAAAGAATATGAAGACTACATGAACTACTTTTTACTCTGAATGCTAAATTATCATTCAGCATGCTCAAGAGAAAACATGGTTAACATTCCAGTTCAAAGAATTATCCACAGAGGATTACAGAGGTAAACGGTAAAGACAGACCAAACTACGCATGCAAAAATACTGAATATTTAGACCAGGGGTCCCCAAACTATGGCCCATGGGCCACATGTGGCCCCCTGAGACCATTTATCCGGCAGCACTTCAGGAAGGGTCACCTCTTTCATTGGTGGTGAGAGGAGCACAGGATGCATCCGCACCCACAGTTCCCATTGAAATACTGGTTAGTTTCTTTATTTAAATTTACTTGTTCTTTATTTTAAAATATTGTATTTGTTCCCATTTTGTTTTTTTTACTTTAAAATAAGCTATGTGCAGTGTGCATAGGGATTAGTTCATAGTTTTTTTATAGTCTGGCCCTCCAACAGTCTGAGGGACAGTGAACTGGCCCCCTGTGTAAAAAGTTTGGGGACCCCTGATTTAGACAATCAACCTATTCAAAAAAGGGTACATTTTGGTAGTTCCTAAGTACTAGGTCTTAGCCTTGCTGTTCCCAAGTACCTGGGAAACATTTTTTGTCTAATTCCTGTGTCTCACCTCTGAACACTGATCTAACAGGTCTGAAGTGAATCCCCGAACCTATATTACTAACTTAAACTCTTTTTGTGATACTGATGCAACCAAGTCTGGATGTGCCTAAACAACTTTGTTTCACTCAATGCAGAAATACTGACTACTTGTCATTCAACACAAGATGCATCTGCACAAAACCCTACTGGGCTAGTGCTATTAGGAAGCCCCAAGAGAAAATGATAAATAAACCACCTCTCACAGAACTTGATTCACTATTTCAGTATTCAGTAACTAGGAATTTTGCCAAATACATACTAAATGCTAAGTGGCTTGGAAAACAACAGAAACCTGAACTCAAGAAGTACTTAAACACTTGCATACCTGTGTATAGCATGTGTGTTGATTAATCTACTGCAAGCTTTCTACAGGAACACATAGTGTCAAGGCAAGAGTTTTGGTTTAGGCAGCAGAAGACACAGACATGAGTCATAGCTCCAACCTTAACTGCCAGATCTCAGTTCAACTATAGAACAAGACTGATCTTGACTTCTTCACTGGAGACAGAGCATAATGCTTAAGTATACATGGTGTTTTTGATCCCCAAACCTCTGTGGTTTCTCATGGGTAGAAAGCATATTTAAAGAAGAGGGAACTCGCCTGACCAGGTGGTAAAGCAGAGGATAGAGCATTACACTGGTACACTGAGGACCCAGGTTCGAAATTCTGGGGTCGCCACCTTCAGAACAGGCTTATCCAGCTTGAGCACAGGCTCACAAGCTTGAATGAGGTGTTGGTGATCAAGCTTGAGCTCGATCATAGATATGACCCCATGGTCGCTGACTGAAAGCCCAAAGGTTGCTGGCTTGAAGCCCAAGGTCACTGGCTTGAGCCCGAGGTCACTGGTTTGAGCCCAAGGTTGCTGGCTTGAGCCCAAGGTCACCGGTTTGAGCAAGGGGTTACTCGCTCTGCCGTAGGCCCTGAGTCAAGGCACATATGAGAAAGCAATCAATGAACAACTAAGGAGCCGCAACAAAGAATTGATTCTTCTCATCTCTCTCCCTTCCTGTCTGTCTATTCCTATTTGTTGCTCTGACTCTGTCTCTGTTAAAAAAAAAAAGGAGGAACCCAACCCAAGTTGAAACAACCCAGCAAGGCAACAAGTGAAGAAAGACTTCAGATGGGCTGTAAAACATGGGATGGTCACTGTTAAACTAAAATGAGTGGGAAAGGGAATACCAGAAAATGGGAGCTAATAAGTACATGTGCACAGGCCAGGAACAAGAGCAGTTTGCAAGGAAAGAGCCAGTCTGATTACCATGGAGAACAGTAGTAACAATGGGACACTCCAAAGTTAAGCCAAATGATATGGTAAAACAGTAGAGAAATATGAGAGAATTCTGAGTGAAAAGTAAAACGAGAAAATGCTGTTTTGTAAGATTATCCTGACACCTTCCTCCAGGGTGGACTGAAAGAAGGGGGAAGGGGGGAAAATAATTTATAGGGGCCTAAATGCAGCTTCCAAGAGGTGCTTTGCATACTAGAAAAGAACTGGCTCAAGATGCTGGATAAGAACACAAAATATATCTAACTGAAAATAAGAAAAAAATACACAGAAAGAACAAACAGACAAAAATAATGGTGCTATGTAGTTTTGGAAAATGGTTTGTTTCGTCTCTCAGAGAAATCTGGGCCAAACTCAGGATACCAGCTGTTATCTGATATTTTTGAAGGGACCAATTAGGGGTGGGGGAAGTAGTGAGCCTCCTGTTTACCCACTACCCCACCCCCATTTCAGAAAATCAGAAGAGAAGTAGCAGATGTCACAATGTAAAAGCCACAAGGCATTACTATCCTTTATTCTATGTATTCTGCACAAGCAGCTGGGACCTGAGAGAAGGCTGGCAATGGACAATGAGGAAGCAGCTGTCATTAAATGGTCTTCTTGTGGGTGACAGAAACTTATTCTATGATGACCTGTTTCCCCTGAATTTCTGCTTTCTTGTGGACATTAATGCAAAAGGACTGACTCACTAAAATAAAAAAAAGGTTGGTTATTTCTGGAACAGAGAAAAGGGTATATCCTGAAATGAGCCATCTTAACCATCTATTCTAATATCTTAACCACAACCCAGATCCTCAAAATTTTATAAATTAGCAGCAATCCTGAAAATCAAATTAAGTTGGGAGACCCGCAAATATGTACAATAAGATAGAGAACACATAAAACAATCTGAAGGTAACCAGATATTAAATGTCTTTTCTTTTTAATAAGAGCACTTGCTCAGTAATTATTAGTACTATTAAAACTTTAATCTCTGTGACTCAAAAAGTATACAGAGAAGTATAAACAATTATAAAAATCAGTCCAGATTGGAAAATCTACATCAAGCAAACTTAAGGCTTTGTGAGCATAGGCTGTATTGGAAATCTTATTTTTTCCCCACAAATTTTGATAACATGGTAACCAATTCATGTCCTGACTCAAGGGTGAAATTATTCACACATATGACATTTTCTTGACCGAGAAACATGTAGAATTCTTGAACATCTTACATCCAAGTATATTTGCGGGGCCACCACTTGTACTTTCCTTTGAGATTACTCAGAGGTGGGAGGTATTTCTCCTATGAGCCAACAGTAGAAAGAATGAGATGTCCAAACTACCCAGGGCTAACAAATTACCTAATGATAATTTTGAATAAAACAACTTTTAAGCACAAAAATGATACTGTATCTCCAGATGCCTGAATAAATGAGCAGAGATTTTCTAAACAAGTTTCTAAGCAAGATGAATGCCACAGTAAGCCTTGACTAACTTCCCCTCACCATTGCAGGCTATAATCTGAGCAGACTTCTTAAATCAAGGGTGGAAAACAGGTTTCAACTTGAGTCAATTGATTGAGGTTGTCTAGAACACTATTTTGAAAAATATTTGGTACCCATATCTAAACTCAGTGAGAAAGACTGCTGTGATTGATTGGTGATGTCTGTACTGGGCAAGGGAAGGAAAATTTATGGCACAGGCAACAAAGGGTTTGCCAGAGGCAACATCCCTTTTTCCAAAGGATAAAATAAATCTATACCTCAAATTGCATTCACTTTTTATCCAGAGAGAATCTATATAACTATAAAAATTCAAAAAAGCAAAATATCCACACTATTTTTTACAACTTGTCTTGAAAAGAAAAATGTAATAGAAAAAAATCCACCTGTGTGGCATATAAACTCCACAGTAGGTCCCTTCAAAGTAAGCTGAATCTCTTAGACCACAGTCAAATGTGAGTGCAAGGACCATAGCCAGCCTGCCACCTGAATTTTATGACCCATGAACTAACAAAGGTTTTTATATTTTTAAATAATTGGGGTAAAAAAAAAAAAGACAATTTTGTGGCACACAAACATTACAATACATGAAATTCAAGTTTTGGTGTCCATACACCAAGTGTTATAGGATCACAGCCACATCTATCAGTCCCTGTGGTGGTTATGGCTGCTTTTAAGCTACAAGAGCAGAGTTGAGTAGCTGTGACAGACACTGTGTGGCCCATAAAAGTTAAGGTATTTATTACCTGGCCCTTTAAGAACAAGTGTGCCAATGCTTATACTGAAAGAACTGGCCTAAGGTTTCCTCAAGTTACATGGCAGGTCATTTGTGATAAAGGAAGATTTAATTCAGTAGGCTTCATAAAGTACTTATCTCAAAAAAGTTGCTGCTGTCCCTTTGTCGATACAAAAGTGATTACACAAAGAACTCCTAACGTTTCCCCATTCGTGCAATGAAACAAAAAAATTCCACTAAGCGCAGTGAAGTGTCGAGGTGGGCACAAAGTGTATACAGGAAAGAACTGTAAGTAGACCTTGATTTTTAAAATCTGTTCTTCACGTAGACAAAAATAAATAAACAAACATACTTTTATTGTTTTGGTTTGAAGTCTCAATCCATTCAGGGTGTTGATAGCTTTCTCTGCATCCTTAGGGTCAATGTAGTTCACAAAGCCGTATCCCAAGCTCTGCCCTAATGAAAAGGAAGGGGAAAAGGCATGCATTAGTTCTACACGGCTGATGGGAGATCTAATTTCATTTTGGCATATGGTCTTGTTATTAACACCAGCATCAACAGTAAAAAGAAGTCCACATTATGTATGTATGTGATCTCTTTCCTCTACTGTCTACTACTTTAGCAAGTTTAAACACCAGTGAAGGCTCAGCAAGCTGTGCCATTTAAAAAAAACACACATCCCCAGAGAATGCCAGCATTCAGGTACTGCCTGAGCCAGCGTGTCTGGCAGCACGACAGCACTCAGCTTCAGAACCTGTGGGTGCGCGTCTCCCCCGAGCTGCTGCGTGAGCTCTGTGGACACGACTGTTTTAGCTTCAGTTTCCTCACCCATAAAATGGGAAGGCAGTAAGCATCAACCAAGAACTTATCAGTGTTCTGGGCACTGCACCAACAAATTTACAGCCTTTACCAAGTACAATTATTTAACAGTAAAAAATCGTTTGTGTGCATGCATTAGTGTGTGTGTATTGTTTTTGTGTGTGTATATATACTACGCATAAAGAAATTTATTTTAGAGGAAAGCTTCTTTAAATAAACTGAATCCAATTTTCTAAAAGTGGTTTGATGACCTAAATGAGGAACACAGGGAAACATGAACACAAAGTATACACTAAGGATGCCCAAGTCCACTGAGAACACGTGGAAAGGGAAAGAAAAAAGAGCATAAACAAAAATAACATAATAGGAAATTTTTAAATTAAGAGTTGATTCAAAATAAGTCTTTTGACACTGCTTTTCTCTGTCATATGAGCCCTGTCACCCCCTGGCTCAATGATATCCCAACTCTTTAAAAACAGAAAATCACAAGGGGTTGGAATCAATGAAATGCACACGTAAGTAAGCCAACCCTAAAAGTCTCCATTTTTCAACTATGGGAAAGTTTCTCAGTTTGAGAAGGTGAGAAACAGTAGAGAGTGGGAGACAAAAACGGACCTAAATAAGGTTTACTACTCTAAAGTCAAAGCGAACTCAGTGAAGCGTTTCCTGGAAGATTGCCCATAAAGGTCCAAATGCTTTTAATAGTAACTTTGTGTCAATTTCATAACAAAATGAGGGATATTTTTCCTTTAAGGGGTAACTTAGGTCCAATTGGTTATGAATACAGGTATTTAGAATAGCCACTCTGGTTACCCTAATGTGGTTCCTTGCAACTATACCAAAAAGAAAAACAAGGAGAGAAGGAGAGAAAGGGGGGAGGAGAAGGAGGAGCAGGAAGAGAAGGGAAGGAGGAGGAGGAAAAGGGGAGGAGGAGGAGGAGGAAAAGGGGAGGAGGAGGAGGAGGAAAAGGGGAGGAGGAGGAGGAGGAAAAGGGGAGGAGGAGGAGGAGGAGGAAAAGGGGAGGAGGAGGAGGAGGAGGAAAAGGGGAGGAGGAGGAGGAGGAAAAGGGGAGGAGGAGGAGGAGGAAAAGGGGAGGAGGAGGAGGAGGAGGAAAAGGGGAGGAGGAGGAGGAGGAGGAAAAGGGGAGGAGGAGGAGGAGGAGGAAAAGGGGAGGAGGAAGAGGAGGAGGAGGAAAAGGGGAGGAGGAGGAGGAGGAAAAGGGGAGGAGGAGGAGGAAAAGGGGAGGAGGAGGAGGAGAAAAGGGGAGGAGGAGGAGGAGAAAAGGGGAGGAGGAGGAGGAGGAGGAAAAGGGGAAGGAAGCAAAGGGGGGAGGGAGGAGGGGTAGTGGGGGGAGGAGGAGGGAAAGGGGGAGGAGGAGGGAAAGGGGGAGGAGGAGGGAAAGGGGGAGGAGGAGGAGGGAAAGAGGGAGGAGGAGGAGGGAAAGGCGGAGGAGGAGGAAGGAAAAGGGGAGGAGGAGGAAGGAAAGGGGGAGGAGGAGGAAGGAAAGGGGGAGGAGGAGGAAGGAAAGGGGGAGGAGGAGGGAGAGTAAGAGGGTAAATATAGTATCTAACATTTATGAAAACTTGTGATTGTATTTTGGAGATCACTTTCATTATTTGGGATAATTATTGCCAACTCACAACCTCTTACCAAACTGTACTTTTTGTTTTTTCTTAAAGGGGTTAGGGAAGAGCTAAAATTAACTTATTATTTGTTCTCACACTAATCAAAGAGATTTTGCATTCAGCTTTTTACTAATTTGACAGACATTTATCACATAACTATTGCATGCATAGTGAGGCCCTTCTTATGAAATGTGTCTCAGTTCTATTGTTGCTGAGCAGGATTCAAACTGGCTGAACATAAAAATAACTGCTCAATGAATCAGTTTATGATGAAAAGAATATGGGCTTTGGAGAAAGACACAGGGGAGTTGCAATGCTGGCTGTGCTATCTACCAGCTGTGTGACTCTGAAGAAACTACTTAACCTGAGTCATAGCTTCCTTATTTCTAAAATGAGAAGAATAATCTCTATACAATGAGGTTGCTGCAACAGCAATGAAACCTTTTGCTATGTATGGAAGTACATCATTCTGGTCAAAAGACAAAGTGAGGAAGAATTATGTTATTTCTACTACATATTAAGGAGTTGAAATGAATTCATTTAAAATTAAATCAGGAAGATGATACAAATACAATAGGAAAAAGGCAAGGCAAACACAGTATTTTTTGTCTCACTACTATTCTATGACAAAATATATCAAATTATTAATTGTAGCAGAATTAAGAGTCCATTTCTCTTATCTTCTGGCACATCCCCTCACACCTGCATTTTAGCAGTGTCTACTCACACAGTGCTTTCTCAACCTTGGTTGTACTATAAAATAATCTACAAAGCTGTAAATAAACCCGATGCCTCAGACCCAGTCCCAGAGATATTTTTATTGATCTACTACAAAGCAGTGGGTACTAGGTTTTTTAAATCCTGGGGACTCTAAAATGCAGCCAAAGTTGAGAATCATAGCGAACAGTGAGAGAGAATCCAGGGCTACAAAGTGAGCCTTCCAGGAGCCCTGAGAAGGCCAAGTGCCACTGGTCTGGGCATGTGAACTGACTCTGCAGGGGACAGTGTCTTTTACAAATACATTTTAAAGATATAAGTGGCTATCTTTCTTCTGAAATCATCAAGTTATCCACCACTTCAGAGAAACAGTGTATTAGCCAGTTGAGATCACTCTTGAGCACAGCAGTGCTGGCTGGAGGCAGGTCACTGGGTAAGGTGGAAAGCCAGTGCCGCCAGTCCCTGCTTCACTGTCTCCCATGCTGGCCTCTGAGCTCTTACTCACAGAACACTGTGGGCACTCAAAAGCTTGCTAAAGGAATAAATGAGAGGTATAATGGTGTTGTGTATTTAACGGAAGGTATTATCACCATCACCATCAGATGGCCCATCCATTTAATGGATCTTTGACCTGACCCCAGGCAATTATGGCTAGCTATAATGACGATGAGTCAGCCAAATCTCTCTATTAGCCTAAGCAAAATGAAATGAAAGGGTATATCTGCTGCTAAAAGGCTGCATTCCTAAATACACTCTCATAGGCACATTAAAATGTTGGCACTGGAACACACAGGCATTTGGAACCTCAAAGACTTTCATTTTAAAATGAGTTAGTGAAGTCAGCAAATATTTATTGAATGCTTTAAATAAATAAAAATATTACAGATGATGAGAAGATAGGTAAGATTCTCCCCATTCTCACCTTTCAGCTATATAATGTTTTAGCTATTTAAATTTAGCCTCATAGTAATCATGTGAGATACTCATATCCTTCTCCTGCAAGGTAGAGATGATATCTGGAGGTAGGCAAGGTCAAATCAGCTTCTCTTCAAACTAAAAAAGCAGTTAGAAAGTAGTGGTCAGCATTTGAATCCACGACTCTCAAATGCTACATATTCTTCTCCACTGAATTCAAACTAATTTATATCTGAATCTAGAACATTTTCAATATACCTGAAATAAAATGCCAGGCATTTTCTAACAGGGTTCTAAAATAAAAAATAAAAATAAATGTTTCAAGTCAGTTTCAAATTCCTTTATTTCTCACGCAAATGCTGGTTTCACTATATACAAATTTCTATGCAGTTATTAATTCCTATAACAAAGTAAACTGCATCTTATATAGTGCCTATTTCAGGTTATTATAAGTTGAGTGCAGTTTTTAAAAATAAAACTGTGTCAAGTCAGACATCAATAAAAAAATATGTAGCCTGGGTCTACTTTTTCCTACTCTTATATTCATCAGTATAAATCATAAAACCACGAGGGAAAGCTTGGAAAACAAAACTTGTTTATCCATAACATCTAAATTAACTTTTCAAATCATCCTGAATTTAGAATGTGCATATCGACAATCCCAAAACCAAGAATCACTTTTTCAAGAAATTTATAAAGCTCTACATTTAAAATCCAAATACAACCATTATGAAAATCAACATGATTAGAAGAAAATTCTGAACAAAATGACAAAGCTAAGTCTCTCACAGAAAAAGAACCTTTAAGACGAATAAATCCTGTCTTCGGGCAATCAAAAAAATGCCTTCTGGTGATTGAACATCCAGAATAAGGACAGTACTACTTGTCCCCACAAACTACTGGTAGTCATAGGCTGGGGGTTTTCGAACCATTAATCCAAGCCCTGGTCTTCCATGGCAGAAATTCCTAACTTCACTATGGAGCAAGCTATGTGAACAGTCACACAAGCCTAAGTCCTTCAGGCAGGTCGGGAGAACTCCAGGTTGATACTGCACTTCAGCACAGGTATTTTGTATACCGTGTGGGCATGTCTTTTGTTTCGCATCCTCTTTTTTAATCTAACACATTTGTCACAGAAAAGGATCCATTCTTCCCTAGAGACACAAAAATCACTTATAAACGGCTCTTGGCATAAAGGAAACAGTTACAAACAGGCTGCTTGGAATGATGGTCAAGTGATCTAAAGCGCGGAGCTGAGACACTCCACAGGGCTCTGAGTGGGACCGAGCCTACTGAGAGAGCCACAAGGGGGTCAGAGCAGAAAGGAGAAAACAGAGAGAGAGTCTGGGCAGCGACCAAGTTCTCGTGGCAAACACAGTCAACTCCAATTTATCCCAAACTGCGCATAATTCAAACCAGCAGCACTCCCCTGCGACCCACACTGCTTCTAATAGCGCACTTTAATTAAAATTTTAATTGCATATTTTAATTAAAAATACACAATCTTCTGGATCCATTTAATTCAAAGGTCACTGTATTTAGTCTTTTCTATTTGAAATTACTACTAGTGTACAGAATATCAAATTGTCCCTTCAGGCGTCAAGGTAAAGGAAACAGACCACCATAATTCTTGATCCTAAACCTGGCACATTATTTAATTTTATCCAACCAATATTTAGTTGGAACCCTCTCAACATAGAATTGTAGAAAATAAATTCCATATGGAAAGAAAAGTCATACGACAAATTTCTCACCAATATTTAGCATTAATTTGTTCAACAAGTACAGAAAGTCCACATTTTGGTAGTCCCTGAGGATACAGCAAAAAGACAAATTCCTCTTTATAAAACTTAAATGCTGGTAGAAGGGACAAAAGAACTAGCTCTACAGTACATTAGAAGAAAATAAGAGAGCTAAGGAGGATAAAAGAGATAGGAGAGAGTGTTTGTGTGCGTGTGTGAGGGGGTGTTCAGGGCTGCTATTGAAATATAGTGGTCAGAATGGGCCTCGTCTGGAAAGTTACAGTTGACCTAAGACTTGAAAGAAGTAGCTCCTAGTTTATTAGGGAAGCTGTGCAAGTAGACTTATTTTAATGCAAGGTCTCCCATACAGGTATCACCTCCTGCCAGGTCTACCAGCTAAATCTGCCCCTCTCTCTCTCTCCTCTCCCCTCTGCTCTAGCACAGGTCCTCATATGCTGTCCTGACTTGGATTATCCTATCCCATCACTTCTTCCCTAGACTCCTGTTAACTCCAAAACCAATCATCCTCCATTATAACAGTGTCCAGTGATATTCCTAAAAGACAAATCTGACTGTGCTCTGATTTCCAAGGTCATCAGCACCTTCTCATGTCTATCCACTCCTCCTACACATATACCCTAAAATGCACATTTGGTTTGCCTGTGCTCGGAATATATATCTCTCCAATGTCCCTTCTAGTCCTTCCACAACGCTTAGATTACACCTTTATCTTAGTAGTACATATATGGATATTGAGTCACTGTGGATGCCTCACCTTCAGACTGCTGAGCAAGGGCAAGCTGAGCATTGCCCGGACATAGAAAACCTTACCACAGATAATTAACTACATGCTCACTGAATGAACAAACGAATGAACAAGCAAGCTAATGAACAATAAACAAACGAAGAACAGTCACCTGCCTCCTAGGAGCTTATGGTTTAGAAGAGAGATGCCCTTATAAACATGGGTCCTGTGTCCCGAGATTGTGCCAGATGGATTACAGAACAAAGGAAGATAAGATGCTCAAATGTTATAGTATTCTGTTTTAGAAAGAAGTGATGTGAGATCCATTTTTTGAATAGTGCCTGTAAAAATTTTTCATATAAAAATTTTCTACAAATACCACTTAAATAAAATCTCAATTAAAAAAAAATAATGTCATCTAGAGTAATTTGATAGATTTACATAAATCTGTTTCACAAATTTATAAGTATGAATTATGGGATGTCAGCATATAATTTTGTTGAAAGTGCTTTCTCACTAATATAATTAAGTCTGCTGAGACTATTCAAGTACAAGTCAAATAAAATGCAGATAGAATTCTGTAAAAACCTGGTAGTTGAATCAACATTAAAAGGTGACTATGATGATTGATGTATATCTATTATTTCATTTAGAATAGTAGTAATGTTTTATGGAATAAAAAAAGGACAAAAGCAGCATGACTCTTTAAAATTCCACAGTTAGCAGGAATAGGTCACTATGGTCCTCTCTGGAAAGCAAAAATATGTGCACTCTAAGCCCTAATAATGTAACATTGGGGAAGGGGGAAGCAAACTGAAAACACTCACTGTCTCTAAACACAGCCCCTATATAAAACTGCATCCCTTAACAAGAAATAAGTAAATAAGTAAGTAAATTGATTTAGAAAAGCACGTTTTCACTCCAAGAGGGGGAACAATGTTTTTAATAACAGACCTACCCTTATCCCTCATTTTAATACCCTTCCTTCCTCTTCCCCCAAACACACAACAAAGCTGCAAATGTGTTGTGTTTTTTCAGATGGACTTTCTGTTCTTGGGCACTCCTTACATGTATCTGTTCAGACAGGCTGTGCACTGCAACTTTGGCACCAAAGCAAAGTGTACCAGACTTTTTACAAAGGAGCTTTTTTAGTATCTTGTATCTGATATGTAACAAAACTATGTGGGTGCCCATATTAGGGGAAATGTTTGAGAGAATCTTAGAACAGAGGGATGTAATCTTCTATAGTCGCGTTTCTCTCCAAATTTTAATTCCTGACTTAGTCTGGGTGTCTTCAGATGCAGCAGGTCCTCCCATTTAAACATTCAACTAATAGGTCAAATTAAAGAGGTCCTCCAAGCCTGCCTCTAATGAGTAAGATCAAATTATGAAGTAGAAGACTGGTGAGATCCTATTACTACAGAAAAAGCTGGCTTCCCTGAAAGCTTGGATCATTTTTACCAGCTTCCCACAGGACATTACCAGGGATTATCACAAGGACGGATAATTCAACCTGGACACTCACAGACTACAGAAAACAGACGGCTCACTTGAAGACTCATCTATTCCACCCAAATGCTAATAAAGCCAGTCTAAGGCAAAAATACCCAAATGCTAATAAAGCCAGTCTAAGGCAAAAATACCCCAATATTTTAAAGTGGTTTTCAGGACTTCACAGATTCACTCACATATAATATATGAGTTTAAATTGTAACTTGTCTGCTGAACTCAAAGTTGTAAATAGTGATCATTTGGTGAATGTTAGCTAAGCAGCCTCCTTCTTAAGTGAATAATTAATGACCTCAGCACCAGGATATTTTCAAGTTAATTTTAATGGCCATATCTGTCCTCAGATTATGTAACTAGCAGAGGTCTATTTTCCTCTAGTTCCAGCCCCAGTAATTATGAATCTGCTGGCAATGCAGCATGACCTTGCTTAAATTGGCAAAACTGGGTTCTTAATACATCACAATTTCAGACGACATTAAGAACTCCCACACAATTCAGTCTTAGGCTACCAAGACCAGCAACAGCATATTAAATCCTCTAAATTCTCCAGTACTGCACACATGGGTACAAAGGTGTCTTCCATCCAAGATCAGGAAGATTAGGAAAAATGCTTTATTGAAAGTGGGACAACAAACTAACTCATCTGGAATATGCACATCTTAAGACAAGACTTGAACTTAGCAGGTTCTCTCACTTGAGAGAAAATGAGTGACTTATCATAGTATCTTACTTAACACCTCTGTTAAGACAAAAGCCAGTTCTCATTACTTAGTGATTTAGGTAGTTTCTCTAAAAGAAAAATCAGCAGTTCTACCTTCAAACACTGGAGCTGCCCCAGTGATAAGAGCAAAGCCAAAAAACTGTCAGTCAGCCAGAAAAGTCAGACTCTACAGTTGAAAAAAACTTATAGAGCATTAACTCTGAGCTAAGGCAAAATCTACTTTCATTTAAATATCTGGGTCTGCTGCAATATTCTCATTTGTTAGTTACAATAAACTCTATACAGATTCCCGCCAAAACACACACACACACACACACGAGGTTTGCATAACTTGCTTTATCTTGTTTTTACTTAAAAGTCAATAGAGTTGTTCAAGTAATTGTCATTTGAGATGAGGGCAAAGAAACTATATTCCACAAAAGATTATTGTGATAAAGAAGGAAACCAGTTAACAAGTGCAGTAGTAAAAAAGGGCATCTGCTATTGCTTGCACTGCCAGCTGGTGTCATTACACACTCTCTCTCACACACACACACACACACACACACACCAGTTAAGCAGTCTATCAAAAAGCAATATGGCTTCTTAATGTGTTCTTCTCTTTCTGTAAGAGATCATTTTTTTATTCAGACATTGCAGGTAAAACATTTAATGACCCTAAGCTCTATCTATAGTTTAGCTCAGTGTTCTTTTTGAAACTGTGTCCGAGTCTTGCAAACCACTATGGAGAGATCCCTGTTTTGACCAGAGAATGGGAAACATTAGTTAGACTACAAAAATCCCACTAGATCCAAGTGATTAAATAAAAAAAGTTCTCACTAGAGAATGATAAATTTTCTTTTTGGATACAGAATGTTTTTCTTTTTCAAAGATATCTCTCTTGCTCAAAAAGTAAAGGTTTACCAGCTGACACCTTCTGATCAAAAAGCTCGGTAAGCCTGAAAAAAGTCTGTTCCCACTGCCCCACCATAAATTTGGTTATGTCTAGCTTTATGGAAGCTGCCTAATTATAAACTGCTACCAAGAAAATTACGAGCTTTATATGACATACAGTTACCACATTTAATTCACACAACACAAAACTCTGTAGATACATCTGTACCCACTTAACAGATATAAATATGAAGTTTAAGAGAGCCTGATGAACTTGCTCAAAAGCACAGAGCTAGCGGGTAAGCAGTAGGAAGATTCGGAAACCAGAACTGACCTTTCCCAGCGCGGCCTTTCCAGCATACCCTTCACTGCCTTTGGCCAAGTTTAGGAATTATTCCGAGGCAGTCCTATGCTCCCAAAATTTACAACTTTCCAATCAGGATATTCATAATCTCTAACTACACCTGCATTTTTTCTGGTTATTTATTATGTAATCTATTTTTAAAAATTCAACATTCTCTCTCAAGCCATCAAGATTCTGTGTATAAAAAGAAAAGAAAGAGCATCCTGCAGGTGCACAAATCAGTCCCACCCTCAAAACAAATCCAGCATTACAAAGCGGATAGATGAGAGATATCCACAGTATAAAAAGGTTCATTTAAAATAGGATTTGATTTACATACTCCTTTTCCAGAAACTCAAAAAGCAATTCTTATGGCCAAACATGCGTGTCGCTGCCAAAATCGTCTCCCACACAAGACACTTCTCTAGTCAGCAGACTGCATTAAAATGCTCTCACAGGCACAGTGTGGTTTCATAGCTGCAGAGAAGCAGGTGGGATCAACACCACATGGTTTCTGCCCTCTAAGATCTTAAGCTCATAAATTTAAAGCATGACAGTAAACAGGGGAAATGGAGACATCTAACAAACATGGGAACACCTCTGATTAACCACTGGGTGCCACATTTAACCAGTACAAATTTGAAAAGGAGAAGTCTTTAGTTGTTTGAAACAGAGGATATGAAATATAGGGCTTTCCTGACAGATAATATTAAGAAAACAAGTCTATGGAGAAGGGCTCATTTGTAGAGAAGTAGAGAGATGGTCACACCAAAGGCACACGGAACAAGTGGTCTGAGCAGAGCTAAGACAGCAGAGTCTCACCTGAAATCAGGGTGCCCCATGGGAAGGTGAGTAGTAGTCATACTAAAGAATGCCCCAAGCAGGGAGGGGAAGACCTAGGAAGGTAATGTTCGTGGGCTGGATCACTAAGGAGACACAGATCTAGGATCAAGGAAACCATTCAGGAAGAAATTGTGCCAGCCCAGGAAGGGGACCTGACCCCAAACTCTTCCAATCAAGCCTCCAGAGAGCTCTAAGAAACAACTATTGAGGATGAAAACCCACAATCTCTTTTATAAGCCCATATATACTGCCCAAACCCTAAGTGGCTAACCTCTCACCTGACGAACCTCTGCCCAAATCTCTATCCAAGGCACACAAAACCTTTTCACTCACTGTTTCTGAGCCTCTGCCAAATTCACTCTTAGCTTAGAATAAGCATGATTAACTCAATCCCAGTCCTCTTTACCCAAAAAATAAACTTTTGGACCAAGTACTTTTTTCCTTCAGTGGGCCTTCCAGAATAAGGGCCAGGATTGGAATCAAAGGCAACCCGCAATGTCCCCAGAAGAGTCTGTACATCTGTGGCATGGTAAATGCTCACTTTTGTAACAGAAAAGTAAGAGCAAGGAACCTTTTGAATCCTAGGTTAATACCCAGAGATTAACATAGAGCACCAATGCAACAGACTCTCAACTAATTATTTACTATGTATCTATAATAGGTACGGATAACTCCAGCCACCAAAATTGCAAAACCCAAGATGATTGCGCGCAAAAGGCTTATAATTTTCTAAGACCTCTATACATAGCTGCAAAAACATGTGTACCTGAATCCTTTTATTCCCTTCGTTAAGCTGCTATTATGAGTGAAAAGGAAATGTTGATAATTATCCCAAGTGGGCACAAATGGTTAATAACTTTATCTTGACATTTTATGCAGCAATAGCAAGGTTATATATGACTTCTGAATGTACTCACATACCTAACTTCTTCACATATAATACGGCAATACCAAGTCAGAGAGATGAGAGAGAGAGAGAGAGAGAGAGAGAGAGAGAGATTGAAGAAGGCGAGAGTGGAGAGCATCATCATCAGGGGAAAAAAAACAATTCTGAATAAAGTAAAAGCAGACGGTATTTTCACCCTCTCATCTGTATCACTGATAAAGCATCCTCCATAATACGTTATAAGGCTTCCACTCTGCATTGTAATTCGTTTTATTTCAAAAAGAAAGACCATAATTAAATTAGTGATATTTTTAGCAAAGACAAAGAAGGTAAAATTCCAAAGGACATCCATTGTCCCCAGTTGACACAAAGATTTAGGTATAAATAACATGTGATTTTCCTTCTCTTTGTACAGAACATTGTGTTTAGTTTATACTCAATGAAGAAAGGCAGTTACATTTTCAAGAGGGCATGAAGAACATGGTTCTCCCCCTCCCCCGCCCCGTACCCCCTCAATTTAAAATAGGCACACAAAAGCACTGATTTTTATTCTTAGGAGAAATCCCCAAACAGACCAATTGTGTTTGGGCAGGTTAGGGTATAAATGCTGACTATAAAAGAAACCTATTTAAATATTGCAGACACAGCTTCCAGGGCCTCCAGTAAGCCTTCTCTGAAGCAGTAAAGGGGAAAGAATCCCAGTGGAGCACAATCTAGAGTGGAAGCCGAGCTGTTCGTGGTAAAAGTTTAAAGGCTGCAGGTCAGATGGGAACCATAGTTACACTTTAAGTCAAAGAGGTAACCTGACAAAAATAAATATCCATTTCATTGCTAAAGGACAGTTATGTTACAGCAGTGGTTCTTAACCTGGGTTCTAGGGTTCGATGAGTCGGTCTCAGGGGTTCAGAGAAGCCTCTGCCGCGGAGACCGGAATAAAATAATACCGTAATTTGTTGTGAGTTCATGCACTTTGTTGGTTTTGTTCTTTGAGCAAGGTAATGTTCATGCGCGGCTCATTTTGTGCACCAGGAAAAAAAACATATACCTATGTCTTGAATTTGGGGGAAAAAAATCATATTTTATTTATCACTAAAGGAGGGTTCGGTGAATGCACATATGAAACTGGTGGGTTCGGTACCTCAAAAAAGGTTAAGAACCACTGTGTTACAGCAAACCACTCTGAGACCACGGGGCAATTTGCCCACCAATTAACAGATGGCTTCTAAAGAGAAATGCAAAATGGTCTAGCTCCTATGATTGATTGCAACGTTCAATATCACACAAGTGTTTCTTCCAAAATCACCTAGTTTAAAAATTGGAAAGATTAGCTATTGTAATCCTCCCAATTTAAAATTTACATAAACACTTTGATTTAGAAGCCAATACTTAAAAGATTTTGCCTAGACAATGACTCAGCATACAAAAGTGATGAGGCCCTGTCCACATCAGGATCACAGTAAATGCACCACCACAACCAACTAGAGAAGTGACTTGTCTTTTACTCACTGAAGTGTATTTAAAATGAAATATTCAAATCATGTACTCCACAGCCTATTCCAGCTAACCACTGATACTTAACTCTAGACACATTGTTTCCACATGAACAGAAAAAGTCTAAACACAAAAATAATCTTTTCAATTTACTGTATTACCATTTTGTCACCTCAAGTACTCATGAACCTATGATAACAGGGTGGAGGTAAAAAGAAACTTAAGAAAGAGAGCCTCAGCCCTGGCCGACTGGATCAATGGTAGAGCATGGGCAAGCATGTGGATGTCCTGGGTTTGATTCCTAGTCAGGGCACAGAGGAGAAGTGACCATCTGCTTCTCCAGCCATCCTCCTTCCCCTTCTCCTTCTCTCTTCTCCTCCCACAATCATGGCTCTATTAGCTTAAGTGAGTTGGCCTGGGCTGAAGATAGCTCTGTGATCTTCCCTCAGGCACTAAAAATAGCTCAGTTGCGAAGCAATGAAGCAATGGCTCCACAGGGCAGAGCATCGCCCCATAGAGGGCTTGCCAGTTGAATCCGGGTAGGAGCACATGCAGGAGTCTGTCTCTCTGCCTCCCCTCCTCTCATTTAATAAAAAAAAAAAAGAAAAGAGAGAGTGAGAGAGCCTCAATTTTGCTTCATCTTAAGAACTTTTTAAATGACGCTTTCTTTTGTTAGTTACTTAAGTTACTTGATTACTTACTTATTGAGATAGTTGAGGCTCACTCTTTGGGAAGAGGCTATATTTTACAGTACCAGATTATTACTGAGAAGGATCTGATGTGGGAAGTAACAACTATAGACAGAACTTCTCAGCTGTTTGAGCAACACTGCATGGCAACTCAGCAAACACATTTCACAATTTGGGCAAAGACAGGTGGCAAAAGGTATTTTATTCAGAAAAATCTCTTTATAAGGTGTTCACTAAAGAAAAAGGGACTGGGTGGTAAGGCATGATATGTTAAATGATGCATCATCTATGGAAAGAGCTGGACAAAAGGTGCTCTCTAAGGGCCCCCTCCCCATCTCTCCACCATCTCCCTTGTTTCACAAATAAATTCAGACCTGTGCATTAGAAATAGTCATGTTAAAGAGCTTGCTATGCTATAAAAAGCTATACAAAATTCTAGGTATTCAATTACAAGTACACCACTCAAATGAAGATCTTGCTAAATAGTCTTTCAGCTTACTCCAATATTCAATAAGCTTTAGTGTCAAGGAGTCCTCCTATTTTGTTGCTGACAATTTCTTTCATGCTAATAACAAAGAACTAAATAGTTATATATTACAAACCGATCTGCTTTATTTGGGGAAAACTTGAAAAAGCTTATACTTCAGGTCACTCACTAGTTAACCCCATTCCCAAATATAATACAACCTATGAAGTCAGTGCTTACTCTAGTTCACCTAATACATACCATTATTAATGTATTCCATTTGTACCTAGATTACCAATCTTATTTTTGTCAAGCAAAATATTTCTAAATAAGAAAATGACATGTATCCTCTGTGACCAGGAGCTGAGATTTTTACAGTCCCCGAAGAAATGTTGTTTTCTGAATGCAAACTCTACAGCCTAATTAAGGTGTTGTTCAAAGGTCTTCTGTATAATTTCCTAAAACCTCGTGATATCCTGGCCAGGCCATCCCTGTCCCCACACCCATGCCATGTTTTTACCAAAAAGCTACATGAAAAAATAGTCCATTCTAATCCTTTAAGCTTACATAAATACCTTAAAACAGACTGCAAGGTAAGCACTAAAATTGACTAGATATCCTCACAATTACAGTTATGATTCTGCATCAGTGACTAGTTAGAAACAAAGATAGTGTAAATGAAGGTAAAATCAGAATTTGATCTTTACAAAGAGAACTCGAGACTGTCCAAAAGAAAAAAGATAGCGTATATCATTGATTCCATAAGACACAGGAATTTAATGCCTCTAAGCATACCTATGTCCCCATGAGACTCGACACCAAAGAGTTTTAATTAAATGATGACTAAGTAGGCAGAGGGAATACATGTAAGTTATTCACAGGCAAGACTGTTTTTCCACAAGGCATATGAATCTCATAAGCTGCTATACACCACAAGAGTCACCAAACACTACTGACCTCTGAATATTAAAAGCCAAAGATAAAACATCTAGAAAAATCTAGTGAGTGATCACAGAAAATACCACTACTGCTAGTCATCTCAGCCATTCTTCAGGCTGTTCTTGGTCATACTTAAGAAAAGTAGCGACCATAAAACACAATAAAATGGCAGAGAAATCACAAGATGTTACCTGGGAGGAAAAATCAGTATCTTCATTGCACCTACTATTTTTGCTTAATTATATCCAAACTTCAGTCTTCCCCAACACTGAAGATGTGAATCAAATATGAGTCAACTATTTGAAAGAGAGACAAGTGATTTTCTTTTCAAAATATACATACATACACACACAACCTTTTAAAGCAGAGACAAATTCCTTCACTAATAGCTTTTGTTATCCTCAAAGATAAAAGTCTTTTGTCAATTAAGTAGTCTGCTTTGGCAGCACAGCTATGACAAAGAGGTTCAAAGGTGAGAAAACTGTGATCTCACAGACATTGGGAAAAACATCAGGATGCTAATCTTAAGAGGGCTACTGGCAATAAAGAGTACCCTACAAAAGAAGTAACTATTTTTTAATCTTTTTATTTCTTTTTTTTTTACAGGGGCAGAGAGTCAGAGAGAGGGATAGATAGGGACAGACAGACAGAAACAGAGAGAGGTGAGAAGCATCAATCATTAGTTTTTCATTGCCATTGTGACACTTTAGTTGTTCATTGATTGCTTTCTCACATGTTCCTTGACCGCGGGCCTACAGCAGACCGAGCAACCCCTTGCTGGAGCCAACAACCTTGGGTCCAAGCTGACGAGCTTTTGCTCAAGCCAGACAGGCCCGCGCTCAAGCTGGCGAGCTCGGGGTCTCAAATCTGGGTCTTCCACATCCCAGTCCGACACTCTATCCACTGCGCCACCGCCTGGTCAGGCACTATTTTGATAGATGTGAAAATACCATCTGGGGAGCTTAGCTGCTTAGAGCCGAGTCCTGATTCACCAAGGTAGTGGGTTCAATTCCTAGTCAGGGCACATACAGAAATCAACCAATAAATGCATAAATAAGTGGAATAACAAATTGATGCTTCTCTCTTTCTAAAATCAGTATTTAAAAAAAAAAAACTTAAAAAAGAAGTGAAAGGTAGTTTTTAAACAACCACCCTCAAATTTCATCAGTATAGATAAAAGCCATTCCAAACAAATGAATAAAAACTACACCTTTGCCCTATTTGGCAGTACTACATCTGAAAAGCTGCCACCTCCAGAATGCAGTTTTTAACTTCTTCCACATCACAGATGCTTTAGAGAACCTCATTGAGGACACAAGGTACTCTAAGGGACCAGAAGTTCAGGGTAGGATAACAAGGTGTGAAAGGTACTCAACTAATTGGAAATGTCTTATGATCTGAACCAAAGAGGGGCTCAATCTCCCATTTGGATTCAAATAACTTCCTAAAGGAAAATTCTGTTCTAAACAAGACATTGGTGATGCTAGTGCTGACTTCCAAAGGTATCCAGAAGATGATGCCTGAAACCTGCACCTTCTTTGACAGGCCTGTTGGAAAGATGGCAAGTTCCAAGCAGAGACTTCTATGCAATTACAAGTTACCCTCTTATGGCTTAAAAAATATCAACTACAACAACAGAGCAATAAGTTTAGTTTTGGAAGTGTTGAAAAGTAAACTCTGACAAGAAGAGATAGAAATGTGAGTAACAAAAATTGTGTCTATAGAGTTCCAAATTTAAATATGGGCTAACTCTAGCTAACTAGCTAAAGAGAATGTATTAGAGAGGCACTGAGGTTTTCAGAATCAGGAGGGGTTGGAAACCAGGCTACAGAGAGCTAATAAGTACATATAAAGAACCACCACCATCTCAGAGCCAGAACACACAGTCTGAGGAGATGGGTCACCATCCCTATCTCATCCCTCCATCACTTCCTTAAGAGTCCAGGTCCTGGAGAAAAAAATACCTAATTGATTTTACTTGGGTCTCATACTGGCCCCTTGCTTATATTAAGGCAAGACTAGAAAAGACCTCTCACTCTCCGACCAGCTACATTCTAGGAAAGAAAATTCTCTACTATAGAACAGTCCTAATAGAAGAGTGAGACAATTTTCTCTCAGATCCATAAAAAACCTTACAAATTTCTCCATACAAATTGAAAAAAAAAGTCTCTCCCATTTCTGTTCAAATAAAAGCCACATCAAAGATTAATCAGCAAACAATCAACAAATCATTAGTGGACTAGACCATCCCTGCATATATGAAACAAGGCTTTAAAATCTTAGCTCAAAAACACAATAAAATTGTCTCCCATGTATCTCATTCTGTATCCCCTCCAAAGAATGACTCCAGTAGCCAGGTCCTTCCACCTCTATTTCACCTTAACAATAAAGTGCCATCATAAGAAGTTACATTCTTACTATATTGTCACTCAGGGTCCCTTCAACAGATAGCACCTTGAAATCAAGTACCCAACATGGGCTGACGTTGTCTAGCATGTCCAGGAGTCTTAGACAACAAGTAGTTAAGCGTGAGTCACCTTCACAACTATTCCCAGACAAGACCTTACAGTGCCAGAGGCAGGTCTTCTTTATCCCAATAAGATGCCTGTGTAAGCTCCCCACATATGAGGCGGTGGAAAGAAAAGTCCACATGAAGCTTGAATTAAGATCTTAAACCATAACAGTATTAGCTTTATTATTTTAAACTCATGCAATCTCGGGGAGGCTTTCTACTAAGTCTCAATTCATGGAATTGCTCTTCATTTGTCAATAGCCAACGTTTGAAAATAAATTCAGTCACTAAGTGTGAAATGATGTTCCTGCAGCCAGCAGGCATTTGGCTCATGCCAACAGAGAAGGCAGGAAGCCAAGATATGAGACCTAAAATTTTAAAGGAAGGATGTTCTACTCAGTAACACAGAATCTGAAATAATATATATAAAGGCAGAAATAGGCCACAGACCACCTGCCTCTACATTCAACCCGTATCTGTCTCTCAACGTGGCTTCAGGAAAATGCTTAAGGCTTCCTTTCCTCCAGTAACTGTTCCTGTGGTCTAAAAAAGAATGCTTTTTCTGGGGGGGGGGGGGCGGGGGGGTATTTGTTGTTTGGCTGGTTAGTTGAGTTGTTTTGGTGTGTGTGTTTTGTTTCTATTTTTCTGTTTGCAAGGGTGGGGAGAGAAATACTGGGGAAGGGGAACAATGGAAGGAAAAGCTAAAACTACTGAAGAGAATGTATACTTCTTCCCCTTTGGTGCCCTCCACTGAGGAATGGCTTTCTGCCAAGATTTCTATCAGGTTCTCAATAGAAGACAGTGCTGCAAGGTGGTGAGAAGAGAATCTGGAGCTGTGACTGTGTGTCCCAGAACCCCACATGGATGCTTTTCTCTGTATGCTGCGACTCTCTAGGAGAAGAAAGTTGGAAAGGGAGAAGGCAGAGACTCCTGGGGAGCGAAAGTGCTTGGGTTCTCCTCTCTGAATCTAACAGGTGCACTGCTGCCTCTTCTTCCGGGTGGCCTGCCATTTTGCTGAGTGATGGAGATTAGGGCAACATGCTATAGAAAAACAAGCCTGAATCAGGCTGAATAACTGCAAAGGGGCAAGAGTGCCTATTAGCAGTTAGCAATGTGATGAATGATACACAAATTCACTTTTTCAAATGGATATTCCTTTTATGCAGAAAGTGGAAAGAACTAAGTTTAAAGACAAATAAACTATTTTAGTGAATAGGGGTTGACCTACAGCCCAAGAAAGAAACCTAGTATATCTCCTGAAACAATCGCTATAATTTACTTTTCAAATACTTTGGTAATGACACATAGTATATGCTTTCCTTTATTCTTTTTTTTAGTGGGGGTGGTGGGTGGGGGAAGGGCAGACAGTTAAGGGAGAGAGATGAGAATCATCAACTCATAGTTGCAGTACCTTTGTTTTTCATTGTTTGCTTTCTCATATGTGCCTTGACCAGGGGACTCCAGTGGAGCTAATGACCCCTTGGCTCAAGCCAGCAACTATGGGTCATGTCTATGATCCGATGCTCAAGCCAGTGACTTTGTGGCCCAAGCTGGTGAACCCACCACGCTCAAACCAGCAACCTGGGGATTTCAAATCTGGGTCCTCAGCATCCCAGGCTAATGCTCTATCCACTGCGCCACTGCCTGGTCAGGCCACTTTTTCTTTATATGAGGTATCTAGAATAGGCAAATTCTGGCAACAGAAAGAATGGTCGTTCCCAGAGGATTAGGGTGGGGGGTTACGGTTAAATGGGTACAGTTTCTGCTCAGGATAATGGAACAGCTCTAAGAAAGGGTATTGTTGACAACTGCACAAGACTGTGAATGTACGTAATGCCATTTAGCTGTACACTTAAAACGGTCAGTCTTATGTTATGCATATATTATCACAATAAAAAATAATTTCCCATTTGGTATAAATCAGTATGAAATCACCTGTATACCTGTAGTTTAAGCTTTAATTATAGGGGTGGTCATCTAACACACTATCATAAATGTAGTCCGGGGGTAATTTACTAGCATAATACAGAAAGAACCAAACACCAAAAGTGACTACCACAAGCCTATATACTATCTGTAGTTAAATCAAAAACCAATTCGCAGCTCTTTAGCATAATGAATGTCAAAATGGGTTTTTGTTTCTTAAACTAGTTATTTGTTAATTAGAGTAATGAGTGTTATAAATGAAGTCTCACTCTGAAGGTGTTCAAGGTATGTGGATGGGCTGAATTAGTTTAGAGACACTACTCGCCACTGACACTTGTCCCCAATGGAGAGAACCTCTAACTGTGAAATGACCCTGGACACCACTGCTGTTTAGAAAGCTCTCCTTTTGCATGATACAAACAGAGGGCACTCTGGAATGGTGTAAGCCTCAAGAGAACAGCTCATAAGGTGGAATAAAGCACCTTAGAAATAATAAAGCAGTGGGACTTCAAACAACAAAGCAGTTGTTATCAATCAGTTTGGGCCTGCCTGCTGAATGTCTGAGTGTATGTGGCAGAATTCAGTATTGAAAAGAAGTTTCACTGCAGCATTGTTCACAGTGGCCAAGACATGGAAACAACCAAAAAGCCCCTCAATAGATTACTAGATAAAGAAGATGTGGTACATATATACAATGGAATACTACTCAGCCATAAGAAATGATGACATCGGATCACTTACAGCAACATGGATGGACCTTGATAACATTATACCAGTGGTTCTTAACCTTTTTTGAGGTACCGAACCCACCAGTTTCATATGCGCATTCATCAAACCCTTCTTTAGTGATAGATAAAATTTTTTTTTTTTTTTCCAAATTCAAGACATAGGTATGTGTTTTTTTTACTGGTGCACAAAATGAGCCGTACATGAACATCACCTTGCTCAAAGAACAAAACAAACAAAATGCATGAACTCACAACAAATTACGGTATTACTTTATTCTGGCCTCCGCAACAGAGGCTTCTCCAAACCCGACACTGACTCATCATACCCCTAGGGTTCGACAGAACCCAGGTTAAGAACCACTGCATTATACTGAGTGAAATAAGTACATCAGAAAAAACTAAGAACTGTATGATTCCATGCATAAGCGGGACATAAAAATGAGACTCAGACATGGACAAGAGTGTGGTGGTTACTGCGGGTGAGGGGAAGAAGGAGGGGGAGTGGGGGGAGGAGTGGAGGGGCACAAAGAAAACCAAATAGAAGGTAACGGAAAACAATTTGACTTCGGGTGATGGGTATGCAACATAATCAAATGTCAAAATAACTTGGAGATGTTTTCTCTGAACATATGTACCCTGATTTATCAATGTCACCCCATTTAAATTAATAGAAAAAAAAGAAAAAAAGAAGCTAAGCTTCAGTCCTCCCTCTCTGGCACCTACTTTTACCTACCCGAAATGTCATGAGAGCTGTATACACTAAACTAGCACAGGTCCATTTATAATAATCTCACGCCTCGAAAAAACAATGTTTGTGTGTGTGTAAGGTGGGAACTCTTAAAAAGTCCATTGTCTTGCTCTAGAAGCCAGCACAAAATATTAGATGTTGTCTTTACATTGATGGCTACACCCACATATGCTTCTTTCCATAAACACTCAAGAGAAGTAAAATTTCAAACCAGAGCAAGAAAGCAAAGCCCCAAAGATTCCACATTGTGCTTTTAAATAGCACATTAGGTCCCATTTTTAATGTTTCAGAATATGGAATTGGGGGATATAACACATTGAACATTATCACACCTTTTTGCAAAGGTTTCTGATTTTCAGCACTTACAAAAAATGTATTGTTATAAAAAACAGTCACAAATCATTATTGCCAATTCTGTATTTTAATCCTATTAGAACAGGAATGACAATATTCACTCCTAATATAAAGGCCCAGAAGTACTAAGAATATAAGGGTTTAGAAACAAACCTCATTTAATTAATATCCTCAGGTAAAAATGTTAGATCTCAAATCATTCTGCTTGAGAAGGTAATATGCTGTTTGCACCTTACATCAATCCTTTAGCACTATTTTTAAGAAGAGCTAACTTAGCACTTATGCTCACAAAAGAGAAGTCACAGAATTCTAGAGCTCGAAAACGATGCAGAAATCATATAGGAGAGTTTCTTTATTTTACATGAGGAGAGGTGTCAATGTGACCCACCATTAGCAGCTTATTTAGGTATATGTTAACATGGACAAAGGGAAAACTGTAATTTAAAACTCAAACCTCTCCAGGACTAGTATCAGGGTTGGGAAGAATTCAGAAAACACTGCCTTGGCATTAGTGACCCTATGGATCACAATAAAAAAAACACTGAGTTTAAAGCATCAAAATATGAGGAAATAAAGTTGTTTCCTCAGGCTCCAGTGACCCTGAATCCAATGAAATGATTCTGGTTTACCTGTTTAGATGCATCTATGCCTCCCTTAAAGCTTAGTTTAAAAGCAGAATCTGACATTCTTAGGATAAAGCCTACATACAAGTCAAACAGGTTGTGAAAAGTCAGGACATCTACATATGTACCCTACAAGGTGATAAGTAACCGGATCTTCCACCTCAAATGCAAATTTTAGTTGAGATGGAGGGCGGGTTGGTGATGGATTACAGGACTTGCAAGACATATAACTCCCCCTCCAAAATCAAAGCACAGAGTTCCAACAAAAAGTACAATGATGAGAAAAGAACTCATTAAAAGCTAAAAATAAACTCTAATTCACAATATGCATAAGGATTTAACAAAAAAAGGAAAACAAGATGTAAAATTGCATCTGCTAAGTTAACCATGCCCTCATAGAAATCACCAGCCACCTTTACACAAACTGAAATCTGTAAAGTCTGCGATGACTGAATAAAGCAAGGCTTTAAATGTTATCAATGAATATTTCAACAGAAAGAAAACAAAGAAGATATCAATTTTTTTCTAAGTCCTCTGATTTGCTAACACAACAGGAATACTGGGCTTCTCAAAAACCAAACAAGCATCTCTCTGCATTTCCCTAGCCGAACATCTTATTTTATGAAATCAGAATATTTGCTAATAGGATTTCCAATTTATATTAAAGGTATATTACTCTCATAGAAACAGATGTCAATAAAAGTGAAAACAAGCCTCCAGTTAGTTTTTAACTAACTAGTACCTCATGGCTCAATTTCACAATTTGCTGACCTTCTTAGCCAATAATAATCCAATAAATAAGCTCACTTGAGAGTACCTTCATATTTTAAGCCAAGCTCATTCATTCTGAGTAGCATTCATACACCACCACACAAAACAATAACACGCACTCTGGGGCTCTAGTTCACAGAGGTTGATCTAATACCATTAATCATTTTATAAGCTTCCAAATACTAACTTGCACTTCCTTCCTATTACCACTTTGTCTCACCTTTAGAAAATCAGTTAAGTTGGTCAAATTACCTAAAAAGCAAAGGATAAAAAATTAACTTTGCGTTCTCTCCACATCATGAGACACTATAAGAATTATAAGACAAAAGATCTATTTGGAGATTTTATTAAAAATCAGTTTACCCCAAAAAAGTCTGCAACTGTCCAGTAACTCAATAAATATTAACTGGTAAGAAGGGGATACCATAGAGCGAGTAAGAGAGAGAGAACCCCTGTGTGCTAGGCACTTCAGGAAAGAAAAAAGTTCAGTCAAATAACTCATATAAGCTTAAAAAGTGGCTAGGTTGGGACTGGGAACTAAAGTGTAACTTGTTCTTTCTAAACTTAAACCTCTAAAACTAGTGCAATAAGGTCAACTCCCTAGCAGGGGAGAAAGTAGAAGGTGTTGTGTTCCAACGTTAATCTTGAAAACTTGATCCCAAGCTAAGCAAATAACCACAGAGCTGTGATGATGAACCTATGACACGCGTGTCAGCAGAGACACGTGTAGCCATTTTCGATGACATGCGGCCGCATACCAGAGAAGTATGGGGCCACATGCCAAAAAGGACTTTTCATGCACAGTCAGGTGCAGTAGCCGAGGATAAAACATTTGCTGTAATGTAAACACTGTGCCGGAGGTCAATAGGCCAAAACAACAGAACTCCGGCATAGAACATAGAACGTCTAGTTCTGGGACTTCCGGTTAGGCCGGTTTTCTAGAAGTGACACACCACTCGAGTTATGCTCGGTTTTTTGGCGAATTTTGACACACCAAGCTCAAAAAACCTGCCCAACACTGCCCTAAAGTATATACAGTTTGGTAAATTCTATTACCACTGCATTCAAATCCACTTCACATGTGAAGGAACGCTTATAAACACAGTTTAAATTAAATGCTGCCACCTTGTATTTTCTTCCTTGAAGTACGCATAGAATGAGGATCATTCTAATTTAGAACAATGTAGAAAGATCACCCTCAATTAGCTGACGATGATGTCTGACCTAAGAGATTATTGAACAGTAGGATCACAGAAAGGTAGTTTTAACTGAGTATCTGTTTCTGCACAAAAACTGGAAGAACCGCCAGTGCAGCTTTACAGCTTAGAGCTCCTCAAAAAATATCTGATGATGGATACCATTACCAGTAACACAGACATCCAATGGTGTCAAAACACTGACATTCTACAACTTTAAGAAGCTAAACCAAATACTTTAAGGAGAAAAACATGTGAAATGAGCCACTGCATAGGCTTGACAAATCAAATGACACGCGTTAAATGCCAAAAAAATATATTTTAAGTTGACCTTTTTAGTGGAAAGTCAGTCACACTGTGAGGGTTTCCACCACTCTCAAAATGCAGTAGCAGCCATGTACTCCTCTGAAAACCAATTAACTTAGAACAAGTACAGAGGAAGCTGGCGAATTCTGAAACAGCATTATGATCAACTAGTCTTCTAAATCAGGCAACAGTTAAAAGACAATGTTCCAACAGGTACAAAACAAAAATACTTTTCTCTGGTCATAACTGACAAAGTTAAAAGACAAAGGCTGGTGCATAGGTAGTGTAATAGATACGCCAGTAAAAGAGAATAAAAACCATCCAAAGCAACACAGATTCATTTTGTACTACACATCGTAAAACTGGGGCAGGGCAGTGGGGAGGATAACTCAACTGCATACCTGAAGAGAAACAGGATTTTAACATTCTATAGTTTACAAAAGGAAGAAGAAATCCTGTATCAGAATTCAGTGGTTCTTAATCTTCTCCCACTTAGTTCCCCATCTTCTCTCTTGTTCATTTTTCTATCCTTTGCTATGATGACAGCTACCAAATTGAAAATTGTTTCTATTTATAGCCCAATCTCCCATTGCAAAAGTAAACAAAAATAAGAAAACCCAGTGTAAAAGGTCTGTTACAGCAAATAGCACGCATGCACTGCTACCTTGCTAAATTTTAAGGGGAGAAATCCTTACAGACAAACTTCGACAGTATTTTATTTTCTATGGATTATACATCCCCAAAGTTTGTGTTCTGTATCAAACTAATAAAGGAATGGTCAAAGGTGTTCAATAGTATGTTCCTAATAAACTGGCAAGACAAATATGGGTCATCTAAAAGACCTAGTGACAAGGGCCAAGAACACACAGAATCAAAACTCCTAAATACCAAAAAAAAAAAAAAAAAACAACCTCCTAAATACCATATTTATCCAATAGGTTTAACCTCATTTTCCTAGTAAATATTTTTTAAAAACCTGTTGGGAAAAGTGTAACTAGCTCTTGGGAGTTGCAATAATTCCCTTCTAATGGAATAAAATATAAAGTAACAGAAATATCAAGAAATCAAAGGCCTTGGCCAGTCTGTTCAGTGGATAGTGGCGGCCCAGTGTATGGATGTCCCAGGTTCAATTCCCAGTGAGAGAACACAAGAGAAGCGACCATCTGCTTTTCTTCCCCTCTCTCTCCCCCTTTTATCTCTCTTATGCTCCCTAAGCCAGTGGCTCAATTGGCACAAGCATTGGCCCCGGGCACAGAGTGAGGATAGCTCAGTTGATTAAAGCATCAGCCCCAGACCGGGGTTGCTGGATGGACCTGTATGGAGGAGCATGCAGAAGTCTGTCTCACTATATCTCCCCTCCTCTCGCTTAAAAAAAAATTGAAGGTATGTATTAGACTAATATTAAAATACGATTTATGGTTTTCAATCCTGAGGAACTAAGTTTGTGAGGATTCTATGACATTCGAGTGAAGTTTAAAAATCACTTATCCAGATAAAATAAACCAGAATCAAAACTAACTTTAAAGATGTTGAGAAGCAATAAGGACATATTTAAACCTAGATAAGGACCTTTACATAAAAAAAAGAAAAAGAAGATTTTACTACTCAAGACCTCAGAGGTGGTGTGTGAGGGGAGTTGGGGCGTACCATCCATGGCACTGCCGAGGGGAGTTGGGGCGTACCATCCATGGCACTGCCAGTTCAGAGGTAACTGACAAAGTCCTTCTCAGTTCTCTTAAAGTTTGTATTTGGTTGTTTTGGTCTTTTTTTTTTTTTTCCTTTGTCTGAAAGCTGCTAGTTGGCAGTGGATGGGACTAGCATAGCACTCACCTCAAACAATTCCTAGATTAAGAGTAAAGCCATCATACCAAGATTAAAAAAAAAAAGAGAGCACCACTCATTACTCAATGAGTTCTTCGACTAACTATAATTATCTCCTTTAAGAAAAAAAGTTAAAGTAACAATAGAATAAGTTATCCTGAAGTTTTGAAAACTAATTGCACACTTATACATGCACACACAAACACTTTTAGGGAACAGAAAGTTCAATAAAGACAGCCTCATGGCTTTTAAATTCAACATCTAGTCCTGAACCTCAGGAGTTAGTTAATTCATCAGAAACCAGTGCTGTGGGAGGGCACCTGAAACTGAGTTTGCCAGAGAACAAGGCTCTGCAGTTTTAACACCTCGCCTACCTACCTCCAGGCAGAATTCAGGTAAACCTGGAAGTCCTCAGTTTTACTCTCTGCAAAATGTTCAGGAAAAGAAGTGGATAACTCCCAGGTAGCTAGAACATTAATTATCCTGGGCGCTCTTTACAGAGACTCTGATTTAGTAGGTTGGTGCAAGGCCCAGGAATCTGCATTTTGGCAGTTATCCCAGAGATTCTAATGCAGGAACACACTAATGACCATATTTCAAAAGACTGTGATTCTCCAAAGGGCAGCTTTGCCCATCATAATAATCCCTTTGGGAGCTTTCTAACAGGATTCCAGGATTCCCAAAGCCTCTGGAATCTGTATTTTTAAAGACTCCCTTGGGTGAGAATGTGCAGCCAGATTTGGAATCACTAGACTAGAATATCTGAATTCACAACCACAGACTATGAAGTTTCCAGAGAAGCACGGATGTTCTTCATTTTATAGATCCCTCAGTCCTTGATTCACAAAAACCTCTCATTTTCCTTCCAAAAAAACCCTCACTCACCAGAATGTGCCCCTCCCCTGTACAAGTTTTATGTCTTGCTATAAACTCATCCATTGCTCTGGCCTCCAAAGAGGCAAAGAGAAAATATGCCAGCAGGAAAGAATAAGAAAACCAGAATCCTGCTCCCCACTCTATTTTATAGTCACGCAGTCTTAGACTAGTCATTTCAACAAACCTGGGCCTTTCATCAACTGTTCAGTGAGAGAGTTGGCTACGGTCACCTCAAGGGCTTTTCTGACTCTACCACTCTATTATTCATTCCTTGCATCATAAAATCCATTTCACTCCTCTAGAATGCAGCATCAGCAGGTGTCAAGGACTCTGAAGTGCATTTAAGAACTCAAAGCGATGAACCCACATCAGCTAAGCTGTACAAGCAACAGTAGCTCCTCATGATGAATGCCCATAGACAGGAAACAAAATGAGGCAGAAAACTGTGGATGAGCCCAAAGAGCAGGCCTGAAAAACAAGCTAATGAATAGAATTTAGGCTGGAGAAAAGAGGTGTTGTATTTGCCACCAAAGGCATGTCTTTAATGTATTTCCTATTCCTCATTCTATCAAAATGGTGACATTAATTTGCTAATACCAACACAACCTAAAAATTGCATATTCTCTTTTAGAATTTAGGAAAGAGGCATATGCTTTCCTAACTACACTTTTTTATACGTCAAATAGTTTTCTTTGCAGCATTATTTAAGAAGAGATGTAAGAAAAGATAAAAGAAAGAATTTAAATTTTCTTTCCAAAGAGTGACACCCGAGTTCTCTTATAACCCAGACAATTAATGTTCACCTCCTACAAAATTGGAATAATACAAAAGAGCTGGTCCAACAGCTCCCCAGGAGAATGGATAGATTGGATAATTAGAGAGGAAACAAGGAACTCTGACTTGACCCTAAAAGATAAGTACTGAGAAACTGTATAATCTGGCTAATGCTAACCACCACAGGGCAGGGTCCAAATCCTCACAAATATTCTTTCAAACATTTCTAGATATGTTAATAATAGCTTCTAAGAAATATATGCCCACTTTGCATAGTGCAACCTGCCTTTAGAAATCTACCATTTACTAGACTATTTTGTTCAATACAAACATTTACAAAGAAACTCAAAATAAAAAAAAAAAAAAACTAAGATAATGTATGTTTGAAGCTAAATGAGTCAGAACCTTCTAAATACTATTTTAACCCATATAGAGAATAGGGTATCAGTGGGCCAAATCAAAACAGGCTTACTAGAAAAAGAGGTCCTCTGTATTCAGATTTGCCTACTCAATATTTTGTAGTTCATTATCATGAATATTCATTTTATTAAACATGCACATATTTTATTGATAAGAAAAGGTTAAAGAATAGTTTTAGATTGTCCTTCAAAAGCTTTTATAGTGACATGTCCAATAGAAATCTAGGGTGTGTGGGTTATCCCCCAAAATGAGTTTTGTAGTCATATAAGGCTAGGGAGGACTACTCATCAAACTGGTTTTAGCCCAGTTTTCAATATGCTAATGATCTGCAATGTAAATCTTCAATAGGAAACTATAGAGGGAGGAATTTCTCAAACTCACCTGCCAATGTAACAATTACTTTAAGAGAAATTTTTTGAGTCTCTCCCAAGGGATGAAACTTAAAGAACATCTTTTGACCCTCATGCTCACTGTGGGTCTTCCTGGGTATTCCATTTGCTTACCAGAGATTTTAAACAAAAATTTTACCACGGTGAAAAAAGTTGTTAGAACCCTTTCACTAAAAAGACAAAAGTGTGGGTGGAGGGGTGAAATAAATGGACAACAAATATAATATAATATAATATAATATATATATATATATATTTATTTAACAGGTCAGTTACTGACGTTATTTTAAAATTCATTTTAGAAAGGAGAGAGAATTAGAGAGAGGGAAAGGGGGGAGGAGAAGAAAGCATCAACTTCCATATGTGCTTTGACCAGACAAGTGCAGGGTTTTGAACAGGCGACCTCAGCGTTCCAGGTCGACAATTTATCCACTACGCCACCATAGATCAGACTGGACAACAAATATTAATGTAGTTTGCCAGTAATCTTTCAAGCATGGAATAAAAAACTCCATCTATTCTATTACCAGTATTCAAAACAAAAGACAAAAATCTTCCTGATAATATCATGATGAACATCTAAGTAACATAATTAGCTAAAGTGCAATTAATCAACATAGATTAACAACAACTAGGTGTTACTTAGTTTTTATTTGATTTACTTGATTTCAATAAATAAATCCTGTGAATCTCAATCTGTTGCTCAAGGAATTATGACTGTGAGGTCAAGCCCAGGTGATAGCTAAGAACTTCACTTATCCTGCTGTCTTTGGCTATTTAAAATGGCTAGAGTCATTTCAGAACAAGTTACAACTAATCTCAGAAATTACCTATTGTGTCCTTGTCCTCTGCCCTCTACCTTTTTAACAAGGAAAATCTAAGCCATGAGTAATGACATGTCCAAAGTCATATGACTAAAGTTACGACTCCAGGTCTGACTTGTCACACTGTCTTTAAGTATCTTTTACTCTTTTCAAATATTTAGTTTTATATTTTTGGTTATAAGCCAGGTAAACCAATTTGATACACATCATCACCCAATTATAACAATACCATGAAAAATCTACAGAGGCTCTCTACCTACTTCATACATTTTTCAGTGTTTGAAAATAACTCCTGCAGGAAGCATTAACCTGTCTATCCCAAGAACATGCTCTGAATTAGATTCCAGTTGATTCTAAAAATTTAGTCAAATCTTACTAAACACTAAGGAGATCCCAGTACCTAAAATTCAAAATGTACTATCTATCATTAAAGGTCAAATTACCCATCCTTTCATTCTGATCTTTATAGGAGGAGGACTCATGATCACTTTTTTCCTTTCCTTGTCAAGGAACAGAACATAGATCTTGCTACACTCAAACTGTATCAGTGCAAATACTTGTACACTGGCAATGTGCCATTACCGTTCACTCTGTTCAGATATAAGCAGGACTATACAGAAAGGGCATTTAAAGAGGTCTTTTTCGCCTCTCCCCAACACAATAGAATTATCTCACTGCTGAAATGCTAAGACATGTAAGCTCAGGGAACTAAAAACTAAAGGTTAACATGACACTTTCTGCCCCAGACACAGGCACTTTTAAAACATTTTTCAAAGATGTTATTAAACAGTTCAGAGTATATAAAAGTCTAGCTAAAATATATTGCCCATAAAACAATTTTATGCTTTAAAGGAAAACAAAATTCTTAAAACTAAGTTTCACACTGCTGAGGTAGTCAGTAACAGGGAAATGTCTAGATGTGTGTAACTGGAGCGGTGACTTACAAGTAGTAAACTTATTTGCTCACGCCTTGAAACACAATCCTTTAAATGTGAGTAAACTATATAAAACTGCATACCTGTTATTTTGTCTCTTACAAGCTTACAAGACTCTATCTCACCGATGCTTCCAAAAAGACTCTTTAGTTCCTCCTGTGTCATGTTCTGAGGAAGGTAGTTGACTATTAAGTTGGTCTTGCTGTCCTCTGTGTTCCCAGAGTCAACTGGTGATGAGCAGTTGTTGTTTATGGTGGTTGGACCATTGGCTGTGTTATTGCAAGTGGGCCCATTAGACAGTTGTGTTTCCATGGCAGCAATAACCTGCTAAAAACAGAGAAAATAAGAAATGTTAGAATTCATATTTCACAAATGAGAGATTCCATCCAAAAATTTAAACACTTGTCACTAAACACAAGTCACTCTGCTGAATTACAACAAAGCTCCAACAAAAAGTATAATGTCTATGCTAATTTTTACTTCATATTAAGCTATTCAATTAAAATTAGTTATACTTATATATATTTCATACATGCACACAAGCACAATTTAAATTTTAAAACATTCTCTAGAATCACTTCTGTGTCTATTCACATACCCTTACTCACCTGCAGTGTCCAGACTCAGAAAATCAAGTACCAAAGGGCACAGAAATAAACCCTGACTAAACATCATACTAGAAAATAAAAGAGCTTAACATGCTACCAAAAACAAACAAAAAAATAAAATGTTCTAACTCTGAAGAGATTTTCAGTTAGCCTAAGAACTTCAGTATTCTAAAACTGACAGACATCATTAACTTTAAAATCAAGAACCAAAAGTACTTAAAAAAATATTAATTTGTCAACATGTACTGTTTTGGTTACATATTGAGAATGTTTTTGATTGACAATAGCTTATACCCCTACTGTTGGTAAGAAATCAAAAAATATCAGATGTTAGGGCATGAAAAGGATTTGTAGGATAACTTGGGGGAAAAGCTATGAGTACTTAGTGTACCCTGTAACTCTAACAAGCCGTTTTTTTCAACCTTAGCAGCTAAAGATCACCAACAAGGTAACTGATCTAAAGCATCAAAATAAAATCCCAAAATAATTTAATATGGTATTTTGCCTTCATCCTAACATTAAAAACACCTATCCAGTCCACTAAAACAAGTGTAATATATCAACTTTTGCAAACAGACCAGCCCAAGGAATTTTCAGTTGAGCACATAAGCCAGTTGAAAATGCATCTATAAACAAATACAGAATAAATAGCAGAGTTGGGGGAAATGGCCTCAAAATGTCAGGCTACTCTAAAAATCACTTCAGAAAATTTGGATCTAGTTTCCTAAACATCAATCCTATACCCTCTGAGCAAGAGAGTCACAACCATAACCCCAAGTTTTCTACAACCACCTTTCAATAGCTATCACCTTTGGATAGCCAAAATTGTGGGGGATCCAAACACCAAAGCATCACTGAAAGGATTACCCTTCATATTTCATCCACTACATCTCTCATCTCACCAAAAGCCATTTCTCAAAATTGGCAATTCTGAATTAATGGGAGACTAGTTTCAGGGAACTTTTAACATGTATAAAAAGCAAAGAAACTGAGGCAAAACTTAAAAAGCAAAGTAGAGGGCAAGAGTTTTACAGGAAAAAGAGAAAAAACTGTCTTTTAAAAAACATGTTGTTTAGGAAAAATCAAAGGCACAGCAGTGGATAAGCATATAGGAAGAACTCTCTACTGCCAAGAGATGTTTATAAAAGAAGGCAGCACAGGACAGACTGAGACTGGTCAGACGGGACAAGAATCAGTGCTGTCATGATAAAAAAAAATAGGAGATAAATCTAGAGTACCAGTGAAATATCAAACAACCCATAACCCCTCCATGACTTCATTTCCTTTTCAAAGAAATGGGTATTTATTCTAAAAATTACAAGCTACATCTCTAGGACAGTATACTCAGGGAATGCTTAAGGAATAAAGAAAAATAAAGAAACTTTTGGAAGCCTGTATGAAAAAAACTTGACAATTCAAGATATATGCACTTTATTATAATTAACATATTTATCTGAAACTGAGAAAAGAAGGTTTCAGATTTCCTAACAAAGCACAACTGTTCCAGTTTGTTGAATACTAGCTGTTGGTCACTTTCCACAGCAAAACTTTTTGTGAGATTAACCTCTGCCTGGCAGTCATGTAAACAATGAGCTGCAAGATGAGAGAGGCCAAGGCCAATTAAAACAAATTGCTATTCAAAAAGGATACGTAGTGTAGGAACTAGATGAGCCCCAAATATAAGATTTGGACTAAAGCTCATTGGGATGGCATTTCAAATACAGAGTGTTCACTGACTGAAATTAGCAGGATTTAGCAAGGACAACAAACACTCCTCACTTAATTGCACATTTATTTCCATGTTCAGGTGGCAAGAATGAGCTCCTAAGCCAACATTCAAGTGAACAGCTGCAGTAGGCTGTGTGCACTGAAAATTACAGCATCTCTCAGCTATAGGACCATCTGCTCGGAATAAAATGATACTAATGTGCTATATTTTACAAATAATGCATATTCCATTGATAGGCTCAACACAACTGTTCACAGAATGCAAACTCTTTCAACAGTTACTGGGCAAATAATTTCCAGCCAGATTTACAATTTCAACTTTTTTTTTTTTTTTGGAGCATCAGGAATTGTGAGTCACTTCAAAATTTAGTAACCAAAAAAATACATAGTAAACAGAATGTAAAGAATTACGGTAACAGTATTCAGACCATACCAAAACTTTTTGTTGTTGTTGTTTAAAAGCTTGTCACTCTTTTCTTTGAGTCTGCACTACATCCTAATTTAGATTATTGAAAGTTATAGACAAAAGCATGGTTCTGATGCTACATATACCACTCTGGTTAAAATTGTAATGTGCTTTAAGTCCTAATGATGGCCATCCCATAATAGGCTGAATGTAAGAATTAGTATTCCAAATGAAAAGTTCAAGTGTTTGGTATGGCCTCAGCACTCCTGCAACATGCTAAAAAAGAGTAGCCTACAGAATTTAAGAAAAATCCCACAGACCCCAGTCCAAGGCTCTGCTGCCCACGAACCACTTCTAAGCAGAGAAGCCACATCACACAGTCTGACTGCCATGTTAGTTTGGAGTTGCCGTCTGCAATATGGACACAAAAAGTACCGTATGTTAGATGAGCAAGATAATGCAACAAATCAGTTTGTACAAAATTTACAGTTGATTGTATTAATATTCCCAGCACGTCCATGCAGTGTGGCTTAATTGAATTTGAGGCAATTCCAATCTAATCTTTCCAAATTAATTTTAACATGTAGTTTTCTTGCACAAATTAAGCATTTTAAATTAAGAGCCTGATTTCAAAACAGTATTAACTAGTTACCTTGGCATCTAGCCTAAGCAACTACCTTAAACGACATCTCAAAAATATTTTAAATAATAATGAAATGAAGAAAAACACTGCATGCTGTCCTATCTCTTACGGATGTGGGAGAAGGGAGAAAACGTGAATGAAATTTTATAGTAGGAAAAGGCAGTCATGCAATTCATAAATGCTTTGCATACAACACCCTTTCCCCAAAATATCCGAAGGGTGTTAAGAAAAAGCTCTATTTGCAAATGACCCGTAATCTTGAGACTAAAAATTAAAAGTACTTCGGAACCCTGTGTGGTTATTCTACCACAGTTTCACTGAGAATTGTTCACATATACTAAAAGGCAATAAAACAGCATCCTTCAATTGAAATAATTGAACCAATAAATAGTATTGTTTGGAGTAATGCTTATATAGGATGTCAGCTTTGTCTCTGAAATCAAGTGAACATTTAAAAATATGTAAATTGTAAAACCAGCACGATTTGAAATTAGTGCTGCTATGAGGCCTGCAATATAGTTAATGGGCCATTTACCACTTATTACAACTTGCTCGCATACTAAACAAAGCCACCCATATTGGCAAGACAGCCAAAGTTTACATTTCAGCTGTATATGATGATTTACATGGTCAACACAATATTCAGAAAAACTCAGTCTCTGAAATAAACAGTAACAAAGGAGGGCCAAAGGCAACTTTTACCTGCGTATTGATGACTATAAAAACTTCATCCTTACAGTTAAATCAGGTTGTGATTTAATCTTGATGTGAGTGATGACATTAATAACATGCAACAATGGATTCTATTTTCCATCATCTACCAAAAGGATTTAAACACACTCTTTACAAGATGCCATGAAAATGTTTTGTTGTTTTTTTCTTCTTCCCTTTTCCCACTGTTACCAGAGAATTCAGTATGATTCTATGTTCTTTATTAAAAAGAAAAAAAAAAAGCTTATAGTTGAACTGAACCTGAAAAAAAAATAAAGTGCTTTAAACCTGTGAAATATTTTGACAATAACCTAATTGTGGTTAGACTACCCAGGTACAATAGGTAGAGGACCACACACCCAACCAGTTAGATAGACCAAGCTTAAATTTAGGCCCTGAATACCCTCCGGAGGTAGTATCTAAATATTCTTCACTACATAAAACCATGGATTCAAATTTAATGGCCTCAGCCCCTTCTATTCCATAGGAGGCCATGCTAATGAGCTAATCTATTGATACCCCTCTTTCTGAAAGCCCCAGGGATGGAACAATCTCTTTATTGCACCAACCAGCTAGGGGAAGCTGTGTATGGAAAATGACTCTTCTGCACTTTTACATTTCAAGCACCCCAGACAGTTTCTCTGCTTGAGGCAGACACATACCTTTATGGGAAGTTATAAATAAGTTGCTCACATGGCCCTTACCTTTATGCTGGCCAACAATTCAGTTACTAAAAATGTAAAGCTACATCCCCTTCACTTAAGGACAGGCAATTCTGCTCTACTCAATCCACCACAGACAAGCAGGCTGTGCACTATTTATAGATTCTACTGGCACTGACACTCTTTGGAAGGGGAAAAAAGGCCATATTCCAATGACACAAAACCATTAATTTCAAGGCTGAAAAAAAATGTTTCAATATATGTTCACATCTCAATTTGGACATCAATTGTGCCAACTGAGACTGCTTTTTCTCCTGTTATTCTCCATGCAATAATTTATGAAAAGGCACTTTAGCTTAGATCAGTCTAGAATATTCAAAACTTACCCTGGGCTACAAGAGAAAATGACAAAGTGTTTGGTGCGGCATTTTATTGGGAGAGGGAGTGGCCTCTGTCTTTGCACTCACACAGTTTACTTCCATATATCTAGAGATGTTTCAAAGTAAATTGTTTTCCCTTTTACTTAAATGGCCCTCTGTATACTTTAATTTCAAAGTTTCTTACAATAGTAGATTTTAAGAAACCAATGCTATTGCTTGATTTCTCTTTTCTGGGATCAATAGTTTTCTGATCACTTGAGAGAAAAGAAGTCTCTATTTTCCAACATTACTAATAAAAAAAATTCTGAAAATTTCTTTGCTATTTTCAAACCCGGGAGCCAGCCACCAAACAACATAACTGAGAATCAAAAACACCTTAAGTATATTCTGAGAATTCTCATTGGGTTACCTTATCTGCAGCGGAGGTTTCCAAGACCTAGAACCCACCTGAGTTGGGGACCATACTTCTGAGGGTTGACATCAGAGCAGGACTACTGAAAGGGCCACTGAACAACCCTGGTGAGGCCTGTCTGCCTGCACCAGTCTTTTAATTGCTATGGTTACCATTCTGACCCGGGACCTCACCTCTCACCTGTACCACTGAATTCCAGCCTCCAGAAAGGTCCCCCTTATCATTCTAATCCACACTAACAATATTCCCAGATTTTCCTAAACCCTCAACAGCTACCCCTAACTCCTACCAATTAAATTAAATACGAACTACTCAGTATAAACAGTAACATCTGAGACCCTTGACAAACCTACTTATTCAAGCACCTAAAATTCTGAACCACTCCAGGTCTCTCAAACAGTGGCAATACATTCAAAGACAAATACATTCCCTGACTTTGCTCATGACGTTCCATCCACCGGAAAGGCCTATGGCCATACCTACCCCATGTCCATTTTAGGGATCTGTAGAGACTAGGCATTCAAAAACAAAGGTAAGGACAAGAACAGTTCTTGTAAAAAAAAAAAAGAGAAAATATTGCATACAAACTGGGTAGCTTGTCTTCCTACCCCATCTCAAGTATTTCAAACCAGAGATAATTATGAAAGCATATTTTCAATTTCTGGCACATTCCATCAGCCATCCTTACTCACTGAAATCCAAATTCCTGTTAAATGGCATAAATACTTTGAGTGACCATTTGTGTACTTTTTTATTTCAAGAGTTTAACATGCCAACTTCCCAAGTACAAAAAAAGCTAGCTGGAAGCTGAGACAAATCCAAAAACATGCTAAAAATGTGCTCCCAAGCTTCTCTGGCTATCAGGGTTATAGACATGTGGCATCTGGAACCTGGATCTAACTTGAGGAAAACGGCAAAAGCAAAGGTACATGTGGAAAAAATTAAACAGATTTTAACAGAAAGGTGTTTAAAAATACATCACAATTAAGTTATGGATTTCAAATGGTTTTAATTTAATACAAACTAGAAAGTTTAAGCAAACATAAAATATAAGAGTTCTAAAAAGAATCAGGACTATGGTCAAGGGCAAGGATCTCTCACACTTAAAGGGTCCAGCTTCGGTAACATGACCTTGGTCTGAACACTTACTTGTAGCAAGAGGATTCTCAATTCCTTGAGTAGCAAGGTACCAGGGCAGAATCAGTATGAGGGCAAAGCCATCCCTATGGCCACATGAAAGTCAATTGTCTCATTTTAAGAGCAGAACCTACCTAAATAAAGACAGCAACATTGGCCAAAAAGCATCTTTCTTTGGGGAACTTGAGGCAGGGAACTCAAGCACTAGAAATAATCAGTGAAGTGAGCGATAAGAGCTTACAGGGGAAAGCTGGATAAGTAGCCGATGGAGTCTTCTATCTAGCAGCACCATTCCTACAGAATGCTTTATCTTCCCCACTAAAATGGCGTTTTCAAGACACATCTTGGCTTTACTGAATTAAAAGAGAAGAGTCAACAAAGCCCTAAAATCATGGGGCTGGCATGTCAGCTACAAGAATGAGTCATCAGTGTTTTTACTTTAAAGCTCTTCACTTTGCTTTGTGGCTCCTAAATTATACAGGTTTGTGTCTTTGCACTTCATGGGATTTCCTCAATACTAGAATCCCTGATAACTTCCTAAACCATTTTAGCTGCCTCACAGGCTCTATGAATTCCTCAGTCTAGTCAAACTCAGCTTTTGGGCCCTGGGGCTAACAAGGGTCCAGCTGCTTTAGGAAACAGGGAAAACGTTCTTTGGCAGTGAATGCTAACATTTTCCTGTCTCCTGGTTCATTATGACTCCTTCAGACAAACTCCAGTCTTTCTGAGGTTTTGTAGTTCTGGAGGTAGCAGTATTAAAAACTTTGAAATTAGAAAGTAAAGCCATGAGTTTAGGAGTCCCAAGTCCTTCCCTTCACTCTAGGTCTACCTGAGACATCCATGCTGGGCAAAAAATATGGTGGGAAAGATTTGTTCAAGCTTTACACACTGTTCCTTCATCCACTCATTCAACAAACATTTATATGCAACTCCAGTGAGCTAAGGACTGTCCAAGGTACTTGAGATACAGCAATAAAGAAGTACCCTGGAGCACACATTTACAATGGGATGTGTGTGCAGCAGGCCAATAATGAACGTATACTGTATAAGAGGATAGTCTATTTGCTAGAAAGGTATTCTCTGTTATAAAAGAAAATATAGAGCAGAGTAAGGGTGTTGAGAATGTAGAAATGGGGGATGCATAGTTTCCAGTATTAAAGAGGAGGCTTCATTTTGAAAGTGAGGTTTAAGCCAAGGTTTGAAAAAATGAACCAGCTGCTATGACTCACCTTAGATGTCCATATCCTAATCCCTGAAATCTGTAAATATGTTACAGGACAATGGGGACTTACATTGCAAATGACATTAAGGTTGCTAATCAGATGACCTGAGGTGGGTATCCAGGTGGGCCCCGTGTCATCAGAAGAGTCCTTAGAAATGGAAGAGGGAAGCTGGAGAGTCAGCTCTCAGAATAATGCCTGGTGAAAGGTCTGGACCCGCCTTCACTGGCTTTGAAGATGAAAGGGAGCCACCAGGCATGGGATGTGCAGAGAAGCAACAAAGGCAGGGAAACAGGCTCTCCTCTAGAACCTCCAAGAAGGTATGCAGCCCTGGCAACACCCTGATCACAACCCAGTGAGACCCACTTCAGGGAACTGTGAGATAATAAAGTATTGTTGTTTTAAGCAGCAAGTTCATAATTATTGCCAAAGAGGTAACAGTAAACAAATATATTCCCAGAGGAATATCTAGAAGAGCAGCATTCCCCACAGAGATCAGCCAGAGCATAGCTGGAAAGAGGCAGAGAGAGATGAGTTTTAGAAGCATTAAGGCCAGACCACATATGGTATTGGAGGCGTCGCAGGGAAAAACACCTTTTCTTCAAAAATCTTAAGGTCCCTGGCTGGGTCTTAAAACTAATATGATAAAGACATTAACAGGAGAGAAGCATACAAATTTTATTGAATTTTTACATAGGCATGGGAGCCATCACAAGAAAATGAAGACCCAAAGAAGTGATATGAGTAGGAAGCTCTCCTACTGCTTAGACAATACATTTCTGAAGAACTGACAAAATAAAAAGGTCTGGGTGGGTGTTGGGCAGATAAAATATATTATGCTCACTTTGTTATAAAGATGGCACTGCCCACATGGAAGCCTGTCACCCAGGTGATATTAGTTGCCCTTCTTGCTTGGAATGGGTGTGATTATTTTGTGTGTTGGGATACAGGCTGTAAGCAGGCAGGATCCTTATAACCCAAGGCTTAGTTTTAAGACTAAGCCTTTCCCACCCTTTTGATGTGGGATGGTGCACTCTCATGAGGAATCCCATTTATGTCTCAGATAAGTGACTTTGTATCAGAGACTTCCTTGTTTGTATATTGGATTAAAGGTTTGGATTTCTACACTATAAAATAGGGCAGAGGAGCCCATTCTGAAGGAGAGCAGAGAAAGGCCACGTGGAGGCCAGGAGAAGCGCCAAGATGGTGAAGTGCTGAGGGAGAAGCCAGTTTGTGCAGAGAGAAGGAGATGGGGAACAGAGGTGAATAAGTCTGGTGAGCTAGAAACCTTTTGATTCTAGGAAACTCAGATAAGTCAGTAGCTTTGTTAGCACTGGGTGAGTGGGTTTTGGAGCCCAGTGTGTATTTTTACTTGCCCGCTAGGTGCAAGCTAGGATTAAAGATAATGGTTCACCAGTTCCTGGCTCCATTGTTTCATTACCGTCTGTCCAAATCTAATGCGAACCTGCATGGGCCAGGCAGCTGTGGTGGTGGCCATGGCTACTGGCTTAACAGTGGGATAGTAAGTGATGAAAAACTAGTGAGGTAAGTTTAATAATGTAGGTTTGTACAAATTTCTTGACCCTGAATCCCCTTCTCCAGTGATAAGAATGTCTTCCTTCCTTCAGTATAGGGAGGATACCTATTGCCTGGGAGTTTTAGGACCTATTTCAGGGAAGAAAGGCAAGGGAGGTCAAAGTGGACTTTCTACTTCTGCTGTTTTCTCAAAGTCCTTCAGCTAAAGATGTTCAACATGCCAAGGTGCTATATTTTGGGATAGCATGTCCTAAACCCATCAGAGGCCACTGTAAGAAAGGAAATCACAGAAATAAACCACCAACACATTTATTAATTCCAGGCACTGAGAATAAAAAATAATTAAGCAAAGAAATAGCTTCTAAAGAAAGATCTTTTTAAGGGTTCAAATAGCAAAAGAGTTGCTATTGTGAAAGTAAATTATGGTGTGGCTGTGTGGAAGGACTCAGCAACTTTGCAAGCAGGAAGACCAGTGAAGAAAAAGCTGTGGTAACCAAGATGTAGGATGAGGATGACTCCTACCAGGAATGTACCGGAGAGGAAGAGGATATGCCCAGGAGGAAACCTGTCACTAATGTGCTACTTTAATGACCTCAGCAAATGATTTAAATCCATTATCAAGAAATTGGTTTAGATTTCAACTGCTCACATTCAAACAGACCACCAATGCATTTATTAATTTCCAAGCACTAAGAATGCAAGATAGTTAAGCAAAGAAATAGCTTATATAGGCCGTGGCTGGTCAGCTCAGTCATTTAAAGAGCAAACAACAAGGTTGCAGATTTGATCCCTGGTCTGGGCACATGCAGGAAGCAACCAAAGAATGAACAACTGAGAGGAACAACAAATGAATGCTTCCCTCTGCCCTCACTGCTCTCCTCCTCCTTTCTTTCTTGCTAAATAAATAAGCAAGTAAGCCCTGCCTGGATAGCTTGGTTGGCTGGAGCATCATCCAGAGCACAGAGGTTGCCTGTTTGATTCCCTCTTGTTAGGGCATGTACAGGAGCAGCTCCATTTTCCTGTGTCTCTCTCTCTCTCGCTCCCTGCCTCACTCAAAAAACAACAACAACAACAACAAAAAAAAAAAACACAAAAAAAACCAGCCTCTATAGAAAGTTGTGCCTAAAAACAAAAGAGATTTTAAGGGTTCAACATATGAAAACTTGAATTTATATTAAACCAGAGTAACTTAAAAGATGCAGCTACTACAGTGAGTATTCAGAAATTGTATATTTGTAACCCAATGAAGAAGCCCCATTAAAATTGTCAAAATGAAAAGAAAATATCTCAAAAGTCCCTCCCAAATGTTTAAAAACAAAGCAGATAAGTAGTGAGAATAAGTTACATTTTGTGAAATGGAAGTAAATTTTAAAATCTATCTACTTTAATGAACCATTTATACACCTCCACAGTAGTGATGGTTCAGTCAGGGGTTAACTCAATCTTGGTTACAGGCCAGAATACACTATCTTCTAGTGATGTATCATTCCAACCTCATTCTTTCATTCCAAACTCAGTGGGCCTACTTAATTTCCATGCCATTACTTGGCTATAGAACCTAAAGAGGGATATGAGTATAATAGGAATAAAATCAACTACTCCCACAGTTTTGTAGCAAAGTTGTTGGTATAGGCAGATAAATTGAAATTGTTACATTAAAACAGTTAAAGTGGTAATAAGCACAGAAATTGGATTAACTTCACATTCTTCTACAAAAGTCACAGCTAAAGGGAACCCTCTCGGTAGTACAAATTGTGAAAGACTGATTGGAAATCCTCAAATTAATCCCAGTAGCTGAGTGTTTTCATTAGTTAGGTTAAAACCATAGCTCCTCTGTAGGATACAGACACTAAAATGCTGTCATATTCAAGTTCCAAAACAGAAAGTATGCCTCATCTTACAGGGAACATAAAAGACAAGGAAGTTTTGTGGTTGCCAATACCATTTTTAACTCACAATACTCCATTCAGCCACTAAGGTTAGTTTACTCTTCACTGTCATTTAGCAGGACTTACATATAGAAAACCAGAAACTATAGTTGTTTAACTTCAATTAGCAAAATAAAGTCAATAGATTAAAATGTAATCAAAACAAGGTATATTTCCTTTACAGGTATTGATCGATTTACGACCTATGCGACTTAGGACCATTAGGCTTTACAACCACAATCGCTAGCCACCGCATCTGGAGCAGTTTTTGTATGCACCTGTATTTTGTAATTTTGTATGTTTTGCAAATATTAAACCAGTTGTACTGGTAATGCAGTGTTTTACTTAAACCTGAGGAATGTAAAAATAAGAAACAAAATGGTGTAGAGATGATATAAATGGCATAAAATGAACAAAGAAAATTATGATATATAACAATAATGAAAGAAAATTATGATAAAATATGACTTAAAGATTTTTATAACATCATTTCACACTACTGTACATAATAGCCTACTCAACTTACGACCAAATCGTGTTATGACCTGTTATGACCCGTCTGTCGGAACCAATAGTGGTTGTAAGTCGAGCACTAGCTGTATAATGTCGGAAGGCTACAAATATTTCTGTTTAACTTCAAATAAACTGAAAATAAAGAGAGGCTGCCCTGGGACATATAAACTCTTGTAATTAATTCATCCATTCTGGAGAATGGGAAAGGCTCTCCCTCCCGCTTTCCGCTGTAGGAGTGTAAACTTGATCAACACGGAAGCCAGGGTCCTTCCTCTCTGCAAGAGGATCATCTCAAACAGATTGTTGGACTAGAAAATGTATTTTTTCTTTTCAACTTTTCTTCTCAGTTGATATTTAAAGTCCTGAGCTTCCCAAGAGGTACATACTTTTGATTTAGAAACATGGAAAGCGGCAGCACCTTAATAAACAAGGTTCACACTTAGGAAAGACACTTTATTTCCTTTTCTCCCCTTCTCCCCCCCACCGCCCCCCCCCAAAAAAAAACATTCTTCAATCTTCCTCTCAGCTAGATCAAAAACACCTAGATATCACTGAGTCTTCTCATGGTAATTAAGTTTCTGGTTATTTACTACATTTCAAGATGGGGGGAGGGAGGGAGGACTGGAAATCCCTAGTGATTTCAACTGGGAGGTGGGGGGGGGGTGAAGCATGAGGAAGAGGATCAACAAGAAATTTCTAATTAATCTGCCCCCTTAGAATGTGTTAATAGTTAATGCTGAGAGGGTGAAAAGGGAGAGGGAGCTAAGGGAGGGAGGGAGTTAATTCTTTACACTACAGATCAGGAAAATCCTTTCTTAGCCTCAGACCTTTGCTTATTCTATCCATGGCAAGCACACACACCTAAGCTCAGATCTTGGATACCTCTCTAACAGGGAAAGAAGTCAAGAGGCTTAGGTTCCCTGTCAATGGCTGTCATTTTAACTTCTGATGGACTTTTAAAAATTGTCTTAATATCACTAAGGTAAAGCACATTTTAAATAAATGCTCAAGGAATCTAAAAAGTACATTGAACAACGAAGTAAGGGTGTGAATATACATATATTATATATAGAACCCATTCATGTATGTACACACATATTTCCAAGAGTTGACGAGAAGCAGTATCCATCTCCCTCAGGATGAAATGAGGAATGGGGGCACAAATACAGTAACAGGCTGCATGGTAACAGGAAAATTTTTAAGACTCAAACCACAAACGCATCTAGCTTCTGAATTATTTCCACTTAGGTAAGAGGGAGAGGGGATAGAGGGGTCTGTGTTCTTTAAAAGCTTTAATTATATACATATAATTTAGTCAGCTAATGTGTGAAGGCACTTTATAAATTCTGAAGTGCCAAGTGAATATGAAAGACTATAATCATTGTTGGACAAAGATGCCTCTCTTTTAGAATGTTACCATAGAGAATCTGCTTACCTGGCTTTTAGGTGATGACTTAGGCCTATTTTTTCCCTCTCTCTTTTCCATGTCTAAATGGACGACAGAGGAACAGAGTTGTGTTGGGAGCTTCCTCACATGAAAAGAGAACACGGTGCACAGAGAGGGTAGTATGCAGAATTTGCTCAGTCATGACTGTCAGCTCCTGACTGAGCAGGGCCTCTGAAGCAGGTGCTGTGTTAATCCTCATTTAGCACAGTCACAAAATGGTGACTACGGAGGATAAGAATTTTTACTTGAAGTGCTGCAATTTTTAACCCCAGAGCTCCAAAGACTATTTAAATATATAGGATACCAATAGCCTAAGTGCTTCACATTAGAATTTCAGCTTTGTCTATTTTAATTTACCTTACTTTAAAAAGTACACCACCACCACTCCTCCAGACAAGCCCCGCCCCCCCCATCACAACACTCACAAGTGCAATGTGTTCCATCCTCTCTAATTCAGTCTCCTCATTCTCAGCGGCTCAGCCTCTTGGGGTTATCATCATTATTATTATTATTCCTTTCAGAGAGCAGAGAGAGAGAGAAAGGGGGGAGGAGCAGGAAGCATCAACTCCCATATGTGCCCTGACCAGATAAGTGCAGGAACCAGTGACTTCAGCATTCCATGTCAACATTTTATCCACTGCGCCACCACAGGTGAGACCCTTCTTGGGATTTTAAAATTTAAGATTAGAAATTGCTACCTCGCCTGACCAGGCAGTGGCGCTGTGCATAGAATGTCGGACTAGGACCCAGAGGACCCAGATTTGAAACCCCGAGGTCACACCTTGAGCACAGGCTCATCTGACTTGAGCATGGGTTTACCAGCTTAAGTGTGGGGTCACATACATGACCCCACAGTCGCTGGCTTGAGCCCAGTGGTCGCTGGCTTGAAGCCCAAGGTCACTGGCTTAAAACCCAAGGTCACTGGCTTGATCAAGAAGTTACTCACTCTGCTGTAGCCCCCTGATCAAGGCACATATGAGAAAGCAATCAATGAACAACTAAGGAGCCACAAAAAAGAACTCATGCTTCTCATCTCTCTCCCTTCCCGTCTGTCTGTCCCTATCGATCCCTCTCTCTGTCATAGGACAAATAAATAAATACATAATTGCTACCTCACTATTCTTTTTGCTAAGAACTCAAAGGATATTAGTAGCATCTTCTACTTATATTTAGACTTATTATTTACAACATAGGGAGAGTGTAGATGTCTCATCCATAACTTTACTATAAAATCTAGATTAATAACGTGCACATTGAGACGTGTCATAGTTTCTACAACTCACACACCAGGGAAATGACCCACATACCACCGGACAGTATCCTCCCATTTCTCTCCAATCAGAATTTTCAAAAAACAACTTGAAATTAAACATTCTTTTTCTAAGCCTTCACTTCAGTTTTATGATCACGTTTAATTGAAAGAAAATAAAAACAAATTAAGGCATCCTCCTGAACTCTCTGAACCAAATCACACAGGATTTGGTATCTTTTGCTACAGAAAAGAGGTTCAGATTATTTGCCTGCCTCTTATAGAATTTAATGAGTCCTACTACTAAAAGGATAGGGAAAAGCATTTATTGATTCCTCACTGCAGGCAAGTCCTCAAGCTAGATATTTTACAAACAAAATCCCACTTAATCCTCTCATGTACAATATCTTCAGTTTACAAATGAGCATTTCAGAACTTCAGGAGTCCATAACAGCTATTAAGAAGAGAAACTGGGATTTGAAACCAGTGGTAAGACTTGATATAAAACCTCCTAACTGATCTCTCTGCTTTCACTCTTGCTCCTTCCTTCTCCATCCATTCTTCATTCCACAGCTACAGTGACCTACCTAAAAAGCGGTCAGCCTCCTACAATCATTTCTCCTTTTTAAGACCTTCACTGACTCCACACTGCCTACAAAACAACAGCTCCACAATGAGGCATCTGACTTGACCTCGTTCCCACCTACCTCTCCATGGGGCATGCCCCCCACTCCACACATGAGGCTCTAACCCTCGCATGCCCAGGCGGCTTTCCCACTGCAATTCATGCCTTCCCTCCACCTGCAACAGCTCACTACCATTCTTCTCCTGGTAACCGAAACATCCTAAGCGCTCAGAGGTACAATGCTTGCAGGCAGCCCTCTGTGAACTGCTTAGTTGGGCCACGCCCCCTACTCTGTGCTGCTGTTATCAGCTATAAATGTGCAGAGATCCATAAAGAGAAAGAGCATCAGTGCCATGAAGTGCAATGCAAGGTGGCAAGTAAAAACCACCCCCCACTCATTTCTGGGATTTTCCATGTTGTTTCCATTCCCTGCCAAGTGGGAAACTTTCCATTACAACTCTTATGCACCTGGAGGAGGCAAAGTCATCAGAGGTAATTAATAAAGGAGAAGGTAGCCTGACAGTAAGTAGGCTGTCATTCCCCACCATTAACACACACATCCCTTTACAGATAGATACATCTACTAGTTCTTATATTATCTGCTCATGCTTCAAGTTCAATCAGCATTTAAATAAAAAATTCCTAGCTACAAGCCTTTGTTAAAATAACATAAACCTCAGGAAGAAATAAAGAGGGGGAAATACAGGAGTGGTTAACTGTCATCAAATCACAGGTTAAAATACGCAAACCTCATCACCAGAGTGAAACACCAACGCCACAATGGACCTAACTCCCCTCTCCCAGCCCAGACAAGGTCTCAGAAGCTGGGAAGAAAAACCTGAGGCCAGAAAAGCAACATCTCTGATTCAGAAGAGATGATAAGAGCACTATACTAGACACTGGGAAATCAAGGATGCCCCAAATATACCCGTATTGCACCCCTCACAGAACTTCTCCAGAACACACCTGCACCCAGAGAAGTCAAAGGCTTGAAGGCAGTCTTTAAGAGCCTACAGTCAGGAATAATAATCTCTCTGGATGACCTATACTAAATATTGTGCTACGTTAAGAAAAAGACAGTTGTGGAAACTCACATCTAACTTAAACATCTAAGCCCAGGCATATATTTGAGAAGAAATGAAGCACTTTGTTTCCCAATGTTTAAAATTCTAGAGAATAGTAGGAGATTAAGCACAGCTCTCACGTTTAAACATTAAACCAGATTTCTACATCACTGTGAAAATCTGAAATTACCAAGAAGCACAAGCTGAAGTCTTTCCGATTTAGGACTGCTAAATTTTCCACTAGCCGTTTCCTGCTCTGCCTTTATCCCATAGAAAGAGCAAGTTTTTTGAAATACTGTAGATTTAACATATAAATTGCTTGGCAGTAATTACACATTATTTTACCACTGACAGGATTTCCATAAAGTACCTACTATGAAACAGGCAATATACTAGTCTACAGCAGTTATGACTGCAATCTCTTTCAGATCAGTCTAAAAGAAACTTTTACCCTCATCTACTACTTTTATCTCAAATTAGTTTGAAATAAAAAGGTTCCTCAAGCCATTCTAGAGACTACAGTGCCAAACCCAAATTTTTCATCTTTTTCTGTAAAGAGGGCAGAGATCTGCACAATTATAATTTCTTAGCCATATTTTAAAGTGTTCCTTGACTTGATTTTGATTCTCTGACTGAAGATCATCATATAAAAAAAAGCAGAATGGTTTAGAAATGTAGTATTTTCTGTGACCTTAGCACCCCCCCCCCAAAAGCATGCTTTGAAATGTTGTGAAATTGATCTTTTGTTAGGCTAACACCCAGGATTCACAACAAAAACCTAGGGCAGTGATGGCTTGTAGCTAGGATTTTTTATTTAAATCTTTTGAGCTTGGTGTGTCAAAATTCGCCAAAAAACCGAGCATAACTCGAGTGGTGTGTCACTTTGAGAAAAACGGCCTAACCAGAAGTCCCAGAACTAGGCGCTCTGTGTCGGAGTTCTGTTGTTTTGGCCTACAGACCTCCGGCACAGTGTCTACACTACAGCAAATGTTTTATCCTCGGCTACTGCACCTGGCCGTGCAGTAGCCGAGGATGAAACGTACTTCTTGGCCTGTAGCCCCATACTTCTCTGGTATGCGGCCGTGTGTCATCGAAAATGGCTATGAGTGTCATAGGTTCGCCATCACGGACCTAGGGACTTTGGGACTTAGTACTGAATTGAGGAAATAGGATAGTATTTTTCATTCTCTATTTGGAGGAGAGCAAAAGCAAGGGTGGGGGAAGGGAATCATCCAGATAGAAGCAGGGGTAGTAAATTCAGACCAGCGAAAACTTCCACTGCATTGAAACAGTGAATTTCACTGCTATTAGAACAAGAACAATTACTATGCATCACTGGCTAAGACATAGCAGTATTTCACCGAAGTAACTTCCTTTCTAACTAAAAATGACCCATACTCTTAACCTGCTGGTGCTAAAGACAGCTTCCTATATTAAAAATTGACCAAAATGCAAAATGAATCTTCTTATTTATGTCAAGGTTGGCCACACATCAACAAACACCATATTCAATATACTCAACAGTAATGACGACAGCCAGGTGGTCCTTTTCAACATTCTTTGTGGTATAAAGTTCATCACAGACCTAATGGCATGGTGAACAAGACCCGAGAGAGACTGACCAGCCGTAAGTTGAGGGGACAGGGAATACCAGAAGGGAAGGAATCAAATCAAAAGTCTTCCTGAGTATTATACATTCAAATAAAATGGCAGTATGATGACCACAGTTAATAACACCAAAAGATGACAATGTACTCTGCTTAAATAATCCATGCACAAAGTCGAAAGAGGTTAGAGGATCACATCTGAAAGGAAGAATAAGGAAAGCTACCAAAAAATAAAAGTAATCAGTAACCACATATGATCACACACATGCCTCCTGGAGGAAAACAAGAGACAGATGGAAAAATGCGGCCAAGCAGTGAACATCCGCAAGACCTCTAAGCCAGCGTCACAACTGGAAGCCAGAGGGAGATGTAGTCTGCAAATGTGTTATTTGTTCTATCTAGTATATATTTTTTATTAGTAGTATTCAACACTTAAAACTTCACCATTTAGCAATTTCATATTTATTTTTTTTTAAATCACTGGTTTCTTTTAGAAAAAATAAATTTTTAATAATAAAAAAACCAGATTGGCAACAGAGGCCACAGTCCCACAGAGCTGTCAGCCAGCAGGCTGCCCTTTAAATGGAGCATATTCTCTGCAGTTCTCCAAATACCAGCTTTACTTCTTTGCCTGCATGTTCTGACTCCTGCAAGGGCTGGCTCTCAAGTGAAACATCAGAGCCTAAAGGTCAAACACACTGAAGGGTATATGGGCTTTCCTACCGGGATGGTAGAGAGGGTCAAAACACCAGAGTACTGACATGTGAGTAAAAGGATAGAAACAAGAATTCCTACTGAAAAATGCTTGAAAATGTCACCGTAAATACAGCTCAGGGGTACAACAAATGACGGGCTGAAGTCGGGTGAACTAATCTTAACTACTATTTACATATCATAACCGTCTAAATTCAGGATCTTTCACTGTAGAACTGAGCGTCTATGAAATACTCCAAGAAATAACCATAGCAAAGACTGAAACAAAAGAACATCAATTATGTGTTACTACACGTCTTTGTATATCTGCCACATCCATTTTGGCATTCTGTGCTCCTCTGAATTGGGACTAGAAAGCCACCTTGTCCACAGAGAAATAAGTATAACCTGTCCCTTCTGGAGGTTAAAGAAAGTTAACTCACACTTAAGTACTGTATTTTTTGCCCCGTAAGACACACCTGACCATAAGATGCACCTAGGGTTTTAAGGAGTAAAATAAGAAAAAAAATATTCTGAACCAAATGGTGTGTTAAAATATTTAATAAAATATACCACAATAATATTTCAACAATGTAAAATCAACCGCAGTATTAACAACCATTAGCACTGTTATTAACAAATGAGAAGAGACTTTAATGTTCAAATACTCTTCTAGTTGTCCGGGAACCCACAGCAACTAAAAAAAAATGAACCTTTGCTCCACAAGACACATGGGCATTTTCCCCTCCAGTTTTAGGGGAAAAAGTGTGTCTTATAGAGCAAAAAATACTGTAGATATTTTGATACAAGAAGAAAGGAAGGGGTCTGTTGAGTGTTTACCTCTAGGATTGGGGGATGGGCGAACAAATACCAGCACACAAAGAAATAAAGATCACCTTACATTACACCAGAAGCCCCTGAATCAATATAAACAAACTTCAAAACTCAACACTGTATCAACTTTCTCAGGACCTTCAGAGATTACATTTAAGGTAGAACAGAGTGTTTTTAGGGACATAGGTGTATAAAAGAGGTCTTACTTCATACTCTTCCTGCTTCTCTGGCTTCACCCAATAGGTCCCCATGAAAACCTGCTTGGAACCAAGAGTGGCAGGTGATGGGACAAACGTGTTCAATTCCTGGGCTCGCAGGAAGCCCTGCCTCAAGACTGGCTTTTGATGGCAGAGAAAGCTCTGGTTGGGTAGTGGCTAATGAAATGAACAACTGGAGGGTAGGCTGAATGCATTCTTCCATAGCCCCAAAGCTGCTATTTTGTTTCAGGTGTAAGCTTTCAAAGTACTGCAAAATGTCCCTAGGTCCATTTGACAATATCAGACTTATTACAATAGGGTTAAAATCCTGAGGTAATTAACTCACCATTCTTGCAATTCTCTAGAAGTAGGAGGTCTGAACCAAAAGAAGGAAATACCACCACCCAATGCTTAATAGTGGTCTCCCAAGAACTTCCTGAACTGAGAAGTCTTTCAGCTGGAAAGTTGCAGTAATTTCAGGCAGACACTAGAAGAAAATGGTACTTTTCAACCTCTTAACTAAAATGCCATCGCCAAAAATAAAAAGCCCAAGGAACTCCAATATTGAGGATTTTATAGGACATATTATTCTTTATCAACGGCAAAATTACTTTAAAGCTATTGATTCTTTTTTTTTCAAACCCATGGTAATTTTCCTTTAAAAAAAATTCTCATGAACTTTCAATCTCTATCATGTGTGAAGGAGGTATGGGGGTCCTAAACATGCAGAACATACTGCTCATTCTGAAATACCTCAGACGTAATTTAGTTAAATTCTCTCTTCTTCCAAGGTTGTATTATATGTGAGCTGAGAACAGACCAGTATATGGCATTAAATAGTATGTTATAATAATTATTTTATGTTTACTAGTATATGAGATTCCAAAACACAGGAGTCAAACAAGAGAATTTACTAAAAATAATCTCAAATTCTCACATTTAAATATAAACACAGGCAGGTATTTATATTCTCTGCCTGACACCTGATTATTGTTAACCCTTAAGGTAAATTTTCAGCTTAACAAATTTGGAGGAGGGAGGGCTTTCTACATACATCCAACTTGACAAGTTTTTAAGTCCTTATGCATTTTTTGTATTATCACTTTCTCGTATTTTTGGTTCGTTTACTGTGGTCTTTTAAGAGTTAAATTCTAGAATACATGAATCATCAGATAAGAGGTATAGCTTAAGAGGTATAGCTCTTAGCTTGTATCATTAATTATGTTGGCCCACAACAAGATCCTTATTATATTTTTCATTAAGGGCCAAGGTTACAGAAATAAGTGCTCAACTCAAAATTGTCATTTGTAACACACAGCAGCTTCAAAGTATTGGGAGATACTTTGAAATTTCCCATATCTAAAATATCAGAACAAAATGCATCCATTTGTATAAAAATGAAGGCTTCAGCTCAGTTCTTCAGAAGAGTTAAAAGATTGCCAGGTAAATCAAGGTCAAGAAAAAAACAGGTCTCAGTACTTCCTAGCATGCAAGGGAAATGTGGAACGAGTTTAAGCTTTCACATTAACCAGTCAGGGCTGGGAACTGACCTCAGGGGGTAAGTATCTCATTCCTGGTCTTGATCTAACAAACACTAAGAAAACAGAATAAAAGTAAAAGCCCATATAAAGTAAAGAAGCTGGCTGCCAGCCCTAACTGTATTTTTTTTAATACTTTTGTAATCTTTGACAAAGTTTTAACCTCAGTAACTTCCCTCATCTATAAAGTATAGATTTTCCCACTCTGACTAGCAAACAGGGATTTTTAAGAGTTAAGTTAAATAATAGATAAAAGAATGGCTTATAAAAATTGTAAGACACTATATAAAGTTTTGTTTCTCAGACACTAACCTTGAGAACTGTTTTTATGCTATCACTACATCCTTCCAACAGCACATTTCTAATTTATGTTAAGGTTAAACTTACAATCCACGTAACTTGGGAAATTCAAGTTAACGAAGATACACATACACACTCCTGCAAAAAGGCTAGGCTGCATTTTCCTAACTCAGTAAAAAAGAGAGCCATTTTCTACCTTAACCTTACCTGCAAGTAGACTGAATAAGTTTTGTATAGTAAGTTCCAAGTACCAAATATTTAAACCATGACAGCAGAATAGTAAATTAGAACAGTTTATCTGAGTAAAGTTTAATATAAAAATGTTTAAGCGGACCAATTCAAAAACACTTTGTTGCTTAATAGATGATGCTGATGTTCAGATGCCAATTTAAAAATCATACACTATAGATATCCTGTGATAATTCATAAAATTATATATATACATATATATACATATATATATATACATATATATATACATATATATGATAGGCATCTGCTCAGAGCCTAGCATAATGCTTAACAGAGGGTCATAGCACAGTCAACAAACTGATTAACATGTGATTAATATTAAATGCTTGGCATTCTTGAAATGTGTAAGAGATTAGACCCATTTCAAAGAGCTAGAACTATGAACTAAAATTAAGCCTGAAGATGACTGAGCTTGTGAAGATGATTAGTATGGCCCTTAGCCCCTAACAAAAAACTGAACACAATGTCTGCTGATGAAGCAATCCTCCCTGAATTTATTGATAAACTACTTACAAGCCTACAAAATAGGCTTTGGCACAAGAGGAAAGCATAAATGAAGAAGGAAACTCCAGAGCACTGAAGGTGAAGGTGACATTAGAGGGGTGGAAAGGAAGACAAAGAAGAGACCAGCTTTCTTCCGCAGTCTTGTACGCATCTTCTTAGCCCTTTCTCTTCCCTCCTAGCTTCTCATCGCTGCTACACAAAGGCCCCTCATTCCCTCTCCCATTTAAGAGCTCGGCTGGGTTTCCAAATGCTCCAAGGTAGTAACTGGTAAATATCTGGCTAAAGAGAGACAACCCATCTCATTTTCTATTAATCCAACAATCTCATGCCACAAAAGAGCAGAAAATATCTGGAAATTTATTCCAACACTTGTGTGAAAGGTAGCCAACCTCTATGCTTTGGAATATGGAATGATCACATTCCCTGATAATCTCTTGGGCAGAACAATCTTTATCTGATCTGTTAACCTTTAATGCTCAAATAAAAATAGACAAAGTGAACTTGCTCAAAGTACCAAGCATGGAAGACAGCAAGATCTCAGCTTAAAAATCCAGAGCTACTAAATTGAGTAACTACAAGCAAAACCAAAGACGTTAAATTGAAGAAACATGCAACTTCAGACAACATGAAAAACCTGTGCAGTAATGAACAACTACCAAGTGGCCATACACCAACTTGAAAAGAATGAAATTCTTTACTGAATGAAGGACATCATGAATCCTTCAAGATAAAGCTTTCAAATGAGGCAGAAATCACAGCTAAAAAGACATGGAAAAAATAGAAGTGCCTCAAATATCAACACACATAAAAGACAGAAACATTCACATTCACTCTAACATGCATACCCTATAACCGCACTGTGCTGAATACTCCAGATGACTCAGATACAGAGTTTCCACACTGAGTGTCTAGCAAAGAACCGAACACATGCAAAGAACCACAACACAGGTTGCAATCTGGTAAATGTGAGGAGGGATGATATCTGGATGACAAAAAAAGAAATTAAAACTCAAAGTTCAGAGACCAAAGAAAGGGTATATGCACTAGGCTATCCATTGTCATATGTTCAAATAGGGGATGAGTCATGCATGGATTCACCCATTTAATAAATGCCTACTATGATAGTCCTTAAGACAGGCACTCAGAAGAGACTGAACCTAAACAAGCAGAAAAAGGACAAATTAGATATTTTTAAAAATTAGAAAATAATCTGTGACAATTAAATGGGTAGGGTAATCACAAAAGGCCTCTCTAGAGAAGTGACACTTAAACTGAGACCTAATGATAAGGGACATGTTTAAGTATATGTCACACTTGGTCACTAGAGAGAGGGGATGGCCCCATGCAGTATGCTAGGTGCTGTGGGGGTGGAGGGGAATAGTGAATAAGACACAACCTGTGCCCTGAGGGATCTCTTCCTGGGGAATCAGTCACAGGCAGAATATGGAAAACCGGTAAGCGGAATGTTACAGGTTTGGAACCTTAAGAACCTAGAGAAATTTTGAAACCCATCCAGCTTAACCATTCCTTTTTTCAAATGAGGAAAATGAAGCCCACAGATTGGCTCTGGTCAGTAAACTAGGTAAGGGCAAAGGTGTGGCCCCAGCCTATTAGCTTCACACTGCCCATTGGGCTCTTTAGTCAGAAAATTCATTTGGAAAATCAGGGCTCAGTAAATTAGTAATGTACAAGAAACACAGTATCTTCAGGAAAAATAAGCTGAAGGGTTTAGCACTTCCTAGACATTGTGGAATAACCTTCCCTGGTTCAGGACCAAATGAAAAAATGTAGCGAGTTTTTTGTTAAGTGAAATATACGTTGAATTATACATTTGAAACTATGAACATCCTACTTTTGAGTATCTAAGTATCCAGGAAATGACAGTGATAATAGAGATTCTGTCAGATGTTTTAAAATATATTTCCTTAGCGAAACAGGAGTTGACAGACATACCAGTTCCCTGCCCCCATATACACATTTATTTATTGTACTCGCCTGAGAATACAAATATTGAGGAACTATTACAAAGAGAATGGGGGAGAAGGTGGGGACCACTAAGAGAAAGTCATAACAACACTGTTCATTACAACAAAAAATAAAGGAAAACATCTCTAGCCCTTATCAAGGAAGAATACACAGGAAGGAAGATATGAAACCAGTCATACATATACACAGCTGAATATGACTCAGCAGCAAAATAAGATGGCCCATGTATAGACCAAAGTATATTTATAAACTGAGAATTTTAATGAATTCAATTCTGTGCCCTGCAAGACAAAAAAACATCTTAAAATATTTTTAAGTTATTACAGCTGCCCTTAGAAGTCCAATTATAGTCAAAAAGAAACATTTGTTTTTAATTACATATTTTCCAATTCTTACATTATACTATTTTTACAAATAGTGCGGAAACAAATATAATAAGAGGTAAATGCCCTTTGAATCCCAATCTAGCTACTATAACTCATCCCTCACTGCCTCATGTCTGGTTAACCTGAAACTCCCACAGCAGGCACTAATCAGCTGTAGCACAGAAATCTAGGCCTATTGTGCCAATTAGCAGCTGCTCAAGGTCCAGGTCAACTTGTAAACAGACATTTCTATAGCATATGAGCAGGTTCAGCCTGAGCAGAATAATAGGTTCAAGTTAGAGCTGGAAGATAATGGGAAACATAGTTCATCAATTTATGGAATTCTGCACAGAACTGGCACAACACTGGGTCCCACTCAAAGGAAGCTTATCTCAACCTTTTCACTTAGTTTATATTCCAAAAAAGAAATAGTAACTATGAACTGCAGGCCCTTTATGCCCCAAAAGTCACCAGATGGAGTCACCCTGAACAGGAATTCCCCCAGAATTCTGACTGATCTTCTGGAAGGGGAACCTGGCTGGTCCTCAACTGATGCTATGCACTATTTTGGAACCTGTCTAAAGCCACCTGAACTTGGGAGGTTTCTCAAGCTTTCCAAGGACATCAGAACCATTTGTGTCTGTACCACACCATTTATCTCTGTTACTGGAGAAAAGTCACCTTCCAGAACAGCTGTGAAAACCCATATCAAGTGCACTAAAAGTAACAGAAAAAGAAAAGCAATTTTAAAACATATATTGGGAAAGTCAAGGTGAACGTCAAGAAAATTAAAATCGTATCAAAATGATGTAAGCAATAAAGATCTAAAACTTATTGAGACAAACTATATGGCTCAGACTATATTCCAGGAAAGGAACTCAGAGGCTAATTTCATACCAATATTTATAAAACATGAACAATTTAGACTATACATGAACCCTGAATTACTAAAATGACAATCCAAAGGTGATCACTGGCATAGCAGAAGAAGAATAATGGCAGTTTTGAGGAATAGAGATTCCCGCCACTCCAGGAAAATGCAGTTCAATAAAAACCCATCTTTTAAAAATCGTTCTTCTTTCAACTAGTGTTGATTTGCCCTTTATCACTGGAGATCACTGTATTACTCAGAAAGTTACCCTGAAGCTATAAGCAGCTGGAGGGGGGTGGGGGCATTAAACTTCAGGTAAGACCAGGACTGAAGCCTATGAGGACAAAAAACTAAGACTTAAGTGTTCTTAAAATATATTAGCAGGAAACTTGCAGTGATTTCAGTAACACAGTCTTTGTTGCCAAGGGGGAAAAAGCCTTTAAAATATCTAAGCCACTGAGATTTTACAATGACACACACATGACCCAGTTTACTTTTCTATTCAAATAATTCTGATACTATATTCCTAATTTTTCTTCTGAAGTTTTCCATGTCTGATATATATTATGAAGTATGCCTTCATAAGCACACAATGGAATAGAACATCACTGAGGATCTTAGCCCTATAAACAGATTCTAATGAGAAAACATGAACCCAAACATGGGGGGAAAGGCAATATATAAATAGCAAATGTGAGAAAGAATATGAGCATCTGAAAAGGAAGAAGACATTGTTGGATAGGGTGAGAAAGACAATAGCTATTTGAAGTTTAACTTGTGGCACTATCCCTTGTGATCCTAATAACCTAAGGAAATGGGTCATTTTATCCCTATATTTCAGGTGAAGAAATGGCTTAAAATAGACTAAGCTGCCCAGAACTACAAAACTTGTGAATCCTGGTCTATCAGACTATAAAGTACATGCTCTTTGAAGTACATCAGTAAAGCAATTAACACACCCAATGCCTGGCTTTAGCCCACACCTATTAAATAAGAATCTTGCTTAAGGGTCCAGATAGTGTTTTTTCTTTTTTTTAAGCATTCCATTTGGTTCTAACGTGCAGCCAGAATGAGAGCCACTGCAAAGACCTTCATAAAACAAGCTGGGTGGTGCAGAAAAGACAAGAATCAAGTAATCAGAGACAGAGAAAGGCATCCAGCTCTTAAGGGGAAAAAGGATGGTGACCATCAGTAAAAATATGAAGGTAGAGCCAGGCAAGAGCACCTGCAGGGAAAGCTTCACCCGAGCAGTGGCTAACATGGCAGAGAAATGATAATTGAAATTTTGCTGAGCACGGAGTGTAAGCCAGAAGACTCGTACTTTTAAGACTGTAGGTAAGAAGGGGGACGAAATAACTTTTATGACTAAGGTGACGAAAGGAATATATACACATTAGGACAACAACGAAGAAATAACCATTGACTAATAATCTGAAACCAATGAGCAGAGATACAAAATATGAGAAGGGACCGACAGTGAGCAGGACTTGCTGAACAATTGGATATACGTAGTACAGCGGTTACAACCATAAGCTGTATGGTGACCCTTTCTAGCATTCACCATTCTAAGCCTCGATTTCCTCATTTAGAAAATAGAGAAAATAATCACATCATCTTGCTCACTCATTGGTAGGAATGAAAATCCAAACAAAAAGCGACTCAAGAGCTTCTGTATTCTAATAGAGTACAATTAAAGAAAATAGTAGCCCAATCGCTTCCCTACTTACCATTACAACTTTAGATTGCCTTAATAGTTTTAAAGACTCAGTAAATATAGAACAGAAGCTTGACCTATTACTCAGTTTCTATTTTCAATCACAGTACTTTCCATCAGGTCAGGCCAGTACTCAAAAACTAGACGCGGCCATAAAATAAAAAATAATTACATTTTTTTCTAAATGGTAATGTTTCATGTACACCATGTAAAGTGACTGTCACATCACAAATGGCCAGTAAACTTATATAAGTGATATATTAAATTTATATAATTTATATATGACTTTATATTCAAAATTATACATTAAATGATACGCTATATGACCTCAAATGAATTTTTTGGGGCCAAATAACATTTGGAAAACAAACCTAGTAAACAAGAATTGTTCAACTTTCCATTATTAGTCAAAACAACCCAAACAACTTAAAAATCTGACACCTGCCAAACAATAAAGCTTGGTAGTCTGCAAGATTTCCTATTTAACTTTCATTTACACGTCCTTTATTTTGTCTTGAGATGATTTCCCACACACTTAGTAGATAATCCTTTAAGTGATCTTTAAACTCACCCTAAATGGCAAGAAATTGCTGAATAATTTATTATGCAAACTATCACATCCAGTCATCAGGGTAGGAAAACCTTAGCTGCTGCCTAGCTCTCTCTCTTTCTCCAAGAAAATAAGCATTCTTAAAAATAGGGGGGTTGGGGTCAGCACGGAAAACAACAGAGTGCATTTCATACTTAGGGAGGGCATAAAAACAAGACTATGAGACATGGACAGAGTGTGGTGGTTACGGGTGGGGGGAGGGAGGAGAGGGAGGAGCACAAAGAAAACCAGATAGAAGGTGACAGAGGACAATTTGACTTTGGGTGATGGGTATGCAACATAATTGAATGACAACATAACCTGGAGATGTTTTCTTTGAACATATGCACCCTGATTTATCAATGTCACCCCATTAAAATAAATAAATAAACAAACAAATAAATAAATAAATAAAATTTAGCTTCTCTTATCTTTTCAAGCCTTTCCTTAGTATCGCTTACAATTGAGAAAAGGTATTTGAAGTTGTTTTTAAAAGAGCTGTATACTCTTTTGACCTTCTCTCAAATGTAAGGAGCAAATTTCTAATTCCTGACACTGGTTTTCAAAGGGAAACAGCGATAACACTTGGACATAACCCATTAAAACACATAAAATGACAGTTGCTGCTAAGAAGGGGAAAAGAAGACTTTCAGTAAATAAGAAAATGTCCCTGAAATCATTCTTCATCTAGAGAAGGGTGCTACTGCTGTTCTCCTGTGTGCTGGAAACAAAGTAGGTCTATCAGTTATAATAAACGGACAGACCAGAGAGGGAATCCTAAAATTAAAAAAACTTCTGGGGTGAAAAGGGTTATGACAGAAGGGGGCATAAAAATATACTGAAATGCACGATTGAGGGAAAGACGGGATAATTTTACCAAACCATTTGTGGCCACATTCTCAGAGACCCGCACACCACCTTTACCTGTAAAGCAAAAATGTAATTTGAGCTTTGGAATGGATCTTCTAGTTAGGATTAATTACAAGTATATCATCTGCCATGAGAGTTCATTTGCAAACAAAATGAGGCTACACTAAAAACCTCAATGAAGGAAATGAGATAATACCATTTCAGACTCCACATCATTCTCTCCACTCAATTCACAAACACCTATCAACCTCAACCTAAATAAAGGTAAAAAAAATCTTACCGCATTGCCCCAAAAGAAGTAAGCTTAAGGTTGAGTCTCTGATGGTTACCCCTGAAGAGACAGGAAAGCACTAGTTAAGTTGGGGCAAGCAAAGTAACTAGACTGTTTAGCTGATACAGTGATGTTAGCCATTTATGCCAGAGCTTTCGATTTCTGTTTTATATATTATGGTTCCATTGCTAATTTTCTAAGTTTGAAAACCAAGTCCTGCCTTGGCTGGTTGGCTCAGTGGTAGAGCGTCAGCCCAGCATGTGGATGTTCCCAGTTCAATCCCCAGTCAGGGCACCCAGAAGTGACCATCTGCTTCTCCACCCCTCCTCCTCCCTGTCTCTCTCTTTCTTCTCTTCCTGCAGTCAAGGCTCAATTTGAGTGCATCAGCCCTGGGCACTGAGCATGGCTCCAGGAAGTCTCCACCTCAGGAGCTAAAAATAACTCAGTTGCAACCATGGCCCCAAATGAGCAGAGCATCAGCCCCAGGCAGGGGTTGCCGGGTGGATCATGGTTGGGATGCATGTGGGAGTCTATCTCTCTATCTCCCCTCCTCTCATTTGTAAAAGAAAAAAGAAAGGGAAAAAAAAAGAAAACCAAGTCATCATTAAGAAGATGTGGCTTGCAGATGTGTGCTCTGCATAACTACACAAAGCAAAAGAAACAAACAAAAAATTCCCCAAACCCCACATCTCTTAGCATTTCCAATACAAATATCACAGGTTCCACAGTGAGCACTTGACCTCTTGATGTTCACCAAGCAAAGGTCTTAGAGTTGCACAGACGTTTTGGCAGATGTTCAGAGAATACACTGCAAGACCCTCTTGACACCCATGGCAAAAGCATCGTGTCTTCTAAATGTTCTGTTTAAGTGCCTTTCAAAGCATTGGCACGGTGCCTTTAAAAGCAGTTCTAACAAGAGGTCAGACTATGAAATTGAAGAGATGGGAGCAAAAATCAATTGTGTATCAATTGTCAAAATTCAGCTTTAAGAGGTAGAAGCTGTTGTATGGGGTGAAAGGGAACAAAAAACATCTCCACATTTGAAATGCCCAATTCCTGGGGTGGGAGCAAGGAGCCTTTGACTCCGTTGCAAAGATCAGAAAACATTTCTTATTTGCACTGAAAAAGAGCTATGGATGAGAAATCCAGGGAAAAGAGACAAGGTTCTCTTCATCCTTTAGAGGAGTCAAATACCTTTACTCCTGTTCTGGACTGAATGTGTCCCCAAATTCTTTTGTTGAAGTCCTAACCCCCAATGCCACTGTATTTTGAAACAGGGTCTTCAAGGAGGTAATTGATGTTAATGAGGTCATAAGGGTAGGTTCCTAATCCAATAGGGCACCATATAAAGAGCAGTAGGAAATACCAGGAGAAAGGCTACCCGAGGAGACAGTGAAGGCAGCTGTCTACAAGTCAGGAAGAGAGGCCACACCAGAAAACAACCCTGCTAAGCACCTTTATCTGGGATTTTTGGCCTCCGGAACTGTGAGTGAATTTCTTTTGTTTAAAACTACCCTGTCTGCAGAATTCGGTTTTGGCAGCCTGAGCAGACAAACAAAACCCCCAAACCAGTTCTTTCTCTCTGTTATCTTCTGATTCCTAATGCTGTCACACGACCTTCGCAGACTTCTGGAATTCGAACCTTGAATTTATACCCTCTGATCCCTACTGCCTCACTTTTGAATTTACAACTATTCATTTTTCCTTTACTACACACCAAAACCCACCCTTCCATGTCCCAATTCCCATGACACCAGGGCAAGCCCTATCATCATATACACTACTACTTCCTATCTGTCTCCTCGTCCTCTTCCTCCTCCTCCTCCTCCTTCTCCTCTGCCACCACCACCTGCACTTAATTCCAATCTGGCTAGCTTCGACTTCCAAAAAAAATGCCACACTATATTACTTGCTCAAATACATCAACTGTATACATACAGACCTGCATCCAAAGGCCTTTTCAATTTTCTAAACATTTACCAGTTCTAAAATCTTCTCACTACCTCTCATACAAAACCCCTGTACAAGGTCAAAATGACCCATAGCCATATTGTGAATATCTCTTGCATTTTCCAATTTCCTTGCTTTTATTCTCATTGTTGCAACACCTTAGAATGCCCTCTCTGCTCTATTTCCTCTTTCTGAATGGTGCTGGGAAGAGAGAAGCTAGTTACTGAAGAACACTGTGCACTCACAAGGGGCCATGGCAAAACCTAGTACTCAACCCTTCTCTGCCACACAATCTGTTTTAATCAAATAGGCTTTTAGCCCTACCAAAGCGTCACACACAAGATTTCATAGGTTGCACCATCTAGTAAAAGAGAAATAGGTGATAAAAATCATAAACTTCCTAATGTGCCTGTGTATTACGTAACGTGTCCAGATTATTTCGAGTTTGAAAATAGGGAAGAGAAAAACCCATGAAACTTCAATTGGCCCTTGAAAACAGACTACATGCTTAACTTAAGGTCAATGAAGTTTAACTTTTACAACACAGAAAAACTTCAACTTCACTTAAATATGAAATGGGGGCTATGGTACATAAACAAAATTCAGAAAATTTTCAGACTCTCATCTTCCCCTAAATACTATCATCCCAAGCATCACATAGGTGTAGAGGCCATGAGGCACCCAGACATTGATCTCCGAGTTCAATATGTATCCTCTCACACTCACTGCTTTATATCCATAGCCACCACATATATTCCAGCAATGAAACTGCTAATGGACTTGCTCAGATTTTCCCAATTTTCAATGACCCCCTCCCTATCGATTCTCCAGAGAACTTCATAAACCTCCTCAACACTCTCAGTGACACTGAACTTCAACACCTATACCAAATCCTTATTGATTTTTCATCATGTAAGTGGACCAAAATAAAAACACAAACAAATAAAAACCAATAATATATCAAGATTTCCACAAAAGGAATGCCTGGCTCTTAATTTTACATGCTTCCAAAACAGACTCTGTCCCTCTCACTGGACTTTCCACCTCCACACTTTTAACACTGCTGTTTTCTCCACATGGCATCTTTCCTCCCCTTTTCCAATTCACATATGTGCTCATCACTATAAATACTTCACTTACCTTCAAATCCCTCCTTTCCTTTAAAAGCAGTCCTCCAAGAGCTTTTTCCTGTAACTTAGCATGTACTGTATCATATAAAGATTCCACCAATAATGATTTCAAGTCTAAGTGGCAGTTTTTATGTAGAAACCTAACTAGCATGGAGACTTAAATCAGAAGAGCTCTAATACTTCAACTCAAATCAAAGTATCTCGCAGCCTGACCTGCAGCAGCAAAGTGGGTAAAGTGTTGACCGGGAAGCGGAGGGTCACCAGTTCAAATCCCAGGGTTTGCCCCGTCAAGGCACATACGGGAGTTGATGCTTCCTGCTCCTTCTCCCCTTCTCTCCCGCCTCCCCTCTCTAAAATGAATTTTTAAGAAAAGTTTCATGCAGTCCGCAACAACCACAGAGACACCAATGTCACTGACTAGCCCACCAAGAGCGCTCGAGATGGCTGGCTGAGCGTCCTTCCCATTTTAACTCAGCAGTGAGAATACAGAGAAATGAGCCAAGCAGATCCACAATCAGGGTCCAGGATCAGAAGCAAACTGATAGTCTACCACTCAGAGACATCGGTGACTATTTCATGTTTTCTCATTTCCTAGAACACCAAGTGCCTGCCCATGAGGGCTGGGCAATCAGATTCCCATCAACAAGGGAAAAGAACCACCCACTTTCTAACACAGACTGACTGTTAAATACATGTACAGCAGGCTTCTTGCAGGAGAAAAAGCAAGCTGTCCTGCCTAAATTCTTAAAAGCTTCTGAGGACAACAATTTTTTTAAGAGGTGAGACAATCTGACCTAATCCATACTGGACAGATAGCTCCCTTTCTCAAATTCAAGGCTTAATAAGTAACTTTCAGTTCTAAAAATTCCTAGAATTCGAGAATTCCAATACTCACACATGCAGATCAAATAATTATATTAGTCAAACCAGACTAATTATTAAAATTACACAAGGCTTGTGCAATCAATCCCTAGTGTTGAGAGAAATCATTCTAAAATGTTGTGTGGTTAAATGCAACTTAACCTTTTCAGAGCCAGCACACCAGACCACATGGCATCGCTCTCTAAAAACTAAGATTTCCTGACTAATGTTTAAGAATAAAGGTCAAATATGGCAAAATAAGCATTAACCTTTCTGCCCTTTAGCATTAGAGTGATAAGCAAAGACTCAGGACCATATATGGTAGTTATATGGGGCTCCCAGAGAAATGAAAGTTAACATAAGCAAAAAAGATGAACATCTCTCTTGACATGTACAAATTTTCCCTCTTATTCTCCCCCTCTCTCACACACAAACTCAAACCACAGGAGTAAAACAATATCATTGCTCTTTAGACATTAAAACACATTTCTAAGGAGTATTTCCAAAGCCAACAACCCTGAAAATCAATTAAGCCCCTACCTTCACAGACCATAACAGTAACAGGCTTGCCTGACCAGGCGGTGGCGCAGTGGATAGAGCATCGGACTGGGATGCGGAACACCCAGGTTTGAGACCCAGAGGTCGCCAGCTTGAGCGCGGGTCCATCTGGCTTGAGCAAAAGCTCACCAGCTTGGACCCAAGGTCACTGGCTCCAGCAAGGGGTGGCTAGGTCTGCTGAAGGCCCGCGGTCAAGGCATATATGAGAAAGCAATCAATGAACAACTAAGATGTCGCTCGGCAATGAAAAACTGATTGATGCTTCTCATCTCTCTCCGTTCCTGTCTGTCTGTCCCTATCTATCCCTCTCTCTGACTCTCTCTCTGTCCCTGTAAAAAAAAAAAAAGAGTAACAGGTTCATAACTAAGCTAGTAATTTATTTAAAAAAAAAAGATTCTCTAAGAGTTCAAGATCCTACCTGTGACTCAATTACTGAACAGTAATAGGTCCACAATCACTAACAGCACATAAAATTAACCCAAAGAGAACAGGACTCTTATAAAATACAGAACATCTTATGATGGATTTTAAAATCTCAAGGTTGCACATATTTAAGAAAGAACATTCCTTTCTTCATTACAAAGCTGATACCATAACAAGACATTTAATGGCAATGTGTCTCCTCTCTGAAAGCTGATTTATTGCTATTTAGCGTTTCCAGGAAAGGATTTCTAAGAGCTAAGCAATAGTTTTTAATACTTACTTCTCTTCACAGCTTGCTCTACGGCACCACCGCCTCCTTACAGATCAGGGAAAATGCTTAAATGATTTACTTGATCTCGTTATTTTTTCTACCAGGTTGTAGAGTATCATACAAAGGAATTTTACTCATTTTGTCCCTGGATTTTTCTACTGAGTCTTAATTTTACTGGAAACATAACTATGAGGAGGAAAATACTTCAACAATCAAGGAAAGAATAATGAACTTTCTAGGTCCTGATATAGAAGTCAATTCTAAAACATCAATGTTAGAAAAATGATAAAAGTAAAAGCATAACTCTGGTTCAAGCCTTGGTCTCAGGGCTTCCATCAGGTTATTAAGGTTCCATGCATTTATAAATGTAGAAGCTTATTACATATAAAAGCTCTATAGTTCCAATAAGCTCCGGGTAACTTGCTATCTCCATTTTAAAAGCCTCTTCTTCACAATTACCATCCATTTGAAGAATGATCTGACCTAGACTCAGTCCTTTGAGACAGTGCATAAGAAGACTCAGCAACTCAAAAATCAATCTTTTCAATTAGATGAAAACTTAATGAAAACTGAGATCATCTTGATGAAAGGAAAATACTGCCAAAAGGCAAAAACAGCTTCACACTCTAATGTCTAATGGTAAATGTACAACTTTGCCAGGTTATAATTCTGCTATATAATCATTATGGTCCAAAGATCTGTAAGTTACCTCACTAGGTATTATTTTCTATAGGTAAGGTATTCAGGATTTATCATCCTTAAGGCACCTTGATACTATAATTGTCAAAATCTATGTATAGATTTGGTTGCCTGAACAAGAAGGTATTTAATCATACTTCTATAATGACGTCTCTTCAAAATAGAAATATCCCAAATATACAAAAGGTATTCTGAGAACAATTACATGTGCCTATGTCTTGTGCAGAGGTTGTCCTACAGACTCAGTATCATGATCATGAAACACAATAGAGGGAAGGGATTTAGGTTTGCTTATCCACTCACTTTAACCCCATTCTCTTTATGGCCAACAGGAAATATGCATTTGATAGACAGCAAACCATAAAGGATGAGGAATGGGATGATGGAAAGCAAAGCTGGTTGATACAGAGTCCAACCCACATACATGGTAGTCAATTTAGCTAAGTGGACACAGGTTGAATGAATCTGACCTGTATGCTTCAGAGTCCTGATTTATACAATGGATGCAATCTGCTGAGCTGCTAACAATAAGATATGAACAGCTTAAGTTTTGAAGGGGGGGGGGGGGAAGAGTCATAATCTAGCATAAATCCTATGTTTTGTTTAAACCCAAAAGAAAATGCCCATCCCTCTGCAAAATAAAACAAACCATAAGCATTTCTTGAAAAATGCAAACAACAAAAGTATTTCAAAAGATAACTCTTTTCTAAAAATAAATAGTAAAATACAGCCCAAATTAAATACATGATCCCTAAGTCAACACAGGAGCAGTGTAAATATAAATATATACTATTTAAGAAATGTTTAAGTATCTCCACGATATAAGGTTAATTTCATGTTACATACACTTAAATGAGCCCTGATAGACAGGCACTGAGGATTGAAAATTTAAATTGGGGTGCTGAAAAGGGGAAGGAGGAAATAATGACAGAAAAAGGATATTGGTTAGGATTGCCATAATGAGATATGTGATTGAATAAAAAGTACCTGTATGGTCTAAGAATTCACTATGTTTAAGGAAAAAATATTCCTTGGCTAGCTCATAAAATGAACACTGCACTTGGGAAAGAATGAAGAACTCTGAATGCCTAAAAGGTTTTGAAATCTGTTCCTGTAGAAAGTCAGAGTGGCAGAGCCAGAGCTGTCCTTTATCTCTCTCCAACATACAAGGCTCTGAGTCAAATGTGTCTAAATCCTACAGGGTTATTTTTATCCAATAAGCAAGTTCATAAAAATCAATGCTTAAAGTTACAAAAGCCAAACAGTACTCAAACTGATCCACAGTTTAGGTCTAATACCTGGACACAGATAATTCTAGCGCCCTTAAAATAGTGCACTCTGGGGCCAGACTGAATGGGCTCTAATTCTAGCTCTTCCCCTAATTGTGACTGGGCTGTTTACATAAACTCCTCTTGTGCTACATACAGTTTCTTCTCTGTAAAATGGGGAACATTCTATTTCCTACACCTCAGAGTTCGGAGAGCTTGAGATCAGCGCCTGTTACAAAGAAAAAGCTCCCAAGTGATGCTAACACAACCATTTATATTCCGCTTCCTTTGACATCTGATCAATGTTATTATAACATTTCGTGTAAAATGAAGAAATACTGATTAAAATAGTCTGTCTGTGGAAGATAGAAGAGTCATATTTTTCTGTTCCTATCCTTCCAAAACCACAAGCTAACAGCTATATGTACAAGTGAATACTTTTTCTTTTCAATATGCCTTGTCCATTTTTCCCCTAAGTGGCTTAAAATGGTTCCCAGGCACACCTATGTAATTAAAATTCATTATCTTAAAAAACTGCTTTAGGAAACCCAGCAATCAAATCTGCTATCATCCTTTTTTTATGGAGAGATTTAATTACAACCTAATCCTAACACTTATGTTCTTAAAACCAAAACTTGATCATTTTCTTCCTTGATAGGTGCACAAAATTTTCTCCCAGGTGGTGCTCATGTAAAGTAAAGGGCAGAATAACTACATACTAAAAACTTTATCACAAGGGCCTTCTGAAGTGCTAATTATTACTCAATTATGAAAGACAATCTGAGAGTAGAGAGCCTAACACAATCTCATAGCAGCTTTTAAAATTTTTTCACCTGTCTCCAAATAACAGCCCACAATATGGCCAAAGTAAAAGAAAGTATTTAACTCTCACCTACTACTTCTAAAGGAGAAAACAAAGTCATTAGTAGCAGCATGCAACCCTTCCCCCCTGGTTTTAACATCAGCAAATCTAATCTTTAAAGGAGAAAAGCAACCCTATATATGTCCCATTCCAGAGATATAAGAGAGACCCTGTGCCAGACCTGTGGTGGCACAGTGGATCGAGCATGGAGCTGGAATGCTGAGGTCACCAGTTCAAAACCCGGGGTTTGCCTGGTCAAGGCACATATGGGAAGCAAGGAGTAGATGCTTCCTGCTTCCCACTCCCCTCCTCCACCTCTCTGTCTCTCTCTCCCACCTCTCTCTAAAATAAATAAATAAAATATGAAAGAAAAAGAAAGAAAACAGAGACCCTGAGAATGATGTGCTCTCCTAAGATACTCAGGGTCAAAGCAAGACTAGAACCCAGGTTCCATCCAGTACAATACAGGATTTTGCTCTGAAACCCCCACCCTACCCTCTGGGTACAAAAAGCTGAAATAAAGGGCCTACATTTTCAAGTCTGATCACTGTGTCTCTCAGATTTAATTACAATATCCCCACTTCCAACTAAATAAAACTAATTCTTAGTCTCTGATGCTTAATAGTAGTTCCTGTTACTCCAGGCAGCCAACACCCGAGTTTGAAAGGGATGCAGATCACTAATTAATGCATCATCTATTGAGAGCCTATAATTGCCTTACCACAACCAAGTCCCTTCTGGCTAGACTAAGCTTCTTTACAGACTTAATTATACCAGACAGAGATACACAGTTGGGCAAGAATCTTTTAAGAATTAGAGAACCCTGAAAGAGCTTTGAAAACACAAATTTTTATTTATCACTGAAAACAGAAATCTAAACTCTTTAGTTTTCCGTTCTCTTTACTTTCCCAGAAGCTGTAAGAGGTATCCCAAACAAAAAGGCTTACCTCCCTTTGCCTTTCAACTTAGTTGTCCAAGGGGTTCTATAGCTCACAGGACAGGTCTGATCTTTACGCAAAATTTGAAGGGTTCGTTTTTTTTGTTTTTGTTTTTTTTTAATTTTTGAGAGAGGAGGAAAGACAGAGAGACAGACTCTCGCATGCACCCTACCCAGGATCCACCTGGCAACCTCTGTCTTGGGCCAATGCTCGAATCAACTTAGCTATTCTAATTGCCTGAGTCTGACATGCTTGAACCAACTGAGCTATCCTCAGCACCCAGGGCTGATGCCCGAAGCAATCAAGCTACTGGCTGCAAGGAGGGAAGCAAGAGAGAAGGTGGAGAGGGAGGGAAAAAGAAGTAGATGGTCACTTCTCTTGTGTGCTCTGACCAGAAATCAAAACCAGAAGCGGTCTATGTGCCAGGCCGATGCTCTATCCACTGATCCAACAGGCCACGACAAAGAATTTTAAATATTGTAGAAATAAAGCCTTAAAGTCAAGTAATTCCTCACAAAATAATCTAATTAACATTAGCAAGTATCTTCGGTTTTCCAAAGAATTCTGATTCAGGAACGTGAAAAGAAAAGAACCTCTGTTTTGGAGAGCTTTGCTGCAGCACCCTAATCAACCTTTCATCACAGGTCTCATCATTACCATTCACAGGGCAGTCAGAAGCTTTAAAGTTTGGAGAGTCTGGGTGACTTGAATAAAGACCCTGAGTAATTAACCTCAAGTATAACAATGAAGTTCTTCTAAAACAGAAAAGTTATTATTCCTTCCTGCCAGCTTACCTAACCCTGGCAGGGGTGACCAGGTTGTCAGCCCAGTGGCAAGGGCCACTTCAAAACCCCACATGGTGCAGCCAGAGAGCAACTCAGCCGCCATGACGTGAGCAGACACCCGCATGCTTCAACTGGAACCTGCAACCTTGAGCTCATGTCCCCACCCCTAGCCCTTTCCTCCCATTCAAGGACAAACTGAAGTGGACTGCAGCCCCATGGCTTTCTTAATGAAATTTTTAAAAAGGTTTCAAATCATTTTCATCATTACTGTTAACCTGCTGTAGTGTGGGAAGGGAAAGCTACTTCCCATAACTTGAAATCCCTCTCAGCAAATGAACCTAAAAATCAGAAAATCTCAACTTATTGAAAGTAAGTCACATTAAAAGCTTAAAACTAAATTTTAAATTTAGTTTGGAGAAGCACATAATGTTTGAAATTCTTATTCAAACACCACTTTAGATCTATCTTCATTCGGTACGGGTACCTTCCAAGGGCAAAGAATATGCTTTTTAAAGCTCCTCAGAGGATCCCATTACCATTTATTAAAGAGAAACCACAAGAAAATGGGCATTAACATCTCTTTCTGCTCTTCTGAAGAAAGTGCACCTTATTTGGGCTTTTCAGATCAGAGATACACTCTACACAACAACGTATTTTACAGCTGAACCCAGTTTTAATCCTAAAGATTGTGAACTGCATAGCACCCTTTCCTTCCTTCCATTCTTACTTTTCATTTCAGTCTGGAATTATATAACAGATACAGCTGCTCTCTGGACTTGACTTCTCAAAACAGCCCTTTGCCTTTAGAGATATCCTTACCCAGAGACACTTGAAAGAATGAAATATAAAAGAAACAAAAGCATCACTACTAGAAATCATCTCAACTTTTTATAGATAGATAAACTTCTGTCTTATTTCTTTTAAACGAGGCAGAAATTTCTGAGTTTGAAGATTTCATTTTTACAGCTACAGGAATTTCCAAAATTAAAGTGATTGTTTCTTAAATATTTTTTGTTTAGAAGGAATAAAAGTTTCACTTTCACCCAATAAATATTAAGCTCTAGTGTACAAGGAACTGTCACAATATAAAAGAGTCTCTTTGCCCTCAAGGACTTCAGAGTTTCAGAGAAGTTTCTTGCAACAGGAAATTCTAAAATATCAATAATCCTCACCACCACCGACCACAGGTAACCTAGCAAAAGGACTTTTAAATAGAAATCAGTATCACTAAGAATGCTAGATGCCATTGGTACAAGGTATGTCTCAATCAGGTCAGGATATATAAATGGCTCAATATCTGAAAACAAAACCTTCTGAAATTTGTTATCCAAATAAATGCAGAAAATGCCTAAATGAACAAATTCGAATGTTGAAAGAAATTAATTCTATCAGAGTATTAAATGTGGAATCATATACAGAGAAATAAATGGGTACCCAATCCCTACCAACCACCCCATTTTGCATTTTAAAGGAAAAAGGGCCTACTATGGTTTCTTCTTCTCCCAACAACCATAGCAACCTGGAATGGACAGGTGGAGTCCTGCCTGACAATGGTGGTTGGGATATGTTATCTCATTTTCCCTTCTAACCCATCTAATCGTATGACCGATTGAGGGTGAATGGAAGGATAAATGCAGTGGAAAGTTTGTATATTTTGTTTTGTTTTTAAGTGCAGGTGTGTTCAACAGCTGACAAAAGAGGTTAAGATTCTATATACACCCACAGTACCATTTAGTCAATTTCTATTTAAGAAACAAACTAGGACAATGAAACCAATGTAGGAAAAAGAAAATGCTTAGGTGAACTACTCCACAGTGCATTTTTAGCTCATGTGACCTTCAAAAGTGCTCCAAATGTGTGTACTCAGATGTGTGGGCACGTGTGTATTTATAGAAAGTAAAGTGTTGAGAGCACTATAAAAAATACATGAATAAATCATAGAATGCTAGTGCTACAAGTACTTCTGAGAGCTTGTGCAAAGCCTAAATCTTTTAGGTAAGCAAAGTTAAGACCCAAGACTGACCAAAGTAAAACTTGTAGTGACAGCACTTCGTCACAGCACTCGAGTCTTCAACATCCAGCACAAACTCACCATCAATTATTATGATTGCATGCAGTCATTCTTAGACTTACATTTCCCTGGAAAGATGGCTATCCACTCCTCCCTATAATACAGATTCTAAACATTCTTTTAGGACTCAAATGAGCCTCAACCTATATCCCTGGAAGCCATTTGTCCAAGCAGTTCTCAAAGTGGGATCTGGGAACCCCTGCGGGTGTCTGAGACCTTTTCATAGAACCAAGAGGTCAAAACAGTAACTCTTTTTCTCTCATTCTCTGATAACTTTCCAAATGTTATATGATCTGTGGTATCTGCTCCTGCATTCAATCTGGTGCTGCAATATGAGAATATAGATGACTTGTATTAAACCAGATATTAAAGAGATGGAAAAAAAAAAGAAAACCATGCCCTCATCACTATTTTTTGTTTTAGATAACTATAAGTATCCTTCATTCTTAAAATGTTATTTTTGTTAATATGTTTAAATAATGTTATTTAACTAAATTTCTAATACATTAAGTATTGATAAACATACTTTGGTTTAGAAAATGCTTGAGACTCTTATAAGTCTCTCTTATAAAGAGTACACAGGACACTAAGTAGTAGTTTTTCATTCGATGGATTCCACGAGTCAGGCACCAAGTCACCTTCTATTTTCCTCCTGAAGCACTGCTCCTTCATTCCATGGGCTGCTTTTGCCCTATCAACCTTTATCTTTTATTTCAGCTTTCTTCATGTCAAGCCATCCAATAAGATCTTCCTCAATCTGGTTTCTCTTAAGGTTTCTAATATTCTCATACTCTAAAGGCTTTATACAACACCACAAAGAAATGGAAACGTTCCTTCCAGGGCTTCAACACCCTCCAGAAACCTAACCATCCTCTTGACAGTCAAAACTGTTTCCTTAAGATGCTAGGGAGGACATCATCTTTCAGTCTCTTCTTTTTCTCCTAGAAGGAAAAGTCTTCCTCCACTTACCTGAAACTTCCCCAATGGTGCCATGCTCATCTACCTAGTTTCATGAACCTTTTCCCAACTAGGAAGCAGTCCTCAGCAAACCCCATGATCAACCCCGTTTCCTGCCTATAGGCTGCCAACTAGACCTAAGAATTGCATCCGTATCCTATAGCTTCTGAATGGCCAAAGACATGGTATAAAGCTCCACTCAGCACATGCATTGAACAAAACATAAACAGTTTAGATGTAAAGAGTATTAAGAATCTGTTAAAATGCTCTAGAAAATAGAAGAAGGGCTACCTTTTGAAGTAATTATTAGTAATTATGTGTTAGTATTTTTGAAAATTAAAAGTATTTCTGATGCAGAAAGATCGTAACTGCTGAACCTTATCAAATGAGATAGAATTCTAATACACCCCAGGTTAACAGATTCATTAATAATTTGAACATTTTCAAAGTGAATACAAAAGTGTACGAGTACAGACGAAAAAAGCAAACAAGAGACAGATCATTCCACAATGCTCTTTGCACCTTGTTTTTTACATTTAAATATCAACACATAGAGGATTCTTTCTTTAAAGATGACTACGTAATAGAGACCCAGGTTAATTTACCAAACTGCTGTGACTGATAAACATCCACAGTTTTACTATCTCAAAGATTGCTTGCAATAAATACCTTATAAAAGAGCAAAAATATACGTTTAAAGATAGAAAATGCTGGTTTGTAGTTTATTTGCATTTTGAGTTAATACTAGTTACTGCCAAAAAGCCCTCTAAAAACTTAATTTACAGTCCCACCCACGTATTGCCTGCATTTAAAAAAAATGAAACAGAAATAATGCAACAGGGTACCTGGTGTCACTACTCATAAGCAGTTAGGCAACACAGCTTTGGTATCAGTTCCATAAGTATAAAATGAGGGTGTTAGTCAACATTGTGGGTAAGGGCTCCTCCAGCTCGAACATTCTCTGATGTCCTTGAATTCTATATATGAGAAAAGCACATTAACTACAAAGACAATGTATTTATTCTATTGGGCTACCCAAAAATAACAAAATACTGGAAAGTCAGTCACCACACCGAGACAGTAAATATTCTGATAAAACCCCTGTGAGGAACATTAAAATGGAAGTGAAATTGAGACAGGAGGAAATGGTCACCTAAGAGGAAAGATAAAAAAAAAAAAAATTCAAAAATAAAGAATTATTTTAATCATTTGGGGTTTTCCTAGTTTAAGACAAGGTGCATCTCAGTTGAAGAAATACATCTTAGCAGCTATCACAAGCGAGAGCCAAAGAGCCCTGTTAGTTATTAATTAATAGAAAGTCAAAAACATCCCTTTCAAGTTTACTATAAAAAAGAGTGGATGTTAACAGGAGATATGATTTGCTAAGCTAAATAAAAGCCCTCATTAACAAGAAGTGACAGGATCACAACCCTGCTGTTGATAAACTGCCAACATACCCAAGGACTTCAACGAAGGGCTGCCCATTTACCTAACATATTGCAGCTTTACAATGAGTTGCTTTAGAACAAACAGTTCTATGTCACGGCAGGTCTATGACATACCAGATGGAGCTGCTGCTGAACCCTGGAGAGGGGGCAAGGAGGAGGAGGAGGGAGAGAGGGAGGGGGGGAGGGAGGGAGGGAGTGTGTGTATGTGTAGGGACCAGGCATAAACCACAGGAATAGACGGCCCAATAACCCTTAAGGTTTGCCTTTTGTGATTAGAACACCTTAGATCTCAACTTCTCTATCTGCTTCAAAAGAGACTTGGTGTTGTGCAGGAGGCAGCCATTCTTCCTATAGCCAGAATAGTTTCACGCTGCTATTAAAATGACTGGCCTGGCGGGCATCCCCAGAGCCTGCCTCCTTAATCCTGGCAAACACAACACTTCAGTCCAGTCTCGAGGCAACATTTTTTTTTAACATAGCATGCTTTGAAGCTGTATAAAACAGGTCATAAATACATGTAAAAGCATAGTTTTGTCTAAGCAAAGTGGTTCCAGAAGCATCACGCCAGATCTTTTCCTGTGTGGTCAAGTAAATTGTTAAACTTAGCAGGTAGGAGACTGCAAATAGGGTCAATCTTAATTATTCACAGGGATGAATGGAAAGAAACAGCATTGTTAATACAAAAGTCATCTTAAAATATTAATTAACTGCTATCGGCACTTAATTACTATTATACAGTATAATTAATATTCACAAAAAAATCATCAAAATGCTCAGTTTACACACCAAGAATTGTGTTTAGCTCCAAATGGTCAAATGTATATATTATACATGGCAACCTCACAGCAATCAGAGTACCAGGACTGAGTTAACCACTGAAAAAAAAATTATATGCAATATTTACCTTTGACATACATAATTTTATAACTTGCATCTTTATTTTAAAGAAATAGGACTTAAGTTAAAGGAATAAAGCTGTAAGACAGGATCTCCAACATCAAGGAGCTTGTAAGGTAGCTGGAAACATTTAAGAAGTGTCCTAAAAATGAACCATTAAGAAAGACCAAACACAAGTCAATGGGAAGTTATGACCCCAACCCCAGTTCCCCTTCATCAGCCCGTAACTCTCATCCCTGCTGTCCAAGCATTAGAACTCTCCTTTTCTGAACTAAAACATGTCTTACATCTCTCCAAGACCCTCCTTATCAAGAGTGGGAGCTGCCATGCCTATTCTCAGTGGTTTTACTTGGCACCTGAGGAAAAAGGAAGAACTAAAAGCTGTGAGGAAATAAGATCCAATTAGAAAACTGCTGTATCCAAGTTAAACAATTCTAGATGATTAAACTAAAGGGGATTTAAAGTTTGATTACTTACCATGTAATATTAAAAATAAGAGAAAACAACTGCTTTAGCTACCAGAGTCCACCTCTCTAAAGAAACTAGTGAATTAAGAATACAGGGGGGACAAAAATAGGTTTACAGTTTTGAGTAGGGGTCCCCAAACTTTTTACACAGGGGGCCAGTTCACTGTCCCTCAGACCGTTGGAAGGCCGGACTATAAAAAAACTATGAACAAATCCCTATGCACACTGCACATATCTTATTTTAAAGTAAAAAAACAAAACAGGAACAAATACAATATTTAATATAAAGAACAAGTAAATTTAAATCAACAAACTGACCAGTATCTCAATGGGAACTATGGGTGCGGATGCATCCTGTGCTCCTCTCACTGACCACCAATGAAAGAGGTGCCCCTTCCGGAAGTGCAGCAGGGGTAGGATAAATGGCCTCAGGGGGCCTCAGGGGGCCGCATGCAGCCCAAGGGCTGTAGTTTGGGGACCCCTGGTTTTGAGTATGTGGAACAGAGTTTATTCTTGTATTATTTATTGTATTATCTTTCCATACTTATTTTCCATACTATAAACCTACTTTTGCCACCGTGTATGTTCTAGTAAGTGGAATGATCTAATAATAAGCAGGGAAGATAGTATTTTTAAATCCCATATAATAAATTCATTGTACTGTTTAGTTCTGATGACATGTGTGGGGGAAGAAATGAGCCACATACAGGATTCACTTCCTCCTCCTTTTCTTTTTAATTATTTTTCAAGGTTTTATTTTTGACTTTACGGGGGGGGGGGGCAGCGAGAAGTACTGACTCAAGAGTTGCTTCACTTTCCTTGTTCATGGCTTGCTTGTCACATGTACCTTAACTAGAGTTTTGAACCAGCAACCTTAACATCCCAGGTTGATGCTCTATCCACTGCACCACCACAGGCCCTCCTCCTTTCTTTAACCCCTTTTTTCTTTTTTTCTTTTTGATCACTTAGATTAGAGCAATTTCCAAAATCCAAAACTATCAATCTCTTACAGACATACATAAAGCCCTTTAGGATTAAGGGACTACCCAAAAGCCATTCAGGTCATTTTAGGAAAAAATTATTTTTCAGTAAATCAATGCCTTCCAAGGTTTCTACAAGAAAAAATGCCCAAGCCTCTCCCATCCCAACAAATGTTTCAAAGACAGCCCCAAATTAATGATGTTTGTTTTTAGCTTAAATTTAAATGCACACTGGGAAGAACACAGCACTGTGAATAAATGAAATAATGCAGGTTGCCAAGATCTGTCAGAGAGGGTTTGTAAAAGGTTATTCATAAACTAACCAAATAATTCAATCGATGACAACTACAATTCTGGATGAGTTCATAAGTCCTTTAAACCAAGCGAAAAGCTTAACAGACATTCCTCTATAGTGTTTACCACCTCAATCAATACACTGGAAAAATACCATAAAAAATACTGATAAATTTTACTTCAAAATTCAAAAAACACCCAGCACATTTCAAAACCTCTAGTGAAGAGAATAAAAGACAGACTATGCAGATCTCACTACTGGATCATCTAACCACATACATGGTTAACCTACAGATACAAATAAAACTTTCTCGATTGATGGTAAGTTCCAAGGACTATATTAACTCATTTTTCCTTTATATTATTTGTATTCCAAATTTTGAATTTAAGTGAATTAAACAAATATTTCCTGAATTTCTACTAAAATCAGTATAGATGCAAGAGATATAAAATAATAAACAAGTCAGATGTCCCCTTCCTAGAGAAAAAGATTACTTTGAAATCTGTATTCTTCTCCCCGTCTACCCTCCACCTATCTGTATGACAGTTAAGTTAGAGAAATAAGATGAACCAATAACAGGCTTTATTGGGTGGGTATTTTGTTGATTTAAGTTTGGACAACATACATCCTATGAAGCACCTGACCTCCAACTTCTTTTTCGGGGGGGGGGGGGAGTGGTATTTCTAAAAGCCCACAAGTTTAAGGGATAGCCCTTACAGACAATGTCTACTACATACAATGAGTTAGGATTACCTAAATGTCACTTTCACCGGGAATAGAACATTTAGATCTTTTCTCTTGATTTTAACAGTATCCTAAAATAAGTCTGAGGAAACAGAGTGTCTTCGTTCTCTTGCTTATAGACAATAATCAATCCATACTTCTTCTGATTTCAAAAAGTAATCCCACAAGTCAAGACTGCCGGCTGGCATGAGGAAGACACCAGCTTGTAACGGAATCTTCTAGAAGCCACCTAGTCAAATACCTAAAATAAGGCAAAGTCAGAATACTGGCCCTGGGGAAACAGGTGGTGGGCATTCTGCTGGTAGTGCTACAGGGACCTGAGTGAAGCTTTCAAAACAAAACCGTTTACAACAGCCTCACCACTGAGGAGCCAAACTATAAGGCCTGGAGTCGAGATAACAGTTGCTGAGCTGCCTCTCGGCCCTGTCTCTGTCCTCCGACTGCTTAAACCACACCCAGTAGCACTACCAGAGGTAGAAAGAACAGCATTCTAAAGTGCAGGGCAAAAGGTACTAAACTAGGAGTCGCAAGCCTCGCTCCTGCTTCCCTCGTCAGGAGGCTGAATCTGTGGGCAAGCCACCTGACCCCTGAGCCTCATCTTCCTCATCTCAACACTCAGTATCCTAGGAAGCTGTAGTAAGGTTCCGGAAGAACAGAAACACTGGGGTCACCATCGTTACCAGAGTAAATGCTGCTTGTCTCTCATCCTGGTTCCATCATTTCAGGTGGTGCTTCACCTTCAATGATTGATTCCACCTGTTTTTCTGTCCTATTAGCCAGGTTTGTCAGCAACTACACACAGACAACTCCTTGCTGCCCCCTCCCAACGCACTGCCAACTTGACTATCCAGTACAGACCTCTTACTCTAACTGCAACCTTAAGAGGCAATAAAATCTATGTTGCTCACTATGACATCAACTTTGCCCCCTACTGTCCATAAAACAATACTGGTAGATGAGCCAAACTTTTTTAAAAGTCCAAAGATACATATTATCTCCAAACAGACAGTTCCAACTGAGGGAATAAGCCTCCCCAGCAACCCAAGGACATAAAGTAAACATATAGAATGTTCGATGACCTTTCAGAAGGAAAAAAAAAAGTAATATATGTCATTATCGCAGAAAAGCAACAGAGAAACCAGAGAACACCAAGAATTGGCATGAGAAAGCTATAATCAGCAGCAGAACCCATGCTCCTGTGACTGGGCTCCTGGCAAACCAGAAAATAGTTACTCACACCACAAGAAAGAATCAAAAGAAACAAAGCGACATGAGAGGAATGGGAAGGAGAGAGACACAAAAACTAAGCAAATAAACATACACACAAAACTGATCAAGAAGTCACACACTCCTGTACCCAAAGTAATATGCTATCAAGCCCCCTGCAGGTGGGGGGTGGAGTTGTGACATCTTCTAAATGACCATTTTTTGATTCATTTCCTTAAGCAGACAGACTAAGGAATATGAAGAATGCTTTAGAAACTTATCTAAGCCTAACTACTTTTTTTTTTAGTGAGTATGAGACAGGGACAGACAGTAAGGGAGAGAGATGAGAAGCATCAATGCTTAGTTGTGGCTTCTTAGTCTCCTTAGTTGTTCACTGACTGCTTTCTCATATGTGCCTTGACTGGGGGGGGGGGGGCAGGGGGCCTCCAGCCAAGCCAGCGATATTGGGCTCAAGCCAGCGACCATGGGGTCATGTTTATGATCCCATACTCAAGCCGGTGACTTTGGGGTTTCAAATCTGGGTCCTCAGCATCGCAGGCCATCATTCTATCCACTGTGTCACTGCCTAGTCAGGCATAGCTCTTAATAATAATGTGTGATGAAACAGTATTCAGTATTACACTTCCTGGCTCCTGCGCATAGTCCCAATACAAAAAACCTGAAGACATATTTTAAGATCCTTTAACAAAACTAAAAGAAAACTCGAAATGAATTTGGAGAAGGTCTAGACTTTAAGTTAACCACCAGCCCACATGTATCAAAGCCTTTTCTATCACACAGTAGAAACTTCTTTAGGGAGATACAAACAAAAAACTTGTTTTTCAATAATTCTCAATTCCCCACCCCCACTCAAACAAGAAAAATATCCTGGAAGCCCGTAGACCAGATACTCCAGTGGCACATCAAAATAAGCAACATCCTCTAAAAGAAATCATATAATCACAGAAGAGGCTTGGTACCAAGAGTTCTTTTTATGTGCCTTTTAAAATAAGTTCAAAATACCTATAATATTTTTTTTAAATGTATACACAGTTAACTCAAAATAAGTACTGTTTTTAAATAAGCATACACTTTTACTTACACCATGTATATATGTGTGTGTGTGTGTGTGTGTATATATATATATATATATTTAGGTGGGCTGGAGGCTGCACCCATTTTTAAAAACACTAGCGTTAAGCTCCTATTATTCTGAAGTTTTGCTAATAAGATGTTCTATAGAGGGACACATTCTAATTCCTCATTATAACTGGCCTAGCACAAGTGGCTGCCAAGAGAGCAGGACTTTAAAGGCATTGTTCCATCTTCAAAAGCTACATTAGTGCTGGATTGATAAAACAGATCATATCAGTATGCCAGGCTGAACAAAAAGTTAACTAGAAATGCTGTAAGTCACCAAAAGGAAGCTCTACACTGACATTTCTACCTACTTAGCACTCATCTGTATTCATCTCACTAGACATTAACACACACTAAAGTTGCTCTCCACTATTCAAATTGTGGTATTATGTTCAGGAGTACATGAATAATATCCACTTTCCTTATTGTATAATAAAAATGCAGCATTGGTCCAAACGTGACACGTGGAGCCTCTTCCTACTCCTGGTGCATAGCTCTCTCTGCTGCATAGGTGGGAGAGACCCTTGCTGAAGGTGGAGAAGGGAGAAAGGCTGAAGAAAGAATAAGAGAAAAGAATAGAAAGAAACAACACATATAAAAATCCCACCTGGTAACCACTCATATCAGATTATTATTTTGTTTTTGCTTTTTACAGCAACCTGAGGAGAGAATGTCTTTTCTAAGCTGACACCATCAGCATTGAGGGTAGCAGGTGGGCTATGGGCCCCTTTCAAACAGCTCATAACATCCTGTTAGTCAACAAGTTCTGCTGACCTCAAAGCACCTGAACAAACAAACTCAAGCAAGCAACCAGCAGAAAGAAATCCCCACTCCCAACAGGACCAGGTCTAGCGTCCTTGAGGAAGGGGAACAATAAGCTGATGAAAGCATTTCTCCTATAAAAAGGAGAAATTGTCTTACAACCAGCAGATGGAGAAGGAAGGAGAGTTCCAAAACAAGACTCCTCTAACTGAAGTAAAGACGACAAGATCTAAACACATAAGGAGCAATCTAACATTGCTCAAACATTACTTGCAAACACAAAGAAAGCAAAAGACTATGACGTCCTTAGAAGCATTGCCTTTGTCTTTATATTTGAATATTTTTTTTTAATTCTCATGTCTTTCAAAAATATCGCATGAGAGTCACAAACTCAAAATAAAATACCCACAACATTCAGGCAGTAATTTACTCCTAAGTGAAAACAAAACAAGAAAACAAAACAAAACACGATCCATCTGAAACATCTCATTGATAATTAAGGGGTTTTGTTGCTCCTCCCTTCCAACTTCTCCAGAGACATAAAAACAGGTTCTGGGTCTTGTCATGAATATTTCCTAACACCTACTTCAACAATTTTCTATTTTTTAAAAATACAGTTTAGGTCAAATAACTCGGCTACAGACAATATGCAGTGAGTGCATGGATCACCACCTGGGTGGGATCTCCAGAGGAAATTATTTGTCCATTTATACCTGTTTCTCCTCTTCGTCCTCTAATAGCAGCAATTCACTTGGTCACAGAAAATACAGCAGTCCTCCTTTATACACAGGTGATACATTCTAAAGACCCGAGTGTATGCCTAAAACCACAGACAGTATGGGACACTGTCAATACTATGTTTCTCCTGTACATACATACCTGTGATAGATAAATTTATATAGTAGGTATAGAAACCACAGACAGTATGGGACACTGTCAATACTATGTTTCTCCTGTACATACATACCTGTGATAGATAAATTTATATATTAGGTATGGTAAGGTTTTAACAATAATAATAATATAAAACAAGTACAATATACTTTAAAAGTTATGTGAATGCGGTCTGTTTCTCACCCTTCTTCCAATGATGATGTGAGATAATAAAATGCCTTTTTAAGTTAAGAACTTTCACCTTTTCACTTAAAGGAAGCACTTCATGACGTCCGTATGGCTTATCCAGATTGCCAGCATCACTACTCTTGTGTTTGGGAGCCATTATTAATTAAAATAAGGATTATCTGAACACAAACACTGTGATACCAAGTCCGGAGTGCTGATAACCAGACTGCTACCTACTGACTAATGGGCAGGGAGTGTATACAGCATGGAGACACCAGACAAAGGGATGATTCACATCCAAAGCAGGATGGCATGAGATTTCATCACGCTACTCAGAACAGCGTGCAATTTAAAACTTATGAACTGTTTATTTCTTGCATTTTCCATTTTATATTTTCAGACCATGGATAACTCAGAAGGCAAACCCATGGATAAAGGTACTATATTCTTCCGTGAGTAAAGTGGAACACAATGCCTAAGAGTCAGTGCAAAAGTGCAAACCAAATTAAGAAAGTAAGGGGGCAAGTGAGTCAGCTGCCCATGACCTGGAATTGCCAGGCTAGAAGTAGAACCAGCACAGGGCTCAGAAGCATAGGTAACTACAGGAGAGAAGGCTGGCACAGAGAGGACAAGAACGCTGTGGGTAGTAGTTCAAGTTGCTAGCAGAGACAAAGGCAGAGAAAGGATGAAAGCCAAAGGTCCTGATGACCTGGTATTTGGGAAAAGCCCATGAGTCCACTGACAGCCATAGGCTAGAAAGGACCCCACAGGTTTAAAAACAAATTAAACCAGCAACCAGTAGATAGCACCTATGGGAGAGAAAACTGGTGTTGAGTAAACTCATATAGAAATAGGCCTTACCTGGGAATAGGTTAAAAAAACTTGCTCACTCTATAATAAACTTTATATATTAAAATGTTATGGATAGCTGCATTAAAGGTGGGTGAATCTCATGTCACCAGAAGTACCTCCAACACAGAAGCAACATCAGTGAAATATAAAAAAATCTCACTTTTCCAAAGTAGCTCAGAGGAAACTCAAGATCAAATACAGTGAGTTCCAGGAATATTTTCCCTACTATACCCAATTCACTAAATTTATTTTAAAATACACTGTGATGTATTTGCTTTGAGAAATACCTCTTGTACTTCTGATGTGCACAAAGGATGCCTAAATAATTTTTTAAAAAAGTGTTAAGCATCCTTTAAAAACTAAATAAGTGAGCAATTTCCAATAACTTACTTGACAGGGCATCCATCAGTGACTTTTCACTTTGAGTGGTGAAAAGGTACTGAAGCAAGCAGAAAAATAATGTATTTCTGTGTAAACTCTCTATTGTGATATAGACAAATCTTTAGTAAGAAAGTAAACAAAACTCACATCAGGAAAATATAAACTGATTATTTTAATGTAAATGCTTAAATTTAAAATTCTGATTTCTCATTGAAAAAAGATTAAATATTTAAATCTACATGTATATTCCTGGGATGATAGCTGGCTAAATTTAAATTCTCTTAATTTCACATCTATCTTTTAGCATTATTTATATTTTCAAGAAAAAAAATACATTTTTAAACTTCCATTCCAAATTCCATCATCATAGATATATTTAGAGCTATTTCCATACTAAAATGTTCAAAGTCACAATTCTTCCAAAATCTCACTGCAGTTTGGGAATTTCCTCTTTCTACCTCGCAGAAATACACATCACATGAAGCTATGTTATAAAAAGTCACTAACAATAACAGTTCATGAAACATAATGAAGGCCAAATACACAAAAACCAAGTCTATCTGGACCACCTCTTACCACCTCCCAATTCAGTAAACGTTGTCATTCCAATGCCAAAATTCTCAACTGATGCTCATTTTCACTGGTCCTTGCGATGTGGAGGGTGCTGTTTTTATACTCAAAAAAAAGAAAAAAGGTTAAGAAACCAAGGACACAGGTAACTGAGCCATGGAAACTTCAGAATCCCAACCTAGTATTTTCTACCTGGCTCTGCTAAATAAGAATGTCAGCCTAAGTGACAAAACCTACTGAGGCAAGACAACTCAGTAGCTGAGTTGCCACCATTGTACTCACAAGAAGACCTTACATGTGTAATATTTGTTTGCAACATCAGAATGGATTTTAAAACAAACTGTGAGGAGACAAGAAAGCTTAGAGTCTTGTCTTGGATGAACGCTAAAGACCCACATCACGAACACTTTGGCAGACAAGGGTTAAACTGAATGACTCTGCCCTGCTGTCACCAGTTTAAGAAGACAACTCTAATTTTCAAAGTCCTATTTCCCAAAATAAAACCTCATTTTAACACTCTTCTCCAGAGGGCAAGATGATACAAACTGTATAAAAAATTTCCATGTATATGCATTTATTTCCCTAGCGAGAAAGGGCCCACAGCTTTCTTCAGGTGCTCAAAGAAATTCAGAGGTCCTAAACATTAACAAGAAATTTCAATTTTCCAGTGACTCCACAATAAGTAAATACAGGAAAGCTGAGAATTCTAAAACAACTACATATTTTCCCTTTTCGCATAAGGAGATAAAATTAGAAAGATATCTACTGAAGCTTGAAATGAGTTTGACCACTACTAACTATAAAAGCAAAATGAAATAAAATCGTATCCTGAAAGAAGTTAACAGGTTTGATATTTATAAAAAAAGGAATTTTTGTAATAGTCTGTTAATATAGTCTTTAAAGTTGCCGAAGTCATCTCCATGATGGACAGCTCACAACAAAAATTCTGCTGAAAAGAAAAGCTAGTCATGTAGGATAGAAATTTCCTTTTTCTGAGACAGACTTCTTTTTTTAAGTCAAGGGGGAGTCTCATATGAATCTATCACTGTTAGATTAGACAAGAGATAATTATACAGATATCTCAACCCAGGAATTCAAATATATCTGACCTAAAAGCAAAACCTTCAACATGTTTAAAAAAAAAAATTAGTATTTTACTATAACTGCCTTACGGGATATAATATGTCTATTGAGAAAATACAATTTTTTGTTTTTCAAATAAAGAATTTCTGAAAGTGGGAAAGGGTCTTGCCTGTGAACCCTTATTTTTCATTTTTTCATTAAGAGAAATCAGTAACATAAGTAGAAGGAAAGTGTCCGTTTATTTAAATTTTAAAAAAAGTTACGTACAACTAACAAGACAACCTTTGGTTCTAACCCCATGCCACATAGTTCTATAACCTTCTTGATTATTGTACCTATTCCACTCTTTCCCAAAGTACTTATCCTCCTCTGCATGAAGATTTCTTACAAGAAAAACCCTTATTTCATCACACAAAATCATTCAGCAACATTAAAAAAGAAACATACAGTTAAAGAAGTATCAACAGAATTGATGCAAAGCCTAACAACCCAAAACCTCTGAGAAAATAAAATAACACATTTACAAAAAAAACATATTTTTATGTAGACCAATCTCTGAAAACCTTGCCTTGGTATTAAAGGGGAATATGCCTATATGATGGCACCTAGCACAGCGTTTCTCACAGAAGAGTTACCTTTGTTTTGTTTTGTTGTATACAATAGCATTACAAGGCTGGAGATTTAAAGTCATCTTCCCTTAAAAAAATTCCCCTGTGATCTTACTAAAATTAAAGTTATGATATGCATCATGCATGCTAAAAGCCAAATCTGTTTCTTTTTTAGTGAAAAATGTTCTAAATAATCCATAAAGATTCTATAAAATATTACTATTCTATTCTAGTTCCTATATTTACTTTAGATTCCAAAAGTTACCGATCCAATTTAAAGAATAAAACATGCGTCTTTTAATACACAAAAGCCTTGAAACAAAATACTGGTTTTCAAGCTTAAACACCTTTCTACGTAGCAAATTTATATTACTTGAAGTCAAGAAAGAAAAAGCAACTAGCATTGCAAACACTAATATCCCACATCAAATAAACAGATAATAAATGTTCTTGCCAATGAGCAACAAATAAAACAATGAGTTTGGCATTAAAGTAAACCTGTGTGAGTTATCATATCCAGTGAAGACTTCCACATTTGTAAAATAAAACTGGACAAAGCAAGTGAATACTCTATGTGCCTAATTTCCTCCACAGTGTTAATTCATGAGTCGGGTGTGGCATCACCAGTGCATAAAGCCTTCTATATCAAACTATTTACAAATGTTAGCACAGAGTAGCAATACTAGCCGCTGAATATTAACAATCGAGAAAGCCTCTGACCAGGATAAGCAAAATCAAAGTACAGGGCCCTCTTATCCAAAAATTTAAAAATTTCAAGGGAAAGGAACTATGACTACACAAGTCAAATGCCCTAAAGCAACCCAGCTTCCAAACAAGTACCCATGCTATTTAAAAAAAAACAAAACAAAAAAAGACTAATAATGTTGCTTAATATGACTATTGGCCTGTCCCGCTGAATATCCAAAGAATCAGAAAAAACTAGCATAGACTGCTATGGGCAGGTTTTCCACAGGGTGGCACACCACCCACCCCCCAATACTATTAAAAATAATAACAACAACCTGACCAGGCAAAGTACAGCACATCTCTAGCCTCCCTTACTTATAAATCAACATTATTGGTGACAAAAGTGGCAATAAGAAGGCGATGATGTAGTGGATTTAATTGGATTTCAAATGAGAGCAAATGGTAAAGTCAGTTTAGATAAAATTCTCTTTTGGAGCCTCAAGGTTCTTTGGGGGAAAAGAACATGCTACTGTGGTGCCCTATTACCATGAAAACACCAGAAAGCAAGCAGTAGAGGTGTTCTTTTTCTTGCGGGGGGGGGGGGGGGGGATTCCATCACAAAGAAGAAAGGTTGATTCCTGTTTACAAATCAGGGTATTCTTTTGGATGGCTGTGTTGTGTCCTTAAAGAGAACTTGGGGCTTGCTTTTAGAAGAGAAGAGAAAGAGAGGTTTTTTTGGGGGGCGGAACAGTATTTTCGAAATCATAATCATTTAACAAGAAAAGCACTGAAGGCCCAAATGGCTGAAAGCAGTAACAAGGATTCAACCTGGAACATCTATCTGCCTGTGTACACAGAATCGAAAGGCTGGATTAAGCAATGGGGTAGTAGAAATGCCATTGAGAGCCCTGTTCTTCATAACCCACTGGGAGCTAGATATTAATTAAAAGCACCAAAATCCAGACAGAGAAGGAAGTTGAGTCTCTGGTGAAGAAGCACCAGATCAAAACATCAAGAATAACAACAACAACAAAAACAACCTAGAAAAGAAATTCTAATAACACATCCGGATTCTAGAAAAAATAAAATAAGGTTCAGTAGTAAATAATGGATGTACTGGACTGACACTAGCCAGTTTGGGTACTTGTTCTATTCTAGGAGCATTTCTTAAAACTGATATTCTCTTGAGCCATAAAGAAAGATGTGTGCATCTTCAAGCAGCTGATCTGACATGATTCCTAAGAGTAAACACTCAGTGAAGGAAACACCTAAGACAGGAAGTGAGTGGGGCCTTAAATACCTTAGACTGTCTGAAAGGCAAACAAAAAACCTCATTCCCTAAAAGGCTACAGTACAAAGTTACCCAAATAGGGTGTAAGGAGCCAGTACTGATCACACAAACAAAAATATTCTCTCAAAAAGAAAAAGAGCAGAGGAATCCTAGAATATTGAATGTAATGTGTTTCTTCAAAACCTAATTTTCCCTACCCCACCCCAGCCATTATCTTCCAGATATTTCCTTCTTGCTCCTATTTTGTTTAGTATGCAAGCCCCCCTCATCACCTTAGCAATGTTAAATTAACATTTCTATACACTTCTTATAAAGAATAGATGCAAAACAAACGCAGTGACACTCCAGTCCATCTTATAATACAGTCATCATTTCTAGATGCCAAGGTCCAAACGAGAAAGATCCAGGAAAGCTTTTCCATACACTCACCAAAATGGAGAGCCCAGGTCAGCTTCCACAAGCAAGAGATACCTTAAAACAACGCAAATTCCAAAGGCTCTTGGAAAATGATTCTTGAGAAAAGTGTCTTCAAAAGAAACTAAAGAGTATTTCAAACCGATTTTACTTAAGGGTATGGGGTAACTACATCTTAACTGGTATTTGGTTTTAAATGGACTTATTTGTTGTAAATTTGGGGACTGAGCTACATTTTTAAAAAGACATTATTATGGCAAAGTCCACGAAAAACTTAAGTTTCAAAAAAGCTCTTTGTCCTTGAGAGGTTTCTCACTTAGCATTGTTAAACAGCATTCTTTGGGGAAGGGAATATGGGAGAGTTGACAGCCGCTAACCAATCCTCCTTTCCTCACATTTTTGGAGATGAAAATTTTATCATCAAAACTATTTTTTATTTAAAGATGGTCTCTTAAAATGTTATTTTAAATGACCATCTGCACAGCTACAATTTGTGGTTCACATCTACGATAAATTTCCAGCTCTAGCCCTCTAGGATAACAAGTAGGTTTTTAAGGAACCGCCTTGAAAAGACTGTTTGCTGGTCACTATCACGACCACTGGAGGAGCACCTGCTGGTGAACCGATGCTGGTCCGCCAGAGACTCTATCAGTGTTACCAGTGCACGCACGCACGCAGTCGGTGCACGCGCCGCAGCTGGCCAGTGCTCCCGGAGGAGCTGGAGGCGCAGCTGCTGCAACCTCCCAGAGCGAGCCAAAGCCACTGAGCCCGCCTCGCCCCGCAGTCCGCCTGCTCCACAATTCCCGCCTAGCGCGCCACTCACGCGCAAACCGGGAAGCGACCTCGAGCTGCGACCTCGCGAGGCTGCACCTGGCCTCACCTAACACTACGCAAAGGGGTGAGAAGTCTAAGGGTTCTTTTCTGCTCTGCCACGGGTGGCCACAATCGCATACCACCTCTTCACACTGCATGGCCACTCAGTCTACAAACAACCTGGGAGCTCCAAGGATCACGCGCGAGGAGGCGCTGTACCAAGTGGACATGCCACCAGACACCACCTGGCGAAACGCACACAGCGTCCCACAAGGCAGGGTTGCCTGTCCACAAGAATCCTGCCTTTTTTCTATAAAAGCCTCCCCTCTTCCCCTTCCCCTCAAGACACTCACCTGCGTCTGGGCGCAGTTCTTCTCGCGCTACATGCGGTCGTATCAGGCACGTCCACGCCTATGCAAGCTAGCGGGGCGCTACCGGCCGCTCTGCTCCACCGCCCCCAACCAGCTCGTGTCCACGGGAGGGGCGGTGCCACCTCCCGAGGCGCCCAGTTCCCCGTACTCCCGCAGCAAGGAGCCAAGCTCTAGGAACTTCACACGCACAACCTCCGTAGCCCCCACAAGCGTTCCCGCCCAAAGCGTGGACAAGGGATGCCCTCGAGCCGAGGCCAGACTTCTCACGGCACGCCGCAGAACGCACAACCCTTCGCCTCTGTGTCCTAAACAGACCCGGGGTAAGGGCGTGGCGTGCCCGCCCTCCCAGCTCCGACCCCCACGTCCCCCCCCCCCCCACTTGCCTGCTAAGACTCGAGCTGCAGTTGCTGCGACTCGCACCGCGGTAGTCCGCACAGCCGCGGAGGAGTCACTCCGGGCGGTTTCCGCGGAGAAGCGGTGGTGGTGGTGGTGGTGGCGGCGGCGGCGTCCCAGTCCCCAGTCCTGCGGTAGTGGGAAGGCACACTGAAACCCGGTGGACCCCGCCCCACCCGCTCCGAATTGGCAACCGGCCTCCTCACCCAGCCGGCAGCTACCTCAGTGACGCCCAGGAGCCGCGTTCCCGCTGTTTGTAGTGGGAAGGGGAGGAGGGGCTTGCTTGGAAGACTGCCAGGAGGCGGGGCCGGGGGCGAGTTCTCGGCGCAGGGGCCGCAGCCAGCGCGCGTGCCTTGCCTGGCTGTCCGGCGAGCGGGTGCCTAGGAGAAGGCGCGCAGCCACTGGGGTGCTGGTATCCATCCCTCCTGGCTTCCGATTTCCAGTAAACTCCCTGACCAGATTCCCCTGGCAGCGCTAAGAGCATCGCGCGCCCAGTGTCAGCAGATTATGGTATCAAGTTTGTAAACCCCGAGGCTCCGTGTGCTAAACGAAAACCAGAGCGACTCTCGCAGCGGTTACTTTGATATATATGCGTATCAAATATATATACATATATGCATACATATACACACATATATTGCAGGCAGAGGTAAAAGCTCTTTTCCTCACACTAATTTACAGCTAAAGGCTCCTGTCCCTCGGCTAAACCCCAGCGGTCCATCTCAGCCTCGACATGTAACCTGACGTTAAAATAAGCCCAAAATACCTGTGCGAGGTGCTATATTCTGCTTCAAAAGCAAAATAGGAAATCCTACACTTGACTATATGCCTGCCATTCACCGCATCTTTCCAATGCACCACCACCACCACCACGGAAGCTCCGAAACGGCCAACTCTTCACCGAGGGGGCGTCCCATTCCTTCCTTGTCTTGGCCCGCCCCCACGCCTGGGTCAATTGTTTTTCCCAAGAAAAACCTGTGCCTGTCCTAAGACCAGCCCCATGACTGGGAGTTAAAACTAACCCCTAGCCACGAGGCGGTAGCACGTTTTTACACCTGCTCAATTACGAGAGCACCTGTCGTGTTCTGTGGTTTGGGCTCTTTGTTTTTATTGCAAAGGCGTTCATCTTAACACCCCCCAAATACAACCTACATTTAAAAAATATCACCTGTCATACCTACCTGAAATCGCAGAAGGTAAGAGAGCAACTGAGCAATGGGCGACTGAGTCGCCGCAAGAACGTGACCGAGGTTACAGCTTCAAGGGCATGATGCGGGTTTAATGCAGCAAGGTCCGCTAAGGGCGCCCAGTGCTCCCCGCCCCCACGCGACGGGCGGAGCTGGGGAAGAAGGGGGGTGCGGACCAAGGCGGGGGCTGGGAAGGCTAAATTGCCCTCTTGTCAAGTCAAGCATACTAAAGTAGAGGGTTCAGCCACCAACAAATGAAAACAGATCATCCCTCAATTTAGGGGACCCAGACTAGGCATATCAGAAATAGATAATTGATTCTAAATCAGCATTTCTGTTTTTACCCAATCCGATTTGCAATTAAATGACCTTAGTTGACTTTGTAGGGGTCTCTGAAAAAACTGCTCAAAGTCCCTGTGCCCCTTTGACCTCCCTCTAAAAGAGTATTATAATATTCCCATCCCAGGCAGGCAGGATTGCTAAAAATGCATGTTTCCAAACATTAGGCAAAAATGGGCCTACCAAATGTGCTAGTGCAAGCTTAAATCTCTTAGAATGCCCTACGCCCTACTTCCTAAAGCTGACTTCTTGAAGTTATGGGAGACCTCTCCATTTTCCTAAGTCTTCCAAAATACTCCTACCTGCAAACGTTTGTTGCATTCTAGTGGAGAGTTCCAGAACAGGTTAGCTTTATAAAGTGGGGTCCCCACACACTTGGTTAAAAAAGAGAAAAGAAATCCAGAAGGGCCAGGTGTAAGAGACTCGGGGAATTGCAGCAATAATTAAGGGAAATAGTTAATTTTTAAAAAATATTCCAAAGGCAACTTTTAACCATTCAACATTTTCGGGTTTTGCAGACATATTTGTTCTGATGCTGAGAAATAATTGAAATGTCCCATTTAAGAAGCCATTTTACCAAGGAAGTCTTATGAGACCAAACAGATTTCCAACCCTCTTATTCTGCAAACAGGCACACCATTTCCCTGACCTTTAAAAACCAATTTCCAATTAGGAAAATAATTTCTTTGGTTACTGTTGTCTGCTCTGTACCCCCCCCCCATTCTAAGCCTACATTTTGTAAATTACAGTGTAGGCCTAAAAAATAGACCACCTCTATCTCCCTCCCACTTCCAGTATCCAGAGGATGAGGATGAGTATAATTAATAGAAGTGTGGGGAAGGGCTGAAGTTTAGAATCTTCACCAACAGGAATGTTTGTACGTGAATAAGGGAGGGGAGAGAATCCCTGCATTTTGGAGAGAAAGTACAGAGACATCCATCCTGGCTCAGCAGTGTTAAGAGTAAATACTAAATGACTATTTCTCTCACTCTCACCACAATAAAGCCAGCTGGTAATTACCAGAGAAAATACCCAGTCTCCACATCAGTTTTGCTAACCCGTACTTGAAAATAGAAAAGGGGGAACATATCCAACCTCCAATTTGCCACAGTTGTATAGCTCTCATGTTAATTCTTTACAGACGTGAAATAGGTGGGTAAGTAGCAACGTGCTGGGCATAAATTAAGTAACAATGGCCACGCGAGGTCCCGTTCGCCGCTGAGCTCCCGTGGTGGGCACTGCCACCTTGACATCCCAGCCCCCACCGCCCCGGAGATGGCAGAGTCGAGGCTGGAGTAGGCTGGTCGCGCGTTGGCTTTCCGAACCCGAAGGGTGGTGGGTGGGGTGGAGAGCAGCGAAAAAAGAGCAACCCCAGCCAGCTCTGTACCTTTTCTCCATCCTCTTCCTCTCAAGCACCACACGGGCGCTCACACGCACACACTTACCCACACTCCCTCGTGCCAATAATTTAAACTTCTCTCAATCAAAGGCAGCACCTCCTTCACTGACACCACCACCCTCTATTCCCTCTCCGCCCTGCGAACATCCACCCCTCTTCCCACATCTACCCCATTCTCTTTTTCGCGGTAGAAAGCCAACTGGTTCGTCCTAAACCCTGGGAAATCGCAAAAGTTAAAATGAAGCATGTGTCTTCCCAGCATCTAGTTCCCAACCATCTTTCTCCCCGCGTCAGTTTAACAATAGCTATTCGAGAAAGGGCGGGGGTGGAGGGGTAAGGAAGGGGGTAAGAGCTACGTAGCTGAGCTGGCTCCTGGGGTGGCTGCGAAGCCTCGCGGCTGCGAAGGGGTTCCCCCTTCTCCCCAAAGGCGAAGTCAGTCGCGTAGGACCAAGGACAGGGCTTGGAATACACTTCCTTACGCCCTCCGCTGCGAGGCTCCCAGGCAGCCGCCACTCCACAGACACAGCTCCAAGGATCTTATTTACTCTTTTCTGAACAAAGGGAATCTCATATACGGCACAGGCTTCGGAATTTGGCCCTAAATTTGCTCTCTTCTTTTAAAAACTGAATCACGGTAGTTGGCGCCCATGTATTAGAGCCCGCACACCTAGCAATGACGAGTTTTGACAGCTTCTACCCACCCCAGCCCCAGCCCAGTCCCAGCCCTACGGCAGCATGTACTTTTTTCAGTCAACTACAACTCGCTGCCTGGTACAGCATCTAAATTCCATCTGCTAATCCCATCTCCCCAGCACATGCTATCTGGTTAATGCAATTAAATCTGGGGTTTTGGCTGGTCTAATCTGCAAGTCCAGGCTTCTAATTATCCTTAACGGCACTAAAGCCTCTCCAGTCCTTCCGTTGCTTTGCAAAAGTAGAGGCATGCATCCCCCCAAACCCAAGTTATCCCTTTCTTCCCACGAAATGAACTTCCAACCTCAATCCCGAAGCTCACTCAACATCTAGACTTCCATTATATCTCTGCTCTTCTCTAGCTACATTTACCACTTAAGTTTCTGCCACTGACATTTGCAAATATTCAGTACGTCAAGCATGCGTTCACCGTCTTTTAAGTCTAGCTCTCTAGAATTAAGAAAGCAAACCAGTAGCTTTAAAATGAGACAAACATGTGCAATTAACTTCATATTCTGTATTCCGCTCACTTACAGGTTTTCTGGGTTTGCCAGCGCATCGCTGAAACTAATGATTAAAGAAACCAAACCGAAACTTACCTTTCTCCCTTAAGGTTTTTGTGTATGTGTGTTTTTTAAGTAACGGTGCAGTTCTCCCAATAAGGATGAGCAAGAAGCTGCTGGATAGTTCTCTTAAGACAGCACGAAACCTAAACTGTGCTCGGCTTAAAAGAAGCAAATCAAAAGAAATGCTCTCGACCCCAAAGTCCAACGCTAAAAGAAATGGCGGAAAAAAAAATATGAAAGGGGAGGGGAAACTTAAAAAAGAGTTTAAAAAGACGGAGAGACTACCCTCCTATTGCCGTACAACTAAACAAAAAAGGGCAAGAAAAACAAACGGAGGAACAAAGAAATGAGACGAAAGAACGTTTTTTCAAAAGACGATGTCTTTCTCCTTGTTGCTTTTTAGTAGGTCGCTACAAGAGTAAGCTGCTGCATCTCTAACTGAGAACAGAAATAACGGGGGAGGACGTCTGAAAAGGGAGGTGGACTGGACCACAGATTTATAGCACCTTATCACCAACCCCTTCTCTGCCTCCGCACTGCCGTGTGTGCAGCTGCTCTGCCAGGATCCTATCCCGGGAAGCACGCGCGGAAGTATACGCCGAGTAGCGCCACAACGCAACTTGCTCATCTCCTCAGGATCCTGATTGGTTTAGACGCTTCCGTTGAGGCAGCCCAGGCGAGGCTCTGTAATATGATTGGCTAGGAGCTAGTGTCACTCTCGAGAGCTCAATGGAGTCCCGTTTCAAGGTAAGTTGTGCCGGGCGGTACACACTTAACACTGGCGGCGAAGGGAAATGCAAGAAGCAAAAAGAGCTGGGGAGAGAGCAACGTGGGAGGGTTGGAACTGTACTATAAGAGTTTGGGACATGGCACGATCTTCTTTCCTCCTAAATTTTTCTGCTTCTGAAAAGACTCGTTTTCTTTGCCATCACTGCCTCATCTATGGCACCTTTCTTTATAGCGTTAAACTCTGTCCGGTATGTATGAGTCATTGAGAGTTCTCTCTCTTTGATCTGAGTGAAAGGGATGAAGGTACATCCATTACTTGCCCGCATGCTTTTTTCGATTTGTGTTCCAGTATTCTGTGTTAGATATTAGTTCATTTTTATGTCTTTTTCTATTTTAAGGTATTCATATTACAGCTCTCTTGTTTATTTTATTTCTTAAATCATCCTTTTAGGATAAGGATGAAGTCAGAGATGCTTTTAAATCAAACTGCACTATTTGAATTAGCTTTCATTTCATATTAGCATATAAAAGTGTAGGATAAACATCCTGTCCAGAAAAAGAGGTACTGAGCTAAGGTCCTTCAGGTTGAGGTGTATGATGACTCTCAAAAGAGCAGCTGTATGTAAAATTAGAACAAGGCACTCCTCTGCATTTGCTGGCAGTACACTTCTTGGGACCACACATGTATTGCTGACAGTAAGATATACTCAAGCCTTTATCTGGGTTCTTCCTCTGGGGATTTAGAAAGTTTAACCAGAAGAAGACCAAGTGCTTTCAACGCTTCTGCTTTATAGATGAAGACTACTTTATTACAAACCCCATCTTTTAATAGCATTCAGGAGGCTGAAAGACAGTTTTATTCGTGGTATTTATTATTTCCTCCAAGTGAAAGTGTGATCCTCAGTATTAACTTGGTGTTAAAGTACAGACAAAATTCACTTGACCTAGGTTCTTTTCCATCTTGAATTTCTCCTTTCAACATTGACAGAAAGCTCCAATTCTTACTCAATGTAACCTATCATCTCTAGGAGTTCAAGCCTTTTTAAAGAATTCCTTACCTGTTTATTTACTACTAGTCACTATCTTTCAGAATGCTGGAAAGAGAAGTCACAGGTAAGAATTAGAGATTGCAGAAGGGTGGAATGGGATGGAGGGAAGAGGGACAGACAGTCACAAAGTGGAATGACTAGAAAATGAGGGGTGAAGTAAATCCATTTCCTGAGTGTCCTTGAGTGTTGATAAATGATTAATGGCAATGAACAGAAGACCTGTTTATCTTCCAAAGAGGCTGTGTAGTATGTCTGAGTTGTATTACTTTGTATGATAATGACTGGAAGTTGGAAAAGAAGGCCTGAATCTCTATTATCTTCTAATTAGCATTTATAATTATTATGCCCTAATCCCTGCCCCCAATTTTTATATAGCATCAGCGTTGTTTTTCTAATTTCAACTTAAAACTATTTTCTAGACCTGGGTGAAACTCATGAAAAGACTAGCAATTTAAAGAAATGGAGTCAATAGGCTGAGGAAAGGACAAATGAAGGGAAAAGAAAGACTGCACCTTATCTATATATAATAGATTAATCACTGTATGAATAAACAGTTGGAAGATTGGGTTTGTTGTCATCCTCTTTTAACCCATCCCCTCACTCTCAGCTCAATATAGAGGAATACAATTTGGGTAAAACTATAATACTGTTTAATCAGGCTTATCTGTGAAGTGACTTGCCTTTTTTCCTTAACATGCTCTTAAGTTAATATTGAATTAGTTTCCTGTGTCTGTGCAATATTCTTAACACTTGGAGGAAAATCTTTACCATAAGCTTACAGTTACATAAGTGTGTTCTAACTGGGTGGAAACTAATACTTATTTTTTGGTGCATGCTTGTATCCCCAAGAAATATTTTATAGATTACAGTTGTATATTTCCCAAGAGAATTGGGGGATATGGAAAGCTGGGTGTGGTGTGGAGTAATGAAAATCTAGCATGTATGTAAATGTAGTTAAAGAAATTACATAGAAAATGGTAAACCTGTATGTTCAAATGCAAAATGCTAAATTCTATGGCTTTAGTGTCTATTACTTTTATTAGTTTGTGCAGAGGAGCAAATACTTTTCAAAATGTTGTCATTTTCAATGTGCTGTTTTTCTCTCTGTAGGAAATATGGAGTTAAATTATTTAAGAAATTGAGAATACTTAAACCACTAGTTTACTTCCTCGATAAAACAAAAGTTTTTAAATTTAAAAACTTTTGACCTGGACAGATAGCTCAGTCGGCTAGAGGTTGATCATGAAGCGTAGGGGATGCTGTTTCAGTCCCCCGTTGGGGCACATATAGGAGCAGGTCGATGTTCCTGTCTCTCTCTCCCTGCCTCCCTCCCTCTCTCCCACCCTCTTCTCTCTCTAAAATCAATAAATAAAAATAAAAACTTTAATTGAATAAATATACCATAGGTAGCATGTTTTTTCAACTCTAAAAAAGTTTAATAGTCACCTTTTTAATTTAAAAAATTAAATTTAATGAGGTGACATTACTGAATAAGAGTACATAGGTTGCACATAAACATTTCCATAGTATTTGAACTGTTGATTGTGTTGTGTGCCCATCACTCAATGTTTTCCCAACTTTTAAAAATGAAAACTTACTACAGCTACTTTAAAACAAATGCTGTCAGGATATAGCTTTCACTTTGGAATTCATGTTGTCATAGCCTGAAATACTGACATTCTATTTTTGCAATTAATAAAGGTTATGTGTAGACATCATACTTAACATTAAGCAATTGTAATCAACACCTCTTGATTCATAGTTATGTAAAGAATTATCCACAGCATCACAACTTGCATTAGACAAGCCTTTAAAAGACATTTCAGTTATGATTGTCATGTTAATTCTGATATATCTTCAAAGTCTTTGGCATAATTTTAAAATGCAGCAGAGAAGGTGGATATCTAGAGAGTCAGAGGTTGGAGAAAAAGTTTGATGTGGAGAAAGTTACCAAAAGAATGATTCTCAAAGCTGAAAAAGTATAAATTCAATTCTTTATATAAAATTTAAATGTTTATATAAATTTTAAAAAATTTATAAAAATGTATTTAAATTTAAATAAATTTATATTTCTAAAAGTTCTTTTTAAAGGAACAGTCATTCACATAATAAGGTATTTTGGGCAATGTCTTTGAAGATAATTAACCCCCTTAGGTTAGTAGGGGGAGACACTGTAAACCACTATTGTAACTTTTTAAATAAAATAAATAAAACAGAGAATTTATTTAAATGGGTTTACAATGTTTGGCTTACAGCGGGTGATATTTCCAAACATTATATCCTCTCAGATGAATTAAGATATTATTCTCTGTGTTAGTAGATTGGGCTGTTTGTTGGGGTCTGTGGCTCCTAATGTTGGAAATGTGAGTTTAATGCCTGTGTGAGAAATACAGATAGTATATATCTTAATGATTACGCTTTTATTTATTATTCTTAAAGAAGTATGTCAACTTTCCTCCCACAGTTTAGAAAACAGAAAAAGTTGACAGCAACGTGAATTTAGAACATGACAACCAGGCAAGAAAATAAGGCTGGAATTAGTACCATGGACAGAGACTAGGCAACCCTGAAACAAAGGTTTGCAAAGCATGCGAGTGTTTCCTGTCCCTCCCTGGAGACAGGGAAACTGCAATTCTTGGGAACGTTTCATTCCATAGACTTTAAGGACAAGGCTGTCCTACTTCATAGAAATACGTTTGTTTTGAATTAGGCTGTCTTTTTCCAGGACTCAGCCATCGTGACCAACCGCCAGGAGGGTTAGAGCCCCGAACTCGCTGCGCACCCTCCACTGTCCTCTTTTTATACACTCCCCTTGTCCTGGTGAGCCTCTCTGAATCGGAGTGGTCAGGTCAAATAAATGCAAATTCAAGTAGTCATCCAGAAGTCTTCTGAAGCTACTCTAGAGTTTTTAATCCTCGAAATGCCTATCGAGAATCGCAACAAAAACGCCTACTGGTTCACCCCTGGTCCCCTCCCCCAATTCTTCTCCTGGCTCCCACCACCTCCTGGCAAAGGGGCAAAGCCTTTTATACTAAGGTGAGTGACCTCTGAGACTATTTTGTAAAAGACCCTTTATATTGCAAACACATTCCATTAGGGACAGTGCCAGGGGCGGCAGTGAGCAGTATCACACAAATACTTTACTTTCTCTTTACGTCTAGTCTTTAAACTCCTGATTGAGAGAAAAGACTTAAAAAAGCAGATTCAGAAAGAATTCCCCCCTAAATCCTGATGTTACTGTTTACACTTAAAGACCCATGCATTTTTCTATTTAAATGTTAAAAAAGATAATTGTAATCTAGTGTCGCGGTAAATATTCGCTACCAGACTAGATTTCCCTCCCCTCACCCCACAAACACACCTTTCCTCCGCCCCCCACCCCCTGGGCAAAATTTTTATGTTCCTTCTCCTTTGGGGGATTTGCCTACAGATACTCAGATTAAGATCTGTTGCACGTGCCCATGAATGTCTCAGAAAATATGTTTGCAGCTTCGGATCGACGATCATTTATGTAAACGCTCCGAAAAACGTCCTCGGATTTATTTTCCTTTCTTCTTTTACTCCGTAGCAACTTTTAGCCAGATAAACTTTCGTCTTTCCTGAGCATGCAAAGAGAGGTGTAAGCGACCAGGTGAGGTTAAAAAAGAAAGAAAGAAGAAAATAAAAACGAGGTGAGAAAGGGCAAATCGGAGCTTTGTGTCCGTTTCTTTCAGGGATGCTAATAACCTTCTCTAAGCTTCCTGCTGGAGTCCATACATCTCATGTAAAATTAATACAAGTAATTAAAAATAGCCATTTCCAAAGTTAAAGGAAACCATCTGTCTCAGCTGGTGGCAATCAGTCATTTCGCTGACCCCTTTACCGGGACCTGGGAAGAAACGGTTTTTCTGTTTCCGATGCTCGGAGGCTCTTTCTTATATTGAAGATTTATGTTTCCACTTGTGTGCGATGAACGTCTAATTTGAAATAATAAAGCCGGGCTGAGCAACCAGTCAATCAGAGCTATCAACTGTGCTCGGCAAGTAGCCCTGCCCCCACCTCCCTCCGGTCTCTAACCTTTCCCTTCTCCCCCTTCTTTTTCCACCCTCCTATACTCTCTCACATACTCACACTCCACCCCCTCCACGTGTGTTTAGATCAAACCCTTTCCCCATAGAACAAGTGACAGCACCGGTGCACGGCGACAAAGGTGGAGTTTGTATCAGAAGAAGACTGAGGCCCGGGGAGACACAACGGCTAGAGAAACAGCTGTCTTATCAGCCCGCTGCAGAGATGGAGATGGCTGGAGAGGTCCTCAACAGATAATCACTTGAATAGGTTTGCAATGCGCCAAACTTCACGCTTGATAAGGCCAACCCAATGTAGAGAGCATCCCAGATCCTACTCCATTCTGTTTTATCTGGGTTGTAAATTAAGAAATTGAAATTCAGGTGGCAGAGGCAGCAGTCTGCTGATAGACCGCTAAAGTAAACTGTCATTAAAATGCTTTCCGAAGGCAGAGAGGGGGCGCCTGGAATGGGATATTTTTTAAAGGGGGTGTGTGGACCGGTGAGAGAAAAAGCCCACTGGTTTAAAAATGACTTGGGGAGCGGAAGCTGTGAGAAGGAGTAGCATAGGGACACAGAATTATGGTCATGAGTCCTAGACAAGCTAGGATGCATAAACAATTTGAAAAAGCATTAAGTTGTGTGCAGTTTGGTGTTATAGAGATTAAGGAACAATTTAAACCAATTTGATAGAAAATAGAATTCTGTCTTTATCAGAGCATGGGCTGGATGGAGGAAGCTCTCTGACTATAATATTAGAAACAGATTCCAAATGGACTCTAAAATTTTCTTTTTGTTGTAAGAGAATCAGATCAACCAGATACAGAGGAGTTACCATCAACTTGAGGTTAACTTGACCCTTTTGTTGAAGTAATAGAGCCACCAGAGAGATTTCAGGGTGATTTTAGGGTAGCCTAAGAAGTTGTTAACCACAGAAAAGAATCTACTTGGGTACTTAAAGGACTATATTATCTCCTTATTCTTTACCCAGGTAATTTCTATAGGCTAATACAAGAAACAAAAAATTTCACGTGTGTATTTTGATACCACCCGGTTCTTGGAGCATACTTTATAGTATATTCTTTTGCAGGCTTTTATGGTAATGAGGCATAAAATTCTAGGTATTGTTTGAATAAATGTTTCACAAAAGTTTTAAATGTACAATGATCAGAATATAGCCAGTGACCTTGTCTTGATTCACTAATGACTTTGCACTGTACCTTGTTCTGTGTCTAGTTGAGTAGATGCAGATTCACTGATGTGCATTTCTGAAAGTGCATGATTATGAAAGGATGCATTACATTTTCCACAATAGCATTTATATTTTAAGTTCTGGCAACATTTCTTAAAAAGGTACCTTCAGATAACACATAGTTAATGCAACTTTGGAAAATCAATAAGTTTTTACTTTGTTTAACCCTCAAACTTTGATCGAAGTCAGAGTGAACTTAATTGACAATATAAAAGCTGCTCAAATCACAGTGGGATGAGAAAGAATTAAAAATGAATTTGGCAGGAAAAGTGATGAGAAAAAAAATTAAGATGTTAGTCTATATTTCAGTAGTTATTAAACTATAGAGATCTATTAAAAAGCAATTTGTTTAAACTTTGAAGTTGTCATGTGATTACTCATAGGGAGGTAAACAAATATAAGTCAGAATGTCTCAAACACAGTTATGTTGAATACTTTATGCAAAAATCTTTCATATCTTGTAACACAGAGAACAAATTTTTCTTTTTAATTCAAGTGTACTGACGAATGAGTGCTGTATGTATTCTTGAACAACAGAGAAGTTTTGGTGTTTAGAAATGTGTTGTAGTAGCAGAGGGGTGCATAGCTCAGTGGTAGAGCATTTGACTGCAGAAATGTGTTGTAGAAATGGCACCTGAAACGAGTATAATTATGTTAAACAGTGTTACCCCAATAAAAATTCAATTAAAATAATTTAACAAAAAAGAACCTTATAGTAGTTACTATCCACAGGTGGTTGTTGAGCAGTTGAAATTTGGCTAATCTTAATTGAAATATGCTGTATGCACAAAATACAAAAGATTTAGAATGAAGAAAGTAAAATATCTCAAATTTTATATTGATTAGATCATTAAATACTATTTTGGATATTGGGTTTAAATATTTATTAAAATAAAAAGAAATGTATTTTTATATTAACTTTTCCCTTTCCTACCACCACTTTCCATAATGTTTTCATACTGGTTTAAATAATGGCTACTATATAAGTGTTTGAAAAAAGTATTATTTTAGTAAATTGTAGCCAATTATGCTTTATTATCCTATTATCTTCAGATAATCAGATATTTTTCTGCTTGTTACAAATACTTAAATTTGAATTGCCAGCTGTAAGGAGTCTCTTAAATTAGGTATTTTATTTTTGTTTTCCTTAATCAAATTGAAAATCTGCATGCAATGGACAGCTTAAACTACTTTATCAAAATAGGACTTTTTAAAAATGAGAATTTGCATAAGGATAAAAAGATACCATATATTCTTGCTAGATATGAAATGTGAAGAATTTTATAAACTGAAATGATAACATCTCAAAACTAAAAGAATTTTAAAAATAAAAATGTCATTATTGAGCAGAAAAATATTTTAGCATGAATTTATTCTGAAAACCACTCCTAATTCTTGTCACAAATGATACAATACATTTGATTTCTAAAGGTATAGCAATTTGTTGTGAATGATTAAAAATAAATATTAAAAAAATCTGAAAATGTAAATTTTATTTTTAACAGGATTCCCCATTATTAAGTTCTTTTGGAAATGGGATAGTAGATTTTTAAGGCAAAAAGTCTCATTGGGATATATAAAGGCAAAAATATTGGAAGCTTTGGAAATGGTAATATTTTTGTTTAAAACTGACTATAATTCTATTTAAAAAAAAAATTCAGAGTACTCATTGTGTCCTTTCAGGTATAACATTTATCTTCAGGTGATTGTCAAATCAGGGATGTATAACCAGTGCCTATTTCTAAATATTTATTCTTGATCTTTGACAAAAAATTGATTTCAGTTTGATTCAAGTATCTTTTCAGTGCCTATCATTGGCAGAAAAACACAATTAGATTAGAAGGTAAATGCCTAAAGGAGATCAGATTACTTTTTAGGAAATCCTAGTAAAAGAATGTGGGAGGTTCAAAGCTAATGTTGTATAAAACATCTTCACAATGTTCTGGACTTTGTTGTCATTACTTATCTTTCTAAAGTTTTGTACAATATCTCTTTATAAATTTTTTAGTAGTATAGCTTGTCAGAAATGAGTCCTTTAAATAGAAACTAGAGTATTACTGTACTTGGAGCTACAGTTTTATAAATTGTTAGGAGCTTGGATTTTTTACTTCAGACTCATCCAGATTTGAACCTGACTGCATCAAGATCTTAGACAAGTTACTTATCGCTTACAAGTCTTGATTTCCTAATATATAAAATGGTGATATTGCTTAATTTAGAATCACTATGGATTTAAATGTAATTGTGAGTATAAAATAATTAAACTTCTTGGCATTGAAGAAGCAGTAGATACATGGTAACTACGATTATGAAAACAAAAATGATGACTTAGCACACTTATTTGATGAAGCCAGAATTAGAATTTCTGCTTTCATATGCTATCTCTTAAGTATTTTCATTTTCTCTTGTTAACATCCTACCTGATAAATTCGATGACAAATATCTTCTCACATTTCTAATTGTTACCAAGTTTAAAAGGCTGCAGAAGGCATAAAATTTTCTGTCTGCCCTGTTATGTGGCTTCAATATATTTCCCAATACAATTTCATGACTCGCCCATAAAAAACGTGAGTCTTCAAAAGGCAACTTGGTCTGAGATCCCATTTGATTGATATAATAATAAAAACATCTTAGATTTTATAGTACCTTTTATCACAAAAAACTCAATCACTTTTACATATTTATCATTGTAACCCAGGAGATAAGGAAGAACATAAATGATTTCTCATTTTCAGGAGCATAACAGAGGCATTAGGAATTTAGGTAACATTTGTAAGATTAATAGGATTAGAGAACAGGTTTTCTGAATGTCAGTCTTTCTGCAGTATGTTACTCTGTTTGGCATTAGTGATGACCATTGTTACTTTAGCTAGGCTCACAATTTTTGTGTTTGGCATGAAGTATTGGTTATAATTCAGTTAATTACTTGATGAAATAAAGTTGAGTTAAATATATGCTATCAATGTCTAATCAAATGAAAACATTTTGACTTTATGCCAAAAGACACTTTTATCATTCAATTTTGCATGTACACGTACATCCTTTTTACAGTTCTGTGTTAACTCTAAGGCAAGATTTTTTAAGTTACTATTCCTCTATGGCCTTGAAAGAAATCAGTTTCAATCTCATTATCTCTCACCTCTCCCCATGCTCATTCCCTCTCCACACATACATCTTTATAGGCTATTACATTTATTCTATCTACATAAGCTAACAATACTTTCTGCTCTACTTTTCTATTACTTTGGTTGTCCGTTCTTGAAAAATCTATCAAAGTAAATATCCAGAAGAATTTGGAAGTAGACTGTATAAAGGACACTGGAGACTCTGCTTTTTGTAATAGTTTTTGGTTTTGTTTTGAATGAAAAGAATGGAGAAATAACGACCACTTGACTTTGTGAAACATACAATATCGAAAGAATACTAAAACTTGCTTATGGCTTATACTTTTGCAGTTCCCTCCTGGGCTTACTTTGCTGTGGATTAATATAGTTGCAGCTACAGATGTGGACTTGCAGTGAGTGAGTTGAATGGAAGGCAAGAAAACTGATAAAAGAGTGAACCTTAATTTTTGGATGTCTAAATTCATAGGTTACAATGAAAAAACAGACTTAATGTTTTTATTTTAAAATTCAGTAGGCATCTCTTTGTATCCTACATGTATCTTATATTTGATAAGCTTGACCCACCCAAAGTCAAGGCCAATCATGTGACAGCCAGACTTGTATGAGGAAGTGTAAGTAGCATTAAGAAGAAACACACATGCATCACACAGAATAGCCAGAGTTGTTCTTTATTGTCATTGCACCACAACCCCTTTTAACCCTTCATGTTGATGTGACTAAATGGAAAATCTGTCTCTGAATGAATACACTTATGTACATTTTAAGGCTGAGAATACTGTTCAATAGGAATAATATTCTGTTCCTTTGGTCACTGTCATTTTGGTATGAAATATTAGAGATTATGGTATTTTGAAATGTCACTTTTGTAAACATGAGTTGGAAGAGGTAGTATAAATGAATGGTGTTAGAGACTGTTTAAGCTGTTTGGGTAACAACTAGATATTTCTTTGAATTATTGTGACACAATTTACAGTGAAATTTCTTTCTCTTGCTAATATTTCTAGATTCTTTGTGCAGTCAATAAAAAGAAAAGCCTTTCTTTTCTGTCAGTGTTCATTATTTAACTCATACAGCGCTGATGTTTTCTAGGATACTAATATTTCCCAGATGTAAAATGAATACTGAAAGAGGTATGTCTCCATATTAGTCATATCAAAAGGATACATGAAAGTTTGAGCCTCTTTATAAGTTTTTCTTATTTTTTACAAAAGAAGAAAATATTAATATGCTATGGTGTTTTAGTTCCAGGCTATAGAATATATTTATATGTCTATTTTATCAGTGTGTGTGTGTGTGTGTGTGTGTGTGTGTGTGTGTGTGTGTGTTCAGAGAAAATGAAATGAGGTTCAGAATGAAAATTGTAAAACTTTGGAGGAGACGAGACCCACTGTAGTGGACAGGACTGGAAAGCCATAGAGTATCAGATTGGTCAGGTATTACAGAGTCACTGCACGGAAGGCTTTGAAAGCCAACAGAGAAAAGTACTGACATAAAACAATGGGATGCAGGATATATTTCATTACTGACAAGTGAAAATTTTGGACACGCTGAACAGGGAGAGACTCAAAGATCTAGGAATCAGAATCAAGACATCAAAAAGATTAAGGTGATTTTTGTCTAAAATACTGAGCCTCCTTAAAATGAGGTGGCAAGGTCAGGGGATAAATAGAGATGGAAGCAGATTGACAGGTATAGAAGAGGGGTTCACACTGACACTAATGAAAGTGTTTTATGGCCAAAAAGTGAGAAGGTTCTGAACAAATAATACTTTCGAGCCAAAAAACCCCCCAAAGCTAGGAGGAAGTGAAACCAGGAACCAGAGCCTATTAGGCTGGATTTTGCTTAGCCATGGATATCTGTAAGATACCTTCCTGCCTAAAGTCTGGTGAGAAGGCTCTAAAAACACTGCTGAGAAAAGACATATTGTGGTAGTGAGATAAAATGTCTATGCTTGGGAAAAGGAGACATGAGTCCTAGTATTTTTTCTTCCACAAACTAGCTGACTCCCTTCAGCCAGTCACTCTGACGAAACCTCATGGTTCCCTAGGAGAAGACTGGATTAGCAACAATAATGTAATGATAATGGGTAACAAGTATTATGTATATACCATGTGCCAGGCAGCAATTCTAGTGCTTTACATGCATTAAATCATTTAACCCTGCAATAATCCTATCATTTTAAAGATTTGGAAACTAAAAAAGTTAAGTAATTTACCCAGGATCATACAACTAGAAATGGACAGAGCTGGAATTTGACCCCAAGTAGTCTACTTCTAGGGCCCAAACCTTTGACCACTTTTTATTAGATGACCTCTAAGGTACTTTCTAGATGTAAAATTCTAAAGAAATATAGCAGAAACTAAGGATGACATAAGACTTGCTAGAGAAGTAAAGCAGAAAGAAAATAATTACTTTACAATTAGCATACATAGACAAACTTTTTTGTAATTAAAAATAAATTGTTTTTGGTATTGATTGATTTTAGTGAGAAAGGAAAGGAGAATGAGAGAGAGAAGAACGTCAAGCTGTCCCTGTATGTGTTCTGACCCAGGATCAAACCAGCAATTTCTACCTCTTCAGGTCAATGCTGTAACCAACTGAGCTATGTAACCAGGGCTAGACAAACTATTTTTTATAATGAAACTAATTATATTCATGTCTTGCCATGCTATGTATTGTTGACAAATGGAAGAGAGAGAAAAATGACTATTAAAACAATCTGCTCCTTTCAAAGAATCAGGTCAAATACAATAGAATTCAGAGAAATATAATATGTCCTAGGAGATCCTTTCCTTCATATAATATTATTTTGGGTTTGAGGAAATTAAATTATTTAGCTTCTATAAATTTTAATTTTCATAGGTTTACTCCATTAACCATAGAGTAAACAGTTATAAAACCATTAAAAGAGATATCACATGTTTGTATTTTAATGACACAGATTTTCATGAAATGTTATTGATAATATTAAACAAAAGGATCTTAACTGGAACATTATACAGTGGCTAAATTTGAAATAATGGGAGTTGAACTTATAACTACTTTTTTTCTTTATGCTTTCTGCATTGTTTGTTTTTTATAAATTCTAAGCATGCATTCATTTTATAACTCAGAAAAACAAGTAGTTTTTTGTTGGGAGAAAAAAACTCTACAGCTCAAGAGCTCAAGCTTCAGCTCTGTAGCCACCAGGTGGGAGCAGTTGGTAGCTACTAAGTGGTGAGGACCAGTGACTCTTAAAAGACAATTTAGAGAGGACAGATTATTAGCCCTGCAACTTTATAGGTTATAAAGAAAACAGTATTCACTTACAAAACTAAATCTTGAGATTTCATACATAGGAAAAATAAATATAATAGAGAGAAATGATAAAAATCTCAGAAATTACCCGTTTCTTAGAAGAATACAGAATCAGATGTAATTCTCCCATCCAATCAGAATTGCCTAATATTACTTATACATTAGACCATCATCTACAATTTCCTTTACTTACTGATTGTCTATATTATAGCCAAGGGATGTCCTTTTTTCATTTAATTTCTTCTCCTCTATTATACTCTTTCCCACAGTTGCTAGAGAAACTTATAAGATGAACCTATATTCCCAACTAGCAAGGCACTGTAAGAAATTAATTCTAGAAATTATATTTCTATATCATATAAACAAATGAATACTATAATACAGTAAATAATTATAATGAAATTAAGCAAAACCCGGCTTCCTGACAGGTACCATTTAGTGAATTGTTATTTCAAGGCCCTAAACAGTCACCCGATTTAATTCAATTTTCATATTGTTTATTTTTGAATGAGAAACTGGCTCATCGTGTCAACTTTATAGGATCATACAGTCTAAATATCATCACTTATTTAAGTATACCATTTAAAAATATTCTAAAGCCCTGGCCAGGTAGCTCAGTTGGTTAGAGCATAGACCCAATATGCAAATGTTGTGGGTTCAATCTCTGGTTAGGATACATATAAGAAAAACAACCAATGAATGCATAAATAAGTGGAACAACAAGTCAATGTTTCTCTCTTTCTTCTCTCCTTAAAATAAATTAAATCTTTTTAAGATATTTTTAATATTTCTTTAAAAAATAAATAAAAATAAAATATAAAATATTCTAATACTATGACTGAAACGCTAACAAGAGTTATATATAGGTATTATTTTTATATTAGTATAAAATAAATTTATTGTATAATATATATGTTCATAATATATATTAATATAACAAATTTATGTTCTAATATAGGAATCCTATGGTTAAACATGTAGTACTGGTAGAACTGGAAAAGGTGCTAAGAATATCAAAATAAAGGAGATTTATTTTTAAATGTTTTAACGTGGCTCTGTTACTATCTTCTAAGTTTTATAAATTGTAAACATATATTAACTTTTAAATATGAATTATGATCATTCTGAAAAAAAGTTATTTTTCATAAATAGAGGACATAAAGTGCCGCTGCCCTCACTCCTGCACTCGTTCTGACTCATAGCAGAGTCTTGAATAATTTTAAACCAAACATGACTGCGGCAATCAATTTTCATCCAATTTATTGGGCATGAGTTAAAGCCAATTAAAAAACCATTTTTGGTGCAATTCAAGGGGAAAAATGTATAAACCCATGAAAAACAGATTTCAGCCCTAGACATGAGTCATCACTATTCTAAATAATGGTGTCAGCCCTGAATCACAAAGAACAAATCCTGAAATTGCACATTCCACACTGGAAACTTCATTTATCAGTATAACTGTATAAATGATTTTATACCATTATAAATATTTCTTAATAAGAAATTGACCTGAAAGGAAAAGCTCTTCTAACATTGTTTCATTTCTGAATTTTTTAAGCCATGAAATTAAAATGTAGTTTATGGCAGCTTCTGAGTTTCTGAATTAAGAACTAAGGTAGAAAGTCATCTGTGACCTTTATACAAAGAAAGCAAAACATTTTACCTATAATTTTAAAGTATCTTATACCTAGTAGACCGTGTCTCCTTTCAAAGGCCATAAAATGAAACAATCCTTGTGCACACTGGCTAATCTTCAGGTAATAATCAAAGCAGCAAAAGAGAAGCTTCTAGGTTAGAAATCATAGCTAGAAAATACAGCCGTCACACATTTTTCAATTTGTATATTAAAAAGGCCTTTTCAAGTCCAGGATTGTAGCAGTGCAATGTATTCAAGCAGACTTGAATTCTGGTTCTGCCTCTCCCATGTCCTCAGTATATGACTTTAAGCATGTTGCCTGACCTCTCCAAGCCTCAGCTTTTCATAGGTAAAATGAATACAAAAATAATAACTACCTTTTAGGGATATTGTGAGCATGAAGTGCAAAAAATATTTCTCAAATGCTTAGGAGAGTGCCTGACACAAAATAGATGACTGATCTGGTGAGCTGAAAACCAAAAGCCAGGTGTAGCTGTCCCACCCGTAGCTGTGCATCAGTGCCTCAGCCTATCTGTGGAAGTTTTTTCTTTTAAAGTATAAATGCCTGGTTTCCAACCTGGGAGATCACTTAGTAATCCTCAGGTGAGGTCTAAGCACATGTGTTTATAAAAACCTCCATGGGTGATTCTGATAAACCACTGATTTAAAGCAAAAAATAGTACAGATTTTTCAGTTGCTCAATTAACAAGGAGTTAAAGTAAACTCTGGCTTGAACTACTTTGGTTTTTCTCTTTGTTGAGCAGATTAATTAGAATAATTATCAATTTTGTACTTTGTGTTATGCTGAAACAGATTTTAACTGGGAGACTTTTCAAAGATTTTATTTACATTCATCTATCCATGAGATCACAAAGTAAGCGTAGTTTTCTGTTATAATAAAATAAGAGACATGGGAGATAACCCTGAAAAATTACAGAGCCATTCTAGTGGCATAAATATATTTTTAGTGTTTGCTATCTTTTGTAACTTTTACTTCTATTTAAGAAACGTAGGCAGGTAAACAAATACCACCAAATCAATTTTTTATTTTATTTTCTGTTGTGTTGGTTCATGTCTAACTGTCCTATTTCAAGATAAATAAGCAGTCTCTTCAGTGATAGAGTTCAAGGAGTGCTACACAGTTAAGAAAAGTCTCTATCAGAAAAACACGTACTTTAGCCTGACATGATCACCGTACAAGTCACTCACCATGACTGTTTAACAAAAATAACAGGTATTTTCCTTGAGAGTGACTTTTTAACATTAAACGAAACCACTATGCTCCTTAATACCTTCCCCTATTATAGAAGCCTGGCAGTCACATGACTAGGCTTGACTTTGAGTAGGTCAGTCTTATTAAATTATAAGATATACATTTAGGATACGGCCACACCACTAGAGGTTTTAATTTAGAGAGTTTTTAGAGAGCAGGCCATTCATAATACCTTTTCCCTATATCTAAGAATGCGAATTGCCTTGATTACCTAAGAGCTCACTGGGAATAGTCTATCCTTTGGTATTCAGAAATGACTGTAGAGTCTAGATACAGTTCAACATCATGCTGATGGGAAATCAAGATGTTGATCAAAGAGTTGATAGACCCAGATTCTTGATTTAAAACTATTTGTGAACCCGTAAGGTTTTGTAAATAGAAAATGAAATGGTAATCTTTATTTTTCTTAATTCAAGGGATTAATGGGAAGTCAAACTAAAATTACATTAAAAACTGAAAACATATTATTGTGGCATATCAAAAGGAATCATTTTTTAATGTATACAATTTTCTAGTAAATTGTCCAAAAACGTTTCAGGAACATACTCTCTCTCTCTTTTTTTTTATTAAGTGAACTATCCTTTTACCTTTTTCAATGATTCCCCAAAAGTTTCAAACTCAAGTTGTAGATAACTCTTAAAACTTCAAAAAATAAAATTGCCTGAAACTTGAACTTTCATGGAACATGAAAATCTGTAAAAAAAAAAAGTAAAACTTTTTTATTTTGTTTTTAATATAATGTTTTATGTAAGTATTGTCATAAATAATTTATTTCTAAAACATGGCTCTTTAAAATTTTAAAAGAGAGAGAGCTCTTTCAGAATTTGTCATTTAACCAGCAGAGAATTGCTTTCTCACAGCTAGAAATTGAACAGCTGTTGACTTGGGCACTCTTCTGCCATCTTGGGTGAGCATTCAGGGACTCTCACTGTGCCATCAGGACGACAGCCAGCAATGTATGTGGTCAAAAACATGTTCCAATGCAACCCAATTCCAAGGCCACTCCTCGACCCACCTCAAAGGATTAATGAACAGAAAACTCAGAGTTCCTGTGTTACCTGAATGGGGGAAATATTCTCTCACTAAAAAAAAAAAACAAAAAAAAAAACCTCCATAAGAATTTGCTTTCTGTTGGGTGGTCAGATCACAAGGCTCATGTGATCATAAAGATTCCCTGAAGGACTTCTAATGTTAGTCAGTCTCAGGATTTGGTGCCCTTTTAGAATTTATCAATATTCCCCCACACACAAGTTTTTATTTACATTACATAGGAAATATCTCGTTCATTTAAGGTACATTTCTGAGTCTTTCTTAGTGGATACTAAATAGCTAATTCTTTTTTTGAACTTATAAAAGGAAGAACAAGCAAGAAAGAATATTTCAGAATAGCTGCCAATGTAGTACTTTTTATTGTATCCACTAGAGGACGCCACTCAGAATGGCTCAAAATATTTCTCCTCCCATTCCCTGTGGCCTCTGGCATTTGATGCTCAACTAACTCTTAAGTTGGGCCACTGGCTACATACCAGTGTTAGAATGAAAACATTCCCCCTACTTTAACACCTCCTGCTAGTTCAATAAAGTGATGTTTAAATAACTGAACTGGCTTCAATGAACTGTACTTGCCATTTTTTCCTGCTTCTTAGCTAGATAAAATGGAGATAATTATGAAGTGGATGAGCAGGTTTAATGAAAGCCAGTTTCTTTTGGTATACTCCTGAAGCAGCAATCATCATCTGTTTGGCTTTTGAAGAGCAACAATTATAATCACTTCAACCCCCAAGGAGAATAAAAATAGAATTTACATTAGCATATAAAATATACAGCTGGATTGGGCAAGCCTATAAAATTCTGGGGAAATCATTCTAATCTGAATGCTATTCAAACTCACAAGTAAAATGAGTTCAAGAGTATTTTACATGCTTCCTTCCTATAAAATAATACATATAACAATGATGAGAGGATTTTCCTAAAAATGAACACAAGGAAAGAAAAACCTGTTGCCAGGAAAGAATCCCAGCAGGGATGGGCTAAACTGTATTGTCAAGAAATCTGAGAGCAAAATGTATAATGATATTCACGCGAAAATCGTACTAATCACTCTGAAATGAAGATTTCTCATGCCTTCGGGACTTGAAGAAAATACACTGGTTTCAGTATGATCCACGATCAAAATTATAAATAAGTAAAATTTCAGATTATTAGTACTTTCCTCCTACATTGTAAATGTGAAAGCAATACAAAGGGAAGTGAAATCACTGAAATTGATACCCTGCTATTATGAAACAGAACTTTTTTTTCTATTTTAAAACATTTTTATATCCTTTCCTCTCAAATAACTTCTTTCTTACACCTCCCCTTCTCATTTAAACCCAGATCACATGCATCTCCCATACCATTTATGTTATTTAATTACCTTTGCTTTTGTGTGCCTTTCATGGTTGCAAGATACTTGGGGTCTTTTTTGTTGTTGTTGTTGTTTTTTGGTGGGGCATAGAATAAAAAATGGAGCCTTTGCTTTATCCATTATGCTACTAGCAACAAAACACCAACATAATCAATACTATTAAAGGCCTTCCCGGCTATGCACATTTGTCAAAGACAGTGTATCTGAGAAATTACACTAATGAATCTTGAAAAATTTAGCATTCTACCCAGAAAACTTGCTCTCCTTCCTTCATCATAAGTACATATCAATATGTAAAAACTAGGAAAAATATATATACTTTATCTTTCCTTATAGTATTTGAAAGTCCACTATTACATTTTGTAAAATGAAAATAAAAAAGGTCAGTATGCAAAACTTCATCTCCACTAAGAAACACTTTCTGAATACACACACTAAAGCCCATTGCAGGCATATTGGAGATAGCTTCCTTCATGTTCCTAAAAGCACTTTGTACATACATGCCTCTGATGGCAATTATCTCACTACGTTACAACCATTTGTTGACATATTTGTATCCTATAGTCAATGCATGTTTGAAGCAAAGCCAAAGTATACCTAGGCTCTCAGCTCTGTGCCTAGAGCCTACTAAGCATGTATTTCATTGAGTGAAGTATATTAATAACTTGTATTCCAAGACACATTGAATGAAATGTTGTGATGTCTATAATAAGAATAAAAATATATTAAATACCATCTTTGCCATAATATCATTTAATGGAGATAAACACTGAGAAATTAAAAATTATAAGTCTAGATTTGTATAGCATTCTTCACTTTCATTATCCTTAACAAAGAATAGTGGTAATTTTTTAGATTTATTCAATATTTATCATGTGTCTTGTTAATTATTTTTACTGGAAACACTAAAAAAGCTGAGTTCTCAGTTTTTAATGGTAATGACCTCAGATTTTATTAGTTATATCTATATCTATCTATCTATATATATCTATATCCATATATATAGATATGGATATAGATATATATAATTATTAAAGCCATTAACACTGCCTTCTTAGCCTTTGTCAATGTCTGTCAGGTATGAAGGTATCCAATTTGTGTTATTCTGCCTTTTCCTGTAAACCCTTCATGCTCTGACAGGCTTTGAGAGTCCATTACATGACATGAGTCATATAACTTTAAACACAAATGTGAAGATTTCATGTTTAAAAGAATTTAAAGGAAAGTGTATAGCATGAAGGATTCCAGGACCATAGAGGAACTCTCTTAAAGTCCTTTTATTCTTTTTCTAACCCAAACATAGTCTACGTTTTCCTACTAATCTTTCAAGTGAAATTCTCATTTTGTATGAAGTTATGGAAAAGCAATAGTGGAGAGGCAGAAGAAAATAGACTCCACAGGCCCATCCTAAAATACTCTTAGATTTTTACCAATAAACATATTATTCTTATTAGCTAACACTGTTTTGTGGTGTTAATTTTCCCATCAGTTTAAAATGGAAAAATTGCTGTAATAACTTTTCTTTTTTGCTTAATAGTACTATAACAACTTTTTTATATGTACACTTACATATATGTATTATTTATATACAGACAGACTTGTATACTTTGATGAATTTGAAGGGAGAGAAAATTGTCAAGATATAGTCCTATGTTTTTAGTACATAGTATAAATTTCTAAAGCAAGGATAAAGTAAAAAGGTAAACAAGGACTTTATTAACTATGATAAAACTGAGCCTAAATTTTATTTAAAATTAGGCGAGTAACTAGAATTAGGTTATGAGGGAGGAGTTAAAAATCCAAGGGTCTTTCAAGGAATGGTCTCCACGGTCAAAATAGTTATGTGACCAGCTGCTAGAATATTGTGGGGTTGAAATTCTCAAATCGCACAAATCTTTATTTTATAATATGCTTCTTAAAGGTCCAAAATTATCATCCTTAAAAAAAAAAGCTACTGGCAATCTCAGGGTAATGGGGTTTAAACATGATCAGTCCAGATGATTTCACTTTATAGAAATCCAAAACTTAAAAAATGAATGAATCAATTTTTAAAACGTTCTTCAATTAACAGAAACAAATGTTGATTCAAATGTTCTTTTATTGTGTGAGCTGTCTGCATTGAAAAAAGAAGCCCAATTTAAAAAAAAAAGTTAACAACTTATGAGCCTGTTTATTGCATGTGCAGATAAGAGTTATTCTGATGCTTTCATTTCTTAACTGAAAGTGAAAAATTGAGCAGTTTTCTGTTGAATGGAAATGATGTTTTTAAACAATTTTTTATTGGTACTTAAGGGGACTTGAAGGAATTATCTTGATAAAATCTAAGAATCTCCATTTTTGCAGATCCAAGTTAATAAACTAACCTGAGCAGATGAAATATTTATGTCCCAATCTCTCAGGTTTAAAAATTTTAATTAAAAAGAGCAAAATTGGAACGTGTTAAAGGCAAATATTTTTTTCCCAGTATTTGAGATTCTATCAAGTTTATTATTTAAAAGGAATCATATAATGGGGCCTCATTTGAAACTTTTTATTTTCTATATTACTTTTTATTTTTAGGTCTCCTTAGTTTACTAAATGAGGGCAGTTTAAAAAAATGGAGGGGGGGACTTAATCCCTAAATAATTAGGGGTTAGAAGTTAATTGATTATAACTACATCAAAGATAAACCATAACTTAGAAAATAAATATATGGCATAAAATCTATCAAGTGATTTGCTACCTATAAAATCATGTAACACTTCATTACTTCAATAAGTGCTACTATCAGTGAATTTTTAAAGTCTTTAAAATGTTTAATAAGAAAAATCACTCTGCTACTTGATTTTAAATCTCATTTTAAGGAAAACTGGATTGTCAGTTTTTTTCTTTTATTAAGTAGCATTGCTGGTACTTTTATTTTAAATACTTTTGTCATTATAATTGACTTAATCATCCCGCTTTGTTATTGGGGCAGGCGGATAAGATAATAAAATAAGTTCTTCATAATTATTGCTCCAAAAGAAGAACAATCAGCCAAACCCACCAAAAGTATCCAAATCCAATTTGGGTATATAGGTATGAGTATTTCGGTAATATTTTTCTTCAAAAATGTTTTATTGAGGAAGGTACCAAAATCCAGAGATAATCTTATCTTTGGAATTTGTGGAGATTAAGTGGGTTTTATGTGGAGGGTGTCTTTAAATTTAGTAAATATTTTTATAATATTTATAAGTAGAAATAGTTCATATTTTCTATTAGTAGATTCTCATTTTGTTTGACTTTAGATCCAAATTTAAAGTCAAATTTTGATTTGGATTCTCATTTCCTGGTTTATTCTGTTCCAAGGCATCCTAAAACCTACCACCTAGTGTTTTGAAGATTAAGGTAATATCTGTAAAGCACTTACATATATAACTGGGTTCCTGACTGGATCATGGCAGGTAGACAACAAATGTTAACTAATAAAGCTAACTACTTGGCTAGTTTAGATTCTATATTTGATATAAGATACACAATAAATTTTATACTAATTAGAAATAACTAATAAAGATTATTTTTTTAAACTGTAGTATCACTTGAACCATTTGTTTTACTTTTTTGCTTGAGGCACATTTTATGTTCTAGATATGGTACAAGGGGTAAAACATGCAATGTAGGTTTTAAAACCTATATTAGAAGATCCTGACTACCACTCACCTCATTCCTTAGATCTTATCCATTTTTCTCCTTTATGTACATATCTATTCAATTAAAGTGAGTTAGTGTTATGGGAAACAATTACTACTTCTATGAGAGTACTGCTTAGTTGAAAACATTTAAAATTTTGTTTTCATAAACATTATAAACTTTTTTATTTGTAAAATTTATCCTAATGGGCTGAAGTTTAGGGATAATATAAGAACATGACCACTGTATTTCTAATGTGCCAATAACATGTAATTAGAGCATGGAAGAAAGAAATAGATTATTACATTCTGATATAAAGAAATTTCTATATTGAGATTATTTAGCAAACCTAAAATTGCCACAGAATTATAGTAGTAGTAAGGGAGAATACCAGAAATATACAGCATTAGTCTAAGTACCTTTATAGGAAATTAAACAAATGCACTGTTATTAATTTTCATTTAGATGACAACTTTCAATTATCCAACTTATTTTAAACAATTTTTATAAACGCCTTGAACTGAAGCAGTATTTTTAATCTGTAGGTATAAAACTACAGTAAAGTTGAGAGCTTGTTTGAGATGGTATGATAAAATAACTAAAGAGTTCTTTCTCAAAGTATAAAAATAATCTAACTTTTATGTGTACATGTCATCAATTTAAATTAAATAGTTATAATAGTTGAGTAGTATATTCCAAAATTAGTTATATAGTTAAAATCATTGGTAGTTATCATTGTTCATTTACTAATATCAATACATAAGTAAAAGAAACTTACCAATTAAAATTCTTACAACTAAAAATATATAAAATACTATATTCTAATCCAAACTCTTCTGAGATTATTTTTCAAAGTGTTTACTTAATTGACTACTCTTGAACCAACAGATTTTTAGTTCAGGTAGCCATTTTGTTCTTAAGCAGAAAACTTTTAAGGATGATGAAAAATCAAGACTAAAAAGCAATAGTGATGGCTTTGGAAACCAACTGCGTAAGGAGTTATTTCAACTCAAGTGGAATAGACAAAAAATAAGTCAACTGTTAAAATAAGTTATTAAAGTATGTGCCCAATAAAATACTTTGATCTTTATTGCTATTAATCAGATAAATGGTTATTTTCTGTGAGTCTTATGATTAGGGAAACTTTATAATAATTCATAAAATATTTCAGAATAGATTTTAAGAAATATAAGCACATTCAATTATATCTGCACACATTTAAATGAAAGAAAAGAATGATTCAACAAAACATGAAACCAGTTCCCTTCAGGGGTCTTTTTGTTTCCACCCCACCCTTCAAATGAGAAAACTTAGATGGCCTTGCCTATCTGAGAATGTGCAGGTACATTCCCATATAGGGCATCCAAGTCATCTCCATGGCAACAACTCTTGACAATCTAAAAGGCAACTAGATTCACAAACAGAAAAAAATTAAGACTACTGAGCACTGTATATATATATTCTTAAGTGTAAAGCTAGGCAAACAATTTGGAATTTTCCAGAGGAAAAGTTGAGACCCTCACTAAACTTGGAATTGTTAACTTTACCACAAATATTAAGTTGGATACCTACTCTCACAAAGTGAATGAGACACAGGGGTAGAACTCAGAAATCCTTCCCTGGAATATACCTCCCATTTTAAAACAAATAAAAGGGATCGGAGAGGAAGTTGGGAAAGGACTTTTAAGTGAATTTATACACTTCAGTGTAAAAAGTGGACATGGGGGAGATGTAGGAATGAGGGAAGTAAACAATTCCTTTCTTCAGCCACAACTTTCCAAATGTATTATTTGATCATCATTTAGCATTTAAAATTTGCATAAGAATGATGACTGATAACGTTGCTACCTGAGGAAGAGTGAGGAAGAAAAGAAATCTAACATTGCAGGTGAGAGTACAGAGATAGTTGTAATCCTAAAATGACTCCACTGTTCCTTTTCTCCTTAAGGATTTTGATCAGAAATGACCCTGCTACTGTGCTGAGTGCAGGAAGTCAAAACACAATCCTTTGAAACCACACAATAGTTCCCTTGCCTCTTTCCGTGCTCCTCAACCTTGCAGACTGTCAACGCTCACCCATTGTAAATGCATCAAGCTTATTACCATTGAAAAATATCAAACAGCTAAATACAGAACATGTCTACAAATCATAGTAAAGACAAAAACAAAACTAGAACTACTGTTTTTGTTTATTTCACCGCCCCCTCCTTCCAGCCTTTTGTGTGTGATGATTCCCCTTCAAACTACCCAAAGACGAGCACACGAGAAGAAACGGTAATTTTTGGTTTAAAAGTTCACTTACCACGGCAACCTCATATTGCTTTGTCATGCTTTTTGCACTTAATTTTTCAAAACTGCTTGTGCAGGGCGCAGAACTGGGAAGGCAGGACTAAAGTATCTCTAGTAATCATAACAAAAAAGGAGAGAACATTCACCAATCAGAATTACATTAAAATGCACAACACCCGGAGCGAGACGCATGGGTTCAGACCTTACCAGCGAGGGGGAGGGGTGAAAAAAGCCAACCTAACAAAGCAAAAGGTAAAGAAGAGAGTTGAGTGGTTGGAGGGGAAATTGATCCAAACCGTCTCTTGACTGAAGGCTGGCTTAAAGCAACCACCACCATCACCACCCCGCTTCGCCCCCAACGTCCCAAGGATTACCCAAGTGACTGCACTTGCCTCCGGCCAGTTCAACTGTAGGAGACGAATGTCCCATCTAAGTTCACTAGCCCTGCCAGTTTTCCACTGCCCGATGGATTCGTTCAGGAAAACCTTACAGTCATCCATCCACTTGAGGTCTGGGCTTGGCTGCTGCTGCGGGGCTGTGAAGAGCAGCTGCTAAAGTCGGTGCCGTCTACTTCCTGCCTCACTCGCGCTGCACAATAGCCCCGGCTGGGTGCACCTCATTAAGCCAGCCCGAGAGCCCCGGGAGCAGGGCGAGCAGTGTGACAGCGCTGCCACTCTGTAATGACTGTGATGGATGCAACCGAAGGGTGGGGTCTGGATAGGTCAAAACTGTTAATGGCAGTATGTATCATTCTGTCTGTCCTTCAAGAGAGAGAAGCCCCCTTCCTTCCGCCTAAGTCTGTCTGTCTGTCTGTCTGTCTCTCTCTCTCTCTCTCTCTCTCACACACACACACACACACGCACTTTTCTTCCTCTTTTCCCAAATTCCAATGGCATTTAATGCAGTCAACATTCAAAAAAGTATGAAAACCATCGGGCCATTCCCATCTGAACAGATTATGGGTAGCGAATTTATTTAAACAATTAAGGAAAAAAAGATCCTAAAACCGAAAATACAGACGTAAGTGGGGAGGCAACAGTGGGTGGTGTGGGTGTGGGGCGAGCGCGACGTTTACTGCCCAGTAGTTTACACCTGTCCAGCAACTCGCACCAACTCGGCGCGCTGGGACCGGCGCCGGATGGCACTTCTTCGTGCGCCGCCTTCCTCCGAGAGTCCGGGATCACCCGGTCCGGGGACAGCAGGGTCAGGAGGGGAGAAGAGAACCAACCCTAGAAGACCCGACCCAGGAGGAGAATGCAGGAGGAGCCCCTGCACCCTGATAGTTGCGCTGCCAGTGGGAGATGAACCCTGCACCCAGACCGAAAGCCGATCTGCTGGGGAGGGGCTGCCGGGGTGCTGGAGTGAATGCCAGGGTCTGAGACAGCCGGGTCAGGTGGGCGAGGGGTCCTGTCCCCAGATGTTCGATACCCCTGGAACCAACTCTTCTGACCGGTTCGTAGTTCTGGGCTGGGCGTTGGCTGGGGAGCGCCGCCCCCGCAGGTGCACAGCGAGGTCACCACTTTCCGGACTTGACCTCCGCCTGTTCCTCTCTCCTCCCTACGACTTGACACCAGCTTCAGTTTGTACTTTCGATCTCGCCCAAGCCCCGGCTGCCCCGGAAGGAAGAAAACACATAAAAACACCTCTCCTTTCGTCCCCTTGGTAGAGTCTTGGATCTTTGCTTTGCTGCCTCTCCGTTGCCCCGTTGAAAACGTGCGCGAACGTTTTTTATTTCCCCTTCAATTTTATTAAGGGTCTGAAGAACCCAGTTCGCAGGCACTGATTGATTTTTCAAGTCTAGGAAAGCCTTCCAGGATACTACTTTATTTCCGTACGTGGACAAGTAGACTGTAATTTTACACTAAACTTTACATTTCCAACTTACTGTGATGCTGTACACTCTTGATGGCTACAAAGAACCTTTTTCAAATATCCTGAGCAATTTCTCTAGAACCGCATAGGAAATATTTGTCTTATTAGAGTTTATGGAGCACCACTTCTCTGACACTATGTAATCAACTTCTGTATTCTCATCATTGATGCCATATAGCAGCTAAGAGAAAGCAAGAAGCAGAGAGAAACAGAATATTTATGTCTAATGAAACATCCTTTTATGTCAGCTATTTATTTATAACTTCAAATATGTGTATATTTTGTGCAACCTATTCTAGTGGTGGGAGAGAGCTAAAGATTTTTATCTTACTCTGCAAAAAGCTTCTAATCCATGGGGAAGGTAAAAGAACGGGAAGCTTTTAATTGGTTCTAATAAGAACCCACTTTTAGTAGATGGGAAAATCTTGTCAGCAGACTTTCAGAGGAAAAGAAGGGTGTGGCGATGACTTCATGAACATCTTTACAGACCTTCAAGGGCATAGACCTTCCTCTTTTTTTTTAAACCAATTACTTATCAAAATGTTTTACAATTTTATGATTTGAAGGTAGTACCAGACTTATGTTTATATATCTCTTATAATTAAAAAAAGGGGAAGTTTGAGAGAAGAAAAGACCAGTTGAAATTAATGAGGAATCTAAATTAATTAATTTATTGGCTAACACTAACACCAACTTAATGAATTGTGCTTAAAAGAAAGCCTTAGAGTTATATAACTTACTAATAAGAATTATATATAATTGACAATATTATTTTTTTTCTATGTAAATAATTCTTATAAGAGCATGAAAAACTGTTTTTAAAAAACTTGTCCTAGGTCTGACCTGTGGTGGCGCAGTGGCTAAAGCCTCCACCTGGAACACTGAGGTCATCTGTTTGAAACCCTGCGCTTGTCTGGTCAAGGCACATATGGGAGTTGATGCCTCCTGCTCCTCCCCTCTTTCTCTCTCTCACTCTCTCTCCTCTCTAAAATGAATTAAAAAAAAAAAAAACAAAAAAAAACTTGTCCTCTTGGCCCTGGCTGGTTAGCTCAGTTGGTTAGAGCATCCCCAAATGCTCCAGTTGGTCAGGGCACACATGGCAAGCAACTAGGGAATGCACAACTAAGTGGAACAACAAACGAATGCCCTCTTTCTCTCTTCCTCTCTCTAACTCTCTAAAAAGCAATAACAGTAATAAAAAACATTTCCTCTTACATTATTTTACTGGTAATTTGCATAATGTAAAAAGGATTCATTCATAATACAGTTGTGAGTGGAGACAGAGTGAAATGTTTTTGTAATATGTTAATTGGAAGTATAATAATAAATAATAAAAGTTTATATTGTTATTAAAACTGTCCATTTCCTCAAGACCTAGAAGGGTAAGATACTAAATACTTTTCTCTGAACATATTCTCCTGGTTGAAAACTACTGGTTTGGTTTTAAAGGACAGCTCATTTTAAAGGACCCCAACTCCATGAACTTTTCAGCAGTTTTGAAAACATTCGGATAAAATACACGTTAGTAAGCTTATCCTTTTTGTTCCTCCAACCTAGAACTACAACTATTAGGAGAGGAAATATGGAAGGAATGAGAATGCTAACTATGTAGTAGAATAAAGGTGATTTCCTTGACACTTTGAAAGACAGACCAAAAAAATAATGAACAATAAATTTGGAAACTGGGTCTTTTAACAAACAGACATTTTTAGATGTGATAAGAACAGCTCCAAGAAGTGTATGCATTAAATGTATTAACTTTGTGAAACATAAGATTGCACCTGAGAGGAGTTAACACAGCTGGAGATTATTAAGCTGCATCCACTCACTCAGCATTAATGAGGAGAACTTGAGCCTAGTGTACCACACAGTTGTACTGAATTAGCATATATACCTATAAGTAAATTGAATTTTTCTAGGTGGGAAGGCTATATGAAGCCCAATAAAAAAATCCTGTAGATATGTGTTTTAAAGATCTACCATCCTGCAAAATTGTTTATCCTAACAAAATTTGCTAGCCTATTCCAAGATAACCTATATAATAAATTTAGTACACTCTGAAAAGAGGGTGTTTAATACCTGAAGAAGATAATATGTTCTATTTTCTATTTTTATTAATATAATTGTAGGCATAATTTATTTCAGGCCTGCCCTGCTTGATGTGGCAAGAAAAAATAATCAATAAAGGCAACCCAAGTCTGGAAAATATATAAATTAGGTGTTATATAAGCCCTTTACCATCTGTAAATCTCCTACTTGTGAGTAAATGTTGAGGGTTATGCTAAGGCTTTGGTGATTAATGGAATACTGTGGTTAATCCTGAGTGACCTTTGCTCTTTCTCTTTAGGAACAAGTTTTGTTGAAAGTGAGAACAAGACCATTGTGTATGAATCCAACGGATTCTTTTTTCCAATTGTCTTTTAAGAGCAAGCTAATACTTGGTCTTTGGGAAAACATTGTTTTCTTGCTACGATTTCTTTGCCCATGTTTGATAGCAGGGTTTCTGGAGTCACATAGAAATTGGTTCTAATGTTCATAAGCTTGGTGACTTGGACAATTCTCTCTACCACTCTAAACCACACTTTCCTCTTTTGTAAAATTGAAAGAACAAGGACCAACTTCTACTGTTGTAATAATGATGCAAAGTGTGAAATCACACTACCTAGGAAAATGTAAGCCCTATTGAGACAGACATTGTAAATGGGGTCATTCAACATGAATTCTCAACACCCACCCCCCTCCCCCCGTTTTTTCTTACTCTACTAAATGTCTAGATGTTGATGACTTGATTTCCCAATTTTCCTTGCAGCTAGTAGTGGCTACTTGACATATTCCTGAGCAATTAAGTGTAAATACATGTTTGCTAGAGAAGTCTTCTGGAAAAAGTTTTTTTACTTTCTTGATGAAAGAGGAATAGACACAACTGCCACCAGTTTTTGCCCTTTTCCCTACCCACTTCTTTCTGCCTGGATATTGTGTGATTTTGGGATGTGAAGCAACAATCTTTCAATGATGAAGCAATGAAGTCAAAGGCCAGTCCCTGAAAGATGGAAGAGAAGAAAGAAGAGAAGAACCTGGGTTCCTGGTGTCATTTGAGTTGTTCAATTAGCCCTTCATGTTCTATATGGAAAAAGAATTATCTACGTAAGCTCTAGTTAGCTAAATATTCTGTAACTTGAAGCTTTCCTAACTGACTTGCCTGCCATTGTTGTTGTAGTTTCCTGCTTGTAAATGAAATTCGTCTTGATTATTCATATGACCCTGGAAGTGAGCTGTTCTAAAGAATTCCATGTAAGAAGAGATTTCTCTGAAACTCCACCCATAACCACGTCACTGGTACTGATGTGTGGGGATCATTATTTGCTTGAATTATTGAACCAGGATTGGGTTTGTAAGGACCATTTATATGGGGAAATCCTGCAACTGACAAATCTTTTTGAGGAATGCCCATAATTGTCCTATAATAGTTTGAACCTAAAATTTATCTCCCTGCTTTCCTTTTATAATAAAATTACTCTTTGCTTTTGTTTTCACAAACATGTAGACATAGTTACCTTGAAATGTACTCATATTGAAATATTCAGAATATTCACCTTAGAAAACTATAAATACTTATATAATTGATTACCCTAGTTTCCTGCCATAGACAAAGTATCTTTAGATGCCTATTTTAGGAATTGTGTTCAGAATCTGAATCACAATTTTAGGGAATGCCAGCAATGTCAATGAATATGTTTTCTAAAGATTGGATTTGATTTTTGAAAAATATCCAAAAAGTTGTTCAGAGTCAAATCTAGTAAATTAAATAAGCAATCACTTACAAACTGGATAATATGTATTTTTGTTGTTGTTACTGTAAAAAAAAACCCAATTAAATGTGTACACAAAACAATCAGACCTAAACAGGTCTAAAAATGTGTTGTTGTAATGACTGCATTGTTCAAATAAATATATGTCTTTCCAAGGTGACTGTTTTAGAGGTCCACACACTTGGTCCTGTGTTTTAACTAAACTCTTCAGTCTTGTAGCTATGTTCAGTTGCATTTTTTTAAAAAAATAAACTATATGTTTTCTTTCTACCTTTCCCCTTTCATTCTGTCATAAAATTGTTATTCTGAAACAGGCTTGATGTTTAATTGATTCAAAGCCCTGTTTTTTAATAGTACTGTCACTTTACTAGACTTGAGCCCTGTTTTTTAATAGTACTGTCACTTTACTAGACTTGATTTTTTTAAAAAAAAGTACAGGTAACAAGTCAAAATAGTATAGCTGATAAGACAGTAAGATTTTGAATCAAACAATTTAAGTTGAGCTTCAAACTTACTATTTACTAGTTGTGTGATTTGAGTAATTATTTAATTATTTAATTCTATTTTTAATCTGTAAACTGCAGATAAGAATAGTACCTATCTTGTGAGTTGTTGCGAATATTAAATAAGATAATAAATATGGGCTTTGTGTATAATGCTTGGTATATATAGTAAGGGAACAACTTAGGATGATACTATGGCAGGCAAATGGTAAGTATCTAAAATACTGACAATGTAAAGAATATTAGGGAAATTAATAGGATTTGCTATCAAGAACTGAAACTCTATAATTCTGTTTTTCAATGGTTTTGAAGACATTCTGGAAAATACACATTTTATTAAGTTCAGTTTTCTCTGACCTCCCTTTCTGTTGTTCCTTCAACTTAGAACTACATCGTTTAGGAGAGCAAAACGGAATGAATGGTTATGGGTATTAATGGAATGATGGTGTTTTTCTTGACACCTAAAAAACAGACTAAATAAATGAACAATAAGATTATTATGAGTTGATTATGAATTAATCATAGATAATTAACATGGACTAATTGGGATATTTATTATTTTGTTTGATGTAGTGGAAAGAAATCTGATGCAGTGGAAACAAACCAGTCCTGGCTCCAATTTATGGTTATAGATACATCTCTGAATCAACCTAAATCTCATTTTCCTTAGTATAATGTAGCTAATGCCTGTCTGCCCAGGAAAATGTTTTAAAAAAAATAAGTAAGAGTTTGGTAATTACATTTTTTCTTTTTGTTAATAAAGAATAGAAAACTGGATGCATTTTCTAAGAACCGGGGAGTCACAATTAACTTGGAGTTTACAAAAGATCTTCAGAGGTATTTCATTATTTGGAGAATTAAGAAGAAAGTAGAAGGTAGATGACTGTTGATTTAGATCATTAGTGCTTATGAAATATCAAGTAGGGATGATTAAACCAAAATTGGTGTTTGGGTGCAAGTTACTCAACTCCTCTGAATCTGTTTCTTTGTTTTTTTTTTTTTTTTTTTACTTACAATTTTTTAAATAGTTTTATTTAGACAATGAATTTTAACAGGGTGACATTGGTCAACTAGAGCACAAAGATTTAGAGAAAACATCTCCAGATCATTTTTACATTCGATTATGTTGTATACCCATCACCCAAAGTCAAATCATCCTCCATCACCCATCATTTGGTATTTAATGCCCCTCCCCTCCCATCACTCCTTTTCTCTCTGCCCTTCCCTTCCCCCTGGTAACCACTATACTCTTATCTATGTTCATGAGTCTCAATTTTGTGTCCCATCTATGTATAAAATCATACAGGTCTTAGTTTATTTTTTTTATTTACTTATTTCACTCAGTATAATGTTATCAAGGTCCATCCATGTTGTCGTAAATGATCCTATGTCATCATTTCTTATGGCTGAGTAGTATTCCATAGTATATATCTACTACATCTTCTTTTGTCAATCTTCTATTAAAGGGCTTTTTGGTTGTTTCCATGTCTTGGCCACCATGAACAATACTGTGATGAACATGGGGCTGCATGTGTCTTTATGTACCAATAATTTTGAGTTTTGGGGGTATACACCCAGTAGAGGAATTGCTGGGTCATATGGTAGGTCTATTCTTAATTTTTTGAGGAACCACCATACTTTCTTCCATAATGGTTGTACTACTTTACATTCCCACCAACAGTGGATTAAGGTTCCTTTTTCTCCACAGCCTCTCCAACACCTGTTATTACCTGTCTAGTTGATAATAGATAATTTAATTTTTTCTTTGTGTTGTCTTTGCCCGGTTTTGAGATCAGAATTATGCTCGCCTCATAAAAGGAGTTTAGAAGTCTTCCTTCCTCTTGAATTTTTTGAAATAGCTTGAGGAGGATAGGAGTTAGTTCTTCTTTGAATTTTTTATAGAATTCACTTGTGAAGCCATCAGGCCCAGGACTTTTCTTTTTTGGAAGTTTTTTGATAACTGTTTCGATCTCATTTGTTGTAATTGGTCTGTTTAGGTGTTCTGATTCTTCCAGATTGATTTTTGGAAGTTTATATGATTCAAGAAATTTGTCCATTTCATCTAGATTGTCTAATTTTTTGGCATAGAGTTCTTCATAGTATTTTCTTACAATTCTTTGTATTTCTGTTGTATCAGTTGTTATAAAAAAAACTGAGAACAGCATGAAATCATACATAGGTGGGACATAAAAGTGAGACTATGAGACATGGACAAGAGTGTGGTGGTTACGGGGTGGGGGGAGGGGTGTGTGGGTGGGTAAGGGAGAAGGGTAGGGGAACAGGGAAAACCAGATAGAAGGTAACAGAGGACAATTTGACTTTGGGTGATGGGTATGCAACACAATTGAATGATAAGATAATCTGGAGATGTTTTCATTGTACATATGTACCCTGATTTATTGGTGTCACCACATTAAAGTTAATTAAAAAAAATAGATAATTTAACAGGTGTGAGGTGGTATCTCATTGTAGTTTTGAATTTCTTCTTGGGAGAAGTGTCTGTTCATGTACTTTTCCTATTTTTTATTGAATTGTTTGATTCTTTGTTGTTGAGTTTTGTGAGTTCTTTGTATATTTTGGATATTAGACCCTTATCTGAGTTGTTGTTTGAAAATATAATATTCCTTTTTAGTTGTTTGTTTGTTTTGTTATCAGTTTCTTTTGCTGTGCAGAAGCTTAGTCTGATGTAGTTCCTTTCATTTATCTTTGCCTTTACTTCCCTTGCCTTTGGGGTCAAATTCATAAAATGTTCTCTATGACCAAGGTCCATGAGTTTAGTACCTATGTTTTCTTCTATGAAATTTATTGTTTCAGATTTTATATTTAGGTCTTTAATCCATTTTGAATTAATTTTAGTACAAGGAGACAACCGTAGTTGAGTTTCATTCTTTTGCACATGACTTTTCAATTTTACCAGCACCATTTATTGAAGAGGATTTCTTTCTCCATTGTGTGTTTTTGGCTTCTTTATCAAAGATGATTTGACCATATATATGTGGTTTTATTTCTGGGCTCTCTATTCTGTTCCATTGGTCTGAATGTCTATTTTTCTGCCAATACCATGATTTTAGCTGTTTTGATTATCATGGTTCTGTAGTATAGTTTGAAGTTAGGTATTGTAATGCTCTCAGCTTCATTTTTTTTCCTTAGGATTAGTTTGGATATTTGGGGTTTTTTATGGTTTCATATAAACTTGATGATTTTCTGTTCCATTTCTTTAAAATATGCCATTGGAATTTTGATTGGAATTACATTGAATTTGTATACTGCTTTGGGTAATATGGTCATTTTAACTATATTTATTCTTCCTATCTAAGAACAAGGAATATTTTTTCATTTCATTGTGTCTTTTTCGATTTTCTTTAACAATGCTTTTTAGTTTTCATTATATAGGTCCTTTACATTCTTTGGTATGTTTATTCCTAGGTATTTTATTTTTCTTGTTGCAACTGTAAAATTATTTTTTTGAGTTCATTTTCTGAAGTTTTATTGTTGGCATATAAGAAAGCAATAGACTTCTGTATGTTAATTTTGTATTCTGTGACCTAACTGTATTAGTTTATTGTTTCTAATAGTTTTCTGTGGAGTCTTTGGGGTTTTCTATATACAGGATCATATTATCTGCAAAAAGTGAAACCTTTACTTCTTCTTTTCCAATATAAATGCCTTTTATTTCTTTCTCTTGTCTGATTGCTCTGGCTAGAAATTCCAGCACCACATTCAATAGGAGTGTAGAGAGTGGGCAGACTTGTCTTATTCCTGATTTTAGAGGAAAAGTTTTCAGTTTTTGCCATTTAATATGATGATAGCTAATGGCTTGTCATAGATGGCCTTTTTTTATGTTGAGATATTATCCTTCTATACCTATTGTGTTGAGTGTTTTAAACATGAAATAATACATTTTATTGAATGCCTTTCCTGCATCTATTGATAGGATCATATGGTTTTTGTTCTTTGGTTTGTTGCTATAGTGTATTATGTTAATTGTTTTATATACATTGAACCATCCTTGTGATTTGGGGATGAATCTCACTTGATCATGGTGAATTATTTTTTTAATGTGTTATTGTATTTGGTTTTCTAGTTTCTTTTTTTGTTTTTTTTTTACAGAGACAGAGAGAGAGGGATAGATAGGGACAGACGGACAGGAACGAAGAGAGGTGAGAAGCATCAATTATTAGTTTTTCATTGCCGTTGCAACACCTTATTGTTCATTGATTGCTTTCTCACACGTGCCTTGACCGCGGGCCTTCAGCAGACTGAGCAACTTCTTGCTGGAGCCAGCAACCTTGGGTCCAAGCTGGCGAGCTTTTTGCTCAAGCCAGATGGACCCGCGCTCAAGCTGGCGAGCTCGGGGTCTCAAACCTGGGTCTTCTGCATCCTAGTCCGACACTCTATCCCCTGCGCCACTGCCTGGTCAGGCAGTTTGCTAGTATTTTGTTTAGCATTTTAACATCTATATTGATTAGATATATTGGTCTGTAGATTTCTTGTTTTTTGTTGTTGTTGTCCTTGCCAGGTTTTGGTATAAGTGTTATGTTGGCCTCAAAAAATGTGTTTGGAAGTATTGCTTCTTCTTCAATTTTTTGGAAGACTTTGAGTAGTATAGGAACCAAATCTTTGAATGTTTAAAGTTTGATAGAATTCACTAGTATAGCTGTCTGACCCTCGACTTTTATTTTTTGGGAGATTTTTGATAGTTGTTTCTATTTCCTCCCTGCTTATGGGTCTGTTTAGGCTTTCTACTTCTTCATGACTCAGTCTGGGAAGATTATATTGTTTTAAGAATTTATCCATTTCTTACAGATTTTTAAATTTGGTGGCATATAGTTTTTAATAGTATTCTACAAGAATCCTTTGTTTATCTATGATATCTGTAATAATTTCTCCTCTTTCCTTTTGGATTTGGTTTATATAAAACCATTCTCTTCTTTCCTTAGTGAGTTTGTCAATTTTGTTGATCTTTTCAAAGAACCAGCTCCTTGTTTTATTGATTCTTTCTATAGTTTTTCTGCCCTCTATTTTATTTATTTCTGCTCTAATTTTTATTATTTCTTTCTGTCTGCTGGTTTTGTGTTGCCTTTGTTCTTCTTTATCTAGTTCCTTAAGATGTGATGTTAAGTTATTTACTTGGGCTCTCTTTTGTTTGTTTATATAAGCCTGTAATACGAACTTTCCTCTTATTACTGCTTTGCTGCATTCCTGAGATTCTGATATGTTGTGCTGTCATTTTCATTTGTATATATTTTTTGATCTCTGTTTTTATTTCTTCTTTGACCCAGTTGTGTTTTAGAAGTATGTTGTTATTTTTCACATTTCTGTGGGTTTGTTTACTTTTTTTTGAAGTTGAATTCTAGTTTCAAAGCCTTACAACAACCAAAAAGCCCATCAATAGATGACTGGATAAAGAAGATGTGGTACACATATACTATGGAATACTACTCAGCCATAAGAAATGATGACATTGGATCATTTAAAACAACTTGGATGGACTTTGATAACATTATACTGAGTGAAATAAGTAAATTAGAAAAAACTAAAAACTATATGATTCCATGCATTGGTGGGACATAAAAATGAGACTCAGACATGGACAAGAGTGTGGTGGTTACTGGGGGTGGGGGGTGGGGGGAAGAAAGGAGATGGAGAGGTAGGGGGAGGGAAAGGGTAAGGGCACAAAGAAAACCAGATAGAAGGTGACGGAAAACAATTTGACTTTGGGTGATGGGTATGCAACATAACCAAATGTCAAAATAACTTGGAGATGTTTTCTCTGAACATATGTACCCTGATTTATTAATGTCAGCCCATTTAAATTAAACTTTTTTTTTTTTACAGGGACAGAGAGAGAGTCAGAGAGAGGGATAGATAGGGACAGAAAGACAGGAACAGAGAGAGGTGAGAAGCATCAATCATTAGTTTTTCGTTGCCGTTGTGACACCATAGTTGTTCATTGATTGCTTTCTCACATGTGCCTTGACCACGGGCCTTCAGCAGACTAAGCAACCCCTTGGTGGAGCCAGCGACCTTGGGTCCAAGCTGACAAGCTTTTGGCTCAAGCCAGATGGGCCCGTGCTCAAGCTGGCAAGCTTGGGATCTTGAACCTGGGTCTTCCACATCCCAGTCCGACGATCTCTCCACTGTGCCACCGCCTGGTCAGGCCCATTTAAATTAATAAAGAAAAATAAAAGGAAAAAAAAAAGAAAACGAAAAAAAAAGCCTTATGGTTCAGAGAATATGCTTGGTATAATTTCAAACTTTCTGAATTTGTTGATGTTAGTTTTGTGTCCCAATATATGGTCAATTCTTGAGGATATACCATGTACACTGGAGGAACTGTATACTCTGATGTGCTGGCATGAAATGTCCTGTAGATGTCTATCATATCCAATTGTTGTAGTGTTTTGTTTAAGGCCAATAATTCTTTCACTAGTTTTCTGTTTGGGTAAACGATCTAGAGTCATCAGCTGTGTATCGACATCTTCAAGTATTACTGTATTTTTGTTGGTTCTTATTTTTAGATCAGTTAGACAGTGGTCGGCAAACTCATTAGTCAACAGAGCCAAATAAATATCAACAGTACAAAGATTAAAATTTCTTTTGAGAGCCAAATTTTTTAAACTTAAACTATATAGGTAGGTACATTCTTTATTGAGGTAGCGCCCACACATGGTATTTTGTAAAAGAGCCACCCTCAAGGGGCCAAAGAGCCGCATGTGGTTCACAAGCCGCAGTTTGCCGACCGGGGAGTTAGTAGATGTCTTATATACTATGATGCTCTTTGGTTTGGTGCATATATATTAAGAAGTGTTATATCTTTTTGATTCAATGCCCCTTTTATCATTATAAAATGTCCATCTTTATCTCTGATTACCTTTGTAGTCTTATAGTCAACATTATTAGATATGGGTATGGCTACATCTGCTTTTCTTTAGATATTATTTGCTTGGAGAATTGTTTTCTATTGTTTCACTTTGAGTCTATTTTTATCCTTGTAGCTTAGATGTGTTTCTTGAAGGCAGCATACAGTTGGATTTTCTTTTTTGATCCATTCTGCTACTCTGTGTCTTTTTATTGGTGAGTTCAATCCATTTACGTTTAATGTAATTATTGACACTTGAGGGTTTCCTACTGTCATTTTATATAATGCTTTCTAATAGCTGTATTTCTTGTTTGGTTCTTCTCTTTTGTTTCTCTGTCATTTGTTTTTATTTGGATGTGTTCCATATTTTTTTCCTCTGTTTCTTCTTTTTTTAAGCCATGTGTTTCAGTAGTGGTATTTTCAGGGGTTGTTATCATTAGGCAATTAAAATAATTATATCATATTCATTGTTGTTCATTATTTCATGAGTGCTATGCACTCCATCCTCCTCTCTTACTGCTAATTTTTGTCTTCTCCCCTTTTTTGTTTTTGTTGTCACAGATTATTCTTGTTTTTATTGTGTTCTTGATGGAGCTTTTACTCTTAATTTTGTTTTGTTTTGTTTTTTGTATCTGAACAGTTAATCCCCTTTAATATTTCCTGAAATGGGGTATTTCTGCTAATAAAATCTCTCATCTTCTCTATATCTGTGAATGTATTTATTTCGCTTTCATATTTGAAGGAAAACTTTGATGGATTTAGTATTCTTGGCTGAAAGTTCCTCACTTTCAGTAATTTAAATATTGGGGTCCACTCTCTTCTGGTTTGCAGTGTTTCTGCTGAAAAATCTGATGATAACCTAATGGACCTTCCTCTATAAGTTGTAGTCTTTTTTTCCCTGGCTGTCTTAAGGCTCTAATTCCTTCCATAGGCTTGGGAAATTCTCATTGATTATTTGTTTGAATATGTTCTCCATTTCTTTTTCTCTCTCTTCTTCTGATATACCCTTTATTCTTATATTGCTCTTTCTGATGGAGTCAGACAATTCTTGTAGGGCTTTCTCAATTTTTTTTAAAATTTGTGAGTCTCTCTTCTCTTCTCTTTGTAGTATCTCTAGTTGCCTGTCTTCTATGTCACTAATTCTCTCTTCTATCTGGCCTGTTATATTAGCTAAGCTTGTCATCTCATTTTTTTTAGTTCATGTATTGAGTTTTTCATCTCTGTTTGGTTCTTTTATAGTTTCAATTTCCTTAATGAAGTATTCTTTTTCTTCATTAAATTGTTTTTTGAGGTCATTAAATTGCCTTTTAGAGCTTTCTTGTATTTCACTGAGTATTTTTAGGACTTCAATTTTGAATTCCCTGTCATTTAACTCCAAGGTTTACAAGTAATTGAAATTATTTTCTAGATATATTTTTTATCACCTGTCTGAGATATGTTTCTGTCTTTTGTACCCATGATATTTGATTCCTTTTTCCTTAATGGCTAAAATTAAAATTCTATAATGACAAGTGAAACAAAAACTACAGCGAACAAGGAGCAGGTACTGAGGAGAGATGACAAAGGAGAGAAAGAATAAAGTAAAAAAAAAAAAAAGCAAAATGCCACAAAAATATTTGAGTACAAAATCTAATAATTTCATGATAAATGATGATTAGATGAGAGAAAAAAATGAAGAAGAGTAAAAAGATAAAGGAGAAGAAATGAGAAGAGAGAATAAAGAGAAAAAAGGACAAAATACTATAAAAGAAAAAGAAAAAAAATCAGGTGGTTTCTGAAATGAAACTCTCACAAAAAACAAGAATTAATAATGTAACAACTATGGATAATGTAGTTCAAAAGGAAAATAATAGAAAAAGAAAAAAGAAAAAAAGTAAAAATAAAAATGACAAAAAGTGTTAAAAAAGTAAATTTTTTCTGGTTTTGAGAGGTAGTTTCTTCCCTTTTTTTTGGCAGGTAGCACTATACTATGAGTTTTGACCTTATGGGGCTCTTGGGCAGAGGTCTGCTGATGTGTTGCTGTGGCAATGATGTAGGCTGGGCCTCAGTCCCTTTGGCAGCCAGGGTTTGTTAGGTCTTTATAATTATAGGGTTCTGGCAATGGCAGTATCAGTTTTCCAGATGTCCCTCCCACTGGAGCTAACAGCCTGGAGACTTAGCTGTAGGGTCTGTCTCAGCTACTGTTCTCTCAGTAAGGGAATCTATGCACAACCAGTTCCCCCCTCCAGTGCTATTTAAAGTACAGTTCTGGGCAAGGCAGTGGCAACCAGAGCTACCAGTAAGAACAGCAAGGCAGGGCACATAACAAGGACCAAGTGTCTTTCTCTTACACACAGGCATGTTATATATGGGTTGGCGGGCATATGCAACATGTCTCAGGGTGCTGCAGTTTTAATCTCCAGGGACTTTTCCCACTTGCGCTGTTTGGTAGCCCACAACAGGCCATGTGTGTATCCAGCTCCCACGACTCCAGCAATGCACACAGATGGTTGTAGCCACCATTCAGGCACCTAGCATGGGCAGTCTCAGGTCAACAGTTGGCCAGAACGCAGGGCCTGTGCTGGAGATTGTGGAGCTGGGAATGCCCAAAGAGATTATTAGCATTGATAATCTCAGTCTAAGCACTCGTCCTATGCGTGCCTGTTTGCTCCCATTGCTGGTGATGCTAGGTGGAGCTGTTAGCTCAGTACTGGTGATTGTGAAGCTGGGAATACACAAAGATGCTGGTGCCCGCCCACGTGGGCACCCTGTACTAGTAATTTTAGGTGGATCCCACCACCAGTGTGTGTGCCCAGTATCCATGATCTCAGGCAGAGCAGGTATGTTCTTTCTTTTGTTTGTGCACCTAACCTAACTCAGCTCCCTCCCAACTAGCTCAGTCTCTCCCCTTTACTCTGCTCCAAACAAAAGTGCCTCACATCAGTGAGGAAAGCGAAATACCCCCTCCTCCGTCTTATATATTCAGCCACTTTTTCACCCAGTCATACCTTTATCCGAAGTGTGTAAATTTTGGGTGTTCCTAAGGTTTTCTTTCTCTGTATTTAGTTGTTGAATTTGTTGAAATTTCAAGGGGAGAGATCGGGAGTATACCTCAAGCCGCCATTTCCTATACTTTTTTGAATTTGTTTCTTTAACTATTTTATTTGTTTGTTTGAAAGAGGCTAGGACAGAAAGGCAAGAACATTGAACTACTCCTGTATGTGCCCTGATCCAGAAATCTAACCGGCGACATTTGCACTCTCAGATGATGCTCCAACCAACCAAGCTATCTGGCTAGGGCTTAATTTTTTTCTTTAGAGGCAGAGAGCGGACGAGAGAGAGGAGGGGTAAGGAAAGAATATTTGTTGTTCCACACAGTTGTATATTCATTGGTTGTTTCCTGTGTGTGCCCTGATTGGGAATCTAAATCACAACCTTGTCATTTCTGGACAACACTCTTACTGACTGAGCTAACTGGCCAGAACCAGTCACTATTAAATGAAAAAGTGAGATATAAATGTACTTTATTCATATTTAATTATTTGTTTCTTGTTAATTTTAACAAAATTTAAAAAATAATTTCTCATTTGACTCAATAAGAACTTCTCCTCGCTGACATAATTGTATTTGGCATGAAGGAGGATGGAATGTAGGTGGGGTAGAAATGAAATCTTTCAATAGGTTTGACTGACTGGAGTTTATGATGTGTTTAGGGTACCATTGCAAAATAAATTATATTTTTCAAAAAAAAATAATAATCAAAATCTTCTAAAAAGTCACTAGATTTTTTAAGTTTCTTATTTTACTAGAAGAGAACTATATTATGAATAATATATGTTATGTCATACAGGAAATAGTTTATTTAGAAATAAAATTGCAGCCTGACCAGGTGATGGCGCAGTGGATAGAGCATCGGCCTGGGATGCAGAGGACCCAGGTTTAAACCCCTGAGGTTGCTGGCGTGAGCATGGGCTCACCAGCTTGAGCATGGGGTCATTGGCTTGAGCATGGGATCATAGACATGACCCCATGGTTGCTGGCTTGAGCAAGCGGTCATTCACTCTGCTGTAGCCCCCACCCCCTGGTCAAGGCACATATGAGAAAGCAACCAACGAACAACTAAGGTATAATAAAGAATTGATGCTTCTCATCCCCCTCCCTTCCTGTCTGTCTCTATCAGTCTGTCTTGCAATAAAAAAAGAAATAAAATTACATATTTTATGTTATTTTACATGTAAAAGATTCCACTACTGCTCTTTATGCCAATGGTTCTTCAAATGCGATCTGTAGACAGCATCATCATCACCTGGGAAATTGTTAGAATTGAAAATCACTGAGCCTTATCCCAGACTTACTAAATAAGAAACTCAGGTGGACCTAATAAGCCTTGCAAGAGATTCTGATGCATGCTAAAATTTGAGAACCTCTTGTGTTGGCTTGAGCAAAGTAATACTATGTCCTTTCTTATGTGACTCTGCAGTTTCTGCCATCAAGAGAAAGGTTCCTTATGCACATCTGTGGAATCTGGGCTGATTTTGTGAAGTGCTTTGACCAACAGTGTGTGGCAATAGAGAGTGTACCAGTTCCGAATCTTGGTCTCAAGAATCCTGATGCTTTTCGTCTCTTATGGTACCCTGGCACTGATATGTAAGTAGTCCCACAGTAGCCTATTTCAAACACAAGGGAATAAATGAAGGAGAGTCCAGGTGTCCCTGCTGAGGACACCCAGACCAGCCTACAGCCAGGTAACTCCTAGACACATGAGAGAGCCCAGCCAAAATCAGGACAGCTGCATACAGGACCCACAGCTGATGCATGAGTAAGGCTAGCCAAAAGTAGAACTGCTCAGCTGAGGCACAGATCCATGAGCAACAATAAATGCTTACTGTTTTAAGCCACTGAATTTTGGGTTCTTTTTTTTAAATAGTAGTGTATGAATTGATAAGCCCTCCCCAATATGTAGATTACATACTACTCTAGTCCCTCCTTAAAGAAGCTTTACATTATTAACATTTTAATGAGCTTAAGAGATAAAGTTATTTGTGAAGTGATAACTTTTTCTTTATAAGGATTATTTTAAGGATTGCCAAACAATTTAAATACACAATTGCTATTTTTTACAAGAACCCTGCATGCAAAACATATTATTACACTGGGGAACAATTTTTTTTCATTTTCTGTTGAATGAGGTTTTAGAACTTTTTCTATATATTTCTGCATCACTGATTCCAAATCTGAAATTTGTTTTTTGGTGCATGCTCTAGTTTTTAATGCAATTAAATTTTTTTTTGTTATACTTAATGGCATGCATTGGTTTTTAAATTGGAGTTAAAGGGCAACGACTCTTGGATTGAACATAACCACAAGGCAATTAGTGTTTTACAAACATCACTTTTGCATAATTGTAGTTTTTCAATGTAAAAAACTATTATCTGATAAAAACACCCTCTTATTTTGTTTTAAGAATGAATCATGACTTCTTCGAGTAGGTGTAAATGTAAGAATAGTCCTGACACCTTCTGTTATATATGTGGCTGTTACACACTTCAACATCAAAGGTGCAATATTTTATCATTTGTGACATGTGCATATGTTGCCTATTTTCAAGTTCCCCTTGGCGATCAAGACAAGAATTGGGCTCCTCATATTGTCTGTCATAATTGTGAGGAAATGCTTCATGACTGGAAAGAAGGAAAACGCAAAGGAATGCCTTTTGGTATTGCCATGGTTTGGCATGAACCTAAGGACCACAGCAGTGACTATTATTTCTGTCTGATCCATACAAAGAGCATCCGCAAGAAAAAACAGCATATGATTGCAATACTACCTATCCCACACTCTGAGACACTCCTGGTTCCAGTTTTTAATGGTTTTATTTCTTGTAAGGACAAAGAAAGTGAACATGGTGATCAAGTATATTTTGATAAGATGCATAAGGAAATGGTTGTAGACTCTGAAGGGTCTTCTTCTGATACCAAGCAGTAATGTTTGGTAATGTTTATGCAGCGGTTCCAATTGGTTATTCAATTCATCTGTGAGAAGATTATAATGACATCAAAATTGTCCTCAACTTTCTGAAGTATGAGGAGCATAACTGGATCATTTGTGTGGATCTTAAAATGGTCAATTTCCTGCTAGAACAACAGAGAAGTTTCACAAAGCGTCCTTGATTTCTGTGTTTGTGGGACAGCCGAGCTCAGGAGAAACACTGGACACAGAAGGAGTGGCCAAAATGTGAAGCTCTGGAAGTAGGGGAGCAAAATATTGTGAATGAACCTGTAGTTAATTGAGACAGAATCATTTTTCTCCCACTTCACATTAAACTTGGCTTAATGAAGCAGTTTGTTCAGGATTTGAATAGAGAAAGTGAATGCTTTCAACATATTATTTCTGCTTTTCCTGCCTTTTCTTTCAAGAAGATAAAAGCAGGTATATTCGATGGACCTCAAATTTGAACCCTCCTACGTGATGAAGCATTTGCCAGGAAGATGAATAAGGAGGAGAAAGCAGCATGGCAGTCTTATGTGGCAGTTACAAAGACCTTCCTTGGCAACAAAAAAAGCAGAAAACTATGAACTTCTGGTTCAAAGGATGCTGTTGGCTTTCCATGACATTGAATGGAACATGAGCATTAAGATTCACTTCCTGAACAGTCACCTTGATAAGTTTCCCAAAAATCTTGGAGCTGTTAGTGATGAGCAGACTACTGCTGGAGCATCAAGCGAGATTGTCCTCAACAAGTACACAAACACAAGAGCTACAATGCAAATTTTTGCCTGAATAGAATTTAAATAAGTTTTGCGCAAATTTTATGATTAAAATAAGTGTTTTAATATGTTCTATTTTGAAATTGTAGACAAATTCTGATGCAATCATATCTTTTAGTATATTAGTATATTTACTGCATTATATAAATTATTATATTTTCACAATGCTGATGCCCAAGAAGACATTCTACTTCATTATTTTAAACTAAATGTTGAAAATTTTACAATAAGATGAAAACCTAAAATCTTGAATTGCAAAAAACCTGTAGTTTACAGAGAAAAACTAATGTCAGATTTGAGATTAGCACACTCGATTTAGGTAAGAACAAGTGTTTTTGTGGATGCAACAGAAATTTTGTTCCCCAGTGTTATTAATCTCATTTTGTAGATGAAGAATTTGAAAGTAAAATAGGTTGAATAATTCACTCCATGTCACACAGCAAATGGTGGAGTTGATATTGAAACCCATGTCTTTTAGTCCTAACGACCCTTTCTACTCTGCCACACTGTAGGAATTTTAAGTGTTATAAATACCTTCCAGTTCATAGCTCTTATTTTTCAGGTAAAGAAGCCAAAGAACAGCAACTACTTGGCTAAAGTGATGCACAACATAACATTTTTCAGTTCTTACAATGCTTTATATTCAGCTCTAATTGCAAAAATGGAGACCCTGAACAACAGGCTCACAGTTGGAGAGGAATCTTCATTTTTAAATGAGTATAAGTAATTCAGCTGTTGCTGGGCCATGAATTATCTGAGAAAGGTTGAATCAGATTAATCACAGAGCCAGGATTCAAATTTTGATCTGTCTGTTTCCCAGTGATGTCAGCTTTAAACTACACCAGTGATTTTCAACAGAATAGAGAGAAAGATTCCCTCTGGTAGTTCAGTGTGAGCAGGAGGTGATATGTGACAAAATCACCTTATAGAACTTTTTCAGACTACCCATTCAAGGTCTGATAAACACTCTCCCCACTCATCCCTAATGGAAACCCTTGCTATATAATAAACTACTCGTTATTGATGGGTTTATGTTATCTTTTTCAACTCCCAGGTGTGTAGGGGTTAACAACAACAATGGTTGAGAAGTACTACTGTACTTGATTATGGTGCCTCAATTATTTTATTTGGATAAATTTACTCTCACACAATGAAATCTAGTGAATAAAAGTTTCAGTGAGAATGAGGCTCAGAAGTATTATGCTTTGAACACAGTAAGTATATAACGGCAAGTTTGGATCTTGCTCATTTTGCTTTATATCATTTCCTGATGGTGTGTTTAGTTCCAATCTCACATTTAGATGATGCTTATCTCAGGATAGGAGTGATAGGTGGATCCCTATGTTTGAAGTTTTTAGCTTAGTATTGATTCAGTCTAAAGATTTTTCTACTTTGGCCATAATTTTTCTAGTTCGATATCTTCTGCTTTGTTCTCCATTTTCTTTGCTGACAGGTATTAGTAGATCGGTATACAATTAACTGACTAGTATGCCCATGCAGAAATCTTAATTCATTACCTATCCTAGGGCCTGATACCTGCCTTTCAACTCCCCTGATATTAAACAACCACGTACCTGACTGTCTACTCTTTTCTTTTTTTTTTTTTTTTTTTTGCTACCAACTGTGCTGTGTCCTGTCTACTCGACTCCCCAAGAAGAAAACGATGAAAATCTTTCGTTGGCATGCCTATCTTTTGGATAATGAACCTCTTGCCTCGCTTCTATGTTCAGACACTCTGATTTTTTTTGTACACTACAGGTTTTTTAATTCCCATCCAAATCTTAGAATGAACTCTAAATGAGTGGGGGAGGGATGAAAGTGATGGAAACAGGAATCATTTGCCTGGCCTTGGAAAGGCAGTGTAGTATAGGTATTCAGGGAACACTTTTTTTTTCCTTTTAAAAAGATTCTATGGTTTCTATGAAGCAAAGAAGGAGCCATGAGATGCTAGCAGGGAGCAAGTTGCCCAAGACAGCTCCTTTATGTTTTGCTGAACGCCTGCCCTGTTTGCACAGACAATCAAAACTGTGGTTCAGGGAGGAAAATTGTGCCATGTTTTCACCTTTTATTTACTGTATTTACTTGTCTGTTGCTGATGTAACAAATTACCACAAACTTAGTGACTTAAAACAACACAACAGAACATCACAAAGCTTTGCAGGTCACAAGTTTGAAGTGGATCTTCCTGGGCTAAAAGCAAAATGTCCCCAGGGTTATGTTTCTTCTCACAGATTCAGGGAAGAATCTATTTCTAAGTTCTTTCCAGCTTCCCGAGGCTGTTCTCATGCGGGGGCTGGTGGCCCATTTCTATCTGCAATGCCGAGGATGGTGGGCGGGGTCTTTGCATCACTCTGACACTGACTCTCCTGTCTTCCTCTTTCACTTCTAAGGACACTTGTGATTACAGTAGGTTCACCTGGATAATCCAGAATACTTTCTCCTCACCTCAAGGCCATCTGATTAGCAACCTTAATTCCCTTTTGCCATAAAACACATTTGTAAATTATGGGGTTTAGAACAAGAACATCTTGGGTGTGGCATTATTCTGTCTCCTATATCTATGTAGTGAGGAAACAATTTTTTCACAGTAAACAAGTATCTGTAACATCTGTTTTCCAGTAGTATTCAGAAAAACAAAATGTGAATAAAAATATGTCAGGCTCTTTGACTTTAGGAAATTCATGTAAGGTACATACTAAAAATTCTAAGGAGATCGAGAAGGAAATTGTTATGCAGTATCTGGTATGAATGTATCTTTTTAAAAGCATATGTGTTCTGTAGTTCATGTTTTGTACTGTTTTGAATTGGAAAGCATCACACCTCCGTATATGGGGAAAGCATTTGTAAAAGCCAGCTCACCCCCAAAAGAAATAAGGATCAATTAAACTGAAATGGGTTTAGATATAAGCAGAAGGAACAGAACAGATGGTTTTGTAAAAGTAGAAGCAGTTTTTTTGCTTTCTTATTTTAATATAATTATTCCAATTTTGAACTATTGTTTCTCTTGCCCTAACCCTGGGTCCCATCTATGCTGTTCATTTAGCAGGCAAGTCAGTAATTTAACTGCTAGGACTTATTTTGCATGCTAATTTCTGTTTATAGAATCAAAGAATTTTTCAAATGGAGGTGCTTATCTGGAATTTGGAGATGAGATCTATCCAAATATAGAGAAAATCTTAAGTCTGAGAAATAAATTACAACACTGTTTTTATTGAGCTAAATATCAGTTTAAAAGAAATCAAATATCCCTGCTTTTATCTTTCTTGTTTATTTTTAAAAGAAAAAGTTACTTTATTGATTTTGTAACTATAACACTTGCTCATTGTAATGAGTACAAGTCATGCAGAAAAGTAGAAAGAAGTTTTTAAAAAAATCACCCCAAATTCCTTTTACCATTGTTAGCATGTAATACTTGCTATTTTTATGAGTAAGTAATAAATTAGAAAGATGCCAAATAAAGTTGGAAAGAATTAGAATGCATTGTTAATGTTGTATACACTACAGGAAGAAATTATGCCAAACACTAAAATCTTGAAATCATAGCTTCAAGACTTACACATTTTATTGTGACTGGCATCAACTGTTTCCCTGCTCCAAAAGACAAGACATTAACCTCCTTTTTACACCTCTTCTACTCCTTGATATTATTTATATTATTATACAGGTATTGATTGACTTACGACTTATGCAACTTACGACCATTTGAGTTTATGACCACAATCTCTAGCCACGACTGCTCCGCGTCTGGAGCAGTTTTTGTATGCACCTGTATTTTGTAATTTTGTATGTTTTGCAAATATTAAAACAGTTGTACTGGTAATGCAGTGTTTTACTTAAACCTAACAAATGTAAAAATAAGAAACAAAATGGTGTAGAGATGATAGAAATGGCATAAAATGAACAAAGAAAATTATGATATATAACAATAATGAAAGAAAATTATGATAAAATATGACTTAAAATTTTTTATAACATCATTTCACAGTACTGTACATATAGCCTACTCAACTTACGACCAAATCGTGTTACGACCGGTCTGTCGGAACCAATTGTGGTCGTAAGTCGAGCACTAGCTGTATATCTCTTCTGTGATTATTTAAATATATTTTAAATTAAAGCAGTGTTCACCTAAGACCTTTTACATGTTTAGTTTTTAGTCATCTCTTAAATAACTGGATTTCATTATCAAGTAATGTGTACTTATCTATTTTTTGGTTTTTGCTTTGTTTTGGTTTCTGTGAAGAAGAGGGTGTATAGATGTTGTATTCTTCAGATTTTTCATGTTTGAAAACTTCTCTCTGTTCTACCTATTGCTTTTGTATACCTTCTATGTGTGTGTATTTTGTATATTTTGTATGTCAATATTATTGATAGATTATATTCATTTCCTTCAAAATATCCTTTTTCTTAATTAAATTTTTTCCCCCATTAATTTGAGAGAGACAGAGAGAGGGGAAAAAGGGGGGAGGAAGGAGAAAAAGAAGCATCAACTTGTTTTTCCACTTAGTTGTGCAATTATTGGTTGCTTCTCATATGTGCTCTGACCAGGGATCCAATGCACAATTTTGGTGTGCTGGGATGAAATTCTATCTACTGAGCAACCCATTCTTTTTCTTTTTGTGTGTGTGTGTATGACAGAGACAGAGACACAAAGAGGAACAGACAGGCAGGAAGGGAGAGAGACAAGGAGCATAAATTCTTAGTTGCGGCTCCTTAGTCTCCTTAGTTGTTCATTGATTGCTTTCTCATATGTGCCTTGACCTGGAGGCCACAGCAGAGTGACTGACCCCTTGCTTAGGCCAGCGACCATGGGGTCATGTCTATGATACCATGCTCAAGCCAGCGACCCTGTGCTCAAGTTGGTGAGCCCGTGCTCAAGCCAGATGAGCCTGCACTCAAGCTGGTGACCTTGGGCTTTCAAACCTGGGTCCTCTGTGTCCCAGTCTCACTCACGCTCTGTCCGCTGTGCCACCACCTGGTCAAGCTGTCCTCCTCTTCCTCCTCTTCTTCTTCTTCTTCTTCTTCTTCTTCTTCTTCTTCTTCTTCTTCTTCTTCTTCTTCGTCTTCTTCTTCTTCTCCTCCTCCTTCTCCTCCTCCTCCCCATTCCCCTCCCTCTTCTTCTTAGATTTTATTTATTGATTTTAAAAAAAGTATATATATATATGATATATATAGAGAAAGGCAGGAAGAGGACTGGTAGTAACTGCTTCTTGCATGTGCCTTGACCAAGCAAACCCATGGTTTCAAACTGGTGACCTCAGCATTCCAGGTAGATGCTTTATCCACTGTGCCACCACGGCGGCTTCTGTTACTGAATGTTACTATGGAACAAAATGAGACCAGCATGGATACTTCCCTTTGATGATCATTTGCTTTGCTTTCTTTGGTTCCTAAAGAATTCTTTTTCCTCGAGTATTGGTAATTTAACCAAGGATTTAGCAATGAGTGTTCTCAATCAAATTGCTTTGGAATATTGTTGCTTTTCAATCGGCACTTTAATTTTTTGCTTTGTTTCAAAGAAAGTTCTTTTTCATTACAAAAGAAATGTCTTGCCTGACCAAGAGGTGGTGCAGTGGATAGAGTGTCAGACTGGGATGTGGAGACCCAAGTTCGAGACCTTGAGGTCGCCAGCTTGAGCACGAGCCCATCTGGCTTGAGCAAAGAGCTCGCCAGCTTAGACCCAAGGTCGCTGGCTCTAGCAAGGGGTTGCTCGATCTGCTGAAGGCCCGCGGTCAAGGCACATGTGAGAAAGCAATCAATGAACAACTAAGGTGTCGCAACGGCAATGAAAAACTAATGTTTGATGCTTCTCACCTCTCTTTGTTCCTGTCTGTCCCTATCTATCCCTCTCTCTGACTCTCTCTCTGTCCCTGTAAAAAAAAAAAAAAAAAAAGATATGTCTTTGGGTACAATGCTGTATTCTTTTGGTTTTTTTTTTTACCCAAGAGACACTGCTGTGTCACACAGTATTTGTCCGTCCTTCAGTCCTATGAGTGTCTTTTAAATTACAGTACTTAATTTTTTTTTCCATCTGAATTTACTACGATTATCTTGGGCCTTTCCTCTCCTGTGTTTGAACTTTGTTATGAGTTCTTTAATGATATTGTCCAGTCCTCTATTTCCTCATGTTTGCAATCCCTTTTTTCTTTATTCTGCTGTTTTAAACTCATTGTTGAATTCTTGTTTTATTCTTCGTGATTTATTCCAAATGGCAAGGCACTTTCAGAGAAATTTACTTTTTTACACTATATTTTTTCCAGGCTTGATTTAATGTCAGTCCTTAATACAGTCTTCTTCTTTCCCTAATTTGCTCACTTGGTTGCCTTGCTATTTCTTTTTATCATGCATGTGCATGAAGATCTGTCCAGATCTACATTATATTCTTATAATTAAAGAAATATTTGGACAACCTTACCATCTGAACTAAGACCAGTTTCTCCTCTTATATAGAAGTTAATGACTGGGAATTTAGTTTTCTAGTTTTCTACCTCCTGGATTAAGAGGTCAAAGTGGAGAAGAAGGAGAACTCCAGATTATTTGGACATCTGGGCTCCGCTGTTTCTTTGCACATTTTGTTAAAGTCTTCTATCAATGTTTATTGCTCCTACTTTGGCAGTGGAGGTCTATCTCACTCTCATTGAGAAATATACTTGGCATTAGTGTGGTCTCTTTCTTTATCTTTTATTTGTTTTTTTGTGACAGAGACTGAGAGAGACAGAAAGACAAGATAGGGAATGATAGACAGGAAGGGAAAGAGATGAGAAGCATAAATTCTTTGTTGCAGTACCTTAGTTGTTCATTGATTGCTTTCCCATATGTACCTTGACTGATGGGCTACAGCAGACCAAGTAACCCCTTGCTCAAGCCAGCGACCTTAGGCTTAAGCTGGTAAGACTTGCTCAAACCAGATGAGCCCATGCTCAAGCCAGTGACCTCAAGGTTTCAAACTTGGGTCCTCCACATCCCAGTCCAACTTTCTATCCACTGCACCAGCACTTGGTCAGGCTGAATGATCACTTTTATTTCTTATGTATAATTAATCAAACTATGTGTAGAAAATAGATTTAAAAACATAACAAAATAAAAAAATCCCAGAAGAGCCTGATCAGACAGTTGCACAGTGAATAGAACATTGGCCTGGGACACAGAGAACCCAGGTTAAAAACTCAGAGGTCGCTGGCTTGAACGCAGGCTCACCAGACTGAGTGTGGGGTCACTGGCTTAGGCATGGAGTCATAGACATGACTTTATTGTCGTTGGCTTGAAACCAAAGGTAGCTGGCTTGAGTTGAAGGTCACTGGCTTGAGCAAGGGTCACTTGCTCTGCTGGAGCCCCCCATCAAGGCAAATATGAGAAAGCAATCATTGAACAACATTGGTGCCATAACAAAGAATTGATGCTTCTCATCTTTCTCCCTTCCTGTCTGTCTATTCCTATCTGTCCCTCTCTTTTTCTCTTTCTGTCTCTGTCAAAAATATAATAAATCTAGAACAATTTTAATTATATTTAAAAATAAAAAACTGAATGATGCCATGGCAAAAATACAAATATAACAATAAAATATTTTAAAAACTTTTCAAAGAGGCATGGCAAAATAAATTCTTCTGACATGTTAGGAACAGCTGACTGGAAAACAAGTGGCTTTAGAGCTGGCCCTGAGGTGTTGCGCAGGGACAGCGTCTCTTGTCTGGGTGGAGCCAGGACAGGTTCTTTGGAGGGTTCTTGAGGCAGCGGTTTTTGGGACTCAGTGTGGTCAGGAGGTGCTATTGAGCTGCCTCTGGAGTGGCTGCTGGAGAAGGCATGGCCTCTGGAGTTGGGTGCCCCACCAGGTCTGGGTCAGCCTCCAGGTCTGCCTGTGTAGCTGGCTCCTCCAGATGTCGCTCTAGTGGAGTAGGAGCCCGCTTTGCCTCCTGGGCTGGTGCTGGAGTTGCCAGAGGGGAAGAGATCAGCCATGTGCCTACATTTTTATGTTTTTCCCCAAGACAGAGCACAGCCACCGCCCAAGGCCCACCACAGGAAGTCCTCCCTACCAGCCATCTGGCAGATTGGTGATCCGAGGCCAGTCCTTGCTCCTGGCCAACCTCTAGGAGTGCTTCCTGTGTGTCTGACACTGACCCCTTACAATAATCTTGCATCAAACTCCACCCACTCTATCCCACCACCACCTTCCTCACCTTCTCACCCTTGGGTTCTGCCTCCTTTGGTTCTAGATCCTCCAGCCTGGTTTAATTAGCATAGGCCTGGTGCTCCTGGTGGGAATCAGACATGGTGAGGTGTGTGTGGAGCCTGGGTCACTTTAGGGGAGGTGGCCTCCTCAGGCCATCCACAGGCCCAAGTTCCCTAGACCCTGGGGTGGCCACAACACTTCTGTGTTGTGGCACACCTGCCCTTCACTTGTGGAGATGGACTGGGATCTCCTTCCATCAGCTGCTCCTTCATGTCCTTGGTTGAGCTCTTCAAGGACAGTGATTGACAGCCAGTGGGGCGGCCTCAAGCCTTGCCAGGTTGTTGCAACTTCTGCCTACTGGACCTTCAGCTCCTGGATCAAGCCCAGTCCTGTCTGCACAGACCTCCTCCCAGGGGGAATTAGATTCACCTCCAGGGCTATAAACCTGGACAGGGGGCACTGCCCAAGCTCCTCGTCCACCTAGCCAGCCTTGACCTGGGTGTGAACGTGACAGACTCACCAGGCTTGTGATTCCTCCTCAGCCTGTTCCTGCTCCGAGCAGGCCCTCCCTCGATGAACACTCCTTCTACACACTTACATGCAGACACACATAAACATACTAGTACACACATACCACACACATAGGAAGAACATAGAACTTCTCAGGCAAGATCATAGGCCTGACCTTAAGCAAACCTTCCTGAGTCTGCATGTGTTTACCTTTGGGTCCCACCGAATAAAGGGTCTCTGGTGCCTGGGCTGAGTCTGGACCAGGCTGGTCTTTTGGAGGCCCTGGCCTCTGGAGAGCGGTGTACAGCAGGAGAACGTCCCTTCTGTGGGAACATCTCCAGACAAGTGAGTTGAGTAGGGGCTGTTTTAGGATGTGGCTGCCTGGTTACTAGGGTTCCAAGTGCTGTGGGATCGACAGGAAGTGAGATCACTGCCAGGGTCTCCTACCCCTAACATCTCCTCAGACAGAGCATTGACTTTCTCTTCTGACAAGAGAGGTGATCTCACTTCACTGAGCAGTGAAAAGTATACCAGAAAAAAAATATATTAATAAGACAAATGTACGAGATTCTACTGCTTATGTTTTCTTCTAGAGTTTGTGAAAACAGCTGGTGAACACCACTTGCCCCCTACCTGGTGGCTTACTGAGAACCTTCTCAGGCAACTGAAGTACTGCCAGGGGCTCTTTTAGGACTGAGCCTAAAAGGCAGTAGGAAGCTGGGGTTGATGTCAAGGTGACCCCACCCTTTTGCTCTTTAACATAATCGCTTTGGTTTTCTAGGTGAACAATTTTACTATCTACTGATAATGGTAATTTATTTCCTCCATTTCAGTTTTTATACCTCTTACTTTTTCTAATACCCACTTGCCTTGATAATACCTCAACAACAAGAATTTGCTTACACATATTCTCAAGATATACTGTCTCATTTCTCTCCAATCCCTGCTCAAGTGTCATCTTAACAGGGAATAAGTGAATGAATATCCAACAACAATGGTAGCAAAGAATATCTTTAAGCTCAATGCTGTGTAGTTGGTATTTATTTATTTACTCTTTTATTGAATCTATTGTGGTGACCCCATAAACAAAATTACTCTGATTTCTGGTGCACACAATTCCAAAACACATCATCTATACACTGTATTGAGTGTTCTCCACCCCAAGTCAAGTCTTTGTTCATCACCACTTTTCCCTTTTCTTTCCCCTACCTCCTTCTTCTCTTTGCGGCAGTCACCACTCTGTTGTCCCTGTCCATAAGTTTTCTCTTTTATTTTCTTTTTCTGTACAATCCCTCCAGCTCGTCCTCTAGCCCCTAACCCCAACCCACCTATAACTGTCAGCCTGCTCTCTGAGTCTGTCTCCTTTTGCTTGTTAGTTTATTTTGTTCATTAGATTTCACATATGATTGAAATTATATGGTTCCTGTCTTTCTTTCATTGACTGATTTATTTCACTTAGCATAATACTCTCTTCAGGTCCATCCTTGCTGTCACAAAGGGTAAGGTTTCCATATTTTTTTACAGTGGAGTAGTATTCCATTGTGTAAATGTACCACAGTTTTTTCATCCATACATCTACCGATGTGCGCTTGGGATGCTTCCAAATCTTAACTATTGTAAATGATGTTGTAATGAACGTATGGATGCATATATTCTTTCAAATTAGTGTTTTAGGTATCTTTAGATACATTTTCAGAAGTGCAATCACTGGGTCATAAGGCAGTTCCATTTGTAATTTTTTGTAGTAACTCCATACTACTTTCCACAATGACTGCACCAGTCTGCATTTCCACCAACAGTGCATGAGAGTTCCCTTTTCTCTACATCCTTGCCCACACTTGAATGTTGACTTATTAAGGATAGTCATTCTGATAGATGTGAGGTGATATATCATTGTGGTTTTAATTTGCATTTCTTTGATGATTAGTTTCATTTAACATCTTTACATATGTCTGTTGGTGTAGTTGATATTTATTTTAAAGTTTAAATAAAATCTGTTTTGTTTAACTAGATAAAATTCTTTTAAAATTGAGCTTTACAAAAAAAATAGCTTACTGGTGTGATTTTTTAAATTAAATAACTTTTTTTTATTCTGGGCAGTTAGGCCAATGCTGATGAAATATATAGTATTAGCATTTGATCTTTAATAATTGTATGACTGAAGTTTAGTGCTTTGTTTCTTGATACTATCTTATTATCTTTTATTTAACTTTTTTTATTCAGTGAGAGGAGGGGAGACAGAGACAGACTCTTGCATGTTCCATGACCAGATATACCTGGCAAGCCCAGTAGGGTAAGATGCTCTTCCTATCTAGGGCGTTTCTCTGTTGCTTAACTGAGCTTTTCTTAGTGCCTGAGGTGGAGGCCATGGAACTAGCCTCAGTGGCAGGGGCTAACTTGCTCTAATTAAGCCATGGCTGCAGGAGGGGAATAGAGAGAAAAGTGAGAGGGGGACTGGTGGGGAAACAGATGGGTGCTTCTTCTGTGTGCCCTGACCGGGAATCAAATCCAGGACTTCCACAAGCTGGGCCGACGCTCTACCACTGAGCCAACCGGCCAGGGCCTCATTGTTTTCTCTCTTAAAAGTTCTTTATTTTGTTCTACTTTGACTATAATGACTTCACAAAGAAGTATACAAAATACAAATGTATAGCTCAATGTCTTAACACAGAATAAAACCCTTGAAAGCACTATACAGGTCAAAACACAATGTCAACCAACCTCCAGAAGTGTGGATGGTATCTCTTTGCAGTAACTGTTGCTTCATCCACTTCTAACACTGTAGCCTTGTTGTACTTAGTTTTATACAAATTAGATAATACAATATGTATTCTTGCCTGTATATTTTTTGTATAACATTTATCTGTGTTGTTACTTTAGAAGTAGTTAGTCCATTTTAATTATTGTTTTATGATATTTCATTGTGGGAACATACTACCTCTTCTAGAGTCCCCAATCCCCTCACTCTATACCCCAAATAGGGATACCTGTACTACTTGTTTCTTTTTTCCTTCTCAGTAGAGTTTTCTGGCTCCCTTTCCATAATTATAGCCTTTTACTTTTTTCTTCTTCTTCTTTACTTTTTGAGGCCTCTATTTTTTTAGCCATTCTGCTTCTAATCAATGTGTCCCGGCTTCATTCTTTTTTTTCTTTTTCTCCATGAACTCATTCCCCCTCAACATCTAATACAGAATTATATAACAGGAGAAAATATAGCAATCACAAGCTAAAGTACTATACAATGAATTGTGAATATTATTTTAAAACTTTCCATTGATTTGAGAAAGAGAGAGGGAGGAGGTGGGAGAAACAGAGAGAGAAGTATCAACTCATTGTTCCATTTAGGTATGCACTCATTAGTTGCTTCTCCTATGTGCTGTAACACAGGATCAAACTCATGACCTCGGTGCACCATTCCAAGGCTCTATCCACTCAACTACCGGACCAGGACCAATTTTAATTTTTAATTTGTTGAAAATACATTCTGTACAGCCAGTAGCCACAGCCACCATCACAGCCGCCTGGCCCATGCAGGTTTGCATTTGATTCAGACAGACGGTAATGAAACAACGGAGTCAAGAACTGGTGGGCCATTACCTTTAACCCTAGCTTGCACTTGGCGGGCAAATAAAAACACACACTGGGCTCCAAAACCCACTCATTCAGTGCTTACAAAGCTACTGACTTATCTGAATTTCCTAGAATCAAAGGTTTCTAGCTCACCAGCCTTATTCACCTCTGTTCCTCATCTCCTTCTCTCTGCACAAACTGGCTTCTCCCTCAGCACTCCACTATCTTGACTGCTTCTCCTGGCCTCCACGTGGCCTTACTGTGCTTTCCTACAGCATGAGCTCCTCGTAGAATGTAATCACTCTTCTCCCCAAGCAACGTGATCTCTCTTCCTTTTAAAACCTTTTGGTGAGAAAGCCCTCCCCCAACACATATTAACATAATCACTCCCATTCCAAGCAATCACCTGGGTGATGGGCTTCCACATGGGCAGTGCCATCTTTAACAAAGTGAGCATAATATATTTTATCTTCCCAACACATTCCCAGAAATATTTTAGATTTGGAATGATGTTTCTTTTTCTGTGACTTTATGTTTAAGAGACATGAGTTAATTTTTTTTAAGCTTAATTCTTCAAAGTTGTCAGTGTGCCCATTAAAGTATTTAATAAAACTTACTTTTGATTATGTAGGAGAGTTATAGCAATTTAGGAAACAAATGTATCTTGTTTACATAAATATAATTAGATATTTAAAAACATGATTCATATAAATTGAATTATTCCTTTAGGGAATATCTTACCTTTTTTTTCATTGAAACTGAAACTGAAAAAAAATAGTTCAAAATACTTTAGTTTCCATTTGACTGGCATTAACCTCAAGTATTCTTTCAAATTTTGTGATAAATTTTGATATTGCTATCTTTAACCACTGAAATAAATTGAAGTGTTAATATAAATATAAATATTAAGGTATTACCCACAACAAACGTCTTAATTAACCTTCTGATTCTACTAAACATTGCTCGCTTTTGCTTTAAAAATGACAGTTCCGCTGGCTGTTGAAAATTTGTTGGAACTATTTTTTGTAGTAAATCCGTGGCAACCATCTAGACCTATTTGCTTGGCTCTAGGTTTGAAATAATTAATTGGACTTGTTCTTCAATTTTTCCTGTAGACAGTGGGGAGTCAAGATGCTCTAATATTTCAAATGAACAGTTAAACAAAAATCAGTCCTTTCTTGAATGTTTAATGGGTTCCGCAATGCAATAGCATTAACATTCATTTACAACTTAAAGAGTTGTGAACTGTGTTTCAAAACAAACAAATAAAAACAAATTTACTTAGAATCTTCACACCTGTAAAATACTCAGAAGTGAATATCAAAGCAATCGTTGGCTATTGTATTACTAAATTTTAAAATAAGAAAACAACAAGTTGCTTTCCAGGAAGAAATGTTAGTTTTTCAGTTGTCACTGCTATTGGTTGATTTGTTTGAGATTACAACACAGGTAAAATGACTTTCTGTAATCTCTTTCTTATTGAACCATGACATGAATTTACAAACAAAATTTAATTCATGTTAAACATATATAATTTAAATGAATTTAAAAAGTATAAATAGTTATTTTTCTTTTAATTACTCATTCTCATAAATAAAAAATCTTCACTATGCAGTAAACTAAAGTGTTATAATTGTGTGTGTATTTGCTAATATGCAAATATATTTAATAAATTTGAATATTTTATAGGGAAACTAGTACTGAAATATTTAATGTGCAAAACTTATACACTATATATATATTCTAGTTAAAACTCCTAAGAGTGGATAAATCACAAAGACTTTCTTGAGACAGCTATAGATGTTGATAAATTTTGAAGAGCTTCTACTTACATATATTCAATGTGTATTTCTCTCTGCTCCCTCCTGAAATTACCTTAAAACCTCAGCCAAAGAATTAGAGATATGAATTCACAAGAATACAATAAGAAGAGAGACATTTATCAATGTTACAATTTTTATTCTCACCAATTATTTTAAATTTTAGGTACCTAACTTAGTGAGACTAGAGAGGAAGCATTATTTTTGAAGAACTTGAGTTATTACAACTACCTAAAAAATGGAATAAGCTTATTTATAAGATAGTTGCTCATCATTGGTGGCCAGTTAAGCAGAGATGGAATCTCCAATAATAGTAATGGTATTGGAGACCTGAAGCATCTGATGGGGGATATCTGATACCTTATGGTATAGAGAGTGGGTTGAAATTGGGGGTGGTGTGGCAGAAGGGGACCAGATGATTCCTCCAGACTTGTACTCCATAGAGTGTGATTTAAATACCCTAAAACTCCTTCCCTATTTATAAACTTATATTTCTATATTATTATTTTTTAAAATCTGCACTGTCATCTTTGTGATAGCAATTAAGAAATTAAATTTAACATTTGGAATATCTACAAATTGTTATTTATTATTTTACCTTTTAGAGAAACAATTTGATGATTGTTTGAAATAAAATAACTCGTTTATTGGCAAATACCTTGTATAGGTACTTGAATTATGTTGCACTTAGTGCCAAAACCTTTAGTTTACCAGTATATTCTGGGCTTATAGTTTTAGAGAAAAATAAAAGACATATAATAAAAAAAAAAATCAAAGTCATTATTTTAGTATATGTGCTGCCGAAGCGAGCACCAAAGTCATTATTTTAAAAGGCAAGAAAGTCGGCTAAAATAATTTTCTGTTTAGAATCAGATAAACTTAGTTTGAATCCTGAATCTGTCATTTTCTAGCTGTATAATGGTTAGAACTTTATCCCTTGGAGTCTTAGTTTCTTTACTTGTAAAATGGAGGAAATAAAAATGGGGAGATAGACTCTACTATAGGACCTATGAATATTTAATGAGCTGACCTGTGGTGGCGCAGTGGATAAAGCATTGACCTGGGAACACTGAGGTCGCCAGTTCAAAACCCTGCACTGGTTTGGTCAAGGCACATATGGGAGTTGATGCTTCCAGCTCCTCCCCGCTTTCTCTCTTTCTCTCTCTCTCACTCTGTGTCTTCTCTCTAAAATGAATAAAAAATAAAAATAAAAAAAGAGAATATTTAATGAGATTAAGCATATAAAGAATTTAGTATATTGCCTTGTAAATGTTTAATAATTGTTGGCAATTAATGATAAGAAGATGTTAGCATTATAGATTGTCACCCCCATCCATAACAGATGTAACCTATGATAGCTCCTATTCCATACCATAATAAGCTCTACAGCTAAGAATAATCTGGAAAATATCACTTGGTAGACTTTCCATGGAACTTTATAACAGTATCTGAATAACAATCAATTTCTTACTTTTCCCAGGAAAACACCAAATAGAGATCAACATATATGGACAATGATCACTATTTTGACATTGCCTTAGAGGATCTCGAAAAGTGGTAACATCTGTACTGGAAAATCTGGTTTCCTATATTCATTGGTTTTATAAATAGCTGTTGTTAGATTACATCACTATGTAAGGGTTTAGCTGGCACAAGATGCTGAAAGTGTTTTAAATGTATGAGCCTGGTATTCCTGTGTGACTAAATGCATTGTTTACTAATGACATTAAGTGTAGGGTAGCTCATTTAAAAAATTGGTCTATTGTGTAAAATGAGTCTGCTCTAAAATAAGACCATGTATTTTATTTAATCTGAAAATTAATGTTCCTGAAAATAAAGGGAAACCTGTTTTAATGGTTACCATGCTACTCTAATACAAATATATCTGGCAAAAATGATCAGCAATTTCTTACTGTTAAGCCTATTTTACTTGTACTGAATGGAGATTTTTAAACTTTTTAATTTAAGGAATATATAATAGTAGGACCCCAGAAGCATAATGTTCACAGAAAGAAATGTTTTATTAACTATAATTCATACACCCTGTGACTAGGTGTGAATTCTTTTTGATCTTTAACATAAGAAAGTGACAAGCAGTGCTAGTTTGCTTAAAAAGAAACTGACTTCTGTAACTGGCTGCTGTAAAACCTTTTTTCAAGCTAGGTTTAAGAAAGTAGGAATAATCTAGCAAATAGTTACAGAATGAAAAACAAGTCAATCGATACTCAGAGTTGTTCATATCCAGCCTCACGCCAGACATCAAGTTTTCTGATTACACTATACAATGAATAAAGCATATTCATAGAAGTAAAACAAAGAAGGGGAAATCAATGGTTTCTTCATATACCATGAGAACACCTTTTGAGACTTGCAAAGCTTAACTAATAACACATTCAGAAAGAGCACTCTTTGTAGTGGGTATAAAAATGGCCTAATTTGAAAGACAAAGTGTTGGCCATGCATACGCAGTAGGTTCTATTCAGCAAACTCTTAAGGCTCCATGTTAACATAATGAAATATTGTGCTATTTCTTATAGGCTAAATTTTTCTTTACCTCCTTAAATCAATGGCCTAATGATATTTTGTCTAACTCTGACTGCATCTAAATTTGAAGTTACTTTGCTGAAAATTATAGCAGACTTCTCTCAAGGTACTCATTGTCTCTACCCACCCCATCCAAATCTTTTAGAACTAGTCTTTAGCATACACATACTAGACATTAAAAAGAATCATTTAGGCATAAGTATTTTCTTCAGATGTCAGGGAATATGTCCCTATTTCTTACAGTATTGGCAACTGGTTTATTTCTTTAAGCTCTTTAATAAGGAAATGTGGGGGTCCAATATGTTTATTCTTTCATTGCCCAGGTAATGTCTCCTGGGTGAGTGACTCTATGAATTTTACAACAAGCTATTATATATAAAAGGGAAGGGCATTTGGGGCAGAATTGTGATTATTTTTCACAAAATTTATTGTACTACATATTTATAAACCCACATCTTAATTCTTCTTCAATCTCTATCTCTGAAGTGTTCAAAAAATTTAAATCTAGGTTCTTACCCAATGATACCATAGTTTTTAAGATTATATTAAAATATTTTTGATATGATAATTTCCAGACACAAAAGTAAAAAGAAAAGTAAAATGAATTTCTGTATACCCATCATCCAAATTCAAGTTACCAAGGCCTTACTGTGATAGCTTTATAATTTTTATTTTGCAGGAATATTTTATATATACTTTTTATTTAAACAAATAACAAACTACAGGTCCTGGTCAGTTGGCTCAGTGGTAGGGTGTTGGCCCATATGTGAATGTCCCAGGTTTGGTTCTTCTTGGTAAGGGCATACAAGAGAGACAACCATCTGCTTCTGCACCCCTCCCCCCCCCACTCATACACACACTCAACCAGTGGCTCCATTGGTTCAAGTGCATGGCCCTCGGCACTGAGGATGGCTCTATGGAGCCTCCACCTCAGGTGCTAAAAATAGCTCAGCTACCAGAGAAGCCAGATGGGCAGAGCATTGGCCAGGAATGGGGGTGGCCAGGTGTATTCTGGTTGGGACGCATGTGGGACTCTGTCTCTCTATCTCCTCTCCTCTCACTTGTAAAAGAAGAAAACAACAACAACAAACTACATAGAGGAGCACAAACTGTAAGAGTACAACTCAATAAGTATCCATGTCAAGAAGCAGAACATCAGCAGAACTTCAAGTTTCCTGGTGCCCAGTCCAGTCACTACTCCCAACTTTAAGAATAACCAGTATTATGACCTCTATCAGTATAGATTAGTTTGGCCTGTTTTTGGAATGTTATATAAATAAAGTCATTTAGTATGAACACCTTTGTGTTTGTCTTCATTTGATCAACATCATGTTTATGAGATTCACCAATGCGATAGCACATTGCTGGTTCGTTCACTGTTGTTGCTATATAGCATTCTATTGTATGAAAAGGCCATTATTTACCCCTATTTCTGATGAATATTTGGGTTGTTTCCACTTTGGTGCTACCATTAGTTAACATTATTGTACATATGTTTTGGTGAACATATTTGTGTATTTCTGTTGTGTAAACATTTGCTGAAGTATTGTAAAGCCAATTTCAGACATTGTCATTTCAGCTTTACATACTTTAGTACACTTTACTATGCAACTCTAAAAAGTACGGACAATTCTTCACATAATGGTGATTGCTTGTTATCATCTGACCTTTGGCTTTAATTACAATGTGTTTTTGGTACATTTTTAAATAGGAAAATTCCTGTTCTTCAGGGTAGCTTTTTAAGATAGGTGGAAAATATTGAAGTTGAATTATTCCTAAGTTGGTAGCAGGTTTTAAAAAATTTTATGAGGGACAGATTGGTCAAATAATCAGCAAATATTTATGAAGCATCTTTTTGCTATATTACCTAACCGAACAGTTTAGCAGTATTCTCACATAATTACTGACTTTCTGAAATTTAAGGGGAGAAAAAAATTCCTTTTGATAAATTGCTAGTGATGGAATTGTTTATATTGGGTATCATAAGGTAATAATTCAACACACAAACAAAATAGACTGTGGAGCATACTTTAATGAGTATTACTTAAGTGCTTTTTTCTAAGTAAAGTGAATGATATTTCTATATGATTTCTTTCTTTTTTTTTTTACAGGGACAGAGAAAGAGAGAGAATCAGAGAGAGGGATAGATAGGGACAGACAGACAGGAACGGAGAGAGATGAGAAGCATCAATCATCAGTTTTTTGTTGTGACACCTTATTGTTCATTGATTGCATTCTTATATGTGCCTTGACCACGGGTCTTCAGCAGACCAAGTAACCCCTTGCTTGAGCCAGCGACCTTTGGTCCAAGCTGGTGAGGTTTTTGCTCAAGCCAGAGGAGCCTGTGCTCAAGCTGGCGACCTCGGGGGTCTCGAACCTGGGTCCTCCGCATCCCAGTCCAACGCTCTATCCACTGCACCACTGCCTGGTCAGGTTCTATATTATTTCTAACAAATATTTAGAATAACTAATAATAGTGATCAAAATAATTATATATACTATCATAATACAGAATAATTATATAAAATATATAATATATATTGTATAAAAATATTTATATATAACAAACAATTAATATATGGTAATTATATGTTAATTAAAGTGAATTATACTAATAAAATTAATTTATAATTATTATAGTTAAGATAATAATTAAAACATTCAAGGGGATATGTTAAATAACATTAAAATATTATTTAAGTTCATTTTATTATTTTATGAAGATAACAACAATTGAAAGAAGTGATCTTTTTCACTTGGGATATATAATAATAATCAAATAATTTGAAATACTTTGCTTATATACTCTTGGTTTGTGTTCTCAGATTACATCACTTCTATTTTACAGAAAAATAAGGTATTTTTTGCTCTGATTTTGCTTACTATTTTATCACTCTAAAGATTGAACCTTGTTTCAGGAAACCTAAGAAACCTTGCCTTAAGTTCTGATTTTCCAGAGCTCAAGCTCTGTGATCCTGATTAAACAATGACTTCTTTGAAGCTCAATTATACAGTGTGTCCGTAAAGTCATGGTGCACTTTTGTCCTGTGACCGGTCAAAAGTGTACCATGACTTTACGAACACACTGTATTGTTTAAATCACATGGTGATAATTGTCACATCCTTTTCTTATTTATTTAAAAATTATTATAATATTTATCATGGAAAGTTTTTTCTGGAAACTCACAGTAAATATAAACCACTTTATATTAACAAAATATTTCAATAGTTATAATTTCTAAAATCAAAAGATTGGCATAACAATAGAAACTCCTTTTGGGTTTTTGCTCTTGTTTTAAATCTCTTTTTCCTTTGGGGTTTGATCACTCAGAGTAACAAAGGCAACAACAATGATCACAGCTCTGATTAACTGTGCCTCACTATGTGCCAAACACTCAAAGTGTTTATAACCTTTTAAAATTTATTTTATTATTATTATTATTATTTAAATAAGAGAAGGGGAGATAGAGAGACAGATTTCCACTTGTGCCCCTACCAGGATCCACCCTGAAACCACTGTCTGTGGCCGATGCTGTGACAGTCTGGAGCCATGCTGTCAACTGAGCTATCCTTTTAGCACAATAAGTGGAGGCTCCACAGAACCATAATCAGGAGCCAACACGCCCAAATCAATTTAGCCATGGTTGTGGGAGAAGAAGAGAGAGAGAGAAAAAGAGAGAGAAAGAGAGAGAGAAGAGGGAGGGAAGGAAAAGCAAATGGTCACCTTTTTGCGCTCTGACCAGGAATCAAACCCAGGACTTCCACAAGCCAGGTGGATGCTCTACCACTGAGCCAACTAGCCAGGGCTTGTTTGTAATCTTTACAATAATGCTATAAGATAGTTTAGTTATAAAAATAGTTAAACTATCTTACAAATAAAGGGACTAAATTCAGAGAAGTTAGAAAAAATAAAGTTCAGAGAAATTAAATAAATTTTTTATTGTCACATAGCTGTTAAGTAGTAGAAGCAGGATTCCAATTCATTTTTCTTTTCTTTGGTTGGAAAAAGATTTCCTTTATGCAATGTAAGCTCTTTATATTGCTATGGTATCTGAGCAAATAGAATTGTGAGCTCTATGATGTAGTTTTGTTAATTTTCAGTAAAATTTTAAAGAAATTTTAAATAATGCTATTTTACCAACCTCATGGGGTGTAATGTTGTAAAATATTTAAAACTAATACAGTGGTACCTTGAGATACAAGTTTAATTCGCTCTGTAACCGAGCTCGTAAGTCAGTCAACTTGTATATGAAACAAATTTCTTCCATTTAAAATAACTGAAATAGATTTAATCCATTCCAGCCCTGTAAACATCCACAAACCATCCTAAATTATGAAAAAAGACATGTTTTTTTTTAAACTTTTTTTTAAAATTTCTTTTTATTTTATTCATTTTAGAGAGGAGACAGAGAGAGAGAGAGAGAGAGAGAGAGAAAGAGGGGAGGAGCTGGAAGCATCAACTCCCATATGTGCCTTGACCAGACCAGTGCAGGGTTTTGAACTGGCGACCTCAGTGTTCCCAGGTTGACGCTTTTATCCACGGCGCCACCACAGGTCAGGCCGAAAAAAGAGATGTTTTTAACTAAGAAGCACATATGTATACTTTACCAATGCATAATAAAATATATGAAATAAAAGAAAAAATGTTATTTAGCACTGTATTCTTACCTTAGAGACAGACGAGTGTGGCTAATGGAGGTGAATGGCGGAGGAGGAGGGAGGGAGGAAGGGATGCAGGCACTGTAGAAACGTAAATTAAAACTGCATTTTCTTAACACTAAATGTAAACTAAGACTGCATTTTATTTACTTAAAATGAAACCACAAAACTTAATTGTAATAAAGTGTGCTTTCTTAACTGTAAACTTAACCTAAGCTTAACACTATGTATTTTTCATTTAATCATCATCCGTTTCTGCCTTTTTGGCTGCACTTTTGGCATTTTCACTTGCAGGACTTTTGAATAAAAATCTATCCAAAGAGGTTTGCTTTTGCCTGCCTTTTAAAATGTTACGGAAATGTGACAAATAAGTGTCATTAAAAAGTGCTGGAGCATGACGAGTTGAAAATTTTCTGGGTGTTTCTTTTCAATGAAACTTGAAAGTTCTCCCACATTGCCAGCATGTATTTAATTTCACTTGTAGAAATCCCTTCCTCCAACTCTACCTCCTCCTCACTACTAATCTCTTGCAGAAGCTCCGTATGTTGCATCATCTGTAGCTCCTTCAACTCTTTAGTTGAGAATTCCTCCTCATGTTCCTTGACGAGCTCGTTTACGTCACCCTCATCTACCTCCAGACCCATTGACTTTCGAAGGGACACAATCTTCCCCAATGCTTCTACGTTGGTCTCGGTCTCTGGTTTGAATCCTTTGAAGTCCCTGTCTACAACAACCTCAGGCCATAACTTTTTCCATGACGAGTTCAAGGTTCTTCTTGTAACCTCTTGCCATGCCAAGTCAATAATGCATAAACATATCACGATGTTGTAGTGATCTTTCCAAAACTCTTTAAGGGTTAGATTTGTATTCTCAGTCATCTCAAAGCAGCCGCAGAACAAGTGCTTTGTGTAAAGCTTTTTAATTTTGGAAATCACATGCTGCTCCATAGGTTGCAGGTTTGAAGCCGTGTTGGGAAATATTTAAAACTATTAATTTTAAATATTTCCCAACACGACTTTGAACTCATTGAGAATGTCATCTTTAAGACCAAGTGTGCCTGGCCAGGCGGTGGTGCGGAGGATAGAGAGTCGAACTGGGATACGGAAGAACCAGGTTCGAGACCCCGAGCTTGCTAGCTTGAGCGTAGGCCCATCTGGCTTGAGCAAAAAAGCTCATCAGCTTGGACCCAAGGTCGCTGGTCCCAGCAAGGGGTTGCTCAGTCTGCTGAAGGCCCGCGGTCAAGGCACATGTGAGAAAGCAATCAATGAACAACTAAGGTGTCATAATGGCAATGAAAAACTAATGATTGATGCTTCTCACCTCTCTTCATTCCTGTTTGTCTGTCTCTATCTATATCTCTGTCTGACTCTCTCTCTGTCCCTGTGTAAAAAAAAAAAAAAAAAAAAAAAAAAGACCAGGTGGGTGGGCTGGAGCATTTTCAAGGATTAGTAATGCTTTCTTTGGGCGTTTCTTTTCTTTTTTTTTTTTATTATTATTAATTTTAATGGGGTGACACCAGTAAATCAGGGTACATACGTACACCGAAAAAACTCCAGGTCATCTTATCATTCAATTATGTTGCATACCCATCACCCAAAGTCAAATTGTCCTCCGTCACCCTCCGTCCGGTTTTCCCTGTGCCCATCCCCTCCTCCCTATCCCACCCTCTCCTCCCTTCCCCAACCCCATAACCACCACTCTCTTGGCCATGTCTCATAGTCTCACTTTTATGTCCCACCTATGAATGAAATCATGTTGTTCTCAGTTTTTTTCTGATTTACTTATTTCACTCCGTAAAATGTTATTAAGGTCCATCCATCTTGTTGTAATTGATCCGATGTCATCATTTCTTATGGCTGAGTAGTATTCCATAGTATATATGTACCAAAGCTTTTTAATCCACTCATCCTCTGACGGACACTTGGGCTGTTTCCAGATCTTTGCTATTGTGAACAATGCTGCCACGAACATGGGGGCGCATTTCTTCTTTTCGAACAGTGCTATGGTGTTCTTAGGGTATATTCCTATAAGTGGGATAGCTGGGTCAAAAGGCAGTTCGACTTTTAATTTTTTGAGGAATCTCCATACTGTTTTCCACAGTGGCTGCACCAGTATGCATTCCCACCAGCAGTGCAGGAGGGTTCCCTTTTCTCCACATCCTCGCCAGCACTTATTCTGTGTTGTTTTGCTGATGAGCGCCATTCTGACTGTTCTGAGGTGATATATCATTGTGGTTATAATTTGCATTTCTCTAATGATTAGTGATGTTGAGCATTTTTTTATATGCCTATTGGCCATCTATCTGTATGTCCTCTTTGGAGAAATTTCTATTCATTTCTTTTGCCCATTTTTTGATTGGATTGTTTGTCTACCTGGTGTTGAGTTTTATAAGTTCTTTATAAATTTTGGTTATTAATCCCTTATCAGACGTGCTGTTGAATATGTTCTCCCATTGTGTGGTTTGTCTTTTTATTGTGTTTTTATTGTCTTTAGCTGTGCAAAACCTTTTTAGTTTGATATAGTCCCATTTGTTTATCTTGCCTTTTATTTCATTTGCCTGTGGAGATAAATCGGCAAATATATTGCTGCAACAGATGTCGGAGAGCTTGCTGCCTATGTTTTCTTCTAAGATGCTTATGGTTTCACGGCTTATGTTTAAGTCTTTTATTCATTTTGAGTTTGTTTTTGTGAATGGTGTAAGTTGATGGTCTAGTTTCATTTTTTTGCAGGTAGATGTCCAATTTTCCCAACACCATTTGTTAAAGAGACTGTTTTTACTCCATTGTATGTTCTTTCCTCCTTTGTCAAATATCAGTTGTCCATAAAGATGTGGGTTTATTTCTGTGTTCTCTGTTCTGTTCCATTGATCTATGTGCCTGTTCTTATGCCAGTACCAGGCTGTCTTGAGTATAATGGCCTTGTAGTAAACCTTGATATCGGAAGAGTGATACCTCCTGCTTTATTTTTTCTTTTTAAGATTGCTGAGGCTATTCCTGTTCTTTTTTGGTTCCATAAAAATTTTTGGAATATGTGTTCTATATCTTTGAAGTATGTCATTGGTATTTTAATTGGTATTGCATTGAATTTATTAGCTGCTTTGGGTAATATAGACATTTTAATGATGTTTATTTATTTATTTATTTATTTTATTTATTTCAGAGAGGACCTACAGAGTGAGAGAGAGAGAGAGGGAAAGGGGGGAGGAGCTGGAAGCATCAACTCCCATATGTGCCTTGACTGGACCGACCAGTACAGGGCTTTGAACTGGCGACCTAAGTGTTCCCAGGTCGACACTTTACCCACTGCGCCACCACAGGTCAGGCATGATGTTTATTCTTTCTAGCCATGAGCACGGTATATGCTTCCACTTGTTTGTATCATCTTTGATTTCTTTTATCGATGTTTTATATTTTACAAGTACAGGTCCTTAACGTCCTTGGTTAAATTTACTACTAGGTACTTTATTTTTTTGGTTGCAATAGTGAAGGGGATTGTTTCCTTAATTTCTTTTGCTGACAGTTCATTGTTGGTATATAGAAATGCCTCTGATTTCTGAGTATTAATTTTATATCCTGCCACCTTGCTGAATTCATTTATAAGGTCCAGTAATTTTTTGACTGAGACTTTAGGGTTTTCAATATACAATATCATATCATCTGCAAATAGTGACAGTTTTACTTCATCTTTTCCAATTTGGATGCCTTTTATTTCTTCTTCTTGTGTGATTGCTGTAGCTAGGACTTCCAGAACTATGTTGAATAAGAGTGGTGAAAGTGGGCAACCCTGCCTGGTTCCTGATCTTAAGGGGATTGCTTTTAATTTTTGTCCATTTAGTATGATGTTTGCTGTGGGTTTGTCGTAGATGGCCTTTATCATGTTAAGGAATGATCCCTGTATTCCCACTTTACTGAGAGTTTTGAGCATGAATGGGTGCTGGATTATATCAAATGCCTTTTCTGCATCTATTAAAATTATCATGTGATTTTTGTCCTTCCTTTTGTTTATGTGATGAATCACATTGATTGATTTGCAAATATTGAACCAGCCTTGCCTCTCCAGAATAAATCCCACTTGATCATGGTGTATGATTTTTTTCATATATTGCTGGATCTGGTTGGCTAATATTTTGTTGAGAATTTTAGCGTCTAAATTCATCAGGGATATAGGTCTATAATTTTCTTTCTTTGTGTTGTCTTTGCCTGGCTTTGGGATCAGAATTATGCTCGCCTCATAAAAGAAGTTTGGAAGTCTTCCTTCCTCTTGAGTTTTTTGAAATAGCTTGAGGAGGATAGGAGTTAGTTCTTCTTTGAATTTTTGATAGAATTCACTTGTGAAGCCATCAGGCCCAGGACTTTTCTTTTTTGGGAGTTTTTTGATAACTGTTTGATCTCATTTGTTGTAATTGGTCTGTTTAGGTGTTCTGATTCTTCCAGATTGATTTTTGGAAGTTTATATGATTCAAGAAATTTGTCCATTTCACCTAGATTGTCTAATTATTTGGCAGAGAGTTCTTCATAGTATTTTCTTACAATGCTTTGTATTTCTGTTGTGTCAGTTGTTATTTCTCCACTGTCATTTCTAATTTTATTTATTTGAGTCCTCTCTCTTTTTTTCTTGGTGAGTCTAGTTAAAGGTTCACAATCTGTTTAACTTTTCAAAGAACCAGCTTCTGGTTTCATTGATCCTCTGTATTGTTTCCTTAGCCTCTATGTCATTTATTTCTGCTCTGATCTTTATTATTTCCTTTCTTCTACTGGTCCTGGGTTTTATTTGCTGTTGTTTTTCTAGTTCTTTTAGATGGAGGGTCAGGTTGCTTATTTGAACTTTTTCTAGCTTCTTATGATATGCCTGTAGTGCAATGAACTTCCCTCTCAGTAATGCTTTTGGTGTGTCCCATAAATTTTGAGTTGATGTATGCTCATTGTCATTCGTTTCTAGAAACTTTTTTATTTCTTCTTTGATCTCATTGTGAATGCATTCATTATTTAATATCATGCTATTTAGTTTCCAAGTGTTTGAGCATTTTTCATTTTTTCTTTTGTGGTTAATTTCTAGTTTCATGGCATTGTGATCAGAGAAAATGCTTAATATTATTTCAATCTTCTTAAATTTATTGAGACCATTTTTGTGTCCTAACATGTGGTCTATCCTAGAAAACGTACCATGAGCGCTTGAGAAGAAGGTATATTCTACTGCTTTAGGGTGAGAAGTTCTGAAGATATCTATTAAATCAAGTTGATCTAGTGTTTCCTTTAAGTCTGCTGTTTCTTTATTAATTTTCTGTGTTGAGAATCTATCCAGTGTTGTTAGAGGGGTATTGAAATTCCCTACTATGATAGTATTGCTGTTAATCTCGCCCTTTATATCCATCAAAGTCTGCTTTATGTATGTCGGGGCTCCTATATTTAGTGCATAGATATTTACAATAGTTATATCTTCCTGTTGAATTGTTCCCTTTATCATTATGTAGTGTCCTTCTTTATCTCTTACTACAGCCTTTGTTTTAAAGTCCATTTTGTCTGATATAAGTATTGCTACCCCTGCTTTTTTTTCATTTCCATTTGCATGAAATATTTTTTTCCATCCTTTTACCTTCAGTCTATGAGCATCTTCTGTTTTAAGGTGTGTCTCTTGTAGACAGCATATGTATGGGTCCTGTTTCTTTATCCATGCAGCTACTCTATGTCTTTTGATTGGATCATTTAATCCATTTACATTTAAGGTTATTATTGATATGTAGTTGTTTATTGCCATTTTATTCTTTAAATTGTATTCTTCTTTTGCTATATTCTTTCCTTTCTTTGAACTGTTCACAACAGGCCCCTTAGAATGTCTTGCAGAATTGGTTTGGTTTTTATGAATTCCTTGAGGCTTTCTTTGTCTGGGAAGCTCTTTATTTCTCCTTCAATTTTATACGTTAGCCTTGCTGGATAGAGTAGTCTTGTTTGTAGGTTCTTGTTCTGCATTACTTTGAATATATCTTGCCATTCCCTTCTGGCCTCAAGTGTTTCTTTTGAGAAGTCAGATGTCATCCTTATGGGGGCTCCATTGTAGGTGATAGCCTTTTTTTCCCTAGCAGCTTTCAAAATTTTCTTTTTATCACTTAGCTTTGGTATTTTAACTATGATGTGTCTTGGTGTAGCTTGTTTTTGGTTTCTCTTTAATGGAGTTCTGTGTGCTTCTTGAACGTGTGGAATGTTTTCCAGCCTTAATTTAGGGAAGTTTTTTGCTATGATTTAATTGAACAAAGTTTCTATTTCCTGTTCTCTCGCCTGTTTTTCAGGAACCCCTATGATACAAATGTTGTTTCTCTTCATGTTGTCACAGAGCTCCCTTAGAGTTTCCTCACATTTTTTGAGTCTCTTTTCCTTTTTCTTCTCTGCTTCTGTGCCTTTGTTTATTGTGTCCTCTAACTCGCTTATTCGATCCTCAGTGTGATTCATCATTCTTTTAATTCTTTCCATTGTGGTCTTCAGTTCTGATACTGTATTTGTCATTTCTGTCTGATTCTTTTTTATTATTTCAATTTCATTTTTTATACTTGCTATCTTTTTATTTAGGTGTTGTATTGACTATTCATTGTTGCTCTAATATCTTTGGACAGCCTAACTATCTTTATTCTAAATTTTGCTTCTGGTAATTTGGTTATATCTGGTTCTTTCAGGTCCTTCTCTTGATTCATTTATTTTGCATTCCTCTGCCTGCCCATTTTGTCTGTGTATAAGCAAGTTGTGGTTACTGGAGTCCAGTAGGTGTTGCCTTTGTGTTCTCTAGGTATGGTCTGTCTGCAGGCCCTCCACCCCCTCTGCCGCTGCCTAGGGAGGTTGGGTATGTGCGTTGCCAGCATCAGCCTCCTGCGGCTATTGCTGTGATTTCTGCTTCTCCTCCACGGGAGGGGCTGTCACTCAAGCCACAAGCCTCAGCACCAAGGGTAGAGGTGAGGACCTTTGCTCAGCTGCAGACCCAGCCTGTTTCCGGACTTCTGCCCAGCACTCGTGGTTAGAGCCTGCTCGCCAGAGTTTCTAGGGTTGTATGTGGCTTCTGAGGTGCTCTCAGCTGTGAGCCTTTGCCCATCCAGAGCTTTAGCCCCACACTCGAGGCCATGGCCCTCCTGCGCAGGGTCGCAAACCAAGGTTTATTGGACTGGGTGTGGCTGCTGGCGTGTGCTCAGCTGTGAACTTCTGCTCTTCCCAGGCTCTACGCCGCCCCCACGTTCAGAGCCTACTCGTGCATGCATGATGGCAAACCTCTTTTTCTCTGGCCAGGCAGGGCTGCTGGTGTGAGCTCAGCCGGGAACCCCCACTCCTCCCTGGACCTAGCCCCGTCCCTGCGGTCAGGGCCGGCTTAAGCAGGGTCACAGAGCATATCTCTGCCCGTTCCTGGCCTCCTGCTTTTTCCCTGCCGGTGAGGTTACAGGCGGGCCCGCAGCTGCCGGACCGCTTTCATAGGTCCCCTCCACCCCTGCTGGGCTAGACCAAGCTCACAACTGCTGAGCTTCCGCCCCCGCCGACAGAACCGCATTTCAGTGTCCCGCCGCCACCATCCCTCTAGCAACCCTCAGCAGAGTAGGAAGGGGCCCCACAGTTCAGATCCTAACAGTTCATACTGTAGACCTGGGAGCTCCCTCCATCTAATCAGCTCTGCTCTAATTGCCGTGGGAGAGCTTGTTTGGCTGGTGTCCTGTCTCCCTTTGCTGGTATTGCTAGTTCCAGGGGAAATAGTCGTTTTTGATTAGGGAAGTGACTTAGCCCAGGGGTTAGGGTGGCTGACCCTCAGAGTGTTTGTCCCTGTGCCTTCAGTCCACACTCTCTTCCTGCTGCTCTGGTCCTCTCCTCTGTCCCTGTTCCCCAGAGCCCCGGGTGCGTGGTTGTGAGAGAGGTTTTTTGCTCTGTCCCTTTAAAAAGAATCTTGGGTCTGAGAAAACTGTCTCTTTCTCACAAACAGTATCCTCACTTGTTTCACAGCTCAATACTGTCCAAATGCCTCTTCTAGGCTCTGCGACTGCAGTCTGGGGCTTTGTTCCTGCGACCCAAGTCCCTCTCCACCAAACTCTCCTCCCACCACCCGGGTCTCTCCGGCCTGCCGTTTGCTCCGGGGAGCTGGGCAGTCGTCTTAGCGTTTTCACTATTCCTACCAGTCTCAATGTGGCTTCTTCTGTGTTCCTTGGTTGAAGAGTCTACTTAGTTTAGTTCAAAGTTGGTTTATCCAGATGATGGTTCTTAAAATTGAGTTATAATCCACTTTGGTTCTGGGAGTTAGAAGTTGGTATGTCCGCCTACTCCATCGCCATCTTGCTCCGCCAGGAGTTTATTTTCTTGAAGATATATCTTCACTCTAGGACCAAAGACAAGATTTACCCATTCAGTAAAAAACTGCCATGTAACACATGCCCTAGCATTGATGCGCCAAATAACCTGCAGTTTCTCTTTAAGAATCTTGCGAGTCTTAAAGGCTCGAGGATTTTCAGAATGATACACTAGCAGTGGCTTTACTTTACAGTCACCGCTAGCATTTGGACACAATGCAAGGGTCTGATGGTCCTTCATGGGTTTATGGTCTGGCAACTTCTTCTCCTCTGCGGTGATGAAAGTCCTCCAGGGCATATTTTTTCAAAACAATCCTGTTTTGTCACAGTTGAACACTTGTTGGGGGATGTAGCCTTCCTTTGCGATAAGCAATAAGCGCAGCAAAACGTGTGATGTACTCCTCAGCTGCTGAGCATCAGCACTCACAGTTTCACCATCCCTTACCACCGAGTGGATGCCAAATCTCTTCTTGAAATTTTCAAGCCAGCCGTGACTTGCCTTAAATGTATCTTCTGCTTCTTTTGAGGTTGATGGTTCTTTTTCAAGTCACCGTAAATAGTATGTGCCTTTTTGCATATTACAGTCTCCATCACTGTATCTCTTGCCACCTCTTTGTCTTTCACCCAGAGCAGCGGAATCTTCTCCATTTCTTCATGAATATTTGTCCTTAATTGGGACAGAATTGTAGTTTCTTTCACTGTATTTGCACTTTTGATGGCATCCTTTTGTTTAAGGATGGTACAAATTGTAGATGTATTGCGGTCGTACAGCCTTGCCAGTTCAATCACTCATACACCACGCTCACGTTTTTCTATTCTTTCTTTGTTTTTTGTTTGTTTTTTTACAGGGACAAGAGAGAGAGTCAGAGAGAGAGATAGATAGGGACAGACAGACAGGAATGAAGAGAGATGAGTAGCATCAATCATCAGTTTTTCATTGCAACACCTTAGCTGTTCATTGATTGCTTTCTCATATGTGCCTTGACCGTGAGCCTTCAGCAGACTGAGTAACCCCTTGGTCAAGCCAGCAACATTGCTTCCAAGCTGGTCAGCTTTTGCTCAAACCAGATAAGCCTGCACTCAAGCTGGCGACCTCAGGGTCTCGAACCTGGGTCCACCGCATCCCAGTCTGATGTTCTGCACCACCCACTGCGCCACCATCTTGTCAGTCTATTATTTCTTGCTTTACTTCTATTAACATCATTCTCTTCTTCTTCTCACCACTGACCTTTATGTTCACTTTCTTTGGCCCCATGATAGCACACAAAGAAAGTTAGTAAAAAACGCAAAAATGATGTAAGAACTAGTACAGCATGCAAGATTCGACTTGATTCTGCTGGTAACATGTGAGAAAGAACGAGATGCTGGTGTGCTGCCGATACTGGACCCATGCTCCAGTGTGCCAACTAGTGGCAGCTTCCCGAATCACGACTTGTATCTTAGAATTTTGCTCGGATGTCGAACAAAAATGCAAACAGAGTCGCAGCTTGTATCTTAAAAATTGGTCTGCTTGTATCTCAAGGCACTACTGTATTCTTTCTATTAATGTTTGTGAATAAAACCTTAAAAAATTTAAGAAATTTTATATTTTATACAAAATAGTATATTAAAGAAATCTATTTTTACAATATGATAATTTTCAAGTATAGGTAAAAACAATTTGTAAATCAGTTAAATCTTGTCTAACATTTACTCAGATATTATGATATCTTAAGACACTAATTCAATGCAAAGAAGGCACTAGGAACCTTGACTAATTGCACTGACACATTTTTTTTGTGTGTGGGAGTAACAATGTACAGGGTCTAAAGAAAAGTATCATTAAAGGTTCTGTTGAAAAATGTTTCCTTTTGTAATGAGGAGCCATGTAATTTGGCTATTCAGAAATTACATTGCTAGTTATTTATGTACCTCCTCGTCTGTCTAATATCAAATTATATTTCATTGTTCCTGCCATCTTAGAGGTTTTTACTATAAAGAGTGAAGTGAAAGTTTGAAGGAAACAATTCATAATGCCTGAAAACATTTGCCTTATATAACTATAGCTCTAACTCTTTTCTGATTAAAGATTAAAATTACTTGTAAACTGAAGGTCAGTTAATTCCTATATATTATATAAAACATCAGTACTCTAAACATAATAAATGACTACCATGGGAAGTCCATATTATTATTCCTTAAGGGAATCAGAAATACTTTTTAGTCTTGCTTGTCTGCTTCTTTGAAATGGTCAATGTTTTATTAAAGATCTCAGGAGACTGAAGTGTGTGTGGATGTGGAATGTGGTATATGATCTGTGTGTGTCTGTGTGTGCATGTGTGACTATTTCTGTTAGTGGGGAAGTAAGTAGTAGGATGAAGTGAGGCTGTGGAATGTTGTAGGGAAAGTAGGGAGACAGAAACAGAATACATGAAAGAGAAGTTTTCAAATTAAGGTTGTTAAATATGTGAGTATATTACTTTTGGGTAATACTTTCTCATTACCAAAACCTTTAAAAGAGAGGTTAGAAGATCATAGGCCAATGTATTGCATGGGGGATTTAAGTATTTGGATTCAATATCAAGCCCACTTATACATAGAAGATTCTAGAATTCTATGAGTCTAAATGGTTAGAGGTGCTTGAATGGCAGTAATGAATTGGATCAAGTTCAAAGAGGGAGATGTTTTTATTTTTCTACTTTATAGCTATAAGAATGGTTGCCAGACCCTGACCAGTTGTCTCAGTGGTAGAGCATTGGCTGGTGTGTGGATGTTCCAGGTTCCATTCCTGGTCAGGGCACACAGGAGAAGTCACCATTTACTTCTCCACCCACCCCCCTTTCCCTTCTATCTCTCTCTTCCCCTCCCGCAGCCAAGGCTCCATTGGAGCAAGTTAGCCCAGGAGGACGCTGAGAACAGTACCATGGCCTCACCTCAGGCTCTAAAATGGCTCTGGTTGCAATGGAGCAACTGCCCCAAATGGGCAGAGCATCACCCCATAATGAGCTTGCTAGATGGATCTCGGTAGGGACACATGTGGGAGTCTGTCTCTGACTCCCCACTTCTCACTTAAGACAAATTTTAAAAATAAATAAATAAATAAAAAGAATGGTTGCAAACACATAATAATAGTGCTCTGTCTTTTAAAATTTACGCTTCAGTCTTCTTTTCATTCTCTATTACCAATAGTAAGTAATTCAATAAAAATTTTATTTCAAGCTCATCTTCTATCAGAAACTTTGTCTTTGGCAGGCTTGCACAGTATACCCTACATAAGTTATTCAAACTGATGAGTATCTCAATTGGCAAAAATAATGCAGTTTTTTTTTTTTTTTTTTTTGTCAAAACAGCAGTTTGGAAAACTGGGTACAGAGAACAAACTGTTCACTTAGCACTGCAGTTACTTTGTTCTGTTTCTCTGTGATATGCTCTAATTTTATTATCACAAACAAATGAAAGGCATAGGAATAGGAAGTAGGGTACAGGCCATATTCTGAATTGGCTTTCAGTTGTGACTTGTTCTGAATCCATTTGTACATTCAAAAACGGCTATTCTGAAATTAAATTTGCTTGGCATATGTAGGCTATCATTTCTTTTTGTTTTATGGAGCTTATCTTAATTATGTGGGATGATAGAATTCAATTCTAGCTGGTCATTCTGTCATTTAAGGGGATGAGGCTTGTCCTCATTCAGATTGTATTGTGATTAGGAGTTCTCTTTAGTCATGGGATAAATGTTGTTATTAACCTCAATTTTTTGTCAATGTCATCTTTGTATGATCTGCATCAAAATCACTTGGGTTGATTGTTAAAATGTAGATTCCAGCACAAATTTATAGAATCAAAATCACAGGGATCTGCACTTTGAGCAAATTTCCCAGGTGGTTCTTTTTTTTTTTTTTTTCTTACAAAGAGAGAGGCAGAGAGAGGGATAGATAGGGACAAACAGACAGGTACGGAGAGAGATGAGAAGCATCAATTATCAGTTTTTCGTTGTGACACCTTAGTTGTTCATTGATTGCTTTCTCATATGTGCCTTGACCGCGGGCCTTCAGCAGACCAAGTAACCCCTTGCTCAAGCCAGCGACCTTGGGTCTCAACTGGTGAGCTTTTTGCTCAAGCCAGAGGAGCCCGCGCTCAAGCTGGTGACCTAGGGGGTCTTGAACCTGGGTCTTCTGCATCCTAGTCTGATGCTCTATCCACTGCGCCAGCGCCAGGTCATGCTCAGGTGGTTTTTATTTAAGCTAACATTTAATAACCATTGTCCTCTAAGTTACTCGGCGGTGACTACCATTTCACTAGCTTCTCAAAAAATAAAGATCCACAGTTCTTATACCAGTCCTGTTTTATTTTTTCTGTTTTGGGATTTTGATAACTGAAGCAAATCCTCCTTTTTGCTCTTGCATTTACCCCCTAGTAATCAGATGTAGAATCTAATATCTCAAAACAATACAGTTGTCTCTCGCCATGTCGCAGTTCACTTTTGTGGTCTCACTGTATGGCTGATTTTTCAATTGTATATATCTAATTTTATATTGTGGATTTTTCACTATGTTGTGGGATTTTGTAGTATATAGGTATTTTTATATATTCATTATTTTAATTATTTTTGTGGTAAAATAAGCAAAATAAGTGTGAGAAAGATCAATAACAGTGTGGGAAAGGCTTATAAGAGTGTGGAGAGGGTTTATAAAGCTTAAACATATATAAATAATAAAATATAAGGTCACCACTTTTCAAATTTTTACCTATTGCGGGGAGGGGGTTCTGGAATCTAACCCCCATGATATATGAGGGACCACTATATTTTATGTGCCCACTTGGCTAGGCTATGGTGACCAGTTGTTTGGTTAAACATTAAACATTGCCCTACAGTGGTAGTCAACCTGGTCCCTATCGCCCACTAGTGGGCATTCCAGCTTTCATGGTGGGGCCTTAACGGAGCAACCAAAGTATAAATAAAAAGATAGATTTAACTATAGTAAGTTGTTTTATAAAGATTTATTCTGTCAAACTTAGCGAAAATCTGACATAAAGTACTTGGTAAGTAATTATTATTATATGCTTTAATTTGCTGTAACACTGCTTTATAAATTTTATAAAGTAAAGTTACTTCCCTACTTTTTAAATCACCTTTACTGTGGAACTGATGGGCAGTTAGAAAATTTCACTACTAACAGAGATACAAAAAGTGAGTGGTAGGTATAAAAAGGTTGACTACCCCTGCCCTAGATAATGTGAGTGGACGTTATCCAATCAGTGGTCCTAAGATCAAACATGGACATTTCCCAGAGGAAGAAGTAATTTTCTTGAGACTATGATGTAGAAATCCTACCCGAATTTCCAGCCTGCTGATGTGACTTACAGAGTTCAAGTTTTAGACTTGACAGCCCCAACAACTAAGGCAATTATTTAAAATCTCTCTCTCTCTCTTTCTCTTGTGTTCTTTTTGTTCTAATTCTTTCAAAAACCCTGACAACAGATACAAATACCTCCAGATGCCCATGTAACTCTATACATTGGCATAGAGTTCAGGGGCTCATGTTCTCATGTTCAGGAAGTAATGTTCTCAGGACTTCCTTTGTAGCACCCCCTCCTCTGTGTTTGCATAATCAACAAAGGTAACTTCCACTTTGAATGTGTGTGTGTGTGTGTGTGTGTGTGTGTGTGTGTGTGTGTGTGTGACAGAGACAGAGAGAGACAGAGAGAGGGACAGATAGGGACAGACAGGAAGGAGAGAGATGAGAAGCATCAATTCTTTGTTGCAGCACCTTAGTTGTTCATTGATTGCTTTCTCATATGTGCCTTGACTGGAGCACTGCAGCAGACCAAGTGACCCCTTGCTCAAGCCAGCAACCTTGGGTTCAAGCTGGTGAGCCTTGTTCAAACCAGATGAGCCTGTGCTCAAGGTGGCGACCTCAGGATTTTGAGCCTAGGTCCTCCGCGTCCCAATCCAATGCTCTATCCACTGTGCCACCACCTGGTCAGGTCCACCTTGAGTCTTATATTACTGGTTGCCTACCCTCAGTTGGCCTCTAGGCTAAAGCCTTGTACTGAGCAATGAATTCCTACCTTTCTACCAATTATTTCATTTATTTCCTATATAGTGTTTGCTTCCTGTATTTCCTGAATCTGTTCTCCATTTAATGGACTGAGAATATAAAATCCATACATTTAGGATAAAACATTATTTACACGGCTCTACTTTTATAACCAGGGCAGTTTCCCTAAGATCTAACTTGTTGTTTTAGAATATAAGTTTCATTTCAGATCCTCTCTGTTCTCCAACTCCTTTTCTCTTGTTTTCTATTATTCCAAGATCATCATGCCTTGAGTCTAAGTATTGATTTGACTATCTATCTATCTATCTATCTAGTGTTGATTTGACTACATATATATTCTTAGTGTGAATAAATAGTATTTTTGTTATGTTGTTTAATGCCAAATTTTTGTCTTAAGCTTTAGAAGTATAAGTGTAATAAAATGAGAAAATACTTTATTATCTTAGCATTTGGCCTCAGAATTCCTTTCATGGTGTGGAGAGTTTTTGGGGAGAAAGCTCATATGAGATACAGTATTTTGTTACAATGGTGTGGCAGTTGCTAAGGCCATATATTATAGTTGGAGGCATTATGATATAGTTCATTAAAGAACAGGTGCTAGAATCAGATTGTCTTGGTTCAAATCTTAGCTCTACTACTAATTAGTTGTGTGAACTTGGAAAAATTACTAGACATTTTAGTTTCCTCATCTTTAAAAAGGATAATAATATTAATAGTTACCTCCTAGGATAGTTGTAAAGAATTAGTGGGGTAATACATATAAAATACTTAGGGCAGTGTCTGAAATATATGAAATTCCTGAACCATTATAGAAAAATAACTGACTCCTCACTGGGAAATGTCACATGGAGAGGCTCTGAGGCTACAGGATAGTCAGCTGACTCCTGCTGAGCCCAGCCTTTCAGCCATTCCTACCAAGGTACTACCAAAATAAGTAAAGCCATCTAAACCTTATTGAACAACCCAGAAGCTCACTGAATATCCCTGAAGAATTCCTGATGCTATGTGTTAAGAAGTGGTCAGCCAAATCCTCCCTGAATTTCTGACCCACAAAATTGAGATATAAAATGGTTACTCTTCTAAGCACTAAGTATTGGGGTAGTTTGTTTCACAGCAATAGATAAACAACAAAAGACCTTTTGCTTTCTGTGTTGCAATTCTGCCCTTATTTTACTTTATATGCTCTCTGATATGTGCTATACTTATGGAAGACATTTTCTGGACTGTCCTAATCTTTTGAGGGATTTTGGGTTGAATAAAAACAGTAAAAATGGATTGGCCTTCAGGGTAAAGTAATTGGAAACTGTAAACTTAGTAGTGAGGGAGGGAATATGTCAATAAAAATAGATACCCTAAATAAGCTCATGAAGATAGAAGACAAATGCGATGTGTTTATGGAATAAAACACCAGTTTTCTATAAAAGAAAAAAATTGAAATTAAGTTCTAGGAGAGAAAATTAAAATTCTACATAAGAGCTATATACTCTTATTACACCATTTAAAAAAATGTGTCACATAGAACACTAGGTTGTAGAATGTAAAAAATGCTAAAAGAGAACAAAAGAGTTCTATAATGAAATATGTCTGGAAAAAGCACTAAAATGTCACCATAAATATTGATTTAATAAATCAATGAAACACTATTAAAGTTTAATAGTTTTATTTACTTAAGGACTTGGAATATTGTCTAATAAATATGCTTATGCAATTCTAAATATTGAAGAGGCATAGTGCATAAAGGACTGGGCAGGTTTCCTAAATGTTTGACCATACAACAACCCCTGTCTTGATTGTTCATTTTAAGGAACTGCTCGCCTTTCTTAGACTATGCTTTGGGAAATACTACTTTCAGTCTGTTAGAATTTGATGTAGACTTCAAAATAATTAAATTCTGGTTCCAGTAATAGTCAAGGATCTTGTACTGGAAATAACCATCCTGCATGTAACAATTGTAGGCTGTGAATTAAATTAAAAATGCTAAAGGCATGGAGTTAAACAACAGCAGGAAAAAATACTGAAATAAATTTGATCCTTGAAATAAAAGAACTGCACTGAGATCCACATTTATATTGATTTTCCCTGGCAAACCCTTCCTTGTCTGCTTAGTTCAGGGCAGCTAGAACTTAAGTAAAGAAACACAGAATTCTTTGCTTGTAGTGCCAAAGTATGGAGATTGACTCAAAGAGCAGCTTAAAATTGAAAGGGGTAAATCTCAATAAAAGAAGGCTTCACAGTGCAGGGTGCCTTTAAATCCATAATTAATCTCTCTTCTAATTCTTGGTTAACCTTTAGTCATGCATGAAGAAGACTCAAAGCAGTCTTGTGGATGTCCAGTTGGAATGCTAGAGTAGATGAGCACAGATTTCAGCTGCAGCTTAACACAAAGGAGGCAGTTTGGAGTTTGAGTCTTACCAAGTTCGTTTTTATATTAGAACAAAATCTCAGAATTCTTCAAAGAAAGATAACAAAATTCAGTGTGTTATCTGTAATGTTCAGTACAAAATACAATTTTTTTCTAACCATGCAATAAACAAGAATAAGTGACAAATAATCGAGAAATAAAGCATAAAATCAAAACCAATCCTGAGATAACACAAATGTTTTAATTAAGTCTAATCTGTTGATTAGATGAGATTATTATGTTGATGTTAATTTGATGATATTGATAATTGTACTATGCTGCTATAAATTTCAGAAAAAAAATCTATGTCTACAGAATGAGAGAGAAAGAGAGAGATGGGGGGGTTAAAGCAAATGTAATAAAATGCTAACATTTAGGATACCTAGTAAAGAGTATTGGATAAATTTTTGTCTTTTCTCCAAAATTATGTGTTTTTTTAAAATTTTTTTTTTATTTTATTCATTTTAGAGAGGAGACACAGAGTGAGAAAGAGAGAGAGAGAGAGAGAGAGAGAGAGAGAGAGAGAGAAAGGGGGGAGGAGCTGGAAGCATCAACTCCCATATGTGCCTTGACCAGACCAGTGCAGGGTTTTGAACTGGCTACCTCAGTGTTCCCAGGTCGATGCTTTATCCACTGCGTCACCACAGGTCAGGCTTCTCCAAAATTATGTCTTTTAAATTATGTCAATAAGTTTATTCTTCTGAAAAGATGGCTCTGGTTGCTGACTCAGTGGATAGAACATCAACCGTTCACACTGACATCCTAGGTTCGATTCCCAGTCAGGGCACCATCTGCTTCTCTATCCTTCCCTCTTCCCCTTCTCTTTCTCTTTCCCTCCCACAGCCAGTGGTCAATTGGTTGAAGCATGGCCCCTGGTGCTGTGGTTAGCTTGGTTGATCCCAGAGCATCAGTTTCAGATGCTAAAAATAGCTTGTTACTTGAGCATTGGCCCCAAACAGGGTTGCCAGGTGGATCCTGGGGTATAACAAGTAAGTGCATAAAAAAAAACAGAGAATACTGTCTGTCAGTAAGAGTGCCACAAAGGGGCCAATATTGTGTACAGTTACTGGGAGTAGAAGTTGAGACAACCATCTGTAGAACATTTGGAGATATATATTATAAACCTTTGACATGACATCTCATTTTATTCAGCAATTCCATTCTGGAAATCTCTCCTAAAGGAATAATATAAAATGTAGAAACAGCTTCAGGTACAAAAATATAGCAAATCCAGTATTATTTAGAAAGCTAAAAATGTTAGAAAGGTAAATAGTTTTTAACAATTTGATGGTTATATATATTATGATAAAGCTTTATGGTTGGGTTTTATAGAATAATAAATATAATAATGACAATGGTCACTGCTAATGGTTACTGTGTATCATGAGTCATATTAAGTTCTTTCTATGCCTTATCTCATGTAATTCTCACATCTTTCAATCTGATATTTGTGAATAGTTTATATTATTATAAATAGAAATATTGTATAACGTTAAATGCAAAATTTAGTATACACAGTTTTACACAGTGTATTTAGAATCAGCTTTAAAAAGAACCTGTTGAATAAAGACTGGAAGAAAAATTGGCAAAAGCATTATAAGGACTGCCTTTAGCTTTCTGGGTAGTGGATATATTTTGTCACTTTTACTTTCCTTTATTTTGCAAATTTTAGGTAATAGTAATGTGTTAATTTTGTAATAAAATAAAAAGTTTAAAACAGAGTTATGGTAAAAATTATTTTAGAAGTCTATAAATAGCTTTCATTTAAAATACCATAAAGTTGAAAATATTGCTGAAAGTATCAGCAGGTTAATTAAGAAATATATACATGGTATTCATATATAATCCAAATTAATTTCTTGAGACAAGAATTATTACAGTTTTTTTTATATAACACCAACATATATTATAATGTCTGTTAGAGAATATTTAATACCCATGTAAGCTTAAAATAAAATGAATTTTCTCTGTATCTGTACTGTATTGTGCCCAATATAAGCATATCATTCAAAAAACTTGCTTTCGATGCTCTATTTACTACACCACCACCAATCAGGCACCTTCTATACATTTTCTATGAATATTTAGGCTAACTTTATTATGAAAGGTAAAATTAAAAACAGAAGATGAAGAACATATATAACCCAGTGTTGCAGGTAAATGGAAAAATTATAATAAATGATCAAAATTTGCTAGATGTATTTTAATAATTTAATTAGAAAACATCCATATCTGCTTCAAGTAATTGTCTTCAAATGAAATTTAAATATAACTGTTCATGCTCATAAGATAGCTATGAAATTAGAAAAAAATTCCTGGGCTTGGCCAATGGCTCAGTGGATAGAGTGTTGGCCTGGCGTATGGATGTCCCAGGTTTAATTCCTGGCCAGGGCATACGGAGTGACCACCTGCTTTTCTTTCCTCCCTCTTCCCCTTCTCTCTCTCTTCCCCTCCCACAGCCAGTGTCTTGATTGGTTCAAGTGTGGCCCAGGGCACTGAGAAAAGCTCCATTGGAGCACATCAACCTCAGATGCTAAAAATAGCTAGGTAGTTGAACATTGGCCCATGATTGAGTTGCCAGGTTGATCTCTGTTGTGCATGTGGTAGTCTGCCTCACTATATCTCTTTCTTTTACCTAAAAAAAATTGCTGTCTGATGAAAACAGATGGGTATATTTTTTATTTTTATTTATTTATTTTATATATTTTTATTGACTTTATGGGGGTGACATTGGTTAATAAAATTATATAGGTTTCAGGGGTACAATTCTATAATGCATCATTTGTATATTGTTTTGTGTGTTCACCAACCCAAGTCAAGTCTCCTTTAATCACCATTTATCCCCTTTATACTCTATCTTATCTCCTAACACCCCCTTTTTCTTGGTTAGTCACCATGCTGTTATCTATGAAAGTTTTTTTTTCTTAATCCTTTTACCGTTTTTACTCAGTCCTCCTACCACCTTTCCTCTGACAGTAGTCACAGATGAATATTTAATATCTCAAAGATAAAACAATTTGTTTCAGGAAAAAGAAAGTTAAAATAATTACCACTGAAGGTGTAGGAAGCTATAAAGAGATGAACTCAGAAGAGAAGGGATGTTCGCATAATTTGAAGAATTGAAATAAAAATCATTGTATGTAATATTTATTTAAAAAGTATTTGTCTTATGTTCAAAACAGTATAAGTTTATGACAATAGTTGCATAACTTATAATTTGTTTTTTTGGTTTTGTTTTATACTTAGATTTTAGTAAAATAATTTTTTTTCATTGAAGATGTTAGAATCCAAGCTATGTACCATCTCTAAAAGCAGACACAGAAGGATTACATATTTAAGAGAAAAAAAATGGTAATATTTTCTTATGTTTAATGTATGACTAACATTTTTAAAACAAAGAGCAAAACATTCGCTGTGTCCTCCTTTTCCTACCAGCTCAGCACTTCAGATTCATGTGGGAAATTCTAGAATATTATAACTGGAAAGAGACCTTAGAAAGTATCCATTCCAACATCTTTATTGTACAGATGAAAAATTGAAATCCCAAAAGGTTAAAACTTTACAGTTTACCTCTTTCACTACAAAAGAATATCTCCGAAACACTCTTCATTCAAGATACATCATTAAAATCATGTCTATTACCCAGTATCTCTATCCTAATAGAAAAGAGTGTGATAGTCTCCTGCCCTGAAAATTGAAAGATTGAGAGAAGAATGTGATACTCATACTTCCTAGTTTTCAGGAGACACACTATTGACACTTGTTGTCTTGATATAATTACTAATAGCTCCCTCTTTAACACTTCAATTGTCTATTCAAGATATTGAGGATATTGAATGTTTAATTTAGTGAAATCATGCTGACAGGATAGAGTGGAGTGGACATGTGATAAGGTAGAGTGGACCTTCCTTTTTGTTTACATTCTTCCAGCTAATCTAAGAGATTCAGGATAGAGAATGAACAAATGGCTTTGCCAGAATTGCCTAAAGTTAAGGGCCCATTTTATCACATGAATTTTGCTTCAACTGGACAATTGTGTACTACAGTGGTTTTCAACCCTTTTCATCACATGGCTCACATAAACTAGTTACTAAAATTCTGTGACACACCAAAAAGTATTTTTACTGATCTGACAAAAATAGATAGGTATAATTTTGACTTATGCACACTGGATGGCTATTGTTGTATTGGCTGTTATCACTTTTAATTTGACAGTCTAAGGGAGAAAAAGTCAGAGGCCCTGACTCAACAGTCAGGCATTATATGTTTTAAAAGTTCTTGTGGCGCACCAGCGCTCCTGTTGTGACACATCGGTTGAAAATTGCGAGTGTATTATAAAGTTGACAATACTACAAGGCAGCATTTACTTCATTCTTCCTTAAGAACACTAACATTTACACATTCACATTTTGTGAGACTATCAACATATTATAGTCCTCTGCTTCTGTCTTCTAATTTCCCATAAAGCTGTAATCAAAAAATTTGGTGAGGATTTGAGGGAAAAGGAATTGAGAAAAATAAAAAAGAAATGGCCTTCTAGTGGGAACCAATAATTGTGTTTAATTTATTATTATTTAGATGTGAAGGCACATACAAATTATGCGCAAATATATTTGGCCTTCTTAATTCATATACCTATAATTTGAATGAAAATGGGCTTTCAAGAAAAGTTATGTAATCCTAATTTCTATAACAGCTAACAGAAATCTGGATTTTGCAAAGAGAAGCTTTTATGTTTCCATTCTTGGACTTCTGCTAACATTATCATAAAATAAATGTAGTTGGTATATCAAATTCTTGTGTTTTAAAGATGACCTCAAATATAATTTTTAGTATTAAATTGATGTTTCATAGTGTTTATAGTGATGATTCATAATTTCTGAGTAAACATAACTTTATACTTCCATTCTGGCAAAGAAACGGTTCACAATTATGTGAATAAATTTCTCCCTTGCTATTGATATGCAAAGAGAATATTTAAGAAAAACTTTGTTTAATTTACATGTTATATATTATACATATCTAATATATACAAAAACCCATCAAGACTGGATGAATAACAAAGAATTCTTCTAACTCACACATTGCTGAAATGTACATGAATTTACCATCAACCCCATCCCCTTTACCTACCTCAATCCACTCTTTTTTTAAAAGATTTTATTTATTCAATTTACAGAGAGAATAGAGGAGGGTGGGGACTGAAAAGTATCAGTTTGTAGTTGCTTCACTTTAGTTGTTCATTGCTTGCTTGTCATATGTGCCTTGACCAGGCAAGCCCAGGGTCTTGAACCAGTGACCTCAGTGTTCCAGATGGATGTTCCATCCACTGCATCACCACAGGCCAGGCCCCAATTCACTCTTAATTAAGGGTTGTGTTGAAGTGGTTATGATATCCTAAATGAAATAGTTATATTATAGAAAAATAAAATAAATTGGTTGTTGTTTATCTATTAAGAACATGGACTTGAGGCCCCAACTGAAGTGAATTAATGCTGTTATTAAGTGTGAAGCTTCTGTTATGTCTTATTATATCTGCATAAAAGAAGTGAGGGGAATGGGAAGCAATACCTTTCACGAAATCATATGAAAAAGGAATAGCTTGGAAGGGGAAAAAGAAAAAGAAGATTCATGTACTTATACTATTTACTAAAAATAACGAATTGTGATGAGTATTGGCATCATCTCTGTGCATTTACTTCTTTACTTTAACTGAATGGTGAAAATCTTCTCCCTCTAGGAAGGCTTAGAGCAAGGTATTTCAGGGGAGGAGAGAGGGGAAAAAGACAAAGGAGTTTATCCTGAATCTATCAGCTATAATGAACAGGTAGGAAGAAAAAGCAGAGACTGCCACAATACATAAGTTACAATCTAAATGAGATATCTGTATTTACATAAACAGTTCCTGAGGCATTCTAAGGTAAGTTCATGGGAAGAAAGTCCTCCAAATGCCATTCCTACAACCAGGGATAATTGCAGGACTAGAGGCATCCATGTCATTGCTGGGTAACCATAGAATGGTGTTTTAATTTTCAGTTTGACTTACATGCTGTTGTCATATCATAGAGACTACAGTTGCAGTTTTAAAGCATGGTTTTTCTTGGCTTATTTTAGAACCACAGAAAGAGTAAGCTTGCAAATCTTTTAATAAGGCAATTACATTCAGACAAAGATTAGATCTCAGTAGCACAATAGATTTTTTGCTATATTATTCAGTATCTTTTTGATATTCTACTGTCACTAGACAAAGCTGTGAATAGTAAAGTGACAAGTCTATTCAGAAGACAACAATGAGGGTTTCCTTAATTGTGTTCGCTTGTATGCCACACAAACCCTCACTTAATTTTTTTCCCTGTTGTGGAAAAGCAGAAAGAAAATACCATTTAGAGTCACACACACACACACACACACACACACACACACACACACACACACACACACAAGAAACACTGTTAAATCTATGTTTGAAATCTGCATTTTGTATTTGCGAAATGAAAATGTTGAGATAGTCAATCATTTAATTTTTTATTTGATAAAAATATCTCATGATTCAAAATGTCATTCTTAATATAGGAATGAATTATTTGGTATGACAAAAACAAAAATCCATTTGCAATTTTAGAATTGTTTAAAGATATGTACTTTGAATGACAGCATATAGATTAGAAAAACCCACATGACGTTTTCTAATGGTTGCTAATCAAAATAAACAAGGCAGTTATTAGTCTTATATATTTCATTCAAGTCTTAACCTACTCCCCCCACAAGCTAAAATTCTTTTAAAAGTTACAATGAAAATGTAATGTTAATTAAAATAATTTTTAAAAATGTATTGATTTTAGGGAGAAAAAAAGAAAGAGAGAAACATCAATCTGTTGTTCCACTTATTTATGGTTGATTCTTGTATGTGGCCTGACTGGGGATCAAACCCACAACCTTGGAGTACTGGGACAACACTCTAACTAAATGAGCTACCTGGCTACGGTTTATAAGTTAATTTTTAAAGTTGAGTATGATGGTACTTCTCTTTATTGTCCCAGATTGAAATTGTGTAGATAAAATTTCATTGAGTTTATGGACTATTGCTTGAAACTAATGAGTTTACAGGAGGAATTATCCTTATTAAAGGGCAACTCAGGCAGAATCAATGGAGACTGATCTAGAGGAGAAAGTGATGGGTTCTAATCTGGATTCTACGAATATCATTTTTACATCTTGGTTTTACTTAATCTTCTTGTATCTGCCTTCTCATGAGTGCAAGAGAGGAAATGCTTAATGTGAGGTTAGAATGGAAAACTCATGGGAAAATATCTATTAATGCAAAAGCAATACTCAAAGGCTACAACTACTAGGAAAGATATAGAAGATCCAGAAATGTTCCATGATCATAAAGTTTAGAGCTTCACGGCTCAGACTGGTTGGCTCAGTGGTAGAGTGTCTTCCTGGCAGGTGTATGTCCTGGGTTCGATTCCTGGTCAGGCACACAGGAGAAGCGACCATTTGCTTCTTCACCCTTCCTGCTCCCCTTCTCTCTCTCTCTCTCTTCTTGCTCCCTCCCCTCTCCCCCTCCTGCAGCCAAGGCTCGATTGCTTCCAGCAAGATGACCCCTGGCACTGAGGATGGCTCCATGGCCTCTCGCCTCAGGTGCTAAAAATAGCTGGTTGTGGAGTAATGAAACAATGCATTGTCCCATAGGGAGCTTGCTGAGTGGACACCTGGATCCTGGTGGGGGCGCATGGGAGAGTCTGTCTCTCTGCCTCCCCTGCTCACGCTTAAAAAAGAATTCAAAGCTTCACAAACTGAATCTGGAAAGAATGTGGTAAAGGCTGCACATCAACAGTTACCCTCAAAGGTTTCCAGGTAAAAATCAACAAATGACTATAAAAAGAAACGTTATAACATCTTAGAAAATAATTGCTGATATGATGAAATAGAACCTTATTAATTTACCAAAATATTCTTAGCAAAATTTGCCACCTTTATATACTTAAAAAACAAACAACCCCCCCCACTCACAAGTTTATAGTATTAGTGAAAGTGATTGATGGAACTAGAGTGGTGATTTTCAACTGATGTCCCACAAAAAAAATTAAAACATGCAACACCTGACTATTTAGTCAGGAACTGACCTCTTTAACCTTAGTTGTCAAATAAAAAATATGACAAAAATCAACACAACAATATCCCTTTGTGTGCATGCCCTTGTCTTGAACCATAAATATAAGGTGAAGGAAACGTAGGCTTACAGTGTGACTATGCAAAACACAATTTATTCTTGTATTTTTATTTATTATTGTATTTTTTATATTAACAACTCTAAACCTACTTTCACCCCACCCTGTATATAGATCATATATAATAGAGTTGCATCTTATTGATCATGTCACATAATAAGGTTACATTTGATTGGTTAATTCTTGGTACCAGAAGTTCTTAAATACAAGCATAAGAACTTGATTCAAACATTTTTTAAATTTATTCATTTTTTAGAGAGAGAGGAGAGAAAGACAGAGGAAGAAAAGGGAAAAGGAGCAGGAAGCATCAACTCCCATATGTGCCTTCACCAGGCAAGCCCAGGATTTCAGACTAGTGACCTCAGCGTTCCAGGTCGATGCCTTATCCACTACACTACCACAGGTCAGACAGAACTTGATTTTTTAAAAAGTCATTTTATAATAGAAAAGGGTAGGTAATTACTATTATTACTTCTTTTGGTAAATCAAAATTATACATACTTTTTTGGTCAGGTTATATTTTGTGCTCGAATTTTTTTTTTTTTTTTTTTTTGTATTTTTCTGAAGTGAGAAGTGGGCAGGTAGATTCCCACATGTGCCTGACTGGGATCCACCTGGCCTGCCTATTAGGGGGCAATACTCTGCCCAGCTGGGCCCTTGCTCTGTTGCAACAGAGCCTGAGGCAGAGGCCATGAAGTCATCCTCAGCGCCTGGGCCAGCTTTGCTCCAATGGAGCCTTGGCTTCCAGAGGGGGAAGAGAGACACAGAGAGAAAGGAGAAGAAGAAACATAGAGAAGAACATGGGCACTTCTCCTGTGTGCCCTGGCCGGGAATCAAACCAGGGACTTCCATACGCCAGGCTGACACTCTACCACTGAGCCAGTTCACACCATGCTTTTTGTACATCGCACCTGCCTCTTGGGGGTCATGCTAAAAGTGGCAGCACTTTCACGGAGAGGAAAGCTGGCAGATGTTGGAGATGATTAAAGGGATGATTAAGAACTGGCACAGTGTATCTATAAAAGTGTGTCTGTGTTTATTCTACTATACTTAAAACTTAGCAGGTCTTGGAGATATGGCTAGACAGGGAAAACTCAGGCAGGACCACTGTTCCTTATAAACAATTTCTTTTAGAAGATATTGAGATAGAATGCTGAGCTATTCAATTTGTCAACAAAATACATAATGGCATAACTTTAAATTTCTATAAATTGAGCAGAATACACCAAAATTATTTTCACAAAATAAATGGTGAATATTACAAACACTAATTCTTAAAATTAGAGAGTTCAGTTCTGTGATAGCATTTAAGTAATGTGTTTATGAATATTTGGGGTTCTGCATGGACTCATACTTTTGTGTATAAAATTATTTGAAATTAAAAAATTTCAAATAAAATATTTGGACATTCTGTAATCATGACTACATTACACTAATTTTTTCTCCTAGAAGAATCTGCTGGTCCTGGCTGGTTTGCTCAGTGGATGAAGTGTTGGCCTGCTGTATGAAAGTCCTGGGTTCGATTTCTAGTCAGGGAGCACAAGAGAAATGACTATCTGCTTCTCTCCTTTTTCCTCTCACCCTTCTCTCTTTCCCTCCGGCAGCCAGTGGCTTGTTTGGTAGTAGCTTGTTTGGTTCAAATGTTGGCCCCAGGCACTAAGAATAGCTCTGTCCCTGTGGGACAGCTTCAGGCAGTAAACAGAACTGGTTAGTTCAAGCATTGTCCCCAGACTGGTGCTATCAGGTGGATCCTGGTTGGGGCACATGCAGGGGTCTGTCTCACTATTTCCTCTACTCTCACTTAAAAAATAAAAAAAGAAGAAGAATCTGCTACTAATATTATATTAAGTCACTTATTTGACTATAACAACAAAAGTCATTATTTTTATCCCTTTATTTAGTATAACCATTATCCATCTTTTCAAGCCATTTACCTAGGAGACACTGTGTTAAGCTAAATGATAACCAAGCTGTGTGGTCCTTCCAGGAATATCTTATAAAATAAAATAGCTTTCAAAGTTTACAAGAATGATTCATCAATAGGTAGTATCAGGTTTTCAAGTATTATAGCGCATACAGGGACACCTGAAGTGTTAGAAAACTCCTTATGTGAACTTGTGAGTTGCTAACAAACTAGAAACTGTTTACTCACTTTACAAATAACTCACTGTGGTGAGAACAATATATTATGGTGATTGACAATAAATAAAAATAGACTGATATTATTATAAAGTAGAAAGAAATCTTAGAATTCAACCATCCTCCCCATTTTTTTTTACTTTTTAAAAAAATTAATTTTAATGGGGTGACATTAATTAATCAGGGTACAAATGTTCAGAGAAAACATCTTCAGGTTATTTTGATATTTAATAATGTTGCATACCCATCACCCAAAGTCAAATTGTCTTACGTCACCTTCTATCTGGTTTTCTTTGTGCCCTTCCCCTCCCCTCCTTTACCTCTTTCTCCCCCGCCCCCATAACTACCACACTCTTGTCCATGTCTCTGAGTCTCATTTTTATGTCCCACCTATGTATGGAATCATATAGTTCTTAGTTTTTTCTGATTTACTTATTTCACTCAATATAATGGTATCAAGATCCATCCATGTTGTTGTAAATGATCTGATGTCATCGTTTCTTATGACTGAGTAGTATTCCATAGTATATATGTACCACATCTTCTTTATCCAATCATATGTTGGAGGGCTTTTTGATTGTTTCCATGTTTTGGCCACTGTGAACAATGCTGCAATGAACATGGGGCTGCATGTTTCTTTACGTACCAATGTTTTTGAGTTTTGGGGGTATATACCCAGTAGAGGGATTGCTGGGTCATATGGTAGTTCTACTTTTAATTTTTTGAGGAACCACCATACTTTCTTCCACAATGGTTGTACTCCTTTACATTCCCACCAACAATGGATGAGGGTTCCTTTTTCTCCACAACCTCTCCAACACTCGTTATTACCTGTCTTGTCAATGATAGCTAATCTGACAGGTGTGAGGTGGTATCTCATTGTAGTTTTGATTTGCATTTCTCTAATAGCTAATGAAGATGAGCATCTTTTCATATATCTGTTGGCCATTTGTATTTCTTCCTGTGAGAAGTGTTTGTTCATGTCTTCTTCTCATTTTTTTTATTGGATTGTTTGTTTGTTGTTGAGTTTTATGAGTTCTTTATGTATTTTGGATATTAGGCCCTTATCTGAGTTGTTGTTTGAAAATATAATCTCCCATTTAGTGGGCTGTCTGTTTTGTTGTCAGTTTCTCTTGCTGTGCAAAAGCTTCTTAGTCTGATGTGGTTCCATTCATTTATCTTTGCCTTTACTTCCCTTGCCTTTGGAATCAAATTTATAAAGTGCTCTTTATAACCAAGGTCCATGAGTTTAGTACCTATGTTTTCTTTCTATGTAATTTATTGTTTCAGGTCTTATATTTAGGTCTTTGATCCATTTTGAATTAATTTTAGTACAAGGGGACAAACTGTAGTCAAGTTTCATTTTTTTGCAAGTGGTTGGCCAGTTTTCCCAGCACTACGTGTTGAAGAGGCTTTCTTTTATCCATTGTATATTGTTGGCCCCTTTATCGAAAATTATTTGACCATATATATGGGGTTTTATTTCTGGGCTTTCTATTCTGTTCCATTGGTCTGAATGTCTATTTTTCTGCCAATACCATGCTGTTTTGATTGTCATGGCTCTGTAATATAATTTGAAGTCAGGTATTGTAATGCCCCCAGCTTTGTTCTTTTTCTTTAGGATTGCTTTGGTTAATCGGGGTTTTTTATAGTTCTATATAAATCTGATGATTTTTTGTTCCATTTCTTTAAAAAAATGCCATTGGAATTTTGATAGGAATTGCATTGAATTTGTATATCGCTTTGGGTAATATAGTCATTTTGACTATATTTATTCTTTCTATCCAAGAACAAGGAATATTTCTCCATTTCATTGTATCTTTTTCGATTTCCCTTAACAATACTTTGCAGTTTTCAGTATATAGGTCTTTTACATTCTTTGTTGTGTTTATTCCTAGGTATTTTATAATTTTTGTTGCAACCATAAAGGGGATTGTTTTTTTGAGTTTGTTTTCTGATGTTTCATTGTTGGCATATACAAAGGCAATGAACTTTTGTATATTAATTTTGTATCCTGCGACCTTACTGTATTGGTTTATTGTTTCTAGTAGTCTTTTTGTGAAGTCTTTGGGGTTTTCAATGTACAGGATCATATTATCTGCAAAAAGTGAAACCTTTACTTCTTTTCAAATATGAATACCTTTTATTTCTTTTTATTTATTTTTTTGTCTGATTGCTCTGGCTAGAACTTCCAGCACTATGTTAAATAAGAGTGGACAACCTTGTTTTTCCTAATTTAAGGGAAAAAGTCCTCAGTTTTATGCCATTTAATATGATGTTAGCTGATGGTTTATTATAAGTGGCCTTTATTATGTTGAGATATTTTATCTACCCATTTTGTTGAGTGTTTTAAACATAAAATTGTGTTGTATTTTATCAAATGCCTTTTCTGCATCTACTGATAGGACCATGTGGTTTTTGTTCTTTGTTTCGTTGATATAGTGTATTACGTTAACCGTCTTTTATATGTTGAACTATCCTTGTGATTCTGGGATGAATCCCACTTGATCATGATGAATTATTTTTTTTAATGAACTGTTGTATTCAATTTGCTAGTATTTTGTTTAGTATTTTAGCATCTGTATTCATAAGAGATATTGGTCTTTAGTTTTCTTTTTTTGTGTTGGCCTTGCCAGGTTTTGGTATGAGGGTTATGTTGGCCTCATAAAATGTGTTTGGAAGTATTGCTTCTTCTTCAATTTTTTGGAAGACTTTGAGTAGAACAGAAACCAAGTCTTCTTTGAATGTTTGATAGAATTCACTCGTATAGCTGTCTGGCCCTGGACTTGTATTTTTGGGGAGATTTTTTATAGTTGTTTTTATTTCCTCGCTGCTTATGGGTCTGTTTATGCATTCTGCTTCATCATGACTCAGTCTAGGAAAATTGTATTGTTTTAGGAATTTATCCACTTCTAGATTGCTAATTTGGTGGCATATAGTTTTAAATAGTATTCTACAAGAATCCTTTGTATATCTATGATATATGTGGTGATTTCTCCCTTTTCATTTTGAATTTTGAATCCTTTCTCTTTTTTCCTTAGTGAGTCTTGCCAAGGGTTTGTCAATTTTGTTGATCTTTTCAAAGAACCAGCTCTTTGTTTTATTAATTTTTTCTATAGTTTTTCGGTTCTCTATTTCATTTATTTCTGCTCTGATTTTTATTATTTCCTTTCCTCTGCTGGTTTTGGGTTGCCTTTGTTCTTTTTTCTAGGTCTTTAGGATATGAAGTTAAGTGGTTTACTTGGGCTCTTTCTTGTTTGTTTATATGGGCCTGTAGTGATATGAACTTCCCTCTTATTACTGTTTTTGCTGTATCCCAGAGATTCTGATATGTCGTATTGTTATTTTTGTTTGTCTGTATGTAACTTTTAATCTCTGCTTTTATTTCTTCTTTGACCTATTCATTTTTTAAAAGTATGTTGCTTAGTTTCATATTTTTGTGGGTTTATTTACCTCTTTTTTGCAGTTGAATTCTAGTTTCAAGGCTTTATAATCAGAAGATATGCTTAGTAAAATCTCAATCTTTCTGAATTTGTTGACGTTATTTTTGTGACCCACCGTATGGTCAATTCTTGAGAATGTTCCATGTACATTAGAGAAAAATGTATACTCTGGCACTTTGGGATGAAATGTCCTGTAGATGTCTATCATATCTAATTGTTCTAGTGTTTCCTTTAAGGCCAATTTTTCTTTATTGATTTTCTGTTTGGATGAACTATCTAGAGCCGTCAGCGGTGTATTGAGGTCTCCAAGTATAATTGTATTTTTGTTCGTTTTTGTTTTTAGATGGTCAATAACTGTCTTATATATTTTGGTGCTCCTTGGTTTGGTGCATATATATTAAGAAGTGTTATGTCTTCTTGATTCAATATGAATCATATCATTATAAAATGACCATTTTTGTCTCTGATTACCTTTGCTGTCTTGTAGTCAGCCTTGTTAGATATGAGTATTGCTACACCTGCTTTTTTTGGATGTTATTTGCTGGGAGTATTGTTTTCCAGCCTTTCACTTTGAATTTGTTTTTATCCTTGTAACTCAGATGTGTTTCTTGTAGGCATCATACAGTTGGATTTTCTTTTTTAATCCATTCTGCTACTCTGTGTCTTTTTATTGGTGAGTTCAATCCATTTACATTTAGTGTAATTATTGACACTTAAGGGTTTCCTATTGCCATTTTATATATTGCTTTCTGTTAGTTTTGTATCTTGTTTGATTCTTTTCTTTTGTTTTTCTATCATTTGTTTTTGGTTGTAATCCATACTTTTTTCCTCTGTTACTTCTTTTTTTAAGTCATGTGCTTCTGTGGTGGTTTTCTCAGGGGTGGTTACCATTAAGTAATGGAAAGGGTACCTATCATGTTCATTGTAGTACATTATCTCATGAGTGCTTCTGCACTCTATCCTCCTTTGATACTGTTAATCTTCTTCCTCTCCCCTCTTTTGTTTTTGTTGTCACAGATTAAATTTGATGTTATTGTGTTCTTGATGAAGGTTTTACTTATGGTTTTGTTTTGTTTTGTTCTTTGTATCTGGTTAGAAAACCCCTTTTATTATTTCCTGAAGTGGGGGTTTTCTGGTGATAAATTCCCCCATCTTTTCTGTATCTGTGAATGTTTTTATTTCTCCTTCATATTTGAAGGATAGCTTTGATGGGTATAGTATTCTTGGCTGAAAGTTCCTCTCTTTCAGAACTTTAAATATTGGGGTCCACTCTCTTCTAACTTGTAAAGTTTATGCATGAAATCTGATAATAATCTAAGAGACCTTCCTTTTTATGTTGTATTCTTTTTTCCCCTGACTGCCTTGAGAATTTTTTCTTTGTCTTTGGTTTGTGCCAATTTCATTACGATGTGTCTTAGAATAGGTTTGTTAAAGTTAAGATAACTTGGTGTTCTGTTTGCTTCTTGAATTCGAGGCTTTAGTTTTTTCACAGGTTTGGAAAGTTTTTGTCTATTATTTGTTTGAATATGTTCTCCATTCCATTTTCTCTCCCTTCTCATTCTTATGTTGTTCTTTTCGATGGAGACAGACAATTCCTGTAGGGTTTTCTCATTTTTTTTTTTTAATTTGTGAGTCTCTTCTTCTCTCTGTTGTGCCTCTAGTTTCCTGTCTTCTATGTCACTAATTCTCTCCCCTATCCAGCCTGTGCTATTAGCTAAGCTGGTTATCTGGTTTTGCAGTTCATGAATTGAGTTTTTCATCTCTGTTTGACTCATTTTCATAGTTTCAATTTCCTTGGTGATATATTCTTTCTGTTTGTTGAATTGTTTATTGAGCTCCCTAAATTGCCTTTCTGTGCTTTCCTATATATCCCTGAGTATTTTTAGGATTTCTATTTTAAATTCTCTATCATTTAACCCCAAGTTTTCCAAGCTATTGCATTTTTTTTTCTATAGATTTTTCCTCACCTATCTGTGCTAAATCTCTGTCTTTTGTATCTATGATATTTGATTTCTTTTTCCTTTTTGGCATCTGCGGGTGGTTTTGTTAATAATAAGAATTGATAAAGGTTAAAAAAAATTTTTTTTGAGAAAATACAGTGAAAAACTGAAAATTATATTGTGCTAAATAGAACAAAAACTACCTAGAACTGAGGGCCTGAGTTGGGGAGAAGTTATAAAGGGGAAAAAAATGAGGTAAGGACCCACAAAATACTACAAGGAAAAATTTTGGATCAAGAATAAAATAATTTGTTTGTAAATGATGGTTGAATGACAGATATAGTGAAAGAGAAGAAAGAAAACAAGAAAAAGAAAAAATACAGTAAAAAATGAAAATTCTATTGTATTAAGTGGAACAAAAGCTACATAGGATGGAGAGCCGAGGTTGGGGGAAATGCTAATGAGATCAAAAGAAAAGTAAAAAGCACAAAAAATGCCACAAAGAAAATATTTAAATCCAAAATAAAATAATTTGTTTGTGAGTGAGGATTGAATGAGAGGAAAAGTGAAAGAGAAAATAAGAAACAGAGAGAGAGAGAGAGAAATAAAAGAGAAAAAAAAGGAGAGAGTTAAGGTTTTTGGAATGTAACCCTCATAAAGAGAAAGAAAAAAAAAAGAATGGAAAATGTAACACCTATGGGTAATAAAGTTCAAGATGAAAAGAATAAAATGAAAAGAGAATAAAAGGACCAAGATGGAAGAAATAAAAAAGATAAAGAATATAAGAAAAAAAGTGGAAAAAGTTATAAAGACTGTCGGTTATTCCTGATTTTGAGAGGTTATCTTCTTTCTTCTCTCTATTTTTGGTCAGTGGCACCATATCCCAGGTTCTGCCCCTGTGGCATGCTTAAGTAGAGATTTGCAGTTGGTGAGTTGCTGTGGTGATGATATAAACTAGGCCTCAGTATCGTTGGTAGTTGGGGCTTGTTAGCATTTGCTGGCTCCAACAATGGGAGAGTTTGTTTTCCTGGAGCCTCTCTCCAAGTCTCTCCTTCCTGAACCAGCAGCCTGGTGACCCAGCTGTGAAGTTTCCCCTGCTGCTGCCTGGAGAGCAAGATGCTCTAAAAGCTGCCAGATCTCCTTCTATCCCCACTCAATGCAGGATTCTGGGTAAGGTTTTGCCAGCCAGAGCTGCCAGCATAATCAGGCAGGGCTGGGAGCCAAATGGTCTTCATGTGTCTTTCTATGAGCCTCCAGACATGTCTATTATGCCTTTGCGCTCCTCAAGACTACTTTTCTCAGGTTTTTTGCACTTTAAAACCTGTACTGGCTGGCAGGAAGATGCCCCAGTCACTTCCTGCAGAACAGGAGGTTTTAAAAGCTACCAAGTCCCTCCTCCAGGTCCTTCTAAAGCACAGTCCTGGGAATGAAAGCTCTGCCAACCAGAGCAACCAGCTTAAGTGGGTAGAGGGGTGAGCTGACTTCTGTTCAGGCTCCTTTCTAAGGTTCCTTGAGTATGTCTAGTTAAATTTCCCTTAGTGTTCCTTTGGACTACTCTCCACAGGCTTCTCCCTTGCTAGGAAGCCTACAGCCTAGCCTGCCCAACTTCTGCAGTGTTCTCTGAGGTCTGTTCCATAGGAATATGTTTTTTAACCTGTATCGACTGGTAGGAAGTTGCCCCAGCCACTGCTTGCAGAGCAAGAGACCCTAAAAACTATCAAGTCTCTCCTCCAGGTTCTCTTAACTCCCAGACCTGGGAAAGAAGACCTTGTCAGCCAGAGCCACTGCCAGCGTAAGCCAGCTAGGCAGTGAGTAGACTGTCGGTTCGACTCTGTTCAGTAATCCGATCTTCAGGTCTGCTCTCCAAAGGCTGCTGCAAGCTGCCTGCGCACCCCTCCCCCCAGCACTTCCATATTTTTTTCTTCCTAGGGAATGTGCTTTGTTTGCCTGTATGGCTGGCGGAGGTGCCCCACCTGGAGAGGTCCGGGTGTAGAAAAGCCAGCTTTTGTACACTCTCCGCGCTGTTGTTCAGGGAATGGGGAATATTACATGAAGCCTCTGGTCACAGCCCACGCAGAAGGCCCCTACTGACAGTTTCTGACACAGCTCCTCCGTCCAGGAACTCAGGCACCCACACCTGAAGCACCAGAAGGAACCACTTGTACCCCTCGTACACCAACAGCACCAGGAGTAATCAAAGCCCACTCTGTAGGCAAGCCACTCACCCACCTTTGCCGGGGTTTGCTGCTGGTGTTAGCTTTGCATTCCGTGTGGGTTGAGTCGTGGGATCACTGTCTCCTTGGCTTGAACATCTTCACCCTAGCCCTCCCTTCCTCTTCCCCTCAGTTCCAAGTGAAAGCAGATTTTCCTCGGGTCAGTGAGGGAAGCAGAATACTCCGTTCTCCGTCCTATTTCCTTCAGAGTAGTTTCTATATTCAGCTACCTTTTGCCAAATTATACCTTTGTTTGATGTATGTGTATATCAGATGCTCCTGGGATTGTTTTTCTGTCTCTAGTTGTTGAAATTTTGGGGAGAGGTATCGGGAGCCCCCCTCACGGTGCCATTTCTCTGACATCCTTCCTCCAAAATTTTGAGTCCTTTATTGAACAGCTTGATGAGTGGTCATTTAATCCATTACCAATATAATTTTCTGCCATTCCCAACCATGAAACCCATTGGGTTTTACCTTGTTGCCTATACATTTCTGTGCTTCTGACCATGCTGTTTCTCCTGTCTGGATTTCCCTCCCTGTTGATTTCCAAAAAATAATTTGACTGAAATAAGAATGTTTCTACTTATTTCCATGTTTCTTAAAGTTATTACAGCCATTATGATTTTTCATGTACTTTTAAATTCAAGCATTATGTTTTTTTTTAAATTTTTGTTCATTGATTTTACAGAGACAGAGAGACGAAGGGGGTGAGAGAGAAAGAGAGAGAGAGAAAGAGAAGGATTCATTTGTTGTTTTACTTAGTTGTGCATTCACTGGTCACTTTCTGTATGTGCCCTGATTAGGTATCAAACCCGCTACCTCGGTGTTTCCAAACAACGCTCTAATCTACTGAGCTAACCGACCAGGGACAGCATTATGTTTTAAAGTAATGTTCTAATTTGTTAATATTTTCAGACAATGGAGTTCTTGGTTATTTTCATAGATTGCAACCATCTCAACTGATGTTTCAAAATATAGCATTATCCATTGAAGAATTTCAAATAGGACACTAATAAATTTGCAACTGTTTAGGTAGACTCTCTTAGTTTTATCCCTTGAATTCATCAAGTTCTGTTGAGCCTAGAGCAGTTTGCATTTATTTCCTAGAGTTTTCAAGGCTAAGCCCTTGCATTTTCAGCTCTGCAGTGATCTCACAACCCAATCTAAAGTACTTCCTCCCATCTCAATCACACTCTTAACTTCTTTATTGCTAAATTTTATTTTTCTTCCAGCACTAATCAGCATCTATAAGTATCTTATTTTTCATCTATTTCTTATCAGTTTCTTTTCCTCCTGACTAAATACTTTATTAGAGTAAAACTCCATCTGACATTTTGTCAGTTATAGTTGTAGCATAAAAATGGTATTATTTTTTCTCTATCTACATCTAATTTGGTTTCATTGTCTGATTACTAATATACTCTAAATGGGGAAGTGGTGCTGTTCATAGACTTTGCTCAACACCCCCAGCAACATGTATAGGCTTTTTTTTTATTCACTGAAGATGGTAAAATATACTCTATATCGTATTTCACCTTCTTTTTCTTTTCATTTTATCCTGTTTGTACATATTGGCTCCCTTATTCTTCTAATAACTCATAAATAAAACTTTTTTATTATCATTGGGAAGTATATTTTTAATATTTTATTATTACAATCATACAATATTTTGTTCTTTTCTTCATTTTTACAAGTATTTCCATAGAGTAGTATTAAATGTGAATGTCGTTTCAAAGATTATGCCTATTTTACATTTGATAGATAACAATAGGGGGAACTCAAAAGTTATTATTATTTTTTTTGTGAGAGAGAGTCAGAGAGAGGGACAGATAGAGACAGACAGATAGACAGAAAGGGAGAGAAATGAGAAGCATCAATTCTTCATTGTGGTTTCTTAGTTCTTCATTGATTGTTTTCTCATATGTACCCTGACTGGGGGCACCAGCAGAGCAAGTGACCCTTTGCTCAAGCCAGAGACCTTGGGCTTCAACTCAGCTACCATGGGGTCATGTCTATGATCCTATACTCAAACCAGCGACCCTGCACTCAAGCTGGTGAATCCACACTCAAGCTAGTGACCTTAGGGTTTCGAACCTGGGTCCTCAGGCAAAAGTTAAGTTTTTAACTTGAGTAAATAATGGCTTTAGTTATAATCAATAGGCTTAATGGTTATTGCAAATAAAAGTTTTGTTCGAGGGACTGGGGATAACTGGATGGCCTACATGACTTAATGAGATCTTCAAGCAATCCACCCATTGTACCCCAGGATTCTACAAGCAAAGCCTTTGTGCTCCAAGGATAGATACCAGTTGACTACGATCCAAGTAACTTATACTAACTTTCCCTTGAAAACCAAAACCCTTACTTACTCTTTTCTTCCCATTGCAAAAATCTGGTTTGGGATAGGATGTTGAAATGCTTTTTAGGGTACATAACCCCCATCTCCTCAGATTGTTGTCCATCTGAAAGAAGTGCCTATCAAGACTCAATCCCTAGCTCTACTTATTTGGCTGAGGGGTGAAAGGCAACATCAATATCAATATTTCTGGTTTCAGTATTGCTGGATTATGTTCTAAAAAGCTATAGAATTTTCTAGACTTCTTAACATCACCAGTTTCTCCATATTTAACCAATACTGGATGTTGCCAAGTTTTTCATTTGGACCAATGTGATAGGTGAAACATATTAGATTTTTAATTTTTCATTCAATATATGAGACTGAATATATATTCGTGACAGAGACAGAGAGAGGGACAGATAGGGACAGACAGACAGGAATGGAGAGAAATGAGAAGCAGCAATTCTTCATTACGGCACCTCAGTTATTCATTGATTGCTTTCTTATATGTGCCCTAATGGGGGGTGGGGGGGGCTCTAGCAGAGTGAGTGACCAATTGCTCAATTCGGCAACCTTGGGTTCAAGCTGGTGAGCCTTGCTTGAACCAGATGAGCTCGCGCTCAAGTCAGAGACCTTGGGATTTGGAACCTGGGTTCTCTGCATCGCAGTCCAATGCTCTATCCACTGCACCACTGCCTGGTCCAGCTGAATATATTTTCTCATATGTGTTGACCATTTGTATTATTTTCTATAAATTGCCAGTTCACATCGTTCTTCAAAACAAATTAAATTGTCTTATCAAATTGATTTTTATGAACTCTTTAAAAAATTCAACATTATTCTTTTTTTTACTCTTATATATGTTGTAAGTATTTCTGTTTTGTCTGTCATTTATTTTTAAACTTTGTTTCTAGTGTCTTGTAGCCAAATCTATGTTTTTTTTTCCTTGTGGCTCTTACAGTTTGTGTATTGTCAATGAAGAACTTCTTCAATCAAAATTTATAAACATATTTTCCAGTAATTCTTTCTAGTATTTTTATAGATTTTTAATGTTAATATTCTTTATCCACCTATAATTTTGTCTAACTGTAAATGTTCTAAATTAAATTTTCTCTTAGTAGATAGCTAACTGTCTCAACATTATTTGATAGTTTGTGAATTTTTTACTTTTGATTTGAAGTGTTAATTTTATCTTCTATTAAATATCCATATGTGTCTATATAAATGATTATTTCTTGATTTTCATTTTTCTCTTTGAAATATATTTAAAATAGGATATCTACAAATTGAATAACAGGATATATAAAAACTGGAAAAATAATAAGCAAACAGCTTATTGATTATTACAAAATGAACATGCCATATATTTATCATCTAGTTAAAGAAATAAAATTATCACTATTTCAGAAACCTTCATTTTCTTGGTAGTCAGTCTTATCTTCAAATATTGACAGCAAAGTCTTTTAGAAATATCTTTCTTTTGCTCTTCTTGTATTAAGAAGGTCTCCAGAAATATTAAAAGCAGGGTTCTCCTTGTCTTGTTCTTCCTTAAATAGGAAATATCTTTGATCTTTTTTTATTAAATATGAGGCTTGCAGCAGGTTCTTTGTAGATTCTCCCCCCAAAATTACAGAAGGCTTTTTTTTTCTTATTCCAAGTTTATGAAGATTTGAAAGACATGCATAGGAATTGAATTTTTGTGGGGCAAGAAGTAGAATTGTTTAAAGTGACCTTGTAGTTCAGGCTGGCTTCCTTGGACATTAGGCTAGCTGGGTCAAAACTGCTTCTCCTACTTAGGCGAGAACTCATTGAAATTTAGCTTCCACCCCGTCATTGCCTCACCTTCCCTTGAGCTACTGCAGCATCCTTCTGCCTGAGGGTCTTCAGTAAGAGATGGCTGGTCTTCCCAGGTCATTCCTGTAAACTACTTTCACTCCAAACCTAGAGCACCTGGTGCTGAGTAGCCTAAGTGTCCTCCCCATTCACAAGTTTGACTCACATGACTGAAGCAGAGAGATGTGGATGTAAAAGTAGTAATTGGGGTGAGGGTTAAGGTGCCTCCACTACATATATTCTGAGCAGCAGTGTCCTGGCTTGATCAACCTCCTGTGACATTTTGGGAGGATTAGAGATGTCCCTCTATTCCAACTCTTCTCTTGCTAACCACTGGCATATCTGTCCCACCCAAAAGGAAATTCATTTTTCCTTATTTAAATTTTTTTAAAAATAAAATTATTTTTTAAATTAAAATTATATTTAAATTTAATTTATTACAGTACAGGCTTCAGGTGTGAAACTGAGTAAACCATGCATTGTGTGCCCATTGCTCCAAGCAAAACTGTTTTTGTCCCCATCCAGTGGCCCTTTAATCCCTTTACCTTTTGTCATCCAGTCCCTCTACCCACCTCCCCTCTGACAGCCGTCAGTCTATTATCCTGTGTATCCATGTCTCTGTTTGTCAGTTTAATTTGTTGAATAGATTCCACATATAAGTGAGATCACAAGGTATTTCCCTTCTCTGAGTGGCTTATTCTACTTAACATAATAATCTCCAGGTCCATTCACGCTTTGCAAAAGGTAAGATTTTCTTCTTTTGTACAGCCACGGAGTATTCCATTGTGTAAATGTACTGCTGCTTTTTTATCCACTCATCTACTGATGGGCACTTGGGCTGTTTCTAGATCTTGGCTATTGTAAATAATGCTGTGATGAAGATATGGGTGCATATATTCTTTTAAATTAGTGTTCTGGGTTTCTTTGAATATATTCTCAGAAGTGGAATCGATGGGTCAAAAGGCAGTTCCATTTTTAATGTTTTGAGGAAACTTCATACTGTATTCCACAGTGTCTGCCCCAGTCTGCATTCCCACCAATAGTGCAGGAGGGTTCCCTTTTCTCCACATTCTCGCCAACACTTGTTTGTTGATTTACTGATGATAGCCATTCTGACAGGTGTGAAGGAATATCTCATTGTATTTTTAATTTACATCTCTCTGATGATTAGTGATGTTGAGCATTTTTTCATATGCCTATCAGCTATCTATATGTTCTCTTCAGTGAAGTGTCTTTTCAGATCCACTGCTCATTTTTAAATTGGATTGTTTGTCTTCCTGGTGAGTTGTATAAGCTCTACATATATTTTAGAAATTAACCCCTTTTCAGGTACATCATTGTCAAATATGTTCTCCCAATCAATGAGTTACCATTTCATTTTATTGATGGTATAATTTGCTGTGCAAACACTTTTTAGTTTGATGTAGTCTCATTTGTTTATTGTTTCCTTTGTTTCTCTTGCCTGAGAAGATATATCAGCAAAAATATTGCTATGAGAGATGTCTGAGATTTTACTGCCTGTAAAGCCAGTAGCCATGGCCATCATATCACAGCCGCCAGGCCCATGCAGGTTTGCATTAGATTCAGACAGACGGTAATGAAACAACTGAGCCAAGAACTGGTGGGCTATTACCTTCAATCCTAGCTTGCACCTGGGGGGCAAGTAGAAACACACACTGGGCTCCAAAACCCACTCATTCATTCAGTGCTCACAAAGCTACTGACTTATCTGAGGTTCCTAGAATCAAAGGTTTCTAGCTCACCAGCCTTATTCACCTCTGTTCCCCATCTCCTTCTCTCTGCACAAACTGCACAAACTGGCTTCTCCTTCACCATTCTCCCATCTTGGCTGCTTCTCCTCTCCTCCACGTGGCCTTTCTCTGCTCTCCTCTCTAATGCTAACCTCAGGAACCGAGAGAGAGCAAGCTCCCATTCTGCCCCACTTTATAGTGTAGAAATCCAAACCTTTAATTCAATCTACAAACAAGGAAGTCTCTGACACAAAGCCACTTATCTGAGGCATAATGGGAGGATTCCTAATGAGAGTGCACCACCCTACAGCATGCAATCAGTCAAAGGTGTGAGGAAAAGCTTAGTCTTAAAACTAAGCCTTAGGCTATAATGACTGCCTGTTTACAGCCTGTCTCCCGCACCCAAAGCAAACTATAAGCGAGCAAACATATATATCATATTTACAAACTTATTTGACCAACACTGGGCGACGGTCTTCCACGTGGGCAGTGCCATCTCTAACAAAGTGAGCATAATATATTTCATCTGCCCAACACTGCCTATGTTTTCTTCTAGGATTTTTATGGTTTCATGACTTATAATTAAATCTTTTAACCATTTTTAAGTTTATTCTTGTGAATGGTGTAAGTTGGTGGTCTAGTTTTATTTTTTTTTGCATGTACCTGTCCAAATATTCCAACACTGTTTTTTGAAGAAACTGTCTTTACTACATTGTATACTCTTGCCTCCTTCATCAAATATTAATTGACTGTAAAAGTGTGGGTTTATTTCTGGGCTCTCTGTTGTTACATTGATCTTTATACGTGTTCTTATACCAGTACCAAGATGTTTTGATTACTATGGCTTTGCAGTATAGTTTGATATGAGGTTTTGTAATATCTCCCACTTTGTTCTTTCTGAATATTGCTGACGTTATTTGGGATCTTTTTGGTTCTATTAAAGTGGGATTTCTTAACCTAAACTGTGTGATGTTGTAAAATTCATCCTAAACTTTGGGGGCAGAGACAGTGCTGCAGGTTGTATTTATCAGGTAAGAAAATTATATAAAATATTTTGGCATTTATCAAGATTATCATATTTTTAAGCCAATCTGTTAATGATTTGAATTATGTTAATATGTCTTAATAGATATTTTAATGTAGAACTTTTCTTTCTTGTGGTAAACTAACATGATGCACTCCTAGGCCCAATTTGCCAATATTTATTTATCATTATAAAAATCTCTATTTATGAGGGGAATCTGTAGTTTCTTTGTAAATAATAATGATTCTGATACAATGTTTGATAAATTTTTTATCTTTATTCCTATGCTTTGAATAAGTTTAAAAACAGGAGTTATCTGTTTTTTCTAAATTTGGTGGAACTAATTGATAAAACTCAGCCTTGTACATTTTGGCAAAGATTAAATATTGACTATGCTTTCAATATATATATTTTCATTATTTGTTTGATTTAGGTTTCCTATGTGTTTTATTTTAATTTATTTTAAAAATATTTTAAAATTTTACAATTATAGTTGACGTAAAATATTATAATAGCTTCAGGTGTATAACACAGTGATTCGACACATATAATTTATGAAGTGATTACCCTAAAAAGTCTAGTAACTACTTGACCCTGTATATATTTATTTCAATATTATTGACTATATTTAGTATGCTATACTTTACATCCTTGTGACTGTTTTAGGACTACCAATTTGTACTTCTTTTATTTTCCAGGTCTGTATTTTTTATTTTAATTTATCGGGTTTACATAGATTCTAGTGTCCCCCCGAATACCGCCCCCAACCCGTGTTCCCCACCACATCCTCTTTGCCTCCTCCCCACAACGCCCTCTCCCCTTCTCTCCAGGATTTGCTCTTCTGCTCTCATGCCATCCTATCATCCCCTTTCTCTCTGTCTGCTTTCCCTCTGGACACTTTGATTCTGCCTCTGTCTCTATTCTGTTCCTCAGTTCATATTGTTCATTGGATTCCTCAAATGAGTGAGGTCATATGATATATTTTTTTCTCAGCCTGCCGAATTTCACTTAACATAATAGTTTCCAGGTCCATTCATGTTGTTGCAAAAAGTAAGATTTCCTTCTTTTTCATGACCTTATAATATTCCACTGTGTATATGTTCCACTGCTTTTTAATTCACTCATCCACTGACGGACACTTGAGCTGTTTTCAGATCTTGGGAAACAATGCTGCCATAAACATGGGGTGCATTTCTCCTTTTGAATCATTGATGTGGTATTCTTGGGATATATTCCTAAAAGTGGGATGGCGGGGTCAAAAGGCAGTTCCATTTTTAATTTTTTGAGGAATCTCCATACTGTTTTCCACAGTGGCTGCACCAGTCTGCATTCCCATCAGCAGTGCAGAAGGGTTCCCTTTTTTCCACATCCTTGCCAGCTCTTATTATGTGTTGTTTTGCTGACGAGCACCATTCTGACTGGTGTGAGGTAATATCTCATTGTGGTTTTAATTTGCATTTCTCTAATGATTAGTGACGTTGAGCATTTTTTCATCTGCCTATTGGCCATCTGTATGTCCTCTTTTAATTGGATTGTATATCCTCCTGGTGTTGAGTGTTACAAATTTTTTATAAATTTTGGTTATTAACCCCTTATCAGATATATTGTCAAATAAGTTCGCCCATTGTGTGGTTTGCCTTTTTATTTTGATCATATTATCTTTAGCTGTGCAAATGATTTTTAGTTTGATATATTCCCATTTGATATCCTGTTCTTTATGTGGAGATAAATCAGCAAATATATTGTTAAGAGTGATGTCTGAGAGCTTATTGCCTATGTTTTCCTCTAGGATGCTTATGGTTTCATGACTTACATTTAAATCTTTTATCCATTTTGAGTTTATTTTTGTGAATGGTGTAAGCTGGTGGTCTAGTTTCATTTTTTTTTTCAGGTAGCTGTCCAATTTTTCCAACACCATTTGTTAAAGAGACTGTCTTTACTCCATTGTATGCTATTACCACCTTTGTCAAATATCAATTGTCCATAAAGGTGTGGGTTTTTTTCTGGGTTCTCTGTTCTGTTCCACTGATCTATATGCCTGTTCTTATGCCAGTACCAAGCTGTTTTGAGTACAATGGCCTTGTAGTATAACTTGATATCAGAAAGTGTGATACCACCCACTTTCTTCTTTTTTATGATTGCTGAGATTATTTGTGTTATTTTTTGGTTCCATATGAATTTTTGGAATATGTGTTCTATATCTTTGAAGTATGTCATTGGTATTTTAATAAGAATTGCATGTGAATTTATAAGTTGCTTTGGGTAATATGTAAATTTTAATGATGTTTATTCTTCCTAACCATGAATACGTTATATGCTTCCACTTGTTTGTATCTTCTTTGATTTCTTTTATCAATGTTTTATAATTTTCTGAGTATAAGTTTTTAATCTCCTTGGTTAAATTTACTCCTAGATATGTTATTTTTTTGTTGCTGCAATAGTAAAGGGGATTGTTTTTTTAACTTCTCTTTCAGACAGATCAGTATTGGTGTATAAAAATGCTTTTTATTTCTGAGTATTAATTTTATATCCTGCCACCTTACAGAATTCATTTATCAGGTCCAGTAGTTTTTTTGACTGCGACTTTAGGGTTTTCTATGTATAGTATCTTATCATCTGTAAATAATGATAGTTTTACATGTTTTCCAATTTAGAAGCCTTTATTTCTTCTTCTTGTCTGATTGCTGTGGCTGGGACTTCCAGAACTATCTTGAATAAGAGTGGTGAAAGGTGACACCCCTGCCTTGTTTCTGATCTTAAGGGGATTACTTTTAATTTTTGTCCAATGATTATGATGTTGACTGTGGGTCTGTCATAGATGGCCTTCATCATGTTGAGGTATGTTCCCTGTATTCCCACTTTTCTGAGAGTTTCGATCATAAATGAGTGCTGAATTTTATCAAATGTTTTTTCTGCATCTATTTATATTATCATGTGGATTTTCTCCTTCCTTTTGTTTAAGGGATGAATCACATTGATTTATTTGTAAATATTGTACCAGCCTTGCCTCCCCAGAATAAATCCCACTTGATCATGATGTATGCTTTTTTAAATTTATTGCTGGATTCAGTTTGCTAATATTTTGTTGAGAATTTTAGCATTTAAATTTATCAGAGATATAGTTGTCTTTCTTTATGTTTTCTTTTCCTGCTTTTGGAGTCAAAATTATGCTCACTTTATAAAAGGAGCTTGGAAGTTTTCTCTCCTCTTGAATTTTTTGAAATAGCTTGAGAAAGATAGGAGTAAGTTCTTTTTGAATGTTTGGTAGAATTCACCTGTGAAGCGATCTGGCCCAGAGCTTTTCTTTGTTGGGAGTTTTTTGATAACTGTTTCTCTCATTTGTTGTAATCCATCTATTTAGGTTTTCTGATTCTTCCAGATTTATTTTTGAAAGACTATATTTTTGAAAGAATTTGTCCATTTCATTTAGGTTGTCTCATTTTTTAGCATACAGTTCTTCATAGTATTTTCTTACATTTTCTTCAAAGTATTTTTTTTGTATTTCTGCTGTGTCAGTTGTTACTTCTCCACTCTCATTTCTAATTTTATTTATTTGAGTCATCTCTCTTTTTTTCTTGTTGAGTCTGGCTAAGGGTTCATTGATCTTGTTTACCTTTTCAAAGAACCAGCTCTTGGTTTCATTGATCCTCTGTATTGTTTTTTTATTCTCTATGTCATTTATTTCTGATCCATTCTTTATTATTTTCTCCCTTCTACTACCTCTGGGCTTTACTTGCTGCTCTTTTCCTAGTACTTTTAGTTGCAGGGTTAAGTTGTTTATTTGAGCTTTCTCTATCTTCTTAAGGTATGCCTGTAATGCTATAAACTTCCCCCTCAGGACTGCTTTTGCTGTGTCCCATAGATTTTGAGTTGTTGTATGCTCATTTTCATTTGTTTCAAGAAAATTTTTGATTTTTTTCTTGATCTCATAGTTATTTAATAACACGCTCTTTAGTTTCCCAGTTTTTGAGTATTTTTCCATTTTTCTATTGTAGTTGATTTCTAGTTTCATGCCATTGTGGTCTGAGAAGATGATTGATATGATTTCAATCTTCTTAAATTTGTTGAGACTCATTTTATATTCTAGTATGTGGTCTATACTAGAGAATTTGTAATGAGTACTTGAAAAGAATGTATATTCTGCTGCTTTAGGGTGAAAGGTTCTGAAGATATTTATTAAATCCATTTGATCTAGTGTGTCCCTTAATTCTGCTGTTTTTTTGTTAATTTTCTTTCTTGAGGATCTATCCAGTGAAGTTAGTGGGGTATTGAAATCCCCTACTATGATAGTTTGCTGTTGATCTCGCCCTTTATGTCCATCAAGGTCTGCTTTATATATTTAGGTGCTCCCATATTAGGTGCATAGTAATTTATAATGGTTATCTCTTTCTGTTGTATCGGTCCCTTTATCATTATGTAGTGACCTTCTTTATCCCTTACTATAGTTTTTGTTTTAATGTCTATTTTGTCAGATACAAGTATTACTACCTTAGCTTTCTTTTTATTTCCATTTGCATAAAATATTTTATTCCATCATTTTAATTTCAGTCTATCTGTATCTTTTGTTTTGGGGTTTGTCTCTTGTAGACAGCATATGTACAGGTCTTGTTTTCACATCCATTTCGCTACCCTATGTCTTTTGATTGGTCATTTAATCCATTTACATTTAAGGTTATTATAGATATTCAGTTGTTTATTGCCATATTTTTCTTTAAATCTACATTCCTCTTTTACTCGATTCCCCCCCACCCCCACTTTGTTCTGTCTACAGAACAAAGGCCTTTTAACATTTCTTGCAACATTGGCTTGGTTGTGATGAATTCCTTGATTTTTTTTTTTTTTTATCTGGGAAGCTTTTTATTTCTCTTTTAATCTAAAACGATAGCCTTGCTGGATAAAAATGTCTTGGTTATAGGTTCTTATTCTGCATTACTTTGAATATTTCTTTCCATTCCCTTCAGGCCTCAAGTGTTTCTGTTGAAAAGTTGGATGTCATTCTTATGGGGGTTCCTTTGTAGATTATTGACTTTTTTTCTCTTGCTACTTTTAGTGTTCTTTCTTTATCTCTTAGCTTAGGTATTTTGATTATGATGTGTCTTGGTGTGGGTCTCTTTGGGTTCTTTTTTAATGGGGTTTTCTCTGCTTCTAGAATCTTTGTGACTCTTTCCTGCATCAATTTAGGGAAATTTTCAGCTATAATTTTCAATCAGGTTCTTTATTCTTTGTTTTTTCTCTTCTTCTTCAGGAACCCCTATTATGCAGATATTTTTTCTCTTCATGTTGTTACAGAGCTCTCTAAGAGTTTCCTCAGACTTTTTTGATCCTCTTTTCTTTTTGCAGTTCTTCTTCTGTGCTTTCACTTATCTTGTCCTCTAAATCACTGATTTGTTTCTCTGCTTCATCCAGCCTGCTTTTAATTCCTTCTAGTGTAGTCTTCATTTGTAATATTGTGTTTGTCATATATATCTATTTCTTTTTTTATGATTTCCGTGTCCTTTTTGATGCTTACAATTTTCTTACTGAGGTGCTCATTAAGTCCATCCATTGTAGCTTTGAGATCCTTAAGCATCCTAACTATCATTATTTTATACTCTGCATCTGGTAATTTGATTACTTCCATTTTATCCAGATCTTCTTCTGAGGATTTTTCTTGTTGATTCATATGACTTAAGTTCTGCTGTCTTCCCATTGTTTCTGTGTGTGGCTTGTAGGCTTGTTAGAATTGTGGTGAGCTGCTTTAAAGTCCTGACTTGTCTCTTTTCAGTATACTTAATTCAACATGGAGGTTGTTTACTGATCTCAGCAAGGGGCTTATTTGAAACTGCATCCAGGTACGCAGTGAATTTGACCTCTGAGAATCTGAAGTCATGTTCTGCCAGTTATTCTCTGGGTGTGGGGTGTGTTCTCGGCACCAGTAGGGGGAGGTGTATCTCAGAACTTGCTGGAGACCTGAGTTATTGCCCTTTCCCCTTACTTCCTGCTTTCAGCCATGTCTTTTGTGCTCATTGGAGCTGGAGACCGTTTTGGATGTGGGACACCCAGAACCATTTTAGGTTTGTGCTGTGTGGAGGGATCAACCCTTCCCCCAGCTATAGCTGTCTCTTCAATGGAGAATTAGTCAGCTTCTCAGGTCTAGTACAGGCATTCTTCTCCCCATCACAGTCTGTCTCACTCTCCCCACTTTTCTCATGGAAGATAAGCCACTCTTCTCAACCCTCCTCACCCCTGGATCCTCAGGCAAGTGGCTGTGAGCAATATTTTCTGCTCTGTCCCTTTAAGGTACCCCTACCACTTTCCTACATACAGAACTTTTGCTCTTTTCCCCCCTCAATGCTTTCCATCTGTCTCTTCCAGTCCCTGGATTACTAGGTTGGGTCTCTGGTTCTGAGACTGAGGGACCCTGTCTCTCAGGGTCTCTCTTCTTGTAGTGAGATCCCTTCTGGACTCTCAGCCTCAGCCTTCCCTCACTCCTGGGAGCATGGGAGCCCCCCCCCCACTCCCTACCAGGATCTGAGTGAATTCTTCTTTGCTCCTTGGTTTTAGAGACCTGTTCTTTTAGTCAAAAGTTGGTTTTTCATGATGATTGTTCCTAAATTAATTTGTAATCCATTTTGGTGGTGTGAGCTTACTGTCTGTGCATCTGCCTACTCTGCTGCCATCTAGGAATCCCTCTGTGCTTCATTTTAAACTCAAATTTTGTAATGTAAGCCTATCTGGGAATTTTCTATAATTTTCTATTTCATTTAATTTCTCCCACCCCAATCTGTTGGAATCAATTCCTATGTTATTATCTTTAAAAATTATTTCCTAAAGTTCTCTTGCTTTTTTCTAATTTATTTATTGATACCTTATATCTCTAAAATATTTTCCATAGTTTTTGTTTTAAAAGAAATAGTTTTAAAATTATTTTTGCTTCTTTTCTAATTTTAACTAGATTTTTTTTTATTATCTTGATAATTATCAACGAGTTATTATAGGTTGATTTTTTAAATATAATTTGGCTTTTTATATTAAGTGTTTAGTTCACTTTTCAATTCTGTCTTTTAAATACATACATCTAAGTCCTTTTTTTAGTTAAGTGCTTCTTCCATTACATAGATTTTGTCAGTATTTTTTAATAGTCTATAATTACATTTTTATTTCCTTTTTAAAAAATTTTATTTGGAAAATTAAATTTAATGGGGTGACATTGGTCAATAAGAGTATAGCTTTTATGGAAACATTTTGACAACATTTGAACTGTTGATTATGTTTTATATCCATCACTCAAAGTAAAATCATTTTTTGTTACCATATATTTGTCTCTTTTTACCCCCTTTGCACTGTTGATTATGTTTTATATCCATCACTCAAAGTAAAATCATTTTTTGTCACCATATATTTGTCTCTTTTTACCCCCTTTGCCCACCCCCCTTCTCTACTACTCCCTCCTTCTGGTAACTACTTCACTTTTATTTATGTCCATGAGTCTCAGTTTTATAGCCCACATATGTGTGAAATAATATAGTTCTTAGCTTTTTCTGATTTATTTATTTTGCTCAGTATAACGATCTCAAGGTCCATCCATATTGTTGTAAGTGGCAATATGTTATCATTTTTTATGGCTGAGTAGTTAGTATTCTATTGTACATATGTACCACATCTTATTGAGCACTCTATTGAGAGCCAGTTTGGTTTTTTCCATGTCTTGGCCACTGTGAATAATGCTGCAGTGAACGTGGGGGTGCATGTGCATTTATACACCAATATTTTTTGAGCTTTTTGGGTAGATATTCAGTTCTTTAACCCCTCAATGAGGGATTGCTGGTTCATATTTTAACTCTATTCTTAACTTTTTGAGGAACCATCATACTTTTCTCTGTAATGGTTGTACCAGTTTACATCTCCACCAGCAGTAAATAAGGGTCCTTTTTTCTCCTCAGCCTCTCCAACACTTGTTATTACCTGTCTTGTTAATAATAGCCAATCTAACAGGTGTGAGGTGGTATCTCATTGTAATTTTGATTTGCATTTTTCTAAAAGCTAGTGAAGAAGAGCATTTTTCATATATTTGTTGACCATTTGTATGTCTTCTTATGTATTTCTATGTCTTCAATTGTATGCAATTGAGCTCTAAAAGGCTTTATTAATATACATACACAACTATGCTGTTCTTCTTTATTCTCACCATTAGTAGATGTTGTCAACATTTTATGTGTGTGTGTGTGTGTGTGTGTGTGTGTGTGCTAATCTGATTATAATAAGCAGAACAGTGGTCCCCAAGATGTGATTAAAGTTATAGGCCTTGAGATAGAGAGATTATTTCCATTATCCAATCCAGGTGGGTCCAATATAATCACACAAGCTCTTAGAAATGGAAGAGGGAGACAGAAGAGGGGGTCAGAGAAATGCAACATGAGAACTTGACCTGCTATTGCTGGCTTTAAAGATGGAAGTAGGAAACCCTGAGTCAGGGAACGTGGTAGCTTCTAGAACCTGGGAATGGCCCTCAGTTTATAGCCAGCAAGAAAACCAAAACCTTAGTCCTATCATCAGGAGGAACTAAATTCTGCAGATAGCCTGATCAAGCAGGAAATATGCTTCCTTAGAGCCTCCAGAAAGGACAGCAAGCTGCTATCATCTTGACTTTAGCCAATTAAAACCTGCATTAGACTTCTGACTTATAAGACTGTAAAGTAATATATTTGCGTTGTTTTAAGCTACCTAGTTGTAATAATTCGTTACAGCAGAAATAGAAAACTCTGGTACACTGATACTAGAATTTTTCTTTCATGAAAAGTAGTACAATGAAGCATTTTTATTTTATAGTGTTACTGAGTTGTGATTTAGGAAATGTGGTCTAAGTTATTATTAAATTTTGGCAATTATTTTTTTCCAAGTACTTTTATATTTTATATCTGATCATTTTAATTCCTGAAATTGTTGGGTATTAAATTTGTGTTTATTATTGATGTTGAGTTTCATTCATAGAAATGTGTTCCCTTTAGTGTTTACAATCCTTCGACTGTCGGTTCATCTATGTTTGATCTGAATTTGTGGCAATCTTAAGCACCTAACTTGACAATGCTTTCCCCGCTAAAATATAATTACTATTGCTTCTTCTGGAGACTAAAGGCTACCAGTGACTTTAAACTAAGAATGTGGGCACTTTGGTTCACTTGGGAAACAAAGCTTTGTAATGTGCTGGAACATCATTTATCTATCTTGCTCCCCCACCTTACATATTTTCTTAGAAATTACTGCTTCTATTTTAATTATAACTATATTTTTTCCACTTTCTATTCCTAATATATTTTTATTTTTGTGTTCTCTCTCTGTGTAACTATATATATTATATCATTGCTGTTGAACTGGTGCAAACTGGCTGAATCCTATCACTGGAGAGAAGCATCAACTTATTGTTTCATTTAGTTATGCCATTAATTGCTTCTTACATGTACCCTGATTGGGGCTTAAACCAGTGACTTTGGGATAGAACTGTTGCCCTTGGGATTGAACCAGGTCTCCAGGATTGAACCAGTGACCTTGGCACTCCTGGGCACTCTCTATCCTCTGCAACACTGGAGAGGGCAAAGCTAAATATTATTTAGCTTGACCAGGCAGTGGTGCAGTGGATACAGCATCGGACTGGAATGCAGAGATCCAGGTTTGTGAAACCCTGATGTCATAGGCTCCACTGTGGGCTCATCCGGTTTAAGTGTGGGGTTGCTGGCTTGGGCGTGGGATCATAGAATGATACCCTGGTCGCTGACTCCAGCCCAAAGGTTTCTAGCTTGAAGCCCAAGGTCGCTGGCTTGAGCAAGGGGTCACTTGCTCTTCTGGAGCCCACCAGTCCAGGCACATATGAGAAAGCATTCAATGAACAACTAAGGAGCTACAACGAAGCACTGATGCTTCTTATTTCTCTCCCTTCCTGTCTGTCTGTCCCTATCTGTCCCTCTCTCTGTCTCTGTCTCACACACACACATACACAGACACACACACACATAAATATATTTATTTTTTTAAAATTTCCCTTAGTATAAATTCCAAGCACTTTTGCTCACATGACCTGAAATAGATCATCTTTGATATAAACACACAAAATTGATGTTAGAATGAGAGCTATTCTCTCCCTAAGACATTGTATGGTATAGTACTCCTGAACTTTGTCATTTGGGTGCCTTTATGGAATTTGACTTTTGAGTGGGTTAGTCTTTTGGAAATTGATCACTGGGTGATATAGTCTTTATGCAAATTTACCTTTGAGTGGTACAGTTCTTAGGAAATTTGGTCTCCACTGGTAGAGCTCTTACCTGTTTTGTTTGACTAACAAAGTCATTAGATGTGTGTTCAATGGGATATGTACTATAATACTCAGCAAAGTCAAAATCCACATCAGGTAAAGTACTTAAACCCAGAGTTTATAAAAAAACAATAAGAAGATGAACAGTCTAATTTTAAGAATGGACAAAAGTTTTAAGTAGACATTTCATCAGACACAGAATGAGATACTTAGCATCAGTATTTAGTAGGGAAAGGCAAGTTACTGAGATACCACTATAGACCCACGCTGTGGCTATAATAAAAAAGATTGACAATAATAAGTGATGATGGGATTGTGGTACAGTTGAAAATATCATACTTTGATGATGGAAATACAAAATGATACATTCACTTTTGAAAAATGTTTTTTTTTTTATAAATATAAACACACATCAAACAATTTAGCGATCTCACTTTTAGGTATTTAACTAAAAGAAATGCAAACTGGTTCACACAAAGGCTTATGTTCATGGAATATTACTAGTAACAACCAAAAACTAAAAACAAGACTAATTTAATGCTTGTCTGGGGGTTAAGAGGTGATTGACCACAAAATGGAATAAAGAAACTTTTCTAGTTGACGAAAATATTCTGATTCTTGATTGTGGCAGTGTTTATATGACTGGATATTTGTCAAAACTACATTTAAAAGAGTGAGTTTTATTATATAAAAGTATATGTCAATAGAACTGAATTTAAGAAGAAATAATTCAGCAAAGTCTACTTCTTGATAGTGAATGGATATTACTTTCTGAAATTGTTGATAACATATTTTGATATTTAGGTGTATTTCTGTGTAATTAACCTTATTTGGAATTTTTCAGCTCTAAAGTATATAAGTTATTTATACTTCTGAATGCATGCTATTGCAAAAGTAGAATAAGCTAATATAATAATAGAATTATTTTTTCTGCCTGAAAGCCTTACTTATTTGCTCCTGTGTGACAGAGATACTTGTGCATATTATGAATGGTAGATAAAGATGAAGCAGCTGAGAGAAACTAGAAAAGGAGGAAAGACTAGAGTCAATGGTCCTTAAAATGGTGGTTTCCAATCAAGGAAAAAAAGCAATTTAAAGACTACTTCCAATAAAAACTAGTTTTTCACAAATCTACGCCAATCACACTAAAGAGTTCTTTGTGGAATTACCTGGACAAGCTATGGAAGTAACTCCAAAAGGAGCTTCTTGGGTATATCTCAGTAAAACTGAGAATAAGAGAAAACCATTGACATCACGCATTCAGGCCCATTTATTTTGTATTATTTATATCCACTTTAATGAATAGAAGAAATAAGATTCCATAAAATAACTTTTGTAAATTTCTCAGCATCTGATTAGTTTTCAAAGCTTAAGCTAAATTAATATATGATTTTTTTTCTGTTGTTAATCTGTGTTCATAAAGATGCTGTGGTGGTGTTATTTTTATTTTGTGTTGTATTCTCAGATGCCTCCAACCCTTTCTGAAACAAAAACAAACATATTTTTATGTTTGTATATGATTGAGAGAATTACAAGTATATATTTTGTTATAGTCATGCCTTTCCTTAAACACCTCCCAAGTGCATTTTACAGTCTATTATACACAATTATAGACAGTCCTAAGAAGGACCTGCAACTAACCTTCTCAGTCTGACTCTGCACTGAGACCTAGCATCTCAGTAATAAATAATTTATCCAAATTTTGTTTTGATAATTTGCATCAAGCCAGAAAGAACTATTAATAAGTAAGTTTTTCACATTACTTGGAACCATCAATTTAATTACTTAAAGAAAAACTGAACTTTATATCTTTGAGAAATGAGTGTGCTAAATGCCATAGATGTTTTTTGGGTGATTCATTCAAATTGAAATGGTTGAAAACCTGCTGACAGAATTCAAAAGGAACTTGGCAGTGAGTTCTTAGTACAAACTTTGAACAGATAAGATCTTCACAGATTTTATTAAAGGGTGTTTCCCTTCCTTTTTGCTTTATCTAGACATTAAAACAATTGTTTTGAGAGATAAAGGAAATTCATCCATTGACTACCTATGTGGCCCTTCTGTGTCTTTCTGCTTAAGTATGGAACAAGTTAAATTAATAATATTTCTGGATTTTTAGAATGATTTGAAGATATTTATTTATTCATTACTTACTTTTAGACATTAATACACATTCTTTACCTTCCTTATTACAGTATATTAGAGAAAGTAAGACATATATGTAAATATAATATAAGGCAGGAGATAAATTCAATGAAAGAGGCAAAATAAATTTCTTATTCAGATCAGAAAAACATAATATCTCAGGGTCAAATGTCATGGAAGGCTTTCTGGAAAAGGTGGCTTTTAGATTATGCCTAAGAGATGATAATGACAGGGTGGGGGAAGACATTCAATTTAGAGGGAACAGACTAGCTGAAGACATAGGAAAATATTTTGATGTGTATGGAACCTTGGGTGTAGTGCAATTTGGCTTAAAACAGAGTAATAAAATGTGGGAAAAAAAGTGAGACACAGGATGTGCTGGGGATCTGGGTGCCTGACAGGCTAAGGAATTTGGATTTTATTACACAGGCGGTGGGGAAATTGACACTAATGCAGCCATTGGAGAATTTAGTTTTCCACAGGGACTTCCAATTGTGTTGTGAGAGGTTTTAAGAAGTCACTTAACTGAATTTATTCTTTTTCATCAATTCTTATTCTCTCCTTTCTCTAAAATGCTGTATAACATGTCAAAAGTAAACTTTCAAGATTTCCAAGTTACATGTAATGGCAACTCAAATTTAATCAACACAATTATTTATTGAACTTTTATTATGTGCAAGACACATTGTGCCAACTGTGAGACATTCTAAAACATTTCTACCAAAAAATCCCAAATACACAGTGTAAAATCTCTTACCTGCAGGGTTCTAAAGAAATAGCCCCAAACAAGTCACTAGCATATTTCCTTGTTTTTTTTTAAATTTACATATGATTTTTTTACATTGGACTTTAAACTATATAAACACATTTAAAAATTCTTGCTAGTATTCAAGGTAAGAAATGCTTAACTGGTCCCCTGAAAAATCTTATAGCAATAGTGACAAGAAATATGAATAATATTTATGGCATGGCTTTAGGACAACCATCGTGTCCTTTCTGGGTTCATTGTATTCAATTTGGGGTACACAAGGTAATAAATGTTCATGCTTTTAAGAACTTTGCAAACATATTGAGGATATGATATAAAAGGATTTTGGAGAAAAATTTTTTTTATGCGTTTAATCCAATGTGGTAATTCACCTTTTATTAAAATTTCTATTCAACTACTGAAGATGTATCATCAGACAGTAATTAAGTGAAAGCTAGCCAGGTGGCAAATAAACATATAGGTGTCCAGAGGAGAGAGAGAAAGTTTCTCTTTTATGTTTGATCTCACAGGGATAACATAGCATTATACTTTCCATTTTAAAAGAAAATTGATTTTTCAATATCCTTGCATACCAATATCTTGAAAATTAAAATGTTATCATAAGAGGGTTTAAACTTCTCATCAGATTAAAAATATAGGAATCAGATTAGTGATAAAAAATTAAATATTTATTTTGTTGATGCAAACATAAAGGCATTTTTCTTTTCTTTTTTTTAAAGAAAAGAAACATTTTATTCATTGCAACAATAATACACTATAATATGATCAATGCATAATAAAAACATTTGTAATATTTCATATTGTAATTATGCTTACATGCCTATCAATTTTTAATAATAACTGTAAGAAAAAAGTACTTATTTAGATACAAATACCTCACATCACATGCCATGGATCGACTCTGCATCGACTGATTACAGACATTTACAGATGAGTCTTCGGTCTTCCAATATCAAAAAGGAGGACATGTAGGAGGACACTTTTCTAGAGAGGACGAAACTTACAAAAGGAGGACTGTCCTTCCTAAAGGAGGACAGCTGGTCTCCTTACATTTAATATTTTACAACCTGGATGACTACAGGTAACAAACTGCGGAAAGCGAAATTATCTGTAAGGGGGAACTAGTGTAGTTCCTACTTACTGAGCACTAACTATGGGATAGGCACCTTTTATATGAATCCCCGTGAGGGCCTTGGTATTTCCCACTGTTGTCAGCGCCTTCCCCCGTACCCCCTTCCCCTAGAGTATCTTTTTTTTTTTTTTATTTTATTCATTTTAGAGAGGAGACACAGAGTGAGAGAGAGAGAGAGAGAGAGAGAAAGAGAGAAAGGGGGGAGGAGCTGGAAGCATCAACTCCCATATGTGCCTTGACCAGACCAGTGCAGGGTTTTGAACTGGCGACCTCAGTGTTCCCAGGTCGACGCTTTATCCACTGCGCCACCACAGATCAGGCTCCCCTAGAGTATCTTAAGTGAGCTCTGAGCTCCATAGGACTCCTTGAAGCAGCCAGCCGCTACGTCCCCAATGTCTCAGGTCTGGGTGAGGCCACAGTTTGCATCTGCAACAGGTTCCTGCGGGATAACTTCACCTGAAAGCAAAATTTACCTGTTGTATTTAAGAGAAAGCCAACCCTATCCCGATGTGCAGACACCTGGACCTCAATGTGTGGACACCCGGACCTCCTACTTCCGGTCTGGCAGGCTGCCATGGAAAAGGGAACAAGTTTCCTAGACTTTGTTTTATGAGGATTTTTGTTTTGTTTACTCTTGTCTTTGAAGTGATAATTGTAGGCTATACCTTTTCATTGTATTTCTTGCTTTCAACTCCCTTCTCATGTGTAAAAATGTATATTGTTTGTCAGTTTTGGTTTTGGGAGGGGGGACATCAACCATGAAAATATATATCACGAATATTGTTTTCCAAGACATATATGTAGAAAAAATGCAAGCCATAATACTAGAGCTGAGGTATGATACCTCATCTCAGTGGAGAAATTTCTGGTGTTCATAGCACATTCTTTTATCCAAACTCTCAAAATCTTGCTTTCTGACCCACTGCTAAGAGTTGACAGACTAGCTTTGGTGACCTAAGACTTACAGATGCAGTTGATGTCTTTGAATACTTTTTCTTCTTTCTTCTTTTAGACTCAATTCTGTGTCTCTGGAATCTTAGTATAATTCCTTCTTTACTTGGTAATGTCCATTTTCTCTTATGGTAAAGCACTCACTCATATTGATGAATCTGATGCTGGGTGGAGGAAGAATAATCGTACGCAATCATAAACATAAAATCTAAAATCAAACACCTCCATCCTTTCCAGAAGGGATTTTGAAGTCCCATCATTTAAGGATGTAAAGCCTGTGAGTTACAAAAAAAAAAAAAAAAATCAAGCTTTTTCAATTTCCCATATAAAATGTTATTGAATGTGCTTTTTCCAGTTATCCATCTCTCTATTACGTAACTCTCAATCCAACTCAGTTGAAATATTATATAATTTTATACCATGACTCTCTAAATATCAATTTGAAGCTAAAATAATGTGAGAAATCACAAAGTAATGAGAAGAGTCAGACAAGTCTGGGTTTGAGTATGCTCCTTCACTATGTGACTGAGTCATATTACCTGTCTATATTAGCTACAGTTAGGACTGAGATAGTACATGTAGAATACCTGATATTCAATATGTTAGCTCTCATTGGGATTTATGAATGTGGAAGTATTTAAAAATTTACAAAGTACTTTATAAATGAAGAATCAGGATTTTCCTTACTCTGAAACTTTTCATGTTGATCCTCTTTAGATTCATATGGCTGAGGCTTTGAATATGCCAATCGTTCACCAAGATCCATAATTTCTTTTCTCTTTATTTTATTTTGGGACATATTTTTGGTTTCTCCTCTTGCTTTCTGTGCATCTCTGCACTCTGGTAGAACCCCTTGTCTGATAAAATGACTAAACATTTAGCATAACTTCCATTTACTGACATGTATATTTTAAATTTCTATCTTGTCTCTCCAACCAGGATTTAGCACAGTGCTTTGCTCACCATGCCTTGTTCCTTTGTACATGTTAACATGAGAATTTATTGGAAAATATGTGGCTTGTATGCTTTGGCTCAGGTATACTGGCTTTTGGTGAAGGGACCTGAAAGGAACTGTCAAGTTAGACAGATCTGGTTTGAATTCTGGCTTGGCTACTAACCATCTTGAAATCACTTGCTTGATATCTCAGAATTTTTTTTACTCTAGAGCTTTGGCTTTCAACCTTTTTACACTTGGGGATCAGTGAAAATAAGCGAATTATTTTGGGTACCACTAAAGCAGAAATCACCCTGGGCATAAGTGAATTTGACTAAGATCATTGGGTCTTCATACAACATCTAGGATGTTAACTCTTTTGCGGAATGGCATGAAATTTCTAGCATACCTGTCTGCACACTGGCAGTTGAACACCGCTAATCTAGGGAACACTAACTAGATTGTGGTTGGGAGAATTGTTAAACATTTCCCTTTGGACAGAGTATTTTTCTTAAATATGTTAATTTGGATCCCTGTCTCTAGCCTCCTGCATCCAGATAAGATCTGTCTTATTATAGTATATTTTTAATTATCTTCCATGGTAGCACAACCCTTGTCACTTGTCTTACTTTTTTCTACCCACACAAATGTCAGAGCCTCATATAATTTAAAAATAAAGATGTTTCTGCTGTGTATTTTTATGCTTGGATGTTTTGGGCCATGTGGGTGGGAATACTGACAGCTTTATTGTCACATTTCGAAGGAAGTCTTAGTAAATGTATAAAATTGTAAAATAAAACAAACATTTTTATCTGCCTATAGTAGCCACTATTGTTTGCCTACCCAGAATGATCACCTTTCCTTTCTCATAAGTGTACCACCAAATTTTCAGGAGGCTGCCCATCTGCCATGTTGTCCCATTGTTTCAGAGGAAGGGGACCACACCCTGCCTCCAAGGAGTAGGTCCTGGTTAGTCTAAGGCTCATGAGTCTTACCCTTTAATCACAGTTACCATTCAGGAGAATAGGTCTAAGCCTGACAGTCTAAGTCAGTGTCTTACTCAGGAAGGTACATGGAACCCAATTTGGGTTAATGAAATGCAAGGGCGCATCATTATGTAGAACCTTAAGGAATGAGGCGTTCTGCCTCAGAAGAGATCAGAAAAGATCTTTACTCTTCTTTTAGATTTTAGGATATGAGGGTATGAAACTAGGAATTGCCACAACTGTTGTCTGGCAAGAAGCAAGCTTCTTGCTATGTTAAATGTGAAATGAATTTAGAAGGAAGAAGAATACAGGGATCCCAGAAAAATAGAATTTAAATACAGGTACTAGATTAAGCCTACCCTGAGGGCTAACCTACCTCTTGTCTTGCACTCGTGACAGTCCAACCTTATTAAGTCAGTTTGAGTAAGGTATTGTGGTATACGCATCTGAAAATATCTTGAAGTTATATACCATTTTAAAATTAATGTTTTCCCTAGGGATAAAAGTGTAATCTAGACTGGGACTGTTCAATTGCATATTCAATGTCATTTCTCCATTGATGGACAATTTTTATATAAGTGTTGCCCAGTAAGGTAGACACTGTTCACAGGTGGCTATTGAGCAACTGAAATGTGGATAGAACAACTCAGGAACTGAATTTCTAAATTTATTTAGTTTTAATTAATTTGCATTTAAATTTGCTCATGTGACTAGTAGCTATCTTATTAGATACCACAGGTGTAGATAAATCAACCATCAAATGGTTGCAACTCTGCAACATTTCTCCAAAGCTCTGTCTCCAAGTGATCACTAGTATCTATTCTGAATTATCTTGAATTTTATTATATGATTCTAAAGAATAACAAAGCTCAGATTTGGATACACTAAAATGTCAGTGGTATATCTCTCTGTGTATGTGTGTGTTTGTGTGTATTGCAACTTTTCTACTCAGTCAGATTTGTATTTCATGTAATGGGGACTATAAGAAGAATAAGCATGGCATGTGCCTATTCCTTGCCGAATAGTTTAAAACACACACACACACACACACACACACACACACACACACAAAACAAACCCTAGTGGACTATGTACCTACATGAGTATGTATCTCTGCTTGTAAATGCTATAAAGACTTAGAATAAAAAAGATTGGGAAGGCTTCATTTACTATCTCCAGTCAATATAGCTTCCCAAAATGGATAATAGTGACATGTAGAGTGAGAAGTTTCTACTAAGGGAACACTATTTCAAGACATTTATCATCTTTTTGATTCCTAATCAAGGGCCTCAAGTATTATTAATATTTTACTGCCTTCTTACCAGGAGAGAAACATATAAACACATGTAAGCCTTTACTGAATTAAATACCTTTGTTATATATAAGAATCAAATAAAGCTTTTGATGATGAGCCTCAGTGCATTTTGATTTACTCTGTTCTAGATGGCTTTAGTTTTTCTCCTCTATTTCTCTCCTCACTGTACTTTCTTAGACATACCTGTGAAGCATTGTGTCTTTTACCATTTAAATTCCTAACTTGGATATGGTAGTCATAGCATAGAGGGAACACCATTCTTGGTTGATTTTTCCATTTTCTAGTTTATTGCCAATTACTGTCAAAAGCAATGGTGACTTTTTGTGAAGGGGGTGCTTGTTTATTAGAAAGTGACCTTAAACAATGAATTCCCTTCACATAAACCATGGAACTATCATAAGATGGTAACGACTTTCTGTCACTCTCAACCTAGGTAATCCAAACTCCTGACCTAGAGGTGGAAAGGCTTTATAGCCCATTAGTGATTCCCCTGGAGCCAGCAAGTGCCAACTCCCTAGTCCATGGAACCCAAGGGAAGACGTATTGCGCACCTTTTAGCATTTGTAGTATTTTAATGGCAAAAAAACACTTAAAATTAAAATACTAAAATTCTCAATATTTTCTTTGTGAGGCTAGGCCGATCATGTTAATATGATTCAAAATACTTTATTGTAATGGCATTATGTTGTTGAAACAGTTTCTTGAAATTCTAGTGAGGACAATAGTCCAATTCAGTATGGTAGGAATAGATTTTCTCATTTATTTTGGGATATAAAATGTCATTTTGTGAAATCTGCACGAGTTTGGGGAAAAGGGATAGTTCCAAATGTTGAACTGAAAATAGCTGTTCTTATATGATCAGGAAAACAGAGTTTCCTTTACCTTTTTCTGAGTTACTTCAAAAAAATCATATTTTGAATTTAAGTGAGAATGAAGGACAGAATCTTTAAACCCAGTTTTCCTGTTACTAAATTAGCAAAAGTTGGTGTTCTAAGAATGCTCTTTCAGCTAAGTAAGCCTGACCAAGTTTTCAGGTCACTGTAAACTTCAGGTTAAAGTGCAATGTTTCGCTACTTCAGTGAAAATTATTTTTTCTTTCTCTTAATGTTTAAGCTTGAAACTAAACCATATAAAACAATGGGTGGGTTATTCAGACAGACTATAATTTCAATTTAGTTTTGGGTTCTATCAAACCAAGGCATTATCAATTTCATGCTTCCAAATACAGCCACTATGTATGGTTCTATATACTTCTGCAATACATATTTCTTTGTGAAACAATTTACTTTAAGAGAAAGGAGATTAATTGAAGTACTTATTCAGTACAATAATATGTTTATCCCAAACAATATATAATATACATAATGGAAGCATTAATAATTTTATGTGGAGTTAAAGATCTTTAATGATTATATTACAGCATTTCCATTTTAAATTTTTATTTGTTGTAAATATTTTATCAGAAAATAAGCTTATTGGCAAAATGCAAGTGAATATGAATAATTTCTTATCTTCTTAGCTTATTTTAATTGAAAATTAGTTATTTTAGGCTCTAGTGATTTATGTTTACAATTATTTAATTTTAATTGAATTAAATGACAGAATTTGCTCAAATTAACATATTATAAATTTATGTTTAATAATCGAGAAATAGGTCATGTTGACATTCAATTGTTGCAGCAATTTAAAATTCTTATTAACTTCTGAAGACAAATCTTTTTGAAAGTGGCAGACATATTAATGATGATCTTTAGTTATCACATCTCTATCATAGCTAGCACTTTGTAAGTTGATACTTGTAAGTTGATACTGACCAAAGTCAATATATACTCCAGTTATAGCTGGGTGAACCTGACAGCTTGTATCGTCTTTCTGAACATTGTCAGCCTTATTGAATAGCCTGTATGGACAAATTTCCAGGTCTTCATTATTATCTGGGTAGCCTTTTTGTTGTTTAGAGGAAGTGCTCTTTGTATGGTAGATTATCTGAAGTGTTGTGTGCTCCCCTGTGTAGGTTAATGTTTTCATTTTGAGTTATATTTCTTTTTCTCTAGAATTCTGAAAATTTAGCCAGTAGTCAAATATTTTTACTTTGTAGTTTATTGTACCATTTTCTTAACTCTTAAAACACTGCGATGTACTTACATTAATTATTCATTTAATTCCAAAGCATTTTCAGATTTTGTATCCTTATGATAACACTTGAAGTTAAATTAAGAAATTGATATTGTTATTACTATTTAACCAGTAAAATATTTGAAATACTGTACTTACAAGTTAATGATTTGCCATTAATTAATCACTTGGCTATTGGTGGGACTTTTCTTGAAAATATATTGCTTTCTAAATGGCTATGAAATTATATTATTAATGAGAACCAAGTCCTCTTCAGAGAATAGATAACTAAATTTACACATTGTACAACCTAAATGTCTTATTATTCTCTTTGGGAGACAATAGTGGTCAAATAAGTAAAAAATGTCTTCTCAACTTTTCTCCTAGGGTTTTTAGCACTCACAGATGTAGATACACAATCACATATTGCTCTGCACTATTCAGGGTTAATTTTGTATGTGCTTGTTTTAAAATTTTTTCAAGATATAAGTATGTGCTTATTCTTTTTATAGCCCCTATTACATGAAATACAAATCTGAGTAGGAAATTTTTTTAGTTCACTTGTGCACCCTCAGCATTTTAGAGTAATTAAATCTAAGCATCCCTTTGTTTTAGAATTATTTAATAAAATTCAAAATAGAATTTAGAATAGTTATTAGTGATCATTTGGAGACAGAAGCTTTGAAGGAATGTTGCAGTGTGGTCCCAACTATCTGAATATCGACAGGTCTAGATCTGTGCTATCTAAGAAGACAGCCACTAATTATGTGAGGCAACTTAAATGCAAATTAACTAAAACCAAATAAAATTAGAAATTAAGTTCCTGAATTATTCTAGCCACGTTTCAGTTTCTCAATCACCACATGAGGACAGTGGTTACCTCACTGGGAAGCACTTATATAGAACATTTCTATTGTCACAGAAAATTTTACTGGACAGTACTGGTCTAGATCACATTTTCATGCCTAAGTTTATTTTTAATGTTAAAATATAATTTTTTTATAATAATAAAAATCAGAAGAAATAATTGGGAGTAATAGTGAATGCTAAGGGAAAAAAATAAACAAACACCCAATACATTAGAGTTGGAAACTTAAATAAAGCATGACTCATAAATCTCATAGTAGTTACTGTATTTAATGTATTCATTTTTTAGTTCTACAATTTAAGATACTTGAAAAACTTAGATTTTCAAGAGTTAAAAGAAATTGATGCCTTTTTTTTGGGCAAAGAAGATGATATTAATAATATGGTATTCTTATACCTTGAATTTTAGTTTATAGGAAGTGGCATGCATATCAAGTATGGGGTTCTGGGACCCCTCTGCCATTTTAGTAAAAACTGTACAAATCTGCACAAGCACAAAACCTAAACCCTGTCTGGTAGATGAGGACACAAAGGAAATTCTCTACTATCTCAAAGGGGAAATCTACTAGCATGTCAGAATATTAGAATAGAGAAAGGATGGTCATATCTGGTAATTTATCAGTTTGAAATATTGTCCTCTGCATTGCTCTATTAATGATGATATAATTAAAGAAAAGTTTAGAGATTTTGGTAGATAGAAAAAGGGCCACTCACTATATGCTGCAACTGTTGACAGGTTTAATTTCATTTTGAGCCATTATCATAGGGAATGTGTGGATACTATCTAGGTAATCTGCCATTTTCTCAGCTTATTCATAACAGTCAAAAGAAAGATGGTATCTCTATGCTCATAGTGAAAATCTTTGGAAGGCAGAAAGCAAATCTTTTATTAAATTTTTGTCCAGGAGTTCATCTGTCAGGTCTAGAAATGACTAGTTATTGTTACCATATAACCAAGATTATCTATGATTGATATGTAAAAATAAAATATTAAAAAATTTAACAAGCAGTGTGTCCATGTAATTAAACAACAGTTTCTTTTTTATTTCCTGGACATTTCTTCTCATGCAAGTCAGATACATTTAAAGTAGAATGCTTGGAGGGAAGGGTGATGTTTAAGAAACAAGCAAGATTTTACAGATTTAAAAATGACATTGCTTATATATTAGAAATCATATTTGTAAGAATACGAACAGGGAATTCTTCAATATATTGGTCAAAGATAAATTAGTAAAGTTCCTGTTTAAATGTGCAATTGCAGTGCTGAAGTATAGTAGGTATTAGAAGTTTTTATAAAGTGAATTCTTCAAATTCTTAAGTTAATCTAATAATCACTTATAATAATGGCTAAGAATATAGCAGCTTGAATTTAAAGTCTTAACAAGTTAGCGTAATGATGACTTTAAAAAATGATTAGAATTGCAGTAGTTTGGTGTTATATTTTAACCGTAAGGGCATTATTAATTCTGAATTGTTCATAATAACTTTTGCTTCTACTTTCGCCTAGAGAATTATGTTCTCTAGGAGCATCTCACAAGGAGAGAACACAAAAATTTATTTACAATAATGCAAATTTGCCTGAAAAATACAGTTTTTCATAAAAAATATGCTCAACTAAGAGATACAAAATATATTAATTTCTTTATTCTAGGTGCCTGATATTTTAGCTACTCCCCCCAGAAAAGAGTAAATATTCCTTATATGAATAAAAGATAATGATATTCCAAACTGTCTTGGAAATGGAGTCCCTTTAACTTAAGTGCAATGCAAATATTCAATTTCCCATGAAGAGTAAGGATACATGAATAAAGAATAAGAGTAAAAGTACCCTAGAGGGAAACCATAAAGAATCCAAGGTGAGTAGAGAATGGATCAAAAGTGGAGAAGTAGGTGATGTGGCTTTTTCTCTTCCTCAGTACTCTCTCTTCTGCAAAGTTAAATACCTTCTTTCCTCTGCTTTATTTTTTTCAAATTATAGTCAAGACTGAAACAGGCCAGACTATTGAGACTCATTTGTTTTCTTTCTGAGCTAAGACCAATGGATCTAATTTTATTTTGAGACTGGGCAGGTGAGCTTAATAAACAGTAGGGGGTGGGTGAGGAGGAGGAAGGGTAACTGAAGGAAGACATCAGTTGTAATTTATCTTGATTTCCTAAGACTTCCTTTTTGCATGACATGCTGCCTACAAATAAAGAGTTTAGTAATTGCTCAGATTATTAGAATGTTGTGCTTAAAAAGGACTTCTAAAGTGCATTAGTTTGGGTTCACATAACCAGTGCTCATCTTTTAGGGGTCAGTCCAAGAACCAATCTATTTAACTTCTTCATTAAAGACCAAGATAATGGAAGAGAAATAGCAGGTTCATTAATTAACTTTAGGAAAGACATTAGGTGGCAAGGGATAGCTTGCACTTTGTAGCACAGAGTACAAAATTTAAATGACCTTTGCCATAATAAAGCACTTGTCTTTTGCATTCATAATCTCAAAAGCTGTGTATTGTGCATCCCCGCAGACATGTCTAAAAAGATAAGGAAGTGAATGAACTCTTATTACTGTGAATCTGTATATTCACTTTGCTAAAACACAGGGCATCAGGACTGGAACAGTTTTGTTTTAAATAGAAACATTCATATCTTACAGGTACACCCTACTCCCAAGTGGTTTTTCTTCTTTGCCAACATGTGGCTGTTTCCAGAAATTTCAAGGCAGCACTGTGTTGGTGTAAGAGAGGGCCAGCTACATAATTTGTGAAGCTACAAAAACAAAGTTGGAGCCCCTTATTCATAAAGCAGGAAAAATGCTGTTAAAGGTACTCAGACATAAGGCCTGTTTCCTTTCTTCCATAGTATCTCTTTTGACTTGTCAGGGTGTTCTTTTATTTGCCATTTAATATCATTTTAAGAAAAGAAAAATTTAAATTTAAATTATTAGTATAAATTATTGTTTATCTTTTTTTCCCCAAGCACAGAGAGAGAGTCAGAGAAAGGGATAGGTAGGTACAGACAGACAGAAACGGAAAGAGGTGAAAAGCATCAATCATTAGTTTCTCATTGCTGTTGCGACACCACAGTTGTTCATTGATTGCTTTCTCAAATGTGCCTTGACCATGGGCCTTCAGCAGACCGAGCAACCCCTTGCTGGAGCCAGCAACCTTGGGTCCAAGCTGGCGAGCTTTTGCTCAAGCCAAATGGGCCCGCGCTCAAGCTGGCGACCTCGGGATCTCGAACCCGGGTCTTTCGCATCCAAGTCCGACGCTCTATCCACTGCTCCACCGCCTGGTCAGGCTCTTTATCTTTTTATTGTCTAATACCAATTTTAAATGCAATTTGAAAACATTTAACTCATGTGTGAAATCACCAAAATTTGTATTCTGTAACTCCTGACCCTGACTTGCCTGGTTGAGACACATCAGAGAGACAACTGCTGATGATGCTTTCCACTACTCATCTCCTTTCTTTCTCTCTCTCTCTCTCTCTCTCTCTCTCTCTCTCTCTCTCTCTCTCTCTCCTCTGTCTAAAGCAAACACACAAACAAATAAATGGATATGTATTTCTTTCTTACCGGAAGTGTAAACCCTGAACAAAATGAACTCAATTATGTTTATTTCACTTCTTGATATGCACATATTCTACTAATAATACTCATAATCTTTGTCTTATTGTTGCGTAAGAAGGTCTGAAAGTGAAAAGTGAGTGACTTTGTCTCATCCTTTCCTTCCATGTCACATTTCCAGGATAATAAATTGGCTAATCCAGGGAAGTGACACTAATAAGGAAAGATAAATAGGGCTCCTTGGTCATTTGTGTTTTTAAAACACCATTATTTTTCTCTGTGTTTGAATCAAGTTCTGGTTTGAATGGACAGCACGGCCTTCAACGGTGTTGGTGCTTCTGCTTACTCTGTCATGGGTGTCACACTCTTATTTAGTACTCACGTGGAGTCTCGATGAAGCTGAGCTCTCGTGTGCTGTGGATCCACCAGTTGGTGCTCACGGGGTTTGGAACACCGTGTGAGAAGGGGGTGGCACGGAGTGGCAGGTACCCAAATGGCACCTATCTTCTCTGTTCAGGCACATGCTTGATTGTCCCAGAGGACTTCACTTATAATCTTCAAACTTAAAGACAAAATTATTAAGAATTTTAAGATGTCAGAGAGCATAAAATCAAATGCAGGGTTCTGCACTCTGTGAAGCTGGACCTAGTATAGAATTTTCAAGCATTCTCCCTGCCTGTCATGCTGTACATGTGGTCCCCTCTGTGTGATCTTAGCCACAAAAGATAGCTGATCATTTCTTTCTGCAAAAATCACTTCTATAGGAAAGAAGCAAGAACTTCCTTGGCTAGGTTTGGGAAAGAAATTGCCAAGATAAAGGACTCCTTCTAAAACCCCAGTATTCAAACGTGTAGCTATGCGACAGAATTCTCAGTTCAGGCATAATATATATATGCTGACTTTCATTTTGTTAAAGTTTTATGATATCCTCTACATGTATTTTTGGGTTCTTACATCTTCTTGCATGCAAGGCTTAAAAAGTATTTTCATCTTTTGTCCAATTTAGTGTTTTGTGGGGTTGCTATGGTTTATTGTCCTGTTTTCAACTATTTACGCCTTACCACTGGAGATGGAGTTTACTCCCAACTCCTCTACCCTCATCTCCCTGGCTCTGATGTCTGAGAAAATTGACAAGGGTTCTCTAACCCATGAATTCATTGTGACTTTGAGAAAAAGTTTTCAATCTGTCTGCGTTTTAGATTTTTTTAATCTGTTAAAAGGAGATAATGCTTATCTTGCAGATATTATTTAAGGATTTAATGAGATAATAAAAGTGCTTAAGAGATATTAGCCCTATTGCATGGTATTCTCGTAAATCAGTTTCTGAGACTAAGTTGCCATCAGAAATAAATCCCTATTTATACCACGGTTGTCACTCAACTTTTATATGAGTCTGGAAAGTTTAATGATTATTCTCATAATTGCTTAATCTTATTTTCTTACTTTTTCCTAAAAGTTTCCATCTTAGATGTGCTGGTGGATTTTAAGTAAAAAGGTGGGTGCCTGCTTCCCTGTTTCACAGTAAAATGCTAACATAAAACACACCTTTCCTTTTTATCAGCCATCAATTTTTATGCATCAGCTGTGCTAATTAATTATTAAAAATCAGGCAGAAAAATATGATTGGTGTGATTCACATTTACAACTTCTCTCTATTCTCCATCTTAATTAAGCTTTACTCTCATGTTGCTTTTCAGCTCAGTGTTTTTTAGTATAAAATTTATATCTATTAGAGAAAATTAAAAATACATAAAAAAGAGAATGAAGAAAGAATTGTATACATTGTTTTTTTCATTTTCTAGCATGTTCTTAATGTATGCATATAGAAGTACTGTTAAGTTATTAATATATACTAAATTTAAATTCTGCTTTTTTTCTTTGTATTTTTCTGAAGTGAGAAGCAGGGAGGTGGAGAAACAGACTCCTGCATGTGCCCGACTGGGATTTCCCCCTGCCCCCTCCCGCAAGCCCACTAGGGAGTGATGCTCTGCCCATCTAGGGTGTTGCGCCATTGCAACCGGAGCCATTCCAGCACCTGAGGCAGAGACCAAGGAGCCATCCTCAGTACTTGGGCCAACTTTGCTCCAATGGAGCATTGGCTGCAACAAGGGAAGAGAGAAAGGAAGGGGGGGGTGTGGAAAAGCAAATGGGCAGTTCTCCTGTGTGCCCTGGTGGGCATCAAACCTGGGACTTCTATATGTTAGGCCAATGCTCTACCACTGAGCCAACCGGCCAGGGCCTAAATCCTGCTTTTTAATATAACATTTTATTATAATTTCTCTATTACCATCTGCATGAACATTTTCATGACTGCAGAAAATATTACAACATGAATTTATTTAACATTTCCTTTGATTTCTGACATAATTTCATTCACGATGAATACTGTGTTGAACGTCTTTTTGAATAAAGCCTTTTCTATTTTTTTATGGTTATGTCTATAGGATAGATTTCCAGAAGAATATTACCAGGTTAAAGCATCTCAAACATTTCATGTCTCTTGGTACCTGTTGACAAATTGCTTTCCAGAGGAGTTTTTACCCCTGACAGGAATTTATCACAATGCCAGGTTCTGTTCTTGTATTAATCTTTGCTATTTTGGTAAACAAAAAGTGATGGCACTTTGTTAAATATAAATTATTTTTATTAATGATGATTAATATATCATTAGTATGTAATATAATAAGGGGGTGAGGAAAAGGTAGGTTTACAGTTGTAATATAAATAAATAATATGATAATAAATAATAATATAAGAATAAATTTTCATGTATTCACAACTGTAAACTTACTTTGCCAACCCCTGTATATTAATACAATCACACATAATTAATATATATCAAATACATATGCATTTATTTTCTAACTCTAATTCTTCCATCATGAGGTACAGTATCTCTTTCAGGTTCTTTGGTAGACCAGTTATGTTATAGCTATGATTTTTCTAGCAGGAGGGTAGGAGAAGACACTCAAAAATTTCTATAGAACTTATATTATTTTCAATGCCCTAATTTCTCTATCCTTCCATTCATAAAAATTAGGCAGAAATAAATTTGATTTCTTGCCATAGTGGTATGAACAGGACTGTCTTATCCCTGCCTCTTTCCTTAGCTTTTTTCTCCCTCTAAAATCTCTTATGTTTCTTTCTTTCATAATTCTCCTTGACGTCCTCAGCTGGTTTTTCGCATTTACGTTTTGTCAATATGGTTTTCTATTTATCTGGCAAACTGATTCTGAAACCCTTCCCAGGGTTTAAAAATATTATTTTCTTTTATTTACACGTTCAGGCTGTTGTGATGTGCTAAAAAAAATGCTGGGGAGAAAATGTTAGAGAAACATCATATTAGGATGCCAAAATCTCTTTTTTCCCCTGAAGCTAAAACACATACACTCTCACCCCAAGGAACAAATTCTATAGAAAACAAAGCTTAAGGGGAAATAAAATGAAAGGCAGCCAGCATAAATTTCATTTAGACCTATTGTTTAATTTACGTTCTGAGTTCCTTGATTCCTTTTAGGCCCTAGGCATGCAGAGTAACTTTTCTCTGTGTCTGGTCACTCACATTTCATTCTATTCTTTGGCCTTATGGATGTTTCTGTTCCGGAGGTTTCATAAATCAGCCAGCTCTCTTTCTGGAAGAGTTGTTAAGTCCAGTGAGATATTTTTTAGCAGGTATGTTGGTTTAGTTTTTTTTCTTTTTCTTAAAACCTTATTGGCTTCCTCCTTTTTTGACTTTAATAAAATAATGGCTTACTTCTTTTAAAGTTTTGATTATTCATTTGTATCTGTAGTAGTTTTGCCATATTTTCTGAGTATTTTGTTTGTTTATTTATCTATTTTGAGTACAGCCCTGGAGCAGACGTGGGGATTTCCTGTGAAAGCATGATGAATAGGCACTCTCACCTGCACTGTGGACCTTTGCAGATCAGGGTGGTTCCATATGGTGAGCCATGTGGCTACGCATGGTATGATTGCATCTTTTTCGACCCAGCAGCCAAAGGTGCTGTGCTTTGCTGTAGGGAAGTATTCACAACTGCTTGTGTTGTATTTTTTTTTTTTTTTTTTAGGATTGACAGAAGACTCAAGTTTTTAGGGTTTTCCATATGGTTGCTTTCCCAGTTTCACTAATGCTGACTTAAAAAAAAAAAAAAAAAAACCCAACCAAACAAACACCACTTAAGGGAAAAGAAAGTCTGGAGTCACTTAGTATTCCTTACACTCTGGAAGGCTGACTAGAAAGGCTTACGCTTCCTGCTGCGATTGTATCCTCCTTGAAAGAAATGAAGCAGCAACATGAATTTAGTTCTCTTTATCTGCACAGTGATTCTAAGCCCCAATTTCTACAGTCTTCCCTCTCTGACTATTTAATACACTTATCGTTTCTCTGCCTGGCACTCCCCTATAGTAGAGATTGAATTTAACAAATGTACACTAAGAATGATAGCTGACAGTAATTCAATGAGCAGAAGGTTAAATCCAATCATAATTCCTGAGGTAATGTAGATGGGTAGGGTATGCAGATCTCTGAAGAGTCAAATAGATTAAATGAAACTACACAGTCCCTTTGACTGTGCAGCCACTAGGAAATGATAATAGTATTTAAGGTAGGGTGATACCAGAGCCTAAAGATTTATTTTTTCTTAAATGAACAAAGCATCACAGTCAAACTGATGCAATAATTTTGCAGTTCCTCAAGCTGTTAGGCTCAAGTGAAGAAAGATGTTAGCTAAATACAATCTGAAATGAGAACCTTAATTTACACAGTCCCTTGCCCCCATCATGCATAACATAAAGTCTTTAATGATTTTAACACAGATCGATTTTAGTCCACGATAAAAACTGGAAAGACGGCCTATAAAGCTTTTAAATATATAAATAAGTCACATTAGGGATATAGGGTGGGTTGAGGGAGGGAGGAAAAATTTGCAGACTTAAAGAAAAACAACACAACTGCTTGATTTAATGTCTGTAGATGAAAGCTGTGGATAAGCACTTCCCATGAGACGCCATGGTGTAGTATTGCCGATGGCAGCTAACTGAGAACTAAGGGGAAACTTGCAGCTGGGTGCTTGCTGGATCCTCCCCTAACAGCCCTTCTCAGTGGGATGGCAGGATTAGGGTTAAGGCTGAGAAGATAATGGAATCTGTGCATGCCTGGCCTGATTGCTTCTTTGATCTGATCACTAGTATCAGGGTGACAACTGCTTTTCCAACCCTATGAGCCGCAAGTGGCAGGACAATATGTCAGTTGCAAATATTTAGCAGCCATATATTGACAATAAAGGAGAATGTGACTCACATATGTATTACCCTTAGTAAAGAGTATTTGAAATATTTAACCAGAGACTTGGAGTGTTCAATTTTTGCATGACTGAGCAGGGTTCTTTTAAAATACACACTGATCAGTTAATTATCATAATTATTGGGTTGGTGTGGCTGTATAAAGATATTGAACATTATATATGCAATTCACATATATACCTCAGAGGAAGATTGTCAAGTTTTAAGAATGCTGTACCAGTACATGTTATTGAAAAGGGCTGGAGTTGTTAAAATTCAAAACGGAAGTGATGGAACAGAAAAGAAACAGAAAAGAAAATGCTTTGTGTTCAAGGATTAAAGCTTTCTGAATTAGTGGGTTAGAATAAAGGATTACATCATTAAAAATTAAATACATAAATCTATTACCTTTTTGTTTATATTTAGGAAACTGGCTAGATAAATATATCTGCTAATAGTAGATATCCTAAACATTTAAAATGTTGCATATTGTTTGACTTAACATTTTCACATCAAGGAATAGATGATGTTCACCTGCTTTTTCCACTTAAATAATACCTTGTTATCTTTTAGTTTTTCAACAAAAAGGTATTTCATTTTGTTCTCTACTGCAATTATGTAATGTTTGACTGATATGAAAGAATATAGGCATTACAGATATTTAAGTAATGAAGTATAATAATGACTTAACACTAGTTTATTATCTAATAGGGACCTGGACCACTATTTATATATTTGTGTTTCTTATCTTGTTCCATTTTCTCCTCCTTATATACCTAGTAACCTGAATTTTATCTTTTTTTCTAAAATGGTTTTGCTAGACAAGTTTACTTCTTTTATTTTATTTTTCAAAATTAAAGTATAGTTTACACGCAGTAAATTTCACCCATTGTGGTGTATAGTTCTGCGGATTTTGACAATCATGTATACCATCACAATGAAGAGACAAAGCAGTGTCACCTTTCAACATCCTTTTTGCTCCATTGTAGTAAGTCCCTCTTCTTTGCCCCAACCCTTGGCAACTACTAGCCTCCAACATAGTTTTGCCTTTCCCAAAATGTCATGTAAGTGAAACCACGCATTATGTGGTCTTGTGAGCCTGTCTTCTTTTACTCTGCATCATCCAGTTGAAATTAATCTATGTTTTTGTAGGTATTAGTAGTTAATTTCTTTTTATGTTTAAGTAGCATTCTAGGGATGTATTTAACTACGTATAGTTTACTGATGCATCAGCTGAAGGACATTTGGGATTGTTTCCAGTTTTTGGCAATTACAAATACATCAGCTATAAACATTTATATTCACGTTTTTGAGTGAACATAAATTTTCACTTCACCTGAGTAAATACTTAGATGTGAGATTTCTGTGTTATATGTTTTATGTATGTTTAATTTTATAAAAAACTTCGTTAGATACAGCAAACATTTCCAAAGGGACTATATAATGTTGCATTTTCACAAGCAATTTATCAAAATTTCAGTTACTCTGCATCCTCCTCAGCACTTAATCTTGTCAGTTATTTTAATTTTCAAATTAAGCCATTCTTTTGTTAGTGGAATCTCATTGGGTTTTAACTTATACTTCCTGAATGACTATGATGTTGACTGGACATTTTTCATGTGCTTATTTGCCATCTATTTATCTTCTTTGGTGAAGTGTCTTAATTTCCTGCCCCTTTTAAAAAGGGTGTTTTTTTCCTTATTAAATTTTGAGAATTTTTATGTGCAGATACAAATCTTTTAATAAATATGCGGCTTAAAATATTTTCTTTCAGTCTGTGACTTACCTTTCATTCTCTTGATAGTGTGTTTCAAAAAGCAGGTTCTTAATTTTTTTAGTGCCTTATTTATCAATTTTTTTAATTAACAATATCTTTGGTGTAGTATCTAAGAAATTTTTGTCTAACCAAATGGCACTAAAATTTGTTACTCTTTTTTTCTAAGTGTTTCTAGTTTCAAACTTTATATTTAAATCAACAATCCATTTTCATTTAATTTTAATAGTATTTTGTGTGAGCTATGTATTAATATTCTCATAAGTCTTGAAATCAGGTAGTGTGAAATTGGGTAGTTCACTGAAATATTATCTTGACTATATCATTCTTTTTCTTTCCATATACATTTTAGAATCAACTTTTCTGTTTCTACAAAAACTTGTTGAAATATTAATTGAAATTAAACTGAATCTTTAGATTACTATGGGGAGAAATAATATCTCAACCATAATAAGTCTTTCAATCCATTAAAATAGGCTTATCTTTCTATGTATTTACATCTTTTTGATTTCTTTTGTCAGTGTGATGTAGTTTTTAGCAGACAGATCTTGCACTTTTTTTTCTTAGGTTTAAACTAAGTATTTAATGGTTTTGGTGCTATTATAAAATGGCACCTTTGAAATTTCAATTTCAAATTGTTCATTGCTAGTATATAGAAATACTATTGATATTTTATATATAGGTTTTGTATCTGAAACCTTGATTAAAAGCTCTTTAGTTTAGTAGCTTTTTTAAAAAACATCTTTGGGTTAAAAAATATATATAATCTGATTCTCCATGAATAAAGTTTGTTCTATTTCTGCTTTTCCAATCTTTATTTATTTTATTTATTATAATTGCCTTATTGCACTGTCTTGGATGTCTGGTATGTTAATGAATAGGAAAGCAGGTGCCTTTGCCTTGTTCTGATCTTATGGAAAAAGCATAAAGCTTTTCATTGATAAGTATAATATTAGCTAAAGATTTTTTAGACGATCTTTTATACTTAGTTTGCTGAAAGTATTAAAAAATTATAAATCAATGTTGAATTCTGCCAAACTTTTCTGATCTATTGAAATGTTGACATGGCTTTCTCTTCCCTTCATTCCATTGATATAGAAAATCCATTGATTATTTTTCAAAAGTTAAACAAGCACTTTAAAAATAATTTTCAGTTGATCATGATACATTATTCTTAATACATATTACTTGATTCAACCTGCTGATATTTTGTTGAGTTTTGTGTCAAATTTCTATTTTTTCTTTTTTAAATGTTTGGAAGAATTTTCCCATATAACCATCTGGCTCTGGAGTGTTCTTTGATGCCAACTTTTAAACTAGAAATATTCTTTAATGATAGATAGGGGATTATTCAGGTTATCTGTTACTGAATATGTTTATAGCTTGTCTTTTAATGTCTATAGTATTTCTTTTGAATTATTAATATTTGTAATTTGTGTCTTTCCTCTTACTGTGCTTGCTCAGTTTGAATAAATGATTACACTTTTGTCCCAAAGAAAATAGCTATGCTTTCATTGAATTTTCTTTGTTGTTTTTTGTTTTTAGTTTAATTGATATCTGCTCTTATTTTATTATTTTATTTCTTCTTCTTGCTTTGGATATAATTTGACTTTCTTTTTCTAGTTTTGAAGGTATATTCTTAAATCACTTATTTGAGACACTTTTTCCAATATGAGCATTTTAATGCTATAATTATCTCTGTAAGTATTGCGTTAGCTATATCATACATGCTTTGTCATAGTGCTTTTTCCTTTTTCCTTTTCATTAAATTGAAAATATTTTCTAATTTCTTTTGTGACTTCCTCTTTTACTTTTGGGTTATTTAAAATCATATTATTTGTTACATAAATATTTTAGTATTTTTCAGATATATTTTTGTTATTGACTTCTAGTTTAATTCTATTGTGGATAGAGAACATATTTTGTATGATTTTAATTGCTTTACATTTGCTAATGTTTTTGTTTGTTTGTTTTTTGTTTTGTTTTTGAGAGAGAGGCAGGAACATCGAGCTGTTCCTGTATATGCCCTGACTGGGAATCAAACTGGTAACCTCTGCACTTCTGGATGATGCTCCAACCAACTGAGCTATTGAGCCAGGGCTTAATTTTTTAATGTTTTGTTTTATGATCTGAATACAATCTATTTGGTGTATGTTCCAAATGCACTTGTAAAGAATGTGTAGTTTGTCATTGTTGGGTGGCATGTTTTATAAAGTCAATTAGGTTAAATTTATTGTTTATATTGTTAAAGTCTTTTATATTTCTTCAGAGTGTCTGTTTATTTGTTTTATTAATTGCTAAGAATATGATATTAAAATCTTCAATAATAATAGCATTTATCTATTTGCCCCTCTAATTCTATAAGTTTTTGATTCCTATATTTTGATGCTTTATTATTAAGTACATGCACATTTAGGATTCTCCTAGTGAATTGTTACTCTTTATTTAGTCTTTTACTTTTTCTGAAGTCTACTTTTTCTGCTATTTATGTAGCCATTACAGCTTTCTTTTGTTAGTGTCTGCACGGTGCATTCACTCTCATTCTTTTGTTTTTAACTTACCTGTGTTCTTATGTATTATGTGAGTTTCTTGTAGACAATATAGAGGGTGTTGTTTGTCTAATTACTCCGATAATATTAGTCTTTAAATTAGTGTGTATCTTGGCATTCTATTTAATAATTTTATTTTTGGGTTAATCTAACATGGTGTTAGTTATTTTTTTATTGTTCCATTGTTTTTGATATTTGCTTTCTTTTGTGTAGAGTATTTAATTATATAAATATTCCATTTGACCTAGACTTTTGTCTTATTATATATTTTATCTCTTAAAATGTTTTCATAGTTGTCTTGGGTTTTACATCTTTAATTAATCATAGGTTAATATAATATACTGTTTCACATGTAGTATAAAAACCTTATAATGTTATATATCCAATTCTTCCCTACCATTCTTTAAGCTGTTGTTGTAATTTTAGTTTCGCATATGTTATGAACACACAGTAAATTACACAGTGGACTACTAATATAGACAGTCCACTATATTTTAGATCAATTAAAATATATTTGTATTCATTAATATTATTTCTGGAACAATTCATTTTTTTGTGTGTGTGTAGATTCAACTATCTGCCTGGTATTATATTCCTTTTAACTAGAAATCTCCTTTAACATTTCTGTAGTGCAAGTATGTTTGTAATAAATTACCTCAGCTTTTGTTCTGAAAAGGTCTATATTTTGGCTGCATTTCTGAAAGATATTTTTAATAGATATAAAATTATGAATTTATACATCTTTTGTTTAGTAATTTAAAATTATTACTTTATAGTTTTCTGGCTTGTATGATTTTTGACAAAAGTATGTTATATCATTTAAACCTTTGTTTCTCTTTGTATAACTTTTATTTTTTTCCATGATTTTCTCCAACGTTTTTTTTTTTGTCTTGGTTTTCAAATTTGAATGTAATATGATGTGGGTATGATTTGATTTAGTATTTATTCTTCTTAACAAAATTCTCTGAGCTTCTTAGACCTGGGGTTTGTTGTCTTTAACTAATTTTAGAGCTTTTTTGGTTATTATCTCTTCAGTGGTCTCTTCTTTCCAGTTTTTCTCATTTATCTGTCTTATGATCCAATTATACACATGTTAGACCATTTTATTATTTTCCTAAAGCTCTAGAAGGCTCTGTTTTTCCCTTATCCATGCTTCCTTTGTCTTTTCTTTCTTTTTTATTTTTTTTGACTTAGCTTGGGTAATTTCTATTGACTTTTATTCAAGTTCATCAATTCATTCCTAAGCTTGTTCAGATCTACTTATAAACCTGTCAAAAACATTCTTTATCTACAATCTTTTTTATTTCTATCATTTACATTTTATTTTCTTATATTTTCAACTCTGCTGAAATTCTCCATCTATTCATGCAAGTTGTCTACTTTTCTACACAGTCTTCAAAATATTAATTACAATTATATCAAATTCCTTGTCTGATAGTTCCAACACCTGTGATATCCGAATCTGGTGCTTTAAGTGCTTTTACTCATGAAATATTGTTTTCTTTTTTATCTTTTTATTTGTGTGTCTTGTAATTTTGCTCAAAAATGGGACACATTAGAGATTTCAAGATGACAACAGAGTAAGCAGATGTTCCGACTGCCACCTTCCAGGACCAAATTGAATTACAACTAAATTTAAAAATTATCACTTTGAAAAACCAATGTCGGACTAAATGAAGAGGAGTACAAATGAAGGAGTCAGAGAAGAAGCCACACTGAGACCCGTAGGAAGGGTGGAGACACAAGAAGTGCTGCCCCACTCCCAGGAGTGAGCAGCAGTGGAGGGTCTGAGAGATTCTCATTGTGGGGAGGTCTGCTTTGAGAGGTGAGGGTCCTAAGCCCCAGGCTGGCACCCTAGCCTAGAGCACCAGAGTCTAGAAGAGGTACATAAATAGCATTTGGCAGTGAAAAGAGGCCAAGTTTCTGTCTGCAAGGAAGAGATTAAAGTTCACAGAGATGCAAACATTATCTAAAAGGCCCCCTCCCCTCAAATCTCATTCACAGCTACTTAACTGGGGCTCTGGTGGAGGGAGGGCTGAGAGGATTAGAGTTGCAGGAGGAGAGTGTAAAGTTGGTGTCCTAGGGAGAGACAATGTGGGGGATGTCCACCAGAACCCTTGTGCTGAATCATTCTTCAATGCTGTAGTCATCATCTTTTTTGGGTGGAGCAATCCCCTCTGTGTAGCATCAGCCTGGGGGAAAGCAATTGCACCACCCTCAGGAATCTTTAGTGCCCTGCCCTATGGAACCTGGACTGTCCTGAGAAGTGAGCCAGAGCTTTTCCCCTCACTCTCCTGAGAATATGACTGGTGCATCCACTTCATGAAGGACTCAGTAGAAACTGTCTGGACTGAAGGAAGACCACATCTCTGGTTTTCAGAGGACACACCCACTGGATTCTTAGTGACCACACCTTACCGAGGTCTGTGAAAAGTTTGGGACAGATTGACATCTGAGGTCAAAGGATGGGAGCCATACCCACACTTTTTAAAATCCTAAATTGCCCCCGGTGCTGGAATCTCCCAGAGGGTTTTTTTTTTTTTTTTACAAGGACAGAGAGAGAAAGAGAGAGAGAGAGTGGGATAGATGGGGACAGACAGACAGGAATGGAGAGAGGTGGGAAGCATCAATTATTAGTTTTTTGTTGCCGTCGCAACACCTTAGTTGTTCATTGATTGCTTTCTCACATGTGCCTTGACCACGGGCCTTCAGCAGACCGAGCCACCCCTTGCTGGAGCCAGCGACCTTGGGTCCAAGTTGATGAGCTTTGGCTCAAGCCAGATGGGCCTGCGCTCAAGCTGGCGAACTCGGGGTCTTGAACCTGGGTCTTTCGCATCCCAGTCCAATGCTCTATCCACTGCACCACCGCCTGGTCAGGCTCCCAGAGGTTTTTGCAAGTGGCGAATCCCAACACCAGCCAGTAGGCAGAGGCAGCAGAAGGCAGTTTTTAGAGAAACTTGGAACTGGCCTGTGCCGGGTTCCCTCCAGGAAGGCCCAAAGATGGCACATCCACTGGCCAGCAGTGGAGAACATTGGAGTAGGACCGAACAACCCGTGCTGGCAATGTGTCCAAAGGGAGGGCCTAATTGAAGCAAGTTCTGCTTTCTGTGGCCTGCACCTGCACAGTGGCTTATGCCACTGCACATTAGATAGGTCGGAGCTTCACAGTTGGCTTGCTGAGTTCCAGATATCCTACCATGCAGGAAAAGGTACCACAGAGGGAAGTGGGAGAAGCTCGGAGCACAGATACTCAAGGTGTGGATTCCCTAGAGCCTATTGTTGGGACTGATAAGAGGCTTAGCCACTTTCTGGAGGGGCATAGTCAATCCTAATGGAGGACTGTTTTGTTCTTCTTTTTGAGACCAGGAGCTCTTAGATGGAAGAACTTCTGCAGAGGGAATCATTGGCCCTACCCAGTCTGAATATGCTACTCACTTCACTGGAGAGGAATAGAATTGGAATATCAAACTGTCTCTGAGGGTTTAGGCTCTGGAGTAGGACCCCTTTCCCTGTTCTGAGTTCCTGACCAAGAGAATTCTGAAGTAGAGGGTCCTACTAACATTGTATTCCTAACCTTAGCTGCATTAACCTACCAAGACTGAACCCTATAGAGGTGGGGTGAGCCCAGTCTGAGACCACACTAGAGTCGTTCTATAGAAGACTCTGCAGGAAGATCAGGCAGCTGCAAAAGGAGGAGGAACAGCTGAAAAGTAGAGGCAAATCTTACAGAGTTTGGTTTGTTCTTAGAGCTGCTGTCAGCTTTAATCAGGAAGAAGCTGATCTTTATACATAGGTTGGCCCTTCTCACACTACCCAGGCACAGAAAACACAGATACAAACAGCAAACAAAGTGGGAGTTCCAGACAGGTGGACCACAGCTGGTTATAAATAACTGGTGACGCCAATCCATACCTGAATCCTGTCAGTGGGGAACCAGACATACACAACCAGCAGTGGATGGCAGGCTGACCAACTATAGGCTCAGCTAGCTACACAAGACAGCAGGCACCAGACACTGCAGAGAATAAATATGCCCCACAGGTCAGATACTGCATAGGGTCTAATACATGTAATCAATGTTGATCTTTAAAACCAGACATCCTGAAGGAATAATCCCACCTATAAAGAGGCTATCTGCATTCAAGACTCACATACAACAGGAGGGTCAATATAAACCTTGAGAAGCAGTTCTAGAACAAGGAACTCAGGTTGTCTGGAGGTTAGTACCACTTAATCCATTTTCCTCATAAAGATGCCACAACAAATTTTGGAGTCAAAGCAGAGCTACCCAATACACAGACAAAATGGGAAAAGAAATATGACCCAAATGAATCAACAAGAGAAATCCCCAGAAAGAAACCTAAATAAAATGGAAGTAACTAAACTATTAAATTCAGAGTTTTAAATAATAGTGATTAGAATGGTCAAGGGTCTTAGAGCAAAAATGTATAATCACAATAAGAACTTAATCAAGGGGCCTGACCTGTGGTGGTGCAGTGGATAAAGCGTTGACCTGGGAACACTGAGGTCGCCAGTTCAAAACTCTGCACTGGTCTGGTCAAGGCACATATGGGAGTTAATGCTTCCAGCTCCTCTCCCCTTTCTCTCTTTCTCTCTCTCTCTCACTCTGTGTCTCCTCTCTAAAATGAATAAAATAAAAAAAGAAATTAAAAAAATTATATATATAAAAAAGAACTTAATTAAGGGGATAAGAAGTGTTAAAAAGGACATTGAAATCACCAAAAAGTACCAGTCAGAAATAACAAATATAATATTAGAAATGAAGACTGCACTCAAAGGAATCAACAGCAGGCTGGATAAAGTAAAAACTTGAATAAGCAATTTAGAGGTCAAGATAAACATAAACACAGAAAGCAAAGCACATAAACAAAAAGAAAAGAGGTACAAAAGGTTAAGGAAATTCTAAGAGATCCCTGTGACAACATGAAGAGAAACAACAACTGCATTGTTGAAGTTTCTGAAAGAGAAGAGAACTAACAAGGGATAGAGAACTTGTCTGAAGAAATAATAATTGATAAATTTCTTAAATTGATGAAGGAAAAAGTCATACATGTTCAAGAAGCAGAGTCTCTTTAAAGAGGAACCCAAAGAGGCCTATACCAAGGTATATCAAAATTAAAATTCCAACATTTAAGAGGCAAAGAAAGAATATTAAACACTTCAAGAGAAAAGCAATTAATTACCTATAAAGGAGCACCCATAAGGCTGAAATATGAATTCTCAATAGAAAGACTTCAGGTCAGAAGGTACTGGCAAGATATATTCAAAGTAATTCAAAACAAGAGCTACCACCCAAGACTACTCTACCCAACAAAGCTGTCATTTAAAATTGAAAAGGAAATAAAGAGCTTCTCAGACACAAAAATAAGGCTAAGAGAGTTCACTACCACCAAACCAGTACTGTAAGAAATGTGAAAGGACCCACTGTAACAATAGGAAGGAAAAAAAGATATCAAGAGAAAGAGAACTGTAAGTTTAAAGAATAAAATAGCAATAAATAAGTATAAATCAATAATAATCTTAAATAAATGGATTAAATGCCACAATCAAAAGACATAGGGTACCTACATGAATAAGATAACAAGATTTGGCCCTGGATGGTTGGCTCAATGGTAGAGCATTGGCCCAACGTGTGGAAGTCCCAGGTTCAATTCCCAGTCAGGGCACATAGGAGAAGTGTCCATTTGCTTCTCTACCCTTCTCCCTCTCCTTCCTCTCTTTCTCTTTCCCCACCCACAGCCAGGGCTCCATAGAAATAAGGTTGGCCAAGTTGCTGAGGATGGCTCCATGGCCTCCACGTCAGGCGCTAGAATGGCTCTGGACACAACAAAGCAATGCCCCAGATGGGCAGAGCATCACTCCCTGGTGGGCATGCCTCCTCGCTTCTAACTTTGGAAAAAGAAAAACAAAAAGAAAAAAAGAAAACAAGACCTGTATATATACTGTCTATAAGAGATCCACCCGAGAACAAAGATACACATAGAATAAAAGTGAAGAGATGGAAAAAATTATTATTATTATTATTATTATTATTATTATTATTCTGTCAGAAGAAAGGAGGCAGGAAAAGATTTTGCAAGTGCCCCAACATGTATCCAACTGGCGAGCCCACTAGGGGGTGATGCTCTGCCCTTCGGGGGTATTGCTCCATTGCTCAGCAACTGAGCTCTTCTTAGCTCCTGAGGTGGATGTCATGGAGCCAACCTCAGCACCTGGGGCCAAGTCTCTTCAATCAAGCCATGGCTTCAGACGGGGAAGAGATAGAGAGATAGAGTGATATAGAGACAGATATATATTTAAAGAGAGAAGCGAGAAGGGTAGGGGTGGAGAAGCAGATGGGTGCTTCTTCTGTATGCCCTGACTGGGAATCAAGCCTGTGGACTTCCACATGCTGGAATGACACTCTACCACTGAGAAAACTGGCCAGGGCTGGAAAAAAATATTTCATGCAAATGATAAAAAGAACCCAAGAGGTATTGCAATATTTTTATCTGACAAAATAGCTTTAAAAACAAAGGCTGTAGTAAGGGACAAAGAAGGTCACTACACAATGATAAAGGGAGCCATCCAAAAGAAAAGATATAACCATTTTAAATATTTATGCACGCACCCAATATAGGAACACCTGTATATACATAAAGAAGATTTTAGTAGACATAAAGGGTGAGATCGACAGCAATGCAATAATAATAAGGAATTTTAATACTCCACTAACATCAATGAATAGATCCTCCAGACAGAAAAATTAAGAAAGAAACAGTGGCCTTAAATAATGCACTAAATCAATAAGATTTGATATCTTCAAAACATTTCACCCCAAAGCAGCAGAACATACATTCTTTTCAAGTGTTCATGGTACATTTCTAGGTTAGACCATATGTTAGGACACAAAAGTAAGTCTCAATAAATTTAAGAAGATTAAAATCATATTAAGCATCTTCTCTGATCACAATGTCATGAAACTAGAAATCAACTACAATAAAAAAACTGAAAAACATGCAAACACCTGGAGGCTTAATAGCATGTTATTAAGCAATGAAAGAGTTAACAATGAGATCAAGAAAGAAATAAAAAAATATTTTCTTGAGACAAATGAAAATGAACATACAATTACCTAAAATCTATGGGATACAGTGTAAGCAGTCCTGACAGGCAAGTTTATACCATTACAGATATACCTTAAGAAGCAAGAAAAAGTTCAAATAAACAAATAACCTTAAAGAAATAGAAAAAGAACAAATAAAGCCAAGTGGAAGTAGAAGAAAGGAAATAATAAAGATCACAGCAGAAATAAATGACATAGAGGCTAAAAAAACAACACAAATGATCAATGAAACCAAGAGCAGTTTCTTTCAAAAGGTATAAAAAGATTGGCCCTGTCCTGTTGGCTCAGTGGTAGAGTGTCAGCCCAATGTGTGGATATCCCAGGTTTGATTCCCAGTCAGGGCACACAAGAGAAGTGACCATCTGCTTCTCCACCCTTCCCCCTCTTTTTTCTCTCTATCTCTCTCTCTCCCTCCTGCAGCCAAGGCTCCACTGGAACAAGTTGGCCTAAGTGTTGAGGACAGCATCATGACCTCTCCTCAAGTGCTAAAATGGCTCTGGTTGCAACAAAGCAATGGCCCCAAATGGGCAGAGCAGCACCTTCTAGTGGTCTTGCCGAGTGGATCCTGGTTAGGTGCATGGGGGAGTCCGTCTCTCTGCTTCCCCACTTCTCACTTAAGAAAAAAAGGAATGTATAAAAAAAAGGTAAAAAATGTAAAAACGATTGACAAAACTTGAACCAGATTCTAAAAATTAAAGAGTGAGAATGCAAGTAAGTCAAATTAGAAATGAAAGAGGATATTTAACATCTAACATCACACGACTACAAAAATCTGTAAGAAAATACTATAAAGATTTATATGCCAAAAAATTGAATGACTTAAGCAATATGGATAAATTCCTTGAATCATACAATCTTCCGAAACTGAATCTGGAAGAATTAGAAAACCTAAGCTTATGAAATTGAATCAGTTATCAAAAAACTCAAGCAAACAAAAGTCCTGGGCTGGATGGCTTCGCAGGGGAATTTTACCAAACATTGAAAGAAGAACTACACTTATCCTTCTTAAGATATTCCAAAAAATTCAAGAGGAAGGAAGACTTCCAAGCTCATTTTACAAGACAAACATTATCCTTGTACTAAAACAAGGCAAAACCACTACAAAAAAGAAACTATAGGCCAATATCCCTGATGAACATAGATGCTAAAATTCTCAACAATGTATTAGAAAACCTGATCCAGCAATATATTAAAAAGATTATACATAATGATTAAGTGGAATTTATTCTGGGGAGGTATGGATGGTACAATATTTACAAATCAATAAACATGATTCATCACATAAACAAATGAAGAATAAAAATCACATGATTTTATAAATAGATGCAGAAAAATCATTTGATGAAATCTAGCACTCATTTATGATAAAAATTCTTAGCATAGTGGGAATACAGGGAACATACCTCAACATAATAAAATCCATATATGACAAACTGAGAGCCAACATCATACTCAATGAATAAAAATTAAAAGCAATTCCCTTATGATCAGGAACAAGACAGGGGTGGCCCCTTTCAGCACTCTTAATTTACATAGTTCTGGAAGTTCTAGTCATAGCAATCAGACAAGAAGAAAAAAATAAAAGGCATTTAAATTGGAAAAGAAGAAGTAAAACTGTCATTTCTTTTGCTGATGACTTGATACTGTACATAGAAAACCCTAAAGTCTCAGCCAAAAAACTACTAGACCTGATAAATAAATTTGGCAAGGTGGCAGAATATAAAATTAATATTCAGAAATTAGTGGCATTTTTATACACCAACAATTAACAGTCACAAAGAGAAATTAAGGAAACAATTTCCTTCACTATTGCAACAACAAAAATATGAAGTATCTAGGAATAAATTTTACCAAGAAGGTAAAAGATTTGCACTCAGTAAATTATAAGACATTGAAAAAAGAAATCGAGAAAGATACAAAAACGTGGAAGCATATGCTGTGTTCATGGAAAAGAAGAATTAACATCATTGAAATGTCCATCCTACTCAAAGAAATCTACAGATTCAACACAATTCCTATTACAATACCAATGGCAAATTTCACAGATCTAGAATATTCTAAAAATTTATATGGAATCAAGAAAAGAACCCGAATAGCCTCAGCAATCTTGAAAAGGAAGTACAGAGTGGGAGGTATCATATTTCTTGATATCAAATTATATTATAAGGTCATTGTAATTAAAACAGTCTTGTACTGGCATAAGAACAGGCACATAGATCAATGGAACAGAACAGAGAACCCACAAATAAACCCACACCTTTATGGTCAATTGATATTTGACAAAGGAGGCAAGAGTTTACAATGGAGTAAGGACAGTCTCTTTAATAAATGGAGTTGGGAAAACTGGACAGGTGCATGTAAAAAAATGAAACTAGACTACCAACTTACAAACTCAGTGCCAGGAAGATAAACAATCCAATTAAAAATGGTCAAAGGACCTGAACAGACACTTCTCAAAGAGGACACACAGATGGTCAATAGGCATATAAAAAACTTATCAGCTAATCATCCAAGAAATGCAAATTAAAATCACAATAAGATACCACCTCACACCTGTCAGAATGGCTTTCATTAACAAATCAACAAACAAGAAGTGCTGGTGAGGGTGTAGAGAAAAGAGAACCCTCCTGCACTGCTGGTGGGAATGCGGACTTGTGCTGCAACTGTGGAAAACAGTATTGCATTTCTCCAAAAAATTTTAAATGGAACTGTCTTAATGCCCAGCTATCCCACTTTTAGGAATATATTCTAAGAATCCCCAAACACTAATTCCAAAGAAGATATGTATCCTCATGTTTATTGCAACATTTTTCTGCAACAGCCAAGATCTGGAAACAACCCAAGTGTCTGTCAGTGGACTAGTGGATAAAAAAGCTGTGGCACACTTACATAATGGAATACTATGTGGCCATGAAAAAGAAAAAATCTTACCTTTTTCTACGGTATGAATGAAACTGGAGGTTATTATGTTAAGTGAAATAAGCCAGGAAGAGAAAGACAAATATCATTTGATCTCACTTATATATGGAATCTAATGAACACAGTAAACTGAGGAACAAAGCAGAAACAGAGGCAAAGTCACAGAGAACAGATGGACAGCTGTCAGAGGGAAGGGGCATGAGGGGATGGAATAAGAGAAGGTGAAGGGATTATTGAAATTATATATACATAACACATAGATACAAATAACAGGATGGCAAGTCCCAGAGGAATAGAGGGGATGATGATAGGGGAGAGGGAAATGGGAATGAGAAGAGACTTTGCATGGGGCACGATGTTGGGGGTTGATTGAGTTATACTGAGTTGGGCATTTGAAACCATGTTAACATAATAAATTAAAAATTAAAAAGAATTGATTAAGAAAAAGTGGGACACATTTGTAGGATATTATATGCTGGTTAATATTATTAATGTTTATAAATGAGCATGCCTCTTTTTGCCAGCTCTTGAGTCAATCTGTTTTTGCTATAGCTTCTCTAGTACTCCTAAGTTTTAAAGTTCCCTTAGCTTTATTTTGTACTTAGGATGGCTAATCATATTGAAGCAACACAAGTGAAGGACATAAATTCAGCACCATTCTTTTCTCTCACTTTGGATGAGTCAACAGACGTAAGCCATTTATCCCAGTTCAGTGTGATTGCAAGGTATGCTGTCGGTGCCACACTATGTGAGGAAAGTCTTGCTGTTTTGCTTATGAAAGAGACAATAAGAAGGGAGGATTTCTTCAAGTCTTTCACTGAGTTCACTAAAGAAAAAAAATCTACTGATGGATAAACTTATTTCGGTGTGTATTGATGGTGCTCTGTGCATGGTAGGAAAAAACAGAAGATTCGTAATGCTTCTTTGTGAACATGAAAAGAGACCCATCCTAAGTTTTCACTGCATCTTACATCAGGAGGCGCTTTGTGTTCAGATGTGTGGCTAGCAGCTTGGTGAGGTGAAGTCCCTGGTCATTTGGGGGATCAACTTTATTGTTGCTTGAACTTTAAATGATTGCCAGTTTAAAACACTGCTGGATGAAGTTGGGAATAATTATCCTCGTCTCCTTCTGCACAGCAATGTGTGTTGGTTGTCAAGAGAAAAGGTGCTCAGCCATTTTGCGGCTCGTCTGAGTGAAATCCAGACTTTTCTTTTTCTTTCTAATTTTTCTCTTTTTTATTATTATTTTTTAAATTAATTTTAATAGGGTGACATTAATAAATTAGGGTACATATGTTCAAAGAAAACATCTCCAGGTTATCTTATCATTCAATTGTGTTGCATACCCATCACCAAAAGTCAAATTGTTCTCTGTCACCTTCTATGTGGTTTTTCCTGTGTACCTCCCCTCCCTCCTCTCCCAACCTCTCCTCCCTCCCCACACCCCGTAACCCCCATACTCTTTTTCATGTCTCATAGTCTGACTTCTATGTTCCACCTATGTATGAAATCATGCTGTTCTCAGTTTTTTTTCTGTTTTACTTATTTCACTCTGTATAATGTTATCAAGGTCCATCCATTTTATTGTAAATGATCCGATGTCATCATTTCTTCTGGCTGAGTAGTATTCCATAGTATATATGTACCAAAGCTTTTTAATCCACTCGTCCTCTGATGGACATTTGGGCTGTTTCCAGATCTTTTCTATTGTGAACAATGCTGCCACGAACATGGGGGCGCATTTCTTCTTTTCGAACAGTGCTATGGTGTTCTTAAGATATATTCCTAAAGGGGGGATAGCTGGGTCAAAAGGCAGTTCGATTTTTAATTTTCTGAGGAATCTCCAAACTGTTTTCCACAGTGGCTGCACCAGTCTGCATTCCCACCAGCAGTGCAGAAGGGTTCCCTTTTCTCCACATCCTCGCCAGCCCTTAATCTGTGTTGTTTTGCTGATGAGTGCCATTCTGACTGGTGTGAGGTGATATCTCATTGTGGTTTTAATTTGCATTTCTCTAATGATTAGTGATGTTGAGCATTTTTTCATATGCCTATTGACCATCTGTATGTCCTCTTTGGAGAAATTTCTATTCATTTCTTTTGCCCATTTTTTGATTGGATTGTTTGTCTTCCTAGTGTTGAGATTTATAAGTTCGTTATAAATCTTAGTTATTAACCACTTATCAGATGTGTTGTCGAATATGTTCTCCCACTGTGTGGTTTGTCTTTTTATTCTGTTCTTATTGTCTTTAGCTGTGCAAAAACTTTTTAGTTTGATATAGTCCCATTTGTTTATCTTGCCTTTTTTTCATTAACCTGTGGAGATAAATCAGCAAATATATTGCTGCTACAGATGTCAAAGAGCTTGCTGCCTATGTTTTCTTCTAAGATGCTTATGGTTTCATGGATTACATTTAAGTCTTTTATCCATTTTGAGTTTGTTTTTGTGAATGGTGTAAGTTGATGGTCTAGTTTCATTTTTTTTTTTTGCAGGTAGATGTCCAATTTTCCCAACACCATTTGTTAAAGAGGCTGTCTTTACTCCATTGTATGTTCTTTCCTCCTTTGTCAAATATCAGTTGTCCATAAAGGTGTGGGCTTATTCTTGGGTCCTCTGTTCTGTTCCATTGATCTATGTGCCTGTTCTTATGCCAGTACCAGGCTGTCTTGAGTACAATGGCCTTGTAGTAAACCTTGATATTTGGAAGAGTGATACCTCCTGCTTTATTATTTTTTTTAAGATTGCTGAGGCTATTCGTGTTCTTTTTTGGTTCCATATAAATTTTTGGAATATGTGTTCTATATCTTTGAAGTATGTCATTGGTATTTTAATTGGTATTGCATTGAATTTATAAATTGCTTTGGGTAATATAAACATTTTAATGATGTTTATTCTTCCTAGCCATGAGCACGGTATATGTTTCCACTTCTACTAGTCCTGGGCTTTATTTGCTGTTGTTTTTCTAGTTTTTTAGATGCAGGGTCAAGTTGTTTATTTGAGCTTTTTCTAGCTTCTAATGGTATGCCTGTAGTGCAATGAACTTCCCTCTCAGTACTGCTTTTGCTGTGTCGCATAAATTTTGAGTTGATACATGCTCATTTTCATTTGTTTCTTGAAACTTTTTTATTTCTTCTTTGATCTCATTGTTAATGCATTCATTATTTAATATCATGCTATTTAGTTTCCAAGTGTTTGAGTATTTTTCAGTTTTTCTTTTGTGGTTAATTTCTAGTTTCATGGCATTGTGATCAGAGGAAATGCTTGATATGATTTTAATCTTGTTAAATTTGTTGAGACCACTTTTGTGTTCTAACATGTTGTCTATCCTAAAAAATGTACCATGAGCTCTTGAGAAGAATGTATATTCTTCTGCCTTAGGATGAAAAGTTCTGAAGGTATCTATGGAATTGAGTTGATCTAGTGTATCCTTTAATTCTGCTGTTTTTTTATTAATTTTCCTTCTTGAGGATCTATCCAGTGATGTTAGTGGGGTATTGAAATCCCCTACTATGATAGTATTGCTGATAATCTCGCCCTTTATATCCATCAAAGTCTGCTTTATGTATGTCGGGGCTCCTATATTTGGTGCATAGATGTTTATAATAGTTATATCTTCCTTTTGAATTGTTCCGTTTAATATTACGTACTGTCCTTCTTTATCTCTTACTACAGCCTTTGTTTTAAAGTCCATTTTGTCAGATATAAGTATTGCTACCCCAGCTTTTATTTCAGTTCCATTTGCATGAAATATATTTTTCCATTCTTTTACCTTCAGTCTATGTGCATCTTTTGTTTTAAGGTGTGTCTCTTGTAGACAGCATATGTATGGGTCGTGTTTCTTTATCCATGCAGCTACCCTATGTCTTTTGATTGGATCATTTAATCCATTTCTATTTAAGGTTATTATTGATATGTAGTTGTTTATTGCCATTTTATTCTTTAAATTGTATTCTTCTTTTGCTATATTCTTTTCTTTCTTTAAACCGTTCACAATAGGCCCCTTAATATCTCTTGCAGAATTTGTTTGGTTTTAATGAATTCCTTGAGGCTTTTTCTTCCTGGGAAGCTCTTTATTTCTCCTTCAATTTTATACGTTAGCCTTGCTGGATAGAGTAGTCTTGTTTGTAGGTTCTTGTTCTGCTTTACTTTGAATATATCTTGCCATTCGCTTCTGGCCTCAAGTGTTTCTGTTGGGAAGTCGGATGTCATCCTCATGGGGGCTCCTTTGTAGGTGATAGCCCTTTTTTCTCTAGCAGCTTTTAAAATTTTCTCTTTATCCCTTAGCTTTGGTATTTTAACTATGATGTGTCTTGGTGTAGATTTCTTTGGGTTTCTCCTTAATGGAGTTCTCTGTGCTTCTTGAACGTGTGGAACATTTTCCAGCCTTAATTTAGGGAATTTTTCTGCTATGATTTGATTGAACAAAGGTTCTATTTCTTGTTCTCTCTCCTCTTCTTCAGGAACTCCTATGATGCAGATGTTATTTCTTCATGTCGTCACGAGCTCCCCTAGAGTTTTCCTCAGATTTTTTGAGTCTCCTTTCTTTTTTCTGCTCTGCTTCTGTGCCTTTGTTTATTGTGTCCTCTAACTCGCTGATTTAATCCTCATTGTCATTCATCCTGCTTTTAATTTCTTCTATTGTGGTCTTCAGTTCTGATACTGTTTTTTTCATTTCTGTCTGATTCTTTTTTATTATTTCAATTTTCTTTTTAATACTTGTTATCCATTTATTTAGGTGTTTGTAATGACTATCCATTGTTGCTCTAATATCTTTGAACATCCTTACTATCATTAGTTTAAATTCTGCATCTGGTAATTTGGTTATATCTGGTTCATTCAGGTCCTTCTCTAGGGATTTCTCTTGATTAATTTTGGTTGCATTTCTCTGCCTGGCCACTTTGTCTGTGTCTAAGAAGGTTGTGGCCACTGGAGTCCAATTGGTGTTGCTTTTGTGTTTTCTAGGTGAGGTCTGTCTGCAGGCCTGCCACTCCTCTGCCGCTGCCTAGGGCAGTTGGGTATAGGCGTTGCCAGTGCCGGCCCACTGTGACTGTTTCTGTGATTTCCCTTCTCCTCCGTGGCAGGGACTGTGTTCTGGAGCCCGGTTCTACATGCCTCAGCTTGCTTGGGCCTTCGCTTCACCCCACAGGTTGGGTTGCACACTGCACTAAGCCACAAGCCTCAGCACCAAGGGTAGAAGTTAGCACCTTTGCTCAGCTGTGGACCCAGCCTATTCCTGGGCTTCTGTTCAGTCCCCATGGTCAGAGCCTGCTTTCCACAGTTTCTTGGGTTGGACGATGCTGCTGATGTGCACTCAGCCGCAAGTTCTGCCTGTCCGTGGTCCTAGCCCCGCCTCCACAGTGAGGGCCTGCTTCCGCAGGGTCCAGGGTCACAGAGAAGATTTCTGCTTGTTCCTGGCCTCCCGCTTTTCCCCCGCAGGTGGGGCTGCAGGCGGGCCCGCAGCTGCCGTTCAGCTTTCGCGCGTCCCCTCTGCCCCTCCGCGTTTCAGCATCTTGCCACCACCATCCCTCCAGCAAGCCCTCCGCAGTGTCGGTAGGGGTACTGCAGCTCAGACCCTAACAATTCATACTGTAGTCCTGGAAGCTCCCTCTGTCTAAGCAGCTCTGCTCTAAGTGCCACGGGAGAGCTTGTTTGGCTGGTATCCTGTCTCCCTTTGCTGGTATTGCTAGTTCCAGGGGAAATATTATTTTTGATTAGGGAAGTGATTTAGCCCAGGGGTTAGGGTGGCTGTTTCTCAGAGTGTTTCTTCCTGTGCCTTCCAGTTCACACTCTCTTCCGGCTGCTCTGTTCCTCTCCTCTGTCCCCAATCTCCGGAGCCCCAGTTGAGTGGTTGTGAGAGAGGTTTTCTTCACTGTCCCTTTAAGAAAAATCTTGGGTCTGCGAAAACTGTCTCTTTCTCACAAACAGTATCCTCACTTGTTTCATAGCTCAATACAGTTCAAACGCCTCTTCTAGGCTCTGGGGCTGCAGGCTGAGGCTTTGTTCCTGTGACCGAGGTCACTCCCTCTCTGCCAAACTCTCCTCCCACTACGCCGGTCTCTCCAGGCTGCCGTTCTCTCCGGGGAGCTGGCCAGGCCAGCCCTCTTTGCGTTTTCATTTTTCCTATCAGTCTCAATGTGGCTTCTTCAGTGTTCCTTGGTTGAAGAGTCCACTTAGTTTAGTTCAAAGTTGGTTTATCCAGATGATGTTTCTTAAAATTAAGTTATAATCCACTTTGGTTCTGGGAGTTGGAAGTTGGTATGTCCGCCTACTCCATCACCATCTTGTCTTCCTGCCAAGGAGTCTCTTGATGCAGAAAAAAGTGAGGTCAGTTAGATCTTCAGTGTGCAGTGCGGAGTGGGGTCCTGTGGTTGCGGTATGCAAAACTCTTTATGGTTTTGTTCCAGATACAGATGGAGCGAGAAAGCTGGCTGTACAGAATTCCCTCTGCGAAAGGTTTGCTGGACACTGATATTCGCCTTTTTACTAAGGTTGTAGAAAAAAAAAAAGAAATCCAGACTTTTCTTGAAATGAAAAATGTTGAGCATCCTGTGTTAGCTAACACTGAGTGGCTTCTGAAGTTCTACTATCTCATGGACATGACTGAACATCTGTATCAGCTCAATGTGAAAATGGTAGGCGTTGGAAATACAGTCTTATCCCTTCAACAAGCAGTGTTTGCATTTGAAAACAAGCTGGAACTCTTCATCACAGACATTGAAACAGGTCATTTACTACACTTTGAATAACAGGGAGAGTTTAACGATGCGTGCAAAGCAAGCGACCCTGCTCAACATCTTGTTCTCTAGCAGCTAGCGGGCTTCACATCTAATCTCCTGCAGTCATTCAAAGCGCACTTTGGAGATTTCATGAGCATACTTGTCTTTTTAAGTTAATCACCCATCCACATGAGTGTGCAGTGGACAGCGCCAACCTGAGTTACATCCCTGGTGTCTGTCAGAGATTTTGAGCTACAAGCTGATGACCTGAAGGCCTCAGACATGTGGGTGAATAAGTTCAAGTCACTGAATGAAGATTTGGAAAGACTTGCATGACAGCAAGCAGAGTTGGTGAGCAAACACAAGTGAGAAGAAATGAAAAAACTTCAACCCACGGACCAGCTGAAACTTGGAAAGTGCTTCCTGTCACATACGAAACACTGCAGCATGTGAGTATCGCTTTACTGACAATGTTTGGCTCTACCTATGCATGTGAGCAGGTTTTCTCACATCTAAAGAACGTGAAGACCTTTGGTCATGTTTAATGGATGGAAGTCTCAATTCCTGCATGAAGCTCAATCTCACCATATATCAACCAGACTACAAAGCCATCAGCAAAGCCATGCAGCACCAGAAATCACATTAATGGTAAAAAGTACTTTATTCATCATAGGTTAGCAACAGGAAAAAAATGTTATTAAAAAGGATTCAGGGACTTATTGTACTTTAAAAGTGTTGGTCTTTCATAAAATGCACACGTATACTTGTATTTAGTGTTAAACATATTATATGGCTCTCACGGAATTGCATTTTAAAATATGTGTCGTTCATGACTTTATCAGCTAAAAGGTTTCCTGAACCCTGCCTTAGCCCCTTCCAGGTTCTACAACTTAATCTGGCAGTCTCTGGTTCATGCGCATGACCTTTGGGTTAAGGAATTTGCCTTTTGACTGTGGTATTAATAATGACATGTATCTATCTGGTATGCTTATTTTTTTTGTGTGTTTATCATTCACTGATCAGATTTCAGCGCATAAGATTATTTCCATTCAAGGTATTTATTTACTTCTTAGGAGTTTATCAATAGAATATGCTTTATGGAGCGTCTAATTGGTTGGTAACATTGGGACCTTTCAGAATATTCAGTCCATCAAATCTCAAGGAACAGAAGTCTTTAGTAATATATTTTATAATATTTTATATGCACTCACATATATATACCTCTAGCTTTCAAATATTTGCATATATTAAAGTTTAAGGGTATAATTTTTAAAAATGCACATCCTTACAGATATAAAAACTATTTCTGATTATTAGCTGTTTGACACAGCATGCAGTGAGCATCACTGTACTTGAATCTCTATAAATGTGTGTTAGTATATATTTGTAGGATACATTTCTAAGAGTAAAATTGTTGGGTGAAAAGCACTTTAAAAGTTTTTGATCTATATTTTCTGACAAATTTAAATGTTAATAAGGCACATAAAGTATGTTTCTAAAGTTTTATATTTTTACTAATATTTACCTGTTTTATAAGTTATTTTATATATATTATTTATAAGTCATTTCCTACATTGTCAGTATTTTCAATGACACTAAAATCTTGTCTATATGAAACATTTTGTAAGAAGGCAAGCTGTTCAGAAGAAGTTTGGTACATGGATTGTAGTCTTGGCTTAGCCATGCATTTGGTTTTTGACTTTGGATAAATTAGTTGACCCTGGTTTTCTATATCATTATAAATAAACTGAAGATGTTGACCTAGAACAGGGTTTGTTAAGTTTTATGTCAAGAATGAGAAGGTGAACCTGATACGTAGTGCTTAGAATCACTGCCCCCAATTCAGGCAAGGTAGATGTGCTTTTATTTATTTATTTTTATATATTAAAAGTACTGAAAAATATTTAATTTGGAAAAAAAATCTGCAATAAGAAGTAGTTTAAAATCCCTTTGCCTACATGGAACTAAAGTTACTTCTAGTTTTAAAATTTTATAACTTGTGATTCTGTATATCCTTTGGAACTGTTGAATATTTCATTATTTAAACTCCAGTTATGGCTTTTGATTTTTCTCCCCTCTCCATTCAGTGCAAAATAAATGCAGTTATTTAAACAAAAATAAAAGGAGAGCTGTTTCTTCCTCTAATCTCTTATGTCAACTTTATTTCTCCTTTAGATTGAGACTGTCTCAGTTTCAATTAACTTTTTCAGAGAAAAGGTAAATATTTTTTGAGTTCTCTTAATTTAATATCATGTATAGTTATACTGAATTTAAATATAGAACATCTTTTGTTGTAAATTGTCTTTCTTGATTTTCTTTGGTATATATCCATAGCACATGTGATGGTCATTTTGTAAAGAATACTTCTATCCTTACCCTCATCAATTTCCAAATCCTGGCATATCCTCATAATGTCATAGTGGAAGCGAGTGTCACATTTCTTTTGTCTGAACACCACTTCCACCATAATAAGATTTTTTACATTTCTGTGGGAAACTCTAATTAATTTAGACAGAAGAACAAAACTCTTGGTTTAAATCTCTTAATCAGGCTTTCTCAAAATAACCACTGAGGCAAACTGACTTATTCTCCCATGTGCCTGATTATCCATCTCAGAATTTTTGAAATTCACTCAATTTATATCTATATTAAGAAATTCTGCACATCTGCAATTTTCACTTTCCCCACTGCTAAAATGTAACCTTCTCCTGAAAGTTTTCTCCTACTAACTAGGGAGAAAATGTTCTCTCTTCTTTTATCATAGGCAAAGTACTTGTAGTTTGTCTACAATGAGAAAACAATGAAATTTTATTGAAATCTCCAATAATACTGAGTTTCTAATACTTCTACCTGCATTGTATTGAAGTTTGAATATGTTATCTCTACAAAGATATTTACCAGGAAATAAGTATAATGAAGATTGTAGGAGATATACATACATACACACATACTACATTATAAAAAGTCTTTAAGATTGAAAACTCTCAGCCCTGGCTAGTTGGCTCAATGGTAGAGTTTCCACCCAGCGTGTAGATCTTCCTGGTTTGATTCCTGGTCAGGACACACAGGTGAAGCGACCATCTACTTTTCCACCCCTCCCTCTCTCTGCCCCCCCCCTCCTGCAGCCATGTCTGGATTGATTCCAGTGCATTGGCTCTGGGCACTGGGGATGGCTCTGTGGAACCTCTGCCTTAAGTATAAAAATAGTTTGGTTGCAAGTATGGCCCCAGATGGGCAGAGCATCAGCCCCAGATGGGGACTGACAGGTGGATCCCGGTTGAAGCACGTGCAGTAGTCTGTTTCTCTATCCACCCTCCTCTCACTTGGAAAAGAAGAAAAAAAATGTTTGAAAACTTTTATTTCTACCTTAGATGACAATCTGTTAAAATAATCAAATATATTTAAGAATAGTTCAGCATATTTTCCGTAATTTAGAATGATCTTTCTTTGTTCTGAATAGTGCTTTGTTCTACTATAGCTTACTTACTGGTATAAAATTTAAATAACTTACCATAGTGAATAATACTGTGGCACACTTCTCAAGTCCTCTTTTAAAACCAAGACACTTATTTCTAAGCTGTTAGAAATGTTGGCTAAAGAGCCTCAACTAATTCCCTCTCTGAGAATTGCCCTCAACTAAAAAGTGTTATCTTGAGAAAATGACACTAGTAAAATGCCCATACTACCCAAAGCAATATGTAGATTCAGTGAAATTTCTATTAAAATACCAATGGCATATATCATATATCTAAAATAAATGTTCCAAAAATTGATATGGAACCACAAAAGACCCAAAATAATCTCAGCAACCTTGAGGAAGAACAACAAAATTTGAGGTATCACACTTCCTGATATGAAACTATGATAGAAGGCAATTATAATCAAAAAAGGCCTAGTACTGACATATTACCAAGAATATACTGTATTTCCCCATGTATAAGATGCTATCATGTATAAGGCACACCTTAATTTGGGGCCCGAAATTTGAAAAAAAATGTATTACATAAAGTTATTGAACTCAAGTTTTATTCATCATAAAATTTATACATTCCTCATCACTGTCAAAATTCCCATGTTTTAGCTTGTTTTCATCTATCTATGTCTGATGACAAATCAATGTCTTCATATATTGCCTCATTCTCAGTTCCACCTATGGCATTTGAAATGCTACAACCACTGTATAAGACACATCCAGTTTTTAGATCCCATTTTTTTTTGAAAAAGGGCACGTCTTATACATGGGGAAATATGGTAGATCAATGGAACAAAACAGAGAGCCCAGAAACAAACTCATGTCTTTATGGTCAATTAATATTTGACAAAGGACTCAAGAACATACAGTGGAGTAAAGATAGTCTCTTCAATAAATGGTGTTGGTAAAATTGGACAGGTACAGTATATACAAAAAAGAGAAACTAGACCACTATTTTTATACCATATCCAAGAATAAATTCAATAATGGATTAAAGATTTAAATGTAAGTCATAAAAAGCATAAAAGTCCTAGAAGAAAAAATAGGTAGTAAAATCTCAGACATCTCTCATAGCAATATTTTTGCCCATATATCTCCTTGGGGAAGGGAAACAAAGGAAAAATAAACAAATTGAACTGCATCAAACTAAAAAGCTTTTGTACAGCAAAAAAAAAAAACCCATCAACAAAATGAAAGGGCAAACCACTGAATAAGAGAACATATTTGCCAATGACACATCTAATAGGATATATAAAGAACTTATACAACTCAACACCAAGAAGACAAATGACCTAATTAAAAAATGGGCAAAGGCCCTGAATAGGCACTTCTCTAAAGGGGTCATTAAGGTGGCTAATAAACATAAAAAAAAGATGCTTAGTGTCTCTAATCATCAGAGAGATGAAAAATAAAACCACAATGAGATATCACTTCTTCACACCTGTTAGAATGGCTATCATCAACAAATCAACAAACAACAAGTGCTCATGAGGATGTGGGGAAAATTGTGCACTGATGGTATTAATGCAGACTTTTGCAGCCACTGTGAAAAAAATTAGAAATGAAACTGACTTTTGACCCAGTGATCCCACTTCTCTGAATACATTCAAAGAAACCTAAAATGCTAATTTAAAAGAATATATGTACCCTTATCTTCCTTGCAGTGTTATTTACAATAGCCATGATCTGGAAGCTTCCCAAGTAGCCATTAGTAGATGAAGAGATAGAAAAAAAGCTGTGGTATATTTACACAATGGAATACCACTTGGCCATGAAAAGAAGAAAATCTTATCTTTTGCAATAAAATGGATATACCTGGAAATTATTATGCTAAGTGAAATAAACTAATCAGAGAAAAACAAATGCCACATGATCTCACTTATATGTGGAATCTAATGAACAAAGTAATTTACCAAACAAAATAGAAATAGAAGCATAGATACATAAACATACTGACTGCTGTCAGAAGGGGGGTTTAGTGGGCTGGCTGATAAAAGGTGAAAAAATTAAACCATACATATGCTCACACACACATATGACACATATATATATAGATAAGGATAACAGTATGGTGATAACCAGCAGGAAAGAAGAAGTAGGAGAAGGTGGAGGTGGATTAGGACACATAAATGGGAGTGGAAGGAGACTTGACTTTGGGTGGTGAGTATACAATGTAGTATGCAGTTAATGTTTTACTGAGTTTTACACTTGAGACCTGTATGGTTTTATTAATCAATGTCACCCAGATAAATTCAATTAAAGAAATAAAACATGCCATCTTGACTAAGATCACATATCTTGTTTTGGGCAGCTGCCTCCAGTACCTGTACCTGCTCAAGTGAAAGTATAAAAGTCTGGTCCTCTTTCCTTAATTTGGACAACTAAGATGAGTCATCCCAGCTCCAGAGCTCCCAACTGGTGTGGCTGAGCCACTGGCTGCAGGAGGGGAAGAGGGAGAGAAGGCAGAGTGGGAGGGGAGGAGAAGCAGATGGTCACTTCTCCTGTGTGCCCTGACTGGAAATCAAACCCAGGCCGTCCACCTGCTGGGCTGATGCTCTGTCCACTGAGCAACCAGCCTAGGCCTATCATAATTATTTTTAAGTTAAGACACAAAACTATTCTTAGATGTTGGATACAACTGAAATTTTATTTGATATAAAATCAAAGAATGTGAAAATTAATTACAGGTGAGAAAATTCTAGCCTAATCTCTGCCTGACTTTGATAAAGGTTGATTTTTGCTGTAAACAACCACTGATATGCTAATGAATTCTAATTAATAAATATTCTAATTGTTTGTCCCTATTGTAGAGATTAACTGGCATTCCATTCATAACTTGTGACACAAAATATACATGATCAAAATACAGATTGTTTACTGGTTTTAAATGTATTTCCAGCCAAACTGGACTAGCCACATGACACAATTTATTTTGTCTGCTATGAATAAATTGACTTTATATAGTTAAGAATCTTAACCAAAATCCTTCTCTTCAATAGGCACATACAAATTATAGTCTCCTATTAGAGACCTTGAACAAAGTAGAAAACCTGTGTATAGTAAGTTGTTTCTTTTATGTGTATGAAACATTTATATTTATATAAGGTCTGTAATAAAAATACCTGATATTTGTATAGCCCTGGTCTGTTTTCACAAATATTATCTCATTTAATTCTCATCGTAATTGTGAGTGTTATTAAGGTCATTATTTAGACAGGTAAACTAAGTTTAGGCTAAATGATGTTAAATGGTTGTGTTGAGAGTTCATCTGACCAATGTTCTTTTCCTACACTGAAATAAACCTATAAATAGCTCTTATTCCATATCAATCCCTTCTCTTTTGCCACCATTCTGAGATGTAATATTTTGTCATTCTTTGTACAGAAATATTTCTGGGGCGGGGGAAGAACATACACATGCTATATTTGCTTTCAAAATATGGAACTACCATTTCTGAATGCTTTGCAATGTGAAGTCTGTCTACATCACTACAGAAGAATTGCACTGATATGGGTTAGCAGAAATTCTCCTTTTCCAACATCCAATAGCATTATCACAGGTCATAGGTTTCAGATGTCATTGTTCACCTTCCTTTCTAAGCATATTATGTGTTTTGAGGGATATTTCTGTCTTTGTTTTTGAAAACCAAAAGTGTTTCTTTTCTCGCCTTTGTTACCTGCATTGATTCTTTTTCTTATCCTTGAAATATATTTATGAAAGGTATATCCTTGAATTTCACTTCTTTTTCCTGTATATTGAATTTATGGTTTCATTTTTTACCTCCACCTACATGAGAAGCCATACAGTACAGAGTTAAAATTTTGGCCTCTGGAATCAGAGTTAATTTTGCACCCAAGCTTCATCATTTATTAGCTGTGTGACTTTAAGAAACTACTAAATTTATGCCTGTGAAAACTGGGTTTCCCTGGCTTACCTCAGAGTATTGGTATGACTAAATGAGATAAAATATGTCAAACACTTGTTGTGAGTCTCAGTTTATTTTTGATAAAATGTACACCTTTACCAAAGTGTCCACAAGAGAATTTTTTGTATATATTTTATTATTATTAATTCTAATGGGGTGACACCAATAAATCAGGGTACATATGTACAATGAAAACATCTCCAGGTTATCTTATCATTCAATTGTGTTGCATACCCATCACCAAAAGTCAAATTGTCCTCTGTCACCTTCGATCTGGTTTCCCCTGTGTCCCTCCCCTCCTCCCTATCCCACTCTTCCCTCCCTCCCCCCATCCCATAACCACCACTCTCTTGTCCATGTCTCATATTCTCACTTTTATGTCCCACCTATGTATGGAATCATGCTGTTCTCAGTTTTTCTTTTTTTCTGATTTACTTATTTCACTCCGTATAATGTTATCAAGGTACATCCATTTTGTTATAAAAGATCCGATGTCATCGTTTCTTATGGCTGAATAGTATTCCATAGTATATAGGTACCATAGCTTTTTAGTCCACTGGTCTTCTGCCGGACACTTGGGCTGGTTCCAGATCTTCGCTATTGTGAACAATGCTGCCACGAACATGGGGGCGCATTTCTTCTTTTCGAACAGTGCTATAGTGTTCTTAGGGTATATTCCTATAAGTGGAATAGCTGGGTCAAAAGGCAGTTCAATTTTTAATTTTCTGAGGAATCTCCAAACTGTTTTCCATAGTGGCTGCACCAGTCTGCATTCCCACCAGCAGTGCAGGAGGGTTCCCTTTTCTCCACATCCTTGCCAGCACTTATTCTGTTTTGTTTTGCTGATGAGTGCCATTCTGACTGGTGTGAGGTGATATCTCATTGTGGTTTTAATTTGCATTTCTCTAATGATTAGTGATGTTGAGCATTTTTTCATATGCCTATTGGCCATCTGTATGTCCTCTTTGGAGAAATTTCTATTCATTTCTTTTGTGCATTTTTTGATTGGGTTGTTTGTCTTCCTGGTGTTGAGTTTTATAAGTTCTTTATAAATTTTAGTTATTAACCCCTTATCAGATGTGCTGTCGAATATGTTCTCCCATTGTGTGGTTTGTCTTTCTATTGTGTTCTTATTGTCTTTAGCTATGCAAAAACTTTTTAGTTTGATATAGTCCCATTTGTTTATCATGCCTTTTATTTCAGTTGCCCGTGGAGATAAATCGGCAAATATACTGCTGCTACAGATGTCGGAGAGCCTGCTGCCTATGTTTTCTTCTAAGATGCTTATGGTTTCACGGCTTACATTTAAGTCCTTTATCCATTCTGAGTTTGCTTTAGTGAATGGTGTAAGTTGATGGTCTAGTTTCATTTTTTTGCAGGTAGATGTCCAATTTTCCCAACACCATTTGTTAAAGAGGCTGTCTTTACTCCATTGTATGTTCTTTCCTCCTTTGTCAAATATCAGTTGTCCATAAAGCTGTGGGTTTATTTCTGGGTTCTCTGTTCTGTTCCATTGATCTACGTGCCTGTTCTTATGCCAGTACCAGGCTGTCTTGAGTATAATGGCCTTATAGTAAACCTTGATATCAGGAAGAGTGATACCTCCTGCTTTATTTTTTCTTTTTAAGATTGCTGAGGCTATTCATGTTCTTTTCTGATTCCATATAAATTTTTGGAATATGTGTTCTATATCTTTGAAGTATGTCATTGGTATCTTAATTGGTATTGCATTGAATTTATAAATTGCTTTGGGTAATATAGACATTTTAATGATGTTTATTCTTCCTAGCCATGAGCACGGTATATGTTTCCACTTGTTTGTATCTTCCTTGATTTCTTTTATCAATGTTCTATAATTTTCCGAGTACAAGTCCTTAACCTCCTTGGTTAAATTTACTCCTAGGTACTTTATTTTTTTGGCTGCAATAGTGAAGGAGATTGTATTCTTAATTTCTTTTGCTGATATTTCATTGTTGGTATATAGAAATGCCTCTGATTTCTGAGTATTAATTTTATATTCTGCCACCTTGCTGAATTCATTTATAAGGTCCAGTAGTTTTTTGACTGAGACTTTAGGGTTTTCAATATACAATATCATATCATTTGCAAATAGTGACAGTTTTACTTCTTCTTTTCCAATTTGGATGCCTTTTATTTCTTCTTCTTGTCTGATTGCCGTAGCTAGGACTTCCAGAACTATGTTGAATAAGAGTGGTGAAAGTGGGCAACCCTGCCTGGTTCCTGATTTGAAGGGGATTGCTTTTAATCTTTGTCCATTTAGTATGATGTTTGCTGTCGGTTTATCGTAGATGGCCTTTATCATGTTAAGGAATGATCCCTGTATTCCCACTTTACTGAGAGTTTTGAGCATGAATGGGTGCTGGATTTTATCAAATGCCTTTTCTGCATCTATTGAAATTATCATGTGATTTTTGTCCTTCCTTTTGTTTATGTGATGAATCACATTGATTGATTTGTGAATATTGAACCAGCCTTGCCTCTCCAGAATAAATCCCACTTGATCGTGGTGTATGATTTTTTTCATATATTGCTGGATTGTGTTGGCTAATATTTTGTTGAGAATTTTAGCGTCTAAATTCATCAGGGATATAGGCCTATAATTTTCTTTCTTTGTGTTGTCTTTGCCCGGTTTTGGGATCAGAATTATGCTTGCCTCATAAGAGGACTTTGGAAGTCTTCCTTCCTCTTGAATTTTTTGAAATAGCTTGAGGAGGATAGGAGTTAGTTCTTCCTTGAATTTTTGATAGAATTCACTTGTGAAGCCATCAGGCCCAGGACTTTTCTTTTTTGGGAGGTTTTTGATAACTGTTTCGATCTCATTTGCTGTAATTGGTCTGTTTAGGTGTTCTGATTCTTCCAGATTGATTTTTGGAAGGTTATATGATTCAAGAAATTTGTCCATTTCACCAAGATTGTTTAATTTTTTGGCATATAGTTCTTCATAGTATTTTCTTACAATGCTTTGTATTTCTGTTGTGTCAGTTATTTCCCCACTGATCTTTCTAATTTTATTTATTTGAGTCCTCTCTCTTTTTTTCTTGGTGAGTCTAGTTAAAGGTTCATCAATCTTGTTTACCTTTTCAAAGAACCAGCTTCTTGTTTCCTTGATCCTCTGTATTGTTTCCTTAGCCTCTATGTCATTTATTTCTGCTCTGACCTTTATTATTTCCTTCCTTCTACTTGTCTTGGGTTTTATTTGTTGTTGTTTTTCTAGTTCTTTTAGATGCAGGGTTAGGTTGCTTATTTGAGCTTTTTCTAGCTTCTTATGATATGCCTGTAGTGCAATAAACTTCCCTCTCAGAACTGCTTTTGCTGTGTCCCATAAATTTTGAGTTGATGTATGCTCATTATCATTTGTTTCTAGAAACTTTTTTATTTCTTCTTTGATCTCATTGTTAATCCATTCATTATTTAATAACATGCTATTTACTTTCCAAGTGTTTGAGTATTTTTCATTTTTTCTTTTGTGGTTAATTTCTAGTTTCATGGCATTGTGATCAGAGAAAATGCTTGATATGATTTCAATCTTCTTAAATTTATTGAAACCATTTTTGTGTCCTAACATGTGGTCTATCCTAGAAAACGTACCATTAGCGCTTGAGAAGAATGTATATTCTACTGCTTTAGGGTGAAAAGTTCTGAAGATATCTATTAAATCAAGTTGATCTAGTGTATCCTTTAAGTCTGCTGTTTCTTTATTAATATTCTTTCTTGAGGATCTATTTAGTGTTGTTAGAGGGGTATTGAAATCCCCTACTATGATAGTATTGCTGTTAATCTCGCCCTTTATATCCATCAGAGTCTGCTTTATGTATGTCGGGGCTCCTATATTTGGTGCATAGATATTTACAATAGTTATATCTTCCTGTTGAATTGTTCCCTTTATCATTATGTAGTGTCCTTCTTTATCTCTTACTACAGCCTTTGTTTTAAAGTCCATTTTGTCTGATATAAGTATTGCTACCCCTGCTTTTTTTTCATTTCCATTTGCATGAAATATTTTTTTCCATCCTTTTACCTTCAGTCTATGAGCATCTTCTGTTTTAAGGTGTGTCTCTTGTAGACAGCATATGTATGGGTTCTGTTTCTTTATCCATGCAGCTACTCTATGTCTTTTGATTGGATCATTTAATCCATTTACATTTAAGGTTATTATTGATATGTAGTTGTTTATTGCCATTTTATTCTTTAAAGCTGTATTCTTCTTTTGCTCTATTCATTCCTCCATTTAAACTGTTCACAAGAGGCTCCTTAGTATCTCTTGCAGAATTGGTTTGGTTTTTATAAATTCCTTCAGGCTTTCTTTTTCTGGGAAGCTCTTTATTTCTCCTTCAATTTTAAACGTTAGCCTTGCTGGATAAAGTAGTCTTGGTTGTAGGTTGTTGTTCTGCATTATTTGATTATATCTTGCCATTCCCTTCTGGCCTCAAGTGTTTCTGTTGAAAAGTCCGATGTCATCCTTATGGGGGCTCCTTTGTAGGTGATAGCCTTTTTTTTCTCTAGCAGATTTTAAAATTTTCTCTTTATCCATTAGCTTTGGTATTTTAACTATGATGTTTCTTGGTGTAGATCTTTTTGGGTTTCTCTTTAATGGAGTTCTGTGTGCTTCTTGAATGTGTGGAGTGTTTCCCAGCCTTAATTTAGGAAAATTTTCTGCTATGATTTGATTGAACAAAGTTTCCATTTCCTGTTCTCTCTCCTCTTCTTCAGGCACCCCTATGATGCGAATGTTGTTTCTCTTCATGTTGACACAAAGCTCCCTTTGAGTTTTCTCACATTTTTTAAGTCTCTTTTCCTTTTTCTTCTCTGCTTCTGTGCCTTTGTTTATTGAGTCCTCTAACTCGCTTATTCAATCCTCAGCGTCATCCATCCTGCTTTTAATTCCTTCCATTGTGGTCTTTAGTTGTGATACTGTATTTGTCATTTCTGTCTGATTCTTTTTTATTATTTCAATTTCATTTTTTATACTTGTTATCTCTTTATTTAGGTGTTCATAGTGACTATCCATTGTTGCTCTAATTTCTTTGAACATCCTAACTATCATTATTCTAAATTCTGCTTCTGGTAATTTGGTTATATCTGGTTTATTCAGGTCCTTCTCTGGGGATTTCTCTTGATTCATTTGGTTTGCATTCCTCTGCCTGCCCATTTTTTCTGTGTATAAGCAAGTTGTGGCCACTGGAGTACAGTAGGTGTTGCCTTTGTGTTCTCTAGGTGTGGTTATCTGCACGCCCCCCACCCCCTCTGCCGCTGCCTAGGGTGTTTGTGTATGAGCGTTGCCAGCGCCGGCCCACTGTGGCTTTTGCTGTGATTTCTGCCTCTCCTCCGTGGGAGGGGCTGTCACTGAAGCCACAAGATTAGCACCAAGGGTAGAGGTGAGCACCTTTTCTTAGCTGCGGACCCAGCCTATTTCCGGACTTCCGCTCAGAACCAGCAGTCGGAGCCTGCTTGCTACCGTTCCGCGGGTTTGCGGGGCTTTTGACGTGCTCTCAGCTGTAAGCTTTTGCCCGTCCGGACCTTTAGCCCCTCCCTCGAGGCAAGGGCCCTTCTGCGCAGGGTCGGAATCCAAGGTTTATTGGGGCGGGCGTGTTTGCTGGCTTCCGCTCAGCTGCGTACTTCCGTTCGTCCTAGACTCTACCCCGCCCCGCGTTCGGAGCCCGCTCGTGCACGTTTGAATGCAATCCGCAGTTTCTCCGGCCTGGTGGGGATAGTAGCGTGGGCTCAGCTGCGAGCCTCCACTTGTCTCGGGGTCCACCCCGTTCCCGCGCTCGGAGCCCGCTCTCGCACGTATACTGGCCAACCGCGGTGTCTCCGGCCCAGGGGGTGGGGAGCTGGTAGTGTCAGCTCAGCTGCCAGCCCCTGCCCGTCCCTGGTCCTAGCCCGGTCCCCGCGGTCAGGGCCGGCTTTCGCAGGGCCTGCCCGTTCCTGGCCTCCCGCTTTGTTCCCGTAAGTGGGATTAAAGGCGGGCCCGCAGCTTCCGGACCGCTCTCGCGCGTCCCCTCCGACCCTCTGGGCTAGACCCATCTCCCACCGGCTTGGCCTCTGCCCACGCCAACAGAACCGCCTTTCAGCGTCCTGCCGCCCCAAAACCTTAAGCAGCCCTCAGCAGAGTAGGAAGGGACCTAATACTCCACATTCTAGGCCTGGGAGCTCCCTCACTTGTTTCACAGCTCAAAACTGTCCAAACGCCTCTTCTAGGCTCTAGGCTACAGGCTGGGGCTTGGTTCCTGGGACCCAGGTCCCTCCCTCCGCCAAACTCTCCTCCCGCCACACGGGTCTCTCCAGGCTGCCGTTTTCTCCGGGGAGCTGGGCAGCCCTCTTCGCGTTTTCGCTATTCCTACCAGTCTCAATGTGGCTTCTTCTGTGTTCCTTGGTTGAAAAGACCACTTAGTTTTGTTCAAAGTTGGTTTATCCAGGTGATGGATCTTAAAATTGAGTTGTAATCCACTTTGGTTCTGGGAGTTGGAAGTTGGTACGTCCGCCTACTCCGTCGCCATCTTGCTCCCCTTCTGGTTTTGTTTTTTTAAACACCATCTGAACACTGCCTCGTGCATCTTGACCCCAAGTATCTCTTTCCATCCACATTTCTCCCCGCTTTGTTCGCTTCCACCTACTCGCACCCCCCTTTCTGTCTATCACCACACTGTTGTCTGTGTCTATGTGTTATGTATACATTTTTTCTTTTACTAATCCCTTCTCTTGGTCACATCTTTCATTTATGTAATTATTTCATATCATATATACACACCCACACACCCACTTTTTTCAATTAAACAACTTCTGAAAAAACAAAAACAAAAAATAAACTTCTGGCATTTGAGACTGATTGAGTAAAGTGGACTGATTTTTCCCACTAAACACAAAACAATTATTTTTCCTGAATGTATTCCTTATAGCACTCGATTTATTTCATTTCACAGCATCTGCTTTCAAATCAAACACTGTGAATTAAGCTGCAGCTACAAGGTTGGACTTCTCTGTCACCCAGGTGCTGTTGGGAGCATTTGAGGTCGGGATTACATTAATAATCTGGATTTATAAGTAAGTCTGCCTCTTGATGTAGGAGTCAACAAATAGAACTTTTTTGTGTGTGTGACAGAGACAGAGAGACAGGTACAGATGAACAGGAAAGAGAGAGATGAGAAGCATCTTTGTTGTGGCACCTTAGTTGTTCATTGCTTACTTTCTCATATGTGCCTTGATTGAGGAGCTATAGTAGAGTGAGTGACCCTTTGTTCAAGCAACCGACCCAGGGCTCAAGCCAGCAACCATGGGGTCATGTCTATGATCCCATGCTCAAGCCAGTATTTCTGTGCTCAAGCTGGTGACCTTGGGGTTTTGAACCTGGGTCTTCTGCATCCCAGTTTGACACTCTATTCACTGCACCACCACCTGGTCAGGTAACAAATAGGGCTTCTTAAAACATAATTTTCTACCTCTTTTTATGGGTTTTATTTTTGGAAAGTATTTTATGCATTTGCTGACAGAAACCTGAATTCATAAGGGAAGCAGAATTATAAGGAACCTGGTTGACCTGGGGACCAGAAGTCACAGTGGGATCTGAATTGCTATCTGGAATTCCCCCTAGATATAGTGGTCCAGTTGATGCTGTGATTAGACCTCTGCTCTGTTTAATGAGGACCACTTGATGTCCAAGAAGTCAGTTCTTTTTCAGGTTTTGGATCAAATCTCATCTTAGTAGCAATATAAAGATAAGTTAGTAAGACTCCCTATAAGATGCTTAGGGTTCATGGATTAGATACAAAACACTGGAAGAAGGGTCTGCTAAGAGGTAGTAATTCTAGTCTCAAAAGAATAGGAGCCATGGGAGGGAAGTTGGTCATCTGTAAACTGGCTGGTAAACTTTCTCTTAATCATTGTCACCTGCTTGTTTAACATACTGCATGGCATAGAGAAGAAACCCAATAGTTGATGAATGAATAAAAAATTAATTGAATATATGAAAGAAGAAAAGAAGAATCCCAATTTGTTCTTACTGGGGAGTAAATTATGTACTTGGTCTTGGAAGTGAAGAAGTCACTTAGATCAGTGAATAAATTTAGTGCTATAAGGAATCATCAGAGGTATGAGCTAGCTTCAACATCTTACCATCAACTTTCCCTAAGGTATTGAAATTTTGCTTTTAGAAATTTATTCATAATGGGCATGTGGCTGAAGTGGGACCACCACATCTAATATACCTGCTTCTGGATAAAACAACCAAGGAAGGTAAAACAAACAGACACCTCCCAACAACAACTACAAACAATCAACTCCCTCAAACAACAATAACAAAATAGTATGCCTTACAAAAAATAGATGTCATGTAATATTTTCCCAGAATTAAAGTATTCTATTAAATACTGATTTTCCATGTTTTATAAAAAGATTGCTATCAATTTATGATGCTTTTGGGATTATATAAGAATCTTCTGCCTTGAAAAGATTAAAGCAGAGACCTTTCAAATCAGTGAGCAAGAACAACTTCCTTCCACTACAAAAAATCTTGCCGACAAGGTAAGAATTGACAGACCTGTAATATTTATGCCAAAGATATCATTTCTTGAGCTCCCATTGGTATACCTAGAGACCCTGTATTTACTGACTTTGTTCTTATTGCTAATTATCGTTTATTGCAAATAAAGTTCACTTTAGTTCACCTTTGGCTGGAGAAAAACCATTTGCAAAAGCTCTATTCTATTCTTTCTTGAGATATTTCAGTATGAAGGTTTTGGGAATCCATTTTCCAAAAGTTCAAGAGAGATTTATCAAGAGCCTGTCTATGGTTTTCCTGGACACCATAAACAATGTTATGGAAGGTGAACTGCTTCTGATAAAGTTGTTTTGGGCCTTTGCATACCACCTGGCATTTTAGTTGCTAGGGCAGAGGCATTTTTGACTTAGGTCACAAAGCTTCAAATTACATGCACTATAAAGGGGAGTAACACATCCTATAATCTGCTTTTATCAACTAAATGTTGTTTCTCCCTAAATGTGGAATCTGTTCCCAAGTGTATCAAAATGTTTGTTGTAGAATCTTAAGGGAGACTTCTGGTTTGTTTTTGGCCTGTGACAACCTTTCCTTGTTGAAATTAAGATAAAAAGATTGGATTAACAAACTCTTTTGGGATGAAGCTTTCTCCCAACAGAAATCCTTTTGAAAGAGACTACAGAAGATTTCTGCATAGAGACAGTGAACAAAACAGAGACTAGACATTTGGAATCTGTGGGGCCTTGATTAAGGGGGACACAATGTTTGTTAGAAAGGGAATCTCTTAATAGGTCTCAGAAGTTCTTTATATTTCTCTGGGTGAGTTATTTCTGACAATACAATCTATGTCTTTGGAAAACATTTTCTTTGTTGCCTGAAAGAATTTACTATACTTTCTGCTACCTTATGGTCAAGATGATTTTGGATTAAAAAAAATTCCTTTACAACTAAGTGTCATACAGCAGGTCATTTTTAACTCCCCACCCCCCAAAAAAATGTGGACTGACTAAATTTGAATGTTAAAAAAAATCTTTTCTCTTGAAAGATTCTGTACAGGTAAAAAGAAAAAGAAAAGATAATGTTTCTTTGTTTAGTTTCTGTTGATAGACACAAGCCTTTGGAGTTTAATTCTTTATATATATATATATATATATATGTAAATAAATCTAACTATTCCTTGTGATATTCAGCCTGTGACAGAAACCTTTTACTTAAAAGGCAAAAATCATTTCTCCTAGAAATTTTTGTTATTAATTTATCTTGAGGTAATAACTCTTAAAAAAAAATGGAACAAGCCAAAGAGATAAATTTGACATTTTAGAATGGTACGATTTTGATTTAACTGCAGAAGAGGACTTTGGTTACTGAGGGACATCGTTTTTTCTATTAATCAATTCCTTTTCCTGACATTTCTCCCATCATGAGTCAAATTTGTTTGTGGTGCTTAACCTTTAAGTATTATAACAGTTTTCATAGAAGTCATGCAGTGACCAGGATTAAGTAAATGTAAGACAAAAAAAGTTTTATTCTTTTTTTAAAAAGGCAAAAACTCCTCAAACAAAGTTTGCAGCCAGGAAATTTTCTTCACTTATACTGAGAGCCCATGACCTGAAGTGCCTCTTTATTTTTGCCTTCTTGGTCCCTCATGTTTGGCAAATGGCTCTTTAGATTTACTTTCTCCATCTTATCCATCAAATCTATTCTTTGGAACAAAAACAAAAAATTAACTCATATTATTTTCTTGGCTACTCCTTTCTTAGCTCCACTTGTCAAATTCTACTTATTCTTTAAGCCTATTTTTATTCTCCAAATTCCTAGTTTTCTTTTCTTTATTATTTTTCACATCTGAACTTGGAATTAAAGATTCTTTCTTTGTTCTTATACATTTAATAAATATGTATATTGTAACATCTACATGTTATTATTATTTGTAATTTGTTTCTATTCTTCCTTTCCTTGAGGGCAGATTGCACTTTACATTTTACTGATATTTCAGCACTGAGGAGAAAGTTCTAGAACTACAATGGAAGAGCTGATTTCAGGGGCCAACCTTATGGAGCAGAACTTGCTTCAGTGGGACTTTGATGCTCACTGAGTGCACTCCTTCCATGTGTCGCTCATGGTGGTGGTAGGGTTGTAATCCAGCATGTTCTGAAGCTTTCTAGTGGGTGCACTGGCTTTGAGGCCTCCTGGGAGGTATAAAGTCATCCTCAGCCTGTGCCCTGCCTGTTGCCTCTTGGCATGAACCACAGAGTGATATACAGATGACTGCTATTGTGCTGGGCTTGGAGATGCCCAAGAGAGGAAAAGCTATGAACCGAAGACAGCTGCTGCTAAGTGCCTGGGGCCACTTAGCAAGAGGTATGGGGCACGCAGAGGCCAGATGCTGCTTGCTTGAGAGATTTTAGGAAATTCCAAAACATGAGGCAAGAGAAGCCATTTATATGGAAAAGCCACTGGAAAAGGCTTGGATGAGCTGGTTACTTGGGTGGGGCAGGATCTCAGGGAATCACCAGGACAGGAGAACAGTGTTAGCCAGGTTGATGGGGACTCAGATATAGTGCCCAGCTGCCGCCTCTGTCAGGGAAGGTCTCAGCAAAGGAACAATGACTTCTGCCAGCACGTCCGTCTGGGAGAAATCTGGTCCTTGAGTCTACAGCTTGAAGTGAGACAATTCACTTCCTCCTTTTATGTCTCTGGTGCCTTTCAAGCTATGCTTGAGCTCTGAGGGAGTTAGTCTGAGTAAGTTTGTGCACAGGCCCTTTAAGAGGAATTACCTGGGGCTCCAGTAGCCCTCTGTTTTATTCAACCACAATCACCACTGTTTTTTACAGCTGGAGGTTATGGGAACTTCTCCTCCTGCTACTGGAACTCTGGGCTGGAGGTTCTCATGTGGCGCTGGGACCCTTGTTTTTTAGGAACACCTCTGTGGCTGAGATAACCTTCCCAATTTATGGAACCAGCCTGTTCTTTTTCTCTACACTCCTTTCTGTCTCAGTATGGATTCTTCATATCTTTAGACATAGGACTTATGTTTAGCTAGATTTTAGGTGGTTCTGAATGATGGTTGTTCTGTAGTTTAGTCATAATTTTGATGTGGTTGTGGGAGGTTAGAAGTACCACATTTATCTACAATGCCATCTTGACCAGAATTCCCTGAAGTTGTGTTGCTGATTGTACATTGCTATTTAAAAAGAATGATTTTTCCTATATAAGTTTCTCTTTCAGTAATACTAGAATATGGGATTTAGTGTCATAGTTTTGTTTGAAGAGGATTGAATAGGCTTCACCTTCAACATTGCATTTCAGTTGAAAATATAGTTTGAGAGATCCTTTCACCTTTTCTCTATTTCTTATATAATTCCACATGAACCCAGGGTATGAAGAGAAAACACAAGAAACTCCTGATTAAAAGCTCCCTTCTTTCTTACACATCACTCTTTTATTTTGGGTGAAATACAGAGTTAGGCAGAGTTGACACTAAATCTTGTTACATCACCAACTAGCTGTGTTAGTTTGACCAATGTACATAACTTCTCTCAACCTGTTTCTTCTTGTAAAAATGGGAAGTATACCCTTATTGCGTAGATTTAAAGAAAGAGCTAATTTATAGTTTGGATGATTATTCTTTGTTGTTGTTGTTGGCCTTTAGCCAGAATTTATGTGCATATTCACATGTATCATTCAGAATTACAGTCAAATGTTGGGAAACCTCCTCTATAAATCTTCCTAAAAGAAAAGGGCAAATTTTCTCTTTCTGGTATAGTTTAGGAGCTATTCTACTGCAAGGCAAAGGGTGAAGAGGAACAATTTCTTATTCTTTATAGTCTTATTAACCAATTTCATTTGCTTTCCTTTGGCACAAATAGTATCTCCTTCAACATGTTGACTTTAAGGGGAAAAAACCCACAACTCTGGTGTCGAATGCTAGTTAAGTGCTGATTAAGTGAGTTCTGAATGTATATATGGCTTAACTAAAATTATTTATTCAGTTAGGGAAGAAACTAATTCACACAGCAGTGCCCTAATTGGCATCAGAGAGGCATTTCCGTAATGCCCTTAGGAAAAGCAGGAAGTTGATTAAATAGAAAAAAATGCACATGGAAGTAGGAGTACAGAGTATGCATAGAAGAATAAAGATGCAGTTGTTAAATAATCACTCTCATGACATTTTTTTCCCTGAGAAGTTACCTTTGATTTAATGCAGGAGGGAGCACCTGGGAAAATTTCAGATTGGAGTCCTTCACAATTCTCCCCTGTTTGTGGTAAGAATCCATAGCCCAGAATTCAAATGCTGAATCTAAGAGAGGCAGGTAAAAAGAACAGTGGAAAACAGATGGCAGCAGTTACAACTAGCAAATTCCCAGTTGGTGGCTCTCACATTTAGAAGCGGGCATCTGTTCTTCTTCCCCACTGTAAAGTGGTTTTAACTTGGAGGTGTTAAAAATATCTAAGTTGCTGTTTTATTCATTTCTGCTATTTACTGACTTTAATGACTTACAGTATATTCAATGAAAAGTACAATGTTTACCCAAGTGGCAAGAGACTCAAAACAGAAATATGGGATGCTGTTGAAAACCTTGTGGTCTACCAAACAGCATGTATGGTTTTATAGGTATACCTTGCTTTATGAAATATATGGCTGTCTTAACATTTGTTTGCGTAAGTTGAAATGTGCTTTAAAATACACTTGGAGCACCTGATAGTTAAAGAACCTGGAGAGAGTCACAACCTCTCTGGGCCTCAATTTCCTTCTCCACAAAACGGGAATAGTAATGTCTATATTATTATTCCATTAAGCAGGTCTGTTATGAACATTCAGAGATGGTATCAGTAAATTGTGTTCAAAGCCCCTCAAATCTTATAGATTATTAATAAATGATTATGCATTTTATTATTTATAAAAATTTCTATTTTGAGATAAATATCCATTCATAAAAAATTGAAAATGTCAGGTATGCCTATATTCATGAGTAAGAAAACCTCAAAAATGAGAGAAAAGAGGCAGCCTTCATAATTATGAGTAAAATATAATAGCCCCTCATTTTATGTATTGTTAAGATGCCTTTCATTAACTATTGGTAACAGGTTCTAAAAAGAGGGTCCCATTGAATGTCATTTACCCAATGCCTGATAAAGAATTGATGTTCAATAGATATTTATTGACCATTGGTTAATTCATTTTTTCTTTTTTTCTTTCAAAAATATTTTTTATTCATTGTAGAAAATTTGGAAGCATAAAAGCATGAAGAGAAATAAAACATAGTTTACAACTCAAAACCCATAGATATATTTTTAAGACTAATGTGTATCTTATATTATGACATTGAGAACTCACTGAAATAAAATTAGTTCATGGTTATTCTTTCTCTGCTCATTGAACTTGTATGGAGTAATGGGTTTGTATACAGAGTGGGTTTGTAATCACATATTCTGACCTCATGAACAGTCTGAACAGTCTTTTTGGCAAAGCAGCATTACTATTAATAATATTAATAGTTATTAAGCAGTTATGTACTAGGTACGATATAAAGACTTTATATATAAAAATTATTTTATATAAAATATATAATATTTAAAATAAAATAATAGACATACACCCACATTGAAACCTCACAACAACCCTATGTAGGTAGCTCTGTTATTTACAAAGGAGGAAATCAGAGCATTTGATCCTAAGGAATATGCCTGAAGCTCATGGCAGAGTGGTAGAGGTAGGATTAAATTACAATGAAAGGATCTGATTCTGTAATGTGCACTGAGCTATTCTGCTTTTCTTTCACATAGTGGTAAGAGCCCAGATAGTGGAATCAGATATGTTGGAGGGGGGTATACTTATTTCCCATTCCTCATGTACCCTTTCATGTGAAGGGACTTTCATTTCTGGTCACTTCCTGTCCCTTCATTCTCCTCTACTCACTTTAAGAAGATTGGCATCCCATTTCTAACTAAGTCTCATCTGGTCATCATTGCCTAGCTTTTTCCTCTCTTCTCTTTATTTGGAATTTACCTGTGTGGAGAGAAGAGGCATTCTCACCTGTGCAGGCTCTGTTTTTGTGGTTATGAACAATAGTTCTTTATTGGGAGGGATGAGGGGAGGATAAATTCAATTCAGGAATGCAAAAGTCAGCCTATTACTTACAATTGAGTCACCTTCTCTTGTTTGGCTCTTTGTTAGTAATCCATTCCTCTAACTGAGATACTAGTATCTCTAAGTTTGTTACAGACTGAGGCATAGAAAGAAGGGTTATTTATTGACCTTCTGTAACACTTAAAAGATAAATCTAGATCCTTTTCTAATCTGCAGTGTCTTTGTTTATGTGAAACTATGCCCAAGTTAGTTCTCTATTCCATGCCTCAGTTTCTTCAATTGTAGCTCAGAATATATTTTTTCCTTCCTCATAGGGTTTCTGTTAAGCTTAAATGAGTTCACATGTACAAAAGCACTGAGAAGCAATTTTGGGGAAAAAAGAAGAAAAAAACAATATGAAGAAGTTTGGCTTGAAGTCAGTGGACCAAGGGGAGAGGGGATAGGTGACTTTGGGTACATTTAGTGCTTGTTATTATGATATTCTGGTCATCCTGTTACTCAGCCCTCCTGGACCCAGGCCAGAGCTTTGCTTATGTAACTTCATCTCATCCTTAAAAAAACCTGTGATATAAGCATTATTTTAATCATTTTATGATATGGACACTGAGTCTTAGAAAGGTTAAGCAACTTGCCCAGAGTCACATGGCTGGCAAAAAGAAAGGCTGGTCTTCCAAACCAAATCTGAAGTCCATGCTCCTTCCAGGACAACACTCTGGTGGTTATAGCAGGACCTAGGGCAGTCAGCATAGAATTGACACTTAGGTCTCCTGTGGGTGCGGGCCAGTGTCGAGGAAATCACTAAATGACAGCAGGAAGATGCCTTCAGCCAAGCGGTAGGAGCCCTGGCACAGCTTGCAGGAGTAATGGTTTGCAACAGGCATGTGGGTGTTACGGTTTTTAAAGAGGAATGACTTTCTATCTACTTATCATTTTCCCCTGTCTAATTAGAGATCAGATTTTAAAATACTGTTTTTTTTTTCTTTCTATTTTTTCCTTTTTTTCCCAAGTGAGAGGAGTGGAGGTGAAGAGACAGACTCCTGCATGCACCTCAACCAGGATCCATCTGGTGACCCCTGTCTGGGGCCGATGCTCTGCCCATCTGGGGCCATACTTGCAACCGAGCAATTTTTAGAGCCTAAGGTGAAGACTCCATGGAGCCATCCTCAGCGCCTGGTGCTGATGTGCTCAAACCAATTGAGCTATGGTTGCAGGAGGAGAAGAGAGAGAGAGGGAAGAGAAGGGGGAGGCGTAGAGAAGTAGATGGTCACTTCTCCGGTGTTTCCTGACTGGGAATCAAACCATAAATATCCACATGCTGGCCTGATGATCTACTGAGACAACTGTCCAAGGCCAATATACTGGTTTCTTAACATAGAATCATGCAGCTTGTGATCAAGTTCTCCCTCTTCAGGATTCCACTACTGTGTTTTTTTATTCCTATGACAGTTCCTATTTCCTCTAACAAGATACTAGCAGTCATCCCTTCTTGCAGCACTATCAGCTTTCTCAGTTCATCTGAGAGGTGAAATTATCTTTGCTTTTATAAAAAAGAAACTGGAGCTCAAAGTGATTGAACACTTTGCCTAGGGTTACCCACTAGTAAGTACAGGTGCTGGTACTCTTGCCTCACTCTGTTTCCAAAATCCCTGCTCTTCTTACTCTTTCTTGCATGAACCAGTTTATTAAAAATATAGGGGGGAAACTTTACCAGAAGGTTTTTTCCTCAAAGCAAGCTTAGGAATCCCTTCTCTGCTTGTAAGTGGGCATCTATAAATTTTCTGTAGCATGATCATTTCTGAAACTGGAAATGACAAACTTGGGCAAATAGCTGCTCTTTACAGAAATCCTGGAATTGGAAAGAGAATGGTTATGCTCTGTGCCATGAATTTTTCAATAGGAATGTTGCAATGGATGGAAGTCTTGATACATGTTTTTTTTTTTCTTTGAAAAGCTCCGTATGAGAAAATCTTCCACAAGGGACATCCCTTTTACCAACATGGCAAAGACTAAAAATTCAGACTTTCCAGGATCAAAGTGTATTCACAATGTGAAGAACTATCCCCTGACAATCAGACTGGAAGAGGGAGGTTTCCTTTAATCTTTTTCCTTTGTTTTATTGCTTTCTTTTTCCCAAGGGGAAAATTCCTTTTTATTTTCTTTTGCTGACTAACTCTTCCCTTTAATCACTTTCATCTCAAGACCCATAGCAATGAATATAAGTGCAAATCATTTCTGAGTTTCTATTTCAGCGCATTGTTATTTCCAGCTCTTCAAAGGTAAGCAGCAGAGTTGAAGGGAGAAACACCCTGAGACTTCAGCAGAGTTAGAAGTTTCCCATCTCTTTTCTCTCTGTGATTTCTAGAGAGATGGGAAAAATGTGTTGTGTGGCAACAGGAAAGCAATCTGGACCAATCAAAGATTATTTATAACCTTTTATGAACTAGAGAGAAAAAACAAACTTTTAAAAAATCTTCAGAATCCAGGAATGTTGTATAAAGGAAGCCAGAGGTAGTTATTTATAAAGAAACTTAAGGTTTTTTTTGCAAACAGCTTCTGTGCTAAGGACTTTCCAAAATTTATTCAAATGTTCCTTAATTTTTAGTACATATGCCAAAATAAGGAAGAAAGAATTATTGCACAGTGCTCCTTGTTTTGGTATCCATAGTGAGTGTACACAATTGATATCAATGTTCACTTCCGAGTTGTTCTTTTTTAAAAAGCTTCAATTTATCAAGAATAAATTCATCATTATTATCTCATTATATTATGGGACCTGGATATGAAAAAATTGATTACCTGATCTTTAGTTCCTTACACTATTCCTTCTATCTCTAATTTTGTTGCTTGGGGATTATTGGACTATCAACACTCTTCCTGAATAATCAATCTGGTTAATTTAGCCTATAAACCACTTTCTCCCTTGTGTCTGGTATAACATATTGTTTAGTAGTGTGCCCAGCAAAGCATAAAAAATAACTCCCAGAAATGGAAAAAGAAGCTGCACTCAGATTTTGAATTTAGGTATCTTGAATTTCACCCTTCTGCTGGGATGTATGGCAAATGACTGTTTACCTTTTTTTGTTTTTAACCATATGACTAACCTTACCTCATTCTTCTCAGCAGCTGGACAAAATGTGCAGTGTATATTGTGAAGCGTCTACTCATTCTTTATTGCTTTTATGACAAAGCTGTCCCTCCACATGTCTGTTCTGCCCTCTGACCCAAGGCGTTTGCTTCAAGTAAACATGCCAGATGGTGAAGAAAAGTGATGGGTCAAAGAACAACCCTCGAGGGTCAAGAGTCACCAAATCCTTCAGCACAAAGCAAACTTAAAAGCAACAAATTCACCAAATGTTGTGGATTGCTTTCACAATGGAAATGAAGGTGGGGAGAGTAGACCTTAATTATATATTTTGTTCTCATGGTTTTATAATTTTAGGTACAATGTCTATTGGCTAATTTGAATATAAGCAATTTATGAGACATGATAAGAAAACAATTTGGACAGATGGATCAATCTTATACTCAGCAAAGAGCTGCAAGGTGAATAGTTTGTGTGTGAATGAGCATTCTTAGCTCTGGTCAGAAAATGACAGAGAAAACTTAGAATTTTTTTCTTTTTTAGGGGTGATTTTTGAAAGTTGAAGCCAATGAGATGCCATTGTCTAAAATACTCCAGACTCCTAAAAAGCTGTATTAACCCCACTGGAACATTCAGATGAGACACTTCTTTTTTTTTTCTTTTCCTTGTTTAGTGTGGTACTGTGTGAGTCTAGGTGTATGAGCATTTATATAGTTAGTGTAAATACTTTAAGCACAAGGTTGTAAAAGTTTTTATTTTTATATTGTTGTTTCCAAAAGTAATGTAGCAAAATGCTTCTTAGCCCTTTTGCAGGACTGTGTTTTTAGAAAGTACATTAGAGCAGTAGTTACTCCTTGCAAATAAGCTGGCAATAGATAGGTTGTATCAGTTCTCTTGCAGATACACAATGATGATAGTATAATGTACCAGTAAAACATTAGACTTATACAGAGAATCTTGAAGTATTAAGAAAAATTATTTGAAGAGTTAGGAGATTCTGAATTTTTTTCTATTAAGGGTATTGTGATACGCCTATAAGGTTAGAATTATTTCTGGAGAAATATCACATATGGTTTTTAGGATGAAGCATGTCTCTCTCACTTGCTAAGACTTTTGTTTTGTAAAATGAATTCTTTAGCTGGGATACAGTATAAAGCAGAAAGTTTAATTGACATTCCAAATGTAGAGGTTATTTCTAAGGCTAAATTTGTGTCTTTTATAAGTTGCCAAGCTTCTAAGAAATATTATACATGAAAATAATGGTAATAAAATTTTCTCTTCAACTATTACCAAGTTAAAATGTACTAATATTAATTTAACGTGAATAACCGTCAGTTATTCAGTGGCTACCATGGGATGGAAATGTGAGGTATAGTAGCTTACTACTAATTTAATTTTCCTAACTCTAGTAGAAGCAGCAGCAACTTATATCTGGTGTTTCCAAACTACTAATTACTAAGTTTATTGCTTTATGTATGTTTTCTCATTAAATCCTCAAAATAATCCTAGAAAGTAGAAACAGTTCTTAGTGCCATTTTATAAGTGAGAAAACTGAGATGCAGGCTGATTAACTTACTAACTTGGATCCTAAAATCTAGTCCAACAGCACAGCTAAGACAGAGTGGCTCAGCTACAAGTAGAACATAATTCTGTGGCTCTCTATGGCCTATGTTTGTCTTTACTGCCATGCCAAGGATGATAACTTTGAAGCTTGGAATTATATGGAAAGTTACTGGGCTCAGGTGGAACTTGAAAGGTGCCCCACTGAATTTTCTACTGTCAGAGAGAACTTTCTTTTTTTCAGATAGATATTAAACTATTTGACTTTCAAAATCTCTAGGGAATGATATTACATCACATTACATTATGATTATCATTGTTATAAGAATTTTATTTTCCTTAGAGATTCTACCATTATATAATACTTCTAAGAGGTAGATATTTTAACCAGTAGGAAGAAACAGAAATGACTTCAAATGACATGAGAACTTTGTTGAAGATGTTAAGTCCCTGAACTTCTCTATTTCATGCTGTCTCCCCAACTATTATACTTACTTTACTTTTTCTGAATTATGCATAAGTAAAAAAGAACATGGAATTTTAGATTCAGTTATTAAAATGTTTTAAAAATAATTTGCTTAACCAGTTTCTATCTTTTGAATCAACATGAACAACAGCTTTCTTGGAGGAATTCCTAGAGAGTGATCTGTGGTCTTATTTTCTTGAGACTTGATGAAAAGGACAGTAATTGCTGTACATATCTCCTGCACTCAGGATCTCTCAATGTAATGGCCAGGACCCCTCTATTAGTTACTGTGGCTACATAACTAATCACCCCAGAACTTACTGGCTCTTTACAATAATACTTATTTACTACTTCTCTTGGTTCCGATAGGTGAAGACTTTGCTTTGTGCTTGCCTGGGAGGTTCTGGTTCAGGTCTTTCATGACTTTGCAGTCAGATGTTGGCTGGGACTACCATCATTTGAAAGGTTAACTGGGGCTGGAGGGCCCACTTCCAACATGACTGGTCAGGTGGTACTGGTTGTGGGTGGGAGTCTTCAGTTCCTCTCTCCATGGGCTTCTTTATTGTGCTGCTTGAGTATCCTCAAGGCATGGTGGCTGGCTTCTATTAGGGTAAACAATCCAATAAACCAAGGGAGAAGCTGTAATACATTGACCAACCTCAGAAGTTATACACTGTTATTTCTGTTACAGTTACATAGTGTCACAAGGGGCCATTTTAGAGACTGGCTGCTGCACTCTCCTGTTTTATTCACTGAGAACCATGGCAATGTTCAAAATCTTGTGTTATTAGCTGTTTCTCTTCTTTTTCAGAATTTAAGGTTCTTTGATCTTTATATTTTGTAATTTATAGTATATAGGTTTTAAGAAGCATTTTTTAAAATCCTTTTCTATACCTTTACTTTGAGTCTGGATTTGGTGGCTATATGAATTATTTGTTATTGCAGAACAATTCACATCAAATCTTAGTGGTTTAAAACAAATATCTGTTCAGTTATAATTTTGTAGATCAGCAATTTGGGCTGGCTAAATTGGGTGGTACTGGCACTGTTTGTCTTGCCTGGGGTCACTCATGCAATTCAAGTTGTCTGATATCTCAAATGGGCTGGAGAGTCTAAGATGACCTCACTTGGATGTCTGGGATTTGGCAGATTGTCAAATTCTGGGTTATTCTCTCTGGGGCCTCTCCAATAGACTAGCTTGGTGTTATTCACATGGTGGTCTCAGTTTCAACCACAGCTAGGAGAGGGTATAAACAGTTTTTAGTTCTCTGCTTGTTTTATACAGTATTTATAAATATTCCATTTGCTAAAGTTAGTCACATGGACAAACCTAGATTCAAGACATTGAGAACTTGATGTCATTTCCTGGTGGGAGTATTGTCAAAGTCACATTGCAAAGGAGAATGATACCATATGACAGGAACCATTGTGACCATTAGTGTAGTCTGCCAATATGGCTTTCTTCTGTACTTTTGGACAGCCTTTTCTTGCCTGTATCTCCCTCTAAGGTGTACATTCACTGAGGTAAAGACCTTGACTGACTTGTATTTTTCTGTATCCTAGCACCCTTTCCACTGCTATATAAATACTTATTGAGTCAAATATGAAAACGCCCACAGGAAGAAAAGGTTTTAGAAAGGGCAAGTGGAGAATGAAATTGAAAGACTTATGCTTTATTAATAATTTTACTGGATTAATTTTTAAACAGTTGCTCAATCGTGCTTGCTTCGGCAGCACATATACTAAACAGTTGCTCAATCAAGGTAAACAAAGCCATGTGATTGTTAAACATTAGATTGTTAGTTGTTTGTCTGAGCTGACCAGTGGTTTGGTCAAAAGGTTGGAGAAATTATGGGAGCATAGGCAAAATAAAAGTATAATGGAACAATCAGTGTCAATTTGAAAGTACTTTCTTATTACTGGTTCACATTAGACACCTTATCGAAGGTTACTATTGATATTCTAAAAGTGTACTGGGTGGTTAAAGACTTCATTGTTGCCAGTGAATTAATGACTAAAGTAACAAGCATTAACGTATTAGTAGCAATAACACCTTTAGCTTTAGTATTCAATTTAGAATTTTTTTCATCTGTGACAGTGGTTTCTAATTTGAAACTATCTGTCTATTATCTATAGATATAATATATATCATATATTATATATAATATATAATAGATATAATATATATGTGAGATATATACATACATATATGTATACACATATATATACACATATGTTTACTTTTAAAATATTTTAATTAGGCTGTATAAACAATCTAAAATTCCCAATTTTATTTAATTTTGACTAGAATTTAATGGAAAGAATTACAGTGTAGCAATTATGATTATTTTATCTTGATCAAAGTTATGTAACACCTGATTAATAAGAAAAAGAAAATCAAATTGATGTGTACCTATAATAGTTTATTGAGTAGATAATGTTTCATAGCATGGCATCTGGGCAAAGAAATTGTAAAAGTTGTTCTTTGCCAAAAGTTGGGTGACTGAGGGCTGTGTTAAGTACTTTAAAATGTAAGGTAGCCATATAGCTGTAAAAACTTGGTTTCCTGGAAATCATGTGACAGTTATGACAAGGATGAGTATATTAGTTTCTATTGCTGTGTACAAAATTAGGCCAAAATGTAATGGTTTAAAACGATGATAATCTTCCGAGTCAGGGATTTAGACAGGGCATAATAGGATGATTTGTTATGGAGCCTCAGCTAGAATAATTAAAAGTAGGGGCTAGGGTAATTTGAAGGCATATTTACTTGCATGGTTGATGCCAAGTTAACTAGTGGGATTATTGGTCAGACTACCTATACACAGTGCAGCCTCGGCTTCCTCACAAAATAATAGTTGGATTACAAGATAGAGAGGAAGAGATAGATAGAGATGGAGATAGTTAGAGAGATATATAGGTATAGATAGAGAAAGAGAATAGAGAGGTGAAAGAGAGAGAGAAAGAAGCAAAAGTTGTAATGCTTTGTATGACCTAGTTCTGGAAGTCATGCATCATCACTTCTGGTGCATTATATTCATGTAGGCATTCAAAAGTCCAGCCAGGCCTCTAAACATGTGGAAATAAAATCATTCTTTTAATGGTGAGTGGCAGAATTCTAAATAGAAGCACAGGTGGAATTAGAAATATACTGTGACCAATTTTGGAAAATATAATTCTCTATCATGAAGCAGAAGTAATCATGATCACATTGTATTTTAAACTTGTTAGGTTTTTAAAAAAATATACCAATATACAGTGTGTCTGTAAAGTTATGGTGCACTTTTGACCGGTCTTTTTCCCAATAGTTTCAGCCATAGTTCAGAGTACTGAGATTCATTGGGCTGGACTGTGAAAAAAAACTGACTATAAATACACCAATCTCTGGCCATGGCTGGTTTGTTCAGTGGATAGAATGTCGGCATTCTGTACGGAGATCTCAGATTTGATCCCTGGTCAGAGCACTCATGGGAAATAACCATCTGCTTCTCTTCCCCTCCCTCTACCCTTTTTCTCTCTCTTACCCTCTTGTAGCTAATGGCTTGATTGGTTTGAGCATTGGCCCTGGGTACTGAGGATAGTTTGGTTGGTCTGAGTGTGGGCCTCAGGTGCTGAGGATAGCTTGGTTGGTCTGAGTGTGGGCCTCAGGTGCTGAGGATAGCTTGGTTGATTTGAATATTGGCCCCAGGAAGGGGTTGCTGGGTGGATCACTGTTGGGGTACATGCGGGAATCTGTCTCTCTATTTCCCCTCCTCTCACTTAAAAAAGAAAGAATGTAGCAATCTTGAGTACCTAAGACTTATTAGCAAACTTGAATTATGCAAGCTAGAGCTTGGAGTTAGCCTCATTCAAATTTCATGAATTGAGAGCCATAGTTCACTTTGAACTGGCCTTTTTTTAAGAATTGTAAGAGTACAATACTGATGTACTGGTGCATGTAGAAAGAACCCTTTTTAGCTAAGGTAGAGGGGATGATTTTGGTGGTCATCAAGAAAAGAAAACTGAAACAACTAATGATCAAAGTTGTAGGGAAAAAATGAGAGCTGGAGTCTATTGATTGATTTAAGGAGTTATATATCAATCTGACTTCATTCCTATGCATTTATTTGACAAATATTTTTGGACATCTAATATGTGCCAGAAATAGAATTTTGTATGTTTAACTAGTAGTGGATCTGGAGTATAAGTGAGAGTCAGACTGAGCTGGGAAGATCTGACAGATGTGTGGGAGTGAGGCTGGTAGAAAACAATTGAGTGAGGACCTCAGAGCTTCTTGAAATGTTTCATGTCTAGAGGAGGTAAATTTGAAGGAAAGTGAAAGCCTTCACAATTGGAGGGGAGAGGCAAGGGCAGCATCGTCTCTCCTGTTCTGAACAACTCCTTAAACCCACCCCCTAGATTTATATATCAGTCGCTTAGAAAGCAGTGGGATTAGAAGTCAATACTGAAAGAGCAGAAAGACAAGCAGCATAGCATGGCAACATCCTCCTGCAGAGAGAAACCCAAAGAAAGGGAAACATTGTTCCACTTTGCAGCTGAATGACTGAGTAGCTTTCATGTCTCCAGTACTGCAGTGTTTCAGATGGCAGGAAAGAACAGTTCCCAGTAAAATTCCAGTAGGCATAAATTCAGGCTGATAGGAGAGTATTTATGAGCTTGCATTTGGTAATCTCTGGGCACCTCCAAGAATACCTAGGAACACATTTTACAGCAGGAAAATGAAGGTCAGAACCATAAAATGTAGGTTTATAGAAGAGGACATTTGCATTACACGTAGTTTAGCGTAGTTCAGTAGTTCTTAGTACTATTGGGATATAACTTTTATTCTTCTTCATACAAGGGACTGCATGAAAAGCCATAGTAACGTTCAGGTTCATGCTGGAAGTAGCCACCATTGTTTCTCAAAGAAACTGATTACATAATCTGCAATTTAAAAGATAACCATGATTTTCTAACAGAGCTTCTGGGGTGTTATGTCAGAGATGTTTCATCTTGACTAAGATCTTGCTCAGAAGATGGTCAAATATACATCTCTTTAAATTGCTCTATTCTCACATACATTAAGGAAACCAAGGCAGCTTAATTAGCACTGTGCTATACTAAAAGATATCAAAGAATCAGACATTGAAATTACAAAAAAGTGAGCTGTAATTAAAGTATGTTTAAGTATACTATAGAAGAGCAAATGGAAACAGACAAGTTCACAGAGGATGATATTTGAATTTGACTTTGAAAGATAAACTAGCCTGGCCTGCGGTGGCGCAGTGGATCAAACTTTGACCTGGAACTCTGAGGTTGCCGGTTCAAAACCCTGGGCTTGCCTGGTCAAGGCACATATGGGAGTTGATGCTTCCTGCTCCTCCTGCCTTCTCTCTCTCTCTCTCTCTCTTCTCTAAAATGAATGAATAAATAAATAAAAATAATTTAAAAAAAGAAAGATAAACTGATACAAATAATCCTATTCCCATTTTGCAGATATTCATCTGTGAAGATTAGGGCTTTTATTTATACCTTAAAACCATTCATAAAAATTATACATAAATTGTATGTGAGTTTTTAGAGAGCTGTACCTGTCAGATATATCTCTAATTTCAAAATGAATGATTATCATAATACATTTTAAATTAATTTTATAAAGAAATGCTATATATATATATATATATATATATATATATATATATATATATATTTTAAAGTATTCAATTTTTTATATAGTAGGACACCAAGCAAGATCTTATTTGAGAAAAAGAAATTTGTTCCTGATAGTAAGGTTGAAAACCATGGAGTTAGAAACATTTTTAATTGACTATTAACTTAGTAATGAGGCTCCTAATTTTAGGACCTTTAGTAGGGCTGATGTGTGTATGTGTTTGTGTGTTCTACCTATTTACAAACTGGTTATCTGTAATACCAAAAGACATTTGTTGCAGGAAAGTGATGTGTGGTCAGGTCAACTCTGGTGCTAACTAGCTGAGTGATCTGGTCAAGTACCTTCAGCTCTCTAAGCCTTGGTTTCCAATGACACTATCTCAGTGAAACAGGACCAAAAGGTCCTGTTATCTTTTGGTAAAACCTATTAATTCATTTCACAGTATTTTTCACACTATACTATGATCTATAACACACGTAGAGATTCTGATGATTATTATTACTAGATTGAAGATAGTGGACTTAAACTGTCCTTGTCAATGTTAATTGTCAATAATAAACTAAAAAATAAAATAAATAAGCCTCAACTATTGAGCTGATTATGGGCAAAGAACCTTATAAAATGACTAAACAATTAGTCATAAATATACTGTCCCTATCCTAGGTATTTTATAGGACTCAAGTGCATGTTACAAAAAAAAAACCAAACAAACCAACAAAAAAAACCTCAATTTGCTTTAGGAAATAAAATTTCAATGTTGTACAAACTGAAAAGCCCCAAGTGTAGATCTGTCAGAGCTCTCTGGAATGGCCAGATACAGTATGCTTTTGTAATCTACCTCTCTTCTGTTCCTTCTCTTGATCGTGTCTGTCCATTTTTGCTTGAATTTCTTTTGTAGTAGCTTTATTCTTAGCCAGGTTTTCTCTCTATGGTGCCATGGAGTAGGTCCAATGGAACATTCTACCTGTTTAGCAATTCCCGTAGAAGTCCTAGGTGTCGTCTTGATCTTTTGTTGCTACAGACAAGGGGACCTATGTTAGATATCCATTCCCCAGAACCAATTGTTAGGTCAGCCCCAACCAAATATCAAAGGCTGAGAATAGGATAGGGGCTAGCCTTCCAAAAAGAATGAATAACTTTTTTTAAACCGTATATTAGAGTGCTGGAAAGACGGTCTTTACTGTCACTTCTTAAGTGCTGGACAAGTTCTTGACCTTTCTAACCCTTACATTCATCACCTCCTGTTGATAAGAATAATCACTCCAGAGGTTTAGTTTGATAATTAAATGGATTAAGATATTAACAAGCTTCTCCAGTAGTTGGCATTAGACACCCTTAGTACATCTAATTCTTTCCTTGTTTTCAGTAATGTGGAAATATAATTTGTGAGGAAGCTAAGTGCAAAATGGAGTCAGTGAAATTTCTACCATTATTTCACTTTCCTTTTGATCTCATACACTTATAAATGGAAATCATGAACATCTGTATACTATTTCTATAGGTCTGAGCTACTTCAGACAGCAAGCAGACATATCTTGTGAACAATGGGATAACTCTAGCTCTTGAATTTATTTAGCACCTTGCAATAATCAGGAAGTTCTATTTACCTTAGTGATGAAAACTGTCAGACAGTAACTGCCCATGTCAAAATGTCATCAGAGGCCGAACTACCTGAATGAGTTCAATATCTGTCACATCTTAGAGAATATCAGCCACCTTGGGCATTGGAGTCAAGAGAACAGTGGGGCTATCAATCAATTTGTTGATTGGTAATTTGCTGCACTCCTTTTTTGTCCCCTTAATGTGAGGAAAAAGCTGCGGTAATATCAACACATCCTGAAGCAATTTGAATGTGTTGTTGAAGCCATGGTTGTATAGCTTTAGAAGTGCTAAAAGTAATTAGTTGTAACTCATCTTCACTGTCTAAGAAATGCATGGAAGGAAGATTGTGGGGTATCCTTTAGGTTCCTGATTGATTTTTGCTGTAGGTTGTTTTTGTAATTTTTCTAATAACAAACATTGTGTGACAATAACCTTTCTTCTTGTGTGTATTGTGATCTTCAGTTTCTTGGTTCTGCCATAATCCATCAGTGGCTGCATTACTAGCCTGGGTTAAAACACAGAACTGGTCAAGTCCCATTACAATGAAAACCTTTGTTTAACAAAATGGTTCCATGGCATAATTAATTCAGGTTGCATAGAATAAAACATTTTGGTATCACAAAGTATTTGAAAATTCTATTCAAAATCTTCATAGGTAATTATAAAATCATTCATTGCTTCTTCAACAATTTAAAATTATCTATTGTGTCTACTGCTTGGCTTTGAACTCATAGCAGTGGATGAAACGAGATCCCTTTTTTCAGAGATATCCCATGTTAGTGGATGGCAAAGACGATTATATTAGTGTGCTAAGGCTGTCATAACAATATGACACAAACTGGGTGACTTAAACAACTGAAATTGTTTTTCTCGTAGTTCTTGAAGCTAGAAATCCAAGATCAGGGGTCAGCAGGTTTAGTTTCTCAGAGCACTCTCTCCTTGACTGGGAAATGACACCCTCTTGCTGTGTCCTCAAATGGTCTTTCATTTTTCTGTGTGTGTCCCTGGTGTCTCTCTATATGTCCAATTTCCTCTTCTTATAAGAACACTAGTCAGATTTGACTAAGGATCACCTCAATGGTTTCCTTTTAACTTAATTGCCTCTTAAAGTTCTTATCTTTAAATATAGTCACATTTTAAGGTACAGGGAGTTAGGGCTGAACATATGGATTTGGGGGATACAGTTCATCTAGATCAACAATTAAAATTAAACCAATGACTATATTATATTTAAAATGGTACCTGGGGATGGCAAGATGGCAATGGAGTAGGTGGACGTACCAACTTCCAACTCCTGGAAACAAAGTGGATTATAACTTAATTTTAAGAACCATCATCTGGATAAACCAACTTAGAACTAAATTAAGTGGACTCTTCAACCAAGGAACACTGAAGAAACCACATTGAGACTGATAGGAAAAGCAAAAATGCAGAAAGGGCCGCCCAGCTCCCTGGAGCAAACGGCAGCCCGGAGAGACCTGCGTGGCAGGAGGAGAGTTTGGCGGAGAGGGAGGGACCTGGGTCCCAGGAACCAAGCCCCAGACTGCAGTCCCAGAGCCTAGAAGAGGCGTATGGACAGTATTTAGTTGTGAAACAAGTTAGGATACTGTTTGTGAGAAAGAGACAGTTTTCTCAGACCCAGGATTCTTCTTAAAGGGACGGCAGAGAAAATCTCTCTCACAAAAACTCACCCGGGGCTCTGGGGGACGGGGACAGAGGAGAGGAACAGAACAGCGGGAAGAGAGTGTGGTCTGGAAGGCACAGGGAGAAACACTCTGAGGGACAGCCACCCTAAACCCTGGCTGAGTCACTTCCCAAATATGACACGAATATTTCTCCTGGAACCAGCAATACCAGCAAAGGGAGGCAGGTCACCAGGCAAACAAGCTCTGCCACAGCACTTAGAGCAGAGCTGCTTAGAAGGAGGGAGCTTTCGGGACTACAGTATGGAGTGTTAGGGTCTGAGCTGCACTGCCACCACCCACACTGGTGAGGACTTGCTAGAGAAACAGTGATAGTGGAACATGGAAACGTGGTTCTGTCGGCAGGGAGAGAGTCTGGGCCGGCTGGTGGTGAGTTCGGTCTTGCCCAGCAGGAGCGGAGGGGATGCGCAAAAGCAGTCCATCAGCTGCAGACCCACCTACAGCTTCTCCTGTGGGGGGAAAAGTGGGAGCCCGGGAATGGGTGGAGATCTGCTGCTGAGCAGAGGTGCACAGGTGCGCAGCATCACCTGGCCTATGAAGCTTGTGACCCTGCACGAGCCGGTCCTGACCATGGGAGCAGGACGGAAACCCAGGAAAGGCGGAGGCTCACAACTGAGTGTGCAACTGCAAACCCACCCAGGCCGAGGAGCATAGGTTTGCGACCCTGTGCAAGTTGGCCCTGATCACGAGGGCTGGGCAGAAGCCCAAGAACAGGCGGGGACTGCAGCTGAGCAAAGGTGCTCACCCTGGCCCCTGGGTGCCAAGGCCAGTGGCTTAAGTGTGGTGCGTAACCCTTCCCATGGGGGCAGAGTGAAGGCCAAGATAGGCTGAGGCTTGTAGAGCTGGCAGAAGAACACAGCCCCTCCCATGGAGGAGAGGCAGAAACCACAGCAACAGCCAAACAAAGCTGGCATTGGCAACACACATACCCATCTGCCCTAGGCAGTGCCCTAGGTAGGGGGTCCTGCAGACAGACCACACCTAGAGAACACAGAGGCAACACCCATTGGACTCCAGTGGGCACACCCTTCTTATACACAGACAAAATGGGCAGGCAGAGAAATGCAACCCGAATGAATCAAGAGAAATCTCCAGAGAAGGACCTGAATGAACCAGATATAACCAAATTAATGGATGAAGAGTTTAAAATAATAATAGGATGTTCAAAGAGCTAAGAATAACAATGGGTAGTCATTACATTCACCTAAATAAAGAGATAACAAGTATAAAAAAGGAAATTGAAATAATAAAAAAGAATCAGACAGAAATGACAAATACAATATCAGAATTGAAGAACACAGTGGAAGGAATCAAAAACAGGATAGATGAAGCTGAGGATCAAATAAGCAAGTTAGAGGACAAAATAAACAAAAGAACAGAAGCAGAGCAGAAAAAAGAAAAGAGACTCAAAAAGACTTAGGAAACTCTAAGGGAACTCTGCGACAACATGAAGAGAAAGAACATCCACATCATAGGGGTTCCTGAAGAAGAAGGGAAAAAGCAAAGAGGAAACTTTGTTCAATCAAATCATAGCTGAAAACTTCCCTAAATTAAGGCTGGAAAAACACTCACGTGTTTAAGAAGCACAGAGAATTACATTAAAGAGAAACGCAAAGAAATCTATACCAACACACATCATAATTAAAATACCAAAGCTAAGTGATAAAGAGAAAATATTAAAAGCTGCTAGAGAAAAAAAAGGCTATCACCTACAAAGGAGCCACCATAATGATGACAACCAACTTCTCAACAGAAACACTTGAAGCCAGAAGGGAATGGCAGGACATGTTCAAAGAAATGCAGAACAAGAACCTACAACCAAGACTACTTTATCCAGCAAGGCTAACGTTTAAAATTGAAGGAGAAATAAAAAGTTTCCCAGACAAAAAAAGCCTCAAGGAATTCATTAAAACCAAGTCAAACCTGTAAGAGACACTAAGGGGCCTATTGTGAACAGATCAAAGGTGGGAAAAAATATAGCAAAGAAGGGATACAGCTTTAAAATATAAAATGGCAATAAACAACTACATATCAATAATAACCTTAAATGTAAATGGATTAAATGATCCAATCAAAAGACATAGGGTAGCTGCATGGATAAAGAAAGAGGACCCATACATATGTTGTCTACAAGAGACACACCTTAAAACAAAAGATGCACATAGACTCAAGGTAAAATGATAGAGAAAAATATTTCATGCAAATAGAAATAAAAAAAAAGCCGGGGTAGCATTACTTATATCTGACAAAATGGACTTTAAAACAAAGGCCGTTGTAAGAGATAAAGAAGGACACTACATAATGATAAAGAAAGCAATTCAACAGGAAGATATAACTATTATAAATATCTATGTGCCAAACATAGGAGCTCAGAAATACATAAAGCAGACTTTGATGGATATTAAGTGTGAGATCAACAGCAATATTATAATAGTAGGGAATTTCAATACCCCACTAACTTTACTGGATAGATCCTCAAGAAAGAAAATTAACAAAGAAACAGCAGACTTAAAGGATACAGTAGATCAACTTGATTTAATAGATATCTTCAGAACCTTTCACCCTAAAGCAGCAGAATATATATTCTTTTCAAGTGCTCATGGTATATTCCCTAGTATAGACCACATGTTAGAACACAAAAGTGGCTTCAACAAATTTAAGAAGATTGAAATCATATCAAGCATTTTCTCTGATTACAATGGCATGAAACTAGAAATTAACAACAAAAGAAAGACTGAAAATAATCAAACACTTGGAAACTAAATAGCATGTTATTAAATAACGAATGGATTAACAATAAGATCAATGAAGAAATAAAATAGTTTTTAGAAACCAATGATAATTAGCATACATCAACTCAAAATTTGTGGGACACAGCAAAAGCAGTATTGAGAGGGAAGTTCATAGCACTACAGGCATACCAGGAGAAGCTAGAAAAAGTTCAAATAAGCAACTTGACTCTGCATCTAAAAGAATTAGGAAAACAACAGGAAGTAAAGACCAGGGATAGTAGACAGAAGGAAATAATAAAGATCAGAGCAGAAATAAATGACATAAAGACTAAAGAAACAATACAGAGGATGAATGAAACCAAGAGCTGGTTCTTTGAAAAGGTAAACAAGATCAATAAACCTTTAACTAGACTCACCAAGAAAAAATGAGAGAGGACTCAGATAAATAAAATTAGAAATGAGAGTGAAGAAATAACAATTGACACAACAGAAATACAAAATATTGTAAGAAAATACTATGAAGAATTGTTGTAAAAAAACTAGACAACCTATATGAAATGGACAAATTCCTTGAAACATAATATCTTCCAAAAATCAATCTGGAAGAATCAGAAACCCTAAACAGACCGATTACAACAAATGAGATCAAAACAGTTATCAAAAAACGCCCAACAAAGAAAACTCCTGGGCCTGATGGCTTCACAAGTGAATTCTACCAAAAATTTAAAGAAGAACTAACTTCTATCCTTCTCAAGCTATTTCAAAAAATTCAAGAGGAAGAAAGACTTCCTGGCTCCTTTTATGAGGCAAGCATAATTCTGATTTCGAAATCAGGCAGAGACAACACAAAGAAAGAAAATTATAGACCAATATTCCTGATGAATTTAGATGCTAAAATCCTCAATAAAATATTAGCCAACCAGATCCAGCAATATATGTAAAAAATTATACACCATGATCAAGCGAGATTTATTCTGGGGAGGCAAGGCTGGTTCAATATTTGCAAATCAATCAATGTGATTCATCACATATACAAAAGGAAGGACAAATCCACATGATAATTTCAATAGATGCAGAAAAAGCATTTGATAAAATCCAGCATCCATTCATGATTAAAACTCTAGCAAAGTGAGAATACAGGGAACATACCTTAATGTGATAAAGGTTATCTATGACAAACCCACAGCAAACATCATACTTAATGGGCAATAATTAAAGCAATCCCCTTAAGATCAGGAACAAGGCAGGGGTGCCCCCTTTTACCACTCTTATTCAACATAGTTCTGGAAGTCTTAGCCCCAAAAATCTGACAAGAAAAAGAAATAAAAGGCATCCAAATTGAAAAAGAAGTAAAACTAACCTTATTTGCAGATGATATGATACTGTATATAGAAAACCCTAAATTCTCAGTCAAAAAACTACTGGACCTGATAAATGAATTCAGCAAGCTGGCAAGATATGAAATTAATACTCAGAAATCAGAGGCATTGTTTTACACCAACAACGAACTGTCAAAAAGATAAATTAAGGAAACAATCCCCTTCACTATTGCAACCAAAATAATAAAGTACCTAGGAGTAAATTTAACCAAGGAGATTAAAGACTTTTATTCGGAAAATTATAAAACATTGATAAAAGAAATCTAGGAAGATACAAACAAGTGGAAGCACATACCGTGCTCATGGTTAGGAAGAATAAACATCATTAAAATGTTTATATTACCCAAATAAATTTATAAATTCAATGCAATACCAATTAAAATTCCAATGACATACTTCAAAGATATAGAACACATATTCCAAAAACTTATATGGAACCAAAAAAGAACACAAATAGCCTCAGCAATATTGAAAAAGAAGAATAAAGCAGGAGGTATCACTCTTCCTGATATCAAGTTATATTACAAGGCCATTGTACTCAAGACAGCCTGGTACTGCCATAAGAACCGGCACATAGATCAATGGAACAGATCAGAGAACCCAGAAATAAATCCACACCTTAATGGACAACTGATATTTGACAAAGGAGGTAAGCCCATACAATGGAGTAAAGACAACCTCTTGAACAAATGGTGTTGGGAAAATTGGACATCTACCTGCAAAAGAATGAAACTAGACCATCAACTTACACCATCCACAAAACCAAACTCAAAATGGATAGAAGACTTAAATGTAAGCCACGAAACCATAAGCATCTTAGAAGAAAACATAGGCAGCAAGCTCTCTGACATCTCTCGCAGCAATATATTTGCCAATTTATCTCCATGGACAAGTGAAATAAAAGGCCGGAAAAACAAATGGGACTCTACCAAACTAAAATTTTTTGCACAGCTAAAGACAATAAGAACAGAATAAAAAGACAAACTACACAATAGGAGAACATATTTGAAAAGTATGTCTGATAAGGGGTTAATAACCAAAATTTATAAAGAACTTGTAAAACTCAACACCAGGAAAACAAACAATCCAATGAAAAAATGGGTAAAAGAAATGAATAGACACTTCTCCAAAGAGGACATACAGATGGCCAATAGGCATATGAAAAACTTTGTTTAGAGAAATGCAAATTAAAACCACAATGAGATATCACCTCACACCAGTCAGATGGCGCTCATCAACAAAACAACACAGATTAAGTGCTGGGGAGGATGTGGAGAAAAGGGAACACGCCTGCATTGCTGGTTATAATGCAGACTGGTGCAGCCACTGTGGAAAACAGTATGAAGATTTCTCAAAAAATTAAAAATTGAACTGCCTTTTGACTTAGCTATCCCACTTTTAGGAATATACCCTAAGAACACCCATAGCACTGTTCGAAAAGAAGAAATGTGCCCCCATGTTTGTGGCAGCATTGTTCACAATAGTGAAGATCTGGAACCAGCCCAAGTGTCCGTCAGAAGACGAGTGGATTAAAAAGCTATGGTACATATATACTATGGAATACTACTCAGCCATAAGAAATGATGACATTGGATCATTTACAACAACATGGATGGACCTTGATAACATTATACTGAGTGAAATAAGTAAATCAGAAAAAATTAAGAATATATGATTTCATACATAGATGGGACATTAAAATGAGACTCAGAGACATGGACAAGAGTGTGCTGGCTATGGGGGGGGGGAGGGGAAGGTGAGGGAGGAGGTAAGGGGTGGGAGGGGCACAAATAAAACCAGATAGAAGGTGATGGAAGACAATTTTATTTTGGGTGATGGATATACACTATAATCAAATGTCAAAATAACCTGCAGATGTTTTCTCTGAACATATGTACCCTGATTTATCAATGTTACCACATTAAAATTAAAATTAATAAAAATATAAAATAAAATCGTACCTCAATGCTATAAAGAAATACTAAGTAGGGCAAGTAATGGAGTGAGAAGGGGGAACATTATTGAAAGAGGCTGGTCAGAGAAGGCCTCTCTGTTGAAATAGTATTTGAACAGAGAAATGAAAAGTAGGAATAAGGCATGTGACTGCCTGGGGGAAAAGTGTTTTAGGCATAGTGTAGTAGAAAAAGAGCGAAGAGGCAATGTCGCTGGAGTGGAGAATGCTGGGTTGAGATGAGATCAACGGTAATTAGTGCCCATCTTAGAGATCTTAGAGGTCAAATCTTAAGAGAGTTCATCTTCTGGAGTTGACTGATGAGTAAACTATATTAGCCTCACGATCAAGGTGCAGTTGATCTATGCTAATAAGGATATGTTGTGGACAGGCCTGGCAACATAATTTGTGGGGCCCTATGCAAAATGAAAAGGGGACACCTTGTTCAGATGTCAAGGTGTTAATAGCAGGATATTCAACCAAGTGCAGGGCCTTTCTGGTTCCAGGACTTTGAGCAACTGTACAGGTCCATGTCCTGGCTGTGGATATACATCGGAAAAGTAGCTAGTTCTATAGAGATGCTTCTCCCAATGTAAAACACAATGTTGGAAGTTGTGTAGTCTTATGGAATCTGTTTTCTTGGAGTTTGATTTGAAGTCTTTGATAAAGTCCCAGCCTCTTTATTTTTTATTAATTGGGGTTCTTCAGAGAAATACACCAGTAGGAGAATATGTGTGTGTGTGTGTATAATAGTATATATATATATATATAATGTTGTATATGTATAAAATGAAAGATTGACTTCTACAATTACAGAGGCTGAGAAGTCCCTTAATCTGCTATCTGTAAAATGGAGAGTAAGGAAAGTCAGTGGTTTGATTTAGTCCAGTCAAAAGGCCTGAGAATCAGGGAAATTGATGATTAAACCCTCCTCCCAGGGTAAGAGAGATGAGATGTCCTAGCTCAATTAGTGAGGCAGAAAAAAAGGAATGAATCTCTCCTCTCTCTGCCTTTTGTTCTATCCAGGCCATGGAAGAATTGGATTCTCCTCTACAGAGGGGAGGACGATCTACTTTACTGAGTTTACTAATTCAAATGATAATCTCATCTGGAAATACACACCCAGAAATAATCTTTAATTTCAGCACCCTGTGGCCACTCAAGTTTTGTATAAAGTTAACTATTACAACCAATAAGACCTTGGGCAAATTATATAACCCAGTTGATCTCAGATTTCTCACCTGTAAAAGAGGGATAATAGACCTTGCCTTATAAAGTTTGGTTTTGGCCCAATTTAACCTGATAATAGTGGAATGTTTGGTAAATTATAGGATTCTCTAAAAGGACTATGATTTAGTAATATATTTAAATTGCTTCTCTTTATGTTCTGTTTTGACATCTCCTTCTTCCTGTAATTCCTAAACAAGGACAGCATTTTGTGAACTAATGGATGATAATTTGCACTGGAAATAAAGATTATTCACCTCTTTTCTTTTTTAATATAGGAATTCTGTTTCATTATATAATACAGTTTATTAAGGGCAAGAATCACAGTCATCAGATTGAATGTCATGCTCTGTACATGATATAACTGAAACTGTATGTTTATCAATGGTCTTTATTTCTCTGAAGCAATTATTTGCTAACATGTACCAATTCTGAGAGGTCCTGGCTTCCTCTCTTCAGCTTTCTTTCCCTCCAGACAGTCATTTTTTCTGCCACTTTTACCAAAGAGCAGCTGTATTTGTGTGTCTCACCCTGAGAGGGCAGACAACTGGCTGCCATCAAAGTCATTCTGAGGCCTGGCCAGTGGGGAGTCTTGAAGAGCCATCTGCTTGCCTTGGATGCAAAAATTTAGTTTCACCTTTGCCTAGTCCTGTTTACAGAAGAATAACAGAGTTATTCTTAACTAAGTATTGTTTGCCAAACAAAGGGACATATTTTCAAGCAGTAAATAAGGAGGAAGATGTAACCAATGCTGGTAAGCTTGCATACTTTGCTGCATATTTTAGTTTTCCTGTAATCCAGTGATGATAGCAAGCATACTGGGGACATACCTGCTATTGAACACAACTTTAAGCAGTGTGGTCCTCTATATGCAAAAATAAATGACAAGAATGCCTGATATTATGGAACAGAAATTTGAAAAATATATATTTATTTTTACAGTTTGTACAGTTTTAACTCTCAGAAACTCTGTAGCATGATCTCGGTCCTATCTGCTGTTCCCAGGGTTACAGTTACAGTGTGGGCTAATGTAAAAGCATGGGCTTATGTTCAGAGTCTCACTTCTTTGGATTATTTCCTCATCTCTGAAATGGGCATCATAATATATACTTTAAAATATTGTTGAAGCCTGACCTGTGGTAGAACAACAGATAGGGCATCAACCTGAAATGCTGAGATGGCTGGTTCTAAACCCGACCTTGCCTGGTCAAGGCACATATGAGAAGTAACCACAAGTTGATGCTTTCCGCTCATTCCCCTTTCTCTCTCTCTCTAGTAAATACAATCTTTCTTAAAAAATATATTGTTGAAAAATTTCGAAGTAATCTAATGGTCTTCACTGAAGGTACTTGAATATAGTAGATGATTGGTAACCATTATCTATTATACATAGACAGAATCACTGTGCTCAGACAGAGGTATAAAGATGAACCCTGAATTCAAAAGTTGGTGGAATGACCAGAACATAAAGCTACCAAGATACTTACATCTTTTCAATGAGTTGACACCCCATTTCTCTATAAAATCTTCTTTGATTCTCTCTGCTGAAAACTTTGATAATTTAGTTAGTTCTATTATTTTTCTTTCTTTTTTTGTGTGTGTGTGACAGATAATACAGAGAAAGACAGAGAGGGACAGATAGGGACAGATACACAGGAAGGGAGAGAGATGAAGAGCATCAGTTCTTTATTTCGGCAATTTAGTTGTTCATTGATTGTTTTCTCATATGTGCCTTGAGGGATGGGGTGCTACAGCAGAGCGAGTGACCCCTTGCTCAAGCCAGCAACCTTTGGGGTCATGTTTATGATCCCACACTCAAGCCAGCAACCCTGCACTCATGCTGGTAAACCCGCACTCAAGCCAGATGAGCCCCAGCTCAAGCTAGTGACCTCGGGGTTTCGAACCTGGGTCTACCGAGTCTCAGTCCGACGCTCTATCCACTTCATCACCACCTGGTCAGGCTAGTTTTATTTCTTGATCACCGCTGTAGTGAAAAGCATTTCATTACTTGAGTGAGACTCTTGATTCTTTTTTATTTTTAATTAAAATTTAAATTTCTTGTGTTAACATGGATTCAAGTGTCCCATTCAATATAACACTGTGCACCCACAACAATGTACCTCTCATTACACCTCCTTTGCCCTCCTCCCCTACGACACTCCCCACCTTCCCTCTGGGATTTGCTGTCTTGTTATCTGTATCTATGTGTTAGGTATATATAATTTGGCTAATGCTTTCACCTTCTCTGATCCTGTTTCCTCATTCCCCTTCCCTCTGACAGCTGTCCCTCTGCTCCCTGTGACCCCGTCTCTGCCTCTATTCTGTTCCTCAGTTCACCTTGTTCATTAGATTCCACATGTAAATAAGATCATATGATATTTGTCTTTCTCTGACTGCTTATTGCACTTAGCATAATGATCTCCAGGTCCATCCATGCCATCAAAAATGATAAGATTTCCTTCTTTTTCATGGCCACATAGTATTCCTTTGTGTATATGTACCACAGCTTTTTTTATCCACTCATATGCTGATGGACATGGGCTGTTTCCAGATCTTGGCAATTGTAAACAATGTTGCAATAAACATGGGAGTGCATATCTTCTTTTGAATTAGTGTTTTGGGATTCTTAGCATATATTCCTGGAAGTGAGAGAACTGGGTCAAAGGACAGTTCCATTTTTAAATTTTTGAGGAAATGCCATACTGTTTTCCACAGTGGCTTCACGAGTCTTCATTTCCACCAGCAATGCAGGAGGGTTCCCTTTTCTCCATATACTCACCAGAACTTGTTGTGTGTTGTTTTGTTAATGAAAACCATTCTGACAAGTATGAGCTGGTATTTCATTGTGGTTTTAATTTGCATTTTTCTGATGATTACTGATGTTGAACATTTTTTCATATGTCTATTGGCCATCTGTATGTCTTCTTTGGAGAAATGTCTATTCAGTTCCTTTGCCCATTTTTTAATTGGATTGTTTAACTTCATGGTCTTAATTTTTAGAATTTTTAAAAAAATTTTGGTTATTAACCCCTTATCAAATGTATCAGCAAATATATTCTTTTATTGAGTGGGTCATCTTTTCATTGTGTCAATGGTGTCTTTTACTGTGGAAAAGCTTTTTAGTTTGATATAGTCCCATTTGTTTACTTTGTCCTTTATTGCACTTGCATTGTATCAACAAAAATATTGCTACAAAAAATATTGGAGAATTTGCTGCCTATGTTTTCTTCTAAGATTTTTATGGTTTCCTGACTGCCATTTAAGTCTTTTATTTATTTTGCATGTACCTGTCCAGTTTTCTCAACATCATTTATTAAAGAGACTGTCTTTACTTCATTGTATGCTCTTATCTCCTTTGTCAAATATCAATGGACCATAAAAACATAGGTTTATTTCTGGGTTTTCTGTTCTGTTTCATTGATCTGTGTGCCAGTTCTTATGCCAGTGCCAAGCTGTTTTGAGTACAATGGTCTTGTAGTATAACTTGATATCAGGAAGTGTGATACCTCTGACTTTGTTCTTCTTTTTTAAGATTGCTAAGGATATTTAGGTTCTTTTTCGGTTCCATATAAATTTTTGGAATATTTTCTCTAGATTTGTGAAGTATGCCATTGCAATTTTAAGAGAAATTGCATTGAATCTACAGATTATTTTGGGTATGGACAGTTTAATGATGTTAATTCTTCCTATCCATGAACATGGTATATGCTTCCACTTGTTTGTATTTTCCTCTGTTTCCTTTTTTCAATGTCTTATAATTTTGTCAGTACAAAGCTTTATATCTTTGTTTAACTTTATTCCTAGGTACTTTATTATTATTTCTTATTGCAATAGTGAAAGGGATTGTTTTTTAAATTTCTCTTTTGAAGGTTTCTTTTTGGTGTATAAAAATGTCACTGATTTTTGAATATTAATTTTATATCCTACCAAATGGCCAAATTCATTCATTAGGTCTAGTAGTTTTTTGGCTGAGACTTTAGGGTTTTTTATTTATAGTATCATGTCATTAGCAAATAGTGACAGATTTACTTCCTCTTTTCAGATTTGGATGCTTTCTATTTTTTCTTTTTGTCTGATTACTGTGGCTAGTACTTCAGAACTATTTTGAGTAAGAGTGGTAGAAAGGAGCACCCCTATTTTGATCCTGATCTTAAGAGAATTGCTTTTAATTTTTGCTCATTGAGTATAATGTTGCTGTCAGTTTGTCTTATATGGCCTTTATTATGTTGAGGTATGTTCCATGTATTCCCATTTTTCTCAGAATTTTGATCATAACTGGGTGCTGAATTTTATAAAATAATTTTTCTGCATCTATTGATATAATCATGTGATTTTTATCTTTTATTTTGTTTGTGTGATGAATCATGTTTATTATTTGCAAACAGTGTACCAGCTTAGCCTCCTCATAATAAATTCCACTTAATCATGATGTATGATATTTTTTAATGTGTTGCTGAATTCATTTTGCTAATATTTTGTTGAGAATTTAAAAATCTTTGTTCATCAGGCATATTGGTCTATAGTGTGTATTTTTTTTCTTTGTAATGTCGTCACCTGGTTTTGGAATAAGGATAATGCTTATCTCATAAAATGAGCTTGTAAGTCTTCTCTCTCCTTTGATGTTTCATAATAGGCTGAGAAGAGTAGGCACAAGTTTTTGAATATTTGGTAAAATTTCCCTGTGAAGCCACTCAGTCCAGGACTTTTCTTTTGCTGGGAGTTTTCTGATAACTGTTTCAGTTTCCCTTGTTGTAATCAGTATTCTTAGGTTTTCTGATTCTTTCAGATTCAGTTTATAAGACTGCATGTTTCTAGGAATTTATCCACTTCACTTAGGTTGTCCAATTTTTTGGCAAATAAATCTTTATAGTATTTTCTTACAATCCTTTGTATTTCAGTTATATCAGTTGTTATTTCTTCACTTTCATGTCTAATTTTATTTAATTGGGTCCTCTCTTTTTTTCTAGATGAGTCTGGTTAACATTCATCAATCTTGTTTACCTTTTCAAAAACCATTTGTTTGATCATTTGAATTTTTTTAGACTTTAGGTAATTTATTTTTGCTCTAATTTTTGTTTCCTTGCTTCTACTCCATCTGGGCTTTATTTGTTGTCCTTTTTCTAGTTTATTTAGGTACAGGGATAGGTTGTTTATTTAGGCTTTTTCTTGCTTCTTAAGGTAGATCTGTAATGCTATAAACTTCCCTCTTAGGACTGCTTTTGCTGTGTCCCCTAGATTTTGAGTTGCTTTATGTTTATTTTTATTTGTTTCAAGAATTTTTTTATTTCTTCCTTGATCTCATTGGAAACCCATAAATTATTTAATAACATGATATTTAGTCTCCAAGTGTTTTGAATGGTTTTAAGTTTTTCTGTTGTAGTAGATTTCTAGTTGCATACAATTATTATCAGAGAAGATGCTTAATATAATTTTAATCTGGTGAAATGTACTGTGTTGAGACTTGATTTGTGTCCTAACATGTGGTCTATCCTAGAAGTATACCATGAGCACTTGAAAAGAATGTATATTTTGAGGAGCAAGATGGCGACGGAGTAAGCGGATGTACCAACTTCCAACTTCCAGAACCAAAGTGGATTATAACTCAATTTTGAGAACCATCATCTGGATAAACCAACTTTGAACTAAACTAAGTGGACTCTTCAACCAAGGAACACAGAAGAAGCCACATTGAGACTGGTAGGAGTGGCGAAAACACGAAGAGGGCTGCCCAGCTCCCTGGAGCAAATGGCAGCCCGGAGAGATCCGCGTGGCGGGAGGAAAGTTTGGCGAAGAGGCAAGGACCTGGGTCCCAGGAACCAAGCCCCAGCCTCAGTCCCAGAGCCTAGAAGAGGCATTAGGACAGATTTGAGCTGTGAAACAAGTGAGGGAGCTCCCAGGCCTACAGTGTGGAGTATTAGGGCCCTTCCTACTCTGCCAAGGGTTGCTGAAGGGTATGATGGCAGCAGGACGCTGAAATGCCATTCTGTCGGCGTGGGCGGAGGCCAATTTGGTGTGAACTCGGTCTAGCCAAGCAGGGGCAGAGGGGACGCGCAAAAGCACTTGGAAGCTGTGAGCCCACCTGTAATCCCACCTGCGGGAACAAAGCGGGAGGCGAGGAACGGGAAGAGATCTGCTCTGCGACCCTGTGCAAGCCGGCCCGAACCGCGGGGACGGGGCTAGGACCAGGGACAAGCGGGGACTCGTGGCTGAGCTCACGCTACCAGCCCCGCCCGACCAGAGAAACTGCGGTTGGCCATTGTACGGGCGCGAGCGGGCTCCGAGTGCGGGGGCGGGGTAAACCCTGAGACGAGTGGAAGTTCGCAGCTGAGCCCACGCTACTATCCCTGCCTGGTCAGAGAAACTGTGGTTTGCCATCCTACGTGCATGAGCGGGCTCCAAACACGGGGGCGGGGTAGAGTCGGGACGAGCAGAAGTTCGCAGCTGAGCGGAAGCCAGCAAACACGCCTGGCCCAATGAACCTTGGTTTGCGACCGTGTGCAGAAGGGCCCTGGCCTCCAGGGCAGGGCTAAAGCTCCGGACAAGCAAAGGCTCACAGCTGAGAGCATGTCAAAAGCCCCACCCAATCCGCGAAACTGTGGTGAGCAGACTCTGACTGTGGGTTCTGGGCAGAAGTCTGGAAACAGGCTGGGTCTGCAGCTGAGCAAAGGTGCTCACCGCTACCCTTGATGCTGAGGCTTGTGGCTTGAGTGACAGCCCCTCCCGTGGAGGAGAGGCAGAAATCACAGCAAAAGCAACAGTGGACCGGTGCTGGCAACGTCCATATCCAACCACCCTAGACAGCAGCAGAGGGGTTAGTGGGCCTGCAGACAGACCACACCTAGAGAACACAAAGGCAACACCTACTGGACTCCAGTGGCCACTACTTGCTTATAAAAAGACAAAATAGGCAGGCAGAGAAATGCAAACCAAATGAATCAAGAGAAATCCCCAGAGAAGGACCAGAATGAAACAGATATAACCAAATTACCAGAAGCAGAATTTATAATAATGATAGTTAGGATGTTCAAAGAAATTAGAGCAACAATGGATAGTCATTATGAACACCTAAATAAAGAGGTAACAAGTATAATAAACGAAATTGAAATAATAAAAAAGAATCAGACAGAAATGACAAATATAGTATCAGAACTGAAGACCACAATGGAAGGAACTAAAAGCAGGATGAATCATGCTGAGGATCGAATGAGCGAGTTAGAGGACACAATAAACAAAGGCACAGAATCAGAGAAGAAAAAGGAAAAGAGACTCAAAAAATGTGAGGAAAATCTAAGGGAGCTCTATGACAACCTGAAGAGAAACAACATTCGCATCATAGGGGTGCCAGAAGAAGAGGAGAGAGGACAGGAAATGGAAACTTTGTTCAATCAAATCATAGCAGAAAACTTCTCTAAATTAAGGCTGGGAAACACTCTACACGTTCAAGGAGCACACAGAACTCCATTAAAGAGGAACCCAAAAAGATCTACACCAAGACACATCATAGTTAAAATACCAAAGCTAATGGATTAAGAAAAAATTTTAAAAGCTTCTAGGGGAAAAAAACTATCACCTACAAAGGAGCCCCCATAAGGATGACATCTGACTTCTCAACAGAAACACTTGAGGCCAGAAGGGGATGGCAAGGTATAATCAAAGTAATGCAGTACAAGAACCTACAACCAAGACTACTTTAACAAGCAAGGCTAATGTTTAAAATTGAAGGAGAAATAAAGAGCTTTCCAGAAAAAGAAAGCCTGAAGAAATTCATTAAAACCAAACCAATTCTGCAAGAGATACTAAAGGGCCTGTTGTGAACAGTTTAAAGTGAGGAAAGAATATAGCAAAAGAATAATAAAGCTTTAAAGAATAAAATGGCAATAAACAACTACATATCAATAATAAACTTAAATGTAAATGGATTAAATGATCCAATCAAAAGACATAGGGTAGCTGTGTGGATAAAGAAACAGGACCCATACATAAGCTGTCTACAAGAGACACACCTTAAAACAAAAGATGCACATAGACTGAAGGTAAAAGGATGGAAAAAAATATTTCATGGAAATGAAAATGAAAAAAAAGCTGGGGTAGCAGTACTTATATCTGACAAAATGGACTTTAAAACAAAGGCTGTAGTAAAAGATAAAGAAGGACAGTACATATTGATAAAGGGAAGAATTCAACAGGAAGATATAACTATTATAAACATCTATGCACCAAATATAGGAGCCCCGACATACATAAAGCAGACTTTGATGGGTATAATGGAGGAGATTAACAGCAATACTATCATAGTAGGGAATTTTAATACCCCTCTAACAACACTGGATAGATCCTCAAGAAAGAAAATTAATAAAGAAACAGCAGACTTAAAAAAGACACTAGATCAACTTGATTTAATAGATATCTTCAGAACTTTTCACCCTAAAGCAGTAGAATATATATTCTTCTCAAGCACTCATGGTACGTTTTCTAGGATAGACCACATGTTAGGACACAAAAATGGTCTCAGTAAATTTAAGAAGATTGAAATCATATCAAGCATTTTCTCTGATCACAATGCCATGAAACTAGAAATTAACCACAAAAGAAAAAATGAAAAATACTCAAACACTTGGAAACTAAATAGCATGTTATTAAATAATGAATGGATTAACAATGAGATCAAAGAAGAAATAAAAAAGTTTCTAGAAACAAATGATAATGAACATACATCAACTCAAAATTTATGGGACACAGCAAAATCAGTTCTGAAAGGAAAGTTTATTGCACTACAGGCATATCGTAAGAAGCTAGAAAAAGCTCAAATAAGCAACCTGACCCTGCATCTAAAAGAACTAGAAAAACAACAGCAAATAAAACCCAGGACAAATAGAAGGAAAGATATAATAAAGATCAGAGCAGAAATAAATGATATAGAGGCTAACGAAACAATACAGAGTATCACTGAAACCAGAAGCTGGTTCTTTGAAAAGGTAAACAAGATTGATGAACCTTTAACTAGACTCACCAAGAAAAAAAGAGAGAGGACTCAAATAAATAAAACTAGAGAGGACAGTTGAGAAATAACAACGAACACCACAGAAATACAAAGTATTGTAAGAAAATACTATGAAGAACTATATGCCAAAAAATAAGACAATCTCGGTGAAATGGACAAATTTCTTGAGTCATATAACCTTCCAAAAATCAATCTGGAAGAATCAGAACACCTAAACAGAACAATTACAACAATAAGATAGAAACAGTTATCAAAAAACTCCCAAAAAAGAAAAATCCTGGGCCTGATGGCTTCACAAGTGAATTCTATCAAAAATACGAAGAAGAACTAACTCCTATCCTCCTCAAGCTATTTCAAAAAATTCAAGAGGAAGGAAGACTTCCAAACTCCTTTTATGAGGCGAGCATAATTCTGATCCCAAAACCGGGCAAAGACAACACAAAGAAAGAAAATTATAGGCCTATATCCCTGATGAATTTAGACGCTAAAATTCTCAACAAAATATTAGCCAACCGGATCCAGCAATATATACAAGATATCATACACCATCATCAAGTGGGATTTATTCTGGAGAGGCATGGCTGGTTCAATATTCACAAATCAATCAATGTGATTCATCACATAAACAAAAGGAAGGACAAAAATCACATGATAATTTCAATAGATGCAGAAAAGGCATTTGATAAAATCCAGCACCCATTCATGATCAAACCTCTCAGTAAAGTGGGAATACAGGGATCATTCCTTAACATGATAAAGGCCATCTACGACAAACCCACATCAAACATCATACTAAATGGACAAAAATTAAAAGCAATCCCCTTAAGATCAGGAACCAGGCAGGGGTGCCCCCTTTCACCACTCTTATTCAACATAGTTCTGGAAGTCCTAGCTACAGCAATCACACAAGAAGAAGAAATAAAAGGCATCCAAATTGGAAAAGAAAAAGTAAAACTGTCACTATTTGCAGATGATATGATATTGTATATAGAAAATCCTAAAGTCTCAGTCAAAAAACTACTGGACCTTATAAATGAATTCAGCAAGGTGGCAGGATATAAAATTAATACTCAGAAATCAGAGGCATTTCTATATATCAACAATAAACTGTCAGCAAAAGAAATTAAAGAAACCATCCCCTTCACTATTGCAACCAAAAAAATAAAGTACCTAGGAGTCAATTTAACCAAGGAGGTTAAGGACTTGTACTCGGAAAATTATAAAACATTGATAAAAGAAATCAAGGATGATACAAACAAGTGGAAGCATATACCGTGCTCATGGCTAGGAAGAATAAACATCACTAACATGTCTATATTACCCAAAGCAATTTATAAATTCAATGCAATACCAATTAAAATACCAATGACATTCTTCAAAGATATAGAACACATATTCCAAAAATTTATATGGAACCAAAAAAGAACATGAATAGCCTCAGTAATCTTAAAAAAAAAAATAAAGCAGGAGGTATCACTCTTCCAGATATCAAGGTTTACTATAAGGCCATACTCAAGACAGCCTGGTACTGGCATAAGAACAGGCACATAGAACAGAACAGAGGACCCAAGAATAAGCCCACACCTTTATGGACAACTGATATTTGACAAAGGAGGAAAGAACATACAAAGGAGTAAAGACAGCCTCTTTAACAAATGGTGCTGGGAAAACTGGACATCTGCCTGCAAAAAAATGAAACTAGACCATCAACTTACACCATTCACAAAAACAAACTCAAAATGGATAAAAGACTTAAACGTAAGCCATGAAACCATAAGCATCTTGGAAGAAAACATAGGCAGCAAGCTTTCCGACATCTCTTTCAGCAATATATTTTCCGATTTTTCTCCTCGGGCAAATGAAATAAAAGGCAAGATAAAGAAATGGGACTATATCAAACAAAAATGTTTTTGCACAACTAAAGACAATAAGAACAGAATAAAAAGACAAACTACACAATGGGAGAACATATTCGACAGCACATCTGATAAGGGGTTAATAACTAAAATTTATAAAGAACTTATAAAACTCAACACCAGGTAGACAAACAATCCAATCAAAAAATGGGCTAAAGAAATGAATAGAAATTTCTCCAAAGAGGACATACAGATGGCCAATAGGCTTATGAAAAAATGCTCAACATCACTAATCATTAGAGAAATGCAAATTAAAACCACAATGAGATATCACCTCACACCAGTCAGAATGGCACTCATCAGCAAAACAACACAGAATAAGGGCTGGCGAGGATGTGGAGAAAAGGGAACCCTCCTGCACTGCTGGTGGGAATGCAGACTGGTGCAGCCACTATGGAAAACTGTTTGGAGATTCCTCAAAACATTAAAAATCGAACTGCCTTTTGACCCAGCTATCCCACTTATAGGAATATACCCTAAGAACACCATAGCACTGTTCGAAAAGACGAAATGTGCCCCCATGTTCGTGGCAGCATTGTTCACAATAGCGAAGATCTCTATACAGCCCCAGTTTCCGTCAGAAGACGAGTGAATTAAAAAGTTATGGTACATGTATACTATGGAATACTACTCAGCCATAAGAAATGATGACATTGGATCATTTATAACAAAATGGATGGACCTTGATAACATTATACGGAGTGAAATAAGTAAATCAGAAAAAAAGAAAAACTGAGAATAGCATGATTTCATACATAGGTGGGACATAAAAGTGAGACTATGAGACATGGACAAGAGAGTGGTGGTTACGGGGTGGGGTGAGGGAGGGAAGGGTGCGATAGGGAGGAGGGGAGGGACACAGGGGAAACCAGATCGAAGGTGACAGAGGACAATTTGACTTTTGGTGATGGGTATGCAACACAGTTGAATGATAAGATAACCTGGAGATGTTTTCATTGTACATATGTACCCTGATTTATTGTCACCCCATTAGAATTAATAATAATAAAATATAATAAAGAAAAGGAATGTATATTCTGCTGATTTGGAGTGAATTTTTCTGAAGATATCAATTACAGCCCATTGATCTAGTGTTCTTTTGTTAATTTTTTAAGTCCACTGTTCCTTTGTTAATTTTCTATATGGAGGATCTACCCATTAATGTTATAGTATTGCTGTTGATCTTGCCCTTTATTTCCATCAAAATCTGCTTTATATATTTAGGTGCCCTATATTGGGTGCATAAATATTTACAATGATAATATCCTTCTGTTGAATTGTTTCCTTTATCATTAAGTAATGACCTTCTTTGTCCCTTAGTATAGAGTTTGTTTTAAAGGCTATTTTGTCAGATATAAGTATTTCTAATGCAGATTTTTATTTTCATAAATTATTTTTTTCTATTTCTTTACTTTCATTCTGTGCATATCTTTTGTTCTGGAGTGGGGTCTCTTGTAGATAGCATATATACAGGTCTTGTTTTGTTATCTATGCAGCTACCCTATATTTTTTGATTGGAGTACTTATTTCATTTACATTTAAGGTTATTGTTGATATGTACTTACTTATTGCCATTTTATTCTTTAAACATATAATCCTTTTTTTTAAATTTCTTTTTTTCTTTGCTCTTTTTATAGCAGGTCATTTAACATTTCTTGCAGTACTGGTTTGGTTGTAATGAATTTCTTCAGCCTCCTATTCTTTTTTTTTTTTTTTTTCTAGCCTCCTTTTCTATGGGAAGCTTTTTATTTCTCCTTCAATATTAAATAATAGCCTTGCTGGATAAAGTAGTTTTGGTTGTAGGTTCTTGTTTTGCATCCCTGTGAATATTTCTTGCCAATCTTTTCTGGACTGAAGTGTTTCTGTTGAGAAGTCAGATGAGTCATATGTCTACCTTATGGGGGCTCCTCTGTCTGTAATTAATTACTTTTGTCTTGCAGTTTTTAGTATTCTTGCTTTGTTTCTTAACTGTGGCATTTTAATTATAATGTTCTTGGTGTAAGCTTCCTTGGGTTCATCTTTAATGGGATTTTTTGTGCTTCTTGAACTTGTGTGACCTTTTCCTTCATTAATTTAGGGAAGTTTTCAGCTATGACTTCTTCAAACAAATTCTCTATCCCTTGTTCATTCTCCTCTCCTTCAGTAACCCCTATGATGCAGATGTTGTTTCTCTTAATGTTGTAACAGAGGTCTAGAGTTTCCTTAGTTTTTTTGAGGCTCTTTTTTTTTGAAGCTCTGCTTCTGTGCTTATGTTTATCTTTTCCTTCTGAATTTTTCTAGTATAGTCTTCAGTTATTGTATTTGCCTTTCTGACTGGTTCTGTTTTATGATTTTAATATACTTTTTGATGCTTGCTGTCTCTTTGTTTAAGTTCTCATTGTAATCATCTACTGAGGCTCTATGATCTCATAGTTTGATACTTCCATTTTATTTAGTTCTTTCTTGGGGGAATTTCTTTATTTGATTCATTCGGGTCATATTTTCTTATTTGCCCATTTTTTTCTGTGTATCGGGTAGCTCTGCTCTAACTTTTAAATTTGTTGTTGTATCTTTATGAAGAAGATTAGCTCAGTGGAACTGACCTCCAGGCCACCTGAGTTCTTTCCTCTAGGAATACTTCTTGAAGGTAATATTTACCCTCATGCTGTATGTGAGTATTGAATGCAGTTGGTCCTTTCATTGTTGGGGTTATCCCTTCAGGCTGGCTGGCTCTAAGGGTCAACCTTTTTCACATGTATTATACACTATGCAATGTCTGTCCTGTTGGGTATATTTATTCTCTGTAGTGTCTGGTGCCTGCTAGACTCTTTCTTTGGGTGTGCTCCTTGTATAGCTAGCTGATTATAATGTTGCTGTGGTCTGCCACCCACTACTGGTTTTGTTGGTTCTGGGTCTTCTTGGGTTAGCATCAGCCATTGTTTGTAACCTGCCATACGCTACCTGTCTGAAGCTACTGCTCTGTTGGCTGTTTGTGTCTGTGATTTTTGTGCTTGGGTAGTGTAGGAGGGGCCAACTTGTATATAAAGATCATCTCCCTCCTACTTAGATATGACAGCAGCTCCATAAAAGCCCCAAGCTATGTAAGATTTGCCTCCATCTTTTATTGGCTCCACCTCCACTTGCAGCTTCCAGTTTTCCCACAGTCTTCTGTAGTAAGACTGTAGTGTGGGCTCAGATTGGCCTCATCTCACCAATCCCTCTATAGGTTGCAAGCTTGGAAGTTTAGGGCAAATGAGATTGGGAATACAATGTTAGTGGGACCCTCTACTTCAGAGGTCTCTTGGTTAAGGGTTCTGTATGGAGAAAGTTGCCCCTACTCCAGAGCCTAATCCCTCAGACACTGTTGGATACTCTTAATTCTATTTCTCCCCAGTGATGTGAGCAGCAGGTTCAGATTGGGTGGGCCGACAGTCCCTTCTGCATCAGTTCTTTCAGCTGCAGAGTCCCTGGTCTCAGTGAGGAAACCTGAGAGGGTCCTCTCCTGGGCTAACTGTACCCCCCTGTAGGGCCAGAGGCCACTGGCATAGCCATGCAGGTTTTACTGAATTCAGGTAGACAGTAAAGGAACTGTGGATCCAGAAAATGGTAGGACATTTGTTTATTAAAGTCTCATAATGGCTGAAGAGCTAACAGGAAAGGAAGACCACTTCCCTTTCTCCCTCCAGACTCACCTGGATTCCCAGGCCCCCACAAGTAAAAGAGCACTCTCCACCCACACAAGCCAGGCCCAAATCTAGGCTTCCCAAATCTCTCAGCTCTCTCTCTCTTCCTCTGGACTCTCTCTCCCTCTCTCTCACTCTGCGCTCTCTAGCAAAATAAGCTGGAAGAAAAAAAACCCTTCTCCAGCTAACAATGGCCCCTGCCAAGTAGGAAGGCAACCACAATTTGCAATCTGCTGCCCTGTGGACAAACACCGGCAGCCTTCCACAGACTATACATACATGTGCTACACCAATACTAGCAAGCACACCTGAAAAAATTATTTACCCAACACCCTCCTAGAAAGTGGCTGAGCCCCTCAACCAGACAAAACAATAGGCTCAGGGGGACCCACACCTTGAATGTCCATGCTCCAAGCTCTCTCCTGTGGACCTAGCCAACAGGTAGGATATGAGGGATCTGGGCCAGTCAACTGTGAAGCTCCATCCTGATTTATGCATGTGAACCACTGTGCTGGTGTTATCCACAGAAAGTGGAACTTGCCTCAGCTGGACCCCGTGTCCGATGATCCTCTCCTTAAGAAATACCACTAGCAAGGGTTCTCAGTTCCTGAATGGATAGTCTCCACAGCTGGCCTCTGGATGTGCTGGCCCTGGGTCTTCCTGGATATATCCTGGTGTACCCCAGTGGAAAGCACTGCCCGAGACTGGCCCTCTGTAAATTTATTTTTTTTTAAATTAATTTTAATGGGGTGACATTAATAAATCAGATATATATGTTCAAAGAAAATATCTCCAGGTTATCTTATCATTCAATTATGTTGCATACCCATCACACAAAGTCAAATTGTACTCTGTCACCTTCTATCTGGTTTTCTTTGTGCCACTCCCCTTCATCTCTCCCTCCCTCACCTCCCTCCCCCCACCCCATAAGCACAACAGTCTTGTCCATGTCTCATAGTCCCGTTATTATGTCCCACCTATGTATGAAATCATGCATTTCTCAGTTTTTCTGTTTTACTTATTTCACTTTGTATAATGTTATCAAGGTCCATAATGTTATCCATTTTGTTGTAAATGATCCAATGTCATCATTTCTTATGGCTGAATAGTATTCCATAGTATATATGTACCAAAACTTTTTAATCCACTCGTCCTCTGACGAATACTTGGGCTGTTTCCAGATCTTCACTATTGTGAACAATGCTGCCACGAACATGGGGGCACATTTCATCTTTTCAAACAGTGCTATGGTGTTCTTAGGGTATATTCCTGAAAGTGAGATAGCTGGGTCAAAAGGCAGTTCGATTTTTAATATTTTGAGGAATCTCCAAACTGTTTTCCATAGTGGCTGCACCAGTCTGCATTCCCACCAGCAGTGCAGGAGGGTTCCCTTTTCTCCATGTCCTCGCCAGCACTTATTCTGTGTTGTTTTGCTGATGAGTGCCATTCTGACTGGTGTGAGGTGATATCTCATTGTGGTTTTAATTTGCATTTATCTAATGATTAGTGATGTTGAGCATTTTTTCATATGCCTATTGGCCATCTGTATGTCCTCCTTGGAGAAATTTCTATTCATTTCTTGAGCCCATTTTTTGATTGGATTGTTTATCTACCTGGTGTTGAGTTTTATAAGTTCTTTATAAATTTTAGTTATTAACCCCTTATCAGACGTGTTGTTGAATATGTTCTCCCATTGTGTGGTTTATCTTTTTATTCTGTTCTTATTGTGTTTATCTGTTCAAAAAATTTTAGTTTGATATAGTCCCAGTTGTTTATCCTGCCTTTTATTTCATTTGCCCATGGAGATAAATCGGAAAATATATTGCTGCGAGAGATGTCGGAGAGCTTACTGCCTATGTTTTCTTCTAAGATACTTATGGTTTCATGGCTTACATTTAAGTCTTTTATCCATTTTGAGTTTGTTTTTGTGAATCGTGTAAGTTGATGGTCTAGTTTCATTTTTTGGCAGGTAGATGTTCAATTTTCCCAACACCATTTGTTAAAGAGACTGCCTTTACTCCATTGTATGTTCTTTCCTCCTTTGTCAAATATCAGTTGTCCATTAACGTGTGGGTTTTTTTCTGGGTTCTCTGTTCTGTTCCATTGATCTATATGTGCCTGTTCTTATACCAGTACCAGGTTGTCTTGAGTACAATGGCCTTGTAGTATACCTTGATATCTGGAAGAGTGATACCTCCTGCTTTATTTTTTCTTTTTAAAATTGTTAAGGTTATTTGTGTTCTTTTTAAGTTCTGTATAAACTTTTGGAATATGTGTTCTATATCTTTGAAGTATGTCATTGGTATTTTAATTGGAATTGCATTGAATTTATAAATTTATTTGGGTAATATAGACATTTTAATGATGTTTATTCTTCCTAACCATGAGCATGGTATATACTTCCAATTGTTTCTATCTTCCTTGCTTATTTTTATCAATGTTTTATAATTTTCCCAGTACACGCCCTTAACCTCCTTGGTTAAATATATTCCTAGGTACTTTATTATTTTTGTAGCAGTAGTGAAGGGGATTGTTTTTTAAATTTCTTTTGCTGACAGTTCATTGTTGGTATATAAACATGCTTCTGATTTCTCAGTATTAATTTTATATTCTGTCACCTTGCTGAATTCATTTATCAGGTCCAATAGTTTTTGACTGAGACTTTAGTGTTTCCTATATACAATATCATATCATCTGCAAATAATGACAGTTTTACTTCTTCTTTTCCAATTTGGATGCCTTTTATTTCTTCTTCTTGTGTAATTGCTGTAGCTAGGACTTCCAGAACTATGTTGAATAAGAGTGGTAAAAGGGGGAAGCTCTGCTTGATTCCTGATCTTAATGGGATTGCTTTTTAATTATTTTCCATTTAGTATGATGTTTGCTCTGGGTTTGCCATAGAATGCCTTTATCATGTTAAGGAATGATCACTTTATTCCTACTTTACTGAGAGTTTTGATCTTGAATGGGTGCTAGATTTTATCAAATGCTTTTTCTGCATCTATTGAAATTATCATGGGATTCTTTTCCTTCCTTTTGTTTATGTGATGAATTACATTGTTTGATTTGCGAATATTGAACCAGCATTGCCTCTCCAGAATAAATCCCACCTGATCATGGTGTATGATTATTTTTTCATATATTGCTGGATCCAGTTGGCTAATATTTTGTTGAGAATTTTAGCATTTGAATTCATCAGGAATATTGGTTTATAATTTTCTTTTTTTGTGCTGTCTTTTTCTGGTTTCGGGATCAGAATTATGCTTGCCTCATAAAAAGAGTTTGGAAGTCTTCCTTCTTCTTGAATTTTTTGAAATACCTTGAGGAGGATAGGAGTTAGTTCTTCCTTGAATTTTTGTCAGAATTCTCTTGTAAAGTCATCAGGCCCAGGACTTTTCTTTTTTGGGAGTTTTTTGATAACTGTTTCTATCTCATTTGTTGTAATTGGTCTGTTTAGGCATTCTGATTCTTCCTTATTAATTTTTCAAAAATTATATGATTCCAGAAATTTGTCCATTTCACCTAGATTGTCTAATTTTTTGGCATATAGTTCTTCATAATATTTTCTTAAAATACTTTGTATTTCTGTTGTGTCAGTTGTTATTTCTCCACTCTCATTTCTAATTTTATTTGAGCCCTCTCTCTTTTTTTCTTGGTGAGTCTAATTAAAGGTTTATCGATCTTCTTTACCTTTTCAAAGAACCAGCTTCTGGTTTTATTGATCGTATGTATTGTACCCTTAGCCTCTAAGTCATTTATTTCTGCTCTGATTATTATTATTTCCTTCCTTCTACTAGTCCTGGGCTTTATTTGCTGTTGTTTTTCTAGTTCTTTTAGATACAGGGTTAAGTTGCTTATTTGAGCTTTTTCTAGCTTCTTATAGTATGCTTGTAGTGTTATGAACTTCCCTCTCAGTACTGCTTTTGCTGTGTCCCACTAATTTTGAGTTGATTTATGCTCATTATCATTCATTTCTAGAAACTTCTTTATTTCTTCTTTATCTCATTGTTAATCCATTCATTATTTAATAACATGCTATTTAGTTTCCAAGTGTTTGAGTATTTTTCAGTTTTTCTTTTGTAGTTAATTTATAGTTTCATGGCATTGTGATCAGAGACAATGCTTGATATGATTTCAATCCTCTTAAATTTGTTGAGACCACTTTTGTGTCCTAACATGTGGTCTATTCTAGAGAATGTACCATGAGCACTTGAAAAGAATGTATATTCTACTCCTTTAGGGTGATAGGTTCTGAAGATATCTATTAAATCGAGTTGATCTAGTGTATCCTTTACGTCTGCTGTTTCTTATTAATTTTCTTTCTTGAGGATCTATCCAGTGTTGTTAGTGGGGTATTGAAATTTCCTACTATTATAGTATTGCTGTTAATCTCACCCTTTATATCCATCAAAGTCTGCTTTATGTATGTTGGGGTCCTATATTTGGTGCGTAGATATTTATAATAGTTATATCTTCCTGTTGAATTCTTCCCTTTATCATTATGTAGTGTCCTTCTTTATCTCTTACTACAGCCTTTGTTTTAAACTTCATTTTGTCTGATATAAGTACTGCTACCCCGGCTTTTTTTTCATTTCCATTTGCATGAAATATTTTTTTCCATCCTTTTACCTTGAGTCTATGTGCATCTTTTGTTTTAAGGTGTGTCTCTTGTGGACAGCATATGTATGGGTCCTGTTTCTTTATCCATGCAGCTACCCTATGTCTTTTGATTGAATCATTCAATCCATTTCAATTTAAGGTTTTTATTGATATGTAGTTGTTTATTGCCATTTTATTTTTTATAGCTGTATTCCTCTATTTCTATATTCTTTTCCCCCTTTGAACCTTTCACAACAGGCCCCTTAGCATCTCCTGCAGAATTGACTTGGTTCTAATTAATTTTCTGAGGTTTTCTTTGTCTGGGAAGCTCTTTATTTCTCCTTCAATTTTAATCATTAGCCTTGCTGGATTGAGTAGTCTTGGTTGTAGGTTCTTGTTCTGCATTACTTTGAATATATCTTGCCATTCCCTTCTGGCCTCAAGTGTTTCCGTTGAGAAGTCAGATGTCATCCTTATGGGGGCTCCTTTGTAGGTGATAGTCTTTCTTTCTCTAGCTGCTTTGAGAATTTTCTGTATATCCCTTAGCTTTGGTATTTTAACTATGATGTGTCTTGGTGTAGATTTCTTTGGGTTTCTCTTCACTAGAGTTCTCTGTGATCCTTGCACATGTGAAACTTTTTTCAGCCTTAATTTAGGGAAATTTTCAACTATGATTTGATTGAACAAAGTTTCTATCCCTTGATATTTCTCTTCTTCTTCAGGAACCCCTATGATGCGGATGTTATTTCTCTTCATGTTGTCATAGAGCTCCCTTAGATTTTCCTCAGATTTTTTGAGTCTCTTTTCTTCTTTCTGCTCTGCTTTTGTGCCTTTGTTTATTTTGTCTTCTAACTCACTGATTTGATCCTTAGCTTCATCCATCCTGCTTTTAATTCCTTTCATTGTGGTCTTCAGTTCTGATACTGTATTTGTCATTTCTGTATTTTTCTTTTTTATTATTTCCATTTCCTGTTTTATACTTCTATCTCTATATTTAGGTGTTCGTAATGACTATCCATTGTTGCTCTAAGCTCTTTGAACATTCTAACTATCATTATTTTAAACTGTGCATCAGGTAGTTTGGTTATATCTGATTCATTCAGGTATTTTTTAGGGGATTTCTCTTGATTCATTTGGGTTGCATTTATCTGCCTACCCATTTTCTCTGTGTGTAAGAGTACTTTGGATACTTTAGTCCAATGGTTGTTGCCTCTGTGTTTCCTAGGTGTGGTCTGTCTGCATTCCTGCCACCTCTTCTGCTGCTGCCTAGGGCGGATGGGTGTCGGTTTTGTTGGCGCTGGCCTTGGCTGCTGAGGTCTCTGCCTTGCCTCTGCTAAGCCTCAGCCGGTCTTGGCCTTCATCCCTCTCCCATGGGTCGGTCCGTGCACCACACTCAGGCCACAAGCTGGGGCGCCAAGGTCAAGGGTGAGCACTTTTGCTTAGCTGCGGGTCCCTTTCAGCCTTTTCCTCCAGCCAGGAGGAGATTTTTGTGCACATTCAGCTGCTAGCCCAGGCCGGAAGCCCCGACCCCACCAACCTCGGCTCCTCGGCTGGGCAGGGCTATTGCTATGTGCTCACCCACGTGCTGGGCTTCCGCCCTGCTTCTGCCAACCTCAGCTCCTCAGCTGGGGGGGTGCTGCTATGAGCTCAGGTGCGAGCTAGGCTTCCGCCCCACCTCTGTGGGCAAAGCCAGTTCAGGTTGGGCTTCAAGTTGTGGAGGCCGGGTGCAGTCACACGCCTGCTTGCCCCTGCCCAGCAGTAGATCTCTGCCTGTTTTGGGCTCCTGTGGGATTGCAGGAGGGCCCACAGCTCCCAGACCACTTTCATGCGTCCCCTTTACCCCCGCCAGGCTAAACCTGGCTCACGCCAGTTGGCTCAGCCTCTGCCCCTGACAACAGAACCGTGCTTCTGTGTCCTGCAGCCCGCCCTCCAGCAAGCCCTCAGCAGTGTGGGTGTGGGCACTTCAGCTCAGACTCTAACACTCCATACTGTAGTCCTGAAAGCTCCTTCCTTCTAAGCAACTCTGCTCTGATTGCCACAGGGGAGCCTGTTTGGCTGGTGTCCTGCTTCCCCTTGCTGGTTCCAGGGGAAATATTGTTTCAGATTTGTGGAGTGACTCAGCCCAGGGTTTAGGGTGGCTGTCCCTCAAAGCTTTTCTCCCTGTGTCTTTCAGACTACACTCTCTACCCGCTGCTCCAGTCCTGTCCTCTTTCCCTGTCTCCCAGAATCCCGGGTGAGTGGTTGTGAGAGAGGTTTTCTGCGCTGTCCCTTTAAGAAGAATCCTGGGTCTGAGACAACTGTCTTTCTCTCACAAACAGTTTCCTAACCTGTTTCCCAGATAAATACTGTCCATACACCTCTTCTAGGCTCTGGAGCTTTATGCTGGGGCTTTGTTTCTGGGACCCAGGTCCCTACCCTTCCACTGGCCTCTCTTCCCACCACATGAGTCTCTCCGGGCTGCCTTTTGCTCTGGGGAGCTGGGCAACCCTTTCCGCATTTTCGCTTTTCCTACCTGTCTCAATGTTGCTTCTCCTGTGTTCCCCGGTTGAAGAGTCCTCTCAGTCCAGTTCAGCATTGGTTTATCCAGATGATGGTTCTTAAAATCAAGTTATAATCCACTTTGGTTCTGGGAGTTGGAAGTTGGTACGTCTGCTTACTCCATCGCCATCTTGCCCCCTCTCTCTGTAAGTTTCTTGATGCTACAGATGATCCAGAGTTTTTGACTGCCTCTCCTGGGTCCAGCTGCACATGAAAATACCAAGCTGCACACCTAGGCTGGCTTTTACCCACACTAGGCCTGGGGGAAGGTCAACAAAAGGCCAAGGTTCCCTGAAATCCTCTCCTACATTCTGTGTCTGCTGGCTGCTTGTTGGGCTTGGTCACTGAAATAAAACCTCTGGTAGAATTTAGATCCTAGGGCAATTCAGGGATTAGGAAGGATGGTGGATGTGGCTTAGCCCTAAGAGTCAGTCTTTCCAGACTTTTTTCACAGACCTCAGTAGGGAGTGGCCTCTGAAATCTAGAGGTGTGGTCTGCCCTCCGTCTTGACAGTTGCTACTGAGTCTCCTATGGGGCAGAAGCACCATTCATAAACCTGAGAGTGTGTGGGGTGGGGGTAGATGGAAACCCTGGCCTCCATGTCAGAAAACTGAGTCCCTAACATGCCCTTTGCTTCCTGGTTGACTTCTCACAACGGCTCAGTCTCTATAGGGTGGGGAAGAAGAGATTCCCGAGGATGGGGCAATTGCTTTCCCCAAGGCTGGTGCTGCTCAGAGGGGACTGCTCCATCCAAGAAAGATGGTTACTGTGGTATTGAAGAATGACTCAATGCAGAGGTTCTGGTGGCTGTCCCCCACAGTGTCTTTCCCTGAGTCACCAACTTCACATTCTCCTCACACAACTCTAGTCCTTTCAGCTCTCCCCCACCACACTCCTCTGCTGGAGCCTTGGGTAAGTGGCTGTGAATGAGATTTTCTGTGCTGACCCTTTAAGATAATGCCAACATTTCCTAGAGCTCTCATCTCTTTCTTGCAGACAGAAACCCCACCTCTTTCACTGCTACATGCTATGTGGGCACCTCTTTTAAGTTGTAGGGGGGCTCTAGGCTGGGGCATCTGGGCTTAGGGCTGAGCACCCACATCTCTCATAGTGAACGTCCCCACAGTGAGAGTCCCTCTGAACCTTCAGCCACTGCTTGCTCCTGGGAGAAGGACAGCCCTTTTTGTGTCTCCACCCTTTCTACCAGTCTCACTGTAGCTTCTGTGGTCCTTGATTATGGACTCCTCTTCATTTAGCCTGAAGTTGGCTTTACAAGGTGATTGTTCTTAAATTTAGTTGCACTCCACTTTGGACCTGGGAGGTGGCAGTTGGAATGTCCACCTAATTTGTCACCATCTTGGTTGATCTTTAAGACTCTAAATTCTCTTTATTATGATTTATTTTGATACTGATACTCTCAAATTGAGCATTCATTTAAAAACCTATAATATATTCTTATCTAATCTTGAGATATCTTTTTATTTATGCTTTACACAATTTCTTTTCTTTTTTTTTTTTACAAGGACAGAGAGAGAGTCAGAGAGAGGGATAGATAGGGACAGACAGACAGGAACGGAGAGAGATGAGAAGCATTAATTATCAGTTTTTCATAGCTGTTGCGACACCATAGTTGCTCATTGATTGCTTTCTCACATGTGCCTTGACCGCGGGCCTTCAGCAGACTGAAAAACCCCTTGCTGGAGCCAGAAACCTTGGGTCCAAGTTGGTGAGGTTTTTGCTCGAGCCAGATGGGCCTGCACTCAAGCTGGCGACCTCGGGGTCCCAAACCTGGGTCTTCTGCATCCCAGTCCGACACTCTATCCACTGCACCACTGCCTGGTCAGGCGCTTTACACAATTTCTTAATGAAAATACGTAAGTATTGAACTTAATGCAGTGTTATATGAACAGAAGACTCCCAAGAACTGTCAGTAAAAGTGAAGAAAAGACAAAGAGATGAGACTGTAAATATCAAGAAGTTGTCACGGAAAGAGAAAATTAGGAGTACCTTGGTAAAGAGAAAATGGTGCAAAAACTTGAGGTATATATAAGGGAAAATGGAAGGCAGAAATGAATTAAAGATAAAAACAAGAGAAAAAGAAATTTATGTCAGAATATAGGATCATGTTTTAGGATCTTTTGTCTTATTTTTGGATTGAAAAGAAGTTTTTCTTGCTTGAAAAGATGTTTTTTACTAAAGATTTGTCTCATCCATATTTTTTAGAACATTTGAGAATCCTGGTCAATGATCTATATACACTTATAATATCAAACAGAAATTATACAAAATTCTTGCTAGCTTATTATACACTGGCTTGCTGCTTGATCTCAATTGAATATAATAACATCAGCAGTAGATGACACTGACTGAACAGTACCATTCACAGAACAGTTTTTTCTTCCAGTGGGGCAGGATTAAAATTTTTATTTAGTGAAATGAGAATGTCAGGGATCACTGCCACAACATCAGTGGACTGTGAGATTGTTTTGTTGATAAAGTTCTTTCCAGTTATTTCTGTAAGCAATGGACTCTCATACTTGAAACTCTAAGCACTCAGTAATATCTAAATAATCAATACAATTGGGAAGATTGGAGCCAGTACTTCTCACCAGAGAAGTGTACTCTGATTTCTCACCTCATTTCCTGATGTGACAGTTGAAGCTTTTATTCCATACTGAAGTGCAATACATGGTTTTGACCACAGTAGAGATTCACTTTGTATATTATTTGCTCTCTTTTTAATTTTTCAACAGCCAGATATTAGAGCACTTCCTGGTACATTTTCAGAGGACTCATCTTACTCTCTAGCATTGTGTGGCATTCATATTTTTATAAGTCTACCAAGGTTCTGGACAGAAATCTGTAGTAAGTCAAAGGAAGGCACTGCTCTTGGAATGTGTTTATCAATAAAATGACTAAAAAGTAAGGTTTTTTTCAGCCTTCCTGAAATGATAGCAGCATCTATTTTTTATGAACTTATCTGATTGGTTTAAAACAAAATAAAAAATGTGAGTTTTATGCCTTCAAGATATTTTTGTCAAAGAAATTTTTTATTTTTATTCATTAATAAAAAGGTTAGAATATTAATACTGTTTGAGTATTCCATCATCATTTATAAGTATTTTCTTCTGGAAAATTTATATGATAAAAGCAAATTTTCCTTTCTTCCCCTCAGACTATGTATTTTCTTGATATTAATCTTACCATAAACAGAGCTATGAGACATACTAAATCTTATTTCTCAGTACCAAAGACACAACACAGGAAATAATCAAGAGACTCTCAAATCAAATTTTGCTTTGACAGTCCTAGGAGGAATATTAGAGTCAATCTTCAAGACTGTAGTAGTTCTTTCAAATGCCCTAAAAAAGCATTTGATACTTGTTTTTTCATCATGGTTGAAAGAAAGGGCTAGGAAAAATATGTCCTAAGCCAACAGTAAACTTTTAGAAGTAAAATATTCTTATTGTAGCATTATTATCAGTTAAAGTCATTGAAGCAGTAATAATTGAAAATGTTCATAATAAGAGAGAGAGAATTTTAAAGCCAAAATTATAAAAAGTGTTTTGTTAGGGCACTTAGCCAAGGCTTTTCACCTGAAAAATGTTTATTTAATAAAATGCTTTATTAAATATTAGTTTCTCATCATTGGTAGAATATTTTAAAAAGATCTTTTGCTATACATATTATTAAAGCAATTGGATTTTGAGAAAATAACAGATTTTTGTTAGATAGTCTTCTCTTAAATTTGAGTATTAATATCCTGGTTAAGTCCAAAATCTTCTTGGATGGTTCCCATGAACAAAGAACTCCCTGTTACCTTTAAAATGAGGATTCAAAAACAACTCTTTAAATTTAAAGACTTCTCCAAATTCAAGCTCTGAATGGGCTGTATAGCAGAGATTAAAACTTGGACTCCTTGACCTCTAGTCTTTCCCTTGTCTGTTCTACTTTACTTACTTGTATCACACTCCTAATTCCCTTTTGAGTTTAAAGAAGGCAGGAGGAGTGAAGTGGTATGTGCAAAAGAAGAAATGTGCAAATATTGGATATGGAGTCCATAGAATGAATTAAAATATTAGTGATAGGAAAAGTATCTTCTCATGTGAAACTCGCTCATTGGGATTTGCTGACCATCTCTCTTAATTTGTCTAGATGCAGTGACTTACTTTTCATAGGCTGGTCAGCTATGGACTTGGTTTGTACCTTTGTAGAAAAGCTAAGGCTCATGGCTAGGGCACAAGATTGCCTCTATGCAAGTTTCTTTTACTGGTAGCAGACCATGGCTACCATTATGTGTGTGTGTGTGTGTGTGTGAATAATTTTTAAAAAAGATTTTATTTATTGATTTTACAGAGAGAGGAGGGGGGAGTAAGAAATATTAACTCATAGTTGCTTCACTTTAGTTGTTCATTGGTTGCTTGTGATACGTGCCTTAATTGGGCAAGCCCAGAGTTTCAAACTAGTGACCTCAGCATTACAGATTAGCAATATATCCCCTGCACAACCATGGCCAGGCATTTGTGTAATTTTTAAAAATCTGCCTTTCTTATCACTTGATTTTGGAATGCTATTCTGAGTACTTGATTCCCAACTACCTGTCTCCTTGGTATTTGCTTCTATATTATTGCTTATCTGTTTTAGTCTATAACCTTACCTTAAGACCCAGTTGTTCTCAAAGTGTGTGCCAGGATACACTGGTGTGCCCTAAAAGATTTCCTGGTGTGCCCTATGGTATTCTAGAGAACTATGTGCCTGTTGGGGACCAAAAACCAATAGGATTTTTGGAGTTTAGATTTTTCGGGGACAGAGGTGTTGGGAATTGGCTGTAAGCTAACAGTCTGCCCAACCCCCCACCTCACTTCCCTAATTAGGTTGCAAAAGGCTGTTAAACTGTGGTGCTGGATTATTTACACTACCCCCCATGTTCCTCAGAAAGACTGAGGCAAGTTTCTTCTATCCCTTGTTTGGTGTAAAGTTAAGATGATATGTATGGTGGGGATTTTGGATTGATTAAAATTAAGGAATTGTCTCTTGAAGCCTTTTGGACATTTATAAAAGAAGAATATGTGACAATATCTAAAAAAGCTTTGAACAATTAACTACAATTTTCAATATCTTATTTATGTAAATTAGAATTTTCTACCCTCAACACAATTAAGAGTACAAAGAAAGGGATTCTTCAATGTCTTGATGAGGAAATGAGAGTTTGTCTTTCAGATATATGCCCAAACATTGAAGAAATCGCTAGAACACATCAGGCCTATGTGTCTTATAAATACAAGAATGAAAAATCTTAACACATTTGTGCCAGGACATGTCTAATTCAGTAAATCTTACTAAAAATGTATCTATCTATATCTATATATCTATATCTATCTATGTATCTATATCTATCTATCTATCTATAACTTTCTTTGTCATTAAAAAAATTTTTTAACCCCTCTTTTTTACGAATTCTAAAAAGCATAACAAAAAATGTAACATAAAAATATTTTTTAATGTCAAAATAAATTTTGTCATATTTATTTTATTTAATTACCATAAAAGCATTCTTGGACTTTATATTTTTTCTTTAATATTTGAGAAATATGTATATAGTGCACCGACAATTATTTGTAGGATTTTAAATGTGCCCCGACTTCAAAAACTTTGAGAACCACTGCCTCAAGCACTGATTCAGATGTGTCCTAATTTCTGGTGTGGATTTTCATACTTTAATTTTCTCTCCACATGTAACTTACTCAGCTCTTGAGCACAGATGTTCTACCTTAACTAATAACTTCAGGGACTTTTCTACTCTAGTATCTGTCCCAAGATCTAGCCTTCCATTACCATTCTGTTTCTTAATTTATTTCTGAGATCTCCTTGCCTCCCAGAATTTTAGAGCAAATAATTACCAAAACTTTTCAAAAACGTCTTCTGGATTCCATACTACATTGCTTTTCTCCTTACTGAGAAAGCCCTGAACAAATACTTCTTTACCAGTAGCTGGTGCAAGTCTGACTGTCAATACAATTCTATTTATAATAATGACAAAAAGAGGAGCCCAAAAGGTAAACATTGAAGTTTCATGCCAAAGTCTTCTATTATTTCTCAGCTAATTAATATAATTTTGGCTGTGCATAAGTTGCTGAAAAAAAATTGTTTCGCAGTTGTGCATAGTAGTATTACTGTTGTGCAAAGGCAAGTGCCAAGCAAAAACATCACTTTGAAGGAAAGCTTCATAGTTGAGTTATGAGACAGCTGGAGAGCAGCAAAATAGATATGGGTCCATAAGCCCTGCAGGAAAAACAACTTTAATCAGGGCCTGACACATTGGGTGATTGTCACGAAGTCCCTTGGTATGTGTAAGCCCTGGATAAAATCGGACCAATTGACTATTGACAAGCACTACATTAGTGCAAAACTGATGAAAAACTGGTTATTGCCCTGCACAGACTCCAATAATGAGAAATGATGTTCTTGTGAAAGAAAATGACTTGGTTTGTTTTTGAAAAACATATGTGCACTGGCCCAGGTGATATCTCTGGTGGTCTGAAATTCCTGTAGGCGCAGCCTTCGGACATAGCAGTGGCACTTAAAGCTGTCTTTTCAAGCCTCTCCATGTGACAGGCCTCTTTGACTCCTGAAATTGATTCCATGGTTCCAAATACCAGTAGCTAATGCTGGCAGCCTGACCCAAAAGCGGGGAGCGTCGTTCCGCCTTGAGAGCCCCTCAAATGGATTTTACAGGGAGTGGTGCATACCATGCTTCTAGGTGCAGTGAAGCATGTTCCTAGCACTTTCGCAGACCATAAATTAATTTGAAATGAACCTCTCTCCTCCCACAAAATATAAGGCTAGAGAAGAACTGTCATCATGGTTGTTCTGTAACATAGTGCCTACGGGGCAAAAAGTCATTTTCTCCTGCATTTGCTGACGGAACACGTGACAGGTGCCAAATGCTACGCTCTCCATAAATGTGTGGCATGTGTGTCCAATTCAAAATAATTTGTAGTTTGGAATAGATTCTCCACACTTTCAGCTCTGAACGTGAAATAATGGAAAGAGGTGTGCATATTCTGTTCCAAAGATGGACATTGTGGAGAGCCCCAATCCAATGTATCAGGACCCCCAAATGTCGCATCTTCACTGATTGTTTTGCATATATAAGCGGTTATCCTTAATAATTATTCTGGAAAGAGAAGGAGTAAGTAGGATGTGCAGTCCTGTTTCATTTTGTGTGGGCATTTGGTTAACAGTAAAATGACACAATATCTTCTTTAGTAATGCTATATGGTGGGGAGCATGAACCAATTTTTCAGAACTCCATACTCAGAATGTTTCTTTAACTTGTATGGAGAACCTGCTCTCTTACATACAACAAAAATTTACTAAATTGATTGTATTAAAATCCACTGTTAGTGTTAGTTTTCTTTGGCTATTGTAGGGTAAAAGAAAGCTGTTTTTGATTAATTTTACTGATTGAAATTTATTGTGGGTCAAAGAGATTAGAAACATTGAAACAAGAGAAGAGAGAAAGAATAACAGAAGGGAGAAGATGTTCTGTTAGTAGTGTGTATCCAGGAAACTCGATAAACTATTTAGTCAGTGGTCTTTTTTCCTGCCTAGATCTTCCACTGATTGTCAAAATTACATGTCTAACTTCTTTTATGTTACATTGATACCTCCAATTCAATATCCAAACTAAATTGCTCATTTTTTCATCTAAATACATTCATTCTTTTAACCATTCCTGTGTTAAAGAATGGTACCACCATCCTACCAAAGATAGAAACCATGGAGTCATCTCTAATTATTTTGTTTATCTTCATTTTCAACTAATTGCTACAAATGGCTTGTCTACTTTTATCTCCAATATTCCCTACCCTTTTATAGCTAAGTTAACAGCTTTAGCAGTTCTTGCTTGAATTGCTAGTTGAATGGACTCTCTGACTCTACCCCTTTATCTCTTTAATTTAGCCTCCATTGGCAGACATAGCTTTACAAATGCATATGTGATTAGGTCACTTCCTTGATTAACTTTTTAGTGGTCCCACATTGCCCAAAGGATAAATTTAGCACTTCAAATTCTTCATGATATAGCTGTGCTTGTGTCTCCAATTTTATTCCTATGCCATGACATATACTATATACATTGCTGGAAACATCTTTTTATATTTGGCACCTGGTTGGAGGTTGCAAGTCCATGTATTGAACACAGTTCTTCATTTGGGGAGCCCTTTATGACTTCTAAGGTAGAGTTATGATCTTCCTCTATCTCTCCTATGTATCATGTGCAATCATTGTGTTAATTTAAATGTTGATTTGTCTCCTTCATTCATGATAAGTTCTTTGGAGTCAAGAACAGTGTTTTTTATATTTTTGTACCCATACAATCCCTGGTACATGATGGATGTTTAATTTATATTTGTTGAATCAACATATGGATGCAACAATAAAAACAAAGCTTGATTAGGATGGTGGATGAGAAGGTAACAGTTTAGAGGAAAGAACTTTATTGTTTGGGGGGACTTGGGCAATGTATAGACTTAAGATCTAAAAGAAGTTTTGATCAATATATCCTTTGGGGCATATTGATCCTGAGGAAGCCAACAACATTTGGAGATCACTATATAGTTGTAAAGTATGTAGTATCACTCATTCAAGAAACTGAAGGACAAATTTCTTCCTCTCTCTAGCTTCTTCCAAATTAGATGGAAATAAATATATTAGAGAATATATTTTTATTTTTAAGATGATTATACTAATATGAAATTAGACACGTGTATACATATATATTAATAACTTTCAAATGCAGTGTCATTTGTTTAGCTGAATAGCTTTATGTGGATGTGGGTAATGATCAGAAAAAGAGAGTTTGGGTCTGGGAAGAGAGAAGAAAAATTAATCAATGGTAAAACCAGAATATATATTTTTAGAGCTACCTTTGGGAGAAAGGAGGAAGCAGAGGTAGAAAACATGGATCTTCAGAACTTCATTTCTTTGCCAGTTGAGGCCATTGTGGTGAATTCCAATGCTGCAGGGGCCCGGGCTGAGCCCTGCACTGGGTTCCCCATGCTCAGTAGCACGGATACCATGGACAGAGCTAAGGCTGCGTTCCTCTGGATTGGGGAACACACCAAAGAATCTATCGCTGGGTATATGTGGGGGAACACCTTTTTCTAATCTTTTAGTTTGTCATTTTAAACTAATTATGAACATAAGAATCACCAAAAGCTTTTTCTAGCTCAATTATCATCTGTTTCTACTCGGTAGCTTTAGCAGAACTGTGAATTGGCAGTCAACATGTTGGAATAGATATCCATTCCCAATAAGATGTAAACCCAATTTCTTGGGCTCTCTCTTAAACTGGAGAGAACGCACCGAGGGAAGAACATGAATCCAATGACTTTTTGAAGTGGGGGTTCTTATAAAGCAGCTGACACTGCTGGAGATTTGAAGGTGTATATGGCCTAAGAGGTAAAGTGTAGATGGGACACTTCTTACTTCGGTGTATAACGTTAAGTTGTTATAATAAGGTTGCATTCACAATGTGGTGAAAAAAAAAAAAAAGCCAACCAAACAAAAAACCAAAACCCAACAAACCAAATGATGTATATGTTCCAGGAAAGAAAAACAACCAGTACCTATGTTCTCAGCACTAGTCTGGGCACTTTAGTTTATTCATCCTAACATCATTCTGATATGGGTTTATCATCCTGCTTTTACCATAAAAGAAACTGGGCCTCACAACTACTAAATTTAACCCTGGATCTGGCTGATTTGAATCCTGTTCACATTCTTTTCTCAACATTGCCTTTCTTGCCATCATGTCTTGGCAGGCAGCAGGAGAGGCAGACCTGACAGTGAACATGAACAACCTAGAGTTTTCAGCCTGCCAGGCAAGCGATGATGCCATAGAGGTAAGTCTCTGTGAGCTCTGTCATTTATTTCTGTCTTCTTTAAATCTCTTATCTGTAGGACGAAAAGCATTTACAAAGCTTTCAGAAAAATACTTTGTGATTACCAGCACCAGGCAAGCAATGGACTGCCTGTTTTCCACTGATAGCTGCAAAATATGTCTTTTAGAGAGAAATATCTACTTTCTTCCACTTAGATTCATATACAAACACAGTGGTGAGGAATATGTTTTAGAAATTCCATAGTCCTAGTGTGAGCAGATACTTTATTGCAGTTTGCATTGAATCAGAAGAAAAAAACAAAAACCTTGAAAAACAAAATATAAAGTAAATAATCCATTTTAAATGAACAAGAGTTATTACCTATTGGAAACAAATTGCCATTATATACTTATTCTTGTTACGTCTAGGTGTAATTCCACTGGCGTGAGACAGGTGTTTCTTACCAATGTGCCAAATATTTTTGGGTTTTGAGAAAATAATAAAGAAAGGACTGTTAGCTATTTTTTTTCACTTAAATATCATATTCAGCCAGCCCCTCTTGGTAGGATATGCTTGGGTGATATTTTTCTCTTTGAAGAAAAAAAGAGGATTTAGAAATGGCATCTCCCTTGGCCTGATGAGAGCTTAATCTTCATTGTCCTTTGTATTTTCTCTATGTAGACTTCAGCTATGGGAATAATTCTTAGCAAATTGCACAGTTGACCTTCTATAAGCAGGCCCTTTTTTGCATGATTAGAAGATTTAGAATTTCATGAGAATGTGACAATTCATGAACTCTTAGACAGCGTAGACCCTTTGTTCTAATGTCCTTGTTGAAAGCATAGACCTTGAGATCCTGGCTGCTTTCTTGATGGATTTTCAGAGCCTCAGGCCTGGAGCCCAGGTCTTGCTCCCACTGTTATGGTCATTCCCTTTCTGCTTGTGCTTCTGGGGTCAAGAAATTCCCAAGGGAGGAAATTCTGAGCCCTCAATAAAAAGACACTTTTTGTAAATTCCCACTGAAAAGAATGAACATAAGCTTTAACGGGTTGGGAATCTGTTATTCTGAGTCTTTTTCTTTTTTAATATTCAAAGCCTACTGATTCTATTTGAGATGTCTCTTCCTTGAAAGGTACACCATCCTGCTGCAAAAGGCTTTAATAAGCCAGGTGTTGTAGACTGACTGCTTTGCTCCACTTTACTTTGCTGTTAAAACATTAAGTGTAATCTGATGTGTCAATAGAGTCACCTCAGGTACTCAGAATCATTTTAATTTTGATTGTCGTCAAAACATAGTTTCAATACTGAGATGAATTAGCATTAAAATATATACAAAATTACCTGGAGAACAGCACTTTTTACTGGTAATAAGTCTTTTTAAAAGCAGTCTCTGTCAAAGACTCAATTTGAACTATTTTTGGCTTTGAATTTTGCAGAGTAGGTTTTTTTTTTAAACCTGCTTTACATCATTCAAACCTATTAGTGGAAGAAAGAAGCTTCTCCTTCTCTATTTGATCCTATGGGAGATGTTGCCCATTCCTAGTGAGTGCCCCAAAACGGATGTGTGAGATGACAGAGTGGATGACATCACTCACGGTTGGTGATTGAATGCTTCCCTGGGACTCACAAAATGCACTCAAAAGACAATGAAAAGTAGGAGTGATGACTGGAATGTTCTTATATACTACACCTGGGTACATGACTTTACCATGCTAGACAGAATTTAATTTGTGGAAATATGAATGTATAAAATAGAAAATTATGAATATAAAAACCTTAAATTTCAGTTTGGAGAAATGTAAACTTACAAATATATATATGTGTGTGTATATATATATATATATATATGGACACACATATTTACAGTATACACACAATATATTTTATATGCAATCATATTTTATAATTTATAAGATTGGATATATAATATATACATATATAAATGTAATACAATCTATAACATATATGCAATATGCAATATATATTTATATATAGAACACCATATGTCTGTGTGTATATGTATATGTGTGTGTGTGTGTGTGTGTGTATATATATATATATATATATATTATTCTAAATACCCAAGAAAATAAATAAAACCAAGAATATAAATATTTAATTTTTGATATGAGCCCAATTCTTTACTAAGTGGCACATAGAGATTACCTAAGTGGTATTTATAAATATATTGTAATATTATTTTTGAAGAGGTATAGTGATCCTCAAAGCAGTATTAATAATAATTTATTTATTAACATTTACTGCATACATCAAATGTATGTGTATGTATTGACATCTGGCACATACGTAATCATTTATTTTTTGTGCTTTGCAAAGACTGGAATGACTGACCTTTTGAACTGAAAAGTGAACATCCTTGCATTTCAATCTTTGAGAGAAATAGATTCTATTGACAGGAAAGACTAAATTTTCTTTGTTGTTTGGAATCTAAACCTGGTCATTCTTTCTAAACATTAAAAAATTTTTTTTTATTGATTTTAGCAAGAGAGGAAGGGAGAAAGAGAGACAGGAACTTAGATCTGTTTCTGTATGCACCCTGACCAGGGGTCGAACCAGTAACCTTTGTGTTTTGGGACAATGCTCTAACCAACTTAGGTATCCATCCAGGACATAAAACTGATTATTTTTTTTAATATTTTGCTAATATTAGCCGGTGGTGCATGTGTGTGTGTGTGTGTGTGTGTGTGTGTAGGCGGGAGCTGTGTTTGGCAGCAAATTACTCAGCTGACCTTTTTTATAATCAACTACAATAAGTAAAGTGAGCATGTATGTGTGTATGCCTGCACTTTTGGTGTGATAGACAGTTTGCTTAAATATATAGGAAAAGTAAATCCCTCTGCCCCTGACCTTTGGCACAGAAACATTGTACTTCCTAGAAAGTGTGGTAAATGCCATGTCCTTTGGGCAGAGGATGTTTGCATTAATGTTTTCTGTGCTGAAGCCTGAGCCATAGATTTCCTGTCAGCTATCCTTTGCACTGCTGATATGGAATAGGTTGAGAGGTATATACAATATAGTGCCTGATGCCATCTGCTTTGACACTGGGAATATTTTAACCCCAGCCAAGGAGAAAGCTTTCTGTTCCCTCTCCTGCATGTGATTACCATGTAGTACGGGGAGGTGGAAAAAGTCATGCAGCTTAATGTGATTGTCAAAGGGTCAGTTGTCATGTTAATTATCAAGAGTGGAGTAATTATAATATGACATGAGGAAGGTGGAAGATGGGTACAGTATGTACCAATATTATAAATACAGTAACTCTTGACTTTCTTGGAATTCTTAGACTGTGACATTCTTGCACAACACAGGCATACACTCTGCATATGCTGCTCTTTCTGCTGTAATGTTTGGGTTGCAGGGAATACACACTGCAAGCAGGGTGAGGCAGCTCTATGACCTTGCTGAGGAAATGGAAAGTTGTCAATTTATAAGTAATCCTTGATTCCCCTGCCACTTTGCTTCCTTCAAAAAGACATCCATCCCATTGATTCTAACAGTTAAATATCATCCAAATCTCTTTTTCCCATTTGCATTTCCATTGCTTTAAATTCCCCCTATTTCTCACCTAGAATTTTTGCCAGATTACTAGAAGCTGCCTAATTTCTATTTTTAGCTACTCCATTTCATTCTTCAGGGTGACTTTTAAAAAATGCAAATCTACCACAACACTCTGTAATGAGTGTTGTTCTCAAATGAACCATGCTCCCCATATCCCTTGTTTTTCTATATATTTCTTTGTCTACATTTCCTATACAGGTGCCTTCAGGTAGCAGAAAGGTTAGTACTAGCCATGAGTGGTTGAATGCAGAAGTAAGGAAGGAATGAGAAGGTCTATGTGTGTGGGAAGAGTAAGATGAGAGAAAACATGGAGATAATATAGATTGTAAAGATTAGTAATCCAACCAAAAAATTTAGCAACAAGAACTCAGAAATCCAGGGAAAGATTTTGGACAAAAGGCTATACCAGTATCAAACACAGCACTTTAGTATTGAAAGATATCTTGCATATTATTAAATCTATCTACACGTTCATTATTTTATTTTATTATTTTATTTTATTTTAGTTGGAACTAGAGAAAGGTTTATTCAATTTGACCAAAGCAAAAGGACAGGAGAGCAAGAGATCTCAAATCTGACCTATTTTGCTTGAAAAAGAAACATACCTCAGCAATTTACATTTATATTGGAAGAAAAAGAGGTGCTAGGTTGAAAAATTAAGATTCTACAAAATATTGTGCATCAGTGCAGTTACCTTTTTGTAATACTTATTTTTAAGTGATGTTATGATTATTTTAAAATTTAAATTTCTAACTTATTGTGTTGACACGGTTTCAAGTGTCCCACTCAATATATCACCCTCTACCACCAGCATTATGTCCCCCATGCCCCATGCAAAGTGTCTTTCCATTCTACTTTCAACCCTTTTAGTCCTCCTCCCCCAACTTCAACCCCCCCCCTTTCCCTCTGGTAATTACTACCTTGTTGTCTGTATCTATGAATTATGTATGTGTAATTTGGCAACTCCTTTCAACTTCTTTGATCTGATTCCCTCTTTTCCCTTTCCTCTAATGGGTGTTCATCTGTTCCCTGTAACCCAGCCTCTTTTCTATTTTGTCCCTCAGTTTATTGCATTCATTAGATTCTATATGTAAGTGAGATCATATGACATTTGTCTTTCTCTGACTGGTTTATTTAACTTAGAATAATAATCACCATGGTTCATCCATGCCATCACAAAAGGTAAGATTTTCTTCTTTTTCATGGCCACATAATATTCCATTGAGTACGTATATGTACCACAGCTTTTTCATCCTTTCATCCACTGATGGACACTTGGGCTGTTTCTAAATCTCCGCTATTGTAAACAATGCTGCAGTAAACATGGGGATGCATATCTTCTTTAAAATTAGTGTTTTGATATTCTTATCATATATTCCTAGAAGTGAGTTAGCTGGGTCATAAGGCAGTTTCATTTTTAATTTTTTGAGGAGACGCCATACTGTTTTCCACAGTGGCTGCATGAATCTGCATTCTCAACAGCAGTGCTGGAGGGTTCCCTTTTCTCCACACCCTTGACTGCACTTATTTGCCATTCTGGCAAGTGTGAGGTGATATTTCATTGTAGTTTTAATTTGCATTTCTCTAATGATTAGCAACATTGAATATTTTTCCATAGGTTTATGGTCTATCTGTATGTCCTCTTTGGAGAAGTGTCTATTCAGATCCTTAGCCTATTTTTAAATTGGATTGTTTACCTTTCTGGTGTTGAGTTTTAGAAATTCTTCATAAGTTTTGGTTATTAACCCTTTATCAGATGTATCAGTGAATATATTCTTCCATTGAGTGGGTTGTCTTTTTATTTTGTCAATGTTGTCTTTTGCTGTGTAACAGTTTTTTAGTTTGATGAAGTCCTATTTGTTTACTATGTCCTTTACTTCACTTGCCCACAGACATACATCAACAAAAATGTTGCTACAAGGTTTGTCTGTGTGTCTGCTGCCTATAATTTCTTTTTAAGATTTTTGTGGTTTTGCGACTTACATTTAAGTCTTTTACCCATTATGTGCTTGTTTTTATGAATGGTGTAAGTTGGTAGTATAATTTCACTTTTTGCATGTACCTGTCCAATTTTCCTAACACCATTTATTAAAGAGACTGTCTTTACTCCATTATATACTTTTACCTGCTTTGTCAAATGCCAATTGACCGTAAAGGCGTGGGTTGATTTCTGAGTACTCTGTCCTGTTCCATGGATCCATATGCCTGTTCTCATGCCAGTACCAGGCTGTTTTGAGTATAATGTCCTTGTAGTATAACTTGATATCAGAAATTGTGATACCTCCTACTTTGTTCTTCATTTTCAAGATTCCTGAGACTATTCAGGTCTTTATTTATTCCATATAATTTTTTGGAATATTTGTTTCTGATCTGTGAAATATGCCATTGGTATCTTAATAGAAATTACATTGAATCTGTAGATTGCTTTAGGTAGTATGGACATTTTAATGACATTAACTCTTCCTATTCATAAACACTGTATAGGCTTCTACTTGTTTGTATTTTCCTCGATTTCTATTTTCAATGTCTTTTAATTTTCTAAATTTTACCTCCTTGGTTAAATTTATCCTTAGGCACTTAATTAATTTATTTATTTTGTTGCAATAGTGAAGGGGATTGTTTTATTAATTTATTTATTTTAATTTATTGTTTACATAGATTCAAGTGTCCCACCGAGTACATCCCTCACTCCCATGTTCCCCTCAATCTCCCTTTTGACCCCTCCCATGCATGCCCTCCCCACTTCCCTCCAGGATTTGCTTTCCTGCTCTCTATTTCTTATTTGTTCCTTGATCTCATTGTAAATCTATTTATTTATTTATTTTTTAAATGTTATATTTATTTATTTATTTTACAGAGACAGAGAGACAGTCAGAGAGAGGGATAGATAGAGACAGACAGACAGAAACAGAGAGAGGTGAGAAGCATCAATCAATAGTTTTCGTTGCTGTTGGAACACCATAGTTGTTCATTGATTGCTTTCTCACATGTGCCTTGACTGTGGGCCTTCAGCAGACCTAGTAACCCCTTGCTGGAGCCAGCAACCTTGGGTCCAAGCTGGTGAGCTTTTTGCTCAAGTCAGATGGGCCCGCGCTCAAGCTGGCGAGCTTAGGGTCTCGAACCTGGGTCTTCCGCATCCCAGTCCGATCCTCTATCCATTGCGCCACCGCCTGGTCAGGCTAAATCTATTTATTTTTTAATAACATACTATTTAGCCTTCAAATGCTTGAATGTTTTTCAGTTTTTTCTATTGTAGTTGATTATAGTGTCATGTTATTTTGGTCAGATAAGATTCTTGATATGATTTCAATATCCTGAAATGTATTAAATCTTGTTTTCTGTCCTAACATGTGAGTTATCCTAGAAAATGTACTATGAGCTTGACCAGGCGGTGGCGCAGTGGATAAAGCATTGGACTGGGATGCGGAAGACCCAGGTTCGAGACCCCAAGCTTGTCAGCTTGAGCGCAGACCCATTTGGCTTGAGCAAAAGCTCATCAACTTGGACCCAAGGTCGCTGGCTTCAGCAAGGGGTAGCTCGGTCTGCTGAATGCCCGCAGTCAAGGCAATCAATGAACAACTATGGTGTCGTAACGGCAACAAAAAACTAATGATTGATGCTTCTCATTTCTCTCTGTTCCTGTCTCTCTGTCCCTATCTATTCCTCTCTCTGACTCTCTCTCTGTCCCTGAAAAAAAAAGAAAGAAAGAAAATGTACTATGAGCACTTAAAATGTATATATATTCTGGTGCTTTGGGGTGAAATGTTCTGAAGATATTAATTAAATCCAGTTGATCTGGTGCCGTGATGGTGAACCTATGACACGCATGTCAGCACTGACACGCGTAGTCATTTTCGATGATATGCGGCTGCTTGCGGCCGCATACCAGAGTAGTATGGGGCCGCATGCTGAGAAGGATGTTTCATCCTCGGCTCCTGCTCGGCCCTGGGCAGTAGCTGAGGATAAAATATTTGCTGTAGTGTAGACACTCTGTGCTGGAGCTCTAGTAGGCCAAAACAACAGAACTCCGGCACAGAGCATCTAGTTCTGGGACTTCTGGGTAGGCTGTTTTTCTCAAAGTGACACACCACCCAAGTTATGCTTGATTTTTTGCTGAATTTTGACACACCAAGCTCAAAAAATTGCCCATCACTGATCTAGTGTGTCATTTAAGACCACTGTTTCTTTGTTAATTTTCTGTTGGGAGGATCTATTTATTGATGTTAATAGGGTATTAAAATCCCCTACTATTGTATTGCTGTTGGTGTCACCCTTTATGTCCATCAAATTGTACCTTACATATTTAGGTGCTCCTCTATTGGTTGCCTAAATATTTACAGTGGTTATATCTTCTTGTTGGATTGCTCCCTTTATCATTCTGTAGTGACCTTCTTTGTTACTTACTCTAGACTTTGTTTTAAAGGCTATTTTGTCAGATATAAGTATTTCTACCTCTGCTTTTTGTTATCATTTCCATTTGCATAAAATTATTTTTCCATCCCTTAACTTTCAGTCTATGTGTACCGTTTGTTTGAGGTAGGTCCCTTGAAATTTATTAGTCTTTTTTTCTTTTTCATGCAGCTACCCTATGTCTTTTGAGTGAAGGACTTAGTCATTTTATGTTTAAGATTAGTATTAATATGTACTTATTTATTGACATTTTATTCTTTAAGCTTACAGTTCTCTCTCTCTCTTGATTTTCTCCCCCCCCCCCCGCCCCCCTACTTTTCTTATATCAGGATCTTTAAAATTTCTTACTGTACTGGTTTGGTGGTAATGAACTCTTTGCCCCTCCCCCCTTTTTTTGTCTGGAAGCTCTTTATTCTTCAATGTTAATTGATAGCTTTTCTGGATAGAGTAGTCTTGGTTGTAGGTTCTTGTTTTGCATTCACTGAATATTTCTTGCCTATTTCTTCTGGCCTGAAGTGTTTCTGTTGAAAAATCAGATATCAGTCTTATGGCTGCTCCTTTGTAGGTAATTAATTTCTTTTCACTTGCAGCTTTTAGTATTTTTGCTTTGTCTCTTAACTTTGGCATTTTATTTATGATGTTCTTGGTGTAGACTAGCTTGGTTTCATCTTTAATGGGTCTCACTGTGCTTTTTGAATTTCTGTGACTTTTTCTTCATCAATTTAGGAAATTTTTCAGCTATGACTTCTTTAAATAAGTTCTCTATTCCTTATTCATTCTCTTCTTTTTCAGGATCCCCTATGATGTTGACTTTATTTCTCTTCATGTTGTTATAGACATCTCTTAGAATTTCATTAGTCTTTTTGAGCCTCTTTTCTTTTTGCTGCTCCACTTCTGAGCTTATATCTATGTTGTTCTCTAAATCGCTGATTTAATCCTCTGTTTTATCTAGCCTGCTATTGATTCCATCTAGTGCAGTCTTCATTTCAGATATTGTATTTGCCATTTCTGACTGGCTCTCTATATGGTTTCAGTGCCCTCTTTAATGTTTACTAAGTTCTCACTCTGATCATCCATTCTTAATCTTAGATCCTTAAGCTTCCTAATAACCATTATTTTATACTATGCATTTGGTAGTTTGGGTACTTCCATTTCATTTAGTTTCTTTTTTTTTTTTTTCTGAGCATATCCTTTGTTGGTTTATTTGGGTCATATATTTTGGTCAGCCCATTTTGTCTGTTTATTAGGTAACTCTTCTCTGACTCCCACATTTTTTTTTTTTGGCATTTTCTATGAGGAAGATGTTCTCAGTGGTAGTAACCTCCAGGCCACCTGAGCTCCTTGAATTTAGAATGCTTCTTGAAGGTTATATTTCCTCTCCTGTTGTATGTGAGTCTTGAATATTGTTGGTCCTTTTGTGAGTGTAGTTATCCTTTCAGTCTGGTTGGCCTTAAAGGTCAACCTTGATCATGTGTATTAGATATTGTTCAATGTCTGTCCTATAGGGTGTAGTTATTCTTAGAAGGGTCTGGTGTCTGCTGGGATCCTCCTTTGGTGTGCTGTTTTTGTGGCTAGCTTAATCTAGTGTTAGTTTAGTCAATGACCCACTACTGGTTGTGTTGGTTCTGAGTCCTCTTGGGTGGGTTTTGGGTATGGGTTGATGTTAGATGTTTTTGTGACCCTCCGTGGGCTACCTGTCAGGATCTACTGCTCTGTTCTCTGTTTGTGTCTGCATTTTATGTGCTTGGGTATGTATGGGAGGGACCAATGTGTATATAAGACTTATTTTTTTTTTCTGTTTAGAACTGAAACACCTTTAAAAACAGACCCAAGTTTCTTAAGGTTTGCTGCCACTTTTCTGATCTCTATCTCTTCTAGCAGTTGCACGGTCTACCCAAAAATTTATCTATAGAAAGACTATAGTGTTGATTCAGACTGGCCTCACCTACTAACCCCTTCACAGGTTGCAAGGTTTGGGGTTTAGGGCAGCAGAGGTTGGGATGATGATGTTAGTGGGACCCCCTACTTTGGGGGTCTCAGTTAGGAGCTCAGTATAGGGAAAGTGTCCCCTAATCTGGAGCCTAATCCGTCAGCCACTAATGGTTATTCCAATTTCATTTCTCCCCAGTAGGGTGGCAGCAGGTTCAGATTTAGTGGGCCGACAGTCCCTTCTGTATAAATTCTTTTAGCTAGGGAGTTCCTGGTCTCAGAGAAAAAATATTGGGAGAGTCTTCTACTGGGGCCGACTGTGCCTGCCAGAAGGTGGCTAAACCCCTCAACCAGTCCAAACAATACGTTACAAGGAACTCACACTTTGATTTTCTATTCTCTAAGCCTCTCTATTTTCCTTTTGTGGAACTTAGTCAATTGGGGCATGATATCCAGGACTTGGGCCAACTGACTGTGAAACTGTACTTCATCCAGTGCATATGAGTTGCTGTGCATATGTTGACCACAGATAGTAGAATTTATCTCAGCTGAGTTTGGTGCCTGATGCATTCTCCCTTTGGCTATGCTGCTAGTAAGGGTAATTGGGTTCTGCTCTGATATTCTTTGCAGCTGACCACTGATTCTGTTTGTTCTGGTCCTCTTAGGAATGATCCTGGCACAGACTAGTGTAAAAAACTGCCTGTTACTGGCCTTCAGCAAACTTTTTGGAGCTATAAGCAACCCAAAATTTGTAGTTTCCTTTGATGGGCTCAGGTGTACATGGAAGGATCAAGCTGCACACCTAGACTGGCTTTTACCACCCCCAGGCCTGGAGGCAAGTCAGAAAAAGGCTCAAGATTCCCTGAGAGCTCTTGCTGCCTCTCTGCTGGCTGATTGTTTGGCTTGAGCACTGAAAAAAAAAAAAGAAAACAAAACCTCTGGTAGAGTCTAGAGCTGACAGCAATTTAGAAATTAAGGAAAGTTGGTGGATATGGCTTCCACCCCAAGGCTCCAGGTGTCAGCCTGTCCTAAATTTTTTCATTGACCTTAGTGGAGTGTGGCCACTAGAAGTCCAGTGTGTGTGGCTTTGAAACCCAGAGATTTTGTCTGCCCCACAGTCAGCGCACTTTCCAATGAATCTCCCATGAAGCAGAAGCACCAGTCATATTCTTGGGAGAGTGTAGGGAAAAGCCCTTGCCTCAATGCCAGAAAACTAAGGCACTGTCATTCCCCCTGCTTCCTGTCCAAGGCTACCCACTTCTGAGCAGGGCCCAATCTGTGTAGGGTGGGACAAAAGAAGTTTTTGACAGTGGCACAGTTGATTTTCCCCAGGCTGATGACACATGGAGGAGGGTGCTTAACCCAAGAAGGATAGTGATTGTAATATTGGAGAATGACTCAGCACAGGGGTTCTGGTGGCTGTCCCCAGCAGCATCTCTCCCAAGGTCACCAATTTCACATTCTCCTCATGTGACCTAGTCTTCTCAGATCTCCTTCTGCTGGAACGTAAGTTAAGTGGCTATGAATGAGATTTTTTTGTGTATTGGCCCTTTAAGAGTGTGCCTGTATCTCTGAGATCTCCCATTTCTCTCTTACAGACAGAAACCTTGCCTCTTTCACCTCAAATGCTCTAGGTACCTCTTCTAGACTCTGGGTCTCTAATCTGGGATTCCTAGCCTGGGGCTTAGGACCCATACCTCTCAGGGACAACCTCCCCACAGTGAGAGTCCCTCAGATCTTCAGCTGCTGTGCTCTTGTGAGTGAGGGCAACCCTTTCTACTTTTCTACACTTCCTACCAGTCTCAGTGTGGCTTCTGTGACTCCTTGGTTAAGAACTTTTCTGCATTTCATCCTAAGTTGGTTTTTCAGGATCACTATTCTTAAATTTAGTTATAAGTCTAGTTTGGTGTTGGGAGGTGGCAGTTGGAAGTTCACCTACTTCATTTCCCTCTTGGAATTCTCTACACATCTATATCTATATCTATATCTATATCTATATCTATATCTATATCTATATCTATATCTATATCTATATCTATATATATATGTGTGTGTGTATATATATATATATATATATATATATATATATATATATATATATATATATATTCTGTTAAGTGAGAGAAGGGGAGGAAAAAAGACAGACACTCTCCTGCACCACAACCAGGATCCACCTGTCAACCCCTGTTGTAGGCCGATTCTCAAATCAACAGAGCTATCCTTAGCTCCTGAGTCTGACACTCAGACCAGTTGTGCCTTCCTCAGTGCCCAGGACCAGTGCTCAGACCAGCTGAGCTATCTTCAGCACTTGGGAATAACACTTGAACTAATCGAAACACTAGCTGTGAAAAGAAGAAAGAGAGAAGGGGGGGGGAAGGAGGTGAGAAGCAGGTGGTTGCTTTTCATGTGTGTCCTTACTGGGGATTGAATCCTGAATTTTCAGATGCTAGGCCAATGCTCTATCCACTAGGCAATCTGGCCAGGAACTCTACACATCCATAATTTAAATCATGCCCTCAAAATTATCATTTTACAATATCAGCTTCAAGTAGTATCCTCAGATTTTCAGTACCGTCACTATGTATTAACTCACTATATCCACTCTATCATTCTATTTTTAGATATCTACAACTGCTCTGCTTTGAGTGAAATCTGTTTCTTTTGATTAATCCTTAACCATATCTTATAAATTTTGATATAACTAATCCATGGAATTTTATGGTTGAAAAGAACACAAAATGATATATTATTTTTTTGTGCCATAGTACCTAAAAGAAGAAATGTTCTCCTACACATAGATGGCATAGTTTAATTGTCCCATTGGATTTAGAAAGAAATTGATTTTGGTTATTTGCCTCTATATTCACTAGGTTAAGACCCTTATCTTTGGCAGACATTACCTCCTTTGCTTGTTTAATATTAAGGAACAAGTAAAGTCCTTCAGTAACCTGAGCATCACTTTTATACTTAACTCCTTCTAGCAGGTTCTGTGGTTGTCCACTCTGTTCAGAGATAGGTGTTCTGTTTGGGCACAATGGAGGCATTTCCATGGCCACAGTAGGTGACTGATAATACACATGAGGAAATTATTTTCAGACCAAAAATATATATATAAGCCCATCTCTCACATGGTCTTGATGGGTACTTTTGAAATTCTATCAAGCACTTGTTTAAATGCTTGGCTCTAACAATCCAAAGCTGAGAAAAATTCTTGCAAAAACATCTTAAAAATATGCTCTTTCTATCTGCTATAATGGAACACTGGGATGGCCTTTTATTGTAGAAGGAGTACTGATAAAGTGAAGTCAACATTTTTAAAAGGATGGACAGCAACTGTACTACCTTATTATTTAAAGAAAAGGTAGATTTTGTTCATCTTACCCAATCTCTTTAAATGTAAATCCCCACCCTCTCAAACAAATGGAGTGGCATGCAAAATTGTAGCCCTGTCTGAGCTTCCACTCTCTGATGTTTATTCCTGCTGCCTCCTGTCATAAATTCTGATAAACATTTTTTTCAGTTACTCTCACCCTTTCTGTTTTATTTTGAATATATATTAAATATATGTTGAATTGATTTTGGCCTCCTCATTCATCTCCTGTCCTCTTGGACAAATTTCTGCTTAAGCTCTCTTTCTGTAAGTATTTGACCTCTGGCTCTTTGGATTAGAATCACCACTTATAAGGTACATGCTCATTCATTGCCCTTGCCAGGAAGAAAAGTTTGACAGGACCTCAATCTGTTTTAGAATGCCATCACTACTAGTTTGGGAATTCTTTAGTTTTTACCAAATACTTTCTTAAAAAGAGTGGTAAGTAGGGATGTTGTATAAAGGTTATACTATCATCTATTACTTTTATTTACTACACTACTGCATATGCATTGCTTTCATTTTCCTTATAGGAAGGAGACCATTCAATGTTTATACACTTGGACTAGTAATCTTAACCTCTTATAGAGATATCTTGAAGAAGTTATGCTTTAAAATTATGACCTCTGTTGTGATTGAAACCCACTACAAGAAACAATCTATTTTGGACTTGTGTTGTAAAAATATTATTGAAGATGTGTCCATTAAATCACATATTGTCTGATACATAAAGCTTCAAAAATATATCATTTAGAATTTAACAAAACAAAATGTTATCTCCATGAATGTTTTTCCTATTTATAATGAGAAATTCACGTTTACAATCATGTAATTCATTACATTCTCATTTATTTTGCTTTGGTTGCCAGGAAACTCAGTGGAAAATGTAATGGTTGGATAAAACATTCAATATTCTAGTTAGTACAAATATATTTCCCCTTAATTTTAGTCTTCTATTTATATTTCATTAAGTTGTTTTGTATGTACATATGTGTTTCTAAGTCAATAATAACAAATACATTTTTGAAAGAGTCAAGATATTATATATATTTGTAGATCTAACATCTTCCTTGAACAACCCTCTTTCTCGCTTGGCAAGGATGTGCTAAGTCTTTAGGGACCTACCTGTAGAATTTCTAGAGCATCCTTGAGGGATCTTAGAGTACCAGTCCCATTCTGAATCCTTTGATAGGTAAGGGCATATGACATGCCACTAGATATACTGTAAGTCACACCAAAACTACACCAAATTCAAAACAGCCCCCTTCCTCATTGTTCCATATTGTTGAGGAAATAGCAGTGGGACTTTAAGGGCTAGCAGAGGTAGCCTATTAGAGGCTAGCAGAGGTACACATTAGGTGACAGAGAAGGACTCAAGGAGAGAATTCCATTCAACCTGGAATTCAAAATATGGATAGGTTTGAGTAAACTAGCACCCCCTCCCCACTTCAGCAAAGCCCTGATTTGTAATGCTTTCCAGTTTCCATGGTTAAATACTTCTGCGTGGCCAATTTAATACTACAAATGATTTAACAACAGGCTTGAAAAATTCCTAAATATTTAAAAATTGGCTATCGTGAGTCTAATTGAGCTAAGTCTTGCAAACCACTGAATGAAAGCTTTACAGCTTGTGATATTATGAGCAGGGGTACAGATTTGAAGTTCCACTTAGGGATAGAAAACAATTCTGATTGGCTGCACCAGGAGTTTCTTTTTGAAAGAAGATGATGACAATAGATAAGAGATAAATTGTAGCAAAATTTGGAGCATTTGCTCTGCTGTTGCTCTTTAGTCTGTGGGGAGCTCTTGAATATTTTTCAGTAGAGAAATGACAGGATAAATTTAACATTTTAGGAGGCTTGATCTGTTATTAGTTAGATGTTGGCCAATTTTAAAGGAGTAGAAGAAAGCAAAAATAGTAGGAGCTTTTTGAAATAGTGTAGGTATGAAGTGATAAAGAACTATAAATTTAGGGAAGAAGTGGCTAGTGTGGGAAAAAAATGATGAAAGATGGGAGGAAGATGGGGACATTGTATTTCTGTTTCACATGGCACCAGCAGGGTTAGTTTGAAAGCCTGGACTGTAATCAACTTAGGGTTCATTTAATTCCTTTGTTTGGAGTTTGATAATGGCTGTCACAGCCCCTTTACTGGGGTTGTGGTGAGAACACCTCTACATAGCCTTTCCATGTGTGTTTTGCTTCCTTATGGCATAATGGCTGGATATCAAAGGCAAACACCCCAAGAGATAGCCAGATAAAAGCCACATCAATTTTCACGATCTACCCTGGAAATTCGGCAACATTCTAGTGTTTGAATCAGTGACAAAAGTTCAGTCACTTTCAAGATGATGGGAAATAAGACTCCATCTTTTGATGGGGGAATAGTAAGGTCTGAAAGACCATGTGGGAGTGGCACATATGGTTTCTCAATAAGTGATGACTTTTCTTCTTTTTTTTCTTCTTCAAAATTTTCCAATTCAATTTTTTATTTTCTTTATTCTTATTGAGACATAATTTTTGTACAATCTTGTATTAGTTTCAGTTGTATAACATACTGATTGGATATTTTTTATCTACTTTGAAATGATCACCACAGTAAGTCCAGTTAACATCTGTTACCTTACAGTTAGCAGAATATTTTCCTTGTGATAACTTTTAAGATCTTTTTTACAGCTTTCAAATATGCAATACAGTATTATTAAATATAGTTATCATGCTGCACATTGTATCCCATGACTTATTTTATAACTGGAAGTTTGTACTCTCTTCACCTTTTTATTCTTATTATATGGGTTTAAATGTCTTCAAGTAATCCAGTTTTCTCTGAAACATGATGAATATTTCCAGGAAATATCTGATGTGTGTTAAATAACCACCAGAAAGTAGTCATTATGTAGCTTTTATTAAGTGAATGGTATGATTACATGTGGTACTATTGTACCAGACTAAGGAAAATGACATTGTCCAACAAGGAGGAATAAAACCATACCCACAAACTTGACCAGGCAGTGGAGCAATGGATAGAGCATATGACTGGGATGTACATGACCCAGGTTCAAATCCCTGAGATGGCTAGCTTGAGTATGGGCTCACCCAGCTTGAACATGGACTCATCAGCTTGAGTGCGGGGTCACTAGCCAGAAGCCCAAGGCCACTGGCGTAAGCAAGGGGTCACTTGCTCTACTGTAGTCCCTCAATCAAGGCACATATGAGAAAGCAATCAATGAACAACTAAGAAACCACAGCTAAGGAGCTGCAACAAAAAATTGATGCTTCTCATCTCTCTCTCTTCCTGCCTGTCTGTCCCTATCTCTCCCTCTCTCTGTCTCTCTTGCTAAAAAAAGTAAAATAAAAAATGATTATACCCACAAGATAAGCTTGTGTTTAAGTTAATTCATTGGGGAAAAGTAACATTGTAATGAATTGCAAGCTGTAATTGAAAACTTATCTTGTACTAAACTCAATAAATAATTTTATACATTATCTTACTTAATACTTATGAATTAAACTTAGTGGTAAATATTATTAGCACTATTTACAAAAGATAAAACTGAGGTTCAGGGAAGTGAGATAATTTGAATGGATTACACTGATAAGTAATGAAATCTGAATTCAATACCAGGCTTTTATTCTTAAATATTATGTTCTACCTCCTCTCAATAAAATGGGGAGAAATTGGAATGGAAATAGAGTAATTTTAACTGCAAAAAATGTGTCTAAGAGTGAGATTGTTGATGTTGCACATGAAATGATAGACTGTGGAGATGACTGGGATCTGGGAAATGATGGAGTTTTACAAGTGTTCTGCAAACTTTGAAGTCTTTGAATAAAATCATAGTTCTCAAGTTATAATACAGAATGAGGTAGACCAGAGAACCTTGAAACATGATTATAGAGGAGTATAACCATCTTCACACATTTGCACCAACAATATTAGATGTTAGATATCTGTTCAATTATCTGTTTTCCCCACTAGGTTCTGAGCTTTTGACAAAGTGCATACAGTATGTAGTAGATAGTTAATATATGTCTATAAAAACTAAATAGAAAGGAATTGTACTTTATTCTTCTCTGACTTTATGCTTATTTCCATATTGTTTTTCTTAATTTTCCTTTGTAAAGATTATTCAAGGTTTCAGTATGTTCTAAATGAAACCAAAGTATGGTAGCTCTCTCTTTTATCATGCTTAGTCCAGTGCATAAAAGAGAGAGTAGCACATTTTTGAATCTTCATTTCATTGTTGTAAAGATTATGATGGGTTAATCCTAACAAGCAGATGAATCACAGGAGAATGGAGGCAATAAATCTGATGGTCCCTAGAGAGAGTCATAATCATTGTCCAAAGTACTGTATAGGTGTTCTTCTGCAATAAGAATTTAAAAAGATGAGTTCAGTCATTCATCTTGATAGTTAGAAAACTGTTCAAAACTTTATGACTCTATGTTCTTTAAGGTAATGAATTTATTGTTTCTTTGTGACTCTTTATCTGCTCTTACATTTTGACACCTATGTAATTAACACCTCTGTTGATGGTTGAAATTAAATATAGACTGAAAAAAAACTCAGGTAGAACAAGGATGTCCTCTAATATTTCTGGAGATTAGTTTCTCCCTCTCAAATTTATAAAAGTAATCACTTTCTTGACTTAATTTTTCCTCCCAACCTCTTTCCTAAGGTACCATTAGAGATGAAAATTAGGATATAAATGAAAAAATACACTCTAATTTATCACTTCTGACAGAGGAGGTCTTTCCCCCAGGCTGCTTCTGAGTTCCTTTTTTCCTGGGCCACAGCAAGCGAGGGTGACTGTTTTCCAGCTAGTGGCAGCTTCCAGGAGAAGGATTATATTCAGGGAAATATTTGAGATTAAAGCACTTCAGAACAGAACCATTGCATATAATTAAAATATTAGTCAAACTAATTCACTACGTGGTTTTTAAATGTTAAATCCTGATATTTCAATGTTGGATTTAACACCTCATGCTTTTTATAGATTCATGATATAAATCTCCCGAACAAAGATATCACTTAAAAATGGTACTTTCCTTTGGGAAAACACAGGAGCTAGCATTTAATGAATATTTACAAGTTCAGTGCCTGATAGACTATGTGTTTGTGCTATTCTTTTAATCTTCACAAATGTTTGATGCAGTTATCATTATGTCTGTTTTGTAGAAGAGGATGCTGAGGCTGAGATGGAATCAGTGTCCTTGCCAGGGATATGTAAACATAAATAAAAGAGTTACAAATAAAGTGCAGGTCATTCCAAACCAATGCTTCTCAAACCTTTTCTTTCTTATAAAAAAAATACAAAACCCAAAATAGCCAATGTCCATATGCCTACCTCTTTTTCCCTACTGAATTATGAAATAATGCTCTTTAATTCCACCTGTCTAGAAGATTATTCCTCCTACCCTCCCTTCTTTTTTTCTTAACTATCTGTAAATCACTAGCTATTCTTTTTAATTATTAAATTAAATATTTAATGTTCATTAAGTCTATGATGTTATTGTTTGAAAGACACACATGTGATATCTAATCCCTTTTGTACACAGTTTAGCAAAACATGCTACAGCTTCATCTACTGCTGGTATTTCCCCTTTTAAAGTTCTATAAAACACATGATTATTGTGTAGTAAGAGAATATGGTGCTGTAATTATTCCTGATATGATGAATACTTGCTCTATTCTGTATATCTTTGAAGATATAGAGACTTTTTGGTTTAATGTCAAATCACAGTGTAATCCCACAGAAGACTTTTAAATGGCAATTTACCTCAATACTTGTACCAACCAGATTACTCAAATCTCAATGGAAATGTGCCTATGTGAATATCTATAATCAAAGCAGTGACAACCACATTAAAACTCATCACCTGGCCAGCAGTAACCGCAACATGCCACTGAATCTAAGACTCATCCCAATTTTAGAGATTTACAAATATGAAAAACTGTACTATTTTTTTAAGCCTCCTTTTTATTTTTAGATTTTATTTATTCATTTTTAGAGAGAGAGAATAGGGGGAGGGGGAAGGGTGGAGAAGCAGCTGGTCACTTCTCCTGTGTGCCCTGATGGGACTCAAATCCAGAACATTGATAAGCTGGGCCAGTTTTCTACCCCTGAGCCAACCGGCCAAGGTCTCAAAAAACTGTACTTCTTAGAATTAGTGAAATAAAGAAATATTGATTATCCTTCTGGATAGCCTCTATTTTCTGCTTCTCAGATACTGACTAGGCTCTTCTATTCTTGCGGTCTCCTCTCCCCTTACAGCTCAGCCTGCAGAGAAAGACTGCTGCACCCTGTGTCTGCTCAGGTGTACTCCTTCCTCTACTACAAGCTGCATTTTAGCATTTCCCTAAGGCCTGTTATAAATGTTCAAAAAACTCAATTTTTATTTTCTCCTTTGGGAGAGAAAACCTAACTCTATTTCCAGCTTTCAGCAGCATATGTTACCTGTTTTCATTGTTCATGGTGATATGTAGCCCTTTGCCGATAGATGTAGTGAGCAAAATGGGATTAAATTCACATCAAGAGATTTAACTCAGAACTAAACCTTTTAAAGACTTCTATTATTTGTACATATAAATTATTTTCCTTCATTAAACATATTTTTGGAAATTTTTCTCATGTAATTAATGAACATATTTTAGTAGCTGATCTTTGACTTTTATTACACATTTATTTTTTTCTTTTGCCTCCATTCTTTATATTTTCAATTGCTTGAAATATAATAATATCTACTTACTGTATCAACCTAAACAACATATAGTCAAAAGTGAAATTGATAGCCTCTTACTTTTTCTTTCTGATCTCATTTTCTAATGTAAACACTGTAAATTACTATTTCCTTTGTTATAGATAAACATATATACATTGTAAATATATATATTATATAATTATATATATATATATATATATATATATATATATATATTAAAAAACATGGGGACTAACAAGGTTCTGTTATTCTTGCAGAATAGTATGTGGTGTACTATTCCTAAGTTAATGCTTAATGATATATATATATATATATATTGATATATATATATATATATTGATATATTGATATATATATAATAAATATATATATATTGTTCTTATAGTGGCTGTTTAGTGTTTCATAGTAATAATATAGAATGATTTAGACACGACCCTTTTCCTGTATATGGACATTCTAGTTGTTTCCAGATATTTTTATTCTAAACCTTTTGGATATATTTTTTGGGTAAGACTGAAAATATTACATTTTGCTGATATTTCTTTATTTTTCTTTTTGCCCTATTGGTTAGACTCCCAGAAATAAATATATTCAGTCAAAAAGTATATATATTAAAAAAATTAATATTACTAATTTAAGTTCCAAAGTATTATAAGAATGTATAATCTCACCAATAATAAACTAGAGTGTCAGTGTATCATTTGGTTTTTATTAACATTGAATATTATCAAACATTTACATTGTCATAAGTAGGCAAAAATAATGGTATCTTGTTTTAATTTGCATTTCCCTGTTTACCACTGAGGTGGTATATTTTTACTGTTTTTTTTTTATCTCTTGTGTTTTCTCTTGTGATTTGCCTACTTCTATTTTTGACTCTTTATAATTGAATTTAGTGGGGTGACATTAATTAATAAAATATGGACTTTAGGTGTACAATTCTAGAATACATCATCTGTATATTGTATTATGTGTTCACTACCCAAAGTTAAGTCTCTTTCTATCACCATTTATTGCCCCTATATCCTCTTCTATCTCCCCTCATTCCCTTTCCTTCTGGTAACCACCATACTATTGTCCATGTCTGAGATTTTCTTCTTAATTTTTTTTCCTTTGCTTAATTTAGACTGTCCTTTTGTTGTTGTTGTTTGTTTTTGAGAAAGAGAGAGAGAGAGAGAGAGAGAGAGAGAAAGACAGCCAAGGACATACAGAAAGGAAGGGAGAGAGATGGGAAGCATCAATTCATAGTTGTGGCACTTTAGTTGTTCATTGATTGCTTTCTCATATGTACCTTGACTGGGGGGCTTCAGCTGAGCCAATGACTCCTTGCTCAAGCCAGCAGCCTTGGGCTTCAGCCAGCTACTTTGAGGCCATGTCTGTAATCCCATGCTCAAGCTGGCAACACCCTGCTCAAGTTGGTAAGCTCAGACTCAAGCTGGATGAACCTACTATCAAGCTGGCAACCTTGGGGTTTAAAACCAGGGTCCCCAACATCCCAGGCCAACACTCTATCCACTGCACCACCACTTGCTCAGGTGACTATCTTTTTTGTATTGACTTAAAAGAACTCTTTATATGTTTAATATTAATAAACACAGTGCTTACTATTTAAATTGACTTTGACTTTAAGCACTTTGTAAGTATTAATACATTGAACAATCTTATAAGGTAAGCATGATTTTATAGGTGAGGGAATTGAGGCAGAGAAAGGTTTAATAACATGTCTCAAGGTCACACAACCAGTAAGTGGCAGAGCTAGCATTCAAAAGAAGGCCACTGCTGTATACAAGTCATTTTCTAACCCCTGTACCATGATCTGATCAGCAGGAAGGGGATGTCAATGTGTGCTGAGCACGGAGAAATATCACTGCTGTGTTCATAGTAGTTTGTGACAGGAATTTTTCAGAGAATGTTGGAAGACAAATATTTGTGTCTAATGTCTGATAAGAATGATATTTCCCTTTAAGAAAAAATAAAAACCATACCATTTCAAAGCAAATATTTGATGATGTATTTTGTTGAAGGTGAACTGGGGATACTAAGAAAGCTGATGAGGCAGAAACTGAACAATGAAAGCAAAGGAGCAGAGGGGAAATTTTTTACTCACATAAGGCATTGAATTCTTTAATGAAATGAGATTAAAAATAATATAAGAACTACTTTGTTATTTGTAGTTTAAGTAAATGTATGTAGTTTTCATTACATTAGCTACTCTTAATTAATCCCTTTGTGATCCATATAAAGTTCTTGATTAAAGAAGACTAGCACCCCCCTCCCAATATTGTTACAGGATAGATTTAAAACTGTTATGATACTTGTTTTTATAAATGCAAGTGTGCCAGAATCATAACAGGTTTTAAATTTCTCCACTAAGTTTTATTTTTAGAGCCCTCATCTTGCCTGATTGCAACAATAAAAATCTTAATCAATTCAAGATAAATCCAGGTATTTCAGTTTAAAAGTCATTTAATTTAGGATTTTTCTAACTTTTTCTCTCCTATTCCCAAGAATTGTTCAAAGTTCTAGTGACTTTGAAGCATGGCAGTTGAAAAGTAGATCTGGTTCAGGGTCATTATTTTCTAAGTGGGTATCCATAAGACACTGTAATTCTGTCTAACCTTTGGACATGGCCAAAGTTCCACATGGCCAAATATTCTGGGACATTTTTGTTGAATTGTGTGTTCCAAAAATATATTTAAAATTTTAATCCCCAGTATCTCAGAGGTAACTATTTATAAATAGGATCATTGCAGATATAATTAGCTAAGATGAGGTAATACTGAAATTGAATGGACCCTTAACCCAACATGACTGGTATTTTCTTATAAGCAGACAATGTAAAGATAGGAAAGGAGAAAGCCATGTGTCAATGGAAACAAAGATTGAAGTTATGCAGCTATAAGCCAAGGAATGCCAAAGATTACTGATGACAATGGAAATGGAAATAAAGGCATAGTACATATTCTCCCCTGGAGTCTATGAGAGAAGACAGCCCTGTGACATCTTGATTTTAGACTTCTAGCTTCCAGAAACTTGGAAGAATATATTTCTGTTGTTTTAAGCCACTAGGGTTGTTAACATAGTACTCTAATTCATGATACTTCTATGGTATCTTCCTAGTCTACCAATTCATTTGCATTCAGAACTGTATATACTCTACTGTGGCTCACCTGGGAAAATATTTGGCTGCTTCCAGTGTCCAGTGAATTTTCTCATCTTCCAGAGCACCTCATGTGCCTTCTCTGCACTGCTTCAGGGCCAGAGTGTCATGGACAATTTTTATGATGCTGGCCAACTTCTAGAGCAACCAGATGAGAAATTAGGCTTAAATACTCCTATTTCTGGATCTCAAAGCCTTTCTGAGGGTATCATAATTCTCTTATGCCTTGGAGCTCACCTTGGGGTCAGGATATAAGGCAGGATCTCCTGCATAAATCCTACTACAGTATGTCTTCATATTCCTCTATTTCCTAGGACTCCCCTATCCTTACTTATACTTATTCCCCAATTATCATTTCCTTACCATCTCAAAATCTGGGAGTGTTTTGTGAGATTTTTATCTAATCTGAGTGAATGAAAAAAAATTGGCTCCAAGAACTGAGTCTATAATATTCATCCAAGAATTTTCTATCTGACATTTGAAGGTGTAAAAGTCTAGAATTAGCCATCTTTTTTTCTCTGTTCTTTTATGTTCCTTTATGACATTCCTTGTTTGGAGAATGGGGACTTCAGTCTTGTGGTTGATTGGGAGAGAATTACCACTAAAGGGAAAGTGAAGGCAGATAAAAGCTGAAACTGTAAAACTCTTAGAAGAAAATGGGAAATACTTATTGACATTGATTTCTTGACATTCACACTAAAAACACAGGTAAAAAACAAACAACCCCCCAAAATAAACAAGTATTAATACATCAAAATAAAAAATAAATGTCTGTACAACAAAGGAAACAACATAGTAAAGATACAACTTATGGAATGGAAAAATGTTTGCAGAAAAATATATATTTGATAAAAGGCTAATATCCAAAATATATAAGGATTGGAATAAACATTTCTCCAAAATTTATATGGAACCACAAAAGATTCAGAATAGCAGCAATGACCACAAGAAAGAAAAGCAAAGTTGGAGGAATCACACTACCTGATATCAAACTATACTACAAGGCTATGGTAATCAAAACAGTATGGTACTGGCATAAAAAAGACATAAAGATCAATGAAAAAGAGTAGAGACCCCAGAAATAAATCCATGCTTTTATGGTCAGTTAAAATTTGACAAAAGAGGCAAGAACATACAATGGGGTAAGGATAGGCTATTCAATGAACAGTGTTGGGAAAATTGGAAACACTTGCAATATAATGATAACAAACCACCTTCTAAAACCATACACAAGAATAAACTCAAAATGAATTAAATGCTTAAATGTTAGACTCAAAACCATAAAAATCCTAGAAGAAAATATAGTCAGTAAAGTCTCAGACATGTCTCATTGCAATATATTTTTCTAAAATATCACCTCCTACAAGAGAAAAAAAATAAACAGAAAGAACTCATGAAACTAAAAAGATTTTGCACAGCAAAGAAATGATGAACAAAATGAAGAGACAATCCACCGAGTGGGAAAATATATTTGCTGATAATCTGATAAGGGATTAATATCTAAAATTTATAAGGATCTTATACAACTCAATGCCAAAATATCCCAAATAATCCAATTAAGAAATGGGCAAAGATCTGAACAGACACTTCTTGAAAGAGGACATAGAGATGGCCAATAGACACAAGAAAAGATGCTCAATGTCACTCATTATCAAAGAAATGCAAATTAAAACTACATTAAGATATCACCTCACACATATCAGAATGGCTGTCATCAATACATCAACAAATAACAAGTGTTGGCAAGGATGTGAAGAAAAGGGAACCCTTTTGCACTGTTGGTGGGAATGTAGATTAGTGCAGTCACTGTGGAAAGCATTATTGAGTTACTTTAAAAAGTTAAAAATGAAACTGCTTATAACCCAGCTATCCCACTTCTGGGAATATATTCAAAGAAACCAGAACCACAAATTCAAATAATATATGCATCCCTATGTTCAGTGCAGCATTGTATACTATAGCCAAGATGTAGATGCAGCCCAAGTGCCCCTTGGTAGATGAGTGGATTAAAAAGCTGTGGTACATATACATAATGGAATACTACTCAGCCATAAAAAGGAGGAAATCTTACCTTTTATGACAGTATGGATGGTACTGGAGATTATTATGCTAAGTGAAATCAGTCAGAGAAAGATAAGTACCATATGATTTCACTAATAGGTGGAATCTAATAAAATTAAATAACTATAAAAATAGAAAGAGTCATAGAAATGGAGAACAGGCTGACAGCTGTCAGAGGGATGGGTGTTGGGGGACTGGGTGAAAAAAGTGAAGGAATTAAGCAAAGAAAAAATACTTATGGGCATAGACAACAGTGTGGGGATTGCAGGAGGGGAAGAGGGTACGGGGGTGGAGGAGGAGAGAGGGGGATAGATGGTGATGGTGGCAGACTTGACTTGAGGTGATGAACACACATTACAATATACAGTTGATATATTGTGAAATTGTGCACTTGGAACTTGAATGATTTTATTAACCAATGTCACCCCAATAAATTCAATAAAAATGTACAAATTATCAATAGGTATATGAAAATCTTCAATGTCACTCATCATTAGATAAGTGCAAATAAAAACAAAAATGAGATATCAGTTCATATCTGTCAAGATAATTATTATTAAAAAACCAGAAGACAAGTGTTGATGAGCATGTGGAGAAATTAGAACTCATATGCATTGTTAGTGGGAATGTAAATTGGTGCAGCCACTTGAAAAACTACATAGAGCTTTCTCAAAAAATGAAAAATGGAACTACCATGTTACCCAGCAATGCCACTTCTGGGAATTTATCCAAAAGAATTCAAATGAGGATCTGAAAGAGATTCCATGTTCATTGCAGCACTAGCTGTTCACAATAGCTAACATGTACAAAGAAATATCTGGCAGATGAATGGATAAAAGAAATGTGCTATGTATACACCATGGAATATTATTCAGCCTTAAAAAAGGAGGATATTCTGCAATATGTGACAACATAGATAAACTTTCAGGACATAATGCTAAGCAAAAAAAGCCATCACAGAAAGACATATACTTATGATTTCACTTATATGAGGTATTTTAAATAGTAAATTCATAGAATCAAAGAATGAAGTGTTGTTCACCAACAGTTGGGAGATGGGGGAAGTGAAATGTTACTAATCAACATATATAAAGTTCCATTGAAGCAAGATGACTAAACTCTAGGTATCTGCTGTACAACACTGTACCTATAGGCAACAATTGCCTGACCAGGAGGTGGTGCAGTGGATAGAGTGTCGGACTGGGATGCAGAAGACACAGGTTCGAGACCCCGAGCTCGCCAGCTTGAGTGCAGGCCCATCTGGCTTGAGCAAAAGCTCGTCAGCTTGGACCCAGGGTCGCTGGCTTCAGCAAGGAGTTGCTCAGTCTGCTGAAGACCCGCGGTCAAGGCACATGTGAGAAAGCAATCAATGAACAACTAAGGTGTTGCAATGACAACGAAAAACTAATGATTTCTGCTTCTCACCTCTCTCTCTGCTCCTGTCTGTCTGTCCCTGTCTATCCCTCTCTCTGACTCTCTCTCTCTGTCCCTGTTAAAAAATAAAAATTATAGGCAACAATAATGTATAGTACACCTAAAATTTTTGGTAACAGTGTCAATCCCATGTGAAGAGTTTTTAGCATAATAAAAAAATGAGGAGTGCAAGAAAAATATCTTGTCTATTACTAATTCACAATACAATTCTGATTCAAACAGCTAAGGTAGATTCACAATTCTTAGCTCAGAATGGATGCAGACAGCCAAACTGCCTTTCTTATAGAATGATACCTTTTAAGGATTATACCTCCCCCTTAGGGCCATCTATAATGAGGTTAAGAGGTGGGGGTAGAAGGCAAACACTGTGACTAATCTCTAAGGTTTCAGTATAAGTCTGCACACATTTATAACTAGAATGTAAATTAACCTCAAAATTTGACACGATCTTCAAATATTAAGACACAAGGATCAAAATATAGCTAAATGTAATAGAACAACTAAATGAGGGTTTCGGTTCACATTTTATCTAAAAAGAGCAGGAAAAAGGATAAGAGAAGGAAAGTATTCTAGGAAGAAAGAACAGAATGTTAAAATTTGTGGTGGCAAGAAAATGTATGGCAAATTGGTGGACATGAAAGTCAGTGGGAGAGAAGCCCAGGAAGCTGGTAGTCATACGAGGTGGGAGGAGGGAGAGAGATACGCAGGTTCAGATCATGGAGAGCCTTTAGCAATGTTAAGAAGTTTTCCAGAGGGAAAGATTGAGAAAAAGAAGTATAGGGATCCAGAAATTTATCTGTAAAGGGCAGAGAGCACTAGGGAAATAACCAGAATATGACCATTCTGTTACTCATTTTGCTTTTAAACACGAGAGGAATTTGTGCCAGTCTAAATGCTAAGGAGCAGGGCCATAAAAGGGGAAGGGTAAAGATTTGAGAGAATAATGTTAGGGAACATAATTTTAGTTTTCTTGATTTACTAGAAACTGAAGTCAGTTTAGCTGCACAGAACAGTTTGGTTACCTTGAGCTATTACTTTTTAAATCTTTTTAGTTTTTGAAAAGAATTTACATAGAGGCAAAAGAAGTCAAATATATTAAAATACATAAATATGTAATTCATCCCTGGTTTTTTGAAGTGTCCAATTAAGAGTAATTTAATCTAAAGTGAATTCAAAAGAAGCAAAAATGTTTAAATTAGGAGGAAATATTTTGAAAGTATATTGTCTTATGAAGGCAAACACTACATTTAAAATTTGCATCTTTGCACTTCACGTATTTATTCAACCTATTCAAAATGTAAATGCTTTAACAAATGTTGCAAATGTAGAGAAATAAACTGACTTTATATCAAAGAGTAAAGAACTTAAAAATGGCAACAAGAGACCAATTGTATTTAAGATGTCTGATATTGCTTCGTGTCTGTATTAATAATAAAATATTCTTGTGCACAATTTTTCCTCATGGAAAACCCTTCTGTCCTTATTCATACACAAATAAAGCTGAAGGGGGATCTGATGCCTTTGTGCCTCCCAGAAGCTTTTTCTGGAACTGATTTGATGAGAAAAATTTATACTTTCTAACTATCCTTTTATACAGATATGCTCTTCACTATTTTTACCCCTGGAGTCCTGTATATTTTGGTGGTTTTGATAGAGTAGATCAGACACACATGTTTGCTCCAGAGTGTTTAATCATACATTATTGATTCTATCTTTTGAAGGTAAAAATGCTTTCAGAAGAAACTTGGAAAACAAGTCTGAATCGATTGAATTTAAAGACCAACAAAAGTCCCTAGCTATGGTTTCCATAGCAACAATTTAAATGTTGGATATTTCTTTGCGCATAACAGGAAATTAATGGCTTCACTGATTTAATAAAAAAAAAAGTTGGAACCTACTATGTGCTAGATAGCGAAGCGGCAAAAAGAATTGGGTGAAACAATATCTTATTCCCAGTTCTTCCTCCCTCAACTGTTGCCACCAGAGAGTTCACACACAGTCTACTCAGGGTCCCAGCAAACTATATAGTATCTTTTAAGAATAATGTGATATGTGCCCTAATAAAGGTGGGAGAAATGTAGTTTGAAATCACAGAAAGAAATCATTAATTTGTGTGTTGGGAATGAATGCAGAGAAGAGGGATTTTATCACCTGGTAAAACAGCAGAAAAAAAGGCATCGGAGTTTTATTTTCCAGAATGAGAATGGTTTATAAAATGGGTAGAGGACCTTGCAAGGTGGGAGGAAGAAAGTATGTCCTTTTAAAAGTAAATGACATGTGTAAGGGTAAGGAGCTGTGTTAGACATTGTGGTTTTGGAGTGCACCTTGTGGTTTCTGGGCTATTACGACAGAATGTGTTGAGGGAATGGCAAGTTATGCTGAAAGGGTTGGTAGAAATGAGTAACATTTTTATGATGTCAGAAGGCATTTGAACTTTACACTGTAGTTGATGGGGAAGGTAGCATGACCAATGATTTCTATCAAACGTTTACATCAGGAAAATTGCAACAAGGGAAAATAAGACTTCTATGATAAAACGTGATCATTGTTTCTGCCATCAAAAAAAGTGATCATCAAATAAGGCATGGCAGATGACTATTTCTTGCATGTAAGGGTCAGGGAGCTGCCTTGTTGTAACTTATTGTGACACATCATAGTTTTTAGCAGCAGGGCATAATTGTACATGCTAAATATCACTGTTTGTGATTAAATTTTATCCCTCTTGTTGTGTCCTCTTGGAGATGAAAATCTTCTTTTAACAGCTTTAAATTCACTTGAATGCAATTTTAAAGTTACCTCTTGGACTTTCCACTTTAGATTGCACAACCCTATCTCATTTACTTTCCCCCCATGATTTCTATCGTATGACACTTTAAGCCATTTTAGTTGCTGTTTTTTCTGGGTCTTTTCCAGTTTCTTGACATCTTCCTTTTATGTGGTAAAATAAAAATGTAGCATAATTTTTAAAAGGATTCTGAATGATGTTAAACATTGTCTTTATGATTATTCTCAGCCATTATGCTATACTGCTATTAGGATATATTTAGTATTATGTTTGGATATTTTAAAGGCAGCTCTTCACTGGTGGAAGATACACCTATTTTCTTTTTTTTATGTTTGATCATCCTTCTCCTTTTTCTATTTATGTGCTTAAAAATATTTTTAAACCAGTCCTGTTCTTTCTAGTAGTTGATGTATAATTTCTCCAGTAGTCTTTAAACTCTATTCTTTTATTCTTTAGCTTTCGTGAAGTATAATTGACAGATAAAATGATGATTAAAGTATATAGCCTGATTATTTGATATATGTATACATTATAAAATAATCTCCCCTTATATTGTTTAAACTTTATTCTTATCTCAATCAACAAAGTGTAATGGAAAGAAGATTGGTTTGTAAGATCTGAGTTCAAATCATGTCTCTATAAGATGTGTTGGGGCCCTGACCAGTTGGCGTAGTGGTAGCATATTAGCCTGGCATGTGGAAGCCCTTAGTTCCATTCTTGGTCAGGGCACAGAAGAAGCAAACATCTGCTTCTTCACACCTGTCCCCCCCTCCCCATTTCTCTCTCTCACTCTTCCCCACCTGCAGCCATGGCTCAAATGGTTCAAGAAAAGTTGGCCCTGAGTGCTGAGGATGGCTCCATGGTGGAAACCTCAGGTGCTAAAATAGCTCAGTTGCTGAGCAAGAGAGCGGCCTAGTAGGGCAGAGCATTGCCTGGTATGGTGGATCTGGTTGGGGTGCATGTGAGAGTTTGTCTCTGCCTTCCCACCTCTCTCTTAAAAAAATGTGTTGGAAAAGAGCAAGGCAAAGTTGTTCAGAATAATCTTGGAACATTCTAAAAAGCATCTTAACTGGTAAACTTGAACTCCATTACTAACCAGTGTGTGTTCTTTTCACTTGCAGCTTCCTAACTGGTGAAAGTGAACAACAATATCTAGCCAATACAATTGTTCAGAAATTAGACTATTAAAAATAAAGCTTCTAGCACGTAACCTGATACATAGTAAACACTTCAGTTAAATAGGACCTTTCATCTTCTTCCCTTTTAAAAAAACTATTAATGCTCTCCTGAAGGATTCTGTATGTTAAATTATCTAAATATTTGAGATAAAAAACATATTCACCTAAAAAAACATGCTTGTGAAATTAATCCTTATAGCTGCCAATAGGAAGGAAGTTTAATGAACATCCTTGCTATATTCACAATTCAAGTCATTACTAAAGACATTGAATAGGCCTGACCAGGCGGTGGTGCAGTGGATGAAGTGTCGGACTGGAATGCAGAGAATCCAGGTTTGAAACCCTGAGGTTGCTGGCTTGAGGGTGGGCTCATCTGGTTTGAGCAAAGCTCACCAGCTTGAACCCAAGGTCACTGGCTTGTGCAAGAGGTCATTCGGTTTGCTATAGCCCTCAGTGAAGGCACATATGAGAAAGCAATCAATGAACAACTAAGGTGCTGCAATGAAGAATTGATGTTTCTTATCTCTTTCCCTTCCTGTCTTTCTGTCCCGTTTTCTGTCTCTCTCTGTCACACACACACACACACACACACACACACACACACACACACACACACACACACACACACACTACACCCCCCCACAGACATTGAATAGTATAGACTTTCATGTACAATGGTTTGACTTGTCCTTTAGCTTAATATACAATCAATAATAATGATACCATATTCAGTCAAGCTTTCAGTTTTCAGGTTGAAGCCCATTAAAATGGGATTTCATCATGTACATTCTAAGAAACACTATTCTCTGTTGGTAGTTGATGGATGTTATGGATAGGGGAGAAGTGTTGTGGTCAAATAATGGGAAATGCTGTAATAAACAAAGTTAAAGACGCTTTTACCTTGCAGGATTTTCCAGAGCTTTTAGCATACTCATCTATGCTGTGAAGCTGAAGGTACTAGTTCGAAGGAAGCATTTACAAAATAACTAATAGAACTTGTATTTCTTTTTTCACAGAGCTCCTCAAGAACTCATAGAAAACATTTGGAAAATACCAAGTTATTGATAGTTAAATTTACCATGTTTTCTAATCTTGACAGAATGTTCATGTTGTCACTCATTGATTCAACCAATATGTATTTGGCCCACATCATTTATTGATTAAGTTCTTTATATCTAAGTAGCACTCAAACCAGATTATATAACACACAATCAGTTTAATATTTGGACAGTTACTGAAGTAATAGTGTAAAAATATAAATATATTATCAAATATATATTAAATTCTGTAAATATTTCTGTCATTCTTGTTTGGTGATAAGAATTCAGTATTCTAGTTGTGGTCTCCAAACTATTTTGTTTGTGGCCTCAGTTCTTCACACATTAAATATACTTATTTATTTATAAATTATATGCATTTATTAATGGGTTAATATATTATAAATCATGCACAGAATTCTAATGTGTTAAAGGATTAGATGAAAAATAAATACAAAAAGAAATTCTAATATTTTCTTCTTGGACTTCTGTGTGTCACCTTGCCATTCTCTAGGCTGCATGTCCCTCTCAGTTTGTTAGTTTGTTTCTGTGATCTCTTTGGAGATCACTGTCTTTCTGGGAAAAAAACAAAGAAGGAAGCACATCTAATCATGCTTTAGAATTGGAAGAAGTATTCTCTTTTTATCCATTACATTTGTCATGATTTATTAACGAGCAAATTTAGCTTTGATATTATTGTAAGTGAGTAAGGAAAAAGAATAAAGAAGCAAATCTTGTAAAAAATAAGCTTACTCTGGTTGAAGGGAATACACAATAACAGAGCAATGTAAGTTTTGAAGGTAGACTTTTTGGTTCAATTATGTTAAGGTTATCAAATGCTTATAGAACATCTATCATGTGCTAAGTGCATTGGAATAAGCCATGGCCCTCTCCCTTCAGAAGCTTTATGCACCAGAAGATGCACCCCCCTTTTTAATTTTTTTGTATTTTTCTGAAATTAGAGGTGGGAAAGCAGTCACACAGACTCCCACATGCGTGGGACCAGGATCCACCATGTATACCCACCAGGGGGTGATGCTCTTCCCATCTGAGGCATTGCTCCATTGCAGCTGGAGCCATTCTAATGCCTGAGACAGAGGGCATGGAGCCGTTCTCAGCTCCATCCCAACTTTGCTCCAATGGAGCCTTGGCTGTGGGAGAGGAAAAGAGAGATAGAGAAGAAAGAGAGGGGGAAGGATGGAGAAGCAGATGGGAGATTCTCCTGTGTGCCCTGACTGGGAATTGAACCCGAGATTTCCACATGCTGGGCTGATGCTCTACTGCTGAGCCAACCCTCCAGGGCCAAGAGATACCCATTTCAATAGTGTTTTCGGTATTAAAAGCAAAGGTTACCCTGGAAAATCACTCCTTAATATTATGCATATTAAATTTTGAGTAGGACCTCTTTTTGACAGACTAGGAGGGATCCTAGAACTCTCATGTTGTTCATGACTTCTTTTTTTTCTGACTTTATTTTTATATTTCAATTACAGTTGACATTTAATATTATTTCATAGTAGTTTTGTGTACAGCATAGTTGTTAGACATTTATATAATTTACAAAGTTATCCTCCCAATAAGTCTAGGACCCATATGGAACCATACACATGATTCTTACTTGAGGCTTGTTCTCATGAATTCTAGTTGTTTCTGGGTCCTTCTTTCTTCTTTACTCCTATTTTAGTGAGCATGACCTCTATCATCTTCTAAGATGCTGTTGCTAGTGACTGCTATGCTATTTCTCCTCCTCATCTATTCTTTGGTCTCAGTGGATTAGTCATTCAAACTGTGTCCTTGTCAACTTCTGCCAAATTGTTCACTCATCAGTTGTTTTCCACTTTATCCTTTGTGATGATTATTCCAAGATATTATTCAAATATATTTTATTTCACCAAAACTCTAAATTCTAGCAAATGCTCACTTACATTTCAATTACACATGGTCTTTATTAGAATTACTTAAATATATGTAAATTTAGAAGTTTTCAAAATGTATTTGATATCTTTGTTTTATCATGTGCTCATATTTAGAATTGTACACCTGAAACCTGTATAATTTGTTAATCAGTGTCACACCAATAAAAAGGAAAAAATACTTTGCTATTGAGGGATGGATGTAATCTGTAGAAGGATTTCTCAGGTTTCTAGTTTTATTTTTCTGAAACATTTACTTCAAATAGAGTTTTAATTGTATTGGCCCTTAGTGAATGTAAACCAAGTTAGTATTGAACCAGCAGATGGAAAAATCCTTATCATTGAACAACTTGAATTCTTTTTTACCTCTTTTGCTATCTAGTATCTGTGCTCATATTTGAAACTATAACCATTCAGGAAAACGTTGTTTTCTGTATTCAATTATCACAAACTTTCTCTGAAGACTGGTGCTTATCTTTTCAGAAAAGAAGGAAAAGATAAAATGCTACAAATAAAAATGGAATCCTGAGCTAATATTTGACAGTCACATAAAAGCTTAAGAAAAAGCGAGTACAAAGGAAGTCTAAGGAGATGGCATTCTCAATTTATTTTTATAATCTAATTTTGCATAGCTTGTAAAGGTTAATCTAAGTCCAGCAGAACAAAGCCTGTCCACTGTTTACATGCTATAGGCACTGCCATTATTATTCTAAACATAGCAAAGTGAACATAATCTTTTTTCACAACTGATGGCTATTTTTTTTCCAAATGTAACAGATGTGATTTTTTTTCATTCGACCCTAAAAAGGTGTCTGTAGTGGTAAAATGCTTCTAAGAAAACATCTAGAAGAGAATTTGTAAGCTTTACTTTGAAAATAAGGACATAATACATTAACCTCCAGTTATTCAGTTAACCATGTGGTTCAGCTCTTTCTGGATGACCAGCAACATTTTCATCACCTTCTTGGTGAAAGATGAAAGCTCAAAGGACTCACATAGTTTAAGTATAACTTTAAATATAGCTTGAGGAAATATCTATATAACATTTAAAACTTTAGCAGCTGAGAATCAAGCACTATATATCTGGTAGAGATGGTTTTTAGATTTTTCTAGTGTTTTTTTTCAGTAGGTATAAAACAGTTTATCTCTATTCTTTCATGAGCTTTTCTTTTATAAACAAAGCATAAATAATTAATATGGTAGTTTTATTGTACTTTACAGAAAATCCTTGGCCTAAGTCTAGATCTTTTAGTGTTTAGGATACTTACTGTCACTTTTCAGATTGGTTTACCTTTGGGTAGACTTTGAAGACTATTTTTTTCCCACCTGTGGTTGTGTTCTCCATTTGGATACTGACTAGCAATGCCTCAGTTGGTGTGGCTGCATGGGCCCATTCTAGAAGTTTAGTTTGTATGGAAAGGTAAGACAATCCTTCAAATTATTATTTGGATATAGAAATAATTTTTCACTGATCAGTCTTTGACAAGTTAAGAAGATTACAAATAACACTAAAAGTGCCTTTCTTTGCATAGTCTTGGACCTTTATCTTCTGCTTAATCTAATTCTGGCTTAATTGACTTTAAGACAGACCTTGTTTTTTTAAGTGAGAGGAAAGGAGATAGTGAGGCAGACTCCTCCTGCATGTGCCCCAACCAGGATTCATCTGGCAACCCATCTTAGGCTGCTGCTTGAGTAATGAGCTATATGTAGTGCCTGAGGCTGATGCACTCTAATGGAGCTATCCTCAGTGTCAGCTGCCAGGCTAGAACCAATAAAACCACTGGCTGCAGGAGGGGAAGAAAGAAAGGAGGGGGGGGGAGAGAGAGAGAGGAAGAAACAAACAAATGATCACTTCTCCTATGTGTCCTTACCAGGAATTGAACCCAGGACATACATACACGGGCTGATGCTCTATCCACTGAGGCACAGACCAAGGCCGCAGACACTTTCCTAATTGGTCTTTCAGGTGTTGAAAAGTTTTGGGGAGCAGAGATTTACTCAGTCATGTAGTGGGCAGAGGGCTGAGATTACTAGTGGCAGCTACAGAGGAGACCTCACAGGGAACTTGGGCTTCATTCTTTCAGAAAGCTGCACTCTCCACACAGTGGCTCTGATTATGGTGAGTCTGAAAACTTGTTCTAAGAAATGGTGTCCAGTGCTCATTACTTTTGTGTCCTGTCATGCCTGTTATCTTAATCATCTCTAAGTTTCTTTGTTCATTAGGGACAACAAAGTTTTCTTTGCTCATTTCTGTCTTTCAGAGCCTTTGCTTACTTAGTTTCTCCCACTCTGTGGATTCTTCCTCTTTAATAAGGATTTGCAACTTCTACCTCACTGGATTACAACTCTGACCGTGTGTTGCATTCACACAGAGTGTGTAGTTGAATCAGCCTGCCACTATGCAGGAGACAGTGCCTCCATTGCTCGGCTCCTCAGGCTACACCCACCTCACAGGTCATTGACCTTCATGTTTTTGAGCCAAATACTCACCTGACATTAGAACAACAAAAACCAAAACAGTACCAAGAACATTCTTTGCTTGTCACTTGATTTGGTGTTAGGAACTCAGATTATTGCTTGGTTCAGCTTTGGAAGGCAGGTGTGTATCTTATCCCTGTTCTATAGATGGGAACAAACACTCAGAGGAGTTCAATACCAACAGAGCTCAGTACTAACTCAGCTCTGATTAACTTCAAAACCCATTCCTTTAATGACTAGACCATAGCAAAAGCCCGGCCACAGGCTTAGGTTATTCAAAGCCCAGAGAACTTTGCAAATGAGTGCCCTCAAAAGTGTCTTAAAGGGAGGATGGACACCTGTAACTTTTCAGGAGTGGCATCTTCACCAACAGTTTTCTTCCAGCTTACATAATTTCTTGGCAGTGCAAGGGAGACTGGCATTGCTAACTTATTAAACACATTTTTTTGGAGGATTCAATATGTGCAGCAAAACTCTACATTCAAACTTCAAAATTGTAGTGTAATGATAGCAATAGAACTGGGCATGGAATAGTGGGACCTGGTGCTCTCTCCTCAGTCCTGAAACTTACTGACCTTTACATTTTGGGCAAATCAATCTCTTATTTAATTCGTCTTTAAAACTGGTTAATCTATATTTAAAAAAAAAACAATTGCACAGATTTAATTTTTAAAAATACTAGATTATTTTGATAAATGCTTAGTATTTGATAGGAATTGAGTATATTAATAGCTTGTTCCTTATTTTTTAAAGAAAGACTGCATCTGGCCATTTAACAACAACAACAACAAAAAAACAGAGAGAAAACCTTTTTGATTTTTCTTTGTATTTTTCTGAAGTGAGAAGTAGGGGAGCAGAGAGACAGATTCCTGCATGTGCCCGACTGGGATCCACCTGGAAATTCCACTAGGGGGTGATGCTCTTCTCATCTGGAGCGTTGCTCGGTTGTAACTGGAGCCATTCTAGTGCCTGAGGCGGAGGCAATGAAGTCATCCTCAGTTCCTGGGCCAACTTAGCTCCAGTGGAGCCTTGGCTAAGGGAGGGGAAGAGAGAAACAGAGAGAAAGGAGAGGAGGAAGGGCAGAGAACCAGATGGGTGCTTCTCCTTAGTGCTCTGGCTGGGAATCGAACATGGAACTTCCACACACCGGGCCAATGCTCTACCACTAAGCCAACTGTGCAGGGCTGAGAAAATCTTTTTTTTTTTTTATTAATTTCAATGGGGTGACGTTAATAAATCAGAGTACATATGTTCAAAGAAAACATCTCCAGGTTATCTTATCATTCAATTATGTTGCATACCCTTCACCCAAAGTCAAATTGTCCTCTGTCACCTTCTATCTGGTTTTCTTTGTGCCCCTCCACTTTTCCCCTCCTTCCCTCGCCTCCCTCCCCCCACCCCATAACCACAACTCTCTTGTCCATGTCTCATAGTCCCGTTATTATGTCCCACCTATGTATGAAATCATGCATTTCTCAGTTTTTTTCTGTTTTACTTATTTCACTTCGTATAATGTTAACAAGGTCCATCCATTTTGTTGGAAATGATCCGATGTCATCATTTCTTATGGCTAAGTAGTATTCCATAGTATATATGTGCCAGAGATTTTTAATCCACTCATCCTGTGATGGACACTTGGGCTGTTTCCAGATCTTTGCTATTGTGAACAAGGGGGCACGTTGCTTCTTTTCGAAAAGTGCTATGGTGTTCTAAGGGTATATTCCTAAAAGTGGGATAGCTGGGTCAAAAGGCAGTTCACTTTTTAATTTTTTGAGGAATCTCCTTACTGTTTTCCACAGTGGCTGCACCAGTCTGCATTCCCACCAGCAGTGCAGGAGGGTTCCCTTTTCTCCACATCCTCGTCAGCACTTATTCTGTGTTGTTTTGCTGATGAGAGCCATTCTGACTGTCTTTAGCTGTGCAAAAACTTTTTAGTTTGATATAGTACCACTTGTTTATGCTGCCTTTTATTTCATTTGCCCATGGAGATAAATTGGCAAATATATTGCTGCGACAGATGTCGGAGAGCTTACTGCCTATGTTTTCTTCTAAGGTGCTTATGGTTTCACGGCTTACATTTAAGTCTTTTATCCATTTTGAGTTTGTTTTTGTGAATGGTGTAAGTTGATGGTCTAGTTTCATTTTTTTGCAGGTAGATGTCCAATTTTCCCAACATCATTTGTTAAAGAGGCTGTCTTTACTCCATTGCATGTTCTTTCCTCCTTTGTCAAATATCAGTTGTCCATAAAGCTGTGGGTTTATTTCTGGGTTCTCTGTTCTGTTCCGTTGATCTATGTGCCTGTTCTTATGCCAGTACCAGGCTGTCTTGAGTACAACAGCCTTGTAGTATACCTCGATATCCGGAAGAGTGATACCTCCTGCTTTATTTATTTATTTAAGTATGCTGAGCTATTTGTGTTTTTTTGGTTCCATAAAAATTTTTGGAATATGTGTTCTATATCTTTAAAGTATGTCATTGATATTTTAATTGGTATTGCAATGAATTTATGAATTGCTTTGGGTAATATAGACATTTTAATGATGTTTATTCTTCCTAACCATGAGCATGGTATATGCTTCCACTTGTTTGTATCATCCTTGATTTCTTTTATCAATGTTTTATAATTTTCCGAGTACAAGTCCTTAACCTCCTTGGTTAAATTTACTTCTAGGTACTTTATTATTTTTGTAGCAATAGTGAAGGGGATTGTTTTCTTAATTTCTTTTGCTGACAGTTCATTGTTGGTATATAAAAATGCCTCTGATTTCTGAGTATTTTATATCCTGCCACCTTGCTTAATTCATTTATGAGGTCCAGTAGGTTTTTGACTGAGACTTTAGGGTTTTCTATATACACTATCATATCATCTGCAAATAATGACAGTTTTACTTCTTTTCCAATATGGATGCCTTTTATATCTTCTTCTTGTCTGATTGCTGTAGCTAGGACTTCCAGAACTATGTTGAATAAGAGTGGTGAAAGGGGGCATCCCTGCCTGGTTTCTGATCTTAAAGGTATTGCTTTTAATTATTGCCCATTTAGTATGATGTTTTGATGTGTGTTTGTCGTAGATGGCCTTTATCATGTTAAGGAATGTTCCCTGTATTCCCACTTTACTGAGAGTTTTGAGCATGAATGGGTGCTGGATTTTATCAAATGCGTTTTTTGCATCTATTGAAATTATCATGTGATTTTTGTCCTTCCTTTTGTTTATGTGATGAATCACATTGGTTGATCTGCGTATATTGAACCAGCCTTGCCTCACCAGAATAAATCCCACTTGATCATGGTGTATGATTTTTTTCATATATTGCTGGATCCTGTTGGCTAATATTTTTTGAGAATTTTAGCATCTAAATTCATCAGGAATATTGGCCTATAATTTCCTTTTTTTGTGTTGTCTTTGTTTGGTTTTGGTTTCAGAATTATGCTCGCCTCATAAAAGGAGTTTGAAAGTCTTCCTTCCTCTTGAATTTTTTGAAATAGCTTGAGGAGGATAGAAGTTAGTTCTTCTTTGAATTTTTGGTAAAATTCACTTGTGAAGCCATCAGGCCCAGGACTTTTCTTTGTTGGAAGTTTTTTGATAACTGTTTTGATATCATTTTTTGTAATTGGTCTGTTTACATGTTCTAATTCTTTCAGGTTAATTTTTGGAAGATTATATGATTCAAGAAATTTGTCCATTTCACCTAGGTTGTCTAATTTTTTTGCATAGTGTTCTTCATAGTATTTTCTTACAATCCTTTGAATTTCTGTTGTGTCAGTTGTTATTTCTCCACTCTCATTTCTAATTTTATTTATTTGAGTCCTCTCTTTTATTTTCTTGATGAGACTAGTTAAAGGTTCATCAATCTTGTTTACCTTTTCAAAGAACCAGCTTCTGGTTTCATTGATCCTCTGTATTGTTTCCTTAGCTTCTATGTCATTTATTTCTTCTCTGATCTTTATTATTTCATTTTTCTACTAGTTCTGGGCTTTATTTGCTGTTGTTTTTCTAGTTCTTTTAGATGCAGGGTCAGATTGCTTATTTGTGCTTTTTCTAGCTTTTTATGATATGCCTGTAGTGCAATGAACTTCTCTTTCAGCACTGCTTTTGCTCTGTTCCATAAATTTTGAGTTGATGTATGCTCATTATCATTCGTTTCTAGAAACTTTTTTATTTCTTCTCTGATCTCATTGTTAATCCACTCATTATTTAATAACATGGTATTTAGTTTCTAAGTGTTTGAGTATTTTTCAGTTTTTCTTTTGTGGTTAATTTCTAGTTTCATGGCATTGTGATCAGAGAATATGCTTGATATGATTTCAATCTTCTTAAATTTGTTGAGACCATTTTTGTGTCCTAACATGTGGTCAATTCTAGAGAATGTACCATAAGCACTTGAAAAGAATGTATATTCTACTGCTTTAGGATGAAAAGTTCTGAAGATATCTATTAAATCATGTTGATCTAGTGTCTCCTTTAAGTCTGCTGTTTCTTTATTAATTTTCTTTCTTGAGGATCTATCCAGTGATGTTAGTGGGGTATTGAAATCCCCTACTGTTATAGTATTCCTGTTAATCTACCCTTTATGTCCATCAAAGTCTGCTTTATGTATGTCGGGGCTCCTATGTTTGGTGCATAGATATTTATAATAGTTATATCTTCCTGTTGAATTGTTCCGTTTATCCTTATGTAGTGTCCTTTTTTATTTCTTACTACAACCTTTGTTTTAAAGTCCATTTTTTCAGATATAAGTATTGCTACCCTGGCTTTTTTTTCATTTTCATTTGTATAAAATATATTTTTTCATCCTTTTACCTTCAGTCTATGTTCATCTTTTGTTTTAAGGTTTGTCTCTTGTAGACAGCATATGTATGGGTCCTGTTTCTTTATCCACACAGCTACCCTATGTCTTTTGATTGGATCATTTAATCCATTTACATTTAAGGTTATTATTGATATGTAGTTGTTTATTGCCATTTATTTTTTAAAGCTGTATTCTTCTTTTGCTATATTCTTTTCCCCCATTGAACTATTCACATCAGGCCCCTTAGCATCTCTTGCAGAATTGGCTTGGTTTTAATGAATTCCCTGAGATTTTCTTTGTCTGGGAAGCTCTTTATTTCTTCTTCCATTTTAAACGTCAGCCTTGCTGGATAGAGTAGTCTTGGTTGTAGGTTCTTGTTCTGCATTACTTTGAATATATCTTGCCATTCCCTTCTGGCCTCAATGTTTCTGTTGAGAAGTCGGATGTCATTCTTATGGGGGCTTCTTTGTAAGTAATAAGCTTTTTTTCTCTAGCAGCTGTTAAAATTTTCTTTTTATGCATTAGCTTTGGTATTTTAACTATGATGTGTCTTGGTGTAGATTTCTTTGGTTTTCTCTTTATGGAGTTCTCTGTGCTTCTTGAACATTTTAAACGTTTTCCAGCCTTAATTTAGCGAAGTTTTCAGCTATGATTTGATTGAACAAAGCTTCTATTTCTTGGTTTTTCTCCTCTTCTTCAGGAACCCCTTTAATGCGGATGTTATTTCTCTTCATGTTGTCACAGAGCTCCCTTAGAGTTTCCTCAGATTATTTGAGTCTCTTTTCTTTTTTCTCCTCTGCTTCTGTGCCTTTGTTTATTGTGTTCTCTAACTCACAGATTTGATCCTCATTGTCATCCATCCTGCTTTTAATTTCTTCCATTGTGGTCTTCACTTCTGAGACTATATTTGTCATTTCTGTCTGATTCCTTTTTATTATTTCAATTTCCTTTTTTATACTTGTTATATCTTTATTTAGGTGTTCATAGTGACTATTTATTTTTGCTCTAATCTCTTTGAACATCCTAACTATCACTATTTTAAAGTCTGCATCTGGTAGTTTGGTTATATCTGGTTCATATAGGTCCTTCTCTGGGGATTTCTCTTGATTCATTTGGGTTGCATTTCTGTGCCTGTCCATTTTGTCTGTGTATAAGAAAGGTGTGGCCACTGGAGTCCAATGGGTGTTGCCTTTGTGTTCCCTAGGTGTGGCCTGTCTGCAGGCCCGCCACTCCCTCTGTCGCTGCCTAGGGTGGTTGGGTATGGGCGTTGCCGGCGCTGGCCCACTGTGGCTTTTGCTGTGATTTCCACCATTCCTCCACAGATGGGGCTGTGTTCTGGTGCCCTGCTCTACAATCCTCAGTCTGTCTCCACCATTGCCTTGCCCTCACAGGTGGGGTTGAGCACTCACTCAAGTCACAAGCCTCAGATCCAAGGTTGGGGGTGAGCACCTTTGCTCAGCTGCAGACCCAGCCTGTTCCCGGGCTTCCACCCAGCCCCTGCGGTCAGAGCCTGCTCATCGCAGTTTCTTGGGTTGGGTCGTACAGGGCTGCTAGCATGTGGTCACCTTTTAGCCTCCACCTGTCTCAGGCTTTTGCCCCGCCCCACAGTTAGGGCTAGCTCGTGCAGGATTGCAAACCATGATTTCTCGGGTGGGGTGGCGTTGCTGGCATGTGCGGGCTGTGAGCCTCCACCTGTTTCTGGGTTTAGCCCTGCCCTTGCGGTTCGGGCCAGCTCGCACATTGTTGCAGAGCAGATCTCTGCCCATTCCTGGCCTCCCGCTTTTCCCCCTGCAGGTGGGGCTGCATGTAGGCCACGGCTGCCTGACTGTTTTTGCGCTTCCCCTCCACTCTTGCTGGGCTAGACGGAGCTCACACTGGCTGGGCCTCCGCCCCTGCTGACAGAACCGTGTTTCAATGTCCCGCCGCCACCGTCCCTACAGAAAGCCCTCAGCAGTATAGGTAGGGGCACTGCAGCTCAGACCGTAACACTCCATACTTTAGTCCTTGAAGCTCCCTCCATCTAAGCAGCTGTGCTCTAAGTGCTGCAGGAGAGCTTGTTTGGCTGGTGTCCTGTCTCCCTTTGCTGGTATTGCTAGTTGCAGGGGAAGTATTTGTTTTTAATTTGGGAAGTGACTCAGCCCAGGGGTTAGGGTGGCTGTCCCTCAGAGTGTTTTCCCCTGTGCCTTCCATTCCACACTCTCTTCCCGCTGCTCTGGTACTCTCCTCTGTCCCCATTCCCCTGAGTCCCGGGTTAGTGGTTGTGAGAGAGGTTTTCTGTGCTGTCCCTTTAAGAAGAATCCTGGGTCTAAGAAAACTGTCTCTTTCTCACAAACAGTATCCTCACTTGTTTCACAGCTCAATAATGTTCAAACGCCTCTTCTAGGCTCTGGAGCTGCAGGCTGAGGCTTTGTTCCTGGGACTCAGGTCCCTCCCTCTCCGCCAAACTCTCCTCCCGCCACACGAGTCTCTCCTGGCTGCCGTTCACTCTGGGGAACTGGGCAGCCCTCTCCACGTTTTCGCTTTTCCTACCAGTCTCAATGTGGCTTCTTCAGTGTTCCTTGGTTGAAGAGTTCACTTAGTTTAGTTCAAAGTTGGTTTATCCAGATGATGGTTCTTAAAATTAAGTACAATCCACTTTGGTTCTGGGAGGTGGAAGTTGGTATGTCTGCCTACTCCATCGCCATCTTGCCGTCCCTGAGAAATCTTTTAATTGAAGTATAAAACACACAAAAAAGTGTATCAATAATGTGTTCAGTTGAATTAATTCTTTCAAAATAAACTCACTTGTGAAGCCACCTCCCTACTTGAGAAGTGGGACATTGCTAGCACCCTAGAAGCCCCACCCATGTCCCCTCACAGTCATGAAATTGTCCTCTACTCCTGAAGTAACTACTGTTGTGACTTCTGTCACTTCAGATTGGGTTTGCTTGCTTTGTTTTCCTTTAGCTTTGTGTAAATGAAGTTATATATAATGTATTCCTTTGTGCTTGGCTCTTTTGCTAAATTATATTTGTAAGATTCATTGTTATAATTCTATGTGGGTGTAGTTCATTTTGCAGGCTGTATTGTGTTTCATTATGTCAATGTACCATTTTATTTTATTTATTATTTATTTATTTTTGCTTTTTTTAAAAAAATTTCTTTTTATTTTATTCATTTTAGAGAGGAGACAGAGAGAGAGAGAGAGAAAGAGAGAAAGGGGGGGAGGAGCTGGAAGCGTCAACTCCCATATGTGCCTTGACCAGACCAGTGCAGGGTTTTGAACTGGCGACCTCAGTGTTCCCAGGTCGATGCCCTATCCACTGCGCCACCACAGGTCAGGCCATTTTATTTATTTTATAGTTGATGATTATTTGGCTTGTTTCCACTTTTCAGAAATTACAAATAATGTTGCTATACATGTTCTCAAATATGTCTTTTGATTAATATTTGAATTACTGAGTCACTAGATATGATATATTTAACCTTTATAGAAATGCCAAGCAGTATCCAAAATGTTTTTTCGTTTCTGCTAGTAGTGTGTGACTGCTTGTTGCACCTTGGCCTAACTAGCCTTAGTGTTTTCTATTGCTGGAATTGTGGTGTAATCCTACACTACTAAAGGGTGAGCCCTTTTCCTGTGTTTGTTGTTCATTTCATATCTTTTTTAAAATTAATAAATATTTATTGTAGAAAAATTTTAAATACAAATAAAAATTATAAAAAAATAACCTGAAGTTTCACCTGGTATGTGGCATTATACTTAATAAAAATACAGTGTGTCCCTAAAGTCATGGTGCACTTTTGACTGGTCTACAGGTCAAAAGTGCACCATGACTTTAGGGACACACTGTATAATATTTTAATTTTTCAATCAATATATCAGCATTTTGTTCTGCATGAAATACTCTTTTAAAACGTGGCTTTACTGAATACGTAATGTGTCATATACAATAAACTACTTTTTATTTATTTTCATGTAGATTGCCTCTTTTTTTATACCACTAAATAATATTATATATATTTTAATAACTATCTTTGAAAATATTGCTGACTATATTCTTTGGCTAAATTCGGGGTTACAGAATTTATTTTTTAAAGGCATACATATTTTTAAAAAGCTCTAGATAGACATTCCTAATGAATTCCTGGAAAGCCTATTAATCTTTTTTTTAACCAAAAATTTTAATTTATTGTGTTAACATGGTTTCACAATGTAACATGGTTTCAGTCAATATAACAACCTTAATGCTCTACAATGTGGCCCCTATTTCAACCCCTTTGACCTTCCTTCCCCTACCTCCTTCTCCTCTTTCTCTCTGGGACATACTGCCTTGCTTTCTGTATCTGTTTTATGCATATGTAATTTGGCTAATCCATTCACCTTTCTTGATTCCATCCCCTATCTCTCTTCCCTCTAAAAGCTGTTATTCTGTTCCTTGTGGCCCTGCCTATGTTTCTATTTTGTTCCTCAGCCCATTGTGTTCATTAGATTCCATATATAAGTGAGATCATATGATATCTGTCTTTCTGTGCCTGGCTTATTTCACTTAACATAATAATCTCCAGGTCCATTTATGCTGTCACAAAAGGTAAGATTTCCTTCTGTTTCACAACCATGTAATATTCTATTGTGTATATGTAGCACAACTTTTTTAATCCACATTTTCACCATCATATATTTGGGCTGTTTCCAGGTCTTGGTTTTTGTAAACAATGCTGCAATAAACATGGGGGTACATATCTTCTTTTGAATTATGTTTTGGGATTCTTAGGATATATTCCTAGAAGTGGAACAGCTGGGCCATAATGCAGTTCCATTTTTAATTTTTTGAGGAAATACCACTGTTTTCCAGACTGACTGCACAAGTTTGCATTTCCACCAGCAATACAGAAGGGTTTCCTTTTCTCCACACCCTTGCCACAACTTTTTGTTTGTTGATTTGTTTATGAGAGCCATTCTAACAAGTATGAGGTGGTATCTCATTGCGGTTTTAATTTGCATTGCTCTGATGATTAGTGACATTGAACATTTTTTCATATGCCTATTGACCATTTTATATGTCCTTTCTGAAGGCCTTTTGCTCATTTTAAAATTAGATTGTTTACCTTCCAAATGTTGAGTTTTAGAAGTTCTATATAAATTTTGGATATTATCCCTTATCAGATCAGCAAATATGTTCTCCCGTTGAATGGGTTGTCATTTTATTCTGTTAATGCTGTCTTTTGCTGTGCAAAAGCTTTTTAGTTTAATATAGCCCCGTTTATTTATTTTATCCTTTATTTCACTTGTCCATGGAGATATACAGGCGAAAATATTGCTATGAGAAATATTGGAGAGTTTACTGCTTGTTTTCTTTTAAGATTTTTATGGTTTCATGACTTACATTTAAGTCTTTTATCCATTTTGAGTTTCTTTTTGTGAATGGTTTAAGTTGGAAGTCTAGTTTTATTATTTTTTTGCATGTGTCTGTCCAGTTATTCCAACAACATTTATTAGAGACTGTCTTTACTCCACTGTATACTCTTGCCTCCTTTGTCAAATATCAATTGACCTTAAAGCCATGTGTTTATTTCTGGGTTTTATGCTCGGTTCCATTGGTCTGTATGCCTGCTCTTATGCCAGGACCAGGCTGGCATTGTTTTCATTACAATGGCCTTGAAGTATAGTTTGATATCAGGAGGTGTGATATCTCCCACTTTGTTCTTTTTTTTTTTTTTTTTGATGACAGAGATAGAGGGAGTGATAAAGAGAGAGGGACAGACAGGAATAGAAAGAGATGAGAAGCATCAATCCTTCATTGCAGCACCTTAGTTATTCATTGATTGCTTCCTCATATGTTCCTTGACTGGGGTGCTCCAGCAGAGTGAATGGATCCTTACTCAAGCCAGCAACCTTGGGCTCAAACCAGCAACCTTGGACTTCAAGCCAGTGACATTTGGGCTCAAGCTGGTGAGCCCGCACTCAAGCTGGTGACCTCTGGCTTTTGAACCTGGGTCCTCTGTGTCCCAGTTCAATGTTCTATTCACTGCACCATTGCCTGGTCAGGCTGTTTTTCATTTTCAAGATTTGTAAGGCTATTTGTGTTCTTTTTTGGTTCTATATATTTTTTGGAGTATTTGTTCTAGATCTTTGAAATATGCCATTGGTATTTTAATAGAAATTGCATTGAATCTACAGATTACTTTGAGTATGATGGACATTTTAATGATGATAATTTGTCCTATCCCATGAACATGGCATATGCTTTCACTTATTTATATCTTCCTCAGTTTTTTTTTAATTTTCAATGTTCTATAATTTTCCAAGTAAAAGTCTTTTACCTCCTTGATTAAACTTTATAGGTATTTTATTTTTTTTGTTTCAATAGCAAAGGAGATTATTTCCTTGATTTCTCTTTCTGACAGTTTATTTTGGTGTATAAAAATGCCACTGATTTCTGAATATTAATTTTATATCCTCCCACCTTGCCAAATTTATTTAGCAGGTCTAGGAGTTCTTTGGCTGAAACTTTAGAGTTTTCTATTTACAGTATCTTGTCATCAGCAAATAATGCCAGTTTTACTTCTTTTCCATTTTGGATTTCTTTTATTTCTTCTTCTTGTCTGATTGCAGTGGCTAGGACTTCAAGTACTATGTTGAATAAGAGTGGTGAAAGAGGGCATCCTGCTTTGTTCCTGATCTTAAGGGGATTGCCTTTAATTTTTACCCATTGAGAGTGATATTGGCTGTTGGTTTGTCATATATGGTCTTTATTATGTTGAAGTAATTTTTCTGTATTTCCACTTTGCTCAGAGTTTTGATCATGAATGGGTGCTGGATTTTATCAAATGCTTTTTCTACATCTATTGATATGATCATGTGATTTTAAGCCTTTACGTTGTTTATATGATGGATCATGTTTACTGATTTGTGAATACTGTACCAGGTTTACCTCCCTGGGATAAATCCCACTTGATCATGATGTAATCTTTTTAATGTATTGTTGGATCTGGTTTGCTAATATCTTATTGATAATTTTAGCATCTATGTTCATCAGAAATGTTGGTGTATAGTTTTCTTTCTTTGTAGGGTCTTTACCTGGTTGTGGAATTAAGATAATACTTACTTCGTAAAGTGAGTTTAGAATTCTTCTCTCCTCATTCTTCTTTGAATGTTTGGTACAATCTGCTTGTGAAACCATCCAGTCTAGGAATAGTATTTTCTGGGAGTTTTGATGTGTTTTAATTTCATTCATTGTAATCAGTCTGCTTGGGTTTTCTTATTCTTCCAGATTCAATCTTAGAAGATTATGTGTTTCTAGGAATTTATTTATTGTGTATGAATGAATCTTCATAGTATTTTCTCACACTCCTTTGTATTCCTGTGATGTCTGTTGTTACTGCTCCTCTTTCATTTCCAAATTTATTCATTTGGGTCCTCTTTTTATTTCTTGGTGAGTCTGTTTAAAGGTTATTCAAGCATGTTTACCTTTTCATCAAAACAGCTCTTGGTTTTATTGATCTTTTATATAGTTTTTTTATCCTCTATATCATTTATTTCTGCTTTGATCTTTCTTATTTCCTTCCTTCTACTTCTTCTGGGTTTTATTATTGTTCTTCTTCCAGTTCTTTTAGGTGCAGAGATAGATTGTTTATTTGAGTTTTTTCTTGCTTCTTAAGGTATGCCTGTAATGCTATGAACTTCCTTTTCAGGACTGTTATTTTGTGGTTTATAGAATGTGGATTGTTGTATGTTAATTTAATTTGTTTCAAGGAAATTCTTTATTTCTTCATGGATCTCATTGTTAACCCATTCGTTATTTAGTAACATGTTATTTAGCCTCCAAGTGTTTGAATGGTTTTTAGTTTTTCTATTGTAGTTGATTTCTAGTTTCATGCCAATGTCGTCAGAGAAGATACTTGATATGAATTAATTTTTTAAAATGTATTGAGATTTGTTTTCTGTAGTAACATGTGGTCTATCCTAGAAATATACAATGAACACATGAAAAGTATATTCTGCTGCTTTGGGGTGAAATGTTCTGAAGATATCAAGTAAATCCAGTTGATCTAATATGTCATTTAAGGCCACTGCCTCCTTGTTAATTTTCTGTCTGGAGGATCTCTCCATTGATGTAAGTGGGGTGTTAAAATTCCCTGCTATTATTGTATTGCTGTTGGTCTCACCCTTTATGCCCATCAAAATCTGCTTTATACATTTAAGTGCTTTTATATTGGTTTCATAAATATTTATAATGGTTATATTTTATTTTTGAATTGCTTCCTTTATCCTTATGTGGTTACCTTTGTTACCCCTTACTCTAGCTTTTATTTTTTTTAAGACTCTTCTGTCAGATATAAGTATTGCTATGCCAGCTTTGTTTTTCATTTTCATTTTTATGAAATATATTTTCATTTTCTCATTTTATTCTATGTGTATTTTTAATTCTGAGATGAGTCTCTTGTAGACAGCATATATATGGGTCTTTCTTTCTTGTCCATGTAGCTACCCTATGTCTTTTGATTGGAGCACTTAGTCCATTTACAATTAAGGTTATCGATATGTACTTATTTATTTCCATTTTATTCTTTAAACTATAATCCTCTTTCTCTCGATTTCTTCTTTTCTGTTTTTTTTTTTCTTTTATTTTTATAGCAGGTACTTTAACATTTCTTGCAATACTGGTTTGGTTGTAATGAATTCCTTGAACTTTTGTTTTTTTGGGGGGGGTTGAAGCTCTTTATTTCTCCTTCAATTTTGAATGATAGATTTGCTAGATAGAGTAGATTTGGTTGGGGTTCTTGTTCTGCATCACTGTGAATATTTCTTGCTTATCCCTTCTGGCCTGAAGTGTTTCTGTTTACAAGTCTGATATCATCTTTATGGGGGATTTTCTGTAGGAAATTAACTACTTATTTTGAAGCTTTTAGTATTCTTACTTTGTCTCTTAACTTTGGTATTTTAATTGTGATGTGTAATGGTGTGGTCCTCTTTTGGTTCATCTATAATGAGACTCTCTGTGCTTCTTGAACTTGTGTGACTTTTTTCTTCAATAGTTTAGAAAAAGTTTTGGCTATAATTTCTTCAAACAAGTTCTCTATCCTTGTTCTTTCTCTTCTACTTCAGGAACCCCTATAATGTCAACATTATTTCTTCTCATGTTGTCAAAGACGTCTCAGAGTTTCTTCAGTCTTTTTGTGTCTCTTTTTTTTGTGACAGAGACAGAGAAAGGGACAGGCAGATAGGACAAGTGAAAGATGAAAAGCATCAGTTCTTCATTGCAGCACCTTAGTTGTTCATTGATTACTTTCTCATATGTGCCTTGACCAGGGGGCTACAACACACCGAGTGACCCCTTGCTCAGGCCAGTGACTTTGGGTTCAAGCTGGTTAGTTAACCTTGCTCAAACCAGATGAGCCCATGTTCAAGCTAGCAACCTCAGGGTTTCAAACCTGGGTCCTCCAGGTCCCAGTTTGACACTCTATCCACTGCGCTGCCACCTGGTCAGGCTTTTTTGTTCCTCTTTTCTTTTTCCTGCTCTGCTCCTGTGTTTACATTTATCTTATCCTCTAAATTGCTAATTCAATTCACTGCTTCATGCAGCTTGCTGTTGATTCCTTCTAGTGCAGTCTTCATTTTCGATATTATATTTGTTATTTCTCATTGGTTCTTTTTTATGATTTCTATGTCCTTTTTAATAGTTACTGTCTTTTTTCAAGAGTTCATTGTGATCATCTTTTGTTCTTTTAAGGTCCTTGAGCATTCTAATTACCATTATTTTCAACTCTGCATTTGGTTGTTTGGTTACTTGCATTTTATTTAGTTTTATTTTCTGGTGTTTTCTCTTGTTGATTTATTTGTTTCATATTTGTTTGTCTGCCTATTTTGTCTGTGTATTAAGTAGCTCTGCTCTGAGTTTCAAATTTGTTGTGGTATCTTTACAAGGAAGATAGCCTCATGGTACTGACTTCTGGGCCACCTGAGTTCCTTGTTCTAATAATGATTTTTGAGTTATATTTACTTTCCTGTTGTATGTGAGTCATGAAGGTAGTTGTTCTTTTCATGAGTGAAATTTTCCCTTCAGGCTTACTGTCTCTATGGGTCAACCTTGATCACATGTATTAGATGTTGTGCAATGTCTGTCCTGTTGGGTATATTTTTACTCTGCAGTATCTGGTGCCTGCTGGACTCCTCCTTTGAGCATGCTGCTTGTGTAACTAGATGGGTCTAGTATTGGTGCAGACTGCTACCCACTACTGGTAGTATTGGTTCTGGGTTCTCTTGGGTAGGTTTCAAGTATGGGTTGGCATTACCAGTTGTTTGTAGCCTGCTGTGGGCTACCTGTCTGGAACTATGGCTCTGTTTTCTGTTCTTGTCTACTTTTTCTGTACCTGGGTAGTGTGGGCAAGTCAGCAAAAAGCCCAGGGTTCCCTGAAAATGGCCTTCTGCTGTCTCTGTTTTCTGGCTCTTTGTAGGGCTTGGCCACTAAAAAAATGATTTTTAGTAGAGTTCAGAACCTGGGCCATTCAGGATTTAGAAAAGGTGGTAGCTGTTGCCCCCACTTCTCAGACCCATATGCCTAACCTGACTTTTTTCACAGATATCAGTAAAGTGTGGCCTCTAAGACCCAGAGATGTGGTCTTCACATAGTCCAGACAGTTTCTACTGAGTCTCCCATGAGACAGAAGCACTAGTCATAAACACCGAAGCAAGCAGGCAAAAGTTCTGGCCTCAGCACCAGAAAACTGAGTCAAAGGTGCACCCCTTGCTTCCTGGCTTACTTCTCAGCAAGGCCCAGTCTCCATAGTGTGAAGCAGAAGAGATTCCTGAGGGTGGAGCCATTGCTTTCTCGTGGGATGTCATATGGAGGGGACTGCTCCACCAAGAAAGATGGAGACTGCAGTATTGGAGAATGACTCAGCACAGGGGTTCTGGTGTCTCTCCCCCACAGTGTCTCTCCCTGAACCACCAATTTTTTTTGTGGGACCTTTAAGATAGAGCCTGTGTCTCTGAGCACTCCCGTCTCATTTTTGCCAACAGAAAACTCAGCTCTTTTCACCATCAAATGCTCCTCTTCTAGACTCTAGGGCTCTAAGATGGCGTGTATGGCTGGAAGCTTAGGACCCTTCCCTCTTAGGGCAATCCCCACAATGAGAGTCCTTCTAGACCCTCATTCTTGACCACTCCTAAGTGTGGGGGCAGCCTTTTTTAGGTCTCCACCTTTCCTACCAGTCTCAATGTGGCTTCTATGATCTTTGATTATGGACTCCTCTTCAATTAGTACAAAGTTGGTTTTTACAAAATGGTTATTCTTAAATTTAGTTATAATTCAATTTGGCACTGGGAGGTGGAAGTTGAAAGACCTGCCTACTCTATCACCATCTTGAAATTCCCTGATATCTTGTTCCATAAAATTCTTGTCTATAGCTTCTTGTTCATCTTTTTGATTGAGTTCTGGCCTTTTTTTCATTTTGGATTTCTTTATTTGTTTTCTATAATAGGCTTTTGTTACAAATATGTGTTGCAAATATTATCTCCCAGTCTTTGGCTTGATTTTTCACTCTATGAATTTATTTTTATTGATAGGTACATACTTATTGAAATTTAATTTTTCATAACTATGTTTCTCTTTTTTCCCCTTACTTTATTCTTAAAGAAGCTTCTTTAACATTTCTTGAAATACTGACTCACTTTTTAAATAATATTATTTAATGAAAAGAAGTACTTAATTTTTTTTTTAAGAAACTATTTTTTAAAATTTATTTTTGTTTACGCTTTATTTACTATGCCACCACAGGTCAGGCAAAAAGTTCTTAATGTTAATGTAGTGCAATTTATTATTATTTTTTTTTGTTAGTGCCTTTTGTTCTTTGTTTAGGATATATTTTCTAAACCCCAAATCATCTAGCAGATATTCACTTGCATTATTTTCTAGAAGATTTATTGTTTTTATGTTTTACCACTACCTCCCTCCTGAGATGAATATTTACATATGGAATGAGATAAGAGTATAATACATTTTTAAATGTTTTTTTGATTCTATGTTCTCTTTTCTTACTGGAAAACAAACGAGACTATGACCTGAGACAGATATGACTTGTTCTTCGTACATTTGTGTCCTCTATAACTGTCCTTCCACATATATCACATTTTCACCAATTTACACTCCTTTATATTTATTTGAGACACAGGATAAGTTTTATAAATGACATTTTTGTACTCTTGCTTTTTAAGGAGATTAGTACAAAAAAATTTTACCATACTCTTGAAGAGGACAAAGAAGTTACAAAAGACATATACAGTGATTTCTCCACAGAGATGCTGAATATATTTTCTTTACAAAGTTATTTTTACTATTCTCTGACATTCACTCTCAAACGCAGTATCACTCTCAGTACCTGAACTTAATAAATACTGTTATTTCTCTGTGTGATGATGAGCAATATAAAAGAAGAAAAAAGATTCCCTCATATTTTATAACATAACTTGATAAGCATTATAAAAACAACAATGCTTCTTGACTATGTAGAAAAGCATGGTGTAAAGCCAGTAGTCACGGCCAGGATCACAGCCGCCTGACCCGTTCAGGTTCACATTGGATTCGAACAGTCAGTAATGAAACACAGGAGCCACAAAGTGGTGAGCCATCAGCTTTAATTCTAGCTTGCACCCGGTGGGAAAACAAAAACACACACTGGGCTCCAAAACCCACACATTCAGTGCTCACAAAGCTACTGACTTATCCGAGTTTCAAAGCTTTCCAGCTCACCAGACTTATTCACCTCTGTTTCCCATCTCCTCCTGCACAAACTCTTCCTCAGCACTCTGCCATCTTGGATGCTTCCTCTCCTCCATGTGGCCTTACTCTGCTCTCCTCTCTAATACTAACCTCAGGAACTCAGGAACCAAGAGAGAGATCAAGCTACTGGTTTCCCCACTTTTTTCTTTATACCATAGAATCAAAACCTTTAATCCAATTATACAAACAAGGAAGTCTCTGTATAATGGAATTCCTCAGGAGAGTGCACCACCCTACATCATCCAATCAGTCGAGGGTATGGGGAAGAGCTTACTCTTAAACTAAGCCTTAGGTTATAATGACCCGGCCTGCCCACAGCCTGTTCCAGAACACACATTAATATCAATGAACTTCCATGTGGGCAGCATCATCTTTAACAAAGTGAGCATAATACATTTTATCTGCCCAACACATGGCTACTCAATGTCTGTTGCATTTTCCCTTCAGTGAAGAGCTTTTCCATGCCTAGTTAAAAATATAATTACAACAGAGGCTATATTTCTGGAAGATGTTCCATCATGAAATAGGAATCTTTTAGATTTTGTTCTCCTTCTCTTCTCCCTTCTTTCCTTCCTTCCTTCCTTCCTTCCTTCCTTCCTTCCTTCCTTCCTTCCTTCCTTCCTTCCTTCCTTCCTTCTCTTTCTTTCTTTCTTCTTTCTTTCTTTCTTTCTTTCTTTCTTTCTTTCTTTCTTTCTTTCTTTCTTTCTTTCTTTCTTTCTTTCTTTCTTTCCTGCTACTTTACTTTCCAAACCATCACAAATGGTAGCTTGCACTGATGCCTTGCACACATTTCTCACAGGCCATATCATTATTTCTGCCATCTTCTGTGCCCCTGCTTCAGTAATTTTAATGTTAACATTTTTGTGTTTCCTTGAACAGTGGCATCTTTTAAAATAGCAAGATAAAAATACAAGTCTCTTTCTCTTTCTCTATCATCTCTCTATCTATTATCTATCTATCTATCATCTATCATCTATTTATCTATCTATCTATCTATCATCTATCTATCATCTATCATCTATCATAATCTATCTATTACTTTGCTTTTTGAGTTGTCAAAAAGGAAGACGTATCCAAAGTACAATGTATGGGCGAGTCTGCCAAAGTCCAGATTTATCTATGATGTACATCCCTTTCTAACTCTTTAAGAGAGCCCTGTTTCCATGTCTCTGTGCGGTTTGCAGTTTTTGAAGGGCATGCTAATAAAGATGCTCTCTAAGGAAGACAGAGAAAGGTCAACTAGTGCTCCCTAACTAGTTTTAAAAACTTCTGATTTCTAGAGTTGTGTGGGTATGTTCACAGACATAATTGTTAAGAGCTCACTGCAAGTTAATAAAAAATAATGTGCTTTTTCTGTAGCACTGGCCTTTTAAAATGTCACTAACTTTGTTAATTTTAAACCAATTATTTTCACACATTTCAAAGAATAAACTCACACTGGTCATATGTGTCTTTATATTGGGATATAATATAAAAAAACATATATATGTATATATACTAACACATACTCATGCATACATTTATTTATTACTTTCATTTCTAGGAACAATACTATTTTTCTCATTAGTGTGTTCAAGATTGTTAATGTTAAATGCTGGTGGTACAAAGGTAAGTAAGAAAAAAATTCTGATTTTAAAGACATTGTTATTTGATAGAATATGTATGCCAATCAAAAGGTGAACTTTGACCTATAGTATTTTCACTTTGAATATTCGAAACCAATATTTAGGATCTAAAAGTTATGATGATGATGTTTTGTAACACTCTGTCCCTCTACCTTCCAACTTTTTCTGGCCATGTTCTGGATGTAAGTTTGTAATGGAATAAAGAGAAAATCTCTAGTCTCAAGATACTCTCAGTCAATATGCTACACTTTCTTGCTTTGAAGAAATTCAAATCATGAGGCTACAAAGGCAGAACAGGCAATTTTTGTTCTTATCTGCCTGTGCTTAATCTCACTAGATTGATTTATTTTCCTTTATAACTTTTAAAAGTTAAAACACTATTGTATCTATTACTTTAATATTTTCTATTCTGGTATTAAAGAAATAGATAACCTTTATTAGGATTGAAAATTAAGTGCTCGTAGACAATCTCTCTCTCTTTTTAAAGAATGTCATGCAAAAAGTTCTTGCTTTCATTGAATTATATGTAAATTTGGCTTCTTCCAGTCAGTGAATGTATTTAGATCTTTGACACCATTGCTTATCTGAAATGGCTTTTGATGTAGTGACATAAAATTAAATGTGTAGTATTTTGATATGGTGTGATTATTTTTCTTTGGCTAACCAATGATCAAATGGATTGATTGTTCATGCTAATATTTTGTAGGATATAAATATTTAAATACACTAAGTACAGACAACAGCAGAATATCTCTGGTCATGTTATTAAGGGTCTCATGGATTACTATGAAAGCTCAATGATTTGATGTAATTCTCTTTTAAAAAAATGTTAATATGTTTTCTGGAACTTGATGGAATCATATTAAAATTCACCTAGAAAAGGGAAAAAGCAAGAAGAGCAAAGAAAATATTGACAAGATGGCAACAGAGTATGTGAATGCTACACTCACCTCCTTCTAGGATCAAACTGAAGTTACAACTAAAATATAGAACAATCAACCTGAATAACCAATTTCAGACTGGATGAATAAAAGTTTTGTAACCAAAGATTTATAAAAGGAGCCATATTGAGACTGGTAGGAAAGGTGTAGATGCAAGAAGAGCTGGCTGTCCTGCCAGCCTCAGAATGGCTGAAATTCTAGAAGGATATCTCAGCTGCCTAGGTTCCCCCTGAGGGGCATGTGGTCTCAACCTCACACTGCGTTCCCCAGTACAGACTACCAAAACTTCAGAGGCAGAAAGAGGTGCTCACATAACATCTGGCTGTAAAATTCTGTGTGAACTCTGTCTGCCAGGGCAAGACATGAATCTGTTAGATACACATGTGCCTTCTTAAAGGAGAAATGCACAAAATATCATTTACAGCCTCTTACTCTGAGCTCCAGTAGAGTGAGGTTGGAGCAGTGTCATGGAAAGAGAGACTTGGTTTTGTGGCCTTGGGGAGAGAGCTGAGGGGACTCAGCCTTTGCTGAATCACTATAGCACAGACACCATCATTCTTGGAGAGAACACTGTCTCTTTATAACACCAGCCTGGGGAGTGCAATAGCCCCATTCTGTGGAATTCCTTTCACCCCATTCTGTATAATTTGTGCCCTGCTGAGGTGTCAGCTGCCTATGCTGGGACGTGGAGGTCTGGGCAGATTCAGGAGGTATCAGTGACTGAGTTGTGAGGCTTTAAATTGGGAGCCATTCCCCCATTTTCCTGTAAACTTAGATGTTGCCTCACCTCACAGAAGATCTGCTAGCTACATTCTCTGGGCTCCCAGAAATCCTACCCTCCTTATTCCTTGTGGCTCTTCCTTGCTAAGAACTGGGCAAAATTCATTACAAATTGCATTGTGTTGCTCTGATACAGGGACCACTCTCCTCACCTTTTCTCAAGCCAGATTGGCACCTCTGTCTCTCTCTACTGTCAGTGGCTCCACCCTGCTGATAATTGGCTAATGGAAGAATCTGGGAATGACTGAGTTGTGCTACTCTAAGAAAAAGGAAGCACAGAGTCTTCCTTTCATAGAGCCAAATCTTGATCAGTTTGATCCTGATGACTCCCTGAGAACCTATCCCACAACAAAGGTGTGCTAGCACCCAGAGGGTGGCAGCTAGATGTGGTATACCCTAAGATATTTGTTAAGTAGCCTCAGACCCAGCACAGGCATGAAGTTTGAATCTGAATAGATTTGGTGAATATCAGTCACCCTTACCTGGTGACCTACTAAGAACATACCTCATATAACTTGAGTACTGCCAGAGGTTCTTTTAGTGATAACTTAACAGAAAACTGGCAGATGTAGGCAGGCAGCAGTGTATTTCAGGGTGTCTTGGGACTTTTGTTGACCTCTTTTTTGGGTTCAGTAGCAGCCATACTTGGTGCTCAGCTTAGTACTTCCATATATACCCAGCAGAGGCTGCCACAAACTGAATTGTTCTGTATCTCCAAACAGGTTAACTGTGACCAGTCACAGGCAGGGCGCTCCAGAGACCCTCCCAATAGGCCCAAGAACCAACACACCCAGTGGCCATCTTCAGACATGATCAGAGCAAGAGCCAATTAGTTTTACAAGTGGCATGTTCAAAAGGACATTTCAGCAGGTGGCAGACCCTGTTGAGGTGAATTTCTTTCCATGTGATCAGCACCTGCATAACAGCTCATACACTGTGGTCAGAATTGATCCTCACAGTAAGCCAGTCTGAGGGTTGACCTCATACATAAATGATCCAAATAGCAATCAAGATTCAGTTACAATAGGAGGACCTATATAAGGGACATTCCAGAAGCATCCAGTTCAGGTGATCAAGAAGACTGCACCACTGGTTTTCATAGGACACCAAATACACAAGGCCAACTTAACAAGACTGTTCATAGCGGACTTTCTTAATATATAAACACAAAAAGGCAGCCAAAATTGAGTGGCAAAGAAATACCCCAAAAGAAAAAAAAAACAGGAGAAATATCCAGTAAATTAATTAAATGAAATGGAGACAAGCAATTTACCAAATATAGAGTTTAAAAAAAATGGCTATAAAGATGCTCAAGAAACTTAGTAAGAACTAAAAGGAACTTAGTGAGAACTACAGCAACATGAAAAAGTAAATACAAGCCATAAAAAAAACTAGTCAGAAATTCACAATACAGTTTTTAGAATGAAGAATACACTAGAAAAAATAAACAGTAGATTGGATGAAGCAGAGTATCAGATCAGTGATTTGGAAGACAAGGTAGGAAACCCTCCACCCAATCAAAATAGCAAAAGAAATAAAGGATGAAAAAAATGAGGATAGTATAAGAGACCTTTGGGTTAACATGAAGTGTAACAAAATGCATATCATAGGGGTACCAGAAGTAAAATAGAGAGAGCAAGGGGTTGAGAACTTATCTGAAGAGACAATGACTGAAAATTTTCTTATTCTGGTGAAGGAGAAAGACTCACAAATTCATGAAGCTCAGAGAGCCTCAAATAAGAAGGATCCAAAGAGGCTCAAACTGAGAGACATCATAAATAAAATGGCAAAGGTTAAAGAGAAAGAGAATCTTAAAAGCAGCAGTAGAAAAACAGTTACCTACATGTGCTCCCATAAGTCTGTCAGTTGATTTATCAAAAGAAACATTTTAGACCAGAAAAAATTGACATGAAATATTCAAACTAATAAAAAGCAAGGATGGGATACCAAGATTACTTTAGTCAGCAAAGATATCATTTTAAATTGAAGAAAAATAAAGAGCTTCTTAGACAAGAAAAAGCTGAAGGAGTTTATTACCACGAAACCAGTGTTACAAGAAATGTTAAGGAGCATGCTTTAACAAGAAGGAGGAGGAGGAGAAGGATGAGGAGAATATGAAGGAGAGGAGGAGAATAAAGAAAACATAAACAGAAAAACATAGTAAAAAAGAAAATGGTAATAAGAATGTACTTATCAATAACCACTTTAAATGTAAATGGCATAAATGTTCTAATGAAAAGTCATACAGTAGCTATAAATAGGCAATAATACAAGACTCACATATATGCTGTCTATAAGAGACCTGCCTCAGAATGAAGGATGCATACAGACTAAAAGTAAAGGAATAGAAAAAGATCCTTTATATAAATGGTAATGAAAAAAAATCTGGACTACCAATACTTATGTATGTAAAAACAGACTTTAAAACAAAGGTTTGGCCTGACCTGTGGTGGTGCAGTGGATCAAGCATTGACTTGGAATGCTGAGGTCACTGGTTCAAAACCCTGGACTTGCCTAGTCAAGGTATATATAGGAGTTGATGGTTCTTGCTCTCCCCCCCTCTGTCTCTGTCTCTGTATCTCTTCTCTAAAATGAATAAACAAAAACAAAGGCTTTAGTAAGGGACAAAAAAAGACACTACATCATGATAGAGGGAGCAATCTAACCAGAATATATAACCCTTGTAACATTTGTGCACCCAACAAAAGAGTATCTAAATACATAAAGCAAATATTTTTTATTTGATAGATTATCCAAACAGAAAATCAATAAAGACACATCAGCCTTAAATGATACACTAAGCCAAATGGGCATAATAGATATTTATGGAACTTTTATCATAGAACATCAAATCTTTTCCAGTGTGCACAAACATTCTCAAGAATAAACCATATGTTGGGCCACAAAACTAGCCTCAACAAATTCATGAATATTGAAATTATACCAAGCATGTTCTTTGACCATAATGCTCTGAAATTAGAATTTAACTGCAAAACAGAAATAAAGAAATCCACAATAATGTGGAAATTAAACAACATACTTCTAAAAAAATGACTGGGTCAAGAAGAAATAAAAGCAGAGACCAAAAGATATATACAGAGAAACAAGAAAGACAACATAACATATCAAAACTTATGGGATGCAGCAAAAGCAGTATTAAGTTTATATCATTACAGGTCTATATCCAGAAACAAGAAAGCTCCCAAGTAAACAAGCTAAAATCACATCTTAAGGAACTAGAAAAAGAAAAACAAAGGCAGTCCAAATCATCAGAAGAAAGAAAATAATAAAAATTAGAGCAGAACTAAATGAAATAGAGAACACAAAAACTATAAAAAAATTAATACAACAAAGAGTTGGTTCTTTTCTATAAAATTGACAAACTCCTGGCCAGACTCATTAAGGACAGAAAAGAAATGACTCATATCAACAAAATTCAAAATGAATGAGAAAAAATGATCACAGACATCATAGATATACAAAGGATCATACTAGAATGACATGAAAGACTATATGCCACCAAATTCAATAATCTAGAAGAAATGGATAAGTTCCTAGAACTACACAATCTTTCTAGATAAAGCAAAACTTGACAGCATAAAAGGAGAGATTGACAGGGATAGTCATAGGAAGGGATTTTAACAATCCATTGACATCAATGAATACATCTTCCAGTCAGAAAACAAACAAGTAAACAGCTGTCTTAAATGACACACTATATCAGATGGATTTATTTGATCCCTTCAGAGCATTTCACCTCAAAGCGGAAGAATATACATTGTTTCAAGGTACACATGGAACAAAGTTTAGAACAGCATATGTTAGGACACAAAATAAGTTCTAATAAATTTAAGAAGATTGAAATCATACCAACTGTCCTCTTTGACCATAATGGCATAAAACTATAAAGCAATCACGAAATACAAAAACCTAAAAAACACAAAAAGACATGGAGACTAAGTAACAAATTGCTAAAAAGTGAATGGGATAACAATGAGATAAAGAAAGAAATTAAAAGATACTTTGAAACAAATGAAAATGAGAACAGGACAACTCAAAATTTATGGGACACAGCAAAAGAAGCCCTAAGAGAGAAATTCATACTATTATAAGCCTATTGGAAGAAACAAGAAAAATCTGAAAAAAATATTCTGACTATATACTTAAAGGAACTTGAAAAAAAGAACAACAAAACCCAAAGTGAGTAGAAGAAAGGAAATAATGATCAGAGAAGAAATAAGCAAAATAGTCTTAAAAAATTACAAAAGATTAATAAAACCAAGAATTGATCCTTTGAAAAGATAAACAACACTAACAAAACTTTAATTAGAATTATCAAGAAAAAGAAAAGAGTCAGGGTCCAGATAGATAATATCAGAAATGAAAGAGGGGAAGTAACAACTGACATCATAGAAATACAAAGGATGGTACAAATATATTATGAACAACTATATGCCAAGACATTGGACAATCTGGATGAAATAATAAAATTCAAAAAACATATGTCTTTCAAAATGAAATCAGGAAAATTCAGAAAATCTAAATAGACCTATTATAGCTACTGGCATTGAAACAGTAAAAAAGAAAACAGACAAAAACCTCTCAACAAACAAAACTTCCTGGACTGGATGACTTCACCGGTCAATTTTACCAAACATATAAAATATAGAAATTGAATTTTATGGGGTGACATTGATCAATAGAGTTCATACGTTTAATGTGAACATCTCTATAGCATTTAGACCAGTGATTCTTAACCATTTTTGAGTTACCGAGCCCACCAGTTTCATATGCGCATTCACTGAACCCTTCTTTAGTGATAAATAAAATATGATTTTCTTTTTCCAAATTCAAGACATAGGTATATGTTTTGTTTTACTGGTGCACAAAATGAGCCGTGCATAAACGTCACCTTGCTCAAAGAACAAAACCAACAAAGTGCATGAACTCACAACAAATTGCAGTATTACTTTATTCTGCCCTCTGTGGCAAAGGCTTATCCGAACTCCTGAGACCAACTCATCAAACTCCTAGGGTTCAGTAGAACCCAGGTTAAGAACCACTGATTTAGACAGTTGATTGTGTTGTGTGCCCATCACCCAAAGTCAAATAATTTTTCATCATCATATATTTGTCCCTCTTTGCTCCATTTCCCCCACTCCATCCCCCTGGTAACCACTTCACTTTTATGTATGGCCATGAGTCTCAATTTTATATCCCACCTATGGGTGAAATCATATAGTTCTTAGCTTTTTCTAATTTACTTATTTCACTTAGTATAATGTTCTCAAGGTCAATCCATGTTGCTGAATGACAATTAACATTATATCTTACAGCTGAGTAGTATGTTTTTGTATATATGTCCCACATCTTTTTATCCAGTCCTCTAATGAGGGACAATTTGGTTGTATCCATGTCTTGGCCACCATGAAAAATTCTGCAATGAACATGGGAGTGAATGTATCTTTGAGTACCAATGTTTTCAAGTTTTGGGGTAGATACCTACCTAGTAAAAGAATTGCTGGGTCATATGGTAATTGTACTTTCACTTTTTTTGAGGTACCATCATACTGTCTTCTATAATGGCTGTACCAGTTTATATTCACACCAGCAGTGAATGAGAGTTCCCTTTTCTCCACAGCCTCTCCAACACTTGTTATTACCTGTCTTGTTGATAATAGCCAATCTAACAGGTGTGATGTGATAAGTAACTGGAGTTTTGACTTGCATTTCTCTAATAGTTCGTGAAGATGAGCATCTTTTCATATATATTTTGACCATTTGTATGTCTTCTTGGAAGAAATTTCTGTTCAGGTTCTCTCCCCATTTTTTAATTGGATATTTTGCTTGATTATTGCTGAGCTTTGTGAGTTTTTTATATATGTTAGATAATAACCCCTTATAGGAGATGCTGTTTGTGAATATCATCTCCCATTTGGTAGGATGACTTTTTGTTTTGTTTTCAGCTGCTTTTGCTGTGCAGAAGCTTTTTGGTTTGATATAGTCCATTCATTTATTTACACCTTTATTTCCCTTGCCTTTAGGTTAAATTAATAAGTTGTTCTCTATAGCCAAGGTCCATGAGTTTAGTACATATGTTTTCTTCTCTGTAATTTATTGTTTCAAATCTTATATTTAGGTTATTTATTTATTTAGTGATAGAGAGAGACAGATAGGGACAGATAGACAGTAAGAGAGAGATTAGAAGAATCAGTTCTTTGTTGCAGCACCTTAGTTGTTCATTGATTGCTTTTTCATATGTGTTTTGACTGGGGGGCTACAGCAGAGTGAGTGACCCCTTGCTCAAAACAGCGACCTTGGGCTCAAGCTAGTGACCCTTTCTCGAACCAGATGAGCCTTTGCTCAAGCCAGTTCCCTCAGGTTTTAGAACCTGGGTCTTCTGTGTCTCAGTTTGACACTCTATCCACTGCGCCACTGCCTGGTCAGGCGGTCTTTGATTTACTTTGAATTAATTTTTGTGTATGGGGCCAAAACTGTAGTCAAATGTTATTTTTTTGCATGTGGCTTTCTAATTTTGCCCACACCATTTATTGAAGAGGCTTTTTTTTCATCACTGTGTTTTTGACTCTTTTGTCAAAGATTATTTGGTTTTATTTCTGGGCTATCAATTATGTTTCATTTGTCTGTATGTCTGTTTTCTGTTATTTTGATTATTGTGGCTCTATAGTATAATTTGAAGTCAGGTAGTGTGATACATTTGGTTCCATTCTTTTTCCTCAGTATTGCTTTAGCAATTTGGGGTCTTTCAAAGTTGTACAAACTTGGTGATCATTTTGTTTTATTTCTTTAAAAAAATGACATTGGGATTTTAATGGGCATTGCATTAAAATTAAAATTTGATATTGTTTTGGGTAGTATGGCCATTTTAACTGTGTTGATTCTTCTGATCTATGAAAACAGAATTTTTTTTTCCATTGTATTGTGTCTTTCTCAGTTTCTTTTAGTAATACTTTATAGTTTTCAGTATATAGGTCCTTCACATCCTTTGTTAAGTTTATCCCTGGGTATTTTTTTTTTTTTTTGAAATTGTAACAGGAATCTTTTCTTTTTCAGTTTATTTTCTGATGTTTTATTTTTATGTAGGAAAGCTATGGACTTTTGTATATTGGTTTTGTATCCTGTGACTTTACTGTATTTTTTTATTGTTTCTAATAATTTTTCAGTGGAGTCTTTGTAGATTTCTACATACAGGATTATGTCATCTGCAAAAAGTGAGACCTTCATTTATTCTTTCCCAGAATGGATGTCTTTTATTTCTTATTCTTGCATGATTGCTCTGGCTAGGACTTCAAGTACTATGTTGAATAAGAGTGAAAAAAGTGGGCATTCTTGTCTTGTTCCTGATTTTAGAAGAAAAGCTTTCAACTTTAGTATGATATGGCTTGTCTTATATGGCCTTTATTATGTTGAGGTACCCATTTTATTGAGAGCTTTAAACATAAATGAATGTTGTATTTTATGGAACGCCTTTTCAGCCTTGATAGCATCATATGATTTTGTCTTTTGTTTTGTTGATGTGGTGTATTGCATTAATTGATTTACATATGTTGAACCATAGTTGTGCTTTGGAATGAATCCCACTTGATTGTTATGTATTATTTTATTTAATTTGCTAGTACTTTGTTTAGGATTTTTGCATCTGTATTTATCAGAAGTATTCGTCTGTAGTTTTTTTTGTGTTTTTGTTTTTGTATTGTCCTTGCAAGATTATGGTATCAGGGTTATTTTTGCCCCATAAACCATGTTAGGGAGTATTGCCTCTTCTGTTTTTTTGGAATACTTTGAAAGGGAGAGGTACCAAATCTTTTTTTTTTTTTTAGTGAGAGGATGGGAAACAGAGAGAGTCCATCCAGCATGTGCTCCAACTGGGATTTACCTAGCAAGCGCACTAGGGGACGATCCTCTGCCCATCTGAGGCCCTTGCTCTATTGCAACCAGAGCCATTTTTTAGTGCCTGAAGTGGAGTCCATGGAGCCATTCTCAGAGCATGGGGCCAACTCACTCTAATTGAGCCAGGGCTGCAAGAGAAGAAAAGAGAATAGAGAGAAGTAGAGAACCAAAGGTTTTCCTGTGTGTCCTGACTAGGAATCAAACCCAAGACATCCACATGCTTGTGCAACACTCTACCAATGAGCCAAGTGGCCAGGCCTGATAGGCACCATATCTTCTTTGAATGTTTGGTAGAATTCACTAGTGTAGCCATCTGGCCCTGGACTTTTGTTTTTGGAGACGTTTTTGATTGTTGTTTCTGTTTCTTCCCTGCTTTAGGGTCTACAGTGTGTCTGTAAAGTCATAGTACACTTCTGACTGGTCACAGGAAAAAAAGGAAAATCCTCCCAGTTTCTGTAGGATGATGTGGCAGCATGTGCGCATGCACAGATGATGACATAACATCGTATAAGCAGCGGAGCAGCCCACGGCCATGCCTGTCAAGATGTGGACGGTACAGAGGAAAGTTCAGTGTGTTCTGTGGCTCGCTAAATTCGAATCCGTGACCAAAATGCAACGTGAATATTGGCGCGTTTATAACAAAGCACCACCACATAGGAATAACATTACTCAGTGGGAAAAGCAGTTGAAGAAAACTGGCAGTTTGGTGGAGAAACCCCGTTCTGGTAGGCCATCAGTCAGTGACAAGTCTGTAGAGGCTATACAGGATAGCTACCTACTTAGCCCTAAAAAATCTGTGCATGCGTATTCTCGACAATTACACCTAAGCAAGACTATAGTGCATAAGGTGTTAAAGAAACATCTCTGTTTTACGGGGTACAAATTGCAGCTGTTGCACGCTATCAAACTGGCAGATAGACCCACACAATGCGCGTTTGCTACAGATATGCTATATGAGATTGACAATGATGCAAGATTTTTGCAGAAGATTGTGTTTAGCGATAGGCAACCTTCCATATCTGTGGACATGTTCATTGCCATAACGTCTGAATATGGGCTGCTGAACATCCTCATGCCTACATTGAGTACAAATGTAACACCCCTAAAGTGAACATGTGGTGTGGCCTGATCCATGATAAGGTGATAGGCCCATATCTTTTTCGCAGAGCACTCTGTGATGGCAAGCACCTTCTTGACATGTTGGAATTGTATGCAGTGCCACAATTTCCAGAAGGTGTCATCTTTCAACAGGATGACGCTCTTCCACACTATGCCACCATTGTTCGTGAGTTTCTGGATAGAACATTCCTCCGGCAGTGGATAGGCAGGGGTTCTGTCAAGCCATGGCCACCACAATACCCTGATCTGACGCCCTTAGACTTTTACTTTTGGGGTTATGTGAAGCAACAAGTGTACATTGAACGTATCAACATTAATCACTTAAAACAGAGAATCACAGATGTTATTCACTCTGTTACACTAGACGTCCTTACCTGTGTGTGGCAAGAACTTTACTATCGTTTGGATGTGTGTAGGGCAACAAATGGAGCCCACATCAAACTGCAATGAATAGGTATGAAACTGGGAGAGTTGTTCTTTTATTTGGTGCAGATTTCACATTTCTATTGTCCCTTTTTTTTTTTTTTTTTACAGGGACAGAGAGAGAGTCAGAGAGAGGGATAGACAGGGACAGACAGACAGGAATGGAGAGAGATGAGAAGCATCTATCATTAGTTTTTCATTGCCATCGCAACACCTTAGTTTTTCATTGATTGCTTTCGCACATGTGTCTTGACCACGGGTCTTCAGCAGACCGAACACCCCCTTGCTGGAGCCAGCGACCTTGGGTCTAAGCTGACAAGCTTTTGCTCAAGCAGATGGGCCCGTGCTCAAGCTGGCAAGCTCAGGGTATTGAACCTGGGTCTTTCACTTCCCAGTTCGACACACTATCCACTGCTCCACCACCTGGTCAGGCCTATTGTCTTTTGTTGCTTTACTGTGACCGGTCAAAAGTGCACCATGACTTTACTGACACACTGTATTTAGGTTTTTCACTTCTTTGTGAGTGAGTTTAGGAGGACTGTATAGTTCTAGGATTTTATCCATTTATTCTAGATCAGTGGTTCTTAACCTGGGTTCTATTGAACCCTAGGGGTTCGATGAGTCGGTCTCAGGGATTCGGAGAAGCCTCTGCCAAGGAGGTAAAGGCACACTTGTGTAAAGTCGTGATGACACGCCCCACTTGGCCATCACTTGCTGCAGAAGATCACGTTACATTGCTTGGCCAACCAGTGCTGCGGGGAATTTAGTGCATGCAGTAGTCAACGGCTGTCGTAGTTGTACGTTATGTGGTTTCTTTCTTAATATTTTAATCCATACTAAATATGTCGAACAAAAAAAGAAAGTGGTCGGACGAATATGTACAACATGGGTTTACATGTATCATGAAACGGGATGGGAGTCAGCATCCTATCTCCATGATATGCAATGCCAAGTTGAGCAACTCTAGTCTCGCACCAGCAAAGCTAAAGGAACACTTCTTGAGGCTGCTTGGAGATGGTGAATACAAGAACACAACGCCTGCTGAATTCAAGATGAAATGAACCAGATTCGATGAAAGGGCCACTCTGCCTGCTCTTGGATTTGTACCCGTTAACAAACCGATCCTCTCAGCATCGTACAAAGTTGCTTACTTGATCACAAAGCAAGGTAAGCCACACACCCTTGGTGAAACACTCATAAAACCAGCTGTGTTAAAGATGGCGAATCTGATACTTGGAACAGCAGCCAAAGGTAAATTATCCCAAATTCCTCTTTCAAATTACACCATCAGCGACAGAATAGAGAACATGAGTAAAGGCCTCTTGGCTCAAATAGTTGCAGATCTAATTTCAAGTCCGGCAAAATTCAGTCTTCAATTTGACGAGACCACAGATGTTTCTAATCTAAGCCAGCTTGCTGTTTTTGTACGCTATGTGAAAGAAGACATGATAAAATATTTTTTATTTTGTAAGCCTCTTACAACAACAACTAAGGCAGCCGATGTAAAGAAGCTTGTGGATGACTTCTTCAGAGACAACAATCTTTCATGGGATATGGTTTCTGCAGTTTGTACGGACAGAGCTCCAGTCATGCTGAGAAGGAAAGTCTGGTTTTGGTGTGCTAGTAAAAGCCGATGCAGCACACACCATTGTTACGCATTGTATTCTGCACAGGCATGCATTGGCAACTAAAACTTTGCCTCCAAAAATGGCAGATGTATTAAAAACTGTGGTGGAATGTGTGAACTATGTGTGAAATAGTGCTCTGAGGCACTGCATCTTCAGTGAGCTGTGTAAAGAAATGGGCTGTGAATTCAAGTTACTCCTGTACCATTCTAATGTTCGGTGGTTATCCTGGGGACAGGTGCTGAATCGTGTTTTTGCAATGCGTGTGGAATTAGCCATGTTTTTGCAAGAACAGCAACATTGTCATGCAGATTGCTTCAAAAATCCTGAATTCATTGTGATTTTAGCATACATGGCTGATATATTTGCAGCTCTCAATCATCTCAATCAGCAGATGCAGGGTGGTGGAGTCAACATCATGGAAGCGGAAGGAAACCTGAAGGCTTTTCAAAATAAACTACCATTATGGAAAGGACGAATATAGAACAATAACTTCACAAACTTTCCCCTTCTGGATGACCCTGTAAGTAAGATCGAAGATGTGTCTGGAATCGGAGATGGTTCTGTACCCATGAAACGGAAGCAAACAATTGCCATGCACTTAGATGAGCTTGCAAAGTCTCTCGACGGATATTTCCCTACAAGAGAGTCATATCCAGCATGGGTGAGACAGCCATTTACATTTACTGTTGAGACAGCGGATGTCAATGATGAAAACCTTGACGAAATCATTGAAATTCAGCAGAGCAAGGTTCAACTGCAGCTCTTCAGAACAACAACACTCTCAACTTTTTGGTGTCGACAAATGCAAAAGTACCCAGTTATTGCTAAGAAAGCTCTGGAATTTTTTATACCATTTGTTACAACATATCTTTGCGAGAAATCCTTTTCAAGGATGCAGGACATAAAAACGAAGAAAAGGAACAGACTTTGCTGTGAAGATGACATGAGAGTAGCACTTGCCAAGGTGAAACCACGCATATCTGAACTGGTCTCCCCAAAACAACAGCAGAAGTCACACTGATTTGCAGGTATATAATTTGGGCAATGCTTTATTCTGGCCCCCAAAAAGTATTTTGTGGATTCAAAAAGACAAAAAACAAATTAAATTTAAAATTTAAAAAATTAAGTTATTAAAAAAATGTTAAATTCTTCAAAAAATCCAAAATTATTTTTAATTAGTAAAATAGTAAAAAAATGTTTTTGGGGGCTGAAATTCTTTTATGGGGCCAAAATATTTTTTGGGGCCAGAATAAAGTAATACCGTAATTTGTTGTGAGTTCATGCACTTTGTTGGTTTTGTTCTTTGAACAAGGTGATGTTCATGCACGGCTCATTTTGTGCACCAGTAAAATAAACATATACCTATGTCTTGAATTTGGAAAAAAAAATCGTATTTTATTTATCACTAAAGAAGGGTTCGGTGAATGCGCATATGAAACTGTTGGGTTCGGTACCTCAAAAAAGGTTAAGAACCACTGTTCTAGATTATTGAATTTGGTGGCATATAGTCTTTCATGGCATTCTAGTATGATCCTTTGTATATCTATGATGTCTGTGATCATTTTTCCTCGTTCATTTTGGATTTTGTTGATATGAGTCATTTCTCTTTTGTCCTTAATGAATCTGGGCTGGAGTTTGTCAATTTTATTGAAAAGAACAAACTCTTGTATTATTATTTTTTTATAGTTTTGTGTCCTCTATTTCATTTAGTTCTGCTCTAATTTTTATTATTTTCTTTCTTCTGATTATTTTGGGTTGCCTTTGTTTTTCTTTTTCTATTTCATTAAGATGTGATTTTAGCTTGTTTACTTGGGAGCTCTCTTGTTTCTGGATATAGAACTGTAATGATATAAACTTCTCTCTTATTACTGCTTTTGCTGCATCCCAGAAGTTTTGATATGTTATGTTGTCATTCTTGTTTCTCTGTATATATCTTTTGGTCTCTGATTTTATTTCTTCTTGACCCAGTCATTTTTAAAAAATACACTGTTTAATTTCCACATTATTGTGGATTTCTTTATTCTGTTTTGCAGTTGAATTCTAATTTCAGAGCATTATGGTCAGAGAATATGCTTGGTATAATTTCAATCTTCATGAATATGTTGAGGCTAGTTTTGTGGCCCAACATATGGTCTATCCTTGAGAATGTTTCTTGTACATTAGAAAATATTATATAATTTAATATTCTATGATGAAAGTTCCATAAATATCTATTATGCTCATTTGGCTTAGTGTGTCATTTAAGGCTGATATGTCTTATTGATTTTCTGTTTGGATGATTGAGCTAAAGCTGTCAGTGATGTGTTGAGATATTCAAATATGATTGTTTTTTTATATCTTTATATTTTTTGTTCTGTTAGTAGATGTCATATATTTTGATGCATATATATTAAGAAGTGTGATGTCTTCTTGATATAATGTCCCCTTTATCATCCTTGTCTCTTGTTACCTTAGTTGTTTTGAAATTATTATCAGTATTGTCAGATATAAGCATGACTACACCTGCTTTTCTTTGTGTAGTATTTGCTTAGAGAATCATTTTTAAAACTTCCACTTTGAGTCTACTTTTGTTTCTGCAGCATAGATGTGTCTCTTGAAGGCACCATATGGTTGGGGTATTATTTTATTTATTTTTATTAGAGAGAGAGGAGAGAAAGAGAAAGAGAGAGAGTAAAGAGAAAGAGAGAGCAGGGAGAGGAACACGAAGCATCAACTCCCATATGTGCCTTGACCAGGCAAGCCTGGAGTTTTGAACCAGTGACCTCAGCATTACAGATCAATGCTTTATCCACCATGCCACCACAGGTCAGGCACCATATTGTTAGGTTTCAATATTTGATTCAATCTGCTACTGTGTGCTTCTTTAGTTTGTAAGTCCAGATCATTTACCTTTAGGGTAATTATTGACACAGGAGGACTTCCTATAACCATTTTATATTGTGCTTTCTGGTAGTTCTGTTTTCTTTGTTTTTTTTTTCCTTTGTGTTTTTCTCAGTTGGTTTTGTTTTATGGTATTCCATGCTTTTCCCCCTCTATTTCTTCTTCTTTTTTAAGCTATATGTTTTAGTTTCCATTTTTTTCACCAGCCGTTACTGTTAGGTTACTAAAAACAAAGTTTTATATACACAAGAGTCTTTTGTCTTATGAGTGTTTCTGCACTCTATCCTCCTCTGCTACTTCACACCTTTATCCTTTGCTGCTTTTGCGGTTTTGTTTTTATAGATTATTCTTGTTTATATTGTAACCTTGTTGAAGTTTTACTTTTAGTTTTGTGTTGTCTTGTTCTTTGTATATGATAAAATAAGCTTCTTGAGTATTTCTTAAAGTAAGGGTTTTCTGATGATAAATTTTCTCAGCTTTTGTATGTCTGGTAATGTTTTTCATTCCTCCTTCATATTTGGAGGATAACTTTGATGGCTATAGTCTTTCTGGTTGGTAATTCTTTTCTTTCAGTACTTTGAATGTTTGAGTCTGCTCTCTAAGAAGTCTGAAGATAATTTGATGGGTCTTTTTTTTATGTTATGTTCTGTTTTCTAGCTACCTTGAGGATTTTAAATTCATCATTGATTTTTGACAGTTTTGCTATAAGGTGCCTTGGAGAACACTTGTTTGGTTGGGTTGATGTAAATATGCATTCTGTTTGCTTCTTGAATTTGAGAATCCAACTTTTTCCATAGGCTTGTGAAGTTCACATCAGTTATTTGAATAGTCTCTCCATTCTTCTTTTTTGAAATACTTATTATTCTTATACTGCTCTTTCTCATGGAGTCAAACAATTGTAGAATTGTTTCATTTTTAAAAAATTCTTGAGTTTCTCCCTTTCTGCTGTATCATCTCTAGTTTCCTGTCTTCAGTGTCACTGATTTTCTCTTTTACCAGGCCTGCTTTATTAGCTAAACTGGCTAGCTCATTTTTAAATTTCTATATTGAGTTCTTCATCTGTGATTTTAAAGTTTCAATATCCTTGATGAGGTACTTGTTTTATTTTCTGAGCTCAGGAAGTTTTCTATCACCTGAGATATTTTCTCACAGCTCATTGAGTATTTTCAGAACTTCAATTTTGAATTCTCTATCATTTAACTCCAAGGTTTTCATGTGATTGAAATACTTTCTGTAGATTTTTGTTTTCTTTCTGAACCATGTGTTTCTTTGGCAGCCATGGTATTTATTTATTTTCTGGCATGAGGCCATTTGAGAGTGGCATTGTTAAAAAATTAAGTAAAAAAACCAAAATCAACAACAACAACAAAAATAAAATATAATTAAAAATAAAATAAAGAAAAAAGAACAGATACCAAAAATATCAATAACAAAGAAACAAGAACAACAATACGAATCTAAAGAAAAAAATTTGAAGAAAAAAAATTTTTCTCAAACATTGAAGCAAAAGAACTTTCAAAAGGTTATTCTATTTGTTTCCAAGAGGAAGTGGTAGATTACAAATTTTAGCTCTATATACTGGTAATTGCCAGACTGGCTTCTTCTGAGAAGCTGCTATCCTGATGATGGAAGTGGGGCTGTAGTTATGATGATGGGTGGGGTATGATGTGATGTTTTTGCATTTTGCAATGCGATCTCGAGCCTTCAGTTGCTCCTCACCATGTTTCTCCAGTTCAGTGGACAGAAACAGAGCACCCCTGTTCTTCAAAGGAAATATACTGTTTACAAAAATTAGGGTAATTTTAAAATAAATATGAAGCTATAAAATATCCCCTAATTTTTGTGAGCAGTGTGGTAGCCCTGTAGAATTATCTGTAGGGTATGTCTCTGCCACATTCTGTACCTGCAAGGAGAAGGAGGTGGGATCTGAAGAGGGCATGCTTTGTTTTTCTCTTTCTCTGTGTTGAGCACAGGCTGCTGACAGACCATGGGAACAATGGCAGTGACCCCAGGCTTTGTCACTTTGGTTCAGTATTTCTCCAAATTACCCTCAATCACTTTGCTCCTCCCCATAGAAGAAAATCCAGTCACTCCAGCTTTCTCACCTTACCAGAATCCTAGTAGACAGTCAGCAGAGGTGGACTAAGGTTGGTTGAGGTCCCTGGCAGAGAAGAAAATACTGGGCCCTTGTCATTAGAAAAAATGAAAAATGTGTAAAGTTGGAGTTTTGCAGGACCCTTCTTAAGTTGGGGTCCAGGGCATGTGCCCAGTGCACCCACCGTTTTATCTGCCTCTGACAGTCAGGGTTTTTCTCCTCCCAGAGCCAACCGCCAGTGCATCTTCTGCTCTTATTCTCAATCTTTTTCCCTTTTAGTCTATTCTGTGTGTGGATCCTTTAGGCAAACCTGAAAACCCAGGAGGGGTTCCTTCACTGAGTTATATATCTGTTCAATTTGTTAAAATTTCAAGAGCAGAGACCAAGTGTATTTCTCATGTTGCCATTACTCTGACACCCCAAAATATTTAAAACATAACTAATATCTATCATTCTCAAGCTATTCCAAAAAATTCAAGAAGAGGGGAGACTCCTAAATACATTTAAGAAAAAACAGAATTATCATAATTTCAAAACCAGATAATGACACCATACAGAAAGAAAATTATAGGCCAATATTCCTGATAATGATAGTTGCTGAAATCCTCAAGAAAATATTAGCAAACCAGATCCAGTAATACATTAAAAAGATCATGCACCATGATCAAGTGGAATTCATTCTTGGGAAGCAGGTTGGTGCAACATCCACAAATCAATAAATGTGATATATCATATAAAAAAAGTGAAGAATAAAAACTACATGATCATATCAATAGATGCAGAAAGAGCACTTGATAAAACCTTTCTTTCCCTGATGGACTATGAGCTCTGATGGACTATGAACTCATACAGAATATAAACATAAGAGAAAGACTTTGTTTATCTTGCTCACTGTTGTGTCTGTATGGCTTGAAAGTTAGCACATAGGAAACAATAAATATTGTAGAATAAATAAAATTTAATGTAAGACAATGCAAAATAAAATAAAAACAGACTCATAGGTATGGATAATAGACTGACAGCTGTCAGATGGGAGGGAGTATGAGGGCTGAATGAAAAATGTGAAGGGCTTAAACCCAAAACACCCTCACAGACAAAAGTATGGTAATTACTGACAAAAAAGGGGTATGGGAGAGGTAGGAACGAGTTAAGAGATTTGGCTTTGGGTGGTGAACACACAATACAATGTACAGATGATATATTATAGAATTTTACCCTTGAAACCTATATAATTTTATTAACCAATCTCACACCCATAAATTCAATAAAGAGAAATAAAAGGAAAATATTGACTATAGAAATATTGTAATGAATGAAAGTCTTGCTTCATGAGCTATTCAAAACAAATTTATTAAATCATTATAAATTGTGTTGTAAATCAATCTAATTTATGTATAAGCATGTGAGATTTTTAATAAGTATGTATATGGATATAGTATTTGATTACCTATTTACCTACCTAAATCTAAGTTTAACATTTAAATCTATCTCTATCTATAATCTGTATTTTTGGAACATTTACCAAGAAAATATTCAAGAACCATATAAAAGTATCTACAGAATTTTATTGACTGATATAAAACATTATAAAATTATATCCCTACATGGGGAAAAGACTTGTAGAAAAATGTAAATTTTTTTTGTGTACCATATAGTACACTGCCTAGCACATAAATTATTTAATGAATATTTCTTAAATGAATAAATATAAAAAAAAACTTGTAGTGCTTTGTAACCATTTATTGAAAGGCTTATAGCAGCATGAGCTAGATTATAGCTCATCAATCTAAACAAATATTAATATATAGAAAATTATTGTCAGGATAATTGAGGGAAAACATTTTATCTTAGTTACCTAGTATGAATCTATTTATTTGGAAGATGTATGGAAATATGAATGAGGAAAAACTTTGAAGTTTTCCCAAACACTATATCTTGATGAATGCATAAAATTATAAAGAAAACTATAAAAATAATAGTTCAGGGAAATGGAGAAGGCTATCTATAGTTAGGACCTGGATTAAACACTTTTTGTATATTTTTATTGTTTTGTAGGAAGGTAATATCAGTCAGGAAAAATCTAGCATATCAGGTATTGCATTCAAAGCAGTACAAAATTGGGAAGAAATGCAGATTTCTAAGGGAGAGAGAAATATACAGCGGGATTTTATGACTGTTTTCCCTAATAGATGATTCATCAAAGTTCTTTTCAGTGTAATTACTCACGAATATGGGAATTCAACTGCAGTTTATATCCAGTAATCAATCCACCTTTTTCTTGTTAGATCCACCTTTTTCTTGTTAGAAACATTCACTATGTCTGAATTTGCACTTGTGATGCAGAGTGCATTTATTATTCATTTATATATTAATGAATATTTATTTAATATTTATGAAGAACCTACTAAGTGACCCAATAGTGCTAAGTGCTGCTGATTGAACAGAAAACACAACCTAGTTTTTGCTCTCTCAAGAAGAGAAGATAAGAAGTACTGGGGGGACACATTTTGGCATGTTCGGAGAACATGGTATAGAGGCTGTATCATAGCTGGAGAAGTGGAACTTAAGACTCACGAGTTATTTCCTAGATCCATCTCTAGATTCAGAGAATTGATGTTCGTAGTCTGAGTTATGGTGTTGGCAGTGGGGGATGAAGAGGAATGAATGAGGAAATTTTAAAGACTAGTAATTGAATATTCAAGATGAGAAGTGGTAACTATAGAAGATGATGCTTAGGTTTCTGGCTTGAGCAACCAATTGGGTAAGTAGAAAACAGAACAGGAGGAACAGATTTTGGTGGCAACACGATAAATTTTTTACTTATGTCAAGTTGAAGTGTTTGTGAAGCATTTGGGTGCAAAGCTCAAGATATTATAAATCTTGCTTCTGATGTGGCTCAATTAATGTTGGCATCTTGTGTGTTCAACATCTTGAGGATGAAAAAAATGTCCATCAGCACTATTGTTTAGGTCTGAAAACAAAGGCTGGGTTATGCAGGACTCTTACTGTTTTTCTCACTTTTAATATAGCGTCTGTCAGGATGATTTTTTTCCTGGTCCCAGGCACTGTAAAATTGAGACTTATGTAGGTTTGCTAGTGGACTACCTGGAAGGTTTTCAGTTCTCTGGGAACAATGAATTCATGGTTATGCATGTAGGGTTTCTCTTATGTAGTACAGTGTCTCAGCTTTGTTTGTTTGTTAATCTATAGTCTTGAATTTACTAACAATGTTTTAGAGTTCAATGGTAAATTTCTTTCTCTACTGTCCTTTAATTTGAAAACAGCTGGACAAATTATTCTTATACTTTTTATGAAAATAAAGAAAAAAAATAGCTTCCAAAGAATATAAAAGTTACCCCACTGGGACAGTTTTTTACAGTTATCAAATAACGTAATATAAGAGATAATAATAGAGACTGCTTTGCTACCTAAAATACAGCATTTTCTACTATGGACACTATAATTACTATTTACGGCTAGATCACAAGAAAATCTGCGGGTGTCATGGAATTCAGTATCAGAATTATGGAAACTCTGCATAACTAAATGGCTTGTTAGTAAATTCCCTCCTATTTTTAACCTATTTAAGCATATCATATTTATGCCAATATTTCATTGCTAACTATAGTGAAGGAGACAACCAACTTTAAATCTATTGCTGAATAATACCCATAATAACTGTGTATAATATACGGCTTATAATTAGGGAATATGCCGAGGTTTTTCAAGAAGTGCATTAGATATGGCAAAGATGCAAGTTTCTGCTTCATTAAATGACTTTATAGACTATATTTTGCTGCTTTTGCACATGTGATTTTTTTTCCTGTTTGATACCAGGATTACTTTACAGCTTCTTAATGAGAATACCCTCCTTCTTTCTTTTTAGAACCTTCTCTGAAGTTTTACTGAAGCTCTTGGTGACCTATTTCTAATGATTTTAGAGCTCTAAAATTTTCTCTACCTTATTTAAGTAGCTTTAACTTCTGTTTGATTAGTGGTTTTGGAAGTAGATTCACAATCTAATTTTAGAAAAGAAATCTTTTCTTACAGGAGAAACAAATTCAAAAATAACCTTGTACATCACAGGATGTTTATGAATTATGGAAATGGCTCACATTCCTACACCACTTATTAGGTGAAGAGGGTGGAAGGCAGAGATGACTCCCCTTAGTTGCATTTTGTTTTCAGTTGCATTAGTGCAAGAAAGCTTCTTATTAATATCCTCTTTAATAAACACTGAGCACTTAGATGAGTAAGTTCAGTGGTGGTCTGAGAAATGATTGTAATACAATGTAGAGTACTCTAATTTCCTAGTCCTGTAGAAGCACAAATAAGATGCTGATACTGGGTTTTTATGGACTGGGGGAAGTTTGCAGGCATCCACGCACCCTATACTTAAGGAAGGTTAGAATTCTTATTTGAAGTTTGGAGTAGCTTAAATTTAAATGTGAAGAAATATTATAATGATTGGGTTGATCCCTGAAAAGTGTGTAGATTTTACTTACTAGAAAGCTCTCCAATCAAAGCAAAGAGTCAGTCATTAATTTTTTTAAAATTTATTTATTTATTATTAATTTTAATTGATTGTGTTAACATGGATTCAAGATTTCCACTGAATATAACACCCTAACTTCCTCCCCCGTGTCTGTATTACACCCCTTTTACCTCCTTCCCCTATCTCCCACCCCCTTCCCTCTGGGATTTGCTGTACTGTTATCTGTATCTTTGTGTTATGTATATATAATATCACTAATCCCTTCGCCTTCTCTGATCCCATCCCCACCTCCCCCTTCCCTCTGACAGCTGTCCATCTGGTTCCTGTGACCCCGTCTCTGCCTCTATTTTGTTCCTCAGTTCACTTTGTTCCTTACATTCCTCATATAAGTGAGATCATATAATATTTGTCTTTCTCTGCCTGGTTTATTCCACTTAGCATAATAACCTCCAGGTCCATCCATTCCATTGCAAAAGGTAAGATTTTCTTTGTTTCACAGCTGCATAGTATTCCATTGTGTATGGGTACCACAGCTTTTTAATCCACTCATCCATTGAGGGACACTTGAGCTTTTTCCAGATCTTCGCTATTGTAAACAATGCTGCAATAAACATGGGGGTGCATATCTTCTTCTAAAACCATGATTAGATATTCTTAGGATATATTCCTAATAGTGGCATAGCTAGGTTAAAAGGCAGCTCCATTTTTAAGTTTCAGAGGAAATGACATACTTTTTTCCACAGTGGCTGCATAAGTCTGCATTCCCACCAGGAGTGCAGGAGGGTTCCATTTTCTCCACACCCTTGCCAGCACTTTTGTGTTTGATTTGTTGATGAACAACATTCTGACGGATGTGAGGTGGTATCTCATTGTAGTTTTAACTGGCATAACTCTGATGATTAGTGATGTTGAACATTTTTTCATATGCTTATTGGCCATCTGTATGTCCTCTTTGGAGAAGTGTCTGTTTAGTTCTTTTGCCCATTTTTAATTGGATTGTTTACCTTCCTGGTGTTGAGTTTTAGAAGTTCTTTATGAATTTTGGTTATTAACCTCTTATTAGATGTACTGGTGAATATATTCTCCTACTGTGTATTTTTAGTTTGTTAATGTAATGTAATGCTGTACAAAACTTTCTGGTTTGATTTAGTACCATTTGTTTATTTTGTCCTTTATTTCACTTGCCCATGGAGATATACAGGCAAAAATATAGTCATTAATTCTTTTTTTTTTTTTTTTTTTTTTTTTTTTTACAGGGACAAAGAGAGCGTCAGAGAGAGGGATAGATAGGGACAGACAGACAGGAATGGAGAGAGGTGAGAAGCATCAATTATTAGTTTTTTTTTGCCGTTACGACACCATAGTTGTTCATTGATTGCTTTCTCACATGTGCCTTGACCATGGGCCTCAGCAGACCGAGCAACCACTTGCTGGAGCCAGCGACCTTGGATCCAAGCTGGCGAGCTTTCGCTCAAGCCAGATGGGCCCACGCTCAAGCTGGTGAGCTCGAGGTCTCGAACCTGGGTCCTCCGCATCCCAGTCCAATGCTCTATCCACTGTGCCACCGCCTGGTCAGGCAGTCATTAATTCTTATTAGCATTTTTTCCCAGTTCAAATAAATTTTTATTTTAACTTCAAAGAAACACGTACACTTGGACCTCGCCTGTGGTGGCACAGTAGATAAAGCATTGACCTAAAATGCTGAATTTACTAGTTCAAAACCCTGAGCTTGTCCAGTCAAGGCACATGTGAGAAGCAACTACTTATGAGTTTTGCTTCCTGCTTCTCCTCCCACTGCCTTTCTCTCTCTCTGTTCTCTCTAAAATCAATAAATAAAATCTTTAAAAGATAAAAAAGAAATATATATATATATATATATATATATATATATATATATAATTTAAGAAACTGACATAATTTTGGATATAAAAGTAATAAACAAATAAGTACTATACGTTCTTTGTTTTCCTCCCTAATCCCGGCCCTTATTCATACCTCTCTCTGCATGTTTGAATGTTTGATGTTAATTCTCTAAGAGCTCTTTCTATGCATTTACATTTCTACCCATCCTACCCATTTACCCCCCTCTCAAATTAGCTTCATTGTTATGCAACTTGCATCACTGACAGACACTTTCATGTTAGAGCCTTTAATCTATTCTATTCATTTTAAGAGCTTCTATCATTCTAGTATGGATGTATCACAATTCATTTAACCATTACCATGCATAGGCTATTTATAATTTTTCTACATTACAAACAATATGGCAATGAACATCTATATCTAAGTCTCCTTATTTATCTCCCTATTGTTCTGTCCTCTCTCTCACCTTCTCTCCCTGCCTTCCATCTATCTAATCTATATCTTTGTTCACATGTGTATTTCTGTAGGATAAATCCTAGAAATGAAATTGTTAGGTTAAATTGAATATTTCTACATAGTCCAGAATTTTCCTTCCCCAAACTGGACCAGTTCTTCTACCAAGTTCTTCAACCAATTCTTCTACCAAGAATTTAGCAATGTTCATTTAATCATTAACTATGGATATGTTTTAGTTTATTTGATTGAATAAAGTAGTAAATTTTCTTTATTTTATTCTTATTTTTTTTCTTTTGTTATTCCTGAAATGGTAAGCTTGAATACCTTTTCACATGTGTCTTGGTTCAGTGGATTTCTGCCATTTTTTTCTGTTGATTTTTGTAAGGTTTATTTTTTTCTTAATGATTTTTACAGCTTCCTAATTCAGTTGTAGCATTATATTTTTGTCTGTTATATATTTTGCAGATATTTCTTCTAAATGTACCACTTATTTTTTAGATCTGTCTTTTGTGACAGAAAATAATTTTAATTTTGATGTAGTCAAATCTGTTATTCTTTTTCTTTTTGGTTTTTGCATTAGTCTTTTGCCTAAGGCCCTTGCCAGATCAAGGTTATGAAAACATTCTTTTAAAATCTCTTTTGGTACTTTTATAGTTATTTATATTAGATTTTTAATACTTAAAATTTTAATTTTGTAGATGATATGTTATGGCTGAGATTTCTAGGAAATTGCTACACGCATGTCATCTTTTCATTTACATAGTTAGGTTCTATTTCCCAGCCTCCTGTGACTGAATAACAGCCAATAGAATGAAAGTAGAAGTGATGACCATCAGTAACAATCTTGGCCTATAACAGCCTTCTAAGTGAGATACTTTTCCAAAATGATTTTGGAGAATGTGTTGAATGATGGTGAAAAAAATCTAGAAAATGTTTAAATTCAAGAATCACTACTTAGAGAGAGCCACTCACCAATAAAAAAACATCAATTTTAGTCTCTATGTGAGCAAGAAATTAACTTTTTTATATAGATATAAGCCACTGAGATTTTAGGATTTACTTTTTTACAGCAGCTATATAATCAATTCACAGAGTAAGATCATAACTTTCCCCTAGCTGTTAGGTCAGTAATTCCAGCATACTTTATTAAAGAATCTGTCCTTTGTCCTCTAATGTGAAATTTTATCATTAGCATTTTCTGTAATTCTGTTATTGTAAGGATTATTCTGCACTCTATTTTGTTTCATTGAAGTACTTGCATACTCTTAAAACAATACTGTTGGGCAGATAAAATATATTATGCTCACTTAGTTAGAGATGTCGCTGCCCATGGGGAATCCCATTGCCCAGGTGATATTAGTTGCCCTTATGCTTGGGATGGGTGTAATTATATTATTGTGTGTGGGGGACAGTCTGTAAGCAGGTAGGGTCATTATAGCCCAAGGCTTAGTTTTAAGAGTAAGCTTTTCCCCACACCCTTGACTGATTGAATGATGTGGGATGGTGCACTCTCTTGAGGAATCCTCCCATTATGCCTCAGATAAGTGACTTTGTATCAGAGACTTCCTTGTTTGTAGATTGGATTAAAGATTTGGATTTCAACACTATAAAGTGGGGCAGACCAGGAGCTTGCTCTCTCAGTTCCTGGGATTAGCAGTAGAGAGGAGAGCAGAGAAAGGCCATGTGGAGGAGGACAGGAGAAGCAGATGGGGAACAGAGGTGAATAAGTCTGGTGAGCTAGAAACCTTTGATGCTAGGAAGCTCGGATAAGTCAGTGTAAAGCCAGTGGCCAAGGCCACCATCACAGCTGCCTGGCTCATGCAGGTTTGCATTAGATTTGGACAGATGGTAATGAAACAACGGAGCCAAAAACTGGTGAGCCATCAGCTTTAATTCTAGCTTGCACCTGGCGGGAAAGTAAAAAACACACACTGGGCTCCAAAGCCCACTCCTTCAGTGCTCACAAAGCTACTGACTTATCTGAGTTTCCTAGAATTAAAGGTTTCTAGCTCACCAGACTTATTCACCTCTGTTCCCCATCTCCTTCTCTCTGCACAAACTCTGCACAAACTGGCTTCTTCCTCAGCACTCCACCATCTTGGCTGCTTCTCCTCTCCTCCATGTGGTCTTAATCTGCTCTCCTCTTTAATGCTAACCTCAGGAACCGAGAGAGGGCAAGCTCCCAGTCTGCCCCACTTTATAGTGTAGAAATCCAAACCTTTAATCCAATCTACAAACAAGGAAGTCTCTATACAAAGTCACTTATCTGAGGCATAAAGGGAGGATTCCTCATGAGAGTGCACCACCCCACATCATCCAATCAGTAAAGGATGTGGGGAAAAGCTTACTCTTAAAACTTGCATGTGGGCAGCGCCATCTTTAACAAAGTGAGCATAATATATTTTATCTGCCCCACAGTCAGTAACTTTGTGAGCACTGAATGAGTGGGTTTTGGAGCCCAGTGTGTGTTTTTACTTGCCTGCTGAGTGCAAGCTAAAATTAAAGCTGATGGCTCACCAGTTCTTGGCTTCGTTGTTTCACTACTGACTTTCCAAATCAAATGTGAACCTGCACTGGCCAAGTGGCTGTAATGGTCGCCTTGGCCACTGGCCTTACAAATACCATCTTTTATTTACTACAGCTTGTAATTGTTCTTGGTGTCTGGTAGCAGAGGCATGTTTTCAAATTCAGGACTGTCTTATACCTTTGAAGTCTTTCCATAATGTAAGGCCAGTGGCCAAGGTCACCATCGCAGCTGTCTGGCGAGTGCAGGTTTGCATTTGATTCGGACACTCGGTAATGAAACAACAGAGCCAAGAACTGGTGGGCCACCAGCTTTAATCCTAGCTTGCACCCGGCTGGCAAGTAAAAACACACACTGGGCATCAAAAACCACTCCTTCAGTGCTCACAAAGCTACTGACTTATTCACCTCTGTTTCCCATCTTCTTCTCTCTACATAAACTGGCTTCTTCCTCAGCACTCTGCCATCTTGGCTGCTTCTCCTCTCCTCCACGTGGCCTTACTCTGCTCTCCTCTCTAATGCGAACCTCAGAAACTGAGGGAGAGCAAGCTCCTGGCCTGCCCCACTTTATAGTGTAGAATCAAAACCTTTAATCCAATTATATAAACAAGGAAGTCTCTGATACAAAGTCACTTATCTGAGGCATAATGGAAGGATTCCTCATGATAGTGCACCACCCCACATCATCCATCAGTAAAGGGTGTGGGGAAAAGCTTACTCTTAAAACTAACTTGGGTTATAACGACCCTGCCTGCTTACAGCCTGTCCCCCACACACAATAATATAATTACACCCATCCCAAGCATAAGGGCAACCAATATCACCTGGGCAATGGGCTTCCCTGTGGGAAGTGCCATCTTTAACAAAGTGAGCATAATATATTTTATCTGCCCAACACATAACTTTTAGGCTATAATACAATATGTCTAACGTGGTCTATAAGGTCCTGAATGATTTGGCCACTGTCTAGTTTTCCACCTGTATCCCTCCTTCCTTGTTGCTCACTAAAGTTTAGCTTCTTCAACTTTTTTGGGAATGCAAAGTATCTTATTACCCATGGACCTTCACAAATATTATTTCATTGGCCTGAAAGGGCTCCTATTCATCTTTTATGTCTTATATTTAAGAATGAGTCTTTTGAATTTTCCTGACCTCTTATCAAGACAAAATCCCATGTTTAGACATTTTAGAGCTGTCTTGGATTGCAATTAATATAATCTAAATATTTATTAGTAGTATGATCATTATGATTTTAATATTTTCTCCTTTCCTGGATTTAAGATTCATGAAATTAGAATATCATTTTTCATTATTATGTATCTGCAGCACCTAGCTTATTACTTGACATATACTGAATACTTGATAAATATTTGTTCAGTAACTTATGACTGAAGAATAAATTGAAATACGTGATCATACATTATAGGTTTGTAACTGGGATTGATTTCAGTGAATCCATATAATCTCTTTTTCCTTTATGACTTTGGTTTGTTATGTAAATAGAGAGAAATCACTACTGTTTTCATTTAGACATGAAGACATTTCTAAGTATAAGTAATTTAGGCCATTTTAAGTAATCTGGAAGAGAAGAATTTGAATTGGAAATTTTCTTTTTCCTTGTTTGATCCAGGTAAATCAGTTCTCTACTACCATGCCATAATTCTCTTCATGTAAATAATGAAATGGTGAAAACAAAATTTTTCTTTATTAACCACAGAGGCATTAGTTTTATATAAAGTAAGCATGAAATTTAATGGACCTTTAAAGAGTATACCTTAAAAATGATTATTTTTATCATGTCCAAGTATTATTTCATTAACTGTAGGCCTCTTTAAGAGCAAGGATGCTATTGTATGTAAGTTTTGTATAAAACTGCAACCCTTTTCTACTTAGGGGAACTATCTCAAGCTTCTATATATCTTTGTATTAAACTACTGGGAGCAAATAGCTCGCACAAAAGTTTAATTGAAGAGTATTGTAAAGCCAGTATTCGCGGCTATAATCAGAGCCGCCTGGCCCATGCAGGTTTGCATTTGATTTGGACAGTCAGTAATCAAACAACAAAGCCAAAAGCAGGTGGGCCATTATCTTTAATCCTAGCTTGCACCTGGAAGGCAAGTAAAAACACACACTGGGCTCCAAAACCCACTCATTCAGTGCTCACAAAGCTACTGACTTATCTGAGTTTCCTAGAATCAAAGATTTGTAGCTCACCAGACTTATTCACCTCTGTTCCCCATCTCTCTGCACAAACTTTGCTCAAACTGGCTTCTCTCTAAGCCAGTGGTTCTTAACCTGGGTTCTATCGAACCCTAGGGGTTTGATGAGTAGGTCTCAGGGGTTTGGAGAAGCCTCTGCCGCGGAGGCCAAAATAAAGTAATACCGTAATTTGTTGTGAGTTCATGCACTTTGTTTTGTTCTTTGAGCAAGGTGATGTTCATGCATGGCTCATTTTGTGCACCAGTAAAAAAACATATACCTATGTCTTGAATTTGGAAAAAATAATCATATTTTATTTATCACTAAAGAAGGGTTCAGTGAATGCGCATTTGAAACTGGTGGGTTCAGTACCTCAAAAAAGGTTAAGAACCACTGCTCTAAGCACTCCACCATCTTGGCTGCTTCTCCTCTCCTCCAGGTGGTCTTAATCTGCTCTTCTCTCTAATGCTAATCTCAGGAATCAAGAGAGGGCAAGCTCCTGGTTTGCCACACTTTAGAGTGTAGATTCAAAACCTTTAATCCAATATACAAACAAGGAAGTTTCTGATACAAAGTCAGTTATCTGAGGCACAGTGGGAGGATTTCTCATGAGAGTGCACCACTCTACATCAAAAAGGGTGGGAAAGGCTTAGTCTTAAAATTAAGCCTTGGGCTATAAGGATCCTGCCTGCTTACAGGCTGTCCCCCAACACACATTAATATAATCACATCCATCCCAAGCCAGAAGGGCAACTAATATTATCATCTGGGCAATGGGCTTCCATGTGGGCAGCATCATCCTTAACAAAGTGAGCATAGTATATTTTATCTGCCCAACAACTGTTTTATAAGAGACAGTTGAAATGGGTAAGATCAAAGAAAACCAATAAGGGATGTTGACATGTTTCAGAGTTAGTACCAGTGGAGTCCTGTTGGCAGTCCCAGACATGAGGGGGTATGGCTAGAGAAAAGTTATTGGAACTTAAGAAATTGAGCCACCTGATAGGACCAAACCTAAGGAGGAAGGGCATAACTAACTGTGGTAATGTGGTGGAGAGAGCAATAGGGGAATAAATTCTTATTTGTGTTTTCTTTTTACTTTGTGATCTGCTGGAATCTTTTATTATATAAACCCAACTAGAAGATAGAGGGGAACGTAGCCTCTGAATGTCATTCATAGAAGTCATAAAGGTCTTGGGCCCAAAGTTGGGTGGTGAAGGTGGAGAAAATTTCTAGCATTCTCTGATGAAGCTAGAATTTATTTTTGATATATGTGTATGTGTATTATATATTATATAAAATACATGTATATATAATATAATTTATATAAATATTATATATTATTTGTACATAAATGTAATTATATATCTAATATATATGGGAAAGAGAAAAGGGGTGAATATTAATTTAACTTATTTTCGATTTCAACAGCAATACTTCCAGCACTATCTCTAGAACCATGACTTTCCCTACAACTTTGTGAATCCACTGAAATTATCACATATTATAGCAGAAAATGACCCAGCAGAGAATAGACACTCAGATAACTCAATAATTAAAGGAAGGAGAATTTATAAAGCCGACGGAGCACATGGAGCTTGTAGCTCCAAAACACGGGTTCCTTGAAGTAGATTTTCTTTCAGGTTATATACCTTTACAGCATTTAAGCAATGTGCATGTGATTTCTTTGTTTAAGGTTTCCCAAAACTCAAAGAGAGGGGAGGGAAAGTCTCAGTGGGGTAAACAAAGGGGAAGAGGTTTCCAGATCCCTGGCCATAGTTACATACAGATCGTGTTGTTTTTGTTTTGTATTGTAACTATGAGATACAGATAATTTATCACTGGCTGACTCGGTTACCCCAGCTGGCTACTTTCCCTTATGTTCTTTTCGTATTTTTCTTCTTGGTGAAGAGGGAGCCTGCCCCTCTTCCCACAGTATAATAGAGTCTGTTCTGAGATATATGTTTGGGGTTATGTTCTTTACTCTTTATAGTATTTTATAAATGCTTACTAGTTGATTTGAGAAGCTTTATTATATTTTTCAGTGTTAGAAGTTTATTATTTAGCATTTCCAGATTTAAACAATATTTTAATATAGACCTAGACCACTAAAAGTGTTCAAGATATATGGGGGAAAATATCATGTTTCTCCCATTATATGTAATACCTTTTACAAATACCTATGTGGAACACAATAAATAGTATATTATAGGAATTAATAAAGAATAAAAAATGTCTGAATAAATTAATTTTTAACAATATACTAAAGTGTATACATCTGAAAGAGTAGAATAAAGCAATATATACAATAGATAAGACAAAGACATTTAATAGATCTATTAAAATAAGAAAAGAGGTTTATATTTTTAAATTATTTTTTACAATTATTTATTTATTTTAGAGAGAGAGGAATGGAGAGAAAGAGAAAGAGAGTTAGATAGATAGAAAGAAAGAAACATCAATTTGTTTTTCTATGTTCCCTGTCTAAGGATCAAACGGGCAACCTCTGCGAATGAGGATGATACTCTAACCAACAGAGCTATCCAGCCAGAGCCAAATATATATTTTCAAATATCAAGACAAATATATATTTTGTCAATAGAAAAAGACCAAACGAAACATAATATTGGTTAATTTGACATTATTGAATTGATCATGCAGGAGGTTCTCACCAGAATGTAGGAAAATGGAAATCTAGGAACACATTTATCTTGAATCCTGTGTCCAGATACAAGAGTCCCTCAAAGTGTCTGGGGTCTCCCTGGACATCACATCAGAGATGTCTGTTCCAGGCCTACTCCAATACTCAGAAGGGATTCTAAACTGCCCAGGGTAGATGGTGTAGCCTTGAAGCATCTATCCAGGACATCTGTCTAGGACATTTCTATCTCCTTCCTAACTTTTTATCTTATTGTGTTATTTTTATTATTTATCTTTAAAAATTTAGCTGAGATTTATACCTCTTACAAGAAAACTTTCTTTTTTAAACTCTTGATCTCCACTGTGTGTCTTCAATGTGCCTGTGAATTCTTGGGATGGTGGCATCATCATATCATTATTATCAGCAGAGTTATAATTATCTGATGCTAGTATTTATTTAAATTACTGTGTGCCAGGAATTTTGCTAAATAATTTATGATTACCTCATTTAATTCTTACAATTAAAAGGCGATAGAATTGTTAAGTATTCCTAATTTAGAGATGCACATAGTATAATGTTTTTAATCTTTTAATGTTATCTTTCCCTCTACACTGTGAATTCATTGATGGCTTAGAAAGTGTCTTTTATATTATGTCTATGCATCCCGGCACTAAGAATAGTGGTCATTACATACATTTATATTCCAAATATTTGAATGAATCTTGATTGAGTCTAGGTTGATCTATTTCTAGATGTGGCTCTGATATGTTCATTTTTAAATAAAGTAACACATGATTCTTATCATGCAAAGCCAGAATATTTCTGGAACAATAATTTATTATATTAAGTCCATTGAAATATTTTCCAGATTAAAATAAAATCTCCCTTGGGTTTTAGTTCTTCATTCTGTATGTGTGTTTAATTCAGATGGGATGAGAGTCTGATAATCATGGATTTCTGTTATTAAAGAAAATACTATAAAAGACTTCTTGGCAAAGTAGTGCAGTTTTTCCACTTACAAATTAAATTATAGTGTAGATTTGCTATCTTGCTCCCATTAACTCCTTGCCCTCTTTGGCTTGCTGAGCACCTGGGGATCAGATTTTCTGTGGCCCTGAATAACAAGCTATTGATCGCCCCTCTGCCATGCCACCCTTACCTCTCAGTACAAATTGGCTTGTGTCAACTGGAGGGGTAAGATGATTAATTTATACTCACATTGAAATTAGATGCGTTCTAAAAGGAGGCAATCACCTGGGCTTAGGTCTCTGAGTGCTATCCAATTGGGTATGTGAATTCCAGAGCTAACATTCTGTAGTAGTAGAAGCATAGGTATATATATGGCTCATATGTGTGTTCTGGGGTGAGAAAGATTGAAAGATTCTCTGATATAAATTCTAGTGTAAACCCTTCTAAAGTTTTTTCCACAGTTTTAATTATACTGAGTCCCAAAGTTGAAATTATACACTCTTAAATTATTGGGAAATTCATTAAAACTGTGGAAACAGTGTGTGAGATATGAGATGACTAGACAGAAGAATAAGGCTTTTCTATTATGACTGTAGGTTGTTCTTTCCCTTATAATATCTAAAAGTGTACTTATAACCTTGAGGACATTACAACTTTAGAATCGAAGATGTTATTATGAAATAAAGTGCAAGTCATGGAACTATTTGTAATATGCTTATAAAAAAGTGTTTTTCCCTACTACTTATTGTTCTCTTTTAAGCTAAATAATGTACATGAATCATTGAGTCAGTAATCTTTCTCAGCAGAATGACAAAATCCTCCAAGAAACAAGCAAGGCCATTCTACTCCTATGCTTCTGGACTTCCAGAATGCTTGTCACCAAATGCAGATGAATTAACATACAATAAAGCTTCCAGGGGGAGTGATATTCATTCCCAACACTAATAGAGAAGAAGTGAATAATGGTAATTCTTCCAGTGAGTTTATTTCTTATTTCATTTTTATTAAAGCAATGAAAATATTTTTAGAGGGTAATGGACGTTCCTTTTCCCCTGGACCTAGTAAGATTCCTCTAAACATTATGTTTGTGGTGAATCCCTAATGTTTAAAATACTCCTTAAGAGGTATGTGGGAGAAAAGTTAGGCTCATTATTAAAAAAAAAATAACTTGTGCATCAGGAGTTCACTACTGTTTTGGTCTTGTATCTAAGTTATGCTTACCAGAGCAATTTCTTGGCTAAATGATGTTTTCATTACTCAGCTAGCATTAATAGTAAGTACTGTAGTATTGGTCAGCTTTTTCAGAAGAGAAGAAATGTAATGGATAGATGAATTTTTCTTAGGTGATGGCTTATTAATTTAGAGTAAAAGATATGTCAAAAATAATTCTAAAACTTTTCCATTGCTGTCTCATAGATTATTTAAAAGGTGCTCAAAAAAAACAAACAAACGTATCTTAAACATAAAGCAACTTAAATTAAGATCTGAATTGGTTCAGGTGACTCTCAGGAATCAATTACTTTAGTCTAAATTTCTCCCAAGATGTGATAAAAAAAAAGTCTGCATGTAATGGGCAAATTCAATCACAAATTCATTGAGCAATTCCTGTGTGCCAGACACACTGAGGATAATTGAAATAAAGAAAACTTGGTGCTGACCTTAGGCATTATTATTCAAGTACAAGAGCTGGATAAATCTTACTTGAAGAAAAGAATTCAAGGTAAACCTTTGTTTTATTTATTTATTTATTTATTTATTTATTTATTTATTTATTTATTTATTTAATGGGAGGCTCAGGGTCATAAGGAAATCTATAGATAGAGAGACTATTGTTGGCTTACTAGCTGCCAGAAGGGAAAAAAATAAGTGAAGATTTTGCCCATATGCCTATGATAGGTGAGTAGTGTTTGAGTAGGCTAATGGTTTATGATGTTACGTTGCCTGAAAAATACTGGGTGGTACATTCTGATTTATTTAACAAATAGCGGTGTTATAAAGAGGTCATTTGGCTTGATGTGAGGGTTTCACTTTCTTTGAACCATTGTTATCTTTTCTCTGGGGCCAACATAGCCTGAATAACAGACACAGCAGACTAAATCCTTTCCTTGTACCTAAAGATGGAGGTAAGGAAATGCTTTTTTTCAAAATACAGATGGGAAGGCTGTGCATTCACAATTCTGAAGCAAGATGTTAACTGAAAATCTGAAACTACCCAATCTGTTTAGCTATTCTTTTGATTTTTAAAAAAATGCTCTACATAACCTACACAATACAAAATATCTCTAACAACCTGGATATTAAAATGAGAAAGGTTCATATGATGGTCTTATCCTTCAGGGTCAACTATTATAAGTTAATAGCTAGTCCTTCCCAGAGCTGCCCTCAGACAGTTTATTTATATTGATCAGCATTTTGACTAAAAATATATTAAAATGACAATTCTAGAAGGTTAAATTCCAAGAAAAAAAGAATAAAAATCTAAAAACTTTTATATAGAAATTTAAATTATAAAATATATTAATTTCTTGAATAAAAGAGAGAGGAATTTTTAAATGTCATAATCTGTACAAATTTGTGGTTTTATGAAGCCACTATGAAATATATTAAGTGAATATTTATTTATACTATTACATATATCTATATCTATATCTCCAGATGGTGAAAAAAAACCCACTTTGCCATTTCTCTCCTCACTTTCCTCACTTAGTGGAGTTCCTGGCCCATACAGGGGCTCAGTAAATGTTGAATGATTAGATGGATGAACAAATAAATTAATGAATGAATGAAGTCAGGGTTGATTTAAGTCCTCTAAATTCCACAAATAAATGATATTAGCCCTTTTCTTGCAAGAGGAAAGACTAATGATGGGTTTTCAAACTGGTGATCTCAGCTTTCCAGATCACGCTTTATCCATTGCACCACCACAGGTCAGGCAATAGTACTAATTTCCCATATGAGGGCATGAATGTTCTAGTGAACTGGACATCCTCACCATTTACATTCACTATACTGTAAATCCTTATAATTTATATTCAAGCCCTTATTTTCTATGAAGGCAGATCTTAACTCATTCTTTAATTCATAATGGTTCTCTTCTTTGAACTTTTGTATCATCTTCACAAAAGATGGTACATAAGTTCTAGCTTTACATTTTTTGTTGACATCTTGAAATGACAGAGCAACTAGTGAGTGGGAGAACCAGGACTAATAGGAAGGGGAAAACATGTTTCTTTGGTAGGCAGGTAACTGTTGATGACAAACCTATTCTCTTAAAATAGCCCTACCATATTCTAAACTGCATTGCATTGGAAAGACTTTTCTTTGAGCCTCAGTTTCCTAACTTACAAAACGGAGATAACTGATTGTATTGTGATTTTCTTGTGCTTTTTATGTGATAACACATGTGAAATATCTAACACAGATACTATCACACCGTGGGTAATCAGTAAATATTATTTCTCTGCCTTTCCAGTTGTTCCAATGCCTGGTGCAGAGCCTTGACAGGAAATCAGCCAGTATCTCATCTTGAGTTACTGTAATATGTAAGCTTTATTATATATAACACACATATTGGGTGAATTGTGTCTCCTATCAAAATTCAAATATTGGAGCTTTAATTGCCAGGATCTCAGAATGTGACCTTATTTGGAGATAAAGATTTTAAAACATAAATAATTAAAATGAAGCCTTTAGGTTGGGCCTTAATCCAGTAACTGTGTGTTTGCTTATTTGAAGAGGAAACTTGGACACATGTGAAAACACCAGGGATGCATGCCCACAGAGAAGAGAGCTTGTGAGGACACAGAGAGAAGGTGGCCATCTGGAAGCCAAGGAAGAGAGGCTGTGGTTAAAAACCCAATCTGCCGACACCTTGATCTTGAACTTCCAGCCTCCAGAACTGTGAGAAAATAAATTTCTGGGATTTAAGACATCTACTCTGTGGTATTTTGTTATGGCAACTCTAACAGAGTAATGAGCCTTCCATCTTTAAATAGAGGCAAAGTTGCTGGGGAAACACTGCTTTGCATTCCTTTGTAATCAGCAGATGATCAATAATTTCTTGATGAATATTATTAAGAATAGAAACTGTGCTTTATATTTCTTTTATATTATTAAGGGTAGAAACTTTAATGTCTCCCATGGAGGTCTATCTCTTGAGATTACTGTGAACTATAATGTGATAATGAGGATTATATATGATCTTTTTATTTTCCTTTTGCAAAAAGCAACTAGATTTGTCATTTTTTTGAATTTTCTTTTATGAAGTCATTGGAATAAATGCAATTAAAGCTGAAAAGATTATTTCTCATTGCTTGTCTAGACATAGTAAGAGAAAATGAAATCTTCAAATGTAATTTTTGAAATTAAGATTAATGACCAGGAGTATATGATTCCCTCATACACAGATGACCTCATGTTATTTGAGACCAAACGTGGGAGCTTCTCACAACATTTGTATTAATATAATGAGTATGATTAGGTTATTTTAAGTATAGTCAGGATGTAACAATAACATGTCTGTGTTGGAAAGTTTGCCTTGTGATTTTCAGAAGTCTAAAACAGACAATTGTAAAAGAGAAAGTTGAAAGATATTTTTGAAACTGAGTTTTAAGAATTAAATCTGATTCTCATTTTTTGGATTATGGAAAATGTGGCAGAAAATGATTAATCTTAATTTAAGAAAGGAACATCAAAAGAATAAAAAATATTTTGGAGGCTTTTTTATGTTAGTCAAGTCAAAGAGCTCAAGGAGAATTTGGTGATAAACAAGAAATGCTCTGAACAATAAGACAGCGAGTAAATTGTATGGGAAAATATAGCAAATAGTGTTTATGGTACTAGGGGCTACTTCTTTATGAGTCAACATGGTCTTTGCAAGTTCACTCCTCAATAATGTACACACACATGCATACACACAAAGAATATTTTTCTAATGTCATTAAAATAACTTGCTAAATGATATTTGGCTATTAATTAGAACATTTGGCCCTAGTTTACACATCTATCAATAAAAGGTATTAGAGTAGATCATCTAGATAACTCTAACATACCTGCAATTCTAGCATTTTATGATTCTGTTTTATCTGGAAATATGAACTAAAGAGAGGGAATAAAATTGATATCATTTAAGGAGGCTAATAGTTATACTGCTTCTGCTAGTCCCCTAAATAAGGGACAGTGATTGCTTTTGAGCTCAAACACTAATCTTTATGCTTCAAGATAATAGGGGTGCTGCTCAGAGTTGAATCTCCAGAACTAGCTAATGCCTATAACACATAAGACAGTTAATATAGTTGTTGGATGAAAGAATTGGTTAATGTTTCCAGTGCTGTTTGAAACTTTATGATCTATTATGGTATAACCTGTCCATATTTTTAGGGTCATACTGACATATACCTATTAAATTATTAATATATGATTAGGAGTTTGATAATAAGAGAGCCATAATCACACATAGTTGTATTTCTATAACAATCTACTGTCATTAGGGAAAGATATATTCTCTGAATGAAAATTCCACTATGCAAAGGGCACACTGTCTTTTTCATTTACCTGCCAATAATGACATATGAAGGTATTTATTAAATAAATGAATGAATGCTGAAATTTTAACCATGAGTACATCAAATGATATTTGTCTTACTTTTTTATTAGTCATGGGGAAAGATAGCCTGGAAAGGTTGAAGTGATACATATATGTCTATATGTCTATATATGTGTATGTACTTATATTTATAACCCCTCAAGGGAAAAAGACTGATACTTTCATTTTAACAAAAACTAAGAACTCTGTATATCTAACAATTTTCTTGGTAAAGTTCTAGGAAAGGTGGTTATAAGTGGAAAAGACAAAATTAAATATATTTGAAATTCTAGCCAGGGAATTTCAAGAAAGTGACAGAGTAGGCAATATTCCTGTTGCTACCTCCCAGGACCAAACTGGAATTATAACTAAATTTAACAATAATCATCCTGATAAACCAATTTAGGACTAAATGAAGACAAGTCTATAACCAAGGGGTCATAGAAGAAGCCACATCAAGACTTATAGGAAGGGTAGAGAGGCAAAAAGAGCTGCCTCTGCTCCTACTCCAGTACTGAATGGCAGCTGAGGCTGTGAGGGGACTCTCCGCTGTGGGGAGGTTGGCCCTGGGAGGTGTGAGTCCTAAGCCTGAGACTGGGAACCCCAGTCTCGAGCAACAGAGCCTAGAAGAGATGCCCACATAGCATTAGTGAAAAGAAGTGAGGTTTCAGTCTGCAAGGAAGAGATGGGAGATCTCAGAAATGCAGGTACCCTCTTAAGGGCCAACACAGAAAATCTTGCTCACAGCCACTTACCTTGGGCTCTTGTGGAGGGAGGATGAGAGAACTAGAATCAAGTGAGAAGAATGTGAAATTGGCAGCCTCAGGAAGATACATAGTGGGAAACAATGATTGAAACCATTGTGCAGAGTCATTCTACAATACTGTAGTCACTATCTTTCTTGGGTGGAACAGTTCCCTCTACATGTGGAGGCAGCTTAAAAGAAATAAGCTGCCCCATTTTCAGGAATCTCTCTTGCCCCACCCAATGAAGATAGGGCCCTGCTGAGAAGTGGATGGCTTTAGCTAGGAAGCAGGGGATGTGACAGTGACTCAATTGTCCAGTGTTGAAGACGAAGTCCCTCCCACCCCCCAATTTCCCACAAATATGATTGGTGCTTTTGCCTCACAGAAGATTCAGTAAAAACTCTCCAGGCTCAGAGCAGACCAAATCTCTGGGTTTTAAAGGTTACACCCACAAAACTTCTAGTGTCCACACCCAACTGTTGTTTGTGAGAAAATTCAGGTCAGACTGTCACCTGGAGCCACGAGGTGGGAGCCACATCCACCACCTTTTATTCTCAGGGAACTATGAACCTTTTGCTGATAAAAGCCAGCCTAGGTGTGTATCTTGGTCTGCCCAGGTGCATGTAAACCCAGCAGTGGCAGCCAGAAACTCTGGTTTGCTTATAGTTCCAAAAGGGTTGCTGAAGGCCAGTCACAGGCAGTGTCTTACACTGGTCTGCACTAGGTTCCCTCCTATGAGGCCCAAAACCAATACATTCAGTGGCCAGCTATAGACTACATCAGAGCAAAATTCAACTACCTTTCTAGCAACATATCAAAAGAAAAAAAGTTGTCATCTACCAAATCTAGCTGAGACGAATTCTGCTTTCTGTGGTCAACACCTGCACAGCAGCTCACATGCATTGGAAGAGGTAGAGCTTTACTGTCACCCAGCCCAAGTCCTGGATATCCTGCCCCACTGGGCTAAGTTCCACAGGGGGAAGGGAGAGAGGCCTAGAGAATAGACATTGAAAGTGTGAATTCCGTAGCACCTATTTTGGGACCAATTAAGGGACCTAACCACCATCATAAAGGAAAAAATCAGCTCCAAGTTAAGACTCTCTCAATCTTCCTCCTGAGACCAGGAGCTCCCCATCTGAAAGAACTTCTGCAGAGGGGACTATTCGCTCTACTCAATCTGAACCTGCTGCTCACCTCAGTGGGGAGAAAAAGAATTGAGTATCTAGTAGTTGCTCAGGGATTATTAGACTCTGGAGTAGGGGACACTTTCCCTATATTGAGCTCCTGACCAAGAGATGTCTGAAGAAGTGGGTCCCACTAACATCATCTCAACCTCAGCTTCCCTAACCCATCAAGCTTGCAACTTTTGGAGGGGTTAGTGAGGTAAGGCCAGTTAGTACTTACTCTATATCTTTCTACAAAAGACTCTGAGGAAAGACTAGACACTTACAAGAGGAGGTGGAACAGCTAAAATGTGGAAGCAAATCTTAAGAAACTTGGGCCCTTGTACAGAGTTGCTGTTAGTTCTAAGCAGGAAGAAGCTGAACCTTATACACAGGTTGGTGGCTCTCAGACACATCCAGGCACAGAAAATGCAGACATAAAGAGTAAACATATAAGTAGCTTCAGACAGATAGCCCTAGGAGGGTTACAAACAACGTCTGACATCAACCCATATCAGAAAACCACACAAGAGGATCTGGAACCAACACAACCACTAGTGGGTGGCAGACCACATCAATGTAACTCAACTAGCCATACAAGTGGCACATCCAAAAGAGGAGTCTAACAAGAACTAGATTCTGCTGAAAATAACTATGCCCCAGAGGATGAACATTGCTTCTAATATTATGTGATCAAGGTTGAATCTTAGAGTCAGTCAGTCAAGGGTTAACTCCAACCATGAAAGTTCTAACAGCATACAAGACTCACACACAACAGAAGGGTAAATATAACCCTCAAGAGACATTACTAGAGCAAAGAGCTCAGGTGGCCTGGAGTTTGGTACCACTGAGCCCACCTTCTTAATAAAGATGTCACAACATATTTGGAAGACAAGCTGATCTAGCTAATAAAGTCAAAAGAGGCAAACAAATATGACCCAATATAATCACCAAGTGAAATACTCAGAAAAATAATAAAATGAAATGGAAGTAACCAAACTACCAGAGGCAGAATTTAAAATAATGCTTATTAAGATGCTCAAATATCTTAGAGTAAGAATGGATAATCACAATGAGAACTTAGTAAGCATTAAAAAGGACATTGAAGTGATAAAAATCCACTCATAAATGGCAAATACAAGATATAGAATGAAGACTGCATTAGAAGGAATCAATAGCCAGTTGTATGAAGTGGAGAATTGAATCAATGATTTAGAGGACAAGATAAATGTAAGCATAGAATAGAGCAGCAAAAAGAAAAGAGGCTTAGAAAAACTAAGAAAACTCTAAGAGACCTTTGTGACAACGTGAAGAGAAACAACATCTGCATCATAAGAATTCCTGAAGGAGAAGAGAATGAACAAGGGATAGAGAACTTGTATGTAGAAATCATAGCCAAAAACTTCCCTTAACTGGTAAAGAAAAAATTCACACACGTTCAAGAAGCAAAGAAAGTCCCATTAAATATGAACCAAGGAGGCCAACACCAAGACACTTCAAAATTGAAATACCAAGGTTAAAGAAAAAAAGAAAGAATACTAACAGTTGCAAGAGAAAGAAAATTAATTAACTACAAAGGAGCCCCCATAAGGCTGACACCTGACTTCTCAACAGAAACACTTCAGGCCAGAAAGGATTGGCAAGAAATATTCAAAGTGATGCAAAACAAGAACCCACATACCAAGACAAACCAAGTCTACTCTGTCTAGCAAAGCTATCATTTAAAATTGAAGGAGAAATAAAGAGTTTCCCAGGAAAACAAACAAACAACAACAATGACAAAACTCAAGGAGTTTATTACCATCAAACCAGTATTGCAAGAAATGTTAGAGGACCTACTATAAAAAAAAGAAAGAAAAAAGAAATTAAGAGAAAAGGATTATAAGTTTAAAGAAAAAAATGACAATAAATTAGTACATATCAATAATAACCTCAAATGTAACTGGATTAAATGCTCTAATCAAAAAACATAGGGTAACTGCCTAACCAGGTGGTGGTACAGTGGATAGAGCTACGGAGTGGGATGCAGAAGACCCAGGTTTGAGACCACGAGCTTGCCAGCTTGAGCGTGAGCCCATCTGGCTTGAGAAAAAACTCGCCAGCTTGGACCCAAGGTCACTGGCACCAGCAAGGGGTTGCTCGGTCTGCTGAAGGCCTGCGGTCAAGGCACATGTGAGAAAGCAATCAATGAACAACTATGGTGTCACAACAGCAATGAGAAACTAATGATTGATGCTTCTCACCTCTCTTCGTTCCTTTCTGTCTGTCCCTATCTATCCCTCTGTCTGACTCTCTCTCTGTCTCTGTAAAAATAAAAAAAAAGAAGTAAAAATCATAGGGTAACTGCATGAATAAGAAAAAATGACCTGTTAACATGAGATCTAAAAGAGACCCACTTCAATACAAGATATGTATAGACTGAAAGTAAAGAAATGGAAAAATATATTCCATTCAAATAGAAATAAAAATGAAAAGCTGGGGTAGTAGTACATATAAATAAGAAGTAACCTTTCAGAACAAAAGTTATATTAAGGGACAAAGATGATCACTACAGAATAATAAAGGGAGCTATCTGACAAGAAGTTATAACCATCATATTTATGCATCCAATGTAGGAGTACCTAAAAATATAAAGCAGATTTTGATTAACATAAAGGGCGAAACCGACAGCAATACAATAATAATAGTGTAAAGCCAGTAGTTGCGGCCACTATCACAGCAGCCCGACCCACGCAGGTTCACATTGGATTCGAACAGATCGTAATGAAACACTGGAGCCAAGAACTGGTGAGCCATCAGTTTTAATTCTAGCTTGCACCCGGTGGGCAAGCAAAAACACACACTGGGCTCCAAAACCCACACATTCGGTGCTCACAAAGCTACTGACTTATCCGAGTTTCCTAGCATCAAAGCTTTCCAGCTCACCAGACTTATTCACTTCTGTTTCCCATCTCCTCCTGCACAAACTCTTAATAAACTGGCTTCTTCCTCAGCACTCTGCCATCTTGGCTACTTCTCCTCCACATGGCCTTAATCTGCTCTGCTCTCTAATACTTCAGGAACCAAGAACCAAGAGAGAGATCTAGCTACCGGTCCGCCCACTTTATAGCATATATAATCCAAACCTTTAATCCAATTATACATACAAGAAAGTCTCTGATACAAAGCCACCCATCTGAGGCATAATGTAATTCCTCCCTACATCACCACCCTTCATCATCCAATCAGTCAAGGGTGTGGAGAAGAGCTTACTCTTAAAACAAAGCCTTAAGCTATAACAACCCGGCCTGCTTACATTACAACTTTTCCCCCACAGCCATTACAAGCATAAGGGCAAATAATATCACCTGGGTGACAGGCTTCCATGTGGGCGGCACCATCTTTAACAAAGTGAGCATATTATATTTTATCTGCCGAACAAATAGCAAGAAATTTGAACACCTCATTACCATCAATGGATAGATCCTCCTGACAGAATATTAAAAAAGAAAAAGCAACATTAAATGAAACACTAGGTCAACTGGATTTAATCAATAACTTCAGAACACTTTTTCCCAAAGTAGCATAATTTATACTCTTTTCAAGCATTCATGGTACAATTTCTGGGATAGACAACATGTTAGGACACAAAAAAAGTCTCAGTATATTTAAGAAAATTGAAATTATATCAAGCATTTTCTCTGACCACAATGGCATGAAACTAGAAATCAATTACAATAGGAAAACTGAAAAACATGCAAAAACTTGGAGGCTAAATACATGTTATTGAATAACGAATGGGTTAACAATGAGATCAAGAAATAAATAAAAGCTTTATTTGAAACATATGAAAATGAACATACAACAATCCAAAATCTATAGGACACAGAAAAAACAGTCCTGCAATGGAAATTCACAGCATTACAGGCATACCTTAAGAAGCAAGAAATAGCTAAAATAAACAATTTCACTCTGAACCTAAAAGAACTGGAAAAAAACAACAACTAGAAAAGCCAGTAGAAGGAAATAATAAAGATCACAGCAGAAATAAATGACATAGAGGCAAAAAAAAAAAAAAAAAAAAAAAAAAAAAGTACAAAAGTTCATTAAAAACAAGAGCTGGTTCTTGGAAAAAGTAAATAAGCTTGAAGAACTTTTAATCAGACTCATCAAGAAAAAAATGACCCAAATAAAAAAAATTATAAGTGAAAGTGGAGAAGTAACAACTGACATCACAGAAATACAATGGATTTTAAAAAAACAAACAAAAAAAAAACAACAAAAAAAACCATGAAAAACAATTTGCCAAAAATTGAACAACCTGGGACAAACAGATAAATTCATAGAAACATATTTTCCTCCAAAATTGAATCTGGAAGAATCAGAAAACCTGAGCAGACCGATTACAACAACAAAAAATTGAAACTGTTATCAAAAAACTCCCAGCAAACAAAAGTCCTAGATCAGATAGCTTCACAGGTAAATTTTACCAAATATTCAAAGAAGAACTAACACTTATCTTTCTCAAGTTATTTAAAAAAATTTAAGCGGAGGAAAGACTTCTAACTTTGTTTTATGAAGTAAACATTATCCTAATTTCAAAACCAGGTAAAGACACTACAAAGAAAGAAAACTATAGGTCAATATTCTTGATGAACATAAATGCTAAAATCTCAACAAAATATTAGCAAACAGCATCCAGCAATACATTAAAAAGATCATACATCATGATCAGGTAGGATTTATTCTGGGGATGCAAAGCTGGCACAATGTTCACAAGTTAATAAATGTAATTTATCATATAAACAAAATGAAGGATAAAAACCACGTGGATATATCAATAGATACAAAAAGAAAAAAAAAGACACTTGATAAAACCCAGTACTTATTTATGAGCAAAACTCTCAGCAAAGCAGGAACATGTCTCAACATAATGAAGGCCGTATATGACAAACTGAAAGCCAACATTATACTCAATGGGCAAAAATTAAAAGCAATCTCTTTAAGATCAGGAAAAGAAAGCACTCTTATTCAACATAGTACTGGAAATCTTAGCCACAGCAATCAGAGACAAAAGAGAAATACAAAGAATCCGAATTGGAAAAGAAGTAAAACTGTCACTATTTGCTAAGGACATGATACTATACATAATAAACCCAGAAGTCTCAGCCAAAAACTACTAGACCTGATAAGTTAATTTGGCAAAGTGGCAGGATGTAAAATTAATATGCAGAAATCAATGGCAATTTAATACACCAATAATCAAATGTAAGAACAAGAAATTAAGGAAACATTCCATTCATTATTTCAACAGAATAGATAAGAATAAGGAGGTAAAAGATTTGTATTGAGAAGATTATAAGACATTGAAAAAGAAATTGAGGAAGATACAAACACATGGAACATATACCATGTTCATGAATAAAACTAATTAACATCATTAAAATATCCATACTACCCAAAGAAATCTACAAATTCAATTCAACTCCTCTTAAAAAACCAATGCCACACTTCAAAGATCTAGAATAAATATTATAAAAATCTATACAGACCCACAAAAGAACTGAATAGCCTTGACATCTTGAAAATAAAAAAACAAAGTGGGAGGTGTCACACTTCCTGATATAAAGCTATACTACTGGAAATTGCAATAATAAAAAAAACAGTTTGGTACAGGCATGAGAACAGGCATGCAGATCAATGAAATGAAACAGAGAACCCAGAAATAAACCAATGCCTTTATAGTCAATTAATATTTGACAAAGGGTCAAGAGCATATAATGGTGTAAAGATATTTCTTTCAAAATGGTGTTGGGAAAATTGGACAGGTATATGCAAATAAATGAAACTAGACTACCAACTTACACTGTTCACAAAAGCAAACTAAAATGCATAAAAGACTTAAATGTAAAGTAAGTCTCAAAACCATAAAAATCTTGAAAGAAAACATAGGCGGTGGACTCTCATATATCTCTCATATCAATATTTTTGCTGATATATCTCCTCAGGCAAGTGAAATAAAGGGCAAAATAAACAAATGGGACTATATCAAACTAAAAAGCTTTTGCACACACAGCAAGACACCACTAACAAAATAGAAAGACAACCCACTTAATGGGAGAAAATATTCATCATTACATCTGATAAGAGGTTAACCAAAATTTATATAGAACTTCTAAAACTCAATACCAGGAAGCTAAACAATTCAATTAAAAACTGGTAAGAAGATATGAACAGACACTTTTCCCAAGAAGAAATACAAATGGTCAATAGGCATATAAAAAAATGCTCAATGTGACTAGTCATTAGAGAAATCCAAATTAAAACCACAATGAGATACCACCTCACACCTGTCAGAATGGTGCTCATTAATGAATAAACACACAGTAAGTGCTGGCGAGGATGTGGAGAAAAGAGAACCCTCCTGCACTGCTGGTGGGATGCAGACTCTTGCAGCCACAGTGGAAAACAGGATGGTGTTTCCTCAAAAAACAAAAAATGAAACTTCCTTTATACCCAGATATCCCACTTCTAGGAATATATCCTAAGAATCCCAATCCCAAAACACAAATTCAGGAGAAGATGTGCACCCCTATGTTCATTGCGGCATTTTTTGCAACAGCAAGATCTGGAAACAGCTGAAGTGTACATCAGTGGACGAGTGGATAAAAGATGTACATTTTAGACAACAGAATATTATGCAGCTGGTAAAAAGAAAGAATTCATACCTTTTGTGACGGCATGAATGGACCTGGAGATTATTATGCTAAGAGAAATAAGCCAGGCAGAGAAAGACAAATATCAGATGATCTCATTTACATGTGAAATCTAATGAACCCAATAAACTGAGGAACAAAATAGAAACAGGAACAGGGTCATAGGGAACAGATGAACAGCTGTCAGAGGGAAGGAGGACAAGGTAACAGGATCAAAGAAGGTGAAGGTGTTAGCCAAATTATGTATGCATATCACATATATATAGACAACTGGTAGCAATTTCCAGATGGAAAGGGGGAATCAAGGTAAGGGTAGGGGGGCAAAAGGGGTGAAACAGGGGTAGAAAGAGATGTTGTATGGGGCATGGAAGGGCACAATGCTGTGGATAAGAGGATGTTGTAGAGTGGGACACTAGAAACCATGTCAACATAATAAATTAAAAATTAAAATTAAAAATATTAATAAAATAGAAAATCATGGTTAATTTAAAAAGAGAATATTCCAAACATCAGCCTTATGACAAGAAAGAATTAGAGACAAAAATATTATTTTGAAGTATGGTTTGCCTACAACATGAGTATTCTAGCAGGTAGCTTAGCATTACCCTTCTAAGTCATTATCGCAACATTTCACTGAGTGCCTGCGTGTGGCATATACTCTCTGTGACTTAGGAACCTGATAGCTGAAAAGCCATGTAAGAATGATCATCAGAATGAGAACCAGCCAGCATTTTGACTCAATAGGGATAAAGAGGAAATCAGCAGCCTAATGAAACTTTTTCTTTGCCCCCTGCCATTGTGAAAAATAGAGGCTACAATACTTCATTATAAATCTCTGTGCTTTGCTTCTCACCCTTTTTTGGTTTGAAAATTAAAGGCCATTTCTGTCAGATCTCACCTTTGGAGTTTTCTTCTTCACTCTTGCCTTCAACTACCACTTCTATGTAGTTATCTTTCCAAATCTGTATTTCAAGTTGCATCATCTTCAGCCCGTGCTACAATCCTGCATCTCAAGGAAGAAATTTTTTTATTTACCCTATTTTGATCTTATAATTGCATATTTGAAGAAAGAAAAAGTTACATACAGTATTTCATTGTTATATTTTACCCTCTAAAATAAAATTATTAAACCTTATGAACTTGACATTTACATATTTCTTCTTAATGGATTTATAGGGGATAAAGGCAGTTACTTTAGGAGTATAGACTACCAGCCATTTGCTGGGTTTTTTTATTATTTCCAGTATAAAAGCACTCAATATGTGTGACATGTATGTCTCTTTGATGCAGAGACTTCAGAGTAAGAGATTTATTTTCTCCTCAAATTTGACTCAAAATAATTTGTATTTACATCAGGGATTTTGCCTCCTCATCTTTGTAATCACATGGTTGCTACAAATTTAAGACATAGAAGTGGTTGTAATTGAAAAAAAATATTTAAAGAATGTAAAAAAGTATCTCTTATTAAGACTGTTCATTAACACATTTGAAGTCTATATTTAAAAAGCATGTTTGATCAAATATATCTAGACATTATTTCTATATCTCAGAAAATCTTAAATATTTCTACATGTTTTAGAAGTTCTTTAGTTTTATGAACTACAACTTAGTTATTCCAGGTTTATATCAAGACTTACTGAGGTATCTCACTAAGTTACCAAAATCCTAAATTTAAAATAAAGTTTCATCTATCCATCAATACTATGTATTTACAGTTTGAATTATATATGAGCCATGGTGCTGGAACTTCTGCAGAGAATAATGTCCTTCTGAAAAGGCCTATCTCATTTACAAGGTTCTTATCTCCACCACAGATATCAGTCCTCCATTAGCCTCATATGTGATGCTGGCAAAGGAGCTCATGAGTTTGTCTTCGTAGCCTTGAATATTCTAGAAGAGCAGTTTCTCTCCTGTAGCTATGACTCTCCATTACTGTATTTATTCCATAAGCATTCATGATACTAGGATTATTTTTGTCTAACTGTATGGTCCCTTTCTACTTCACTGCAGTTGATTACATGTTCTATTTCTTTATGCAATATGTTACTCTGACGTCTCTCCATGACATGTTCGCATTGCATCTATATATGTAGAATGAGTTCTGGTGGTTACACCAGAAACATAAAAGTTGCCTATGGGTTAGCTGAACAAATTACAGATATAAACTGTAAAATATATCTTTTAAATTATATATTTCAAAACAAAAAATCATTAAAATGTATTAAAACCAATTTTAGAATAATTTCATGAAGAGGTTTGACAAGAATGTTTGTCAGTATACCTAGTGAGAGACCGAAGTAAAGAATTCTTCTATGTTGCTTTCTTTGGAAGCTTAGATTTTCTCTCTTATGCTATATTTAGATATGTGGCATGTCTAATTTTTTGCTTCTGTGCCTCACTGTGCTTCTAGTGCTTATTGTAATCAGCTAAATTGGCAGGACAGTGTGAAGAAAACCCTAAGCTCTTACCTGAGTAAGGCAATTTACAGAAGTAAAAAGGCCCTCTGTGTCGGGTCCCTCGCATCTTGCTTGTCACCCATACATTCCTGACGTTGTAAACAGAAGTCATAACATTTTTTTCTCAATAAAGTAGTTTTAAAAACTAAACTCAAAAATGTTTTATTTACTAAGCAAGACTACAAGTGACTGGGATGTTGGTGATATAACTGGGTTGATTAGACGATAACAGCTGTCAATTGAATTTAAATAAATTCAGTTTAATTCAAGTCAGGCCAATTCAATTCATTTATGGTCATTTCAACACACAGCTACTGAGCAGCATACAGCCAAATACTGCATTAGGTTTTGAATGTACAGAGATAGACAAAATGCACCCACGATGTGCAGTTTAACAGTGAGAGTTAGAATACACACAAAATAAATTGCTGTGTTCTTCAATAAGCAGAATAACTGAATTATGTAAACAATGCTGAAGTAACCAGAGTATGAAGTAATTAATTTTGAAGGGGGAACAATGGTGAAAGGATTCTCAGCAATGCTCCTGGAGCAATGATACACCAAACAAGATCTTGAAGAATGACCCTGAGTATGTTAATTCTCAAGTAGAGTCAAGTTTAGACAGAGAGAAGATTATTGGATACCCAATAACCATGGATAAGCTCTTATGCATACAATACAGGATGGGGCAAATGTAGGTTTCCAGTTGTGAGAACAAGAAACAATTTATTCTTGTAATATTTTACTTACTTATTGACTATTATATTATTTTCCATATGGGCAACTGGAAACCTACCTTTGCCCAACCTTCTACTAATTTTGGCTGTTTTCACACATTTTTTCCACTTTATTTTTTAAAGATGAATATTTTACTGCAACTATATTAAAAACAAATGCATAAACCGAGAGATAAAGGTCTTTACCTGAGATGCTGTACTGCACTATGAGCAGCATCTTGGGATTTGTGTAATGTGCCAAATTTGATTTTAACCACCATTTAAAAAGACAGCGAGGAAACCTGTGGGAGACAGTAGGAATGGAAAATCAGTATGAATCAAGATATTGTAGTTTAATTCTTTCTTTTGAAACCAAGAAGCTTTTGATTTGGGTTAAGTTATAAATCTCTGAGGGTCTACATTTTCTCATATGTAAACTGAAGTGTTACCTAAGAAATCTCTATGATCCCCTGTAGCTTTTAAAGCATTTTCTGACTCTAAGGAATGGTTAGGACAGTGAAAATAACCCAATGGAGGCAGATTGAGTAGTGAAATGAGCATAGTCTTTGGAGCCAGCATATCTCAGATTGAACCCTGGCTGAACTTCATACAAGCTGAGATCTAGAAAGTGAGAGCATCACTTTATCAGTAATTCTCATTTGCAGAACACCTACTTTATAGCGTTATGAGGATTAATGCAATAACATAATCAAAATGCCTTCAGAGTTTCTGGCACATAGTGGGTATTGAATAAATGTTCATTTTTGTTTACATCTTCTTTTATTCTGATTAGCAGAAGCTAGTCAATTTCTCTTAAAGGGATCCAAAAATATTCAAGTGTTGTCTAATCATTCTCAAACTATATCATGGCCAAGATGTGAAGGATAGAGTGAAACAGAGAAATTGATTAAGGCATCACATAGTCAAGATGTTTTATATTTGCTAACAGTGTTTGTTTTTTTCAAAGAGAACGTTATTTAGTAAATTTTCCATGTGGCTTCAGCTGCTTTTTTTAGCTCTCATGACCCTTCAGTTGTGCGTAATTATTAACACCGATACCACGCAACCTGCCTAGTCAGCACATTTACTTATAAAGGCATATTTCTTACACAGCAGTTCTCTTGCATTACACTTCACAGCCAAGGTTTATTAATCAGGGTCTGAAGGGAGCAGTCCTCATATAAAGACTTGAATGCTTTTATAAGGACACACTGTACTTTATTTACAAAAAGATAGTGCCACATATATAATACTATACAAGACAGTGCAGCTCAGTTAGCTCTAAAATAAGCTGAGTGCAGAGTCTCTAAGGTCTAATGGATGTTACTCCAACTCACTTCATCCTGAGGACTTTCTGTTTAATTCCATTCTCTTTATCCAGCGCTTGTAGTCCCATTTTACAGGAGAAGTAAAGAAGAGCATCTCTAGCTGGGAAAGAGTCTTCCATTTCAGATCAAGGCTACGATAACAGGTAGTCACTTTATTAAGGGGTTCTTAAAAATTATGACTTAGGTGTTTGCTTGGTATCCGGGGAAGATCAGAGACTAAACATCTGACAGATATAGATTCAAAGCTCAGCTCATCCCTGGGACTTTTGGTAATAAGCTTACTTTCTCTGAGACTCATTCCCCCCACTTAAACATGAGGTTAATAACCACTGTATGGAATGGTGTAAGGATAAATTGAGAAAATATGTATAAAGTGCTGAGCAATATCTCATGCATAGAGTAGGTGCTCATTAAGTGGAAAGCATCATAAAAATCCTAAGTGCACACAAAGTGACAAATACAATGTTAGCCACTTCAGTGATGGTTCCATTTCCCAAGCAAACAAATGTCACATATATCCTGTAGGAACAAATTCTTATTTTTAAATAGGTGATATTTTATCTCTCTTTCTCTTTTTTATTTTTTTTACAGGGACAGAGAAAGAGTCAGAGAGAGGAATAGATAGGGACAGACAGATAGGAATGGAGAGAGGTGAGAAACATCAATCATTAGTTTTTTGTTGCCGTCGCAACACCTTAGTTGTTCATTGATTGCTTTCTCACATGTGCCTTGGCAGAGGGCCTTCAGCAGACCGAGCAACCCCTTGCTGGAGCCAGTGACCTTGGGTCCAAGCTGACCAGCTTTTGCTCAAGCCAGATGGGCCTGCACTCAAGCTGGCGAGCTCGGGGACTCAAACCTGGGTCTTCCGCATCCCAGTCTGATGCTCAATCCACTGTGCCATCGCCTGGTCAGGATATTTTAACTCTTAATCTCATTTTTTAAATAAAAATATTAAAGCAAAGCAGACTTTTTTTTTTTTTTTTTTTTTTAGGAGAATAAGTGAGAAAAATATTTTCCCAGTAAACGTTTTGGCAAATGTTTTCTGGTCCTTAGATGAAAGGTAATTACTGAGAGAAAGCAGGAAGATTTAATTTCTTTTTATTTTATTCATTTTAGAGAGGAGACACAGAGTGAGAGAGAGAGAGAGAGAAAGACAGAAAGAGGGGAGGAGCTGGAAGCATCAACTCCCATATGTGCCTTGACCAGACCAGTGCAGGGTTTTGAACTGGCGACCTCAGTGTTCCCAGGTCGACGCTTTTATCCACTGCATCACCACAGGTCAGGCCGAGAAAGCAGGAAGATTTATAGGCCCTAAGTATTAATATTTTAGCAAAGTAATAGTATATTGCAAACAAAAGTAAGGGAAGCCATTATAAAAATAAAAAAAGATGTTACTTTTCATGTGAAGGGTATGTTTTCAGGGAAACATGTTGGTGTGAGTGGCCAGCACGAATATCTGTGACTATGTAAATGTGCTGTGATGGTATTCCCTGATAGTGAACCTTCCACTGTCACTGACGTGGGTAGAGGGTGCTAACGTGGAAAGGTAGGAAAAAAGTTGCAGTTACTGAGGCACTATGTTTTTGTCCTGCTTGACATTTCCCACAAAGTCAAATAACTGGTAATGTTGATCTTTGGAAAACAGCCAGTAACAACATCCTATGCCAATAATCATAACCCCCTGCCTATGAAATTGTTATATACACTACTTAGAATAGTAGTCAAAGGCATTTCATGAAGAAAAAAAAAAAGCTTTCATTGCTAAGTAAGTTTGGAAATGCTGAATATTATACTTCACTATGGATCATCACAATATATATTAGCATATGAAAAACTGAGAAGTTGTTCATTTAAAGAAATATACTTTCCTAATTTTAATTCTGACATTCTTTATAAAAAAAATTTCTTTAAAAATAAAATTCAGTTCCTTTCTAGTTTGCATGCCTTTTATTTCTTCTTCTCTGGTTGCTGTCACTAGGACTTCCATTACTATGTTGAATAAGAGTAGTGACAGTAGAAATCCCTCTCTTGTTCCTGCACTTAAGGGAAACACTTTTTAGTTTTTGCCCATTGAGTATGATGTTGGCTGTGGGTTTATCATACATGGTTTTTATTACACTAAGGTATGTTCCCTATATACCCTCTTTGCTGAGAGTATTTTTTTTTTCCATAAATGGGTGTTGGATTTATCAAATGCTTTTTCTGCATCTATTGATATGATCATGTGATTTTTATCCTTTGTTTTGTTTATGTGTTGTATCATGTTTACTGACTTGTGAATATTCAACTAACCTGGCATCCCTGTTGATCATGGTGTATGATCTTTTTAAATATATTGATAGAACTGGTTTACTAATAGTCTGTTGAAAGTTTTTGTGTCTATGCTCATCAGAGATCTTGGCTTACAATAATTTTTCTTTGTAGTGTCTCTGTTTAGTTTTGAATTTATGTTAAGGCTAGCCTTGTAAAATGAGCTTATGAGTCTTCCTTCTTTTTGAATTTTTTGGAATACTTTGGGAAAAATAGATAATATTTCTTTGGAAGTTTGATAAAATTCACCTGTGAAGCCATCTGAGCCAAAACTTTTGTTTGCTAAGAGGTTTTTGATATCTGCTTCAATTTTATTTTGTAATCAGTATATTTAAATTTTCTATTTTTTTTTAGATTTCAGAACATTTTAGATTTTAGAACATTGTATGTTTCTAGGAATTTATCCATTTTGTCAAGATTTCCAGTTTGTTTTTTTACAATCTTTTGTATTTCTGTGGTTTTAGTTGCTACTTCTCTTTCATTTCCGATTTTATTTATTTGGGTCTTGTCTCTTTTTTTTTTCCCTGAAGAGTCTGGTTAAAGATTTGTTAATCTTGCTTATTTTTCAAAGAATCAATTCTTGGTTTTATAGATCTTTTGTACTTTTTTTTTTTTACTCTAGTTTATTTATGGTCTTATCTTTATTGTTTCCTTCAATATATTCACTTTGGAGTTTGTTTGGTGTTCTTTTACCATTTACTTTAACTGTAAAGTGAAATTATTTAGTTGAATTTTCCTTTGTTGCTTGAGCTAGTACTGTTATTCTATGAATTTCCTTCTCACGATTGCTTTCACTGTGTTCTATATGTTTTGCATTGTTTTGTTCTCATTTTCATTTGTTCCAAGATAACTTTTGATTTCTTCCTTAATTTCAGTTTAACCCATTCATTGTTTAATAACATATTATTTAGCTGCCATGTCCTTGTGTGTTTTTGAGGTTTTTTTTTTTCTTGTGATTGATTTTTAGTTTCATAGCATTATGGTCAGAGAAGATGGTTGATATGATTTCAATCTACTTAAATTTATTGAGACTTGTTTTGTGCCCTAACACATAGTCTGTCTTAGAAAATGTTCCATGCACACTTGGAAAGAATGTGTTTTCTGTTGCTTGGGTGTGAAATGCTCTAAAGATATCAATTAAATCCATCTAATCTCCAAAACTCAATTTAGCTGAGTATCTTTTCCCTGAAATCCAGGATACTGGAGGGTATGGGTCTGGAAAATCTTTTCTGCTACCCTCCCTTCAAACACAGAGACCCTTCCTCTCAGTCAGGAAAACAGATTTACCGATGCTAAGCCAGCCACAGGGACCACTGTGGTGAATGATTTCCATCCAGTCAAAGTTATGAGTTCCAACAAATAGACCCACTTGAACTTGTGTGAGGACAAAAAGTCTCACAGATAGTGCCAGAAGGTCAGGGCTTGGGGCTTTGGGACAGGCCACAACACCCAATTTACACTTCAGGGCCCTTCAGCAGTGACCTTTGTCTTGGCCCTGTTCCAGCCCCCAGCCCATATATATACCCAGCACATTCAGCTTCTGTGAGTGAGGGGCTCTACTCAGTGGAGGTGAGAAGAGAACCTTCAACTCTTTCAGGTCAAGTCAGGTGGAATCAACTTGGCCTGAAGCTGCCAGGTGAGGCCACAGTCAGTGATATGAATCTCATCTTCCCAGAAATGCCACCTCCAACCCCTCAAGCTGAGAATGTAGGTCCTTGAGGTGGGAACTCAGAAGGATCTCATGGAAGGAAGAGAGAGGAAGACGTTACACTGGCAGAAACAGAATAGTGGTAAAAGTAAGACATTTTTGTGGATGTCAGTCTTCTAACCAATTTTAAGATGAGCTACAGACTTGGAGAAGGTGTGTTCATAATGCACATATGAGAAAGAACTGCTATCCAAATATATATATATATATATATATATATATATATATATATATATATATATATATATTTATTTATTTAAAAGCCTCTTAACCTTCAGCAATAAGAAAACAAACAACCCAATTTAAGAATGTGCATAAGTTCTGGACAGACACCTTAGTTCAGAAGATAAGCAAATGGTGTGGGAAATAAGATGATAGTGAAGTAGGTAGAAGTTATACACCACTTCCCAGGACCAAACTGAATGACAACTAACTTATAGCATAATAAACTTGAATATCCAACTGAAAACAAGCTGGATAGAAGTCTTATAATCAAGGATTATAGAAGAAGCTACATGTAGACTGGAAATAAGAATGGAAATGCTCCCAAGTTCAGTGGTAGAAAATCTGTAGGGATATCTCAACTGTAAAGGTCCTTCCTAAGGAGTGAAGGAATCTGAACCCCATACCAGGCTCCTTATCTGTACCATAAGAGTCAGAAAGTGGGGCCCTCATAATATTTGGCTATGAAATTAAGTAGGGATTCTGTCCTCCAGGAAGAGACAGGGGTCTGGTAGAGAACAAGGTACCCTCTTAGGGAGCCAGAACTCAAAATCTTGTTTGCAAGCATTTATCCCAGGCATAAGCCATGGGGAATGCACTAGTCTTACCCTCCTGACTCCCTTTGGCCCTACTTTGCCAAACCTGAGCCCTGTGGAGGAGTCAGTTGGCTGCAGTCAGCCTGAGCTCGAGGTGCAGACATTCTTGGAAGGCTTTCAAGAAGTTCTGGATAGACTCAGGGGGTGGCAGAGATGGACATTGAGTGAGTGAATTATGTAGCTCTATGATGAAGGCCAGTTTTCTCACATGCTTGACCAGCAACACCATTCCTGTGCAGAACCCTCCCTCGATATGGCCAAATCTTAATCTATTTTAACCTGATGAACTCTGGCCACCTAACCCTCATAACTCCTTGAAATTCTACTCTACCACAAATGTCCACAGCCCCAAACATGTAGTGTCTAGCTTTGTTGTACTCTGAGGCTTTAGTTGAATGGCCTCAAACCCAGCACATGCACCAACTTTGGAACTCTGAATACCACTTGCCCCTACATAATGACTTACTGAGAACCTATGTATGCAACTAGCATACTGCCACAGGCTCTTTTAGTGACTGAGCTTAAAAAGCAGCCCCAAGCCGAGGTGGATTGTGGGAGGTGACTTTTTCTGACCTTCCTCCAGGCTCAGTATTGGTGGAAACTGGCTTTGGTATGCTACTTGGCCCATCCCATATGCACCCAAACCCTGCAGAGTCAGCCACAAACTGTGTATTCCTTTGTACCTCTAAAGAGGTAACCTGGGGCCAGTCATAGGCAACATCTAACATTTAACCACACTGGAGTTGCTACCAAGAAACCCCACAACCAACACAAATGGTGATTGGCTTCAGACCCCATCGGACCGTGATCCAAATAGCTCCACAAATGATACATCCAAAGGAACATCTTGGCAGTCACTAGACCTTGCTGGGCCAAATTTTGTTTTATAAACTTAGTCCCTGAACAGCAGCTTGAATACTGTAGTCTGGATTGATTTCCATAGTCAGCCAACTTGAGCGTCAATCCCACTCCTCGACAGAAATTGAGACCAATGGAAATTGAGAATAAACTACAACAGAAGGGCTGCTATAACCCACACAAAAGACATTCTTGGAGCACTTAGCACTAAACCCCACAGAACATCTACTATATAGGGCCATCATACCAAGACTGGGAGACATATCAGTTTGACCTAATACCCATAAAAAAGTACAGAGAGTCAGCCAAAATAGCAAGACAAAGAAATATTCCTTGAATGAAAGAACAGGATAAATCCCCAGTAAAAGTACTATATAAAGTAAAGGCAAACAATCTACCAGATACAGAGCTCAAAACAATGGTTCTAAGGGTGTTCAAGGAACTTAGAGAAAGAATGGATGAACTCAGTGAGAACCTAAAGAGATAGTAACCATAAAAAGGACATAGAAATCATCAAAAATAACCAGTCAGAAATGAAGAATACAATATATGAAATGAATAATACACTAGAAGGAATCAACTGCAGATTAGACGCAGCATAAAGATTAAAAAAAAATAAAGCTATTTTAAGAGACAAAAAAGGACATTTTGTAATGATAAAATTATCAATCCAACAAGAGGATGTTAACATTTATGCACTTAATACCCAAATATATAAATCAAATATTGATGGACATAAAGAGAGAGATTGACAGGAATACAGTCATAGTAGATTTTAATATCCTATTGACATCAATGGATAGATCTTTCAGAGATGACATACTAGACCAGATGAATTGGTTTGGTATTTTCAAAGAATTTCAACCCAAAATAGTAGATTAGGCATTCTTTTCTAGTGCATAGGAAACATTTTTCAGGATAGACTATGTGCTAGGACACAAACCAGGTTTCAGTAAATTTAAGAAGATTCAAATCATATCAAGCATCTTCTGTAACCACAATAGTATGAAACTAGAAATTAATTACCTGAAAATATTTAAAAACATTCAATATGACTAAATAACATATTAAACAGCAAATGAGTTAATAATGAAATCAAAGTAGAAATAAAAAAGATACCTTAAGAAAAATAAAAATGAAATTATAACAACCAACAGACTCATAGATACAGAAAACAGACTGATAGCTCTTATAGAAGGGGACTGGGGACTGTGTGAAAAAGGTGAAAAGATTAAGTAAAATAAGTAAATAAATAATAAATAAATAAATGAAACTTCATAGATACAGAAAACAGTATAGTGAACCAGAGGAAAAGTAGTTGGAGGAAGGTAGAAGTGATAAAGGGGGATAAACAGTGACAAAAAAAGACTTGACATTGGGTAGTGAACATGCAATACAATGTATGAATAATGTAGAAACTGTGCACATGAAACCTATATAATTTTATTACCCAATGTCACCTCAATAAATTCAACAAATACTCCTAATCTATGGGACAATGTACAAAGCAGTCCTAAGAGGAAAATTCATTGAAATACAGGCCTAACTTAAAAAATAAGAAAAATTATAAATATACAATTTAACCTTACATCAAAAAGGACTTGAAAAAGAACTACAAACAAAACCCAAAAGAAGTATAATAAAAGAAATAATAAAGAAAAAATAAAGTTTTCTTGACTCCAAATAAACTAAATGGAGTAAGAAAAGTAATACAGAAGATTAATGAGACCCTTGCTGCGTTGCTCAGTTGGTTAAGGCATTGTTTCAATATGCCAAGGTTGTGGGTTCAATCTCCAGTCCTGGCACATACAAGCTTCAACTAATGAATTCATAAGTAAGTCAAATAACAAATTGATGTTTTCTTCTCTCTTTCTCCCTCCCTTCTCTCTCTCTAATATCTAACAATAAATAAAAATTTTAAAACTGATAAATAAAATAAAGAGCTGATCTTTAAAAAGATAAAAACAATTTACAACACTTTTACCAAATTTTAGAGAAAAAAAAAACAAGATCCAAATAAATAAAATCAGAAATAAAAGAAGTAACAATTGACACAACAAAAATACAAAGTATTAAAATAAAATATTACAAACAACTATATGTCAACAAATTGGATAACCTTGATTAAATAAATATATTATCAGAAATATATGAACTTTCAACATTGAAACAGGAAGATTTTCTATTCATAAAATCTGAATAGACCAACCCACAACTAATAAAATCAAAGCAGTAATCAAAAAACTCTCAAACTTTCCTAAATTAAGGCTGGGAAACACTCCACAGGTTCAAGAAGCACACAGAACTCCATTAAAGAGAAACCCAAAAAGATCTACACCAAGACACATCATAGTTAAAATACCAAAGCTAATGGATAAACAAAAAATTTTAAAAGCTGCTACGGAAAAAAAGGCTATCACCTACAAAGGAGCCCCCATAAGGATGACATCGGACTTCTCAACAGAAACACTTGAGGCCAGAAGGGAATGGCAAGATATAATCAAAGTAATGCAGAACAAGAACCTACAACAAAGACTACTTTATCCAGCAAGGTTAACGTTTAAAATTGAAGGAGAAATAAAGAGCTTCCCAGAAAAAGAAAGCCTGAAGGAATTCATTAAAACCAAACCAATTCTGCAAGAGATACTAAGGGGCCTCTTGTGAACAGTTTAAAGGGAGGAAAGAATATAACAAAAGAAGAATACAGCTTTAAAGAATAAAATGGCAATAAACAACTACATATCAATAATAACCTTAAATGTAAATGGATTAAATGATCCAATCAAATGACATAGGGTAGCTACGTGGATAAAGAAACAAGACCCATACATATGCTGTCTACAAGAGACACACCTTAAAACAAAAGATGCACATAGACTAAAGGTAAAAGGATGGCAAAAAAATATTTCATGCAAATGGAAATGAAAAAAAAGCAGGGGTAGCAATACTTATATCTGACAAAATGGACTTTAAAACAAAGGCTGTAGTAAGAGATAAAGAAGGACACTACATAATGATAAAGGGAACAATTCAACAGGAAGATATAACTATTATAAATATCTATGAACCAAATATAGGAGCCCCGACATACATAAAGCAGACTTTGATGGATATAAAGGGCGAGATTAACAGCAATACTATCATGGTAGGGGATTTCAATACCCCTCTAACGACACTGGATAGATCCTCAAGAAAAAAAAATAATAAAGAAACAGCAGACTTAAAGGATACACTAGATCAACTTGATTTAATAGATATCTTCAGAACTTTTCACCCTAAAGCAGTAGAATATATATTCTTCTCAAGCACTCATGGTACGTTTTCTAGGATAGACCACATGTTAGGACACAAAAATGGTCTCAATAAGATTGAAATCATATCAAGCATTTTCTCTGATCACAATGCCATGAAACTAGAAATTAACCACAAAAGAAAAACTGAAAAATACTCAAACACTTGGAAACTAAATAGCATGTTATTTTTTTTTTTTTTTTAAATTTCTTTTTATTGTATTCATTTTAGAGAGGAGACACAGAGTGAGAGAGAGAGAGAGAGAGAGAGAGAGAGAGAAAGAGAGAAAGGGGGAGGAGCTAGAAGCATCAACTTCCATATGTGCCTTGACCAGACCAGTGCAGGGTTTTGAACTGGCGACCTCAGTGTTCCCAGGTCGACGCTTTATCCACTGCGCCACCGCAGGTCAGGCAATAGCATGTTATTAAATAATGAATGGCTTAACAATGAAATCAAAGAAGAAATAAAAAAGTTTCTAGAAACAAATGATAATGAGCATACATCAACTCAAAATTTATGGGACACAGCAAAAGCAGTTCTGAGAGGGAAGTTTATTGCATTACAGGCATATCATAAGAAGCTAGAAAAAGCTCAAATAAGCAACCTGACCCTGCATCTAAAATCCTAAAGTCTCAGTCAAAAAACTCCTGGACCTTATAAATGAATTCAGCAAGGTGGCAGGATATAAAATTAATACTCAGAAATCAGAGGCATTTCTATACACCAACAATGAACTGCCAGCAAAAGAAATTAAGGATACAATCCCCTTCACTATTGCAGCCAAAAAAATAAAGTACCTAGGAGTAAATTTAACCAAGGAGGTTAAGGACTTGTACTCGGAAAATTTTAAAACATTGATAAAAGAAATCAAGGAAGATACAAACAAGTGGAAGCATATACCGTGCTCATGGCTAGGAAGAATAAGCATCATTAAAATGTCTATATTACCCAAAGCAATTTATAAATTCAATGCAATACCAATTAAAATACCAATGACATACTTCAAAGATATAGAACACATATTCCAAAAATTTATATGGAACAAAAAAAGAACACGAATAGCCTCAGCAATCTTAAAAAGAGAAAATAAAGCAGGAGGTATCACTCTTCCAGATATCAATGTTTACTATAAGGCCATTAACTCAAGACATCCTGGTACTGGCATAAGAACAGGCACATAGATCAATGGAACAGAACAGATGACCCAGAAATAAACCCACAGCTTTATGGACAACTGATATTTGACAAAGGAGGAAAGAACATACAATGGAGTAAAGACAGCCTCTTTAACAAATGGTGTTGGGAAAATTGGACATCTACCTGCAAAAAAAATGAAACTAGACCACCAACTTACACCATTCACAAAAACAAACTCAAAATGGATAAAAGACTTAAATGTAAGCCGTGAAACCATAAGCATCTTAGAAGAAAACATAGGCAGCAAGCTCTCCGACATCTGTAGCAGTGGTATATTTGCCGATTTATCTCCACGGGCACCTGAAATAAAAGGCAAGATAAACAAATGGGACGATATCAAACTAAAAAGTTTTTGCACAGCTAAAGACAATAGGAACAGAATAAAAAGACAAACCACACAATGGGAGAACATATTCGACAGCACATCTGATAATGGGTTAATAACTAAAATTTATAAAGAACTTATAAAACGCAACACCAGGAAGACAAACAACCCAATCAAAAAATGTGCAAAAGAAATGAATAGAAATTTCTCTAAAGAGGACATACAGATGGCCATTAATCATGTATGATTCTCTAATCATTAGTGGAATGCAAATTAAAACCACAATGAGATATCACTTCACACCAGTCAGAATGGCACTCATCAGCAAAACAACACAGAATAAGTGCTGGCGAGGATGTGGAGAAAAGGGAACCCTTCTGCACTGCTGGTGGGAATGCAGACTGGTGCAGCCACTGTGGAAAACAGTTTGGAGATTCCTTAGAAAATTAAAAATCGAACTGCCTTTTGACCCAGCTATCCCACTTATAGGAATATACCCTAAGAACACCATAGCACTGTTCAAAAAGAAGAAATGTACCCCTATGTTTGTGGCAGCATTGTTCACAATAGCGAAGATCTGGAACCAGCCCAAGTGTCCGTCAGAAGACGAGTGGATTAAAAAGCTTTGGTACATATATACTATGGAATACTACTCAGCCTTAAGAAATGATGACATTGGATCATTTACAACAAAATGGATGTACCTTGATAACATCATACGGAGTGAAATAAGTAAATCAGAAAAAAAGAAAAACTGAGAACAGCATGATTTCATACATAGGTGGGACATAAAAGTGAGACTATGAGACATGGACAAGAGAGTGGTGGATACGGGAGGGGGGGAGGGAGGGTAGAGTGGAATAAGGAGGAGGGGAGGACACAGGGAAAATCAGATAGAAGGTGACAGAGGACAATTTGACTTTTGGTGACGGGTATGCAACACAATTGAATGATAAGATAACCTGGAGATGTTTTCATTGTACATATGTACCCTGATTTATTGGTGTCACCCCATTAGAATTAATAATAATAATAATTATTCATATATATATATATATATATATATATATATATATATATACTCTCAGAAAATAATACTCTTGGACCAAACAGCTTCACAGGTGAATTTTACCAAACTTTGATAGAAGAAATAATACCCATCTTTCTAGTATTCCAAAAAATTTAAGAGGAGGGAAGACTTCCAAACTCATTTTAGAAGGCCAGATTTAACCTAAATCCAAAACCAGATAAAAACCCTACAAAGAATGAAAATTATTGGTCTAAATCCCTGACAAATATAGATGCAAAAATTTTCACAAAATGTTAGAAAATGGAACAAGCATTATGTTAAAAAAAATCATACACCATGAACAAATGTGATAATTTCCTGTAATGCACACAGTATTTTTCCGAAGTTAGAAGCAGGGAAGCAGTCCTCATGCGCCTGAATAGGATCCACCCAAAATGCCCACCGAGGGTGGGGGGCGATTATCTGCCCACCTGGGGCGTTTCTCTGTTGTGGCAGGAGCCCTTCTAGAGCCTGGGCCAACTTTGCTTCAATGGAGCCTTGGCTGCAGGAGGGGAAAAGAGAGATAGAGAGGAAGGAGAGGGGAAAGGGTGGAGAAGTAGATGGGTGCTTCTACTGTGTGCCCTGACTGGGAATCGAACCCAGACTTCCACACATCAACTCTACTACTGAGTCAACCAACCAGGGCCGACATAATATTTTTAAATCAATAAAAGTGATACACCACACAAACAAAATAAAGGATAAGAATTCCATGATCACATCAATAGATACAGAAAAAAACCCAATAAAAACATTTCATAAAATCTAGCTCCCACTGATGATAAAATCTCTCAGTAAACTTAGAATATACCTACTGAGGTATGAAAAACATACTTCAATGTAATAAAGGCCATTTTCTTTTAAATTTCTTTTTTATTTTACTCATTTTAGAGAGGAGACACACACACACAGAGAGAGAGAGAGAGAGAGAGAGAGAGAGAGAGAGAGAGAGAGAGAGAGAGAGAAAGAGAGAAAGGGGGGAGGAGCTGAAAGCATCAACTCCCATATATGCCTTGACCGGACCAGTGCAGGGTTTTGAATTGGCGACCTCAGTGTTCCCAGGTTGACGCTTTATCCACTGCGCCACCACAGGTCAGGCAAGGCCATTTTTGATGAACCCACAACCAATATTATACTCAATGAACAAAAACTAAAAGTGTTCTTTTAAGATCACAAATAAGACAGGAATGTCTGCTTTCACCACTTTTATTCAGTGTAATACTGGCAGTCCTAGCCACAACAATCAGACAAAAAGAAGAAATACAAGCTATTGAAATTTGAAAGGATGAAGTAAAACTGTTATTACTTTCAGGTGACATGATATTGTACATTGAAAACTCTAAAGATTCCACTAAAGAACTACTAGAACTGATAATAAATTCAGTACAGTACCAGGATACAAAATTAATATTCAGAAATCAATTGTACTTTTATAGACTAATAATGAATTATCAGAAAAGTTAGTTAATAATGGGTTAAGAAAATAATTTTATTTGTAAATACATTAAAATTACTTAGGAATAAATTTAATCAATGATATAAAAGACATGTATTCAGAAAATTATAAGACACTGAAGAAAGAAATTGAAGAAGATACAAATAAATGCAAGCATATACCGTTTTTACAAGAAAGGAGCAATTAACATCATTAAAAAGTCCATACCACTGAAAGCAATCTTTAGATTCAATGCAATTCCTATCACAAAATCAAAGGCAAATTTAGAAATAAAACAAATATTTAAAAAATTTATTTGGAACCACAAAAGACTCTGAATAGCCACAGCAATCTTGAGAAAGTAGGAAAAAATTGGAGAAATCACTCTATCTGATATGAAATTATACTACAAGGCCATCATAATTAAAATAACATAGTACTGGCATAAAAATGAACATATAAATCAATGGGAGAAAAAAAGAAGCCCAGAAATAATTGCTTTTATGGTCAATTAATATTTGACCAAAGGAGGCAGAAACATACAATGAGGTAGAGAGAGTCTTTTCAATAAGTAGTGTTGATAAAACTGAACAATTAAATGCAAGCATATGAAACCAGGCGAGTGTCTTTTACCATATACAAAAAACTCAAAGTTAATTTAAGACAAACATAATACTTAAAACCATAAAAATCTGAGAATAAAACATAGGTTGTATAATCTTGGAGATGTCTCATAGCAATATTGTTTCTGATATATCTCTTCAAGCAAGGGAAACAAAATAAATAAACAAATGGGATTACATCAAACTAAAAAGTTTCTGCACAGCAAAGGAAACAACCAACAAAATGAAAAGACAACCAACTGAACGGGAGAACATATTTACCAATAATTCATCTGATAAGGGTTTAATATCCAAAATTTAAAAAGAACTTACACAACTCAAAACCAAATAAATAGCAATTCAAATTTACAAAATGGGTGAAGGACCTGAATAAACACCTTTCCAAAGAGGACATTCAGATGGCAATTAAAAATATGAAAAGATGCTCAACCTCACTAATCTGCAGAAAAATGCAAATTAAAACACAATGAGATAATATCATCTCATTCCTGTTAGAATGGCTATCATCATTAGTTTAATAAACAGCAAGCGCTGGCAAGGATGTGGAGATAAGGGAACCCTTGTGCACTGTTGGTGGGAATACAGATTGGTACAGTCACTGTGGATATCAATATGGACTTTACTAAAAAAATTAAAAACAGAACTGCCTTTTGACCAAGCAGTTCCATTTCTGAGACTATATCTGCAGATATCTGAAACACTAATTCAAAAGAATATATACACCCATATGTTCATTGCTGCATTATTTACAATAGCCAAGATTTGGAAGCACCTTAAGTACCCATCCGTAGATGACTGAATAAAAACACTGTGGTATATTTGTACAATGGAATACTACTTGGCAGGGAAATAGCAGGAAATCTTACGTTTTGTAACAGCATGAATGGACCTGGAGAGTATTATGCTAAGTGAAATAACCCATATAGAGAAAGACAAGTACCATGTTATTTCACTTATATGTGGAACTTCATGAACAAGATAAACAAACAGAATCAAAACAGGCTCATAGGTACATGGAACAGACTGACTGCTGCAATAGTGGATGGGAGTTGGGAGTTGGTAAAAAACGTTAAGGGATTAAGCAAATAAACAACAACAAAAAACAACCCCCAAAAAACTTATAGACATAAACAACAGTACAGTGATTATCAGAGAGAAAAGGGTGGGAGGATGTGGGAGAGGGTAAAGCAAGATAAATGATGATGAAAGGAGAACTTTTTGGGTGGAGAACACAGAATGCACTATGCAAATGATGTATTATAGAATTGTACACTTAAAACCTTTATATCTGATTAGGTAGTGTGACCCCTATAAATTAAATTAAAATAAAAACAACCCCGAAAAAGCAAACATCCTGTTGAACTAGTAAACTGGAAAACATACTTTGGAAAATGTTGCAATTGGTACTCAGGAAAAGAAGAGTATTACATAAGTGGTAATACAAAGAAGTGAGTTGTTCTGGGAAGATAGGCACTTACCATTTCACATCTCCTGAAATGTACTTCTGCTTCCTCAGCACTATTATTTTAGAGTCATCAGTAAAGAATCTATTGGGAAAAAAAAGAATCTATTGGAAACTAATGGTTCTTGTTTATGACAAGATGAAATATTTTTTTGTACTATAGCATTAAGCAAAAACCAGTTATTTTATAGTTTCATTTTGCAGATTAAGGCTCAAAAGCTAGATCTTATTGTCTGATGAAATTATCTTTCAGGATTTGTTCTACAGTTTTCAAGTACTGATAGATCTTTCTTTTTCAACCAAAACAATTTTCTTAATTTGAGCAAGTATCCAGATTGAAAAAAACTTGTGAGCAATGTCAGTGCTTGTCAGGAGTAAATGGGACTCTAGAGAGTTCTTTGAAATAGGAAACATTTGAACAGAATATCATCTTGCTTTCAGCTGTTTGTATAGATGCACTTTCTGCAATTCTATACCTCACAGCTCTAATTCCTCTTCATCTGTGTCTCAGGCTTCCATCAATAATCCTTCTGTGGAAACACACTTGACAAGAGAGGTGGAATAGACGCCCTTGCAATATCTTCTGAATGTCACTCAGCAGTGATTTGTAACCAGGTCCATAAGTTGTAGGAAGAAAAACATAAAACTAAATACGGGATTTAATCTCTATAAATCTAGATTGGAGAAGTAGCATTTTATAAAATCATCTTTTGATGAGACAGTGGAGACTTTGTGAAATATAAAAAAAATCAGTGATTATGGATCCCTATTTCAGATATTCATCTATAAAATAAAACCTTCCTGCATTGTACATTAATGTAGAAATGAATTGACTATTTTTTGGATCCACTTATATCCACCTAAAACACTGTGATTTCTAATACATCTTTTCAAACTAGAAACTACAATACAGTTGTGATTGCATCTCATAACATTAGTATTGGAAAAAAGGGCCTAGTCTTTATTTTTATTTTATACTTTTTTTTGTGGCAGAGAGAGAGAGAGAGTCAGAGAGAGAGAGAGACAGACAGCAAGGGAGAGAGCTGAGAAACATCAATTCTTTGTTGAGTTCCTTAGTTGTTCATTGATTGATTTCTCATATGTGCTTTGACGGGGGGTGGGAAGGACTACAGCAGACCAAGTGACTCATTGCTCAAGCCAGTGACCTTGGGCTCAAGCTGGTGAGCCTTGCTCAAACTAGATGAGCCCGCACTCAAGCTGGTGACCTCGGGGTCTCGAACCTGGGTCTTTCACATACCAGTCCGATGCTCTATCCATTGCACAACTGCCGGGTCTGGCGGACCTAGCCTTTATGTATTAAATAAGACACAAGATTCCTGCTGTCTTTCTAAAATTTAGGAGAAATCTGTACTACAAGCCTACAATTATTTATTATTAAAAGAATTGAGGCCCTCGCTGGTTTACCAAGTGTTAGAGCATTGGTCTGGCATATGGATGTCCCGGGTTCAATTCCTGGTCAGTGCACACAGGAGAAGCACCCATCTGCTTATTCTCTTCTCCCACTCCCCCTTTATCTCCCTTTCTTCTCTCTCTTTTCTCTCTCTCTCTCTCTCTCTCTCTCTCTCTCTCTCTCTCTCTTTCTCTTCCCCTCTGCAGTCATGGCTCATTGGTTCGAGCGCATCCACCCAGGGGCTGAGGATGGCTCCAAGGAGCCTCTGCCTTAGGTACTAAAAACAGCTCAGTTGTGAGCATGGCCCCAGATGTGCAGAGCATCAGCCCCAGAAGGGGGTTGCTGGGTGAATTCTGGTCGGGATGCATGCTGGAGTCTGTCTATCTCCCCTCTTTTCACTTGTAAAAGAAAAAAGAATTGAGTAAGAAAAAACAATAAAAGATACTCTTTTTGACAATGAAAAATGTTAAATTAATTTTATAGATTTGGACCTTTGTATTTACTTGATAACAGTGGTAAAAACATTTTAATTGTTTTTGAATACATTTTTAATTAAATATATTTTACAAACCATGCAGTATGTTTTTTTAAATTTATATTAAAACTACATACTCTATAACTTTTCATTATTTGTGTATGGAGCAGCATTAGAATTTTATGGGCAAATATTGTTTTTCCTTTAATTCCAATATGTTTCCTTTATGCCTTTAGTTACAAACTATAGAATGTTGCATGTTAAACATTGTTTGGAAAAAGGAATAATGACTTTATAATAACCTTTGTTTAAATATCAGGATTAGAGAAGTTGAGGCAAATGACTATGGGTTATCGCTCTACTGCCTCTAAAATAAATTGCACCATTTGAGGAATTCCTTTAAGCTCACTATTATCACAGATAAGCATTATACAACATGAGAAGGTGAAAGTGCTGAGGCCTAACTTGCCATTTAACATGAACTTCACATTTCCCATTGTTGAATTTGCAGTCATTCTTTCATTCAACTCTTTGGGGATTAGAGATTTCCAGCCTGTTCTGGAGGAAGTCACTGTTGGAGTGTGAAAGGCTACTGTGCTCGCTGTGTCCATTTAGCCTCTGGCTGCCCTGCGAACCTGCCAAGTTTCAATCAGAACTTATTGGACACCTGTGCCCAGGCAACACGACAAGAAGTCACCTCATCAGACCATCCCCAGATGGCAAAGAACTTCTAAAGTTATGAACTAACTTGCTCATGATGCAAATTAGTGACCTGAGGTGAGATGCTTCATTAAATGCTCCATCTCCCCTGAGCTGCCAAGGTGTCAGAAGTTGGACTGCTTACTCTCACATTTTTTCTTTTATAATATATGTTAATCACCATTTATTCTTATAGAAATGGTCCACTGAATTGCTTGTGGCTATTTAATAAGCTCCCAAAGCAGAAATGAAAATTATATCCCACTTAGAAGAAAACAATATTTACCTTTTCCCATAGAAATGTGTAAAAAACCTTTAGACAATTCTGTTATATGAGGTCTCAGAAGAGACTATGATTAAAAATAAAAAGGAGAAATGAGTTTCAGTCCAGGTCACTATTTTATTTTTTATTCAACAAGTGATGAGAAAAATTATGCAAACCCATGTATTTACCCTGAGTTATGATTGTATTATATTAACCTCAGCTGACAATATCTTATACTGACTTTAGATTACTAAAAATTCTGCCTCTTGGGTATAAACACACATCTAAAATTGACTCAGCTCATTCCTTTCTTGCTGAGGTCACTTTACCAGGTACTTTCAACTACTGAACTTATTTTATCCTCTTTTTTTCTAAAATTACATTCTCAAATTTTTGTCATCTGGGAATTTCTCAAATGGTTTTATTACTGAATTCAAGATTTGTATTTTATGATAAACTCTTATAAGTTCCTCAGATGGACAAATATGGTTTTGCTTTTCTTTTGCTTAATGTAATAAAATGGTCTTGATTACCATGGACACAGACAGTCGAGGTATTTGCCAGAAAAGTGGGTTCATGAAAAATGAGTTCTATTTTTTGTATAAATGATCTCAGCAGAGAAAAAATGCCTGACAGTTCACTATGGCTGTGATCTTTGAATCCAGGTAGCACATATGAAAGAAGTAGTGATCTTGGCAATGTCTAAGAAAAGGACTTACACAATTTCACTATTGAAAAGAATAGGTACTATTGATCACTATAGGGAAACAGTAAATTTTTGAATATCTATTTTATGCCTAATGCCATGTGGATCATTTGTTCAGTTATATTGCTTTTCAATAAAATGCATTAGCTTATTTAGTGCCATAATGCGAAGCCATAGAATGTATTTCCTACAGAAAACAGAAGGCTCACTTTCTGTTCAAATCAATTGAATAAGCTACTTCCAGCATATATTCAAGTTCTCTGGAATTATCCTTAATTGTGTATCAGGTGGATGATAAAGAAAAGATTTAGTGAGGAGGCATAAGTCATTATGTGAGTTTTTGGGAAGTGTGAATGCTGCCTGATTCCTTATACTAGTATGAGCAACACTTTGAAAGAATAATTTAACACTAATCCTCTTTAAAACTTTATGATAGTAGAGGTTGGAATAGATCTTATAAATTCAAATCCAGTTTTATATAGTCATAAAAATTGCCAATTTTCCATTTGAAAAGAATAATAACTACAGTTTAATTTAAATCCATGGATTATTCAATAGGTCATCAGATTCATGTTTTTTTATTTTCTTGACTTATTAATCATAAAAAGGATAATTTCTAATTGTTAGGAATAAATTACTAGATTATAATGCCGATGCTACTCTATAACTAAATTGATCAAATGTATACATCAAATTAAGTACAATTTCAAATATATAAAAATACTTATTTACTGACAGACATTTGGATATTAAAATATTCCCTAAATGTGATTTGACTATTTTGTTCTATAAGGTTACTATTTAACATGTAAGATTATAAGGATCAAATTCTTTTGATGTCCATAAAAATTGGTGAACATTTAATATAATTCTGGATTATTACTGTTGAAGGAACACTTTGACTAGAAGCATAGAAATAATCTGAGTTTTAAAATTTTGAATTAAATATGTAGAAATCTGAGTTCTTGTTAATTTTAAATCAAAGTATACACAGTCCGAGGAATTTCTACAAGTATCAATTTCAGTTAGGAAATATTTAGCTTCACTTAGGACAGAAAAAGTGGACTTTCAAAAATAAAAATCTATGATGTGGTAAATAGCTTTATTTTACTTTATAGTGTACATTTCATAGCAAACATTTTATTGCAATCTGAATGCTACTGCACCATTGTTAAAGACTCTAGCTTCCATAAGTTAAGGAGAAAAGGGTGAATGAACTATTTCAATCCTGCAGTGATCTGTATAGCATACTTTTAAAGATAGCTCATATTTTTGATGAGTACGATGGATAAATGACTAAGAAGGCATTTAGAAGAATAATGTCATGGCCAAGTGATAATTAACCAGAGATAAAGATTTAAAAAGAACATGAAAAAGATAGTTTGTTGTCTAAGAAAAACAACTTTCTAGAGAAAGTGAACACAGTTGAGGAGAGGGGAACTGAACTTTTTTTTTTTTTTTTTTTTTTTGCAGAGAATCTACTATGTTTAAAGGCTTTAGTGTGTTCTTTCATTTAATCCCTCAGAGCAATATACCTAAGGTAAGTGTTTAATAGATGAGGAGGCAGAGGCTCAGAAAGATCAATAATTTGCCTAAGTTGATATAGTGAGGATGTAGAATCCAGGTTTGTTTGCCTCCAAGCTCATGTTCTTATTCATGATGCATAAAATTAAGTACATGATCAAATAACTGTTGCCTCTACACTTATGAAAATATAATTTTTCTTGAATTATTTTCACATTATTTAACTTCCCTTTCAAGAGTTTTTACTGAAATTTTTACTTGGGTTTACTACAATTTCAGTAACTTTTTGGACATCATTGATTTAATCAATGGCATTGCTCACTGTAAAGCCTTTTACCTCCAGATTCTTCATGGCTGAGCTCTTTCTTTTGGTTCCTGGTGAGATGGAGTATGTCTTGATTAACTATTTCAATAAAGTGATTTGAATAATATATTTTGAATCTGTATATATTTAATAATAATTTTCTGTTGTTTTCCCAAATAAATGTCAGCCTGATGGTAAGAGATTCTGTAGAAAATAATCCTCCTTCTATTCCCCCTGTAAAGCTGTAATTATTATCTCATTGTCTTTTAGACTTTCTTGTTGTCTATAAGTCTGAGGCCAATCTGATTGCTGTCCCTTATAGATAATCTTTTAATTTTTTCCTAATTTTTCTTGCCATTTCCATAATTTTCCCTATATCCCTTAAACTAGAAAAAAATCAGTAGTGTCTTAATATTTGTCTCAATATTTTCCTCCTTGGAACAAGTGACTCAGCCAGTCAGTCTGCAGACCCTGATTTTTATTTATGTATTTTTAATCTTTAAGTTTTCTCTAGTTGCATTTTTATTTATTGCTTTTATCTATTTTTAGTTTTCACTTCATATCTTCTTAAAATCTTATATTGGAATTTTTTCTTTGAATTGCCATTGATTTTTGATAAAACAAAACAACTAGAGGCATCACAAAAACTTGCAAATAACTTACAAAAAAGCAAGAGGGTTCTATAGATTTCATTGATAAACTTCATGTTGTTCATTCTTTGCCAATTTGATGAAGGGTGTGAAGTAACTGATTATTAAAGAGAAACTGATTTTTACCAAAAAGATTAATTATTAAACAGATTTTACATCCATTTAAGAAAAAATAGGTTGATGATTTCTATCTACACCCATGAACCCACTTTAACAAGTAATGCCATAATTACCTCTTAAAATTAGTTTAACAGCAAAACTTAGTAGATTTTGAAATAGAGATTTTATTGTATATTTTTAATTAAAAAATGAAATATATGTAGAAAAGTGCAAAAATTGTAAATTCTTGAATCATCACAAGTGAACAGATTCAGGTCCAGGAAAAGAATGTTGGTGGTGACTTTTCTTTGTCACTACATCCATCTTCTACCACCAAATTAACTAGTTTTCTGACTTATATAGATGGTTTTCTTGCTTTTGAGCTTCTAAAGTAAATGTATGCATTCCTTTACATATGGCTTTCTTCACTTAATATTGTGTTTGTGGTATTCTTCTCTTTTCTTGTATGAAATAGAAGTTAATTAATTTTTGTTGCTGTACACAATATTCCATTGTATAAATTCATTGCAATTTATTTGTTTATTGATAAGTATTGGGTTTCTTCTAGTTTGAAGTTATGAATGATGATGACATAAATGTGCTTATGCATATCAGTTGTGTGCATATACCTTCTGTTAGTATGCACCTGGGTTATATACTTTTAATTTTAGTACATAATGCTAAATAATTTTTCAAAGTTGTTTACCAATTTATATACCTTCCAGCAGTGTACAAGAGTTTTAATTGCTCCACACCTGCTATGGTCTAAATATTTGTACCCCTACCCCAAATTCATATGCTGAAATCTTAATGCCCAATGTGATGTATTAAAAGGTAGGTCATTGGGAGATGATTAGGTTATGAGGGTGGAGACCTTATGAATGAAATTAGTGCTCTTATAAAAGAGACTCCATACAATTCTCCCAATCCTACCACCATGTAAGAACACAGAGAAAAGGCGCTGGCTATGAGCCAGGAAGAGGCCCTCACCAAAGTGTGCTCATGCTAACACCTTGATCTAGAATTCCCAGCCTCCATAACTGTGAGAAATAAATGTTTGTAGTTTATATGTCACCTTGTCTGTGATATTTCATTATAGTACCTATATGGACAAAGACAACCTCCTTGAAAATTGTTAATCTTTTTAATATTAGGAAATCTGGAGGTTTGCAATGCTATCTCATGCAATTTTAATTTGTAGTCCTTTAACTAATAGAAGTTTGCAACTTTCATATGATGTTTAGCTCTTATGAATATACTCTTTTATAAGAGGCTGCTGAAATACTTTCAGTTTTTAAACATTAGATCATTAGTGTTTTTTCATTGATATTTGAGAGTTCTATATGACATCTGTATAGTATCCCACTCTGTGGTTAGCATTTTCACTCTTATTGACATTTTTGCTTAATCAGAGTACCTAATTTAACACTGTCTAATATACTCATCCTTTCCTTTATGGTTTGATCTTTTTTTCCTCCCATTAAAAAGCTGTTTACATATCTCAATGTCATAAAAATATTATAGGTATTCTGTATTACATTACATTGTATATCAATTAAATAAATTATCTCCTTGGAATTGGGTTCTATGTTTGGTGTAAGAAGAGCATCACATCTTTCTCCTTTCTTTCTTTTTACCTTTCTTTCTTTCTTTCTTTCTTTCTTTCTTTCTTTCTTTCTTTCTTTCTTTCTTTCTTTCTTCATTTCTTCTTCCTCCTTCCCTCTCTTCCTCTCTTTCTAACTCCTTCCTTTCTTTCTTTCTTTCTTTCTTTCTTTCTTTCTTTCTTTCTTTCTTTCTCTCTCTCTCTCTCTCTCTCTCTCTCTCTCTCTTTCTTTCTTTCTTTCTTCTTTCTTTCTTCTTTCCTTTCTCTTTCTTTCTGTAAACAACCTAAACAGCACCATTTATTTAAAAATATATTTTTTCCTCCCAGTCCTCTGTAGTGCTTGCTACCTTTGCTACAAATCAAGTGTCTATATGTGTCTTCATTTGGACTCTCTTCTGCTTTATTTTCCAATTATACGTACTTTCACCTATACCAAATTCTCTTACAAATATAGCTTTATTTTAACTTCTGATATACAATGGTGTCAGCTGTCTCATACTCTTGCTTTTCAAGATTGCTGTCTATTTGACCCTTTCTATTTACTATCTTTATTTTTTTAATTTGTTTTTAAAACATGATTTTATTCTTTATTACACAATGAGTTAAGATGAGGAGGAAGAAAAGAAAGTAGGAAAAGGAATAACAGAGAAAAAAATGCCAAAGCTTTTCCAAAGAAGACTTTGAAAATTATCTTGCCTTAAAAATGAATAGATAGCTACTTCCAGAACTTGTTTCATCTAGTGAAATTCGATACAAAATCTGGCTAGGACATTGATTGGGAAAGCATTGAATCTATGAATCAGCTTGGGAGGATTGGTCTTTTTAAAACACATTTTAAGCTCCAGGACTGGGGCAACAACTTGAAAGGCATCAGAGCCATACAGGGAGGGGCTGTATTGCTGGCATCAATTGAAAGCTGGAGGGTGAGCAGCTTTCTTCCAGATAGACATGCTAGCAGAGGCCACTCTTTCTTAGATAAGCCAACCTCCCACCACAGAACCAGCAAGTGGGCATTATATCTAAGACTCTACCAACCTGGGACACAGTTTTCCCTGCTTTAGTGACTCCCTAAAGACCCTTTCCACCAATATTTTGGCCCCACCCAAGCTGTTTCCAGTGGCTTTTTCATGTGGCATGAAAAGCCTGTCTTGGCTCATGCTTCAAATTTTCATAAATCTCTCAAGAAGCAGCATCTGGCTTCAGCATGCTCCATACCTCTCATTAAGTGGCAACATGCCTGCCACTAGCACCAGCCAACCTTGGTTCAGAGTTTGGCCTTGCCTGAGTACCTCTAAGCCCAGCACAAGTAGCAGCCATCTGTAGATTTCTTTGTAGCTCATGGTGGGTGGCCTTGGACAGAATATAGGTGGTATCTGACCTTGGCCTGAACCCCTGAGAGGCCCTAGAGCTAGTGTACCTAGTGTAAAGCTTCAGACCACATCAAAGAACCAACATCCAACCATCTCTACAAGTGACATACTCAAGGGATAGACTTAGCAAACAGTGGTGCCTCACTGAACTAAGTCATGACCTAGTGGGATGGTTTTATTCATTTTTATCTTTATTTTCTCCCTGGCCTTATTTTTACAGTTCCCTTTTACTTATTTTACTATTCACCAACATTCTCTTCAATTACATCTAATCTGCTATTAACCTAATCTATTGAGACTTTAATTTCAGTAGTTGTATATTCAATTTCTAGCATTTCTTATTTTTGTGAGAGGAGGGGAGGCAGAGACAGTCTCCCACATGTGCTGCAACAGAGATCCACCTTGCAAGACCAATAGGGGGTAATGCTGTGCCCAACTAGGGTTCTTTTTTATTGCAACTGGAGCCAGTTTTCAGTGCCTGACGTGAAAGTCATGGAGCCATCATCAGCACCCAGGGGTGCTCATTCTAATTGAGTCATGGCTGTAGAATGAGAGGAAGAGGAGAGAGAGAGAGAGAGAAATGAGAGCGGGAGGGGTAGAGAAGCAGATGGGTGCTTCTCCTGTGTGCCCTGATTGAGAATTGAACCCAGGACTTCCACACACTGGGCCAATGCTCGAACACTAAGCCAACCAGCCAGAGCCTATTCTAGCATTTCTATTATATTTTGTATTTTCAAATTTTCTTTGTTTTATTTATTATTCATATGAAGAAGCGAGTTTAAAATAGGCTAGCCCTTCATTTTTAAAAATAAAATGTCCAAAATAGGGATTTAAAAATAGTTAATCTTAAAATATGCACATTATTTGATAGAGTCTAATAGTAAGATCTTGAAAATGATATAGAAATGTGGTCATAATTAATAGTTAAATTTAAAAAAATTATGAAAATGAGCATGTTAATAAGTTACTTTCATTTATGTAAAAATATTTCAGTGCTTTTTGTCCCTCCTTTATTCAAGACATTATTGATAACACATATAAAATGTTACCAGGTCAGATACCTTAATACATGAAGAGATCAATCATGCACTGAATTGCAGAATCATTATAAAGAAATAGAACAATGATTTGTGATAATTAGTATTCTAAAATTTAATGGCAATAAATACAAAATCTTGATTTGCAACAATAACTAACATAGCAACACTTTACATTAATAATTATGAAAATTTTGTTAGCTTACATAATTATTTAACTCTAAGGGCCAATATTGTGAACTTGTACCAAAATCTAGCTAATAAAACCTTACTTTATAGTGATTCTGTATATCAACGCATTATTAATTCAATTGTATAATATGAGTTAAAATTTATTATTCTCTTCATTCACCTTTGTTTGTGTGACAAAGACAGAGAGAGAGACAGATAGGGACAGACAGGCAGGAAGGGAGAGAGATGAGAAGCATCAATTCTTCATTGTGGCTTCTTAGGTGTTCGTTGATTGCTTTCTCATAAGTGCCTTGACTGGGAGGGGAGCTACAGCAGAGTGAGTGACCCCTTGCTCAAGACAGTGACTTTAGGCTTCAAACCTGTGACCTTGGGCTTCAAGCCAGCGACCATGAGGTCATGTCCATGATCCCACACTCAAACCAGCAACCCTGCCTCCAAGCTGGTGAGCCCACACTCAAGCCAGATGAGATGGTGCTCAAGCTGTCGACCTTGGGATTTCGAACTGGAGTCCTCCTCATTCCAGTCCAATGCTCTATCTACTGCATCACTGCCTGATCAAGCCTCTTCATTCACTTTTTTATTTTTTTATTTTTACAGGGTCAGAGAGGGAGTCAGAGAGAGGGATAGATAGAAACAGACAGACAGGAATGGAGAGAGGTGAGACGCATCAAACATTAGTTTTTCATTGCCGTTATGACACCTTAATTGTTCATTGATTGCTTTCTCACATGTGCCTTGACCACGGGCCTTCAGCAGACCGAGCAACCCCTTGCTGGAGCCAGCGACCTTGGGTTCATGCTGGAGAGCTTTTGCTCAAGCCAGATGGGTCCATGCTCAAGCTGGTGAGCTCAGGGTCTCAAACCTGGGTCTTCTGCATCCCAGTCCGACTCTCTATCCACTGCACCACCGTCTGGTCAGGCTTTTCATTCACTTTTAAAAAAAATAATTAAACACACTAAGAACAAGGTAGAGTCTTTAACTCATAAGCTACTATAAATATATGACAAGTGGCATACCCTAAACAAAATTACATTTTAGCAAGAATGTACTGTCATTTACCCAAAATAACTAAAATAATAGGCTAATAAGCTAAGACTCTATTGAAAGAGTTGAAAGCAAAAATACATTGCTGTTTTGTTTTATATGAACAAGAGATTATACCAAATCATGTGAATCAGAGAAAACTTTATTAAGAAGGTAGCATTTACCTAGTGTTGAAAATGTAAAAATTGGAAATAAAAGGATGGATGACAGGACATCTTACACATTATGGTAGAACGAGAAGATGATATGCTTAGAGTCAGAATGATCATCATATTCAATTCTCGGTTTCACTAACTAGCTATGAGTTACTATTTGACTGAGATTTTAAGTGCATGTCTTACGTCCCCATTATCTAACCCTATTATAACACATCAATTTTTACTTCCAAAATCAAAGAACATATAAACTCTGACTATAATATATAGTGTTTTGAGAAACAGTGAAAATCCTTTCATGTCTAAGTTTGATACAATAATTATCTTATTTTCTATTTAGAAAAGCTATAAACTTAAGTATGTTCTTCTATATTGCAATGACATTTATTCAGTGATTAAAAATTTCCAAGTAGTGCCTGACTTGTGGTGGCGCAGTGGATAAAGCGTCGACCTGGAAACACTGAGGTCGCCAGTTCAAAACCCTGTACTGGTCTGGTCAAGGCACATATGGGAGTTGATGCTTCTAGCTCCTCCCCCCTTTCTCTCTCTCTCACTCTGTGTCTCCTCTCTAAAATAAATAAATAAAAAGAAATAAAAAAAAAATTTCCAAGTAGTCATCTCATTCTTAGAAAGAAATCAAGATAATTAAAAAAATCATAAATCTGGCCCTGGCCAGTTAGCTCAGTGGTAGAGCATCAGCCCAGTGTGTGGATGTCCAGGTTCAATTCTGATCAAAGCACACAGTAGAAGCAACTATCTGTTTTTTCATACCTTTACCTATCCCTCCTCTTTCTCCTTGTTCCCCTCCCACAGCCATGGCTCGATTAAGCTCTTCTGCCTCGGCATTGAGGATGGCTCCTTGAAGCCTCTGCCTCAGGAGCTAAAAATAGCCTGGTTGCGAGTATGGCCCCAGATGGGCAAAGCATTAGTCCAGACTAGGGTCATCTGGTGGATCCAGGTTGGGATTCATGTGGGAATATGTCTCTTTAACTCCCCTCCTATCACTTGGAAAAAAGAAAAAAATAAATTGAAAAAAATATTCATAAATCTATCAAATATTTTTAGTTAGAACCTCTTTATTATTTTTTATTTTTCTTGTATTCTTAAAAGATGATTGTGTATTTTACTAGGTATCAGAGAAATAATTATTTTATGCTCTATTAATTCTGCATAGTTATGTGTAGATGACATAAATATCTTAAGGAGGTTCCCCGAGTTTCTCTTTTATATAGTTAGATTTTAATTCTAAACATTTTTGACATTTGAAATCCTATCGCATCATTTTCTTAAACTAAACTATTTTGGATAAATGCTTCATTTCTTTTGTGAAACCTATTTGCCTTGGATGTTAGATGCCCACAATAAACAAATATCAGTTATATCTAGATTGGCTTCATGAAACATGAGTTATAGTGATAGCAAAACATTCTAAAATATGGATTGAAGTATTTGTGCTCACTTATAAGTTTGAATTTGGGATCATCTCTAGGAATACATTTTCTCTGGATTTAACAGGGAGGAGGAAGAAGAGAGAGGGTAAAATCAGTGCTGTTCATGCATGAAATCGGCTTTAATAATTGGTTTTGGTAGTATTAAGGTACTAAACTATATAGCTTCCCGAAATGTGGGTATGCAGTAATTAGTCAGTCAGTTTGACTTTCTGTACATAGTTTAGCATTTATTACTGTTTCTCTCATTGCTCTGACCTAAATCAATCATCTTTAAACTGGAATATATTTCATTGTACCTCCTTATAGTCCTACCTTTTCAACTTTTATTACACCAAAATAATAATAGTAATAATGATAAAATAAAAAATAAAGAAAGAAATAAAAATTAAGTAATTCAAGGTATGGAAGACAACTACCCATCTATGAAAAAAGAGGTGATTTTAACTTCACTAAAACATTTAGAAGTAATCATTATGACAAAAATGCTCCATGTTTAACTTACACAGTACAAACTGGGAATCTGGGGCCATTTATGACCAAGGTGAGTGGCATAACCTCATTTCTTATAGGTATTATTAAATATAATTTATTCTTAAACCAATTTTACTTAAAATAATTAAACTAAAATAGAAACTTTCAGTAGAAAGTACAGATAGTGGCATCCAGGGATGTGATTCCTTTAGAACAGTGGTTCTTAACCTGGGTTCTGTTGAGCCCTAGGGGTTTGATGAGTCGGTCTCAGGGGTTCGGATAAGCTCTCCTGCGGAGGCCAGAATAAAGTAATACCGTAATTTGTTGTGAGTTCATGCACTTTGTTGGTTTTGTTCTTTGAGCAATGTGATGTTCATGCACGGCTCATTGTGTGCACCAGTAAAAAAACATATACCTATGTCTTGAATTTAGAAAAAGAAAATCATATTTTATTTATCACTAAAGAAGGGTTCGGTGAATGCACATATGAAACTGGTGGGTTCGGTACATCAAAAAGGTTAAGAACCACTGCTTTAGAATGAAGGTGACAAAAAGAACTCCACACAGCAGAAAGGGAAAGAAAAGGAAGATGAAAATTAAGTTTACTGCTTGAAATTTGGACCTTGGATGAAAATATTTTCTAGATAAGGAAAATAAAAAGAAAAAATCAAAACAGAACACTTCTGATCATTGCTCATAGCTATAGCATTTACCAAACTGTTTATCCAGTAGGGAAGGTTAATACAGACACCACTTCAGGATGAGGAACTAAAACACATTCCAATGGTGCATGAATAAATCTGAATTAGAAAAAATACTTATTGATTTCAGGGAGAGAGCAAGAGGGAGAGAGAGAGAGAGAGAGAGACTGGAACATCAAGGAGGGTCTGTATGTGCCTTAACCACAGATTTAACTGGCAACCTCTGTGCTTCAGCACAATGCTCTAACCAACCGAGTTATTTAGCCAAAGCTTAATCTATATGTATTTTACTCATATATTTTCAGTCTTACTGAGAGGCTGAAGCTGTCAAATGCCATTTTAAGACCTGGTTTTATTCTTTCTTTCTTTCTTTTTAAGACCTGGTTTTAGAAATGAGGTTAGGAGCTGGATAGAAATTATTGCAAAATTACCAGAGCAAGGTAGGAGGTAAATACAGAGAATAAAATACTAGAAAGATGAAAAGATTATTGGGAAAGCATTAAAAATTCTGCCAGAATAGCCCAAACCTCAATAAGATACCTAAAATGCAAACAAGATCCAACACATTCAGAATTGACACATAAATTTACTTTACATGAAGTTAATTTTAAGGGATAGTCTTAACAAAAATTTTAAAATAAATAAGCTAAAAATTAAAATGCTTGGCCTTGGCCTGTTGGCTCCGTGGATAGGCCTGGTGTATGGATGTCCTGGGTTCAATTCCTGGTCAGGGGACACAAGAGAAGCAACTATCTGCTTCTCCCCCCCCCCTTTCTCTCTCTCTTACCTTCCTATACTCAATGGCTCAATTTGTTCGAGTGTCATCCCCAGAAAGGTTGATGGGATCCCAGTCAGGGCACATGCAGGAGTCTATCTCCCCTCCTCTCACTTAAAAAAAAGTATACATGCTAGTGTTAAACACTAAATTTAGGATATTATACATAATATCTTAAATGTATATCTTGAGATGGAGGGTATAAGAGAATCTGGATCATAGCTTGGTACTCAGGAGTGGCAGGAAAAATAATTACCCCTCAAAAATGCCCTTGTCCTTATTCCTAATCCACAAAACTGTGAATATTTTATATTACATGGCAAAGGGGACTTAAACTTTCAGATTAAGAATGCTAATCAGTGAAAAAAAAGAAAAGAAAAATAAAGAATGCTAATCAGGTGACTTTAAATAGCAGATTATCCTGGAGTATCTAGGAAAACCCAATGTAATCACAAAGGTCCTTAAAAGTGAAAGAGGGAGGCAGAACAGTCAGCATCAGGATGATGAGATGTTAGAAAAACTTGATCAGCTGTGGCTAGCTTTGAAATGGAAAGAGTCATGAACCAAAGAATGCAGGCAGCCTCTGAAAGTTGGAAAACACGAAGAAAGCGGATTCTCCTCTATAGCTTCCAGAAAGAATACAGTCCCATGAACACCTTCATTTTAGCCCACAGAGACCCCAGTCAGACTTCAATGTCATTCTAAGCCAGGACAATTTTGACAACTTGTTCCAGTAATAACATAAAATTAATATCCTGTGATAATTTATTTGTTTCTTATAATACTTTATTACTTCAAAAAATAAAACTACAATGTATAAATTGTGTGTGCTATGACATCAGCTTGCACAATGCCATTTTCTTCTTCTCTAAGTTGAAGGGACTTCATACTGACAGCAGAAGCTGGACCAAGCTGACCAGCTCTCCTGTGGAACACTCAGTGCCTGGGGCACTTCAGATTTTGTGGATGCTTGTCATAGTGTCCAGAAAAGTAACAATTATTATTATGATGATGATCATATCTCTAAATTGTTAAGTGTTAAGTATGAGAATTTCCTTAGGTATTTGAAGGATTGACGTTTTTTTTTTAAATATGAGGAATTATCCTTTTGCTTAGCACATTTCTACAGTTGCTTTTAGCATAGAATATTCATCACTAGGAACAGATATAATAATGCTATTAGTTTTTGATAAGATACATGGATGATCTCAACAAAACAGACAGAAGATGCTCACAAACAGGAGACTTTCTTTCTGTTGCAACTAATCTCCCAATAAACACCAAATATTGCCAAAAATCCATCATGTATTGCTTAGGTAGTGACATCTTATTTTTGGTTATGCTTTAAGTATTGCTGATATCATTTTATTTCCCTTCCTTGAAATCTCTGCCATCTGAGTTGAACAATTTTTAATAAATTTTTGGATGTAAAGAATTGATAGTTTATTATCCCTTTCCAGAATTATCCTTCATATAACCAAGTGTATATACATATATATATATATATATTTTGATAGACAGAGAGAGTCAGAGAGAGGGGCAGATAGGGACAGACAGGAAGGGAAAGAGATGAGAAGCTTCAATTCTTCGTTGCAGCTCCTTAGTTGTTAAGTGATTGCTTTATCCTACCTTTCTCATATTGCCTTGACTGGGGAGCTACAGTAGAGTCAGTGACTCCTTGCTCAAGCCAGCAACCCTGGGCTCAAGCCAGAGACTTGGGCTTCAAGCCAGAAACCATTGCGTTCAAGCCAGAGACCATGGGATCATGTCCATAATGTCAGCGATCGCTTGCTCAAGCCTGATGAGCCTGTGCTCAATCCGAAGACCTCAGGGTTTCGAACCTTGGTCCTATGCGTTCCAGTCCGATGTTTTATCCACTGTGCCACCATCTGGTCAGGCACCAAGTGTATTTTAAATTGCTTTAACATCAGTTTATCTACATATATTGATTGTACTCTCAATGTCTTCTTCCTGTGGACCCTGTTGAACATTTGGTTCATATGTGGGGCTTACTTCTGTCATAATTCTACTCTTAATCTCATTCTTATGCTATGAATATAAATTCCTAAGCATTCAAATTGTAATTTTTGGAAGTTTATTTAGCTGACTGTTAAAGACATGGGAAATTTTTTTCCAGTCAAGAAACTTTCTTCTTACTGACAGTCCCGTTATTTTGCTCCATACTATCAGACAATGAGAAAAGGAAACTTGGAAAGAGCTACTAATATATTTTTTTAATTTCACCCATGGTATCTTGGAGGACAGGAACAGTATTTTAAAAGAAAGCTGTTGAGAAATATTATTTGGTGATTACTTTAACATGAATGACTTTTTAAAAGCATATTTTAAGTGAATTTATTAAGGTAACACTGGTTAATAAAACCATAAAGGTTTTAAGTGTACAATTTCATAACACATCATCTGCATACTGCATTATCCACTCACCACACAAAGTAAAGTCTCTCTCTGCTATCAGTTGTCTCCCCTTTGCCCTCTTCCACTTCCTTACCCCCCAATTTTCTCTCTGGCAGTCACCATACTGTTGAACGTATCCATGTTTTTCTTCTTCCCTTCTTCTTCTTCTTCTTCTTCTTCTTCTTCTTCTTCTTCTTCTTCTTCTTCTTCTTCTTCAGTCTTCCTCCTCCTCCTCCTCCTCTTCCTTCTTTTTCATTCCTTCACTTTGTTCACCCAACCCCTTAACCCTCCTCCCCTCTGGCACCTGTCAGTTTGTTCTCTCTATATGTGATTCTGGTTCTGTTTTATTAGTTTATATTGTTCATTAAATTTCATATATAAGTGGCATCATGTGGTATTTGTCTTTCTCTTACAGGGTTATTTCACTTTTAGCATAATATTCTCCAGGTCCATCCAGGCTATTGCAAAAGGTAAGATGTTCTTCTTTTAGATGACTACTACTTTTATTCAAAGCAAATTCCTGTAGAGTGGAGAATAATTCTGTTTCCTATTCTCATTTCCTCCCCTCTCTTTCTCCCTCTCCCTTCTTTCATCTGTCTCTGTTTCACTTCCCTTTCTTCTTTTTTTCAATCTCTTTTTATCTTTCCCTCTCTCCCTTCTCCTTCTTGCCTTCTCTTTGCATTTTTTTTCTCATCCTTCTCAGATCATTTTCCTTTCAGAACTTTCCTTTCTTTAGTCTTTTCATATGTCTTTATCTTTCTTTTATCTGCCCCTCCACTCTTGCTGCCTTATTTCCTTACTCACATGCTTTTCCTCAAAAATTAAATATTACCTAGTCCCAAGGTATTTCTACAGAAACAATACTGGTTCAGGCCCAAAATACTAGAGAGGTACCAGAAAAGTAATTTATGCCATCCTCGATAATGGGACTTCAGATGTAATGCAATGTTGATTAGCTACCATCTTCCACTTAGCCTGACCTCTTGTATCAAAGAGAATAGGGTAGGTGGGTATTAATAGGTCCCCAGGAAAAGCTACAGTCAGCCCCTCTAAGATAGTGTGAAGGCAGTGGATAAGTTTCTATTTCCCCAGGATTCTTTTGATCCAGTCTTCCTGGTAGAGCTAAAAAAAAAAGACAGCAACTGATTAGGGTATTCCTGGAATAATTGTTCCTGATCTGAAGGTCATAGGCACTCTTCAGTACCCAGAATCATCCTCAATATTATTAACATAAAAACCTTTCAAATCTGTAAGAATTTCAATTAACTTATTTAAGCCAAGCTGTTGACTATTGCAGGGAAGCAAAGTCTCAATGGATTGAGAAAGTACTCTAGAAAATGGAGATTTTATCACTTATTTTATATTTTGGAGATGTCAGGGAGTTACATGAAATTGATTGGTGATAGATTAGCTAGGTGGGACAGAGAGCAAAGAGGGGGGATCTCTTGGGTACAAAGTAAAAATGTATGTACTGAAACTTCTTTTACATATTGCAGGAATAAAATAGTTCATAATAATTAACATAATAACAATAATGAGGGGGTTTGTAATTTATGCTCTGGTGGGGTGGCTTCACCCTGGAGGGGTAGGAAGAAAAGATTACTCTTACTTTTTAGGCATGTTATCAGGTATGCTATTTGTTGGGCAAATAAAATATATTATGCTCACTTTGTTAAAGATGGCACTGCCCACGTGCAAGTTTTAAGAGTAAGCTTTCCCCCACACCCTTGACTGATTGGATGATGTAGGGTGGTGCACTCTCATGAGGAATCCTCCCACTATGTCTCAGATAAGTGACTTTGTATCAGAGACTTTCTTGTTTGTAGGTTGGATTAAAGGTTTTGAATCTATGCTATAAAGTGGACAGCTTGCTCTCTCGGTTCCTGGGATTAGTATTAGAGAGGAGAGCAGAGTAAGGCCACATGGAGGCCAGGAGAAGCAGCCAAGAGGCAGAGTGCTGAGGAAGAAGCCAGTTTGTGCAGAGTTTGTGTAGAGAGAAAGAGATGGGAAACAGAGGTGAATAAGTTTTGCTTGCCCGCCGGGTGCAAGCTAGAATTAAAACTGATGGCTCACAATTGAATGACAAGATAACCTGGAGATGTTTTCATTGTACATATGTACCCTGATTTATTGGTGTCACCCCATTAGAATTAATAATAATAAAATATATATATATATTAAAAAAAAGAAAAAAAAAGAAACTCAAAAAAAAAAAGAAAAAGAAACTGATGGCTCAGGAGTTCTTATCTCTGTTGTTTCATTACCAACTGTATGAATCTAATACTAACCTGCACTGGCCGGGAGGCTGTGATCTTGACCGCGACTACTGGCTTTACACTGTTGTAGATGCAAAAAACAACAGACAGGCTTCATTAAGGCAAGCATTGATCTTTTTTTAGAGAAAAATACCTCCTTAGAACATAACTACACACCATAAACTGCTTTTAGTTGGAAAGTTTTAATTTCAGACCATCCTGTGTGGTTACTTTATGTCTCTGAGGTTGCAAGGCCACCCTGTAGGCCTCCCATGAGCTTGTCAGGTTCAGCATGTGGACTCTTTTTTTATTCTACAATACTATTTAAGTCAGAGGGACAATTGCTGCCAAATGGCGGTTAGACTAGAGCAAATTTGTAAAGGGCAGCCAAATCCTGGATCTCTGAATTTTATTTAATTCAATATTTTGGATCTCATGTATACCCTTATAGTTGAATTTTACTACATGTTTTTATATTATTCACTTTGCTTTAAATTTTTCTTCTTGCTTGCTTAATAATTTGGTGACTGAATTAACTTAATATTATCTGATCATGCCCTGTCTTTGTTTATAACCTTATGAAGGTCCCTATAGTATTTTTTACCTGGAATTTTTTGGGTCTTGAAGTATTGTCACCCTGCCCTATAATCTATTCTTAATCCAACTATCCTCTCTACCTAGTCAAAAACCATAATTACCACTATTTTTGTGTGAAGGGATTTACAACTTCCTCTACTTACCCAGCTTACATTTTTTAGTTTAGAATACATACACCTTTTCAGCTTATCCTGTTGTTTAATTATCTAAACTTATTTCACATTTACAGCTTTTTCTCATATTTATGAAAATTACATTTCATGAGCTTCCCACAGGATTGCCTTAAGGTTCCTGTAGTAAATGCATCAGTGATATGCTCTTTCTCTGAAAATCTTGGATGATGTTCTTTTTCTTAGTTGTATGGTATTTTTTCCTTTTCAATTTATTCATTTATTAATTTAAAAATTTATCTTTTCAATTACAGTTGACATTTAATATTATTTTGTATTAGTTATAAGTGTACAGCATAGAGGTTAGACATTTTTGCTCTATATCTCTGATTTTTTTTTTTTTTTACAAGGACAGAGAGAGAGTCAGAGAGAGGGGTAGATAGGGACAGACAGACAGGAATGGAGAGAGGTGAGAAGCATCAACCATTAGCTTTTCATTGCTGTCACAACACCTTAGTTGTTCATTGATTGCTTTCTCACATGTGGTACTTGACCGCAGGCCTTCAGCAGACTGAGCAACCCCTTGCTGGAGCCAGCGACCCTGGGACCAAGCTGATGAGCTTTAGCTCAAGCCAGATGGGCCTGCACTCAAGCTGGCAAGCTCAGGGTCTCGAACCTGGGTCTTCTGCATCCCATTCAGAGGCTCTATCCACTGTGCCACCGCTTGGTCAGGCTATATTTCTGATTTTAAGTACTCACTTGGCACCATACATAATTATTACAATATTATTAACTACATTCTCTATGCTGTACTTTACATCCCGAAGACTATTTTGTAATTAGCAATCTGTATTTCTTAATTTCTTCATTTTTTTCACTTAGTCTCACTCTCTCTTCTGGCAAGCATTGGTCTATTCTCTGCAACTGTGAGTGTTTCTATTTTGTTTGTTCATTGAGTTTGTTCTTTAGAGTCTACATAAAAGAAAAATTTTGTGGTATTTGTCTTCTTCTGTCTGACTTATTTTACTAAGCATAATACCCTCTATGTCTATCCATGCTTTCACAATGGTAAAATTTCATTCTTTTTTTATGGCTAAGTAATATTTCATCCTTTATATATCTATCACTATTTTTTTATCCACTTATCTGTTGATGAGTATTTGAGTTGTTTCCATTTTTTAGGCTATTGTAAATTATGCTGCAATAAACATAGGGTGCATATATCTTTTTTGAATTAGTGTTTTGGGTTTCTTCAGATATACACCAAGAAGTAGAATTTCTGGGTGATAAGGCAGTTTCATTATTAAATTTTTGAGGACCCTCCATACTGTTTTCCACAATAGCTTCACCAATCTGCATTCCCACCAACAGTACAGGAGGGTTCCTTTTTCTCTGCATCTTCACTAATACTTGTTGTTTGTTGATTTATTGATGATAGCCATTCTGACAGGTGTGAGGTAAACTCTCATTGTGATTTCTAGTCTAGTTGTACAATATTTAAATTTTTTCTTTTTAAATTTCTTCTATTTATTCATCTCCAGGATAAAAGAGAACTTATTGATATACAGTGTTCATTGAAAAATATGTATGGGCTTCATTAATTGCTCTTGTAGCTCCACGTGGCTACTAGAGAAATTACATTCTCAGACCATCAGGTACTAGGTTGATTTGGTAGCTCCTGATGTAAATTGTTAGAAAATTTTTATTTAGTGTACCTTATAGCTTAACTAGAATACAAAATATAACTTCTCTAACCCTGCTTTTGTTTTTAACAATATCATAAAAAATTCACTGGGAACAATTTTTTTTTCATTTTCTGTTGCATGAGGTTTTAGAACTTTTCTATATATTTCTGCATCACTGATTTCAAATCTGAAATCTGTTTTTTGGTGCATGCTATAGTTTTTTTGCAATTTTAATTACTTTTTTTGTTACAGTTAATGGCATGCATTGGTTTTTAAATTGGAGTTAAAGGGCAACAACTCTTGGATTGAACATAACCACATAACAGGCTATTAATGTTTTACAAACATCACTTTTACATAATTGTAGTTGTTTTAAATGTGAAAAATTATTATCTGATAAAAATAGCCTCTTATTTTGTTTTAAGATTGAATCATGGCTTCTTTAAGTATGCATAAATGTAAGAATAGTCCTGACAACTTCTGTTATATATGTGGCTGTTACACACTTCAATGTGAAAGGCTGCAAAGTTCATCATTTGTGACACGTGCATATATTGCCTATTTTCAAGTTCCCCTTGGTGATCAAGACAAGAATTGGGCTCCTCATATTGTGTGTCATAATTGTGAGGAAATACTTCATGACTGGACAAAAGGAAAACACAAAGGAATGCCTTTTGGTATTCCCTTGGTTTGGCATGAACCTAAGGACCACAGCAGTGATTGTTATTTTTGTCTGATCCATAAAAAGGGCATCAGCAAGAAAAAATGGCATATGATCGCATATCGTAATATTCCTTAAGTAATTCGACCTATCCCACACTCTGAGACACTCCTGGTTCCAGTTTTCAATGGTTTTATTTCTTCTATGGACGAAGAAAGTGAACATAGTGATCAAATGTATTTTGATAAGATGCATGAGGAAAAGGTTGTAGAATCTGAAGGGTCTTCTTCTGATGCAAGGCAGTCATTAACCCCTCAGAAGTTTAGCCAACCCAAATTGAATGACTTAGTAAGAAATTTGGTGACAAGAAGCAGATGGTCATTTCTTACGTGTGTCCTGTTTAGGAGTTAAACCTCTATACACTGAGCTAACTGGCCAGGGCCTTCCAAAGTACTTTTACTAATTTACTGCAATTAATATCATATGAGAATTCCAGTTGCTCCATATCTTTACTAACACTTGGTGTGATAAATTTATTTAACTTTAGCCATTGTAGTGGATGTATAGAAGTACTTTGCCGTTGCTTCAATTTCAAGCTCCTTGATGACTAATTATGTCCTTTCCACATATGTACATAGCCATTTAATATCCCTTCTTGTAGTTAGCCTTTTAAAAATTGTGCCCATTAAAAAAATAAGGTGTCAGTGTCTTTCTTAATAATTTTTATGAGTTCTTGAACTTTTATCAGTTATATTTTTTCCCCACTCTGTGGCTTGCATGTTCCCTTTCTTAATTATGCTTTTGGATGGCTAAAATATCTTAACTTTAAGGAAATTTAATTAAAAAATATTTTGAAATGGTAAGCGCTTTCCGTATTCTTTTAAGAAAGGTTTGCTTAGCCTAAGGTCATGATAATATTTTCTTGCTTTCCTTTATAAGATTTATTGTTTAACATTTAGGTCAATGATCCATATCAAATTAATTTGTGTATGGCATAAAGTATCTATGGTTCATTCTTTTTCATTTATATATCCAATTTTTCTAACAGCATTTACTTGAAGGACCATTCTTCCTGCATTAAAAGGTACAGTTTCTTTTAAAATAAATCAGGTAATCATTTATGTGTAGATCTGTTCCTGGACTCTAGTATGTTCCATTGCATATTTGTATATTTTTTTGCCAGTTGTACATTATCTTAATTACAGCTGCTTCCTATAAGTCTTCAAGTCTTGTAGCTGTTAAGATCTAGAATTCTGTACTTTTAAAGATTGCCTTGGCTATTTTAGGTCTTTTTAATTTTCATATAAATTTTAGAATCAACTTCTCATTTTCCTCTCACATAATAAACATGCTCGTATTTTGATTAGAATTGCATTGGTTCTGGAGATTAGTTTGAAAATTATTGACATTTGAGCAACATTCAGCCATATTATCCATGAATATTGCATATTTTTGCATGTTAAAAATTCCCTTCAATCATTTTATTTTTTATTGTAGAGATTTTACATAGATTTGATTAGATTTATTCTATATATTTGATATTTTGAGTATTACTTAGTAAATGGTATTCTTTTTTAAAATTACAATTTCCAATAGTTTCGTGCAAGTTTATAAAAATACATTTTGTATATTGGACTAATATCTACAGACCATCAATTCACTATGTTTAATTAATAGTTTTGGACTCTTTTTTATTCTCTTTATACACAATCATATCATTTATCACTACTGACAATATTATTTTTTCCCCCTTAAAATTTCTTCCTTTTCAATTTTAAAATATCTTATTCTTTTGTCTGCATTATTGAAGGTATAATGTTGAATAGAAATTGTGATATGGATAACCTTATCATGTTTCTTAACTAAAAAGAAAAATGTTTGATATTTTACCATTAAGAAGATTCTAACTGTAGGATTTTTGTTGTTTCTCAGCTTTTGATAGTTCCTTTCTATTTCTAGCATGCTAAGAACTTTTTCCATGAATAAGTTTTAAATATTATTATTTTCATGCATATATTGAGATGATAATTTTTATACTGTTAAAATGTGAATTTCACTAATTGAATTTCACATGTTAATCTGACTTAACAGTCCTTTTTAGTAAGGATAGGTAGTCCATATCTTGTTTCTTACTTACTTACTTACTTACTTACTTACTTACTTACTTACTTTATTTATTTATTTATTTATTTATTTATTTATTTATTTATAGGAGGGGTGACAGAGACAGAATACCAACCACATGCACCCTGAGTGGGATCCACCAGCAAGCCCCCTATGGGGCAATGCTCTGCCCATCCAGGGCATTGCTTTATTGCTCAGCAACCAAGCTATTTTTAGGTCATCCTCAGCCCCCAAGGCTAACTCACTCCAATTTATCCATGGCTGCGGGAGGGGAAGAGAGAGAGAGAGAAAAGCGGAAGGGATAAGGATGGAGAAGCAGTTGGGCATTTCTCCTGTGTGCCAAGACCAGAAATTGAACCCAGGACATCCATACACCAGGCTAATGCTCTACCTCGGAGCCAACCAGCCAGGGTCACATGTATTGTTGAGTTTAACTTACTAATGTCTGGTTCAGGGTCTTTGCATTTCTTTTATAAGCCATAGTGGTTTATAATTTTCCTTTTATGTAATGTTCTTGCCAGATTTTGGTATTAGGGATATATTATTAGAATGATGGGAAATATTTTCTCCTTTTGTATTCTTTGACAGAGTTTGCAGATTTTTTTAAATTTAAATATTTTATAGAATTCACTGCTGAAACCAAGTAGTCAGGTGTATTCTATATGCAAATTTTACTAAGTTATATTGAGATATAATTGACATGCAACAGATTACAATACTTGCAAAACACTGATGTTTTGATATATGTACACACCAGTGAAACCATCACCATAATGCATATAATGAAAAAACCATCACCTACAAAATTTTTCCCTTGTTTCTTTGAAATCTGTCCTTCATGACTCTACCCTAGGAAACTATTAATAGGCTTTGTATAAGTATATATTAGTTTCTATTTTCTAGAATTTTATGTAAATAGACTCATACAATATATAACTCTATTTTTCCTGGTTTCTTTAATTCAAAATAATTATTTCTATGTTCATTCATGTTGTAATGTGTACAATAATTTCTTCTTTTTTATTTTATTGCTGAGTAGTATTTTGTTGCACATATATATCACATTTATCCATTTACATCTGAGTTGGGTTACTTCTTCTAACACAATTTGTTATCCACTTACCTCTTGTTGGCCTGCTTCCAGTTTTTATTTAATACAAATAAACTTACTATGAATTGGCATGTATGAGTCTTTGTATGGTCATTTGCTTTCTTTTTTTTTTTTTTTTTTTTGTAGAAACCAAGGAGTGAAATCAGTAGACCAAATGATGAATGAATATATAAAGTCTGAGGAAGTGCTAAACTATTTTCTAAAGGGTTGTGTATTTGTATTGCAACCAGCAGTGTCTGAGAATTCCAGTTTTACCACATTCTTAACAGCACTTGGTAGTGTCTTTTTAATTTTAGCCATTTTAATAGATGTGTATAGTAGTACCTTATTCTGATTTTAATTTGTATCTCTTTAATGTCTAATAATTTTAAGGACCTTTCATATGGTCATTTGCCATCTGTACTGTATGTTTTCTTTGATGAAATATGTGCAGGGGTTTGCAAAAGTAGGTTTAGAGTTTTCCATATGAACTGTAGACCTACTTTTGCCCACTCCTTTATATTCAGATCTTTTACTCATTTTATAAAAATTGAGTTGTTTTCTTATTATTGAGTTTTTAGATTTATTTATATTACATATTCTGGATACAAGTCCTTTATCATTTATGTAATTTACACTTTTTCTGCTAGTCTGTGAATTTTTATTACACATGTATTAGTTTGCTTGAAGTGTTGTAATGAAGCCCTCTGATGTTCTATTTATTTATATTTTCCTATTTATATTCTATGTTTCAATTTGGGTATTTTCTATAGTTATATTTTTAAAACCTGCCAGTAATTCCATTTATTGTTTTTAAAAATTACTTTGAATTGTAGTTTCTATCTTTAGTTAAGAGACTTGGTTTTCTTTTTATGTATTCTGTATTTTCACTTAACTCTTTGAACATGGGGAATATAGTTATTATTACTGTTTTGATGTTTTCTGTTAAGTCTGTATCTGTAGAGTTCTCATTTGGTTTCAATTGATTATTTTTTATTTTAATGGATTGTTTTATTCATCATTATTGGTGATAATATGATCTGGTTTCTCTGCATAAATAGTAACCTTTGATGTGATGTCAGATATTGTGAATTTTGCCTCTTTTATCTCTGGATATTTCCCAACCTCCTATAAATATTCTTGACATTTTGTCTGGAATACAATTAAATTACTTGGAAGCAGTTTGATCCTTGTAGGTGTTGTTTTTAAGATTCGTTAGGTGAGACTGGAGCTGTGCTCAGTCTAGGGTTAATATTCCTCACAACTGAGATAACACTCTTCTGTATACTCTATGTACAGGACCATGACTCATGATTTTTTTCCATATTTTGTTGGTGAGAAGAGGCATTATTCTGGGACCCGTGTAAGCATCCAACATTGTTATCTCTAATCTTTTCATATTTCTTTCCTTGGCCTCAGGTAGTTTCCTCATGTGTTTGTGCTGATATGACTCAGTTGAATAATTGAAGGAGACTCTACACCTCTATAAAATTATTCCTTTGTAATATTCTCTCCTGTCTGTTACTCTTTCCAGCAAACTTTTGCTGTCTTGGTGTTTCCAGACTCTCAGCACTCTGTCTTCACTTCAGGGAGTCTAATGAGGACTGCCTGGGTTTTCCCTTCCTGTGTCGATGCTTAGAAACTTTTTAAAGGTTGTATACTGGGGAGGTAGTAGGGTTTATTCTGTTTCTTCTGTATTTTCCACTAACCAATGCCCTATGGCTGATATCTGCTGTCTTAAATATTAATTTATTTTTTAATTTTAGAGAAAAAGGAAGAGAGGGAGAGAGAGAGAGAGAGAGAGAAACATTGATTTGTTGTTCCATCAATTTATTTATTCATTAGTTGATTTTTGTATATGCCTTGATTGGAGATTGAACTTGCCACCTTGGCATATCAGGATAATGCTCTAACCAACTGAGTTACCTGTCAGAGCTCAGTGTCTTCAAACTGTTTCATATATTCTGTTCCTGTACTGGTTGATTTAAAGAAGGTAAGTAGAAGTGTTTATCTGTGAGTAAGGTTTTAATTATAAGTTAAATTTCTTTAATTAATAAGTGACTTTGCTATTTTACTATTTTTAAGGAGTGCTTTAATTTTATCTAAATTTCATATTTATTAACATAAAATTGTTTATTATATCTCCACCCCCTTTTATGTTAACAATTTCAGTGATGTTGACTTTTTATCCTGATTTTGATAATCTCTCTTCTTGTACAGTCCCTATTGAGGATTTCTTAATCATAGTATTTTAACCTCTTCTATTCACCCCAATATATGAATAATCAATGTATTTCCTTCTGTTTTTTTTTTTTCTTAATTATTAGTTACATTTATCTACTTTTTCATTAGATTTTTAGGGAGTAAAAACCCTCTTGATCTAGCCTCTCAGTTTACCATTCTGCTTTAAGACTCAGCAAATGTCTCATGGGGTAAATGGGCTAAAGAGTTGTGCCTCACGAGTTTCTAATATGGCATGTTAACCCCACAGGACTTCCCAAGCTCTGCTGTCATCCTTCTACCTGGAAAAAGCCTGATTGATTCTCATTTCTGACCAGAATCAGGAAATTCCCCCAGGGAAGAACATGGTCAGAGTGTTTTCTCACATAGTATATTAATTTCCTGTGATTGCTTTAACAAAGTACAGTGGTACCTTGAGATATGAATTTAATTCATTCTGTAACCAAGCTCATAAGTCAGTCAACCTGTACATTAAACTACTGATACTGAACCCATGCGCCAACATGCCAACTAGCAGCAGCTTCCCAGAACACGACTTGTATCTCAGAATTTCACTTGGATCTCGAACAAAAACATGGACCAAGTTGCAGCTCATATCTTAAAAAATGTTGGTCTGTTTGTATCTCAAGGTACCACTGTACCACAAACTAGGTGGTTAAACACTGGGAAAGAAGGGAAAGAAGATACCTACCAAGAAGGACTCCTGTGGTTAATTGGGCTCAAATTTTAAAACAGAACTGTGCAGCCATGTCTAAGCAGAGGCCTCTAATGCAAACTGCACTTGAGGAAGAAGCCCACACTGAGCTGCCTGCCTCTGCAGTGATCTTCCTGCTTCCTGCTCTGAGCTGTTTGCTTGCATTGTGTTTCTGCCACTAAAACAGCCCTTACAAAGGAGTTTCTGGAATTGTGTTTCAATTCTTCATCCAATTGGAGCTGCATAGCTATATCCCCATCAGCATCTTTACTGACCAATCAGAGTATCTCTATTTTGAACAATCAGGACTATACCTTTTGGAACAAACTGCAATGATTTGGAATCCTCATTTGCACAAGGGCAGACCAATCAGGGACTAGGAGTAGGGATTTCTGTCTATATAAATCAGCTCCCTTCTGGCTCCAAGAGGGTACTTTTCCTTGCCACCAAAACTGAAGACTGTATTGACCTGGCTGGAGATAAAGTACTGAAAAGGAAACACCAAAAATGCCTTGCTAGACCAGAGCAGAGAAGATCAGGCAGAGCAGAGCAAAGCAAAGCTCAGTTGTCTAAAGTGGGGCCTGGCCCCAGGGCCACCTCTCTCCAGGGCCACCTCAGGCCTCCTCTCAGCCAGGCTGCTTCATAATTGAGTTGTAACCCCACTGAAATAGTTCACAAAGCCATGCTGTACAATCAATTGAACTGCTTTCAATGAATAAAGTTTTCTCTTCACCACACCTCAAATTGGGGATTCTTGTTGCTGTTGAATTGGTGCCAATGGCCATCTGTTGACAATATGAGAGATTTATTTCCTTATGGCTCTGGAGGCTAGGGCCCACCCTAATAATCTTATCTTAATTTGATTACATCGCTAAAGTCCCTGATTCCAAATAAGGACATATATATAGTTACTAGGAGTTAGGATTTTAACGTATCTTTTTGAGGGACACAATTTCACCCATTATGAGGAAAGAAGGGCAGGCCCCTTTTTCCCTGAGAACAAGGAAATGAAAAGAATACAAAGGAAAGGAGCCAGCAGGGATAACTGAGTCAGCCAGTGATAATTAACTATATCCCATAGTTCTCTAAATGGATGCTTAGAGTCACTTACAATACAAAGCAAGAATAGCAGAATTTTTATGTAACCATGGACAGTGATCTAGAAACTCCTTCCTCCTTGCTGATCCCACTGAAACTTTTCCTCCCCTCTCCTTGAGTCCTGGGAAACCTTAAACAAAGAAATCACATGCCCATTGCTTAGATGCTGTAAAGGTATAAAACCTGTAAGAAAATCAACTTCAGGAAGCCCGTATTTTGGAGCTACAAATCTCATGTCCTCCGCCTGCTTTTATAAATCCTACCTGTTTCATCAAGTTATCTGGGTGTTTTTGTCTACCTTTGATTTCTTTAAACCTGGGAAGAACCTTTTTCCATCTGGAATTTTAATTCATCTAGTCTAGCTACTTTCAAAACCTTCTTATATGCTTATAAATATCATCCCAATTTATACTTTTTATTATAGTGGACATATTATTATTAATTTCAAGTGTACAATATAGCGATTAAACATTTATATACCTTGATGTGATCACCATAATGTCTTGTAACCACCCACCACTATACAGTTATTGCTATATTATTGATTATCTTCCCTATAACTGAAATTTTGTACTTTTTATTTCCTTTGGTCATTTTTACCCATCATCCTCACACCCCTCTGTTCTGGCAACCATAAGTTTGTTTTTTGTATCTGTGAGTTTTTCTTTTCTTCATTTGTTTTGCTTTTTAGAGTCCACATGTAAATGAAAGTATTTGCCTTTCTTTTTCTGGCTTATTATTTATTTATTTATTTATTTATTTATTTAGTGGCAGAGACAGAGAGAATCAGATAGAGGGGCAGATAGGGACAGACAGACAGGAAGGGAGAGAGATGAGAAACATCAATTCTTCATTGAGGCTTCTTAGTTGCTCATTGACTGATTTCTCATATGTGCCTTGACCAGGGGGCTACAGCAGACCGGGTGACCCCTTGTTCGAGCCAGCAACATTGGGCTTAAGCTGGTAAGTCTTGCTCAAACCAGATGAGCCCACGCTCAAGCTGGCAACCTCAGGGTCTTGAACCTGGGTCTTCCACATCCCAGTCCGACGCTCTATTCACTATGTCTTCACCTGGTCAGGCCTTTTCCTGGCTTATTAACATAACACCTTTTAGGTCCATCCTAGTTGTCACAAATGGCAAGACTTTATTCTTTATATATCTGAGTAGAAATACATCTTGGCTATTTTAAATAATTTTGCAGTCAACATAGGTATGCATATATTTTTTCAAATCAGTGATTTTTATTTTCTTCAAATAAATACCGAGAAGGGAAAATGTTGATTAAATGGTAGTTCTATTTTTAATTTTTTGGGAAATGTCCATACTGTTTTCCTTAGTGGCTGCACCAGTTTAAAATACCATCAACAGTGTACAAGAATATCCTTTTTTGCCATACTCTCACCAACACTTGTAGTTTGTTGTCTTTTTAATAATCATTGTTCTGGCACAATGTGTGGTGATATTTCATTGTATTTTTAATTTCTATTTCCCTGATGATTAGTGATGTTGAGCATCTATTCATCTGTGATTGCACATTTGTATGTATTTTGAGAAATGTCTATTTATGTCCTCTGCAAATTTTCAAATAAGGTTGTTTCTTTTTCTGATGTTGACTTATACAAGTTTATATGATGTGGACAGTATTCATTTATCAGATATATCATTTAAAAATATTTTCAATTATTTGGTAGATTTCTGTTTCATTTTGTTGATAGTTTACTTCACTGTAAAAACTCTTTTTATTTTGATGTAGTCCCATTTGGTTATTTTTTTTTTCTTTTCTTGCCTTTGTTTGATGAGATATATCCAAAACAAATATTGCAAAGAAAGATGTTAGAGAGTTTACTGCCTACGCTTTCCTTTAGGATTTTTATAGTTTCAGTTTTTACAATAAAAACTCTAATCAATTTGAGTTTATTTTTGCATATGATGCACAAAGTGATCCAATTCATATTTTAGCATGTATGTGTCCAGTTTTATAACACCATTTATTCAAGTGACTATATTTTTTCCACTGTATATCAATACTTCTGTTGTTAACATTGAATTGACCATATAAGCATGGGTTTATTTTTGGGTTGTCTATTCTGTTCCATTGATATATGTGTCTGTTTTTATGCCTGTGCCATACTATTTTGATTACTATAACTTTGTATTATAGTTTGAAATGAGGTCATGGCCCGCTGACTCAGTAGGTAGAGCATTGGCCCAGTGTATGGATGTCCTGGGTTTGATTCCATGTCAGGGCACATATGGGAAGCAAATATTTGCTCATCTTATCCTCTCTCTCCCCTTCTCTTCCTCACTCCCTCTTCCAGCCAGTGGCTCAATTCATTCAAGTGTCAGCCCTGCATGCTGAGGGTAGCTTGGTTGATTCAAGCATTGGCCTAGACATGGGTTTCCCCATGGATCCGGTGGGAGTACATGTGAGAGTCAATCTTACTATCTCCCCTCCTCTCACTTAATAAAAAAGAAAGAAAGAGGAAAGATAAAAAGAAAGAAAGAAATTCAGACTCTTGTTAGGTGTGAATGAAGTAACACTTTATTCTCACCTAACAAGAAATACTCCTATTATAGTATTGCTGTTGATCTTGCCCTTTATATCCATCAAAGTCTGTTTTATATATTTAGGTGCTCCTACATTAGGTGTGTAAATATTTATAATGGTTTTATCTTCCTGTTGGATTGCTCTCTTTATCATTATGTAGTGACCTTTTTTATCTCTTACTATAGCCTTTGTTTTAAAGTCCATTTTTTCAGATATAAGTATTGCTACCATAGCTTTTTTCCCATTTCCATTTGCATGAAATATTTTTTTCCATCCTTTTACCTTCAGTCTATGTGTATCTTTTGTTTTGAGGTGTGTCTCTTATAGACAGCATATGCATGGGTCCTGTTTTCTTATCCATGCAGCTACCCTATATCTTTTGATTGGTCATTTAATCCATTTACATTTAAGGTTATTATTGACATGTATTTGTTTATTGCCATTTTATTCTTTAAAGCTATTTTCCTCTACTATATTCTTTCCCCCTTTGTTCTGTTTACCACAGGCCTCTTAACATTTCTTGTAGCATTGGTTTGGTTGTAATGAATTACTTGGTTTTTGATTTTTTTTGTTGTTGTTGGAGAAGTTTTTTATTTTTTCTTCAATTTTAAATGATAGCCTTGCTGGATAAAGAAGTCTTGGTTGTAGGCTCTTGTTCTGCATTACTTTAAATATTTCTTGCCATTCTCTTCTGGCCTCAAGTGTTTCTGTTGAGAAGTTAGATGTCATCCTTATGGGGGCTCCTTTGTAGGTGATAGCCTTTTTTTCTCTAGCAGCTTTTAATATTTTCTCTTTATTGCTTAGCTTTGCTATTTTAATTATGAAGTGTCTTGGTGTGGATTTTTTTGGGTTTCTCTTTAGTGAAATTCTCTGTGCTTCTGGAACTTGTGTGACTTTTTCATGCATCAATTTAAGAAACTTTTCAGCTTTGATTTGATTGAACAAGGTCTCTCTAACCCTTGTTCTTTCTCTTCTTCTTCTTGATGTGGATGTTGTTTTTCTTTAGGTTGTCACAGAGATCTCTTAGAGTTTCCTCAGATTTTTTCAGCCTCTTTTCTTTTTGCTGCTCTGCTTCCGTGTTTTTGTTTATTTTGTCTTCTAAATTGGTGATTCAATCCTCTGCTTCATCCAGCCTGCTTTTGATTGCTTCTAGTGTAGTTTTTATTTCTGATATTGTACTTGTTATTTATTTATTTATTTATTTATTTAACAGGGACAGAGAGAGAGTCAGAGAGAGGGACAGATAGGGACAGACAGACAGGAATGAAAAGAGGTGAGAAGCATCAATCATTAGTTTTTTGTTGCCATTGTGACACCTTAGTTGTTCATTGATTGCTTTCTTATATGTGCCTTGACCACGGGCCTTCAGCGAACCAAAGCAACCCCTTGCTGGATCCAGCGACCTTGGGTCCAAGCTGGCGAGCCTTTGCTCAAGCCAGGTGGACTCATGCTCAAGCTGGCAAGCTCGGGGTCTCGAACTGGGGTCTTTCGCATCCCATTTCGATGCTCTATCCACTGTGCCACCGCCTTGTCAGGCTGTACTTGTCATTTCTGACTGGTTCTTCTTTATTATTTCAATGTCTTTTTAGATGCTTGTTATCTCTTTATTTATGTGCTCATTGTTTTCATTCATTGTTGTTCTAAGATGTTTCAGCATTCTAATAATCAATATCTTAAACTCTGCATTGGGTAGTTTGCTTATTTCCATCTCACTCAGTTCATTTCTGGGGGTTTTTCTTGTTGATTCATTTGGATTACACTTTTCTGTCTTCCCATTTTGTCTGTGCTGCCCTGGACCTTCCTGGTCAGGGCCTGGCACAAATCAGTGGGGGTCACTGCCTATGACTTGTTTTTATCTACTTTTGGGAGCTACAAGTTATTCAGATCTTGTGGCAGCCTCTGCTGGGTCCAGGTGCCATTGTATATATCAGCTGCAATCCTAGGCTTGCTTTTATCTACCCTTGGCCTGGGAGAAGCCCCTTTAAAAGTTTCATTTTCCATAAATTCCACTTTCTGTTGCCTCTTATTGCTGGCTACTTATTGGGCTCAGTGCAGCCACTATGGAAAACAGTATGGAGATTCCTCAAAAAATTAAAAATGGAACTACCTTTTGACCCAGCCATCCCACATTTAGGAATATATCCGAAGAGCACCATATCACTGATTCAAAAAAAGAAATGCACCTCCATGTTTATGGCAGCATTGTTCACAATAGTGAAAATCTGGAAACATCCCAAGTACCCATCAATGGACTAGTGGTCTAAAAAGCTGTGGTACATATTTACAATGGAATACTGTGGGGCCATGAAAAAGAAGGAAATAATATCTTTTGCAACAACATGGATGGACCTAGAAACTATTATGTTAAGTGAAATAAGCCAGGCAGAGAAAAAGAATATCATATGATCTCACTCACTTGAGAAATCCAATGAACTATGTGAACTGAGGAATGGAATTAAACCTGAATGAAAGGGGGGAGGAGCTGTTGAGAGAGGAACAAGGGAGATGTTGAGGGGAATACAAGGGATGGGGGATGCATTCGGGGTGACACTAGATCTATGCAAACACAATAAATTAAATAAAAATAATAGTCCACATTAAAAAAATAAATACTTCTTTGCTGTTACTTTGTAAAAATAATTTTACTAAAATTGGTATTAAATAGATAATTATTTATCAGCCTCTGAATGTAGAAAATACTAATCTTCAATAATATACTTTTAAATTTTTTTCTAGAATATTATGGTTTAAATCCATTGCAAATAGCTTTATTTAATTTTCAGGCTCCTTTATATCCCCAAAATCAGGCCACTAAAAAAAGCATTTTTTGACATGTACATTTTGTACATTTGAATCTTGCACATGCATCTTAAAAAATCAGGTAGCATAATAATAATATTGGCAAACCTGAACAATTTTTAAAGCTTTTTTTCTATTAATGTAGGACAGTATGCACATTCTTTTTGATTGTGAAATACTCATGTCAACAAAGATATAGCAAGATGTGTATTTTTGCAGATTTTCTTTATTGTCACCTGTTGCTGGGGGTATTGTCAGATGTGAAAAAGAAAACAGTTGCTTTTAATTTTCTTTCCCAATCTTTTAAAATAAGATATCTGTTCAGTGTGTGTGTTCATGACAAAATATCATTCATGGTGTATATGCTTAAAAGCATAAGAAGAGAGAAAGCTGGAGGGTAAGAGTTATTTTAATTTATTATTTTATTTTTCTTAGGCAAACAGTTTTCTTATTTGGCCTTGGTTCTGCTCAGTGTTTAACAGAAAGTTCTAAATCATGGCTTTAGAACAATACAATTTCAAACAGAATCTATCCTATAACTTCCTGTTAGAGTGTCCTAATTTTACAGACTAATGTCTTCTGTATGTCTATCTTCAGGTGTTTCTGAGCTTGTAAGCTTGTGAACATGTGAGAATTCTGTTATATTAAAAGCTATAGGGAATTTATCTGCATGTTAAATTCTAATTTTTCTACATAACTACACAAAAATATAATCTTTGGTAGAATATTAGGGTTACAACAACTTTTAAGACAATTTAACAGTCCTGGTCTGTTTACTCAGTGGATAGAGTGTTGGCCCATTCACTGACGTCCTGGTTTGACTCCTAGCCAGGGTACATACACATGAGAGGCAACCATTTACTTCTCTTCCACTCCCTCACCCCTTCTCTCTCTCTTCCCCTCTCACAGCCAGTGGCTCATTGATTTGAGAATCAGCCCTGGGCACTGAGTTGGTTGATTTCAGCGTTGGACTCAGGTGCTAAGGATGGCTCAGTTGATATAAACATTGGCCTTTGATGGGGGTTGCCAGGTGGATCCCAGTAGGCTCACATGTGGGAGTCTATTTCTCTATCTCCCCTCCTCTCACTTAAGAAAAATAACAGATAATCTAACACTTCTACTTTACAAATGAGATAATTTTGGATGAGAGAAAGTAAATGATTGAGTCAAAGATCTCACTGCTTTACAATCACACCCGCATGTAATATAGATTTTGCATTTTATAGTTTGTTCTGTTATTGATTGTATCACATACAACCATAGGATTTCCACAAACATCTCCAGAAATTAACCTTAGGTTTTTCCTGCCACCCCTTTCTCCTCCCCCACCCCCGTCCCCAAATCCCATGGTAATAGGATTTTAGCTTGAACTTTTCCTGAGTTTTGTATATAAAAATATCTCTCTTCTGCCTCTTTGATGCAGTGGAAGGGGCATTTATTTGCAGTCATTTATTCATGGGCATTTATTGACTGCCTTCTCTGTGCCAAGCATGAGACTAGAAACTGCGAATATAAAAGTGAATGAGAACATAATCTAGTGTTTGCAGCTTCTTAGAATATCTATACTTGCCACTTAGCAGGTTGTCTATGTTTAGCAAATCTTGGGAATTTCTCCCCTCTTAGACTCCCTTTTCTGATCTTTAAAATAAGGGTGTAATTTATTTTTCAAAGTTGTGAGGATTAACTAAGATTTTAAAATGTAACTTGACCAGGAAGTAGTGCAGTGGGTAGAGCGTCAGCCTAGGACACTGAGAACCCAGATTCCAAACCCTGAGGTAACTGTCTTGAGCGCCTTGTTGCCAACTTGAATGTGGGATCATAGACATGACTCCATGATTGCTGGCTTGAGCCTGAAGGTCGGAAGGTCACTGGCTTGAAGCCCAAGGTTGCTGGTTTGAGCCCAAGGTTACTGGCTTGAGCAAGGGGTCACTGACTCAGCTAGAGCCTCCCGGTCAAAGCATATATGAGAAAGCGCTCAATGAACTACTAAGGTGCTACAATTATGGGTTTATGCTTTTCATCTCTCTTTCTTCCTGTCTGTCTTTCCCTCTTTCTCTCACAAAAGAAAAAAAAAGATTTTAAAATGCAATCTTGGTATATTTCTGATTAACAGTTGGCATTTACTCAAGAAATGTTAATGGCTTCATTTCTTTATCTAAGGGTTACTGTGAAAATCAAATAAGATAATGGACAAGAAAATGCTTCATGAATTGGATAAGTACTTAGAGACAAAGCTTAAGTTTTGCTATTTTTTTTAAGCTGCAGATTTATAGAGTGGATACATACTACCTCTTCCTTCACCTTGCAAGTTCAAGTCAAGTAAGAAAAGGCAAACGTCTTAACATTAAAGTAGCAATTTATGCCTGACCAGGCGGTGGCGCAGTTGATAGAGCATTGGACTTGAGCGCTGGCCCACCTGGCTTGAGCAAAAGCTCGTCAGCTTGGACCCAAGGTCACTGGCTCCAGCAAGGGGTTGCTCTGTCTGCTGAAGGCCCGTGGTCAAGGCACATGTGAGAAAGCAATCAATGAACAACTAAGGTGTTGTGACAGCAACAAAAAACTAATGATTGATGCTTCTCACCTCTCTCTGCTCCTGTCGGTCTATTCCTATCTATCCCTTTCTCTGACTCTCTCTCTGTCCCTGTTAAAAAAAAATGTAGCTATTGACTTACTAATTAAAGCTGTATATAAGATTGCAGTTTTGATGTACTTCTCAATGTGTTTTTACAGAAGTATCTGCTTAGGCACAGGCAGAGGTGGGTAGATAAAAACTCACTCACTGGGAGAAGTAATTTACTGGGAGGCAGAAAGCAGAAGGAGTGAATGGTCCCTGCACAGAGGCAGATAGAATTCTGAAGGAGCAGAGTTGCACACAGGCCATTCTGTTTGCACACTCACTAATCAGATGAATCATTCCACCTCACAAAGGAAGAAAACTGAGAATGCTGTTTTTAGAAGTCTTTCTGCCATGGACTGAAAATACAAATTTCTCTAATGGACACATACACATGGCTGTGAGGATATTCAAATTCATCTTCTCTCTCTCAACTTTCATTCTTAATGTCTTGAAAGTGCTATCCAGAGGCGGATTAAGGTCGGTTGCGTCCCTTGGCGCAAAAGAAAATATTGGGCCCCTTACATTAGAAAAAAGCGTACAGTTGGGGTCTTGCCAGCCCTTCAGAAGTCGAGGCCCAGGGTGTGCTCCTGGTGCGCCCACCATTAAATCTACCTCTGCTGCTTTCTCATATACTAAAATAGCCTTATATAGTCTTCAAAGTTTAAAAGTCTTTTCTTAGCCTATTATATGTTCAGTGAATAATGCAGATTAGAAAATTCTTGTATGTTCAAGTGCATAATATATAGTCTATACATTTATATATTTTATGTATGATGTGTGTAAACTAAATAAATTTTTATTTATATAAAGAGAGATATTAAAATGCTCAATGAAACCATCTTAAAGTGCAATTATGGGTGATTCGTTTTATTATGGTTTCTGTCCATTTCAGAATTTGTTAATGTGTTTTAAAACGAGAAAACACCCTAAAAAAACTCAACTATATATATAATAAAACTACAGAGCAAAACCTAAACCCAACCATATTGTTTCTTTTTCCCCAATTCTGGCAAAGTTTTTTAGTTTTTTCTTTTCAGCAATTTTCAGTAGAAGTAATCTAACAATTTCACTCTGTGCACTGAACAGCGATGTAAGAAAAATTCACCTGAACACCAATCAACCATTGTCACTGACAGCTGTCAGTATGTTCTCTGTATCTATAACTCTGTTTCTAATTTGTTTGTTAGTTTATTTTGTTAATTAAATTTCACATATAAGTGAAATTATATGTTATCTGTCTTTCTCTGACTGGCTTATTTTACTTAGCATAATACTCTCTAAGTCCATCCATGCAAACTATGTTGTTATATTATGTATTTTAAAATATGGTTAGTTAAAGCCATCTTTTTTCCCAGAACACAGCCTAAAATTGAACTTAACAGTTGGTGTTTTGCTAGAAATATCACACATATATCTATTATCCCTTATTCCAACAGCTTCAGCAGTTTCTTTGTTTTGATCAATATCATAATTCATGCCATCTTGAAAATGTGCCACTGGAAATAACATTTATTCAAGCCTATGATGGAACCGATTGATATTTCAATTATTAGCGAACTAGAATGCAGTTGGATTTCAAGTAGAAGAAAACATAATGGCTAGATGACTTCCTATGTAAAACTGCTTGCTATTAAAGAACTCAGAAAGGAACAGAAGTTTAGGAAAAACATAAAGCCTTTCACTGAGATACCTTTTTGGTATATCTTTATTTGTTTATTTATTTAATTTTTCAATTAGGAAAACCTAGTGGTTGTGCCATTGTGCCATCTTAGACATTTGGAATAAGATGCCAAATACATGTGTGTGTGTCTGTTATGCTAGTTATTTAAAATAGATTATTCCAAATAATACAGGAGCCAAAAATCGATTCCACTGGGAAAATCAGCCTTTATAAGTCTTACCATCAAATTTACAAAATAACTCCAATCTACCTGAATATATCACTAATTTGCAATATGTCAATACTTTTTGGCCCATTGATAATTTTAGCAGTATTTATATAGCTTCTTGGAGAGTGTTACAATTATAGCTAGAAAAATAAATCTCCAAAAAGTAGCTCAAGTTCTCTAATTAAACGCCTTTAGTTTATATGATTCACCATGACTTAACAATTCATCTTCTATGAATTTATCCAAAGCAAATAATGCAAATTAAAGAAAGAAATGTATGTGTGTAATTTTTATTATTATAATGTTACTTAAATTAAATAAATTAGAACAACAAATGTTTACATTTAGAAGAATGGTTATATAATGCAAAGTATTTACAGATATGAAATATTCATCTTAAAATGCATTTACAGAGAGGTTTTTAAGATATAAGATGAGGGTGATGCTAAAATATTAAGTAGTAAAAAAATGAACATTAAATTAGAAGTATAAAAGTGTTTGTAATGGTTCTCTGAATGTTGAGATTATTGGTTGTCAATATTTTTAGCTCTGTAATTTTTTTTACAATGAATGTAAATGCAACAACTTTTACACCTCTCCCCCTTTTTGGTAAGAACATTTAAGTTCTACTCTTTTTTTTAGCAAATTTCAGTGATACAATACAGTGTGATTAACTACAATATTTTATACATAACTCCTCACACTTCATTCATCTTGTAACTGAAAGTGTGCCCCTTAAACAACCTATCCCTAGCTCCTCATTCCCCAGTTACTGGCTACTGCTTTTCTAATCTGTTTTGTCAAAGATGCATTTTTATTTTTCAGGCTTATCTATTTTGTCACAAAAGTCAGGATTTCCTTTTTACAAGCTAAATAATATTCTATTCTACATACACATACACATTTTCTTGATCCATTCAAGCTTTGACAGACACTTAGGTTGTTTCCATACCTTGGCTATTGTGAATAATACTGTGCTGTATGTGGGAATACCAATACTCTTTAAGATGATGGTCGTGTTTAGAAATGAGATTGCAGGATCATATGGTAGCTCTATTTTAAATATTTTTGAGGACTTCTATATTGTAGAAGTTGTTAACAGTTTATATTCCTCTTATTAATGCACTAAGATTACCTTTTCTCCACATTTTTTTTTTTACAGGGACAGAGAGAGAGTCAGAGAGAGGGATAGATAGGAACAGACAGGCAGGAATGGAGAGAGATGAGAAGCATCAATCATTAGTTTTTCGTTGCCACTGCGACACCTTAGTTGTTCATTGATTGCTTTCTCACATGTGCCTTCACTGCGGGCCTTCAGCAGACCGAGCAACCCCTTGCTGGAGCCAGCGCGATGGATCCAAGCTGACGAGCTTTTGCTCAAACCAGATGGGCCCACGCACAAGCTGGCGAGCTCGGGGTCTCGAACATGGGTCTTCCACATCCCAGTCCAATGATCTATCCACTGAGCCACTGCCTGGTTAGGCTTCTCCACAACCTTGCAAACATTTTTTATTTTTTGGTAATTGACATTTGAATAGTTGTGAGGTGATAGACCAAGATTGTTTGACTAACATTTCCCTGATGATTAGTGATGCTGTGTATCTTTTCATGTACCTGTTGGGCATGTGTATGTCTTCCTTGGAAAAAAAATGTCTATTTAGGTCCTATGCCCATTTTCTAATTGTACTATTTTTTTACTTTTGATTTGTATGAATTTATCACATATTTTGAATATTAACCTCTTATGAGCAGTATTGTCTGGAAATACTTAATCCCATTCCATAGGTTGCCTTTTCATTTTGTTGATGGTTGCATTTGCTGAGAAGCTTTTTAGTTTGATATAGTCTTATTTGTTTATATTTACTTCTGTTGCCTTTGCATTTGGTGTCATATTTAAAAAGTATTTGTGCAGACCAACGTCAGGGAGCTTTTCTCTTATATTTTCTTCTAGGAGTTTTATGGTTTCAGTTCTTACATTTTATTCTTTAATCAATTTTAAGTTAATATTTTTAACTGGTATAAGACAAGGGTACAATTTTATTTTATTGGACCACACTCTTGTCAATGTCTCATAGTCTCGTTTTTATGTCCCACCTATGTATGAAATCATGCAGTTCTCAGTTATTTTCTGTTTTACATATTTCACTCCATATAATGTTATCAAGGTCCATTGATTTTGTTATAAATGATTTGATGTCATCATTTCTTATGGCTGAGTAGTATTCCATAGTATATATGTACCATAGCTTTTTAATCCACTCATCCTCTGATGAACACTTGGGCTGTTTCCAGATCTTCGCTATTGTGAACAATGCTGCCACGAACATGGGGTCACATTTCTTCTTTTTGAACAGTGCTATGGTGTTCTTAAGGTATATTCCTAAAAGTGGGATAGCTGGGTTAAAAGGCAGTTCAATTTTTAATTTTCTGAGGAATCTCCAAACTGTTTTCCACAGTGGCTGCACCAGTCTGCATTCCCACCAGCAGTGCAGGAGGGTTCCCTTTTCTCCACATCCTCGCCAGCACTTATTCTGTGTTGTTTTGCGGATGAGCGCCATTCTGACTGGTGTGAGGTGATATCTCATTGTGGTTTTAATTTTCATTTCTCTAATGATTAGTGATGTTGAGCATTTTTTCATATGCCTACTGGCCAACTGTATGTCCTCTTTGGAAAAATTTCTATTCATTTCTTTTGCTTATTTTTCTATTGGATTGTTTGTCTTCCTGGTGTTGAGTTTTATAAGTTCTTTATAAATTTTGGTTATTATCCCATATCAGATGTATTGTCGAATATGTTCTCCTATTGTGTGGTTTGTCTTTTTATTCTGTTCTTATTGTCTTTAGCTGTGCAGAAACTTTTTAATTTGATATAGTCCCATTTATTTATCCTGCCTCTTATTTCATTTGCCTGTGGAGATATATCGGCACATATATTGCTGCGACAGATGTCGGTGAGCCTACTGCCTATGTTTTCTCTAAGATGCTTATGGTATCACGGCTTACATTTAAGTCTTTTATCCATTTTCCCAACAACACCTGTTAAAGAGGCTATCTTTACTCCATTGTATGCTCTTTCCTCCTTTGTCAAATATCAGTTGTCCATAAAGGTATGGGTTTATTTCTGGGTTCTCTGTTCTGTTCCATTGATCTATGTACCTGTTCTTATGCCAGTACTAGGCTGTCTTGAGTACAATGCCTTGTAGTATACCTTGGTATCCAGAAGAGTGATACCTCCTGCTTTTTTTTTATTTTTAAGATTGCTGAGGCTATTCATGTTACATCTACTCAAAATTTATGGGACACAGCAAAAGCAGTACTAAAAGGGAAGTTCATCGTACTACAGGCATACCATTAGAAGCTAGAAAAAGCTCAAATAAGCAACCTGACTCTGCATCTAAAAAAACTACAAAAACAACAGCAAATAAAGCCCAGGACTAGAAGAAGGAAGAAAATAATAAAGATCAGAGGGGAAATAAATGACATAGATGCTAAGGAAACAATACAGAGGATCAATGAAACCAAGAGCTGTTTCTTTGAAAAGGTAAACAAGATCGATGAACCTTTAACTAGACTCACCAAGAAAAAAAGAGAGAGGACTCAAATAAATAAAATTAGAAAGGACAGTGGAGAAATAACAACTGACACCACAGAAATACAAAGTATTGTAAGAACATACTATGAAGAACTCTGTGCCAAAATATTAGGCAACCTAGGTGAAATGGACAAATTTCTTGAATCATATAATCTTCCAAAACTCAATCTGGAAGAATCAGGACACCTAGAGAGACCAATTTTAACAAATGAGATCGAAACAGTTATCAAAAAACTTCCAACAAAGAAAAGTCCTGGGCCTGATGGCTTCACAAGTGAATTCTACCAAAAATTCAAAGAAGAACTAACTTCTATCCTCCTCAAGCTATTTCAAAAAATTCAAGAGGAAGAAAGACTTCCAAACTCCTTTAATGAAGCAAGCATAATCTTGATCCTGAAACCAGGCAAAGACAACACAAAGAAAGAAAATTATAGGCCAATATCCCTGATGAATTTAGATGCTAAAATATTCAACAAAATATTAGCCAACCAAATCCAGCAATATATGAAAAAAATCATACACCATGATCAAGTAGGATTTATTCTGGAGAGGCAAGGCTGGTTCAATATTTGCAAATCAATCAATGTGATTCATCACATAAACAAAAGGAAGGAGAAAAATCACATGATAATTTCAATAGATGCAGAAAAAGCATTTGATAAAATCCAGCACCCATTCATGCTCAAAACCCTCAGTAGAGTGGGAATACAGGGATCATTCCTTAATGTGATAAAGGCCATCTATGACAAACACACAGCCAACATCATACTGAATGGGCAAAAATTAAAAGCAATCCCCTTAAGATCAGGAACCAGGCTGGGTGTCCCCTTTCACCACTTTTATTCAACATAGTTCTGGAAGTCCTAGCTACAGCAATCAGACAAGAAGAAGAAATAAAAGGCATCCAAATTGGGAAAGAAGAAGCAAAACTGTCATTATTTGCAGATAATATGATATTGTATATAGAAAACCCTAAAGTTTCAGTCAAAAAACTACCGGATCTGATGAATGAATTCAGCAAGGTGTCAGGATATAAAATTAATACTCAAAAATCAGAGGCATTATTTTACACCAACAATGAACTGTCAGCAAAAGAAATTAAGGAAACAATCCCCTTCACTATTGCAACAACAACAACAGAAAATAAAGTACCTAGGAGTAAATTTAACCAAGGAGGTTAAGGACTCATACTTCGAAAATGATAAAACATTGATAAAAGAAATCAAGGAAGATACAAACAAGTGGAAGCATATACTGTGCTCATGGTTAGGAAGAATAAACATCATTAAAATGTCTATATTACCCAAAGCAATTTATAAATTCAATGCAATATCAATTAAAATACCTGATAATGTCTTTGTCTGGTTTTGTGTTTAGGGTAACGTTTCACCTCTTGAACACTCTGCTACTTTTCCCCCTTTTATTACTCTGCTACACGCAACTCAGATTAATTTTCAAGGTAATACTTTTTTTAAAGGGCTTGCATTTAGCAACCTTTACTGAAGATTTGGCATCCAGGAGTGGTATAGACATGCAATGCAGCACACCACAGCATACAATTCAAATTTACATTGATTTCTTTTCATAAATATATGTCTGCTATTCCAAATGATGTAAACTTTTCCTAACTGTTCCACTTTATTTATTACTGGACTTTAATTTTACTGCAGGACTCTTCATGTCTCTTCTTAGCTGTCTTTTCAAAAGTCATTTGATTTTTGTAATGAAAACAATTCATTTTTCTTCAGTAAGTTTTAGGCTTATGTTGTGTATTGACCAGAATAGGCTGATATCAATTGTTTAATAAAGTAAGCATTTATTATTTATAGCATATTTGCTGCAGGTCCATAGAAAATCTCTGCTCCATATAGTCATTTAGGGAACCAACGTCCTATAATGAAATAACTCTACCAATTCCTTGGAAAAAGAAAAGAAAGAACTTGACGTGCAGCTCAGGAGATTTTGGAAGTATCATTTTTATCACTTCTTCCCATGTTCTACTGGTCATATCTCATTCACATGTTCCCACCTAACTGCAAGAGAGGGTGAAAAATGCTGTCCAGTTGTGTGTTCCAGAGAAAATGAAGTGTTCTTTCATGAATATACAGGAGTCTTTCTGTCACACTTTAAAAAAACGTTAGGTTAAAAAAAAACAACAAAAAAAAACCCGTTAGGTTAATCTGTGAAGTAGAACCCTAATTTTTTTCTCCACTGCTTTACCAACATTTTAGTGAAAAATTTTTATACATGAGCTCTCCGTTTTAAACAAACCTTCTTGTCTAATATAATTTCAAATTCCTTAGAAAAAAAGAGACTCCCATAGTTCCATTTCTTTGTTTTATTGTCTGATTTACTGCTTTTATACTTAACCTAGTTCATGCAGAGTGCCTTTAAAATTTTCACTAATGATACTCTAGATGTTTTTCTTATAGATTAATGCTATCTGCTGGACTCTGAAATAACACCAGTAGTATTTTGTACTGAGATGAATAATAGACTAATTGTTAATGCTTTTTGAGCTTTTTGATTGTAGCTGAAAATCTACTTACATTTTGTGAAAGCCCATTTCCCTTTATTGTCCCATAAGAATTCTCAAATCATTTTTTTCAGAATGTTAATTCCTTTCTTTATTTTTCTTATCTGTTTCCAAGTTACTCCCTTTAGCTACCTCGATTTCTTTTGTTGTTGTTTTTGTGTGTGACAGAGAAAGAGACAGAGAGAGGGACAGACAGACCAAAAGGGAGAGAGATGAGAAGCATCAATTCTTTATTGTAGCACCTTAGTTGTTCATTGACTGCTTTCTCATATATGCCTTGACCAGGGGGCTACAGCAGGCTGAGTGACCCCTTGCTCAATCCAGCGACTTTGGGCTCAAGCTGGTGAGCCTTGCTCAAACCAGATGAGCCCACACTCAAGTTGGTGACATCAGGTTTTTGAACCTGGATCCTCCACATCCCAGACCATTTCTCTATCCCCTGCGCCACCATCTGGTAAGACACTTGTTTGTTTTTGTTTTAACTTGAATTGCTCCCCATGTTCTAATAATCAACTGCGTGATTGTTTTTCACTATTTATATATTCAGTTTCCCCTGTTGTCTCCTCATATCCTGACCTTCCTATTAATTCAAGTTTTCCAGGGCATTTTATACATTATAGTTATATTTTGTACAATTTTGTTATCTAGAAATCTATTATGTAAATCAGTCTGACTTTTGAATTCACTATAATGGACTATTTTGTGATAGTCTTTATGGAACATTTTTGGGACCAGCCAATGCTATGCAAATAAAAATTGCTTAAACTGAGCTCAGAAAAGGATTTCTATGGGCATGGCATGGGTTGGTTGGTGGATATAGTTTCAATAATCTAGGGGAAGCAATAAAACACTTAAATTTTGATTTTTTAAATATAAAATACATCATTCAACTGCGGCCATTTTAATGCACTTATTAGTTTAGAGCCTGGTTATTAGTTTGCTCTTTTGTGGGTGGTGTTGACACTTTTTAAATTTTTATTTATTTTATTTATTTAAGTTTTATATTTTAGGTGACATTTTTTATTTTATTTTTTAAATTTTTATTAATTTTTAATTTATTGTGTTTACATGGATTAAGTGTCCCACTGAATATAACTCCCTCACGCCCCACCCCTATGTTCTTTTTTATACCCCCTTTGTCCCCCTCCCCCTAACTCCCTCCCCCATTCCCTTTAGGATTTCCTGTCCTGTTATCTATATCTTTGTGTTATGTATATATAGTTTCACTAATCCCTTTACTGTCTCTGATCCCATCCCCAAATCCCCCTTCCCTCTTACTCCTCTCCCTCTAATCCCTGTGACCCTGCCTCTTTGTTCATTAGATTCCACATATATGTGAGATCATATGATATTTTTCTTTTTCTGCCTGCCTTATTACACTTAGCATAATAATCTCCAGGTCCATCCATGCTGTTGCAAAAGATAAGATTTTCTTCTTTTTCAAAGCCCCACAGTATTTCATTGTGTATATGTACCACAGCTTTTTAATCCACTCGTCCACTGATGGATACTTGGGCTGTTTCCAGGTCTTGACTATTGTAAAAAATGCTGCAATAAACATTAGGGTGCATATCTTCTTTTGAACCAGTGATTTGGTATGCTTAGGATATATTCCTAATAGTGGGATAGCTGGATTAAAAGGCAGGTCCATTTTTAATTTTTTGAGGAAACACCATACTGTATTCCACAGTGGCTGCACCAGTCTGCATTTCCACCAGGAGCTTAGAAGGGTTCCCTTTTCTCCACACCCTCACCAGATCTTATTGTGTGCTGTTTTGTTAATGATCGCCATTCTGACTAGTGTGAGGTGGTATCTCATTGTGGTTTTAATTAGCATTTCTCTGGTGATTAGTGACATTGAACATTTTTTCATATGCCTATTGGCCATCTATATGTCCTCTTTGAAGAAGTGTCTATTCAGTTCTTTTGCTCATTTTTTAACTGGATTGTTTGTCTTCCTGCTGTTGAGTTTCACAAGTTCTTTATAAATTTTGGTTATTAATCCCTTATCAGACTTATTGCCAAATATGTTCTCCCATTGTGTGGGTTGTCTTTTTATTTTTTATTTATTTATATTAATTTTAATGGGCTGATATTAATAAATCAGGGTACATATGTTCAAAGGAAACATCTCCAGGTTATCTTGTCATTCAATTATGTTGGATAGCCATCATCCAAAGTCAAATTGTTCTCTGTCATCTTCTATCTGGCTTTCTTTGCACCCCTCCCCTGCCCCCTCTCTCTCCCTTTCTTCCTTCCCCCCTTCTACCTGGTAACCACCACACTCATGTCCATGTCTCTTAGTCTCTTTTTTATGTCCCACATATGTATGGAATCATGCAGTTTTTAGTTTTTTCTGATTTATTTATTTCACTCCATATAATGTTATCTAGATCCATCGATTTTGTTGTAAATTGTTTGATGTCATCATTTTTTATGTCTGAGTAGTATTCCATGGTATTGGAGAGGCTGTGGAGAAAAAGAAACCCTTATTCACTGTTGGTGGGAATGTAAAGTAGTACAACCATTATGGAAGAAAGTATGGTGGTTCCTCAAAAAACTAAAAATAGAGCTACCATATGACCCAGCAATCCTTCTACTGGGTATATACCCCCAAAACTCAAAAACATTGGTATGTAAAGACATATGCAGCCCCATGTTCATTGCAGCATTGTTCACAGTGGCCAAGACATGGAAACAACCAAAAAGCCTTTCAACAGATGACTGGATAAGGAAGATGTGGTCTTTTAATTGTGTTCATGATGTCCTCCTTGTGCAAAAGCTGTTTAGTTTGATAAAGTCGCATTTGTTCATCCTATTCTTTATTTCATTTGCCCGTGGAGATATATCAGAAAGATATTGCTATGAGAAATATTAGAGAGTTTACTGCCTATGTTTTCTTCCAAGATGTTTAGGGTTTCACAACTTACATTTAAGTCTTTTATAAATTTTGAGTTTATTTTTGTGAATGGAGTAAGATGGTGGTCTAGTTTCATCTTTTTGCATGTACCTGTTCAGTTTTCCCAACACCATTTATCAAAGAGACTCTCTTTACTTCATTGTATGCTCTTACCTCCTTTGTCAAATATCAATTGACCATAAAGACATGGGCTTATTTCTGAGTTCTCTGTTCTGTTCCATTGATCTGCATGCCTATTCTTAGGTCAATGTCAAGCTGTTTTTAGTTCAATGGCCTTGCAGTATAACTTGATATCAGTAAGTATGATACCTCCCACTTTAATCTTAATTTTCAGGATTGATGAGGCTATTTGTGTTCTTTTTAGGTTCCCATGGAAATTTTTGTAATATTTGTTCTATATTCTTAAAGTATGCCATTGATATTCTAATAGAAATTGCATTGAGTTTATAAATTGCTTTGGGTAATATAGACATTTTAATGATGTTTATTGTTTCTATTCATTAACACATATATGCTTTCACTTATTTGTATCCTTATTATTTCTTTTATCAATGTTTTATAGTTTTCAAAATTTATGTTCTTTACCTCCTTGGTTAAATTTACTCCTAGGTACTTTATTATTATCTTTTTTGGAACAGTGAAGGGGATTGTTTTCTTATTTTTTCTTTCAGACAGTTTATTGTTGGTGTATAAAAATGCCACTGATTTCTGGATATTAATTTTATATCCTACCATATCCTACCACCTTGACGAATTCATTTATCAGGTCTAGAAGTTTTTGACTGAGACTCTAGGGTTTTCTATGTACAGTATCATGTCATCAGCAAATAATAATAGTTTTACTTCTTCTCTTTCAATCTGGATGCCTTTTATTTCTTGTCTGATTGCTGTAGCTAGGTCTTCCAGTACTATGTTGAATAAGAGTGGTGAAAGGGGGCACCCCTGCCTTGTTCCTGATCTTAACGGGATTGCTTTTAATTTTTGCTCATTGAGTAAAATGTTGGCTGTGGGTTTGTCATACATGGCCTTTATCATGTTGAGGTATATTCCCTGTATTCCCACTTTGCTGAGCATTTTGGTCATAAATAAGTACTGCATCTATTGATATTATCATGTAATTTTTCTCCTTCCTTTTGTTTATGTGATGAATCACATTGATTGATTTGCAAATACTGTTTCAGCCTTGCCTTCCCAGAATAAATCCCACTTGATCATGATGTATGATTTTTTTCATGTATGGCTGGATCTGGTTAGCTAATATTTTGTTGAGAATTTTAACATCTAAGTTCATCAGGGATATTGGTCTGTTGATTTTTCTTTCTTTGTAGTGTCTTTACGTGGTTTTTTAATGAAGATTATGCTTACTGTATGAAAGGAGCTTGGGAGTCTTCTTTCCTCTTAAATTTTTTGAAATAGCTTGAGAACGATAGGTGTTAGTTCTTCTTTGAATATTCTGTAAAATTCGCCTTTGAAGCAATCTGGTTCAGGACTTTTGTTTGCTGGGAGTTTTTTGATAACTGTATCAATCTTATTTGTTGCAATCAATTAGTTTAGGTTTTGATTCTTCCAGATTGAGTTTTGGAAGATTATATGTTTCAAGGAATTTATCCATTTCGCCTAGGTTGTCCAATGTTTTGGCATACATATCTTCATAGTATTTTCTTACAATCCTTTGTATTTCTGTGGTGTCAGTTGTTACTTCACTTTCATTTCTAATTTTATTTATGTGAGTCTTCTCTCTTTTTTTCGATGAGTCTGGTTAAAGGTTCTCCATCTTGTTTACCTTTCTAAAACCAACTCTTGATTTCATTGATCTTCTGTATTGTTTTGTAGCCTCTCTGTCATTTATTTCCACTCTGATCTTTATTATTTTCTTCCTTCTACTTCCTCTGGCTGTTATTTGTTGTTCTTTTTTCTAGTTCTTCTAGATGCAGGGTTAAGTTGTTTATTTGAGCTTTTTCTTGCTTCTTAAGGTATGTCTGTAATGCTATTAACTTCCCTCTCAGGTCTGCTTTTTCTATATCCCATAAATTTTGAGTTGTTGTACATCCATTTTCATTTATTTCAAGAAATTTTTTTTATTTGTTCTTTGATTTTGTTAACCCATTCATTATTTAATATTATGCTATTTAGTGTTTGAATGTTTTCAGTTATTTTTACTGTAGTTTCATGCCATTGTGATCAGAGAAGATGCTTGATTTGATTTCAATCTTCTTAAATTTATTGAGACTTATTTTGTGTCCTAACATGTGGTTTATCCTAGAAAATGTACCATGAGCACTTGAAAAAAAAATGTATATTTTGCTTCTTTCTGGTGAACGGTTCTGAAGCTTTCTATAAAATCCAGTTGATCTAGTGTGTCATTTAAAGCCACTGTTTCTTTGTTAATTTTCTGTCTGGAGGATCTATCCATTGATGTTAGTGGGTTATTAAAATCCCCTACTATTATAGTATTGCTACTAATGTCACCTTTTATGTCCATCAAAATTTGCTTTATACATTTAGATGCTCCTATATTAGGTGCATAGATATTACGATGGTTATATCTTCCTGTTGAACTGTTCCCTTTATCATTATGTAGTGACCTTCTTTATCTCTTACTATAGCCTTTGTTTTAAAGTCTATTTTGTCAGATATATGTATTGCTACCCCAGCTTTTTTTTTTCATTCCATTTGCATAAAATAATTTTTTTCATTCTTTTACTTTTATTCTGTGTGTATCTTTTGTTCTAAGGTGGCTCTCTTGTAGACAACATATGTATGGGTCTTGTTTTCATATCAACAAAATTACTCTGTGCTTTTTGACTGGAACATTTAATCCATTTACATTTAAGGTTATTATTGATAAGTAGTTGTATTGCCATTTTATTCTTTAAATCTACAATCCTCTTTTTTTAAATTCTTTTTTATTTTGCTCTTTTTACAGCAGGCCTCTTAACATTTCTTGCAGTACTGGTTTGGTTGTAATGAATTCCTCGAGTTTTTTGTTTTTTTGTCTGGGAAGCTTTTTATTTCTCCTTCAATTTTAAACAATAGCCTTGCTGGATAAAAAAAAGTCTTGGTTGTAGGTTTCTGCTTTGCATCACTATGAATATTTCCTGCCAATCCCTTCTGACCTCAAGTGTTTTTCTTGAGAAGTTGGATATCATCCTTATGGGGCTCCTTTGTAGGTAATTAACTGCTTTTCTGTTGCAGCTTTTAGTATTCTTTCTTTGTCTCTTACTTTGACACTTTAATTATGATGTGTCTTGCTATAGGCTTCCTTGGGTTTCTCTTCAGTGGAAATCTCTGTGTTCCTTGAATTTGTGTGACTTTTTCCTTCATCAATTTAGGGAAAATTTCCAATACGATATCTTCAAAAGGTTTTCTATTCCTTGTTCATTCTCTTCTCCTTCAGAAACCTAAATAATGCGGATGATTCTCTTCATATTGCCACAGAGTTCTCTTAGAGTTTCCTCAGACTTTTTGAGACTCTTCTTTTTGCTACTCTGCTTTCATTTATCCTGTTGTCTAAATCACTTATTTGATCATCTGCTTCATTAAGCCTGCTATTAATTCCTTCTAGTGCAACCTTCATTTCTGATACTGTATTTGTTATTTCTTACTTTTTTAAAAATGATTTCAATGTCATTTTTGATGCTTACTATCTCTTTATTTAGGTGCTCATTATGTCCATCCATTGTTGCTCTAAGATCCTTGAACATCATAAATATCATTGTTTTAAATCTGCGTCTGGTGTTTTGGTTACTTCCACTTTTCTGAGGATTTCTATAGTTGTTTCACTTGGGTCACATTTCTCTATCTGCCCTTTGTCTGCGTATTAGGTAGCATTGTCTGACTTTGAAATTTTTGTGTGGTCTTTATGAATGTGCTTCGTGGTACTATCCTCCAGGCCATTGTTATAGGAATGCTTCTTGAGGGTACTATTTTTCCTTTTGTTATATGTGAGTATTAGATGCAGTTGGTCCTTTCATGGGTATGGTTATCCTTTCAGGCTGGCTGACTTTAAGGGTCAACCTTGATTATGTATATTACACACTGTGCAATGTCTGTCCTGTTGGGTGTATTTATTTTCCACAGTGTCTGGTTACTGCTACACTCCACCTTTGGGTGTGCTACTTATATAGGTAGTTGGGTCTAGGATTGTTGCTGTTTGCCACCCATTACCAGTAGTCTTGTCTCTAGTTCTTCTTGGGTTGGTGTCAGCTGATTTTTCTAACCCGCTGTGGACTACCAGTCTGCAGCTACTTCACTTTTTGCTGTTTGTGTTTTTGTTTTCTGTGTCTAGGTACTGTGGGAGGGGCCGATCTTTGTATAAGGATCAGCTTCCTCCTTATTAGAGATGACAACAGCTTCATAAAACCCCAAGCTCTGTAAGATTTTTCTCCACTTTTCAGGAGCTCCTCCTCCTCTTGCAGATGCCTGTTCTTCCCACAGAGTCTTCTGTAATAAGACTGTACTGTGGACTCAAATTGGCCTCACTCAACTAATCCCTCTACAGGTTGCATGCTTGTTGAGTTAGGGCAGCTGTGGTTGTGAATACAATGTTTGTGGGACCCCCTACTTCAGGAATCTCTTGGTAAGGAGCTCAGTACAGGGAATGTGGCTCCTACTCCAGAGCTTGATCCTTCAGCCACTGCTGAATATTCAAATTTTACTTCCTCCCAACAAAGTGAGCAGCTGTTTCAGACCAAGTGTGGCTGACAGTCTCCTCTGCAAAAGTTCTTTCAGCTGTTGAGACCCCGGTCTCAAAGAGAAAAGACTGAGAGTGTCCTCTCCTTGGGCTAACTGTACTGCTTCTGAAGGTGGGTAAGCCCTTTGACCAGATGAAACAATAGACTCTCAGAGACCTACACTCTAAATGTCCATGCTCCAAACCTCTCTACTTTTTTTCTGTGGAATCTAGCCTAGCAGGAAAGAATGTCCAGCTCCCATGCTGGCTGACTTGAAGCTCCACACTATCCAATGCACATGAGCCTCTGTTCTGGTGCTGATCACAGAGAGTGGAACTCGCCTCAGCTGGTTCAGATGTGAGGAGTTTTTCCTTAGGATACCACTCTAGCAAGGGTTGTTATGTCCTGAATTTATGCTTTCTGCAGCTGGCACCTGGATGTGCCAACCCAGGGACTCCCAGGCAGGAACACAGCACAGACCAGTGGGAGACACTACCCATGACTGGGCCTCAGCAACCTTCTTGGAGCTGCAAGCAATTCAGAGTTTGTGGCTGCCTCTGCTGGGCCCAGATGTACATGCAAATAACAACTTGCACTTGTAGGCTGACTTTTACCCACTCTGGTCTTGGGGGAAAGTCTGCTTAAACAGCCAAGTTTCCCTGAGTCTCATCTCCTGCAGCCTGTCTGCTGGCTGCTTGTTGGGCTCAGCTGCTGAAAACACCTCTGCTAGAGTCTAGAGCCTGCAGCAATTCACCAATTAGGAAGGGTGGTGGGTGTGGCTCCTCCCCTTTGTCCCAGGTGTCAGTTTGTCCAGACTTTCTTTCACAGACCTCAGTAGGGTGAGGTCAAGGAGTCTGGTGGGTGTGGACTCTGAAACCCAGAGGTGTGGTCTGTCTGCCCACAGTTTCAATTGAGTCTCTTGTGTGGTGGAAGCATCAGTCATAGACCCCGGAGAGTGTTGGGGGGAGCTCGGTCTCAACACCAGAAAACTGAGTCACTGACAAACCTCCTGCTTCCTGACCTCTCAGAAGGACCCATCACCATGACAGGTAAGAGGGACCCAAGGGCAGAGAAGTTGCTTTTCCTCAGGCTGGTGCCACTCAGAAGGGATTGCTCCATCCAAGAAAGATGGCGACTGCAGTAATAAAAAATGATTCAGCACAGGAGTTCTGGTGGCTGTCCCCCACAGAATTATTAATTATTGTATTATTAGTTGCTAGTGTCTCTCCCTGAGCCTACAACCTTATACTCGCCTCCTGCAACACCAGTCCTTTCAACTCTCCCCAGCAAGAACCCTGGGGAAGTGGCTGTAAATTAAGTTTTCCATGTGGGCCCTTTAAAACGGAGTCTGTATCCGAGAGCTCTGTCTCTTTCTCATGGACAGAAACATTGCTCTTTTCATAGCTAAATGCTGTCTGGGTACCTTTTCTAGGCTTGGGGGCTCTAGGCTGGGGCTCTGGGTCTGGTGCTGAGGACCCACAGCTCTCAGGGCAACCCATCCCAACGTGAGAGTCCCTCCAGGCCGCTGCTTGCTCCTGAGAGCAGGGAAACCCTTTCTCCATCTCCGCCCTTCCTATGAGTCTCATTGTGGCTTTTTCAGTGATCCTTGGTTATAGACTCCTCTTAGTTTTTCAAGATGATTGTTCTTAAATTAAGTTGTAATTCAATTTGGTCCTGGGAGGTGGCAGTTAGAACATCCGCCTACTCAGTCACCATCTTTCTTCTGCCTGTGACTCTTTTTTTGAATGAACTGGGTTGAATGTAATGGGTGAGCTTAGCTAAGTTATCAATGCAACAAAATGATCTAAACTAAAATTTAAAAAACTTTTTTTGGTGGTAGTGATCATTTCTGAAGAAAAAATTCTTTGAAGGATATGGATAGAGAACTATTTGTTGTCCAGTTAGTTTATAGAGTAGCTAACACTTTTATTTTCTTGGCAGAAATAGGTATGTGGTTCATTGGCAAGCTTCCCTTTCCCCATTGTTCTGGTAACCATCACCCATTGCAGGAATGAGGTATGAACACATTACCAAGGAATGCCTAGTTAGTTTGGCCATTTTGATTGGGTTAGAGATTACTGTGCTGCGAAAAATGTTTGCTGAGATTTTTAGAAAAAATTATTACTTTATTCTTAGTTGCTAGTGATTATATAAGCTGGAACTGCTTATTGTTACCATCACATGGAGAGATCTCTGCCTAAGGACATAAAGCATGAGGAAAGCTGAATTAAAAAGAAGAGGTAATTTTGTAAGGGCATTTTTAAAGCCCTAGGTCTAATTATGGAAGAAGTCAGTCACCTCTCAGACTTCTCAGAAGTGTAAGCCATGAAGTTGAGTACCTTTCACTGACAACTACAGACATAATATCAAAACTCTGAGTGCCTGACCAATCAGTGGCATAGAGGATAGAACATTGGCTTGGGATTCTAAGAACCCAGGTTCAAAACCCTGAGGTCTCTGGCGCAAGCATGGGGTTGCTGGCTTGAGCATGGGATCATAGACATGACCCCATGGTTGCTAGCTTGTGGCCAAAGGTCACTGGTTTGAAGCCTGAGGTCACTGGTTTGAGCCAATGGTCTCTGGCTTGAGCAAGGGATCATTGGCTCAGCTGAAACACCCCAGTCAAGGCACATAGAGAAAAGAATCAATGAACAACTAAGGCGCTGCAACTATGAGTTTATGTTTCTCATCTCTTTCCCTTCCTGTCTGTCTGTTCCTGTCTCTCTCAAAAAGAAGAAAAAAATCTCGGAATACCTAGAGTTTTTATTTTTTTAATATAATGTCACCAAATAAGAATACTCATTTTAGAAGGGCAAAGAAAAGATTTCCCTATATTGTTCACCATTTTGCCTATATCATATATTATAGTGACTGGCACAGAAAAGTGCTTAGTAAATATTTGTGGATGATTAATTTTTTCTTTTTATATAAATTTTATTTTCTTTTTATTTATTTGTTTATTTAGTTTGAGAAGGGGAGGCAGAGACAGTCTCCCACATGTGTCCCAACCTAGATCCAACCGATAAGCCCACTAAGGGGTGATACTCTGCCCATCTGGGGACCTTGCTCTGTTGCAACCAGAGCCATTTTTTAGCACCTAAGGCAGAGGCCATGGAGCCATCCTCAGTGTCCAGGGACAACTTACTCTAATTGAGCTATGGCTGTAGGAGGGGAGGAGGGGGAAGTGAAGGAGAAGGAAGAGGAGGAAGAAGAGGAGGAGGAGGAGGAGAGAGAGAGAGAGAGAGAGAGAGAGAGAGAGAGAGAGAGAGAAAAGTGAGAGGGGGAGAGGTAGAGAAGCAGATAGGTGCCTCTCCCCGTGTGCCCTGACCGGGAATCAAACACAGAACATTCACACACCTGTCTGACATTCTACAACTGAGCCAAATGGCCAAGGCCAAGGAATGAATAAATTATTAATTTAATTCTTTCAACTTAATTTAATAATTTATTTTAAGTTTTGGGGCTCTTATTTTGTGCAAGGCCTTATCTTTGGAAATAGTAATGTAATAAAAGGAATAAAGGAGATAGAGACTATATTCTCTGGTTTCTGATTTTTTGCAGGCAATGATAAATAACAGTAATAATTTAAGGCAGAGTAAGAAAAGGAGCTATAGGAATGAAAGTTGTATGTTAAAAAGTAGTTAAGTCATCAAGGACCCTAGAATTAGACTACAGGAGTTCGTAGGGTTATGACTGTCTCAGTATATGATATTTCAAGTTTAAGACACTCACTCTCATAGAAACTTAAAAAAAAAATGAAACATGAGTGTTTCAGTTTATACCATTAGCATTGTACTTATGAACTACATGGGTGAACTAGTTTGGTTGCATGTGATGAAAGAATATGCAGTAAAGTGTACAGTACAGTGTATTTATGTCCTTTTCCCTTTTCTGTGGCTTAGTTGTGTCTTTATGTTCTCAATAATGATTTTACAACTGTGTTAGGATAGGTAAGTGAATTAGACTAGGATGTTTTAACTTACACCAAAATTTGGGTTACGTCATTGTTATAGGAGCAGAACTCTGTAATAACCTGAGGACCCCTTGTACTTGGTTTTGAATCAATGCTTTACATTTGTTAACTGAGTTACCTTTGGTACATTACTTAAACTCAGCTTCTTTATCTCTAAAATGAGGGTAATACTTGTATGTTCTTTATAAATTTGCCATGAGGCTAAATCAAGATTTCTCTACATAAAATGACTAAAATGCTTAGGACATACTAATTGCTCAGTACCTTTTAGCTAATTTTATTTCATTAAGCAGAGATCATTGAAACATGATTTAAATATTGAAGAAGAAAAAATTAGAAGTGAAATCACTCTTGGAAGCTGAATATTTATCATATTGCAAGTCAATGTTAACTATCAACTAAACTCCACATATATGGTTTAAAATACAAAATAATCCAGAAAAAAATCTTAATTCAGTGTTCAGTAGTTTAACATTATATAATAATAAATTTATTATAGAGGAGATGAGTTAAGACATGATGCTTAGTAAATAAGAGAAAGGACTTGTATATTTTTTAAGAATTTTAATAAGAAACAATTTGGCATTTCAAACTTGGAGTGATAATGACAATGTTGGATTTTTATTAGATATTCTGCAGGAGAAAAGGAAGAAAAGAGATTTTCCAAAATAATTATGTTTAATCACAAGCGATATGGTAGCTATGTGTAAGGTTAAGTATTATATAGCTTTATGGATAGGACTTCTGGGTTCATTAATATACAATGCTTAAAGCTCATACATTTTGATCAAATTTTATAAAGTCTCATACAGGAATAAATGTCCTTCTATGTCTTGGAATGCATTTTCATATTATACTTTTTTTTTATTTTACTCTTCAACTAGTGGTAAAGTAGTAGTTTCCTGAGGGTCTTTGGGTTCAAAAGAAAATAGAATCCCATTAATGGGAAATAAAGTAGCTTCAAATATGCCTAACATTGCTGGCCTACCTATTTCAGAAACATGGAAGGGAGTGTTTTCCTACTTAATTCAGGTGTCTATAGAGATAATGAAATAACAGGCTTTCGAAATCTGAACAAAAATAGATTAAAGTTGTTTTGCCTTGGGAAAAATGATTGTGTTGAGCCCTAGGTTCCCTATGAGTAGAAAAAAGGTAAAAACATTAACTTAATAGTGTTTTGTGAAGATTAAAGATAATATTTACAGGTAATACTCATGGTTTTGGGATATGGTGGGTGACCAATGTGTGATAGCTATAGCTGTTCTTATAAATACATATTATCTTTAGTTATTAATAAAAAACTATAGTAACAAGGATTCTATTTCACATTTTATGTAGCTATGAGAAATCTTATAAACCCATCAAAAGAAGGTAAAGGAATAGTCAAAAAACATATATACATAACACATATAGTATATACAGACAACAGAATAGCAATAGCCAAAGGATAAGAGGGGTTTAGGTAGGGGAGAGGGGGCAATGGGGGTAATGAGGGTGGAAAGACACTTTGCATGGGGCATGGGGAGCATGATATGGTGTGTAGAGGGTGTTATATTGTGTTATATTGAGTGGGATAAAAAAAGAAAAAAAAATAAATGAGTGGGTGACTGCTGGAAATTCTAAGGAAAAAGATAAAACTAAAGACAAATTTAAGTAGCCACTCATAACAATCTGGTAGATGCTTACTGAATCTTGGCTAATATCGCAGCTAATGATTGGCTGCACTGTGCCTTAACTTTTTATTGCTCCTGTCTCCTCCAAAGTTCACATGGATGGTGGTTTTCCAGAAAAAGATTATGATGATAAAACAGCTGTTTTCCACTTTCTTTTCTTCTCAGACTGTATGCTTTTTTCTTATTTAGTGTATAAAGTAAGCATAAGTGTAGTTTCCTCCAGGAACCAGAGTTCTTATCTTAACATTAGTTCTCTATCCCACATTCCTGCCCTTGTTTCTACAGTCTTTTCTGGTCTCCTCTCCCAACCTTCTTCTCTGCCAACTTTCTTTTTCTTGTTTGTTTAATGAAAAGTCCTTTTTCTTTCTCAAAACTAGTTTCCTCAGGAGCATTTGTAATCCACCTCACACCATGGAAGGACATAGCTCTCCTTAAGAATTATAAAATGCACATTGGGATGTTGAAAGCAGTTACTTTCTGGCCCCCAGGATACTTCATTGTTTTAGACTTAAACTGATCAAATCCCCAGATTTATATCTTAACATATTTTATCCACTGGCCTTTGGTTATCTTTAAAACATCGTAAATCTAATTTCCTTTTTTGATGGAACAATTCGCACATTTGGATCTCATCTTTGCATGGGGACCGTGCTTATCTTTGTTTCATTTTAATTTTATGTGCTGCTGAAGGGAGTATTCTTTTGTTTGTTTATTAGGAGGGATCTCTTACTATGTATAAGGTCTATTTGGCATTAATTTAAATTCTTTCTTTTTTTAAATTTATTGATTTTTCAGAGTGAGAGCAAAGGAGGAGAGAAAGAGAGAGGAAGAGAAATATCGATTTGTTGTTCCACATATCCAAGCACTCAGTGGCTGTTGCTTGTATGGATCCCGGTTGGGGATCGAACCATCAACCTTGATGCATCCATACAACGTTCCAGCCAACTGAGCTATTGGACCAGGATTAATTTAAACTTCTTTTTTCTCCTTTTTAATTTAGCCAGATACATATTTTTCCCTCTGGTTTTCTCTCTCTCTCTTGTTTTTTGCCTAGAAAGCATTCTGGAAAGCAGTCCAAGTTATAAAAACAAAAAACAAAACAAAAAAGCATACGGTAAAGCTGCTCTTACTGAGCGGTAAGTGGATCTATATCTCTGCTTATTTCCATGGCCCCTGCAGTGTATCTGGAAAACCTCAAGAGAACCTTAGGCCTGGGGAAACCCTTAGGTTAGTGAAATGAGTTATTAACTGGAATTCTGAAGACCTAAGCTTTAGCTTTAGTTCTAACATTAAATTTGTATGTGTCACTGATAGGGTTAATTGTCTCATCTGTAAAACAAGGGTTCAGAAGAGTGGTTCTCAATTTTGGCTGGTATTAGAATCACCTGGGGAGGTTTTAAAACTCCTGATACTTAGGCCTCACTCTGTACCAATTAAATTAGAATCTCTGGGGCGTGACCCAGGCAACAGCAGTTTTTAAAGCTCCCCAGGTGATTCCAATGTGCAATCAAGTTTCAAAAACGGCAAAGAATTTTTGAGCAATAATGTTCCTTAAGTCCGTGGGTCTGTGCAGCTTCTTTTGGTAGACGTAGTCAAAAGGTGCAGAATCTTTTTATTTATAGATAGTACTCAGGAGGGGGGATGACTGGTGGACATAAAGATTAGAAGCTAGGAAAAAAGTTCCTTGATTATTTTAATAGCTCAGTGTCGGGCAAAACACTTAACTTTGTTATATCCCTGCTGGGAGTTATTTTAACTTCTTGCAAAATGAGGCTCTCAACTGAGAAATAATATTTAAATAGAATGTTATTTTTTCCTACCAGTAATGACACCATTTGTTAATATGATCAGCTAAGAATTACACCTAAACATTTTATTCACAAAATAAATAGAAAAGGCAGATTGACTACTGAAATGTAAAATATGGTTAATATCCCTCAGTTGGTGGTGTAGATTGAAGACAGATTGAAGGGACATGTTGATAAAAATGGCAATCGCTTATACTGAGATGCTGCTTTAAAAGTACCTCTATCAAAAGGGGGGATAAAAATGACAACTGATATAAAAGTGGCTTACTGATATGTGCTTTTTATTGATTATGAAAAACTATTGTTTCAGGAGAGTTTTTAAATTTGAAAAATGTATAGTTTTGGTAAGCGGTTGATCCTAAAAGATGGAAATTGGGTGACACTATTCAGGCTATATAGTCTCCACATGTCAAATGAGTGTATTGTGATTGGATAAATTTCAATGAATACCCAATAGTTTAAAAATGATAACCCCATTAGAGCAAATGATTGAAATAAGGTATGTTAGATATGTAACAGCATAAATACCTTTCATTTCCTTATTATCAAGGCCATTTACATATTTTCTATCATGTTTCTGCAGCTAATAGGTATTCATGATTCATGTGCTTTAATCTCCCCCTTTAACAAAGTAGTTATTTTCTGGAAGTACAGTTATTACCGTGGCAGGACTATATATTCATAATTTTATTATCTGGTCCTTAGGTTTTGTGCTGGAATAGAGTTACCAATGACAGAATAAACAAATTAATTTACACACTTTCTGAACATAAAGTTCAACCAGTCCTTTGTGTTTTAGTCCTCCTTTCCCCAGAGAAAAGTTTACCCCAGCCTTTTTAAGTGGAAGTTCCCCAAGATGTTGGGCAATAAGTCCCAACATTGCGTTGAAAGTTTATAGAGATGATTCTGAAAACATGGAATTGAGCCAGTATCACCACTGGCCACTAATGGACGATATTTACAAGGACAGTAAGTGCTTTTACTGATGGCCATGAGTGACTACTAGTTGAGAACTTTTCCTATTTTTCTTGGACTTCGTAAGTTCCAATGTCTTGATGCAATATAAAATTAATGAGTGAGGATGGGACATTGGGGGACAAAAGCAAGAGGAAAAGAGAGAGAGAGAGAGAGAGGTAGAGGGAAGTGATATGTAGCAGGGAAACACAAAAAAATTGCTGTTTTTTTTCTGTTTGTTTGTTTTTTACCAAACTTGACTACTGGAGACTGAGAGCTAAATATAATTTGGTTTAGATATATTAAAGACATATAACATATCATGTACTTTATGTGTTGTTTAGCACAGTTCTTAATTATCACATACCTTTGGAAACTCATAGTTGGTATAAAAAATCTTAACATTTGGCTATTAGTTACCTCTTTTTAGAGGACAAATTTATAAAACACCTCCATGAAGTCTTCCTAGTTTGCCCAGTTCCAGAGTGATCTCTTCCTACTCTGAACTTAAACTACTTAACTGTCTATGCCATTTATTTCATGACTTATTAATATGCTGCTTTGTGACCTTTCTATTTTGGGGGGGTGTCTCATTATTTAAGTGACAGTTTATTAACATTTCTAGGTTTTAAGCTTCTACCAAGATGGGAATTGCCTAAAATAAGAGGTTGAACAAATGAGTGTAAATAGTACTCTAGACTGAGTTGTCTAAAAGCAAGAACTAACAATATTATTTTATCCACGTGTTTTCAGCAAACAATAATAGTACAGGCACATAAGAAGAGCTCTTGTTTGTTGAAGGAATGCATGAATAGATGAATAGACTAATACAGAATGAGAGCACAAATGCATATATCTACTTGAAGAGTTGATTCATTCATATCTCATGAAGGATTAGTCTGTTCCATTCATTCATATATGAATTTCTAATCTAGCACAGTTGTGTGTTTTACTAATACCTCAAGGCAATCAGCCAATCAGCCTGGAAACTGTTAATAATAAGGAAACTTTGATTAGATCTCACAGATTAAAGTCACTTCATAGTTTTTTAACCAAGTCCCATATTTTGTGTTTGTTATTTTTCTTTCCCTCTACAAAAATAAAGGTAGCCATCCCCTCACCTCATGAACACTTACTCAAATTTCCACCAAGCTCTGCCATTTTTTCCCCCGGAGAATTTAGATTCTGAGTTGCCCCAAGTCATCCTACTTTATTTTATCTCAGGCAGTTCTGAGGGGTAAGATCCAGAGGTTATTCTGGTGAAAAACATCTTGTAAAGTATTTCTGTGGTAGTTAAAATTAATTATTTCCCAATTTTTCCTTTGAGATACAAGGTCTATGCCCACTCTTCTTGTATCTCTGTGAACTTCTGAGGGCTAAAACAAAAAAATATATGGTAGAGTGACAGTTCATAACTTCCTAGACTAAATATTAAAAAGATGCAGGTATTCTAACTAGTCTGTTGAAGCCATGAGCTGAGCTATGAAAAATATGACTATGTTGAAGCCCCTGAGCTGAAGAGGCCATGCGTAGATCTGCTCAAGTAATCATTCCCCTTGAGGTCAGCTTTCTAACCATCCTTTCCAAGATGCTGCACATGTATGTGAAAAAGCCATCCTGAAAGTGGGTCTCCAGACTCAGCTATTTTAGCTCCAACTGTTTGAGTCACCTCCAGGTAAGGCCCAAAATGCCAAAGAGCAGAAACAAACCATACTCTGATGAATTTATGACTCACGATCTCTGAGCATAATAAATATGCTTGTTTTATGACACTAAGTTATGTGGTGATGGCTTGTTATTGCTAGAATGGCAACAGAAATAATTATTTCAAGACAAAATTTTGTATAATGAAGAACATATTTTGATTTCAAAAAGTATGATCAGTCTGAACAGTTGGTGGCACAGTAGATAGAGCATTAGCCTGGGACTTTGAGGACCCAGGTTTCAAACCCTGAGGTTGCCAGCTTGAGCACGGGCTCTTCCTGCTTGAGTGTGGGCTCACTAGCTTTAGCACGGGGTTACCAGCTTGAGCATGGGATCATAGACTGACCCATGGTTGCTGGTTTGAGCCCAAAGGGCACTGGCTTGAGCAAGGGGTCACTGTCTTTGCTGGAGCCCACTTGTCAAGGAACAAATGAGAAAGCAATCAATGAAATAAGGTACCACAATGAAGAATTGATGTTTCTCATTTCTTTCCCTTTCCTATTGTCTGTCTCTCTCCAGAAACAAAACAAAACAAAACAAAAAACTATGTATTAAGTTGGAGGCAGAGAAGCAAAGAGGCAGGGAGGGAGAGAGACAGACCTCCTGCATGGGCTCCAACCAGGATCCACCTGACAATCCCCATACAGGGTGATTCTATACTTATTTGTGGCCACTGCTCTGTTGCTCAGCATCCAAACTACTTTAGCACCTAAGGCAAGCCATAGAGCCATCCTCAGCCCTCAGGCCAACTTGCTTGAATCATTTGAGCCATGGCTATGGGAGGGGGAGAGAGAGAGAATGGGGAAGGAAGTGGTAGAGAAACAGATGGTAACTTCTTCTATGTGCCCTGACTGGGAATCAAACCCTGGTCTTCCACATGCCGGGCCAAAGCTCTATCTCTGACCCAACCAGACAGGGTCTAATCTGGAGAAGTTTTAATTTGCTTTACTTTAACATTTAAAAGTTTGAAATCACTAAATGATAAATTCAGTGGCTTGTTTTAATGTCTTCTGAGCACATTTGTTTTTAGTTGTTACTTTTTTTTGGAGGGAGATAAATATAAGTGTCTATAGAATTCTGTGACTGGAGTTATTACTGTGAAGGCCTCACTCAGCTCAGAGTTCCTTGAGCACATTATTCCTGGCTTGAGCCACTCTTCTACTGGACTCATTTCTGGCATCTGTCAACATATATAGAAAAACAAAAAGTTTCCATTGTCAAAATATTAAGAAGTATTATATACTAGATGCTCTTCTTAGAGTCATAATGAATATTAGCATATAGAATAAACTGAAAGGCCATGATATAAGAAAATATCTTTGATTCTGTTTAACCTGAGTCATTTGGCTACAGAAGACTCTTACAGAATGCATCTTCTAATAGTCAGCATTGCCTGTTTAAAAAATCCCGATTGATACAGATGAAGTAGTTATTAGTAGACATTCCAAAATCTACTTAATTTTTCCCTTTATTTGTGTACAATTCTTCAAATTTATAAAGTATACAAGAACACAAAAAATGGTCTTTAAAACTCCAAAGAATAAATGAATAATAAATGTGAAGAGAAGTTGTAGGAGGTCGGACCAGAAAGGACAGCACTAACACCAATTAAAAGCTATTGTAGGCCCAGGTCTGGTGGTTCAATGATAGAGTGAGGTAAGGCATTGGCTCTGCATATGGACATCCCTGGTTCAATTCCTGGTCAGGAGACACAGGAGAAATGACTGTCTGTTTCTCCACCTCTCCACTACCCCCTTCCTTCTCTCTCTTACGATTTCTTTCTTCTCTTCCTGCAGCCATGACTCAGTTGGAGGAAGTTGGCACTGGGTGCTGAGGATGGCTCCATGGCCTCACTTTAGGTACTAAAATAGTTGTCAAGCAATGGACCAGTGGCCCCAGATGGGCAGAGCATCCCCTGGTAGGATGCTTGCTGGGTGGATCCTGGTCCAGGTGCATGTGGGAATCTGTTACTCTGCCTCTCCACTTCTCACTAAGAAAAAAAATATTAAAAAGAAAAATGAAAGCTACTGTAGGCCTGGCCAATTAGCTCACTCAGTTGAGTGTCATCTGGGAAAGACAAGGTTGCAATTTCAATCCCTGATCAGGGCACACACAGGAAGCAACCAAATAATGCACTACTAAATGGAACATCAAATGAATAATTCCCTTACCCCTCCACTCTCTTTCCCTTCCTCTCTCTGTCTCTAAAAAAATCAATAAAAAATAAGCTTTGGCTGGATAGCTCAGTTGGTTGGAATGTCGTTCCGGAGCGTGAAGGTTGCCGGTTCAATTCCCTGGTCAGGGCACATACAGGAGCAGCTCAACTTTCCTGTCTCTCTCTCCCTAAAAGAAGAAAAAAAAGAAAGCTATTGTAAATAATCTAGGTCTGTTACTGTTAACTAGCATTTCCTTCCCTAACTGTATTTCTCTTACTTCATTCCAACGATTTTTTTTTCAGAATATCCAGGAGAATCACAAAAATTGTTTGAAATAGGCATGATATTATGATTATTTAAATATGCTTTTAGTTCTATCATTTACTTCTTATGATATTTCAGATAATAATAGAAGAGGATGTGAGCATGAGTGTATAACAGTTGAGAGCTCCTGGTCTGGGTAGAATAAAAAATCTACAACTTTGGACAGGGAGCTAACATCTTGGTATCCCAGTTGGGGAATGGTATATTCTGGTCAAACATGTTTCCAGTTATTTCATTTTTGATACTGAAACTGATATTACAGCATAGGTGTGACGGTTGAACTGTAGAACTCTCTGGTTGATATTTTCAAGTGAAGTATACCTTTTTAGAAAAGCAGCACTCTGACAGCTACAGATCTTTAATAGAGCTGCTAGACCATCAAGTAACATGTCAACACACCTTGAAAGAGGCTTCATCAAATGAAAAGGTGAAGTTCTGTCAGATGATGTCAGCAAAGAAAAATAAGCTCATAGGAAGAGAGAAATGTTTTTTCTAAATACCCAAGTGTTATAAAATTGAATTCTACTAAAGTGAGAAGGTGTTTCAAATATGACATCTATATGAAAATATAAGAGATTGAAAAGACAAGAAGGTAAAGGAAAACACTTCTATATGGAGCGATACAATGTCAAAGTGAATCTTCATTTAATAATGGGGAGAAAATCTAAAATTCTAGAGTTGCTTTAAGTTGCATGAATTGTGGATTCCACGGGGCAAAAGCAAAGATAATAAAGATAATACTTCCAAGTCTTGTGGAAATAAAAAGATATATTGTTAATACTAACTTAAGTTAGGCCAGAAACTGCTTTAGTTTCTGACAATAAAGGTGTCTATGGTCAAAGAAATTCAGGGAAGTTGCATCAAAAACAGATCATTGTACTCCAAGATTTCTACCACTTTAATATACTAATGTGTGTTGTGAATCAATTTGTTGTGTGTCTATTATACTGTGTTTCCAACATTTACTAATCATATATATTATATATTTTAAGAGACGATCTCTTTGGGGACTTGGTTTCCAAAGGGGAATTCTTTGGGAAATAATGATTTATCTCTTTAGTTTGACAAAGATCTTACTGACCTTATTAGGAGACTAGCTGACATGTCTCTAGGCACCTTATCGTTCCTGCTCTGTGTATTCAGAACTCTAATTATCACATCTAATTTAGTTTGTGCCTTTTCCTGGATTAAATCACTGACTTAATTTTCTTGCTTTATGTAATTGGGATTATTACCTTTTGCAGAGGAGAAAAATGAAATAAAGATAGGTGAGCAGACTTTAGTATGTTGTTTCATACTATAATATTTATACTTCTTTTCTCCATTCTGCTGAGCATTGCTTTCCAGCTTGAAAGAAAGAAAGAAAGAGAGAGATAAAGAAGAAAGTAAAAAGAAAGAAAAAAAATATAAATCTTTTTTTGGTTAATAAATGAGTCTGGTGTCACTTGGATTATTGAATGCTAATTCTCTGAGATTCTGGATTTGACTTGAATTTTTAGAAAAAGTTCTGAAGTTTTTGAAGAAAAGCTGTATGTATTTCTAAAATAGCATGCACTTATTGGATATGAGGGCTCATGCAAATAATAACAGAAAAAGAAAGTAAAACCAACTTCCTGTTTTAAATAAAATAAAGATTTAAAAGTATGAGTAGATTTTCCAAATTGAGTAATCATGAAAAGTTGAATGCTAAAGTGAATACATTTTGAAGGATTTTAGGGCTATTTGGTTTCAGACACAGAATTATTTAATATATGGTTGGAAATAAGTGTGGAACTTCGTAGGAAGGACTGACAGTGGATAGACTGACTGGTCATCTCCATGAAAGAGAAACTAAAGATGAGGTTGCAGCTATAGTTGTATCACTAGTTCTCCCATGAACTCCAAGCTCCTATATGTACTACTTACATTCTAGCTTCTGTTAGATATCTAATAGTCATTTCAAACATATTGTGTCCAAAACTGAATTATTTATTCTGTGTCTAGCAAAGTTTCTTCATCTCACTAATGTCACCTGGACCTCCAATTTTTCAAGTATAAGGCCTTGGAATCATTATAAACTCTTTATTTTTTTTATGCTCCACATTGGATTCATTAGCAAATCTGTTGCTTCTATATTAAACACAAATTCAGAATCTAAATATTTCTCTTGACATTTGTTGCTACTACACTGGGTCAGCCAACTACCATTACTTCCCTGGGTTGCTGTAATACATTCCTATGTTGTTTACTGTTTGCACACTTCCGTCAATTTGCACAGGAACAACCCATTCTCTGCAAGTGAGCCAGGAAGATCCTTTTGAAATGTGTTAGATCATGACACTCTCCTGCTTAAAACCCTCCCATGGCTTCCATCTCACTGTAAAGAGCCTGCGGACCCTACATGATGTGTTCTTACCGTTTCCTCATGTCATTTCCTTGCTTACTCAATTCAGGGCACAGCTGCCTCCTTACTGTGCCTTGAGAAGACTAAGTGCCTTCTTGCCCAGGACTTCTGTACTTGCTAGTGTCTCTCCATGAAAAGTTCTTCCCACACTTTCTTCAGGCCCGTGGTCAAATGTCTACTTTTCAGTGAAACTCTCTCTGAATATACTATTTAAAATTAGGGCCCTACATAGTCTCCATCTACTTTAATTTTTCTCCATATCACTCATCACCCTCTAAAGTACAAATTTTACTTACCTATTGTGCCTATTGTCTGTTTTTTATAATAGAAGCACCATGAGAACATGAATTTTTGCTTATTTTGTCCACTGCTCTATCATAGTATCTATAAGAATACTTAATACCTAGTGGATACACAATAAATGTTTGTAGGAAAATAAATTATATATGTTAACTATGTTAAACTTTCCATATTTGCTATAGTTTTATATTTTCATTGTAACTCAATATTTATCAATTGGGTGGACTTGGACATAAGAATTATTTGAATTAGTATGAGCTTCTGCAGTGGTTTTCCAGATTCTATACAGGTGATTATACACATCTTTTTGTTACTGTACAGTTGGTGACATCTTTGTCACTGTATATTTGGTGACATCATGTTAGTAGACATAGTATTTGCATCTCAGATCTTGGGGTAAACAATACATTAGGGCTTCTTTTCCTCTGAGAATGAATTGTTGAGATAACCTAGCACATTCCAATTTTTGGATAATGTGTGGAATGGTGAGGAGATACCAGACCCATTCAGCTATGGGCCATAGCTTGTGGACAAGACCCACCGAGGGTGAGGATGATGGAGACGCAGAGACCTGACTCCGGAGACTAGGTTCAGTGACGACACAGATCCATTTTATTTAGGAAGTAAGCTAGCTTATATACACAGGTTCAGCCTATAAGGTGTTACAGCATGTTCTTCAAAGCCAATAGCTAAAAAGATCAGGGAGCTGCCTGGTTGGTGCTGAGTCACTTCCTTACAGTGGGTGAGCTTTCTCCTGGGTGTGCCTAGGAGGGTTTCCAGAGCTGGAGTGTTCTTACAGCATTGCATCAGCCACAGCTGCTAGGAATTAGCTCAGCACTCTACCTACATTTTCCCCTTCTCTTTTATTTAGGGCCAATTGGACTTGATGAATCGCTGAGGACCTCCTCCAGAAAGCCGTTCACAAGGCTGAGGCTGGCCATCTCCTGAACTGGGGGGTGCGACGGCCGGGGATTCACTGGTGAGGTCATCTCGGGACACTGGAATTGGTTGGATATTCCGTCCTGGGATCCAAAAGGGCTGCAGGCTGTTTTCTGGAAAGATACAAGCAAAACCTCTCCCTTGCATTAGAAGAGGGTGTGATCCCCACCACTGACCTGTGGCTGGATCCTTCCAGTGTACCAACAGCAATAGGGTCGAATGACTATGAAGGCCTCCCCAATTCTTGTTCTGAAGGGTCGGGGTGGAGCATTGGCCCTTGGCAAGTACTGCGGGAGTGGCAACTTCCACTTCTTCGGCTGGCAGAGCTGATGGCGCAGTTAGCAATTTGGTTGGTTTCGTTTCTGCATGTTCAGCTGCGAGTTTGTCAAACTTGGAATCTAAGCCACTTTCCTCCTCAGTGGAGGGGAGCAAATAGGGAGGTAGGGACTCCTCAGGAAGAGGGATAGCCTGTAATATTTGTGGAACAGGGTGAGGGTTCTTGGTGGGAGTGCCGGACAGGCATGCATGTATGGCTAGTAGGGCAGGAGAGAGACTGAGGGGAATGTTTGCCCTTTGTGTACCTCTGCTGAATGGATGCACCGGAGGGCTTGGGCCCAAGTGTTGGGGTCCCAAAGAGGTGCATGCTGGAGTCAAGGGTTAAAAACTGAGAGGATTTCCCAGTAGGTATAAAGATTCTTTTCATTAACTTTAACTCACCTACTCTGCAAGAAGGCATGGAGGGCTCGAGGTTGTGGGGCTCAGGAGTGAGGGAGAAGGTTTCCCATTGAAGAGGGTCACTCACCTGTCCCTTGGATACTGGTTGGGTCCCTGTTCGGGCACCAGTTTTGGACAAGGCCCACCAGGAGTGAGGACAACACAGACGCAGAGATCTGACTTCGGAGACTAGGTTCAGTGACTACACAGATCAGCTTTATTCAGGAATAAGCTAGCTTATATACACAGGTTCTGCCTATAGGGTGGTACAGCGTGTTCTTCAAAGCCAATGGCTAAAAAGATCAGGGAGCTGCCTGGTTGGCACTGAGTCACTTTCTTACAGCGGGTGAGCTTCCTCCTGGGTGTGCCTAGGAGGGTTTTCAGCACTGGAGTGTTCTCACAGCATTGCATCAGCCACAGATGCTAGGAATGCACTCTGCACTCTACCTACAATAGCCAGGTCCTTTGCTATATGATGGTCAAGGGTTTCATTTAATCCCTTATGATTAAGGAAACCACTGCTATGTAAGGAGTAACAAACCAGCAAATCTGTATTGTAGAAGAAGTTTAGGTAGTCAGGAGATGGTAAGGACAAAAGAACTGGTAGTTGTTATCAGAAACATTTAATACATTGGTGACTTTGTTTCAGCTGGTGACTGAGTAAATAAAAAGGTTGGATTTACATCCTTGAACTGGAGGAGTGATAATGGCTAAATAGTGATAGCAGGTTCTCAGCCACAACGGGTTAGAGATGAAGACAGGATTCCACTCCTAAGGAGAAACTAGAAGTCTAGACAGGAACACTGCAAGAAATTTGTCAGGAAGGGAATACTATCTGTAGCATGATGTCTTTGGAAGACTAATAATTTAACACCCATTAGTTTTGTTTATCCCCCTTCAATTTTTTTTTTAAGATTTTGTCTCACCCTTTAATTTTTTTAACCAATCTTTAGAGCAATGTTTCTGAAGTTGGAGAATGTATCAGCATCACTAGGAGGACTTGTTAAAGCACAGATTGCTGGGTCCATCCTACAGTATTTCATTTAGTAGGTCTGAGGAAAGCCCTAAAAGTATTCATGTCTAAGAAGTTTTCAGGAAAGACTGACACTGCAGGTCTGGATATTTCACTTTGAAAATAACCGATGGAAAGGGAAATCAAAGGTCAGGCAGGGAAGGAGGAGACTGAGAACTAACAGTGGCAATGCCCCGCCTTCCTAATATGGTTCTGAGTCGTCAATCACAGTCCCAAACGTACTTACCTCAAAAGTTCTGCAGTTAGCCAGACCTTTATTCTTTGGAGGGCAGTTTAACTCTCTTGATGGTTTTAGTTCTCCTTCCTTCTAGGGTAGCTTATTCCTACCAAGGGAATATACTATTTTTCTTGAGAAGGGTTCTGAGAAATCAGTTTTCTCATAACATTTTCAGTAATAATAAGGATTCTTATAATATTTTATTGTCTCTGGCTGGCAACTCCCTCAGTCTCACTCAGAGTTTAATTCATGATGATGAGGCAGTAGTATCAGTAATGATTAATATACCAGCTCTCATTTCTAACCCAGTGGATATCAGGTATTTGGGAACAAGGCTAATTTGAAGCAATGCTAATTAGGGAGGTGAGTTGATGACACATCTACCTCTTCAAAGATTGTGGGTGCATGTGTTTGTGAAAGAGAGAGAGAGAGAGGGGAAGCTGGAATGAGAAAAAGATGTGGGAGTATGCAACTGAGTTTACAGGTTGATATGTCAGAAACTGCACTGTACTTGGTAAGAATTAGAAAAATAGAGGCTGTGGCAAATGTTATATTTGTCCCCTTTTCTAAGGTCACTGTCAATTTATCACTAATAGGAATGTATTAACATCTTCTGTATATGTGATATACTGGTACAACTTATTAATTAAACATGTTTTGAAAATCCATTCATCATAAGAAATCTATTAAGGATCTCTACAAGTCTTACTCAATGAATGAAAGAAACCCCGGTTGAATTTTCAAGCCTTTGTTTTGATAAAAATGGTATTTTGCTTCAGAAAATTACATTTCTTTGGAAAGTATTCTATTATGTTTAATTTTTGTTAATTTAGATAAAATTTTCCAATTAGTCCAAATTGTGGAGGTTTTTCTCTTTTTACTAATCCTTTGGTCTTCCAAGCTCTATTAGGTGAGAAACTCGTTTACTGGAAAACTTCATATAGGAAGAAGTGTAAAGGTTAGGAAGATGTTTGCATCACACCCTGGGGTATGCCTGGCATTCATTTGTTAACTCTGGCTTTCCAGTTTATTATTATTATAAGTAGATTTGCAGACCATTAGTGGTTTTCTACCCTAACCACACATTGAAGCACCCTTTTAGAATAGTAATGTCTCAGTTCCACCCCTAGATCTTCCAGTTTAAACAGTCTAGGATGGGATTGGGAATTGGAATTTTGTAAAAAGCTCCCTAGATGATTTTAATGTGCCGCCAGTTTGAGGACTTTTGCACTAGACAAAAGCAAAAATCATAATAGAATAACTGAACAAGTACTTTAGACAAATTTTCAAAACCAGGGGCCAAATATTATGATCAATATTATGATTATAGTGATTTACGATTTTCTTTAGCTCTTTACTTAAATAACCAGATGCACACCCATCATGATGGTCTTGTGACATGAGTAAGAGAGATAATGATATACTCATTTCACAGAAGAAAATGCTGACACTTTATATTAATTCTGTAAATGTCATTTGCTGCTTAAGTCAGTCATTTGCAGAAGATCTGTGTTGGGTTATATGTTACAGAATACTGGACTTGAAATTCTTCGTTGCCTAGCATGGAAACGGTGCATTCGATTGTGTAGCATGAGCATGATGCATCTGCATTTTTAATTCAATGCTTTCTTTTTCATACACACATTGACCCTCAATAGATACAATCTTAGCTTAGTCTTCCTCCCTTCTTTTGCAGCCTGTTAGTTGTAAAGAATTTCAGGCACAGTTTGCTTTTATCATCCTTGTTTATTTTGACTTATTCATCACATTCAGGATGTTGACAGTGCATTCCTAACTTTGGGATCATTATTAAACTTAGAAGTGACATTAACCTTCCCAGAGAGAATTGTTGACACAGGAAGGCTGACAGCCTGATCCCTTAATATGAAATCACAGGTTTCAAAGGTAAGGAAATTGACCTTGAAATCTTTCTATTGCCGCCTACTAAACTCTGAGCAGTCAGAGTCATTCTGATGGAAAGGCAAGCTGGGCCACTTGCTCTTCGCCTTTCACTACACTTCTTGTATCAGACTAGACCTCTCTTAGAAGACTATTGAAAAATTCCATGAGCTTAGCTGCAAGAGAGTTTTATTTGTGTTAGCACATGAGCACAGTAGTATCCAAGCTGGCTTGTGTGAATGCCATGATGAGTGCTTCTATCGCACAGTTACATCTTCAGACCAAATGTGTCTCAGAGACAGAATTTGAACTCAAAGTTCCTGATGCCCAGGCTTGTGTTTTGACCAGCAGGTCCAGCTGCTACTCAGATGTCTGCTGTTGTAGAATTGGGCTGAGGGGCAAATAAAATGAGAGCACAGGCAACAAAATAACATGTGTCAATTCCACCAAATACATGGATCAGGAGCTTGATGCTTCTGCCAATGACAAATGAATAAGAGGAGAAGGATTATCATTGGCCATCTTAATAAATACAATGATGAAAGAACGTAAGTGCAGAAGAAAAGCAGTGTAATATTCAATCAGGCATGTTTTCTCCAGACTGTCAAATTACAGGATGAGAGAAAATTTTTGGAAGTTATAGTTGGAAACATTAGATCTTGCAGTGAGCAGACTCCATGTAACGTGGGCAACAGTGTGGTGATTGCCAGGGTGGTGGTGGGGGAGACGGTAGAGGGAGATTACATGGGGATGGACAGAGACTTGATAGGGGATATAAACACACAATACAGTACACAGAAGATGTGTTATAGAACTGTGTTCCTGAAACCTATGTAATTTTGTTAACCGGTGTCACTCCAATAAATTAAAAAAAAAAAAAAAAAAGGTTGTCTGGAGGAGGGTGGTGGAAGGATTGAGCTAAAAAGAAAGAAAAGAAAACCTCAAGGACATGGACCATAGTGTGGTGATTGCTGGAGACAAGGGGTTGAGGGAAGGTGAAGGAAAATATAGGGCAGTGATTTTCAACCTCCGGTCCACCGAAAATTTCCTGCCAGTCTGCGAAAGAGTTAACCACCCTGATATTGTACAAAGATTATAAAGTCTATAAACATTGGGTCTATAATCTTCATACAACTCCATGGTGGTTCTATAATCTTCATAGAACATCAGGGTGATTAACTCTTTTGTGGACCAAAATTTCTGGCAGAGTGGCTCCGGTCCATGGATCTGCGGTTGAAAGCACTGATATAGGGGGCATAAATGGTGGATGGAGACATGACTTGGGTGGGGGTGGGTGAGCACACAAAACAGTGTACAGATGATGTGTTGTATAATTATGCATCTGAAACCTGCATAATTTTTTTAACCAGTGTTATCCCCAAAAATTCAATAAAAAGGAAAAAATAAATAAAAAAAGAGAGAAAATAAATACTCCATGGAAAGAAACTAAAATTATTTCTCAAAATATTTTTATGAGTTGTCCTGGGAAAACAACTTTGGTCTATTCACTCTTTTCAGCATGGGTGACTACTTGCAGAAAGGGCAGAGGCTTTGGGTCTGTTTAATCTTTATATCCAATGCAAGTATAACTAGGGCAATGATTAATTAAAAATGAGTCCCAATTCAGCCAATCCAAGTGTAATGTGGACACTGTTTCTTCATGCATAATCCCATGTCATTATATCAGTGTTGACAACCATTTAGACAATTGCAGCTAATCTTATTTTCATAAAAAACATGAAATTAATTTACTAAAAGTCTTTATTAGAGCATTTGAAAAAGAGACACCCCCATAACTTTGAATAATTAACCCTGTAAGTTCAACAGTTTCTAGTCTCTACCATATGTTGCTAAATGAGATATAGTTTTTACAGGATAAACTTCCTAGGATTTGGGGGACTTCTTGAGGGATGCTTATGCAGTATGCAAATTTGTTCCTGGGATAATGCTCCACTCCACTCATGAGCCAAGTCTCTTCTACATACCTTCTTTTGCAATTTCTGGGTGAGAGGTTTTCCCTTGGGCTAATATGTTTACCATACATAGAGGCATATGTAACTTACATTGCTTTATTTCACTGATAGCTGCTAAAAGGTTGGAATTTAAGTAAAAACTGAATAAAATTTTAGGGGTAACTTAAAAAAGAAAATTATTTATAGCTATTACATAATACATGTTTACACATATAAGAATGCATGTTGAGTTTTTTGATGTGTAAATACTTAGTATCTTCTCTATTACTTCAGTTCAAGCTCCTTTTTGCCATTTTCTTCCCCATTTGACATACATTGGTAAAATACCACTTAGAATCAGGATTACTATAGCTGGAAACCATGGTAGAATGCTTATAGGATAAACCTCCTCTATACAGGTGACAGATCAGAGGCCCAGAAGGCAAAATGCCCTCTTTTGGAGAACTGAGCTAGTAAATAGTCCTAATGGAAGAAGAAGCTAGATAACCCCTGAGCCATGGTTATTTATGCCTTGCCTAACCTCTCTAAAATGTGTGGGCAAACTAGGGAACTGTCAATCTTTTGTAAAATGATACCCTGAAGCAAATCTATTGGTAAATTACATAAAACCAAGAAGAATCCATAAAGAAAATGATGAAGTAATATTCTTTTATTTCCCTTTCATCTTCCCTCCATCCGTATTTCAAGCCGAGTCCCCGTTGCAGGAGCTCATGCTCACTTTCAGATCCTGCTTCTGTAATCAATCTGACTGCTGTTCCAGACGTAGGCTTATCATTTTGGCTGTGTCCCAAGATTCATCACTTTTCGGGTACTCTAAAAATTTACAAATACTGTATTTGTCTTTTGTTATTTAAGAACTCTGTGCTCTTACGATAGTGTAGAAATGTTCTAGGCATTAAAAATAAACAATTTTTACTGAATTAATTTTCTGGGAAATGTATGTATGTATGTATGTATGTATGTATGTATGTATGTATGTATGCAGGTGTTTGCCAAATTTTATTGTTCACGTAAATTTACCCAGAAACCATATTAAAATGCAGACCCTGATTTCACAGGTCTGAATGGGGCCTGATTTTCTGCATCTGTAAGTTGTCTTTGAGGTGAAGCTGATGCTTTTGGTCCATTGGTCACACTTCTAACAACAAAGGCAATTGTATAATAGTTAAAATATTTGCATTTTGCCTGACCTGTGGTTGCACAGTGAATTAAACATCAACCTGGAACACTGAGGTCGCCAATTCAAAACCCTGTGCTTGCCTGGTCAAGCCACATATGGCAGTTGATACTTCCTGCTCTTCCCCCACCCCCATCTCTAAAATAAATAGTCATTTAAAAATAAAATATTTGCATTTTAACAGAGGACATCAATATTTTAATCTAAAAAGTGACTCAATGTGGGAATTTCAGGGTGTGTTTATAACAATCTTTTATATCAGGACATATGGTCAGGAGGCCCTCTGTATCAGATTTATTTTAGTAAGCCCCTTTGAGCTCACTGCACAAAAGGAGAGTCTAGAAAATTGAACAAATTATTCTTTACTGATCACAAATTTCAACCATAAGCAGATGACTTCTTTTTCCTCTTACATTCCTTCCTTCTTTCTTTCTCATCCTTACAAAGATATTTTAAGAGTTTCCTATGAAAAAAAAAGCTAGTTTTGTTTTATCTACCTTTAAAAGAAACCAGATATGTTTATTGAACATTCTTTATTTCTTAGTAGATGGGAGCATTACGTTCTAATTTTAATTTGAGAGGAGAGTGCTTTTCTTACTCCTTCTCTCTCCAGTCCCCATGACAATCTATTTCTCCAAGCTTATCTTATGCTCTTCCTCTTCCTCCCTTGTCTTTCCAAAGCCATAGTTAAATTATTTTTTCCTGCCTCAATATTTTACAATGTGTCTAGCAGTATGGCTTAATTTTGCCCTAACATCTATTATGGTGTTTTGAATATTAATACATGCAATAAAGTCTCAATGAATAAATACACACTTCATAAATGTTCCTTGTACATAATTGCCTTGGTTGTTTGAGGTAACTCTTCTCCAAGCTGGTGTTCAGTGACATAAGGACAATATTTGTAGATTTTTCTCCCTTCTAGACTCTGGTGGTGCAATTATTCTTTTTGTGTGTGTGTGCATTTTCTCTATTTTTCAGTTAGAACAGCAACACTATTTTTGCAAATAATATTTCTAATTCCACTACTCCTATCTGCAAAGTTGCAAATATTCCCTCTTTCATATGCTTGGTGCAGAATAATCATATTCATGCTTTTCTCTGTGTTTCATTGTGTTCTGATACAACTAGGAAAGGTAAATAGAGGTTTCTGATTGATAAGTCTTTGAAAATTTGAGCCTCTCTTGTTTAGGTGAAGTCCTGGAGAGAATGCAGATAATAAAACTACCAGGCCAGAATACAGATCTTTTGTGTGATTATAATCTAAGTGACAATCAACACTCATTATTTTTTAATCATTCTCTCAATACTTCTGGAGCAATGCACCATACATTTTTAGCAATAAAGTGTTGCATTCCTGAAGCAAAATTGTTTGTGTGCGTATCTATGCATGTGTGTGTTTTAAAAGCTAACAAACAAATTTAGAACATAGTTTCAATTAGTGATAAGAAAAGTAAAATTATATCAAGCAAATTATGAAGATAAAAAGCAGTGGGGATAAGATAGGCCTTGTTTGGGTTTTTAGGAAAGATTTGCATGAAAGAACATTTGAGCAGAGACTTAAGGTGAAGTGAGGAGTGAGACATGTGGACACTGGGAAAGAAGGTTCCAAACAGGGGTAGCCGCAAATGCAAAGATGCTAAATTGAGAATAAGTTTTGCATGCTGGATGGAAAGCAAAGGCTTACATGGCAGTTGGAATGAGTGAGGTGAGTGTGGAGATAAGTGTGGATAGGTGGGTTGGCCCATAATGATGGCTGTGTTAGCTGCTCAGTAGATGAAGATTGGTGTTACTACTGTGCTTGGAACTTCTGAAGGGTTTTATTGCTCTTAAAAAGGAGATCAAAAGCTTGAATAAATGCTTCATCTTCTAGCCACATTAGGCATGCCATACTCTACCAAATTCTCTCTGTTCTAGCCACTCCCCCACCTCCCTGCTTTCTTTTGGTTTTACTCTCTCACTATTCTTTTCATCATAGGATCTTTGTATATGCTAGCCCCATTGCCTGGAGAACTCTCCCTCTGCACCCTCAGACCTTTGCTCCTGTTCATCACAGCTTCATTATCAATTCCTTAGGGAAGACTTCCCAGTGTAATTTCTGTTCTATGTACTCAGAGTATCATGTAACCGCCTTCTTCAAAACATTTATCAGAATTTCAATTGTACATCTCTTCTTAGTGTGGTTGTTTAATTAATGTTTATTTTCTTGTTACTAAATTATATGCCACACAGAGCCAGAAATTATGATTTTTCCTCCCACCACATTATCTCTAATGCCTTGTGGAGTATCCTTCATATAGCAGTTGCTTAGCAAGTATTTGATTAGTTGATTTTTTTGTTCTCCGACCTTTTCTCTTTTCTTTCATCTTTTATTTATCTTCTCTTTTTCAGGCTCCTTTCTTCTTTTAAACACCTTTGTTTTATGTCTTTATTCCTTATTTTTTCTTCCTGCCATTTCACTTCCTGAAGGCCCTTTCATGACTGAGTTCACGATTCTGTACACACATGCACATTTCCTGGTGACTAAAGGACAGTGTAATAGCATGCTGCCATTCCACCTGAAATCAATGAGGCCCCTTCCTATGACTGTTATAGCAGTCCCCTCTCATTCACAGTTTCTTTGTCTGCAGTTTCAGTTACCTGCAGTCAACTGAGGTCTGCAATATTAAAAAGAAAATTTCAGAAATAAACAATCCATTTTAACTTGCACACCATTCTGAGCAGCATAATGAAATCTTACCTTGGACCAGAACCCTCCCTTTGTCCAGCACCTCCATACCACAGGTGCTCCCCAACTGTTGGTCACTTAGTCACCATAATGGTTATCCATTTCGCTGTCATAGTAGCACAGTGCTTGTTTTTAAGTCACCCTTATTTCACTTCATAATATCTCCAAAGCATAAGACTAGTTAGTGATGCTGGCAATTCAGATATGCCACAGAGAAATCATAAAGTGCTTTCCTTAAATTAAATGGTAAGTACAATAACATATTTTGAGAGAGAGAAAGAGAGAGAGACCATATTTCACCTAACTTTTATTACAATATATTGTTATAATTGTTTAATTACTAATTTTTTGTTGTTAATCTATTGCTATGTTTAGTTTATAAATTAAACTTTATTATAGATATGTACATATAGAAAAAGCATAAAATATTTGAGTTTGGTACTATCCGTGATTTCAGGCATTCACTGGGGGTCTTGGAATGTATCCCCTGCTGATAAAGGGGACTACTGTATATCTTCCTTAAAATGAAAATCTACATCAAACACTGAAAAAGGGTATTTTTCCATCTCTTTTGTTCTTTACAGAAATTCTTTTGTGACTCTACTGAATTCATTCATCATTAACATTTATAATTCAGCACTGTCTTTCGGCACAGTGTGTTGCTATTCGTATTGCTGACAGATTTGTCTTCGTCTTGGTCTTGGGTCTTTTAGCTGTCTGGTTTCCAGAATTTTGCTTATCCAAGCATTTCATTTGTCACACTACCTGCCATTGTCACCACGTTTGTCTTTATCCTCAGTCATTAGCTTCATGTGCTGTGTCTTAATTCCATTACAGGGCTTGTTCTTGCCATTTTTATTTGTCACGGTATCTATTTTAGTAACAGATGTAGTTGTCAGAGCATCTCCTTTCCTCCCATCACTGGTGTCACTTGTGTATTTGGTATTAGAGTTTGTCTTATGTGCTATTCTGGGTCTTCTAATGTATGTGTTAATCCACTTCATTGTTTTAATTGTATCTCTTCTCCCAGTGATATATAACTGTGGTTCATTTCTTTTTTGCCGATTCTGAATATTGTTAAGTTGCTTTGTACCTAAGGCAAGCATTTTCAGAAGACCAGATCAATGGTGCAATAGAAGTGAATGCAAATTTAGGAGTGCTTGCTCTGAACACATGTGTGCATTCAATCAAAAAGCTGAGCTGCAGTGTGTGCTTTCAATCATGTGATGATGATATGTTCATTTATTGGAGTTTTATTTTTACTACATACTCTTCACATCTATTTTACTATCATATTCTACAAGATAAGATAGTTTTATTATTTTCACAGTTCAAAGTTAGTGTATTTCTATTGTAAAAATATTGAAAAAAAATACACTTTATATTTCTTACACTTGGGTGATGGATTAACAAAGCAAAGCAAAACAAATTTATTCTAAAGTAAATTGCTTGCTTGGAAAAAAAGGTTAGTAAGCAGTGCTTAAAAAATAATGATAATAAATAAAAACACTGAGAAGTGCAGATAATAAAAATCAGAATTTTCTTGAGGATGGGTACAAATAGTATTAGTTCCTCCGAAGTAAACATATGATTTTTACAATTGATTCTCAAATGATTTAAAATAACTCAGAGTATGTAGGGGAACTTTAGCTTACCAAAAGCTAGAGGAAAAGCCTTTTTCAGAATTTGTAGGTTCTCTCTCCGTGGGAGTAGCTACTGCTGTTCTGAGATTTAGAACTGATTCATAATTTTTGAAAGAAGAGAATGTATAAATGAATGAAGAGAACAAATAAATGAATGTATGAAATATAAAATACTTTATCGCCAATTAACTGATATGAAACCAGAGTAAACTGAAATTAACATTCTTCCCTTACTCCATGATTTTCAGTTGCTTTTAAGTTGGTATTTGAACTCTTTTGTTAGCTTGATTCTTCCAAACTAAGACAATTAGAATATTAGTCTCTTGGAGAAAAAAAATTAACTTCTCTGTGGCACCTCAGGATCAAGGAATTTAAGAGCGACTGGATACTCGAAGTCATGAGACATAGAGAGTGTATTCCCCACTTGTCAGTATCTGCCTCCTCATTCTAATTTTTACAAAATTTAAACTAGCAGAAAAGCTCTTTTGTCATTAAATAGTAGAAAAAAATATATTTAAGGGAGAGAGAGAGAGAGAGATGTTTGTGGGACTCTGAGTTTTCTAAACCAAAAGACACGTAGCACTTATGAATTTAATGATCACCTAAGGCTATTCTTGTGAAAAAGAGAAGAGCCTCCACACTTATTCTGTGAGGTAAGAAAACACCCAATAGCAATTTATATAGGAGAATGTTTCATGTATACTTAAATATCCTTGCAAAATCGGCTTGTCTATACTTGATGGCATTTTTCTTACTTTGTACTTCTGTAGAATTTTGTGTACAGTTTCTCATAAGGCTTTTTTTTCCTTTTTTTACAGGGACAGAGAAAGAGTTAGAGAGAGGGATAGATAGGGACAGACAGACAGGAACAGAGAGAGGTGAGAAGCATCAATCATCAGTTTTTTGTTGCAGCACCTTAGTTGTTCATTGATTGCTTTCTCATATGTGCCTTGATCGTGGGCCTTCAGGAGACTGAGCCACCCCTTGCTGGAGACAGTGACCTTGGGCCCAAGCTGGCGAGCTTTTGCTCAAGCCAGATGGGCCCGTGCTCAAGCTGGTGAACTTGGGGTCTCAAACCTGGGCCTTCCGCATCCCAGTCCGACGCTCTATCCACTACATCACTGCCTGGTCAGGCTCATAAGGCTTTTCATTGCATCATGAATGCATGTAGGCTGCCAGCCTGGTTGTAATCTCTTAGGGCAGGGGTTTGGAACCTATGGCTCGTGAGCCAGATGTGGATCTATTGATGGTTGCATCTGGCTCACAGACATTCTTTAATAAAAAAAATAATAACATTAAAAATATAAAACATTCTCATGTATTACAATCCACTCATTTCCTACCACACGTGTTCATGGTTGTGGGAGGCTAGATCCAAGCACAACTGTCCTCTGGAACAACACCAAATTTTTATTGGATAATGAGTAATGTACACGGGTCATTGTGAGGTCAGGAAGTAAACTTCCCTCCTTTTAATCAAGTATTCAGCTAGCTAATTGCAGAAACTTTTTTGATGAAGAAGATGGCTAAAGGAAAAAAAGATGGGGAGTATTGTACTTTTCAGCAGGAGTGGACAGAGGAATTTGCCTTTATGGAGAGGGCAGGTTCTGCAGTGTGTCTAATATGCAATGATAAAGTTACATCAATGAAATGGTCAAATATAAAGTGGCACTTTGACACATGCCATACTACATTTGCATCGAAATATCCAGCGGGAGACAGCAAGAAGAAAGCATGTCAAGGTTACTGTGCAGAGTGTAAGCTAGTCAGCAGCAACTCCATGTTTGGACCCAACAAGGTGACTGTAATTCAGCTAGCTTTGCTGGTGCTTTAGCAATTGTGAGGAATGGAAAGCCATTCACGGAATGGGAGTATGCCAAAACATTCATGCTTGATGTTTCCAATGAACTTTTGATGACTTTTTAGATAAAGACAAGATAATCAAACGAATAAAAGCCATACCTCTGTTGGCAAGAACTGTTCACAATCATACCATCATGATGGCAAATCAAATTGAGGCAACACTAGTGAAGGACATAAATTCAGCACCATTCTTTTCTCTCGCTTTGGATGAGTCAACAGACATAAGCCATTTATCCCAGTTCAGCGTGATTGCAAGGTATGCTGTTAGTGACACACTATGTGAGGAAAATCTTGCTGTTTTGCCTATGGAAGAGATAACAAGAGGGGAGGATTTATTCCAGTTTTTCACTGAGTTCACTAAAAAAAAAAAAAAAATCTACCGATGGATAAACTTAATTTGATGTGTACTGATGGTGCTCCATTCATGGTGGGGAAAAACAGAGTATTCGTCGCACTTCTTTGTGAATTTGAAAAGAGACTCATCCTAAATTTTCACTGCATCCTACATCAGAAGGCGCTTTGTGGTCAGATGTGTGGTGAGCAACTTGGTGAGGTGATGTCGCTGGTCATTTGGGTGGTCAACTTTATTGTTGCTGAGCTTTAAATGATCGCCAGTTTAAACTTCTGCACAGCAATGTGCATTGGTTGTCAAGAGGGAAGGTGCTCAGCCATTTTGCAGCTTGTGTGAGCGAAATCCGGACTTTTCTTAAAATGAAAACGTGGAGCTTCCTGAGTTAGCTAACACTGAGTGGCTCCTGAAGTTCTACTATCTCATGGACATGACTGAACATCTGAACCAGCTCAATGTAGAAATGCAAGGCATTGGAAATATATCTTATCCTTTCAACAGAAGTGTTTGCATCTGAAAATAAGCTTGAACTCTTCATTGCTGACATTGAAACATATCGTTTACTACACTTTGAAAAACTGGGAGAGTTTAAAGATGCATGCAGAGCAAGTGACCCTGCTCAACATCTTGATCTCCAGAAGCTAGCTGGTTTCACATGTAATCTCCTGCAGTCATTCAAAGCACACTTTGGAGAATTTCATGAGCACACTTGTCTTTTTAAGTTTATCACCCATCCACATGAGTGTGCAGTTGACTGCGCCGACCTGAGTTACATCCCTGGTGTCTCTGTCAGAGATTTTTGAGCTATAAGCTGCTGACCTGAAGGCCTCAGATATGTGGGTGAATAAGTTCAAGTCACTGAATGGAGATTTGGAAAGACTTCTACGACAGCAAGCAGAGTTGGTGAGCAAACAAGTGGGGAGAAATGAAAAAACTTAAACCCGCAGTCCAGCTGATTGTCAAAACTTGGAACATACTTCCTGTCACATACCACACACTGTAGCATGTGAGTATTGCTGTACTGGCAATGTTTGGCTCTACATATGTGCGTGAGCAGTCTTTCTCACATCTAAAAATGTTAAGACCAACCTACAATCACGTTTAACGGATGGAAGTCTCAACACCTGCATGAAGCTTAACCTCACCATGTATCAACCAGACTACAAAGCCATCAGCAAAACTGTGCAGCACCAGAAGTTGCATTAATGGTAAGAAGTACTTTATTCATCATTGGTTAGCAACAGCATAACAATGTTATTAAAAAGAATTCAGAGACTTATTGTACTTTAAAAGTGTTGGTCTTACATAAAATGCACACATTTACTTGTATTTAGTGTTAAACATATTGTATGGCTCTCATGGAATTACATTATAAAATATGTGGCGTTCATGGTTCTCTCAACCAACAAGGTTCCCGACCTCTGTCTTAGGGTGTGGAGCCTACTTAACCAATGTTTATAATTAAGTCAGTGTTTTGTGGACAATTTGTTTTCAATGTATGATTCTTAATTAATGGCCACCATTTTATAATCTCTGCGAGAAAATGAAGTATTATGGATACATGATGTAAATCATTTTCCTGTTTGAAGATTTTATAATCTCTAAAATATGTGTAACAAAAAATATCTATTTTGAAATATTTGAGGGCAGTCTTCTAATCTTTGTGTGTTTAAAATACTTGAAAAGGTGACTAAAAGCAAAAGCAGGTCACTGAAGTGCCAAACATATACCCCACACTGTGCAGAACATCACTGTATAACATCTAATTTACTCCTTGTAACAATACAGTGACAAAAATTTGTAGTAGATACTTCTCAGGTAAGATACTGGCTTAAACATATCTCTTTCTGGGAGAAATGTATGAATCCTCAGTGATAACATATTTACTCTTTTTTTTTTTTTACACAGGGACAGAGAGAGAGTCAGACAGAGGGATAGATAGGGACAGACAGACAAGAACAGAGAGAGGTGAGAAGCATCAATCATTAGTTTTTCATTGTCATTATGACACCTTAGTTTTTCATTGATTGCTTTCTCACAAGTGCCTTGACCACGGGCCTTCAGCAGACTGAAAAACCCCTTGCTGGAGCCAGCGACCTTGGGTCCAAGCTGGTGAGCTTTTGCTCAAGCCAGATGGGTCCGCGCTCAAGCTGGTGAGTCATGGTCTCGAACTTGGGTCTTCCGCATCCCAGTCCGACGCTCTATCTACTGCGTCACTGCCTGGTCCGGCCATATTTACTCTTAATCCTAAACTTTTGGTTATAATTTATTGATCCAAGGTTTGTATATAATTCTGTCAGAGCTAGTCAGATTTTGTCTTTTAGGAACTGGAAATGTAGGGCAGAGAGAAACTGAGAATTGTTGAAACTGAATCCTATTAATGGCAATCAACACAATTTTCCTTCCTTCATTCACTCAACAAATATATATTGAATGCCTTAAATGTTATAGGCACCAAGCAGAGACTGGGAGTTAAATGACAGAAAAAAACAGACACATTGTCTGTTATTAAGAAATTTATAGATTATTAAGAGAGAAAATGACTGTAATCAAACCCTCACAAAAGTAATTAAATCTATAAATGGATATAAATGAGAAATGGGATAGAGGTCTATGATGACAAATGACAGTATAACCTAAAACAGACAAAAGTTAGGGAGACTTCTACAAAGAGACACAATTTGCTTTTCTATTTGACCATTTATTGCTTACAAATAATGTTAAATGGGTGACAAGAGTGGATGCGGTTGAATGTGAGACATTTCAGGGAGAGTTTGCAGCATGTCAGGGGTTCTAGAATACAAAGGGAGCATGGTACAGTATGCCAGGACATCTGAACACTGAGAGCTGAGAAGGAGTGGGAAGTGGGCACAGAAGGACTTGATTGTTTTGGTAAAGAGTTTTGCCTTTATTATAAGAATAATGACATTTAACTGAAAAACTTTCATCAGGTTTAGTCTAAGGAAGAATTGATGTTAGTTTGTTATGGTGAGAACAATAGGAGTGGGAAGAAAAATGGATGGGTTTGGAAAATAGGAATAGAATGAATAGAATTCAGTGATAAAATATCTTTAGTGGTTAGAGAGATAGTGGTGTCAAATATGATTTGTAGATATTGGGCTTGCAGAACTATAGATAGAAAAATTCACTGGGTTAAAACTAACTTATTTTAAAATATTGAACAGTATTTTACTATTGAACAATGTAGGATTTTTGTGTATCCATTTGAGATGGTTATGACGGTCATGGATTTCAGTTTCTAGTACATATAAAAATATGTCCATTTTAATGTTTAGTGTTTAATAGTAAAGAGTTTGGCTAGCTAAAGATGATGGCCAATTTTTTTAAGTTATAATATTAAATTTAATGGGATGACATTGACCAACAAGAGTATATAGGTTTCAGATAAACATCAATATAACATTTGAACTGTTGATTGTGTTGTGTACCCATCACCCAAAGTCAAATAATTTTCTGTCACTGTATATTTGTCCCTCATTACTCCCTTCCGTTCATCTGCCTATCCCAAAATACCCTCCCTCTTGTAACTACTTTACTTTTCTCTATGTCCATGAGTCTCAGAGTTATATCCCACCTATGTGTGGAATCATCTAGTTCTTAGCTTTTTCTGATTTACTTCTTTTACTCAGTATAATGTTCTCAAGGTCCATCCATGTTGTCACAAATGGCAATATATCATTATTTCTTATGACTGAGTAGTATTTATTCCATAGAATATGTATCACATCTTCTTTTTCCAATTCTTTATAGAAGGACAGTTTGGTCATTTCCATGTCTTGGCCACTGTGAAGAATTCTGTGATGAACATGAAGGTGCATGGGTCTTTACATGCCAATGTTTTTGAATTTTTTGGGTGGATACCCAGTAGAGGTATTGCTGGGTCATATTGTAGTTATATTCTTAATTTTTTGAGGAACCACCATACTTTCTTTAATAATGGTTGTACCAGTTTACATTCTCACCAGCAGTGAATGGGAGTTCCTTTTTTTCCTCAGCCTCTCTACTACTTTTATTACCTGTCTTCTTGATAACAGCCAACCTAACAGGTGTAAGATGGTATCTCATAATTTTGATTTGGATTTCTCTAATAGCTAGTAAAAATAAGCATCTTTTCATGTATCTGTTGGCCATTTGTATGATTTCTTGGGAAAAGTGTCTTTTCAGGTCTGCTTCCCTTTTTTAAAAAATATATTGTTTGTTTGTTTGTTACTGAGCTTTGTAAATTTTTTATATATTTTGGATATTAACTCCTTATTGAAACTTCTTTTGTAAATATTATCTCCCAAGTGGTTGGCTGCCTGTTTTCTTTGTTGTTGGTTTCTTTTGTTGTGCAGAAGCTTTTAATTTTGATATAATCCCATTCATTTATTTTTGCCTTCACTTTCCTTGCCTTTGAGGTCAAATTAATAAATTGTTCTCTATGGCCAAGGTCCATAAGTTTAGTACCTATGTTTCTTCTATGTAATTTATATTTTCAGATAATATATTTAGGTATTTAATTCATTTTGAATTAATTTTTGTTTAGGGGAAAAAACGGTAGTCAAGTTTCATTCTTTTACATATGGCTTTCTAATTTTTCTAGCACCATTTATTAAAGTGGCTTTCATTTCTTCATTGTGTGTTTTTGGTTCCCTTGTCAAAGATTGTCCATTTATATGTAGTTTTATTTATGGGCTCTTGATTCTGTTCCATTGGTCTGTATGTCTGTTTTTCTGCAAATACCATAATGTTTTGATTATCATGATTCTGTAGTGTAATTTAAAGTCAGGTTTATGATCATATAAACTTTCCTCTTATTACAGCTTTCACTACATTTAAGACTTTTTGATATGTCATGTCTTTCATGGTTGTATATAACTTTTGATCTCTGCTCTTATTTCTTCATTGTTTCAGTCATTTCCTGGAAGTAAGTTGTTTAATTTTTACATTTTTTGTGCGCTTTTTAACTTCTGCTTTGCAGTTAAATTCTTACTTCAAAGCCTTATGGTCAGAAAATATAGTTGGTATCATTTTAATCTTGCTGAATTTGTTGATTTTAGTTTTGTGGCCCGACATATGGTTTGTCCTTAAGAATGTTCAATTCACACTGGAAAATAATGTATAAGCTGATGTTCTGAGATAAAATATCCTACAAATATCTATTATGTACATTTATTTTAAAATGTTGTTTAAGGCCATTTCTTTACTGACTTTCTGTTTGATGATCTACGTAAAGACATCAATTGTGTGTTGAGATCTCCAAATATAATTGTTTTTGTCTCTTTCTATTTTTAGATCAGTCTGTAGATGTCTTATATATTTTGGTGCTCCCTGATTTACTGCATACATACTAAGAAGTGTGATGTCTTCTTGATGTGGTGTCCCCTTTATCATTATGAAATGTCCATCGTTGTTTCTAGTTAGCTTTGTTGTCTTGAAGTCAGCATTGTCAGATATTAGTATAGCTACACCTGCTTTTCTTTGGATATTGTTACCTTGGAGAATCATTTTTCAACCTTTTACTTTGAATCTTCTTTTATCCAGATAGCATATGGTTGAGTTTTGCTTTTTCATCCAATCTGCTACTCTGTATCTCTTTATTGGTTAGTTCAGTCTATTTACATTTAGGGTAATTATTAATGCTTGACGATTTCCTTTAGCCATTTTATGTTTTTTTTTTTTTTCTGGTAACTCTGTGTCTCCTTTGGTTCTTCTCTTTTGTGTTTATGTCAGTTGTTTGGTTTTTGGTGGTATTCCATAATTTTTTTTTTTGTTTCTTCTTTTTCTTAAGCTATGTGTTTCAGTACAGACTTTTTGTGGTTGGTTACTAATAGGTTATTAATAGAAAAATATTTATATTTGCAAGAGTCCTTTGTCTTATGAATATTTCTACTCCATCGTCCTTTGCTACTATAGATCATTATCCTCTCCTTTTTTATGTTATTGTTGTCACAGATTATCCTTGTTTTTGTTGTAACTTTGTTGGAGCTTTTACTTATAGTTTTGAATTGATTTGTTCTTTGTATGTGGTAGAGTAACCCCCTAGAGTATTTCCTGCAATGGGTATTTTCTGGTGATAAATTCCCTCAGCTTCTGTATGTCAGCAAAAGTTTTATTTTCTCTTTCATATTTAAAGGATAACTTGATGAATATAGTGTTCTTGGCTGGTAAATTCTCTCTTTCAGTACTTTGAATGTTTGGGTCTACTTTCCTGGCTTATAGAGTTTCTGATGAGAAGTTCAGTGAAAGCCTAATGGGCCTTTCTTCATATGGTATGATTTTCTTTTCCCTAACTGCATTGAGGATTTTTTCTTTGTAATTGACTTTTGACAATTATATTATGATGTACCTTAGAGAATGCCCATTTAGGTTGAGGTAACTTAGTGTTCTGTTTGCTTTTTGAATTCAAAGATATAACTCTTTCCATAGACTTGGGAAGTTCTCATCAATGATTTGTTGTTATAAGCTCTCCATTCCTTTCTTCTGATATACCCATTATTCTTATATTGGTCTTTCTGTTAAATTTTGTAGAGCTCTATCATTTTTTTTTATATTCATGAGTCTCTCTCATATTCTCTCTGTAGCATCTCTAGCTGCCTGTCTTCGATGTCACTTATATTGTTTTATTTCTAAGACTCTATATTAAAAGTATAGAATTCAAAACCCCAATATATGTAAATAATTAGAAAGTTATAGATAAAAGTAACCAAAAGAGAGCTGCACTTAGAACTGTTAATCAACCACTTAGGTGGGCAAATATTCATATATTATGTTTTAAAAAATATATTAGTCAACTCTATTATAATATTTTACAATTCTCAGTGTCTTTCTTTGTTTTCATTTCATTCATTTTTCATGTTTTCTATTGTTCAAAACAGGTATTTGCAGAACAATTGAAGTCCTAAAAGTTTTGTTTGCTGCTTGCACAGCATGCACAAATAGTGATAAATACTTTGAGTGAAGCTAGACTAATGCCATACTGAAATACACATTGAATGGGTGCATTTGCTAAGATTGGCCTCTGTGATTTTTGAAATGTTAAGAAGTTAGAGCTCTAATAGACACCTTCCCAAATATGAGCAATTTTGTTTTTTTAGGCTAAAACCTTCAATTTTTCTTGAATGAAAAATATCACTGCTAATACTTCCATTTCAAACTAAGAGCTGAGTGTGCTACTTGTGACTCAGCTCTTTTGGGACTTTTCATTTGGTGGAGAGGAAATATTTTGTTGGCTTTTTACATACAGAGGATGTACCATACTACATGTAGCATGACTTATACATGCAGAGTTTTGAATGTTTTTCATTTCACCCAATGTAATGTAAAATAATAAGTATAGATAGAGAGAATTCACCTTGAATTAAAAATTATAAAAAAAGAGCTGAGATATTAATATCCTACATATTGTATTACTAAATAATGAATAATCCATAACAGAAGGATGATGAACTATTTGTTTGAATATTATTGCCCATGGACTTAGGCCATAAATAAATAGTGGGTAGAAATTGAAAATTAGTTTATAGTATATTTCTCTTAATTCATGTGCTCTTAGGAAGTAAGACAACTCATACCTTATTCTCCAAAGTCAAGACTCATTTCACAGCTAGTAAGAGAGTTTGGGGACTGCTAGCCAGGATGCCTGTCTTCAGCAGCCATTCCTGTTACTCACCATGGCAGTTGGCTGCCTTGAAGAGAAAGGTCAGCTCTGAATGCTGTGAAGGTCGAGGCTTAAGAAATTCTTCCTGTCTTTGAGCACTTTGAAAGACTGATTTCTGAGCATAAGTGTATTTAGTGCATAGCTAGTGGTGGGGATTAGGTAATTCTTATGTGAGAAACACAGAAACTTGGCAGAATGACTCTCAGGAAGGGAATCAGAGGACTATGAACTGCTACACACAAAATACTCCTAAATTATTCTTCAGTAACATTTAAAAAAAAAAAAAACCTTCAAACTTTCAATGATGTTTCTTTAAAATTTATATTTTAGTTTTAGTTTTGTGCAGAATTAAGAAAAAAGGTTTCTTCTATACCTAGTAAAAGAATGGAAGAAATCAATTTTTAACCGTTTAGACCAGTGATTCTTGATTGGTAGTAATTCTGTCACTCAGGGGACATCTGGCAATGACTGGAGACATATTTGGGTGTCACATCTTGTAATGGTAGAGAGGATGGTCATTGGTGTCTGGTGGATAGAGACAAGGTATGTTGCTAAATAGTCTACAATGCATAGAACAGTCCTTCACAACTAAGAATTATCTGGTCAAAAATGTCAATAGAGCTGAGGTGGAGAAAATCTGAATTTTATTTTATTTTATTTTGTATTTTTCCAAAGTTAGAAGCTGGGAGGCAGTCAGACCCACATTTGCCTGACTGGGACCTACCAAGCATGCCCACCTGGGAGCGATATTCTGCCCATCTGGGGCATTGCTCCATTGTGGCAGGAGCCGTTCTAGCACCAGAGATGGAGGCCATGGAGCTGTCCTCAGCGTCCAGGTCAACTTTGCTCCTCAGCCTTGGCTAAGGGAGGGGAAGAGAGAAATAAAGAGAAAAGAGAGGGGGAAGGGTGGAGAAGCAGATGGGCACTTCTCCTGTGTGCCCTGATCAGGAATCAAATCCAGGACTTCCACAGTCCAGGCCGATGCTCTACTGCTGAGCCAACCGCCAGGGCCAGAGAAAACCTGGATTTTATATATTTTGAAAGGATTGTCGTGTGGGCATGGGAAAGCCTGAAGTCAGTTTTGATGTATATGTTTAAAAGAATATGTTTTACTCTGTGTGTTCTAATCACAAAGTAAAGCACCTGAACATGCATGTATGTGCAAGTGCACAAACACACTCACACGTCCCAGAAATAAGCTCTTCTGCAATTATCTTCTCTATCATCAGCATGGTAATGACCCGCACAAATTATGCCATGTCTAATAGTCCCTCATTACTACATGAAAAGGAACCAGCAAAATTCAAGTTAAGCTGTGGCCAGAAATAATAGGACTATTTTAATTATGATTTTGCCTGAAGTTAATGCTTTGCTTTGAACCTTTTTTTTTTGTTTTTTTAAAGTATCGATCAAGTTTTGGCTGTCTATATGCATTGTGTTTGGATATTTTTTGTTATTATTATACAGGTTGATTTTTTTGTGATTGACTGTAGAATACATTGATACCATCTCTAGACCTTCTATAAATTGGTGATAAATATTTCTGGAACAGTTCCCAAATTCAAGATAAAACATTTTCTGGAATAGGGCTTTCTGATAAAATCTATTTTCCATGTTGATCAGCAGCAGAAATAAAGCTTTACTTCCCATGGGTAGTGACTGAAACGGCAGATGTAAGTCTTGGGCAACTAATTCTTTGATAAATTTGGCCTATTAATTAATCAGTTCTTTTTATGGTATAATTTTAAGGATATTAGAATAGAAATATACCATTATATGCTGCTTTAATTTCTGAAATTATAGTAATGTTTTTATTAGAAAAGAATTTTATAAATATTTAGAAGTCATAAAGAAATTCTAGGCTAATAAAAATTTTCATTTTCCCTTCTCTGTCTGGAAATAACCTTTTCAGAAAGAATAGGCCAAAATATTGTGAATGTTAAGGTAGTTTAGGAGGCCATATTGTGACTCTCCTGGTGGTAAAGAAGCTGTTGTCATATGACAGGTCTCCTGTGGTTAACCGTTACCTCCTGTCAGTGAGAAATGTGAAGATTAAAAACAGTTTCACCAAATACTGACACTGTCCTGTATTTTTTTTTTATTTAAAAGCTGCTGAAAGATTTCCTGTTGGCTGATCAAATATGTGAACAGCTGGCTCCTGACCATAATCTGTCACTTGCAGCACATTTCAGACTTCCCATATAAGAGCAACATAACTTCCCTGGGACCTTCAAGCTAGTCAAAGGGATAAGAGAACCTAGAAAGAAATACAAAGCTAGCTAAACCCAGGGGAACCCAAAGACCTTAAATGGCTTATCAGTATCAAGTATGATGGGTAAAAGCAGACTACCAGATAATCAAAGTTTTTTCTAGCATGGATTATAAATCCCAGGATTGGAGTTGAATTGTAAATATTCAAATTTTTTTGGTTGACTAAAAGAGACAGACACTTGTCTGAAATGTTTTGAAAAGAATGTCTTAGAAATGTTTCTTAGATTTCTAACTGTCTAAGAACCTATCATCCTTTTAAGAGATTTTTAAATAAAAATGGGAATAGTTGTTTCATTCTTTTCTTATGACCCAAAATTAATCCTACTCTCCTCTATCAATCAGCTATTGGAGTGCCAGTTAGGCTGATATCCCTGTAATAGAAAGTCTCATTTGAATTGATTGATCATCATCTGGATAACTAGATAAAATGCAGTATGCCTTTATTCCATCTTTCTGTTTAATAATAACCTGTCTGGAATTTCTCCTGCTTTGATCTATGTTGTATTCTAATGAAAAGCAATCAGCTGCAGAATTTGCTCTTTATTCCTTGATAAAATCTCAGCTTCCTTGCTTATTATTGTGCTGTTAAAATGTCTATTTTGTAGCAGATACAAAATAGACATTTTTAAAATGAAAAATTTCAAAATGTTAGGATTCTTATTTCAGCCAAAATAATAGTGACTTTCTTTGGCTGCTTCCTCAAAGTCAACCTAGAAAATTGCCAACTACCTCTGCCTAAAATGGGACTGAAAAGTTAGATAAGAGCTCATTTATAAAAACCTTATTTTGCCAAGATAGACTGCTTGGATTCTGTCCTATGTAACAGTGAGCTAGGTGAAGTTTTTAAGAAGGGACTGATATGATGCATTGCTAGGTAGAATAAAAAGTTATAATGATAAGACCAAAAGGCCACTGTTTCAAGTAGCTAAGGCTTCTTCAGTGATTCAGAGTACACTATATGAAAACCCCTTCCCAAAGGCATCAGTAAAATATGGTGGCATTTTAAACTTGTAATACTCTTTCCTCTAGCAATATTTAAATACAGAGTAAGATAAGTACTTGAGAACACAAATGTTTTAAAGACAAATTAATTAACCAATAGTACCTTTTCTGTCCTTTACTTTATTACACATCTATTTAAAGTCAATCTCACTGATGAAGAAAACATCTGCTTTTCAGGAAATGAAGGGATATGGAAAGAACAAACGAGAAATAATAGTTTGCTATAATATACTCAAAGGAAGAACTAAAGACTCTTAAAGATTTATATTACTAATGTAGTTATAGTTTAAGATTAAAACTCATGATACAATTAAAATACCTGAGTATTTAAAAATATTGATGTTGTATGTGCCTATCACACAAAGTCAAATCATTTTCCATCACTGTATATTTGTCCTTCTTTGCTTCCTCCCAACTCTCTTCCCATAATAATTCAAGTGCTATAGCAATATTTACCTGAAAACTATGTACTATTATTGATCAATGTCACCCCATTAAATTTAATTTTCTAGATAATTATGTTTTTAAATCAAAATAAAATAAAATAAAGTATTAATGTTGTTATCTTCCCTATAGGGTTTTAGGATTCTTAAAGACAAGGCTCTTATAGTTTTTTAATCCTCGATAGTGTGTAAGAATGATGCATAATATACAGATGATACTCAGTAATTACTTGGTGATTGACAAATAATTCTTTATTTGCAATTGTTTTGAGCATTACTTCTAAAGTAGGTGGTATGGTGGACTGGAGAAAGCATAAGATAGAGCCACTGTTTCATAAGGGTTACAGTATACTCAAACCAATAAAAACTGAAAGACACATGTGCACTTGAAGGTTACATAGCATGATAGTAACATCTGTGTCTCTGTGTCTAAAGACAGTATGAGTGATATTCACAACAGCTAAAATTGTTAAAAAAGATTCTTGTGAATTTAGTGAAATGGTATTTGTGTGTTATCCAGTATATCATTAAATTTCATTAAAATACATAAATGCATTCACTTAATATTTGAGGAAAACATTCACAATAATATATGCACAAAATTAGAATTGGTGTAACAATTGGATTTCTTTAAAAATAAATGAAACTCTACTACCTAAAGCAAACCATAGATTCAACACAATTCCTATGAAAATAGTAATGATATATCTCACAGACCTAAAAAAATATTTCAAAAATCAATATAGAACTAAAAAAGACCCCAAATAGCTTCAGCAATCTTGAGAAAGAAGGACAAAGTTTTAGCTATCATATTACTTGATAATAACTATGCTAAAGGCCATAGTAATAAAAATAACATGATATTGGCATGAAAACATGCATATAGATTAATAAAACAGAATAAAGAGCCCCGAAATAAACCCACTCCTTTATGACCATTTAATATTTGACAAATAAGGCAAAAGCATTCAATGCAGTAAAGACAGTCTCTTTAATAAATGGTGTTTGGAAAATTGGACAGATACATGCAAAAAAATGAAACTATATCACCAACTTACACAATACATAAGCATAAACTCAAAATGAATTAAAAACTTAAATGAAAATCATAAAACCAAAATAAAATCCTAGAAGAAAACATAGGCACTAAAACCTCAGACATTTCTCATGGCAATATTTTTGCTAATGTATCTCCTCAGGCAAGGGAAACAGAGGGAAAATAAATAAATGGTACTACATTAAAGTAAAAAGCTTTTGCAAGCAAAAGACACCATCAGCAAAATGAAAAGGTTATCTACTGATGTAGAGACCATATTTGCCAATGATTCATCTGATAAAGGGTTAATGTCCTAATACAGTGATGGGCAACCATTTTATAAAAACCGCCTACTTTTGCAGTGTTGGTCAACCTGGTCCCTACTGCCCACTAGTGGACATTCCAGCTTTCATGGTGCGTGCTAGAGGAGCATTCAAAGGGCACCATGATTGGCCCACCATGAAAGCTGGAACGCCCACTAGTGGGCAGTAGGAACCAGGTTGACCAGCACTGCAAAAGTGTGCGGTTTTTGTAAAAAATTTGCCCATCACTGTCCTAATATATGAGGAACTCATACAACAAAACACCAAGCAAACAAACAACCCAATTAAAAAATGGGCAAAAAATCTAAATAAACACTTCTCCAAAGAAGACATTCATATGGTCAGTAGACATGAAAATATGCTCCATGTCACTAATCATCAGAGAGATGCAAACTAAAACTATAATAGCATATCACCTCATACCTGTCAGAATGGCTAACATCAATAAATTAACAAACAACAAGTGCTGGCAAGGATATGGAGAAAAGGGTACCCTTGTGCACTGTTGGTGGGAATGTAGACTGGTGTAGCTACTGTGGAAATCAGTATAGAATTACCTTAAAAATTAAAAATAGAGTGGCTTCATAACCCAGCAATTCCACTTTGGGAATTATATCTGAAGAAATCAGAAACATGCACCCTTATGTTACTTGCAGTGTTATTTACAATGGCCAAGATCTATAAAGAGCCCAAGTGCCCATCAGTAGATGAGTGGATAAAAAAAGCAGTGGTACATTCCACAGTGGAATACTACTGTCATAAAAAAAGAAGGAAACCTTTCCTTTTGTGAGAGCATGGATGGACCTGGAGCATACTGGTATGCTAAGTTAAATAAACCAGTCAGAGAAAGACAAATACCACATGATCTCACTTATATGTGGAATCCAATGAGCAAAATAATAGGCAAACAAAATCGAAACAGAAATATAGATAAAATGACTAGATTGACAGCTGTCAGAAGGGAGGGTTGTTGAGGGTGTGGATGATATATATAAAACACAAAACATATACACACAGACAACCGTATGGTGATAGCCAAAGGGAAAGAAAGGTAGGGGGAGGTGACTGCATGATGCACTGAGCAGATGATGTTTTGTTGACTTGTACATTTGAAACCTGTATGGTTTTGCTAACCAATGTCATCCCAATTGACTCAATTAAAAAAAATAAATGAAACATTTCCATGTTGGAAGGTCACCATTATAACTTCCTCCTATACCAAATCAACTCAATACACAGAAAAATATTTCAAACTGTTGGTAAGAAGCTTCTAGGGGGTTGGGTGCAATTTTCCTGTAGCAGAATGTTCCCATTTAGCATTCAACAAAAGCAAGAACTCTTTGGGTGATTGTTCTCTTTGCTGTTGATGCATAGCTAGAGTGCACTTTATTAAGTAAACCTTGGGGGAATTTCAGATCCCTTTTCAAAGTATGCTGGAATTTTTGCTCTTTTTATAACCATATTGGGCAGTTAATGATAACTTTTATATGAATCATTATAATACAGAGACATGTCCTACTAATTTAATAGTGGTCACCATGAACAACAGAATGCAATAAGGTTTCCCCAGCAGGGACATATTCTTTCTGAAAGAAAAACTTAATTATCTAGGCTGACTACTGTGTAAATCAAAAACTAGCTATTGTGGCTCTTTTATACTACACAATAGTGTTTGTGGCAGACAGAAGAGTGATAGTTACCACCCCAAAGGCAAATTCAGGACTGAACTGCCCAGTGTTTTGTTTTTACTCAATTTCTGAACTAATATCTAGCTCTTTAGGCATTCCCCCCTCATACTTCATGTATTATAGCAGAAAACGGTGCTGATTATATGCCATCTTCTTTTTCTTGCATTTCATCGTCTACCTTTGGTAGAGGCAAGGAATTAGTAAGGGAACATACCATGGAGTCAAAAAACTTGGCATTGCCCAATTCAATGAAAATTAATTAGCTTGACTTTTTGGAATCCTTAAGTTATAGCAAAAGATGAGCACAAGTATATTTTCTATATATGTTATATTGAATAGTATAAAACAACAATAAACCCAAAGCTGAAAGATTTGTATTCTAGATCTACTACTTGGAGTCTGCTTTCTCCTGGCTGCATGACCTTAGTTTTCATATATATGAAATAAAAGAGTAGATCCTGACTCACCTAGGTCTTTATAGCAATGTTTATTGATTATACGAGATATGAAATTTGAGAGTAATTTATGAAGATCTAAGAAAACTACAATATTATTTTATTAAATGAGAGGATTATGGCTGATATTAAATTAAAGCCTCTTGACTTTCAGTTTCTTCAGAGAGACTATATCTCTGCTTTTCTGCTGAGAGAAGGGTGATGGTGCTAATTTATTTACCCTGGCATTTTCTTGTGCTCAAACGTCTCTCTTCTACATCCAAAAAATATGCTTGTTGGTATTTATTATAATTTTCTTCTTTCTCCAAAGCTGAAGTGAGATAAAGAACATGTATATATAAGTCTAAACTATTTTTGATATTATAAGTGATAGACGATTAATGTACTTTTTTGTATAGAGAGCAATGCAAAGAGTTATTTAACATACTTGTCCCCAGGTTCTGAAAAGCTGTTCCCTGAACCTTCTGACTGAGACTACCTTCATGGTAGTCCAAAATGGTAATCAAATCATGCCTTTCTTACACTGCTTAGAACCTTTCATTGAAATCATCAGCTTTAGAGAATAAAATCTAGTATTATTTGCATTTCACTCAGCTCACAAATGGAATTCTCACCAACTAGACACATCCCCTGATATTTACACATTAGGCTTTATTAATATATTTTTTTGTAGCTATCCGAGAAAATCTTGCCATTTCTTTTTCTTTTTTTCCTTAAGTGAGAAGCAGGGAGGTAGAGTGACAGATTTCCACATGCATCCCAACCGGGATTCACTGGGCAAGCTTCCTACCAGGGATGCTCTGCCCATCTGAGGCCGTTGATCCATTGCTCGGCAATCGAGCTAGTTTAGTGCCTGAAGTGAGGCTATGGAACTATCCTCAGCTCCCTGGGCCAACTTGCTCCAGCTGAGCCATAGTTGCGGGAGCAAAAGAGAGAGAGATAGAGAGAAGGGAGAAGAGGAGAGGTGGATAGGTGAAGAAGTAGATTGTTGCTTCTCTTGTTTGCCCTGACTGGGAATCAAACCTGGGATGTCCATACCCTGGCTGACACTCTAACACTGAGCAAACTGGCCAGGACAAATCTTGCCATTTCACTTATGCCTTTGTACCTGCTATTTTCTTTGACAAATGTATTGTTACTACTTTGCTTTGTGAGAACATCTACTTATTTTTTTAGAACAAGTTCAAGAGCCACCTACTCTATGAAGTATTTTCTGCTTCTCCTATGCAGAGAAGTACCCTGCCTTATGCTTGCTTCTGTTGCAGACCTACCATGTTGGGCTGTTTGAAGAAGAATTTTCTAAGTCTGAAGATAAAGCTAAGAAAGAGTCTTTTGCTTCACAAAAGGAGAGGAAGAACTCACACTATAAGAGCAAAACAGAAAACAGGTACCTGCCTCCATTTTCCTCTACTCAGATATGGGGTAGGGTGGAGTTTCCCACCACTCCAGGAAGGCACATGCTGATGTTGAACAGAATGTTGTTCAGGCAGGGCAGAGACAGTTCTACTATCAGCACCTTGCTGCATCTGGTTATCAGGACAAAATTGTCTAGCAGTAGCCAGGACAGAAAGGACTCATGCTGTGTTAAGTTACTCCAGAGGGCCACAAGACTCTTTTCTCTCTGAAACTGACTGTAAATGTTGCTCTTAATGGAAACAGAGAGAGATTTTAGAGATGGGCTAACATTTGTGTAAGTAATCCAGAGTTTCTTGTATGTACATATTATCAAAAATATCATTCTTTTAAGAAATCAGATATAGAATTTGCACCTAAATTCAAATTTTTTATTCAAATTAACTACTTTTTTAAATAATGTAGAACCTTAATGGTTTTCAATTACTGTCTTGTCACTAAGAAAAAAACTGCTTGAAATAGCATTCTCTAGAAAGCTGTGGATATTGCAGGGACGTTTGCACTGATGGAGAAATCGCAGGTATATTTATCTCCAGTTGGACTGTGTGTACCCTTTGGTTTAGTGCCTGAACTGCATTCCTATAATGCTACCCCTGATGAAAATGCTAATTTTCTGGCAAAGGATGTTTTATTTTATTCAAAACCTGGGTTTCTTTCAAATCCCAGAAGACTATGGACTACTTCTGGGAAATCATTTCAATATATCTCAAGCACTGCACTGCACTGTTGTGAAGAAGGCCAGGTGAGAATGGGGTTAAGTATTCTTCAACCCAATGAAGTCACCTCAAAACTGAAACTCTGTGAGAACACACACTCTTTACTGACCTCTCAGCTTTTATACTTTATGTTGGCAGCCAAGAGTTTCACTGAGAATAAATATATAATCACACATCTCCTAAGTGTCTGTGGTAAAGGTGAAGAACTAAGTCTAGCCAATTGTTTAAAATAATGATAGATTTCTACATTAAGCAATGACAAGCTCCAAACGATTTTATTTCCATGTGAATTATTTAGGTTAAATCTCCCAATTTCACTTTGCTGAGAGGGTACAATGGAGAAACCCCTCCATAATTTAACCTTGAGAGCTGAGAACAACTAGAGAAATTGCCGTTCTGCAACCAGGTACCTTTCTGGTTGCAAGCAATATAGCTAACTGCCACTGCTTCCTGTTATATAGTATATAGATGTTCACAGGAGTATTCCTCCATCCTACCTAAAACCATGGGGAAATGACCCTTAACAAAGTAGTATACACGTAAAGCCACTCATGATGGAGAGTGGGATTATTTCTATAATCCCATTTATGAAAGTCAATAAAATTATTCTTCCATTCCCATACAAAGTAAACATAGAGGAGCAAGAATAGGATTATAGTTTGAATTAGGTGGTCTTAGAAGATTTCATAACAATAGTGATGTTTGAACAGACTTTTAAAGAAAATGACAAGGAAAATCATGCAGATATTTGGGTGCTGGGAAGTATTTCCAGCACAGGAAAGAGCAAGTGCAAATGTCCTGAGGATGCAGAATTTTTAAGTTTGGCAAAGAGGCCAGGAAGGCTGGAGCATATTAGGGGAGGGGTAAACTGCAGAGCTAAAGATGAAGAGATAATGGAGTCAAATAATGTTGATGATTATAAGGTTTTTGGTTCTTTTTTTTCTGAGCCATTAAAGATTTGGAGATATGGGAGTAACACATTGTCTGACATATTTAAAATAGATAATTCTGGATTCTGAGTAAAGAATAATAGGGGTATGCATAGAAATGAGGAAACTTTTTATAAGACTTTTCAAATAATTTGGGTAAGATTGGTTTTGACTGGCACCAGAGGTATAACTAGTAATGAACTGATAAGAAAATGTCATATTCTGTGTATATTTTGATAATAAAGAAAACACTATTTGTATAGGTTAGGGAGAAGAGAGGAGAGGAAAGGAAAGGGAGGGAAGAGGAGGGAAGAGAATGTGAGAGATATGTATATGCCAGAGCAACTAGAAAAACGGAGTTGTCCTTAATGGAAGTGAGCAAGTCTTTGAATACAACAAGTTTGTGGAGTGCGTGAGTAGAAATGATGAGTTTTGGACATGTTTCATCTGAGATGTGTATTTAATACCCACATTGAGATGTTGAGTAGGTAGTTGGGTTACCTATTTTAAGCTGAGGGATGAAGTTTGGGCTAGATATAAGTTTCTTTCATTCTAAATTACTGTTAAACTTTGGATTATTTTATACTCTGGCAGTGCGGAATAAAAAGTTCTCTAGTGAGATGCCTTTGGGGACTTTTCTAATTTACCTGCTGCCTTTTACATCATACTGGAGAACTGAGGGCTGCATGACATTGAAAAGTTGGTGGACCATTACAGATATTTACAATGAAATCAGGGAACACAGTCACATGAATATATTCTAAATGAAATGTGCACAGCAGAGTCAATGTAGCTTAGTGAACAGAGGAAACTTAATTCAATCCCAGGTCCTTCACTTACTGGAATTATGAACCTCAATTTTTTCATCCAAAAATTATAAGTCATATTACCTTCCTTATAAGGTTATTGCATTAAAATTTACATGGGCATCTAAGCTTACTGTTCAGCACAAATAGGTACTCCATAAAAATAAGCAATTACACAAATTTTGACCTGTCTTTTTTTTTAGATTTTATTTATTCATTTTATAGAGGAGAGAGGGAGAGAGAGAGAGAGAAAGAGAGAGAGAGAGAGAGAGAAGGGGGAGGAACATGAAGCATCAACTTCAATACGTGCCTTGACTGGACAAGCCCAGGGTTTTGAACTGGTGACCTCAGTGTTTCAGATTGATGCCTTATCCACTGCACCACCACAGGTCAGTCACTTGACCTGTCTTAAAGTAATGATAACTAATACTATTTTTTTTTACTTAATAGCATGTTTTGGCAATGGTGGTGAGTAACGATGTAAAAATATATCCAGATACTGCCATTTTGTAATTGGATACAGATAAGAATGTGTTGACAGGTGGTATAGGGTTGATGGCAAATTTATGAATTAGTGTTAGTGTAGTGATAGTTTTCTTTTTTTTCATTTTATTATTTATTTATTTATTAACAGAGACAGAGAGAGAGTCAGAGAGAGAGAGAGATAAGGACAGACAGACAGGAAAGAAAAGAGATGAGAAGCATCCGTTTTTTGCTTCGGCACTTTTTGTTGTTCATTGATTGCTTTTTCATATGTGCCTTGACCGGGGGTCTATTGCAGACTGAGTGATCCCTTGCACAAGCAAGTGGCCTTGGGCTCAAGCTAGTGAACTTTGCTCAAACCAGATGAACCCACGCTCAAGCTGGCGACCTCAGGGTCTTGAACCAGGGTCTTTAGAGTCCCAGTCTGAGGCTCTATCCACTGTACCACCGCCTAGTCAGGCTCATTTATATATTTATTTAAACTAATGCATATATGTTATCTTTTACATTTCTTTTTCTACTTTTCAATGATAGTCTACATTTACTATTATTCTGTTTCAGATGTACAGCATAATGGCTAAACAATCATGTTTTTACAAGTGGTCCCCTGACACTTTGAGAGCCCACCTGACTCCATACATAGTTACCATGACATCATTGGCTATATTCTTTGTGATGTAATTTAAATCTCTGTAACTATTCTGTAACTACCAATTTATACTTCTTAACCCCTTTACCTTTGTCACCCAGTCCCCTAAGTCCTCTCCCCTCTGCCAGCCATCAGTTTGTTTTCTGTATCTTTGAGGTTTTCTATTTAGATTAATATACTTTAAATAGATAATACACACACATGAAATAAATTTAATAATACAGAAAATATACTGAAAATTACTTCAGTTACATTAATCCGGCTCTTCCACTATCCACTTGTCTTTCCTTAAAGCAGTCATGATTGCCATGACAATCTGTGATTATTAATTGCACAAATTTGTGATTATATAAATTAAGTTCCTGAAAATGTATTTGATATTTCTAAGAGCATATGTGCATTTAGCAATTGTTGATATACATTGCCAAAATTTTCTCCCTTGATATTGTAACAATTCACAATTCCACCAAGAGTTATGATATTATGTCCTTTGCTAAAACCTCATCAACAAGAATAAAATTTTTAATCTTATTTTTATACTAATCGTCAGATTAAGCTAATATTTTACATTTTAATTACCATTTTATAGTAAAGCAACTTTAAGAACTATTTTAAATAAATGGTAACATATCCTGGATATTTGAAGTGTCAAACTGCTCTCTTGAAATGAAGGCTAATTACTTGCTATTATAAAATGGTCACTGCAACAGTTGTTAGTAGCAACAAAGAAATTTATACACTTCTTACTCTCCGAGCAACAAGATTTTTCTCCTATAATTTCCTGTGCATATTTGCAAATGCCAAATTATTCTTAGTTCTTATCATTTCACTACCAACATATTAAGATATCTTACTTCACACAAAAAATAAATATATGGAGAGATAAAAAATATATTTCTGAATAAATAATAATAAACATAAATGGCCAATTCATGTTGGTTTAAACCAATATCTGATAAATTTAGATGACAAATGTGTATATAAAAATAACATTTTATTTAAAACTGTAGATCATATGAAAAAATTAGAGGCCAGATTCAATAAACAATACTCAGCATAAATGCTGCACAAAAATTATTTCTTTGTTGTGTGGCATTCAAGTCATCTCAATGTCAAGGTCAGAAAGATTTGTTTCTGTGAAGCAGAGATTCCAGGAATCTCTCAAAATTTATTTCTGTGGTATGGTTCTACTGGTGAGCTGTTTGACTTAGGAACAGAATTTCAGAGAGAGAGAATGCCCTTTCCTTGAAACTTCAAAAATTTCTATGCTTCCATTACTTAAATGGTAGTAGGGGCAGGTAGTTTGTAGGAAACAAATTCTCTAGTTCAGACAGATTTTTCCTTAAAAAACAAACAAGCAAACAAAACTGTTAGAAATATCCACAGTATTGCAAGGCCTTATACAGGGGAGGGCAAAAGTAGGTTTACAATTGTTCATGGGGACAAAAACATGCAGGTTATGATTATTACAGTATCTGTATTAACTCTGTTTTTCATGTGCTCACAACTTTAAACCTGCTTTTGCCACACACTGTATGTTCTACAGGAAGTCATTAAATATTTGTTGAATAAATGAGAGATCTAAATACAGGAACAATTAAAGACATATTGAGTGCTTTGGCCAAGCTGCTTAACTTCTCTGGCCTTCAGTTTCATGTACAAAATGAATGTAATGTTAATATGTACCTTACAAAAATTGTTGTGAGCATAACATCATATAATACAAGCAAAATACATTGTACATTGCCAAGCACATAGAGAAAGCTCAAGGAATATTAACTGTTATGATCATTTTATTTATAGTAAAGAATATCATATCTTTTGTTAGTACTTTCTTTCCACAGTATAAAAGGGAAACAGCATTTTATTAAATAAACAGAGCTTTGAAGCAGAAAGTTTTTCAAAGACAACCAGAAAATTTTCATCTGCGTTGCCAGATTTCTTTAGTATCTTAGTTAATATTGGTCCCAAATCGGCACCTTGAATATCAAATAATTTAGTCATTAGTTACCACTTTATCTAGAACCACATCAGTAGTGTCTGAAGAAGCTACATTATTGGATGAATATCACTCAAAGTTGACTTGAAACTTATATACATATTAACTATGTCAGTGCACTCTTAAATTCCCCAAATAAATTCTTTCATGGACTTTGACTATTTTAATCTACTTTACCCTTCTAGAAAATTTGGAATATATAATAAAATTTGAGCATATTATACCAGATAGCTAATTTATTGTAAACTTATTAATAAGGAAAAATGGCAGACCCTGGCCAGTTTGCTCAGTGGATAGAGTGTCAGCTGGGTGTGCTGATGTCCCGGGGTTGATCCCCAGTCAGGACATACATGAGAAATGACCATCTGCTTTTCTGCTTTTCTTCCCCTCCCCAACTCCCCTTTCTCTCTGTTTTTCTCTCAGTCAGTGGCTTAGTTGATCCGAGCATTGGCCTCAGTTGCTAAGAATAGCTCAGTTGATTCAAGCATCAGCCCCAAACAGGGGTTTCCAGGTGAATGCTGGTCAGGGAAGATGTGGGAGTCTGTCTCTCTCTATCCACTCCTCTCACTTTAATATATATATAATCATTACTGTGATATATAATGAATGGGTATTTGATTACTACTGCCCAGCACTACACCTAATTTAAACTATTTTCTTAATTTGAACCCTTTCCTTTGTCACCATTTTAATTATCTGCAATTTTCTGCTATCTTGTTTAAATATAACAAAAAATGTTTTACAAATATATAGTTGAAGAATACTTAAAAAACTAAGAAACACTGTCACCATCAGAAATGCAACAGTATGTTTTAAATTCACTTAGAAATTAAATGAAACAAAAGCAAAGAATAAGAAGTTTTCAAATTAAAAATATATCTTAACTAAATCCTGCGAAAGTTCTATAAAGTTTGGATTATTTTTCTTAAGAAAAATGAAACCTACACATCATTGAGCTCCAGATTTTGGGGGAAGTTCTAGCCCACTGCTTTTCAGCACTTGAATCGGCTTAAAGGGAATTGTCTGCTGTGCTTGATGGTTTGACAGATTCTGGAAGCTGCTGGATGTTCTGGGCTCAATGGAGTAGAACACCATAGGCTAAAACTGATTCATGATTCAAATGGTGGAGAAGAAAAAAAGTTTTACCTGGGGAGTTATTTTTTCTTCTAACATTTTGTCCTGGGGTGACGTGAAATCATTTTACAAAACATTCCCAAGTGGAAATATTTTCCCCACGCTTCCAGTGTACTGGTTGATGCCTTTGGGTGAAAAACTAATGCTATAGACAAACTTAATTTTCGGGCTTGTCTTCAAAGCTTAATTTTGTTGTTGTTGTTATTGTTGTTTAGTACTCTTATTTAGATTTACAAATCTAAAAAAATATCTTTGTCTCTTTTCCAAGTTATTAAACTACAAAGGAATTTAGGAAATCTACAAAAATGCCTTTGACTTTTGTAGCATAGAATAGTTTGCAAAATGCTTTCATGCACACAATCTTATTTGATAAACAGTAGTCCCATGAAAGAGATCCCAAAAGTGATGTGTTTAAATTGGTTCACATCCCAAGATGTGCTCTCTGACTCCAAGTTTTGGATCTTTCTATGAGAATTCACTGCTTATGATATTATTATTATTATTATTTTCTTTTTTTGTGTGACAGAGACAGACACAGAGAGGGACATATAAGGACAGACAGACAAGAAGGGAGAGAGATGAGAAGCATCAATTCTTCATAATGGCACTTTAGATGTGCTTTGACTGGGAGGCTACAGCAGAGTGAGTGACCCCTTGCTTAAGCCAGTGACCTTGGGTTCAAGCCAGCGACCATGGGGCCATGTCTATGATCTAAAGCTCAAGCCAGTGACCCAGTGCTGAATGAAGCTGGTGAGCCTGTGCTCAAGCCGGCAAAGTTGGGTTTTTGAATCTGGGTCGTCCATGTCCCAATTCAACACTCTATCCACTGCACCACTGCCTGGTGAGGCCTCTTTTTTCTTTTTTTTTTTTAATGTTTTCAGGGTCTATCCACTTTTTTAAATTTTCTTTTTATTTATTCATTTTAGAGAGGATACACAGAGTGAGAGAGAGAGAGAGAAATGGGGGAGGAGCTAGAAGCATCAACTCCCATATGTGCCTTGACTAGACCAGTGCAGGGTTTTGAACTGGCGACCTCAGGGTTCCCAGGTCGACACTTTATCTACTGCGCCACCACAGGTCAGGCTGAGGCCTCTTTTTTCTAAAATGTTTTTCTGCCCCTCTGTATTTTACCTACCCATCCTGGCTTGATTATATAGTTGAAAAAAATTACAAGGAAGTCAAACTTCCTTAATTATTTGCTGCACAGGTTGAAATATTTCTAAATATTTATTTCTTTAGTTATGCATTATCATTTACCTTTTTAATTCCTTTCTTGTTGTTTGGAGAAAAATCATGGTTTATGAAAGTTACTGAGAGATAATTATCTGCCTGTAACTATTGGTAACTACTTGAATTTTCCAGGGAGTATGTGAATTATGGCTGGTCATCACATTAGAATCTATTTCATGGGGTTCCATCATGCTGTTTGAAAAAAAGTGTGAAAAATAGTAGGAAACTACTGTACTAGAAATTTCAACCTAAAGTGACTCAAGTGTCGTACTATGGCTTCTGCTTGACATTTTTCATTTTTTAATATGAAAATTAGGATTTGTGATTCAAATTTTACTTGATAGAAATTTTCCTGCCGAAAACTTGAGTTTTATTTTTGTCTATTTTTTATTTTTATGTTTTTTTTCCCTTTTTATTATTAGAAAGTTGGAATAATTAAAATGCAAAGAATCACTGCCTTTGGAAAACCTTTTAAATGAGTGCCATCAATTTCAGTTTTCTACCTTTGTCTATGGTTTGCATGATCATGTATTAGCTTTTGTTTTGTATTAACATATTTATACTTTGTGCATTTTCTACCCTTAACCACTGCAAGTCCTGTTCTCCTCTTAGGGCTTCAGGGATGTGGGCTCTACTTTCCTTCCCTAATAGTTATTGTGACAGAATTTTCTAAATTCTTGGTCTGGCAAGATTCAGAGAATATAAATAGGGATAATAAATTTTAAAAATTTTATTATACACACCATAGTACAGTGCAATGTGAAAGAACACAGTATCAGGGAGGTAAATATACTGGTCACAAAAATGAGAGGATATTTCAAAATGAATATGAAGCTATAAAATATCCCCTAATTTTTGTGAGCAGTATAAAATCCTCACCTACTCCCCAAATTCTCTTAACCTGCATATTCCATTTCTGGGCAGGTATAATATTAAAAATTCTATTTTATTTTGAATTCATGAGACTTCTTGAAAAGAGCATAAAATAAATAATATTTGTGCAAAGAATGCATCTATGTCACTGCCACCTAGGTTAAGAAGTAGAACATTGCCCAAAGCTCAGAAAATCTCTGCATTGGCCATGTTAACTCTGCTGAATTTTATACTATCCACTTTCTAGCTTTCCTTTAAATTTTATCTCAATTATGTAGTCTACAGTGCATGCCGTTAGTACTCTACCCTGCCTCTCACAACTCTTTTAACAGAAACTTTGCGTTTTCCCTGGCAAAAACTAGCAGCTGCCTACTTATCTGGAGAATTGCCCTTGGCTAAATGGAATTGCTACCTGGGAGCAAGCCTCCTGTCTGTCTGCTGCCTCAGGACTGACTGATGACTGGCACCATGGCACAAAAGGCCAATTCCCTAGGTCAAGGTGTAGCTTTGTATGATGCTCCATTCAGTACTTCACCTTGGGATCAGAACAAAGCTAGTCAATAGCTATAACCTCATTCTTGCAGGCTTCTTTCCTGCCCTCCCATGCTTTCCTTACTCCCCTTCTGGCAGCACTCCTCCAATAAATGAATCATTTGAACAGGAATCCCTATCTCCTGATTCCAGGGATTGGAGCTAAGACACTTCCTATATAATAAGCTAAGCTTCCTATTGCTGTATAACAAATTACAACACACTTTATGCCTTAAATCAATACACATTTATAATCTCACATTTTTATGTGTTAAGAGAGTCTAGGCACAGCTCGGCTCAGTCCTCCACAAGGCTAAAATCAAGATGTCAGCTGAGGAGGGGTCTAATCTGAATGTTTGAGCTTATAAACTCAAACATTGTGGGTAGGATACATTTCCTTTCAGTAGAAGTGAGAGCTTCATTTTCCTGCTGGCTGTCAGTTATAGGAACTGAATTGGAAACCCTTGCCACATGGGTTCTCCACCTTAGTCATCTGCTTCCTCAAATCCAGCGAGAAAGAGAGAACCACTGTCTTATGTAACACAATCAGGTATATACATCCCATCACTTTTCCTGGATCCTGTAAGAGAGTGACAAGTCCTACCCATATTCCAGAGGTGACATCATACCAGAGTATAAACACCAGGAGGTGAGGATTATAGGGTCGACTTTAAGAGTTTGCCTGCCACACACTCCTAGCCAGTTAAAACTAATGTTGCCCGTTTTTGAATTTTTATGTACTTGGGATCACAACATCATGTATTTATTGTGTTAATTTCATTTATTTCTTCTTTTCTTTGTTCATATGTGCATCTAATTTTCTCAAATCATTTATTTTAAGATTCATCTGTGTTTTGTGTGTGGTTGTGATTTACTCATTTTTACTTCTGTGTAATATTCTATTTAATGAAAACCAATCAATTATATTTTATTTTACTATTGTTGGATATATTGTTGGTTTTAATCATTTCCATTTCTTTGCTTCTGAACACCATATTATTATGAATATAATTGTGCATGTGTCCAGATGCATATAACCTCTTTTCTGTGGGACTGTCTTGAACTTCAGCCTATGTAAGAGTCATCTGATGGACTTGGTAACACCCAGATTCTGGGAGCCAAACTAGAGCTTCTGCATGGAAAGGTGTTGCTGGGGAATTGCATCCCACATTTTCTCAGGTGACATTCGTGCACCGATCTGCGGTACACACACCTGAGGAATGACTACTGTGGAATGCGTTCTTAGATGTAGAACTACTAGGTATTGGTGTTTGAAAATACATACTTCTGGTAAATTTAACATCTTTTCCCCATGCAGACCATTTCTCTAATAAATCTCTTTGCCTCATAATTAGTTTTGTTAAACATTACTACAGTTGTAATAGCTGTTAGGGGGCTTTGATTTATCTTTTTTAAAATCATTTTGCTTTCAAGCTTTCTGAAAATTTCAATTTCAAAGGGCTGTTAGCTAGTTATTATTTTTTAAATCAATATAGCAACCATTGTTTTTTAACTTAACTATGTAGTTAATTTACATTTAATACAATTACTGAAATATTTGCCTTCATTATATTTTATGTGATCAATAATTGTTTTGCTTATTCTGTATTCCCTTTATTCTTTGTTGTTGTACACATGTACACATATATACACATACCTATAAACACAGGTGCATATATATCCACAATAAATACACACACACACACACACACATACTCAAAAATTTTTAGCACATATATTCATGAATGTATCCTAGAGATAATAATATGCATTTACATTTTATCAAAGACTACTAATTATCTTTATCTGAAATTGTTCTTTTGGAAAATGCAAGGGTTTTTAGAACACTTTTTATTCAATTATTCCCTTCCAATTTATATTCTATTATTTTATGTTTTAGTTCTCATTCTGTATATTAAACTACACAAGGCATTATACATTTTATTTTCTGTAGTTGATGTGTATTTAAATCTACCACGTGGGTACCATTTCTTTGCTCATCATGCCTTTCTACACTCCTGAGCTTCAAACTTCATGAATGTATTAAGAATGGCTGTTTTTTTGTCTATACCTGCTAGTTCTAAAATTAAGATTCTCAATGTGTCTCTTTCTTTTTTCTGTTGTTCCTCCTGATTTGGCTCACCTTATCTTGTGTGTCTCCTTATCTCTTTTTGTTGAACACTGGATACAAACATTACTTTTAGAAATTATTTGAGGCCTGGGATGTTGTTTGTGTTCCAGAGAAGATGGAATAGTCAGGGCCATGGCCGCAGCAGAATCCATTTGAAAGGCTTAAGGGACTATTTATTGAGTGCTGTGGATAGGATACCCACAGGGCTGCTGAGTCACCCGTGGGCATTTGAAGGAATAGGGGAGGTAGCAGGGAGGGCCACCTGTGGAGCTTCACTTCTGGGTGGATACAGCCACTGCAGAACAACAGCACCAAAACAGGAATGGGGGAGGGCACTGACCTTATTTCTTTGTCCTCTCACTCTCTAATCTCCTGACTATGCTTCCTTTTGTCCACAACCATTCAGAAGCCAGAGGACAGAGGAACCTAGTGATGACAGCAGTGAGGGGTTAGTGACACTGAAGCAGGGAGTAGGGAGGAAAAAGGTAGAAACGAGATCTGGAGAGCAAGCATGAAATCACAAGTACAGTGGGTGCGTTTTTCTCTCTTAGGCTTCTTGCTAGGACCAATGCTTGAGTTTTTCTGAACACCTAAGTAACCCACTGGGATATAGTCCCATCTCCCACTGTAAGGGCATAGAGTCTCCAGGCCTGAAGTGAGAGGGGTGATGACTCACCCAAGTGTCCTATCTTTGGTGGGTCCCGTACACCACCCTCTTCTCAGGGAGTCCACTAAAAACAAAATGTCACTTTTCAGTTGCCTTCAGCCACCCCGTAAGATCTCCAGGTTAGAAGCAGAGCCCAGCTCTAATGTTCTCTGTTCTCCACCTGGTGATTTCCCACTCCCTTTGGAAGTTTTTATTAGGAACTTTGAGGAAAGGTGAGAATAACTTAAATATTTTCTTTGTCATTTGTAGGAGGGTTGGACAGGTGTTGGCAGACCTTGGTCCATGAGACAAATCCAGCCCAATGCTTATTTTTGTGAATAAAGTTTTACTGGAAAACAACACACCTATATATTAATGTACTGCCTATGGCTGTATTCTTATAGCCATGGCAGAGATGAGTCATCGTGATGAGAGAGTAGGACCCAAAAAGCCTTAATATTTCCTGTCTTACTCTACGCCATTTCATACATTCCCACCATTTTCTGAACCAGCCATTCCACCAGAACATTTAAAACATATAATTCATCAGTTTGAAGCATTTTTAGTATGCCCTCTAATTAAGTTTTAGTGGCAAGCTTGACTGGATTGAGTTTTTTTTCCTCACTATTACAGATCTATCTAATGATGGTAATATTAATGAGATGTTCACTGCTCAAATCAAAGTTAATTGGAAGGAAAATAAGTAGAAAGAAGTGGTCTAGATTACTGGAAAAGCTAATCAAACCACTGCTGATAGAGATAAATGCAAAACTATAACTTAAAACTGATTAAAAAATCTGATTAAGAGATTTAATTAAATGTACACAGAAATACATATGGGTTTATAATTATTTAAATTATATTTTGATACTATGTGTTTGATAATGTCTTGAGTATAATGTGATTATCCCAATTGAGTTCCAATCCCTTTTGAGTTCATTATAATTCCTCTCATTTTACAGGTGGGTAGACTGAGTTCTAGAGAGTTTCAGCTATTTTACTGTGATCTCAAGCTTGCAGTCAATGGTCATGAGATTTGGAGCCACCTGAGAGTAAAAGAATCAGAAGGAGCAGCTGGGACCGTTTCATGGACTGACAAAGGGCTGTGCAGCCCCAATAGGTTTTGTTCATGTCAGACGCAGTAACAATTCCACCTCTGACTCTTTGTTTCCATTGTGTACTGGGACAAAAAATCAACTGACTAAGGCAGAAATGTTTTCTTTGAGAAACAGTAGGACAAACCTGATTGATTTGGGCTGAGGGATACTGACAATTCAACAGTAGCCAGCTGAAATTGCCTTTCCCATAAGTGGTTAAGCCTGGCCTAGAGCACTGCAGTCGACTGGCGCATGCTGCACAGACTCTTTGCAGGGCTTCTCTAGCAATGTGAGTCTTTGAGGCGTCTTGTGACTGTAATGTTTCTACTGTGTTCATCAATATCAAATATGTGGAGAACAAGTTTGAAAACTTCAGTTAAGCAACAGATAGGCTCTGGGAATTTCTAACTGCATTTTTTTAAAGCTGTACTTTAGGTACACTCATTTTAAAACACTTTTTCCCCCTGTAAGTTCCTGAGATTATTCCTTAGCCTAAATTCAACAATTGGAAAGCGTTTGTCTTTTAAAATTTAATTGATTTTTAGGTTTATGTGATTTTCTAATATCCTCAAATGCTTTCCAAGCAGGATATCTGTACTTAGGATTTTGTTTTGCTTTAATTTTGCAAAAGATTTGCCTGAGTCTGATGCCAAGGAGAAACTAACTTAGTCGGCAGGAAAATGTCATCTTGACTGGAAAGTAATAGATAATGGAGGAGCAGCAAAATGGCAATGAGGCCTGACCAGGTGGTGGCGCAGTGAATAGAGTGGGGACTGGGATGCAGAAGGACCCAGGTTCGAGACCCCAAGGTTGACAGCTTGATCACGGGCTCATCTGGTTTGAGGAAAAGCTCACCAGCTTGGACCCAAGGTCACTGGCTCCAGTAAGGGGTTGCTAGGTCTGCTGAAGGCCCGCGGCCAAGGCACATATGAGAAAGCAATCAATGAAAAACTAAGATATCGCAACGGCAATAAAAAATAATGATTGATGCTTCTCATCTCTCTCCATTCCTGTCTGTCTGTCCCTATCTATCCCTCTCTCTGGCTCTCTCTCTATCTCTGTAAAAACAAACAAACAAACAAACAACAAAAAAAAGATGGCAGTGGAGTAGGTGGCTGTACCAACTTCCAACTCCCAGAACCAAAGTGGATTGTAACTTGATTTTAAGAACCATCATCTGGATAAACCAATGTTGAACTGGACTGAGAGGACTCTTCAACTGGGAAACACTGAAGAAGCCACACTAAGACTGGTAGGAAAAGCAGAAATGTGGAAAGGGCTGCCCAGCTCCCTGGAGTGAACGACAGCCTGGTGAGACTCGCATGGTGGGAAGAGAGTTTAGCAGAGAGGAGAGAAAACTGGACCCCAGGAACAAAGACCCAGCCTGCCGCCCCAGAGCCTAGAAGAGGCTTATGGACAGAATTTAGCTGAGAAACAAGTCATGATACTGTTTGTGAGAAAGACAGTTTTCTCAGACCCAGGATTCTTCTTAAAGGGATGGCGCAGAAAACCTCTCTCACAACCAATCACCTGGGGTTCCGGGGGACAGGAAGAGAGGAAAAGACTGGAGCAGTGGGAAGAGAGTGTAATCTTGGAGGCACAGAGAGAAACACTTTGAGAAACAGCCACCCTAACCCCTGGGCGGAGTCACTCCCCAAATCTAAAGTGAATATTTCCCCTGGAATCAGCAATTATAGCAAATGGAAGCAGGATACCAGCCAAGCAAGCTCTCCTGTGGCACTCAGAGCAGAATCGCTTAGGAGGGAACTCTCAGGACTATAGTAGGGAGTGTTAGGGTCTGACCTGCAGCTCCCCCACCCACACTGCTGAGGGCTTGCTGGAGGGCAGGCAGCAGCAGGATGCCGAAGCATGGTGTAAAGCCTGTGGCCGAGGACACTATCACAGCAGCCCGACCCATGCAGGTTCACATTAGGTTCGAACAGATCGTAATGAAACACTGGAGCCAAGAACTGGTTAGCCATCAGCTTTAATTCTAGCTTGCACCCGGCGGGCAAGCAAAAACACACTCTGGGCTCCAAAACCCACACATTCAGTGCTCACAAAGCTACTGACTTATCCGAGTTTCCTAGCATCAAAGCTTTCTAGCTCACCAGACTTATTCACCTCTGTTTCCCATCTCCTCCAGCTCAAACTCTTAACAAACTGGCTTCTCCCTCAGCATTCTGCCATCTTGGCTGCTTCTCCTGGCCTCCACGTGGCCTTACTCTGCTCTCCTCTCTAATACCTCAGGAACCCAGGAACCAAGAGAGAGAGATCTAGCTACCGGTCCGCCCACTTTATAGCATAGATAATCCAAACCTTTAATCCAATTATACATAAAGAAAGTCTCTGATACAAAGCCACCCATCTGAGGCATAATGGGATTCCTCCCTACATCACCACCCTTCATCATCCAATCAGTCAAGGGTGTGGAGATGAGCTGACTCTTAAAACAAAGCCTTAAGCTATAACGACCCGGCCTGCTTACAACTTTTCCCCCACAGCCATCACAAGCATAAGGGCAAATAATATCACCTGGGTGACGGGCTTCCATGTGGGCAGCACCATCTTTAACAAAGTGAGCATATTATATTTTATCTGCCGAACAATCCACCCCTATGCTCACTTTACTACCCACAATTTACACCACTGGCATTCCTGTACAAGGAAATTAGGCATATTACACAAATTACAACAGCATGACAAATCATGAAATTTCAACAATTACAAAGGTACACTTCACCAGTCTCTGAGCACTTTGCCAAAAGCGCAAAATGTCCTCGGCCTTCTCTCTTGCCATTTGAAAGGCTTCCTGGGGCAGGGGGAGGGCCTCCAGCAAAGCCACCCCCCACCCCCATCAGGGTATTTCACATTGTCCAAAATCCATAAGTCCATTCAACAAAGGAGCCTGTGCCCATCGGTCATAGTCCAGGAAATCAGTCCACACACATGGGGTGTTAGCCTCCCCCCTCATTCCTACCATCATGGCAAGTCTCACACTGTCCTAAAGAAAAGCATGTGGCAATGGCAGTCAGCATTTCCATCTCTGCTCTGGGGAGCATGATGGCATCCACCCCTATATCCCAAAATCGCAGACCTACCAGCAGCTTGGCAGGCACTCCCTGCCGTTTCAGCTGGGCTCTCATCTTCTGGAGACTGCAAATTGCAACTCCAGCTGGATTCTCCTCATCCTCCAAAGAGGAACTGGAAACATCAGCTCCTGCTGCTGGGCTCGAACCCCGGGCCACTGCTGCCTTCTGCTCAGCAGGCCATTCAGCTCCAACCCCGGCATCAGCCCCGGTCCTGGCCTCAGCTCTGGCCCAGGCCTCATGCCACTGGTGGCTCTCCACAACATCCAGAGCAATCTCCAACTCACGAAACTGTGATTCCTTCTCCAGCGTCTGCTCCATTTCCAGGTGAATCTCGCAAACCTGGTCAGCTTCCTCCTTCAGCTCTTCCTTCAGCTCCAGGGTCAGCATCTGTTTCTCCCACGTTTCCTCCAGCTCCTTCCGCTGCTCGGTTTGCAGGTCCTGGGCAGCCTCTCTCATAGAGCTCTCAGTTTCCTCACACATGACTGTAAAAATCAGCCAGCCTACAGTCCCCCAAAAAACAGCTATGGCAAACCAAAACAGCAACCAGTCCTCTACTCCACCGCTCAAAGGTGGTGGTGGCTCCATGTCGAACTGTATCGAATCCTGCCAAAGACTACGCCAAATGTAAAGCCTGTAGTCGCGGCCACTACTACCACATGGCCTTACTCTGCTCTCCTCTCTAATACCTCAGGAACCCAGGAACCAAGAGAGAGAGATCTAGCTACCGGTCCGCCCACTTTATAGCATAGATAATCCAAACCTTTAATCCAATTATACATAAAGAAAGTCTCTGATACAAAGCCACCCATCTGAGGCATAATGGGATTCCTCCCTACATCACCACCCTTCATCATCCAATCAGTCAAGGGTGTGGAGATGAGCTGACTCTTAAAACAAAGCCTTAAGCTATAACGACCCGGCCTGCTTACAACTTTTCCCCCACAGCCATCACAAGCATAAGGGCAAATAATATCACCTGGGTGACGGGCTTCCATGTGGGCAGCACCATCTTTAACAAAGTGAGCATATTATATTTTATCTGCCGAACACATGGTTTTATTGGCGGGGGCGGAAGCTGGACCAGCCAGCATGAGCTCAGTCTAGTGGGGTGGCAGTGGAGGAGACATGAGCGAAAGCAGTCCAGCTGGCTGGTGGCCTGCCTGCAACTCCACCTGTGGGGGAAGGGGGGGAACCCGGAACTGGTGGAGATCCGCTATTGAGCAAGGGCGTGGGCGCGCAGCCTCACCTGACTTCTAAGGAATGCAGCCCTACCCACAAGTCGGTTCCTCACGCTGGGGCAGGGTGAAAGCCCAGGAAAAGGAGGAGGTCCACAGCTGAGTGCACGCCCACAGCCCCACCCAGCCCAAGGAGCCTTGGCTTGCAGCCTGATGCCTGAGCCCGCTCTGACTGCGGTTGCGAGCCGGAAGCCTGAGTACAGGTGGAGACCCGCAGCTGAGCAAAGGTGCTCACCCCTGCCTTTGGTGCCACGACTTGTGGCCCATTGTGGCATGCAACCCCACCTGTTTGGGCAGGGCAAAGGCTGAGACTGACTGTGGTTTGTAGAGCCAGGCACAAGAACACAGCCCCTCCTGTGGAGGAGAAGCGGAAACTGCAGCAACAGCCGCAGTGGGCCGGTGCTGGCAATGCCATATCCGAATGCTTTAGGCAGTGACAGAGGGGGTCATGGGCCTGCAGACAGACCACACCTAGGAAACAAAGAGGCAACACCCATTGGACTCCAGTGGCCAAACTCTTCTTATACATAGTAAATGGGCAGGCAGAGAAATGCAATCCAAATGAATCAAGAGAAATACCCAGAGAAGGACCTAAATGAACCAGATATAACCAAATTACTGGATGCAGAGTTTAAAATAGTGATAGTTAGGATGTGCAAAGAGCTTAGAAAAAACTAGATGGTCATTATGAACACCTAAATAAAGAGATAGCAAAATATAAAAACAGAAATTAAAATAATAAAAAAGAATCAGACAGAAATGACAAATACAATATCAGAATTGAAGACCACAATGGAAGGAATTAAAAGCAGGATGGATGAAACTAAGAATCGAATCAGTGAGTTAGAAGAAAAAATAAACAAAGGCACAGAAGCAGAGCAGAAAAAAGAAACTCAAAAAGTCTAAGAGAGCTCTGTGACAATATGAAGAGAAATAACATCTGCATCATAGGGGTTTCTGAAGAAGAAAAAGAACAAGAGATAGAAACTTTGTTCAATCAAATCATAGCTGAAAACTTCCCTAAATTAAGGCTGGAAAACGTTTCACACGTTCAAGAAGCACACAGAACTCCATTAAAGAGAAACCCCCAAAAATCTACACAAAGACACATCATAGTTAAAATACCAAAGCTAAGGGATAAAGAGAAAATATTAAAATCTGCTAGAGAAAAAAAGGCTATCACAAAGAAGTCCACATTAAAATGATATCCGACTTCTCAAAAGAAACACTTGAGGCCAGAAGGGATTGGCAAGAAATATTCAAAATAATGCAGAACAAGAACCTACAACCAGTACTACTTTATCTTGCAAGGCTATTATTTAAAATTGAAGGAGAAATAAAAAGTTTCCCAGACAAAAAATAACCTCAAGGGATTCACTACAACCAAACCAATGCTGCAAGAAATGCTAAGGGGCCAGTTTTAAATAGATCAAAGGGGCAAAAGAATATAGCAAGAGGGATACAGCTTTAAAGGATAAAATGTCAATAAACAACTACATATCAATAATAACCTTAAATGTAAATGAATTAAATGATCCAATCAAATGACATAGGGTAGCTGCATGAATAAGAAAACAGGACCCATACATATGCTGTCAATAAGAGACACTCCTTAAAACAAAAGATGCATGTAGACTGAAGGTAAAAGGATGGAAAAAATATTTCATGCAAATGGAAATGAAAAAAAGTGAAGGTAGCAATACTTATATCTGAAATAATGAACTTTAAAACAAAGGCTGTAGTAGGCGATAAAGAAGGACACTACATAATGATAAAGGGAGCAATCCAACAGGAAGATATAACCATTATAAATATCTGTGTGCCTAATATAGGAGCACCTAAATATATAAAGCACACTTTGATGGATATAAAGGGTGATATCTACAGCAATACTATAATAGTAGGAGATTTCAATACCCCACTAACATCACTAGATAGATTCTCAATAAAGAAAATTAACAACAAAAAAAAGAGCAGGCTTAAAGGATACACTAGATCAACTTGATTTAATAGATATCATCAGAACCTTTCACCCTAAAGTAGCAAAATATATATTCTTTTCAAGTGCTCATGGTACAATCTCTAGTGTAGAACACATGTTAAGACACAAAAGCGGTCTCAACAAATTTAAAAAGATTGAATTTATATCAAGCATTTTCTTTGATCACAAAGGCATTAAACTAGAAATCACAACAGAAAAACTGAAAAATACTCAAACACTTTGAAACTAAATAAATAGCATGTCATTAAATAACAAATGGGTTAACAATGAGATCAGGGAAGAAATAAAAAAAAATTTTAGAAACAAATCATAATGAGCATACATCAACTCAAAATTTATGGAACACAGCAAAGCAATACTGAGAGGAAAGTTCATAGCATTTCAGGCAAACCATAAGAAGCTAGAAAAAGCTCAAATAGAAAACTTGAATCTGCATCTAAAAGAACTAGAAAAAGAACAGCAAGTAAAGCCCAGGGGTAGTAGAAGAAAGAAAGTAATAAAAATCAGAGTGGAAATAAATGATATAGAGGCTAAGGAAACAATACAGAGGATCAATGAAACCAGGAGCTGGTTCTTTGTAAAGGTAAAGAAGATCGATGAAATCTTTAACTAGACTCACCAAGGAAAAAAGAAAGAGGACTAAAATAAATAAAATTAGAAGTGAGAGTGGAGAAATAACAACGGACACAACAGAAATACAAAATATTATAAGAAAATACTATGAAGAACTGTATGCCAAAAAACTAGACAACCTAGTTCAAATGGACAAATTTCTTGAAACATACAATCTTCCAAAAATCAATCTGGAAAAATCAGAAAACCTAAATGCACTGATTACAACAAATGAGATCGAAAGAGTTATCAAAAACTCCCAATAAAGAAAAATCTTGGGCCTGATGACTTTCCAAAAGAATTCTATCAAATATTCAAAGAAAAACTAACTGATATTCTCCTCAAGCTATTTCAAAAACATCAAGAGGAAGGAAGACTTCCAACCTCCTTTTATGAGGCAAGCATAATTTGATTCCAAAACCAGGCAAAGACAACAAAAACAAAATTATAGGCCAATATCCCTGATGAATTTAGATGCTAAAATTCTCAACAAAATATTAGCCAACCGGATCCAGCAATATATGAAAAAAATCATACACCATGATCAAGTGAAATTTATTCTGGGGATGCAGGGCTGGTACAATATTCGCAAATCAATCAATGTGATTCATCACATAAACAAAAGTAAAGACAAAAACCACATGATAATTTCAATAGATGCAGAAAAAGCATTTGATAAAATCCAGCACCCATTCATGATCAAAACTCTCAGCACAGTGGGAGTACAGGGAACATACCTTAACATGATAAAGGCCATCTATGACAAACCCACAGCCAACATCATACTCAAAGGGCAATAATTAAAAGCAATTCCCTTAAGATCAGGAAGGAGGCAGGGGTGCCCCCTTTCACCACTCTTATTCAACATACTTCTGGAATTCTTAGTCACAAAAGTCTGACAAGAAGAAGAAATAAAAGGCATCCAAATTGGAAGAAAAAAGTAAAACTATCATTATTTGCAGATGATATGATATTGTATATATAAAACCCTAAAGTCTCAGTCAAAAAACTACTGGACCTGATAAATGAATCCAGCAAGGTGGCAAGATATAAAATTAATACTCAGAAATCAGAGGCATTATTTTACACAAAACAATGAAATGTCAGCAAAAGAAATTAAGGAAACAATACCCTTCACTATTGCAACCAAAAAAATAAAGTACCTTGGAGTAAATTTAACCAAGGAGTATAAAGAATTTTACTCAAAAAATAATAAAACATTTATTAAAAAAAGAAAGATACAAACAAGTGGAAGCACATACCGTGCTCATGGTTAGGAACAATAAAATCATTAAAATGTCTATATTACCCAAAGCAATTTGTAAATTCAATGCAATACCAATTAAAATACCAATGACATTCTTCAAAGGTATAGAACACATATTCCCAAAATTTCAATGGAACCAAAAAAGAACAAAAATAGCCTCAGCAATTTTGAAAAGAAAGAAGAAAGTAGGAGATATCACTCTTCCTGATGTCAAGTTATACTATAAGGCCACTGTACTCAAGACAGCCTGGTACTGGCATAAGAACAGGCACATAGATCAATGGAATAGAACAGAGAGCCCAGAAATAAACCCACACCTTTATGGACAACTGATATTTGACAAAGGAGGAAAGAGCATACAGTGGAGTAAGACAGCCTCTTTAACAAATGGTGTTGGAAAAATTGGACATCTACCTGCAAAACAGTGAAACTAGACCATCAACTTACACCATTAACAAAAACAAACTCAAAATGGATAAAATACTTAAATGTAAGCCGTGAAACCATAAGTATCTTAGAAGAAAACATAGTAAGTTCTCCGACATCTCTCGCAGCAATATATTTGCTGATTTATCTCCACAGGCAAGTGAAATAAAAGATAGGATAAACAAATAGGACTATATCAAACTATTAAGCTTTTTCACAGCTAAAGACAGTAAGAACAGAATAAAAAGACAAACTACGCAATGGGAGAACATATTTGACAATACTTCTGATAAGGGGTTAATAACCAAAATTTATAAAAACTTGTAAAACTCAAAACCGGGAAGATAAACAATCCAATCAAAAAATGGGCAGAAGAAATGAATAGACACTTCTCCAAAGTCGATATACAGATGGCCAATAGGCATATGAAAAGATGCTCAACATCACAAATTATTAGAGAAATGCAAATTAAAACCACAATAAGATTTCATCTCACACCAGTCGGAATGGCTCTCATCAATAAAACAACACAGATTAAGTACTGGCAAGGATGTGGAGAAAAGGGAACCCTCCTGCACTGCTGGTGGGAATGCAGACTGGTGCAGCCACTGTGGAAAACTGTATGGAGATTCTTCAAAAAATTAAAAATTGGACTGCCTTTTGACCCAGTTATTCCACTTTTAGGAATATACCCTAAGAATACCATAGCACTCTTCAAAAAGGAGAAATGCACCCCCATGTTTATGCCAGCATTGCTCACAATAGCGATGATCTGGAAACACCCCAAGTGTCCGTCAGAAGACGAGTGGGTTAAAAAGCTTTGGTACATATATACTATGGAATACTACTCAGCCATAAGAAATGGTGACATCAGATCATTTACAACAACATGCATGGACCTTGATAACATTATAATGAGTGAAATAAGTAAATCAGAAAGAACTAAGAACTACATAGATGGGGCATAAAAATGAGACTCAGAGACATGGACAAGAGTGTGCTGGTTGGAGGAGTGGGAGAGGGGAGGGGCACAAAGAAAACCAGATAGAAGGTGAGAGAGGACAATTTGACTTTGGGGGATGGGTGTGCAACATAATCAAATGTCAAAATAACCTGGAGATGTTCTCTCTGAACATATGTACCCTGATTTTTCAATGTTACCTCATTAAAATTAATAAAAACAATTTATATTAAAAAAATAAAGAAAGGAAATTGGGGTTGTTTTAGAAGCTTCATAGGCTTCACTTTAACACCCATAAATACTGTGATAGAGTTATTATGTTTTTTTTTTTTTTTTTTTTTTTTTTTTTTACAGGGACAGAGAGAGAGTCAGAGAGAGGGATAGATAGGGACAGACATACTGGAATGGAGAGAGATGAGAAGCATCAATCATTAGTTTTTCATTGCCACTGCGACACCTTAGTTGTTCATTGATTGCTTTCTCACATGTGCCTTGACCACGGGATTTCAGCAAACTGAACAACCTCTTGCTGGAGCCAGCGACCTTGGGTCCAAGCTGATGAGCTTTTTGCTCAAGCCAGATGGGCCCAGCGCTCAAGCTGGCGAGCTCGGGGTCTCAAACCTGGATCTTCCGCATCCCAGTTCGATGCTCTATCTACTGTGCCACTGCCTGGTCAGGCTAGCATTACTATGTTTTTGTGTCTAAAATTATTAAGTAAAAAGAAGCAAGCACAAATGCATAATTAAATTATTTATAATGTTATTCCAATATGCATTTCATTAATTGTAATTAGTTTGAGGTAAAAAAATGAACTGAAGAAGTGACTGAACCATTAGAACCTGTGGTAGAGAGTTTCATCTTTATGCATTTCTATCTCCACCGTGACCATTTTTTCCTCTGTGATGTATTTGTCAGGAAGAGAGAAATATAAAGGAGGAGAGTATAGAAAGGCAGAAAGCTTAGTACTTTGTACAAAAGGGAAACTATCAAATCATAGGACATCACTGAAGAATCAACTCATTTAGAGATGCAAATATGTAATCTCAACAGATTACTGAAAGTTGATCTCTACTGTTTTTGCTCTCTTCTTTATTCTCTCATTTTTCCTTCTTCATCTCTGACAAAAACAAATTTCTCTGCTTATCTTATGCAGGGTATGTTTCTCTTTTATTTTGGAGCCCTGAACTCTGTTGTCACCTTAACTGGAAGGACCCAATTTCCACCCCGGATCTTTAATTTTTCAAATGAAGATAGTTTATGCTGTAAGAGGACTTCCGATTTGGTTGTTAGAAAATAGTCTCCCTGCCCCCACCAAATTTCTACTAATGTATGTATCAATTTTAATTTCAATAATTCCTAATTCCAAAGAGAAATAGAAGTAACTCGACAGAAGTTGAACTTTTTTGTTGTTTGTTGTTTTTGATTAATTTTTTGAGAGAGAGATTGAGAGAGGGAAAAGGCAAGAGAGAAAATAAAAAGAGAAAGAGAGAAGCATCAACTCATTATTCCACTTAGTTGTGCAGCCATTGATGGCTTCTCATATGTGCTCTGACCTGGGCTTGAACTTTAGACATTGGGGTCCTGCGGTGATCTCTGGGTCCGGCTGGCACCCTCAGAATAAAGCTAGTGAGCCCTCTATATTCAGCCAGTGACTCCAGGCTTATGAATGGGCACTTCTGGATGACACTCTGTCCACTGAGCCATCGTCCAAGATGGGAAGTCAAAGTTTTTATATCTAAAGTGTATTTTGTATTTATGTTGTTCTCAATTTGAAGAATATGTTTCATGGCCTACACTATATTTTAAGGTCTCAGGGACTATTTAAAACTTCCAAACTGACTTGAAGCTTCTTAAAATTGAAGAAAATACAGATATAGATATAAATATATGTACTTTTTATTTCTAAAAATTGACTTCTGAAGGAAACATTGAGACTATGAATATTGCCCTTTTAAGCCTGAGATCCCATTCCATTTTATTTTCAGAGGCTAATGCTCTGGATTCACTTAAAAAACTTATCATTTAAGCGATTCTTAATGTATTTATGCTATTCACTTATTCAACAAATACTTGTTAAATGAATACTAACTTGGTGCCAGGCACCGTGCTTAGTGCTAGGCAAACAATGGTGAGCAAAGCACACATAGTGGCTGTCCCCATGGAGACTACAGTTCTGTTGGGGCTGGGACGAATATATTAATAAAATGACAAAATACAAACTGTGAAAATTTTTGAAAAGTAAATGTGCAGCCTCTGTGAGAGCAGGTAATAGATCTGTGATGGCGAACCTGGCACACGCATGACAGCACTGACACGCGTAGCCATTTTCGATGACACACGGCCACATACCAGAGAAGTATGGGTCCGCATGCCCAGACGGACGTTTCATCTTTGGCTCCTGCACAGCCAGGTGCAGGAGCCGAGGATAAAACATTTGCTGTAGTGTAGACACTCTGTGCCGGATGTCTATAGACCAAAACAACAGAACTCCAGCACAGAGCATCTAGTTCTGGGACTTCCGGTTAGGCTGTTTTTCTCAAAGTGACACGCCACCTGAGTTATGCTCGGTTTTTTGGTGAATTTTGACACACCACGCTCAAAAGATTCCCCATCACTGTAATAGAGGGATCAGCTATCAGATGGGAGTTGCTAAATATAGCCTCATTATGTTGAAATTTTACCCAAGGTTACACATAATTTCTGTCATTACTCTGAATAATCAACAAGGTAAATAATTTTCCGTCACAACTGGAGTACCTTTTTTTTTCTGAATGTAGCACAAAATTTCTAATCATGACATTAAAAAAATTCCAGTGTGTGGGACATATCCCACAAGCCTACATATTATAGTATCACTCTATTGAATGGCCTAGGTGGGCAGTGTAGGAATAGAGAAAGAGTTATTTGTTATATAATACTAAGATAATTTAGATACTCAGGGCATTATTTTGAAATCTATGCTTCAAGTTGGTGCTGATAGTTGGAAAGAGAAGTGTGCACTAATGATTTTCAGGGCAGATCTCATTTACTTGAACATAAAGTCAATGTACATGCAAAAATTATGGAAGTTGAATACCTCAAAAGAGAATACCTGCCAAACACTACTGTCACTTGAAATGCCACTAATTTTGTTCTTGTGGCTTAGCTAAGAGAGCGCTCTGAACAAAGGGATGGAAGTGACTTGAGTACAGGGTTTCTGGAGAATGGCAGGCACAATATTGAGTACAGAGACAGGTACAATGGGGTGCAAAAAAATGAACTGTGTCCAGATCTTGGTTTCAGTGTATCTTGCTAAGAATTGGTTGTGTGTGTGTCAGGGAAAATGACTGTTATTTGGTACGATTGCTCTGAGATACCTGAGAAAGGGGATTAAAAAGAAGAGAGCTCTGAACTGTGAGACTCAAGATTTTCCAAACTATCACCTCTGATTAAAGACCATATATATATATATATTTAAACTTTTGGAAAAAGCTCAACATTTAGGGAGTTTTAAAGCATCTGATAGGATTAGAGATACATTTTGAAGCACTAATCAGTTTTTAATATTTGGAATCCTTTAAGTGATTTCTCTATTGCTTTAAATATTATGTATATGTTCTGCTTTTTAATTTTTTACTACCACAAACCATGCTTCCCCACAATTTAAGGATATATTAATGTAAATATGAAAGAAATGCTTAGCTACATCATTTGCACTGAGCCCTGGATAGTTCCAATTTAAGTCATTTTAGAAACCTCCTGAATTAAAATAGAAACCCATTGTGTCAGTTTGTCTGAATGAGTTAGAATAATGCACATTTGAATGTTTATTTGAGTATAGCTTTTAGGCTATTGACAGGATTTGGATCCAGAGGCCAAGCTTATCAGCATGAGCTGACAGAAAGACCAAAGTCAGGAATGAATATTTACTGACAGTCAGTTAAACAAAACAGTCACTCTGCTGTTTATCTTTTCACTGCTCTGGATATTTGCTTCTTATTAATCTTTTAGGATGTATTCTTTTGCTGAATCCATTATTAAACAGAGAACAGACATTGTGTTAGCATTGTTTATTCTTGTTCAGGTTGATGGAGGAAAAATATGTGTTAGATGTAGTTTAAAAAAGTTGTGTTAGTTTTCTAATCATGTACATTAACAAATAGAACAATATTAATATGTTACCCTATATTTTCAGTTGTTTTAAAGTGAAAAAGGAAGTATATAACTTAACAAAAGATTGTAAAGAATAATCTCAGATTTTCTAAATTCTGCCCCCTGCTTTTGGGAGTTTTAATAGAATTATAGAAGCAATTATGCTACATGGATTTTTGTGACATAAAAACTACTGTGTTTTTTGTTTCACAGGCCAGCTAAGAATTAGTATTCTAGGATGTTTTTGCCATTTTAACTACAGTTTTAATTATCACCTTATAATTAATAATAAAATTATTTTGTTTAATTGATATTAAGTACCTATGTATCTACAATTCTTTTTTTTAACAATCTTTTAGAGCTAAAGTGAATGAGGCCCAGAAAGTTTAATAACTTTCCCAGTATCAACTAAGTATAAATAAAAATACTGATATTCAAATTTGCCTTCAAAGATCTTGTTTTTTAAGATATACCTTGTTGCTTCTAAATTATCTTTCTTCTGCTGCTAAGAGGAAGAAGATGAGGTATAAAGAAGTTGTGTCTTGACACCATGAAGCAATAAGACCTCATTGTAATAAAAAATGGGAGCTGATTTTGTGGTGGCTGGCTCCTCAATGTCTCAAAATAAAGAATTCAGTCTGGTGATGGCCAATTCTTGGCAACTAACAAAATATAAACACTTTGAAATAGGCTTCAACTATTACTTCTATGTGAAAGAACTTATGCCTTTGTCTTTTTATTTTCCCAAAGTATTATTTTCAAGAAAACCAAATGTCCACTTCAGTTTGACCTGAACTGGTTGTTGAGAGCCCTGTATCTTACTGTCTGATAAATGATGTCATGGTGAGTGGCATATACAAGGACAAGTCAGTAATCAAACACTTTCCAAAGCTTCATTTGTATTTTGAGAATGTATTTCTCTAGCCAAAGAAAAATACATTAAGTGGTAAGGAAGCAAATTTTGGCATTTTAAGAAGTCCATGCTGTTAAATTCTGCAATTGAAACTATATCAAGGATTAACAAACTACAGTCACTTTTACCAAGTTAAGGTTGGCCTTTATATTTTTAAAGAATTGTAAACAAAATAAACAAAAACCCTACAAGAACAAAAAAATATGTGAGAGGCTATATGTGGTTCTCAAAACCCCATTATTTACCATCTACCCATTCACAGAAAAAGTTTACCTATTCTGAACTAAACAATGGATGTTAAGATGTCTAAATACATACCAGTTCTATTCCATCCAGGTTGACTTAAAGGAACAGGAGATTGGGCTTGGATTCTAAGTATTTACTGCTTGTGTGCACTTGCACAGAACACATAATGTGCTTGGGCCCCCTTACTCATTCTTTTTTTTTTTTTTTCTTACGGAGACAGAGAGTCAGAGAGAGGGACAGATAGGGACAGACAGGAATGGAGAGAGATGAGAAGCATCAATCATTAGTTTTTTGTTGCTGTTGTTACATCTTAGTTGTTCATTGATTGCTTTCTCATATGTGCCTTGACCACAGGCCTTCAGCAGACTGAGTAACCCCTTGCTGGAGCCAGAAACCTTGGTCGAAGCTGGTGAGCTTTTGCTCAAACCAGATGAGCCCGCGCTCAAGCTGGTGACCTCAGGGTCTCGAACCTGGGTCCTTCCGCATCCCAGTCCCACACTCTATCCGCTGCGCCACTGCCTGGTCAGGCTCCCTTACTCATTCTTGAAATATTATCTCTGGGAAGTTTAGTTGTAAGGATTCTATATGTAAAGAAAGTTTTAAGTGTCAAGAGCAGATCACAAACCAACATGGAGTCTATAATCTCATCTTTGTAAAGTTATGTTTATTTTTTTCAATGGTATTCACATGAAAAATGTCTAGAAACATAGGCACTGAATTGTTAACAGTGACAAATCCTGGAGAGGGAGAAAAAAAATAAAGACACTTTTTACTGTTTATTTTATATATTTATATTTTGAAATTTTTATCAGACACAACTTTGTTAATTATAGACTAAGAATAATTTAAAAGTTTTTGGTGTACAGTAGGAATAGGCTGTGTTGATCTTTTCTTGCTCCTTGGGGCACTTGAAAGATCTTTGATGACTGATTCTAATTTGTGGTTTGGAAAAACATTGTGGAAAAGCCTTAAGTATAAATGTGGGATAGCAGAGCTGACTTTTATAGGGCAATAAACATGCAGTCTTTTAAAAAGTATTTTATAGTTGAGCAAGAACTTATAATGTCTGACTTCTGAAAGAGAAACTTAGATTCAATACTATTGACCTTTGAACAATATGGGTTTGAACTGCTTGGGTCCACTTACACATGGATTTTTTTCAGCAAATACCTGTACTGTTTTTGATCCATGGTTAGGAGTCTGCAGATGTTGAGGGCTGACTGTATGTGTTGATCCGCACCATTTCATATAGGGGCTTGAGCATTTTTGGTGTCCATGGTCCTGAAATTAATCCTGCAAAGATATTATTGGATAATTTAAAATGTAAGGGAGTCAAAAATTATACAAAGGTTTGCTACAGCATGAGAATAAGTGCCTAATCCAATGGTAGTCAATCTTGTCCCTACTGCCCACTTGTGGGCATTTGAGCTTTCATGGTGTGCGGTAGCGGAGCAACGAAAGTATAAATAAAAAGATAGATTTAACTATAGTAACTTGTTTTATAAATATTTATTCTGCCAAACAGCAAAAATCCAACATAAAGTACATGGTAAGTAATTATTATTATATACTTTAACTTGCTGTAACTCTGCTTTATAAGTTTTATAAAGTAAAGTTACTTCCCTATTTTATAAATCACCATTACTGTGGAACCGGTGGGCAGTTACAAAATTTTGCTACTAACAGAGATACAAAAGTGGGCAGTAGGTATAAAAAGGTTGACTACCCCAACCTAATCACTGCCTAGTCAGTAGCTAATCCCCATATTGTTCAAGGGTCAACTGTACTTCATTTCAGGTTTTAGCTTCTGATTATGTGGTTGAAATGAGGCCTCCTCACAATAGAATGCTATTTTCTCTATGTCTCACTTGGGGGAATTTTTCACCACTTAAGTGTCTTTCTGGATTGTCTTTATCCCTGAAGTTAAATTTATGGATCACTCAGCCTAACCTCAATGGTTCCAATACTTGTGTTATTGTAGAATGTTAGTGGGATAGAAATTATTCCTGTGATTAATAAGAAATAAAAGTAATAATTAGCCAGCTTGTCCTATTGCAGGCCAACCAGGGCTCCACCAGGTCTGAAAAAATTCAGGACTTTTAGAGGCTTCCAGGTAATGCTGTTTACCATGGTTTGGCTGTGATAAACGTTCATCCAGATACAGAACTTGAAAGAGCCCAATTTTACTTGAAGTTGAGAAATATGTTTATCAGAATTATTCCTAAATTCTATGCCTTTTAGCTAATTTTGTCTTGAATGCTGAAGTTCCAAGACTTTGAAAATATCTTCCTTAAATATCTCAAAATAACCCAAAGCTCTAAGCCCCAGAAAATATAGGGTTCCAGGGAAGTTTTCTTGAGCAGCTAGCTCCTCACCAAGACTGATGATGACTATCTTTGTCTTTTGTGGCTGTCCTGCTCTTTTGTTCTTTGCATAATGCACAGGCCCTGTGTATCATTACTCATCACTCCCCCTCTTCCAGGACCAGTTGCCTCCCTTCAGTTCCTCTCACAACTGGGATTCTGACTTCACTATCTTCCTGAAGTATGAATCATTCATTTTCATAACAGCCTTTGCCCGGCACTCTCTCCACTAACATCACCATTAATCATTTACCCTTCAAGCTTTTGGGGAGAGCCTTTCCCGTTTTGGAGATTCTTTTTTTTACAGGATGTAATGCAGCTGATTTAATTATATTACTCAACTCTCTTGAATAGGATTGTCTCAATGGAGTGACTTTCCTGTCAAAGGTACATAAGCAGTCTGGATTGGGGTAAGGGGGATAAATTGGTTTAACTTCAAGTACAATTTTACTTTGCTTTCTCTTAAACCCTGCTAAGGCCTGCTGGTTCTCATTCCTTATTTCCCATTGCCTGTCCTTTGGAGTACTGTGTTGTTTCCCAAAGTCTGACTGCCCACAATTGCTATTCTTTCTCAGCCCAACCTTCAGTCATGTCTCCATTTGGTCTACAACTATGAACAGTGTTTAGGACTTTCTCACAGAATATCTGATTCTCAGGAAAACTTGGGGAAATACCAAGTTCTCTTATTTTCTCTCTGTATTCTGTAATTCTTTTTTAAAGGTCCTAAAAAGCCTTTTATTTCAAAATAGTTTTAGATTTACTGAAATTTGCAAAAAATAGTACAAAGTTCTCCTTTACCTCTTGGCCATTTTGTTCTCTTGTTAACATCTGACATTAGGATAGTACATTTATCACAACTGATAAACCAATGGTATCTTACTATCAACATGACTCAATAATTTTTTTGGATTTGGTAAGTTCTGTGATTCTTAAGGAAATATTTTGCCAAGACCACAGTATATGTATGGGAGAATGTTACCTGTTCTATTTTAGACTCAGCTCTGCTTCTTTCCAACAATGTGACAATTAGTGCTTGATTGACAATTACATGATTTTCTAGGTGTGTTAATTACTCGGGATACTGATTAAAGAAGATTCTGTTCTTGACCTCAAGAAGCTTTTGACCCAAGTGATAATATCTTAAACATAACCTAGCAGTTTTTCCCTTCACTGTTTTTTCTTTTTCCAATTTATACTATATTTTACCCAACATGGCAAGAGACATCCAGCTATGACTATTGCCATAATTTTGTCATTATCTGCTAACAGAAAAATAAAAACACAAATAGATTATCTATCACCTTCATTAGCAAATACGAAGTTTTTGCTCTCTGTAGCACACTTGTTAGTCATTAGGCAAATAAAAACAATATAAGATATAACTTACCATTTTTATGGCTTTTTAGCCAGGGTATTGACCTATAGAGAAAAGCAATAATACAAGGTAGTCTCAATTAGTTCCAAAACAATGTCACAGACCTAAATTCTCCAGGAGATTAGAAAAGAAGCCAACCACTCCTAGTTGAAACTGGCAAGTGAGGCTTTATGGAGGAAAACTTCAAATTATGCCCATAAAAAAACCCCCTACATGTGTACAGGATTCTTAAAGGTTGAACTTGGTAAGTTTACTAAATGGCTTTTTCCCTGTTCTTTCTTTGGTGATGCTCATTTTCTTTTATTTCTTGCCTTCTGTGAGCCAAGATGATTGCATTATGATGAGCCATTGTTTGTCATTAGCTGAATTAGGAGAAATGATTAATTCAGATAGATTAAGACAGGCAGCAGCAGGCCATGCCACCCTGAGAGTAATTACATGTAACACCACAAGTATGGAAATAATTCTGGTTGCTTCACTCCTCTGAATTCAAATTCAGACCTTGAAATCCTCCTATACTAGTGATCAACGGATTAGTTATCTGGACATCATGCCACAATATAAATTCTTGGCCTGGATTCTAGTTCATGGTAGAAATTAACACTCATTCTGAATACTTCCTTTATGTTCCCAAATGTTGTTTTACTCATAAGATATAAATGAAGAATTACTATAAAAATTCTCTCATAATATTCTAAGTTTAGTTTTCTAATAGCCTTTTTCACATGCATTTTTATTTAAAAAATATAAATGGCACATGATTTGTTATGTTATAGTCTATCTATCATCTATCTACCATCTATCTATCTATCTATCTATCTATCTATCTATCTATCTATCTATCTATCATCTATCTATATTTATCATCTATCTACTATCTATATTTCTATATAATTTTTCACCCCCCCAAAGGGTGAATACTTTAAAGGAAATGAAAATAAAACTTTTCAAAGGGTTTAGGGCAGAGAAAACGCTCATCACAGGTTCATCTGACAAATCTCTTTCAAGAGCCTGTCCACAGATTGAAGATTCACTCTTAGCTCGATTTGCATCCTTGGTCCAATAAATGTTTTATGACCTCCCTCTATGAGCACTCACAGCCAGAAGGAGGTAATGCAAAATTGATCTGTATATTAAAACTGCTGAGCCAAGCACACTTGCTCCTAAAATTATACTGATTATGTATATGTCTGATTCAACAGGCCCTATTGAAACACCAAGTACTTGAAAATATACCCATCAGCTGCATTTTTTATACAAAAGTTTCTTCTTTTCTTCCCCCTCTAACTCTGTGGACCAACTTCTATATTCACATTTTAAATCCCCTTTAGACTCATAAGTAGCAATAAATGTTTTTAGAAAATAATGATCCTTCATTATGTGCTCTGCTGTCTATTATTTCTAGCATTCAAGGAAGGATGTGGACTTTGGGATTAAACATACAGGCAATGGGATCCGAGCTTCACCATTTACTTGCTCTGTAGATTTGGGGAAATTATTATATCCTTCTGGGGCCTCATGTTGGTATTTTAAAGTGGAGGTAATAACATCCCCCTGCCCAAATTGTTGCAACTATAACCAGTATAACCAGGCTTTCACTGTCTGTTTATATAAAACGAGGCCATTTCCTTTAATATCCATGTTATTAGGGTAAGTTAATATTGGCATGATGGAGACCCTTAAAATGTGCCTTATATACTTCTGGAAATAACACCAGGTTCTTTTATAAATGGGCTAAGAACAGATTCATTCAGTTTCTTCATTCTCCTTTTTTGACAAGCTTCCAAGATATTCATTTCTATAAAAACTATTTTTTATTTGAGTACCTATTTAGTGCTAGAAACTTTTCTAGGACATGGGTTGTGTAGTGATCAGGAGAGATAAAGTCTTTTGTTTTCTTGAAACATACAGATGATGGCAGATGGGGATTGAGGGAGTTACACAAAATAGATAGAATATATATATTAAAACAAATACTTTGAAGGAAACAAACCAGAGATCTTGTAGAAACTGAATGGCAACAACAATAAAGATGGTAGTGAGGACATTCTTTTCTGAGGAGTTAACTTTTGAGCTAAGACCTTGATAGTGAGATGAAGCCTATTAAGTGAAGATCAGAGGTAAAGGAAGAACATTCCAGATTCAAGAAGCAACAAATACAAAGTTCTGAGAAAGGACCACAAGTTAGAGCAATCAAGGGAAGAAGAGTTTGATCCTGGTCATCAATTCCAACATGTGAGTTTCTTCCCGATACCACCAAGCAATTCTGTGACACTAGCTGAGTATGCTACAACTCAGCTCAATTCTGACCCTGTCTATTTAGAGATAATATTAGATTCCACAAGGTAAGCATTCACACCCACAAGACTGCTCACACACCCAGTTCAGATGCCGGGTTATCTGTCCTTCTGACCAACTGCATATGAAGCAGAGGTTCCCACAACCCCATCCTTGGGTTTGATTCATTTCCTAGAATGACTTAAAAAACTCAGGAAGCAGTTTACTCACTACAAAAGATATCAAAGGATACAAATGAATAGCCAGATGAAGAGATGCATAGGACAAGGAATGAGGAAAGCCTGAGGAGTTTCTATACCCTTTCCAAACACACCACTCTCCCAGAATCTTCACATGTTCACCAATCTGTAACCTCTCTGAGCCCTGTTCTTTCAGGCTTTTATGGAGACTTCATTTCAGAGGCATGATTATATCACTGGCCAATGGCAATTAATTCGACATCCAGAACCTTTCCCTTATCTGAGAGGTCAGGGTTGTGGGACTGACAGTGCCAACCCCCTAATCACATAGCTGGTTCTTCCGGTGACCAACCCTCATCCTTAGGTGATTCAGGGGCTTTCCAAAAGTCATCTCATTAACATAACAAAAGATAACGTTATCATTATTATTGTTTATGAATTTTGAAGGGTTTTAGGAACTTTGTGCCAGAACCAAGGACTGAGAACAAGTATATGTTTTTTATTATAAGTCACAATATCATAGGAATATAGCTGAAATGATGAGAAGGGGATACAGTGGCACAGTTGAGTCTGAGAGTTGTGCATGCACCTGATCATGTATGACCTTGCAGCATATTGGAGGACAATTGGAATGATTGGAAGATATTGACAAGCTTTAAGCAGATAAACTACATAATTTAACTACCTTTCTAAAAAGATATTATGGGTGCTAAATGAGTAAGAATATGGACACAATGGTGGAAATAGGGAAATATTTTAGTTATTATTATAATCCATATAAGAGAAGATGCTGTCTGGCTTTGTTTGAAGGTAGAAATGGAGAAATAGGTTTGAAGGATTTGAGGTCTCCTTTGATGTAGCACCAATATAACATAGGACAAGAGAAAAAAGAAGACTCAGAAGGGATGCCTAGGTTTAGTTATTATTTATTGCCATAAGGAAGTTATAAAATAAATTTTTTGTGGTGACTGGGTAGTGTGGTACAAAATATGAGTTCATTTATTTTTGTTGTTTTTTGATAAGCTATTCTTAAGCTTACTATTGGAGAAGTCAATCTGAAATTCAGGATTAAAAGAACAGTGGGAATTTTAAATTTGAGAGTTTATAAAATACATATGTCACTTAAAGAAATGAATCTGGATGAGTTACTTGGGAATATGAATGCAAGTTAAAAGAAAAGGTTATAGGATTAATCTTTAGGGTATGCTAATAGATGTTGTATAGAGAAGAGGATAAAGAAAATTGTGAAAATCAATGAAGTTGGGAAAAAATTGCTTATGTATGATGTTCTGAAATTCAAGACAAGTGTTTCAAAAAGTCAATAGTGCCCTGGCCTTATTGCTCACCTGGTTAGAGCATCATCCCATTATGCCAAGGTTGTGGGTTCAATCACTGGTCAGAACACACACAAGAATCAACCAATGAATGCATAAATAAGTGGAACAACAAACCGATAATATTTTTCTCTCTCCTTCTTTTCTCTCTAAAATCAATAAATAAAGTTTAAATAAAGTCAGCTATATTTGACTATATAACACACTGCTGATAAGTAAAGAAAGAGGAGACAGAGAAGGAATTATAAAGTTTGCCAACACAATTTTTATTGATAAGATCTTAATAAGAGTTATTTTATTGGCATATAGAGAGTAAAAACTAAGTGAGTTGTTTTCCAAATGGCATATCTAGAGCCTATATATTTACCAATGTTAATAAACCTTAGAGAAGAATAAGTTCATGGTTTAATCTCCAAAGTGAAATCTTTGAGGGGGCTAGAGCTGATGTCTATAGAACACAGGTGGTTTGCATGGCATTTGATAGATAGGGATGGGTCTCAGTTATAGAAGAGAAAGCAGAGGGTGTACATCCATTTAGAGGAAGATTGAAGACAATTCCTTCTGATTACTTTCATTATCTCAGTGGAGTACAAGGTAAAGTTATTATTCAAGAGTGAGCAGGGAGGAAAAAAGGTTATGAAGGATTTAAGAAAAGAAGAGATGTAAAATAGTCTCTGAAAGTAGAGAGAATGTCCACTTATAAAGAAACGTATTAGCTTTGCCAGATGTGCTTGAATACCCTATGAGAAGAAAATTATTTAAGGTGAGTCCTATTAGTAAGGGTGTGTGTGTGTGTGCCTGTGCCTTTGTTGCATCCAAGTCTGAAAATGGGGCTCTCTACACAGACCTCTACTGGTGGCTGCTGCTGCTGCCTCTGCTCTGAGAGGCACAATGATGGGAACTATTCTTTTTGCTGCTTCATTCCAAGCATAAAATGAGGACCAAAATATCAAAATCTGGCTGCAAAATTTAACAAAGTTTTATTGAAATTTTGGATCTGATAGAAGGAAGCAATGATAGCATCAATCTAAAAGTATAACTATAATTGAGGTCACAAAAGCATTTCTAAGGAAGGCCTCATTAATATTTTGATTTTTATAAATTAATTGGCTGCCATGTAGGTAGTAAGGGTCAGTTTACCTTCTCCAAAGAGAATGCCCTTTAGAGTTACTGCTCTATGACTGAAAACCAAGTACATTAAGGTTCAATGAGATAGAGATATTCCATTCTCAACCCATCTTAAGTTCTACCTTCCAACACCCCATTTTCTGTCCACAAAATCTTCCTTCACTCAGGTTGGCTGATGCTAGTAATACCAATTTACTTTTAAGGAAAGTCTAGCTTAACCAAAATAGGTGTTGTCTTGTTCAATGGCCTGAATAAGATAATATCAGTGCATTTGTATTATTTTCTCCAAATGACATCAATGGTTTAGTCTAATCACATACTTTTAAAGTCAACCAAAAGTACTCAAGGGGAAAATCACATTTGTATCTGTTCTATAGTTTGCTCTGTCTCAGCTCCTCACATCCCATTCAGCTGCTCAAAAACACCTACAATTCCAATGAGCAATAGTATTTTCTTAAGCCACACACAGTCCAGGAATATAGTTTGCAAAATCACACTTTTTATGCAGGGAAATTCACTTTGCCAAATATAATTCATGACAATGAATATTTTACATTTTTTCCTAAAGAAATTTTATGTCTCCTGGCTATATGTTTGCAGAATTATGGCACATTTAAGAGTCCTCCTAACCAACACACTCACCAAATGTTTTTTTTTTTTTTCTTAAGAGGTGAATTGAGATCTCTTTCTACAATAATAAATGGCTACTGTAACATTTCATTTTAATTTTTTATTTTGAAATTAAATTTAATAGGGTGACATTGATCAATAAGAATATATAGGTTGGCCTGACCAGGTGGTGGCGCAGTGGATAGAGCATTGGACTGGGATGTGGAAGACCCAGGTTCGAGACCCCGAGCTTGCCAGCTTGAGCGTGGGCCCATCTGGCTTGAGCAAAAGCTCTCCAGCTTGGACCCAAGGTCGCTGGCTTCAGCAAGGGGTTGCTCGGTCTGCTGAAGACCCATGGTCAAGGCACATGTGAGAAAGCAATCAATGAACAAGTAAGGTGTTGCTAAGGCAATGAAAAACTAATGATTGATGCTTCTCACCTCTCTCCATTCCTGTTTGTCTGTCCCTATCTATCCCTCTCTCTGTCCCTGTAAAAAAATAAATAAAGAAAGAATATATAGGTTTGAGATGAACATCTCAATACCATTAAAACTATTGTTTGCACTGTATATTCATTACCCAAAGTCAAATCAATTTCTGTCACTATATATCTTTTCCTCTTTACTCCTCCCCCTTTTTCCCCTCCCCCAGATAACCATTTTACTTTTATTTATGTCCATGAATGTCAGTTTTATATCCCGCCTATGTGGAATATGTATTTGTCCCTCTTTACTACCCTCCACCAACCCTCTTACTCTTGTAACCACTTAACTTTTATCTATGCCCATGAGTCTCAGTTTTATATTTCACCTATGTGTTCAATCATATTATAAGCCTTTTCTGATATACTTATTTCACTTAGTATAATGTTCTCAAGGTCCATGTATCGCTGCCATAAATGGCAACATGCCATCATTACTTATAGCTGAGTAGTATGCCATTGTATATATGTACCACATCTTCTTTATTCAATCTTCTGCTGAGGAACACTTTGGTTGTTTCCACTTCTTGGCCACTGTGAATAATGCTGTGATGAATATAGGGGTGTATGTATCTATGTACCAATGTTTTTGAATTTTGGGGGTATATATACAGTAGAGGGACTGTATATCTATCTGCTGGGTCATATGGTAGTTCTATTCTTAATTTTTTTGAGGAACCACCATACTTTCTCCCATAATGGTTGTACCAGTTTACATTCCCACCAACAGTGAATGAGAGTTTTTTTTTCTCAAAAACCACTCAAACATTTGTTATTACCTGTCTTGTTGATAATAGCCAATCTAACAGGTATAAGTTGGTATTTCACTGTAATTTTGATTTGCATTTCTCTAATAGCTAGTGAAGATGAGCATCTTTTCATGTATATGTTGGCCACCTGTATGTCTTCTGGAAGAAGTGTCTGTTTAGATTCTCTTCCCAGTTTTTAATTGGATTGTTTGCTTGTTTTTTGTTGAAATTTTTGAGTTCTTTATATATTTTAGATATTAACTCTTTATCAGTGTTGTTGTTTGTGAATATTAACTCCCATCTGTTTGGCTGCTTTTTTTTTCTGTTGTAAGTTTCTTTTGCTGTGCAGAAGCTTTTTAGTTTGACATAGTCTCATTAGTTTCATTCATTTATTGCTGCCTTCACTTCCCTTGTTTTGGGGGTCAAATTCATAAAATGTTCTCTATGGCTAAGGTCCATAAGTTTAGTACCTATGTTTTCTTCCATAAAATTTACTGTTTCAGATCTTATGTTTAGGTCTTTGATTCATTTTGAATTAATTTTTGTGAAGAGGGACAAGCTGTAGTCAAGTTTATTCTTTTATTTGTAGCTTTATATTTTCCCAGCACCATTTATTGAAGAGGCTTTCTTTTCTCCATTGTGTGTTTTTGGCTCTCTTGTTGAAGATTATTTTTCCATATATATGTGGTTTTATTTCTCAATTTTTAATTCAATTTTATTGTTTAGTATATCTGGTTATTTTTTCTGCCAATAACATGCTGTTTTGATTATTGTGATATGATAGTATAATTTGAAGTCAGGTAGTATGATACCTCCAGCTCCATTTATTTTTTCTCAAGATTACTTTGACTATTCATGGTCATTTATGTTTACATATAAATTTGCTAACTTTTTGTTCTGTTACTTTAAAAAATGACATTGGGATTTTAATGGGGATTACATTAAATTTGTGTATTGCTTTGAGTAATATGGCCATTTTAACTTGATTTATTCTTCCAACCCATTAACATGGAGGGTTTTTTTGTTTGTTTGTTTGTTTTACAGAGACAGAGAGACAGAGAGAGAGAGATAGGGCCAGGTAGACAGGAATAGAGAGAGATGAGAAGCATCAATCATCAGTTTTCCATTTTTTGTTTGCTTTCTCATATGTGCCTTGACCGCGGGTCTTCAGCTGACTGAAGTAACTCCTTGCTCGAGGCAGCCACCTTGGACTCAAGCTGGTGAACTTTCTGCTCAAACCAGATGAGCCCGCACTCAAGCTAGCAACCTCAGGGTCTCGAACCTAGGTCCTTCCACATCCCAGTCCAACGCTCTATCCATTGCACCACCGCCTGGTCAAGCAAATGTTTTTTTATTTCATTGTGCCTTTCTCAATTTCTTTTAATAAGGTTTTGTAGTTTTGTGCATATAGGTTTTTCACATCCTTTAAGTTTATTCCTAGGTATTTAATTTGTTGTTGTTGCAAATGTAAAAAAAAATTGTATTTTGAATTTATTTTCTGAAATTTCATTTTGGTATATAAGAAAGTGGTAGACTTTTGTATGCACTGTAACTTTCAAATAGGCATTTTCATAGGCCTCAAAAAAATAACAGGGTGGAGTCACAGCCTAAGCGCTTTGTGAAATAAAAATTTAAAATCATATATTTAATGTTTCTAAAACACATATGAAATATAATGACCTTCATCTTATAGACTTTAAATTATAACCCAAGGATACATAATTATTATTATAAGTTAATGAGATAGTATCATAATATGCAGATCATAGTTTCCTACCTAGAGAACATATAGATTCTTCTATTTATAATAATAGTTACTATATTCAAATACAAATATAAATTATTATGATGTATATTTTTAGTAGTCCAGGGGCATAAATTTGCTTTATAAGCTGCATTTCTGCCACTTCATTGGCTTCTCTTTTGAAGCTTATTATTTCAATTTATTAAAAATTGGCACTTCGTATAAGATGGATTCATTTTGAAAGTTTTTCAATAGATTTCTTTATCAATTTGGTTTAATTTGGCTTCCAGCATATATTAAATAATTAGTTATAACAGTAAATTATTTTATTATATCAATTTATTAAGTATATATTCTTTGCACCTGACCAGGTAGTGGCGCAGTGGATAGAGCATCGGACTGGGATGCGAAGGACCCAGGTTTTAGACCCCAAGGTTACCAGCTTGAGCACGGGCTCATCTGGCTTGAGCAGAAAGTTCACCAGCTTGGACCCAAGGTCGCTGGATTGAGCAAGGGGTTACTAGGTCGGCTGAAGGTCCGCAACAAGGCACATATGAGAAAGCAATCAATGAACAACTAAGGTGTTGTAACGAAAAACTGATGATTGATGCTTCTTATCTCTCTCCGTTTCTGTCTGTCTGTCCCTACCTCTCTCTCTCTCTCTCTCTGATTCTCTCTCTGTCCCTGTAAAAAAAGAAAAAAGAAAAAAATGAAGAATATATTCTTTGCCACAATGAGACTCCAATATAGTTAAAAGTTCAAACTGGCAAAGTTATTACAGAAGGCCAAGGAAAAAGAGAGTCACATTGAAAGAGATTACAATAAATGACAGCAAGAAAACAAAACACTAGGGTAGGTCCCTGTGGGTTCACAGCCATAATCACACAAAAAAGAAAAGAAAAATGTCTTAATGATTGGAAACAAGATGTAATTACAAATAATGTACCAGAAACTCAAAAATGCTACTTAAAGAATGTTTACTGTGAAGCACAAAATGTTAACCTATTGTAAAACAGTGGCAACCTTTATATTTTTATTCTGTTATCCATCAAACTCTTGATCATGTTTATATGAAAACATGAAGAAGAAAACAGTCTAAATTTTTTTTAAAATCTGGTGAAATAAACTTATAACATCTGGTTATATTATCTTTTCTTTTAGAGGTATTTGTGTACTTGAATAGTAGTCACAATTAATTTGACCACCATAAAAAAAGTCGTACCAAAGCTTCTTAATCCACTCATCCTCTGACGGACACTTGGGCTGTTTCCAGATCTTTGCTATTGTGAACAATGCTGCCACGAACATGGGGGCACATTTCTTCTTTTCGAACAGTGCTATGGTGTTCTTAGGGTATATTTCTAAAAGTGGGATAGCTGGGTCAAAAGGTAGTTCGATTTTTAATTTTTTGAGGAATTTCCATACTGTTTTCCACAGTGGCTGCACCAGTCTGCATTCCCACCAGCAGTGCAGGAGGGTTTTCTTTTCTCCACATCCTCGCCAGCACTTTGGTACATATATACTATGGAATACTACTCAGCCATAAGAAATGATGACATCAGATCATTTACAACAAAATGGACAGACCCTGATAACATACGGAGTGAAATAAGTAAACAGAAAAAAACTGAGAACAGAATGATTTCATACATAAGTGGGACAAAAAAGTGAAACTATGAGACATGGACAAGAGTGTGGTGGTTACAGGGTGGGGGGAGGGAAGAGAGGGTGGAAGAGGGGGGGGAGGGAAGAGGCACAAAGAAAACCAGATAGAAGGTGACAGAGGACAATTTAACTTTGGGTGATTGGTATGCAACATAATTGAATGATAAGATAACCTGGAGATGTTTTCTTTGAACATATGTACCCTGATTTATTAATGTCACCCCATTAAAATTAATAAAAAAAATAAAGTCATACCTACAAGACAATAAAACTCTTAGATGCCTGACCTGTGGTGGCGCAGTGGATAAAACATCGGCCTGGAATGCTGAGGTTGCTGGTTCAAAACCCTGGGCCTACCTGGTCAAGGCACATATGGAAGTTGATGCTTCCTGCTCTTCCCCTTTTCCTCTCTCTTTCTCTCTACTCTCTCTCTCTCTAAAAATGAATAAATAAAATATAAAAAAATTTTTAAGAAGTCTTAGAGGATAACATAGATGAAGAACAAGAGGACCTTGGGTATGGTGATGTTTGTTAAAATATAACACCAAAAGCATGACCCATGAAAGAAATAGTTGATAAGCTAGACTATTAAAATTAAAAATGTCTGCTTTGTGACACAGTACCAAGAGAACTACTAGAACACAAGTCATAAATTGAAATCAAATATTTGCAAAAGACACACCTGATAAAGGACCACTATCAAAAATATACAAAGAACTCTTAAGACTCAACAATTAGGAAGCAAATACCTTAATTTAAAAGTGGGCCAAATAGACTTCAACAGTTCCTCACCAAAGAAGATATGCAGATGATGAAGTATATGAAAAGATGCTCCACATCATATGTTATCGATGGAATCCAAATTAAAACAATGAGACACTTCTATACACTTATTAAAAGGGCCAGAATCCAGAACACTAAAACAACCGAACATTGTTGAGGATGTGGAACAACAAGAACTCTTATTCGTTGCTGGTGGGAAAACAAAATAGTACAACCACTTTGGAAGATACTGTCAGTTTCTTATAAAACTGAACATATTATTACCATATGATCCATCAGCTGAACTCTTTGGTATCTACCCAGAGCACTTAAAAACTGTCTGCACAATAACCTGCACACACCTGTTTACGGCAGCTTTAAGCATAATTGACAAGTCTTGGAAGCAACCTTTTAGTAATGAATGAAGCAACCTTTAATAAATGAATGGATAAAAAAATGGTGATACAGCTAGACAATGGAACATTATTCAATACTAAAAATAAACAAGCTATCAAGGCATAAAAAGACATGGAGTAAATTTAAATGCATATTATTAAGTGAAATGACCCAATCTGAAAAGGTTGCTAACTATATGATTCCAACTATATGACAGTTTGGAAAAGGCAAAACTATGGAGACAATACAGAGATTAATTGTTGCCAGGAGTTTGAGGGTGAGGGAAGTGAATATGTAGAGCACAGAAAATTTTTACGGTAGGGAAAATTCTCTGTCCGATATTATAATAATGGATATGCTTTAATACTTTTTATCCAAACCAACAGAATGCACAGCACCAAAAGTGAACCCTAAGGTAAACTGAGGACTTTGGGTGATTATGATGTGTCAAAGTAGGCCCACCCTTGGTAAAAGATATATATTTCTGTTGAGTAATGTTGCTAATAGGGGAAGCTATGCATATGTGGTTCAAGATAATAAGAAATCATTATACCTTTCTCAATTTTGTTATAAACATAAAATTGTTCTAAAAAAATAAATTAGGATCTTGACACCAAAATTTTATATTATCTTTGTTCTACTTCATATATGGTTAATATGACTCCTGTAAAATTGGTATGTGCAGATTCTAGGAGTAAAACACACACTAGATTTTGAAATCTTAATAATAATAGAATTAAAATATATCATTAACAATTTTATGTAGATTACATGTTAAAATAGTATTATTTTGGACATATTGAGTTAAAGAAAATACATTACTAAAATTAATCTCACTGGTTTCTTTTGCTTTCTTTCAATGTGACTATCAGAAATATAAAATTTTAAGTGCAGTTTAAATTATATTGTCATTGGATATTACTGTGCTAGACCAGTGTCTTTCAACCACTGGTCCATGGAACAGTACCAGTCTTCTAGAAATTTTGTGCTGGTTTATGAAAGAGTTAACAACCTGATGTTGTATAAACATTATAGACCCAATAATCTTAGTCAAGTTAGCTTGTGCTCAGGGTGATTGCCACTTATCAGCTTGTTTCATTGTTGAAAATATGATTGAGGTCATTTTAGATATCTTTGGAACATGTAGACTCATTTGAACAACCTTTTGCAATACACAGAACATTTACAAATCTTCACAGTATATAAAAAGCATTCGGGCTAAACTTATGTAATATTTGATGCATCACACATGTGGAGTTTGAAAATCAAGCACCAACTTTTACTGTGTTGCAGTGTTATGCAAGGTAAGATAATACCTTATTCTTTGTGTTTCTGTTTCTGGCCAGCCAGGTCACCATTCATCAAGTATACAAAGGTTGAAATCCACTGCTCTAGGGCAGTCTGCCCTCAAATAATGATTATTGTTTGAAGTATTATAGAAAATTGAAACATACATATACAGATACCTAAGAGAAGTTATATAACTTTCAAAGTGCAATTCACACTTCTCAGAATTGAAGAGTGTATATAGATTTATTCTGATTTTGACCTAACATCTTATTTTTTACAGATTTTTTCACTTTGATTTTGGTGACATTTTTGCTTTTCTTTCCTTGTAAATTAATTGTTCTTGTAGAATTTTTCTTTGATTTTCAGTGCATATCTCTGTCCTTCCATTTTATTTTCTACTCTCTGACCTATTTTAAGTGTTTGAAAATGACCCCCTATGTGACGCTCCATGTGGTAAATTCTGAGGAACTATTGAAAAACTAAGATTCTAGAGTTGGATTTTGGCTTCTCCCTGAGTTGTTTATCACTCTCCACTCATAGCAGTCTCTTACTAAATATACATATATATATATATTTTTTTTCCTTGACTATTGTAATTCTGTCTCTCACCACTCACCACCCACCTTCTCTCTCTCCTTCCCTTCACCCTCTGTTGTCTGTGTGTTTGTGCTTTGGGTTTTGTGGGTTTTTAGATTGTCTGATGTTTAAAAATGGAACTTAATCTAGATTTTCAAAAAAATGCTTTAATAAGGAACAAGTTATCAGCTACATACTGTAGAAAATTTTGTTGAATATAGTCAGGAACCTTGTTATGTTGGGAATAAGGTAGCATCCAGCACTGTTGACATGAATGAGGCAAATACCTGTATACAGAAATTTTACTGAATATAAATTTAAATGTTAAAGAATAATGAGGTACCTGAAAAATTACTTTTGTTCATGCTCGGTAGAAATTGTCATGAGCATGGAATTAGGCAACTATTTCTGTGTCTCTGAAACATTACAATAGTTTAATTGACAGTTATATAATAGGGTGAAAATTTTTTCATGTTTCATTAAATTTTTTAAATAGAATGAAGTCTTCATTTATTATTACAAAATGTTTTCATATATTTGTACAAAAACATACAGAATGAAAATATTATAACCCCCAAATATATGATAGCAGTCTAACTACAAATGTGGGAAGACTTATTAAATGTCCAGGAATCTTAAGATTCTTACCCTCTACTTATATATTTTAGACACAAATATAGTCACAATTTATGATCACTGGTATTTAGAATATATACATAATATATGTGTGTAACAATCCATAAAGAAAGTGGCAGCATTTTATATCACTATTGCCACACCTTCACTTCTACACCTTTAAATTTATGAAATTAGAAGTTAATTTGGAAATTTAATGAATAAATATGTGCATGCACATTTATTACATAGACTTTAATTTATATATGTTCCTGTGTTAATGAACAAGTCTTTGTGAGGTATCTTTTATTATTAGGATAAATGGTCCTTAGGATAATCACTCATTATGCTTAAACTTGGCAGAAGATATATTCAAATTTTATTTATATTTTGTTCAATAAAATTTAGAAATATTAACTAAATATCTGTTATATACAGGTGCTTCTTTCCATTTGCCTAGGGTAGCCACTGTTTTTGATGGATGTGTTTCAGTTATATTTTCAAATGTCCTTGTTTTTTCTTTTTTTTAGTTTTTTTCTTTTATTAATTTTAATGGGGTGACATTAATAAATCAGGGTACATATGTTCAAAGAAAACATCTCCAGGTTATCTTATCATTCAATTATGTTGCATACCAATCACCCAAAGTTAAATTGTCCTCTGCCACCTTCTATCTGGTTTTCTTTGTGCCCCTTCCCTCCCCCCTCTCCCATACTCTCCTCCCTCCTCTTACCCCGTAACCCCCACACTCTTGTCCATGTCTAATAGTCTCACTTTTATGTCCCACCTATGTATGAAATCATGCTGTTCTGAGTTTTTTTCTGTTTTACTTATTTCACTCCGTATAATGTTATCAGGGTCTGTCCATTTTGTTTTAATGATCCGATGTCATCATTTCTTATGGCTGAGTAGTATTCCATAGTATATATGTACCAAAGCTTTTTAATCCACTCATCCTCTGATGGACACTTGGGCTGTTTCCAGATCTTCGCTATTGTGAACAATGCTGCCATGAACATGTTCTTTTCGAACAGTGCTATGGTGTTCTTAGAGTATATTCCTAAAAGTGAGATAGCTGGGTCAAAAGGCAGTTCGATTTTTAATTTTTTGAGGAATCTCCATACTGTTTTCCACAGTGGCTGCACCAGTCTGCATTCCCATCAGCAGTGCAGGAGGGTTTTCTTTTCTCCACATCCTCGCCAGCACTTGTTCTGTGTTGTTTTGCTGATGAACGCTATTCTGACTGGTTCAAATGTCCTTGTTTTAAAAAATTTTGATATGATGGGACATAAGGTCAACAACTCTTAATAGTTCAGAAAGAAAATATTTTTGTACTATTCTTTTAATTTTTCTGCAAGTTTGAATGTTTGGGGTTTTTTAAAATAGAGTTTGTAAAAACACTGTCACCTGGTAGCTATTTGAGTTTGGAAAAGTCACTGCTAGAATTTTTGTGCTGGTCTATATAAAAGTTAACAACCTGATGTTGTATAAACATTATAGACCCAATAATCTTAGTCAAGTTAGCTTATGCTCAGGGTGATTGCCACTTATCAGCTTGTTTCATTGTTGAAAATGCAATTGAGGTTATTTTAAATATCTTTGGAACATGTAGACTCATTTGAACAACCTTTTGCAATACACAGAACATTTATAACTCTTCACAATAGACAAAAAGCATTTGGGCTAAATTATGTAATATTTAATTTGCATCACATGTAGAGTTTAAAAATCAAGCACCTGAGTTCAGTTCTTCCATGTGTAAAATGGGGATGCCAATGTCTTAAAAAGTTGTTTTAAGTGTTAAGATTATGAGTCAACTATAAATTTATGATTTCCTATTTTATTTAATGGCCAATAATTTGTTTCTGCCATTATTTACTTTGACATTTTTTGATATAATTGTCCCATATTTGCTGGTGGGAACCCTTCTCATTAAAAACCTGTTTATTTGGCATCCTTACAGCCATAACATTTTGTGATTTAAAGCTTTTAAAATTGTATTAACATATTGTATAGCCAGAGGTTGCCACTGTCATGGCCATTCACATGCAGGTTCTCATTGGATTTGGGCAGATGGTAAAGAAACAATGGAGCCAAAAAATGGTGGGCCATTCCTTTCTTAAAGTCTCGCAGCAGCCGACAAGCAACAAACAGGGGAAACATTTCATTTCACTCATTCAGAGCTCCCAAAGCCCTGACCCATTATCTGGTTCTACAACCAGGAGAATCTTTTATGGTTCCTCCTAGAATCAAAGGCCTCATGAGTCTCAGTGGAGCTCACAAAGCCCCTCACCACTGGTTTCCATCTGCATACCTTCTCTTTCTCTGCCAACATAGCTTTTATCTACAAAACTGGCTGCTTCTTCAGCACTCTGCATTTTCTCTCTCTTACTCCGCAAACATGGCTTCTTTCTTTCTCTTTTCCTTCTCTTTTCAAAACGTTCTGGCACAAAAACCACCCCTCCAGCAAACATTAGCAAAACAATAGCCCTTCTCAAGCAGGAAGTTAATTTGCAATTTCACAGACCACATATACCTGGCACTGCCCAGCCCCCAATGCAAACTATAAGCGATGCAAACATAAAAATTGTATTTTAAAAACTTATTTGACCAACACATATCATGGCAAAGAAAGTATACATTAGTCAAGGGCATTTTCAGACATCTCAGGACAGAGAGCATGACAGTACTCTGTAATAACACAAAACTATTACAAATTCCTTTAAGAACCACCTTGTTACAGAAGATGCAGTGCTTGTATGAAGTGTCTGGCATGGCAAGCACTGGAGCAATAACCGAAAGTGTTGTTTGCTCTATTCATGGGTAGTAGGCAGAGATAACCCTCTGATTTGATTTAAAAAAAAAGGTTTTCTTACTTGCTTTAAAAGGTATCACTCCCAGGAAGAAGGAAGAGCATGCTTAGGAAAATAGAATTCTAATATTTTTACTCAGATTCTTAGGAAGCTGAAATAGAATTATCAGAAGGAAACATGGGTGGGCGCGTTGTAAATTGCTTCTCTTTTCTAACTCTAGGCAAAATCGACTCAAGCTAGTCTAGACACATGTTATTTCTTAGTTTAAAGATCTCCAGGAATAAAAGATTCCATACACTTCTCAATAATCCATTACAACATCTACTGATCCACCTAAAAATTCTGTGTCTCTAAACTAAATACCATGTGCTACCATTATTCATGTTTTGTATGCAAAAAAATAAAAATAAAAATTTTGGTCATCATTCTTTTCAAAGTGTCTGTGAGAGAATATATTTCAAATTATAATCTCCAAAGGGAAGGGATGCAACATTTCCTGAATTTCTACTCTATGCCAGAGACACTATTTTACTAACATTTATTGAATATTTACCTGCCACGCACTAGTAAAGGTAGTTTATGTATATTTGAACCTGTTCAGTTTCTAGAACTACCCTCTTTCTTTAGTCTCCTCATATGTATCACAGAGGCTGGTAACTTGCCCCAGTTTCCACAATTAGTGCGGTAATTAATTTTATGTGTCAACTTGACTGGGCCTCTGGGTACCCAGATATTTGGTTTAATATTATTTCTAGGTGTTTCTGTGAAAATGTTGCTAAATTAGATTATCACTTGAATATGTAGATTGAGTGCTATAGATTATGTTCCCCATCCCCAAATGCAATTGTTAAATCTAATGCCCAATGTGATGGTTTTGGAATTTGGGATTTTTGGAGATGACTAGGTCATAAGTGTGGAGTCCTCATGAATGGGATTAGTGTACTTATAAAAGAAACCCCCAGAGAACTCCCTTGACCCTTTAACTATGTGAGAATACAGCTAAAGGATAGGCATTTATGAATCAGGAATTGGACACTCACCAGACATTGAAATCTGCCAGTTTCTTGATCTTGAACTTCTCAGCTTCTAGAACTATAAGAAATAAATTTCTGTTGTTTATAAACTACCCAGTCTGTAGTATTTTTGTTATAGCAGCCTGACTGAACTAAGATATTGAGTAAAGAAAATTGCCCTTCCAGTGTGAATAGACCTTCTCTAATTTGTTGAAGGCCTAAATAGAATAAGAATCTGAATAAGAAAGAATTCCCTTTCTGCCATTCTTTAAACTGGAACATCAGTCTTCTTCTGCCTTCAGATTCAGACTGGGATTGAAAAAGTTTCCAGTTATTGTAACCATTAGTTACCATTATGTGGGGCTGGGCTTTTCAGTCTTCATAATTGTGTGAGCCAAGTCCTTAAAATTATCTATCATCTATCTATCTATCTATCTATCTATCTGTCTGTCTATCTATCTATCTATCTATCTATCATCATCATCATCATCATCATCATCTATTTATCTCTATCTATCATCTATCTATCTATTTATCATCTATCTATCATTATCTATCTATCTATCTATCTACCTATCTATCTATCATCTATTATCTATCTATCTATCTATCTATCTACCTATCTATCTATCTATCATCTATTATCTATCTATCTATCTATCTATCTATCTATCTATCTATCATCATCTATCATCATCATCATCATCATCTATCTATCGTCTATCTACCTACCATCTAGCTATCATTTATCTCCTTTTTTATTCCCCTGTGGAGGATGCTAACACAGCAAGGAGCAAAGTTTGAAGCCCAGATATTCTTACTCCAGCATCTTTCCCTTAACTAATACACTGAGCTGTCCCTGATTTGATGAACATTGTGTAATCTTCACAACTCAGAAAAATTGTTGGGACTTTTCTCCCCCACCCCCATTTTCCAGATAAGGAACCTAAGCCTGAGGTTAAGCAATTTATCTGTGATTAAACAGCTAAGCCAGTAAGAGACAGATATAAATTCAAAATTCAAATAAACATGGCTTCAAACCCAGTAATATTTTATCATCTAAATTAATTGCATGCAGTTGTTTGGGAGAATGTTTCCCACAGCAAGGGGCCTGCTCAGAAGGAATCAGAACTATTCATTTGGCTGGACAAGAACTGCATTTGTCAGGTATATTTCATTATGAGGACCCCAAATTAGATTTATAAAGACAGCAAAGGTGAGAAAACTTCAGCTAACTTCTTAAAAAAAAATGTTGCCATTTATCAAGGGCTCCTTATGTGTTCATTACCATTCCTAGGTAAAATACTATATCATTTACTATCCTACACAAAACTTTGAAATAGTTTATTTTCTTAGGCTGGGTTTTCATAGTAGACCCTAATGTAATGATTGAAATGCAAATGATATATTATTGTATTATTCCCAGGAAAGATCAATAAGGGAAATGGGGACAGCAGGACAGAGCAGGTGAAGAAGTGAAACAAGGGTACAAATTTGAGCATGAAGTTGGTACAGTAAGTAGGTAGTTAGTTAATACTGAGTAATGGAGCAAATGGAATAAGACATTAAACCTGATTAAGTAGGAAGGGACAGCCTCAAAGACACAACCGGGGATAGTCACATTCTCTGTGAAAGGGACATTAATTCCTGGAGGCAGGAAAGGATGACTATCTAATATCTTTGGGGAACAACCACAACCAGCCCATTTGGCTATATTTGGGAGGAAGGAATAAAGCATTAAAGGGGAAATTCCTTTGCTGGATGCATGACCAGTAGAAGCCAGATGAAGAAGCAGAACTATGAGGCATGCACAGTAGGAGCCAAAATGGGGACAATAAAAGGGAGAATCTGAGCCTGGGAAAAGAATTGGATAGAATATGGACACAGAACCCTGAAAAATACAGAAAAATGATTGGATAGGAGAGGGCCAAACATATCCCTGGGAAAATCCTGAAAACAGGTTGGATAGTTTGAAAGATGTCTTACTTGTTCTGAAACAAAGAAAATATAGAGAGGATTAACAAGGAAGTCAGGGCCACTGCTAGTACAACCTGCCTGCTCTCCACATCTTGAGGACATATTATTTTTTTTCACCCTAATACATTTTGCCACTATGTTGAAACTTCTCCTCATGTGAGTCCCTGAAATTCTTTTCTCATGACTCCTCAAGGACCTATATCCTCCTGCAACAAACTCATGAAAAATGACTTCAGCCTTATCTCACAGGGGATAGCTGTAGTGTAAGGCATGCCTCAGGGTGTATCTCAGTTTAAAGATTAGAAGCAAAGCTTTCCTCAGTCACCCATTCTCCACACTTGGTAAAAGCTGTTCTAGGGTTTGGGAAAGGGGGCATATAAAGTCCCAGGCACTTATGAAGCTCTGTGCTTGCCTGAAGGCAGCCTGAGGAAGAAGAGTCTCATGTGTAGACAGGTTGGAGATAAAATCAACGTCAAAGCTGGGGAGGAGTGCACGGATAGAGTAGGGGACCTGAAGGAATCTGGGCGAAGCCACAATGTTATGAAGGTCAGACTTTCGCTAGAGATGCCTTTTATACCAACACAGGTTTGTTTTCCCACTACCCCATTTTGCCTCATTTCCCTTACACTCACCTGTCATTATTCCTGGCTCCATCAGCAACCAGGGACCTAAGGGCTGAGTTACCCAGCAGCTTGGAAACCAAGCATACTTAAGGTAGTGAGAGAATCAATAAACCAGTTTTCTAGAAGTTTTAATAGCCTTCTAGGCTTAAAACTCCAGACCTAGGGGTTTAGGAAAGTGATTTCACATGTTATTATCCATAAAACTTTTAAACATTTTGTAATTTTATACATTTTTAAAATAATTAACAGTATAAAAAGCCTCTTACAAGCTAGCCAGATCTCTGTCCCTCAGGTCAGCAAGCCCTTTATGTGCATTCTGTGGAACTTCCCTTTCCCTGAACTCAGTGCATAGGTGCTCTTACCTACCGTGTTATTTGTGCTCCTGGTGGGAGCAGGTCTTAGATAAGGATAAGTCACCTAACTACCATAAGGACCAGATACCATGTGGATTTCTGACATATTGTAAGGGAAAAACAAGAACTAGGAAAAATTCCATATGACCTTTAGGGCTTGTGAGACAGGCACCCTGCTGTACACAGACAGGAACTAGATAAACTGCATCCTGCTGTAAACAGATAAGGACATTGCTCAAACCCACCTTACGAGACACCGCTTGATCAAAGCAAATACCTAAATCCCCTGCCCCCCCGCCCTTCCCTAAAAAGTAAAGTATAAAAATGCTGAGAAAACGCTGTATGGCGCGCCTGGCAGCATACTTGCCTAGTGCCCGCTCGCGAGTGTACTAAACTCCTTTTCTTTTGTCTGTAATAAACTTTTCCTTCTACTTGTACTCCTGGTCCTAGCGTCTTAGTGGTGCGTCTTCGGTTAACATTTGGAGGTTCCACCGAGATTCAATCTCTTCGGAAATCATCGGACGGACGCCCACTTCTGGTAAGTGAAACTGGCGGTGGCTGTCAGGCAAGGACGTGAGTCTCTCCTGACTGCGACCGACAGACGTGTCAGAGGGTCGCAGGCCACAACTCCGGGGGACGCCCTGGAGTGTGCGGACGACCAAGGACGCTTGGAAGTCCATCTGCTGTCTCAGACAGAATCTGTAATTTCGTTGCCAGTTTCTAACCGAGCTCATAGGTCCGGACCAATAGACTTATTTTTCTTTTTATTTTGCCGTTCGCGGCGCAGCCGGCTTTGTCTGTCTGTCTCTGTTACTGTCTTCTTTGTTGCTTTCTTTTTGTCTCTCTATTTCTTCGAGACTAACATGGGACAAAGGTCGTCGACCCCACTGTCCCTGACTTTGTCTCATTGGTCTGAGGTTAATACCCGAGCCCATAACTTGTCTCTCCTAGTTAAGAAGCGCAAGTGGCAGACTTTCTGTACCTCCGAATGGCCCACCCTCGGAGTAGGTTGGCCAACCACCGGAACTTTTCATAAGGACACCATACAGGCGGTCAAAACAATTGTCTTCAGTCCAGGACCTCATAGTCATCCGGATCAACAGCCTTATATTTGGGTTTGGGAAGACCTGGCGAATGACCCCCCTTCTTGGGTCCAACCTTTCCTTCCTCCCCCTACGCCCTCCCTTCCAATAACTCTCTCCACCACCCCAGACCCCTCTAAACCTGCTCCAACTCATCCGAACAGCTGCTCTATGCTCCCACTCAAACCCCCAGTGCCAGCGGCGCCTGCTCCATCCCTATATCCCTCTCTCCCCTCCCCTGTTCTCCCTGAATCTCAAACTGACCTTATTCTTTTTGATTCAGAGTTCCCGCCTCCCTATCCTAGGGGTGCCCCCACTGGCGCTGCTGGTCCTCAGCCTGGGGCCCCGCATCAGGGCGATCAGAGACCATCAGTAGGAGGTCCGGCCCAGGGCACCCGGAGCCGGAGAGCACAGACTCCAGATGACGTGGCCATCACCCTGCCCCTCCGGTCTTTCGGACCCCCTGTCCCTGATGGACAAGGAGGGAATATGCCGGCACTTCAGTATTGGCCCTTCTCTTCCTCAGACCTATACAATTGGAAAAACAATAATCCACCTTTTTCAGAGGACCCTGTCAAACTTACTGACCTTCTCGAATCTCTTATGTTTTCCCATCAGCCCACTTGGGATGACTGCCAACAACTTTTAGGTATCCTCTTCACCTCAGAAGAAAGGGACCGAATTCTCCTTGAGGCCAGAAAATTAGTTCCTGGACCTGATGGTCGCCCTACTCAACTCCCCAACCTTATAGATGAGGCTTTTCCCCTGAGGCGGCCTAACTGGGACCCTAATACGCCTGAAGGTAGGCAGCAACTCTTACTCTATCGCCAGACTCTGATGATGGGTCTCCGAGCGGCGGTGAGACGCCCCACTAATTTGGCTAAGGTAAGAGAAGTAACTCAAGGACCAGAGGAATCCCCATCCAGATTCTTAGAGAGACTAATAGAAGCCTATAGGAGGTACACCCCTTTCGACCCTGAGTCTGAAGAACAGAAAGGGGCACTGGCTATGGCTTTTATAGGACAGTCAGCTACTGACATTCGGAGGAAGCTCCAGAGAATAGATGGGTTACAGGATATGGCTCTGAGAGACTTAGTCAAAGAAGCTGACAAAGTTTATTACAAAAGGGAGACAGCAGAAGAGAAGGAACAAAGATTAGAGAAAGAACGTGAAGAATTAGAGAATAAGAGAGATAAACGAAGGAATAAAGAGTTAACTAAAATTTTGGCTACCATAGTGGGAAAACAGGACAGAAAAGGAAAGAATAGTACCTCGGGCCCGCGCCAAAGGCCAAAACTGGGGCCTAACCAATGTGCCTACTGTAAAGAAGAAGGGCACTGGGTAAAAGACTGCCCCAAGAAAAAGAAGAAAGTTGATGAAATTCTTGCCCTAGGTGATTAGGGGCGTCGGAGTTCGGACCCCCTCCCCGAACTCAGGGTAACATTCAACGTGGAGGGGACACCAATCGACTTTGAGGTAGATACAGGAGCAGTTTACTCCGCCTTGCAGAGCCCGCTGGGACCCCTTTCAAATAAAAAATCCTTAGTCCAGGGGGCAAATGGATGCCAGCATAGGTCATGGACAACTAAAAGGACGATGGACCTGGGGAAAGGAAAAGTACAGCACTCCTTTCTGGTCATACCAGAATGCCCCGCCCCGCTGCTGGGGAGAGATCTGCTTACCAAGTTAGGGGCAAGTATTGACTTCAAACCTCAGGGGCCAGAAGTAAGATTCAGTAACCCTCTTGTCAGTCAGCCTGTTGTGACCATGCTGACCTTGTCTGCTGAAGATGAATATAAACTATATGAAGCCCCTACCCCCGGACCCCATTCGACAACAGACAGATGGCTCCAGAGCTTCCCAGAGGCCTGGGCAGAAACGGCAGGGCCAGGGTTAGCAGTACAAAGGCCTCCGGTAGTAGTATATTTAAAGCCCTCCGCCACTCCCGTAAGGGTCAGACAATACTACATGAGTAAGGAGGCCCGGGAAGGCATCAGGCCTCATATCCAGAGGCTGCTAGGACAAGGGATCCTAAGGCATTGCCAATCAGAATGGAACACCCCCCTGCTGCCAGTGAAGAAACCAGGGACAGGGGATTATAGACCAGTCCAGGACTTAAGAGAGGTTAACAGTAGGGTGATAGACATACATCCAACGGTCCCAAATCCTTACAACCTCCTCAGTACCCTCAGTCCTGATAGGAAATGGTATACAGTGCTGGACCTGAAGGATGCCTTCTTCTGCTTACACCTGCATGAGGACAGCCAATCCCTGTTTGCTTTCGAATGGACTGACCCTGAGAATGGACTCAGTGGACAACTAACATGGACACGGCTACCCCAGGGCTTCAAGAACTCTCCTACCATCTTTGACGAAGCGCTGCATCAGGACTTGAGTGCCTACCGGGCCTCCACCCCTGAGGTAACTCTGTTACAGTATGTTGATGATCTGTTACTTGCAGCCGCCACCATAGAGCAATGCAAACAGGGAACTGAGAAGCTGCTGGTCGAACTGGCCAAACTGGGATACCGAGCATCTGCCAAGAAGGCCCAGATCTGTCAACCCGAGGTCACCTTCCTGGGCTACTCTCTCCGAGACGGTAAGAGATGGCTAACTGAGGCCAGGAAAAAGACTGTTACTCAAATCCCGCCCCCAAAGAACCGGAAGGGCCTCAGGGAATTCTTGGGCACAGCAGGTTTCTGCAGACTGTGGATACCCGGCTTTGCCGCACTAGCTGCCCCTCTGTACCCCCTGTTAAAGGATGGAACTGAGTATACATGGGGAAATGAACAGCAAAAGGCCTTTGACCAAATCAAAAGAGCGCTGTTATCAGCCCCGGCCTTGGCACTCCCCAACATAGAGAAACCATTCACTCTCTATGTAGATGAAAAAGAAGGGATAGCTAAAGGAGTACTGACTCAGTCTCTGGGACCCTGGAAGCGACCAGTAGCCTACCTCTCTAAAAGGTTAGACGCAGTCGCAAAAGGGTGGCCAGGGTGTCTACGGGTGATCGCCGCTGTAGCCCTACTGGTAAAAGATGCTGACAAACTGACTCTGGGCCAGAAATTGACTATTGTCGCCCCCCATGCTCTGGAGAGCATAATCAGACAACCTCCGGACCGCTGGCTAACTAATGCCCGCATTACTCATTACCAGAGCCTCCTGTTAGATAAAGACAGGATCACCTTCGGCTCTCCAACTGTTTTGAACCCAGCCACCCTGCTACCCAGGGAAGAGGGGGAAACTGTCCACCATCAGTGCAGGGATATCCTAGCCGAGGAGACTGGGATTCGAAAGGATTTACAGGACACACCATTGCCACAATCTGACTTAATTTGGTACACTGATGGGAGCAGTTTTCTGTGCGAAGGTGAACGCAGAGCTGGGGCTGCAGTAGTAGACAAGGAAAAAGTAATCTGGTCAGAGAGACTTGCCCCAGGAACCTCAGCCCAAAAAGCAGAGCTAATAGCTCTAACAAAAGCCCTAGAACTGGCCAGTGGTAAACGGGCCACCGTCTACACGGACAGCAGGTATGCATTTGCCACTGCACATGTGCATGGGGCAATTTACAAAGAAAGGGGCCTGCTCACGTCAGCAGGTAAAGATATTAAACATAAACAAGAAATCCTAGCCCTCTTAGATGCTGTCATGCTCCCACGGGAGCTGGCCATTGTCCATTGCCCTGGGCACCAGAAAGGGCAGGACCCAGTAGCCAAAGGCAACAGGAGGGCGGATGAAGAGGCACGAGCGGTAGCCATGAGGACTGCCTCCAACATCCTCGCCATAGAAGCAGAGCCATCCTCCACCTCGACCCACCTAAAGGAACCTGAGGACATTCGGACGTTCCTCCAGATGGCCCACCGTCTCACCCACCTTGGGACTGATAAACTAGTACAACTGCTCCAGGATGATAAGACATTAACCTCCTCTGAAAAGAGGCAAATGGCAAAGGAAGTAATAGAAGCCTGCAAGGCCTGCCAGATAGTAAATGCCTACCCAGCCAACGGAACCAGTGGAACCCGTCTCCGAGGCACCAGACCGGGCCAATATTGGGAAGTAGACTTCACCGAGGTAAGACCTGCCAAGTATGGACTAAGGTATCTCTTAGTTTTTGTAGACACCTTTTCAGGATGGGTAGAAGCCTTCCCTACCAAACATGAGACGGCGGCGGTAGTAATTAAGAAGATCATGGAAGAAATCTTTCCCAGGTTTGGCCTTCCAAAGGTAATAGGGTCTGACAATGGACCGGCGTTTGTGGCCCAGGTAAGCCAGGGGGTAGCCAAAATATTGGGGATTAATTGGAAACTTCATTGTGCTTATAGACCCCAGAGTTCAGGACAGGTAGAGAGAATGAATAGGACGATTAAAGAGACCCTAACTAAATTAGTCATAGAGACTGGCCATAGAGATTGGGTAATGCTCCTACCATATGCTCTTTTCCGGGCACGGAATACCCCTTCTGCCAAAACTAACCTGACTCCCTTTGAAATACTCTTTGGAACCCCTCCGCCCATTCGGGATTTATCCCCCTCTGACATGAATATCCCGAATACACCCTTGTCTGTTAGGTTACAGGCCCTAGCCAAAGTGCAACATTGCCTGTGGAAGCAGTTATCTGACCTTTACCAGCCGGCAGGAGACGGAACCCCGCATCGTCACCAGGTTGGGGACTACGTCTATGTCCGGAGACACCAGCACCGTACACTCGAACCTCGCTGGAAGGGACCCTACCAGGTCCTCCTCATCACACCCACTGCTGTAAAGGTCGATGGCATCGCTGCTTGGATCCATGCTTCGCACCTCAAGCCTGCTCCTGCTCCTGATGATCAATGGACAGTGGAGAAAACGGACAGCCCCCTCAAGCTGCGTGTCCGCCGCCGCAACGAATCCTCATCAGCCAACCCGGCAGACATGGCAAGTGATATCAGGGACTAGTGACATAGTATGGGAAATAACTTCTGATAATTATCCCCTTTGGACTTGGTGGCCATCTCTGCATCCAGACCTCTGTCAGTTAGCAGCAGGGTTAGAGACCTGGGACATCCCAACCACAGACGCGGGTAACCCCCCTCCTTGTGAGTCCGGAAAATGTGAATGCCCAACTAGTGGAATAGGAGCTGTAGGCTTTGGATGCTCTCACCCAGAATTCCGCTCGACTCTCAGGACGACTGACTTTTATGTCTGTCCCCGGGACGGTCGTAATAAGAACATCGCTTGGAAATGCGGAGGACTAGAAGCCTTCTACTGTAAGGCTTGGGGTTGTGAGACTACTGGGACGACTCACTGGAGGCCCACATCCTCCTGGGATTGGATCAGGGTTGTGCGAGTAACTCAAAAAGAAGTAGGAACCAAAAACTCCCGGTGTCTACCCAGAGGGGTCCCTAGCCAGAGACCAGGGATAAGTAATAGACGACCAGGCATTTGGATAGGTGAAGGACCTTGTCTTAACTTTACCTGCAACCCGTTAAATATTACCTTCACTCAGCATGGAAGAAAACAGGACAATACCTGGATAAAAGGTAGACAATGGGGGTTAAGAATGTATGTGCCAGGTCCAGACATTGGTGTAACATTTAAAATCAGACTTCAGCTAAGTACTACCAAGGGAAGTCCAATAGGACCTAATAGAGTACTTGCCAATCAGGGAGCCCCCAAACCTGGAAAAGCTCGTCCAATCCCTGCACGAGTCACCCCATCGCCAACAAATACAGCCTCCAACTCAGCCAGTAGTATACCCCTGCCTACAGACCCGTCAGAATTAGAAACTACGGGACAGCGGTTGCTAGATTTAGTAGAGGGGAGTTACAAGGCTCTAAATCATACCTACCCCAACCTAACTGACTCATGCTGGATCTGCTTGCAGGCAGAACCTCCCTACTACGAAGGAGTTGCAATTAATGGGAGTTATCATGAAAATAGTAGTTCTTCCCAATGTAATTGGAATAAGCGCCATATGTTCACCCTTCCAGAGGTAACAGGACAAGGAATATGCCTAGGAACTCCATCTGCCTTAGACAAGGCACGATGTCTCCAGACCATTTCAGTCTCCCCCAATAATTCTTATCTGATCCCAGAGGAAGGAACACGGTGGGCATGCAGAACAGGTTTAACCCCCTGTGTGTCCACCCAAGCCTTTAATAACTCTCAGGATTTCTGTGTAATGGTCAGGGTTTTTCCCCGCCTGACCTACCATGGGAATGAAGACTTTGAAGAAGCAATCGAGGGGCGAACTAGATATAGAAGAGAGCCTGTTACCCTCACTCTAGCAGCCCTGTTAGGAGCAGGAGTATTAGCAGGAGTAGGAACAGGAGCTGCGGCCCTAGTTGAAGGACCTCGACAGATGGCACTACTTGAATCTGCCATTACACAGGACTTAAAAGCTATAGAGCAATCTATAGAGGCTTTAGAGAAGTCACTAACTTCCCTATCTGAGGTAGTATTACAGAATAGGCGAGGCCTAGACTTGTTATTTCTAAGAGAAGGTGGACTATGTGCTGCCCTAAAGGAGGAATGCTGCTTCTATGCTGATCACACCGGAGTAGTACGAGATTCTATGAGTAAGCTGAAAGAAAGGCTGAAAGCAAGGGAGAAAAGGCTACAAGATCAGCAAGGATGGTTTGAAGGGTGGTATTCTAAATCACCCTGGTTAACAACCCTCATCTCCACCTTGGCAGGGCCCCTTATAGTATTACTTCTAGTTGTCACTGTCGGACCATGTGTCCTGAATAGGCTAACCACTTTCTTGCAAGGGCAGATAGGAGCAGTAAAATTAATGATAGTACGACAGCATTATGAGAGACTAGCTGAAAACACTAATCTCTAGGATTAGAGATATACAGAACAAGAGGGGGAAATGTAAGGGAAAAACAAGAACTAGGAAAAATTCCATATGACCTTTAGGGCTTGTGAGACAGGCACCCTGCTGTACACAGACAGGAACTAGATAAACTGCATCCTGCTGTAAACAGATAAGGACATTGCTCAAACCCACCTTACGAGACACCGCTTGATCAAAGCAAATACCTAAATCCCCTGCCCCCCCGCCCTTCCCTAAAAAGTAAAGTATAAAAATGCTGAGAAAACGCTGTATGGCGCGCCTGGCAGCATACTTGCCTAGTGCCCGCTCGCGAGTGTACTAAACTCCTTTTCTTTTGTCTGTAATAAACTTTTCCTTCTACTTGTACTCCTGGTCCTAGCGTCTTAGTGGTGCGTCTTCGGTTAACAATATGAATATACAACATATGTTGGGTAAATAATATGTAAAATTTGTATTTTTTGAGTTTGCTCACTTTTAGTGTTAAAAAATAGCACTGGGCAGCATTAGGTATGTGATCTGTGAAATTGCAAATTACCTTCCTCCTTGGGAAGGGCCATTGTCTTGCAAATGTTTGCTTGAAAAGAGGTCTCCATGCCAGAAAATTTTAAAAGTAGAAGGAGAAGAAGAGAGAGAGAGGAGGCCATATTTTGCAGGGAGAGAAGAGAGAATGCAGAGCACTCAAGAAGAAGCCAGTTTGTGCAGAGAAGGAGAAGGTGTGTGGTTGGGATACCAGAGGTGAAAGGCTTTTGTGAGCTCTGCTGAGACTTGTGAGTCCTTTGATTATAGGAGAAACCAGAGAAGATTATCCTGGTTGTGGAACTGGAGAATGTGTCAGTGGCTTTGGGAGCCCTGTGTGTTTGCTCGTCGGCCAGTGCAAGACTTTAATAAAGAAATGGCCCACCATTTTGTTGGCTCCACTGTTTCTTTACTATCTGCCCAAATCCAATGGGAACCTGCATAGGAATGGCTACAATGGTGGTGGCCCTTGGCCTTATAGCATACAACAGATGGAATCTCTAAACTTTTGTTTTCTTTCTAAAAGTCTCCTTAATTTTTCTCTGATAAATCAAATTTATGCTTCTTGAAACTTGAATTGTATAAAGCTTTGTGGTCTTGCGCAGGCTACTACTTGACAAACAGAGACCAGAACATTAAGTAAGGCGTGAAGAATACATTTATATTTTTATAGCCCTTTTCACAACCATTGTAGGAAGTAGCAACAGCAGCTTTTTTTATAGAGCATATTGGGGTGTGAATACTGAAACCTAATTCTGATCTTTTAAAATTCATTTGATGGTGTGGGAGACTAAAAGTGAGGCTCTAGTGTTTTTCTTTTATTTTTTTTACATTCTTTTGAATTTTTTCATTGATGTTTTCTATATCTCTCTTTTAAACAAATATTTATTCAACATCCAGCAATGTACTAAGCAATAGCAGATAAAATGGAAAACAAAAGACAATTTTGAATTCCTTTTTTGACACTAATTAGCTTTGTGTCTAGGTTTTGTTATCTATGAAATGGAAATTATATATGTCTGTGGGGAATGAAATGAAGTTCTGCATATAAAGGCCTCAGAACAATATCTGGCAGTCAGTCAGTTAATGATTAGGTGTTGGGAATACAGTTGTGCGTGTCAGGGACTGTTCTAGGGAATTTGAAATTCATACAATGTGCTCAAAGAGCTTACTTACATTAGGAGATAGATATAACCTATAAACAAATGTAAAAATTTCAAATATTGATAAGTATAATGAAGAAAATAAAATAAATGATAATCAATTGGAGGTGGGCAATTTTAACAAGGGTGGTTAAGAAGAGCATCTCTGATGAGGTGAAACTTGAGTTGGAATCTGAATGATGAGAAAGAGGGAGGCAGCCATGCAAAGATCTGAGGTTAAGTCATTTCAAACCAACAGTGCAGATAGCTTGGGATAAGAATGAGTTTACATGTTTAAAACCCAGAAAGAAGGCATATGGTTGGAGTGTGGTGACTGAGGGTGAATGCAGGAAGAGGAGCTTGGAGAAGTAAGCAAGGGGTAGGTCTCCTATGACAACTCTCCTTTCCACGGACATTTTGAATTTGACTGCGTTTACTGTGGGAAGCCACAGAATGATTTTTAAAGCAGGTTGCAGTGAGGGGTAGTGATTAAATTTAAATTGAATTGCATTGATTTACTCTTAGTTCTGAATGGAGGGAAGACCATAATAGGGTCAAAAATGGAGTAAGGGAGAAGAGCTGGGCATTTGAGATGGTGATGAAGGTGAGGGATATTGCTTACTGGAATGAATTTAGGGAGTGTAACGGTCAGATTTGGGATACTATTTTGATGTTGAATTTACCGGGCTCAATGTGTAAGAAAAGTATTGAAATAATTTAAGGATGATGGGCTGAGGCTTGAGCAAACAGTAGCATAGTGATATGATTTTCTCTGAGGAGGAAGACTTGGATCAAGCTGAATAGTTATGCTTGGGTCATGCTAAGTTTAAGGTACCTGTTACACATTGTAAGGGAGCTCAATATAGAGATGCACTATGGTCCTGCAGCAGAGGAGTCTGAAAAGTGCTGTGCTCTCAATGTTGAGCTCTCTGTGACTCTCTGCAACCTTATACTGAGCTGACTGCTCCAAAGCTGGAATGCTGCTGCTCAAAAACAATTGTCATGTCCCAGTAAAGATGTTTATGAGTGTAACAACTGCTTGATGTTATCTTTTAATTAATTAATTTTATCTTAAAATTTTATTTATTTATTTTGTGACAGAGAGAGAGGGGGGGGGACAGACAGGAAAGGAGAGAGATGAGAAGCAGCAATTTCTTGTTGTGACACCCTAGATGTTTCTTTGATTGCTTTCTCATATGTGCCTTGACCGGGGCACTACAGCAAATTGAGTGACATTTTGCTCGAGCCAGCTATCTTGTGCTCAAGCTGGTGAGCCTTGCTCAAACCAGATGAGCCCGCACTCAAACTGTTCTTTCTGGTGGTCTATGTGACTGCACACCATACGATTTTCTATTTACCCCTTATTAAAAGGGGACCACGTCATCACCACCACCGGGAGAGAGAAGTTGCTGTGCCCCGTTGTAAGTTTCTCTGATTCAAGCTCTTGTATGTTTGGATAAGGCTATGTGTCAGTTCTTTGGAATCAATCCTGTTAGACTTTTGGGGTTTTCTCCCAACACACCTCAGAAATGAAGCAGCTAAGTGAGCAGTTGGCTCTTAATTCTTGAGATTAGGGAGATTTCAGGGCTGAATTCATACATTTTGAAATCATCAGCAATTAGGTGACATTTATAATCATAGGATTAATTGAAATCCTTTAGAAAATAATAGCTACTATTCATTTAGCACCTACCAAATACCAAGTATTGTTCTAAGTGATGCACATGCATTAAATCATTATTTGATACGCAAAACAACTCTACAATATAAGAAATATTACTATATCTGTGTGGCTAATGAAGAATGGAGACACAGGAAGTTAAATACCTTGTTCAAATCCACACCTCGTCAAAAAAGAGTGAGAGTTTGAACCTAAGTATTTTGGCCCTAGTTTCCAGGCCCTAGACAAAAAAAGAGAGTATAGGATTCAGTTCTAATGCAATTTAACATTTTTAGGTCAAATCAGAGAAGCTAGAGTCTGAAAAAGAAGAGTGAAGGGGCAATCAATGAAGAGGGAGGCAGCCTAATTGAGGGTGAGCTGTGACTGCATAGATAAGGAAGTTAATAAATAAGAGGTCAATGCATTACTTGTTGTAAGAGCAACTGCTTTGGCACTACTATATATTTTAAAATTATAACAATTCCACAAAATGAGCCATTATCTCTGAGCAAAGGTGTTGTATAAATTTGTGAAGTGTATTTGGGGGGCCCATATCTTACATGCTACAGAAATATAAAATTTATGAGTTAAAGATTTAAGTCTGAGATTCAAACTTTAATTCTTATAAATATATGAGAATATATTATGAACTTGGACCAAAAAATACTTTCTTAAATAAATATGGCCAATACCTATTAAATAATTAAAATGTTAAGTGCAGTTACAATAAGTTAAATGCATTAATAGAATTAATCCTCACAACAATTCTATAAGATTATGCCTACTTTACTGATTGGGAAACTGAAGCATATAAAGCTAAGAACCCAAGGTTATACGGCTGGTGAGATGTAGAATCAGGACCCAACCCAAGGAGACTAGGTCTGGAAATCATGCTCTTAATCATGATGCCTTACTTAGTCTAAGATATGATGAAAATGCACATACCATAAAGCAAAATATTAATAAACTTGAGTACATTTAATTTAACTTTTTCCATTAAAAGTTATCATAGAGAAAGGAAAAAGACCAACCAACCACAAACTGGGGGTACACATCTGTAAGATGTTAACCAACAAATGATTAGTATCCAGAATATATAGAGTTCTTTAAAAGACAATGAAACAAGAATGAATTTCACAAAAAAATAACAGCCAAAAACCTATAACGGCATATTTCACAGAGAGATAGAATAAATCTTCTATTAACTTGATCTCCTTAATGATTATGGAACTACCAATTAAATCACAATATATAACAGTTTGATATTCAGGAGTTAGGCAAACATTTAAAAATCTTCCAATAATTAGCTTTTGGTTAGAATATAGGAAATTAAGCTGTTCATGGAATGTAAACCCGTGCAATTACTTAGGAAAACAATTTGGTGTTGCCTAGTAAAATTGAAGATGTGTACAATCTAGGCCCCAGTAATATCACTACTTAGTATTTGTTCCAGAACAACTTTCATGCATGTTTACTAGAAAACATGTCTGAAATATTTATAACAGATCATTATTATTATTATATAATGAAAGTTTTCTCATTCTCACTGTTGTTGTTGCTATTGTTGCACTGTTATTGAGTGCAAGTTGGCCTTAGGAGCACACAGATGGGAAACAGGTAGGTGGATACCTCTGTGAGTTGTGAATCAGAAAGTGGGGTTGTGAGGCATATAGATCTAAATTGGAATGCTCTACTGGAGAAAGGATATCATTGCTTCTGAAAAGGACAGTTGCTGGAACAATATTCTTGATTAACAGAGAGGGAGTGCTATCTACTGCACAAATAGCTATGTATAGACAGTTTATGTGAAAACAGGAAATAAGGACAAACAGGTGCAGGTACAGGTATGTATGTGTTTGTGGATGCAGTGGTGAGAGCTGGTTATTATATCTGATTGCCTCCATTCTCTCAATGAAATAGAAGGGAAATTCCACCATTGAGAATAAGAAGGGGATGCCGGTGTTGAAAGTTTGATAACTGGGTACAGGTATTTAGTTGAAAAAGAAACATTTTCAAAGGAAGCAATATTATGGCAAATATTGTCTCCAATAAAATAAATTTCTGTACAACTCTAAATGTCTAATTTTTGTGTCTTTATGCCAACCCCCTCACCTCATTTAATCAATGTAATATTTTATCAAAATCTTATAGTAATTGAGAAAATTATACTTTACTTTGTGTGTAGAAGAGGTAATAAGTATTGAAAAGGTTAATGGAGACAATGAAAGTGAAAAAAAAAGGGACCCTGACTAATCCACAAAGAGATCACTCTCTCCTGAATATTTTACTTTCAGACAGAAATGACTCTTTACTCTGAAATTGGACTATGGAAGACTTGATAAATGTTCAAATTTTTTAAAAGAGAAGCTCAAGCATTTTTCCTTGTACTTTCTATTTTTTTCTGAAGTGGGAATATGGTTTAATGTTTATCTATGTACAAACATTATTCTTATAATCCTAGAGGGTTATGGAAACCTTGGTTTATCCATCATATACTTTATTTTTGCCCATGGGTGGACACTCAGCATTTCTAAGCAGCCCTGCTACTTCCAAATAGATAATACCTATTTTTATTGATCTTCAACCTTGACCCACGTAGTACCAGTCTCTCTGACAAAAGGCTTTGCCAGTGTACAATAAAGTATTCATGTTGAAGTGCATAATTCTGAGGTTTGACATTTTAAAACGCCAAAACTTTAACTTCCACAGTCCTAAACTATGGGGAGAATATATAGGACGCTGAGTCATAACTAGGTAGAAACAAGTAGGAGTAGATAAATCTAGGTGGAGAAATTAAGCCACCCACAGGGATTGCCAGAAATAGACTGGGAAGGTTTCCTTCTTCCCTTCCATCTTTTTTTCAGCTTTGTCTATGAGATTAAGATTTTTGAAATTTGGTACAAAGAGCTATTTGCCAGTTTTGTTGTGAGTTTTGCTCATTCAGGTGACTCTATGGAGCACGCCTGTGCTTTTCCCTACCCACTTCTTTCCCCACAGTGCTCTCTCTCTCTCTCTTACTTTCTTCCTACAGCAAACAATTCGTATCTCTTTGGTCTCTGAACACACGTATCTTTCTCCCCACTTTCCCCTACCATCCCAAGCTCCAAGGGCCCTTCTTTTCCTGTAACTTGTTTCCTGAGTTCATTGCTTCTATAGTTCAGTTCTTCTACCTCTGTAACTTTCTAAATAAACTTTCCCTTAAAATTTCAGTCCTGCCTCTGCATACTTTCTCTTCTAGAACTAAAGTGCGGAGGTTGCTAAACTGAGGTTAACATCTGGTGCCGTTTTTCCAGCGCTACAAAATAAACTTTCTGGCTTTTATTAATATTTAGCCACATCATTCTTAGAGGCAAGCATGCCATCGTATTGTTGAAAGACAAGCTAATTTGAAAAGTACGTCGCCATAATTAGATTTTGTTTCAATGAAGTATTCACTGATTTTTTAAAAACTTTTTTTTTCAGGTGGGCATGTGCGTGTGGGGTGGGGGGCGGGGGGCGGGCCATGTCTGTATATGTGTATAATTAGCAATTGTAGTGCTACTTTTTGTTTGGTGAAGGCCTTTCTCTGGAATATGAGCTGTGAATGTATGCCATTGTGAGTGTTTCTGTGGTACATTTATTTATAAAAAAGAGACGTATAAATACCATGCAGGAAATTGGTGGCAATAGCAGCTCAGAGTTATTTGTTGTTGTTGATGTGTAATTTTATTTTGCATCTATATTATTTATAAAAGTTTATAAATCTTGACAAAACACATTTCAGCAGAATTGGAAATGGTATTACAAGAAAAAACTGCTTGATGTAGATCAGTAGGCTCTGTGGCCTGTTTTATAAGTGTACCGTTTTGTTGTTTACTCTATAAATCATGCATGTAGGAAAAAGAAAAAGAATGACATATTAAATGTTTATGAGAAACTCTAGCACACCCTGTTTTTAAAATGCAAGGAACAGACAATTAGTTGAGGGAGTTGTCATTTAGCTTATTGATCACAATGGGAGTCTAAGTGGAAGGAAAATAGGAATTTCTCCTCAAGTCAACAGTCAGTATAGAGATGAAATAACCCTAATTTTGAATTCCCTTTTCTTCTCCAAAGTTTATTATCACTCAGCTTGAAGCACTGAGACCTTTAGCCTTTGACTAAGGAAGATAAGAATTACTGAAGGGGGCTATATTTATCCTCTTTTATCAGTTTCAGTGAGGAAGGAAGACATATTTTGTTCTCTTTTCTTACTTAAGAAAAGGCAGGCGTAGCATTATAGATCTTGTTTGTTGTGAAAGAAGAATAACTCTATCAATATGATTGAAGGTGTCAGAAATGTTTTGGGAGACAGCGGAAGCAGAACTCTGAGGTGGGAAAGGTTTGACATAAAGCAGCGCGGTGCCTGCTTTGTATTTTGTTTTGATTTAATACACCCACTGCGTTTTTAAGCATATTACACTGGAAGACCAAATTGCTATTTGAAAAATTGATGAAAGTGTGTTTTGTGGGCATTTGCCCATGTTTTATCTCCACGTTTAAATTTATAAGTAAATATAATTTAACAATTTTTGTAAAGGGTCTGGTAGAATTTTCCTCCTGCCCCTGGTTGAAAATCTTATATACTTCTCAGTTGGATGACAAGGAAGGGAAGGGTTTTTAAGGTAACAGATTGTTTTAATAAAAGGTACCCCTTACCCACAGAGATTCTCTGCTGCATACATAGCTGCTGATACAAGTATTTGAGTTGTAATAGAAATAAATAGCTAAAAATAAAATAAGTATTTGAGTTGTAATAAAAACAAATAACTAAAGAAAGTGAATCACACCCATACTTATCCTTGTATTCTTAATTTTTTTATTTGTTTACTTTTGTGCATTTTGATGAGGCACTTCACTTCCCAGTGACTTAGTTTTGATATTGACATCATGAGGTCCATAGTGTGCTTTTATAACCCTGCTGAGAGGATCAATGTGGTTCATGTACATGAAGGGGCTTAATAAATAGTATGTGATTTGAGCTTTCTGGATGAAAGTTGCTACGTGACTACAAAGTAGAGCAGCCTCCCACAGGTAATGCCTTTGCCTGTATAACTCTGATTATAGGCTTTCTTTATCTCTTCAAAGCAAAGATTTTTCTCCTTGATTCCTCCCTGTATCTTAGTTGCAGAAGCTAAGATGCCTATTTACTCAGTACCGCTTCCTTTTTAGCATACATACACCAATCAAGGAACACACTTGCAAAGAGATTTGTTTACTTGGTGCACACATGGTCAATCACATAAATGCAAATAGAAAAAAGGAACAGTATGAAAAGAATGCTCACATCACATCAAGCCCCAGATGGCTCTCAGAACCTCTGCCATCTCAGGTAGAACCAAATTTTAGAATACACATTTTTAAGTAAAGCATCTGAGTCCCAAGAATATTGACTAAAATGTTTGTTAGAATTTATTTAAATTAGACTTCACTATATTCTTATTTCCTGTGCAGCTCTAGATAAAAGTAATAATAAGAAATGACTTTCTATAACATTTTGAAGTGTTTACAAAACATTTTCACAAACATGATTTATTTTGTTTCTAATAAGAACCATGTGAGACAGGAAGGACCTGTGGTCTTAAAAAGGTTATGCAATGTAACCTGTCAAAAAATACCTTGTTAAGTGTCAAGATGTAATTAAAACAAATATTTTCAGTGCTTTTTCACATTTTCAGGAATAGTGAATTTCACCACACATTCCATATCTGATTAATAAATAGAGGCTATGTGTAAGTGCCGTGGTTAGGATTTTTAGGCTATTTCCAGTATCTAAGGGGAAGAGTACAATAACCGATTAGTGATTTCTGCTCTATATGTGGGCAGAAACCTGGGTCGTGAGTGATGCCTAGCTCCCAACCCAGAAACACACTGTAATGTGGGTAGCATAGACCGGAAATTTGTGTATTTTCTCTATTCCAATTCGTACATTGAAATCTAATTCTTAATGTGAAAATGTTTAGAAGTATAGACTTTAGAAACTAATTAGGTCATCAGAGTGGAGCTCTCATGAATGGGACAAGTGCCCTTAGAAGAAGATGCTAAAGAACTAGCTTGTTGTTTCTACCATGTGAAGACACACTAAGAAGATGGCCCTCTGTAAAAGGGATGAGGATATTCACTAGAACCTGCCTATACTGGCATCCTGATCATGCACTTCCAGCCTCCAGAACTGTAAGAAATAAATTCATGTTATTTATAAGCCACTCAATCTGGTACTTTGTTACAGAAGCTTGAATTGACAAAGATGGTGTGATTTTATATATATATATATGTTTCTTAAGAACTAATTTTGTCTCTGTGGCACTCAGATGAAATACAATAGGTATCTCTGAACCATTTGTGCCAGGGGTATGGGCTGAGCCTGTATACTGGCATAACTGCTTGATCTAAAAGAATTTAATCAAAGTACTCCTTTCCCTAAATTTCTGATTTTGAAATGTGGCAGATTATTATGATATAAGTATGTTTCCTTGATCTTTCTCTGAGTATTTATTTATTTATTATATTCACAAAAGCTTCTACTTATCCTTTAGAAACTTTTGTAGTGCTTGGGTTGGGTGATATCTATTTAGAAAATCTGATGCATGAGAATAAGAATGTAAAGACAGGGAGTAACAAAGTTTTTTCTAGATAGTCATTGGTAAAATGAAGAAGAAAGAAGGGAAGATAATTTGAAAAAGGAGTAATAAGTCAGAGAAACTTCTAATTTCTTGTCATAATATCAGGTAGGTAACAGTCTGTCTTTAGTATTGGTGAGGATAGCATTGCTTGTTGAAGAAAATTACTTTGGGAGGACATTAATATTATGGTAAATAATTTAGTCCTATTAACCCCAGAAATTATCCTATCTTAACAGATACATCAGAATATTTGTCTTCTGCCTTTTAAAAAAATGATGGAAGGCTTACACAGTTAATATTATTTTTAAGGCTATCACTGGGTGCATAACTATACTGATATTTTCCCATCAGTTTGCAGACAATTGGCCCACTTTGGTGATGAGTCATTCAGTTCTACTTTCAATCTTGGCATAGAAAAATACATAGATATCTCTAGTGTGAAAAAAGACATATCCATATATTGCCTTAAAATTAGATTTAAAACCATTTGACCTGTTATTTCACTAGAAGGTGTTTTGCAATAAAAATGTTCTTAAAAATGTTATGATACATATTTATAGTTGGGAATGACCATTTTAAAATATGAATTGAAAATTTTCACTGTGTGATTCTCTTCCACATTTGTTTCTTCTGCTCAGTATCTCCTCTGAGTTTCAGAACATATATACTTAAAGAAAAAAAGATTTGGAGTCAACCAAGAAAGATGGATATCATCTCTGAATCTCTGATACTTGCTTCTCCCTGACCCTCCTATAAGAACCCATCTCTATGCTCCATGATTTTACTCCTGAATCATCTCTAAAATCTGACCATAAAAGTCTGAATACATAGTTAGCAACTTTAGGCTTCACTGTATGTAGGCCAAGATAACAATCTATCCCTGTACTTTTAATGATGACATAGCTGATTTTCCTATACTTACCCTTAACCATCCCTTATTCATTCTTCAGAATGAACTCTTTCAATAAAGCTAGTATAAATTCTTCTTCACAGTACTAGAGTTTAAGAACATTTTTATTATATACAACCAAATTGAATACACTCCAGGACACAGTTACCTTGGATGTTGGGAAATTCAGTCTCATATGGTACGACTGATTTATATCAGGAAGGACAAAGTCAGACTATCTGATCTCAAATATTAAATTTATAAGACATGTAATATTGAACAAATTATCTTTTGAAACCTCATCCTCTTTTCTCATGTGTAAAATAGGAATAGCAATAGTTTTTAACTTAAAGTAGTTGTCAATAAAGCTCTTAGCATGGTGCTAGGCATAAAATAGTGAAGATCACCTCAAAGCTGATGTAAGTAGCACTCACTGCCTGCTCTGCATCCAGAGCCTCAGTGCTTGAGCACACCCACAGGAACTCTCACTGAAGTCTCCTGGTCATCATTCATATTGTCTACCCTCTACAGGGATTCTGCACTAAAAAATCAAGCCATGGGACTCTGCTATAATATAAGTCCCTCACCTTCACCCCTAGCCTCATCTCTTATTGTAGTCTAACACCATATAATTGATATGACGGTGGCTTTGAAAATTTGGGGAAGGAAAAGGAGATGAAAATAAAATAACTACTAAGCCCTTTGTATAAATAATCCTGGTCTCTCTTCTTATGTCAGGATAGGAAAAGAAGCTGTGTGTTATTTATGATTCTTAATAACCTCTCTCATTATTCCAAACTCAATTCTAATCATGTCACCTACCTTGACTGAGAATCCTTGAAGGCCAAGTGCCTTTCAGGCATAGACCTTGTGCCAGTATTTTTCCTCTCTTTCTTTGCTTGGTGAATTTCTGCTGGTCCTTCATATCTCAGATCAAACCTACTCAGAAAAGCCTTCCTGCTCTGCCAGGTAAAGGTAAATATACCTGTTACATATTTTATATTTCTCTGTGTTCCTCCTCCCAGAGCCCATCATAATTTTTAATGATGTTAATGTATATATGGTATTTTTTTCCTACCAGAGTGAAATTTCTAGGTATGTAGAGACCACATGTATAAAGGCAGAAAGTTTTGGAATCAACAGAGTGCTTGGCATGCAGTGACAATATCTGTTGGCTGACTGAATAGGTAAATTTTCATAAGTGTTGATAATTTATATTGTCTGAAGAACTTCACTGCCTTTTTATATTTATTTTTACTTTTAATGCTTCTAAATTTGTAAAGGACAGCAAATATGCAGTAATCTATTCTTAATTATGTTATGAATCAAGAACAATTTCCATGTTTGGATTTTCTCATTGTCTTCATTGATCAAGCATAGATAGGGATTAGTCACTACTGCTTTCTGTTGTCTACATTTTTTATTGCAAGTTACTGGTATTTAGAATTAATCTTTTGATAAAACATTATACACACATATCAATTTACAAGCACACATAAAAATATAAATAGGAATTTCCTTTTCGGATAAAATTAACTATGGATTCTCCAAAATTTCCTTCTCTACTTTTCCTTCTCTATTGTTAAATAGAAGCCCTGTGGCCCAAAATGGCATTGCTCATGCTAAAATAGTCCATGCTACCAAACCTAGATTTAATACCTAATCTAATTGCAGTGTCAACCTCTCCTAGCACTATAATCTAAATTAGCCAGTCTGGAATTGTCTGATCAAGCATCAGTAAGGTAAACTGTCACTTAGACTCTCTTCATCCCCCATAGAAAGAATAGGTAAACAGCATGATTAAAACAAACAAACAAACAACTTGTCATTCCATTCCCCCCAAAAGAAGATGTCCTGGTCTAAAAATAATCTGTTCTTTTGTTAATAGCTTCTTTGCCCCACCCTTCTTTCGATAAAATCTCCCATTTTTGTACAACCTCTTGGAGCAAGATTTCTACTTGCTAGATAGGAATCTGTGTGATTCATGAATCCTTAATAAAGCTAATTAGATCTTCAAATTTACTCAGTTGCAGTTTATTTTTTTAACACACTCTCTCTCTTTCACCCTCTCTCTCTGTCCTTGTCTCTATATCTGTGTCTATGCATCTCTGTCTCTTTCTTTTGCAACTGCATGAGGGCCCACACACCAATACACACACACACACACACACACACACACACACACACACACACACACACACACACACACACACACCCTGATCTGAACTTATAACTATAAGAAATAATGGAAGCATTTTTCCATAAGTGGCCTGGTCAGCTTTACCTTAAGATGCATTCAGTATTAAAACATTCCTTTTCAACTTGCAGCTCTTAATTGTGATTCAAAAATTTGCATTATCATTTTAAAGGATTAATTTTATTTGGCAGTCCTTACAAGATTCTGCCCTTTAAAATCTCTTTGGGAATTAACAAATTCATTTGGTTTCCAAATCTGCTCTGCTCTGCACCTTCAATTCCAGAGTGCTCTGAGCATGCTACCTTCACTCTCTCCTCACCACCCCAGTAAACTCAGAGGGGAAAATAAGTCCTCAGTAGACTATAAAAAAGGCTGATCAGAGATCTTTCTTTTTCTCTATTAGGAGGAGAATTTAATTTGACAAATTTGTGTTATCAGTCAATTAATAATTAATAAAATGTGAAACAGAATAAAATTAATCTTTAGAGTACTGACAAATCCGTTGCATTTCTGCTATAGGGATTCAGTGTGCATGAGAATCTTATCAGTGACTGAATACATCTGTTCATTGTGTAGTTAACCTAATTGTTTCCAGCTCACTCTACCCACTTACATTAGTATAATCCACAGAACCAAATCTGAGTAATATGTGAGTTTAGTCTTCCATAGATACTAAGAGAAACTATGGATGAGGTTGATTTTGGTGGAAATGTGGTGCTTGTATGGAGTCACAGAAAATGAATTTTACAGGACCCACATTTTGAGAAGCTAAGTCTTTTGCATTAAGATTTATTTGGGGATGAAATACAACTTTGCCAACTGGTTTTCAGTGTCACCAAGAAAAAAGTCCAGTTTTGTCTTCATTAAGCCCAATATAAAAACCAAAGTCCAGATGTTCTGTATTATAGTTTAGCCCAGTGGTGGGTTTCAAATAATTAAACAACTAGATCTCTGCCCTAATAACCATTTTAAGTATATTTAAAAAGACACACCAAAAGGTAGTTTATAATTTCATTCTTAAATAAGAACAATAAAAAGGTACACTAAACTAGATTATGTTATAAGAAAGACTTTTAAAATATTAATGGAAAAATGTTAAATAATATCTGACAAAAAACAATAAAACTATTATTGAAGATATTTCCATTTGCTTTTTTTTTTCTTTTTGACAGAAACAGATAGAGAGTCAGAGAAAAGAATAGATAGGGACAGACAGACAGGAACAGAGAGATAGGTGAGAAGCATCAATCATTAGTTTTTCGTTGCCGTCGCAACACCTTAGTTGTTCATTGATTGCTTTTTCACAGGTGCCTTGACCGTGGGCCTTCAGCAGACCAAGCCACCCCCTGCTGGAGCCAGCGACCTTGGGTCCAAGCTGATGAGCTTTTGCTCAAGCCAGATAAGCCCGTGCTCAAGCTGGCGAGCTCGAGGTCTTGAACCTGGGTCTTCCACGTCCCAGTTGGATGCTTTATCCACTGGTCTGGCCCATATTGCTTTTTGATTGGCGTCTTCACTTCCTACTGAAGTAACAAATGTGAGAGAATTAAAATGTAGTATTTCATTAAAGGTATAGTGAGTTTTATGAAATAAATAAATATTATAAGCATAGTTCCATCAACTTTTTTTCACCTATGAACATTAGTACAAGTGCTTAGAATATGCTGTTGCGCAGAAAAACGTTAAAAAAAGAATAAAGAATGTAAATTTGTGAGTTCCACATTGGGCAGCTGTACAGGCACCCACTTTAGAGAGAACCCTGATTACAAGTGCCATTTTAACAACTGGTTTGCAGAACTCAGCAAAGAAACTAGGCATCATACTGCTGAATTGGTGTGAACTGGCTGAGTACTACCACTGGTTTAGCCCTTATCAAAGCTTAGGCGAGTCCAGGCACTACTACTCAAGTCCTGTACTTGGGAGACTGCCTACAAACGGCTGGCAGCCCATACAGTACAAAACAAATGGGCCAAGCATATGTCTGTAAGCAGGAATACAGAGAAAAGAAAAGGGCCGCATCCCTGTCTGGCCTCTATATTTTTGGGCTGGGAAGGACTAGCTTTCCTTTAAGCCAACCAATTAGTTTAAAATGTTATGGGCTCGTGTTGGTTTCTCCACTAACCAACCAATCAGGATTCTTTCTCTAGGCTAGACTGACAAGATTCTATGGTCACCATTCTTTCTTCTACTGTGCATGTCTTAAAGTGGAAACACAGAAGCACCTTCCCACATAGTCTGAAGTTGAATTGTTTTTATCCTGAGGAGTTGGAAAAACCAGTTCTCTTTAGCTGGCTTGGGAATTAAGACCTGAGGGTGCACTGGCCTAATGAGACTTTAAATGCTATGGTTCTTTTTGTAAATGGAATGCTATAGCTTCTTACTGAATCAAGCTTTCAAGGTTTATTAAATATAATGTCTTTGTTTTTCCCCGCATCAATATCTAGCTACCTGTCAGCATTCACAAGGTGATGTTGGAGGAAATGACTGTCCTCTTTAGCCTCTCAACTGTTCAGAAGGTTCCTTAGTACTCTTAATAGGTTGTCAAACTTTACTGTCAAGACTGTGATGTGCAGGTGCTATTTTTTAAATATCAGTTTTAATGTCTGAAGTGCGTAAGTACCAGAGTGATATTAAGGAATGGCAGAAAAGGAGGAAAATTTACCTTAACATCATACTACTACTCTAACACATCTGGTGTCATTTTGATGTGGATTTCAAATGGTGGTGGTAGACACCAAGCAGGTTCACATTGGATTTGGGCCGATGGTGGGGGAACTGTGAAGTTAGAAAGCATTAGGCCATTCCCATTTATTAGATTCTTTGCAAAGGCAGATGAAGAAACAGACAGAAAACCTTTTTTCACAAAGTTGGGCAAGCAAACAGAAAAACCACCTTTCACAGTGGTGGGCCAGAGATCTACCCCAAGGAAAAGTACTTGTAGCCTTATATAAGCTACACTCACATTGGTCTGCTACATGCTTACACATTAATCGTGCAAAGTACAAGTGAGAAAGCCTAATACAGCTGTTTTCCCCTACAGAATCCTTCTAAAATATTTGTACATGTATTTTAAATACTTGTATTTATAATTCTGTGTGCTGATTTTTTTCTTGATCCTATTTCAGAAATGCTCCCACATTACAATTCAGAGTTTTCAAAGTATTAATATTATATAACTAATAAATATGGCATAATTTGCTTAAACATGTCCTATTGTTGGGCATTTAGAGTGCTTGCAACTCCTCAACATTTTAAGTAACATTGTATTAAATAGTTTTGTGCATAGATATTTTGATTTATTTATTTAAAAGAGATTCACAAAGTGATATTATCACTGCTTGACATTTAAAGGGTTGAGACTAATAACATTCTTCTTCTTGTAATGCCGTGGAGTCTCAGAAGGAGAGAACTGTGAGTTTATATGATAATTCTATTAAAAGCTTTGTTCAATTGGATAGTTTCAAAGGCCCTTTCGATTGTCTTTGGTATTTTTTTTTCTTGTAACTAGGTAAATCAACTTTATCTGTAGAAATACCCACAGCAGCAGCAACTTTATACTGAGTATTTATTCTAATATGCCAAGTCTTTCAAATACATTATGCTAATTATTCTCACAAAAATCCCATTAAGTTGATATTATTATTGTATCTACTGTGCAGATGAAGAAAAAATAGTTTAGGATGGTTAGGTAACCTGCCATAGGTCGCACCAGATAAATAGCAGAACTAGGATTCAAGTCCTACTCTGGTGATGTATTACACAGCTTCATTATATGAACTCTGAAACTATAGGTGCAGTTTTTCACAAAGTTCCTATGAAAAAACAAAGCTTTATGCTCTGTGCACTTTAAATATCACTCCACTGTTTATTGAAGTTAATAAATGCTATTTCATCAGGTGAGTAAGAACTCTGCAGAAACAGAAATCACTTAAGGAGGAACATTGGATGCAATTAAGTAATGGATCGTATATTTCTGGGTTTCCAAATGACCAGCTTGAAGCCTGACCAGGTGGTGATGCAGTGGATAGAGCATTGAGTTGGGACACTGGGGACCCAGGTTCAAAACCCCGAGGTTGCCTATTTAGTATGGAATCGCCGGCTTGATCATGGGATCACAGACATGACCCCATGGTCACTGGCTTAGCTCAAAGATAGATCAGTGGTGTGAAACCCAACATCACGGGCTTGAGCCGAAGGTTGCTGGCTTTGCTGAAGCCCTCCAGTCAAAGCATGTTTGAAAAAGCAATCAATGAACAACTAAAGTGCTACAATTATGAGTTGATGCTTCTCATCTCTGTCTGTCTCTCTGTCTGCCTTTCTCTTTCTCTCTCTTTCTCTCCTTTTCCCTCATACTAAAAATAATAATTAAATAAATGGCCAGACTGAAACTTCATGGCCAAAAAACCATGTCTTTTGTTTACTGTTAATATACCAAATCACAAACATAGTATTCAGACAGATTGAATACTCACTGCGTATTGAATGAATGCTCAACTCCAAATGCTAACCAATTCTTTCTAAGCAATTTACTATCCATAGCATCTGCATAGTTTGCCTAGACCAAGGGTATCTGTAAGTTGCTGAGTTTTTTTTTATCCATTAAATCCTTTCCTGTGTAAAATTAAAACACCTCTTTGGCGAACTGCTAAAATTTTATACTTAGTCAAATAACACAAACTAACAGAAAACAAAGTCACTAGGCCCAGAGTCTACACAAAGTACTTGCAATTAGAAAAAAAAAAGCTAAAAATAGTTTTAAAATTGATGGAATAAGAATTAATAGGTATTTAAATAGAAATATAAAATGTAGGAGTGCTATATAATCTAATGCAATTTCACTCAACTCTTAAAGTATTATAAACTTTATTTATGGTGATATATGGGTGTGTTTTATGTTTAAAATGATATACGGTAAAGCCTTCAATATTAAGACTTCTCAAAGCTGCTAAAGTCATAACACTGTATATCTCTGCTACTTGGTTTGAATAAAAGAGAGATTATTAGTCTCACGTTCAGTATTCTGACTGCTGATGGCCAGGTTCCAGAACAGTAGGTGTAAGTCTTTCTTGCCGCTAATGGTTGGCGGTCAGCTATCTGCGAGTCTAATGGAATAATTTGGGTCTTCTCTCTTCTAGTTAAATCTTACTGTAGCCTACTACAGTCTTTTCCCTTTTCCTCTTACTTGGTCAAATATGTGCACACATTTATATTTCCTGAAATTATTTTCTGCCTAGGAATTATCTATTAGATATGGTATAAGATACTTCATGTGCTTCTTTGAGACTGTCTATCCTATTTTGTGCTGATCCCTACCATTACCTCTGGAAAAAATTAGCCCTGGTCATGGAAACATTAGGCTTTTGGATCCTGAACTCATGGGTTCAGCCTTGAGCCAGTTCTGCCTCTGGGTTTGGCTCTGAATTCCTTAGTTGGGCTTTGCTACTGGTCTATGGTAGCTGTGGTTGGGTTTCCACCATGATTGGCTAAATCCCCGGATACTGTCAGTCTAATTGATCTAACTTCTGCCTATGTGCACCAGTAAAGTTGCTGGATGATAAACTCTGTTCACCTGCAGGGTTATCCAACTATTGTTTACTTCTAAATCTTTTTACAGCTTAACCTATCTGTGCCTGGAAGTCTTTTCTTATCCAGACAGTCTTCCTTTCAGTTTGTTGCTAGACTTTTGCTAACAGCCTTTCCATTTGTCTGGTTTGGCCCTGGTGGGCAGCCTAACTTCTTTGTTTGGTCTCCTTCAGATTGGCCATTTGTGTTGCTGACAAAAAACCCTGTTCCTGAAGCAAGAGAATGGTACATAGCTGAAAGATGCGAGAAGCATAAGGCAGTGAGCACATAATATTTAAGCAAAACCAGTAGTATTTTGTTTCTATTCTGTTATTTTCAAACACATTCAAACAGAGTATTTTTATTTATTTGTTTAATTTTTATGCCAATCCTTATCCCGGCTTTTTCATTTATGTTTGGTTCCAGGAAAATGGAGTCATAATGAAAATGGATTCCTTTTTTGGGGTAGGGGAAATAGTGAGGTGGGGGAAGGTGTGGTGCTTAATTACCAAGACATGTAACTTATGATTGTAGGAGAATTTTACAGATTTAACCATAAAAACTTTAAAAAAAATAATTTGTATCTTAGCTTGAACTTTTAAAATATCTTCAATGACTTTCACCCTCCATATTGCTACTCTTGGCTTAGCATTGCTTCCTCTCTTGCTCAGTATCTGGTCAGCCAGTTGCTGATATTGATTATGGAAGTTTGTTTTTTTTTTTTTTCTGAAATTGGAGACTTCTGTCTGGACCCAGGCCAGTCATCCTATAAACATGTATAGTGTAAGTCAATGGAAACTGGGCCAGACAGTGGAATTGAATTTTGAGGTATACATATGTGGATACTACTGCTGATGGAAGATCAGTGACATCACCTTTTATGAAGAAAAGCTCTAATTTTTATTAATAAAACCACTTTTCTGGCTTTGTTCTCCTTTATTTTTATTTTTTGTTATTGAGTGACAGCCGATTTCTCAATTGTATACATTTCTGAGAGTGGAATTTTCTTCGCTCCTATTCTTACTTGGTGTTTGGCTGCATTTGATGAAAGAGAATGATTTTCCTCTTGCATGCATATCTGCACCTTCCTCATTTCCAATGTTCATATGAAGGAAGGAAGAAATAACAGCTAAGGCAATAATATATGATGAGCTGCTTGGCTGTGGAACCTTTTCAGCTAATAACTCTCAGTATACTGTTGCAAATAAAGCCCTACTTTGTGGCTCCAACCAGCTAGTGTGTGTGTGTGTGTGTGTGTGTGTGTGTGTGTGTGTGTGTGTGTGTGTGTGTGTATTTAACATTGGGATGAGAATGAAGCCAAATAAGCTGAAGCACAAATATTACAATTTTTTAGAATTGCCTAAAACTATGTTTGCCCATGTAGTTAGCTGGTGTTCTGTTTTCAAAACATCAGTTACTCATTCCAAAGTGATTTTAGATTTAAAGGAGAAGTTGTACCTTTCTGTAAGTATAGATATTTGATCAATGATTATGACATTTTTACATTTTCATTATTGTGAAGGAAAAAAATCCAGTTTTAAGATTTGCCCTTTAAAAAATTAAAAATTAATGTCATTGAATATCGCATGCTTACAAAAAAGAAAATTCCAGATGTCATTCTAGCTATTAAAGGACAGGTGTTCCCTTTCCAAGACCTGACATACCCCAGTGAATACCAGTTTTAATATTTTGATAGCACCTTGGGATAAAAACTTAAAAGTCTTATCAAATATTTTCAAATAACCTCACACAGCTAATGGGCTTGAAAAACAAAGCAAACTGGTGAATGGGTGTTGCCAATTAAAAAGATTTTTCTGAAGTACTATATGCTTCATGAAACTTTCATTAGCAAGTAATATACTAGGCAGTGAATCCTAATTTTATAATCTATTGTTTGAATAATAATTTTTACATATGAAATGTTATAATTTAAAAAGAGTCTATATAATAAATAGTGTCCAGGCTCAGATTCAGAACAAAACAAACTATCTTTTAATTAAATCTGAATATGGGACTCTTTTGAAGATTACTGAAATCTCATTTCCTTTTTTATTATTTTGGTTCTCATCCTGCACTATAAAGACATGAATGTGGTTTCCCTATGTTGAGAGGTAAAACTTGAAATGTTAGAGGACAGACTTGGATATTATAAGAATATGAAGTTGAAGTTTATCTTTGATTCTTATTAAGAAATGTAATTGTGGGCAATTTGACATTCTTTCATAGAAAAATTTTTCTAACAATATTACTGTAACTTAATGAGAAGATAATATATGCTAGTTCCTTGAAGGCAAGTTATCAGGTTATCAACATTATCTAGTTTAATTTTCACAACCATCATAAGATAGATATTGACACCAAAATACCACATTTAAAGAAACAAAGTTTTAGAGAAGCTAAGTAATTCTCCCAGTTTCATACAGTCACTGCCAAGAGTCCATATTAAAAGTCAGACCTATTTTTCCTTTTGTGAGAAATGATATTAAATTCTTTTGAAGGTTGTTATGAGAATATAATGAGACAGTTTAGTATATTAGTATATTTCCAGGCACTATAGAAACGCTCTATAAATTTTGAAATTATATTTACCCTTCTTCTTCTTAACTCTCTATAGTCATTTTCTAATTTTCTCCTTTTTAAAATCTCTTATAGCCTTTTTTTTCCACTTATGTTTCTCAATGTTACTATACTGATTCAGTACATTATTACTTTTTCTTTAAATTATTTTCCCTGGCCTTGTTTGTTAGCACTTTGTCTCCTTTTCCTTATCCTACATATTCTAAGATATGCTTTGATCATATGACAATTTTCATATGACAATTTTCACAACCTTCTTCTATTAAGTTTTTATAAATCCAGAGCAATACTTCATCATGACTTGCAAAACAAAGTTTTAACCGCTTAGCATGCTTAGCATGACTTTTGGGATCCCCCCAAAGTGGCCATGTACTGCCTCACCAAGCCTAGTTCCTTCATGGCAGCAAACTCTACTAACCTCCCTTTACCTGAGCAAGGTATGTGCGCATCTACTTTTTGCCTTTTTAGTATTGCTTATAGCTGTGGTTTCTTTCTTTTCTTTCCTATTCCCACTGATTACTGTCATTTCCACCCAGAAGTCTTATAAGTAAGGGTAGTTGAAAACTACTGCTATTGTAAAGATTTCTTACCTTTTGCTTGAATTGTTCTTCTGTCTTTCATTCCTAGGACCTCAAAAATCTGTTACATTACTTATGATTTTTCTTATACTAAAATTAGTGGTATCCACAACTTCTTCCAGTGTCAATTGTCCCCTTTGAAGACAAACACTATTTCTTGTTCATCTTTGTATGGTCTAAGCAATACCACATACAAATTTCTACATCTGGCAGAAACTTGAGAGACTAAATTTTATTAAATAAAGCTCAAAAGAGAGACATTCTAAGGCAGGGAAAAGAGCAAAGGCTTTGGAAATAAGCAGAATCAATTTATTTTAAATTAATTTTCATTTTATTATTTATTATTATTGAGCCACTGCTCTGTTGCTCTGCACCTGAGCTATTTTAGCACCTGAGGCGAGGCCATGGTGACAACCTCAGTGTCCAGGGCCAAACTTGCTCTAACCATTCGAGCAATGGCTATGGGAGAAGAAGTAATAAAGAGAAGGGAAAGGGAGAGGGGTAGAGAAGCAGATAGTCACTTCTCCTGTGTGCCCTATTTGGGAATGGAACCCAGGACTTCCACATACCAGGCCAACACTCTACTGCTGAGTCAATCGGCACAGGCCAGAACCAATTTAAATAAGACATCTCCCAGTTAAGAACTTAGTCTTCAGCTTCTTATCTGTAAAGTCAGCTAATGCTGTTTATTTCAGAAGATTACTAGGAAGTCTGAAGTAGACTATACAAATAACTAACACTTCAATATGTATCAGGTCCTGTTCTAAGCACTTTATGTATATTGATTCACTTACTCCTTATAACAGCCCTGTGAAGTAAGTCTTATGATATTGTTTTTAGAGTGAACAAACTAAGGCTCAGAGGTATCAAATATTTTGCCCAAGGTTGCACAGCTCCTAAATGGAGAAGCTGGGATTTAAATTCAGACAGGGTATAGCAAGTGTGTGTTAAAGCATTGCACCTTATTAGATGTTTTTCCCTTTCTATAACATGAGGATTATTTTTTTCTAAATTGGAAGAGGGGTTATTATATTTGCTGATTAGGCAAGTGCTTGTACTAGATTTCAGTGTGTCAGGCAGGAATTAGTCTCTGGCCTTAAGAACTTCCCGGGATTTTGGAGGAAGAAGACAGCAGGTAGCAGTGTGACAAGTCCAGCAGACATGACAGTTACAGCACGCTATGGGATAACACACACATTTCCTATTCATTAAGGCTTTTCTTTTAAGATTGTTCTCACTTTTAAAGGGGAAATTTTTATTTTCTATTTTTGATGCCATAGCAATGAAGTGATTTAGAGAAGTCCTGATATGAGATTTAGGTAGTGGTGGGATTAAAATAATTTAACAACCAGTTCTCTGCCCTAATGACATAACAAAATGTAGTTTATTATCTCACCCATGTAATACTTAAATAACAATAAATGAGGTACACAAAACTAGATTATGTTATAAAAAAGAGTTTTAAAATATTAATGAAAAAATACTAAATAATACCTGATAAAAAACAATAAAACTGTTACTTAAGATATTTCCATATTGCTTCTTAATTGGCATCCTCACTTCCTATTGAAGTAACGTGAGAGAGACTGGCAGAGTTGGAGGACCTCCTACGTAAGACCTTTCCTGAGTGGTTAGCCCCCCTCCTCTTTTCCTGCATCTGCTCTGGGGGAAGGTCCTACCTTAAGCAAGCCTCTTCTGGGCCCTGGTTCAATACCAAAGATATTTCCAGTGACAACTTGTCACCCCCTGGTTGTTTGTTACTTTTTCTCTTTACGTTATATATTTGTTTGCTAAAGCGACAAATGTGAGGAAATTAAAATATAGTATTTCATAAAAGTTATAATAAATTTTATGAAGTCAATAAATAAATAATAGAGGCATAATTTCATCTTTTTTTTTTTTTTTTTTTTTTTTTTTGCCTATGACAGATTGAATGAACAACACTATGGGCGCTCAGAATACACTGTTGTGCAGATGAATGTTAAAAAAAAGTAAGGAATGTTCATTTTTGATTTCCATGTTGGGTGGCAGCTCAGGTGCCCACCTTAGAGAGAACCCTGATTACAAATGCCATTTTAACAACCAGTTTGCCGAACTGAACAAAAAATTAGTACCGGTTCTGCCAAACCAGCGCTAACTTACCGAATCCCACAACTGGGTTTAGGGCTCTAGGCCCTAAATAGCCCATGATACCCGAAGCCTCATATTTTTATCCTGTTCTCTGTTTGTTACTTACCTCTTTAAAATCAGATAGACTGTTACATGAACTATAGTCTGCAGATCAAATCAAAGTTTAGGCAACCTTCTGCTCTCTGGACAGGCAGCTTCTGTTCTTCTGAGTTTGGGCCTGAGCTACACAAATTCTCATTTTCCCCTCCTATTTTTGCATGCCCTGTTTGAGGATTCTTGGAAAAGTAGGCTGTGAGGCATGATAAACCTCCCTTCACTTATAGAACTACTGTCATTAATACTTCCAGAACAGAAATGGTTCCATTTCTAAAACATAAGATTATACAAATTCCAACTGAGGAGAGAGTGAAAGCATGAGGTGTCCTTGAGAATATTTACATCTTCTTCTGGTTATAAGAAATTACATAGCCTTGCTATTTTGAATGGTGTCTTTTAGAGAATAGAAAAAAGTGTGTCTCTCTCTCAGTGGTCTCCATGAGAAATGAAAAGCTCCAACAGAAAGTTATCTTGCCATTATCTTGGTTATAAAACAAAGTATGGAGTCATCTCTGTATCAGAGAAGGTCATGTTATTGGTTCTTGACTATGGAATGACTTTTCTTTTGTCTTAATTCAGAAGGGAGAGGTCGACACTGTAAGGACTTTTGTAACCAAGAGAAAAAACTGTACGAGCATATTACTGTGGCAGCTATATAGGTAACATCTGATTATTCTTTAGTAATGTTTTGAGTAGAAAATTAAAGAGAGGTTATTGAAAAAACTTTTTACTGGTACCTGTGTCTTGGAGTTTCAACTCCCTTACTCTTTATGAAAGGAACCAATTAATTATATAGGGCATTGGCAAGGAGAAACAGTCCTTCATATTTGGCTAAGAATCCCTAAAACTTAAAAATAAATCCCTTAAATTTTCCCCAATCCCCAAACTCCAAAACCAGCTTATTTTTATCTGCAAAAGTAATTCAAATTTCCTTCATTTACCTTCCTCTTTCTTACCTTCTAATTCTTTCCCAGGGCTAATCCTTGTACATCAAGATTGACCATCAAGAATAAATTCATACCCTTAGATTTATTGTGAGGCTCTTTTTTTTTTTTGAGTGAAAAGAGGGGAGGCATAGACAGACTCATGCATGCGCTCTGTCTGGGATGCACCTGGCAAGCCCACTAGGGGGCGATGCTCTGCCCATCTGGGGCATTGTTCCTTTGCTCTCTTTCAGCACCTGAGGTCTGAGGCCATGGAGCCATCCTCCGCAACCTTGGTCAACACGCTCTAATGGAGCCTTGTTGCAGGAGGGGAGGAGAAGAGAGAAAGAAAGAGAAAGAGAGAGAGGAAAGTGAGAGAGGGAGAGGTAGAAAAGAAGATGGGAGCTTCTCCTGTGTGTTCTGACTGAGAATTGAACCTGGCACATCCACGTGCCTGTCTAATACTCTACATGTGAGCCAACTGGCCAGGGACTATGAGGCTCCTTTTTTTTAACAGTCTGCCTCTCCATGCTGATTACTATGCCACACAGCACGGCATACTTACACAAGAAATCCCAGTCTCCTGTGGCCCACTGTTATATTAGATGTGATTCTGCTCTTCCTTCTCCTCTTCATTCTGCTTTAGATGGTCCACTTTTTTATCACATTCTTCCCCTGTTTAAATATTCTCAAGTGAAATGTATGAAGTCCTCATTTAGGGTATTTTAAGAAATAGTTGCTGAACTAAACAACAAAACAAACAACAGCAACAACAACAAAAAAACATGTCAGCACAGAAAATATAGTTTTATCTAGGTTAAAATTTAGGCTTCCAAAATGGAGTTGAGGACGACAGGCAGGGCTGCCTGCCTCATGCTCAGTGTTGCTTGACAAACATACTTGATTTTGTGAAATGCACCATTATTGAGACAGTGTGAGTAATGATGAGTTTTAAATAATGAAACAGATATTGTAAATATTGTTGTGTGATGCATGAGGCTGGTGGTTTGGAAAAATATTTTATTTTAGTCATAGTAAATGAAAAGTGTACTCTTAAAATAATCACTCCTATGAACATTTATTTTAGAATTTGATTAATAAGAAGTATTCCTTCAAATAAAAGGAGAGGTTTTACTATTTTATTTCTTAATTTTACCAATAAAATGACAGAGTGCTATGGAGCATTTGTTATCACCATTAATTCTTCTGGCTCATTGATGACCTGAAAAGTATTAAGCTTGTTTATTGTTATCAGGAGCATAAGTGCCAGAATTTTTTTTCCATATTGCCTTGTTAATTTCAAAGAGTACATGACAAAAACTCATAGTCAAAGCCATTCGGCTCTCTGTTGAACTTCTGGCATTAGTAAATTTCTCTTCCCTTCCAGCCCACCAAGTTAGTAGTTAATATTTTTATTATTTATTTATTTATTTATTTATTTATTGCCACTCACCTTTTTTCCCACCAGCTTGTTCTAAGTGGAAAAAGAAATACTAAGCAGAAGTGTATCAAGTAGAAAATAGTAGGAAAAGATCCCATAAGGCCAGTACAGCAATCTTAATCCTAAATCAAAGCTGTTTTGAAGAAATGCTAAATATTTTAAGTAATTTCCAAAATGAAATAGCAGTAAAGGAAGGGATAGGTTTAAATAACAAAAGGATTTTTAAAGGCCCCCAGAACCTGAAGAAAGGAAAGTAAATTCTGTTTGGTGAAAAGGAATATAGTAGCTAGTATTTATTACACACATACACATATATGTTTATGTGTATGTGTGTGTGTGTGTGTGTGTGTGTGTGTGTGTGTGTGTATAAAACCAGTGTATTCCATTCTGTCATTTCTCTAAAGTACTCTGGAAAATAGGGGCTTTCCAACAGATCATTTAATGAATTATAATTTCCATCCTTTAAATATTAGCTTAGTAGTATCAACAAAATAATGATTGTCATGTTAGAGTTAATGATCAGAATTAATATTGAAACTCATTTATTAAATTCTTTAACCAAATTGATGCCAGGTCAAGGCCCAGATTTAATAACAATGAAAATGTCTAAAGGGTTAACACTCTTCAAATTACTTTCTTGTGTTGTTGAAAATAAAAGACAGGTTAGAATTCTCTGTGTGTTCAAAAGTCAATTATTGCCAATTTTATGGGCTCCTCAAACATGGGATAGTCATTTAGCAAAGCCAACTTTATCTGCCAAACGTCCATAAAATGGCTTCTTTCCATCTGGTAATGTTCCACAATGAAATTAGAACTGATGGAAAATAATGGAAATCTACGGACATATGTAGACTGTGACCGAATGTGAAAATTTGTCAATAATATGCAGTACAAATTACTTATTTAAAGACAAGATTAACTCTTTTAGACCAGCAGAGCTTGAGTTTCTATATCACAGTTTATATAATTTCCTATCTTTGGGTAGAAGTAATTCAAACCTTTGTAGAGAAATAAGAGCTCCTATATTACCAAACAGTGGATCTTAAATATTTTTGGTAAGTGTCATGACTTTTTGGAAGACCAAATGAAAACTATACAGATCAAACCAGATTTTATACAAAAAATTAGAAACTACTTACATTTCCTTATTGCATGTGCTTTCTTAAGTTTAACAGATACATTTAAATAATTTCCCATAGGTTTAGTTATCCAGCTTTATTCATATTATTGTTTTTTTCTCCTTTGAAAATACAAATGGATTTATCAGATAATTTTTTGCTACTTTGTGAATGGGCCACAAAAATGATGACAGCTCAGCTAGTGAAAATGGTTTATCTTTTCCAATGTACCAAGAAAAGGAAAAAATACGCATAATTAAAAATTTGAGTGTGCCCAATTAAAAATTTGTGTGTGTCCATAAGCACATCTAGGCTGTCACTCAGAGTGGTGAATGGGTATATGTATAAATATGTAAATAATGTAAGAACCTGTGAAGAATATATGAATTGCTAATTTATGAAATGTAATATGTATGGCTATGCTAGCCTCTTCTTTTCTTACCTCCTTGTGAAAAACAAAACAAAACAGTTCATCCTCTGAATTATAAAATATTTTAAATATTTAATCCAATGTTCTTTATTTAGTTTTTCAATTTCAGGTTACTTTCAATATTATTTTGTATTATTTTCGGGTATACTATCAAATGTGCTTAACTGAAGTAAAATTATTTTCAAGGGCACAAAGAACTTTCTAAGATACACAGGAGAAAAATTATGAGGTAAGTGAGAAAGAGACAATAAAATGGCTCTTTGCAAAACAATAACAACAACAACAACAAAAAAAACGGTTGCACAGAAATGTTTGGTTATTCTTCCTAAAACAGGAAATAAATTCTATTTTTTTTCTTTTTTCCTTCCTTCCTTCCTTCCTTCCTTCCTTCCTTCCTTCCTTCCTTCCTTCCTTCCTTCCTTCCTTCTTTCCTTCCTTTCTTCCTTCCTTCTTCCTTCCCTTTCCTTCCTTCCTTCTTCCTTTTCTTTCTTTATTAACTTTTAATTTTTAATTTACTGTGTTAACATTGATTCAATTGTCCCACTCAATATAACACCCTCTATACACCATATCATTTCCTCTATGTCCCATGAAAAATCTCTTTCCAATCTCATTTCTTGCCCTTTGAATTCCCCCACTTACATCCCCCCTTTCCCTGTGGGACTTACTACCCTGTTATCTGTATATGTTATGTATATACAATTTGCCTAATCCATTTACATTCTTTGATCCCATCCCTTTATCTTCCTCCCCTCTGACTACTTACTGTTCATCTGTTCCTTGTGACCCTGCCTCTCTTTCTATATTGTTCCTTACTTTATTGTGCTCATTAGATTCCACATTTTGTAAGTGAGATCATATGGCATTTGTGTTTCTCTGCCTGTCTTATTTCGCTTAGCATAATAATCTCCAGGTTCATCCATCCCATTGCAAAAGGTAATATTTCCTTCTTTATCATGGCCTCATAGTATTCCACTGTGTATATGCACCAAAGCTTTTTTATCCATTTTCCACTGTTGCACACTTGGATTGTTCCCGGATCTTGGCTATTGTAAACAATGTTGCAATAAACATGGGGGTGCATATCTTATTTTGAATTATTGTTTTGGGATTTTAAGGACATATTTCTAAAAGTGGTATAGCTGGGTCAAAAGGCAGTTCCATTCTTAATTTTTTGAAGAAATGCAATACTGTCTTCCACAGTGGCTACAAAAATCTGAATTCCTACCAGTAATGCAGGAGGGTTTCCTTTTCTCCACACCCTAGCCAAAACTTACTGTTTGTTGATTTGTTAATAAGTGGCATTCTAACAGGAGTGAGGTGACATCTCACTGTTTTAATTTAGATTTGATGATTAGTGATGATGAACATTTTTTCATATGCCTATTGGCCATTTGTATGTCTTCTTTGGAGAAAAGTCTATTCATTTTCTTTGCCCATTTTTAAAATTGGATTGTTTACATTTCTGGTGTTGAGTTTTAGAAGTTCTTCATAAATTTTGGTTATTAACCCCTCATCAGACATATCAGTAAATATGTTCTCCCATTGAGTGGGTTGTCTTTTTATTTTGTTAATTAGGTCTTTTGCTGTGTAAAAGCTTTTCAGTTTGATACAGTTCTATTTGTTTATTTTGTCCTTTATTTACTTTCCCACAGAGATATTTCAGCAGAAATGTTGCTAAGAGAAATATTCGAGTCTACGACCTATATTTCTTCCAAGATTTTTATGGTTTTGAAACTTACATTTAGGTCTTTTATCCATTTTGAGTTTGTTTTTGTGAATGGTGTAAGTTGGTAGTCAAGTTTCATTTTTTTCCATATACCTGCCCAATTTTTTTAACACCATTTATTAAAGAGACTGTCTTTACTTCACTGTATACTGTTACCTCCTTTGTCAAATACACTGATCACAAAGATTAGGGAATATTTATAGCTTCATATTAAATTTGAAATATCCCCTAATTTTTGTGAGCAGTCTATTAATTAACCATAATGGTGTGGGTTTATTTCTGGATTCTCTGTTCTGTTCCATTTTTCTGTATGCCTATTCTTATGCCAGTATCAAGCAGTTTTGATTACCATGGACTTGTAATATAACTTGATATGAGGAAGTGTGATATTTTCCATTTTGTTCTTCATTTTCAAAATTGTTAAGGCTATTCAGGTTCTTTTATGGTTCCCAGAAAATTTTTGGAATATTTGTTCTAGATTTGTAAAGTATGCCACCATGTATTTTAATATGAATTGTGTTGAATCTATAAATTACTTTGGGTAATATGGACATTTTAATGATGCTAATTCTTCCTATCCATGATCATGACACATGCTTCCACGTGTTTGTATCTTCCTCGATCTCTTTTTAAAAGATCTTTTTTTAATTTATTGACTTTAGAGAAAGAGATAGAGGAACATACATTGGTCACAAAAATTAGGGGATCAGGGAATATGCAAATACTACAGTGCTTTCAGCCTTTTGTATAGTGTATTTTCACCAATGAAATAAAAGTTGGTTTTGCATCTAGTTTGAATAATCGGACAATTTTCTTTGACTTGTCATTTGCTTTTCTAATGTTCTTATTTAATAAAAAAAATCAAATGCATTTTTTATTACTTCATATTCATTTTGAAATATCTTCTAATTTTGGTGAGCAGTATAGATCTGTGCCTATCTGTCCCCTGATTGGGATCGAACTGGCAACCTTTATGCTTCTGGAAGGTGCTCTAGCCAATTCAACCAGATCAATTTCTTTTTTCAATGACTTCTATTTTTCCAAGTACAGACCTTTTTTCTCATTCATTAAATTTATTCCTAGATACTTTATTAATTTTTTTGTTGTTATTGCAATAGTAAAGGGAATTGTTTCCTTAATTTCTCTTTCTGAATTTATTGTTAGTATATAAAAATGCAGCTTATTTCTGAATATTAATTTTATATCCTGCCACCTTGCTGAATTTATTTATCAGGTCTAGTAGTTTTTTGGCTGAAACTTTAGGGTTTTCAATGTACAGTATCATGTCATCACCAAATAATGACAGTTGTACCTCTTTTCCAATTTGAATACCTTTTATTTCTTCTTGTCTTATTGCTATGTCTAGGACTTCCAGAACTATGTTGAATAAGAGTGGTGAAACAGGATGCCCCTGTCTTGTTTCTGATCCTAAGGGAATTGTTTTAATTTTTGCCCATTGAGTTTGATGTTGTTTTTTTGTTTCTTATACATGGCCTTTATTATGTTGAGGTATGGTTCCTGTATTCAAACTTTGATGAGAGTTTTAAACACAAATGAGTGATGCATTTTATCAAATACTTTCTTTAAAGCTATTAATATGATCATGTAATTTTTATCCTTTATTTTGTTTATGTGATGAATCATGTTTATTGATTTGTCATATTATTACCAGCCTTGCTTCCTTAGAATAAGTCCCACTTGATCATGATATATTATCTTTTTAATGTATTGCTGGATCTGGTTTGCTAATATTTTGTTGAGAATTTTAACATCTATGTGCATCAGGAATATTGGCCTATAGTTTTCTTTTTTCTTTTTTTTTGTAGTGTCTTTACCTGTAATTAGGATAATGCTTGTCTTGTAAAATGAGCTTGGAAGTCTATTCTCCTCTTGAAATTTTTAAAGTAGCTTCAGAAGTAAAGATATTAGTTCTTTGAATGTTTGATAAAATTCACCTGTGGAAACTTCTGGTCCAGGGTTTTTGTTTTCTGGGAGTTTTTGATACCTGTTTCAATTTTATTGGTTGTAATTAGTCATTTTAGGTTTTCTGATTCCTCCAGATTCAGTTTTGGAAGATTGCATGTTTCTAGTAATTTATCCATTTGACCTAGACTGTCCAATTTTTTTGCATATAAATTTTAATAATATATTCTTACAACATTTTTTATTACTGTAATGTTGGTTGTTACTTCTCTTTTATTTCTAATTTTATTTATTTGGGTCCTCTTTCTTTCTTTCTTTCTTTTTTTTTTTTTGCTAAGCCTGATTAAAGTTTTGTCAATCTTGTTTACCTCTTCAGAGAACCAGCTCTTATTTTGTTGATCTTTTGCATTTTTTAAACCTCTGTGTTATTTATTTCTACTGGATCTTTATTATTTCTTTCTTCTACATCCTTTGGGCTTTATTTGTTGTTCTTTTTCCAGTTCTTTTAGGTGTAGTGTTAGATTGTTTATTTGAGCTTTTTCTTGCTTCTCAAGATAAAGTTTCTTGCTTCATTCTCTTGTAATGCTGTGAACTTTCCTCTCAAGACTGCTCTTGCTGTGTGACATAGATTTTGGGTTGTTGTATGTTCATTTTCAATTGTTTCAAGGAAGTTTTTAATTTCTTCCTTGATCTTACTGTTAATCCATTTGTTATTTAGTAATATGCTATTTAGTTTCCAAGTGTTTGAGTGTTTTTTAATGTTTTTGTTGTAGATAATTTCTAGTTTCATGACATGGTGGTCAGAGAACATGCTTGATGTGATTTTAATCTTCTTTAATTTATTAAGACTTATTTTGTGTCCTAACACATGGTCTATCCTAGAAAATGTACCATGAGCACTTAAAAAGAATGTATATTCTGCTGCTTCAGAGTGATATGTTCTGAAGATATCAATTAAATCCAGTTGATCTCGTATTTCATTTAAAGTTGCTGTTTCTTTCTTGATTTTCTGTCAGGAGGATCTATCCATTGATATTAGTGAGGTATAAAAATCTTCTGCTATTATTGTATTACTGTCAGTCTCACCCATTATGTTCATCAAAATCTGTTTTATTTATTTAGGTTTTCTTATATTAGATACATAAATATTTGCAATGGTTATATCCTCTTGTTGGATTATTTACTTTATTATGTACTGATGTTCTTTGTTCCTTACTATCACCTTTGTTTTAAAGGCTATTTTGTCAGATATAAGAATTGCTACCCTAGCTTTTTATTTTTCCTTTTCTATTTGTATGAAATATTTTTTTTCATTCTTTCATTTTCAGTCTATGTGTATCTTTTGTTTTGAGGTGCTCTTATAGACAGCATATATATGACTTGTTTTCATTCCATGAAGCTACCATACATCTTTTATTGGAGTATTTAATCCATGTTAAATTTAAAGTTATTATTGACATGTACTTATTTATTGCCATTTTATTCTTTAAACCTATAATCCTCTTTCTCTCAAAATTTTTATTTATTTTTTCTTTTCTCTTCTTATATCAGGCTCTTTAACATTTCTTGCAAAACTGGTTTGGTGTTAATGAACTATTTGAACCCTTTTATTTTTGTATTGGAAGTTCTTTATTTCACTTTCAATTTAAAATAATAACCCTGCTAAATAGAGTAGTCTTGGTTATAGGTTCTTGTTTTTAATCATTTTGAATATTTTTGCCAATTCCTTCTGACCTGAAGTGTTTCTGTTGAGAAATCAGATATGTATCAACCTTATGGGGACTACTTTATAGGTAATTAATGCTTTTTTCTTGCAAATTTTTTCAGTGTTCTTTCTTTTCCTCTTAACTTTGGCATTTTAATTTTTATGTGTCTTGATGTAGGCCTCCTTGGGTTCCTTTTTAATGGGACTTTCTGTGCTTCTTCAACTTGTGTTAATCTTTTTTTTTCATCACCAATTTAGGGAAGTTTTCAACTATGATTTCTACAAATAAGTTCTCTATTTCTTGTTCTTTCTTTTCTCCTTTGGATCTCATATGATTTGAATGCTGTTTTTATTAATGTTGTCACAGAGGTCTCTTTGAGTTTCCTCAGTCTTTCTGATCCTCTTTTTCTTCCTGCTCCACTTCTGTGTTTATTATTATCTTGTCCTCAAAATTGCTAATTTGATCCTATGCTTGATCCAGCTTGCTGATCCCTTCTAGTGCATTCTTCATTTCAGATATTGTATTAACCATTTCTGACTGGTTCCTTTTTATGATTTTTTTTAAAGTTTCTTTTTATTTATTCATTTTAGAGGGGAGACATAGAGTGAGAAAGAGAGAGAGAAAGAAAGAAAGGGGGAAGGAGCTGGAAGCATCAACTCCCATATGTGCCTTGACCAAACCAGAGCAGGGTTTTGAACTGGTGACGTCAGTGTTCCCAGGTCCATTTTATGATTTTTATATCCTTTTTTTTGTTTGTTTTTTGTTTTTGTTTTTATATATATTTTATTATTATTAATTCTAATGGGGTGACACCAATAAATCAGGGTACATATGTACAATGAAAACATCTCCAGGTTATCTTATCATTCAATTGTGTTGCATACCCATCACCCAAAGTCAAATTGTCCTCTGTCACCTTCAATCTGGTTTTCCCTGTGTCCCTCCCCTCCTCCCTATTCCACTCTTCCCTCCCTCCCCTCATCCCATAAACACCACTCTCTTGTCCATGTCTCATATTCTCACTTTTATGTCCCACCTATGTATGTAATCATGCTGTTCTCAGCTTTTCTTTTTTTCTGATTTACTTATTTCACTCCGTATAATGTTATCAAGGTACATCCATTTTGTTATAAATGATCCGATGTCATCGTTTCTTATGGCTGAGTAGTATTCCATAGTGTATATGTACCATAGCTTTTTAATCCACTCTTCTTCTGACGGACACTTGGGCTGGTTCCAGATCTTTGCTATTGTGAACAATGCTGCCACGAACATGGGGGCGCATTTCTTCTTTTCGAACAGTGCTATGGTGTTCTTAGGGTATATTCCTATAAGTGGGATAGCTGGATCAAAAGGCACTTTGATTTTTTTGAGGAATCTCCAAACTGTTTTCCACAGTGGCTGCACCAGTCTGCATTCCCACCAGCAGTGCAGAAGGGTTCCCTTTTCTCCACATCCTCGCCAGCACTTATTCTGTGTTGTTTTGCTGATAAGTGCCATTCTGACTGGTGTGAGGTGATATCTCACTGTGGTTTAATTTGCATTTCTCTAATGATTAGTGATGAGCATTTTTTCATATGCCTATTGGCCATCTGTATGTCCTCTTTGGAAAAATTTCTATTCATTTCTTTTGCCCATTTTTTGACTGGGCTGTTTGTCTTCCTGGTGTTGAGTTTTATAAGTTCTTTATAAATTTTAGTTATTAACCCCTTATCAGATGTGCTGTCGAATATGTTCTCCCATTGTGTGGTTTGTCTTTATATTCTGTTCTTATTGTCTTTAGCTGTGCAAAAACATTTTAGTTTGATATAGTCCCATTTGTATATCTTGTCTTTTATTTCATTTGCCCGTGGAGATAAATCGGCAAATATACTGCTGCTACAGATGTTGGAGAGCTTGCTGCCTATGTTTTCTTCTAAGATGCTTATGGTTTCATGGCTTACATTTAAGTCTTTTATCCATTTTTGTGAATGGTGTAAGTTGATGGTCTAGTTTCATTTTTTTGCAGGTAGATGTCCAATTTTCCCAACACCATTTGTTAAAGAGGCTGTCTTTACTCCATTGTATGTTCTTTCCTCCTTTGTCAAATATCAGTTGTCCATAAAGCTGTGGGTTTATTTCTGGGTCCTCTGTTCTGTTCCATTGATCTATGTGCCTGTTCTTATGCCAGTACCAGGCTGTCTTGAGTATAATGGTCTTATAGTAAACCTTGATATCTGGAAGAGTGATACCTCCTGCTTTATTTCTTCTTTTTAAGATTGCTGAGGCTATTCGTGTTCTTTTTTGGTTCCATATAAATTTTTGGAATATGTGTTCTATATCTTTGAAGTATGTCATTGGTATTTTAATTGGTATTGCATTGAATTTATAAATTGCTTTGGGTAATATAGACATTTTAATGATGTTTATTCTTTTTTTTTAATTTTTTTTATTTTATTCATTTTAGAGAGGAGACACAGAGTGAGAGAAAGAGAGAGAGAGAGAGAGAGAAAGAAAGGGGGGAGGAGCTGGAAGCATCAACTCCCATGTGTGCCTTGACCAGACCAGTGCAGGGTTTTGAACTGGCGACCTCAGTGTTCCCAGGTCGACGCTTTATCCACTGCGCCACCACAGGTCAGGCCTTAATGATGTTTATTCTTCCTAGCCATGAGGACGGTATATGCTTCCACTTGTTTGTATCTTCCTTGATTTCTTTTATCAATGTTTTACAATTTTCCGAGTATAAGTCCTTGACCTCCTTTGTTAAATATACTCCTAGGTACTTAATTTTTTTGGCTGCAATAGTGAAGGGAATTGTTTCCTTAATTTCTTTTGCTGATAGTTCAATGTTAGTATATAGAAATGCCTCTTATTTCTGAGTATTAATTTTATATCCTGCCACCTTGCTGAATTCATTTATAAGGTCCAGTAGTTTTTTGACTGAGACTTTAGGGTTTTCAATATACAATATCATATCATCTGCAAATAGTGACAGTTTTACTTCTTTTTTTCCAATTTGGATGCCTTTTATTTCTTCTTCTTGTCTGATTGCTGTAGCTAGGACTTCCAGAACTATGTTGAATAAGAGTGGTGAAAGGGGGCATCCCTACCTGGTTCCTGATCTTAAGGGGATTGCTTTTAATCTTTGTCCATTTAGTATGATGTTTGCTGTCGGTTTATCGTAGATGGCCTTTATCATGTTAAGGAATGATCCCTGTATTTCCACTATACTGAGAGTTTTGAGCATGAATGAGTGCTGGATTTTATCAAATGCCTTTTCTGTATCTATTGAAATTATCATGTGATTTTTGTCCTTCCTTTTGTTTATGTGATGAATCACATTGATTGATTTGCGAATATTGAACCAGCCTTGCCTCTCCAGCATAAAACCCACTTGATCATGGTGTATGATTTTTTTCATATATTGCTTGCTCCGGTTGGCTAATATTTTGTTGAGATTTTTAGCATCTAAATTCATCAGGAATATAGGCCTATAATTTTCTTTCTTTGTGTTGTCTTTGCCGGGTTTTGGGATCAGAATTATGCTCGCCTCACAAAAGGAGTTTGGAAGTCTTCCTTCCTCTTGAATTTTTTGAAATAGCTTGAGAAGGATAGGAGTTAGTTCTTCTTTAAATTTTTGATAGAATTCACTTGTGAAGCCATCAGGCCCAGGACTTTTCTTTTTTGGGAGTTTTTTGATAACTGTTTCGATCTCATTTGTTGTAATTGGTCTGTTTAGGTGTTCTGATTCTTCCAGATTGATTTTTGGAAGGTTATATGATTCAAGAAATTTGTCCATTTCACCAAGATTGTCTAATTTTTTGGCATATAGTTCTTCATAGTATTTTCTTACAATGCTTTGTATTTCTGCTGTGTCAGTTGTTATTTCTCCACTGTCCTTTCTAATTTTATTTATTTGAGTCCTCTCTCTTTTTTTCTTGGTGAGTCTAGTTAAAGGTTTATCAATCTTGTTTACCTTTTCAAAGAACCAGCTTCTTGTTTCATTGATCCTCTGTATTCTTTCCTTCGTCTCTATGTCATTTATTTCTTCTCTGATCTTTATTATTTCCTTCCTTCTACTTGTCTTGGGTTTTATTTGTTGTTGTTTTTTTAGTTCTTTTAGATGCAGGGTCAGGTTGCTTATTTGAGCTTTTTCTAGCTTCTTATGTTATGCCTGTAGTGCAATAAACTTCCCTCTCAGAACTGCTTTTGCTGTGTCCCATAAATTTTGAGTTGATGTATGCTCATTATCATTGTTTCTAGAAACCTTTTTATTTCTTCTTTTATCTCACTGTTAATCCATTCATTATTTAATAACATGCTATTTAGTTTCCAAGTGTTTGAGTATTTTTCAGTTTTTCTTTTGTGGTTTATTTCTAGTTTCATGGCATTGTGATCAGAGAAAATGCTTGATATGATTTCAATCTTCTTAAACTTATTGATACCATTTTTTTGTCCTAACATGTGGTCTATTCTAGAAAACGTACTGTGAGCGCTTGAGAAGAATGTATATTCTACTGCTTTAGGGTGAAAAGTTTTGAAGATATCTATTAAATCAAGTTGATCTAGTGTCTCCTTTAAGTCTGCTGTTTCTTTATTAATTTTCTTTCTTGAGGATCTATCCAGTGTTGTTAGAGGGGTATTGAAATTCCCTACTATGATAGTATTGCTGTTAATCTCGCCCTTTATATCCATCAAAGTCTGCTTTATGTATGTCGGGGCTCCTATATTTGGTGCATAGATATTTATAATAGTTATATCTTCCTGTTGAATTGTTCTCTTTATCATTATGTAGTGTCCTTCTTTATCTCTTACTACAGCCTTTGTTTTAAAGTCCATTTTGTCAGATATAAGTATTGCTACCCCTGCTTTTTTTTCATTTCCATTTGCATGAAATATTTTTTTTCCATCCTTTTACCTTCAGTCTATGAGCATCTTTTGTTTTAAGGTGTGTCTCTTGTAGACAGCATATGTATGGGTCCTGTTTCTTTATCCATGCAGCTACCCTATGTCTTTTGATTGGATCATTTAATCCATTTACATTTAAGGTTATTATTGATATGTAGTTGTTTATTGCCATTTTATTCTTTAAATTGTATTCTTCTTTTGCTCTATTCATTCCTTCCTTTAAACTGTTCACAAGAGGCCCCTTAGTATCTCTTGCAGAATTGATTTGGTTTTATGAATTCCTTGAGGCTTTCTTTTTCTGGGAAGCTCTTTATTTCTCCTTCAATTTTAAACGTTAGCCTTGCTGGATAGTGTAGTCTTGGTTGTAGGTTCTTGTTCTGCATTACTTTGATTATATCTTGCCATTCCCTTCTGGCCTCAAGTGTTTCTGTTGAGAAGTCCGATGTCATCCTTATGGGGGCTCCTTTGTAGGTGATAGCCTTTTTTTCTCTAGCAGCTTTTAGAATTTTTTCTTTATCCATTAGCTTTGGTATTTTAACTATGATGTGTCTTGGTGTAGATCTTTTTGGGTTTCTCTTTAATGGAGTTCTGTGTGCTTCTTGAACGTGTGGAGTGTTTCCCAGCCTTAATTTAGAGAAGTTTTCTGCTATGATTTGATTGAACAAAGTTTCCATTTTCTTTCCTCTCTCCTCTTCTTCAGGCATCCCTATGATGTGAATGTTGTTTCTCTTCATGTTGTCACAAAGCTCCCTTAGAGTTTCCTCACATTTTTTAAGTCTCTTTTCCTTTTTCTTCTCTGCTTCTGTGCCTTTGTTTATTGTGTCCTCTAACTCGCTTATTTGATCCTCAGCGTGATTTATCCTGCTTTTAATTCCTTCCATTGTGGTCTTCAGTTCTGATACTGTATTTGTCATTTCTGTCTGGTTCTTTTTTATTATTTCAATTTCATTTTTTATACTTGTTATCTCTTTATTTAGGTGTTCATAATGACTATCCATTGTTGCTCTAATTTCTCTGAACATTCTAACTATCATTATTCTAAATTCTGCTTCTGGTAATTTGGTTATATCTGGTTCATTCAGGTCCTTCTCTGGGGATTTCTCTTGAATCATTTGGTTTGCATTCCTCTGCCTGCCCATTTGGTCTGTGTATAAGCAAGTTGTGGTGACTGGAGTCCAGTAGGTGTTGCCTTTGTGTTCTCTAGGTGTGGTCTGTCTGCAGGCCCCCCACCCCTTTGCCGGTGCCTAGCATGGTTGGGTATGAGCATTGCCAGCGCTGGCCCACTGTGGCTTTTGCTGTGATTTCCACCTCTCCTCCACGGGAGGGGCTGTCACTGAAGCCAGAAGCCTTAGCACCAAGGGTAGAGGTGAGCACCTTTGCTCAGCTGCGTACCCAGCCTATTTCCGGACTTCCGCCCAGAACCCTCAGTCAGAGCCTGCTGGCCACAGTTTCGCGGTTTGGGCGCGGCTTTTGACCTGCTCTCAGCTGTGAGCGTTTGCCCGTCTGAAGTTTTAGCCCTGCCCTCGAGGCTAGGGCCCTTCTGCGCAGGGTCGCAAACCCAGGTTTATTGGGCCGGGCATGTTTGCTGGCTTCCTCTCAGCTGCGTACTTCCACTCCTCCTGGACTCTACCCTGCCCCCATGTTCGGAGCCCGCTCGTGCACGTATGAATGCAATCCGCAGTTTCTCCGGCCGGGTGGGGATAGTAGTGTGAGCTCAGCTGCGAGCTTCCACTTGTCTCGGGTTCTAGCCCGTTCCCGCGCTCGTAGCCCGCTCGCGCACGTATACTGGCCAACCGCAGTTTCTCCGGCCGTGGTGGTGGGGTTGCTTGTAGCGTGAGCTCAGCCGCGAGCCCCTGCTCGTCCCTGGTCCTAGCCCGGTCCCCGCAGTCAGGGCCGGCTTGCGCAGGTTCGCAGAGCAGATTTCTGCCCGTTCCTGGCCTCCCGCTTTGTCCCCGTAAGTGGGAATAAAGGCGGGCCCGCAGCTTCCGGACCGCTTTCGCGCCTCCTCTCCGACCCTGCTGGGCTAGACCGAGCTCCCACCGGCTTGGCCTCTGCCCACGCCAACAGAACCGCGTTTCAGTGTCCTGTCGCCCCAAACCCTTAAGCAGCCCTCAGCAGAGTAGGAAGGGACCTAATACTCCACACTGTAGGCCTGGGAGTTCCCTCACTTGTTTCACAGCTCAAAACTGTCCAAATGCCTCTTCTAGGCTCTGGGACTGCAGGCTGGGGCTTGGTTCCTGGGACCCAGGTCCCTTCCTCTCCGCCAAACTTTCCTCCTGCCACGCGGGTCTCTCCGGGCTGCCGTTTGCTCCGGGGAGCTGGGCAGCCCTCTTCGCGTTTTCTCTATTCCTACCAGTCTCAATGTGGCTTCTTCTGTGTTCCTTGTTTGAAGAGTCCACTTAGTTTAGTTCATAGTTGGTTTATCCAGATGAAGGTTCTTTAAATTGAGTTATAATCCACTTTGCTTCTGGGAGTTGGAAGTTGGTACGTCCGCCTACTCTGTCGCCATCTTGCTTCCCCTCCAAGGGCACGGTCTGATTTTTATATCCTTTTTAATGCTTACTAAATTGTCACTCTGATCCTTGAGCATCCTAATAACTATTATTTTAAACTCTGTGTCTGATAGTTTGGTTACTTCCATTTCACATTGTTCTTTTTCTTGGAATTGCTCTTATTGATTCACTTGGGTCATATGTCTTTGTTTGTCCATTTTGATTGTGTATTAGGCATCTCTTCACTGACTTTCAAATTTGTTGTGGTGTCTATATTAGGGCGATGGGCTCAATGGTTCTAGCCTCCAGGCCACCTGAGTGTTTTGCTCTAGGAATGATTCTTGAGTATTATATTTACCTTCCTGTTATATGTGAGTTTTGAATGTAGTTTGCCCTTTCATGGATGAGGTTATCTCTTTGCTCACTTGTATTAGACCAGTGTTTCTTAACCTGGGTTCTATTGAACCCTAGGGGTTTGATGAGTTGGTCTCAGGGGTTCGGAGAAGCCGCTGCTGTGGAGGCCTGAATTAAGTAATACCGTAATTTGTTGTGAGTTCATGCACTTTTTGATTTTGTTCCTTGAGCAAGGTGATGTTCATGCACGGCTCATTTTGTGCACCAGTAAAAAAACATATACCTATGTCTTGAATTTGGAAAAAAATATCATATTTTTATTTATCACTAAAGAAGGGTTCGGTGAATGTGCATATGAAACTGGTGGGTTCGGTACCTCAAAAAAGGTTAAGAACCACTGTATTAGACACTGTGTATTGTTTGTGCTGTTAGCTATATTTATTTTCTGCTGTGTCTGGTGCGTCCTGGACTTCTCTTGTGGGCATACCAATTGTGTAGCTAGCTGAGTCTAGCTTTGGTGTGTTCTGCCATTCACTACAAGTTGTGTTGGTTCTGTATCCACTTGGGCTGGGTTTAGGTATGGATTGGCATCAGCCATTATATGTAAATTGCTGTGGGTTACCTCTCTAGAGCTACTGCTCTATTTGCTGTTTTTGTCTGTGCTTTATGTGTCTGGATAGTGTGAGGGGGGCCAACCTGTGTATAAAGGTCAGATTCCTCCTGCTTAAAGCTGACAATAGCTTCATAAAAGGTCCCAAGCTTCATAAGATTTGCCTCCACTTTTCAGCTGCTCTACCTCCTCTTGTTAGGACCTAGGATGTCTGACTGTGAAGCTCTACCTTGTCTAATGTGTCTGCAATCTGCTGTGCAGTTGTTGACCACAGAAAGCACTATTTGCCTCAGCTGGGCCCAGTAAGTGTCTATTACGCCCTCCATTTGGACATATAAGCAGCAAGTGTCATTGACTCTTGCCCCAATATTGTCCACAGCCGGCCACTGGATGTGCTGACCCTGGGACTCTTTGGTGGGCACACAGTGCAGACCATTGCAGGCCACTACCTGTGACTGGCCCTGAGTAGTCTTCTTGAAACTACAAGCAAAGCATAGTCTATGGCTGCTTTTGCTGGGCTCAAGTGCACATGGAAATACCAAACTGCACACCTAGGCTGGCTTTTATCCCCACTGGACCTGGGGATAAATCAGTAAAATGCCCAGGCTTCCTTGAGCACCACCTTACCTCCTGCTGTTTCTGTCTGTTGGCTGCTTGTTGGGCTTGGTCACTGAAAATAACGTTTGGTAGAGACTGGAGCCTGCGGCAATTCAGGGATTATTAAAGATGGTGGGGGTGTCTCTCACCCCTAAAACCTAGGTGTCCTGACTTTTCTCACAGATCTTAGTAAGATTTGGCCATCAGGAATCCTGTTTTTGTGGCCTCTGAAACCCAGATATTCAGTCTGCCCATAGTCTGGATGGTTATTACTAAACCTCTCAGAAGGTAGAAGCACCAGTCATATTCTTGGGATAGCATAGAGGAAATCTCTGGCCTCAATGCCAAAAAGCTAAGTCACTGATGTACCCCCTGCTTCCTGGATTCTAAGAATAGTCTCAAATGGAGCAAGAGAGGTTCATGAGGGTGGGGCAGGCACTTTCCCCTAGGCTGATACCTCAATGAGGGGATTGCTCTACTCAAAAAAGATGGTGACTGTGCATTGGGTAATGACTCAGCACAGGGATTCTGGTGGCCATCCCCACAGTGTTTCTCCCTGGGCCACCAACTCTGCACTCTCATCAAGCAACTCTAGTCCTCTCAGCCCTCCCTCTGCTGGATCTTAAGGTAAGTGGCTGTGAATGAGATTTTTTATGTTGATTCTTTAAGAAGGTTCCAGTACCTCTGAGAATTCCTATTTCTTTCTTGCAAACAGAAACCTCGCCTCTTTTAACCACCAAATGCTATGTGGGCACCTTTTCTAGGGTCTGGTGCTTTCGGCTGGGGGGCTAAGACTGGGGATTAGGACCCTCACATCTCAGGGAAAACCCCCCTGCAGTGAGAGTCCCTCTGGACCATCCTCTGCCACTTGCTCCTGGTAGCAGAGCAGCCCTGTTTGTATCTTCACCATTCCTGCCAGTCTCGGCATGGCTTCTGTGACTCTTTGGTTATAGATCTTCATTTAGTCCAAAGTTGGTTTTGCAAGATGATCATTCTTAAATTAGTTGTAATTTTAATTTGGTCTCAGGAAGTAGCAGTTGGAACGTCCACCTACTCTGTCACCATCTTGAAATTTCCAGGAAATTGGCTTTCATAAGATGCTTCTGGAAATTTTAATCGGGTTTACATTTAGTTGCTCAGTTTGTTCCTATGTTCCATAAATAACTTCTTAAATTATTCTATATTTTATTTTCTAACCATATTGAGGAGCATGATCAAACAAATGGTTTCTCCTTCTCTTGGAGGCACTGATTTTACATGGTTTTACATGATGACTCGGAAACCACAAGATCATCTGCACTGACAGTGGGTCTAGAGATGGGACCTGGAGCAGGCCGCCCACATCATCTCTGCTGATTTCCAGTATAGGGAATTCCAGCTCTCTCTAAAGCCTGTTCAAAATATTCTTTTCATTGTAATTTACTTATATCAGATCTGTGCTTTGTTTGTTTTATTGAAAGAAAGGCTTTAGAAGCCACTGAAACTTATTTTAGAAAGGATTGGAGTCTTATCTCTCAGAGTTTTTCAATCTCCTACTGAAAGCTCAATGTCAAAAGACTTGTAGATACTTGTATTTGCAACTGGGGCTTCTGTGGCAGATTTACAACCCTTGGGTTATTTGAGATTTCTAACTTAAGATCTGATGGAAGGAGAGACATAGAACAATGGTTGTAATATGGGCAAAGCACCTATACATTTTTCTTGAAAATCAGAATATCCTCCAGATTGTCATAGTTAATACAAAAATAGAGTAATACAAACGAAGGCAAATTGATGAGGCACACGTATGTGTAAATTGATAAAAGAAATTTGATGCATCATAAAATTGAAATTTATCTAAATTCAATATTGTTAAACATTCTTAAAGATCAGATGAATTATACATGAAGTATATGGATTATTTGTCCCTAGAAAACAATGGTGACATTTCTGTCTGTCACTTAGTATGACAAGGTTAGCATGTTTTATTCAAAACTTTTAAACAGTAAAATGATTTGTATGCATTACTCTTTCTTTGGACTGTCAGGGAAAGCAGAAAGCAACACAGTTATTCTATGACATTGAGTCAGCATGTGCATAAAAAAATGACAGAACAGGATTGCTTTCGACATCTATAAAGCTCATATTTTGGTTTTCTAATCAGCTGGTAGAAAAACAGTAGAACCATAAAGACAGAGATATTTCTCTTCCACTCACAACAGAAACATGGCATTGTATATTGAAATATAAGTGATATTTTGATATAAAAATATAGAATATTCATGAATGAGAATAGATCCCTGGAAATAGCATGCTTTGGATTTTAAAGAAATTTAATGACAGAATATTTATTAGAATATTTATTTTTTATTAAATAGAATAAGAATCAGAATATGTTGTTTCTTTCATTGTTAAAATACTCTGCAGTGATGGGTGGGACAGTACTTTAAGAGCCCATTGAATTTTGTGCTCTGTGTATATAGGATGGGCATAGAGAAAGAAATGAACAGTAGAGTAGAAGGTGCTCTTTAACATCTGGGTAGAGACAGAAGACTTTAGTGACTTGTCAACAGTTTTTGTCACAGCTGTCTGATACTGGATAGTATCAAAGTTAAGTCCTGATAGAGTGAATCATAAGAAGAGGCAGCTCTTGGAGAAGTTCTAAGATTGTTTCTCCACCTCCCCTTTTCCTTTTCCATTCAGGATACCAGAAGAATGTGTATTTCATTGTTGCTGTCTCTTTCTCTTCTCATGAGGTTCTAAAGCTGATATAAGATTGGGGGAAATTATACTTGGTTGGCATCAGGTAGAACCCAGGGATCTTGGTGCAATATTAAAACCCAGGGACTTTTTATTCAGCCCTTTCCATTCACAGGGAGTTTAGGGACCTGAATGTGTAGCAGCCAATTCACAAACAACATTCCACTGATATTTTCAGAAATATACCATGAGTAGTGACTTGGATGGGAATAAAATGATGACCAAGACAAGCTCTTGCCTTCGTAGTATTTACAGTAGAGGAAGAAAGATCCATTAACAAGTAAGCACAGTGGTGATACAGGTGCTGTTGTAGCTTATTGTATAGGGATGAATGGGTAGGGAAGAAGAATGGTGTACAAGGGGATAGGACCAGCAAACCAAACCTTACAGTTTTCTGTTGCTCCACACTCCATAGTCTGGGATGTTAACCAGAGAGGAGGGTGTTTTCTTTTATGGCATTCTGCAATATGTTTACTATAGCTTCAAAAATACTAAAATTCCATGTATGTGTGTTTATTTTGTTTTCCCCATACCTTTCCATCACCTGGAGAGAAATGAGCTCTTTAAAATATGAATTAATCTTTCCTGATTACTATAGCAGACATGGCTGTAATTGACTATCACCTCTTTAAAGTAAAAGATTAAAGTATGTACTTTTTTCCTCTGGAATTATTTAATAGAGACTGCTTAATGGAAAAAAAGAAAGAAATTTTATTGTATACTCCATTTTGGGGGATATATACTTACTTAACATTGAACTGGAAGCCCATTGGTGATGATTATAATAGATAATTAGTTACATTTATTGCTATTAATTATTGCTATTTTACTTTTGTTATGCACACACTCTATACCTTTTTCAATCCTTTATCTCAACCCTTTTGAAGTCCCCAAGATATCTAGCATCAATCTAAATAGTTAGAAAGAATGAAAGGATAAAAAAATCATAGAGATTTATCCTGATTCAGCAACCAAATTTATAGAGATATTTTGAAAGGAAATTATAATAAACCATTGCTGAAAAGGGATTTACAGGTGCCAATAAACTTCTGGGAAGCTGTGCGGCCTTGGTCCGCAGTCATTTTAAGAAATGTCTCCCTAGAGAAAAATGTTCCCTGAAATACTCTGACCTTTCCACTTTTTTTTTTTTTTTTTAGCATGAAATGAGGTAATCTGAGAGAAGCCATCTTCTAAGAAAATGTGGTGAGTGTTTAGTTTGAAATTTTCAATGTGGCTCTGTTGTGAATAGCCAAACCACTGCTAAAATTCAGTTTGCTTGTCTATTCAGCTTATTCATTTAATGCAAATCCCAATGTGCATGAAATGAACAAAAGACTTTCTTTCTATTTGTATGCATTGTCAGTTTTCTATTTCATTTTTATTCCCAAATTTGTTTTTCTCTCTTTCAGTATTAGTACTTTATTCACTCTTTAAATAAATATTTGTAACAGCCTTTGGCATGATGAGGCATCCATAAGGAATGATACCATCTGAGGATGGCAATCAGCATGACCTACATATTTCATTCATTTCTGCCTTTCTAGATGCACCATTTTAAGATGCTTAGAGATTTCTTAAGGCTACATCTCTGATGAGAGGAAAGAATGATCTGCTCAATTTTGTTTCTGCTATCAGCATGACTTGGGGGCTCATTGCCTTATTGATGCTGGGAGTGGGAAGAGTGAACAATTCCAAGTTGAACAGTTATGGATTCTGATTCTTGCTCTGCTTCTTGTAAGCTCTAACCAGGAGGAAAATAATACTCATCCTGAGAGTTTTATTATATGTAAAAAAGAGAAACTTGCTTCGGGGAGACTGCAAGCTGACAGGATCCTTGCAGTTTAGATTTTTGGGGGACAGATGTATGGAAGACTGCCAGTAAGCTGACAGGGTCCTTGCTGCCCATCCCCCAACCTCTCTTGCTTGACTAAATATCTGAAGTGTAAGCTCTTTCCCACACCTCCATGTTGGCCTTGAAGCTGAGTGTTTTTACTTGTCCCATTCCTACTTGCTTAAGTTGGTAGAGGCAATTTACATGCCCTTTCTCTCACCCTTTTTTTGTTCTGATGTTGATTGATTTCAGTTATGGATGGTGGGGGGATTTCTGTTTATGCCTGAAAAGAATTCCTGTTTATACCTCAGATGTGTGACTTTGTATCAGAGACTTTATTTGCATACAGCTCTGCACTATATAATAAAGCAGACTGGGGGCTTTGCTTTGCTCTTGCAAGCCATGTGCTGTGTAAGGAGACCTCCTGATCCCTTCCTTTTTCTCTCTGAGTTTATTTCTTTATTCCACAACATTCTCATTCAGGACCTGGACAATTACTAGCTGCACTGGTCAACGGCACCTACCTTATAGTGTTAAAGTCATTTGACACTATAAGATTAAATTCATTTGCCTTGCTTATTTTTATGTTGCCAACACAAAGGATCTATGGACTGTTAGCACAGTAATCCAAGGCTCTGGTTCATAATTAAATGATACCAGAGAGTGTCAACACCTAAGAGAACCTCTTTAATACTGATCATTTTTCAGTGCCTTTTCTGGGATCTACCATCTAGTACATATGTAAATGAGTAAGAACATTAATAATAATAGAAGTTAGAGTAAAATAAATTGTATTAATGCAGGCACAGCAAAGTGTTCTGAGATTTCTTGGAAGATCTGGTAAATTGTAAACTGTCTTATTCTTCTCTTTCTAGTTTTTATCTGTACCTTTATCCTATCATAGGAATTTTTAATTTAGATAAATTCAACTACAACTACACAGTGGGCAGAGGGAGAGGGAAAAGAATGATTTTGAGTTTAAGAACTTTATATAGCATAGCTGATTACACATGCCTTTCTACTCAAAGACTATTTTTGTCCTTACTTATCGTGGGAGCATCTCCACACATTGAATTTTCTCCTACTGTTTTTTATAATACATGTCCCTAAATTCAAGCTCATTTAAATAAACATCAATTTGTTCCTATGTTGAAGAAAATAGCTGACTTTGTTAGCCATGTGGATAAATGGCATGTTTTTCTCCTATATGGAAACTTTCTAAGGTATTACCAAGGGCAATTTTGATTATGTGTGATTAACTCATTTGCAGTATAACATTTAATTTCTCTATGCTTCTTTTTCTTTTATTTTTTATAGTCCCTTTAATCTTTTACTTACCTTGACTATCTGTGTTTTCTTTCTTTTTTCTCCCCCTACAATCTCTATAGGTGAGATAATCTATTTCTTGCCCGGGTTAATGAATAGATATATAATTATTTTACTTTTACAAAAATGCGTAGGTCTGTGTCTAAAACTCATGTCACTGTGTGTAATGTCTATAGTGGGCCTTGGTACTTAAGGTATTGTTCTCTTAGGAATATCTGATAAAGTTTTTGTGTCCCTGGTGTTGTATATGACAGTTCTGAAGGTTAAAGTAAGCTCAGCAAGATTTTTAATGTTATAAAATTACACTTTGCTGCCACTGCCTACCCCTTGCCTATTTTTATATGGCCAACACAAAGGACCTATTACTGTTAGCACAGTGATCCAAGGCTCTGGTTTATAATAAAATGCAAAGAACACAGAGCAGGTAAGATACTTTTATCAGTTATTTACATTTCTGTGTGAGTCAAATGTGATAAGAAATAGAAGGGAAGGCCTAAGGGCGTGATGGCGAATCTATGACACGCGTGTCAGCAGTGAGACGCATAGTCATTTTTGATGATATGTGGCCGCATGCGTACACATACCAGAGAAGTATGGGGCTGCATGCTGAGAAGGAAGTTTCATCCTTGGCTCCTGCACGGCCAGGTGCAATAGCTGAGGAGCAAACATTTGCTGTAGTGTAGACACTCTGTGCTGGAGGTCTGTAGGCCAAAACATTTTTTGTTATTTAAACTATAAATTTGTGAGATTATGGTTTTTTTCTCACACCACCTGAGTTATGCTTGATTTTTTGGCAAATTTTAACACACCAAGCTCAAAAGACTGCCCATCACTGGCCTAAGGTAAGTCAGCAGGTTAGTAAGAAACAGGACTCTCAAAATAGACCTGGAATGAGTAGAATAAGGCCAATTTTCTACTTCACACCTTTGCCATATGCTGTCATTTAACACCATCAGTCATTCTCATTCCATCCTAGCTTCTATTTCTATGTCTGTTCTTCTTCTTTCTTGTATTCTGTTGTATGTGGGTATGTGATTTTAGTTCTCATTTGTGTTTCTTTCAGTTACACTCTATATGCCAATATACATTAATATAGAATAGTGTTTATTAATAACAAAACCAATGATAAGGTAGAGACTTTATATGCATCTCTAATTTTCAAATAGTTCTCTAAAGAAAGTACTTTCACATTAAAAATTAAAGAAAAAGAAAAGGAAAGAAACACTGAGAGAAAGTAACTTACCATATTGTTTAGCAAATGGTGGAGTCAGATGAAGATCAATGTCTATATTTACTGTGCCCTCTCCACTATTATATGCTGCCTTTGTTTGTACACTGTATATGATTATAAATGTGTGTATGTGCGTGAGAGCGATAGAAAAAGAGAGGGTGAGTGTGTTTATCTATCTTTCAATGTGCACATAAATTTTTTAAACCATGGCTGACTTCCAGATATGCCCCTTCAAATATGCCCCTTTCCCTCACCCCCTTGAAATTTTACAATTTGCAGTTACACAGCTGACAGATTCTTCTCTGATATAATTTTGCAAGTGAAATAGAACTTTATGCTATTTTGGTTTTCAAAGAAAGAATTTCCAGGGATGGCCATTGCTCCACTTCTAGACCCTAGCAATTTTTTCTTTAACATCATCTGCTCCTTCCTATAAGGAGCAACACCCATTTCAAATCCTGTCCATTAAAACAGTTTCTTATTTCTTAAATTTTTATGTCTTGTAAGATAAAAGAAAAAAGAAGAGAAAAGATCCTGTGGTGATTTATGACAGTAATTTTGGATTGAAGCTTCTTACAACTTAGAGGAACCACCATATTTTATAGTGTATTTGCAGAAATGCTTCATGGCACAAACTCTTATATCATGTCTTAAAGGCCATTGAGGTAACAGAATTTCTGTTTCAGTGCCGATTTGATCAATAATCCTATGACTTTTCAGAATTGCCATATTTCTTGTGGTACATTTTTACTGTGCTGATGTGCCGTGACTAATGCCAACCTGAATATTTTTAGTCTCCTGCAGCAGTAAATTATTTTAAGAATATTTCTACAGGTGCTTAAATGTATTTTTAGAAAACATTTGCTTGATTTCATTGGAGACATACATAAATCAATTCCATCATAAAAATATATTTGGATTTTAGTGTAACCTCCCTTGTTCTTGGCCTCTAACTCAAGATACAAATACATTGGGGAACAATTTATTTTCATTTTCTGGTGTGTGACATTTTAGAACTTTTTCCATATATCTCTGCATTGTTGATTCCAAATTTGAAATCTGTTTTTTGGTGCATGCTCTAGTTTTTATGCAATTTTAATATCTTTTTGTTGAAGTAATGGCATGCATTGGTTTTTAAATTGGAGTTAAAGGGCAATGACTCTTGGATTGAACATAACCACAGGCAATTAATGTTTTATAAACATCACTTTGACACAATTGTGGTTTTTAAATGTAAAAAATTATTATCTGATAAAAACACCCTCTTATTTTGTTTTAAGATTGAATCATGGCTTCTTCAAGTAGCCATAAATTTAAGAATAGTCCTGACACCTTATGTTCTATATGTGGCTGTTACACACTTCAACGTCAAAGTGCAATATTTCATCATTTATGACACGTGCATATATTGCCTATTTTCAAGTTCCCCTTGGCGATCAAGACAAGGATTGAGCTTCTTATATTGTGTGTCATACTTGTGAGAAAATGGTTCGTTACTGGACAAAAAAAAAACAACAAAAAAAAACCCGCAAAGGAATGCCTTTTGGTATTCCCATGGGTTGGGGTGAACCTAAGGACCACAGCAGTGACTGTTATTTCTGTCTGATCCATACAAAGGGCATTGGCAAGAAAAAATGGCATATGATTGCATATCCAAATATTTCTTCAGCAACATGACCTATCCCACACTCTGAGACACTCCAGGTTTCAGTTTACAATAGTTTTATTTCTTGTAAGGACGAAGAAAGTGAACACAGTGATCAAGTGTATTTTGATAAGATGCATGAGAAAATGGTTGTAGAATCTGAAGGGTCTTCTTTTGATGCCAAACAGTCATTGACCCCTCAGCAGTTTAGCCAACCCAAATTGAATGACATAGTAAGAGATTTGGGCCTATTAAAGAAAGCAGCTGAGGCCTGACCTGTGGTGGCGCAGTGGATAAAGCATTGACCTGGGAACACTGAGGTCACCAGTTCAAAACCCTGCACTGGTCTGGTCAAGGCACATATGGGAGTTGATGCTTCCAGCTCCTCCCCCCCTTTCTCTCTCTCTCTCTCTCTCTCTCTCTCTCTCTCTCTCTCTCTGTGTCTCTTCTCTAAAATGAATAAAATAAAATAAAAAAAAGGTTTTAAAGAAAGCAGCTGAGTTATTAGCCTCCAGGCTTCAAGAAAAGAATGTACTTCACCTGTCAGTTAAAGTATCCCATTTCAGGAAGCGTGAACAAATTTTTGTGGACTTCTTTTTCCAAAGACAAACATTTGGTTCGCAGTCATGATATCAGTAGTCTTCTCAGACAGCTAGGTGTTACCACTTACAGTTCAACAGAATGGTGGCTATTTCTTGACAGCTCTAAATGGAGTCTGAAATGTGTTCTCCTACACAATGGTAATGTTTATACAGCGGTTGCAATTTGTTATTCAACTAATCTGTGAGAATATTATAATGACATCAAAATTGTCCTCGACTTTCTGAAGTACAAGGAGCATAACTGGATCATTTGTGTGGATCTTAAAATGGTCAATTTCCTGCTAGGACAGCAGAGAGGTTTTACAAAGTATCCTTGCTTTCTGTGTTTGTGGGACAGCCGAGCTTGGGAGAAACACTGGACACAGAAGAAGTGGCTGAAACATGAAGCTCTGGAATTAGGGATGCAAAATATTGTGAATGAACCTGTAGTTAATCAAAACAGAATCATTTTTACCCCTCTTCACATCTAAATTGGCTTAATGAAGCAGTATGTTCAGGCTTTGAATAGAGAAAGTGAATGCTTTCAACATATAATTTCTGCTTTTCCTGCCTTCTCTTTTGAGAAGACAAAAGCATAGACCTCAGTGGCGCAGTGGATAAAGCGTCGACCTGGGAACACTGAGGTTGCCAGTTCAAAACCCTGCACTGGTCTGGTCAAGGCACATATGGGAGTTGATGCTTCCAGCTCCTCCCCCCTTTCTCTCTCTCTCTCTCACTCTGTGTCTCCTCTCTAAAATGAATAAAAGCATAGACCTCAAAGTCAAACCCTCATACGTGACAAAGAATTTGCCAGGAAGATGAATAAGGAGGAGAAAGGAGCATGGCAGTCTTTTGTGGGAGTTACAAAGAACTTTCTTGGCAACAAAAAAGCAGAAAACTATGAACTTCCGGTCCAAAGGATGCTGTTGGTTTTCTGTGACATTGGATGGAACATGAGCATTAAAATTTACTTCCTGAACAGTCATCTTGATAAGTTTCCCAAAAATCTTGGAGCTGTTAGTGATGAGTAGACTACTGCTGGAGCATCAAACGGGATTGTCCTCAACAAGTACACAAACGCAAGAGCTACAAATGCAAATTATTTCCTGAATAGAATTTAAATAAGTTTTCTGCAAATTTTATAATTAAAAGAAGTGTTTTAATATGTTCTATTTTGAAGTTGTAGGCAAATTCTGATACAATCATATCTTTTAGTGTATTAGTGTATTTACTGTATTATATAAATTATTATATTTCCACAAAGATCATGCCCAAGAAGACATTCTACTTCATTATGTTAAACTAAATGTTGAAAATTTTACAGGATGAAAACCTAAAATCTTGAATTGCAAAAAAGCTTTAGTTTACAGAAAAATACTAATGTCAGATTTGAGATCAGCATACTCAAATTAGATAAGAACCAGTGTTGTTGTGAATTAAACAAAAATTTTGTTCCCCAGTGTAATCGGACACTGTGTGGCAGGCAATAGGCTAGGCACTGGTGAGAAAGGTGATAAGATAGGGCCCTTCCTATCCAGAGTTTACAGTTTTCAGGTTTGAAATGGTGATTAAACATTGATTTTTGTCATCAATCCATCTTAGTTTAAATCTTCTCTTTACCACTTATTAGATGTAGGACAAATTATTTTACTTTTTATGTCTTGATGATCTTGGCTGTAAGATGAGGTTAATGGTGAGTTTCACTTCAACTATAACATGAGGATTAAATGAGTTAATATGTTAAATGAGTTAGAGTGGTACCAGGCACATAAATCTCAAAATATTTTAGATATTATTATTATTGATATTACTATTAGTATATGAGCTACAAGTGCTAAATATTGTAATACTCTACATTAAGTATAAAACAAAAATATGGTCGAGAGGAGTACAAAACATCCTGAGCTGCCAAAGAAGCTTTCTTAGGAAAGATGAGACGTAAAGGTCTTGAGGAAGATATAATATTTTACTCGATTTACAAAGAAAGTCGTGATATCCTAGGCAGCAGAGATACCATTTGAAAAGGCAGAAAGGCTTGAGAAAGTGTGTTTCATTCACAAACTGTGGGTGAGGATATCTAGGAAATTTGAGAATAGAGTGTACTATGAAAGGTAAGGTCACAAAAAGCCCTGGGTTATATACTGAGGATTTAAGATTTAAACATGTTGGCATTAAAATCCATTAAAAGTTTTTTTTAAAAAAGATAATGAATGTGATTTGATTTATATTTGAGACTTACTATGCTAATATTAATATAGAGGACAGATTTGAATGCTAGCTGGAGGAAGGTTAAGGCTTGAAGCCAGAAGACCAGAAGACTTTTTCAATTGGTCATAGGAGAGCTGATCATGTCCTCAAGTCCGTGGCTGTGTAAATGGAAAAAAAGGAAACATATCTGAGATATATTTAAGACACTGAATTGAGAACACTGGAGAATCATTTTGCTGGAAAGGAAAAACAGTGGAAGAGAATGGTCTGAAAAGATGCTCAAGTTGATGTTTTAGACAATTGGGTAGATTTCAGTACCATCAATAGAGAGAAAGAACAGCTATGAAAGGCAGATCATAGGTAGTATGGTAAGTGAGGATAAAAATCTGTGTAATCAATACATTCTCATGGGCTGATTGTGAGGCAACAACCAGGGAAAATGGTTATAAGAAACAGAGAAGAAATAGGAGAATAATCAAGTGTTACAGAATCTACGAAAGAGTCAAATGTCAGGAAAGTGATTTGTTGGTAAATATCTTCTCTCATTCAGTAGGTTGACTTTTGGGTTTGTTTATGGTTTCCTTTGCTATGCAAAATCTTTCACAGTTATCTGTAACCTCATTTTTTTAATTTCCTTACCCAAAGTGATATATCAGAAAAAATGTTAAGAGAAATGTCCCAGATTTTACTGCCTATGTTTTCATCAAATAGTTTTATGATCTCACGTCTTCCATTTATGTCTCTAATCCATTTTGAGTTTATTATTTTATATGGTGTAAGAAGGTGGACTAGTTTACTTTTTTGCATGTCTCTATCTAATTTTTCAACATCATTTATTGAAGAAACTGTCTTTAACCCAATGTAAGTTTTTGCTTCCTTTGTCATTAATTAACCATATTGTTATGGGTTTATTTCTGGGCTCTATTTTTGCTTCCACTGATATATGTATTTGTTTTTATGCAAGTACCATCCTGTTTTGACTACTATAGCTTTGTAGTGTAGTTTGATATCAGTTAGTGTGATACCACTTACTTTGTTCTCCTTTCTCAAGGTTGCTGTAGCTATTCAGGAAAATATCCCAAAATTCTAAAGAACTCAGCTCAACACCAGAAAACAACCCATTTAAAAAGTGAGCAGAAGACCTGAATAAACACTTTTCCAAAGAGAACACACAGACATAAAAAGTTGCTCAATGTCACTAATCAGGAGAGAGATGCAAATAAATATTACAATGAGATAGTACTTCACACTTGGCTATCATTAACAAGCAACAAGTGTTGGTAAGGATATGGAGAAAAGAGAACCCCAGTGCACTGTCGGTAGGAATGTGGATTGGTGAATCCATTATTAAAAACAGTATGGAGATTCTTCCAAAAATTAAAGTGAAGTTGCCTAATGAACCAGTGATTCCAGTCCTGTGTATATATCTGAGGAAACCCAAACCCTAATTTGAAAAAAATATATGTAACCAATATTCAATGCAGCTATTATTTACAATAGCCAAGAAATGAAAAAACAGAGGTGTCTATCAATAGATGAGTGGACAATGTATACAATGGAATACTACAGGATCATAAAAATAATGCAATCTTATTATATATGACAGCATGGATGGACCTAGAGTATTATACTAAGTGAAATAGGTCAGGCAGAGAAGACAAATACCTATAACTTCAGTTATATGTGGAATTTAAAAAACAAAATAAATGAACAAACAAAATTGAAACAGATTTACAAGTACAGAGAATAGACTAATGGTTGCCAGAAGGGTGGAGGTTTGAATAATTTGGTGAAAAAAGTGAAGGGATTAAGAAGTACAAATTGGTTACAGAATAGTCACATGGATAGAAATTGTAGAATAAGGGATATAGTTAATAATATTGAATTATTATGTATGGTACCAGGAGTTTATTTGAAATATCAGAAAGACCATTTTTTTGAAGTATTTGATTCTCTAACTACTATGCTGTAGACCTGAAGCTAAGGCAAACTAATATTGAATGTAAACTTTAATTAAAAAATAGAAATAGAAAGTGAAGTAAGAAATGGAAAAAAATTGTTAACAAGATTAGGAAGTTATTGTTAGAACTTAGTGAATATGTTCTAAATGTATGAAGAAAGAAATGAAGTAAGCACAAGATTATTATGAATAACTTGGCTGTGAAGATACATAGAAATAGAGTCCCCCTCTCCATCCTTTGACAAATAGTCCTGAGAAGGGGAGTCACTAGAAGAAGATGAAAGAGATAAAATAAACAGATGAAATAATTAAAGAATTCTTTTCAGATGAAAATGGGTCTAGAACCAGAACATAAAAGAATTAATTTTCAACAAGAGGAAGAAAATGTTCATAAAGTGGCAATAGCATTTGAACATAGAGATTTTCTTTTAGCATAATCTAGAATTTAAAACTTGAACAAGAAGACACTTATCTTCTGAGTCTCCATTTTACTACTTTGTAAATGAGAATGACACCTTAGATAGCAATGTTTTCTTTCTCTTTAAAGTTTTATTGGTATAATTTACATACCATAAAATTTACCCATTCAGAGTACACAATTCAGTGGTTTTTAGTATATTTATATTATTGAGCAATAATTGCATAGCCTATTTTTAGAACATTTTCATTATTCTAAAGCAGTAATTTTCAACCCCTATGCCACAAAATGCACAATAGTTTGCCACAATAATTTTTTTTTATTTATAAATTAAATTTAATGGGTACAAGCATTCTTAAAATATGCAGTACCTGGGTAAGCAAGATGGCAATGAAGTAGGAGGACATACCAACTCCTACCTCTTAGAACCAAAGTGGATTACAACTTAATTTTAAGAACCCTCATCTGAAAAAACAAACTTTGCACTAAACTAAGAGGACTCTTTAACCAAGGAATACTGAAGAAGTCACACAGAGACTGGTAGGAAAAGCGGAAACACAGAGAGGGTTGCCCAGCACCCAGGAGTGAATGGCAGCCTGGAGAGACTCGCATGGTGGCAAGTGAGGTTAGCAGAGAAGGGAGGGCCCTAGGCCTCAGAAACAAAGACCCAGCCTGCAGCCCCGGAGCCTAGAAGAAGCATATGGACAGTATTTAGCTGTGAAACAAGTCAGGATACTGTTTGTGAAAAAGAGACAGGTTTTTCAGACCCGTGATTCCTCTTAAAGGAACTATGTAGAAAACCTCTTTCACAAACAGTCACCTGAGGCTCCGGGGGAGGGAGAGAGAGGAGAATACTGGAGTAGCAGAAAGAGTGTAATCTAGAAGACATAGTGAGAAACACTTTGAGTGACAGCCACCCTAACCCCTGGGTAGAGTCACTCCCCAAAACTGAAGTGAATATTTGCCCTGGAAACAGCAATACCAGCAAAGGGAAGCAGGACACCAGCCAAACAATCTCTTCTGCAGCACTCAGAGCAGAGTCACTTAGGAGGAGAGAGCCTTAAGAAATACAGTATTGAGCGATAGGGTCTGAGGTGCAGGGCCCCCACCCACACTGCTGAGTGCTAGCCAGAGGGTGGGCGGCAGCAGGACATGGAAGCATGGTCCCGTCGGCAGGGGTTAAAGCCAGCCTGGCATGAGCTCAGTCTCACCTGGTGGGGTGGAAGGGGTGCCTGAAAGTAGTCTGGCCTGTTGTGGGCCTGCCTGCAACCATGCCCACAAGGGAAAGGCGAAACTTGGGGTCTGCAGAGACCTGCGGCTGAGCGCACACACTCAGCACAGCCCTGTGGCAAAGCCGGGGCTTGCTGCCTGAAGAGTTAGTGCAATTCCACCTGCGGGGGTGGGGAAAAAATCCAGAAACATCAGAGACCAGTGGCTGAGCAAAGGTGCTCATCATTGCCTGCAGTGCCAAGGCTTGTAGCCTCGGACACAGTGCACAGCCCACCTGTGGGATGGGGGAAGGTGAAGACTTGTAGACCCAGGCATGTGTACACAGCCCCTTTCATTGAGAAGAGTCAGAAACCACAGCAACATCTGCAACCCGCCAGCACTGTCAATGCTGATACCCCAATGCCCAAGGCACCGGCAAAGGGGGTGGGGGCCTGCAGACAGACTACAGCTAGGGAACACAGAGGCTACACCCATTGGACTCCAGTGGCCATGCCCTTCTTATAAACAGAAAAATTGGGAAGGCAAAGAAAAGCAACCCAATTGTATCAGATAAATCCCCAGAATAAAACTTAAATGAGTCAGATATAACCAAATTATTGGATGCAGAGTTTAAAATAATGATTGTTAGGATGCTCAAAGATCTGAAACCATAATAGATGGTCATAATGAACAACTAAATAAAGAGATAGCAAGTATAAGAAAGAATATCGAATAATAAAAAGAATCAGTCATAAATGACAAATACAATATCAGAAATGAAGAACACAATGGAAGGAATTAAAAGCAGGATAGATGAAGCTGAGATTCAAATCAGCGAGATAGAGGGCAAGATAAATGAAGGCATAGAAGCAAAGCACCAAAAAGAAAAGAGACTAAAATATCAGAGGAAACTCTAAGAGAGCTATGTGACAACATGAAGAAAAATAACATCCACATCATAGGGGTTTCTGAAGAAGAAGAGAAAGAACAAGGGATAGAGACTTTGTTTAATCAAATCATAGATGAAAACTTTGTGAAATTAATGCATGAAAAAGTCACACAAGTTCAAGAAGCACAGATAATTCCATTAATGAGAAACCCAAAGAGATCTATACCAAGACACATCATAATCAAAATACCAAAACTAAATGATAAAAAGAAAATATTAAAAGCTGTTAGAGAAAAAAAGGTTATCACTTACAAAGGAGCCCCCATAAGGATGACATCTGACTTCTCAACAGAAACACTTGAGGCCAGAAAGAAATGGCAAGAATTATTCAAAGTAATGCAAAACAAGAGCCTACAACCAAGACTACTTTATCCAGCAAGGCTATCGTTTAAAACTGAAGGAGAATTAAAAAGTTTCCCAGACAAAAAAAAAAAAAAAAAAACACAAAAAACAAAATAAACCTGAAGGAATTCATTACAACCAAACCAATGCAACAAGAAATGTTAAGGGTCCTGTTGTAAACAGATCAAAGAGGGAAAAGAATATAGCAAAAGATGAATACAGCTTTAAAGAATAAAATGTCAATAAACAACTACATATCAATGATAACCTTAAATGTAAATGGATTAAATGATCCAATCAAAAGACATAGGGTAGCTCCCTGGATAAGAAAGCAGGACCCATACATATGTGTCTACAGGAGACACACCATAAAACAAAAGATACACATAGACTGAAGGTAAAAGGATAGAAAAAAATGTTTCATGCAAATGGAAATAAAAAAAGAGCTGTGGTAGTGTAAAGCCAGTAGTCGAGGCCGCCATTGCAGCAGCCTGACCCGTGCAGGTTCTCATTAGATTCGTACAGTCGGTAACAAAACAATGGAGTCAAGAACTGGTGAGCCATCAGCTTTAATTCTAGCTTGCACCCGGCGGGCAAGCAAAAACACACACTGGGCTCCAAAACCCACACATTCAGTGCTCACAAAGCTACTGACTTATCCGAGTTTCCTAGAATCAAAGGTTTCTAGCTCACCAGACTTATTCACCTCTATTCCCCATCTCCTCCAGCACAAACTCTTAACAAACTGGCTTCTCCCTCAGCACTCAGCCATCTTGACTGCTTCTCCTGGCCTCCATGTGGCCTTAATCTGCTCTCCTCTCTTCTACCTCAGGAACCAAGCGCGAGATCAAGCTACTGGTCTCTCCCACTTTATAGCATAGACTCAAAACCTTTAATCCAATTATACAAACAAGGAAGTCTCTGTATAATGGGATTCCTCAGGAGAGTGCACCACCCTACATCATCCAATGAGTCAAGGGTGTGGAGAAGAACTTACTCTTAAAACCAAGCCTTAGGCCATAACGACCTGGCCTGCTTACATTACAGCTTTTCCCCAACAGCCATCCCAAGCATAAGGGCAAATAATATCACCTGGGTGACAGGCTTCCATGTGGGCAGCGCCGTCTTTAACAAAGTGAGCATACTATATTTTATCTGCCCAACAGGTAGCAATACTTATATTGGACAGAAAGAATTTTAAAACAAAGGCTATAGTAAGAGATAAAGAAGGTCACTATATAATAATAAAGGGAGCAATCCAACAGGATGATATAACCATTATAAATATCTACACACCTAATATAGGAGCACCTAAATATATAAAGCAGACTTTGATGGATATAAAGGGCGAAATCAATAGCAATACTATAATAATAGGGAATTTCAATACCCCAATAATATCACTGGATAGATCCTCAAGAAAGAAAATTAACAAAGAAACAGCAGACTTAATGGACACACTAGATCAACTCAATTTAATAGATATCTTCAGAACCTTTCATCCCAAAGCAGCAGAATATATATTCTTTTCAAGCGCTCATAGTTCATTCTCTAGAATAGACCACATGTTAGGGAACAAAAGTGGTTTCAACAAATTTAAGATGATTGAAATCATATGAAGCATTTTCACTGATCAAAATGGCATGAAACTAAAAATCAAACACAACAGGAAAACTGAAAAAAACACTAACACATGGGAAAAAATACCATGTTATTAAATAACAAATGGGTTAACAATGAGATAAAGAAGAAATAAAAAAAATCTAGAAACAAATGATAATGAGCTTACAACAACTCAAAATTTATGGAACACAGCGAAACCAATACTGAGAGGGAAGTTCATAGCACTACAAGCATGCCTTAAGAAGTTAGAAAAAGCTCAAATAAACAAATTAACACTGCATCAAAAAGAACTAGAAAAAAAAACACACAGCAAGTAAAACCCAGAGGTAGTCGAAGAAAGGAAATAAGAAAGTTCAGAGCGGAAATAAATGACATAGAGGCTAAAGAAACAATACAGAGGATCAATGAAACCAGGAGCTGGTTCTTTGAAAAGGTGAACAACATTGATGAACCTTTAACCCGACTCACCAAAAAAAAAAAAAAAAAAAGAGAGAGAGAGAGGATTCAAATAAATAAAATTAGAAATGAGACTGGAGAAATAACAACTGACACAACAGAAATACAAAGGATTGTAAGAAAATACTGTGAAGAACTGTATGCCAAAAAATTAGACAAACTAGATAAAAATGGACACATTTCTTGAAACATATAATATTTTAAAAATCAATCTGCAAGAATCAGAAAACCTAAACAGACCAATGATAATAAATGGGATCGAAACAGCTATCAAGAAGCTCCCAACTAACAAAAGCCCAGGGCCCTATGGCTTTACATATGAATTCTACCAAATACTCAAAGAAGAACTAACTTCTATACTTCTCAAGCCATTTTGAAAAACTCCAGAGGAAGGAAGACTTCCAACCTCCATTTATGAGGCGAGCATAATTCTGATTCAAACACCAGGCAAAGACAACACAAAGAAAGAAAATTATAGGCCAATATCCCTGATGAATATAGATGCTAAAATCCTCAACAAAATATTAGCCAAACAAATCCAGCAATATATGAAAAAAAATCATACACCATGATCAAGTGGAATTTATTCAGGAGAGGCAAGGTTGGTTCAATATTCGCAAGTCAAACAATGTGATTCATCACATAGACAAAAGAAAGGAGAAAAACCACATGATAATTTCAATAGATGCAGAAAAAGCATTTGATAAAATCCAGCACCCATTAATGATCAAAACTCTCAGTAAAGTGGGAATACAGGGAACATACCTCAACATGATAAAGACCATCTATGACAAACCCACAGCCAAGATACATACTGAATGGGCAAAAATTAAAAGCAATCCCCTTAAGATCAGGAACAAGGCAGGGGTGCCCCCTTTCACCACTCTTATTCAATATAGTACTGGAAGTCTTAGCCACAACAATCAGACATTAAGAAGAAATAAAAGGCATCCAAATTGGAAAAGAAGAAGTAAAACTGTGCTTATTTGCAGATGATATGGTATTGTATATAGAAAACCCTAAAGCCTCAGTCAAAACACTACTGGACCTGATAAATGAATTTAGTAAGGTGGCTGGATATAAAATTAATACTTAGAAATCAGAGGCATTTTTATATACAAACAATGAACTGTCAAAAAAAGAAATTAAGGAAACAATGCCCTTCACTATTGCAACCAAAAAAATAAAGTACCTAGGAATAAATTTAACCAAGGAGATTAAAGACTTTTACTCAGAAAATTATAAAACATTGATAAAAGAATCAAGGAACATACAAACAAGTGGAAGCATATATCGTGCTCATGGCTAGGAAATATAAACATCATTAAAATGTCTATATTACCCAAAGTAATTTATAAATTCAATGCAATACCAATTAAAATACCAATTATATACTTCAAAGATATAGAACACATATTTCACAAATTTATATGGAACCAAAAAAGAGCACAAATAGCCTTAGCAATCTTGAAAAGGAAGAATAAAACTGGAGGTATCACTCTTCCTGATATCAAGTTATACTACAAGGTCATTGTACTCAAGACAGCCGGATACTGGAATAAGAACAGGCATATAGATCAATGGAACAGAACAGAGAACCCAGAAATAAATCCACACCTTTTTGGACTATTGATATTTGACGAAGGAAGTAAAAGCATACAATGGAGTAAAGACAGCCTCTTTAACATATGGTGTCGAGAAAACTGGACAGCTACCTGCAAAAAAATGAAAATAGTCCACCAACTTAAACCATTCACAATAATAAACTCAAAATAGATAAAAGACTTAAGTGTTTAAGCCGTGAAATTATAAGCATCTTAGAAGAAAACATAGGCAGTAAGCTCTCCAACATCTCTTGCAGCTATATATTTGCTGATTTATTTCCACTAGCAAGTGAAATAAAACACAGGATAAATAAATGATACTAAACTCATGGACCTTGGTTATAAAGAGCACTTTATGAATTTGACTCCAAATACAAGGGAAGTGAAGGCAAAGTTCAATGAATGGAACTATATCAGACTAAGAATCTTTTGCACAAAAAGAAAAACTGACAGTAAAACAGACAGCCAACTAAAAGAGAGATGATATTTTCAAACAACAGCTCAGATAAGGGCCTATTATCCAAAATATACAAAGAACTCATAAAACTCAACAACAAACAAACAATCCAATAAAAATATGGGAAGAGAAAATGAACAGACACTTCTACCAGGAAGAAATACAAATGGCCAACAGATATATGAAAAGATGCTCATTTTCATTAGCTATTAGAAAAACGCAAATCAAAACTAGAATGAGATACCACCTCACACCTGTTAGATTAGCTATTATCACCAAGAGTGGCAATAACAAGTGTTGGAGAGGTTGGGGAGAAAAAGAAACTCTCATTTCCTGTTGGTGGAAATGTAAAGTAGTACCATTGTGGAAGAAAGTATGGTCGTTCCTCAAAAAATAAAAAATAGAGCTACCATATGACCTAGCAATCCCTCTACTGGGAATATACCCCCATAACTTAAAAACTATGATACATAAAGACACATGCAGCCCCATATTCATTGCAGTATTGTTCACAGTGGCCAAGACATGGCAACAACCAAAAAGCCCTTCAATAGATGATTGGATAAAGAAGAAGTGGTACATATATTTTATGGAATACTACTCAACGATAAGAAATGATGACATCGGATCCTTTACAACAACATGGATGGACCTTGATAACATTATATTGAGCGAAATAAGTAAATCAGAAGAAACTAAGAACTATATGATTTCATACATAGGTGGGACATAAAAAAGAGACTCAGAGACATGGACAAGAGTGTGGTGGTTGCGGGGGGGTTGGGAGGAGAAAAAAGAAAAAGAGGGGGTGGAGGGAGGGGAGCTGCACAAAGAAAACCAGATAGAATGTGACGGAAGACAATTTGAATTTGGGTAATGGGTATGCAATGTAATCAAACATCAAAATTACCTGGGGATGTTTTCTCTGAACATATGTGTCCTGATTTATCAATGTCACCCCATTAAAATTAATTTAAAAAAAGGAGAAAAGAAAACAAATGGAACTATATCAAATTAAAAAGCTTTTGCACAGCTAAAGACAATAATAACAGAATAAAAAGACCAACTACACAATGGGAGAACACATTTGCCAATACGTCTGATAAGGGGTTAATAACCAAAATTTATAAAGAACTTGTAAAACTCAACACCAGGGAGATAAACAATCTAATCAAAAAATGGGCAAAATAAGTGAATAGACACTTCTCCAAAGAGGAAATACAGATGGCCAATAGGCATATGAAAAAATGCTCAACATCACTAATCATTAGAGAAATGCAAATTAAAACCACAATGAGATATCACCTCACACCAGTCAGAATGGCGCTCATCAAGAAAACAACACACAACAAGTGCTGGTGAGGATGCGGAGAAAAGGGAACCCTCCTGCACTGCTGGTGGGAATGCAGACTTACTTGTGCAGCCACTGTAAAAAATAGTATGGAGACTCCCCAAAAATTAAAAATTGAACTGCCTTTTGACCCAGCTATTTCACTTTTAGGAATATACCCCAAGAACACCATAGCACTGTTTCAAAGGAGAAATGTATCCTCATGTTTATGGCAGCATTGTTCACAATAGTGAACATCTGGAAACAACCCAATTGTTTGTCAGCAGACAAATGGATTAAAAAGCCATGGTCCTGACCAGCTGGTGGTACAGTGGATAAAGTGTCAGACAGGAATGCAGAAGACCCAGGTTCAAGACCCTGAGGTTGCCAGCTTGAGTGTGGGCCCATCGGACTTGAGCAAAAGATCGCCAGCTTGGACCCAACATCTCCAGCTTCAGCAATGGGTTGCTAGGTCTGCTGAAGACCTGTGGTCAAGGCACATGTGAAAAAGCAATCATAGAATAACTAAGGTGTTGCAATGGCAATTAAAAACTAATGATTGATGCTTCTCATCTCTCTCCATTCCTATATGTCTCTCATTATCTATCCCTCTCTCTCTGACTCTCTCTCTGTCCCTGTAAAAAAAAAAAAAAAAAAAAAAAAAAGCAATGGTACATATATACAATGGAATACTATGGGGCCATGAAAAAGAAAGAAATCTTACCTTTTGAGACAACATGGAAGGACATGGAAGCTATTATGTTAAGTGAAATAATCCAGGCAGAAAAAGAAAAAATATCATATGACCTCACTTATTTGAGAAATCCAATGATCAATGTGTACTGAGGAATGAAATTGAGATAGAGGAGAGATTAAAAGGACAAGAGGAAAAGAGAACAGAGGGAAATGGGAGGATAATATGAGATAAACCTTAAGGGGAGGGAGAGGGTGCAATCGGGAGGGGGACAAGGGAGATGTTGAGGTGAATATGGGAGAGGGGCTATGCATTCAGGGCAACACTAGAATCTATGTAAACAGAATAAATTAAAATCCATTAAAAAAATGTAATACCTGTCAATTTAGTAAAGGGCCCTGACCTCTTTTCCATTAGATTGTCCTAATAAAAAAAAATTTTAAAAGTCATCAGCCAACACAAGAATAGCAACTTGGTGTGAATGAATCAAAATTATACCTAATTTTTTGTCAGACTGGCAAAAAAATACATATTTGGGTGTGCCACAGAAATTTAGTAATTAGTTTATGTGTGCCATGAAATGGAAAATGTTGAAATTCTCTGCCTTATAGAAATAGGTTAGCCATTAGCAGTTAGAACCCATCAACTGCATATTTTCTTCCTTACCCAAGCCCTAGGTAAACAATAATATACTATTTTTCAATGTAGAACTGTCTTTGTATAAATTTCATATAAATAAAATCATAATTTAAAATCTTTTGTTTCTGGTTTTTTTTACCTAGTCTAAAGATTTCAAGGTTCATCTATGTCAGAGGTTGGAAACCTATGGCTCGTGAGCCAGATGTGGCTCTTTTGATGGTTGCATTTGGCTCATAGACAAATCTTTAATAAAAAAAATAATCACGTTAAAAATATAAAACATTCTCATGTATTACAATCCATTCATTTCCTACTGTTGATGTTCATGGTTACAGGTGCCTGGAGCCAATCACAGCTGTCCTCCAAGACAACACTAAATTTTTACTGGATTATGCTTAAGGTACACAGGTCATTGTGAGGTCAGGAAGTAAAGTTTCCTTCTTTTAATCAAGTAGTCAGCTTGGTAATTGCAGAAACCCTTTTGACAAAGAAGATGGCTAAAAGAAAAAAGGATGAGGAGTACTGTACTTTTCAGCAAGAATGGACAGAGGAATTTGCCTTTGTGGAGAGAGCAGGTTCCGCACTGTGTCTAATATGTAATGAAAAAATTGCATCGAAGAAACGGTCAAATATAAAGCGGCACTTCGACACACACCATACTATATTTGCATCAAAATATCCAGTGGGGGACAGCAGGAAGAAAGCATATCAAGAGCTATACTGTGCAGAGTGCAAGCTAGTCAGCAGGAACTTTGTGTTTGAACTCAACAAGGTGACTGGAATTCGCCTAGCTTTGCTGGTGCTTTAGCAATTGCCATTCGCAGCAGGGGCATATGCAAAACATTCATGCTTGATTTTGCCAATGAACTTTTTGACGACTTTTCGGATAATGACAAGATAATTAAATGAATAAAAGACATGCCTCTGTTGGCAAGAACTGTTCAAGATCATACCATCATGATGGCAAATCAAATCGAGACAACACAAGTGAAGGACATAAATGCAGCACCATTCTTTTCTCTCGCTTTGGATGAGTCAACAGACATAAGCCATTTATCCCAATTCAGCATGATTACAAGGTATGCCTGTCAGTGACACACTAAGTGAGGAAAGTCTTACTGTTTTGCCTATGAAAGAGACAACAATATGGGAGGGTTTATTCAAGTCTTTCACCGAGTTCGCTAAAAAAAAAAAATCTATCAATGGATAAACTTATTTTGATGTGTACTGATGGTGCTCCATGCATAGTGGGGGAAAACAGAGGATTCGTAGCATTCTTTGTGAACATGAAAAGAGAACCATCCTAAGTTTTCACTGCATCCTACCTACATCAGGAGGTGCTTTGTGTTCAGATGTGTGGTGAGCAGCTTGGTGAAGTGATGATGTTCCTGGTCATTCAGGTGGTCAACTATATTGTTGCCTGAGCTTTAAATGATCGCCAGTTTAAAACACTGCTGGATGAAGTTGGGAATAATTATTCTGGTCTGCTTCTGCACAGCAATGTGCATTGGTTGTCAAGAGAGAAGGTGCTCAACCGTTTCACGGCTTGTCTGAGCAAAATTCAAACTTTTCTTGAAATGAAAAACATCGAGCATCCTGAGTTAGCTAACACTGAGTGACTCCTGAAGTTCTACTATCTCGTGGACATGACAACATCTGAACCAGCTCAATGTGAAAATGCAAGGCATTGCTAATAATCTTATCCCTTCAACAAGCAGTGTTTATATTTGAAAACAAGCTGGAACTCTTCATCACGGACATTGAAACAGGTCATTTACTACACTTTGAAAAACTGGGAGAGTTTAAAGATGCATGCACAATAAGTGACCCTGCTCAACATCTTGATCTCCAGCAGCTAGCGGGTTTCACATCTAATCTCCTGTAGTCATTCAAAGTGTGCTTTGGAAAATTTCGTGAGCACACTTGTCTTTTTAAGTTCATCACCCACCCCCAGGAGTGTGCAGTGGAAAGCAGTGACCTGAGTTACATCCCCGGTGTCTCCATCAGAGATTTGGAGCTACATGCTGCTGACCTGAAGGCCTCAGATATGTGTGTCAATAAGTTCAAGTCACTTAATGAAGATTTGGAAAAACTTGCACTTTCACGACAGCAAGCAGAGTTGGCAAGCAAACACAAGTGGGGAGAAGTAAAACAACTTAAACCCGCTGATCAGCTGATTGTCAAAACTTGGAACATGCTTCCCTTCACATACCACACACTGCAGTGTGTGAGTATTGCTTTACTGACAATGTTTGGCTCTATGTATGTATGTGAGCAGTCTTTCTCACATCTAAAGAACGTTAAGACCAACCTACAATCATGTTTAATGAATGGAAGTCTCATCGCCTGTATGAAGCTTAACCTCACCATGAATTAACCAGACTAAAAAGCCATCAGCAAAACCATGCAACACCAAAAGTTGCATTAATGGTAAGAAGTACTTTATTCATCATTGGTTAGCAACAGCATAACAATGTTATTAAAAAGAATTCAGAGACTTATTGTACTTTAAAAGTGTTGGTCTTACATAAAATGCACATATTTACTTGTATTTAGTGTTAAACATATTGTATGGCTCTCAAGGAATTACATTTTAATTTTTTTTTTTACTTTTTTCTTTCTTTTTATTTATTCATTTTAGAGAGGAGACACAGAGTGAGAAAAAGAGAGAGAGAGAGAGAGAGAGAAAGAGAGAAAGAGGGGAGGAGCTGGAAGCATCAACTCCCATATGTGCCTTGACCAGACCAGTGCAGGGTTTTGAACTGGTGACCTCAGTGTTCCCAGGTCGACGCTTTATCCACTGCACCACCACAGGTCAGGCTCAAGGAATTACATTTTAAAATATGTGTCATTCATGGCTCTCTCAGCCAAAAAGTTTCCCAACCCCTGATCTATGTTGTAGCATGCATCAATACTTCATTCCTTTTATAGCTAAATAATATACTGCTCACAAAACTTAGGGTATATTTCAAAATAAATATGAAGCAATAAAAAATAAGCATTTGATTTTTTTATTAAATTAGAACATCAAAAAAACAAATGACAAATCAAAGAAAGTTGTTACATTATGCAAATGAGATGCAAAACCAACTTTTATTTTATTGGTGAAAATGTACTATATGAAAGGCTGAAAGTGCTGGATTATCTGCACATTTCCTGTTCCCCTATTTTTTTGCGAGCAGTGTATATCACTGTATGGATACAATAAATTTTGTTTATTCATTCATTAATTGAGGAATATTTGGATTATTTTTACTTTCTGACTATTCTAAATAATAATATTGTTAAAATTTGTGTATTGGTTTTTATATGAACATACATTTTTGGTTCTCATGAGCAGAAAGACTCCAGGTCATCCTGTAGAAGCTTAGGTATCTCCTAGACTTAATGTTTGTGAATTATGAGTACAGGTGTTACCTGTAAGTCTCTAGTGAGACCAAAAATGGATGTGCATCTGGTACACTTGAATAAACTCTCTAGTTAGGACTTTACCCCCCCCCATGATTATTACATTTTATTTAAAGGTTCTAGAAGATGTTTGGCAGAACTCATAGAAGTTATCTTAACCATTAAAAGCTACAAAGTTGAATAACTTTTTTTAAAAAAGTATCAAGATAGTTTTAAGGGGGATGAAAACATTGTAGTCTCTTAAATTGTTGATGAGCACAAAAGAAGGCTTAAAAGCTGGAGGGCAAAAGTTATACTCATAAACACCTTAAAACAAAGAAAGACTATATTTAAACAAAGAAAAACACAAACTAGGAAAAATATCTTGTCTGGTTAAATTCTGTTATAAATGAACATTATTTCTATGGGACTCTATTATTATTATTATTATTATTATTATTATATATCTTAATGAGATTATTCTAAATGTATTTGCGACATTTGGGTTTCCCTCTGAAGAAATGCAAAAAAAAAGTGTTGGATGTCCCATCCGCTCCTCCATCTCAACTGGCCAAATAAGTCCCTGATGTGAACGCATATCTGTTGCCACTGAAATCTTAATGTGAATGCTGATGCCATTTCTCTCTGAATTTATGTTTCTGGATGGTATGGAGTGAGCTTCCAGAAACCTGTCAGACAGAGAATTATTGCGCCTGTGCAGTCTGCAGGTGTGTGAGAATGTGAAGGCTTATTGCTGGGGCAGATGGACAGTTAGGTCGGCCAAGAGCAGGGCTGCCTGGAGTCCTGCCCACCAGAGGGCCAAATGGTGCACCGAGGTGCCTCGTGCAATCTGCCTGTTAGTTGTCCAGGCTGGGGTGTCTTCATTTGGACCTTTGCTTTGCGTGTCAACAGAACCAGGATGAAGGTGTGGGGGAGCTGGTGGAGTTGGTGGTATTTAAGGGGTCTCCCAGCCTCTGCGAGGGGTCGAACATGCACTGGGGGAGACCTGATTATCTAAGTGGGACATTGGGTCCACAGTGCAGGCAAAGATCTTGGTGGTGGGCAGGGAGGCCTTTAAGACAAACATTGGAATGCCAGCCTCCTGGGACATCTCCAATGTGTAGCTGGCTAACTATTCTGGACACCTAGATGCCCCCTACCACTTGTTCTGGACACTGCTCCCCAAAGGTGGGTGGGATCCAGGAGGTGGTGTTGGCTAATGGCAGCATCAGCCATTGGGATCATCTGGATGGTATCCACACAAAGCATCATATCACAGACATCACACGTACTCCCAAAAAGTCATTTACATCCAGCTCCCTGTCCTTGTTCTCGCTGAGGTCCTACATGCCTTTGGTGATGTCAGTGAAGATAATAGGGCTGGTGCCATCTGGGCCAAAGCACCATCTTACCACTGTTGGCCTTCTGCCATTGGTATTCGTGGCCTGGTAATAGGCACTGCTTGAAATCCGGGTGGGGGGACAACTTAACACTTGATAAACTTGGCCAGGCCATTGTAGAAGGGCTGAGCCTTCATGTACAGCTGATTATGATTGTTGGGGGACTTATACCGGCAGAACATGATCCACTCCTTGCTGAAAGCCTCAGGGTTCAAGATGCCTGAGTCAGATTTCCTGATGGAAATATGGGCTTGGTATTCCTCTATGTCCTCCAGCAGGTCTCCAGGTGCAGTGCTCAGGTGGCTGTAGTGATGTGCTCCCCCAACTCTTCAGTGATGCTCTGCACCATGGGGTTCAACTTGGCCAGCAGCTTCATACTCTACCATATTCGGCAGGTCAGCCAGCTTCTTCACCTCCTCTGCAACCCTGATGATGCAACTCATGCTAACCTTTATCACCTGCATGCTGTGGGTATGCTCGAAGGTGGTAATGCCCATCTTCACCAAGAACTGGTCATTATTAAGGGCTCTTTTCTGGGTTGGCAAAAAGTCCAGGTAGTTCCTCCTTTCTCCCTGGTGTTTGGTTTGGGGTGTGTATCAAGTTGATGATTTTGCAATTCATATGAACATTAAGTCATTATGTTGTATACCTGAACCCCTGTCCTAACCTTAGGCAGCCCTCTCTCTAGGAAATGCCCATAATTCCATAAATATGTGTGTCATACAGCAATTGTGGTCAGTTTGACACCCCCCTTTCACCCAAATGACTGGGAAAGTAAATTATAATTGTCCCAGTGATATAGGGTGATTAGTATTGTTTTATAGGTGGCACTAATTAAAATGCTGGAAGGAGTTTATAAGAACATGACTTGGAGAAAGGACTAGTCATTCATTATTTTCCTTTCATGTGAGACTGCATTTTTTGAAGACAGGAATCATATCAAAGTCATTTCTATTTATGCAATGCTTGTATAGTGTTTGTTACTTAACATGTGGTTATAGTATTAAATAAACAAACTAGGAAATTCTTCATATGCTAAAACTGACATATTACCTTTTCTAGCTATATGTATTTAGAGGGCAAGGAATTGCTGTGTATTTTTTATCTTTTCTTTAAGTATGTCTCATTTAATATCCAAACTAAAAGAAGTGTATTTTATTTTTTCTCTCTCTTTATTTTACAGAATAATAAATTGAAACTGATATCACTTGCATAGGCATTGTCTAGTATAGATAGGCACTCATTAATTTTTGAATTATTAACCTAAAGATTCAAGCTTGAATACACAGTGACTTCAATAACATAAATGGTTCCACTTTAATACTTTATCTAGTAGGGAATTATTCTCAGTGACAAATTTTGTTAACTATCTGAGATAGAAATGTTTATTTAGAATTATTTGACTGGATAGAATTTGAGTTTTTCGTAGGTTATGAAGATAAATAATATTTGAGATAAGATGTGGAAAAGGGGGTTTTCTAAAGGATAATTTCAGAATCTCTAAAATTCTGTTTTTTACATTAGGGTACACAACAGAATCACTTGGGAGATTTTGCCCACAAAATACATATTCCAGTGCCTTATCAATAGCCAATTAAATTAGGATCTTTTATCATGTTCTCAGATATGTTTGGTACCGAGATCAATGAAAAAAATATCCCCCAGTTTGTTTATATTATGTGCCTCTGCTTAAATCTCTCTCGTTTAAATTTCAAGCACTTGACCATAGAATCAATTACAGCTTTACTGAATTTAGCCTACTAGTATTTTCATGATTGTATTCTCTCTGCCCCCTCTCTAGAATAACATTAAGACAAAAAATTTAGTCTTTAATAATAAATATATGCTATTGGTGTGTAAGACTATATAGTCAAAGATGAAGGCTAAAGAGGAGCACAAACCAATATATTTCATTAACAGAATGAGAATGTACTTATTCAATATCAAAACAATTTATTTTAAAGCTTTGTTCAGAAGAAAAGAAAAGATTAAGAGATAAATTGACTTCCTCAAAAAAGTTCCAGAAAAATTTGAATGATTTAACATTTAATTTGCTTCTTTGCTTTTCATCATCTATTATATGATGGGTAGATGAGGACCCAGCAAATGAGCACCAAACTATTTTAAGTGAATTAAGTTGGGGGAGACAGTATGTATTTTGAATGATGAAGATGTAAAAAGAAAAAAAATAATTTCAGTAAAATGACCAAAATTAAGCACAAATATTTTTGTGAATCAATTATAATTTATCTCCTGAGTTCAAGAGTCAGCTACCTAAACAAAGATTGGGTAACACCTAGTACATGAACCAATGGTACAGTAGGAATTCATATGAAAAAACAAAAACAAACCAAAACAAAAAAAAACAAAGAGATCCTATAGTTCACTGAAAAGTCAGTATAAATTTGAAGTGTGGCAGGCATGGTTGTCTCCATGTCTGTGATAGGAATATAGTGGCCTGGACAAATGAAGTAATAGTTTCATCGTTTCAGTTATCTGAGCTTTATTTGTTTCTGTTTGTTTCAGTTCTATTGCTGCACTAATTTAGCAGTACTCAGAGTACTTTCTTGTCAGAGGTATGTATCCTAGGCCCATAATTTCTATTTTTTGAGCTCCGGAGTCATCCAGTGCCAGCAAAGCTACCTCTTTTTCTCAGAGGTCTGCATCCTAACTTTGTACTATCCCTCTCACAGTTTCTAAGTTTTAATAGTTTTATTTTCTTCCTCCACTTCCACAGCTTTAGGGCTGAGCAATAGTTACTATCTCAGTGATACCTTAGTGTTTTCTTTTGTCTTTTCAATTTTCTAATACCTAGGTGACAATTATTTTAATTAAATTCTGTCTATTAAAATAATGTGTAGTTTCTGTCTTCTGACTGGACCCTACTGATTACAATCAGAGGTGAGTAGATCTATAATTTAATAGATCTTTTCAAATATTAAATGCCTGCATGTGAAAAGAAATGTTAGAAATTCTTTCCAATAATGGTTCCTTTGTATTTCCTTTATGGAGATTGCCCTTGTACTTCACCATCATAGTCATTTTCTGAAACACATACCTAGTTCCATGGCCACAGCTAATTGGACCATGGTGGGCACTTTACCTAGGGACAACAGATTCTGGGCTACAATTGCCTGTGACAAGGTTTGACTTCATGTGCCCCTATTCAAAGATAGATGAGCTGAGTGAAATGGATTCTTTTATGATTTTGAACCAAGAGTCTCAGTTCAATGCTGGACTTAAAGAAGCATGTGATGCAGTTGAATCGATTAATAGCAGAGCATTAGTGGCTCTGAATTCCTGCCATGGAGTTTTCAGACACATTTGACCTATGAATCACTCTCTTCTACCCTCAGCAAAAGCATTTCCATAATTAAGACTGTGTTTACTTTGTGAGATGGATATATCCCTATTATTTGAATGTTCAAGCAGAAAATAGATGCCTGTCAAGTAGAGGAGATTTCTTTAGTGAAAGCTTTTCATGTCAGCATATAAGATAAGCATATATTTCTGGCCTCTGCTCCAGACCCATTGAATAGGAATATCCTAAGAATGGAGTCAAGTCATATACATTAAAAAATAGCAGCAGTAACAAGAACAACTACCTCCACGTTATGATGAAGTAGCTGGTCTGTAGACCACTCAGATATGAGAAGAAAAGGACTGTATTGTTTGGGGATAGTTGACAAACTATCCCAACACTTAGTGTCTCACCATTTTTATTATATCTCATGACTTTGTGGGTCAGCAACTCAAGAGGTATCTGCTTGGTAATTTGCACCCTTTAGTATTGATTAGAGCTACTTGGTGATATGTAACTGGGAATTTTTTCATCTGGAGGATACAAAATGGCATCACTCATGTATCTGACATCTCAGTGGAGACATCTGAACCCCTTTCTTTCTCCATACAGTTTCAGGAATTCTTCTTGTGTAGTTGCTTTAGCAAGGCAATTGGACATCTTCTATGGTGGCTCAGGGATTCCACATTCATGGCAGAAACTGTCAGTCATCTTAAATGGTAGCCACGGATCTGGCATACACTACTTTCACTGTTGGGTGAAGTAATCACAAGCCAGCACAGAAAAAAGAACAACAACTATATCTCAATGAGAGAATAGTTAAATAATTTTGGCCATGTTAAACTATCACAAAGACCTCTTAACTTATTGTAAATTAACTCTTTAAATCCTGGGTGATAGCATATGATAAAGACAATTCTAGTGTCTGGGAGCTGCATGAGAAGACAGGCCAGGCTGGGATTGGCTAGGCAAAGGGATGTCTGGCTTGTCCTCTATTAGAGAATTATATAATGATGAAGAGCACACAAAAAGAGGGAGATGCATTAGAGATAATTTCACCCGTAGCAGAGTTTTAAGACTGTTCTAATCAGGATAGCCTACTGCAATAGAATGGCAAAGAATTTGAGTGTATAGGTTATGCTAGAATCGAAGGTAGGTAATATTTGCTGACTTCTCACAGAAACTACACCAGTAAATGCTGTCAATCACCAGTAAGAGTGATAGTAACTATTAATAACTATTATATTCATTCAACTTGTCAGTCTTTTAAATTGATGCAAGTATGTGCATTCTTTACAGTGAAACAATTTTTATCTTTGAACCGAGAAAAAAATATTTATTTAGAATTCCTTTAGATTTTTAAAAGATATTATAAAACAATAAATAGGGTTACTTATAATTTTTGTTGGAAAGCTAAATTGATTTCATTTCTCTTATTGTAACTTAAGTTTTTTAAATAGCCTTTCTTAAGTTATAGCAACTTATTTTCTTTAAAATATGAAGCATGCTGTGATAAACTTGTTTTCCTCTTTTATTGTTGTGAAATTGTTTCACAAATTGCATTTGTGAGTTGTGAATATGCTGTTGGTGTTATTTACACTTGAGAGACAATTAAACATGTTTTTGTTGATATTAATTATGAAGCTGAGGCATTTGGGATTACTTTTTGGTTTTGTTTTTCTTTTTATTATTTAAGTTTTTCTCTTGGTAGGAGTTGGTTATTACTTTGCTTCAAACTGCTAGTGACTCAGAAATAAAATTGACATAGACTATTCAGCATCAGTTATGTTTATTTAAATTAACAGCACAGAAGAGAGTTTCAAAGAAAATGCAGTCATTTACTAAATTAACATGTGGAACAAACTCACAATAAAGGTTAGTTTAATAAAGTTGCTTAAAGTTTTGTTTTGTTGAGTTAAATACTATGGAACTAAATTTATACTATTAATACTCTCTCAATATTGTAATACTGAAACATCCCCGTCCCCCAACCTTCTCAGGGACAGAACTCTCTATACAATACTGTGTTTCTGGCACCCATTCTTTTGTCACTTAACGGTTTAGAAATGTAATTACCTCTTATGGGAAAGTAGTCTATTTCTTCTATGAAAGATGAATAAGATAGACACCTTTTGTGCAATATTTAAAATCCTCTGGCTGGCCTGACCTGTGGTGGTGCAGTGGATAAAGCATCGATCTGGGAACACTGAGGTCGCCGGTTCAAAACCCTGCACTGGTCTGGTCAAGGCACATATGTGAGTCGATGCTTCCAGCTCCTCCCTCCTTTCTCTTTCTCTCTCTCTCTCTCTCTCTCTCTCTCTCTCTCTTTCTCTCTCTCACTCTGTGTCTCCTCTCTAAAATGAATAAAATAAAAAAAATTAAATTTAAAATCCTCTGGCTATAATTTCTATTCCAGCCACTGCTACAGCAATCAATTCTTTGTAGTTCTCCAGCATCTTCGTACAGGTGAACCTGGTAGTACCTTGCTACTGCATCTCAGAGCCTCATATCTGAACTGAGTGCCTCTAACTTAATGGTCCTGACCTTCTTAGATACCACATCATGGAGACTGATGAAAACTCTTTTGTATTCATGTGTGCACAATCTAGAAGTGTGGGGGAAAGAATCAGATGGGTAAGTGATTCTCTCTTCCAGTGCACAGATAGTTCTTAGACACTTTTCTTAAGCTTCTCAGATTATTACTGAGTGATGGAGTAACTAGTTCCTTAGTAGTGAACAATGATATTCTTGTATTGGTTCTTTTTCTTTAGTTTTCTGTTTTACTTCCCTGTCCCTCACTCCTGTTACCTGTGAAAACATTCCCAAACAAATTGCTCAAATGTCAACCTTTGTCTTAGGTATACATTTATTAGGAAAGCAGAGCCAAGATGGGACCTATAAAACTCATTTCTTCCATTGAAATTATCAATAATGTGTTGGAATTTAATTAGGGCATGTTTTCTCAAAATTGAAACCAATAATATCCTGATATATAAAACTTTGTGTTCAGCACATTTTATCTTCCATCTTTATCTTGTTTATCTTCTCTCTGCTGGTACATCTATGACCTTTGTTCTGTTGGCACACAGACAAGAACTTTTGGACAAACAATGTCTGCTTATGAAGTTAAGTATTGATGAAAGATATTTTCGATTTCAGATGTCTGGGAGTGTTAATGAAATTTTTAGTTAATTTTAATATCCCTCAAGGGATAGAATAGCATCAAATCTGATAAAAAAATCAAACAATATTTTCCCTTCTCTATAATCCTAAATGGAGAAACTTTACATGAGCCAAAGTTTAAGTGTGAGCTGGCTTAATTACCAACTTTGCAAATCACCACAAATTAATTCTCAGACCTAACTTTACATTTGTATAGATTAGAAATGTGTTTTGTAATTTTAGTTTTTCTCAAGTATTATATAGAAAGTATCATTCTAAGATTAAAACTATTTCTGGGTGTATAACTGGAATATTTTATATGTATATATGTATAAATATGTTTTATATATATATATATGTATATACAGTATATTCACTGAAATAAAGCTCCTTAGGATTCTAAGCTAAAGTGTTGAAAATATATAGTTTTGTGAAGGTATAAAGTAGTCATCTTAATAAAATCTGGGAAGTATAGCTTTTTTACTTATTCATTGTTGTGATATTATATTCATTAATACTCAAAAGGTTGTTTAAAATGATATATTTTCTAATTTTATTGAAAAGTTATAAAAATATTTTGAAGTTTAGGATTTAAAGCTAACATTTTAGTTACCTAGACTATCTCAGTTTATTGATTGGACAGATTTATGGCTGTGATAAATTTAAAATGTTATAGAATCTAGAAAAAATATCATAGTTGATATGTTGCATTTGAAAATAAGTATCAAAATTATTGAAAATATTAAGTATTTTATGAACTAGGTACAGAGATAAATTCTTATGTGTTTTTGTCTCATTTAATCTTCAAAGTAGACTTATGAGATGTTTTATTATTAGTTAATTTTTTGTATTTTTTAAAATAATTTTTTAAATCACAGTTGGCATAGTTATATTAGTTTCAGGTGTACAACCCAACAATCAGGCATTTTTATAATTTATAAAGGAATCACTCTGATAAATCTAGTACCCATTAAACACCATACATAGCTATTACAATATTGTTGATTATATCCCCTATGATATACTTTACATTCTCATGGCTAGTCTGTAACTACTAAATTGTGGTTCTTTAATCTCTTCACCATTTTCACCCATCCCTACGACTCCCTTCTCATCTGGCAACTATCAAAATATTCTCTTTTTCTATGAGTCTGTTTCTGTTCTGCTTGTTTATTTACTTTTTATTTCATATGGAAGTGAAATCATATGGTATGTAGAACATTATCTTTCAGATATCAGGAATTTTGTATCACAAGGAATAGTACTTTCATTAGGGATACTGATCTTTGAGTGTTATGACTAGTTAAGGTTCTTAACATAAAAAAGATTAGGAAAACTATGATATATAGTATATACTTCAAGATGTCTATTTCCCAGTTAAATTCTCACTTGACGTCAGTAAGTTCTTAGAAACTATGACTTAATTTATAATGAAACCAATTTTACCACAGGCTCATTGATACAAACAAGCATATTTCTGGTCACAAAAACTTCACTAAACTTATTAAGACCCAAAACACTTCTCATATTAAACATTGAAACAAAAGAGAGCTATACATACATTTAAGAAAGATGAATAAAAACATGTAAGATAATTCTTTTTCTTATTTCAGTTTAAAGTTTTGGATGGATGGCACCTCTCCTAGCAGCTTAGGGCACCAGGAGGGAACTTACTCTGGACAGGATACCCTTCTGTCACAAGGTGCATCCCACACACCCACACTCACTCAGCCTGAGACAATTTGGATGTGCCAGTTTAGTTTATGTACACATCTCTGGAATGTGGGAGGAAACCAGAGTCCCTGGAGAAATTTGGTATAGACATAAGGAGAAGTTGCCAACTGCATACAGACAATGCATTCAGTCAGAGTCAATTTTGTTGTTTCTCTCATTAATATCATCACAAAATGATTTTAAACAAAATACTGTTATTGGAAGACCCACTGTATTATCATTAGTTTTTGGTTCTTAAATGAATGTAACTCCTAAAGGTAATTTGAAATTTTATTTTATTTTGTTTTTTATTTAAATTTTAATTAGAAAAATAAAATGAACAGAGTAACAATAAGAGTACATAGGTTTCAGATAAACATTTTCTACAAAATTTGAAATGTTTTCATTATGTTGTGCATCCATCATCCAAAGTCAAATTATTTTTTCTCACTGTATTTTTGTCCTTCTTCACTTCCCTTTTCCCACCCCTCCCTCACAGTAGTTCCCCCTTATAGTGACTTCACTTTTATCAATGTGTATGAGTGTCTGTTTTATATCCCACTGATGTGTGATATCATAAAGTTCTTAGCTTTTTCTGATTTACTTATTTTACTCGGTATAATGTCCTCCAATTCCATCCATGTTGTTAAAAATGGCAATACTGTATGTCATCATTTCTTATGGCTGAGTAGTATTACATTGTATATATGTAACACATCTTCTTTATCCAATCCTCTATAAAAGGACACTTTGGTTGTTTCCATGTCTTGGCCACTGTGAATAATGCTGCGATTAACATGAGGGTGCATGTGTCTTTATGTACCAATGTTTTTGAGATTTTGGATTTTGGGGGTAGATACCCAGTAGAGAAATTGCTAAGTCATATGATAGTTCTATTCTTAATATTTGAGGAACCACCATACGTTCTTTTATAATGGTTGTACCAGTTCACCAGCAGTGAATGAGTGTTCCTTCCTTTTTCTCCACAACCACTCAAGCTGTTATTACCTGTCTTGATAATAGCCAATCTAACAGGTGTGAGGTGGTATCTTACTGTAGTTTTGATTTGGATGTCTCTAATAACCAGTGAGATGAGCATTTTTTCATATATCTGTTGGCCATTTATATGTCTTTTGGGGAGAAATGTCTGTTCTGATTTTCTCCCCAATTTTTAATTGTATTGCTTGCTTGTTTGTTGCTGAGCTTTGTGAGTTCTTTATATATTTTGATTATTAGCTCCTTATCGGAGCTGTTGGTTGTGAATATCATCTCCCATTTGGTTGGCTCTCTTATTTGTTTTGCTGTAAGTTTCTTTTGTTGTGCAGAAGCTTTTCAGTTTGATATAGTTCCATTAATTTTTGCCTTTACTTCCCTTGTCTTTGGGGTCAAATTCATAAATTGTTCTCTATGGCCAAGGTTCATAAATTTAGTGCCTTTGTATTCTTCTATGGAATTTATTGCTTCAGATCTTATATTTAGATTTTTGACCCACTTTGAATATATTTTTCCTCAAGAAGATAAACTGTAGTCAAGTTTCATTCTATTACATATAGCTGTTCAATTTTCCCAGCACAGTTTATTGAAGAGGCGTTTTTTCCTCCCTTCTGTGTTTTTGGTTCCTTTGTTGAAGATTATTTGCCCATTTATTTGTAATTTTATTTCTAGGCTCTTGATTCTGTTCCATTGGTTTTTATATCTGTTCTTCTGTCAATACCATGCTGTTTTGATTATTGTGGTTCTATTTTATAATTTGAAGTCAGGTAGTATGATACCTTCACCTTCATTCTTTCTTCTCAGGATTACTTTGACTCTTGGGGATTTTTTATGGCTCATTACAAACCTAGTGTTTTTTTGTTCTATTTCTTAAAAAATGGCATTGGGATTTTAATGGGATTGCATTTAATTTGTATATTACTTTGGCTAATATGACCATTTTAACTGTGTTGATTCTTCCAATCCACAAACATAAAGTATTTTTTTATTTCCTTGGGTCTTTTTCAATTTCTTTCAATAATGCTTTGTAGTTTTCAGTATATAGATCCTTCATTCTTTCTTAAGTTTATTCCTAGTTATTTTATTTTATTTTTGATGCAATTATAAAAGTAATTAATTTTTTAAGTTTATTTTTTGAAGTTTCATTATTGGTGTATAGTAAATAGACTCTTTTATATTGATTTTTTATTTTGTGACTTTACTTTATTAATTTATTGTTTCTAACAGTTTTTTGGTGGAGTCTTTGGGGTTTTCTATATATAGGATCATGTCACCTGCAAAAAGTGAAACCTTTATTTCTTCCTTCCAAATATGGATGCCTTTTATTATTTTCTGTTGTCTGATTGGTGTAAAATTTCCAAAACTACTATATGTTGAATAGGAGTGAAGAGAGTGGGCAGCCTTGTCTAGTTCCTGATTATAGAACAAAAGTTTTATTTTTCACCATTTAGTGTGATATAACTAATGATTTGTCATAAATAGTCTTTATTATGTTGAGGTACATTTCTTATATTAATTGTATTGTGTGTTTTAAACATAAAGGGATGTTTATCTTATCAAATGCCTTCTCTGCATCTATTGATAGAATAATATGATTTACTTATTTACTATTAAATGAGAGGCAAAAGGCAAAAATAGACTCCTTCATGGTTCCTGACCAGGATCCCCCAGGAATGCCCCCTGGCAAGTGATGCTCTGTCCTTCTGGGCTGCTGCTTTGTTGCTTGGCAACTGAGCTATTTTAGTGCCTGAGGCCAGGCCATGTAGCCATCTTTAGTACCTGTGGTCAACTTTGCTTGAACCATTTGAGTCAGGGCTGCAGGAGGGAAAGAGAAAGAGATAGAAGGGGTGGAGGAGTGGAGAAGCAGGTGATCACTATCTCCTGTGTGCCCTGACTGAGCATTGAACCCAGGACTTCCACACTCTGGCTGACATTCTACTACTAAGCCAACCAGCCAGGGCTGAATCATATGATTTTCATTCTTTGTTCTGTTGAAATGGTATATTATGTTGATTAATTTGCATATGTTAAACCATCTTTGTGCTCTTGAAATGAGTCCCACTTAATTGTGATGTATTATTTTTTGAATGTGTTGTTGTATTCAATTTGCTAGCATTGTGTTTAGGATTTTTGCATCTGTAGTCATTAGAAATATTGGTTTGCAGTTTTCTTTATTTTGTGTTGTCCTTATCAGGATTTGGTATCATGGTTATTTTGGTTTCATAAAATATGTTAGGAAGTACTGCTTCTTCTATTTTTTGGAAGACTTTGAGGAGGATAGATACCAGATCTTCTTTGACTATTTGGTAGATTTCACTAGTGTAGCCATCTGGTCCTGGACTTATATTTTAGGAGAGGTTATTGATACTTATTTTTATTTCTTCCCTGTTTATGGGTCTATTTATGTTTTCCACTTCTTTATGACTCAGTCTAGGAAGACTGTATAGTTCTAGGAATTATCCATTTTTTATAAATTGTTAAATTTGGTGGCATATAATCTTTCATAATATCTACAGCTTCTGTAGAACTGGAAAAGTTATTATTGCTCCTTCTTATTTAAAGGGTAACTTTGATGGATATAGTATTTGTGGCTGATACTTCTTCTCTTTCAGTATTTTGAATATTTGGGTCCACTTTCTTCTTATTCGTAGTTTCTGCTGAGAAGTTCAATGATAAACTAATAGGCCTTCCTTTATATGTTCTGTTTGCTTCTTGGACTAGAGAATCTAAATCTTTCCATAGGTTTAAGAAGTTCTTGTCAATTATTTTTTGGAATAAGCTTTCCATTCTTTTCCCCTTATCAACTTCTTCTGATATACCCATTCTTCTTTTTTTTTTTTTTTTTTTTTTACAGGGACAGACAGAGAGAGTCAGAGAGAGGGATAGATAGGGACAGACAGACAGGAATGGAGAGAGATGAGAAGCATCAATCATTAGTTTTTCGTTGCCATTGTGACACCATAGTTATTCACTGATTGCTTTCTCACATGTGCCTTGACTGCGAGCCTTCAGCAGACCTGAGCAACCCCTTGTTGGAGCCAGCGACCTTAGGTCCAAGCTGACAAGCTTTTGCTCAAGCCAGATGGGCCCGCGCTCAAGCTGGCGACCTCCAGGTCTCGATCCTGGGTCTTCTGCATCCCAGTCCTATGATCTATCCTCTGCGTAACCACCTGGTCAGGCTGATATACCCATTATTCTTATATTGCTCTTTCTGATGGAGTTAGATAATTCTTGTACAGATCTATCATTGTTTGTAATTTGTGAGTCTCTTTCTCTCTGTAGCATCTATAGTTGCCTATATTTGATTCTGTCCTTTATCTGGCTTATTCTATTAGCTAAACTGGCTAGCTCATTTTTTAATTTATGTATTAAATTCTTCATTTCTATCATTAAAATTTCAGTTTTCTTGGTTAAGTACTCATTTTGTTTATTAATTTGTTTTTCTTTTGAGTTCATTAATTTGCCTATCAGTGTTTTCTTGTAAATCATTGAGTATTTTCCAAACTTTGTTTTGAATTCTCTGTTATTCATCTCCAAGGTTTCCATGTGACTGAGATTGCTTTCTGGAGATTTTTCATTTTCTTTCTGAACTATGTCTTTTTTCTTGTGTAGCCATGATATTTGATTTCTTTTCTTTCTTGATGAAATTTTAAAGTGGTATTGTTAAGAACTCTAACAAAAAACAACTAACCAAAATGAAAAATAAAAGTGAAAAGTACAATAAAATATATACAAATTTAAAAATAAATGACAAGTAAAAAACTCACAAAAACAAAAATAATACAAGAAAAATAAAAAAAACAAATAAAATCTTCACAAAAATAAGAATAGAAAATATAAAAATTAAATAAACTGAAATTCTAAAGAAGAAAAATATATATATTTCAGTTTTGAGAGGGTTTTTTTTTCTGTTTTCTTCCTGTAGGTGTTGCTGTGTTACAAGTTAGCTCTTTGAAATTCCTGGGCTCCTTTTCCCTGAGATGTTGCTTTGCAATCATATCCCTGGGGCTTTAGTTGTGTTTTTGGTTGGGTGTGTTATAGGAGCTTATGGCTTTAATCTCAGGCCTCAGGGCTCCTCCCCATGTCTCAGGAGACCAGGGACCAGACACAGAGCACCTCTGCTCTTCAGGGGAGAGAGTGACCCTGGAGAGTTAGCTGTGGGGTCTGTCTCTGCCATTCTCTCCATATGCCATGAGGTGAGGCAGGCAGGATCTGGGAGGCTGGGAAGCTGCACTTTGGTTTTCTCTGTCTCTGCACTGAGTGTGGACTGTGGGCATACCACAGAAACACTGGCTCTGATTCCTCATTCTACCACTGCTTTGGTTTAGTATCTCTGTCTCTGTCCCTCAATCTCACAGATCCTCCAGCAGAAAGAGACCCCAGTCACTCCTGTTTCTGGAGACCCCAAACTCCCAGAGTCTGGGGCTATCCTTTCTCTGGAGCTGAACATGAGTGTATTTTATCTTCCATCTCCCCTTTTCAAGCAGTCCTACCTTTAGTCCATTTGGTGTGCAGATCTTTCAGGTGCACCAGCAAGCCCACCTGGGGTTCCTTTACTGCTTTATAGCTGTTCAGTTTGTTGAAATTTCAAAGGGAGAAATCAGGGGTCTCTATCACTTCACCATTAGTCTGATGTTATCTGAATTTTTATTTTTAAAAATTCTGTTAATAGAAAACTATCTTTAAGCCACAGTAAATGTTGCCTGACTAATGAAACATGTTTTCTATTCATGTAAGGGATGAAGACATACATTTCAGATTATTCAATTCAAGGCCCAGAATCATAATAGGTCTATGCAAGAATACTTTATACAGTTTTATTATTATTTTCTTTCATATTTTATCACCGAGCCTGTTGCCCTTGCCTGCAACCTATATATTTTATCCCTCATTTATCTAATGTATGTCTTCTTAGTTTTCTATTCCACTTTAATTGAGTACTAATAGGTTATAACCCAAAATGACATTTGCATTCTCACTGACAAGATTTCACAAATACCAAAAAAAGATGCTACCTGAAATGCCATTTTGTCCTACATAGAGATGTAAAATACCACACTATTATTTTAATTTACATTTCTCTTATTAGTGAGATTGAATATTGCTTTATATAATTATTACCGCCAATCATATCTTCACCAGCTAGTGCTTCTGTTTCCTTGACTGCCGCATTAGAATCTCCCTAAATTATAAATATTGGTGTATCAGAGGCTCAATATTTGAACATCTCTTATCATGCTACAATCATTATTATTTTTATAGAGACAGAGAGAGAGAGTGAGAGAGGGATAGATAGGGACAGACAGACAGGAACAGAGAGATGAGAAGCATCAATCATCAGTTTTGTTGTTGTTGTTGTTGGGACACCTTAGTTGTTATTGATTGCTTTCTCATATGTGCCTTGACCATGGGTCTTCAGCAGATAGAATTACTCCTTGCTCGAGCCAGTGATCTTGGGTCCAAGCTGGTGAGCTTTTTGCTCAAACCAGATGAGCCCCCCCCCCCCCCGCTCAAGCTGGCGACCTCGGGGTCTCGAACCTGGGTCCTCTGCATCCCAGTCTGATGCTCTATCACTGTGCCACTACCTGGTCAGGTACAATCATTTTTTTAAGCCATCAGTCTAAGATGAGGTATCCACTTATGTTCTCATGACCTAAATTTATATATCCAGGCAAATTTTCTCCTTTATAGCCAACTGCCTCTTTAATGTATCCTCTCTGATATTTAATGAGTATCTTAATATTTACATGTCCATAAGTGAACTTCTGATTACCACTCTTTCCCTCCAAGAAAGCCCTACTCTTCCACCAGTATTCTCTTATTTCACTAAATGAACTAAAATATTTTGAAGTTTTCCTTGACCAGCTATCCATCAGTTATTCTTCTCGGCTTTATTGTCAATACTATATATATCCAGAATCCAGATACCTTTTTTATACTTCAACCATTATCCCCCTGATCTAAGCCACCATCATCTTTTGCTTGGATTATTGCAATAGCCTCCTAACACATCCATTAGCTTTAATAGACACAATAACTTTTCAAACATAATTTTCACTTGACTTAAAAGTCCCTCTGTCTTTTTATGTTATTCATGTTAAAACTCAAATATTCACAATGACAGAAAAAACTCCTCTGTGATTCTTCTTAGTTCACCTATACATATGTACTTGCCAACTGCCGCACTGGACTATTTGATGTTACTGAATATGCAACTCACCCTTCCATCTCAGTAATTGCTGTTTTCTGTTTGGAAAACTTTTTCCTTGTATTGTTTCATTTTTATTTACTTTTCTGCCTCTCAGTCCTACTCAGATGGTAATCTTCGTATTAAATGTCTCAGTCCTAGGAAATGTGACAACTCTCAGAGGGGCCATTTGGGATCTGCAGTCCTAGTTTTTGCTCTCTACACCAACAGAACATTATTGCTGCCCTCGATGTTATTATAACTGCTTCAAGTTGGATATCTAGCCTTCCTGGACTGTGTTATAAACAGGGTGGGCAATGATTGGTGAATAAGGATTTAGGGTAATGAGTAGAAGTGAGTTTGCTGTTCTTAAAAATAAAATATCTTTGAAATTGTGAATCAGTACATTAGAGTGAAAACATCTGTGATTGATGAAGAGAAGAATTTTTGCCATTTTCCCATTTTGTCATTCATCAAACATTCATGCTTCTATTTATTTATATATTTACAAATACTTATCAAGGATAAACTGTGGGCCAAAAACTGTTATATTGCACTAGAAATTCAGTAGTAAACAAACTAGAATGAATACTGCTCTGATAGGCAGAGGGTATAGGAGTCATATGAACCTATGTATAATTTGTTATGGGAGGAGAAGTACCATGAATGAAAAGAAACAGATATAGGATAGAGAATTCAGAAGGCAAGATTTGAGCAGAGATCTAGATGAAGGGAGAGTGTGATGTGCTCATTCAGTTTCTACTACTTATCAGCCATCTGATTGTGGGCAACGTTTGTTGTGGAGATGCAATAGGACAATATATTGTAAAGACCCATTAAATAGCATTGTATTAGGAACTCAAAAAATGGTGTGAGCTACTAATAATACACATTATTAATAAATGCAAATTAATAATTAAAATAATGCTTTAGCATATCTAACTTTTCTGTTACTAAAATTTTCCTTTAACTTGTTGAAAATTTCTATGGGATTGGTTGCACATTTATATAGCAAATCTTATTAACTTTGTTTTTATATCTGAGGATCATTAGCCATGGTCTTGACCACAGACAATGAAATTAAAAGATTCCATTGGCAGGAATCAGTAGATTTTAAGGTCCATTCAAGGAACAATACTAATTAGTAAAATCTATAGTGAAGAAATAGCTAACACACATTTGCTAAGTTCCTATGCTTCTTAAGAAAAAAATAAGGACATTCCTTCTCTCCCTCCTTCCCTCCCTCCCTCCCTCCCTCCCTCCCTCCCTCCTTCCCTCTCTCTCTCTCTCTCTCTCTCTCTCTCTCTCTCTCTCTCTTTCATTTGCATACATTAAGCCAGTTGAAGACAGAATAATTTAGTCCTGTAAACATTATAACTAAGCTCTTCTGTGCTGTTTAGGATTTTCATCTGCATAAATACATGACACCCTTTCCATCTTCCAGTACCCCCCTGGCCCTCATCCACAAGGGAATTGAACATCTCATTACTTTATAGTCACATTTGATCAAACATGATATTAATTATGCAGCTTAATCTTCTACTTTAAACATCAGAACTGGTCTGAATAAATTGACTGCTTTGTAAATCTGTCAGTTTTTAAGAGTTGAGTATTTTTCATTAAAGAAGAACCTGAACAGTTTGGAGCATCTTGTTAAAAGACACTTTCCAGAAAAGTGTCCAAAATATTTTGAGTGGCTGTAAAATTGCAGTAAATAGATGATTATTCAACGTTGCTACTTTAAAGGAAATGGAACTCACTTAGAGGTGATCTCTAATTTTACAGGGACAGAGAGAGAGTCAGAGAGAAGGATAGATAAGGACAGACAGACAGGAATGGAGAGAGATGAGAAGCATCAATCATTAGTTTTTCATTGCCATTACAACACCTTAGTTGTTCATTGATTGCTTTCTCACCTGTGCCTTGACCGTAGGCCTTCAGGAGATCGAGCCATCCCTTGGAGCCAGTGCCCTTGGGTCCAAGCTGACAAGCTTTTGCTCAAGCCAGATGGGCCCGCAGTCAAGCTGCCAAGCTCGGGGTCTTGAACCTGGGTCTTCCGCATCCCAGTCTGACACTTTATCTACTGTGCCACCGCCTGGTCAGGCTGATCTCCAATTTTAGAATCCTATGCTTTTGTTCCAAAGATAGTTTTATTTAGATTGTTAATATATAAAATATGAAAAACAGATTTTTTTTGTGTGTTGAAATTTGGTGGAGGGAATGGTTATGGTGTCTGTCATCTACTCAGCTTTCTTCTCATTTGCTGAGGCAGCCCGGTGGTGCTCAATGGAACACCATTTTGAAACCACTTGTTTTGATGTTGATGTCTGTTTTTCCACCTATTATTTGCAGGGAAAGAAGAAAAGCTAGATTTCACCTCCATTGAGTCTTTCTCAATAGCATGGGTTTACTATGCCCAGATTAACTTGCTATCTCTTGTAATATATTTTGGTTATAGAAGAAAATTGCAAGAATTTTCAGCCATTATAATGAAGTATCCAGTAATGTGCAGATTCCTAGCAGTTCAATAATCTCTTATGAGAAATAGATTTACCTGAGATCAAAGTGGGTAGGACTAAAAGAACAATCATCCCTTTCTGCATCATCCCTTTCTGCATTATCCCTCTCTGAACTAAATACTTGCCTTTGTATAATAATTTTTTAATGTTTAAATCTTTTACCTATGTATAAGTTGTGGTACCATAATATTATTATCTTTATTCATTTATTCAACAAAAAATTTTTCAAACCTACTATACACCAGTACCAGGGTGAGGGCTTGAGGCCAAAAAAAAAAAAAGAAAACAAAACACTCTAGGTTTTCTAGGCTTTGGGTACTCAGTGATACTACTACACAACCTAATTTACAATCAAACATTTAAATGTATAAAGGAAAACTACCTTATGACAGTGAAAGTCATTTATTCTCATGTCTACTAGAATTATCAGAAAAAATGCTGTTACAATATCATTGCATTAATGTTCCTTATTGCTTTTATGATGTATTTTTTTAATGTGATAGTTTTAGGGATTGATTACTAGGGGTAAGAAAATAATTTGTCCAAAGAAAGAAATGTTCTGTATTATTTAATGGTGTCTTCTATCTGTCTCTTACTACTACTACTGGCTAGTGGTCTTAAATATAAAAAGAAAATTAGGTTGAATCAAGAGAACTTATGTATGAGCTGTGGCCTGGATACTTCTTAAAGGGTAGACATTTTCTTCACTAGAAATATACCTGCCTACCCAGGTATATTTTGAAGACTTTTGATGGGGGAAATGAGCTATTTGTGGAAAACAATTATGTTCTTTGTATCGCCAGTAGCATGATTACCATAGTAAATAAATAATTTGGTATTCAATACTTTATTCACTAGCTAATGGGTTGAAACCTGAAACTACTGTCCATGAAGAGTCTACTAAGAGGGTACTATTCTGAGAAGCATAGCAGGCGGGTCATTACATTCTAAAACCATTCACTGTTATTTCAAAAATCAGACATTATGCAAAGACCTTCTGTACAATTTATTTTCTGAATTTTTGCCAAAGACTTTTATTTTCTTTATTTTTTTTTTTTTTACAGGGACAGGGAAAGAGTCAGAGAGAGGGATAGATAGGGAAAGACAGGCAGGAATGGAGAGAGGTGAGAAGCATCAATCATTAGTTTTTCATTGCCATTACAACACCTTAGTTGTTCATTGATTGCTTTCTCACATGTGCCTCATCCGTGGGCCTTCAGCAGACGGAGCGAGCAACTCCTTGCTGGAATAAGCGACCTTGGGTCCAAGCTGGCGAGCTTTTGCTCAAGCCAGATGGGCCTGCACTGAAGCTGGTGACTTCGCGGTCTCGAACCTGGGTCTTCTGCATCCCAGTCCGATGCTCTATGCACTGCACAACCGCCTGGTCAGGCTGATTTTCTTTGAATTCTAACACTATCAGCTCCAGTAAATGACAGTTAACAACTGCTTTCCTAGCCCTACTTGCACTCAAGTTTTCAGGAGCTCACACTGTTGTCCATAGACTTGGTTGTAAATTTTGTTTAGGATTTTGTAATTTGTTAGCTAAGAATACTCAGATAAAACCCATCTTTAAAGAGATTACTCAGTGGTATGTAAAGAACTTCTGTTAAATGGAAAAATAACTTCATTGGCAAGAATATTCCTTTTTGGAACTGTTTTATGACATCATTTGACAGTATTGCTATCTTTTTACCCATTCTTATATCTGTTCTGGTGTTGTTAGTACTTTAGGTGGTGGTTGAAAATGCAGTAATACTTAATTAACTCAACCCCGCTGATTTTTGATTCAGGATAATTTCCAAAGGGAATTGGCTGAAGTTAGTTGTTCTTGTCACCCAAAGAAATAAATTGCCAAGCATAATAACATCCTTAATAAGATTTCTGAAGTGATTTTTGATTGAGAAATAAAATATTTTATGTAGGCACTTTAAATATTTGTTAGACTGAAAATCATTATTATGAGATCATTATCTGTACCTTTCCAGTTATTGGCTGCATGATCTTAATTTCCTTGTCTGTAAAAATGATAATTATCGTTCCTACTTGGTGTTTCAACTCCTTCATCCATTAAATGATGGTATTAATGGAGCCTACATCATGAAATGTGAGTGATAATGGGTAAATACTCATAAAGTTCTTAAGCAATACCTGGATTATACAATTCTTCCAGTATTTTAGCTGTTTTTCAAAATTATTACTATTAATGTACTCACTGCTATTTGTTAGTCATATAAAACATTATGTCTGGTCCTTGTTTAACCATCAGAGGAGAAATTTGGTTAAAACCTCTATTAATCATGATGATTTGGATCAAATTTATGCACTTAAGAATAGCATAAATATTCTAAAATAAACATTTTCCTAACACAGACTTCCTTGGATTAATGAATTCCTGCCCATTGTTCTAGTTTTTATGTTAAGATCTGAATTGTACTCACAACTTGTGCCAAACTTTATTATTGTATATTGAAGCACCAATTATTTGCTACAAAATAAAAATTGTCATGATTTTATTTTATTCCTGGCTATTTTTCTAATTTTCTAACTCCTTTTTCCTCCGTGTCTTTACCCTTAACTTTCTAATAAAAACTATCCTGAAAACTTTTGGAGATGACGTAAGATTAACTATTGTATGCTTGCTTTGGGCAACTCTTGTTTTAGTGTAATCAGCATGCATTTCTTTTTCAGGTATTAGCACTTGGTATCTTCCTTTAGGCTTAACATCTTTACTGTGAGATAGAGTTGTGATGCCAATTTTTAAAAAATAGACCTACCCATTTTTTTTTTTTTAGCAAATTATAAGAAATGGATCCCTGGAATTATAAACTTGAGCAAAGACACAAAGACCCAAGATGACAGTGATTTTTTCATTACAAAGATAGCATCTGAGAGATACTGTTATTAGTTCCTGTTACCCAATTGCTGCCATTGATTTATTCTGTCCCTTTATTGAACTGCTTCCTTGGCTCTTTCTTTGTTTCTTTGATTCTGTCAGCTATTCCATATGTTTCCCCCCAAACCCTTTTTTTGTTTGTTTGTTTGTCTAAGTTAGCCAGAGTTATTGTTGTTATTATTATTATTATTATTTTGCTTGCAGTTAAAATTTCTAACTGGTACAGTGCTTTCAAACAGATTGTAAATTGGTGAGAAAGCTGTGATTACAGGATATAAGATGCTCCCATGTATAAGATGCACCTCAATTTTGGGGCCCAAATTTTGAAAAAGAAAATTGTATTAAGTAAAGTTATTGAACTTAAGCTTTATTCATCATAAAATTCATATAACTCCTAATCACTGTCAAAACTCCCATCCATTAGCTTGTCCTCATCTGTGCCTGATGACGAATCACTGTCTTCAACAATGAGCACAAAAACAAGTGCAAAAAAGCGGGAAATGCAAATAAAAAAATCTACAACCACTGTATAAGATGCACCCAGTTTGAGGCCCCAAATGTTTTGATAAAGTGTGTCTTATACATGGGGAAATATGGTAGCTTTGTAATAGTTTCTGAGCGGGTCATAACTGAAATTTTTCTGATTGGGCTTCTTGGTTTTGGAATTTCATTTCTAGCTCTAATAGCACAAAAAATGTTTTGGGGATAAAATAGAATATTAAAGACCTGACTTGTGGTGATGCAGTGGATAAAATGTCGACCTGGAAGCTAGGTTGCCGGTTCAAAACCCTGGGCTTACCTGGTCAAGACACATATGAAAGTTGATGCTTCCTGATCCTCCCCCCTTGTGTCTCCCTTCTCTCTCTCTCTCTTTCTCCTCTCTTCTCTCTCAAATGAATAAATAAAATCTTTTAAAAAATAAAAATATAGAATATTAAAGATGGAAGCTCTCTGAACAATATAGAAGTATTTACATACAGGAGGTACCTTGCCAGGTATATATCAATGATTAAAGTATTGTCTTGTGTTATCCTGTTAGATCAAGACAGCACAAAGGAAATATGTTTGAGAAATGGCTTGAAACATAGTGAGAGCATAGCCATATCAGAGTAAATGAAGGAAATAATTTTTTCTTCTTGATGTGGGAAAAAGCATCAGAAAATATTGTAGATAGTAAGTAAAACTTCATTGTGTCTGAGATTTCCTCCCCTCTTCCTCTAGCATCCAACTTAAGCTGTGAAAACAATGGTCAATTCAGAGCAGGTGCAAAGACAGGAAATCATCTCTGAGCTGCCCATAATATTGGACCCAAACCTGGCAATTCTATCAAATTGTTTTTGTATATTTTTTTGCCTAGCTATGCTATTTTTTCATGTTTATTATTTTAAACCACTTAATCAAGGTATGATTACCATATAACATTTTTGCATATTTAATGTACATGATTTGATGGGTTTGGAGATAAGGTAAGGATAAACCCATGAAACCATCACTGTCATCATGGCTGTAAACATATCCATCACTGCCGAATATTTCTTCCAGCCTCCTTTATTACTATTTTGTGTGTGTGTGTGTGTGTGTGTGTGTGTGTGTGTGTGTTAAGAACACTTAACCTAAGATTTACCTTTATAGCAATTTTTAGGTATATAATACATTATTGTTAGCTACAGACATGATGTTATATAGCAGATCTTCATAACCTCTTTATCTTACATAGCTGAAACTTTATATTTTTTAACTATCACCTATCCTTTTTCTCCTCTCTCAAGCTCCTGGAAACCACAATTCTACCATCTGCTTCTATGAATTTGACTATTTTAGATGTCATATATAAGTAAGATCACGTAGTATTCTGTCTTTCTTTGTCTAGATTATTTTAATTAGCATAATGACCACCAGGTCTATCCATGTTGCTCCAAATGACAGCATTTTCCTTTTTTTAAAAAAAACTTAGCAATATTCTAATTTAAGTATATATATACTGCTCAAAAAAATTAGGGGATATTTCAAAATGAATATGAAGCTATAAAATATCCCCTAATTTTTGTGAATAGTATGTAATACCACATTTTCTTTATCCATTCATCTAATGATAGATATTTGTTTTCTTATGTGGCTATTGTGAATAATGCCACAGTGAACATGAAAGTACAGCTATATCTAATAAATACTAATTTGAAATACTAATTTTAATTCCTTTGAATAAATACCATAAGTATGATTATTATCTGTATTTCCCCATGTATAAGATGCACCTTAATTTGGGGGCCTGAAATTTGGGATAAATACAACAAGTGTGAAAAAAACAGGCAATGCAAATAAAAAAATCTACAATGAGCACAAAAACAAGCGCAAAAAAGCAGAAAATTCAAGTAAAAAGTATCTGCAACCACTGTATAAGATGCACCCAGTTTTTAGACCCCAAAGTTTTTGAGAAAAGGTGCATCTTATACAAGGGGAAATTCAGTAAGTATTTTTTACCTAAGAAAAAATAAATAAGGTATTTTTTTATCTACAAATAAAGTCCTACTCCTTCTGTTGTTCAGTCTCCGACTCACTTTTTGCCAGAATCATTGTTGGCCTTTGCAATCCACCTGACTTTCTTCATTCAGTTTTTGTTTCCCTTTCCCTGTTTTCTTGAGGTCTTCTCATACTGGCTATGTCTTACAAGTGTTTGTTTTTTATAGTCCCTGGAATCATAAATCATGTCAAAGCCAGTTGTCTTGCCATCATCTAAGTGGGTTCTCAATCCAAACACAAAGATGATATCTGGTGTAGTTTTATATATTTTCGCCAGTTTTCCCCAAATTTCTTTCTTAGGTACTATTACCTTCCATGGGTGAAGAATATCAATGAACATTTGTTTACTCCAAAGTTGTCTATTGGTCATGGATTTCCTGGTTCAATAGTTATTGCATCGTTCATGATGATGGCCTCGGGAAGCCAGGGAGGAGAAGAGCATAGGGTATTTTTAAGTTTTTGAGGAACCTTCATACAGTTTTGCATAGTGGTTCTACCAATTTAATTCCCACTAACATATACCAGGCTTCTCTTTTCTTCTCTTTGCCAATATTTGTTATTTTTTTAAAAAAATAATGAACATCCTAATGTGAAACAAGATATTTCGTGATTTTGATTTGCATTTCTCTGATGATTAGTGATGTATCTGTTGGCCATTTGTATATTCTATGGAAAAATGTATATTCAAGTCCTTTGCCAATATTTTAATGAGGTACTTTATATATATATTGAATTGTATGAGTTTTTTATGTATTATGGATATTAACCCCTTATTATGATGTATGTATTTTTCATACAAATATATTTGTGAATATATCAGTGAATATATAAGTATTTTCTACCATTGTATAGGTTGCCTTTCTGTTCTGTTCATGGATTGCTTTCCTTTGCGGAGGTGTTTTTGTTTGATGTAATCCCATTTTTTGTTTTTGCTTTTGTTGCCTATGCTTTTGGTGTCATATCCAAAAGTAATCATTGTCAAGGAGTGTTTTCCTTCTCTTTTCTTCTAGGAATTTTGCAGTTTCAGGTTCTACATTTAAACCTTTATTCTGAGTTGATTTTGTTTATGTTATAGGTATGCAGTTTTATTCTTTTGCATATGATCACCAGTTTTCTCCATGCCATTTATTGAAGAAGGTATTCTTTTCTGTACGAGGCTACCAAAATTGGCATTTCTTTGGAGTGTTGAGGGTTGAAACCTCTTATTCCACCATCTTGCTGATGTCATTCCTTAAATTATTGCTAAAAGTCTATTTTCTATCTTAGTATCAATAATAAGTGCTATCTGTGGTGAGAGAAAACATTGTTTCTCTTTAGAAACCAAGTTATTACTTACAGTTTTAAAATGAGAATCATTTATGGGATACTTGTCTCTTTCACCATTGTTTCAGAAATAAATTATTCCAAGGCTAGAGATGGGGTTAGAAGGCATAATCATGTACTATACATCTTTTTTTTTTCTAAAATGCACTTTAAAAAATGCATTTTAAAGTATATTGAAAGGAAAGTATTTTTAAATTAGGAGTATTTATTTTCATGAGTTCTATTACATATGTCTGATAAATCAGTGATTATTTAGAAGTTGTTCAGTAAATATGGAACAGAAATAAATGCATAGAGAGATAAAGATATAACTATAATGCTAGAAGATATATTCAATACACCAATATGCACAGAGGAAAGCGATGAGTTAAGACATGTTTTTGGAAATGGGAATTTAGAATGTCTTTGAAATAGAGCAAAACTTTAAAAAATAGAGCTAATAGAAGTTCTACATCAATGAATCCTATTTAGTTCACTTAAGGTAGTAGTGTCTTAGAGGTAAAGTCATAGTTTGTAGAACTCATAATATCCTGAATAATATAAGGGGGTCAGTAGGTATTCAGTCATCTAAGTTAATGATGATTCAGCCACATTGGTGATTACTCACATTACTTATAGTTCAGAAATGATGATATATAACATCAACCTTTATTTTCACTTTCCTGGGATATGCTAAATTGTTGCTAAAACATTACCTTATCCTGTATGTAGTCTAAAACAGGTACATTTTGCACCTTATTTATGTTTTGTAACCAAAATAATAAAAGGAGCTGATTTTTAAGTCAATCTTATCTATAGGTAAATCCTGTAACAAAATGGAGGGCAAAATTTTCACAAGGAAAAAATATTTTTAAATAAGTGGATTCATGCTTATTTTAACTACTATTGACAAAGTTATACATTTTTAGAACATATTTTCTAAGGTTCTGAAAGACATAGTTTTGAAACACTTCCCAATTTATAAAGTCTTATCTGGTCCGACCTTGCCCTGTCTTATCCAGTCTGACCCTACCTGACTCTCCATAACCCAGGATTAAATAAAGGAAGATAAATTAATTCTGAATTTCTAGTCCTTGAAGCTCTCACCCTACATATTTCCACAACTGGTGTACAAAGAAGCACAGAAAATGATGGAGCATGTATGCAAAAATAATTTTTCCAGTTCTAGTAGAATACTCCAAGGTTTACCTAATTAGCTTAATTTTTTTTGCAGAAGGCAGCTGCATGTGCTCTGAGCTCTCCTTGAAGAAAAAAAAGAATTGTCTCCTCTCTACAAACTCTTGGAAGTCATCCTGATACCTTTATTAATGCTGGTTTTGGATCACCAGACCAGAGAATTAGAAGAACAGTGACTAAATCTTTCATATCCTCAAAACATTCATCACTGATCTGTCTTTTCCAATAAAAATAAAACAAAACTGTGTGATATTAGAACTATGGAAAGACCAAAATAAAAGTAAATAACAAATCCCAACCATTCTTCTGTGCTTTACATCTTTATTTTTAACAAAAAATTTGAAATCTAAAAGATAGAGCTGAAAGTTTTATTTTAGACAAAAAATAATTACATCAATCAGTCAAATCAACATTGTCCAAGAAATTATCTATGGCTAGTAATAAAAACAAATTCTGCTTAACTTAATAAACTCAAAATCTGATCACAGAACCATAAATAAATATGGTGCTCATTATAAAGATATCAAAGATGCTTTCAGATCAGAAATAACCCTAATATATTAAATAAGACTCAGTCTAACATTTTCAATAAGGCATGAAAGGAAGTAAACAAATATGTTTTGGAAAAATTCAATCGCCAGAATTGAAATGAAAACAATATTCTGATTAACTTTAGTTTACCGAATTGCCTTGGTCCATAAGCATTTTTAGTTTTTAAGTAGAAATTAAAGAATTTTATTAGATGTTAGTGAAAGGGAAATTTTGAATTAAAAAAAAACCATGCTATTTTAGGTAGTCTTCTTAAAACCTCAACTCTCTTTTTTAATTATTGTCTAGTTCCTAGGCAAGTCACTTTATATCTCATTCTCCATTTCCTTAGCTATGAAACAAGGGGTTTAGACTAGTAACCACTCCCAGATTTAAAAGTTATTGTTTTAGAATACTTTTAACATTACATATATTTTGTGTTACAAACCTTTCTGCTTTATAGAGTATACACTTTTTAAGAATAGATGTGAGAGAGTCTTCAGTTTTTAGTAGATATGGCGATGCTAATGTACCAATAAATCTAGAGTAGTGGATTCTTCTTGTCATTAATTTTAAATAGCAATACTCTAGATAAGCTTTTCTATTTTCTATACTCCAAATGCATCAAGCTTTTTCTTTCCATACCAAAATTTAATACTTTGTAAATATTCTGAAAATTTTCATAGTTTTTTTAGCTAACAGAAGAAATCAGTTTTGTATATATAAAAGTAGCTTTTCTCTAACTTTCTTACTTGTACAATTGAACCTTCTTACTTTCATGTTATTTGGTCATGTGATCAGTTACAAACCTTAAAATTCAAAGGGGCAGTATGGTTTATGCAGGGAAATTATAATACTATTCATATATAAATGCAACATGAGACAAAATGCTACCTTTATTTAGGCTTATATAACAGTACATGAAGTCAGCTTGGAAGAGCTGAGTGGGAGAAATGAGACTTAGGAAGGAAAATTCCAGATGTGTTAGCTGTGAGCAGTTTGTTTGAAGAAAAGACTGACACAATGGGTTGTCACCACTTCTTATCTGCTCTGTCCTTGTTGGCAGAGCTTGAGCTCTTTAGAGTGCTACATAGGGCATGGATATGTGACCTACCCTTGGATAATGAAACTTGAGAAGAATTCTTTTGGAGAGCTTTTGGGAAATACCTATCCCCCCAAAAAAAAGAGAGGGAAGAGAGTAAAAGATTGAGTAAATCTCCTTAACCTGTATTTTATCTACATGAAATCTCAGAAATAGTGGCAGGCATAAATAGACAAGACAAAGGATGAAGGTAATAATCCTGGCATGTCAGAGCAGAAAAATAAAAAACCTGGATCCCTAGGCCACTGAACCAATCCCTGAACTACCTGTCTTTGGATTTGTGTTGAGGGAGATAATTTTGCTTATTGTTTAAACCAGTGGTTTTCAACCTTTTTACACTTGAGGGCTGGTGAAAATAGGAAAATTATTTCAGGGACCACTAAGGTAGAAATCATCCTGAACATTAGTGAATTTGACGTAGATCATTGGGTCTCTTATCTTCATACATCACCAGGGTAGTAAGCATTTTCTCTAACTGGCACAGAATTTCTGGTGGCTGGTTCATTGAATGGAGGTTGAAAAATACTGGAATCTATTCTGGTTGACTATTTTGCTGCTTGTGGCAGAAAGGGCTGTAACTCTTCTATCTCTAGCTACCAGCTCACTTTTAGCATGTTGTTTTTTTATCCTAGATATCCACCATCACCAACATGCTAGCAATTGTTTCTGTAAAATTGTTTTGGGTTGGGAAACGGGGTGGTTGGTGTGGGGGTGTGCCTTTTAGTTACACATTCTATTTCCTACTTTATCCTGGAGCAGGAGTTCTCTCCACTTATACTGTGCATATACATTCAGTCCTCCATATCCATAGGTTCTGCATCTGTTAATTTAACCAAAAATATTAAAGGAAAAAAGGTTACATTATTGCTGATGTGTACTATGTAGTTAGAGTTAGGGTTATGATACTTGCATCTGTATTGAACATGTATAGACTTTTCTTGTCATCATTCCCTAAACAATATAATATAATAACTATTTCCATTGAGTTAGGTATTATAAGTAATCTAGAGATGATTTAAAGTATATGGGAGGGTGTATGTAGACTATATGAAAATACCATAACATTTTATGTAAGGACTTGAGTATTTGTGGATTTTGGTGCCCATAGGGAGGGGTGCCTGTAACAAACCCCCATGGATACTGAGTGGTGATTGTACTCAGAGCATTTAACTGACTATGCTATAAATAGAATAAACTAAGGAAATTCGGTGATTATAATTGAAGCAAGAGAGTTATTGTCTCTAATATTTTGTAGCAGGGAAATAGAGAGCGAGTAAATGACATTTAGTGTGGTGGTTAGTAAAGCAGATTTTAAAAAAGTGACTTAAAATGATTTACTGAGGATCCAACATTAATTTGCAACATATTATCATGAATGAGTAGTTTAAATTGTTGCTTCTGCATTGCATTATTTTGCCCTTGTCAGTGCTGATTTTGTTTGGTGTCGTATTAGTCACTTGTTCAGTTATTTTTGGCTGTCTTATATTTTCTAATAATCCTTAATAGAGTTTAGTCAGCTAAATACTTTTGTTGGATAATATATGCATGAATGCATCTAAGGGTTGGACAGAGGATTTTTATTTTTGCAATTACTATAAAATTTTCCTTCATGTTTTCTCAAATCAGCTGATAATTATTTTTGCATTTCAATTGATTCATTCCCCAGAATCCATCTCCATTTTGCAGCTGATATATAATGGAAATATCAGATAATTGTAGCTCTTGACTCTGTTGCTTCATTCATTCACTCATTCATTCATTTCTTTACTCAGTCAAAAATATATTTGAGCATCTAATTTGTGCCAGTTATACTGTTTAGTGCTGTGACATATAATGGTGTTGAATCTAAATTAATTTATTTAATGTTCTCATAGAGCCTATAATCTAGTATTATAAGTTTATACAGGATTTCAGCATGATATGGTATGTCTGATGATAAAGGCACATTTTTTTGAGAGAGAGATAATTACTTTGTGCCTATGGCCATGATCACTCTTTAAGTTGGTTGTGGAATAACCATTACTAAAAACTCACTTCCAAATTTGTAGAAAGCAAAACCTCTACTATGGAAGAGGAAGCATGAAAAAACCTGCTTGAAATTAAAAAATAAAACAAATCCCAAAACAATACCGTTTTTTTGATTAGAGTACTCATCGGTATGAATTGCAAGGAATCCCAAAAGACGATTGTTATGCTAAACAGTAGAGACTGCTTTTTTTTTTATTTAACATTCTTTTATTTTTCAATTGCAGTAGACATATTAGTTTCAGGTATACATATAGTGATTAGTCATTTATATAACTTACGAAGTGATCACTATAAAAAGTCTAGTACCCACCTGACACCATACAATTAATACAATTATTATAATATTATTGACTATATTTCCTATGCTGCACAACCCCATGACTGTTTTGTACTTACCATTTGTACTTATTTTTTCTTTTCTTTTATTTTTTAGTGAGTGTGAGAGAGAGACAGATATAGAGATAGAGACATGTAGAGAGAAAAAGACAGGAAGGAAGAGAACTAAGAAGCATCAACTTTTAGATTTGTCACTTTAGTTGTTCATTTATTGCTTCTACTATGTATCTTGAACCCGGTGTCGATGGGGGGCTCCAGCCTAGCCAGTGACCTTTGCTTAAGCCAGTGACATTGGGCTTCAAACCAACAATCCTCAAGGTTTTAAACCTAGGATCTCAGCATTTCAGATATATGCTTTATCCACTGCACTACCACTGGTCAGGATCAATTTGTACTACTTAATCCCTTCTCCTTTTTGACCCATCCCTTGAACCCCTCTCCCATCTGGCAACCATCAAAATATTATTGTATCTATGAGTTTGTTTTTGTTATGTTCATTTATTTTATTTGTTTGTTTTTGCCTAACCTATTGTGATGCAGTGGAAAAAAGTATTGACCTGGAATGCTGAGGTTACTGGTTCAAAGCCCTGAGCTTGCCTGGTCAAGACACATACAGGAAGCAACTACTACGAGTTGATGCTTCATGCTTCTCTCCCCTCTTTCTCTCTCCCTACCCTCTATCTAAAAATCAATAAAAATAAAAATAAAATATTTTAGGTTTTCTAGATATCATATGTAAGTGAAATCATGGCACTTGTCTTTCTCTGCCTGACTTATTTCATTCAGCTCAGTACCCTCTAGGTCCATCCACGTTGTTGCAGATAACAAGATTTCATTCTTTTTAATGACTGAGTCACATTCTATTGTATGTGTGCCACTGTTTTATCTATTCATCTGTTGAAGGACACTTAGGTTCCTTCCTTATCTTGGCTATTATAAATAATACTGCAATAGTGTTTTGAGTGTTTTTGAATAAATACCCAGAAGTGGATGTATGGGATCCTTTTATTTCTCTTGTTATATTTAAAAAAAATTAGATAATTAAATTTAACAAGGTGATATTGATCAATGAGAGTACATAGGTTTCAGTTAAACATCTCTATAGCATTTAAACTGATGATTGTGTTGTGTGCCCATCACCCAAACTCAAATCATTTTCTGTCACAATCTAATTGTCTCTCTTGACTCCCCCTTATCCCACAGTGCCCTCTCCCTGGTAAGCCCTTCACTTTTATCTATGACCAAAAACTATGGAAAGCTTCACAAATTTTTGTGTCATTCTTAAGCAGTGGCCATGCTAATCTTCTTTGTATTGTTCCAATTTTAGTATAAGTGCTGTTGAAGTGAACACAGCCTTTGTTTTTTTTTTTTGAACACAGCCTTTGTTTTAAAGTCTATTTTTTTCTTTTTAATTTTAGTGATAGGAAGAAAGGCAAAGATACAAATTCCCACATGCGCCCCGACCAGGATCTATCCAGCAAGCCCACTAAGGGACGATGCTCTGCCCATCTGGGGCTATTGCTTAGTGTCAATGGGAGATATTTTTTTAGCGCCTGAGGCAAGGCCATGGGGCCATCTTTAACACCTGGAGGCCAAAGAGCCATTCTCAGCACCTGAGACCAACTTGTTCAAGCCAATTGAGCCATGGCTGTGGGAGAGGAAGAGAGAGAGAGAGAGAGAGAGAGAGAGAGAGAGAGAGAGAGAGAAAGGGGAAGGGGGAAGAAGCAGATGGTTGCTTCTGTGTGCCCTGACTGGGAATCAAACCCGGGACTTCCACACACAGGGCAAATACTCTATCACTGAGCCAACCCACCAGGGCCAACTCTATTTTTTCTGATAGTATAAGTATTATAAGCCCAGCTTTTTGTTTATTTTCATTTGCATGAAACCTTTTTTCATCCTTTTAATCTATATGTGCCTTTTGATCTAAAGTGAGTTTCTTGTAGACAACATATATAAAGGTGTTTTTTCTTGTCTATTCAGCCACCCCTATGTCATTTGATTGGAGCATTTAATCCACTTACATTTAAAGTAATTGTGGATAGATATGTAGTTATTGTCATTTTATTAATCATATTTTTAATTTTTCTTTTTTTTTCTTCTTAAAGAATACCTATTAACATTTCTTATGATACTGGTTTGGTGGCGATGAACTCCTTTAGCTTTCTCTTGCCTGGAAAGCTCTTTATATGTTCTTTGGTTCTAAGTGATAGTTGTTTTGTGGGGAGTAATCTTGGTTGTAAGTCCTTGATTTTCATCACTTTGAATATTTTATGCAATTCCCTTCTGGCCTGCAGAGTTTTGTTAAGAGATTAACTGACAGGCCTACCAGGCAGTGGCGCAGTGGATAGAGCATTGGACTGTGATGCAAAAGACCCAGGTTCGAGACCCTGAGCTCGCCAGCTTGAGCGTGGGCCCATCTGGCTTGAGCAAAAGCTCACCAGCTTGGACCCAAGGTCGCTGGCTCCAGCAAGGGGTGGCTCGCTCTGCTGAAGGCCCACGGTCAAGGCACATATGAGAAAGCAATCAATGAACAACTAAGGTGTTGTAAGGGCAATGAAAAACTAATGATTGATGCTTCTCACCTCTCTCCGTTCCTGTCTGTCTGTTCCTATCTATCCCTCTCTCTGACTCTCTCTCTGTCCCTGTAAAAAAAAAAGAGAAAGAGATTAACTGATAGTCTTGAGACTCTTTATTCTTTTTATTTGAACTTTCAACAGTATGTGGCAAAATCAAACACTCTCTCCTTCTTAATTATCATCCTGTGGCTTCCCCTCAACTACATTTGAATTTTCTGTGGCTATTTCTTCTTTGTGCTTTTGAGCTTTTCTTCCTTTGACTGTTTTGTTGTTGTTGTTGTTGTTTTTTACTGAGGCAGAGAGAATCAGTGAGGGACAAATAGGGACAGACAGACAGAAAGGGAGAGAGGTGAGAAGCATCATTCTTCATTGTGGCACCTTACTTGTTCGATTGCTTTCTCGTATGTGCCTTTATGGGCGCTAGAGCAGAGCAAGTGACACCTTGCTCAAGCCTCCTACCTTGGGCTCAAGCCAGCAACCTTGGGCTTCAAGCCAGTGACTTTTGAGCTCAAACAAACATGGAGTCATGTCAATGATGCCCACTCAAGCCAGCAACCGCACACTCAGGGTAGTGAGCCTGTGCTCAAGCCGGATGAGCCTGCGCTCAAGCAGGCAACCTTGAGGATTCCAACCTGGTCTTTCATATCTCAGTCTGATTCTCTATTCACTACGACACTTCCTGGTCAGGCTTTACTTCTGTCTTATATACTTTACACACTAAAACTGAATAAAAAATTGTTTATTCCCATGGCTTCAGTTTTTGTTTTTGGGATAATGTTTCCCCAACCTATACTTGTGGCTTATTCTCTAGACCTAGACTCCACTCTCACTGCATACTTGATATCTAATTTTGATGGTTACTGAAAAGTCAACATACCCAAAATATTTTCTCTAGCCTCTTCCTGCTTTTATGCTTTTATCTAAACTAACACACTGACATCCAAAAAATAAAAAATCACCAAGTACCTTTGGTACTATTTCTCTAACATTGCTCAATATCATTCACTTTTTTAAAAAATCTTCCTATTCATTACTCTATGCCATATCCTTCATCATCACTCACCTAGATTACTTACTTGATTAGCTTCTTAGGTGGTTGTGTTCCATGGGACTAATCTCCAATAAGTTAATACTCTCCAACATAATCTTAACCTGAAAGGCTGAGAGAATTTACTGAAAAACAAACCTGATTTATTCTTTTCATGGTTAAATGTATTTGGTGCTCTTATTAAGATATAATCCAATTTTCTAACATGGTTATACAACTTAAAACCTGGCCCTTCTTGTTTGCATCTCTCTCTACCTTCCATAATGAACTGTACTATGAATTATTTGCCAGTGGCCTAAAGGTGTTATGTTACCTTGCCTTTGATACTTTGCATTCACTTTTCCTGGAGTATTTGTTTTTCATTTTCCAAATGAATAGCTCCTACATGCACTTCAAGTCTCAGTTTAGATGTCAAAATTCCAGAAATTCTTCAATGATCTGACATCCTCATAAATTTGGCTTTACTTGTCCTTGCATTGATCCTTCATAGCCTTTTCTACTTGTCACACAGTGCTGTAATATCCATACCTGACTCTGTCCCTACTGGAAGATATTATCTGAGAAAACAAGAACTAGTCCTGCATTGTTCAATACCTATCCTCTGCACAGAACATGGCACATGATCAATACTTATTTATTATGTGTTTAATGAAAGAATAAAAACGAAAGCATATATTGAATCAAATACAGAGTGATTAATGTAATCATGCCAGTATTAAGATGTTTCTCTGCCTAGTTTTGTAATGCTCAATAATTTTTAATTTATCATAGAGAGATATTAGAAATGTTTGTTGAATTATTGAATTTTTAAAATCCAGATCTCAGGAATCACATTGCTTTTTTTCCCCCCCTTTAAGCAAACCATCAATCAACATTTATCTTGTTCATGCTTAATGGGTCCATGATTTCCAAGTGAAGTTAATGAAAGGTGTGGCATAATCTCTTACGCTTATTTTTTCCCAACAAATTCCTATAGTCACTGGGGTTTTTTTCCCTGATGGTGATTTTTTAATGTGCAGAAATGTTAAACTGGACCACCATTTTGTTTCTTTAATTCTAGATAAAATATGGCTTTAACATCTCCCAGAGAAGAAAAGAAAAATAAAAGAGACACAGAAAATAAACTGGAAGCAGTAGGGAGAGTTGAGTGAAAGAATTTAGATGATGATGTACAACTATAGCTTTTATTTCCTTGTGATTCTTAACCTTGGTTTCTAACACAAAAATCAGTTCTTCTTTCAGTAGTAACTCTTTGCTCATGCTAAAATTTAGATTCTTCACACGGCCTTGGCTAAAGTTTTGCAAAATGGTTCACAGAGTGACAATGGCAGGGTTAGGAATCTGTAATTTTTTCAAGTTCCTTAAGAGTTCTAATTTGCAGCCATCTTTAGGCACCACTGAGCATATAGTCACGTTCTATATTTCAGATTAAGTTTCTGAGCACCAATGGAGAAATTTCTGAGAATTTGCAGCACAGGTCACGTAGCTTGCAAAATTAATGAATTGTTTTAAGTTTATGCATCTATCAACTTACAGAAGAGAGAATTATATATCTCTATCAATCTATATAGAAAATCTAACTAAATAAAACCTAATGAGAGATGTTTTTAGGATTTATAATCTTTTATTTCTATAGTGATGTATATATCTAATTGTCTAATTTTCTGTTGCACATTAACTGCATTCCTATCAAGGTAATAGCTTGTTCCTTTTGTATCCTCATGTCTAGCAGAATGCGTGGCACATCGGAGGGTCCCAATTAAGATTACTCTGAAATAAATGAATTGATAATTTTTCTTATGGTCTTATCCTGCTCTATACAAGAAAATTAACATATGCTATGATGCTTGAACCTTTAAGCAATCCTGGCAAGTCTATAGTAAGGAGATTTTCTGCATTAATTTCTCCCTCTTCTGAAGTTTTCACAATGCTTCTTTGTCTTTTCTTTTCTTTTTTTTTTTTTTGAAGAAATGTGAGTTAATTAAAAACACAGCTTTTAATCTATTAAGGTTAGGGAGATCTTTTTTTTAATTAATTGTGTTTACAAAGATTCTAGGGTCAACCAAATGTTTCTTTTTCTGAAGTTATTTAAGTACATGGTCATACCTCCCACTATATTTTAAAATCTCAAGGGCAGAAGTACTTTTCTGTGCCCCTAAAACATACTGCCTTTTGGGTGATGGCTATGCAACATAATTGAATGGTAAGATAAACTGGAGATGTTTTCTTTGAACATATGTACCCTGATTTATTAATGTCACCCCATTAAAATTAATAAAAAAATTAAAAAAACAAAAAACAAAAATACCATACTGCCTTAATAGGAGAAACTCAATTGAACTGATCAGTTTTAAAAGAAAAAAAACAAGTGTTTTTGGTGCCAGTCCATCAGATTGGGTTGTAATTGTTTGTCTCCTATAGACCTAACTTTATAACAATATTTTGTGCCCGTTATGTGCCCTTCTTTTATATTCATGATTGGACAGAATTAATCCTTGGATGGATCACTGAAGGCTATAATTGTAACTTGGCAATGCATTTTGCACTCAGTTCTTCATTATGCTTTGATATTGAAAGAGTTTCTTTTAAGTCTGACTGAACCATACCAGTGGCTCTCTTTTGTCAAGTCCCTCCAACACTCAATTACCCAGGAACTGATTCCATAGTTTTCAACTTATACAGGTCATTACCTCTTCCCTTCTTACTTCATGGTGTCTACCTTTGCACCACTTCACTGCTCATTAGAGTGTCTAGAGGAATAAAAAGTACTTTGAAAAGGTGACAAAGGTGAAACCCAGCTTGGTCATTTTGTACTTGTCAGTGGCCCTGATAAAAGATTTCATGGAACATGTGATTAGTGAAAACTAGTGAGAGATAATCTGGATTGTGCTCTCTATATGTGAGTTTTATTACACTGGGGAACAAAATTTTTGTTGCATCCACAAAAACACTTGTTCTTACCTAATTCGAGTGTGCTGATTTCAAATCTGAAAATAGTGTTTCTCTGTAAGCTAAAGTTTTCTTGCAATTCAAGATTTTAGTTTTTTATCTTGTAAAATATTCAACATTTAGTTTAACATAATGAAATAGAATGTCTTCTTGGGCATCATCATTGTGAAAATATAATAATTTATATAATGCAGTAAATATACTAATACACTAAAAGATATGATTGCATCAGAATTTGTCTAAAATTTCAAAATAGAAAATATTAAAACACTTCTTTTAATCATAAAATTTGTGCAAAACATATTTAAATTCTATTTAGGCAAAAATTTGCATTTGTAGTTCTTGTGTTTGTGTATTCATTGAGGATAATCCCATTTGATGCTCCAGCAATAGTCTGCTTATTACTAATAGTTCCAAGATTTTCGGGAAACTTATCAAGGTGACTGTTCAGGAAGTGAATCTTAATGCTCATAAAACATCCAATGTTGCAGGAAGCCAACAGCATCTTTTGAACCTGAAGTTCATAGTTTTCTGCTTTTTTGTTGCCAAGGAAGTTCTTTGTAACTGCCACAAAAGACTGCCATGCTGCTTTCTCCTCCTTATTCATCTTCCTGGCAAATGCTTCATCACGTAGGAGGGTTCAAATTTGAGGTCCATCGCATATACCTGCTTTTATCTTCTTTGAAAGGAAAGGCAGGAAAAGCAGAAATAATATGTTGAAAGCATTCACTTTCTCTATTCAAAGCCTGAACAAATTGCTTCAATAAGCCAAGTTTAATGTGAAGAGGGGGAAAAATGATTCTATCTCAATTAACTACAGGTTCATTCACAATATTTTGCATGCCTACTTTCAGAGCTCCACGTTTCGGCCACTCCTTCTGTGTCCAGTGTTTCTCCTGAGCTCGGCTGTCCCACAAACACAGAAATCAAGGATATTTTGTGAAACCTCTCTGTTGTTCTAGCAGGAAATTGACCATTTTAAGATCCACACAAATGATCCAGTTATGCTCCTTGTACTTCAGAAAATCGAGGACAATGTTGATGTCATTATAATCTTCGCGCAGATGAGTTGAATAACCAATTGGAACCACTGCATAAACATTACCATTGTGTAGGAGAACACATTTCAGACTCCATTTAGAGCTGTTAAGCAATAGCCACCATTCTGTTGGACTGTAAGTGGTAACAACTACCTGACTGAGAAGACTACTGATATCACAACAGTAAACAAAGTATTTATATTAGGAAAAAAAGTTCACAAAAATTTATTCATGCTTCCTAAAATGGGATACTTTAGCTGACCGGTGAAGTACATTCTTTTCTTGAAGCCTGGAGGCTAATAACTCAGCTTCTTTCTTTGATAGGCCCAAATCTCTTACTAAGTCATTCAATTTGGGTTGGCTAAACTGCTGAGGGGTTAATGACTGCTTGGCATCAGAAGACGCTTCTGATTCTACAACCATTTCCTCGTGCATCTTATCAAAATACACTTCATCACCATGTTCACTTTCTTCGTCCTTAGAAGAAATAAAACCATTGTAAACTGTAACCGGAGTGTCTCAGAGTGCGGGATACGTCGTATTCCTGACGGAATATGAGGATATGCGATCATATGCCATTTTTTTCTTGCCAATGACCTTTATATGAATCAGAAAGAAATAACAGTCACTGCTGTGGCCCTTAGGTTCATGCCAAACCATGGGAATACCAAAAGGCATTCCTTTCCAGTTTCCTTTTGTCTAGTCACTAAACATATCCTCACAATTATGACACACAATATGAGGAGCCCAATTCTTGTCTTGATTCCCAAGACAAGATTCAAGGGGAACTTGAAAATAGGCAATACATGCACGTGTCAAAATGATAAAATAGTGCACCTTTGATGTTGAAGCGTGTAACAGCCACATATAAAACAGAATGTGTGAAGACTATTCTTATGTTCACACGTACTCGAAGAAGTTATGATTCAATCTAAAAATAAGAGGGTGTTTTTATCAGATAATAATTTTTTTACATGTAAAAACAACTACAATTCTGAAAAAGTGATGCTTGTATAACATTAATTGCCTTGTGGTTATGTTCAATCCAAGAGTCATTGCCCTTTAACTTCAATTTAAAAATTAATGCATGCCATTAACTGTAACAAAAATAAATTAAAATTGCATAAAAACAAGAGCATGCACCAAAGAATGGATTTCAGATTTGGAATCAGCGATGCAGACATATATAGGAAAAGTTCTAAAACCTCATGGAACAGAAAATGAAAAAAAAAAATTGTTCCCCAGTGTTTTTTGTTGTTCCTGCTATTATCAATTATATCAGAAGTTTGGGTTTCTGACAGAGGAAGTTGTTCAAGAAAACAAAATCTCTTTTCTACTTTTCTCTCACAAAATAATTGTAAAACATCTAGTTGTGCTTTTTAAAATATTAGTCACTACTGAGTTCATGCTACTTGATAAGTTAAAAAAGGCTGTGGTAGGACCACCATCAGTGGGAGAAGGGTAACTAATTGAAATTGCCATTCTTGAAAATTTTTTTCAATGGTCTATTTTTTGCATCAAAGGACTTTGGTTTTATGGAATCCCTATTATAACTTTTTTTTTTCATATCCTGTTGCAGTTACCATGAATAAAATATGTTGTGAGTTTTGACTTTGTATATACATAAAGAGTATGCTAAAGTAATGTGTAAGACAGGCACATTCCTTTGTTTCTGTGTTCTGATTGCAGAGGGACTGTACCACTTTCTCGTAGTCCGATGTTAAATGATCAGTGAGGTGGTAACTTTCTGCATGCAGTGAAAATGGGAGTTGAACACTGATAGGCAGTGTAATTTATGATACATGGGATAATATAAGAAGAAATAGTGCAGAAAGCAGTAGATACATTTTTTACCATGTATATATCACATAGGAAACAAAAATATGAGCACATTATTTTTCTTCTTCTTAGATCCTGAATCACAAAACTAGTTGTGTCTTGAAAAAGATGTTCTTTGAATTATCCTTTTTCTGTTTAAGATTATCTTTTCATAATTATACAATATGGCATTACATTATTATTTAAGAAGTTAGAAAATGATCAGAGAATGTTCTAGAAGGCCATCAATGTTCACTAGAATTTTACAAGGCCCATGCTGCTCTTTAGAGGTGCCATATATATTTTTGTCTTCCAGATATATGGAATTGACAATAGAAAATTACTAAATTATTTTTCAACAATGTTTTGGTAATGTACAGCTTATAAATGGTTTTGTTACTCTTATTTAAAATATGTTTAAACAATGTCATCAAAAGCTCTTGTTCCTTTCTTTAATTTTGTTTTTAACTGTTATAATTTGCTATCTGAAATGCCTGTCATCTTTAAAAGTATATTGCATTTTTATTTCTCTTTAATGTATGCTGGTATTTCAGTTAGTTTGGGATAATCTAGTTTGGTCAACCTAGTTCTAAAATAACAAACATAAAGGCCAGAACTTATACTGATGAGTAAGTAATAAACCAAGTGTCAAGTCCAAATATACAGGAAACAAAACTCTTCACTTTCTTTTTATAAGTACTAAGTACTTAGGGGGTACTTAGTGATCTCTTTTAACCTATTCCTTTTTCCATGAATGGGACTATTAGGTGGAGTTGTAAAGTACGCAATTAGTTATATTGACCCAAGAGTGATATAGCACCTCTTTAACTCCTCACTGTAATTTGATTCTGCTTCCCTTTTTCCTACCCTGCCCCTGTCGAACAAAATTGCCTTCACTACATAATTCACTTGGGAGTCCTTCCTTAACAGCCGTAAAGCAATTCCAACTCTGATATACTCTTGACTTCTTCAACCTCAACTTATTCAGACATCCATTTACTCCTTAAATGGTTAGGGCACATTCACAGAAGTGTTCTATAGGGCAGTTGTTCTGTGATGCACTCTGGTAACAAAAAGCATCAAGGCTAAGAAAATTTGCCAACTGCCACACACTTTTTTGCTGTTGTTTCTTTTACATTTATAACACATGTTAACATGTTATAAGACCTGAGATGTTCTGCAACAGATCCATTAACTTTGTAAATGTTTGTTCATCGTTTTTCTGATCTTTCACTCTCTCTTTTTTAAATCAAATATATCTGGTTGACATTGGTTCTCAAAACCATACAGGTTTTAAGTGAATAACTCAACAAATCATCATCTGTGCACTGAATCATGTGCCCATCACCCTAAGCAAAGTCTCTTTCTGTACCCCTCCCTCCTTTACTCATCTCCCTCTATCCCTACTGCTCTTTCCCTCTCACTTTACTACACTGTTGTCTGTGTCTATGTGAATACAGGTACACACACACACACACACACACACACACACACACCTTGTTGCTTAATACCTTCACCTTCTTTCATCCACCCCCAAAATCCTCTCTCCTCGGACAGCTATCAGTCTGTTCTATGTATCCATGCCTCTGTTTCTAGTTTATTTTGTTTCTTAGATTCCACATATAAGAAAAATCATATGGTATTTGTCTTGCTCTAACTTGCTTATTTCACTTAGCATAAAATCTCCATGTCCAGCCATGCCTTTGCAAAACATTATGATTATCTTCTTTTTCATGACCAAGTTCATTGTGTAAATCAACCACTGCTTTTTTATTCACTTATCTGCTGATGGGCACTTGGACATTTTCCAGATCTTGGCTATTATAGATCTTGCTGCAATGAACATAGGGGTTCATATATCTTTTGAAGTTAGTGTTTTGGGTTTCTTCAGATTTATTCCTACAAGTCAGATCACTAGGTCAAGAAGCAGCTTCATTTTTAGAAATGTCATAGAATTTTCTACAGTTGCTGGCTGCATCAGTCTTCATTTCTACCAACAGTGCACGTGGTTCTCCTTTCTCCACATCCTTGACAATACTTGCTGCTTGTTGGTTTATTGGTGACTGCTATTCTGACAGGCATGAGGTGATACTTTGTGGTTTTAATTTGCATCTGTCTGATGTTTAGTGGCCTTTAGCATTTTTATCACATGTCTATTGGCCATCTGTATGTCCTCTTTGGAAAAGTGTCTATTCAGGTCCTTTGCACATTTTTTTAATTGGGCTGTTTCTCTCCTTGGTGTTGAGTAGTATAAATTCTTTATATATTTTGAAAATTAACCTTGTTATAATATGTGTCATTGATATGCAAAATTAATAAACAAAATCTTTTTAAAATTAATTAATTAGTTAATATTTATAGAAAATATATCCCAAAGCTGCAGAATAAACATTCTTTTCAAGTGTACATGGAATATTCTCTAAGATACACCACATGCTAGAACTCAAGATAAGCCTTAATAAATTCAAGGCAATTAAGAAGATTAAAATAATATCAAGCATCTTCTCCAACCACATATTAAATGAAACTGGAAATCAATAATAAAAATGAATAAAAATATAACTGAAAAACATTCAAACACATGGAGACTAAATAACATTTTCTTAAGCAATGAATAGATTAGTGAAATCAAGAAAGTAATAAAAAGTTACTTGGACATAGATATAGATAAAAGTAAAGTAGTTACCAGGGGAAGGGGACATGTGGGAGGGGGATGTGGAGAGGGTTGGGGAAAAGGGTGTAAAAAGGGACAAATAAAAGGTGACAGAAAATGATTTGACTTTGGATGATGAGAATACAACATTACTGGTCTACCTCAAGAAACAAACTAAAAAAAAAAATTCAAATAAAAACTCTAACCTTACACCTAAAATTACTAATGCAAGAACAAAAAAAGCCTAAAATAGGAAAAGGGGAGGAAATAATAAAGATTAGAGTGGAAATAAATAACATAGATACTAAAAAAAAAGATACAAAAGTTCAATGAATCCAGAGCTCATCAAGAAAATAAAAAGATAAGACCCAAATAAATAAAATCAAATGAAAGAGAAAAAGTAACAATCGATAGTAATACAATGGATTGTAAAAAAATACTATTAACAATTATATACCAAAAACCTCAGCGGTATGAATAAATTTACAGAAACATACAATTTTCCAGAACTGAATCAGTAAAAATGAGAAAACTTGAATAGAAAAATTGTAACTAATGAAATCTAAACTTTCCCGGCAAACAAAAGTCCTAGACCAGATGGCTTCACAGGCAAATTTTACCAAACATTCAAAGAAGAATTAACACCTATTCTTCTCAAACTATTTTAAAAAATTCAAGGGGAGGGAAGACTTCCAAGCTCTTTTTAAGATGCCAGCATTATCGTAATTCCAAAACCAGATAAAGACATCACAAAGAAAGAAAATTATAGGTCAATATCTCTGATAAACATAGATGTTAAAATCCTCAACAAAACATTGTGAATTAGATCCAGGAACACATTAAAAAGTTCATACACCATGTACATCTAGGATTTACTTCATAGATGCAATGCTGGTACAATATTCACAAATCAATAAACATAATACATCACACAAATAAAATGAAGGATAAAAGTCACATGATTATATCAATAGATGCAGGAAAAAAATCTGATAAAATCAAAAACCCATTTATGATAAAAGCTCTCATCAAAGTGAGAATGGAGAAATCATAACTGAATGTAATAAAAGTCACAAAAGCCAACATCATACTCAATGGGCAAAAACTAAAATCATTTCCCTTAAGATCAAGAACAAGACAGAAATGTCTGCTTTTATCACTCTTATTCTACACAGTAGGGGAAGTCCTAGCCATGTCAATCAGACAAGTAGAAGAAATAAAAAAACATACAAATTGGAAAGAAGGAAGTAAAACTGTTATTATTCACAGATGACATAATATTGCATATAAAATAACCAAAGACTTCACAAAAAAACAACTAGATCTAATAAATGAATTCATTAAAGTAGCAGAATACAAAATTAATATTCAGAATTCAGTGCCATTTTTATATACCAATAATAAACTAGGAGAAAGAAAAATTAAGAAAACAATTCCAGTTCTTAGTTCTTATTGCAACAAAAATAAATAAGGTACCTTGACATAAATTTAACTAATGAGGTAAAATACTTATACCTGTATAGTTGTAAAACACTGAAGAAAGAATGTAAGAAAGATACAAATAAGTGAAGCATATACTGTGTTCATGGATAGAAAATACTAACATCATTGAAATGTCCATACTATCCAAAGCAATCTACAGATTCAATACAATTCCTATAATGATATCAATGATATTTCTCACCGATTTAGAAAAATATTTCAAAATTTATATGGAACCAAAAAAAGAACTCGAATAGGCACAACAATCCTCAGAAACTAAAACAAAGTTGGACATATTGAACTACCTGATTATCAAACTATACAACAAGGACATAGTAATCAAAACAGCATGGCTTCTGCACAAGAACAGTCAGATCAATCAATAGAACAGATAGAGAGCACAGAAATAATCCTATACATTTAGAGTCAACTAGTATTTAAAAAAGGAAGCAAAAACATACAATAGGGTAAAGACATTTGCTTCAATAAATGGTGCTAGAAAAATTGGACACATACAAAAGAAAATGAAACTAGACCACAACATACAATATACATAAGGAAAAAGTCTAAAAATGGATTAAAGAGTTAAATGTAAGTTGCAAAAGAATAAACATTCTAGAAGAAAACAGGCAGTAAAATCTCAGACATTTTTTGTAGCAATATTTTTGCCAATATATCTCCTCAGGGAAGGGAAACAAAAATAATTAATTAAATAAATAAACAATTGGGACTACATCAAACTAAAAAGTTTTGCATAGCAAAAAAATTCAAAGGGAGCCCATTGAATGGGAGAACATATATGTCAATGACACATATTATAACAAGGTTAATTTTCAAAATATATAAAGAATTTATACTACTCAGCACCAAGGAGAGAAACAGCCCAATTAAAAAAATGTGCAAAGGACCTGAATAGACACTTTTCCAAAGAGGACATACAGATGGCCAATAGACATATGATAAAAATGCTAAAGGTCACTAAACATCAGACAGATGCAAATTAAAACCACAAAATATCACCTCATGCCTGTCAGAATAGCAGTCACCAATAAACCAACAAGCAGCAAGTATTGTCAAGGATGAGAGGAGAGAGAAGAACAGGAAATGAGAAGTATCAACTCAAAGGTGCTTCACTTCAGCTATTTATTGTTTTGATGGCTTGTCATCTGTGCCATGACCAGACAAGCCCAGGGGTTCAAACTGGTGACCTTAGTGTTCCAGGTCAACACTTTATCCATTGCATTATCATAGGTCAAGCGATATTAATTTATTAATTAAATCCATTAATCCAGTGTGTCGTTTATGGTATCTATTGTCTTGTTAATTTTTTTGTCTGGAAGATTTATCCATTAATGTCAGTGAGGTATTAAATTACCCTACTATGATTATACAGTATTGCTATTGATCTCTTCCTTCATGTCTACCAAGATTTTCTTTATATCTTTAGGTACTCTTATGTTGGGTGCATATATGTTTACAAGGGTCATATCCCCTTGTTGGATTGATCCAATTAATATTGGTTATTCAAGTTGATTGCATTGTAATTTAGATGTAAATCCACTTTGGAGCCAGGGGAAAGTGAGTGTAGTTTCTACCTACTCTGCAGCCATTTTTCTTTTTTAAAAAAAACATCTGAAAATGTTTTCTGTAAACCTTGAACTCTACTTATTTGGTTTTCTGTGAAAAAGTTTTCTCAATCATCAAATTGATGATTTTACATATAAATTCAAATATAATATTTCCCTTACTATTAACATAACAGATGTATCTTTACAAATTGATCATGTCTTTTACTAAGGAGTCAAAAACATAGCAACCTCACTTTTCTCCCACTGTTCCTGTTTAGAGAGATTGATGAGCTGGATCTCACATAGACTGGTGGTTTTTGTTAGAGTGTGGTATTTTTGAGAGCAATAAAAATAAAGAATGTCATCAACAGGGGTATTAAACCAAGAAAACACCAAACAAGTTTCTTAGACACAGTGAAAAGAATGAACTAGTCAGAGAGTGAAGGAATAGGATGAAGGGGATCAACAGCATGAGTACCTCTTTAATAATCCAGAAGAAAGTTTTAGGTTGCACAGACTAGGATGTCCATTGAGATAAATAAACAGATTCTAAAGATATATGAGAGGTAAAAGGAACAGGGTGATTAAGTAAGAGTAAGAGAGGTAAAGGTAGTGCTACTATTACTTCTGGCTTGAAAAAATAGCTCTAGAATTAAATAAGGACCAGTGGAGGTGCTACAGTATATATAAAACCATGGGTTATATTTTGGCCAAGTGGAATAGAGTTGCCTTTGAGAGTTTAGCGGTAAAGTTGTCAAATAAGCAATCATATATACTCACTAGAAGAGTGATCTATAGTAGAGAAAAAAGAAGAAAACATTGAATTTATGAGACAGTAGATGACCATTGAAATCAGGCCCGAGTGTGAGGTTATATAATCTTTAGAAATAAATAAGTCTGTTATTTTTTTATTTTGTACGTTTATTTTTATTTTATGCACCATAAAATTATTGAGCTATACTAATGAATACATTTCTGTTAGTGACTGATCTTCTATGAAGATTCTCAGAAAATTAGTTTTCATAAACCCAAACAGCTTTGCTGTGTTCCAATGTAATTCTTACAGTTGTATACTAGCTATAATGCCCTCCTGCCTACTCAAGGCCATTGTTGCAAATCTACCCTTCTCTGTTGCCTACGACACCATTTTTTCTCTCTGTTTGATTGGCTTATATGTATGGTTTTACACTGGATCAATTTAGCTAAGCTGTAACTAAGTTTTACAGAAACCTTTTCTTTGTATAACTTCAGGTTAGGGTTAGCTAAAAGAAATTTGCATGAGAATTGCAAGGTTGAAATGTAGCAGGAGACATTGAAGATCTCTGAAGATCATTGGAAATAGAAGTGATGTGAGAAAGATGTACAGGTACCTAGATTTTCTTTGCTCTCTTTCATGGTGTCCACTTTCTTGGGTTCGCTTCTCAGCCCTACTGACCAACAGCAAATCTGGCCCAACACTGAATGCAGACGCTGTAGGTTTCATAATCTTTTCCGTTATCTCTTCATTATGTTCCCACTCTGACTCTTGCTCATGACCAGCTGTCTAGATTTTTTCTCAGTCCTTGATTACCCACCCACCTCAGTGCTTCAGAAAGCCTGATTTGAAATATAGTTACTTTTGTCTGACTTTCCAACTGATTTTTGGCTCTTGGAGACTTACTTTCTCAGCTTCTCTCATAAATGTGTAATTCTGTATTAGCGTTCTTCAGAGAAACAGAATCAACACAATAGTATATATATATATATATATATATATATATATATATATATATATATATATATATATATATATATATATATGATGGATATATAATAGAGTATTATATATAGCTTATTGTTTCTGTTTTCCTGGAAAACCCTGACTGATGTATAATATAAATAAATATATAAACCCTATTGGTTCTGTTTCTCTGGACAACCTTGACATACATACATACACATGTAGGAGTACATACATATGAATTATAGGAAGTGGTTCCCATGATTATGGAAGCTGAGTATTTCCTTGATCTGTCATCTGCAAACTGGAGACTCAGGAAGGTCAATGGTGTAATTCAGTCAGAGTTAAAGTTCTGAGAAGCAGGAGATGTACATATGTTCCAAGTCTGTAGAGAGTATATTCATATTTCCTCTATCTTTTTCTTCTATTTAGTCCCTGTACAGATTGGATAATGCCCACATCCATTGATGAGGGCTATCTTCTTTACTTAATCTACTGAATCAAATGCTAATCTCTTCTGGACACATTTTCACAGACACACCCAGAAATAATCTTTCTGGTTACCTGGGTATCGATTAGTCCAGTCAAGTTGACACATAAAATAACTGTCACAAAAATCTTATTTCTTAAATCACTTACTCTGTAATACACTTAGAGCAGTGGTTCTTAACTTGGGTTCTATCAAACCCTAAGGGTTCGATGAGTCGGTCTCAGGGGGTCGGAAAAGCCTCTGCCGCAGAGGCCAGAATAAAGTAATACCGTAATTTGTTGTGAGTTCATGCACTTTGTTGGTTTTGTTCTCTGAGCAAGGTGATGTTCATGCACAGCTCATTTTGTGCACCAGTAAAAAACCATATACCTATGTCTTGAATTTGGGAAAAAAAATCATATTTTATTTATCACTAAAGAAGGGTTCAGTGAATGCACATATAAAACTGGTGGGTTCGGTACCTCAAAAAAGGTTAAGAACCACTGACTTAGAGGTTTTGCTTTGCTGATTAAATCTTGACTGATACAGCTTATAATTTTTTACTCTAATATTAAGGTTGATAAAGCCCTATTCTGTTAGCCACCACCATGTTTTATTATTATTCTTTGGGTCAAAATTCCTTGACATAATTGACTGTACGTGCTTTCTCCAAATCTTTTATTGTGTCTTAACTCGCTCCAATTAAACTTTAATCGTATTCACTCCACCAAAATAACTGAGTCAAGGTAAAAATGATATACACACTTCAAAATTAGATGGTTATTTTTAGTGCATGTGTTACTGGAGCTGTCAGGAAAATTTTCTTCCTTCACATATTTTTTTTTCATTTGTCTTTTAGGATACCACATCTTTTTTTGTGTGTGTCTTTTTCTTATCTTATTGGCTGCTACCCCTCAGTCTCCTTTGCTGGTTTTTTCTCTTCCCTATACTCTCATAATATTTTAGTTCAATTCTTGGTTCTATTCTCCTCTCAATGCACAGTCACTCCATTAGTGATCTAATCTTGTCTCATTACAATCTACTTACTGATACACCCAAATTTACATATCCAACCCAGACTATCTCAAAACCCAGATATTATATTTGACCTCATATTTAACATCTCCACTGGGATATCTAATGATCCTTTTAAAATCAGTATATTCCAAACCTCTATTTGTAACCTCCTTCCCTCAAATCCAACTGTATAAGCAACCTTCTCCATTTCATGTGATGGCAGTTTCATCCTTCCTGTCATTCTGCCCCAAAACTTGTAGTCACTCTAAATAAGCTCTTCCTCTTACATTTCAAATTACCAGCAAATTGTGTTGACTCAGCCTTCAAAATATAGCTAAATCCACAGACAAATTCCATAACTACTCTATGACTGGTCCATCATTTATTTACTTAACATTACGGCTGCAGCTTTCTGACAGTTCTCCAAATTCATCTCACTATAGTTTATTATAAACACAACAGCCACCTTAGCTTTAAAAACAATAAAGTACATCATTCATTCTCTTTCTCAAAACTCTTCAATTGCTCCCATTTTCATTCAAAATAAGATTAAAATTCTTAACACTGTTCCCAAGACACTAAATATTGGGAGGTTCTCCTTGCCTTCACCTCCTATTTCTCTTCTGTGTTTTAACCATACTTGTCTCCTTGTGTTCCTCAATGATAGCGTCTTATGACCTTTAATTCCATTGATATACATTCCCTACTGCCCTCCATATCACCTTGGTTTATTCTCTCACCTTCTTCAAATATTTACTCAAATCCAGTTTTTAAAATAAAACATTCTCACAACCTATCTGGTACTATAACCTACCTCAGTCTTCACCCTGACACTCCATTACTGTACTTATTTTTTTATGTAGCATTTATCAGTGCTAATAGAAGATATAATTTATGTAGTTCTTATTCTTGTTCACATTATGTCTATTCCAGCTATACTTTAAGGTCTGTTTGGGCAGTCCTCAGCTGTTTTTGTCATTGATATATTCTACGTGTTTAGGATGGTGCTTGACTCACAGTAGGCACTCAACAAAAGTTTATCATGAGATTTCTTTTAATAACAGTCAATGGTACTACCTTGAATATTATTTTACTGGTATGTAAGATATGTAATACAGTTTCTTTTTCAGGGTCTAATGAGTCATAAAGTTGTCTTTTACATAATTTAAGAATGCTTTGATACTCTTTGTTTGTCATTATTATTTACCCTTATCCCAGAAAAATTGTAGGAGAGTTAAAAATCCCCTTTAAATATGAGACAGAACAATTTAGAGTATATAAATTGTTGACTTATAGTTTTTCATTGGTGCTCACCTTTCATACTGTTAGTCTGTTGAAGATAGCTATCATAGTTTTTTTGTGGGTTTTTTTGTGTGGTTTTTTTTTTTTTTTTTTTTAGTTTTTATTCCTTGAATTTTTTTAAGTGAGAGGAGAGGAGATAGTGAAACAAACTCCTACATGTTCCCCAACCGATATCTGGTATCTACCCAGCAACCTATTTTTAGTGCCTGAGGCTGATGCTCAGACCAACTGAGCTATCTTGTCCCTGGGGCCAACACTCAAACTAACTGAGCCACTGGCTGTGGGAAGGGAAGAGGGAAAAAAGGAGTTTAGTGAGGGGAAGAGAAGCAGATGGTAGCTTCTCTTATGTGCTCTGACCGGGAATTGAACCCGAGACATCCATATGCTGGGCCTGTTCTCTATCTACTGACCCAACCAGCCAGGGCTATTCCTTCAAAATTTTAAGCTAAAGTGTGTTATCATTCCATTCTTCATTGTTAAATTGTATATTTTTGGCATTGTAAATACTTTTGAGGTATAATACACTCTCTTGGTTGACATTCCAGTAATGGAAGAACCTTTAGATTCTGGTTATGCCCAGTAGCTTATGACTACTCACTCCAAGCAATTTTAGTTTTCTCAACTATATGCCATATGCCATACATTTGAGCTTTGTCACTTTAATCAAAGTATATAATATTTATACAGGAAAAGACTGTGATCTGTATTATTTTAGACTTAGAAAATACATAATTGCATGTTTCCCATCCAAGTACTAACCAAGCCTGACCCTGCTTAGCTTCCCAGATCAGTGAGATCGGGCATGTTCAGGGTGGTATAGCCGTAGACTTGCATGTTTGAATTAAATATCTATAGACTATTTTACTTAAAGCAAAATGAGCTGGCCTATTTTAATTTTTTAATATTATTTGATGTTAAGAGAAGAGCAGTATAAACGAGTGAATTTTAGTCACTTAAGCTGCAATGACAAACTGGGAATATTTAGAATATTTCTTAAATATGATTTATATGGCACATATTTTCTATATGATAATAGTTACAAAAATGGAGGTAGAAGCTAACAAAAGACCAGTATCTGGAGAGCTGAAAAAATACTCTAATGGTACCAGACACACAGTATAGTAATTTATATTACACTATTCCTATAGCTTCACATTTTCAATGGCTCACTTTTCCCAGCCTTAACAGTAATCAGAATTTCTTACACTGTGTAGTTCAGCCATACTAAGTTGCTCTCAGTTCCTTCAGTGTACCAGGAATTTTCATGCCAGACTTTTTTCTCCCTATCCAAAATATCCTGACTCTGACAATAATTATCCATCCTTGTTGCATTTTTGTTGTTGTTCCTTATTTGTTTTTTGTACCTAACTTCTCTTTTCAAACTTTGCTCAAGTATTGTCTCTTTTTCTTGATCCCTACTACCTAAAAAAAAAAATGACTACTTTCTCCTTTGAAAAATCTAGCATAGTGAATTCTATCATAATGCCTCTATAAAAGCCCATGGAGCTTATTTATATATGAGTCATTTTCTTCTACTGGACTAAGTCTTTTAAAGGAAATGATAACATATTAAATGTCCTAATATGTTCAGAACATAGCATACTGAGAATATTTGGTAATTATTTAATTAAATTTTCAGGTGACTGAAATAATGACTTAAATGGGAGAAACTCTGAAATAATGACAAAATAAAGAATAAGTTGAACAATACGGGCTCTATAGAGTGGGACTAGATGTAATTGATAATATTATCTCTGATTTTTATTAAAGTATATATATATATAAGCTAAAATGACTGTAGACAATTTAAAATAAATCCAGTTATTTATTTAAAAGAAAATAGGGAAACCATGTTCTGTCATCACTATGCACTGAAATGAGAAAACTCAAGATGCAGGAAAATAATAATCTAATATCCTAAAAACTATTTTTTCTTTTTTTCTACAAACTTTTAAAGATTTTATTTATTTTTATTTTAGAGGGGGCTGGATAAGAAGCATCAACTCCGATATGTGCCTTGACCAGGCAAGCCCAGGGTTTTGAAGTAGTGACCTCAGCATTCCAGGTTGACGCTTTATCCACTGCACCACCACAAGTCTGGCCAAACTTTTAATCATTGGAAGCTAGCTTTGGTTAAAAAAAAATTCTAGCGCATTTATTATCATCAACTCATCCCCCCCCCTTTTTTTTAAATGGAGAAACATACAGATAGGAAGAAAGAGAGATGAGTAATATCAACTCATCTTTGTGGCACTTTAGTTGTTTATTGATTGGCTTTTCATCTGTTCTTTGATGGGGGTGGTCTCCAGTTGATTCAGTGACCTTGGACCACTAGCCAGTGACCTTTGGGCTCAATCCAGCGACCATGGGGTCATGTCTATTATCCTACACTCAAGTTGGATGCGCCTGCCCTCAAGCTGGCAACCTTGAGTTTTTGAACCTGGGTCCTCAACATCCCAGGCTGATATTCTATCCACTGCACCACTGCCTTATCAGGCAGCTCAGCTCATCTCTTTCTAAACTATTCAGAGATTAACCTTCTGGGGGGGGGGGGAAGGTATAGAGAAGAATAGGTGAAAACCTGTTGCCCACTTGAGAACTTAATCACTTTATCAGGAACAGGAATGGAACAGAAGAGGACTGGGATCATGGTGCCAAAATGGTCTTCATGCTGTATCCCACTGAGAGGTTGAGCAACTGCATCTTACTCTTGAGCTTAGTCAGAGAAACTGCCATTTTGAACAAGAAAAGATCCAGTTTTAGACCTGTGGACCTAGAGTTATACATTTGTTAGGTGTCAAAATTACATTAGATGTTGTGCAGAGCAACCCGATGTTCAGATAAGAAATGAAGTGAGAAAGCTGTTAGAATGTCTCCCACATAGGAGCATAAAGTGGACAAATGACACCTCACCCACACTGTTGTTATCAAACCTGAGATTTACCCATTCAAAGGGTGGAGACAGAGCCTAAAAAAGAAAAATGCCCCATATGGTAATAAAAGGGGACTAGTACATTTTCCTGAAGACATAGAGAAAAGATTAAATATCTGAAAGTGACTTATTATGAGAAGCAGATGGAGACTTAAGGAGACATCTGTGTGGTGACATCTAAAATATGGAATAGAGAGAAATCATGGATGAGGCAACTTGAGCATCAGTATATAAATCTTCATGTTCTTTTCCAAATCACCATCAAATGAACAAAAGAATATAAAAACAGAAGGGAAATTTAACATTTTTGATAAAAATTATGAGAGGATGCCATCCATATGCCAGAATTATCAAAGACAGAACAATGTTAAATGAAGGCAATGGGGAATTTCTTGTAAATTTTTCCAGAGTAAGTAGTATGGGATTTTAAGAATTAAACAAAGATGATCAAGAAAGAAACTAATTAACATTTTCCTAGTCTGCTATATTTAGACTATAGTTAAATTGTTGAAGACAAGTTGTGGGATAGGAGAGAAACCTGTTTAAAATTCTTTACTAATATATATCAATTAAATTCAGAATTAGGTTACAGAGGAAAAAAAAGACTAAGAATTCCTATTTTAAACAAAAAGATTACAGGGTATTTCTATATGTGGAAGAAGCAGGGGTGGGTGGCAGATAGTCTCAGAAGGACAGTAGTACCATGTGGATAAAGGACAATAAACTAAAAAAAAAAAAAAAAATTAAAGTTAGCTCCTCTCATAGGAGGTTCACCAATGGTAACATGACTTTTGTGACTCTTAAATTAGGCAGACAATTACATCACAAAAAGGAGACTATAAACTTACATGAAACCAATTTTTAGCTTGAGATTTGAAGAGAGTTTAAAATAGTTTTCAAGGAAATCCTAAGAATATCAAAGTAAAATATATCTTTGTGAGTAATTACTGGTCTAGACTATGCTTTTTCTTCAATTATATGTAAACAAAATAAAGCAACAAACACAAAAGAATTGTCTATATAAAAGAAGGTAAAAGTAATACCTCAGGTAACGGAAGACAATAGTTCTAAGTAAAAATACTGGAGTGAAATATTTTTAAATAAGTTTATGTTCTGATCTTATGTAGTATTTTAAGGGAACATATGCTCTGAAATAATTCAGACCCAAACTATAATAGCAGAATGAACAACTGATATAAAAACTATAAAGATTAGAAAATCAGACAAGTTACTTATAGAAAAGCCTAAGAGTCTAGGAAAGGGTGACAGACAATAAAGATCCAAAATATGAATAATTAATTTATTCTGAAGAACAAGCCAAAATAAAAATATAAAAATAATAATAGATGTACTAATAGAAAATTTTTCAGAGATTAAAAAAATACAAAAATAACATAAAATCCCTAATCCTGAATTTGAATGCAGCTCATCATATGACAGTTAATACCACCTACCTATTTTGCTGAAGTGTGTACATTTCTTTTTCTTTTAAATCCACTCTAACACTCATGCAGACAGGAATAACACCAAAGAAGAAAGAGAAATCGGAACTATACATTTGTTTAAGCAACAATTTTGAGATGTGAAAAGTAAAAAGTAATGCAAAAAGTTTAGGATAAATATATAATCAAAATTTTATTTACCTGTAAAAGCATATAAAGACACTTACAAAGCACAACTTTAAAATATGTGCTTCTAGGTATATTGTAACCAACTGAAAAGCTAAATGAAAGTAAAGAATAATGAATTAGGTTGAATTGTTACAATTATTGTTATTTAGTATAGAGCATATATTACAAATAATTATGAAAGATGATCCTCAATTTATTATGAGGTTAGGTCTCAATAAATTAAAATATTAAATTAAAAATACATTTAAATAACCTAGCCTACTGAACATCATAGCTTAACCAAGCCTACCTTAAACATGCTTAGAACACTTACATCACCTAAAATTGAACAAAACCTTGCTGCTGGCACCCAGAATCACAAGTATCATTCCACATATTGATAACCCAGAAAAAGATAAAAATTCAAAGTATGATTTGTACTAAATGTGCATCACTTCTGAACTACCAAACTTGAACTATCATAAGGCAGGTACTATTTTACAGATGGTCCCTTCCTTACTAAAAAGCTTCTGCACAGCAAAAGAAACCGACAAAAAAAAAAGTAAAAGGCAGCTAACCCAATGAAAGATAATATTTACAAACAATAGCTATAATAAGGGGTTAATATCCAAAAAATATAAAGAACTCACAAAGCTCAGCAACAAACAATCTAATTAAAAAATGGGAAGAAGACCTGAACAGGTACTTTTTCCAAGAAGACATACAAATAGCCAACAGATACATGAAAATATGCTCAACTTTGCTAGCAATTAGATAAATGCAAATCAAAACTACAATGAGATACCACCTCAGACCTGTTAGATTGGCTATTATCAACAAGACATGTAATACAAGATTTGTGGATAAAAAGGAGTACTCATTCACTGCTGGTGGGAATGTAAACTGGTATAACCACTACTGAAGTAAGTATAGTGGTTTTTCAAAAAATTAAGAATAGAGCTATCATATGACCCAGCAATCCCTACTCTGGGTACCTACCCTAAAAACTTGAAAACATTGGTATCTTAAGAAACATGCACCCCCATGTTCATCACAGCATTGTTCACAGTGACCAAGACATGTAAACAACTGAAGTGTTCCTCAATAGATGACTGAATAAAGATGTTGTACATACATACAATGGAATACTACTCAGCCATAAGAAATGACATAGTGCCATTTACGACAACATGGATGAACCTTGAGAACATTATACTGAGTGAAATAAGTAAATTGGGAAAAAAAGCTAAGCATGATATAATTTTAAAAAGTGAGACTCATGGACATAGGTAAAAGTGAAGTGGTTCTCAGTTAGAGAGGGTTATGGGGCAGGGATATAGGGGGAGGGGAGTAAAGAGGGACAAATAAACAGTGAAGGAAAATGATTTGACTTGGGTGGTGGGTACACACCATAATCAACAGTTCAAATGCTATAGAAATGTCTACCTGAAGCCTATGTACTCTTATTAATCAATGTCACCCCATTAAATTTAATTTTATAAATACAAATTTTTAAATATTTCAAAAAATTCCAGGTATATTTTTCTCCTCTTTGAAAAAAAAGGAGATGTAGTGGTATAGAACCAAGTGGACAGAGTTCAAATGTGTGTCTTTTGTATTCTGGTTAAATTGTGGTAAATCCAAAGTGGTTGTTTTATTGTTCACGATGATAATTTGAAAGGTATAAAGGAAAGCATTTAAAAATATCCATGTCAGATATGTGTAGAATTAAAGATAACATATGCACATTTTGCATTAGTAGAGTAAAATCAGCAGCACTCCCTCCAACCCTGTGCAGCAGATACTATTAGTGGTCTATCCTCTTGGCCTACTATTGAGGTCAGCAGATCTCGAGTGGACAGTTCCCACATATACAGCTTTCCATCCTTAATACCCTCTGTTTCATTATCCTCCATCTTTGCCTGAGGGTTTTCTCTGGAACTACAGGAACTTGCTCAGTTTGCTGCAAAGGAGGCCCAGTAATTTAACAGCCTCAGAGATAACTCTTATCCAACTATTCTAGGAATCAGCTGATGAAATCCCCAGCTTCCCTGTCTTTCAGTGGAACAATCCTGTGATCCATTCAGTAAGTCCCTCGGAGAATTTTCAGTGGTATTCAGCCTCAGTTGCTCATCCTGGTACCACCTGCATTCATGTGACTCTTACTGCCTTAAAAGCAAGCAAACAAATAAGTAAATAAACTGTTTCCAGTCTTATCTTTTAACTTTCTTATTTCCTCATTTATGCTTCCTGTGGTCCCCGCCAAAATAAACTTGATTCATGGTATTTTGATGAAATCTAAACTAAAACAGAAAAAAAATACAGAATTTAAGGAAGCATTTACAGTTTTGACTGGATAGCTCAGTTGGTTAGAGCATTGTCCCGAACATAGGTTGTGGGTTGGATCCCCAATCAGGGCACATACAGGAACAGAGTGATGTTTCTCTCTGTGTGTCTCTTTCTTTACCCCTCCCTTCCTTTCTCATTAAAATCAATAAATTAAAAAATAATTATAAAAATGTATTACAACCTGACCTGTGGTGGTACAGTAGGTAGAGCACCCATCTGGGATGCTGAGGTCACCAGTTAGAATCCCTGAGGTCACAGTCTTGCATATGGACTTGTTGGCTTGAGCAACAGCTCTGCAGTTTGAGTGCAGGATCGCTGGGTTGAGCACAGGATTATCAACATTATTACAGGGTCACTGGCTTGAAGCCCAGGGTCCCTGTTTTAAGCCAAGGTTGCTACCTTTAGCAAAGGGTTGCTGGCTCTGCTCAGGGACACCACACCTTCCCCATTAAGGCACAAGGAGCAATCAATGCACAACTAAGATGAAGCAACTATGAGTGATAGTTCTCGTTCTCCCCACTTCTTTTCCTTTACTTCTCTAAAAAAAAAAAGAGAAAAAAATTATTGCAAATATAATAAAAAATAAATAAATTTATGTCTTTGTTTGGCAGATAAAATATAATATGCTCACTTTGTTAAAGATGGTGCTGCCCACATGGAAGCCCGTCATCCAGGTGATATTATTTGCCCTTATGCTTGAGATGGCTGTGGGGGAAAAGCTGTAATGTAGGCAGGCCAGGTCATTATAGCCTAAGGCTTAGTTTAAGAGTAAGCTCTTCCCCACACCCCTGACTGATTGGATGATGTAGGGTAGTGCACTCTCTTGAGGAATCCCATTATGCCTCAGATGGGTGGCTTTGTATCAGAGACTTTCTTGTATGTATAATTGGATTAAAGGTTTGGATTATCTATGCTATAAAGTGGGCGGACTGGTAGCTAGATCTCTCTCTCTTGGTTCCTGAGTTCCTGAGGTTAGTATTAGAGAGGAGAGCAGATTAAGGCCATGTGGAGAGGAGAAGCAGCCGAGATGGCAGAGTGCTGAGGGAGAAACCAGTTTGTTAAAGAGTTTGAGCAGGAGGAGATGGGAAACAGGTGAATAAGTCTGGTGAGCTAGAAAGTTTTGATGCTAGGAAACTCGGATAAGTCAGTAGCTTTGTGAGCACTGAATGTATGGGTTTTGGAGCCCAGAGTGTGTTTTTGCTTGCCCGCCGGGTGCAAGCTAGAATTAAAGCTGATGGCTCACCAGTTCTTGGCTCTGTTGTTTTATTACCGACTGTACGAATCAAATGCGAACCTGCACGGGTCAGGCTGCTGCGATGGCGGCCTCGACTACTGGCTTTACAGTCTTTTAAAAGTACATAGAGATATCTTAAATTTTTTTGCTGAAAATAAGACCTTCAGATTGGATCAAATTGCACTTTGTCTAAGAGAGAAATATTGCTAAAACCAATTGACAAAAATAGCTTAAAAATAAAAGAGTGGACAAGTTATTGGTTAAATAAAAAGCAGACGAAAGATATGGTGATATCAACAATAAGGCTTAAAGATACAAAATGTAAAATGGATCACCTTACTTAATCTTATCATTAATTTAAAAGTACTAGACACTAATTTATAACTTTCAATAATATATTACTATTGAGAAAAGAACCAGTGAATTTATAGCATTAACCAACATGATGGGGGAGGGAATAATTAGTATAAGAATAGAATATAAAAAGAGAAAATAGTAGAAATGAGAATTAAATTTAAGTCCAAATTCTTAAAAAAATAGGTGTAACTTTTTCTAATCATAACAAAAATATTGATAAAACAGATAATATGCATACTTACAGAATAGGAATATTACTACAGATATAGGACTGATTTAAAAATCTGTATAACGTAGGTTGATAGCACTCAGTTTGGAAGTCTTGCTGTTAAGAGTATAATTTTCTAGGAAAAACAAATAACCAAATTTGTGTCAAAGTACGTGTTCAAGCCATATGTACTTTGAATAAAATAAATTAAAATTTATCTTAATAATAAAATAAATTAAAATTTAAGTAATTATCAAAGAATTATTTTCATAAAACTTCTGAGTCCACATCATACCTTGTTGATATATTTTTTTGTATGGGTATCATATTTATAAAAATCTTTACATCTTAGAAACTTGAAGATTATGTTATTTCAAACTTTAAAGCAAGAGACAATGTCTTGTGATATGTAAACTACACCACAGAAGAGTAGAAAAATCTATGTTTAAGCTTTAAAATTAAATTTTAAGTAACTACCATGATTATAATTCTAAAACCTAACTAACAGGATAAATAAAAATTAAAAACTACAACTTATTTGATACATTGAAAAAGGAGTAAGCCACCAAATAATACATTTGCAAATAACCCTTACTAGCATATTGGCTTTTGAAGGTGTTAGGAATGAAGTAAATAATAGTCATATCCATCAACCTATTAAGCTTTAATAATATTAAAAACTTAAATGAGAAATATTTATTATTTTTTTATTGAAAGATTCCAGAAGGACAATTCATAAAATTTAGTATTCATCTTAATAAAAATAAAACCTCTAAGAAACTAGGTATAGAAACATATTTCCTGAATATGATAAATAATTTCTTTGTTAAACCATCAGAAAAAATTACTTAACAATGAAACACTAAAGAAACCCTATTAAGTCAAGTTTACAACATGGTTCCTGCAGTTACTATTATTGTTTAATATTGTTCCACTTAAATCAATAGAACAGGAAAGCATGAGTAAATATTAGGAATGTGAAGGTAAAATTATCATTATTAGAATATCATTTGATTATTACCTGGAAACCTAATGAAATTGACCAATTATTGCAAAAAAAATTTTGTGAGCTTTCTCAAAATAAAATGAGAATATAAAAATTAGTAATTTGCCTTTATTACATACTGACCAAGGACATAGTTTTGGAATCAGACAAATAAGGCTTTGAATTTTAGTTCTTTAATAATCTTAGAGCAGTTGCTTCAAACTAACTTTAAACTTCAGTTTCTTCTTCATAAAATTGAACCAGGAATGCCTATTTTACAGGATTATGTGATGATAAATGAGTAATGTCTGTTAGCTAGTAGCTAAGATGAAATGCTCAATTAATAACTATATTTTATTTTATTAGATTAATAAATATAATTTTATATCTATCTATCTATCTTGTGAATTTAAAATTAATAGTAAGACAAAACTATGATATATCACATACAAATCATTGTAAATTACTGAAATTAGAAAATAAAACAAAACAAGTAAAACAGAAAGAGCAGGCAGAAAAAAGTAAACAAGAGAAATAAGACCAGTCCTGGCCTGGTGGCTCAGTGGAAAGAGCATCATCATGGAATGCTGAGGTCATCGGTTGGATTCTGGTCAGGATACATAACTAAAAGGAACAAAGTACTTTTAGAAAGGAGTCTGAGTACACAACTAAATGGAACTAGGTAGAACAACAGGTTGATGTTTCTCTCTCTTTCTTTTTCTCTCTCTCTCTCTCACCATAAAAATTAAAAAAAAAAAAAGACCAAGATATTAGTTAAAAGTCTTTACCCGAATCAGTCATAATTACAAGCATTGTGAAATACTGCAGTATTTGCCATGACATCAGGAACAAATTAAAGATTCTCACCATTATACTATTTATTAATGTTACTCTGGAAATTCTAGCAATCCATATGGAAAGAAGATACATTGTTAGGAAGAGTGACACAGATTGTTGCTCAATGTAGATAGTTAATTACTCACTAGAAAACAAAAATAAACTGAGAAATATTTAGAACACAAGTAACCAGAATGAACAAATGTATAAATGCCCTGATAAAAATACAATAATAAATTCTTATTCATAGTAGCATGAAGATAGATTTAAACATATTTGTTATTTATATGAGGAAGATTACAAGCTTAATAGAAGACCTTAAATGATACTTGAATACATAGAAAAAGGATGTCATTTTGGATAGAAAGTTTGAGTATTAAAAAAAATTCAGAGTTTTGTAAATTAAATAAAGGGTTAAAATATTTAAGTAAAAATCCAAATGAAATTTATTTTGGAACCTGAAAATATATATTCTGTGTAAGTTTATCTGGAAGTTGAAAACAATTAATGGGATAAAGTAGTATAAATTGGTCCCTTGTCTATCGCAGGGGTTAGGTTCCGGAAACCCCTGCGATAGGCAAAAATCCACAAAATAGCAACCTTATATTTATTTTATTATTTATATATATTTTAAGGCTTTATAAACCCTGCCCGCACACTTATAAACCTTTCCCACACTGTTATTAACCTTTCCCACACTCTTATAAACACTTCCTATGATTTTAAACACTTTCTACACTCTTAAACCTACGTAATTTTGACAACATATAAAATTCTATATGGGTACTCACCAGTGAGTATACTACAACTTGAATGATTAAGATGATGATGAATTAACTTATTTTAAAATGTTTATTTTAAAAATGCTTATTTTACCTCAAAAATAATTAAAATAATAAATATATAAAAATATCTATATATGGCTATATATGGCAAGTTCTAGCTATATAGTGAAAAATCTGTGATACAGAATTAGATATACACAATTTAAAAATCCATGATACAGTAAGACTGCAGAAAGTGAACTGCGATATGGCGAGGGATGACTGTATAACAAATTTTGCTAACAGTATAAAGTATAAGTTATATTGATTAAAAACAAATGGTACAATTCCAAGAAAAAGTCTATTTTATATTTAAATATGAATGTCATCAAAAAATATATCTGAAAAAATGTTATAGGTCAACACCTTAACATATAAACAGCAATACATTTAAGGTAACATGGAAAATAAAATGCAAGGAACTCAGATAGTGGCGCCCTGTGATGCCAGGAAGACAGGCACTGTTAGTGAACTACAGTTGTGTCAATTATATGAGAAGTTGACTCATCCTTCCCCAAACTCGTGGACACTAGTGGGGTTAATACCTAGAAGATCTTGAAGGGAAGCCATTAGGAAGGTCTCAGACATTAGATTTTACATCAGTTTGCTGTCTATTGGTTCAAAGCCAGGTTTGTTTTATTGTTGGTACCAAGCAGAAGACACCTTAAGTTCTTAGGACTTAAAAGAAAGGGTGAAACTGTGGAGTCCTTGAATGTTGGAGCAAATTGTTTCTTTTAAACAAGGTGAGCCATGGACAAAGTAGGAATTCATTTCTCAGCATTGGGTATCTAAGGATTTGGCAATCAAACTGATGATACAAATTATATTATCATCAATTAAGTAAATTCATAAGTAAAATTTTTTAAATTGTAAGAACTTTTCCTTGAAATGAAGAGCATATATTTCTAAATTAATAAGGGCCTGCTTAATGCCTAGTATGGTAAATATCCAAACAGGTTTCATTATTGTGAATTATTATAATGCCAGAGATAAAGAGAAAATTCTAGAAGATTCTAAAAAAATGTTGGTCTACTAATCATACAAACAAAATAAGGTTGCATTTAAAGAATTAAAGTATCAGTGGTGCCTGACCTGTGGTGGCGCAGTGGATAAAGTGTCGACCTGGGAACACTGAGGTCGCCAGTTCAAAACCCTGCACTGGTCTGGTCAAGGCACATATGGGAGTTGATGCTTCCAGCTCCTCCCCCCTTTCTCTCTCTCTCTCTCTCTCTCTCTCTCTCTCTCTCTCTCTCTCATTCTCACTCTGTGTCTCCTCTCTAAAATGAATAAAATAAAAAGAAATTAAAAAAAAAGTCTCAGTGGCGTTGAACATGTGGTTAAATAGGATATGCAAATAATAAAGAAGTGTCTTTAAACATTGAGGCTTTTAATATAAAATTTTTATGAGCTATTTCAAGATATAGATATCCAACAAAGGAGGGAAAGGATGGGAATTTATAACTTGATACTGAGGAGGACTCCCAGGATAATTGTTGTGTGGAAATAGGGTCTGAACGACTGAATATGGGAGAATTTCAGGATGGATATTTCAAAAGGGGAAAATATTTTCAAGGTACTTGACCAACTGGAAGGGGTGTTAGTGTTTTCAGACATCTTCAAACTTTTTATAAAAACGGCCCACTTTTGCAGTGCTGGTCAACCTGGTCCGTACCTCCCACTAGTGGGCGTCCCAGCTTTCATGGTGGGCAGTAGTGGAGCAACCAAACAGCACCACGATTGGCCCACCATGAAAGCTGGGATGTCCACTAGTGGGCAGTAGGGACCAGGTAGACCAGCACTGCAAAAGTGGGCCGTTTTTATAAAAAGTTTGCAGACGTTTGCATAGTTTGGGGATAAACAGGAGATAAATACATCGAAAGTAAGAAAACAGAAAACAAAATTATTACATCCAAATATAGAAAATTTTTATAAGAAAATAAATATCCTTGTATATTTTATGGCTCAGAAATAAAGTTTATTTACATAGTTATATTAATTTGAATGCCAAATACTGATGTAAAAATGAAAGAGTTGTCGTAACTATACTGGTAAAGTGGAAGTCAGAAAATGTATATGTTAGAGGAGGTATAAGAGAGTTGGACTTTAATATCCTAATATGTACATTAATATACAGTGTTTAATGATTTTTTTTTTACAGGGACAGAGAGAGAGTCAGAAAGAGGGATAGATAGGGACAGACAGACAGGAACAGAGAGAGGTGAGAAGCATCAATCATTAGTTTTTCATTGCCGTCGCAACACCTTTGTTGTTCACTGATTGCTTTCTTGACCACCGGTTTTCAGCAGACTGAGCAACCCCTTGCTGCAGCCAGCAACCTTGGGTGCAAGCTGACGAGCTTTTGCTCAAGCCAGATGGGCCCACATTCAAGCTGACAAGCTCGGGGTCTTGAACCTGAGTCTTCCACATCCCAGTCTGATGCTCTATCCACTGCACCACCACCTGGTCAGGCGTTTAATGATTTTTTAATCTTAAATGGGAGTGACTCTTGTCTTCGTTTTTCTTTATTTCCCCTTTCTTCCTTCCTTCTTTTCTCTATATTTTCTTTTTTGTCCTTCCTAGGAAGCAACATATGAAAGACCTTGTACCTTGATGTTGGATATTCAGATGTGGGGTATAGAAAGCAAAGAAATAGTGATGTATTAAGGGTAATTTATGGAATGTGGTTTGTTGGACAACAGGTCATGAGAATATTATTTATTCAAGGAGAAAGAAGAGCAAATGGAGAAGTGTCTGAAAAAAAAAAAGAATTTATCCAAATCTGAAGAATAGTAAGAAGGCTAGAGGTGCTCTAAGTACTCAGTTTCTGTAGGGTAATTATGAGGAAGAGATAGATTTAGAATTGGTCATGCAGGGCATTATAGAATATGATGACAATTTGGCTTCTCTGTGTACAGACGGAGGACTGCAGGCAGCAAAATGGAAACACGGAGAGCACAGTGGCCCAAGGGGTTACTGAAGGCTTGGGTAGACCTGATAACTGTGGAGGTGGTAGAAATGGAGCTCTCTGGACCTAATATTAATCCTTTCTCAGCTTGCTGAGAGAAATCCAGTATTCTGAGCTTTTGTGGATATTCTCAGAATGGTTCTTTATCTGGAAATTCTGTCAGCTACATTCCTGAAGCTTCTGAATGTATGGTCTTGGAGCTTTAAATTAAGAAAGAAGAGTAGTGAATGAGCCCTAGGGAGTGATGAGATACCATAGAATACAGTATGATTATTCTCACACCCAGGCCCTTTCAAAGAAAAGCATATTGAACTGAAACACAACATCATCAACAACAAAATAGTACATCAGAATTATCTGAAACAGCTTCTAAACATTTCAGTACATGGGTCAGTATTTTGGATATTCACTAATTAATTGCTTCTAGAATGCTAGTTTTGTCAAGGAATGTCTTCCATTCATGCTGTGTATGATGATAAGAATCTTTTCAGAGTGCTATATAAACAGCTTGTTTCACCAATGAACATGGAAATTCTTAATAATCATGTACTGCTTAAGTGCATGTTAATGCCACTTTTTACATTTTGTCAATGAAATACAGTATATTTAATGCATTTAGTATAGGCTGTTGAAACTGAAACAGTTATCCTTTAGTGTCCCAGAAGTCTAATTACAAACTAGCTAATTCTCTTTATCTATGTTCTGATAGCTTTTCTATTAGAATAAAGAAACTGTGTAATAGAATGACTTTTGACTGTATGTTTCAAAGTTAATAAGATGTGGTTTAACTGCTTCTACAAGTTTATCTCCTTCTTCACATGGTAGTTGAAATGAGAAAGGACAAACAGTTTGCTGAATATTTCATAGCATTTTAATACTACCTGACACCCCAGGAGAGAGAGTGGTTTTTATTGTTTTTCCTTTAAAAAAAAATTTGATGAGCACCTATCATGTTTTAAGCTCTGAACAAAATAGGAAAATTCTATTCTCTTATGATCTTATTCAAATGGAAAGATAATAGATGACAAAAAGCATTAAGTAAAATGTTGTACATCAGATGGTGGTAAGTATTATGGAGAAAAATGAAGCAGGAAAGATAATTGGCTAACTTGTAATTCAGTGAAATACATAGTATGGAGAGGGAGGTATGTTTTGAAGTCTGGCTGGGTACTTACTGATTCCAAGATTCCATCATTAATGATTTAATACTTATTATATATTCTTTAACTTAGTCCTGGAATGAGGTTCCCTTTGAAAGGCTTGGAGGAAAGCACACTTTAACAGGAGACAAGAAACCTAGATTTTAGTTTTACTTTTTCTGCTCTTCACTCTTTCTGGACCATGTGATCTACTCCTCTGGGTTATAATATTATCTAAAGGGTAATGACTCTCATTTTACTTCTCCAGACTTGATTTCTCTCCTAGGCTCCAACATACATATATATGTTGGATGCCATGCCCTTCTCAATGCCCCACAAGTATCTCAAAGTCAGCATATTCAGGTATGAATGTACTAATCAACCATGCACCTTGACACAGGTGATCATTTCCCTGAATTGCCAATCTTGTATAAGGACATCATAGTTAAACTCACTTATATCCCAGTACAGTCATCTTTCCTGCATCTTTCACTTATCTTTCATATCCATATATTATTCCCAAGGGATAACTCACTCCTCTCACTTATGGCTTCTTTTTGCTTTCAAAGCAACTGTTTTATATCAGCTCAGTTAACTAACAATTTTTGAGCCTCTAAAATACACCAGACACCATGTTAAAATTTGGAAATATGAATGAAATGAAGGCGGTTCTTGCTGAACCTAAACTGCAACCTGATTTTTTGACTGGTTGGATCAGAAAGGGACTCATTGTGGTAATGGTAACTGATTTATATGGTAGATTTGTTACAGAGACCTGAGAGAGAGCACTTGAGAAGGTGAGGCCCTAAGTTCAATGCAAGGAACGTGATGAAGATTAGTCTCTGCACTTGTGGAGTGTTTTTGCTATCTTTGAGTCTATATGGAAAGAGTGCTTAAAACTTCTAGAGCATAGGCTTTTATGAGGAGCTCAGTGAGACACAGGTTATGGGATAAGGACAGACTAACAGCATTGATTAAACTCTCTGGCGATAAAGTGTGGCATAAGTGGAGAAAGGGGGATTGCCTGCTTCATAGTTTAACACAGTACTGCTCGGGTACTCCAAGCTGGTAACCCTCTCTTGAGGCTGTAAGTAAGTAGGAAGGGTTACACTAGTGGTACTTTGAGCAGAGGACAATGACAAAGCAGGAGAGATAGAACAAGAATCTATTTTTTACAATGCTGGTAAAAATGAAGCATCCTAATGTAAGCAACATCATCGACACTCACCCAAACTTTAAAGAACTTAGATAATTTTGTCAGTGGGAAAAGCAAACATTCTCTAAAATCATCCAGTTCAAGGTCTGTATTCCATATCCTCCAGTTACTGCTGTCTTATCTGAGAGAGCTACACATCTTTTCTGAGAATTACTTCAAACGTTAAATGGCAGTAACCTATGAAGGTCATTGTGAAGATACACAGGAAATGTGTATAAAGTGGACCAAGAACATGATTTCTGGAGTATTGTATATACCCAACAGCTGGTCTTAAAAATAATCACAATAGAAGGAAGAGGGAGCTTCTTCTTTGTTCTCCAGCTCTTTGAGGTTATAAAGGATACCATTTTTTGATATTATTCATGGAGACTATTTGAAGAAGGTATTTATTTGCCTTATTACCCTTCTGAGTGAAATATAAGATAACAAGAGAAAAGCAGCAACAGACAGATGTTAACTATCCATACCACAGGTTTGATCTTTGATAACTGGTGCATATGCATCAAGCTCTGTGTACTCTTCAGCCTGCAAGGTAAATTCCATGTTCTGTCTAGCAATACACCAGAGTTACTGACAGTCCTGTTTGTATTCTCTGAGATATTGGCTAAGAATTTTCCTAACACACATCATTTACATACAGCTAGTAAATGTGAGTTCACAGTGTTATCTACTTTAATAGAAAGAAGTAATTTTGCATTAACCTTTCAATAAAGTAAGAGTTAATAGGAAAGAAGATTCAGTTTGTATATAAATTTAACATGTTGAATTATTTTTCTGCAGAAGGTGGGACTTAAATTGTGAAAATAATGATATATTGGTTTTAATTTCTACTGAAGTTGAAAAATAATCCAAGAGTCAAAAGTGAAGTTAAAAATGTGGGTGAACTCTGGATAAAAACTCCTAGGAGTTTTCATTATGCTTTTTGTTTGTTTGTTTGTTTTTTAATTTTAATTTAATTTTATTTTTTTCAGAGACTGAGGGAGAGTCAGAGAGAGGGATAGATAGGGACAGACAGACAGGATCGGAGAGAGGTGAGAAGCATCAATCATTAGTTTTTCGTTGCCATTACGACACCTTATTTGTTCATTGATTGCTTTCTCACATGTGCCTTGACCGCGGGCCTTCAGCAACCCTAGCAACCCCTTGCTGGAGCCAGCGACCTTGGGTCCAAGCTGACGAGCTTTTGCTCAAGCCAGATGGGCCCGCACTCAAGCTGGCAACCTCGGGGTCTCGAACCTGGGTCTTCTGCATCCCAGTCCGACGCTCTATCCACTGCGCAACTGCCTGGTCAGGCCCATTATGTTTTTTAATATACAGTTGCAGTGATGTGTGGGGTGTTCTTGGTTGGAGGATGCAAATGCATCTGCACAGAATCAAAGGCTCCAGATGTTCCCTTGGCATACAAGGATCTGACAGTAGGTGAACTTTAGAATGTGAAGCTCAGCCACAGTGATGTCTACTGCCTCTAGAAATTTTACTGGAGCTCAATACTCAGATTTCTTTTTAAGTCTTTGTTTTGTAAATAGTGCAGAGATTTTAGTTCCCAGTAACAGCAATTAAATGTCATAAGTGAGAATAATGATAATAATTCTTTTAAATATGTATTAATTTCTTAATAGGTACCAATTTTTTTGTGATATACTTCACATGCCTTATCTCTGTAATCTTTAAAATGAAGATATTATGTAGGTACTATTATTATTTATCTATAAGAAATCTGATACATGTATATATAAATAAGTTGATGAAGAAAGTGTACATATTTTCAGCAATTAGAGTTCATAATTGAAAACATTTCCTGTGCATTTATAAATATTTAACCCTTGCCTTGATACTCATTTAACAAAATGGTTATGAGCATAGATAGTGGGGCCATGTACCTGGCATTTTCTATCTTCCAAGTTATCTTGCCAAGTCTTTTTTTTTTTTAATACCTCTCTGTGCTTTATTATTATTATTTGCAGTGAAGGTAATTTTAATAGTTCCTATTGCATAAATTAGTTTTAGTGATTAAACAAGTTAATTATACATAAAAGACTTAGAACAGATCTTGAAACATAGTAAATCCTAAAAAATGTTCACTCTTAAATGTAGGCATTTATTATGAGATTAATAAAATACTGGCCCTGGCTGGTGGCTCAATGTCCTATTGACCTTGCATATGGACATATGGTTTGATTCCTGCTCAGAGAACATAGGAAAATTGACCATCTACTTCTCCCCATCTCACTCTCCCTATTCTCTCCCTCTTCCCCTCCTGCAGCCAGTGGATTGATTAGTTTGAGCCTGGCCTGGGCACGGAATATAGTTCTGTTGGAGTGCACCAACCTCAGGTACTAAAAATAGTTCAGTACTGGAGCACTGGCCCCAGATGGGGTTGCTGGGTGGATTCTGGTCAAACAGATACAGGAGTCTGCCGCACTATCTCCCCTCCTCTCACTTAAAAGAAATGTTATAAGAAAAGACTATAAGAAACTAATAATTGGGCAAATTTAGTATGATTAGACATTGAAAATGGAACCCTGTTCACAAATTAACTCCATAGACAAAGTTTAGAATGAGCATGGCCTTAAGGGAACTTGACACAACCATCTGGTTAAAACTCAGAGTCCATCGCTTTCAGAAAGATACACGCCGACTCATCTGAATTGACATCTGTGTGCACACCGAAGTCTCAGAGGATAATTAACAGAGGAAACTCTCAACAGTAATACTGACATAAGCCTGAGGAACTGAGCCATAAAATTCTCCATATGAACAAGTGGCCTATATAACCACAGGACTATACATTTTGGTCTTGCCCAAGGGTACCTGAAATAGCCAGATGCTCAAATAAAACTGAACTTATTTCTAAAGTAGATAGCAAACAAGATTTTAAAAATCACACCTCTCTTTTTATCACTTTACTCTCCATTAGGCAGATAAATTCATGCTACATTGTTTCTGACAGTTTTGAATGACTACTCAAGACCAAAGCATGCAGTGTATTTCTCTGGTTTACCACAGATTTTTAAAAAATCATTTATTGAAGTATGGCATACATAAAATGTGTGAATCATCAGGGTAGAAATTAGTGTAGCCTCTGAAGATAGCCACTATCTTAATTCTTAACAATGGACATTGATTTTGTATATTTTTGGAAATAAAATCATGTAACTTATACTCTTGTGTTCCTTCACTGAACATTTGAGATCCATCCTCAATAGCTTATTTATTCTCATTAATGTTTAGAATAGCATTTTAGAAACACATCACAATTTATCTGTTCTATTGTTGAGGACATACGGATTGTTTCCAGTTTGAGATATTATGAATATGTTATGAACTTTTATTTCACATGTATATTTTGTTTATGTATTTGGTGAACATTTTGACTTATTTCTGTAGGTTATATACCTTAGAGTGGAATGTCCAGAGGCATGTATATGAGTACATTCAACTCAGAGGAGATTGCCAAAAGATTTTTCAAAGACCTTGGAGCAGTTCTCAATTTGTTAAGTAGAGTATCAGAATCAGGCTAATATTTTTCTCATTAAATTTAAAAATATTAATTAGGGGAAATATACAGATATATCTGTGACTGTGATAATGTTTATATTTGTAGAACCGCTACTCCAGTAAAGATAAAACATTTTTTCATCATCTTAGATTGTTTCCTTGTACCATATTCCTGTCATTCTTCACCAGACAACCATCCTGATTACTCTTACCATAGGTTAGTTTTGACTATTTTCGAATCTTCATATAAATTGAATGATGTTCTTCAGTCTTGCTTTTTTTGCTCAATATAATGTTTTCAGAATCATCCCTAATGTTGGTTGTGTCAGTAGAACATTCTGTTTTTTTCAAGGCAATATTTTATTGTCCACTCCACTGTTGATGGACATTTACATTGTTTTCAGTTAGGGTTATTATGAATCAACTTGCTACAAGTTTTTTTGAGGACATATGTTTTGGTTTCCTGTGGGTAAATATTTAGGAAAGAATTCTCATGATCATAAGATCAGTATATGTTTATTTTTATATAAAACTACCAAATACTTTCTAAAGTAATTGAATCATTTTCTGGCCTCACTAACAATATTAGAAAGTTCTAGTTGCTATACCTTTTTGCCAACATTGGCCTTGTTTTTTCTTTTTATTACAACAATTGTATTAGGAATAAAATAGTATATAATTGTTTTAACTGGCTTTTTCTTGAATGAAAATGGCATCAGATGCCTTTTAATGAGCTTACTGTTGAATCCTTGGTCACATATCTAAACCTTAGTTCATTTTTTAAAAATTGGATTGTGTGTTTTGATTTGTAGGAATTTATATATCCTGGATTCAAATCTTTTGTCAGCTACATTTGTAACAAATGTTATTTTTGATCTGTGGCTTGCTTCTGTTTTCTTAATGGTATCTTTTGACTGCCAGAAATTTTTAATTTTGAAAGAGTTCAATTTATGTTTATATTTTTTTATCTTCTCACTAAATCACTACCTACCACAAAGTTATAACAGTCATCTTCAATGTTTTCTGCAGAAGATTTATAGTTAGATCTTTTGTATGTAACTCTATGTATAATATTTACAAATGGTCTGAGGTAGAAGCCAAGGCTTATTTTTTTAAAATGTTATTTCACTGCCATTAAGAAGTCTTTTTCCCCATTTAAATAGGCTCAGAGCACTTGCTGAAAATTAGTTCAATAGTTTTGTAAGTTTTTTCCCAATAATATTTTATTGATCTGCTGTCTGTTTTTATGTCAATAGCACATTATCCTTTTTTTTTTTTAATCTAGAGAGACAAGGACAGACAGATTGAAAGGAAGAGAGATGAGAAGCATCAATTTGTGATTGCAGCAGTTTTTAGTTTTTTATTGACTGCTTTTTCATATGTGCCTTGACCTGGGGGCTCCAAGTAAACCAGTGACCCATGCTCTAGTCCGTGATGTTGGGTTCATGCCAAGAATCTTGATCTTTAAGCCAGCAACCTTTTGGGCTCAAGCCAGTGACCGTGGAGTCATGTCTATGATCCCATCCATGCTCAAGCCAGTTATACTGTGCTCAAGCTGGTGAACCCGCGCTCAAACCAGACAAGCCTACACTCAAGTCGGCAAACTCGGGGTTTCAGACCTGGGTCCTCAGCATCCCAGGCAGATGCTCTATCCACTGTGCCACTGCCTGGACAAGTGTACATTATCTTGATTACTGGACTTTGATAGTAAATCTGGTTATCAGCCAGTGAATCTTCCAACATTGATTCTGAACAGGTTTCTTTTCTTTTTTTTTCTTTTTTGTCCCCCAGGGACAGAGAGAGTGTCAGACAGAGGTATAGATAGGGACAGACAGACAGGAACAGAGAGAGGTGAGAAGCATCAATCATTAGTTTTTCATTGCCGTTGTGACACCATAGTTGTTCACTGACTGCTTTCTCACATGTGCCTTGACCGCGGGCCTTCAGCAGACCAAGCCACCCCCTGCTGGAGCCAGCAACCTTGGGTCCAAGCTGATGAGCTTTACTCAAGCCAAATGGGCCTGCGCTCAAGCTGGTGACCTTGGGGTCTCGAACCTCTGTCTTCCGCATCCCAGTCTGACACTCTATCCACTGTGCCACCGCCTGGTCAGGCTGAACAGGCTTCTTTAGGCTAGTACAGATATTTACTTCTCCATAAGCAATTTAGGACCAATTTGATCATATAACCAAATACACCTGTTGATTTGGATTGTGATTAAGATATATCTAAAGATAAATTTGGAGAATACTGACATATTTATAATATGAAATCGTCTAATCTAAATCAAGATATATCTTTTCATTATTTAAATGTTAATTGGTTTTAGTAATGCTGCAGATATTTTGTTGAATTCTCTAATTTGTGTACTTTTTGACTTATTTTTAAGTATTCTATGTTTTTAACACTATTATAAATGAGATATTAAAAAGTCAGTTTTTTAATTCTTTGCTACTGCATATAGAAATACAATTAGTTTTTTTGTATTGATCTTATATCCCATGACCTTCATAAATTTATTTAATTCTAATAATTATTTTGTATATTCTTTATGGTTTTCTATGTAATCTATTATAGTTTCTGTGTACAAAGATAGTTTTTTGTTTTTTTTTTTTTTACAGGGACAGAGAGAGAGTCAGAGAGAGGGATAGATAAGGACAGACAGACAGAAAAAAAGAGGAATGTGAAGCATCAATCATTAGTTTTTCATTGCCATTGCGACACCATAGTTGTTCACCGACTGCTTTCTATATGTGCCTTGACCGTGAGCCTTCAGCAGACCAAGCCACCCTCTGCTGGAGCCAGCAACCTTGGGTCCAAGCTGACGAGCTTTTGCTCAAGCCCCCCGCACTCAAGCTGGCAACCTCGGGGTCTCGAACCTAGGTCTTCCGCATCTCATTCCGACGCTCTATCCACTGCACCACCTCCTGGTCAGGCAATAGTTTTATTTCTTTATTTCATTTTTTTTTTCACTTATCTTGGATTAATTGTTTCCTCTTTTGTGATTTCCATTTGCACCTTGGATTTCACTTCTCCAATGTAAGGATGCAGAAGAGGACACAATAGAGAAAGGGGAAGCTTCTCTGCCTCTCCTCCCAGTTTAAAGGAGGTTTTTGAGAAGGATATATATATATATATATGTTAAGCTAGTCACTCCATCACTCCATCAATGAAATGTCTGATATAAAGTCACTAATTATGAGCACAGCAGCATCCTCAAAGAACAGTATCATACTGCTTCTAAGTAAAGGAGGGTTCATCTATGAATGCTGAGGGAATGAATAACAATAATAGCAACACAATGTCAATAATACTCAAAAAACCAAATTAACATGCATTGAGTACCTACTCTTGTTTCAGGAGTTGACATCTTTTAGATGTTGTGTCCAGCTTCTTTCTCTCAATATTTGTGAGATTCATCCATATTTTGTAGAGTCATTTTTATTACTGGAATAGCTCTCATTATATGCATATATCTGACTTTATTTATCTGTTCAACTCCTGATATTCATTTGGTTAGTTTCTAGCTTGAGACTATTGCAAATAAGTCTGCAATAAATATATTCTTATTTTTATTAGTTGGTATACAAGTATATACATTTCTTTTCGGACATATACCTAATGGTATTATTGCTATGTCATAGATGTTTATATATATGTTCAGTTTTAGTAGACACTGTTAAACAGTATCCCAGAACCAAGGAGAAATTTATTTTAAAAGTAAAACACTACTTTTATAAGAGGAATATATATCACTTGTCATAATTAGATAATTAAACAAAATATAATAACATACTTTGCCCCTGGCCAATTGACTAACTGGCCTGGTTTGCAGAAGTCCTGGGTTTGATCCCTGGTCAGGGCACACATGAGAAGTGACCATTTGCTACTATTTTCCTCTCTCATTCTCTTCTCTCTCTATCTCTCTCTCACAATTGGTTTGAGCTTCAGCCCCAGGCACTGAGGAAAGCTTGGTTGATTTGAACATCAGCCCCAGATGGGTGGGGAGCATTGCCGAATGGATCCCTGTGGGGGTGAATGCAGGAGTTTATGTCCTTTCCTCTCACTTAAAAACAATAACAAAAGAAAAAACACAATTTAAAGAAAAACTTTATTTACATTTATGCCATCCATCATAATTTTTACTGCTATAAAATGTGCATCATAATTTTGGTAATACAGGTCTATGTTACTTATTAAAATTAATCATATACTATCTAGTTGTTGGGGACCAAAATATAAACAGGGTTTTTTGCAATTTGGATATGTCTAGGGGACAGAGGTGCTGGGCGCAACCCCCACCTCACCTGCCTAGTTAAACAAAGCTATACCTGATTCTCGCTTGTCTCACCCATGTTCTCTGGAAGAGGCTGGGAGTTAGTTTCTTATTGGTGTACAGTTAGATTTGACTGGTATGGTGGGCGTTGTCTCTGAGTTGTCTTGGGAACAATTGAATTGCTAATGGACCACATTTTTTCCCAGAATAAAAATGGATGCGCTTTTGGAAGCAGCCATGTTATGGCTCAGGAACAGTAGAGACTGCTCTCTGTGCCATTGTCCTAAACCCATCTGTATGTATACATCTTTAAGTCTCTGTCTATCATTTATTCAATTCCATACTTTTTCTTGTTTGAGACCCTGGAATAGACTTGTCATGGCTGGACCGTGACATTTAGTCTAGTTATATTGCTTTTACAGCTATTTATTTTTTTATATGAGACGTAATTATTGTATTTCTCTTCTTGCAAATGGCAGAGGCATTATATTATAGCTTTTCATATCATCTGTGTCATTAAAATTTCATTTAAAAAGAAAAATATTAATGATTATATTTCAGATAGAAAATTCTTTTTGTAAGAAATATTTAAACTGGCTGTTTGCCACAAATATTTTTTTTAACCTTTAAGTCAGTGATGTTTAGTATTGGTGTTGGTGTTATACAGTGAGTGTATGTATGCTTTTTGTGTATGTTTTGTTGGGTACTTATTGCTTATTAAAAACTCGCATACTGGAATGAAGAAATCTTAGGTGTTGGAGTCAACAGACTGGGTTTGAATACCTGCCTTCCTGCCTCCAATTTTGTGTTACTTTAGTCAAGTAATTTAACCAGTCAGAGTATCAGGTTCTCTTTTGCTGTTGTTATTCAATAAGGATTATAATGTGTTGTAGCATAAAGCTCAAGTGAATAAAATAATGGACATTAAGCTTCTGGCACATAATAAGTCATCAATAAATGGTCATTTGCATTAATAAACATTCTCTTTCCTTGAATTCTTTGATTCCTTGTTTTCCTTGAAAACAAAGTATTTTAATACATATTTTTTTAAAATATATTTGCTCCTGTAAATTGTTTAAGTATATATAATTGTATATTTTAATATGTATAGCTATAATTAAAATGTTTTAGCCTGACCAGTCAGTTGCACAGTGGTTAGAGTGTCAAACTGGGACACAGAAAACCCAGGTTTGAAACACCTAGGTAGCAGGCTTGATCCTGTGCTCATCCAGCATGGGATCTAGTGTGGCAGCACTGGTTTGAGCGTGGGGTTGCAGGCTTGAGTGTGGGATCATAGACATGACCCCATGGTTGCTGGCTTGAACCCAAAGGTACCTGGCTTGAAGCCTAAGGTCACTGGCTTGAGTTCAAGGTTACTGGTTTGAACAAGGGATCACTTGCTCTGCTCTATTCCCCTGGTCAAGGCACATAAGAGAAAGCAATCGATGAATAACTAAGGAGACTAAGAAGCCACAACAAAGAATTGATGCTTCTCATCTCTCTCCCTTCTTGTCTCTCTGTTTTTATCTGTCCCTCACTCTGTCTCTGTCACAGAAGAAAAAGGTATGAAAGTTTATACAACTGAGAGTGTCTTTCTTATTCCTTTTTTGGAGTAATTTAAGCAGAGACAGAATCTGACTTAATGAGCCTTACAACAGCCTGATAATGGCCAACCTTGTACAAGGGTCAGTATAACATGGGCTTTGAAATCAAAGAATATGGAGTTAAGCTTTGGCTCTACTACTTCCCATTATTGTGCCTGGTTATATAACCTCAATTTCAACTTTTTAATCTACAAACTAGAAATTATAATATCTACTTCAATGTCTATAATATAGTACATTCATTAAATAATGAGTTTTAATTAAAACTCTACTCTCTTAGAGGATTGGGAAATAACTTTGTTTTTTTATACTTTACTAGGAAATTCATGTTTGTGTTTTATGTATTTATCTGTAATTGGAATAATAAAAATCATATAATGTTTATATACCTGATGACATGGTCTTTGTACTCTGTCACACCGATGATACGGTGAGTCCTCTATTCCGTGAAACTGTGCTTGATCTGAAATTTTTATTTCAGAAATAGCTAGCATATTGATCTAAAATTTTAAAATGTCAAGTTGAACTTGAAATTTTAATGAATGCAAAAATAAAAGAAAAACTAAAATAATCATTTTGAGTGCAATCCAGTAAACTTGCTCACTTCATTTGTTTTGGAGGTCTACCATTCTGAAGAAATTAGGGACACCGGTTTTAGTAAGTTCACTGAATTCAAGTTAAATAGGTATTCTAAATGCACAAAACGTTGGAATTATTTTTTAATAAATAAATGTTATTTAGAAAGTCTGACTTGATTTATATAACATTGAGTGCATGATTTCAGGAACAGTAGGTAAGGGTAAATAGAAGGAAAGGAAACAGATAAATATGTTTGGAGCTGGAAGTGATCTGGTTGCTGACTGACATGTCCATTGCCCCTCCTCTGGTGGCTCAATGAGTACTGGCTACAGTAGTGTTTTTTTCTTTAATCTTTTTTTTTTTTTTTAATAACAGAGACAGAGAGAAGGATAGATAGGGACAGACAAACAGGAACAAAGAGAGATGAGAAGCATCAATCATTAGTTTTTCATGTCCGTTGCGACACCTTAGTTATTCATTGATTGCTTTCTCATATATGCCTTGACTGCGGGCCTTCAGCAGACCGAGCAACCCCTTGCTGGAGCCAGCGACCTTGGGTCCAAGCTGACGAGCTTTTGCTCAAGCCAGATGGGCCCACGCTCAAGCTGGCGAGCTCGGGGTCTCGAACCTGGGTCTTCCGCATCCCAGTCTGACTCTCCATTCACTGCGCCACTGCCTGGTCAGGCGCTACAGTAGTGTTTTAAGTCAAGGATTATCAGATTTCATCTTCACTCCTGAAAACTGTTCTATGATATAATTTGAGTAGCAAGCACCACCCAAGCTGACTTATTCATGTGCAAAGAGCAGCAAGCCACCTAGGTTACTTTTGAACTGTGTGTGACATTTTGTAACTAGCACTTGAATATCTGAAGGCATGTAATGCCCTTCTGTGAAAGACAGTAGGGCATTCCTGATTTTGGAAGCAATGGATAAAACAAAGTTGGGTATATTACTAGCAGAAATAATCACCATTGAATGAAATGACCAGGACCAAGCCTTACTATTTTCTCTAGTCTTTTTAAGTGAATATATTTATCATCAATAAATGAATAATTTTAGATAGAAATAACTCCAAAGTATCCAATAAAACCAAGTACATAAGTTTGACTTCAGTATTTGGGAAAACCATGTTCTGTGTGAGCAATTTCAGTATTAGGAGATACAGTATTGGAGAAATGCTTCTTGTTATTCTTTCCACTCTTACTCAGAGAAAATTGCTTCATCTCATTGGTGAAATGAAGGTCCAGTAGCTAGTTTTCCACAGTTTGTTTTTGAGCATGAGGCAAGTAGCAGCTGGGTAAGTGTGTGCAGATCAGATCTTACTGGAGAGAAGGGTCCAGGGGACTAGAGAAGGGACAGGATGGTGACAGATTTAAGTTACCAGCAACGAAGCTGCTACTTTGCTTGCCATTATCACAGTTCTTGTATATTTTTCTGAATTGAGCTTGAATTTAGACAGAGAGAAGTAAATAATTTATTGTTTCTTTTATCTCTCAGCCTCAATGTCATACAGATCTTTTCCAGTTGACATATTAAAAGATTATCAGAGAATGCTAACATGAGCTGTGAAAGCTGAGCTGCTGTTAGGAATGGAGTAAGTCGTTTTCACATTGCAGGAATTGGGGGGTGCATGCTCTACTTGATACCGGATCAGTGGGAAGAGCTCAATGCATCTCTCCTCACAGGAGAGTGGGAACTATTGATTGCCAGCGGCTCCATTAGCTCTGTATGACTTCACTGGAATTAAAATGTTTAGGGCTTGATTCCCCCAACCCCCTTAGATAGCTATATGGACACAGAGCCTAATCTAACATTGTACAAACTGGTGAGATATTTTTTCTTCTTTTTGTTTTTTATCCTCCACCTAGGTATTTGTTGTGAGCTGGTTCTGTCCTTTAGGATTTTAATAGGCCCTGTTAAAAATAGTGCCTGTAACCTTTATGAAATTAAGGAGTAGGGTAAACATTGCCAGTAAGACTTAACAGATAATTTCTGTCTGCTTGCCAATCTCCATTTCTGTATGTCCATCCTTTCCTAAGGAAAAAGAGCCTTTTACAACACCACCTCATCAAGGTGCTGGCTACAGGTTGAAATCAGGTAAATCGCTGTTATAAATATGATACACTGAGGCAGAATGATATAAGATTACTTGTGTTTTACACTAGAGGTTTTATCACCCTGATGTACACATTGTGGTTTTTGTTATATTAACAAGAGATTCCAAATGTTTATTTTGTTCTTCTCTTTTTTCTTGAATCCATCAATAGAAAACAAACTAAATTTTTTCCCTTGATGTTATCAGAGATAGGACTGTGCTGTTGTTATTGAAAATTCAAGTGTCTCTTAGTAGATTAAAAAGACAAGAAAAAACAATGTATCTTCCTAATGTATCATCATATCCATGTTACCTGAAACCCAGAGATAGATATTGAAACAGGCATTTCTCATGGGAAATAATACTTACCCATCTAATGAGACAACTTAAAAGCTTGTACATGAAGTCTGAGATTTGGAATAAGGCTCTCTGCCAAAAATACACCAACATCACTGGGGTTGTTTGATGGAAAAGCACAAATCCATATATTTGTGAAAACTATTTAGAAAGATAATTTATCACAGCAGCTGTTGGTTGATTTAGGAATATAAACTGCAAATACATATCATGAAATTCATTGAACTATACACAGTCTAGACATATTAAAAAGTATTTTCTTTTACAGAAATTATTAAGGAGATTGGAAGTTATCTATTGTGAGATAAACTATTAAGCTAGCCCAGTGATAACCTAAAAGGAAATAAAATTTATCTGTGCATTGCCTTGATCAAGTCAGAAGACTAGATAACCTCTAAATTTCCTTTAATTTCATGATTCCAGAGAATCGTCTCAAAGTAAACATCTAGAAATTTGTATTTGCCAAAATGTATCAGGTCAAAAGTGGCTTTAGTTACTGAGTTTGAACCTCTTAGTCAATAACATTATTTAAGGTTTGTCAAAAAGGATGCACTAAACTAAGTCTTCAGAATAGCTTAAATAGAAATTGAAAAATTAAATTTATTTACATATTCATATTATGGTTTTTATTTATTTTTAATATATTTTGCATTTTAAAAAAGTATTTGACATGAATTAGAAGTATAATTCCTTCCTTTCCTAACAGTTGAGTCTTAACAGGAGAGATAAAAGCAAAAAGATTCATCTGCTATCCATCTCCCCCAAGGGACAGATAACAAGAATACAAATGCAAGTATATTCATGGAAATTTTCATACACAAAGGTGTTTGGGTTCTGAAACAATCTGATATGGTTAGTATTATTCAGTTACAATTTATTGCAGTAAGCGCTGAGAGGAGAATAGAATACTGTGCCTTGCATGGAGAGCATGAGTGATGGGTTTTTAGGATGGAGAAAAACTTTGCCTTTAGAAACAAGTCTGATCTAAATTCACAGGTGATTCTTTGTGGCAGATTTGAAAGCATTACTGCTCTACTCTTCCATATGCTGGGATAAAAAGAGATAATTTGAAAAAGCAGAAAGGATAAGCCAAGATTTAATGACTTAATTCTCCCTTTGAGACAAGGCATAAAAAAATTTGAACGTGAGCCCCTCCTCATATGTTCAAGAAGTGTTTACAATTTAGTAGATGGGGTGCCTGTTGTTTTATAGTCCAGTTCTCATGTGGGTTTCTTGTTCAGCACTAAATGGTTGTTTCAGGGTGGGTAAGTCATTTAACCTTTGTGTATTGTATTCTTTTCATCTACAAATAGAGATGATAATGCTCACTGGGGATATGTTGCTAAGATTAGGCAATATATGGTCCTGAAGAGCAATATATATGCTAAATAACAATGATAATGCTGCCTATCAGAGCAAATATTTGGATAAGAGAGCCTAGGCAGTTTTGTGAATAGGATCTCCTGCAGAGAGAGGTTTTAGCAAATGATTACCTTATCTGTGGGACTCATGTTTTGTAATAAAGTAAGGTTATTCCTTCCAAATCCTTTCTCCTTCCTCCCTATATACCTATTAATGTTTTTAGAAATTAAATATCAAATCATTCCATCTAAGAAAATGAAATGAATAAAGTGTTTTGTGTGTTTTCTGCTAGGTCCTCTATTCTATCAATTACAATTTTTTTTCAAAAATTATAAATTTAGTCGTTGAGCCCCATAGTAATTAATGTTCAGTGCAGAGGCCCAAGATAATACAGATGGCCCATGTCTGAAGGTTATCAATTTATTAAACCTGTAATCTCAAGATCTTTTTTCTTTTCTGTTTCTACAGAATATACTTTCTTATCAACTTACCGTTTTCTATTTCCATTTCTGTCACCTAGACCTACCTCACTTGCTCAGATTCTTAACAGAATTAAAATGGTACAGTTAGAAGGAAGAACCTCTAAGCACCACCTCTGTGACACAGAGACAGGCATTTTGTTAAAAGCCGAAAGACTGCTACTTCCTGTTCCTTTCCTGAGATTTTTCTTATAGCATGTTGATATGTTCTGAAGTGAACCTAATGACATAGGTCACAGCCGGAAAAATGCACCTCCACCCTTCCAAAGCATAGAACACACTAGAAAACTTGAATTTTCACTTCTTCCTCAAAGGAGACATAATGGTAATTGTATCTCACCTCCTACTTAATAATCTCCAATTCAAAATTAATTCTCATGATTTTTTTTTTAATTTTAGAAATTAAATTTAAGGGGGTGACATTGATCTATAAGAGTCCATAGGTTTCAGGTGAATATCTCTATAGCATTTGAACTGTTGATTGTGTTGTGTGCCCATCACCCAATGTCACATCATTTAATGTCACCATATATTTGTCCTTCTTTACTCACCTCTCTTTGGTAACCACTTTACTTCTATTCATTTCCATGAGTCCCACTTTTATGTCTTACCTATGTGTAAAATCATATAGCTGTTAGCATTTTATGTTTTTAATATTATTAAGAAAATTAAGTGTAATGGAGTGACATTGATTGATAAGAGTACCTAGTTTTCAGGTAAATATATTTCTATAGCATTTGAACTGTTGATTGTGTTGTATGGCCATCACTCAGTCAAATTATTCTGTTAATATATCTTTGTTGGGTTCTTAGTTTTTTTTCTAATTTACTTATTTAACTTAGAATAATGTTCTCAAGGTCCATCCATTTTGTCATAAATGGCAATATATGATCATTTCTTATGGCTGAGTAGCAGTGCATTTTATATGTGTACTACATTTCTTTATTGAATCCTCTATTGAGGGAAACTTTGGTTGTTTCTATATCTAGGCCACTGTGAATAACGCTGCAATGAACATGAGGTTGCATGTGTCTTTGTGTACCAATGTTTTTGAGGGTTTTTTTGGTAGATACCCAGTAGAGTAATTAATGGGTCTTATGGTAGTTCTACTTTTAATTTTTTAAGGAACCACTGCACTGTCTTCCATAATGGCTGTACAAGTTTATGTTCCCACCAGCAGTGAATGAAGGCTCCTTTTTCTCTACAGCCTCTTCTACACTTGTTATTACCAGTCTTCTTGATAATACCCGATCTAAAATGTGTTAAGTGGTAACTCATTGTAGTTTTTATTTATTTATTTATTTTGTGGGTGGTTAATATTAGGTTATTGAGAAAAAACATTTTATATATTCAAGAGTCTTTTGTCTTATGAGTACTTCTTTAATCCATCCTTCTTTGTTAATTCAGACCTTTATCTTCTCCCCTTTTATGTTTTTGTTGTCACAGATTATCATCATTGATATTGTGACCTTGTTGGAACTTTTACTTGTAGTTTTGTGTTGCTTTGTTTTTTGTATCTGGTACAATAATCCTCTTGAGTATTTCCTATAGTAGGTATTTTTGTTGTTGTTGTTTTAGTTGTTAAAAAATGCCCTGGACACGTGTATGACTGCAAAAGTTTTTATTTTTTCTTCATATTCAAAGGATAGCTTTGATGAATTAAGTATTCTTAACTGGTAATTCCTCTCATTATTCTAATGTTTGGGTCCACTCTCCTCTGGCTTATACAGGTTCTGGTGAGAAGAAGTCTAATAATAACTAGGTAGTTCTACCTTCATATCTTATATTCTTCTTTACCCTAGATGCTCTGAGGAGTCTTTCTATTATTATTATTATTATTATATTTTTCCAAAGTTAGAAGTGGAGAGGCAGTCAGATAGACTCCCACATGCACCCAACCAGGATCCACCCAGCATGCCCACTAGGGGGTGATGCTCTGCTCATCTGGTGTGTTGCTCCATTGTGGCCAGAGCCATTCTAGTGCCTGAGGTGGAGGCTATGGAGCCATCCTCAGTGCTAGGGCCAACTTTGCTTCAATGGAGCCTTAGCTGTAGGAAGGGAAAAGAGAGATAGCGAGGAAAGAGAGGGGGAAGGGTGCAGAAGATGGTCACTTCTCCTGTGTGACCTGATCAGGACATCATTGATTTTTGACCGGTTTATTATAATGTGCACTGGAGATGGCCTGTTTGGGTTGTGGTAACTTGATGTTCTGTTTACTTCTTGGGAAGTTCTCATCAATTATTTGTTTGAATAGGCTCTCCATTCCCTTATTCTTTTTTTCTTTCCCTGAAATACTCATTTTTTTTTTCCTTTACAGGAACAGAGAGAGAGTCAGAGAGAGGGATAGATAGGGACAGGCAGACAGGAACAAAGAGAGAAATGAGAAGCATCAATCATCAGTTTTTCATTGCAACACCTTAGTTGTTCATTGATTGATTTCTCATATGTGCATTGACTGCAGGCCTTCAGCAGACCGAGTAACCCCTTGCTCAGGCCAGCAACCTTAGGTTTAAGCTGGTGAGCTTTCTTTTTCTCAAGCTAGATGAGCCCGCGCTCAAGCTGGCAACCTCAGGGTCTCAAACCTGGGTCATTTGCATCCCAGGCTAACGCTCTATCCACTGCACCCCTGCCTGTTCAGGCTGAAATATTCATTATTCTTACATTGCTTTTTCTGAGGGACTCAGACAATTCTCATAGAGGTCTCTCTTTAGAAATTCTTGAGTCTCTCTCTTCTCCCTCTGTATCATCTTTAGTTGCCTGACTTGGATGTCACTGATTCTCTCCTCTATCTGGCCGCTTCTGTTCACTAAACTTCCTAGCTTATTGTTCAGTTCATATACTGAGTTCTTTATCTCTGTTTCAAAAGTATCAATATCATTGTTGAGATACTCATTTTGTTTTCTGAGCTCATTAAGTTGCCTATTAGTGTTTCCTTGCATCTTGTTGAGTATTTTCAAAACTTCAATTTAAAATTTTCTATTGTTTAACTCCAATGTTTTCATGTGATTGTCTTTGCTTCCTAAAGATTTTTCATTTTGTTCCAAACTGCATCTCTTTCTTGGGTAGCCATGGTAATTATTTATTCTACCCTGAGGTTATTTGAAAGTAGTATTCTTAAGAAATCAAGCAAAAAACAACAAAAATAAATTAAAAAACAAATGAAAATAAAATTAAAGCTAAAGATAAAAGTTATGAAAAAAATAACAGCAACAAAGAAACAGTAATCAGAAATAAATGAAACAAGTACAAAAAAAAGAAAAATATTAGAAAAAGAGAAAAAGCCCTTCCACATACCCACACATAAGACTTCCAAGAGATTTTTCTATTTATTTCCAGTAGGTATCACTAAATTACAAGTTTTAGCTCTGTGAAATTTTTAGGCTGGCCTCTGCAACAATTTGCTGTTTTGATGATGGAGGTGGGGCTCTAATCACGATAATGTGTGGGGAGTACTATGAAGTTGACTGCTTTAGCAATGGTGTTCTCAAGCCTCTGAGTGCTCCTCCCTGGGTATCAACAGGCCAGGGAACCAGACACTGAGCACTTCTGTTCTTAAGGAGAGAAAGTAGCTCTCTGTAGAACTAACTAGCTGTGGGGTATGTCTGCCATTCTCCTTTTCTTTAAGTGGAGGGAGGCAGAACCTGGGAGACTGGGGGACCTGCACTTATTATTTTTTGTGTCTCTTAGTGCAGGCTGTGGGCAGACTGGGAACATTGGCAGTGACCCTATGATCTACTGCTTTGGTTCATTATCTCTCTAAATTTCCTCCAATGTCTCAGCTCTTCTAAATAGAGGAAGACCTAGTCATTCGGTTTCTCCCCTCTCTGGAGTGCTGGCAGACAAAATCCCAGACAGTGGTTTCTCTTCTTTTCAGACCAACCACAAGTATGTTTTATATTTCATCTCTCTTTTCTTGACCCTTTCCACCTTCAGTGTGTGGGTCTTTCAGACAAGCTCGTAGGCCTAGCTGGGGTTCCTTGACTGAATCATAGCTACTCAAAAATTTGAAATTTCCATAGGAGAGATCAAGGGTATTTCTTATGCTACCATTACTCTAATGTCATTCCATTTTCATAAATTTTTTGTGAAGTAATTAAGATGAGTATTTTTCTTCCCATTTTATGGGTAAGTTAACTGGTATCCCAGAAGGAGACAATTGCATATTCAAAGCCTCCAGTTCTTTTGCAGCCAAAATAAATATATTTCTCATTACATAATATAACTTATTTCAAGAAGTGAATTTGTAAATCTCATCATAAAGAAAAATGAAGTTTCTGAGAGCCTTTTAAACTTCAATCTTAACTAAATGAATTCTAAATATAATTTAGAATTTATTCTCACCAGTTTAGTCAGGATCAAAATTTCAAGGCTATCAGAAAAAGTCCTTCCACTGTTCCTTAAATAACCCTCCCATTGTTCATGGAGAAGTTTTCTCTTCTTTCATTCTACTTTAGAGAAAAGTCTTAAAAACAAAGACTTTGACGAAGATGACACAAGGCTGAGATTTCTGCCTAGGCCTGATTTCAGAATCAGGGAAAAGGGTATGTTGGTAGAGATTGTACCTTTAGAAGGAAGGGCTAAGAGTGAAGAATAGTGACACAAATGAGGTAGAAATTGTACTTCACTTAGATTACAGTTTATCTCAGGAATATCCTGTGGGCACTGTGTCTAAACTGACTGGAACTCATGCTGTGTCAATGGAATACCCTTCTTTGGATAGACCAGTTGCTATATATGCTAGAACATTTGGCAACACTTGGAAGCCCCTAGACTGTGTCATAGCCAGGGACAGCAAGGCAGCATAGATGGGAAAAACTTGAAATTAGAGAAAGCAAACATTTCTCCTTAATCTTGAATCCTTGAGTTAATATACTTAAGCAAGTTTTTCAGGTGACCATTGAAAATGGCTGACCTATTATATCCTGAAGTGGTCTTGCTTATGCCTAAAAGCTAAGCTGAGGTGGCACTGGTAGTCAGGAGCTGTTTACAGAGTATCAGGATCCTTTCACTTGTATACTAACTCTAAATTGTGGTATGCAGTTTGTGACCACCATCTGTTTAAGCAGCCACATTTCTCTTTCATTCCGACTCAGTAAAATTAAAATATTGAAAAAAATAATTTCACAAGGTGACGAGGTTAATAAAGGAATGGGAATTGTTATGCTTCTCTTAAAATTTATTTATTCATTTTAGAGAGGAGACACAGAGTGAGAGAGAGAGAAAGAGAGAGAAAGGGGGGAGGAGCTGCAAGCATCAACTCCCATATGTGCCTTGACCAGGCCAGTGCAGGGTTTTGAACTGGAGACCTCAGTGTTCCCAGGTTGATGCTTTATCCACTGCGCCACCACAGGTCAGGCAGGAATTGTTATGCTTTTTGAATTTAAGTTGAATATCCAGTGTTTTTCCCATAAATGTTTGTTCAATGCTTTTTGTTGTTGAGAGTTGAGCTGGTTCTTTTTTTTTTCTTGTATTTTGCCCAAGTGAAAAGTGGGGGGTGGCACACAGATAGACTCCTGCATGTGCCCACTGTGATCCACCTGGCATGCCCACCGGGGGCTGATGCTCTGCCCATCTGGGGTGTTGCTCAGCTGCAATGGAGCCATTCTAGTGCCTGAGGTGGAGGCCATGGAGCCATCCTAAGTACTGGGGCCAACTTTGCTCCAATGGAGCCTTGCTGCAAAGGAGAAGAGAGAGATAGAATTAAAGTAGAGGGGGAAGGGTGGAGAAGCAGATGAGTGTTTCTCCTGTGTGCCCTAACCAGGAACGTACCTGGGACTTCCATATGCTGGGCTGATTCTCTACTGCTGAGCCAATCAGTCAGGGCCAAGCTGGTTCATTTTTAACTTAATGTTTTTTGATCTCTTATGAGGAAGCCTCTCATCATACTGAGAGAGTATGCAGAACAGGTTCTGTAGGTTGGTTGAGCAATTTTTTTTTTACATTTTTATATATGTTTCCTAGGTCTTTGTGGGGGAAAATGAGTATAAATTCAGACCCCACCAAAATTTTTTACTGAGAACTCTTTAAAAAGTTTAGTTATGATAACATGTTAAAATCAGATCATTCCAGTCTTACTGCAGAGATAAAGGCCTGTAGTGGACCAGTTTAAAGATTCATTATTTTTTATTTTTTTTATTTTTATTTTTTTTACAGAGACAGAGAGAGAGTCAGAGAGAGGGATAGATAGGGACAGACACACAGGAACAGAGAGATGTGAGAAGCATCAATCATTAGTTTTTCATTGTCGTCGCAACACCTTAGTTGTTCATTGATTGCTTTCTTACATGTGCCTTGACGGCGGGCCTTCAGCAGATGGAGCAACCCCTTGCTGGAGCCAGTGACCTTGGGTTTAAGCTGGTAAGCTTTTGCTCAAGCCAGATGAACCTGTGCTCAAGCTGACAACCTTGGGGTCTCAAACCTGCGTCTTCTGCATCCCAGTCCAACGCTCTGTCCACTGTGCCACCGCGTGGTCAGGCAGATTAACTCTTGGTAGAAGCATTTTCTAATAAAATAGAATGGCTACTTTATAATCTCTAAAGTAAATATAAAAGCAGAAGGGTATATTTAGTTTAAGGCAGGGGTCGGGAACCTTTGGCTCGCGAGCCAGATGTGGCATTTTGATGGCTGCATCTGGCTTGCAGACAAATCTTTAATAAAAAAAATAAAAAAACAATGTTAAAAATATAAAACATTCTCATGTATTGCAATCCATTTATTTCCTACCACTCATGTTCATGGTTGTGGGTGGCTAGAGCCAATCACATCTGTCCTCCAAGACAACACAAAATTTTTATTGGATAATGTGTACCATTCATGGGTCATTGTGAGGTCAGAAAGTAAACTTCCCTCCTTTTAATCAAGTAGTCAGCTAGCTAATTGCAGAAACTCTTTTGATGAAGAATATTGCTAACAGGAAAAAAAGATGAGGAGTATTGTACTTTTCAGCAGGAATGGACAGAGGAATTGGCCTTTATGGAGAGAGCAGGTTCTGCAGTGTGTCTAATATGCAATGATAAAATTGCATCGATTAAACAGTCAAATATAAAGCAGCACTTTACACATGCCATACTACATTTTCATCGAAATATTCAGTGGAGGACAGCAGGATGAAAGTATGTCAAGAGCTACTGTGCAGAGTGCAAGCTAGTCAGAAGCAACGTTGTGTTTGGAACCAACAAGGTAACTGAAATTCAGCTAGCTTTGCTGATGCTTTAACAATTGTGAGAAATGGAAAGCCATTCACAGATGGGGACTAAGCCAAAACATTCATGCTTGATGTTGCCAATAAATTTTTGATGACTTTTCAGATAAAGACAAAATTATCAACTGAATAAAAGACATGCCTCTGTCGGCAAGAACTGTTCATGATTGTACCATCATGAAGGCAAATCAAATTGAGGCAACACAAGTGATGGACATAAATGCAGCACCATTCTTATCTCTCACTTTGGATGAGTCAACAGACATAAGCTATTATTCCAGTTCAGCATGATTGCAAAGTATGCTATTGGTGACACACTACGTAAGAAAAGTCTTGCTGTTTTGCCTATGAAAGAGACAACAAGAGGGGAGGACTTTTTCTGTCTTTCACTGAGTTTGCTAAAAAAAAAAAAAAAAAAAAAAAAAAAAAAACTAGAGATGGATAAATTTATTTCAGTGTGTACTGATGGTGCTCCATGCATGGTGGGGAAAAACAGGATTCGTAGCACTTCTTCGTGAACATGAAAAGAGACCTAGCCTAAGTTTTTACTGCATCCTACATCAGGAGGTGCTTTGTACTTAGATGTGTGGTGAGCAACTGGGTGAAGTGATGTCACTGGTCATTTGGGTGGTCAACTTTATTGTTGCCCAAGCTTTAAATGATCTCCAGTTTAAAACACTGCTGGATAAAGTTGGGAATAATTATTCTGGTCTGCTTCTGCACAGCAATGTGCGTTGGTTGTAAAGAGGAAAGGTGCTCAGCCTTTTCATGGCTTGTCTTAGCGAAATTCAGACTTCTCTTGAAATGAAAAACGTCGAGCATCTTGAGTTAGCTAACACTGAGTAGTTCCTGAAGTTCTACTATCTCATGGACATGACTGAACATCTGAACCAGCTCAATGTGAAAATGCAAAATGTTGGAAATACAGTCTTATCCCTTCAACAAGCAGTGTCTGCATTTGAAAACAAGCTGGAACTCTTCATCGCAGACATTGAAACAGGTCATTTACTACACTTTGAAAACCTGGGAGAGTTTAAAGATGCATGCACAACAGGTGACCCTGCTTAACATCTTGATCTCCAGCAGCTAGCAGGCTTCACTTCTAATCTGCAGTCATTTAAAGTGCACTTTGGAAAATTTCGTGAGTGCACTCGTCTTTTTTAAGTTCATCACCCATCCACACGAGTGTGCAGTGGACAGTGCCGACCTGAGTTACATCCCCGGTGTCTCCATCAGAGATTTGGAGCTACAAGCTGCTGACCTGAAGGCCTCAGACATGTGGATGAATAAGTTCAAGTCACTGAATGAAGATTTGGAAAGACTTGCATGACAGCAAGCATAATTGGTGAGCAAACACAAGTAGGGAGAGATGAAAAAACTTCAACCTGCGGACCAGCTGATTGTCAAAACTTGGAATGCACTTCCCATCACATATCACACAGTGCAGTGTGTGAGTATTGCTGTACTGACCATGTTTGGCTCTACGTATGCATGTGAGCAGTCTTTCTCACATCTAAAGAATGTTAAAGACCAACCTATGATCATGTTTAATGAATGGAAATCTCAATGCCTGCATGAAGCTTAACCTCACCATGTATCAGACTACAAAGCCATCTGCAAAGCCATGCAGCACCGGAAATTGCATTAATGGTAAGAAGTGCTTTATGAATCATTGGTTAGCAACAGCATAACAATGTTATTAAAAGAATTCAGAGACTTATTGTACTTTAAAAGTGTTAGTCTTTCATAAAATGCACACATTTTCTTGTATTCAGTGTTAAACATATTGTGTGGCTCTCAAGGAATTACATTTTAAAATACCGGGTGTTTATGGCTGTCTCAGTTAAAATGGTTTCTGACCACTAGTTTAAGGTGATTCAATATTTGGCTAACGTGGCAGGGTAAATTAGGATCCCAAAACAAGTCTGATTTGATTCAATGGGAAAAAAATTTTGTTTCATTTTCTGTTTGAGGTTTTAGAACTTTTTCTATATATTTCTGCATGGCTGATTCCAAATCTGAAATCTGTTTTTTCGGTGCATGCTATAGTTTTTATGTAATTTTAATTTATTTTACTTACAGTTAATTGAATGCATTGGTTCTTAAATTGGAGTTAAAGGGCAATGACTCTTGGATTGAACATAAGCACAAGACAATTAATGTTTTTCAAGCATCACTTTTAAATAATTGTAGTTGTTTCTAAATGTAATAAATTATTATCTGATCAAAACACCCTCTTATTTTGTTTTAAAATTGAATCATGGCTGCTTGGACTAGGTATAAATGTAAGAATAGTCCTGACACCTCTGTTCTGTACGTGGCTGTTACATACTTCAACATCAAAGGCGCAGTATTTCATCATTTGTGACATGTGCACATATTGCCTACTTTCAAGTTCCCCTTGGCGATCAAGACAAAAATTGGGCTTCTCATATTGTGTGTCAATTGTGAGAAAATGCTTAGTGACTGAACAAAAGAAAAACACAAAAGAATGCCTTTTGGTATTCCCATGAATTTGGCGTGAACCAGAGGACCATAGCAGTGACTGTTATTTCTGTCTGATCCATACAAAGGGCATCGGTAAGAAAAAATGACATATGATCACATATCTTAATATTCCTTCAGCAATAGGACTTATCCCACACTCTGAAACACTCCCGGTTCCAGTTTTCAATGGTCTTCTTTCTTCTAATGATGAAGAAAGTGAACATGGCGATCAAGTATATTTTGATAAGATGCATGAGAAAATGGTTGTAGAATCTGAAGGGTCTTCTTCTGATGCCAAGCAGTCATTAACCCCTCAGCAGTTTAGTCAACCCGAATTGAAAGACTTAGTAAGATATTTGGGCCTATCAAAGAAAGCAACTGAGTTATTAGCCTCCAGGCTTCAAGAAAAGTATGAACTTCACTGGTCTGCTAAAGTATTCCATTTCAGGAAGTGTGAACAAATTTTTGTGGACTCTTTTTCCAATGAAAAAAAGTGATAACAAGGAAGAATGTTTTTATCAAGATCAGAAGACGATGAAAGAGTGTTATCAGGGGTGATGGAACAGAAATATATTGGCAGAGTACTGCTGGAGCATCAAACGAGATTGTCATCAACAAGTACACAAAAGCAAGAGCTACAATTGCAAATTTTTGCCTGAAAAGAATTTAAATAAGTTTTGCACAAATTTATGATTAAAATAAGTGTTTTAATATGTTCTATTTTGAAATTGTAGACAAATTTTGATGCAATCATATCTTTTAGTGTATTTGCTGCACAATATAAATTATTACATTTTCACAAAGGTGATGCCCAAGAAGACATTCTACTTTATTATGTTAAACTAAATGTTGAAAATTTTACAATAAAATGAAAACTTAAAATCTTAAAATGCAAAAAATCCTGTAGCTTACAGAGATAAACTAATGTCAGATTTGAGATCATCATGCTTGAATTAGGTAAGAACAAGTGTTTTTGTGAATGCAACAAAATTGTTTTCCCCAGTGTTATTTCTTTAAAGTTCATGATAAAATTGCCTAAACATTTGAAAAGGAATGCTAGCTACTTCTTCATAGAGAGGTTTGAGACTTTTTTTTTCTTTTGTATGTGTGACACACACTATGTGTTTGTTGGGTCCACACAGATGTGTGAGTCAAGGTCCAAGTATGGTTCAAATGAACAGAAAAGTAAATATGAAGAGCCGTTAAGAACAACCCCTCATTGCCTGACCAGGCGGTGTCGCAGTGGATAGAGCATCGGACTGGGATGCAGAAGACCCAGTTTTGAGACCCTGAGCTCACCAGCTTGAGTGTGGGCCCATCTGGCTTGAGCATAAAAAGCTCGTCAGCTTGGACCCAAGGTTGCTGGCTCTAGCAAGGACCATGACTTTACAATAGTACAGTGATAGCCAGAAGGAAAGAGAGATGAGGGGAAGAGGAATAGGGCAACATGGGAATAAATGGGAATGGAAAGAGACTTTACTTTGGGTGATGGGCATACAATGCAGTATGCGGATGGTTTTGTTGAGTTATACACTTGAATCCTATATGGTTTTGTTAACCAATGTCACCTCAGTAAACAAAATAAAAAGATATGAACAGCATGAGAAAATAAGATATTCCTGTGAACTTTCTAATCATATTCTCTTTCTTCCCTGGTAGAAACAATAACTTCTTTAATTTTATAATAATGATTTAGTTGTTTTCTTTATAAATTAACCACATATAAACATATCCCTAAGCAATATATTGTTTATTTATTTTTGTTTTTAAATTTTTGCATAAATACTATTATAATGCTTGTATTTTCTGTAACTTCTTTCATTGAACATGTTTGGGATTTATCCATGTTGATTCCTGTAGGTTTAGTGCATTTATTTTTCTACCTATTTAGTAACTCATTGTATGAATATGCTATGCTGTATGTGATAAAATATTTATGTTGTTTCTAGAGCAGTGGTTCTTAACCTGGGTTCTATCGAATCCTAGGGGTTTGATGAGTCGGTCTCAGGGGTTCGGAGAAGCCTCTGCCGTGGAGGCCAGAATAAAGTAATACCATAATTTGTTGTGAGTTCATGCACTTTGTTGGTTTTGTTCTTTGAGCAAGGTGATGTTCATGCACGGCTCATTTTGTGTACCAGTAAAATAAACATATACCTATGTCTTGAATTTGGAAAAAAAATTATATTTTATTTATCACTAAAGAAGGGTTCGGTGAATGCGCATATGAAACTAGTGGGTTCGGTACCTCAAAAAAGGTTAAGAACCACTATTCTAGAGTTTGCTATTATGATTAATGCTGGTTTGAATGTTTCTGCATGTATTTTCAAAGGCCGTTATGGTAAAAAAAAAAAAAAAATTCTGAGAACATATCTAGGTGTGAAATGGATAGGTCTTGGTTATATCCAACATTACTAGAAAATGCTAAATTGTGATCAGACCTGTTGGCAACATCATAAACAATATTTGAGGGTTTTTCATGTTTTACAACCTCTACAAAAGAGGGTGTAAGGTCTTTCTTTTTTACTTCAAAATTTAAATAGTGGTGAGTTGCATTTTATTTCATTTGAAATATCTTTGGTTCCTAAATAGATGGAATATTTTTTCATATGCTTTGTGTTTTCTCTCCTGTGAAATACCTTGTGCCACTTTTCTATTGGATTGTCTGTGCTTTATTGAATTAGAGTTTTGTTGTTTATTTATTTATTTATTTATTTATTTTCAGGGACAGAGAGAGAGTCAGAGAGAGAGAGAGATAAGGACAGACAAACAGAAATGAGGAGAGATGAAAAGCATCAATTATCATATTTTCGTTGTTACACCTTAGTTGTTCATTGATTGCATTCTTGTACGTACCTTGACCGTGGGCCTTCAGCAGACCAAGTAACCCCTTGCTCGAGCCAGCGACCTTGGGGCCAAGCTGGTCAGCTTTTTACTCAAGCCAGATGAGCCCACACTCAAGCTGGCTACCTCGGGGTCTCGAACCTGGGTCCTCCACATTCCAGTCTGATGCTATATCCACTGTGCCACTGCCTGGTCAGGGATAGAGTTTTTTATGTAAGGGGATAACAGACCTTTGCTTGTTATATAAATTGCAAAATTTTTTTTCCCCATCTTGGTGGTTTCTCTTTGGCCTCTATTAATGGAGTTTTTAAAGGAACAGAAGTTCTTAATTTAAATGTTTCTTGGCTATTTTTTAATATTTTATGGTTAATCATTTTTATATCACTTTAAGACATGTCTTTACCCTGGGTAACTGACAGGCTCTTATGTTGTGTTTTTAATACTTAACAGTTTTCCCTACTACATTTAAATCTTGAATTCATCTAAAATTGATTTTGTGTATAGTGTGAGATAGGAATCACATTTTAATTTTATTTTTTCTATATGAATTGCAAATGACTCCAACTCAGTTTTCATACTTCATTCTATGTATCTGTGGTTCATTATTATGATGCCATTTCTGTCCCATTTGTTAATTGTCTATCACTGTGCTAGTGCACACTCTTTAAATTATCTGGCTTATTTGTAAGTTTCAATACCTGGTAGAACAATTTGGCTCATCTATTCCTTGTTTGTTAGACTGTTGAAATTAGTTTTAGCTTATCTTTAGAAATTATTAGTTACCTTTAATATTGGAAAACATTGTCATTGGATATTAAATTTTCTTCCAATATTTTGAAGGTATTATTTTATTGTCATTACATTCTTGCTGCTGAGAAAAACAAACATCAGTCAAATTATTATTCCTATGTAGTCAGCAGTCCTTTCTTTTTTCTTCTGGGTTTTATCCTGTTTTTGTATATTTAAAGATAGTTTAATGGTACTATGTTAAGATGTTGTTTTTAAATTGTGTCCTCAATGAAATTTGTTTGTGTTTCTGAATTATAAAATTGATATTATTCAACAATTCGGGAAAACTATCATTTATCACCAATTCAAATATTATTTTTTGAACTCTAGTTAGATGTATGCTGAACCTCTTCATTTTCTCTTATATATAACTTTTTTTCATACTTTCTATCTTTCTTTATAAATTACATTCTACATTTGAGTAACGTTTTCAGATATAACTTTCAAGTCATTAATTCTATTTTCAATTGTATCTAATCTTTATTTAAACTCATAGATTGAAATTTTATTTTATTATTGTTTTCACTGTTATTTATATATTTTTCCAATCTGTCTGGTCAATTTTTAGAGACATTATTTCTTTATAATACTTTAAATAAGTTATCTCTTTAAATAACAATTTTATATTCTATCTGATATTTTCAATACTTATTATCTTCATGGGTCTAATTTTTTAATTTATTGTTTCTGCTAATTTTTGCATATAGGGGTCTTGTTTCATGATTTAGAAACCAAAAATGAAATTGCATTGTTTGGAACTCTATCTGTGGAAGCTTTTGAGGCCCATGTTTAAAAGTGTTTTCCTTGTGTAAGTAAATGCATTTTATTTATGTTAGGCACCTGGATATAGTACCAACCTAACAATACTTCACACTCAATTTTCACCTCAGAGATTTTTCACTTAGTATAAAAAGTATTAGTTTTGATTCTAACACCATTATTGGTCTGCTCCTACTAGCTAGAAATCCTTTTGGAAGATTACTATAATTTTTGCTATTTTAGGCAGAACCAAAGCTGAGAGAAGACTTTTTCTCTTTAGTTTATTTGACTTATGTGTATAGGTTTTTCCTGTTTTATTGACTACTAAAATAGACTCATTATCCTGTATGTCTGTGGTCAGTTCTAGGCCATAGTAATTGCCAGATACCCTTTGGGCAATTACTGTCTCCAGTAATTACTTATTTATATAGAATGGCACTTCTTTATAAATTCTTACATTTTTCTTTATACTCAGTGTATCTATATTTCAGAAGCTTTTATCCATGTTTAACAAGAATATTTGCTAGAGGAGATGGTGTCTTTGAATATATGGTCTACCATATTTTCAGACCCATTAATGGATTTTATTCTTCACTATACCCTAAAATTATATTTATCTAAGGCAAAAGTGTATCTTCAATCACAGTGTGGAGACATCTTTGTGCACATGTTTTTGAAATTATTTTGTCAATTAGAGCGTAAAAAATTATTACTTATCTTTTCACATAGAAACACTTTAAAGATTGACAAATTTTTCAGCTCTTACATTTTTTTTTAAATAATGTCTACTAATATAGTGGTTATACTGTAAACTTAAAATAAAAGAATTATTATAAATCTTTTTTGATCAAATCAAATAAATATTTTTACCCTTTATAGATAGACATTTTATCTTGTTAAAGTGGATTAACTTGCATCTGAAGGAAGTATTTTATTTATAAATCATTTTTTATACCATGAATTATTTAATTTGAAATACTGGTGGACAGATTGATATTTTCTTAATGTATATTAAAAACTTTCTTGCAAGAATATGTTCGGCCTGACCTGTGCTGGCGCAGTGGATAAAGCGTCGACCTGGGAACACTGAGGTCGCCAGTTCAAAACCCTGCACTAGTCTGGTCAAGGCACATATGGGAGTTGATGCTTCTAGCTCCTCCCCCCCTCTCTTTCTCTCTCTCTCTCTCTCTCTCTCTCTCTCTCTCAGTGTCTCCTCTCTAAAATAAAAAAAAAGAATATGTTCGTAAACAATTAAAAGTATCACATTTTGTAAAGTGTTAACAAATCATATGGAACTTAGTGAACAAAATGAGCTAACAAGCAAAATAGAGACAGGCACATAGCTAGAGAGCAGACTGTCTATCTGAAAGCTTTTTGTGGCTGGGTTGGGGCTATATAGGCATTGATCAAAAAAATTAAAAAAAGAAAATACTGATGGAAATGAAAAACAATATGGTGATTTCATGGAGGAGGGCAGTAGAGAGAGGTGGAAGAGGGCATAGTGGGAATAAATGTTGATGGAAGGAGACTTAGGTTGGTGAACACATAGTACAGGGTACAGATGATGTGTGGTGGAATTGTGTACCTGAAACCTGTATAATTTTTTTGACCAATATCACCCCAATAAATTTAATGAAAAGGAAAAGAATGAAATCTAGTTAATAGATGACAATGCAGAATTTTATAATATTACTTTCATTTAGTTAATATCTTGCTTAAATATGGCAGTTGTTTTCTTTATGTTGAACAAAATAAAACTTTATATTTAGTATAAAAACATCAATTTATTATATGTCTACTTTTTCTTAATGCTGATTATCTCACAGATATGAATTTTGTCCACAAAATGCATGTGGACAAAAGTGTGTTTTTCACAGATATGAGTGAATACACATTAATTTTCTGATCCTTGGCAAATAAATCCAAATACAATTTCAATTTGTAATGTTGAAATGTACTAGGATATATATATATATTTTAATTTCTGGCATCTAAATAAAATTTTATGTCTTTCCCCTTTTATCTGGTCCTACTGGAGATACAGGGAAACTACTCTAGTTAAACTGTCAGTTGTGATGGTTGCTTATTTTAACTATCAGAGTTCTTTTTTGTTTGTTATGAGAAAGAATCTAAGCAGTAAATCAGATGCATTCTATTTCAGTTGTTCACATGTACCTAGATGTCTTCAGGTGATGTTGACAGCTAGAATGTAAGCTTGGAGAGGATTCCTTTATAATACCTTCAGGAGCAAATGAATAGAAAGGAATGTTTTAGAAAACAAATATTTGGCTACAGTAGGAAGGAAAAATAAGGTAAAAATATTGTGAGTGTGTCTAAGGCTACATTTATAGCTACAAGGCAATAGGCAGGTTTTTTGTTTTGTTTTGTTTGTTTATTTTTTTTGAATAGGGAAATTATTCTTTTACCTTCTAGGGACCTGTGTTGAATAGTACTAGATATTGCCTAATAGAAGGTATAACCATAGAGCCTCAGTAGGCACATTACCAAATTGGAATGCTTGGAATGCACTGATTGTTATGAACATTTCCCACTAGCAAGATTTTTGGATTTGAATGGAAATTTATTGTTTGCCAACTATGGTTCCCATCACCATTAGTGAAAGGGAATTGGTCCAAATAAATAAACCATGCCATTGAGTGGCCCTGGCAAGATCCACTGCTATGATCATTGAATAGTACATGAGCAGTCCTTCAGGCAGGAGAACACACATGCACAAACACACATGAACACACATATACCTGTGCATCCTCTTTTTCCTAACATATCAAGTGGGTAAAAGAAAAGAAGAGCTATAGGAGAATAAGCAAGGAGTAGCAGCCACCACCCATAGTAAATGTCACCCACACTCTAAAACTAATTTTTCTAAATCAAATAGACTTTATTTGAATGATTTTGCATTTTTGGCATGGTTATGACAAAATCCGGATGTAGTTCTTGCTCAGCCTCCTCGAGCTGAAAGCTTGGATGAAAACCTTGTGGGGAAAATTCAAATGGACCATCAATTCTGCAGCTGTTTGAGTGTCAACATTTTTTTGCCCAACGGCTTCCACTATATCATTTGCTTCTGGATCTAAATATTCAAATGTGTGATATTAAATGGACAGGCAGGCTGTCAGATGCAGTATTACTGCACTATCTAGTGATTTTCTAGAAACAGATTACTCTTGAAGAAAGTTCTGAGTTCACAGCTTAAGATAAATGATCTAGTTCAAATTTTAGACACAAAAATTGTAGGGGTGGAATTGACATATACTTCTTGCTTTGGCTGGAGGATGATTGGGTAAATATATATTTCAGACTGTTTTAGATCTGAGCAAAATGTAAGGATCAATGTTGTAAAAATGAACCTGGTTTAGGTATACCCCTATTAAGTTTGTTGCTCACCCAGTCAATAAGGTCTAGGCACCAGAATCTTGACTACAATTATAATATTTCATTTCATAACTCATAGCTTCATCATATGACTCTTGCCATGTTTTTGGTCAATATGTTCTTTAAATATTTGTAAATATACAAATCTATAAATATCACTGTGAAAAATAACTCCAAAACATTACTGTTAAGTTAAAAATTATAATTTCATTTATATGGGGGATATAAAACCGAAAGCAACAAATGAACAGACAGTACAAACAAATCTCATAGACACAGACAACAGAATGGTGGTTACCAGAGGGAAGGGAGTACAGAATGTAATAAAGGGTAAAGGGGGTCAAATGTATGGTGACAGAATATTTGACTTTGGATGATAGGCACACAATATAATGATGATGTATCATACATGTACACTTGAAACCTATATAATCTTATTAACCAATGCCACCCCAATAAATTTAATTTAAAAAGATATAATTAAAAACTTGCATACATGTTAAAAAATTCATAATTGTGTCTAAAAGAAAAAAAAACAAATTTCTAGGAATCCACAAACTTTAGAACCACCTCATTTACACACAGTAATATATAACAGTCATAAAATACAAGTTTAAATATTTCAACATCAAACAAATGGGACTAAGAACTTGCAAAGGTATTTGCCTCTCTAGGAGGAAAATCCTTTCCTCAATCCTTTTAATCTTCCTTCAGATAAACCAGAGACCCATGAATCACATTTTCCCCCAAATGACATGCTATGACTTGGTGTTTGAGAGTCTTGACTGTGGATCTAAGATATAACCTTTCTAAAGAACTGTCTCCTAAACATGTCTTTATACTTGTATGTGTGAACATTAAATAAATTAAAACTCATGTATAAATATGTGAACAGTTGGTACTGATACCATTTTACCAGTTATGTCCTAGGAATTGGTAAAACTCTTATCTAGAATAGCAAACAGAAATGTGTCTGGTAGTGTTAGTTCAATATTCTTATATTAATTTTCTGCTTTTATTATTCTAGTTTCGGGATTTGTTTATCAATCCTGTTTTGTGTTTCATACATATTCATGTTTTTGGGTAATCCCTGTTGAAACTATCAGTTCTTTGATTCAGAGCCAAGAAATCTCCCAGATAATCAATCTCCTTGTAGGATTTCAAATGTAAGATACTTTGTCTATCCTATATTTAAAGCTTTAGTTATTGCTGTTGAGATTGATTAGAACCTAGAGCAGCATTGAAAATTAGTTATATGATTCTAAAGAGGTATGATTGTTTCTTTGACATGAATTCGTAAAATATTTGGCTGATAGTTGGAATTGTGCTTATTTTATTTTATTTTTTGTAGCAGAGACAGAGAGTCAGAGAGAGGGACAGATAGGGACAGACAGACAGGAATGGAGAGAGATGAGAAACATCAATTCTTTGTTGTGGTTCCTTAGTTGTCCATTGATTGATTTCTTATATGTGCCTTGACCGGGGGGCTACAGCAGACCGAGTGACCTCTTACTCAAGCCAGCGACCTTGGGTTCAAGCTGGTGAACCTTGTTCAAACCTGATGAGCCCACACTCAAGCTGGAAACCTCAGGGTCTCAAACCCGAGTTCTCTGTGTCTCAACTCGAAGTTCTATCCACTGTGCCACCGCCTGGTCAGGCTGAAATGGTGCTTTTTCTTTTTTTCATATATTTTTAAAAGAGCCAGAGAGAGAGAGCCAGAGAGAGGGATAAATAGGGACAGACAGCCAGGAATGTAGAGAGCTGAGAAGCATCAATCATCAGTTTTTTGTTATGACACCTTAGTTGTTCATTGATTGCTTTCTTATATGTGCCTTGACCGTGGGCCTCCAGCAGACCAAGTAACCCATTGCTTGAGCCAGCGATCTTGGGTCCAACTGGTGAGCTTTGCTCAAGCCAGATGAGCCCGTGCTCAAGCTGGTTACCTCAGGATCTCGAACCTGGGTCCTTCCGCATCCCAGTTCAATGCTCAACCCACTACGCCAATGCCTGGTTAAGCTGGAATGGTGCTTTTTCTGTAATGTATTCAATACCTTGAGTTTAGTGAGGATATCTCACCCCAACTTTCAACTTCATTTTTGAATGTCAAGTTTTTTTCTACTACCAAACACTTTCAAACAAAAGCATAAAGGAAAAGCCATGACTCACTCCTGAGAAGGAGGAGTTCTATAACATCTCTTCTGCTATGTCCTAGAACTGGAATGCATTGCTTTAACTATCTCATGACAACTTCTTGGAAGAAAAAAAATATGTATTAGATTTTAGATTAGATAATAAAAATTATTCTCTTAATATCATTTTTATTTTTAAAGTTTATGTATAAAGTTTCTGGGGAATTTGTAAAGGTATGAACCTATTCCTAATATCTTAGTCTTTCTTTTATACATCCTGTTAATTTCCATGGATATTTCTAAACCATGATTAAGAATGTGGTTATTATGTAGTATTTCTTCTTCTTAGCTTTATGTTGTTACAGATTCCACAAATTATTTTATTTCTCCATGCATATCCCTTATTTATTACATCACTACATGCAGGACTCTTCTTTTTTATACATATCACTTCACATCTGTATGTGTCAGGTCAAATAGATATTTTTTGTTTTGTTTTGTTTTTAGTAATTCTTTCTGAGATTTTTATGATGGTTTTATCCAATAACTATTGTCTATTCCACTATATTCTGAAGTATATTGAGTCTTGTTATAAAAGGTAGTAGGTAACAAATACTATCCATGTGAGCAGTTTTGCAATTTCTAAATAAATTGCCTCAATTTATTCCCATCATTTTTTCAAGTGCCTCAGGCATCAATGAAAATAGGCTCATTAATTGCTAAGTAAGTAATTTTTCTACAAGTATAGTCTTGCTCCAAACCCTCATTTGTGTATTTATTGTGCGTGACCAGAGTCACCAACACTGGCCTAGTTATTAAATGAAATACACATTTCCTTGAAAAGTGGGCATCAGGGTCAAATAAAGTCCCACATGAATCAAAGCATCACTTATGATTATTGCTGGAAAAGTAAAATGCTGATATATTTACTTAGATGGGAGAGTTGAGAGTATCTACATTGTTATGAAAAGAGTGTAGGAGTTCATATAAAAGCTTTTCTCTATTTCTTGACCAAGGTTGAGTGTTTTCTCCAAATAATCTTTCTTCATTCTCTCAATGAAAAACAATATGATTTGTCATAACATCTTATCTGTGATTTTCCTTTCTATATTATATTATTTTCTTGGATTGATTTGAATACATGACTTTTGTAGCCACAGGATTATAAAGTTTTGGTCTTTTTGTTTGTTTTTTATTGCATTAGCTTCATTTTTTTTTATCCTTATTGTACTTAACTTGGCTCAGAGATGCACACTAAATACTTGAAAGCATAAATAATACAAGTGACATAAAAATTATTCCTTATATGTGGATTCTAATAGACAAACTCATGAGTAAAATAAAAATGGAGGCATGGATACATGGAACAGACTGACAGCTGTCAGAGAGGAAAGGTGTTGAAGGCTGGAGAACTGAATGAAAGAAGGTGAAAGGATAGAGTAAATACCATACATATGTAGCTATAGATGCTGACATTGATATGGTGACAGCCAGAGGGGGATGGGTGGGGGTGAATGGAGGTGGGTAAAAGGAGGGAATTTGAGGACTAAAATAAACTTTGCTTGAGGCAATGGGCGCAAAATAAAGTGTGCAGTTGATGCTTTATTGAGTTGAACATTGAAACCTGTACCCTAATAAATTCAATAAATAAATAAGTGGAATTAAAAAGCAAAACAAAGGCAAAAAAATAGTTTAGAAATATGGTAGGAATAAAACTGAAGAAAAAGGAACTACTTTATGTTGATTTGTTTTTTCCCTATTCTGTTTTATGCAAAGCACAAGTCTCTTCATTGATTAGGATCTTCATTCTTTGAATAGGAGAGATGCCTCAGACACCGAAGGACGTGTTCTGCCAGTTTTTAAGCTGCTTAGAATTCATGTGCACAGAATTATGAAACTGACCCAAATATGTTGGCTTATCTTAGGCAAAACACAATTTCCAAGTTTTTAGTAAAATAAAGAAATTTGGAAAACTGGAGATTTGTAAAAGATTCAGCAGTCCAGTGGTTCTTTAATGTTGTTACTTTGAATTGTTTTTGTTACCACTATAGCTCTCATTAGCATTTATAGAGAATTCTATATTTGCCTTGTACTTCATAATATAGTGTGGGTGTATTTTGGATGTTGGGGTTTTGTGATATGAACAAATGAATTCAATTCAATGAACAATTATTGAATGCTTTATATATGGAAGATTCCTTAAAATGTGTTGGCTGGCAGAAACATATAAACAAGAAAGTTATGATCTAAGGGAGCAAATGGGTATATCTACAGATAATATGAGGAAAACCAGTAAGTATCTTAAGTAGTATAGATATGTATCTACTTCAAGACAAGGAAATGAGCCAGGGAAAATGAGGTATGGTTAGATTCTATGTGGCTCTGATTTTATAAATCATTAGGAGAAGACATTAGAATGCTGAATCCCAGGTTTGTTTTTAAATCACTGAGCAGAGTGGCAAAAGTCAACATTATGGTTGGTTGGCGGTTTCAGCCAGTTTCAAAATTAGGTGACAATATCAGAATGCTTTTTTTGTATGACTTCTGTTTTTCTGATACTCTGACAAGGTTTACTTTTTTAATTCATAATAACCCTTTTTGGTATTATTTCCATTTTCTTAGATTAGGAAACTGAGACTTAGAAAGGTAAAGAAATGTGTTCACCATTACAATGAGTGGAAGCCACAGAGACACATGTCAAACAACATTAGACTCTCAAATCTGTACTTGTAAGCACTAGGGTTTATGTCTTAATGATAATGATTGCCTTTATAAATTAATACATAAAAATGCTAATTCTAAATTAATTTTTAATTTATGGTTATTAAAAAGTAGTGTACAATTTAAATTCCATTAAAAAGACTGATTATGTGATGTGAGAATATGAAACAACTAGAACTTTTACGAACTGCTAGTGGCAGTGCAAATTGGTGCAGAATTTTAGAAAACTGATGTTATCTAGCAAAGTTAGAAAAAGAATTATCTTATGACTGAACGGTTTTGCTTCCTTGTTTATATGCTTTAAATGACTGTGCCTCTATGCTAAAGACAGGTGCACTAATATTTAAATCAGCATTATTCATATTATTTCAAAATTAGAAACCACTCAAATTTTCACTCAATGCTAGGAAGGATAAGGAGATTTTAGTGTATTTGTGGAAGTTAAATAACACGACAATAAAATGAATTAACAGCACACAAAACCACACTGAATTATCCCACCAATTAAGCCAAAACAGAAAGACGCAGCAAATAAATATATATTATATGATACCATTTATAAAAGAAAGTGTTTAAAATGAACAGAAATAATCTGTGAGTTAGTCAAATACTGGTTACCTTGAAGGAGTTTCTGGAGTGGTATGTGGTTGCTGTTTAGGTGTATTCTTTTTGTGGTTATCATTGAGCTGAGATCTATGAATTCTATTTTTTTCTCTGTACATTTTCTTCAACCATAAAGTTAAAATAATCATCATTTGTGGTAAAAGCAATATTCTAGTTAACTAAGTAACTAATTAAATAAAGAATTACAGTAACTGCCATAGGACAAAACAATCTGGACAGCTCTTGCAATTGGGTAGGCAGTGCTCTCTAGATGGGTTATTTTACTTGCCTTTAAGTGCAAAATACAGAAATAATACAGCATTACTTTGAATATTTAAAATTTTTATTTGGACAAAGACTGTAAAAGTAGGAGATATCAAAAATATGAAACAGTGGACCAAACATGTATCTCTAATATCTAGCATTGTCTTCTTAAAGAGTGGGAGAGATATTAAATCCTCTGGTAATTTGGATTTGGTTTTGTTGGGGTTTTACACAAATGTCAAGTGAGAATTAAGGTATTATCGAAGCTCCTAGTGCAGCATAATCTGCGCCAAGATCAGACATTTTTGGGAACAGTCACCAAATTCCTGAGTATAATCTTTCACCTTTGTACTTGTTCTAGTTGCTGGGACAATAAACATTTCTATATATGTGTATGTGTATATTCATATTTGTATTTGCAAATAAAGAGTTGGTTGCTACAGACAGACAAACACCCTCATTATTTTATTTTATTATTATTATTATTTTTAGTGAGAAAGATAGAGAGAGGGACACACAGGGACAGACAGCCAGGAAAGGAAACAGATGAGAACCATCCATTTCTTATTGCAGCACCTTAGTTGTTCATTAATTGCTTTCTCATATGTGTGTTGACGGGGGGAAGGGTGACTATAGCAGACTGAGCGACCCCTTGCTCAAGCCAGTGACCTTGAATTCAAGCCAGTGACCTTGGGCTTTAAGTCAGTGACCTTTGGGCTCAAGCCAGCAACCATGGGGTCATGTCTATTATCCCATGCTCAAGCCAGCAACCCCGTGCTCAGGCTGGTGAGCCTATGCTCAAGCAGAGTGAGCCAGCACTCTAGCTGACAATCTTGGGATTTTGAGTCTGTATTCTTTGCGTCCCAGTCCAATGCTCTATCCACAGTGCCACCGCCTGGTCAGGCTACACCCTCATTATTAATCTTACCAGATTGCTCTTACTCACTTAGAGGGTGCCCTCAGTTATCTGACTGATGTGAAGCTGGTGTTAATTGCATTGGTGCTTGGGTCCACTCAGACTCCAGTGCAGACTCTTCTAATGATGTGGGCAAGCTCTGTTCTCTTAACTCAGTTATCCATGGAGAATGTAATTGCAGAAAACATTCTATATAATCAAGACAATCTAACTTTAAATCTAATCTTTACCATTGGTTATATGCTGACCTTGAAATCTTTAAATTTTCTATGTGAGGGAAAATATATATATATATTGATGTGGAGATTTTTTGAATAATGCATGCAAAACTTATTGCATAGTATCTGTCACAACATAAGCTTCCAGTAAACATTAGTTGTCATTATTTTGTGTGTGACAGCGACAGAGAGTGACACAGAGAGAGGGTAAGATAGGGACAGACAGACAGGAAGGGAGAAAGATGAGAAGCATCAATTTGTTGCAATACCTTAGTTGATTGCTTCTGATAAGTGACTTGACCAGTGGGGCTACAGCAGACTGAATGACACCTAGCTCAAGCCAGCGACCTTGTGCTCAATCAAGCTGGCCAGCCTTGCTCAAACCAGATGAGCCTGCACTCAAGCAGGCTACCTTAGGGTTTCAAACCTGGGTCTTCCACGTCTCCGTCCAACACTCTATCCACTGAGCCACTGCCTGGTCAGGCTGTCATTTGTAAATAGCTATTAATTCTTGAGTGCAAGATGCTTTCTTGTGTATTGTACACATTTCATGTGAACGTTAACTCAGTTGACCCAACCACACAAATCAAAGAAAATAAGGCAGATCCAACAAATTGTTTTCAATAAGATACTTATTAAAATCAATAAGAAACTTTATTTATCTAGAAATTATAACTTTAGTAAAAGCTACAATCAGTGAATGTTTGCTCATCATATATTTTAGATATTCAGATTTAATACAAATAAACCAATTTGAAAATCAATGACTTCTGGTTAGTTCTTATGCAATAAATGCATTCATTTAAAGTGCTTTCAGTTTTCTAAAAAAAGATTACTTATAGGCTTGAAAGATTGCAATCAAACATTGAAGGAGATCTACCATTCCTCATTTTATGTTTAAACTTTGCTGAGATCAGTGAATTTCAAATCATGTATCCGTTTGTAGGTGCAGGGCAAATGCTTTTTAATGTCAGAAAATTTCAACTTCATTCCTCTGGCAAAAAAGAAATCGCTGAGATGAGTTTTCTTGAGACCAACATATAAGCATACATCAGATTTCTAAATATATGTACACATTGAGTAGGTCTGCATTTTCAGCAACAAGTTTTGGTTTTCAGAAATTTAGTATTGAACCATAGACTTTAGTTTCTCAAAATATAGTTCACCATATGGGCCAGTGCATGGCCATGAAAAAGTTCCAGTGTACATAATAAGGTGCTTTCAGCTACAGTATGGTAAATATAATATAATACATCTTTCCTGCTGCTTTATTGTATATGCACTTTCTTTCCCAGGTAGTTTAGCAAACGTTTGCTTCTTACCCACAAACTGAAAAAATGTCAACTTCTCTCAAGAGACAACTGAAATCCACAGTTGCACAATTTCCCTTTTTCTTAAGGGGAAAAGTTTAAAAATAACCAACTTTTCTCAGCCACGTTAAGTATATTTTTTCCCTGGGAATCACTTTGTTTTTACATTTTCTGTCTCTCTGTTAAAATTGAAAACATGAATGCTTCATTGCCTGAGAAACTGAGTAAACTTGCTTTCTGAAATGTACCTTTTAATGTCTTTTATGATTTTGTTTTTCTTCCCTTATTTGTACTTTCAGCTGTGGATGAATTTTGATGCAATGAATCATTGCTTTAGAGTTTACACATCAAAAGAAATAAAAATGGAAAATAGTATCTATTAAGGGAGAACAGCTTTCTCAAGTCCCCAGCAGATGCTGTTGGTGAGCAGTATAGCAGATCAGCTTAACCATCCATAGGGTTGCCAAAGAAAGGAACATATTTCTGGTTGTTAGACAAATGAAGGCATTCTTAACTTGACTTTACCCTCTAATTGTTTCAGAATACAGTGCAGAGCTGGGGGTTTATAAATTTGTCACACATCACCTCAATTTGTCTAAAATCACTTTTTTTATTTATGATTTTATATTGTGTTTACATAGATTTAAGTGTCCCACTGAATATATCTCCCCCACTCCCTTTTTTTGTAATAACAAAAAAATCATTTTAGTTATTTCAACCCACTGACTTCTGTGTGATTGGTTCCCTGTAATCAAGTTGTTCTTGGGTCCATCATATCATGTAGCATCTGCACATGCAAAGACATTTATTCTGAGTTTTATAAAATCATTCTAAATGATTAAAAGCTGTGGTTTTCCATCCCTATTTCTCTTCATAGACTAGAGGAGAGCACCAGTGAAACTTTCTGTGTTGGAGGCAACCAACTGGTCTGTGCATAAAAGTTCTCGACCTGTCTTCATTTGGGCAGCAGCATGATGACATCTGACATCTATCTGAGCAGACATGTGATGTGAAAGATGGGTAGTGCTAGGCCTTGGACTTATACTACACATGACATGACTCATTCAAGCAGTATTAGTAGGGATGATGGGTAGCAGGGAAGACTATATGCTTTTTAATCCAAATTCTTTTCGTATTGTCAGGGGAGGTGTCAGGAAAAGTAATGTGTTAAGTGGTAGCATAATGATTCATATTTCTGACTACTTTTCTGGTATTCATGGTTTTCCCTATCCCAACCAATTGTGTATTAAACTTGTAGATTCGCATGCTATGTGTAAGCTAAGTTTACTACGTTGTGCTCCTCTCAGTACTGTATGTAAACTCCCCTGCCTATAAACCAAGAATGGGATCTTCTGCCTAAAGTAGCTCTGGGGATAAAAGTAATACACAGAAGGAGTCAGGAGGTTTTAAAATCACCTGTTTAGATTTTAAAATAAAAATGTTTTGTTACAATTAAGAAATTGAAATGAAGCAGCAGCAGTTATAGCAGAAGACATTTAAATCTTCCTTCCCAGTCATTTATTGTGAAATCTAACTGCATTCCTGGAGCAAAATTGATACGTTTTAGGAATTCACTATTTTTAAGGTATCAATAAATTTTTGATTTAATTAATGTCTGACAGTAATTAATTAATTTCTGACATTAATTAATAAATTAATGTCCCTCAGTCTTTCTAATACCCAGGAGGACCAGTAATAAAACATAACAAGGGGTTTTAGTAAAAGACGCTATTGCTAACATTCCCCTATATTACTAACACACATTTTAGTCATTCTTTTGACTTTCATTTGACTTGAATAACTCATATTTTTCTATAATTAAACCTTAGCCATTTTAATGTAAAACATAACAAAATTATTTTGTATGTATGCATGTATGCATGTATGCATGTATGTATTCTTTAGTGAGAGGAAGAGAAGCAGTGAGACAAACTCCGGCGTGCACCTGGCCAGAATCCACCTAGGAATCCCACTAGGAGGCTATACTCTGCCCGTCTGAGGTCCTTGCTCCATTGCTCAGCAACTGAGCCATTTTTTTATAGCACCTGAGGTAGAGGACAGAAAGCCATCCTCAGCACACTAGGCCAATTTGCTCGAACTATGAGCCATGTCTGTGGGAAAGGAGAGAGAGGGAGAGCGAGAAGTGGGAGGGGGAGGGGTGAAGAAGCAGACAGTCACATCTCCTGTTTACCCTCACAGGGAATCAAACCCAGGACACCTCTATAACAGGCCAATGCTCTGCCACTGAGCCAGTCAGCCAGAGTGCAGATTAATTAAACAAGTATATAGCTTCTTTATCACCCTTTATCACCAATATTGTTATTAGAACTCTGCCAAGGTAGCAAAAGATTCCTTCGCAACTCTTCCCAAATATTTCTTCATGTCTTCTCTCACTAATATTACTAATTTCTTTCTCTGTTTTGTTTATAATTTTATTACCTAGGTATTTATTGCTAAACACTAGAATTAATTTTAATTATTTTAAGGCAATTTAAATGGAATCATACAGTATACATTTGTTATATCTAGCTTATATGCCTGCATGTTATCATTGTGAGATAGTCCATGATGTCATGTGTAGCTCTTTATTTTCATTGATGTATAATGTTTCTTTGTATGATTTTTAACACATTTTAAAAAATCATTTATGCTGTTGAGTAATGTTTGGAATCTTTTCTGTTTTGGACTGTTGCAAACTCTACAGCACTGAACATCTTTGTTCGTGCCCTATAATGCACAAAGCACAACTTTCTGTTATATATATATATATATATATATATATATATATATATATATATATATATATATATATATATGTAAGTGTGTAATTGCTGGGTGATAAAGTCTGTGCATATTTAACTTTATTAGATGAGACCCAACTGTTTGCCAAAGCGGTTGTACCTATTTTTACTCACATCAGCATTATATAGCTATATTTTCATGGATTTATTTCTGGGCTCTCTACTCTGTTTTTCTGTTTGTCTGTCTTTTTCCACACTTTCTCAATTATGCTAGCTTTAAAGTAAAGTATAACATCTGGTACAGTAAGTCCATCAAACTACTTCTTAAAGATTATGTTGCTTATTCTGGGCATTGGTGAAAACACCAATGCCCAGAATCTACTTGCCAATATAAACACACACACACACACACACACACACACACACTATTGAGATTTTGATTAGGATAGAATTTGTAATTTAGCAGGAGAATTTCTTTACAGTAACTGGTTTTGTAGCAGTAAACATAGTCATCATTCTTATTTGGTCTTATTTTTCAACAATGATTTATAATTCTCTCTGTAGATGTATCACATATGTTTTGGTAGATTAATTCTTAGTTATTTGAATATTATGCTATTATGAATGGCACTTTTTATGTTTTCTTCTGAATATTTATATGCAATACATAAAATGCAATAAATTTTTATATATACTGACATTGTATCAAGCATCTTTACTAAACTCAGAAATTTATAATAATAATTTAGTTTGTAGAAACTGTGTTTTTCTTTAAACACAGTTAAATTATATGTGAACAATAAGCATTTTATTGTCTTCTTTCCAGTTCAAACAAGTAACTGATTTGCTTTTCTTTGTGAAGCTTTCAGTACTTCACCATTAAATATAATGTTTATGTAGCTTTTTTTGTATACACCATTTATCAAATTAAGTAGACTTCTGTACATTCTGAGTTTGCTAAGCATTTTTTCACTCATTAAAAGAAATTTAATTATGGTAAAATACAACATAAAATTAACTAACTTAACTATTTTAAGTGTACAGTCAAGAATATTCACATTGTTGCACAACCATCACCACCATTTATCTTTAGAACACCTCTAACCTTTTAAATTCAAAATCTCTACATTTTAAATAGAAATTCTTCATAATTTCTTTCACCCACTCACTAGCAACTACTGTTGGACTTTCCGTCTCTAATGAATTTGAATACTCTAGGTACCTCACAGAAATGGAATCACACAGCAAATTTATTTCACTTTACATAATATTCCCAGTGTTCATCAATATTGTAGCATGTGTCAGAATGTCCTTCCTTTTTTTTTGTTTTTTAAAATTAATTTTAATGGGGTGACATTAATAAATCAGGGTACATATGTTCAAAGAAAACATCTCCAGGATATCTTGTCATTCAATTAGGTTGCATACTCATCACCCAAAGTCAAATTGTCCTCTGTCACCTTCTATCTTGTTTTCTTTGTGCCCCACCCCTCCCCTCTCTCCTTTGCTCTCCCTCCTCCTCCCACCCCATAACCACCACAGTGTTGTCCAAGTCTCATAGTCTTGTTTTTATGTCCCACCTATGTATGAAATCATGCAGTTTTCAGTTTCTTTTCTGTTTTACTTATTTTACTCCGTATAATGTTATCAAGGTCCATACATGTTGTTGTAAATGATCCAATGTCATCATTTCTTATGGCTGAGTAGTATTCCATAGTTTATATGTATCAAAGATTTTTTTAATTAATTTTAGTGGGGTTACACCAATAAATCAGGGTACATATGTTCAAAGAAAACATCTCCAGTTATCTTATCATTCAATTATGTTGCATACCCATCACCCAAAGTAAAATTGTCCTCTGTCACCTTCTGATTTTCTTTGTGGCCCTCCCCTCACCCCTCTCTCAACCTCTCCTACCGCCCCCACCCTGTAACCACCACACTCTTGTCCATGTCTCATAGTCTCACTTTTATGTCCCACCTATGAATGAAATCATGCTGTTCTCAGTTTTTTCTGATTTACTTATTTCACTCTGTATAATGTTATCAAGGTCCATCCATTTTGTTGTAAATGATCCGATGTCATCATTTCTTATGGCTGAGTAGTATTCCATAGTATATATGTACCAAAGCTTTTGAATCCACTCGTCTTCTGACAGACACTTGGGCTGTTTCCAGATCATCGCTATTGTAAACAATGCTGCCACAAACATGGGGACACATTTCTTCTTTTCAAACAGTGCTATGGTGTTCTTAGGGTATATTCCTAAAAGTGGGATAGCTGGATCAAAAGGCAGTTCAATTTTTAATTTTTTCAGGAATCTCCATACTGTTTTCCAGAGTGACTGCACCAGTCTGCATCCCCACCAGCAGTGCAGGAGGGTTCCCTTTTCTCCACATCCTTGCCAGCACTTACTCTGTGTTGCTTTGCTGATGAGTGCCATTCTGACTGGTGTGAGGTGATATCTCATTGTGGTTTTAATTTGCATTTCACTAATGATTAGTGATGTTGAGCATTTTTTCATATGCCTATTGGCCATCTGTATGTCCTCTTTGGAGAAATTTCTATTTGTTTCTTTTGCCCATATTTTGATTGGATTGTTTGTCTTCCTGATGTTGAGTTTTGTAAGTTCTTTATAAATCTTGGTTTTTAACCCCTTATCAGACGTATTGTTTAATATGTTCTCCCATTGTGTGATTTGTCCTTTTTTCTGTTCTTATTGTCTTTAGCTGTGCAAAAACATTTTAGTTTGATATAGTCTCTTTGTTTATCCTGCCTTTTATTTCATTTGCCTGTGGAGATAAATCGGCAAATATATTGCTGCGAGAGATGTCAGAGAGTTTACTGCCTATGTTTTCCTCTAAGATGCTTATGGTTTCACATCTTACATTTAAGTCTTTTATCCATTTTGAGTTTGTTTTTGTGAATGGTGTCAGTTGATGGTCTAGTTTCATTTTTTTGCAGGTAGATGTTCAATTTTCCCAACACCATTTTTTAAAGAGGCTGTCTTTACTCCATTGTATGCTCTTTCCTCCTTTGTCAAAAATCAGTTGTCCATAAAGGCGTGGGTTTATTTCTGGGTTTTCTGTTATGTTCCATTGATCTATGTGCCTGTTCTTATGCCAGTACCAGACTGTCTTCAGTACTATGGCCTTGTAGTATACCTTGATATGTGGAAGTGTGATACCTCCTGCTTTATTTTTTCTTTTTAAGATTGCTTAGGCAATTCGTGTTCTTTTTTGGTTCCATATAAATTTTTGGAATATGTGTTCTATATCTTTGAAGTATGTCATTGGAATTTTACTTGGTATTGCATTGAATTTATAAATTGCTTTGGGTAATATAGACATTTTAATGATGTTTATTCTTCCTAGCCATGAGCATGGTATATGCTTCCACTTGTTTGTATCTTCCTTGATTTCTTTTATCAATGTTTTATAAGTTTTCGAGTACAAGTCCTTAACCTCCTTGGTTAAATTTACTCCTAGATACTTTATTATTTTGGTTGCAATAGTGAAGGGATTGTTTCCTTAATTTCTTTTGCTGACAGTTCATTGTTGGTATATAAAAATGCCTCTGATTTCTGAGTATTAATTTTATATCCTGCCATCTTGCTGAACTCATTTATCGGGTCCATTAGTTTTTTGACTGAGACTTTAGGGTTTTCTTTATACAATATCATATCATCTGCAAATAAGCACAGTTTTAGTTCTTCTTTTCCAATTTGGATGCCTATTATTTCTTCTTCTGGTCTGATTGCTGTAGCTAGGAATTCCAGAACTATGTTGAATAAGAGTGGTGAAAGTGGGCACCCCTGCCTGGTTTCTGATCTTAAGGGGAATGCTTTCAATTTTTGCCCATTTAGTATGATGTTTGCTGTGGGTTTGTCATAGATGGCCTTTATTATGTTAAGGAATGTTCCCTGTATTCCCACTTTACTGAGAGTTTTGAGCATGAATGGGTACTGGATTTTATCAAATGATTTTTCTGCATCTATTGAAATTATCATGTGATTTTTGTCCTTCCTTTTGTTTATGTGGTGAATTACTTGATTGATTTGTGAATATTGAACCAGCCTTGCCTCTCCAGAATAAATCCCACTTGATTATGGTGTATGATTTTTTTCATATATTGCTGGATCTGGTTGGCTAATATTTTGTTGAGAATTTTAGCATCTAAATTCATCAGGCATATTGGCCTATAATTTTCTTTCTTTATGTTTTCTTTGCCTGGTTTTGAGATCGGAATTATGCTCGCCTCATAAAAGGAGTTTGGAAGTCTTCCTTCCTCTTGAATTTTTTGAAATAGCTTGAGGAGGATAGGAGTTAATTCTTCTTTGAATTTTTGATAGAATTCACTTGTGAATCCATCAGGCCCAGAACTTTTCTTTTTTTGGAGATCTTGATAACTGTTTCTATCTCATTTTTTGTAATTGGTTTGTTTAGGTGTTCTGATTTTTCCAGATTGATTTTTGGAAGTTTATATGATTCAAGAAATTTGTTCACTTCACCTAGATTTTCTAATTTTGGAGCATAGAGTTCTTCATAGTATTTACTTACAATACTTTGTGTTTCTGTTGTGTCAGTTATTTCTCCACTCTCATTTCTAACTTTATTTATTTGAGTCCATCTCTTTTTTTCTTGGTGAGTCTAGTTAAAGTTTCATCAATCTTGTTTACCTTTTCAAAAAATCATCTCCTAGTTTCGTTGATCCTCTGTATTGTGTCCTTAGCCTCTATGGCATTTATTTCCGCTCTGATCTTTATTATTTCCTTCTTTCTACTAGTCCTGGACTTTTTTTGCTGTTGTTTTTTCTAGTTCTTTTAGATGCACAGTCAAGTTGCTTATTTGAGCTTTTTCGAGCTTCTACTGGTATGCCTGTAGTGCTATGAACTTCCCTCTCAATACTGCTTTTGCTGTGTCCCATAAATTTTGAGTTAATGTATGGGCATTTTCATTGGTTCTAGAAACTTTTTTATTTCTTCTTTGATCTCTTTGTTAATTTATTCGTTATTTAATAACATCCTATTTAGTTTCTAAGTGTTTGAGTATTTTTCAGTTTTTCTTTTGAGGTTAATTTCTAGTTTTATGCCATTGTGATCAGAGTATATGCTTGATACGATTTCAGTTTTCTGATATTTGTTGAGACCACTTTTGTGTCCTAACATATGGTCTATCCTAGAGAATGTACTATGAGCATTTGAAAAGAATGTATATTCTACTGCTTTAGGGTGAAAAGTTCTGAAGATATCTATTAAATTGAGTTGATCTAGTGTAATCTTTAAGTGTGCTGTTTCTTTGTTAATTTTCTTTCTTGAGGATCTATCCAGTGATGTTAGTGAAGTATTGAAATCCCCTACTATTATAGTATTGCTGTTAATCTCGCTCTTTATATCCATCAATGTCTGCTTCATGTATGTTGGGGCTCCTATGTTTGGTGCATAGATATTTATAATAGTTATATCTTCCTGTTGAATTGTTCCTTTTATCATTATGTAGTGTCCTTCTTTATCTCTTACTACAGCCTTTGTTTAAAATTAATTTTGTCAGATATAAGTATTGCTACCCCAGCTTTTTTTTCATTTCCATTTGCATGAAATATTTTTTTCCATCCTTTTACCTTCAGTCTATGTGCATCTTTTGTTTTAAGGTATGTCTCTTGTAGACAGCGTATGTATGGGTCCTGTTTCTTTATCCACACAGCTACCCTATGTCTTTTGATTGGATCATTTAATCCATTTACATTTAAGGTTATTATTGATATGTAGGTGTTTATTGCCATTTTAGTCTTTAAAGCTATATTCTTTTTTGGCTATATTCTTTCCCCCCTTTGAACTGTTCACAATAGGCCCCTTAGTATCTCTTGCATAATTGGTTTAGATTTAATGAATTCCTTGATGTTTTTTGTGTTTTTTTTTTTTTGTCTGAGAAGCACTTTATTTCTCCTTCAATTTTAAACGTTAGTCTTGCTTGATAGAGTAGTCTTGGTTGTAAGTTCTTGTTCTGCATTACTTTGAATATATCTTGCTATTCTCTTCTGGCCTTAAGTGTTTCTGTTGAGAAGTCTGATGTCATCTTTATGGGGGCTCCTTTGTTGGTGATAGCCTTTTTTTCTCTAGCAGATTAAAAAAATTTTTTTTATCACTTAGCTTTGGTATTTTAACTATGATGTGTCTTGGTATAGATTTCCCTGTGTTTCTCTTTAATGGAGTTCTTTGTGCTTCTTGCATGTGTGAAACATTTCCCATTCCTAATTTAGGGAAATTTTCAGCTATGCTTTGATTGAGCAAAGTTTTTATTCTTTGTTCTTTCTTTTCATCTTCGGGAACCCCTATGATGTGGATGTTATTTCTCTTTATGTTGTCACAGAGTTTCCTTTTGAGTCTCTTTTCTTTTTTCTGCTCTACTTCTGTGCCTTTTTTTACTTTGTCCTCTAACTCGCTGATTCGATCCTCAGCTTCATCCATCCTGCTTAATTCTTTCTATTGTGGTCTTCAATTCTGATACTGTATTTGTCATTTCTGTCTGATTCTTTTATATTATTTCAATTTCCTTTTTTATACTTGCTATCTCTTTATTTAGGTGTTCGTAATGAGTATCCATTGTTGCTCTAAGTTCTTTGAACTTCCTAGCTATCATTATTTTTAACTTTGCATCAGGTAGTTTGGTTATATCTGGTTCATTCAGGTCCTTCTCTGGGGATTTCTCTTGATTCATTTGGGTTGCATTCCTTTGCTGCCCATTTTGTCTGTGTGTACGAAGGGTTTGGCTACTGGAGTCCAATGGGTGTTGCCTCTGTGTTCCCTAGGTGTGGTCTGGTCTGTTTGCAGGCCCACCACCTTCTCTGCTGCTGCCTAGGGCGGTTGGGTGTGGGTATTGCTGGTGCTGCCTCTACGGCCGCTGCTGCGCTCTCCTCCTCTCCTCTGTGGGAGAGGCTTTGTTCTACTATCAGGTTCTATAATAAGCCTCAGCTGGTCTTGGCCTTTGTCTCTCTCCCACTGGTGGGATTGCATACCATACTGAGGCCATAAGTCTGGGTACCAAGGGCAAGGGTGAGCTCTTTGCTCAGCTGTGGGTTCCTGCCCCCCTGTTTCTCTGGCCGGGAGGGGCTTTTGGTGCACGCTTAGCTGCAAACAAGCTTTTCCTCCTCCCCCGCCAACCTCGGCTCCTCGGCTGGGATGGGCTTCTGGTGTGTGCTCAACTGCAAGTCCGGGTTTCTGTCCTACTTCTGCGGGCAAAGCCTGTTCATGCAGGGCTTCAAGCCTCAGAGGCCGGGTGAGGCTGTGTGTCCGCTCGCCCCTGCCCAGTGGCAGATCTCTGCCCATTCTGGGCTCCTGCTTTTCCCTCACAGGTGGGGTTGCAGGCTGGCCCTCAGCTGCCGGACCACTCTCGTGCATCCCCTTGGGCCCTGCTGGGCTAGACCGAATTCTCGCCAGCTGGCTCGGCCTCTGCCCCCGCCAACGGAATCGCGCTTCCTCGTCCCACCTCTGCCTGCCCTCCAGGAAGCCCTCAGCATTGTGTGTGGGGGCGCTGCAGCTCAGACCCTAACACTTCATACTGTATTCCTGAAAGCTTTACCTTCTAAGCAACTGTTCTCTTATTGCTACAGGTAAACCTGATTGGCTGGTGTCCTTCTTCCCTTTGCTGGTATTGCTGGTTCCAGGGGAAATATTGTTTCAGATTTGTGGATTAACTCAGCCCAGGGTTTAGGGTGGTTGTCCCTCAAAGCTTTCCTCCCTGTGCCTTCCAGACCCCACTCTCTTCCCACTGCTCTAGTCCTCTCCTCTCTCCCTGTCTCCCAGAGTCCCAAGTGAGTGGTTGTGAGAGAGGTTTTCTGAGCTGTCCTTTTAAGAAGTATCCTGGGTCTGAGACAACTGTCTCTCACAAACAGTATCCTAACCTTTTTCACAGCTAAATACTGTCCATATGCCTCTTCTAGGCTCTGGGACTGTAGGCTGGGGCTTTGTTCCTGGGACCCACGTCCCTACCCTTCTGCTGGCCTCTCTTTCTGCCACATGAGTCTCTCCGAGCTGCCTTTCACTCCAGGGAGCTGGGCAGCCCTTTCCACTTTTTCGTGTTTCCTACCAGTCTCAATGTTGCTTCTTCAGTGTTTCCCAGTTTAAGAGTCCTCTCAGTCCAGTTCAGCATTAGTTTATCCAGATGACGGTTCTTGAAATCAAGTTATAATCCACTTTGGTTCTGGGAGTTGGAAGTTGGTATGTCCGCTTACTCCATCGCCATCTTGCCCCTCCTCAGAACGTCCTTTTTTTTTTAAAGCTGAGTAATATTTCATTGTGAGTATACACTACATTTTGTTTATGCATTCATTCATTAATTGGCTATTCTGAATAATGCTTCTATGAACATGGATGTACAAATATTTGTTTGTTTACTTTCAGTTGTGTCTTTTAATATTTCCTATTACTCAATTTATGTTGACATATATTATATTAGTTTTAGGTGTACAACACATTAATTAGATATTATATAACTCACTAAGTGATCATCCCAATAAGTGTAATACCCATCTGACATCATACATACCTGTCACAATATTATTGAATATGTTTTCTGTAATGTACTGTACATTCCTATGACTATTCCATAACTTCTTAATTCTTTTACTTTATTCATCCATTCCCAACCCCCACCTATCTTGCAACTGTCAAATGTTTTCAGTATCTGTGAGCCTCTTCTGCTTGTTTGTTTGTTTATTTATTTATTTATTTTTTTGTGACAAGGACAGAGAGGAACAGATAGGGATAGATAGACAGGAAGAAAGAGAGATGAGAAGCATCAGTTTTTTGTTGTGTCACCTTAGTTGTTCATTGATTGCTTTCTCATATGTGCCTTTATGAGAGGGGTACAACAGAACCAGTGACCCCTTGCTTAAGCCAGAGACCTTGGGTTCAAGCTGGTGAGCTGTGCCCAATCCTGATGAGCCCGTGCTCAAGCTGGCGACTTTGGGGTTTTGAACCTGGGCACTCTGCGTCCCAGTCCAACGCCCTATCCACTGTACCACCACCTTCTCAGGCAAGAAAAACCTTGTTTTAGAATTTCTTAGTATTATTCTCTTGTTTCTTAAATCCATGGCCAAATTTATTTTGTACCTGTCATTTACATTTTATTGCTTTGCTTTTGATTTATTTGATATCTATATCCACAATGATTTAAAAGCAGCTTACAAAGTTACCTGGCCATGCTGTATGTAGACAGTGGGATTCTTTGGGCTCATGATGCTTCATTTCCCTTCTCCCTGCAGAAATCTTACTCATTGCTCAAGGCACAGATTATATACCACTTTTGTTATGATTTGTCCACTCCTTAGCTCTGTATCTGTGCCCCTGACTCACTTTCTACATAGTGTACATTGTTTTAGTTTGGATATTTTCTCTAGAATAAAAGTTTCTTAAATTGAAAAATCATATTTTATGCATCTATATTCCCCAGTGACTCATAATAATAAACCTTTTGTAAGCTTATAAAACTCCCATCTAGGACCAGAGAATAGAGAAGAAAGAGAAAATACCTTGAAAATGGAGATACCAGAAATCCACATGGCTATGACAATGTAATTAATTTTAGTGTTTAAGATATGACACTATCATATATATATAATATGCTTATCTGTGTGTATATTTACATATGTATTATTAAGAGCTACAAATATATTTCTCTTTGATTTACAAAACCCTTACATAGTTGTCTTCTGTAAAAACCTCACTGTCTTAACATAGTAAGAAGCTTAAGGAAAAATAGGTAAATGTGTTTTTCCTGCACACCATCTATATTGGAGGACCAAATATAGTACTTTGCTGTACACAAGGCACTCAGTAAATTCCCCTTTACTTATCTTTTCAACACATATCTACCTGGGTGCCATGCCTATCTAATCAATTTTAAGAAATATTATTCTCCTCTTTGTAACTTTTTCTGTACTATAAACAAAAAGAACTAATTTTTTTGAACAAGTTATTAAAAATGTCACCAATTTACTAAATTGATCAAACATTGTGTAGAAGTGATTATGTAACTTTTAATTCTAATATCTACTATATCAATGATCATGTTGTGCATATGTTTAAATAAATATGTAATTTTTCCTGGCCAGATGGCTCGGTTGGTTAGATCATCATCTGGAAATGCAGAGGTTATCTGTTCGATGTCTGGTCAGGGTACTCATAGGAACATCTCGATGTTCCTGTCTCTCTCTCTCTCTCTCTGTCTCTTTCTCCCTTTCTCTATCTCTAAAAATCAATAAAAGAATTTTAAAAATATGTAATTTTTTCATATAAGTTCACAGATATGCTGTAATGACATACGACTATAGTGTAAATTGGAATGAATCTTCATAGCAATCATCTTTGTTACAATGTCAGAAAAAAGGGGAAAGATATTATGATCCAAGGTAGTCACTCCTAACACTTACATGTAAATTCTCCAATTGTCTCTTACATATGGGAGCACTTTGAAAGAAAGGAAACCTTTAATATATTTTTTTACAAAAAATCTATATTTATGGGATGTATTTTTACATGCAAGTTAACATTGAGAACTTCTTAAATAGATAAAACAAAAACAATTGCTAAATAATAAAAATAGATGGAAGTATATGTGCCATTAGATTGTACTAACTGTACATAAAAAGGAAGACAGAGACTGAGGCTAAAGGGAAAAAAAATCCAGCTGTCATTTACATTTGGATGTTTAGTAAAATCACATAAGAAAATGGGAGCTTTTCAAACCTGCTGTCTGAAAAGCACACAGTTTAACCATTAAAATCAACAACAACAAACAAAAAATATCCAGCGAAGAAGCATATGTGAAATTCCTTTCTGATATTATTTATAAAGAAACATTTGTAATGATAAACTCAAGCTTCCCAGCAGTGGCAAGTGGCTGCACCTTCTCATCTGCCCTTTTGCAATAACGTTTGCTTTCAAAATTATGACTGAAAGGTCACTACTTTGTTTATATGACTCTTGTAATCTGAAACTTTAACAGAGTGAAACCATCAACAGGCTCAAATCCCTCTAGGAGCAAAGATTTTTTCTGGTATGGTTTGACTCTCAGAAGTTCGGTGCAGTAGCCCTTAGCGTTTGGCATTTGTTGACTTTGCCTGAGCAGAGCTTGCCTCTGCACTAAGTTGTAATTTGAGGATCCTAAAGCAGAGAGCTCAGGCCAGCCAGGGACACCTAGAAAAATAAAAAAAAAACATCAAAAGTAATTTAGGTACAAGCTGTAATTTTTAAAGTTGGTCGAAGGGTACAAACTTTCAGGTTTAAAATGAATAAATTCTAAGGATCTAATGTACAGCAAATTATTATAGTTAATACAGTACCATATAGCTCGATTGTAGTAATCATTTCAGAATACCAAATTATCACATTGTAAACCTGAAATATATACAAAATTGTTTGTCAAGTATACCTCAGTGAAGTTTTAAAAAAGAAAATAAAACCCACCCCAAAGTTATCTGATTTTTCACTTGATCTGGTAGATCCAAATATCCTCTGAGTTTACCTCAGGTCTTTTGTCCCCAGATATTTATATAAATGTCCATATTTGAAGGTTGGGGAGGAGGCTTAGTCTTCCAACAGATCATGGGCTAGTGGTAGTGGAAGAAAGAAAAGTTGGATCAAATTAGGTAAATAGCTTTTTGGCATTGGAAAGTGATAAACAGGGCCAAATCCCATAGTTCCGAAATAGCCCATATTTCTTTTACTCAATACTGATGGTTGAATCTGTGAGGACATCCCTTCCCCAGGCAAAAATTATACTTCTTAAGAGGATGAAGGGAAGTGAGCAGTGACTGTGCTAGGGAAGAGATGAGGTGGCATGCTTGGAATGCAATAGTAGTCCAGAGGGGTTGCCAAGCGATAGTCAGATGGGGCTTTTCAACTACACTTTTAAAAGATGAATCTACTCTTTCATTCATTGAACAGAACCCTGTGAAATGTCAGTGAAAATCAGCATTCAGTTAACATTGTGGCTTATTCGTCAGGTAAAGATATATTGTGTAGAGACTCCTGTGGCTTCTGAATCATAATTGTTGGGACTTTTCTTCAGCTGTCTTTATGTAAGGGTGCCTCACGGGCTGTATGCCCAGTATCTTTCTTTCAGTCTCTACTTGATCTTTATATATATATTAAATGAGAGGATGAGAGGAGAAGTCATGGTGAGACAGACTCCTGCATGTACCCCAACTGGGATCAACCCAGAAACCGCAGTCTGGGGCTGATTCTCAAATCAACCAAGCTATCCTCAGTGCCTGGGGTGAACCAATTGTGCCACTGGCTGCGGGAGGAGAAGAGGGAAAGTAGTTGGGAGTGGGAGGGGAAGAGAAGCAGATGGTCACTTCTCATGTGTGTCCTAACCAGGGATCAAACCCAGGACATCTGCATGCTGGGTCAACACTATCTACTGACTCAACTGGCCAGGGCCCAATCTCCACTCAATTAAATAAAATAAGTTTATTTTATTGTTCCTGGGTGACACAAAGGTAGTATTTCACTTTGGTCTGTTGCACATCAAGATTCCAGTGAAAAATTAAGCCTTGAGAACCTGAAATTGACCACCCATCCTTTCCCAACCCCTACAAAAAAAAAAAAAAAAAAGGATATATGGAGTTCCCTGATTCATATGTGTGATTTGTTTTCATATCAACATTTGTTAGAAAGAAGAAAAATAGTTATACTCTCCCGATGTATCTGTGTTCAACCCTTCCTCGGGGCTACTTTTAATTCTGCAGCCAGGGTATTAGCAACATTAAACTGAAAATGTCACAAAATGTCAAATCTGAAAATGTCACTGGGAAAAGGGGGGAAAACGATAGTGACCTGGTATATCCACAAATGAAATAAATATGCCTCCCTGATACTGTACAATGGTTTTTTATTTTAGTGGGTATAATTTTATACATTTTGCATCCCATTAATTTTCATGGCATTGATTGAGAAATATTAGAATAGCAAGAATGCGAAAGACAAGTTATCTCATCAATTACATGTATGGGGCAGTGGAGGCTGAGTTTATTTTGCCATTTCAAATTGCAGTAAAAATGTAATTACTAACCCATTGAATCTTCATAGAATTCTGCATTTATTACCACTTGATTTGAAGTTAGTGACTGTTGTATATTTAACTTTTCTCTAATATCTGCTACCAAGTGGAAATAGTAGAAAACAGTTTGGAATTAAAGCAGCTGTCCCACTCAGTCCCTACGGAAACATTTTATAGTCATCCAAACTAAATTTTTTCCCATAAAACCAGTGAGATTAGTTTGTATTTAAATAGTGCAGAAAAAGGAAACTGAATATATTTTTGTTCAATGACACAATTCCCTTTTGTATGTTTTTCTCTTCTCTCCATTTTGTCTAATTCTCTGACACTCCTCCCTCCCTATCTTTTCTTTTATACTCAAGGTATGACTTGTAGAGAGTTATTTCCTAGAGAACAAAGGACAAAGGCAGAACATGAAGCTGGAAATTTAGGTTCAAAGTATGTGTATGCCATTTACCAACTTTATGGTTTTGAGCAAGTTATTTCAGTTTTTTGAAAGACACTCTCTTCATTTTTAAAATGGGGATTATAATGTCAACCCTCCTAGGTTTATGTGAGCATTAAGTGAACTAATACATGCAAATAACACTACTGTAGTACCCGACATTTTAATGTTGGTTTATTTGCCTTTAATCTTTAAAGAAAATCAGAAATTGTAGGTATTACTTACTGTGTCATGATTTATGGAGCAAATTAAATTTCCCTGACAGTTTAGTATCTAGAAGGATCAAAACTACATTTATTATACATAGGCCATTTGTTTTTGTTTCTGTATTTTTAATATGGTTGAAAAGCAAAGTTCTATATAAATCAAAACTGATCTTTTAACCATATAGTATTTATTTGCCACTATGAATTAATTAAGTTTAAAAGGCATCATTTAAATGTTATTTCTGTTTCCTTCTTCAGTAATGATACCTGGGAAATGATAGATTGCAGATGTTAAGGGGTTATACAGGGGCAGAAATCACTTGCATTTTATTTTGGATCAGTGATGTTTTTCGAAAGTCTGTTTCTGTCAACTACACATTTTGATGTATGTGTGCAAAGAAGCAAAGGAAACAAGTGCCTGGTGTATATGCACTATCTGATTGAGGAACAGAGGCAACAAAGCTTGCTCTCTGATCTTCATACACACACACACACACACACACATACACACACAAAAATAAAATAATAAAAACACACACACACAAAGAACAGTTGAGGTAGGGACTAGTTACAAACAAAACACAAGCAGTATAAATGATTTAAACAATTTTAAAGTAGTTGTGGGTACTTAACTAATCATCCTAAAATTTCACTCACAAGAAGTATTAGGTATATGTGTTAATCTCAATTCTACCTCTCAGAGTAATTTTTCATTTTGGAGATTTCTAAAGCATATCAGTACTCTGTAACACAGTTAACAGGGCACAGGTAAGGATAAAACTAAATTCTATATGTTTTCTTTCACTTACTTGGATATCTTTTCATCCCCCTAAAAGGTGCAGAGGTTGTCCTTGAATATAGTTCATTTTCATACAAGGAAAATGAACTGATTACTTCTTAAGCTGATTTGGTCAATAACATGTGTGCTCTGTGGCTTGATTTAGTCAACATATATGTGAGACATTTTTATTGCTGGCCAAAACCTGTTGAGCAAATGTCATCCCTGATTGTAAACTGCTTGGGCTGAATATACTGAACATATAGCATGAAAAACAAAAATTGAGGCAGCCAGGGATTTGATGATCTTTAAGACACCTTCTAGATAATTGGTATCTGCAAAATGCAAAAAGAAGCCTAAAGTTGAAATGAGTTATACATGTAAAACTCTTCTAAGACCTTCTGCCACATAATAAGCTCTTAATTAATGTTAACTATTACTACTATTATTTCTATACCATTTTTGTAGTAAAACTAGAATACAGTTGCCAACTAAGGAGTAATAATGTTATAGTTGCATGCAAAAAATAAAGGAGGCCTGACCTGTGGTGGCGCAGTGGATAAAGCGTCGACCTGGGAACACTGAGGTCGCCAGTTCAAAACCCTGCACTGGTCTGGTCAAGGCACATATGGAGTTGATGCTTCCAGCTCCTCCCCCCTTTTTCTCTCTCTCTCTTCTCTCTCTCTCTCTCTCTCTCTCTCTCTCACACACACACACACACACACACTCTGTATCTCCTCTCTAAAAAAAATGAATTAAAAAAAAATAAAGGAAAGGTGACTTCAATAGAAGTCATATCCTACAGAAAATCCCAAACAAGGATTATACTCTAATCTGAGTAATTTAGTATTCATTAGCAAGAAGTTACTAGTTGATATGTACAATCTATTATGTTGGTAAGAAAAAGATAGACAATATTTAGTGGAAAAACTTGGCTGTTTATAAATTGATGCTGTTAGCTCACCTGATTAAAATGCACATTTTTCAATATGAATCTCAATATAGAGAATACAACAAAGATCATCTTCTATTTTTTTTAAATTCTGAGAACCTCTTGAATAATGAAAACCTGTTGGTCCTAGAAATTGGAAGTGTTCATAGAGGTTTATTCAACAATGTTTACAGTTTATTCCTAAATTAATCTAAGTTGTCCTGCCATTATTGGTCAAACCATCTCTGACTCTTGCTCAATATACTCCTGTGAATATTCTGAACTATGCTGTTAAGATGCAAGGAAATAGGACGGTTAATAATAAGTTTTTTTGGTGTTTTTTTTTTGTCAATTAGTGCATTGTGTGTAAATGAGGAATAGCTTTAGTTTTTCCAGAACTATAAAGCCCTTCTGTCTGACCCCTGTTTTGATAGAACTTGGGTTCTAGTGTTAGAATATTTACTCTTGTAGCTACATATACACTGATTACAAAAATTAGTGGATATTTCAAAATGAATATGAAGCAATAAAAAAAGAAGTATTTGTTTTATTTTGTTAAACAAGAACATCAAGAAAGCAAACAACAAGTCAAAGAAAGTTGTTTGATTATGCAAATGAGATGCAAAACCAACTTTTATTTCCTTGGTGAAAATGCACTATACAAAAGGTGGAAAGTACTGGAGTATCTGTACATTCCCTGATCTTGAAAGTGCACATCCTGCAATTGCCCAGCTCTTGCAATGCCCCTGCAACTCAATTTGCCTGAATGTTAAGCCTAGAGAACCATAGGACATCTTGAAGCTGGCCAAACACAGACTGCAGTGGCAACAGCAATTGGAACATCCAAAAATGTAATTAGCAGACTGGGGAATCACTTTGAAGAGACTGGCACAGTAAGAAGAAGATGACGGCAGGGTTGCCCTTCTGCCACGACAGTAAGAGATAACCGCTGCTTGACCTTACTGGCAAGAAGGAACAGATGCAGCAATGCAACAGAGCTATAGGGACAGTTTCTTGCTGCCACTAGATGATGGATATGCACCTAGACCATACAAAATTGTCTTCATCGTGTTGGACTGCATGCGTGGTGACCAATGGTCTGCATTCTGTTATCTGCTGAACACCGTAGAATCTAAAGAAGGTAGGCTAATGAGCATCATCAATGGACCCATGATGAGTGGTCAGCTGTCCTCTGATGAGTCACAGTTCAGTCTGCAGCCTGACAATCATCATGTCCTGATCTGGCGTGAATGAGGAACAAGGAAGAATCCACGTTTCATGCAAGAAAGGGACTCCTTCAGTGGTAGTGGAATCATGGTGTGGACTTTGGTCAGCATTGGTGGTCATGCAGATCTTGACGTCATCAGAAACAGATCATTGACTGCTGTCAGATTTTTAGATGAGGTCCTGCACCCTATAGTGGTACTCTATGTTTGAGCAATTGGAAACAACTTTCTTTTCATGAATGATAATATAAGGCCCCACCATGCGCATCTCATCAGCAACATGCTACAGGAGGCAGGAATTGGAGGCATGAAGTGGCCTTCACAGTCTCCAGACCTGAATCCCATTGGACATGCTTCGAATGCACTGGGAAGATGTCTGGCAGACCGTCCAATGACTCCTACAACACTTCTTAAGCTGGAAGTTGCCCTGGAGCAAGAATGGCAGAGGATCCTACAAGAACTGCTGGACAATCTGATCCTGTCTATGCCCTATCACTGTCAGTGTGTTTTGGCAGTCTTGGGTGACCATACACCCTTCTGAACAGTCAATGTGTGGCATTCTCATCCAGTTTGACATGTTTCTGTTCACCCCCATCAATATGTCACTTGCTACTCAATAATGATAACTGAGTTGTTTGCAACTCATTTGCATAATTGAGCAATTTTCTTAGACTTGTTTGCTTTTCTGATGTTCTTGTTTAATAAAAAGAATCAAATGCTTTTTTGAATAACTTCCTATTCATTTAAAAATATTCCCTAATTTTTGTGAACAGTGTGTAGGAAAATTCTAAAAAGTACTTATATTTTTAGTAAATATATGTAAGATTCTTAGGATATCAGGTTATCTGCAATATTCACTTTCTCTTTTCTTCTTTGAGTTTAGCTTTTCTGTTGGCTGTGCACTGCTGTACTTCTTTTCTGTCTTTTCTGTCATCTTCTCAATGTTGTCTACTTTGTATTTTTGCCTTCCCTTCCCCCTAATTCTTCTATATCTTTTATCTGGTTCAGTAGGCATTTTCTTTCTTTACATGAATAATTTTCAGCTCTATTTGACATGTGTTCCTTGATCCAGCCTTCAAATTGCCTCCAAGACATCTTTCCATAAATATAATATTAGCAAATTATACACAACATACGAAATATAATTTCCCCCCTTCAGTAGCAGCAATTTATCAGATAATTCATTCCTCAGCACTGGTATTCCTATTTTCCCAAGTACTACAAAATAACTTTGACTTGTATAAAATAACTTTGAATTAACACTACATCCAATTAAATTCTTTGAAAAATGAGATTTCTATGAATTAGTCTATGAAATCTAAAACAGCCAAAATCTGTCCTTTCTTTGGTTCATTTTTTTTCAAATTATTTTTAATTTTTCAATTACAGTTGATATACAATATTATGTTAGTTTCACTTTCACGTATACACCCTAGTGAGTAGACACTGCATAACTAAGTGATCATCCTGATACATCTCGTACATATCTGATACCATACATAGTTATTTAAAATAATATTGGCTATATTCCCATGCTATACTTTATATTACCAGGACTCTTCTGTAACAATGAATTTGCACTTCTTAATTTCTTCACCTTTTTCACCCATCCCCCCAAATCCCTCCCATGTGGCATCTGAAAACATATTCTCTGTATCTCTGAGTCTGTTTCTATTCTGCTTATTTATTTTGTTTTATAGATTCAGTTATTGATAGATATGTATGTATTTCCATTTTATTGTCCATCTTTTTATCTTTTTTTTCTTCTTTAAGAAGACCATTTTAACATTTCATATAATACTGGTTTGCTGGGAAAGAACTTCTTTAGCTTTTTCTTGTCTGGGAAGCTCTTTATATATTATTATTTTACTTTAAATAATAGCTTTTCTGAGTAGAGTGATCTTGGTTGTAGGTTCTTGCTTTTCATCACTGAATATTTCTTGCTGGTTCCTTTTGTCCTGAAAAGTCCTTGTTGAAAAATCAGCTGACATTCTTATGGGAACTCACTTGTAGGAAACTAACTCCTGTTCTCTGTCTAGTTTTAAGATTCTCCTTTTGCCTTTAATCTTTTGCATTAAATTATTATCTGTTTTGTGCATTTCTAATGCTCAGTCTTTCATGAACCCTTTTTTTTGGTATCATGAGATATGCTGCTCTTTTGAATCTTCATTGTGCACTCTTCATCTCTTATTCCTATCTCCAATGGCTCAAATTCCATCAGTTCCCTATACTGTGTTAAAGAAGGATGACAACAGTTCAACATTTTCCATATTTACTTTAGATAAAAAAATTGAGATTATATATTCTACAATGCAGAGAAAACAATGGCAATCAAATATCTTTTGTGGATTTTAGTGTTCTGCTGTCTTTGTAAGTGGCATTCTGTAATCTTTCAACAATGATGCAGTGTAAAAAATATATGTATTTCCATCTATTACCACTGTGTACAGTGGAAGCCGACATCCATGCATTTGTATCTACCACAGGCATGCTAGTATTTATTTCCTATTTATTCTACCAGTTTATTGGATTATGAATCAGATTGCTTTATATTATTCTCATGTTTCTCACACACTAAATGGCTACCCTTATATGTATATCATGAATGACAATATAAGATACTGTCTCGAGTCAAAAGCATTTTTCTGAGGTAGCACTACTTAGGTAATGAACATCTTACCTTTTTAGTGAGTTCTTATTCTATGGAGGAGACTATACAGTTAACCATTTTTATTTTGTTACAAGGTTTGGATAGCCCAGATCTTTCTCATGTATATACCCATTTGCCTTTGCAATAAACTGCCACAAATATTTTGTGGTCTGAATTCAACAGTGTTAATAGTTTTCAATTTCTAAAGTCCTGCCCTTCTCTTTTTTAAACACAGTAATCAATAGGCCCTGTATCATTGAGTCTTCTTTTTTTTTAATAGATTACATCAATCACAGTTTCCAAAGTCCTTCTTTCATACCTGAAATTCTGTGATAAAGTTATTTGTGTGAGTAATAATCACATTACTTTAGTACCATTTTTCTTCAGTCTCTCTATAGCCATTTTTATCACCTTTTAAAAAAATTTTATAAAGCTCAAGGGTAAAATTTTATATATATATATATATATATATATATATATATATATATATATATATATATATATATTTTAAACTCTTATTTATTTTTTTCCTGTAGAGCAATCCAAGGAAAGTTTATTTACAGGTTTTTTGAGACACAGTTCTATTTTCCCTGCAAAATTGATGTACATTCCTGCTCTGTCCTCTTCTTTTTCTTCTTTCTCTTGTTTTGGAATCATTTTAATTGGTTTGTGCATGAGCCATAAGTAATTGCCCCTTCATATCTTTCACATGACTTTTATGTATAGCTCTCTCATTTGAACTTCTTGACCTTTTATTTCAGTAAATTACTTTATCTTGTCATTATATTAGTCTCTTTTTTGGTGTGACAGTGGTCAAATGTGGATTAGCTGTCATCAGTAGTGTAGAAGAGAAGTTTTGCAAAATAATACAAATTCAAATAGCATTATTTACTTAATGCTTACCATATTCCAAGCAAGCACTGTATTAAGGGATATTTATATATTGTCTATTTTAATACAACCAACCAATATTTTTCTTTATTTTATTTTAGTAGATGGAAAACTGTACTTCAAAGAATTTCAATAGATTGCTAAAGAATAATCATTGTAGAAATGAGTCCTAGTACTTGAGTGCCTTTTGCTAATGCAGTCTTAAACTCAACTAAAATTAATGCTTTCCTCACCAAAACATACTAAATCTATATTTGAGATTGTGAGGAATAGAAATAATGAACTTGAAATTCTTAGTTGTAGAAACAAAGCTACGGAAAGTCCCGAGGAAGATTCTTAGTCATAAAATAAATGAATGCCACTTTATTTTTTTGTTTTGGGGGGGTTGTTTTTTGATTGCTCTGACTACTCCTCCCCCACCTTTGATGGCTGTTCTTGCTTTGCACGTCCTCTAAAGATTGGCTTGTCAAAAGCCTCAGTCTTGTTTTCTCTTCCCTCTCTGCTCTTGTTCACTAGGCAATTTAATACATTTATGTGGCTTTAAATGTTATCCATACAGTGATGAACATTGTGCACATCTAGCCATAAGATTTCCCTTGAGATACAGACTCATATACAGTGTATCTAATTTTTCATTTGACATTTAATTAACAAGCACTTAAAATTTAAAATCCAAAATAGAGTGATTTCTGTTCTCCCAAACTATTTCCCCCTAGTATTTTCTAAGTCAGTAGATATCACCACAATTTACACAATTAATCAAATAAAAATTTTAGGGACTACTCATAATTATTCCTTTTTCCTACCTGCCTCCAATATAATTTACCAACAAATTGTATTAGATTATAGCTATAGTGTATATACTGAATCTGTCTACTTTTTTTGATCTTCACTTTTTTACTTTGGTTTAAGCAATCATTTCATAGCTGAACTAATTCAGGTACCTTCTCACTGCTTTTTCTAGTGCACTGCTTCTGTTAACCATATTAGCCGTTAAAGTGATTTTATACCAAAAGGTTGAAAAGATCATAATTACCACTACCATAGAACACACATAATGGCTTCACTTTCCTTTTAGAATAGTATAAATTGTTTAATATGCTCTCGGTGGCCTCATGTATTTTGGCTGTAGCTTACCTCTACAACCACATCTCATGACTACTTTCCTTCTCTCTCATTATGTCCCTACCACTGTGGCTTTATTTTGTCCTTCCTTTGGCCTGCGGGTCTTGGTCTCAAAAACTTGGCTCTCATTCTTCACATATCTGATAGGTTCAGTTCTCAATTCAAAAGTATTTTCTCGGGGATGATTCTTTAATCATTCTATATAGTTCCTCAGTCTCCACCCACTTCCTACCCATTCATCTTGTAATGCACTATCCTAGGTGCTTTTGTTTCTACTTGTCATAATTTGTAATGTTTTGATATGTATTTAATTACTTGTGAGAATTAGACTCCCATAAAGGTAGACATGAGCTTCTCAGATTGTATCCTCAGTTTACAGAAGACTGCTTAGAAATTATAGAATTGTTTCAGAAAGAAATGAATGAAAGCCTGGTTTAACATTTGCAAGAATTAGGTGAACAGTGAGGTAACATACTATGGGAATGTGGTCATTCAGGTTCTTTAAATAAACTGCTATTATTTAAAAAGAATTTGTTAGTGCATATGGTTTCACTCATATATGGAATCTAATGAACTAGATGGCCCCTCTTAATATTAAGTAAAAGACAATTTTCAGCTTGATGTAGTCCCATCATATATATTTTTTTGTTTGTTTGTTTTCCTGACTAAAGAAATATACCAGGAAAAATATTGCTATAAGAAATGATTGAGCCTGACCAGGCGGTGGCACAGTGGATAGAGCGTCGGACTGGGATGTGGAAGACCCAGGTTCGAGACCCCGAGCTCGCCAGCTTGAGCGTGGGCCCATCTGGCTTGAGCTAAAGCTCCCCAGCTTGAACCCAAGGTCACTGGCTTCAGCAAGTGGTTGCTCAGTCTGCTGAAGGCCTGCGGTCGAGGCACATGAGAGAAAGCAATGAACAACTAAGGTGTCGCAATGAAAAATTAATGATTAATGCTTCTCACCTCTCTCTCTTCCTGTCTGTCTGTCCCTATCTATCCCTCTGTCTGACACTCTCTCTGTCCCTGTGTAAAAAAAAAAGGAAATGATTGAGATTTTATTGCCAATGGTTTCTTCTTGAATTTTTATGGTTTAGTAGCTTAAATTTAAGTCTTTTATCCCCTTTGAGTTTCTTCTTGTGTATAGCATAAGGGAGAAGTCTAGTTTTATTTTTTTTGCACAAATCTTATTTTCCCAGCACCATTTACTGAATGGATTGCCTTTATCGCATTGAATGTTCTTTCCTCCTTTGTTAAATATTATTAACCATAAAGGCAAGTTTTTATTCCTGGGCCTTCTGTTCTGTTCCATTGATCTGCTTGTCTGTTTTTATGCTAGTAACATGCTCTTTTGAATATTGTTGTCTTGTAGTATAGTTTGATATCAGGTAACATGGTTCTTTCAAATTTGTTGTTCTTTTTCAAGATTGCTGTGATATTCAGGGTCTTTTAGAAATCTATATAAATTTTTGGATTAGTTGTTTCAATACTGTGAAATATGTGATTAGGATTTGATTGAAAATGTATAAAATATATTAATTATTTGAGGTAGTATAGTCATTGTAACAATGTTCATTCTTCCCTCCATGAGCATAACTCTCCTTACTTGAGTCTCCTATAGTTTTTTTTCTTCAGTATCTTATAATTTTCAGAGAACAGGTCTTTTATTTTCTTAGTTAAATTTATTTCTAGGCACATTATTTGTTGTACTGTGATAGTAAATAGGATTGTTTTCATAGTTTCTTTTTCTGGTAGTTCATTCTTGTTGTGTAAAAATGCCTATTTCCTCGAACATATGTACCCTGATTTATTAATGTCACCCCATTAAAATTAATTTTAAAAATACCTATTTTCTCAAAATTATTGTTATATCCTGCTATTTTACTCAATATATTTATCAGTTCCAGTAATTTTTTGGGTTCTATATAAACGGTATTACGTCATCAGCAAATAATGACAGTTTTACCTTTTCTTTTCCAATTTGGATACCTTTATTTCTTCTTATTGTTTGATTTCTGTGGGTAGGACTTCTAGTACTGTATACTATAAGAGTGTTCAGTGTGAACATCCCAGTGTTATTTCAGATCTTAGAGGAAATGCTTTTAGTTTTTGCTCATTGAGTATGATGTTGGCTGTGGGTTTGTCATACATGACCTTTATTATACTGAGGTAATTTTCCTCTATTCCCACTTTGCTGAGAGTTTTTATCATAAATGGATGCTGAATTTTATGAAAATGCTTTTTCTATAGCTGTCACAATTATAATGTGACTTTTATCCTTTATTTTGTTTATGTGATATATCACATTTATTGATTTGTGAATATTGTACCAACCTTGCATCCCCAGAATAATTCCCAATTAATAGTGGTGTATGATATTTTTAATGTACTGCTGGATCCAGTGTGCTAATATTTTTGTTGAGGAGTTATGTATCTATGTTCATCAAGAATATTGGCTTATGATTTTCTTTCTTTGTACTGTACTTATCTAGTTTTGGAATTAGGATAATGCTGGCCTTGTAAAAAGAGCTTGGGAATCACTCTTACTTTTTATTATTTTAAAAATTTTTTGAAATAGTTTGAAAAAGATATGTATTATTTATTCTTTAAAAGCTTGTTAAAATTTTGTCTATGAAGCCATCTGGTCCAGAGTTTCATTTTGCTGGAAGACTTTTGATTACTGCTTCAATTTCATTAGTTGTAATTGGTCTATTCATATATTCTGATTCTTTCTGATTTAGTTTTGAAATATTTTATGTTTCTAAGAATTTATTCATTTGACCAAGATTTCTGATTTATTGATGTGTAGTTGTTTGAAATATTTTCTTATAATACTTTATATTTTTGTGGTGTCACTTCTCTTTAATTTTTGATTTTATTTATTTGGGTCCTCTTTTTTTCTTGATGAGTTTAGTTAAAGGTTTACCAATGTTGATTATATTTACAAAGAACCAGCCCTTGTTTAATTCAACTTTTTTTAAGTTGTTTCTTAGGATTCTATTTTGTTCATTCCAACTCTTATTTTTACTATTTCCTTCCTTCTGCTCTCTTGAGGCTTTCTTTGCTGATCTATTTCTAATTCATTTAAGTATAAGGTAAGATTGTCTATTTGAGATTTCTCTTGTTTTTGAGGTAGGCATGTGGTGCCATGAATTCCTTTCTTAGGACTGCTTTGCACTTTGTCTTATAGATTTGGTGGTGGTTTTTGTTTTCATTTCAATCAAAGTATCTTCTGATTTCTTCCTTGATCTCATTGGTTAACTCAGTCACTATTTAGTAATGTGTTATTTAGCTTCTATGTGTTTGTGTGTTATTCAGTTCTTATAATTCATTTCTAGTTCCATAGCATTGTGGTCAGAGAATATGCTTGATATGATTTCAGTCTTTTTAAATTTACTGAGACTTGTGTTGTGTCCTAATATTTGGTCTATTTTGGAAAATATTTCATGTACACTTGAAAGAAATGTATATTCTACTGCTTTGGGGTAAAATCTATTCTAGAGTGTCATTTAGGGATGTTGTTTCCTTCTTGATTTTCTGTATGGAAGATCTACTCATTGATGTTAACAAAGTGTTAAAATGTCCTGCTATGACTATATTACTGTCTATCTCTCCATTTATTACCATCAAAATTTGCTTTAGGGTCTTACCTGTGATGGCACAGTAGATAAAGCCTGTACCTGGATTGATGAGGTTGCTAGTTCAAAACCCTGGGCTTGGTTGGTCAAGGGAGTTGATGCTTCCTACTCCTCCCCCGCTTTGCTCTCTCTCTATCTCTCTCTCCTCTCCCTCCAAAAATGAATAAATAAAATCTTAAAAAAAAAAAAAGGATCGGCTTGTGATATTTAAGTGCTCCTGTATTGGGTTCACAAATTTTTTTAAGGGTTATATTTTCTTGTTGAATTGATGCCTTTATCATTATGTAATGTCTTTTTTATCATTATGTAATGCCTTTATCATTATGTAATGTCTTTTTTATCATTATGTAATGTCTTTATCATTATGTAATGTCTTGTTTTAAAATATTTTGTCTGATATAAGTGTTGCTATTCCAGCTTATAATTTCCCCATTTTCATTTTCATTACATATCTTTTTTTATCTCTTTGTTTTCAGTCTGTGTGTGTCATTCATTGTGAGGTGGGTCTCTTGTAGAGAAGCATATATGGGTCTTATTTTCTTATTCATTCAGCTATTTCACAGGGTCTTTAGATTAGAGCATTTAATCCATTAACATTTAAAGCAATTATTGATAGGTGCATATTTATTGACATTTTATTCTTTATAATTAAGTTCCCAGTTTTTTCCCCATTTTCTTCTTAAAGAAGTTCCTTTAACATTCTTGTACTACTGGTTTGGTGGTAATGAACTCCTTTAGCTTTTCTTTCTCTGGGAAGCTCTTCATTACTCCTTCAATTTTATTTTATTTTTGTTTTTTCTTCTTTTCCAAGTGAGAGGAGTAGAAATACACAGACAGACTCCTTCATGCTCCCTGACCAGGATCCACCTGGAAACCCCCACCTGAGGCCAATGCTCTGCCCATCTGGGTCTCTGCTCATAATGGAGCCATTTTTAGCACCTGAGGTAAAGGCTCCACAGAGTCATCCTCAGTGCTCAGGGCCAATGTACTAGAACCAATCCATTCATGGCTATGGGAGGGGAAGAGAGAGAGAAAAAGAGAGAAGGTGGAAGGGGGGGTGAAGAAACAGATGGTCGCTTCTCCTGTACGCTCTGATCAGGAGTTGAACCTGGACATCCACTTGCCAGGCTGATGCTCTACCACTGAACCAACTGACCAGGGCACTCTTTCAATTTTAAATAATAGCTTTGTTGGGTAGAGTAGACTTATTTGTAGGTCCTTGCTGTTTTTCACTTTGAATATTTATTACCATCAGTTATGGCCTGAAATGTTTCTGTTGAGAAATCAGGAGACAGTCTTAATATTAAGGGCACTTCTTCATAGATAATTGTCTTTCTCTTGATAATTTTAAGATTCTTTTTCTTGAACCTCTGGCATTTTAATGGTAATGTGCCTTGGGTTCACCTTTTTTTGGACATTCTATGCTTTCTGTACTTGTGTGTCTCCTTCTTTCAGATTAAGGGTGTGTTCAATCATTATTCCTTCCATTAAGTCCTCAATTCCTTGCTTTCACCCTTCTTCTTCTGGTATCCCTATGATGCAAATGTTATTCTGCTTGATGTTGTCCCAGAGGTCTCTTTAACTATTCTCATCTTTTAATTTTTTTTTCTTTTTGCTGCTCTGATTGGGGTTTTTCTGGTACCTTATCCTCCAAATAACTGATTTGATCCTCTACTTCATCAATTCTGCTATTGATTCCTTCCAGTGTAGTCTTTGTTTCAGATATTGTATTCTTCATTTCAGACTGACTACTTTTGATGGTTGCTATATCCTATTTTTGTTTACTATCTCTTTGCTTAAGTTCCCAGTTTATCCAATCCCCCCGCAAATTTTCGTGAGCACCCTTATAATCAGAGTATTGAGCCCTGGTTAGATAGCTTATTTGGTTAGAGCATTGTCCTGAAACACAGAGGTTGCTGGTAGGTATAATCTCTGATCAGGGCACAAACAGAAACAGATTGATGTTCTTGTCTCTCCCTCTCTCTCCCTCCTCTGAAATCAATAAAGTAAACATTGGGAAAAAATAAGCATAGTGTTGAGTTCTGTTTCTAGTATATTGTTTGCCTCAATTTCATTTAATAATTTTTCTGGAAATTTCTCCTGTTCTTTCATTGGAGGCAAGTTTCTTTGTCTCCTCATTTTGGTTGACATTCTGTATTTGTTTATGTATTATATTAGGTAAATCTGCTATGTCTCCCAGTGTTTGTATGGTGGCCTTATGTAGTAGGTGTACTGTACAGCCCAGTGCTAGGGACATTCAGGAATGTCCCTTGTGTGAGTTATGTGAGCCCTCTTGTTGTAGCTATATCTTGATTATTGTTGGTTTTCCATGAGTTGTTTTGACTCTCAAGCTGGCTGACTATGAGGATTGATCTCTACCAAAGTGTATGAGCTATTATTCAAGGAATGACCTCACAAGGCAAAATTTAGCCCAACAAGGTCTGGTAACTGCCAAGATATTTCTTTGGGTGTGCCACTTGTGGAGCTAATTAGGTCATGCTCTGAGGTTGTCTGAAACGTGCCATAAGGTGTGTTGGTTCTGGGTTTCTTGGGGGGAATTCTGGTGCAGGCCAATGTCAGATGCTGCCTTTACTGGCCCTGGTATACATCCTTGGAACTACAAAGCAATGCACAGTTTGCTTCTGTGGGACCTGGGTTTTTGTGGGATGTGGCAAGCTGCATATTAAGTCTATGTTCCACCAATACTGAGCCCGGGTACAGGTCATTAAAAGGAACAAGGTACTCTGAGATATACCTCCACATATTGTCTACCTTTTAAGCATAGTCACTGACAGAGCCAGGCACAAGGCATTATGTGGGTTATATGAGTAGGTTATCAGTAAGTCAGCAGATAGGGGTGAGGGGTATTCACCAGTGGTATTCACAGATTCAAAGTGGGCACTAGTGCTGGGTCTGAGACAACTCAGCAAAAGTCTCAGGATACATCAAGGCCAATTGCCATGTGCCTGGGGCCCACAGAACTTTGTGGTAAAGCAGGGTCTCTGGGAATTATCAGGATGAGACCAGCAGGGTTCATCAGACCAAGACACACCAAGATGGCTATTTGTGGGGAGAGCTCAGGAAATGTGCCAGTGCAGCATTCAAGGGAAAAATGGCCCTCACAATTCAGTCTTTCTCTGTGTGTCTCAGCCATGAAAAGTCTTCCTGAATCTTCTCGAGAGTCCTACAGAAAGTATGCACTGCAAAGAGAGAGGTAAAACTGATTCCTCTGACTGCTGAACACCAAATGGTTCTAGAGCTGGACATGATGCATTGTCCAAAGGCAGCTCCTACTTGTTGGCCATAACCAGGACAGGTTTGACAGAGGGTTCCTGAGGCAGAGGTGGAGGGGTTTCAGTGTGGTCCGGAGATGTTGCACAGGCTGCCAGGCTCCAGAGCTCTAGCTTGAGAAGCTTTTAGAGGAGGCACGGCCGCTGGAGTTGGGTGCCCCTCCAGGTCTGGGTTGGCCTCCAGGTCTGCCTGTGCAGCCGGCTTCTCCAGATGTCCCTCTGGTGGAGCAGGAACTGGCTCTGCCTTTTGGGATGGGGCTGCAGTCGAGAAAAGAGAAAAGCTTACCCTTGTGCCTGGCATTTCAACATGTCCGCCGAAGATAGAGCACAGCTACAGGCTGGAACCCATCACATTATGTCCTACCTGCTAGCCTCAAGCCCTGACTGGCCTCAGTCATTGCTTCTGCTCACTGGACCTTCTGGGCCTGGGTCAGGCCAAGCCCAATGTTTGCATGGGGCTGCACCCAAGAGAAATGAGTTTCACCTCCAGGGATTGGAATAAACCTCAAGCAGGGGGCACCACCCACACTCCACATCCACCCAGCCAGCCTTGACCTGGAGTATGACATGACAGACCCACCAGGCTTCTGACATTTCCTCAGCCTGTTCCTGCTCTGGGCAGGTCCTCTCCCAGTGAACTGCCCTTTTACATACACACACACACTCACACACACACACACACACACACACGCACACACACACACACACACACAGTGGACATAGGGCTGCTCAGGTGAAATCAGAATGTTGACCTGTCCTGAATGAAACCACCGCTGGGCCTTCATGTGTTACTTCTGGGTCCTGCCATGAACAGGGCCACAGGCATCTGGCCTGCGTCTGGACCCAGTGGCAGCTGTGATGGAACATACTGCCTTTGGCAGTTCCAGCCTCTGGAAATTGGCATACAATAAACATATTTTTCATGGGAATGTCTCTAGTCCAATGAGCTGAGTAGGGGCTGTTTTAGAATGTGGCTACCTGGTTACCAGGGTTCCAAGTGCTGTGGGCTCTGTCGTCAGAAAGTGAGGTTACTCCCGAAGTCCTTTACCCTGAGCATCTCCTCAAATAAAAGCTTTGACTTCATTTCCTGGCAAAAGCAGTGACTTCACTACACTGAACAGTGTATAATATATCAGAAAAAAAAATATGACTAAGACAAATATATGAGATTCTACAATTTATGTTTTCATCTAGGAGTTTATGGTTTCAAGTCCTACATTAAAGACTTGGATTTATTTTAAGTTTATTCTTGTGCTCGGTGTAAGGAGGTGGTCAAGATTCCTTCTTTTGCATGTGTCTGTCCAATTTTGTTAACGCCATTTATTGAATACAGGGTCTTTTAAACCTTTGTATGTTCTTGCCCTTTTTTGTCAAATATTAAGAAACTATAAATGTGGGTTTATTTCTGAGCTCTCTATTCTGTTTCATCGATCTATAAGTCTGCTTTTATGGTAGTATCATATTGTTTTAGTTATATAGCCTTGTAGTATAATTTGAGATCAGGTAGTATGATACCTTCAATTCTGTTCTTTCTCAAGATTGCTGAAGATATTTAGGGTCTTTTGTGATTCCATATGTATTTGTAGATTGAATGCTTTTGTTCTGTAAAATACACCATTTGTATTATGATAAGAATTGTGTTGAATACAGATAACTTTGTGTAGTGTTCATGTTTTAACAATCTTAATTCTTCCCATGTGTGAACATGATATATGGTTTCTTCTATTTGTACCTTTTTTGATATACTTTTTCAGTGCCTCATAATTTTCACATACACATATTTTAGGCCTTTGCTTATAATTATTTTTAGGTAGTCATTTTATTTAATTACTTAATTTATATTTCAATTTTCCAGTTCTTTTTAAATTGAATTTATCAGGGTGACATTGGTGAATAAAATGAAATAGGTTTCAGGTGTTTTCCCTCTGATAGTCCATTATTGGTATATAAAAATGCAGAAATTTCTGAATATTAAATTTGTATTCTAGCATTTCACTGAATTTATTTATCAGTTCTAGTACTTGTTTTTGTAGAACCTTTAGGCTTTCTTATATATAGTACCATCTCATCTGAAAATAATGCCAGTTTTACTACTTTCTTTCCAATTTGGATGACTTTTCTTTCTTCTGTTTTTTTTTTGGGGGGGGGCGGTTCTGGTTGCTGTGGCTGGAACTTCCAGTACCATGATGAATAAGAGTGGTGACATTGGACATTTCTGTTTTGTTGCTGATAATACAGTAAATGCTTTTAGTATTTTCCCACTGAGTATGACATTAGATATGGGATTATCATATACGGCCTTTATTATGAAGAGATGTGGTCCCTCTATCCCCAGGTTGGCTGAAATTTTATCATGACTACGTGCTGGATTTTTTCACATGCTTTTTCTGTATTTATTGATATTATTATATGATTTTAATCCTTCATTTTGTTTGGTAATAAAATATTGTGTATCACGTTAATTGATTTGAAAAGATTGGATCAACCGTGCTACCCAGGAAAATATTTCTTTCAATCAATGTGTATGATCTTTTTAATGTTACTCGATTTAGTTTGTTGATATTTTGTTAAGATGCTAGCTAACAGCTACATTCATCAGAGATATTGGCCTGTAATTTTCTTTTCTTTTTTTATAATATCTTTATCTGGTTTCAGAATTAAGAAAATGCTGACCTTGTAAAATAAGCTAGGGAATATTATTACCTCTTGAATTTTTTGAATGAGTTTGAGAAGGATCGGTGTTAGTTCTTCTTTCAGTGTTTGGTAAAATTAATCTGTGAAGCTATTGATTCAGGACTTCCATTTTCTGAAAGTTTTTTGATTACTGATGCAATATCATAATTTATAATAAGCTCTTTCAAATTGTTTGTTTCTTAATTCAGTTCTAATAGATAGTGTACTATTTAGAATTTATCTATTTCTTGCTAATTTTTTAATTTGTTGGTCTATTATTGGTTTGTAATATTTTCTTTCTTTTCCTTTTTCAATTTTTTTTTGAGAGATAAAGAGAAAATTACAGGAAGGGAGAGAGACTGAAAGGGAGAGAGATGAGAAATATCAGCTTGTGGTTGCAGCACTTTAGTTGTTCATTGACTGCTTCTCCTGCATGCCTTGAATAGGGAGCTCTAGCTGAGATAGCGACCCCTTGTTCAAGCCAGTGACCTTGGGCTGAAGTCAGCAACCTTTGTCTTCTTGAGGTAGGCCTTTGTTGCCATGAATTTCTTTGTTAGGACTCCTCATTACTTTGTCTCATAGATGTTGTGGTCTTGTTTTTCATTTTTATTTTTCTCTTGGTATCTTTTGATTTCTTCCTTGATCTAATTGTTAACCCATTTATTGTTTTGTATCATGTTATTTTGCCTCCAAATGTTTACTATTCAATTCTTGTATTTTATTTGTAGTTTCATATTATTATTGTGAGAGAAAAATTCTTGATATGATTTCACCCTTGTTAAATTTACTGAGTCTTGTTCTGCTTCTAACATTTTATTTATCATGGAAATTATTTCATGTACAATTAAAAGGAGTGAATATTGTACTGATTTAGGATGAAATGCTCTGAAAATATCAATTTAATTAATCAGATCTATTTCATTTAAGGTTTTTTATTTCTTTTTGATTTTTCATATGGAAGATCAACTTATTTATATCATTGGGGTGTTAAAATATTCTGCTATGACTATATTGCTATCTATCTCTTTACCTATATTTATCAAGATTTGCTTTATATATTTATGTGCCTTTGGGTTACATTCATAAATGTTTACAAAATTATATTCTCTTGTTGGATAAACCCACTTTTATAGGGTTTAATTAATATTTGTATCTCATTTGACCATACAATAAGATAAAGAGTCTATGCAATAAATTGTTTTGGGAATACTGGGCAGATACATTATAAGAAGGAAACTAAATCCCTTCCTTACAGCATACACAATAATAAATTTTAAATAGATTAAAGTCTTAAATGTAAGGCTCAAAAACATAAAAATCCCATAAGAAAATATTGATAGTAAAATCTCAGGCATTTTTTTACAAATTCGTTGGGCAAGGGATCAAAATAAAAAATAAGCAAGTGGGATAATATTAGAGTAAAAACAATTTTAATAGCAAAGAAGCCATCAACAAACTGAGAAGGAAGCCACTAAATGGGAGAACATACTTGTCAATGTTACATCTGGTAAAATATTTTAATCCAATATTTTAAAGAACTCAAACAACTCAACAATAAAAAATTAAAAAAAAAATTCAATTAACAAGTTGTCAAGGAACCTGAACTGACACTTTTCCATAGAGGACCTACAAATGGCTGATTGACAGATAGGTGAAAAGATGCTCAAGGTCACTAATTATTAGAGAAATACAAATTAAACCACAATGAGGTACCACTTTATACCTGTCAGAATGGCTTTTATTAATAAATCAACAAACAATAAGTGTTGGTGAGGATGTAGAGAAGAGGAAACCCTCATGCAGTGTTGGCAGGAATTTAGTTTGGTGCATCCACCATGGAAAACAGTGTGAAGTTTTCTCCAAAAATTAAAAATGGTACTGCCTTATAACCCAGAGATTCCACTTCTGGGATATAGCTGAAGATACCCAGAACAGTGATTTGATAAAATTTATGTACTCCTATTTTCATTGCAGTGCTATTTACAATAGCCAAGAGTTGGAAGCAGTCCAAGCGCCCATCAGTAGATGAGTAGATAAGAAAATCTCTGTTATATTTACACATTAAAACACTTCTTAGTTGTAAAAATGAAGGAAATCTTACCTCTTGCGACAGCATGGATGGAGCCAGAGGGTATTATACTAAGTGATATAAGGCAGTCAGAAAAAAAGAAATACCATATGATGTCACTTATATCTTGACTATAATGAAGAAAATAAATGAATTTGAAATAGACTCATAATAAAGAAAGTTGTCAAAGTGGAGTGTGTTTTAGGTATAATATATGAAAGGATCAAGCAAAACAAACAAACAAACAAAATATCATAAACACAAATAACAGTCTGGTGATGTATCAGAGGAAAAAAGGAAGTTGGGGCTAGTAAAAAAGGTGTAAAGGAGGAATATATGGTAGTAGAAGGGGACTAGACTTTGGGTGGTGAATACGCAATACGATATACAGATAATGTATTATAGAGTTGTGTACTTGAAATGGAATAATTTTATTAATCAATGTAATGCAAATAAATTAAATCAAATTTTATTTAAAAAAAGAAAGGTAGGTTGTATGGCATTAATTTTTTTTTGCTTTTGCTAGTTATATTCTCTTAAGGATTTCCTAAAACATGACTTAATTTTGTAAAAGGATATCTTTTTATAGCAGACTAATTTGAGGTAAGCATCAGTGCTGATCTGAAAAATCACTGCAGAAGAGAAAGGGAGCAGAATTTTGCAATAGTTTAGAGCTCCACATAGTAAATGAGAAAAACATAAATTCTCGACCCAGCTATACATGGCTTACTGTATAGTCTTAAGAAATGACTGTAAATGTTTGGGTCTTAGTGATTTTCTTTTCTTTTTTTTTTCTTTCACTCTGTGTAGTAATGGAAATATATTTTAAATATCTGTACCAACAATAAATTCATGAATTCTAAAATTGAAAAGAAATGACTGTGTTTTACTGACATTTATAAAAATGATGAGACTATATTAAAAAGGAGAAAACTTGTACCATGAACAAATATATATGATTGCTTAAGCGTAAGTAACATGAGCAACAACTATAAAAATGTGAGATTTTAATGTTAGTCACCAGTTTATGGTAATAATTTAGAGAAAAATGGCTGGGGAAGCCCCTATAATCTTTAAAGTTTCTGGATTTACATGATTCCTTGATGTGCTGCTTCTTTATTCCACAGTTGTCCACACACACTTTCACTGAATTGATATTTCATTCATTCATGCTCCCAACATGAATTTGATCTAGACATTTACTGGGGTAGGTGCTGAGCTGTTTTCTTGTACCAGAGATAAATTATAGATTCATTCTGTCTGTTTGCAGTTCCCAATATTCCATTTTTGAAGCCTGAGTGTTTTTTTTGTGTGTGTGTGTGTTTTTTTTTTATCAGAGATACATAGATTCATCTCTTGAGTTTGTTTTTCTCTTTTTCAGTTTGCTATTGTGTAAACCTGTGTCTATTCAGAGTTGCTAAAATTGTGGCTCTTTCCAAATGCAAAACTGCCAGGGTTATGCATTCTAAAATGTTTATAAAGGATCCCCTCACAACACTACCTCCTTATAAAACAACTTCTGTAGCTGTGCAGTAGTGTCTTACAGCAATACTTTATTTGAGGTATAAGAAATGTTATATTCAAAGTTGTATGTTTTCTTGAGAATAACTAATATAGAATACCCTATTTTTGTGTTTTTTTTTCTCATTCTATCAAAATTATGGTGAGTTCTTTTTTTTTTTCCTTAATGTTTTAATTCCTTGTGTCTGGCACTCAGAAATATTAGTTGTGTAATAAAATGTATGAATTAGTAAATAAAATGGTACCCAATCTGCATCAATATCTACCTTTTATAACACAGTTCTGTCTCTTCAAGCTTTCTTAATTATTATATGTGTGTTGCCAAGAAATAGAGTACATAAAATATTTTATGCTTCCAGCTAGTTTTCAAAATTGGGCATGTTTTGTAATGTAAAATAAGATAAAATAGGTGGAAAATAAGCATGTGGAACTCTTCCAAATGCAAGCCCTTGAAGTGCTGTCAGATCTCTTCTCACCAGCTATTTAGATTATAGAATAAAAAAATATCTTTTGACTTGCTCTTAAAAATCGAATGGTCACCTCTGTAACCTTTGGGCTTTAACAAAGTTAGAATTGATTGTCCCTGATTTTTACTGATGTCTCCTTTCTTTAATTATTTTTTTAATGTTTTTTTTTTTCCTAGAATTCTAGTGCGCTGCTATAGCTATTTCTGCCAAGCATTTCTGCTCCTAATTTCTTTATTTTTATTTTTTTTTCACTTGGATCATATGTTTTCTCTGCTCCTGATCTCCCCTTGTCCTTGAACCTGGGCAAGAGAGAACACTGTAAATGGAAATGCATTCAGAATTGCCTTCCTGGCTATCCTTGAATTTTTCTCCTGGCTTTCTTTCTGTTGGCACTCTGTATGAGTAGCTTACATTCCTGGAGGTCAAACATTTTTTACTTTGGTTGTTCTTTTCTCAGAGTTAGGACAGCAGTGATCATGTCTCTAGACTTTCTCCCTCTGTTCCCATCTATAACCACTACTTAAGTATCACCCACTTAGAAGGTTCCTTTACCTGTGAAATTTATACTTTGGCATCTGAAAGTCAGTAGCCATCATTTCTCATCATTTCACAGTTGAACAGAGTCGGAGTTTGGTTAAATTTGGTGCATTATAAAGAGGCACTGCCTCCTACAACCCAACTGAGAGAACAGAAAGGAATAAGAGGAGTAAAAGTATTCAGGGCTAAAGAGAAGATTTTCTCTTAGTAAATGAGAGAAAATGTACTCATCAAACAAACAATATGATAAACAATCTGGGATTGAGAAAGAGTTCTTTGAAATTAAAAATATAATAGTTAAAACAATGAAATGTTAAATAATGTAATTTAGGCATTTGGAAAAAAAGACAAAAAGATGAAGTTAAACACCCAATTAATAGGGCTTTCAGAAAGAAATACAATTTATTAAAGTATCAGGTGATAATAAATATGAAACAAATAAGAAAAACTTTTTAGGAAAGTGGGGGATATAAGTTTTTAGAATGAAAGGGTCCATGAAGCACTCAGCAAAATGTTTGAGAAAAGACTCCCTTCGAGGTAACATAACATATTCAAACATCAAAAATAAAGAAAAAATGTAGATTTATTTAGAAAAATTGGTTACATGTGATGGATGATAATGAGATTGGCATAGGACCTCTTGGTAGCAAGACTGGAAGCTGAAGATGATTCTTTAAAATTTGTAATAAAACATTTTTCATGAATATTTTTAACATATAACTAAGATTTAATCAATTTGAGGATAGAATAAAGACATTTCCAGACATAGGTAATTACAACAAATTACTTTTTATGTATCCTTTTAGAAAACTTCTATGGATAAATTCTTTGACATTGGGGGAGTATGCAAGAACTACAGATGCAATTATGAAAACAGGAGTTAAAATATACATATGATAAAGAAAATCCTAGTAGGAGAGGAGTACAACTCACACAGAGAGGAATCAGACTAGAAGAGCAGACTGGGTTTTGGGAAGGACAGAATTGATAGATATCCCAGGGAATTTATGTTGGTGGAATACAGCACTGTGAAGAACATTTAAAGTTCTATTAAAGGGGTTGGGAGGAATTATTTATAGGTACCTAGAAAAATTAAGAATTAAATAGACAATAACTAATCTCACAAACTCTTGCTCCCGTCATTCATTCCTACACTAACAATTTGTATCAGCATATATGACACAGTTCAATGTCCAACAATGATTTGATTCATGTATTTGGTTATAATCCTTTGGTTCTTTCTTCCTGAAGACTTACTTCTATTTAGTGTTTAGCCCAAATCTTTGTACCTACCAAATTCTATAAATGTTTTTTTATCGCATAAGCATTAGTTTATTTTGTTAAGTAGTCATTTGGTTTAGATTATTACAAACACTGATATTGTAACATTATCCCTTCCCCCACACAAATTGAACATGCTTATTAAAAACAGAGGCTAGGTTTTTAAAATCCAGAATATATCATTTTTAATAAATATTAGGTGCAATAGTGCTGAGTTACTAGCTAGTTTTACTAAAGCAAATTGTTAGTCAGCAAGACTCTGAAAATATATCCTCTTGCCTTCTGGTAGAATTGCACATAAACATGTTAGACAAATTAAGGTCTGATTTTTTATAAGAGAATTTATTTTTCCCTCTGTGACCCATCCTGACTCCCCACTGCTAAGAATATTTTTCTTTCTGTCTCAGTTAAATCCTTTGAATTGCTATTTAATTTCATTTTTCCCTTTATTATATCAGCTGGATAATTCCCTCCACACACACATTTAGGTTGCTTCAAATTGAGGGTGAAAATGGATTTTTTCTTAACGAAAGCATGGCATGTTGAAAACAAAACGCAAGAGACTAGTTTAGCACTAACTTCAACTCATTGCTTTAGTCAGTTTTAGACTTCTGATGTGGAAATTTTGCTGCATAATGGCCCTTTGCATTTTATAAATGTGAAGAGAATTTGGTCATTTACTGACTGTGGAAGTCTTACAAATTTAGATTTGTAAGACTTCCTTTATAATATATCATTTGCCTGGAAAATCCTATTTTAGTTTATTGTCATGTCTATGGGACTATATTATTAGGCATTCAATTAAATTGTAAGTTTAATGATACATGATTTAAAAAAAAAATTTATTGCTTTTAGTGAGAGAGGAAAGGAGAGAGAGAGAGAGAGAGAGAGAGAGAGAGAGACAGGAACATCAATCTGTTCCTGTATGTGCCCTGACCAGGGAATATATGAACAACCTCTGCACTTCGGAATGATGCTCCAACCAACCACACTATCTGGCCAGGCACTAAATGGATTTTTAAATAAATTGCATTTACTACTAATTCTTTTCTCTCATATAATATATAAATATTAGCATATTTAGAGACAGTTATAAAAGCTGATTTGCTGAAAACCAGTGGATAGTTCTTGAACATTGGTTCTTGTAGAAAATATAATTAATATAAAATTATCTATTTTATTACACAGACATTAAATTTCTCTATGCATTTCAAGTAATTTGTGGAGCATAGGAAAAAACATATTTATCCTTTATATTAAATAATATTGCAGTTTTGTCAATATGTTATCACCTATGGACATTTTCCCTCCTCCCTGAAACTGATACTAGTGATGAGGCTGCTGAGAAGAAACTTCCAAGAGAAATATACACTCCAAGTGGCTTATGGAGAGCCAATATACAAAATACAAACATGCCCTATACTGTTATTCATGTACTCTGCTATTCCATAGACTTTTATGTGACTACCTTTCAAGTCCTTCACAATGTGTGAGTGGTCAAGGAATTTCTTAGCTACTCCTTGTTGCTTTCAGATTATCGAACCAATTTGGCAGTAGTTAATAACTCTATTAACTGGATAATGGTTACTGTCCTTTTATCAGCTCAGTAACACTACATTCCCATTATAAACAACTGGCCAGTGACATAAATCTCTTTATATAGTACACAAAGTACTTTGTCTCTGAAGAGCAGTCTCACAGAAACAGTGACCAGGCCTGCATTTGTCATTAGGAAAAGCTGCCTCAGGCTTCTGTTGGCTGCAACTGGGTAGCATCTTCTAAATCTCTTCTCTGAGTTGAGCAGATGGCAGCTTTCAGATTGAAAAGTTGATTCAGTGCTGCATTTAGTGTGATTAAAACAAACGATGAGCCTGGAGCTGAGTCTACACAGCCCCACAGAACTGGTGGCAAAATGGAAAATAAAGGTAGCCAATTTATTCATCTACACAACAACAAAAACAAACAAACAAAAGCTTAATGATTTTTCCCCTACTGGAATGACTTTTTTTTTTTCATCAAATGAATAGAATTGACCTGCTAGATGTATTGGCGTCATGTAGATGCAGCCTGAAAAGTCTCCTGCTCTAACAGGCTTCAAACGATGGGGGTCTGTAGTGACACAGCAGGTGCAGAGAGATCTAAGCCCTTACATGCAGTGTATACACAGAGCTTTGCAGACAGCCCTGTGGAGCTACCACATAAGATGGTTTTTCATGTGTAAATGAGAAAGACTTTCATTTTTCAAGCTATTGCATTGTATCCCCTTCTGTTGAAAGACAAACACAGGAAATGAACCAACATTGAGTTAATCATAGAAGGGTGACCAGTTCCATCTTCAGGATTGCAGGCTTCATTCATGGGCTTCACTTAAATGTGCTGTATGTTTTACACTATGATACTCAGAGTTCAAGCCATATTGGAGATTCCTGAATTTCATGAAACTGCTTCCTGGGAAATCTGTCGGAGAGCACATTGATTTTGAATGTAACTCTTACCAGAATGGGAGTTGAGAAGGGAAAAGAGTTTCAGGGCAAGTGAGAAATCACCTGGCATAATGTTTTAGTAGAAACTCCTTCCCACCCCAAAGCTGCTGCTAGAAAGCAAGTCTGAAGTCTCCCAGGATGGGTAACAGTAAATATGGGTCAAAAATACACTTAATGATTACAAGTGACTTTTCTTAGTCGTGAAATGAACAACTTTATTTCAAATTACTATAAAAGGTACTTAGTTATTTTCTTAAAATATTCAATATTTTGGCTATTTTGTTTTAGAAAGAGTCATGGCTTGAGGTTTTTACTTATATATTAATGATTTCATCATATTTTATTTAATAATCCAGGTCCTATGAATATAATGGTAGTGTAAAATATTATAAAAATGGATTTTTTATTGTACATGTTTATGTATGTACTTATATGTGGGTGAATATATGCATATATATATGTGTTTCATATATATAGATATATATACACAAACATACCATTTATGTACTATTCTCTCTCATTTAAATTTTATATATAATGACTTTAATGAAACTAAATAATGAATGCTGAAACCTCTTACATATGGACAGACCTTTCTGACAACTCTGACAGAGATTGAAATATAAAATTTTGGTAATACTATTATTATACCAATTTAATTAGTGAAAAATCTGATTCAGAGAGGTTAGGTGATTTTCTAAGGTTGCAAAGCTTATAAATAATAAAGCCAGGAATTTTAACCTGTTATAAATCTTTGAATACTGCCATGTGCCTTCTCTTGTTAGATATGTATTTCAAAGTAAATGCTTGAAATATATTTAAATATGTACTACAAAATGAATATTATTCATACATATGCTTGAAGCTTGCATGCTGACCATTTATTTATAAATTAATTTTATATGGCAGTTTCTCATGTAGGCAATGTTAAAGTCTGGTTTTTGTGGATGTGGACAAGGTAGAGATCAGACATATCTTGCTTTCTTTACTAGTACACATCTGTTACAGTTGGTCTTTTTTATATAATTCACATTAATTTTTATCGTAAGTTTATCTTCAACAATAGATATTAGAAACATAATTTTAAGACCGTATTTTATTTCTTTACTATTATAAGTAGTTGCTGGAAAATAGAACTTAACTCATTTCCATATAGTTCTCTGTGCATTGCAGCTCTCTTGAGTAGCAGGTGGCATTTTTTAAAAGGGACTGGGACAAAATCTGCAGTGGAAATATTTAATATTTATAAAACAAAGAGGATATCAAAGATGAGTCTGGGGACTTCTTTGAAAAAGCCCATTATTGAGCTACATGTAACTGGTCACTTACATGATTTGAGAGCATATTGTTTGTTGAAATACTAACACAGCTCTCCTGAATGTTCTGAAAGATGTGTTTTGGGAGAGTTCAAAATGGCTCAGATTCCACTGCTCTGTGTTTGCTGCAATAAGACTCTATTATAACCATTGATTTTCTGAGCACAAAAGGGAAAAATGAAAGGATATCAGTCATGCTGTAGAGGACAACTGTGGCACACTCCTCTCAGCTGTTCAACAAGTGTCTTCTACTGGGTCTGCTCTGTCACTGACAGCCAGGAGATTGATGTGTGCAGGACAATCATTCACACTAAGGTAGATGCGCATGTGAAACCCCAGTGCACTGAAAAAGGACAGATTCAAATGTGGAGTGTGAGACTTCTATGAAAAACAAGTTGGGATTGATATTGTTAAAATAACTGTTTCTTCTGCAAACCCAGGGCCTTTTACAAAAAATATTGGCCTCTTTCTCCCCTTCGTATTTGTTGGGAAAGGAAACATTTAGAAAAAAATGTAGGCATTCTTTTTGGTGATGATTTACAAATATAACCAATTTTGGAAAAAACGCATTTTTCAAAATGCAAAACATACTATTGTAATAGTTGTCTTAGTCACTGTCTCTGTAAATTCACAATTATTTATGTGAAAAGGTAAAGGTCAATAAACTCTCCATATGTTCCTAAATATCTGGGTATTTCATTTCTATTAAGAAAACCAATAAGGTGATTATGTTATTTTATTCTTTTCTTTGGAAATTTTAAATTAATTTTGTTTGTTGGTGATTTGAGAGAGGCTACATTTAGGGAGCCATGCAATATAGTTTAGAATATTTGATTATTAAAAAACTTCTAAGTATGTTTGTTCCTCTTGGCTTTATTTTACTTTATACTGCAGTGATTCTTTGGTAGAACTATCTGGCTTTAGGTAAAACAATGAGCCATCATAAGAATAGTTTCTTATGGAAACAAAGATTGGAGTCATATTCTCCTATTTCATGATATTATTGTCGTTAGTATGTTTGTTGAATATCTATATATACCAGGTATACTGTTAGAGACTAGGAGGCAGAAAGATAGTGAAAAAAATAGATAAAGTCATGCTAGTATAAGTCAACCTTTTAGTGTGGGATTATAGAAATAAATGCAAACAAATTATTATATAAATGATCTCTTTTAGATGATGCCATGAAGTAATAGAAAGCAGGGTAGTGGGAGGAGGAAGTAATGAGGAGTAGATCTATTTCTTATATGGTGATGAGAATCCAGGGGCATTAGAAGTATAGTAAATAGCTTGATGCAAAATATTACCATTGGATTATGTGGAGGCCTTGAGGAATATGGAGTTTGGAATCTGGAAATAGGTAAACTCTTTTCCTTTTCAAAGAATAGAATGACATTTTACAAAGCGACATAATGTGATATCTTTTATCTATACAATATGGCATGACTTTGGGAGATGGAGCCATAAGCATGGAAATTTGTCACCAGTTTCACAAAATAAACTGTGCCCTCTCCCAAGACAGTTCATTATCATGTCAGACAAAGGCAACACTTGGGAACATTTGAGTTTCAGAATAATCCACATGATTGAAGAAAAGCAGGAAAAGATTTGCTCCCACCCCATTGAGCTTGGGAACAATATTGCCTTTAAGATCCTTGAGGGATTTTATCTTCTCCTTTGCCCATTTCCTATGCTTCCTCCTCCTCTCCTCTCCAAGGTGAATGCAGCCATCATTCCTTATAGAAATCAGCATAGGATGTTCTTCTTCAGGGAAGTTTTCCCTGGACAATTCCATCATCTCCCTGATCACTCTCTGGCTTTGCCCACTTTCTCTCTCTTCACACTCAAGAGTAAGAAAAAGGAAATAAGAAAATGATTTTTATTTATATACAGAATTTTTTTTAAAAAGGCATTAAAACAAACTATGCATTATCTCAAGACACCTTATTATAGTCAATTTAATATTAGTCAAAATTACTCTGTTTAAATTATAAGCTTTCAGACCAAGATTATCAGAAAACACCAGCAATCATAATTGGGCAGTTTACTGCATGCATTTATCACTGTATTCTTCTTATTGTTTACACAGTCTGAAGAAAAAATAAATTATTGCCTTTCATACATTTAACATTTGACAACAATAATATCTAGTATTTAAGAGCACACACAATGACCAATCATTATGCTAAGAAGTTCACATGCATTACCCCAGTTTTTGCTAATGGAAATTTTGTGAGGGAGATACTGTTGTCCTGCCTGTTTTAGGAATGCAAGAAGGAGGGCTTGGAAATATTAAGTAACTTGCCTAAAGTTACAAGTTTAGTGAATGCTTGATCTGGGTGGAGACTGAGGCAGTCTAAATTTAAAGTCTACAGAAAATTATGGCATTAAAATACCATGTGCAGAGAGGAAATGAAATCCCAACTCCAAGGCCTAAATTTAGCCGCTGCCAGTCCCAAAGCTGTAGTGTCTTGTTACAAAAAATTTTTAAAAATGATACTAATTTAAAGCTAACTTGGTATTAAACAAATGTAATGTGCTACTTCCAACAGTCCATTCTGTGGGCAACACTCAGAAGTAAGTCTGTTGAGTAGCTGTTGCCATGAGTTTGAGATTTGCTCAAGGAAATGGGGATGGAGTTAGGATTAAGATTTGGTGAAATGCATGGTTTTCAACCTAGGAGCAAAAGCATATTCCTCTTGGAAACAGCATCCCAGTGGATCTCTTTGCCAAAAATGGCAGAATTTGATTTTTAGGGTTCAATCAGCAGCCAGACATGGAAAACTGTATGTGAACACAAGTCTAAACTAATTGCTTCTCTCTCAGCTCCCTCAGTTTCACTCTCAATGTCTTAATTCAAGGCTAATTCAACAAATACTGAGTAACATTCACTTGTCAGGTGTTGTAGATGGCTGGAAAACAACAGTGAAAAAGCATGAAAACTATGCCTTCAACAGAGCTCACATTTTAGTAGGAATTGACAGATAATAAACAACTTAACTACGTAAAATTAATAATCACGAGGATGAAAGTAAATCCGGAAGGGAAGAGCAGTGTGATTTTTGAGAGGATGTTAGAAAGGGTCTGTGAAAAGAGTGAGTTCTGATTAAAAATGATCTTGTTAAGGAAGTATTGTTAAATAGGTGGAACAGAGGTTTCTCTCTCATCTGAGTCACAATGTCTCCCAGGTTTTCTGATTGGACCATCCACTATTTCAGCAAAATCTAACATGTCATGGTGTTGATTTTTTGAATTCCATGCAAAACTGTGAATTTACCAGACTATTACATTTTTTTTCTCTGAAGTGAGAAGTGGGAAGGTAGAGAGACATACTTCCGCATGTACCCAACCAGGATCCACCTGGCCAGCCCACTAGGGGATTATGCTCTGCCCATCTGGGCTGTTGCAACTGGAACTACTTTAGTGCCTAAGTGGAGGCCATAGAGCCATCCTCAGCACCCAGGTCAACTTTGTTCCAATGGAGCCTTGTCTGTAGGAGTGGAAGAGAGAGATAGAAAAAGAGGAGAGGGGGAAGAATGGAGAAGCAAATGGGCACTTCTCCTGTGTGCCCTGACGGGGAATCAAACCTGGGACTTCCACATTCCAGGCCGACACTCTACCAGTGAGCCAACTGGCCAGGGTCTACTTACATTGTTTTAATAATTTTTTTCTAGTTTCCCTTCAATGAAAATATAAGCTCAGTTTCTTTATCCACCTATTCTATGAATACATAATCTTCTGCACAATGATTACAAGTCTTATAGGGATTTGAGTTTTGCTGAAAGGATAATGTTGCAGCCATTGCTTTTACTCTTACTCAGTGAGCAGGCAGGAATGTTGCCAAAGCCTTCAGCATGGTCAGGAAGGAGGAGTCTATGAACCCATTGGTGTAGGTAACATTATCCTTATTTTGCTAATAAAGTAATAGAGGCTGAATTGGCTAGCCTTTCTTCAAATGTAACATTCTGAAAAACTGAATTTTTCAATTTCAAGCATCAAGCACATAATTGTATGTTTCCATGCTTTTACTGTATATATATATATGTTGGCAGGTGGGAGTGTATCTGTATGTGTATATGTTATGATCACACCATAGATTACATGACTTTTAAGGGCCACAATGGTAGCATCTCTCTTAATACACTGCAATACCTTTTAACTTTTATTTTTAACTTATTGAAATGCTTGAATCTTGCTGTTCAAATAATGTGTTCTAGCCTCCATGGAATGCTGAATATCATATCATAAAAATAACAGGTTTTTTTTTAACAAAATAAAATTCTATTTCTTGTTATTGGTTTATCTTTATCCTGCAGTAACTTTATATTATGCATCGAAACAATCAATTTTTTATAGTTTTGTTTAGAAAATTAAATGTAATGGGGTGACATTGATCAATAAGACTACATAGCTTTCAGGTGAACATCTCTATAGCATTTGAACGGTTGATTGTGTTGTGTGCCCATCACCCACAGTCAAATCATTTTCTGTCACTGTGTATTTGTCCCTCTTTACTCCTATCCCCCCAAATGATCACATATTTAAATCACATGCTTGCTAACTAGGATCATCAGAATAATAGACTGTAATCATAGGTGGACAGCTAAAGAATGCACTTAATATTACATTCCTCCCATCTTTTACTCAGGATTTACAAAATAATTATTACTGTCCAAACATTTAAAACATGATAGTAAAATATCTAATAATTACTGGGCATATGCCATATTCCAGGTTAATGCTAATAACATTGTATACATTATCTAAATTCATCCTAAAGGCACTGTGATTTAAAAAATACTGTTAATGGTCCTGTTTCAAAGAAGGTAAAATATGGCTTGATCAAGTTAGAAAACTTGCTCAAGTTGCATAGGTTTGAGGTTTAGACATTTGGACACCAGGGCATACATTTAACTACTGTATCACCTTTTCTTCTAGACATTAGTGGAAGAAACATGAAATTCAGAATGATAAATTACTCATTTTAGAAGCTCTGAGGATTTAGATTTTGTTACCTTTTACCCATAAAACAGAGATATTCTATGTAGAAAACTGGAAAGTGCTTTGAAAATTTTGATACTACTCAAATATAATTTATTCTTTTCTTAAAAGCATTTTGTTAATTGTTGATAAGGCAAAACTTTTATAATTGCCATCTAACATAGAAGTGCATATAGGAAAGTAGGACAGTTTGGTCTTTAAATTTGTTTAAAGCACATAGATGTTTATAATATCAGCCATAATATTTTCCCTCTAATGACTTACCTATATTGAATGTAACTGTGGTGATAAAAACATGGCAAATAATTTTTGGCCAAATTTTTTCAGCCCAGTAATGATATAAATATATCTTTTTATGTTGCAATGAAAATATTGATTAAACTGTATTAGGAGTTAAATGTTCCAAATAGATTACCCCGAAAACCAATTAAGAAGCTATTAGATTTTATGTAAATTTTCAGCAAAATGTCAAATTTAAAAATTAATATATAATGCCAGTGATATATAGCAATACAAAAATAAAATAGAAAATATATTTAAAATTATATTTAATTAGCAATCAGATATATAACATTTCTAGAAATCAACTGAATAAGACATAAGTCAAACCTTTTACAAGATGTGAAACTTGCCTGGGTCAATGAAGGGACAGACTATGTACTTGTTATTAAATATAATGATTACAAACAGTCTGAGAAGACTAATGAAAGCACAGTAGTATTTTGGTGTCATTTAGTGGGTGTCCCACTCTTACGTTGTTTAGATTTTTTAAAAACAGCTTTATTAAAACATAATTAACATGCAAACTGAACTTACATAAAGTATACAGTTTCATATTTTTCAATATGTATACACCAATGAAACTCTCACCAGAGTCAAGATAATAAATACTTACATCAAAACCTGTGCCTTTTGTCTGACCTGTGGTGGCGCAGTGGATAAAGCGTCAACCTGAGAACACTGAGGTCGCCAGTTCAAAACCCTGAACTGGTTTGGTCAAGGCACATATAGGAGTTGATGCTTCCAGCTCCTCCCCCCTTTCTCTCTCTCTCTCTCTTTCTCTCTCTCACTCTGTGTCTCCTCTCTAAAAATGAATAAAATAAAAAGAAATTAAAAAACCTGTGCCTTTTGCCCGACCACGCGGTGGCGCAGTGGATAGAGCGTTGGACTGGGTTACCGGAAGACCCAGGTTCGAGACCCCGAGGTCGCCAGCTTGAGCACGGGCCCATCTGGCTTGAGCAAAAGCTCGCCTGCTTGGACCCAAGGTCGCTGGCTCCAACAAGGGGTGGCTCGGTCTGCTAAAGGCCCGTGGTCAAGGCACATGTGAGAAAGCAATCAATGAACCACTATGATGTCACAAAGGCAATGAGAAACTAATGATTGATGCTTCTCACCTTTCTCTGTTCCTGTCTGTCTGTCCCTATCTATCCCTCTCTCTGACTCTTTCTCTGTGTCCTTGTAAAAATAAAAATAAATAAAGTCTATCTTTAAAAACCTGTGCCTTTTCTAAGTTTCTACCCTCCTTCTCTGCTAGTAACCCCTTCTCCAAGTATCTACTGATTATTTTCTGTCACTAGAGATTAGTTTTTATTTTATAGAATTTTATATAAATAAAATCACACATGCTGGAATATTTTGAGTATGGCTTTTACCATTCATCACTATTATTTTGAGATTTTATCTGTGTTGTTGTATGTATCAGTGGTTCATTCATTTTTTAAATTCTTTTTATTGCTGATTAAAATTGCATGGTAAGAATATGCCATGCTTTGTTTATGTAGTTACCTGTCATGGACATTTGAATTGTTTCCAGATTTTGGCTATGACAAATAAAACTGTTATAAACATTCATATATAAATGAGCAGTTAAGACATGGTGACTAGGATGTAGCTCTTCATAGGAGATAAGTATTATATTGTTAGTAGTGATAATAATAATGGCAACTATCATTTAGTAAGTACCTATTATGTGTCAGATATTATGTCATATCTTATATGTCATATATATTTTACATGTGTAATTGTGATGAGAGAAAATTAAAGTTTTCAGCCCAAGCACCAAAACAACAAAAATGTCTGGCCTTGTAATAAGTGTGAGACAACCCCCTTAGAGAAATTGTCAAATGAGAAATATGAGGGTTGTTTTAATGAGTCTGGGATAAAGCTTTTTTCCTAAAGTAGGACTTAAGAGCACACCATGTCTCTACATTGAAGGGTACAGAGCTTCAGTTGGACTTCTTGGTAGAACTGAGAGTGGAACTGCATCCCCTGCATTTTAGGGATCCTATGTGATAAGCCTGACCACAGCAGGTAAATTAAAGTCCAGTTAGGCCGGACAAAGTGGAAAAGGTTGGAGGCTGCTGTCAGGAAATAACCACAGTTACACTAAACACAGTTGCAAATGATGTGAGCTACAGTTTAGTATTGCTCTGAGAGCCTTCCTGAGAAGAACAAGAACTGCAATAGTGAGTGGAAGCTGTGGACACCTGTAGATCCAGGGCTGAGCCTGGAAGAGCGGCCAGGAGGAGGCAGTCAGATAGGCTGAGTGGACCTCTGTAGAGCTCCCTGGAGGTACATGCATGCTAAAACTCCTGCCTGGCTCAGAGTAAAAATGAGTTAAGGACTTCCCTGTCCTGACTTCTCTTTCCCCCCACATTACATATTAGGAAGATTAAAAAAGCAGCAGTGGATTTGAGGAAGAGGTGGAATAGCTAAGCAGAGAATGGGAGCAGGAGTCAACTATACCCTCTCCTCAAAGGCATGCTGGCTACCAAGTGTCACTACTGAAGCAAGAAAGGCCATGTAGCTTATAGTTACTGTAGAATTACCAATTACCAAAAATGTAAAGGGAATTTCTACCCTACTGGATTTATTTTAATGGGCAGTAGGAGGCAAAAATAAAGTTACAATTTGATTATATCATTCTTTTTCAATGTTTTTGTCACACATGAATTATTAACTCATATCATCTATAGCTTTTGAATTTTGACTTGCTAAATAAAAAAATCTTAAGCACAAATATTCATTTGAGAGACAAGGAATATAGCTATTAGATAAGAAATTCAGAAGAAAATAATTTTTGCCCCTTAAGTTGCCATGAAACCAACATCACAAACAGGTCAGTGCTGACCTGCTTTGGGAGATAAAATCTATTCATATCACGAAGAGTAAGATTTTAGAAAGCTCTTTGCAGATAAAAATTTAAGAAGTGAATCCTTTGAGAATTGTTTATTTCACTTCTGAAAATGTCTCTGTTCTAGTCTAGGTTCATATCAGTTAACTGCATGCCTTTCTCTGGTGCTTGCTGTTTGTTTTTAAGCAGAAGACATGAAAAATGAGGGTTTGGTATTGAGATGTAACTTGGTCACAGTAGAATGATCTCCATCTAGTTATATCACAGAGCTAACAGAGCCTTAAGAAACTGGAGACAGGGCTTTGAAATGACAATTGCAAATATAATGAAATAGTCACTCTTTTTACCCCAAAGCTTATGAGTAAATACTTTCATCCTGGTGGTTTTTCTTTTTTTATATCAAGCACCAACCAAGCAAAACACATACACACACACTCATACTCTTACAATTCTGAAGTGTGTGTGGGTGTGTGTGTGCGTGCGTGCATATGGTATATTTAACAGCTGAGGAAGAATGCAGCTTTAAATAGAAGTTAGTCTTGGCCAGGTTTACCCTAAACTTTATCCATACAAGGATTTTTTATTATCTTTGCTAAAAACAAAAATGAGAAAGGTACTCTAGCACATCTTTTATTTGAATGGCAATGCAAATCAAATTCCAGTAAAAAGATTTATTTACATTTAAAATATGTTCAATATTTTTTAAACCCTGCGTGTATTCTGACCAAGAATATTTCTAGCACACATTTTCCAATTTCTGCTCTCAAAGTAAGATAATCACAAAGCAAATTTTAAGAAATATTTTGTATACATATGGTTAAAATCATATACATAGAAAAAAATGTGTCTGTGAGTGTACGTGCATATTTCTAACACACTTGGATAGAAAATACTTCAATATATTTAAATTAATATTTTTCTGGAATAAAATCTTATATTGCCTTTGTTTATAGTTTTAATCCTTTCCTTATGTTTTTAATGAGTTTTCATAAATTTAATAATAAGAATAGTTATATGATTACTTCCAGAAAAATTTTTTCAAGAAACATCGCAAGTAGTTAACATATTTGGTTAAGATATTACAACATTTACATAGCCAAAAGTTAATCAGTTCACATTTAATTGCTGAAATATTTGAAATTTGGGGAAAATAATTATATTTATAAATAAACAAATAAGAGAAATTGTAGACTGCAAATTTATTTTTTTTCAAATGTATGAATTGAAATCTAGAGCCTAAAATTCTTTTGTATCAAAGTATTGTTTATTCCCCTGATCCAGCTTGACTATACTATATATTGTTTCATTATTGAAGCACTGCTTCGAAATCAATGTGAAGGAACTTGGGGAATTTATGAAACATTGACCGTGTGCATAATTCTTTGATACTAGTGATGTGAAATAGTAGGTTGAATACTCAAAAATTCCAAAGTAGAGATACTTATATTTTAGCAGAAAATGTTTTTTTTTAATTTTACTACATTCCTCAACACTTATTCTTTTGTATAAAATTGATTCTTAATTTTTTATCTATTTAGCCAAATTAACTTGGACTTAGGAAATTGGCTTATGTATGGTATGAGGTGGAAGTTAGTTATGACATGAGGTTATAACCTCATCTATACGTTGTAGATAAGAAACCAAACTTAACCAAATTTTCTAATGCATGTTGTGCTTGACAAAATAGCTGGCAAATTCAGCACATTTTTGACTCACTGATTTCACTTATGTTTATTGATTTAGCATTATATGAAATAAATTCATTTGAAGTTTGTGGGCCTCTGGTTATTTTTGTGTAGTTTTTATAGAAGATATATACCCAAGGGAAATAGGAGGGTGCACACATGCACACATGTGCAATAATATTTATATATTAAGTATATATACTTATAATGCTTCTATATAACATATACTTGCAATCATACTTATCTAATACTTTATGTGTATTATGTTATTTGAGCCAAAGATAATGACATGAGGTAGGGAATGCTATTTGCATGTTACCATTGAGGAATCTGAGACTTAGAATAAGCAATTCATCTGCATTATTTCACACATTAGTAAGATTCAGGATTTTAACTGAGGTCTACTTATCTTCAAAATTCTGTGTGCTCTTTTTATTGACCTTTTGCTTAAGAAATCAAACTGTTTAGAATTCTAGTATAAAATAACCTATTGGTGAGGTTAACAGTTTTTTAAGATGTACATGAACTTCATCTATTCACTAGAAAATTATGGTCAGTTTTAGTCCATGGTAGAACCTGAGCTTTAAACATCAAGAAACCAGTTATCTTGCCTGACCAGGCGGTAGCGCAGTGGATAGAGCGTCGGACTGGGATGTGGAAGACCCAGGTTCGAGACCCCGAAGTTGCTAGCTTAAGCGTGGGCCCATCTGGCTTGACCAAAGTTTGCCAGCTTGGACCCAAGGTCACTGGCTCAAGCAAAGGGTTACTCCATCTGCTGAAGACCCGCGGTCAAGGCACATATGAGAAAGCAATCATGAACAACTAAGGTGTCACAACGAAAAACTGATGATTGATGATTCTCATCTTTCTCTGTTCCTGTCTGTCTGTCTCTATCTCTGACTCTCTCTTTGTCTCTGTAAAAAAAAAAAAAAAAAGAAACCAGTTATCTGTAGTAGCAGATTTAAAGAAAGAAGGTACCATAAGAGGTCAACCCCTTTTAAGGAATTCCCAGACTACAGTGGCAAGTTTTGATAAGGGTTTTTACAGTTATTAATTTTAATATTTAACTCAGTAACTCATGCTCTGTCATTACAAAGCAAACTAAAATTACTGTATTATTGTGGTGAGCAAATGGCAACGACACATTTCCTTGGGATATATATTTTTCCTGTTTACAAACAATATCCTCTTTTATTTGAGTGAGAACAGATGGATGAAGCTGCAATATAAATACTTATTGCTCATAGTAATGGATGATTTTATGAGACATTCAAAATTGGACTTAAACAAGGGTATGAGTTAGTAGATCTGCTTAGTTTGATATTTTTATTCTGACAATAAGAATTTCTATAAGAAAAGGTGAAGCTGAAAGGGCAACGGAGACCCTTTGAGTGAATTAGTATTCCTATTACATTACCCGTGTGGATAATATTCCTTACCTCTGATGTGACCCTTACAAATTTAATTAAGTGTGATGGCTGGCCAGCACATAGATTATTTCTATTATAGAAAAAATGTGAATGTTTTCTGGCTGTGGACAAAATATTTGTAGAAATTTCTTTTAATTTATGACACTTACTTAAACTTTTTAACTTTGGGTGTTAGAATTGAGGAACAAATTATATTTGTTGCCTTGCTGTTACATGGTTCATTTCTATTAACAGTAAATCAGACATGTGTGATAGTACTGTATGGTCAAGGTTACTGCAGATGTTCTATAAAATGTGCTAGCAAAGATGTTTCATTGTAAATAAACTGTATATAAAAATAAGATGGAGGTTTTATTTTTAATGGAATTTATTTCACCCCTGCCCAGTACAAAATTAGGAATCACACTCCCTTAAGAAAGAACCACATCTAATGTATATAATGAGATACATTTTTATTAAGATAGCAACACCTGAATGTTTTCAATTGAAAATCTAGCTCTGGCAAAGAGGTTTTTTTCTCTTCTGAGAAAATTCTATTCTCAGCTTCTTGATATGTAATATTTCACATATATTACATTAAACTTCATTTAGTGATTTTGAGATATGACATCTTTCTAAGCCTTCTTACTGTCACAGAAGACTTAAATGGAGCTTTTATTCTAAGAACATATTGAGAAGTAGAATGTTGGGATAGAGGCTGCTTGGTACAATGGGATTGGTGTTTCAGAACTTTCTAATGTTGTGGCTCTGGAAAAATAAGCCAGTTCTTCAGTTTCTCTGTTTCCTCTTGTATGAAATATGATTAACAACACCTCACTGTGATGCTTGACAAGTAGTCTATTTGGAGAAGCATCATAAACTTCAATTTTTGCATTATTATTTTTGGGGCATTGACAAGACTTTCTAATTAATGGTAGGGTAGAAGAGAAGTACTAGAAAGAGTTCCTGTACCATGAGAGAAAGACAGCAATGTAGTAAAAAAAAAAAAAAAAAAAAAAAAAAAACAAAACTGACTGTAAGGCACTGAAGTGTTCGTTCTTTAATGAAGACTGTTCTAATCCCATCTTCCTGCCTCACCGTGTTCTAAACTCACCAGCTGCTATACTATCTCACACACTAGCCATCCTTAGAATGGTCTTCCAGATAACTATATCTCACTCCCTTACATAATTTTTGGCTCTGCTCAAACAAGACTTCATTACAGAGACTTCTTCACATGATCCAACATAGAATGACCCACAACTCTCAACAACTTCAATTTTTATCTTTAGCCTGTTTTATCTTGCTTTACTATCACATTACCTATTGTTTATTTTCTTCTCACTAAAACACAATTTCCATGACAGCAGGAACTTTATCTTATGTGTTTATTACCACACCCCCAGAAGCTATAGTATACGGGTGTAAATGAGTGAATTAATTAGTCTAAGAGACGAATATCTGGGTACTAGTTCTTCTTCACTATATTTAAATGGAAAATCTGTCAATTATTTTTTGCATATAATTTTATCACTGGTAAGTAAGCACTAATGTAAATTTTATTTGTCTCCCAGTACTTGAAAGAATAGGAAACTATTACTTATGAGTACCTTCTAGTGGGAATGCATTGCTACAAGTAAATAACTTGCATACCAAGTGCCATATCAAACTGATAAATAGATATTAGTATTCATACTTTACTGATTAGGAAACCAAAGTTTCAATTATTTGTGACTCTTGTAAAATCTAATACAATGAAAGTATGTTAAATAAATATTAACAATATAAGTGAATATTTTAATACAAATGTATTATATATGTATAATACAGATATATATATATATAATACAGGTGTGTGTATGTGCATATATATACCTCTTTTTTAATTCAAGATATAAATATAATCATCAAACAGGCAAAGAAAATAATAAATAGTTATTTTGGATAAAACCATCCTATAGTTGGCTAAATGGAAATGATATATGGTTAGGCTAGTTTCTCCATTTTTATAATAACTAAAGCAAGGACAAGGAATAAGTAAAACAAAAACAATTCATTTGGATATGTCACCATTGCCACTATCATCTGAAAGGTTTATGGTTACCACTTATTATAAGAATCTGTTACCACTTGAGAGCATAATTCCCTAAACATTTCTGATTTTTTTTTAATAGAATATGTTCAGACCTACTTAATTTTTTTTTTCAGAAAATGAAAAATTAGGACCAATTCCACTATTATTTTGATGGTGCTCTGAAATTAATTTCTACTTTATATATCTGTATACTTTTAAATTATTAGTATGTATAAGTGTAGGACACTTTCTATATTAAGAATACAGATAAGCTCTGACAAGCATACTGACTTATAGGCCTCCTGTAATATCTTAAAATTCTTCTAATGTCTGTAGTGCAAAGTTTGGCCAATTTCTTAGAAACTCTTACATGGAGAATGCTTCTTATATCCAAGCCTTTTTGGCCAATTCAGGTTCACATGCATAAGAAGTCTCAAAATTCTTCTAGCCAAAAAGAGGTCTCAGCAAGCTCTTTTGAGAATTTTGAAGTGTAGAGCATGAGGAAAAACAAACAAACAAACAAAATTATATGTAGAAAACCATTCAAGTGACCAGATATCTGAATTTGTCTCTCATAAAGGTGTAAAGGGTATAAAGGGGGAAATAGTGGGCTTAGTGAATGCAGAAAAAAAGAACTAATTCTCATTCTGCTTTATATATTTCACATCTACTTATTGAAAATTTGAAAGAAGTAATCAAAACTGAGCCTAGACTCATTTAGAAAAATTAACTAATTAACTCTATTGTTTGTTTTTTTAAACCAGGCCATAATATTTTATTTTAGTCAACTCAGTGGCTTTAGGCCAAGCGAGCAATATGCAAAATGAAAAGTTTGCCATGTGGAAAGATTTTTAAAAATTAAGTAGTTTCCTCATTTTTAATAATTAATTTTAAGAGAGCCAGAGAAAATCTTGTTTTATGTACATTGACAAAATTGATTTATCTTCCAGTATATTTTTTTAAGTGAGAGGAAGGAAGATAGTGAGAGAGACTCCCACATGTGCCCCGACTGGGACCATCCAGGAACCCCTGTCTTGGGCCAACGCTCAATCAACTAAACTATTTTTAGTGCCTGAGGCTGACACTGGGACCAATGAACCGAGAGCTATCCTCATTGCCAGGGATGATGCTTGAACCAATTGAGCCACCGGCTTTGAGAGGGAAAGAAAGAGAGAACGGAGAGAGTGAGTTGGGGAGAAGCAGATGGTTGTTTCTCCTGTGTATCCTGACTGGGAATTGAAACCTGGACGTTCATAAGCCGGCCAACACTCTATCCAGTGAGCCTACTGTCCAGGGCCTATCTTTCAGTTTTGACTCTCTACTTGTAAAATACGTGGAAATACTGCATTTGCAATGCACATATAATTTGTATTGATTATATTGAAAAAAGTACTGAGATGCTTTTTATATGTATCACTGATCTTAGGTCTGTGCCTTGGACATGCTGTTTCAGATTTTCTGGGGCTAGTTTAAATGGAATTGGCAAGTGAAAGTGACTAGAATTAATGCTCTTTATTTTTATCTAGAGTTAAAATATAAAACAGGTAGTGAGGACATGAGATGAATGAAGAAAATGAGTATCAGGCATTTGGCATAGGCATGGTACAAATACATTGCTTGATTTTTCTGATTGGAAGTCTGTCTCTCTATCTCCTCATCTCCCACTTAATAAAAAGACAAAACAAGCAAACAAAAAAAAATTCAAGAATTTTTTTCTGAAAAAGATCAATCATACAAGAAATATACATACAATTCTTATTATTTTACTTAATTATTCACTTGACAAGGTTAGTGTGTTTGGTATTTAGTAAAGATTCTTTTAAAACTCCTTTATTTTGTGAAATGAAAAGTCAGGATTTGCCATACTGTCTTATATTTATTGAGATACTTGTTCTGACGTTTTTTAGAAATTTGTAATCCCTGGCCAGTTTGCTCAGATCATTGGCCTAGCATATGGATGTTCCAGTTTTGATTCCCAGTCAGGGCACACAGGAGAAATGACCATCTGCTTCTCCACCCCTCCTTCTTTATTTCTCTTTTTCTCTTCTCTCTCTCTCTATCTCTATCCCTTCCTCTCCCACAGCTATGTCTTGAATACTCAAGAAAATTGGCCCCCAGTCCCTGAGGATGGCTCTGTAATCTCAGCTCAAGCACTAAAATAGCTTGGTTGCCAAGCAACAGAGCAAGCCCCAGATGGGCAGAGCATTTCTCCATAGAGGGCTTGCTGGGTGAATAGGGACACTAGTGGAAGTCTGTCTTTCTACCTCTTCACCTCCCACTTAATAAAAAGACAAAACAAGCAAACAAAAGAAATTTGTAGCACCAGGTACTGAGTCTTAATTAAGCGGAGAAATAGGGTAGAAGGTGGGCAAGACAGGATAGAAATGGGTGTGTGCTGCTCCCATGTGAGTAGGAGAGAGTGATTTAAACTGTAATTTTAGAAGCTGGAAGAAGGGTATTATATGAATCCAGTGCATATGTACCTGTTTTCTATGCAATTATAATATGTATTGAAATCTTAAATATTTAAAAAATACATTCTGAAGAGAACATTTTAATGTAAATCAATCAGCTGGATCTAATCTGTGGATTAATCAATATGTTGCCATTATGATTTAAAAGGAAAATATGCTTCGTCTGTAAGGATGTTTAGAGAACAAACCAAACAAAATGAAAGGAAAGTTTAGATTTTTTTCCTTATTATATATTGCTTTTCCCCCACAAGCAACAGTATGCTAGCAGCTTTTATCTGAAACATTAGCCTGGCCCAGTAGGTGTCAGATTAGATATACATTACTTCATTATCTTGGTATACTACTCTGCATCAAAGGATCTGTGGTCTTGGAAACTGAAAGGGAAAGAGAATAAATAAAGGATATCTCTTTTCAGTTTTAGAGTAGCACTTCTAACATTAAGAAAAATCAATAACTGGACTGACTGCATTCAGTAGGGAACATTATTGTTTCCCATAATGTATCTAATGCATATCATTACCAGGGTAATCACATTATTATCTGCCTCTGCCTTGCTGCTTGCTTGGCTAGATATAAAGCCAGAGCTATTTGTAAAGTAAGGTTTTCTCCTCTTTTGCAAAATTACAGCAAATTTTATTCTTCCCATTTTCTTTATTAGCTGTTTGAACTAGCCAAAACCTCAGAATTCAGATTAAGTGGATTGGTTTGTTGTGGTCGTTATTATTTTTCCCCTTCAGGATTTCTTTTTGTCTCTATTCAAATTAATCTAACCTTTAGGAAATGGGAAAAATCATTTGTGTTCATTGTATTGTCTGGTATGGAAGATGAGGTAGCTTACAGGGTATGTGGGGTGGGTTTTATGATTCTGAAATGTTTTTCAAAGTCATAAATTACAGAGCAATGCTGGAATGTGTTTTTTTGTTTGTTTGTTTGTTTGTTTTACACAGGGACAGAGAGAGTCAGAGAGATAGATAGGAACAGACAGACAGGATCAGAGAGAGGTGAGAAGCATCAATCATTAGTTTTTTGTTACCGTCGCAACACCTTAGTTGTTCATTGATTGCTTTCTCACATGTGCCTTGACCGCAGGCCTTCAGCAGACCGAGCCACCCTTGCTGGAGCCAGCATCCTTGGGTCCAAGCTGGCGAGCTTTTGCTCAAGCCAGATGGACCCACGCTCAAGCTGGCGAGCTCGGGGTCTCGAACCTGGGTCTACCGCATCCCAGTCTGGCGCTCTATCCACTGCGCCACCGCCTGGTCAGGCTGGAATGTGATTTAAATAGTGTTACATTCCAACACTCCAATGCAGAGGGCTTAGTCTGAGACAATGAAGGATATCTAGAGATGAGATTATTTACTTTTTTTTCTGTCTCTGATAATAAAGGGCTAAAAGATGTGACTCTATTAACATTTAGAGACACAGTTAATTTAGTTTAATTCTTTCATTTATTAGTTTCATAATATTGATATCCTTAAACTGTATGAGCCTTAATCCGTAGTTGTACAATTGGAGTCATACTAAATTCCATGGTACAGATTTTTGGTGGTGGTTCAAGACAACGCATGTCAAGTATACCAATGTGAGTTGCTGATAATGTCTAATTAAACATGGGAAAGAAAAATAAATAGCATGCTTTTAAAATAAGAAACTCTGAATGTACAGGATAAACTTAAGGCTTCTCAAGTGCTGAGCATTGAAGTCAACTTGAAATCACTTTACATTACCCAAAAAATAAAGCAGATATGCAGCTGAACTAATTCGTAGGCCTGGCTGCAGGGCTTCAGAAAATAAAAAGATAACAATTTTGGTAAAAATATTGTTTTCAGGAAAGACTACTTTATCTCTGGACCTTTGATCCTTCATTACATATTTCACTTGCATACTAAAGACATCATTATTTAGGGGATTTTCAGTATTTTTTAATCAATAATTCAAATCACCACCATTCTTTCTTCCCTCCGTTCTTCCCTCCCTCCCTCCCTCCCTCCCTCCCTCCCTCCCTCCCTCCCTCCCTCCCTCCCTCCCTCCCTTCCTTCCTTCCTTCCTTCCTTCCTTCCTTCCTTCCTTCCTTCCTTCCTTCCTCCTCCTCCTTTTTGCACATTCAAGGGCATGAGTGCTAAAGGATCTAAGAACCCCATTTGGCAGAAATTTGAACTTTGGTAAACAAACTAGTTTATGCTTACTTAAAAATACTTATTTGATTACATACAATAATTTGTCCATTCAGTTTGTGGAAACTGATTAAGCCAGAAAGCTGCCAATATGTTCCACATTCAATTCTCTGTCTACATTATGGAAAGGAAACCAAAGTACTTGGGAATTAAAAACCTCTTTGATTTCAGAATTTAATTGTATTGCTCAATTTGGAACTGGCAAGGGACAAAGAGGGACAAAGAAAATCAATGTAGAAAATGGATGTTTTAATTTTCTCTCTAGTCCAGATGGAAGCATTTAAAAGAATCATGCTTTTTGGATCCTTAGAACAGCCAGTGGAAGTTGCAATATGACAATCAGACATTACATACTGAGATATGTAGGAAAAGCCTTTGCTGTGATCTTTAACTGTTGGTCTATGTTCTAATTTAGTTTTGTATTTTGAATAGTTATATGCAAAGCTATATTTAATATATAGTACTAAATATATAAATAATATGCAACTGTTGTAAAGGAGAACCTTTGGCAATTTCTCAAACAACTTTGAGAAATATATAAAAATGAAAGTATAAAAGAATCACATTTTGTGTGTGTGTGTTTACTTTTTTGTTTAATTTGTTTGTTGTTTCCCTCAGGAATGTGTTTCAACAGATGTCAGTGCAGATTGATAGCAAATGCTCTTTCAACTCAGAAGAAAAATGAAACTAGTAACTTTAATCAGATAAACTGTGAATAGCCTCTGGTCAGTGAGAAAATTCAATTGTCTAGTCAAGTTTAAAAATCATTAGAGGCCACTCCCAATTTGACTGTAGTGATAATGCAAAAAAAAAAAAAAAAAAACTTGAACACATTCTCAAAGATCAGTAAAATTTTTTAGTGTAACACAAATATATCAATCTGGGAGGAAAATCGAATGAAAACCTTAAGAGAATTAGGATGTTTCATGGTAGGTACATAAAACCTACTCAGAAAAAAAATAAAAAGACAAATTACAAAATACCAGTAAGAAAGTTTCTGCTGATGATATGATTTCCTTAATTTTGTCTTAATATTCTTATACATATGAGGGACATGGTATTTTGTATTTTCCTAATATGTCTAATGCATATCATTTAGGGGCAGCATCCCCAGAATTAGGGACTCCATTGTTTAATATTTTTAAATTTTATTTTATTTATTCATTTCAGAGGAGAGAGAGAGAGAGAGAGAGAGAGAGAGAGAGAGAGAGAGAGAGAAAGGGAAGGTGGGGAGAAGCAGAAAACATCAACTCCCATATGTGCCCTGACCGGGCAAGCCCAGGGTTTCAAATCGGCTACCTCAGCATTCCAGGTCAACACTTCTATCCACTGTGCCACCACAGGTCAGGCGGAACTCCATTGTTTAAAGGCCTTGCAATCTAAGATTCCCAGAACCTGAGGCCTCAAAAGGCAATATTATAGTTTAGTGTTCAGTGGTTAAGAAATCTGATTTTGTTTTCAGACACCCTGAATCAGTCACTCTGCTCTGAAACAAGTACTTTTTTTTATCCTAGAAACTTAATTTCCTCACTTTGTGCAACAGAAATATTTATAATGTCATTTCATAGGTTTTAATTATTGTCATAGGATAATAAAGGGATTGTAGGATAATTAAAACACTGCAGTTAATGTATATACTCATGTCTAGAACAGAGTAATAATTAAACATTTCTATTACAATATATAGCTAATATGACTCCATGTTTTGGTTCGGATTGGTCAATTCATTTGTTAGAATAATTATGAGGTCACAGCCTTACAGACATTCATATATGGAGTTTACATATTTTTTATAAAGCATCTACTATATGTAAGTTACTCTGCTGGTTCTTATAAAATAAGAAAATGAATAAAATATCATCCTATTTACCCAACTCACTCTTGCAGGCCTAATAAAATAGTTTTTTTTTTAAATATAGAGGTATCAGAAAATGATTTTTTAAATCTATTAAAAGCATTTGCATGAAATCTCTTTTGTTAAAAAGAAAAAGAAAAATAGAAAAAAAACTATTATAAAAAGTTAGAACTCTATGACTATATTGTACTTAAGGCAAGTACACCACATTGAAAAAAATCTATGGCTGATTAAATTTGAGCTATCCCATTAATCACACAATACATTAGATAATAAATTGTGGTTGTTAACTTGATATGCACTATTGAACATGGAGAAAAATATCACATAAGCAGACAATGGCACCAATGTATGACAATGTAATAATAGCTTGTGGATATTTTCTTTTTGTAAATATGTCTACATTATATCTAGTGTCTTACTGAACTGTGCTGAAGAATAAGGTTATTTTTTAATTCACAGAGATCAATGCTGCAGTTTTTTCAATACTGGAAAAAATCATGCGTTTGAATAGAAGAAAAGGTCAGCTAGAAATGAACAGTGTTCATTCAGATTGTGTTGTTCTAGTATGTTATTCAGTTTTCTAAGGAAATTCTGAAGATGTTAGATTAAAAAGAATGTTTTGAAAAAAGAGAAACCAATGGCATATTCCACTGACGGGTAGTTATGTGAACTAATTTCAAGAACCAGTTTAAATCATGATCAAGAGTATTTATCTGTCGGGACTGTATGGATCTAGGAGCCTAACATGAAAATTTGCTGATAACATAAATAGAAAAGAACAAAAAATATACTACATTCTGTAGGCTAACCAATATTTTTTATAGAAATTAATAATATATTTCATTTAATTTTGTTTTAGTAAATGTGAAAATTTAATGCCTATTTGGTTACTAAACACAATATTGACTTACTCCTATTCTTCCAACTTGCTTGACAAAGTAACACATTCAGCAACCTACACTGAAGTTTCACTGTGAATATTATCTCTGCTTGTGCTATTCAATATGGCAGCAACTAGCCACATGCAGCTATTGAGTACTTGAAATGTGGCTAGTCTGAATTGATATGGGCTTTAGGTATAAAATATACTCTGTATTTCAATGCTTTATTTCAGAAAATAGAAAATATCTCATTTGGGTGTTTAAGATTTAATAGAATGTATTAGTTATATGTATTTCTTTTTTATGTTTTTAATATGGAGACTAGAAAACTTTAAATTACATATTGGATTAAGACATAAGAAAAATAAACTATAATTGTGTATGTGTGGAAATATAACCTAAACTCTAAAACGAAATAGTCATTTATTTACAAACTTCTTATCTGAAGTGTAGGTCCTGCCTGCTCTCTGCAATCATATTAATATAAGCTGCTCACAAAAATTAGGGGATATTTTATTGCTTCCTATTTATTTTGAAATATCCCCTAATTTTTATGAACAGTGTAGATGCTGTGATTACAAAGGGAACTTTTACTCCAGATCTCCTGAATGTAGGTGGGTTATTTTTCTCAATGAAGAACTTTAAATGTAATCAATGCACACTAATTATACAAGAATCTTTGACCAAGCCCCTCCATCCATCCTTGCAAAAACAAGAGAAAACAGAACAGTACTCCTCCTCTCACAAAATGGCAGTATTAACTATCTGCTCCTTTTCTTTTTTTAAAGGTACATATTTGTCAACAATGGGATCACTTAAGAGAGAGAGCAACACAATAGGTGACTCTCAGGATTTATTGCTTTGGGGTACTACAATAGTCTGCCTTTGGGATGATAACTTAATAAATCAATCTTTATTGCCTGAAAGACTTTTTATATATCCCAAAGTAAGCCACTTACGCTTTCATTTGAATTTTCTAAGATTAGTCCTTCACTTACATTTTTAAAATGCTGTGCCTCTTCTAAAAATTATCACCATATAAATTCAGAAAGCAGTAGTTGTTTTCTGAGGAAGGGAGCCATCATCTGCCAGGAGTCACAATCAGATGGAAATGTAATCTGTGTGTTTTACGTGTGCACGCGCGTGCGCATTGCGGGTAGTTATTAACTGAACATGTCTCCTGTGGGAGCTGTAAGAGACACAATTGGGCTTTGGTGTGCAGGTCAAATCTGAGGATTAATCACCAGGGACCTGTGAAAATATATACAGCTTTTGAAATTTTGAAGCAGAAACAGTTGTGGATTCTAAACCTGCGCTGTCTGATATGGTAGCCTCTTGCCTCCTGTAGTTATTACTAAGCACTTGGAATATAGCTTGTGTGACTAAGAAACTGAATTTTTAATTTTATTTAGCTTTAATTAAGGTGAATCTAAACTGACACTGGATTCAGGGATTGGAAAACTTTTAAGCATGTTTGGGACAACTCTGGAGTTAGTTTTTAACCTGTACATTATTTTTTATTTTACATTTTTTAAAGTTACTGATTTTAGTAATAGCGGAAGGTGGGGGGTGGAGAGGAGGAGGAGGAGGAGGAGAGAGAGAGAGAGAGAGAGAGAGAGAGAAACAGGAACATTGATCTATTTCTATATGCTCACTGACCAAGGATTGAACCAGCAACCTCTGTGCTTCCAAATTACACTCTAACCCACCAAGCTACAGGGACAGAGCACATCTGTGCATTTTATGATATAGAAATTCAGGTCAGGTATTTTCAATCAAAGTTCAAGATGAGATGTGCTAAAAGTATTAAATACAAGCCAGATTTTAATGACATAATACCTAAGTATATAAATAACTCCTTAATATTTTGTATATATTACAGATTGAAATAATATTTAGTTTGGATATTTGAATTGAAACTTATTATTATAATTAGTCTCTTATTATTATAATTTTTTTTCTTAATGTGGCTACTAGAAAACTTGAAATTTTATATATGTTTTACATTATAATTTTATTGGCCAGTGCTATATAAGCCAAAGAGGAAAATACATAGATAATAGATATATCCTTGTGATACCAAGATTATAAATGGGGTGTAGTGACAAGAGTGGGAACTAATGACAAGATAGTAAGAGTAGGTGCCAAAGAGAAGAGAAGCAGGTCCTAAATTGACCTTACAGTGTTGGCAGGTGAGCAGCACATAATGCATGAACTGGCTTAAGGGCTCAGAATAGAAAATAACTTTTCAGCTTTCTATACCTGATATCAAAAATTTGTATGTTGTTGCTTTAATAATAATAATTGTATTTACTTTTTTAAAAAAATTATTTATTTATTTTTGTGAGAGAGGAATGGAAAGAGAGAGAGACAGACAGACAGACAGACAGAAACATCAATCTGTCCCTGTAGGTGCCCTAACTGGGAATCAAACCAGCAACCTTTGGACTTTAGGCCGATGCTTTAACCAAACAAGTTATCCACTGTTGCTGTAATAATAATTGAAATTATATACATTATTAAATATAAATATAAATACTTTAAATTATATGATGATTTTATTTTTTTTTTAAATGTTACTGCATGTCCATCACTTTTAGCCTCCCACATGGTATTGAGTGCATTACATAGAGGCAGTGAAAGAATTTTACCAAAATAAACCTTTAAAACTAAAAATACCAGAATTATAGGACAGGAAAAAGCCCTAATCTTATTTCCAAGAGCAGAAATGTAATGAAGCAGTAATTTGGGCCACTTTGTTACGTAAAACCTGTTTCATAAACTAAATACTGGATTAACTTAATCCATTGGACAGTTTGGAATAAATTGTGCCCTCATGTTGAAGTGAAATAGCCTTTCTTTCCACGTGAGAGACACAAGCTCACTGTAGTAAAAAACAAAAAACAAAACAAACAAAAATAAACAACAACAAACAAAAAAGGAGAAAACGATCTCTCGTAACCTATACCACCCAGAAATAATGACTGTAAATTTCCCTAACTTTTTATTTCATGGAGGTGCAGCTGTTTTTAGACAGCACTTGGTATTTTTTAATAAGCACTGTATCACAAACTCTGTGTTTAATTCTTTCATCCTTTTCTTTGAACTATTTTCATATATCAAACTGAAGTTATCAATTAGAGAAACAATTTAATATATGCTGTCTTGTTGACTTTAAAGTATTATTCACAGAGATTTCCAAAGTGCCAAAGATAAAACATGGAAGTGTTTTGTTCACTAGAAAAACTTGTTGAAAAAATTTTGACACTGTTAGTAAAATAAAGACAGTGTGGATTCTGAATCCTGAAGAGCCTGTGCTTATTAGTACTTTGAGCCACAATCATGAAGGGCAGATTGATGAAGGCTTGTTAGGTAGAAGCTTGAAGTGTTTGGATAGAAATGCCTCACAGAAAACCCTGTAATGGTCCAAAGTGAATGCTTGACAAACATGCCTGCCTGCCAACACTGTCCTTTGATTGGAAGGAGTTTGTATTTTCTTCTTTTTTAAGAGGACGATGTGCCTGCTAGTGTAAAATCACTTGGCGATTGTAGTGTTACATCTGGGAATGCAAACCCAAAGACCTGAAGGTAGGTATGCTTTTTAAGATGAATGGAGCACAAAATGTCCTTTACATGTTCTTAGATATTTACTTCCATTCTCTGACTTTCCTCTAGGTACTGTCCTTTTACTTAGTCTTGCTATTCATCCTATATATAAGGGAGTTGAAAAAGAAAAACATGCATCTTAAAATTAGGAAAGGCAAAGGCTCAGTATAATGTTTCAGTTCCTTTTGAGTTTATTGATTCTGACACCATTAAGTGCCTGAGTACCAATATCTCTACCTCTCCCACTCCTTACTCAGTTCCTACCTTTTCCTCAGAATCAAGATAACTCAGGGGATTTGCAGCAATTTCTGATCTCTAAGATAATTTCTGGATTTAGATCAATGCTGAAATTTCTGAGAACTCTTAGGAAGTTTGGGGAGTTTCAGCTTTCTGATCCAATTGGCAACAAGGTAAGCTGGTAGCAAATTGTTAATCAGGCTCCCCTGAGGTACAAATGGAGGTCCTAAGACCTTCTCATAGTACCCCTGAACTAGGTTTCACTCTTGAAACCAGTGCACTAGATAGGGGAATTTAGCACTTATTTTAAATTGTGTCTAAATTTTATGCAATGTGTAAGGTCCAAACGACATAAAATTAGCCTTTATTTCATGGTAGTGTTTGACATCAAGCTGAAAGGGATTTTAAAGATGATGACTGGAATGAATGTAGACAATATGGCAGACAAAGTCTGTGTAGTAGTATTAAGAATATTTAGTGCATATATACTCAATTCCAAATAATATCATTCATCAGTGTTCTCATTTACAAATTTATATTTCATCCAACTAATATTCCCTTATTCTGTTACAGGTATACAATGAGCTCTTTGAGAAAACAGCAGACATGCTCTCTGATGTCCTGGAATCAGGCTTTAATTTAGATATATAGTAGCGCTAACTTCTGTGAAGCAAAATATGATGGACAATGATTCAGCATAGTTGGAAGTGCTAACATAATATGGGGGTTCAGGAATATGAGGGTAAACAAGGCATTTTCCCTGTCCCTGAAAAGTTTATGTCTAGGAAAGAAACATACAAACCAATAATAATAGTTTTCTGTAAAAAGAGTTCTATAAAAGCTAATGAATTGTGGTGGATCTGAGGTTTGTGGGTGACTAATTCTGTCTGACTATCTCAAGAAGGCTTTATAAGATGAGATTATATTAGATGTGGTTTTTGAAGCCTGAGGAAGATCACCAGGCAGCTAAAACAGGGAAGAATATAGCAAGGATTAGGTAGGAGTAAGGAAAAGCCCAGTGTGTTTTGCAAACACTAAGTAGAGAAGACTGGAAGGCAATTGGCCAAAGGAGAGAAATATATAGAGAAGGATGGTAAAATTTAATGTATCCAAAGTACTGTTTAAAAAGAATTTATACTTCTCTTTTAAGAATGGCAGAGCCATTGAAGTATTTTAATTAGAAGTTTGAAGTCAATTTCTGTTTTTTTAGACTGATCATCTGAATGTAAAAAGGAAGGAGAAAGATTTGACTCCTGGAGTGGCTACACTCATGGAGACTGATTAGAAAGCCATAGCAATAGAGCCTAAGAGTAGAGAGAAGGACTACAACTGTGACAGTAGCCAGGGAGATTTAAGAGATACCTAGCAGTGAAAATCAATGCTAATGGAAGAGTGATTGGCTAGAATAGATGAAATAAAGAGAAAGTTTCAGAATATATTGATATTTCTACCTTGTGGGTCATTTATGATATTCATGGGCCCAGTGCTAGCTAGTATAAAGTCTTAAGACTTTGAATCCAGGTTCCATCACTTTCTAACTAACCACTTAGAAGAAGTTACTTAAACTCTCTGATCCTCAATTTTTCCATCATTTCAAAACAGTGGCTTAAAATTTTTGTGAGATTTATGAACAGATAATTAGAAAAATGTTTAGCAAAGTGCTTCACCCATAATCTACATTCAACACATATTTTTCATAAAGAAGAATGAAGGACATTCTGGATTAGGATAACTTGTATAGAATCAGAAATAGTGTAGGGTAATGAATTCAGTTTCAGGCATGCTAAGTTTAAAATTGGTATATTATGTGTATTCAGAAAGAGAGGTCGGAGATTTGGGGTGTGATGCAAATAAAAACCTAACTACCTGGAGATAGAATTATTTAGGTGATGGTAGAAATCACATGTATGGATAAGATTCTAGCAATTATGTTAAGAAAATATTTTAAGTGAACGTTCTGGAGTGCATTTTTTAAATAAGTAGGCAGAGGAGAAAAAAAGTAGAACAACACCTTGAAAATAAAAACAAAACCTTCTTACTACAGTGGGGGTACTTTAAGGAGAGAATTCTGACAAGGTTTATAACTGACAAGTAATTTAAGGAATAAAGAGAACTCTGGATATAACAACTACCAGGTCACTTCCAACCTTAGAGCAGTTTTCATATGGCGGTAAGGTCGTGATGATTTGAAGCAAGAACAAAAAAATGAAGAAATAGTCATGGGACACAGAATTTCTCTTTTAAAAAATTTGGCATGGAGGGCTGAATGGTAGTTAAAAGTGGTACAGGATGAGAAAAAGAGGCTTTAATTTATGATAGACACTGAGACTAAAGACGAAATATTGAGGAAGAGGAAGTAAATAAATTATGGTAGATAATTAATGAAGGAATATTTAAGAGGAGGCTGCAGGTCCGAAAATGTAAGTCACAAAAGAAGGATTTGACTCAGATGGAAGAAGGTATGACCTCGATTTGAGTCAAAAGGAAAAGAAATAAAATTTTTAGAAAGACTATTGCCTGACCATGCGGTTGCATAGTGTATAGAGCATTGGACTGAAATGCAGAATACCCAGGTTTGAGACCCCAAGGTTGCCAGCTTGAGCGTGTGCTCATCTGGTTTGAGCAAGGCTCACCAGCTTGAGCCCAAGGTCGCTTACTTAAGCAAGGGGTCACTCGGTCTGTTGTAGTCCTTGGTTGAAGGCACATATGAGAAAGCAATCAATAAACAACTAAGGTGCCGCGACGAAGAACTGATGCTTCTCATCTCTCTTTCTTCCTATCTGTCCCACCCTGTTTCTCTTTGTCTCTGCCACATACACAAAAAAGACTATTAATAATTGGAAATTAAGAGGTTTACAGTGTTAACCCAGCTGTTGTTTATATACTATTAATTGGATAAATTTTACTTTTCTCTGTTCTAAGAACTTATGTTTTGAATACCTTAATAATATTGGCTAACAGCTTTTAATGGTATCTCTAGATTAAATGAATTATTGAATTCAGTAAAAAAAAATATCTAAGTAAAGCCAAACCTCCATTGTTTTTATCCTGGGGAAAAAAAACCTTGCAAAATACTGATTCTTAATAAAGTAACCCCAATAATGATGGGGTCTTAGGAATTTACTCCATCTATGGCAGGATCTAAGACTATCTGAGGAATATGCTCCTTTAATGACTTGTATATCTGAGGGAAATGTTAGAACTAAACTTTGTATACAGGTGACGTTGGGACATTGGAAATATGTATTAGCCCTTAGTATATTACTGTTCCAGTAATAAAATGATTTGTATTGTTTCACAATTGCTATAAATGAGTTTTTGGTTGAGCATTTGCATGTTGGTAAAATGGTTTTACATATCTTTGTTTTTTATGTTATATGTTAGATCAAGCTTAAATTAGGATCGTAAATGACTAATTTTACATCATGTTTCAATTTGGAAACAGAAGTAGCACAAGACCTTTCCTGGTAGATGAACACATAGTTAATTAGTTCATTTTCATTTTACTGTTTTATAAACACAGTAAAAACACAAAACAACCAGTCTCTCTGAATAATGGTGAGTCTAGAAATAATAAAGATCACATTTTGGATTTATATTATAAAACAGTTGCAGTAAAATATGTAGTTAGAAAGATTACACATTTGAAATATATAGTTTAAAGCTAATGAGAATTCAACCTAGAATCATCTCAAATAAAGGCTTTCAAGGGAATAAGACTATGGGAAACAGCTTGGATTTTAATATTAAATACCTTAATATTATAGATATTTAATAACATAATATTGCTGGGTGGTCTTCTCAGTCCACTTACTACTATTTTAATTTTATTACAACATGTCAATCTTTAGTATTCTATTCTTGGTCTTTTCCACTTCTCTGCCTTCTACCTGATTATTTCTGTTATATTTTTAAGGTTTGCTTCTTATTTTGTTGAATTGCTTTGAAATCTTTCATTGGCTTCATCTTCTTGCTATATCCTTTATGTAAATCTGAACACTGAATAAATATGTTTTTGATACAGCAGCAGCATTGATATTTAGTATTTTTAAAACTGAACTTGAGCCCTTTTTATCAAACTTACTGTGTTCCTGTATTTGGTACCTTAATAAAGGATAAAACTAAGTACCAGACAGTTAAGCTGGGAAAAAATCATTCAAGTAGGTGATGTCCAAGTTAAAATGTTGTATTTTATTACACAGGCTTTTTCTTAACCATATTTGTTTACAATAGTTGTGCTCATATTCCTTTTAAGTTTCTTTAAAGGACATTGGCAATGTAGGGTTACTTTTTTTTCCCCTATGTAGTATTGGTAATTGATACTTTTATTAAAAGTATCTATTTTATCCAATTCTTACATATTATAGCCATATAGTTGCTTAGGAAAGTCTCTTAAGAAGAAAGAAATTTTCTGTCTGCAGTTTTGCTCCTTTTATTCCTGTCTTAATATGTTATTTTCAAAAAATTTGTTCAGTGTGAATGAAGACATATTTTGTTAGCATCTAGTGTTATCTCTATATTTTAGGCTTTCCATTTCATTAGCATATAGTAATGTAATTTTCCCTCTTTGTACATTCTTTGTTTTTTTTACAGGAACAGAGAAAGAGTCAGAGAGAGCGATAGGTAGGGACAGACAGACAGGAACAGAGAGAGGTGAGAAGCATCAATCATTACTTTTTTGTTGTGACACCTTAGTTGTTCATTGATTGCTTTCTCACATGTGCCTTGACCACGGGCCTTCAGTAGACTGAGCAACCCCTCAATCCAGCAACCTTGGGTCCAAGCTGGCGAGCTTTTGCTCAAGTCAGATGGGCCCGCGCTCAAGCTGGCGACCTTGGGGTCTTGAACCTGGGTCTTCCACATTCCATTCCAACACTCTATCCACTGCGTCACTGCCTGGTCAGGTTCTTTGTACATTTTTTTTTCTTATCTTTGTACATTTTTTGAACTTACTTTTGTTCTTTTCCTATCTGCTTAGTTTGAATGTCCTAGTCAAAATTTTATGCTTTTGTGAACTTTATGACTTGATAGGTCATGATTTTGTCATGGTTATTTTTTCATCAACTTGCCTGAGCTAAGGGATACCCACCTAGCTGGTTATAAAGCCAGTAGCTGTGGCCACCATCACAGCTGCCTGGCCCATGCAGGTTTACGTTTGATTCAGACAGATGGTAATGATACAATGGAGCCAAGAACTGGTGAGCCATTATCTTTAATTCTAGCTTGCACCTGACAGGTGAGAAAATGCACACAGTGGGGAAACACTTCCCTTTCCATTCAGGGCTCCCAAAGCCACTGACTCATCAGAGTATTCCTAGAATCAGAGGCCCCACCAGCCTTATTCACCATTGTTCCCAATCTCCTTCTCTTTCCACAAACTCTGCACAAACTGGCTTCTCCTTCAACACTCTACTATCTTGGCTACCTCTCCTCTGCAATGCTGATGGCAGGAATTGAGAGAAAGAGCCTCTGGGCTGCTTTATTTTATAGTGTAGAAATTAAAGCCTTTAAGCCAATATACAAATAAGGAAGTATCTGATACAAAGCCACTTATCTGAGAAATAAATGGGATTTCTCATAAAAGTGCACCACCCCACATCATGCAACAGTCAATGGTGTTGGGGAAAGCTTAGTTTTGAGATGATCTTAGTATTAGAAGGATGTTGAAAAGATCTTAGTATTAAAAGGGTGGAAAAGCCTTAGTCTTAAAACTAAGACTTAGGCTATGAGGACCTTGCCAGTTTACAGCCTGTCTCCCACACCCAATGCAAACTATAAGCGAGAAAACATATACATCATATTTACAAACTTATTTTACCAACACTGGTAAACATTATTTTTGGGTGTGCCTGTGAGAGTGTTTTTGGAACAGATTAACATTTGAATCAATAGACTAAGTGAAGAGTATCTGCTTTTACCAGTGTGGGTGGACATCATTTAATCCCTTAAGGGTCCCTCCCAATAGAACAAAAAGGCAGAGGAATGGAACATTCTCTGTTGCTTTTCTTGAGCTGTGACTTCCCTTTTCTTTTGCTGTGAGACCTGTGAGCTTCTGATTCTTGGACTTTTGGACTCCAGAAGGTGCATCAATGGGTCCCCCTGATTCTCAGGCTTTTGGACTCTGAATTAGGTCACTGGCTTTACTGGTACTGATTTTCCAGCTTCCAGAGTTTATATTGTGGCATATATAAGCATCTATAATAGGATTCAATTTCTGTAATAAATCACCTCTTACATATATATGTTCACACATCCTGTGGTTCTTTTTATTTATTTTCCTGTTGGTTGTGTTTCTTTGAGGAACCCTAACTAATAATAGGTTTTGGTAATTGTTGGGCAGATAAAATATAATATGCTCACTATGTTAAAGATGGCACTGCCCACATGGGACCCCGTCACCCAGTTGATATTATTTGCCCTTATGCTTGGGATGGGTGTGGGGGAAAGGCTGTAATGTAAGCAGGCCAGGTCATTATGGCCTAAGGCTTGGTTTAAAGAGTAAGTTCTTCTCCACACCCTTGACTTTTTGGATGATGTAGGGTGATGCACTCTCCTGAGGAATCCCATTATACAGAGACTTCCTTGTTCGTATAATTGGATTAAAGGTTTTGATTCTACGGTATAAAGTGGGAGAGACCAGTAGCTTGATCTCTCTCTCGGTTCCTGAAGTATTAGAGAGGAGAGCAGAGTAAGAAGCAGCCAAGATGGCAGAGTGCTGAGGAAGAAGCCAGTTTGTTAAGAGTTTGTGCTGGAGGAGATGGAGAACAGAGGTGAATAAGTCTGGTGAGCTAGAAACCTTTGATTCTAGGAAACTCGGATAAGTCAGTAACTTTGTGAGCACTGAATGTATGAGTTTTGGAGCCCAGTGTGTGTTTTTGCTTGCCCGCCGAGTGCAAGCTAGAATTAAAGCTGATGGCTCATCAGTTCTTGGCTCCGGTGTTTCATTGCCATCTGTCCGAATCCAATGCGAACCTGCCTTGGCCAAGCTGCTGTGATGGTGGCCCTGGCTACTGGCTTTACATTAATGAAGTAGTTCTAGAGTAATATAATTATGAGGATGAGTTTTCTGAATTTGTAGTGAAAGAAAAAGTTGAGCCCAGGGATTCAGGTCCTCAACTCATATGTTGTATATATGACCTACAACCTTCTTGATGTGCCCTGGAGAAAAGCCTTATTTTCTGTAGCTGCAAGGATAAAATTGCTGAAAATCAAGCACCTCATTCTGCCATTGGCTGAATTACAGTGCAATTTGAATCTCCAGACTTGTGAACTTTCTACGGTTAAAATGAGGGAATTGATAAGGAAAGAATGGATCCTATAAATTGGAATGGGGATGCACAAGAGAACCCTGATGAAACTGGTAACATTGAGCCCTTAAATGTTTCTTTTCTTTTCTTTCTTTCTTTATTTATTTATTTTTTTTTTGAGAGAGAGATAGACAGGAATAGAGAGAGCTGAGATGCATCAACTTATAGCTGTGGTACCTTAGTTGTTCATTGATAGCTTTCTTATATATGCCTTGACCAGGGGACCCTAGCTGAGCTAGTCATCCCTTGCTCAAGCCAGCAACCTTGGCATTTTGAAGTTTATTTCTCAGCATCCCAGGCCAACACTTTGTCCATTGTGCCACTGCCTAGTCAGGCAGAGCACTTAAATCTTGATAACTCTTCTTTGTCAGTTGATGAGGTCTCTGTACCCCAGCAGAACTGGCTTCCTCAAACTACAAAATTTCACCAATACTTTGCAGAATAAATCTGCAAGGGAAACCCCAGCATCTTGAAGAGCTGTGATCTCTTTTTGTAGGCCAGACCTCACAGTGGGAACTATAGCAACACAATTAGAAAACCTGAATGCTTTGTAGTTTCATTTTTTATTCATGAATGATTTAGAAATATGATTTTTACTATTTAAATATATAAAACACTTTTATCATGTGTTAGTTTTTTATTTTATTGTCCATAATCTGAAAATGATTCTTTATACTATTTTTTTTTAATTTGTTGAACTTTTCTTTTTGGTCCTTGTGTAACATAATTATGTAAATATGGAATGCTAATTCTAAAATGTAGAAGCTTAATAATATAAGCTGCAAAGTGATTGTTTTGTGAAATACAAAACAGATGTGCCAGATCAGAGGGAACTACAGTATTTTAAGATATTTCAGGATATTGTCCTCTTACCATTAGGGAAGGAAGAGGCTAAAAGTTTGTTCCTTTAAGTTTATACATGTCAGACCTGGAAACAGTTATATCACTTTCTTTATTCACATTCTTTGGTCAGAATTCAGTTGCATTGCTATACCTATCTGTAGAGAAGACTAGGAAATGTAGTCTAGCAATTCAGGAGGAATGGGAATTTAGTGAGAAAACTAGATACTGTCTCACAAGCCAAGTGACCATTAAAGCTTGATGGTCAATTTTTATAAATGCTTCATCTGTATTAGAAAGAATATATATATTACATGGGTACAGTGTTAAATGTTAAATGCAAGTAATAATAACAAATCTATAACTGTATTAACATTTTTTTCTTTAGCTTTATCAGATTCTAAGACAGATGTATTCAACATTTCCATGATGATTATAAAAGTTGTATCTATATTTTTTCCTTTCTTTATATGAACATTATTTTGTTAGGTTTATGCTATTTATTGTTATTATATATTGTGGTCTATTTATTATATTTCTGGTTATATAATTTATAATTGTTGGTCAAATAAGTTTGTAAATATAATATAAATGTTTGCTTGCTTATAGTTTGCATTGGGTGTGGGAGACAGGCTGTAAACTGGCAAAGTTATTACAGCCTAAGGCTTAGTTTTAAAACTAAACTTTTCCCTACACCCTTGACAGTTGCATGATGTAGGTGGTGCACTCTCATGAGGAATCTCATTATGCCTCAGATAAGTAACTTTTTATCAGAGTCTTTTTTGCTTGTATATTGGATTAAAGGTTTTGATTTCTACACTATAAAATGGGGCAGACCGAGAGCTTGTTCTCTCTTGGTTCCTGAGATTAGCATTGGAGAGGAGAGCAGAGAAAGGCCATGTGAAGGATAGGAGAAGAAGCCAAGATGGTGGAGTGCTGAGGGAGAAGCCAGTTTGTGTAGAGATTTTGTAGAGAGAAGGAGATGGAGAACAGAGATGAATAAGGCTGATGAGGTAGAAACTTTGATTCTAGGAAACTCGGATAAGTCAGTGACTTTGGGACCCATGAATGGAAAGGGAAGTGTTTTCTCACTGTGTGTATTTCTTGCCCGCTGGGTGAAAGCTAGGATGAAAGCTAATGGCCCACCAGTTCTTGGCTTCATTGTTTCATTACCGTCTGTCCGAATCAAATGCAAACCTGCATGGATCAGGTAGTTCTGATGTTCACCATGGCTACTGGCTTTACAATAATGTCATTCCTTATTCTTGTATGTAGTCTTTCAGCCTGCTGGGAATTACCAATGTCACATGGAAAAACTGCTCAAGACACAAATTCTTGTCAAGAGAAGAGGGAGAGGCAGTCAAGAGAGACTAACCTCCTGAGTCTTCTTTTCCTAGAGCTTTAATTGAACAGAAGCAGAACAAAGGTACAGTAACAAGATTGCACAGGAGGGAGATTAGGTGATAAGGGGAAAGAATGACTAATGTACTTTTTGTTGATATGGAAATAGGACTGGTTTCTTTTAGTGTATTCTTTTTCTCTTGCTAATTAACACACAGAAAGGGAGGGGCAATCTATAAATCTTTAAGATAACTTCCTAAAGCCTGTTCACATGTGTTCTTTTGTGACAACGGTCACTCACTCACAGAGTTTCTTGGTGTTTGCATCCAAGAAACCTGCTTCCCTGTGTTTGCAGCAGGGGAGCACATTCACATCACCATTCACATTCAGTGCTTTTTAACTAAATTTTCTTAATTCAACTTATAGAGGATCCAAGATCAGATGGGTGATTTCCTACACACTAAATGATCTTTGGCTTAAATTCTCTTACACTTAATATTAGTAATGCAATACCTACTTTCTTTTGGTTAGGTTTTGCTTGATGGTCATTCTTTCATTATCCATTTAGCTTATTGTTGGTCAAATAAAATATATTATGCTCACTTTGTTAAAAATGGCGCTGCCCATGTGCAAGTTTTAAAAGTAAGCTTTTCCCCACACCCTTGACTGATTGGATGATGTAGAGTGTTGCACTCTCATGAGGAATCCTCTCAGTATGTCTCAGATAAGTGACTTTGTACCAGAGACTTCCTTGTTTGTAGATTGGATAAAGGGTTTTGATTTCTACATTATAAAGTGGGACAGACCAGTAGCTTGCTCTTGCTTGGTTCCTGAGGTATTAGAGCAGAGAGCAGATTAAGGCCATGTGGAGGCCAGGAGAAGCAGCTAAGATGGTGGAATGCTGAGGGAGAAGCCAGTTAGTGCAGAGACAAGGACATGGGGAACAGAGGTGAATAAGTCTGGTGAGCTAGAAGCCATTGATGCTAGGAAACTCGGATAAGTAAGTAGCTTTGTGAGCACTGAATGTGTGGGTTTTGGAGCCCAGTGTGTGTTTTTGCTTGCCCGCTGGGTGCAAGCTAGAATTAAAGCTGATGGCTCACCAGTTCTTGGCTCCGTTGTTTCATTACCGACTGTCTGAATCAAATGTGAACCTGCATTGGCCAGGCAACTGTGATGGTGGCCTCGGCTATTGGCTTTACACTTATGTTTTTGGTTTTCTCTTATAAGTAGCTTATACATAGAATTTACAGTATTCAATCTAACATTTGATTTTGTGATTGATGTATTTATTTTATTTTGATTTTGATTATTATAGTGTTCTCTGTGTGTCATATACTCCAGTTCTTTTTATTTATTACTTCTGTTGGATCAATGGAATTTTATTTATCCCATTTTTATCTCTTTGAACATGTGGGTATTATTTATTTTATTTTTATACCTTAAGAACAACAGTCAAATCTCAAATATTTCATCACAAGTATAAAGTTATTGAAAGATTGCCGGGTGCCGCCGATGAACGAACGAAGAGCCAAAACAGCCAAATGAGCAAAAGTCAGGCTTTACTGGGAGGACTCCGGGCGAGTTCACTGACCCTCGAATGTGAGTCTGTGAAGGCGCGCCCGTGGAGGGTTTTTGGGTTTTTTATATCTGCAGAGGGGGGAGGATGGTAACGGTCAACTGGTTTGGTGGGTCATGCAGTTCATGGAACAGCCTTGGGGACAGATAGTTTTGAGAATTTGGGTGTGTGCGGTTTGAGCAAGATTAACAACTATCAGAAAGCTCAGGGCCAGGGAGGGTTTCACTACCCAACCCAGAGGCAACTACCGGACAGTTATTATATTTGAATATGATATACACTATTAGGGATGGTTATTGCTTTTATCTAATTTTCTCTGATCTTTCATTATTTTTTGTTTCCCTTTAAAACACATATATTTAATCCTCCTCTCTTTTTAAATTTTTTTTCCAAGCTGAATAGTTAGGTTGGTTAGAGCATGTATGGCCAGGAGCCACCATCATGGCCATTCACATGCAGATTCCCATTGGATTCGGAGATACGTTAAAGAAATGGCAGAGTTGGAGGATGGTAGGCCATTCTGTTTATTGGTGTCTCACCAAGGCAGGCAAGCCACAAGAGAAGAAAAGGGAAAAGCAGGTTTTCTGCTTTTCCCATGGAGGGCAGGGGATCAGGGAGGCCCCTCCAATGGTGATAGCAGGAACTGAGAGAGCAAGCTCCCAGTCTGCCCCACTTTATAGTGTAGAAATCAAAACCTTTAATCCAATATACAAACAAGGAAGTCTTTGATACAAAGCCACTTATCTGAGGCATAAATGGGATTCCTAATAAGAGTGTACCAACCCACATCAAAAAGGGTGGGAAAGGCTTAGTCTTAAAACTAAGCCTTGGGCTATAACAACTCTGCTTGTTTACAATCTGTCCCCCCCACCCACATTTTAACAAAATCACGCCAATCCCAAGCAATCAACTGGTTGATGGGCTTCCACGTGGGCAGCACCATCTTTAACAAAGTGAGCATAGTATATTTTATCTGCCCAACAGAGCATCATCCCAAAGTGCATAGGTTGCTGGTTTGATCCCCGATCAGGGTATACACTGGAACAGCTTGATTTTCTTGTCTCTTTCTCTTCCTTTCTCACTCTGAAATCAATTAGTAAATAAATAAAAAAGATAAAACAATTAAAAATATCTTTATATTAAAAAATAAGTCAAAGATTGTTTTATTCTATAGTCAATTTTAAGTTTTATTAATATGTTTGTTTTTTTCTGAAACTTCACTTCTTACAATTTTTTCCTATCTCTATTATATAAACTTTTATCACACATAAGTTATAATGAGATTTTAACAGCTAGGGTAAGTTCAAGGGATAAAAAAGGTTTCCTTCCTTGTGTTATATTCCTGAGTACTTCTCTTTTACTTTCCAAGGTATCCTTTTCCTGACTACTCTTGTATTCTATGGAACCAAAAAGAGAAACCAACCATATTAGAAGATGAGAATTCATTTTTCTTATTTTGAAATATTATAACCAATTAATGGTTGAATTTGAGATTAGTCTTTTTAAAAGCAGTAGTATTACCTAAAACAATTGCATAGCTGAGTTTTCTAGAGTACTGAATAATTTTAACTTCCAAAAAGCCATAATATGTGTACTTAAACAAAATTTCAGGTTGTTATGGAATAATTCCAATATAATAATTTAAAATTTCCTTAATAATCAATGTGTGAACTTTCCCCATAGTTGCTGTTTAAAGACTTGTGGTTTTGTAATGATTAAGTTCTTATTTTTATTTAAATAACTGTTGATTATTTTTCTATATCGTCTTAGAAGTTCTTGCAAAAGCACTAGGATAAGAAAGCTAAATAATTGGTATAAATAGTAGAAAACCAAATATAAAACATTCATTTTGTTATAAAATTGAAAACCTAGAAAATAAAAGAGATTTTTAGCTTAAAAAATAAAATTAAGACACAGATTTATTAAGTGACTTGGTATAGAATGAACATCCAAAATCAATGAATATTTATGTTATATTAATATTAAAGACTTAGAAGTAGAAAGAAATGGGTAGTTATATAGCTAAAACAACACCTTAAGTGTATAACAGACAACAGATAGATATGGGGGAAATAATACTTATATTTGTGAGGGAGATAATAGAATTTAGAGCCTCTTTTAAATTGACAAGATAAAGCAATTCAAATTAAAATAAGCAGAGTACATTAATAGGTGGTTCAATGTTGAGCCATTCAAATGGCACTGAATCACTTGAAAAGATGTTGAGACACTAGTAGGTAAAGGTAGATTATTGTGTTAATCATAATGACAACTCTATTGCCAGTGAGGTAATAAGCAATGATCATTGGCTATTACTTCTGTTTCAAATTATTATAACTTTCTATCATGTTTATTGACGTTCAAAGTAGATACAACTTTCACTTTATATATCCCAATTCTGTAATGCTATCTTTTATTAAAGAAAGTATCAACAAGTTAGTATATGTCTGTACAAATATTTATTGCAACATTATTTATAGAGATAAAAAAGTAAATGAAGAGAGTACCCCAAATAGAGAAATGTTGAAATAATTATGGTACGACCACACCACAGACTGTGTACAACTACTAGAAACACTGAATAAAACTCTTTCAGTGTTAAAGTAATTTTTAAAAAGTGGGTGTAAAAATTAAAATCCATTAAAGTATGCATCATTTTATATTTGCAAAAAAATTGCAGGTGTAAATATATTTCTCTGTGTATTATATGTTAACTTGCAACTGTTTAGGTTTTGCTAAAACAATGAAAGATATATCTTAACTTCTTCAAGATTTTCTAGAGTGGAATGATGAGACTAGAGTAGGAAAGGAGTGGGGTGAGAACAATAAACTGATAGGACAAGAAACTTCAAAAGTTGCACTAAAACAAACAAAAACAAAGACATACAAAACCTACCAAGTAGTATGTTATCTCATTTATATAATTATTTCTAATAGAAAATACAATGTAAAGACTATAATTTAATTAATACTATGAATGAAGTTAACATGTCTCAAGATTTTTGGTGAGATAAACTTTAAATCCTGGGAAAATGGTAGGTGGCAACAATACTCAGTGGAGTTTTTTTGTTTTTTCTTGTCAGCCATTTCATATAAGAGAAGAACACAAAGAAATCCTCCCTCTTCAGATCATAGCAATTGTAATCTATCCTGTAAACATAGCCACTAAAATATATTATTGGGAGAAAACTTGGTAGTCAAACAGAAAACCTTTTGGGAAATTTTTCACATGAAGTTTTAATTTAACAATTGAGAGATCAATGTTAAGGCACTCCCCAGTTTCATTCTCATTTTTATAGTATTTCATTAAATATAACAGCAACAAGCAAGCACTCAAATATCCAGAGGGGTGAAAGATGTGCAAATAATTCTACCAACTAATGTAGCAGGACTCTTAAAACTATTTCCTTGCCCTCAATACTATGGTATTTATCTTTGACATAAGCTTCCAGAATAAAATGAAACAAAATTGAGTAGAAATTAATATCTTTTAGCCAGGCCTCAGATTTATTGTAGGTTTTGCAACTACTATCTGTGATCAAGAATATATTATGGGCTCTGGCCAATTGACTCTGTGGATAGAGCATCAGCCTGGCATGCAGACGTCCTGGGTTCAATCCCCAGTCAGGGCGCACATGAGAGGTGACCATCTGCTTCCCTTCCCCTCCATTTCTTCTTTTTCTCTCTTCTCATCTCATATCTCGTGGCTCGGTTGCCCTGAGCATCAGCCTCAGGTGGAGGTTGCCAGGTGGATTCCAGTCAAGTGCATGTGTGAGTCTGTCTCTCTATCTCTCCTCCTTTCACTTAAAAAAAAAAAAGAAAAGAAAAAGAATATATTATGAAAATACACCAACATTTATTTCCTCTCTATTAATCTAGCTATCTTATCTATGTCTATAGCTGTCATTAACAATAAGATTACTAGCTGTATCCTTGAGTTAGATATTTCCTGTTTCCTCATCTTTGACATGGAGATAATAACAATGTTACTCACATTATTACAAACATTCAATTAGATAATAAATGTAAAGCACTAATTAAGGTACTATACACATAAGAAGGCACAATAGAAACAACTATATCAGTCAGATATTAATATACAATTCAGTCATGGAGCACAGAATTAGGGGAAATGTTTGGTTAAACCTCAACTACTTAGAACTGATATTTTAGACATTGTGGTGTGTGTGTGTATACCATGATGAAGATGAAATGTTGTTTATTATCAAAGAAAATTGTCCACAGCAAGCTTAATATGGAAACAGTAACAAAATGAAAAGATAGAAATAAAAAAGCAGCCTTAAAATTTAGTTATTTTAATTATAACCATTAATGAAAGTTACCAACAATGCATTTTTTATTAAATCATACAGAGTATCATTTTTTTACTGTGCATTACAACATACCAGCTTTACTTTCTGTACAATTCTGGGTAAATTATTTGCTCTCTCACTGCTTCCATTGCCTCATGATATCAATAAGGATCTTTACTAGAACAAATCTAAGTTATATTTCAGTTTTAAAATACTATCATTTTATGAACTTAATTTCCAATTATCTACTCTGAGTTAACACTTCAGAGAATCATGAAAGATTTCCCATATCTTTGTGTTTATTTTCTGATTTAAAATCTTCTTTCCCCTTCTCATTTGTTTTCCCCATTAATTCTTGAACTTTCTTCTCCAAATATTGTTTTAATGACCTTCTTATTGCCTTCATTTTTGTCCGATGAATGACACAAATATAGACTCTAGAGTAAAAAAAAAAAAAAAAAAACAAGATAATTTCAATTTCAATATCACTAGTCCAACTCTCTAAAATAATTATACAATTGTATTTTTTCCTTTCTTTTCTGGACAAAATTGAAAAGTTTTCCTCATACTTTATTGTGCCCCTTCTTTTCTCTTGTATCAACTTTTATCCTGACAAATTTTCTTCCTGTCATTGTCATATCCCAAACTTTGAAATAATTTTCTTTAATTCTATTTTTATTGGAAGGAGAGGGAAGATTGGGCATTTTCTTTGCCAAAGAATGGGTGAACCACTGTTTTTTTGGAGACAGGGAAACTCACAGTAACAAAGCACTTCCCAATATTACAGCTTCTGCTATCAATATCAGAAATAGTCCAATTTCTCTATTCTCAGAATTCATTGAATCCTCTTCTGGAAGAGAAAAAAAGGAAAAAAGAAAGTAAGATTTACAGAAGAAAATTAATAACTTGAGAACCTTATGCATACATAATAAAAGATTCTTTTTAAACTTAAACTGTTTGCTCTGTTCACCATTTGCATCACTGTTTTCTGGTTCTTAGGCTCTATGAATCTTTTGCCTTTACTGTCACAAGCCTAATATCTCTACCTTATTATTAACCAGACTTAGTATTTCTCGATTCTTCAGTTGGTCCAATGCCCAGTAATTAATACTGGTAATACAAATCTTGCTAAACATTTTAGCTTGTGTTTATAACATTAGCATGACCTGCATAGAAGATGCTCGATAAATATTTGTTAAATAAATCAATGAATGGTTCATTATCTTGATCACTGACCCCTCAAAATGCCACACCACAGTCTTTGTTACCTTCACAATATTCTCCTTTGAAACACTGGCTGTTGATGCGAAGACAGCTCCAACAATCCAGAACAGGACCTTCAGTCACAACTGATGAAGAGAAGACAGTTGGATGGGGGGTGATGGCATGGCTTCCTTAGTTCAGATATCTGTGAATTCCTTTTTCCTTAATAATCAAAGTGTCTGATGGATCAAAAACCTTCTGTAATTTAAGTCAGATCTTTAGAAGAAGTGGGAAAAATGATGCTTTTGCTTACATTGGTGCTATGGATTAAAACCATACTTTTGTAGGTCTCTGAGCACTTCTAAACTTTGTGAGGGATCTAGGATTTCATAAGCTAATTTTTGTTGTCAGATATTCTTGAAATTCCTTCTTGGAACCACATCTCTAGAAATTGGGTTCTCAGTGGGGCATGTAGGAAAGATAAGGTCATATAGTACAAAGAAAATGGAAAAATATGAGCTAAAATCTCAAGGCATCACATGTGCTATACTCACCACAATCTTCAGAACAAGCTAAAAGAGAATCAGAAAGTTATAATGAGCTTAAGATCAACTTGGAGTTTGTCATTTTATACCCAAGTCATCTTTATTTGATTACCCATTAAGCTCCAACACCCCTCCACCCAATCTGAATCACTCTAATATAAAACTGCATTCCCCTCTTGCCCCTCATTTCATATTTCTTTCATATAAATTCAATGTAGTTAGATAGACATCTTTTATTACCAACTTCAGAGAAGTGCTGTAACATTTCTTTGAGTTTGTGTTCCAGGTTTTGGCGCACAGTGAGAAGTTGGCGTTGAAGCATAATGGCACCTAAGGAGCAGATGGAAGGGACATCATAAAATAAATTGGCCCTTCCCTTCAGGATTTAATCCTACTGTTTTGCCTTGTTTTCCCCAAAAAACTTTTCTCACACTTGCTTGGGAAATACAATATTTTAACAGTGGAACAGTACCTTACCTTTCCATGTTGTATTGCCTACTTCAAGAAGTTCATTCTTCAGCCATGTTCTCAAACTAACAACCTTTTGAACAGCTAGAAAAGAGAGATAAATATATATGTGGAGGAATAATTATATCTTTGGGTAATATTATGTGAAGCCAAGTGCTTGTTTTCCTGCCTCCCTTCTCCTTTTAACCCCTAAAACTCTCAGGGACTCAAGCTTCCCTCACCCAACACCCGAAGCTTCTTGTTTTCATGGGAGACCTTGACGCTTAAATTGATTATCTCTTTAATCTGCCATTCAAGTAGTTGAGTTTTCTCAGGGAATTCTGAGGGCACCAGCTTTTCCAACAGGGACTTAATATCCTCTATAAATTTGGGGTCACATTCCAAGCAGCTTTTGACCCCATGAAAGGCTGCCAGGGTCAGAGACAGGAGCAGAAGCAGCCATAGATCTCTCATTTCCTTGCCACAACTGCTCTCACCCCAACAGCAGGTTGTCCTGGCAACTAGTTCACTAGTTCCCTTTCCTTCAATAATCCAAGAATAAGAGCCTTGTCCTGGATAGTTTAACCCCACCTACCCCCTCCATTTTCTTATTATTTGTAGGCAATTTTACTTCCCTCTGTATTTTTGGCTGTTTTATGACTTTTATCCTTCATTCCTGAGAGAGAAAATAGATTCCTGAGTTCTGAGTATAGAACACAAAGATAAAGTCTTGAGCTCACACAAGCAGAGTTCCATGTTGAGTGATAACTTAGAAAATGTTTTTATTTAGGTCTCACCCTTACTTGTGTCCTTGGTAAATATCTATACTTCTTTTGTCCATTGGGGTAATATCTCAAGAAAGAGAAACATAGAATCTCAGAAACTGCTTAACCAAAACTCTACTTCTATAGAGGAGATTAAGAAAAGCCCAGAATACCAAGTTCCTTGGAGATTCAATTCCTGATGGTAGCAGTATCATTAAAAGTTAACAGTAGTTGTCTGTCTATAATTGATAGCACTGATAATAACAATCTTGATATAACTGACAATTTTTCAGAAATTTAGGCTAAGCTACCTTTGTTTGTAGAATTATTTTGCCAGCCATATTACATAACCTTTTAATGTAAATATTCTTATAAAGAGTCTGGAGCAGGGAGACTAGAGTCAACAGTGGAGGGCTATATAATGAGTAAAAATCTAGTAACAGGGTACTTCAAGAAGTTCTTAAAGTATGAAAGTATTTATGATGAAGTGTGTGACATATGTAAATATGACTACAATTATCATGAGCTGATCTCTTAGGCTACCTGCATTAAAGATGGCCAAATGAACATATTTTCATCATTTTAAATCTCTTTGAATAAAATGTTCTTTGTTATTTGAAGAAATTAAGGCTGCTTTGAATACATTTTAGAGCACCAGTTATCACTTTTATAACATGTTGTTTGTATGGCTATGAATTTCAAAAGCTAGGACCCTCCCCCCCAGAAACTAGAAAATCCTAAAAGCTTATTGGTAGAATTTAGATATAAGGTGTGGGAAAGTCATGGAGTAGAATAATATTGTGAGGGATAAATGGTGATGGATGAAGTTAAGACTGGGGCGGTGGTGAACACACAATACAATTTATAGATGATGTATTATAGAATTGGGTACATGATCCTATATTAATTATATTAATAAGTATCACCTTAATAATTCAATTAAAAATACTATACATAATTCTGTGTCTAACACGTGCCACATATATGCTAAAAACTTCAAATAGATTATTGCAAATCTTCTTGGCACAGCAATGTTTTGGGATATTATCTCCTTTTATAAATAAGAAGCTGAGATGTGAAACAATCCTCCTTACCAGATAGTTTAGTAATTATGAAATCAGGATTCAAACTCATATCTGTCTGATTTCAGACTCTGTGGACATTGTGTCTCAACATTTTCTAAGATAATACAGAAAATGGTCTCTTGGAATTTGATAAACTAGAAGATTAAAAGGTTGGCAATTTAAATCTTCTGATACTCCAAAATTGGCACCTCTCTGCTCAGGTTTTATTTTCTCTCAGCTAGATGATCTCATTTTCAGATGATACTCTAATGGTTTTCACATGCTGAGGTCTAAAGACACATGATAATGAGGTTTAGTTAACTCTGGAGACTAAAGTTGGAGATTAACAGGGCTTAGAAATTTGGCAGGCAGGTAGAAAGGTGTAAGAAAAAACTGTTTTCCAAGAGAAATATACATTATAGATGAGATATATTTTCCAGTTAACACTATATACCTTATCTTCAAGTTGGAAAGCTTAAAGAGAATGCTTGTATGGGAGGCAAAAGGCCAACATTGAAATCCTTCATTGATTATGCCAATATTTGGTTTGTATTAACATGGAGGGAATATGATTTATAGTCAATGTGAGTATGTAGAATAGCTTAAAATGGTATAACAGACACATAGTAGAACATGCATTCATATTATTATCCCAGATATATATTCCCTCTTTTGAGGTTATTACACAGATAAGATGTTGTTCACAGGCAGCAGTATGAATGTTTTTGTTTTACAGAACAATTAGTCATAATAATTAAAGTACTCTTTTAGGTACAAGATCATTGTTTGTAGTGTCTGGCTTTTGTTAAAGATTGTACAGTGCAGCAATTTGCAACTGGTGTACTGGAAGAATTTTTCAAACATTCAATACCTGACTGTATATTCAGGACTACTAACATCTTTTCCCTTAGACTGTCAATAAAATAATACAACAGCCAACACAACAATAGCCATCTGGTGTGAAGGAATCAAAATTATAACAATTTTTATTGTTAGATTGGAAAAATATATTTTTATTGGTGTGCCACTGAATTTTAGCAATAAGTTTGTGGGCCATGAGATAAAAAATATTAAAAATTATTGGTATAAGCCATTGAGATTTAAAATCTGAAGGACAACCAGACTCATCACAACAGGAATGAAAGAAGAGAAGTAATAAGTGACTCCACAGAAATACAAGGGATTATAAAAAAATATTATAAATAACTATGCTAACAAATTTGACAATTTGGATAATATCGATAAATTTATAGGCTCATACAGTTGTCTAAAACAGAATCAGGAAGAATCAGAACATCTAAATGGATTGATTACAAATTATGAAATTGAAGCAGTGATAAGAAACTTCCAAAAAACAAAAACCATAGACCAGATGGCTTAACAATTTTTACAAAACATTCAAAAGAGAACTAACAGGTAGTCTTCTCAAAATATTGCAAAAAATTCAAGAGGAGGAAGAGTCCCAAACTAATTTTATGAGGCCAACATTTTACACACCAATAATAAACTGTCTGAAAAAGAAATTAAGAAAACAATCCCCTCCACTATTGCAAAAAAAAAAAAAAGAAAAAAGTACTTAGGAGTAAATTTAACCAAGGAGGTAAAAGACTAGTACTCAGAAAATTATAAGGCATTGAAAAAAGAAAAGGAAGATACAAACAAGTGCAAGCATATACTGTGTTCATGGATAAGAAGAATAAATATCATTAAAATGTCTACATACCCAAAGCAATCTATAATTCAATGAAATTCTTAGTAAAATACCAATGGCATACTTCTAAGATATAGAACAAATATTTCAACAATTTATATGGAACCAAAAAAAGAACACGAATATCCTCAGCAATCTGGAAAATGAAGAACAAAGTGGGAGGTATCATATTTCCTGATATCAAGTTATACTACAAGGTCATTATACTCAAAATAGCTTGGTACTGGCATAAGAACAGGCATATAGATCATTGGAACAGAACAGAGAACCCAGAAATAAATGCATAATTTTATGGTCAATTGATATTTGACAAAAACGGTAAGAGCATTCAATAAAGTAAAGACAGTCACTTTAACAAATGGTGTTGGGAGAACTGGACAAGTACATGCAAAGAAATGAAACTAGACCACCAACTTACACCATTCACAAATATAAACTCAAAATGGATAAAAGACTTAAATGTAAGTTGTGAAACCATAAACATCTTGGAAGAAAACATAGGCAGTAAACTCTCCAATATTTCTTATTGTAACATTTTTGCTGATTTCTCTCCACAGGCAAGTGAAATAAAGGACAAAATAAACAAATGGGACTATATCAAACTAAAAAGCTTTTGCACAGCAAAAGGCACCACTAACCAAATAAAAAGACAACCCACACAATGGGAGAACAGATTCACCAATACATCTGATAAGGGGTTAATAAAAAAAATCTGTAAAGAACTTTTAAAACTCAACACTATGAAGATAAACAATCCAATTAAAAAATGGGCAGTAGAACTAAATAGACACTTCTCCAAAGAGGACATACAGATGACAAATAGGCATATGAAAAAATGTTCAACATTACTATTCATTAGAGAAATGCAAATTAAAACCACAATAAGATACCACCTCACACCTGTCAAAATGGTGCTCATTAATAAATCAACACACAATAAGTTCTGGTGAGGCTTGGAGAAAGGAAATCCTCCTGCACTGCTGGTGGGAATGCAGACTTCTGCAGCACTATGGAAAACAGTATGGCGTTTCCTCAAATAATTAAAAACAAAACTGTCTTTTGACCCAGCTATCTCACTTTAGGAATATATACTAAGAATACCAAATCAGTGATTCAAAAGAATATATGCATCCTTATGTTTATTGAAGCATTGTTTACAATAGCCAAGATCTGGAAACAGCCTAAGTGTCTGTCAGTGGACAAGTGGATTAAAAAGCTGTGATACATATATGCAATGAAATACTACGCATCTTTGAAAATGAAGGAAATCTTACCCTTTGTGATGGCCTGGATAAACCTGGAGATTATTATGCTAAATGAAATAAGCCAGGCAGAGAAAGGAAAAAATCATGTGATCTCACCTACATGTGGAATCTGATGAACAAAGTGAACTGAGTAACGGAATAGAGGCAGAGGTGGGGTCACAGGGAGCAGAGGGACAGCAGTTAGAGGGAAGGAGGATGAGGGGATGGGATCAGAGAAGGTTAAGGCATTAGTGAAATTATACATATATACATGACACATAAATACAGATAACAGGACCGCAAATCCCAGAAGGAAGGGGGGGAGGCAGTTAGGGGGAGAGGACCTGATGAAGTATCGTGGGGAACACAGGGGTCGGGATAAGGGTGTTATATTCAGTCGGACACTTGAATTCATGTTAACACAATAAATTAATATTGATAAAAGATTTTTAAAAATGAATATTGTGGTATTACATATACTACATGGGAAAAGAGCTTTTTAAATTTCATATTCAATAAAATGTTGCCATTTTTTTCTAATAACATGATTTTATTTCTTTTAAATATTTGGAGTAGTAGTTTGTTCATTATATTAATTTATAATTTCAAAATGAATAAATGAATGAATGAATGAATATGAAAGAATGACTACATTGTGAGCCTAAAGTAGATGACAAATTATCAAAACATGACTATAAATGAATAAATTCTTAAAATGTTTTATTTTTACATTACAGACCACAGCTGGCTAAGATATTTTAGATTAGTAGACTTACTGTTTTTATATGCATAGTAGTCATCAATTTATTAAACGTAAATGTTTTACTTTCTGCCTAGAACATCTGGCAGTTTTTTTTTAAGACTTAAAATAAACTTAGAAACCAAACACGTATTGAAAATTGCAACCCCAAAACACTACCTTGTCTATACTTAATCATCCAACTACAAAGCAAACTCCCATATAAGCAAGCCTCCCTCTGAAAAAAAAAGACTTTCTGGGGCTGTTGGCAAATGTTGCATTTTTATCTAAAATATATTCACCAAAATGGATTCTAGGACCCACCCCAAATCAGTTTCTAAGTGGCAAGGGGAAATTTTGGAGAGAAACAGAAAACATTTTTTCAATTACAGCTATTGGAGAATTTTACCATTTCATTTTCTTTCCCTGGTACCATAAGAAAAGACCTTTACAAAGTGTGCATTGACCACTTCTCATTTATGCCAGGTTTAGCTCTCTGTCTAAAGGGCATTTGTGATAAGTTGGCCATATATTATCTCATTTGCAGTCTGAGGTTTATGAGCTCCCATAAAACAATACCATATATATATATATATTTACAATAAATAGCAAACGAAGTGGTTGCAAACAATATGAAAATGTCAATAATCAATTTTAGATTTCCAAATGTAGCTGAGACACGGGAGCTTTCTCTTCTTTTTAACAGAGATGGTTTCTTTGTTAGCAATATGCAAGCATGTTAATTCATTACTGTGCAGTTTCTCTTTTTTCTAAAGCTTGTCGAAGGCCTAATTTATGTGCAAGACCGAAAGCTGTTTAAACGGATAATATGCCTCCTTTATGAGAAATATCACCCCTTTATGCTCCATTAAATTCAGACATTGACTCTATAAGCTACGTACCAATTATTTCTTTCCAGAAACAGCAGCATAGTTTTTTCCACAAAGGACAACAGATTATTACAGGCTGCTATTAATCTCCACACAGTCCACAAAATACACAAGATGCTGGAAGAAAACATTGAGTAGCTATTTTAACATTCTCAAAAATGCTGTATTAGAGAAAATAAAAAGAAGATGCTTTTCTGTTCGCTACTTCTAAATTATTTCAAATCTTCCAAAGAAGCTAGAAAAGGCCCTTGAAGTATTCTACAGTGACCTGCTGACATTTGAAGCACTGCCTTGGACGGACACAGATGGATTTCTGTCTGCTTGATCTGTTTTCCTCATTATGTTGACTGACCACTGTACAATACTATTGCATGCTGCACTACTTGGCTGGACAGTAGAGAAATGGGTTTAAAAGTTTCTTTACTTGTTTGTTTGTTTTTTACTATGGAAGCAACCCAATTGCCCATCTATAGACAAGTGAATAAAATGGGTTCCTTTATAATACAGCATTATTTGGTATATAATAATGGGCCAGTCTCATAGTAAAAACCAGAAAAATATGCTAGTACCTTAGCATAGTCTGTTTTAATATAATGTAATGGCTGTGAATTATTTGGGGGTTATGAACTACTCTAAGTAGCAGAATTATTTACAAAATTGTTAACACATACTGGTCCATGTATTAAAATCCAAAGAGAATTTTAATAATGAGAAACCAGTAATTAATTGTATAAAATATTTTGAATCTCCAGTCAAAAATATGTCTCTACTATTTAACTCATTCACCAGCTATTTATTGAGTATTTATTAATATCAATAAAAGGAGGTGAAGGACAGAAATGTCTCTGCCTTCATAGAGCCTGAAATCAAGCATTTTTTAAAAAATATGCTTTAGTGGCATTTTTTTCCTACCCTTTTTTCTCTCTTTGCCTATATTTTCTTGCTTCTATCATTTTAAATAAGCAGTTTTCTTATTTCTGAGTGGGGATTTCACTTTAGTTTGTCCAACTGCAGAAACACTTGGGTGGTCTGGCCAATAGGTCAGAACAATAGCCTTGAACTAACTTAAGCTAATTAATTTTTTCATCCCCCCAGAAATTGCATGAGGTAAAGGTATATAATCCAATAAGAGTTCATGAGGTATTGACAAATACTAGAGGAAGGTTTTAGGGAAAAGCATTCCCTACTCTTTCTTCAGGAGCTACCAGAAGAAGCTGACTGTCCCCCAAGACTTGGTGATATAAGAATATGAACACTGAGCTGCAACTTAACTTCATGAGAGGGAAAGCTGTACAGCCCACCTTGTATTCAGTGATATCACATGGTAGTTTGAAATGGCTGTGTTGTTGGGAACATTTACATCATAAAAACATTAAATTCTACAAATGGAGGGTCTTCTCTCTGTCATTCTATTTCTCTGTCTCTTTCTCTCCAGCTGCAAGGAGTCCATAGGATGGAGACTGTATGAGGCCAACAGGCCAGTGAGAGGTGACAGAAACTGGATCTTGGTGATATAATTTAGTAGGTTAAGCTTTATGGAAACCTGCTCTATGTCTGGAAATTTTAGTTGTGTGAGCATATAACAGCTTCACAAAATAATAAAAGTTTCATGGTCAGTGTACATTATTTTGAAGGTGGAACAATCTAAATTAGCAGTAAATATGTTCTTAGATGCTAATTGAAGTTTAAGGAAAAGGGGATATGTGTACTAGAGACCTTGAGAGAAGAAATAATAAATTTGAATATATAACTCTGCTTCTCAAGGTAAATGGATGGGTCCTGGAGGTTGATACTTTTGGAAACACAATTTAATTGTTGAAGACATGTATTGCCTGAAGAGCTAAAGTAATTACAAAAATGTGGCATTGACTTAAGCTCTGAATCCAGGGATCAGATCTACTCCAGTAAAACTTAGAACATGTATTTACTAAGTATCACTACAGTGAAATTTGCAAAGCCTTACCTGTTAGTCTGTACTATATACAGTGTGTCTGTAAAGTTATGGTGCACTTTTGACCAGTGACATACTGTAGTTACTAGCCATCTAGTCATTGAGCTTAAGAGCTGAGACTAAGGGGAAAAAAAATACAACACAACATTGTGATCAAATTAAAACTTTTCACCAGTGCAGTCACTTGATTTTATGGAGGCTAAAGTGAAATATTTAGTGAGTCTCAGCAGTGAATAAATAATTTCTATCATATTTTTACTAATTTATTAAAATTCCAAAGTAAATAAATTAAATAAAGAATATATATATATTTATTGATAATATATATGTAATTTATTGATAATATTAGCAGGGGAGTTAGATCTTAAGTATTTAATGAAATCTTGATAATGTGTCAGACACTTTTAGAAGTACTATGCTATTTTACTTTCATGATAACCTCATGGATAAAGATCTGATATTCTCCATTTATTAATTAAATATATTAAACCTTCAAAAGGAAAAATTACTTTTCATAGCTCATGCATCCTGTGAGGACAATAGTTTAAAGTCCAACTCCAATGTCCATACAGAGCTGAATTAGATCATATTGACTAAATATCTTGATGTATATTTAATCTTTGCCCAATCAAATGATAAATGGGGTCAGGAGTGGTGAAACTAAAAGAGAGAAGTAATTTAAGTTTTGTTTAGATTATGGAAAATGTCAAACAGCAAACAAAAGGGATGATTGAACTATTTTTTATACATGTTTGAGTTGAGTTATAAAATGACATATGATGACAGTGCTTAACATGAATCTGGAAACTTGTTCCTAGAATTGTATTGGTATGTGGAAAGTATTGGTAGAGCAGAGCAAAAACCCAAACATAAAGTGAGCCTCACAGGATGGTTAATGGGTAGAATAAAGAGTGAGATTATTTTTGTTAGGCTGAAATAATGCAGTGCTTCTACCTCACAGCATCAGACAGATGACTCAGAGAGACAGAGGAATTTGGAAAAGCAGAATTGTTTTGTCAAAATAAACTAGAGAGTACTCAGACAAGTATGGCCTTGGACAAGTCAGTTAACACTTAGTGGCCTAAGATTTTACATCTGAACATGAAGATAATAAAGCATACCTCATAAGGATTGAATGAGAAGACGATGAGTTACATACTTGATACTTATTAAATATACATAGTCACTTGAAGTTGTGGCTGATGTTATTAAAAATCAATCAAATTTTTTTCTGACTTTCTTATTTAGTAACAAAGAGATCTTGCACAAGTCATTGGATCTAAGTCTTAGTTGTTTTTTTTCATTTGTAAAAATTGTTCTAATATAATATGCTGTATTGTTTTGAGAATTAAACTGAAAAATCTATATTAAATATATGTTGATGGATTTGACTTGAATGATGGGTATACAACATAATCAACAGTTCAAATGCTATAGAAACATTTACCTGAAACTTATGTACTCTTATCGATCAATATCACCCCATTAAATTTAATTTTCTAAATATTTTTTTTTAAAAGTACTTAATAAAACATAAATTGAAGAGTGATGTCCTCATTCCAAAATTCTATGGATCTTCTTAATCCACATCTTTTTTTTATTTCTGTATGTTTGGTTGAAAATAGCATAATTCACTCTTAAACAGCATAATTTACTTTATTTCTCAACTTTATTTACTCATATCCTTTTTCCCCTATCTGACCAGTTGTGTTTTATTTTCTTCTACAGAATGTAGTTCTTTTATTGACCCCTTAATTGTAAATGTTCCACAAGACTTCTCTCAATCACTTACTATTCTAATTCTGCTTAATCTCTACTGCTCCTGTGACTTTGACATTTAAATCATTACTTATAGCCTATTTCTAGGCCTGAATATCCTCATCTTAGAATGAAATTTCCCAAAAGAGGCTTGGGAAACACTAAATGGTTAGTGATTGCCAACATATGTTGAATAAATTTTGTAAAGCTCTTTCCAACCCCATTATTATACTAGATATTGATAAAGAAGGAAGTTAGCTGTAATATCAGACATCATTAAAATGAGATATTTATCAAAATTATTGGCTTTAGGCTTTTGGGAAAAATAAATAGCCTCAGAGAACAAACTATACAAATCCAGTCTAATTCATTGATGGCAGAGATCGGTCTGGCATTAATTTATAACATTATCTTCTTCCTCATTTGCTTTCTCTTACATAAAATATTTATTTAACATTGTGTGTTGAGTATGGTCTGAAGAAACATAGTTGGGATCCTAGGGTGTGAAAAATATTATTCTGTTTCAAGTTGTTTATATAATTAAATTCCTTCCTTATCCCTTACACTAGCTTTAGTTTTTTGGTTATCTAACTAGGTTTTGGGTTATCATAAATGTTTTACACTGAGAAACAAAAGTTTATTTGTAAATACTAAGTTGACAAAAAACTTTGCTTCTGATTTGAAGTTGTCTGAAAGAAGTCAAACAAGTGAAAATTGATATACAGGTATAAATTAAAAAGTATTATTCTTCTAAATTGGATGATAATTCATTTTTGGGAGATAATTACCATTTGGAAACCACTGAGTTTATTCAAGATCATAATAAAATTACATAGATATTAAATTGACATATGATAACTGAGCTGTCTAGTATGCTAGATATGTATTTTACTTTATAATTTATAGCACTGGAATGTAGTTTTCAAATTGTTTCCTTATTTTAGGCTGCAAAACTCCTCAGATGGAAAAGACAATAAAATTGCCTCACATAAGCCACTTGATTTATTTAATGTTTAAATTTCAAATGAATGAGAATGTTACCCATTGCTTAACCAGATGCATACTGTGTTCCTCTACACTTATGGTGAGAATAGTATATATAAACTACTTTTAATTTTAGTTAGCAATTGGTAGTATATTGCAAAGAGAAATGTAATGTAATTTAATGAAAAGAAATCACTGTCAAAATATGACCAAAACCTCGTTGGAATTGTTAGGTAGAAAATAAAGGTTCTTATTACTGAAGGTAGACATGGAAAATTATCAAAAGAAGGAAAACTGAGGGGTTGAAATAAAACTGTGGTCACAGTTCATCATTGGTTGATTCAGAATGATAAAAGCTACTATGTAAAATGTCTAAGTTACTGAAAGAAATCAATTATAATATTAGGTTTTTAAAATAAATTTTGTTGGGTGACAGTAGTTAACATAATTATAGAGTTTTCAGGAGCCTAATTCTAAAATACATAACTATACACCTTTTTATGTGTTCAGCAGCCCCAAGTCAAGTCTTTGTTTATCCCCATTTATAACCTCTATGCCCTTTTAGATGCTCTCTCATGGCTGTGTAGTTGGTCTATGGCAGAAGCAATTTTAAGTACATGTCTATTTGATTCCTGGGCCCATGTTCTTTCCACTGTTTTATACCATCATCTAATTACCTCTCTATAGATTGAATCAACATTATTAAAATATTTTATATAATTTTATGTAATTTAACATAAGCTAATGATATTTTTTAAGATTATGGACATCAATTTTGTATTAATCTACTCTAAGTAAATGTGTTTATTAATCTACTTTAGGTCATGTGTTTATGGGATGGATGGTGTGATCTGAGGTCACAAAAGAATGATAATGAGTGATCCATATAGGAATTATTAAGATATAATGACCTTAAAGAATTTGTCTAATCTTAACAAAGTTTATGAGCATGAAAAAATATAAATGTGTGTACCAATTTTTCTCAAATATATTTTTGAAAATATGTATTGTTAATTTTTTTTAATTATTACAGTTCCAGGTATTTAACACTGGGATCATTTTAAGAACAGTATTTTTTTAAAATAAGTAGAATGTTATTACACTAATAGTCTTTATAGCTTAAAAAACATTACTGTTGTCAATTTACTCAGTGGCTGACATACTCATTTACTTTCTGTAATACAACAGGTGTTGAGCTATGTTCTGGGGATATGTAAGTAAATGACATAAATGAAATTCCTGTCACAGTCTGTACAAAGAAATGAATGATTAAAAGTGATATAAAGTCCCTAAAAAATAAGAACCTTGTTTTAAGAGAGCACAGGAACCTTGTTTATAATTGATGCTGAATGGAGTTTTTTCATGGTAGTAATAAATTTGAGCTGAGATCTGAAATGTGAAAAGAAGATAAGTAAGGTAAGACATTTTGAGATATGTTCCAGATAGCAAAAGATGTATGTGAAAAGATCCAGAAGCAAGAAGAGTATAATTAATTCAAGGAACTGAAAAAAAAATTGATTAGATCAAGGCAGAGAATAATGATGAATTTCCAGAAAGAGATAAGATCCAGACTATACAAAGCCCTACAGGGCAGGTTAAAAATTTTGGCTTTGGCCTCAGAGTAGGGAATATTTATTGAAATGCTATAAGTAGCAGCTGATCTAATGTAATTTATGTTTGAAAATATCATTCAAATTTTAGTTTAGCAAACCTTAAATAGTCCCAAATTGTATGAAAGGAAAATAGTAAACTGTCGAGCAATAGTGAAGGCAAAAGAAAAATGTTAGATTGGACCAAGGATTTGTACATGGAGGCCATTGACATAATTGAATGGATTTTGGATTTTCTACTCATTATTTGATATTTTAACTGGTAAAATTAAATTGTGTGTGTGTGTGTGTGTGTGTGTGTGTGTGTGTTTGAATCAACATGTAAGACATGGAGTACACTGGAGATTTTTCTAAAGGAACAAGGGAAAACCTGTGGAACATAGTTGAACTGGCAGTTAAATGAAGTGGAGGAAGAATATAATTGTTTTTCATTGCACTCTGTGATAGTTTACAAGTAAAGTACCTTTCATAGAGATGGATAATATTGAAAGACAGGTTTAGATAGGAAAATTTGGAAGTGATGTACTATAGTGGTTGTAAAGCCAGGAGCCACCACCATTGTGGCCATTCACATGCAGGTTCCCATTGGATTCGGGCTGACGGTGAAGAAATGGCAGTCGGAGGATGGTAGGCCATTCTGTTTATTGGTGTCTCACCAAGACAGGCAAGCCACAAGAGTAGACAAGGGAGAAGCAGAAAACCAGCTTTTCCAATGGAGGGCAAGGGATCAGGGAGGCCCCTGCAATGCTGATAGCAGGAACCGAGAGAGAGCAAGCTCCTGGCCTGCCCCACTTTATAGTGTAGAATAAAAACCTTAATTCAATCTACAGACAAGGAAGTCTCTGATACAAAGTCACCCATCTGAGGCATAATGGAATTCCTCAGGAGAGTGCACCACCCTACATCATCCAATCAGTCAAGGGCATGGGGAAAAGCTTACTCTTAAAACAAAGCCTTAAGCTATAATGACCCGGCCTGCTTGCATTACAACTTTTCCCTCACAGCCATCCCAAGCATAAGGGCAAATAATATCACCTGGGTGACGGGCTTCCATGTGGGCAGCGCCATCTTTAACAAAGTGAGCATATTATATTTTATCTGTCCAACAATCCACCCCTATGCTCACTTTACTGCCGACAGTCTACATCACTGGCATCCCTGTACAAGGAAATTAGGCACATTACACAAATTACAACAGCATGACAAATCATACAATTTCAACAATTACAAAGGTACACACATTTCACTAGTCTCTGATCACTTTGCCCAAGGCGCAAAATGTCCTCAGCCTTCTTCCTTGCCGTTTGAAAGGCTTTCTAGGACAGGGGGAGGGCCTCCAGCAAAGCCATCCCTGACCCCCATAAGGGTATTTCACATTGTCCAAAATCCATAAGTCCATTCAACAAAGGAGCCTGTGCCCATCCGGTCATAGTCCAGGAAATCAGTCCACGTACATGAGGTGTTAGCCTCTCCCCTCATTCCTGCTATCCTGGCAGGTCTCACACTGTCCTAAAGAGAAGCATGTGGCAATGGCAGTCAGCATTTTCATCTCTGCTCTAGGGAGCATGATGGCATCCACCCCATGTCCCTAAATTTCAGTGAACCCAACAGCAGCTTAGCAGGCACCCCCTGCCATTCCAGTGGCCACTCGGCTATGCATGCCTGGCTCCTGGGATATCTGTTCATCCTCCCTCTGCAGCTGCTGCCATTTACCTTCTGGAGTCTGCAGATTGTAACTCCAGCTTGATTCTCCTCATTCTCCAAAGAGGAACTGAAAACATCAACTCCTGCTGCTGGGCTTGAGCCCCAGGCCACCACTGCCTTCTGCTCCATGGGCCTTGAAGCTCCAGCCCCGGCCATAGCTCCTGCCCCGGCCTCATGCCACTGCTGGCTCTCCACAACATTCAGGGCAATCTCCAACTCATGAACCTGTGATTCCTTCTCCAGCGTCTGCTCCATTTCCAGGCGAATCTCACAATCCTGGTCGACCTCCTCTTCCAGCGCTTCCTCTAGCTCCTTCCACTGCTCAGTTTGCAGGTCCCGGGCAGCCTCTTCCATAGAGCTCTCAGTTTCCTTACGCATGGCTATAAAAGTCAGCCAGCCAACAGTCCCCCCACAAAATAGCCAGAGGGAACCATAACAGAGCCAGTCCTCTACTCCTCCGCTCAAAGGTGGTGGTAGCTCCATGCAGATCTGTATCAAATCCTGCCACAGACTATGCCAAATGTAAAGCCAGTAGCAAAGGCCAGGAAAACAGCCAGCTGACCCATGCAGGTTCGCATTTGATTTGAACAGTCGGTAATGAAACAACGGAGCCAAGAACTGGTGAGCCATCAGCTTTAATTCTAGCTTGCACCTGGCGGGCAAGCAGTAAGACACACTGGGCTCCAAAACCCACACATTCAGTGCTCACAAAGCTACTGACTTATCCAAGTTTCCTAGAATCAAAGGTTTTTAGCTCACCAGACTTATTCACCTCTGTTTCCCATCTCCTTCTCTCTACACAAACTCTGCACAAACTGGCTTCTTCCTCAGCACTCCACCATCTTGGCTGCCTCCTCTCCTCCACATGGCCTTAATCTGCTCTGCTCTCTAATACCTCAGGAACCAAGAGCGAGCAAGCTCCCAGCCTGCCCCACCTTATACTGTAAAAATCCAAACCCTTAATCCAATCTACAGACAAGGAAATCTCTGGTACAAAGTCACCCATCTGAGGCATAATGGGATTCCTCAGGAGAGTGCACCACCCTACATCATCCAATCAGTCAAGGGCATGGGGAAAAGCTTACTCTTAAAACAAAGTCTTAAGCTATAACGAACCGGCCTGTTTACATCACTTTTCCCTCACAGCCATCCCAAGCATAAGGGCAAATAATATCACCTGGGTGACGGGCTTCCATGTGGGCAGCACCATCTTTAACAAAGTGAGCATATTATATTTTATCTGCCCAACAGTGGTTAAGAAACTGATCTCAACCAACGAGCTTTGGATTCAATTCTTTGGTCTGAGACTTGTTAGTTTTATGAATTTGGACAATTTGTTTATATTCTTAAAGTCTCTTTTTTCCTCAGCTATAAAGTGAGGAGGATTATGATTATATTACCAAAATTAATTAGAGTATTATGTGGCACAGGACAAGAGTTTTGTAAGTTATTATTACTATTATTATTATTATTATTATGAGTCACTTGTATGTGTTGACATTTATGTCCTTTCAAACATCCAAACAGAAATGTTGAATAAGCTTTTAGATATATGGCTCTGGAGTTCAGAGAAAAGTTCTGACTGCAGATAAATTTAGGATTCAGACCTCACCAGGTGGTGGCACAGAGGATAGAGCATCGAACTGGAAGACCCAGACTCAAAACCCCAAAATCTCCAGCTTGAGCAAAATCTCATTTGGCTTGAGCACGGGTTCACTAGCTTGAGTGCAGGATCATAGATAGGACCCCATGGTCACTGGCTTGAACCCATAGGTCACTGGTTTGAAGTCCAGGAATGCTGGCTTGACCTAAAGTTTCTGGCTTGAACAAGGGGTCACTCAGTCAAGGGGTCACACTTTCTCATATGTAGCCCCTTTTCAAGGTACATATGAGAAAGCAATCAATGAACAACTAAGAAAGCTGCAACGAAAAATTGATGCATCTCATCACTCTCTCTTCCTATCTCTCTGTCCCTATATATCTCTCTGTCTCCCTCTCTGTCTCAGTCACACACACACACACACACACACACACACACACACACACACAAACAAAAATAAAATAAATTTAGGAGTTAGTCTTGTTAAGGTAGTATATGAAATCATGGGAGTGGATGAGATTTTCCTCTTAGAAATAAGGAATGAAAACAAATGAAAGTAAGATTTAGCTCTGAAAAGTACTATCATTTAATGGCTGGGTAGGAGAAGATGGTTTATAAAGAGATGGAGGAAAATTAACCAAATGATAGGAAGAAAATAAAACAAACAACCTTGTATCATGTACATCAAGCAAATTAATGCACACAAAAAGGAAGGAGATTGTTACTACAGTACAATTTAAGTTCACATGAGATACAAACTAGAAGATGGCTATTGAATTTGATTACATGGGAATCATCAGGGAAGTCAAGGGTGATCTCAGCAAACATTCTTTCTATGGACTTACATGGTCAGATGCCAGAGTGTAATAAATTGAAAAATAATTTTGGAGGAAAATAAAACAAAAAGAGATAATTTTTGGAAGTTTAATTGAAAGAAAGGAAAAAAAGTAGAATTGTTTATAAGAGGGATGTGGAATGCAAAGAACCTGAAGATATTTAAAGACAATGTGAAAACTCAAATTGATTCTATTAGGAAATAGGTTACATACTATAATTCAAGTTAAGAATTGACAATTAGCTTGACCAGTCGGTAGCGCAGTGGATAGATCGTCAAACTGGGATGCGGAGGACCCAGGATCGAGACCCCGAGCTCGCCAGCTTGAGCGTGGGCCCATCTGGTTTGAGCAAAAGCTTGTTAGCTTGGACCCAAGGTCGCTGGCTTCAGCAAGGGGTGGCTTGGTCTGCTGAAGGCCCATGGTCAAGGCACATATGAAAAAGCAATCAATGAACAAATAAGGTGTCAAATCAAAAAACTGATGTTTGATGCTTCTCATCTCTCTCCATTTTTGTCTGTCTCTATCCCTCTCTCTGACCCTCTCTGTTAAAAAAAAAGAATTTATAATTATAAAAAAAGAAAGAAAAGAAAAGTCATCAGAATGTCAGTACTGAAAATACAAAATTCAAATATGCATCTTCCATTATTAACTTACTCAGCTGCTGATTCCTTCAGGTAGCCTGCCATGGGATCAGGCACACATGTCAGTCATGTTCACACATCTTCATATGTCAAGATGCTGTTCACCTCAGTACATCTTAGGCTAGCTTGATCCTCTGCAGAAAAGAATATATGAATTTCCTACATGCAGAAATGTATGACTACTCCATTCCATATCTTATCAAGTTCCTACTTTCTTTGATCCATTTCTCTATCAATAGGTTCTGATTCTAGACCCAATCTTTACACTGATTCAGACCTTCTTTTCTTTGCCCCCCTGTAGCTCCTATTCTGTAGCTGGTGATTTATTTATGTTTCAAACCTTTACATTTCCAGACAGGTGGACAATCTACAGCTGTATGTATATAGAATACTTATTGTGTTGCAGTCATTGTTCTCAGCACCAGGATACGGCAGGGAACGAATAAACAAAATCCAAGGCCTCAAAAAACATACTTTAAGTGAGGAAGAGAGGTAAATATATACACATCTACATGCATAACTAAGTTAAGTAACTTATTTAAGATCACATATGAGTGAAATTTTTGCGTACTTGTGATACAGAAATAAAAAGTGATTCTATTTTATTCTATTTAGGAACTTCAAAAGAATTTTCCAACAATCTGTCCAGCCACAATTCTGCCTATATTTTGTACAATTATAAGAATGAAGTCATTTTAGTGATTCTTTTTTTTTTTTTTTTTTTACAGGGACAGAGAAAGGGATAGACAGGGACAGACAGACAGGAACGGAGAGAGGTGAGAAACATCAATCATTAGTTTTTCGTTACCGTGGCGACACCACAGTTGTTCATTGATTACTTTTTCACATATGCCTTGACCGCGGGCCTTCAGCAGACAGAGCAACCCGTCGCTGGAGCCAGCGACCTTGTGTCTAAGCTGGCGAGCTTTTGCTCAAGCCAGATGGACCCGCGCTCAAGCTGGCGAGCTCGGAGTCTCGAACCTGGGACCTTCTGCATCTCAGTCCAATGCTCCATCCACTGTGCCAACGCCTGGTCAGGCATTTTAGTGATTCTTGTATAATTTTTGTGGTGCAATTGAAACATATTGCATGGTTGTTGGGATATACTTATACTTTCTTTGCATTACTTGCTATATTTTTAGGGCTGTGTGACTCCGAGGTTATCCAGGCAGTCTGACCTCCTACTAGTCTTAGGTTAATTATCTTTAAGATGGTTACAAAATAATAACAAGGTCTGGAAAATGGTCTTTTACAAGAGGTATTTTCCTGCTGCTGCTCTCAAATAGTTCTAAGTGAGCTTCTGTTTTATGTCATGTAGTAAATTGGAGCCTGATGGTAGTCTATTGTATCTCACTGGGTCGGATGATGTTTTTAGGTCTTCGACAACAATTTTTATTTTTATTCTTTAATTCTTCAACCAATTTTATTAAATAATAAAAGTTTTATTTCTACTTTAGATTTTATTAAATAAAATATATTACATATACAATCTAAATGCTATGTATTCAAATTCCATCACCTCTACAGCTGTATCTCTTATCCTGAACCGGTTTATCATTCCTGTGACTGTTATTATATCACTACTATATATATGTCTATAAATAATAAATGATATTTTCTACATATTTCTAAACTTTACAGAAACAATGACATACTTACTCTTTTCCCCTCAACATTGTGTTTTTGATATTTATGTTATGGATGGCTTATTTTCTTAGATGTTTAGTATTTCATTATATGATTACATCCAGAATTTGCTTATCCAACTTACAGTAAAGTTCACTATTACAAATTATGAGGCAACAAGCATTCTGGACATATCTATTTGTTTACTAGTAATGAATTATTTTTAGAACATATTTCTAAAGGTAGAATTGCTTTATCAGGAGTACGCTCGTGTTCAAGTTTTTTATAATACCCAATTGTTCTGCCAGAGTGGCTGTTTGAATCCATATTAATATAAGCTTGTTTAAAAATCTGCTTCGCCTGATCGGGCAGTGGCGCAGTGGATGAAGCCTTGGACTGGGATGCGGAGGACCCAGGTTCAAGACCCCGAGCTCGCCATCTGGCTTGAGCAAAAAGCTCACCGGCTTGACCCATGGTCGCTGGCTCCAGCAAGGGGTTGAGAAGGCCCACGGTCAGGGCACATGTGGGAAAGCGATCAATGAACAACTAGGGTGTTGCGACGGCAATGAAGGACTGATGATTGATACTTCTCACCTCTCTCCATTCCTGTCTGTCTGTCCCTATCTATCTGACTCTCTCTCTGTCTCTGTAAAAAAATAAATAAATTTAAAAAAATGTTTTAAAAATCTGCTTCTCTAAATTCTTGCTTATATATGCCATATAGATATTTATTTTTAAAATAATGTGTAAAAATTATTCAATAATAATTGACAAATATTATTATATTAATTTCAGATGTACACCCCAGTGATTAGACATTACATAACTAAGTGATCGTTCTGATAAATCTCACACCCATCAGGCATAGCTATTAGAATATTATTAATTATATCCCCTATGCTGTACTTTATATCCCTGTGACTATTCTGTAACGACCAGTTTTTACTTCTTAATCCTCTCACCTTTTTCATCCATATGACAACCCACCTCCCATCTGGAAACAGTCAAAGTATTTTCTGTATCTATAAATCTGTTTTTGTTCTGCTTGTTCATTTATTTATTTATATTTATTTTTGGTAAGAGTAGGGGAAACAGTGTGGCAGACTCCCAAATGGGATCCACCGAGCAACCCCATCTGAGGTTGGTGCTTGAGTACTGCTGGACAAACAAGTCAGTAACAAGTGTATTTTAAGTTTGCTCCCTTGTATTGGGGCAGAGCCATGTGTGTATAGTCTATGGAGGCTGTGGGTACTTGCCCTCAGAGTGGCAGATTGCAAATTGTGGATTGCCTTCCTGCTTGGGAGGGGCCATTGTTAGCTGTTGTTTGCTGGAGAAAGTTATTTTGGCCTGGCCAATTTTGCTGAAAAGTACTGAGACTGGTGGAGCCTATGAGTCCAGTAAAGCTGGAGAATGAGTTGGGGCTTGAGAGCCCTGAGTGAGCGGGAAGAGATCATCCCTGCCTGTTTGCTTGTTCACCATAATGAGACTTTAATAAGTGAAATGTCCCACCATTTTCAGGCCCATAGTTTCTTTACTGTCTGCTGGAATCCAATGGGAACCTGCATGGCCATGGCAGTGGCCTCTGACCTTACAAATACCAAGCTATTTTTCGCACCTGAGGCTGTTATGCTCTGATGGAGCTATTCTCAGTGCCCAGGGCCATTCTCAAAGCAATTGAGCCATTGGCTATTGGAGAAGAAGAGGGAGCAAGCAACAGATGGGGGCAGAGAAGCATATGGTTACTTCTCCTACACTGTGCCCTGTCTGGGAATCAAACCTGGAATGTCCATATGCTGAGCTGATGCTCTCTATTCACTGAGTCACTAACCAGGGCCTGTTTATTTATTTTGCTCTTTAAATTTGGTTGTTGGTCGATATGCACTTATTAGTATTTTATTGTTCATATTTCTTATCTTTTTTTTCTTCTTAAAAAAGAAAATTTAACAATTTATATAATAGTGGTTTGGTGATGGTAAACTCATGTAGCATTTTTTAAATAGTTTTATTTAGACAATTAATTTTAATGGGGTGACATTGGTCAACGAGAGCACATAGATTTACAGAAAACATCTCCAGATCATTTTGATATTTGATTATGTTGTATACCCATCAACCAAAGTCAAATCGTTCTTCGTCACCATTCATTTGGTTTTCTTTATGCTCTTCCCTTCCCACCACAACCTCCCTCTCCTCCCTTCTCCTCCCCTTTGGTAACCACTGCACTCCTATCTATGTCCACAAGCCTAAATTTTGTGTCTCACCTATGTATAAAATCATACAGGTCTTAGTTTTTTCTGATTTACTTATTTCACTCATTATAATGTTATTAAGGTCCATCCACATTATTGTAAATGATACTATGTTATCATTTCTACGGCTGAGTAGTATTCCATAGTATGTATATGTGTGTGTATACACACACACACACACACACACACACACACACACACACACACACACACCTGCTTTATCCAATCTTCTATTGAAGGGTTTTTTGGTTGTTTTCATGTCTTGGCCACCGTGAACAATGCTGCAATGAACATGGGGCTGCATGTGTCTTTATGTACCAATGATTTTGAGTTTTGGGGGTATATATATACCCAGTAGAGGAATTGCTTGGTCATATGATAGTTCTATTCTTAATTTTTTGAGGAACTACCATATTTTCTTCCATAATATTTGTACTACTTTACATTCCCACAAACAGTGAATGAGGGTTCCTTTTTCTCTACAGCCTCTCCAACACTTGTTATTACCTGTCTTGTTGATAATAGCTAATCTAACAGGTATAAGGTGGTACTTCATTGTAGTTTTGATTTGCAGTTGTCTAATAACTAGTGAAAATGAGCATCTTTTTATATATCTATTTGCCATTTGTATTTCTTCTTGGGAGAAGTGTCTGTTCATGTCCTTTTCCATTTTTTTTATTGGATTATTTGCTTATTTGTTGTTGAGTTTTGTGACTTCTTTGTATATTTTGAATATTATTCCTTATCTGAGCTGTTGTTTGGAAATATCTTTCATTTAGTTGGCTGCTTGTTTGTTTTGTTGTCAGTTACTTTTGCTGTGCAGAAGCTTCTTAGTCTGATGTGGTTCCATTCATTTATGTTTGGTTTCACTTCCCTTGCCTTTGGAGTCAAATGCATAAAATGTTCTTTATGGCCAAGGTCCATGAGTTTAGTATTTATTTATTTTTTTGAGTTAGTGAAGCTCTTTTACTGTATTTTGATTCTAAATGATAGCTTTACTGAGTAGATTAATCTTGATTGTAAGTCTTTGCCTTTCATCACTTTGAATATTTCTTGTAACTCCCTTCTGTCCTGCAAAGTTTCTGTTGAGAAATTAATTGACAGTCTTATAGAATCTCCCTTATAGGTAACTAACTGTTTTTCCCTTGCTGCTTTTATGATTCCCTTTTTGCCTTTAATATTTTGCATTTTAATTATTATGTTTCTTGGTGTGGACCTCTTTGAGTTCATCTTTGGGCTCTCTGTACTTACTTCCTGAACTTGTATATTGCCCTCACCAGATTAGGGATGTTTTTTGTCATTATTTTTTCACATATGGTTTCAATTTCTTCTGTTTTCTCCTTCCATTCTGGCATCCCCAAGATGCAAATGTTGGCACACTTGAAATCGTTTCACAGACTCCTTATACCTGTGATGGCAAACCTATGATATGCGTGTCAGCACTGACATGCGTAGCCATCTTCGATGACATGCAGCCACATGCAGCCACATACCAGAGAAGTATGGGGCCGCATGCCAAGAAGGACGTTTCATCTACAGCTCCTGTACGTCCAGGTGCAGTAGCCAAGGATAAAACATTTGCTGTAATATAAACACTCTGTGCCGGAGGTCTGTAGGTCAAAAGAACAGAACTCCGGCACAGAGCGTCTTGTTCTAGGACTTCCGGTTAGGCCGTTTTTCTTGAAGTGACACACCACCCAAGTTATGCTCAGTGTTTTGGCGAATTTTGACACACCAAGCTCAAAAGATTGCCCATCACTGCCTTATACTATCCTCACTTTTCTGGATTCTTTTTTCTTTTTGTTATTTTGATTGGGTATTTTCTGCCTCCTTATCTTCAAAATATTTTATTTGATCCTCTGCTTTATCTATTCCACTGTTGATTCCCTGTGATGTATTTTTTATTTCAGTTATTGTATTCTTCATTTCTGACTTTTTTTTTTGTTTTCTACTTCTATTTTTATGTTTCCTGTATCTTTTTTGAAGTTCTTACTAAGTTCACCTACTCTTCCTCATAGTTCATTGAACATCTTTGTAACTAGTGAGTTGAACTCTGCATCTAGTAGATTGCTTGTCTCCAATTGGTTTAGATTTTTTTTTCTGAAGTTTTCATCTGTTCTTTACTTTGTGACATATTTTTTTTTGTCTCCTCATTTTGGCAGCCTCCCTGTGTTTGTTACTATTTATTAGGTAGAGCTGCTATGTCTGCCAAGCTTGTTAGAATAGACTAATGTAGTAAATATTCTGTAGGATGCAGTGACACAGCTTCCCCAGTCACCCAAGCTGGGTACTTGAGTTACACCACTCCCTCCCATGTGGGGTGTGTACACCTTCCTATTGTATTTGAGCCTTGATTGCAGTTCAATAGGAGTCATATTGGTGCGTCAATAGGAGGGATTTACTTCCAGGCCAATCACCTGTAAGAACTGGCTGTGACCACTGACCACTGTGGAGGATAAGCTGTGCAATGTCTCACCCCACAGAGCTGGACTTATTTACTTCAGTGGTACTCTATTAAACATTGGTTCATCCCCTTGACTATGTGCTTATGAAGATAGTTGTGTGATCTGAAGTTGTCCACTGGGCGTACTGGCTTTGGAGCCTCTTGGAAGATGCTAACCAAGGTCAGCTGCTGTCTGTGTTCTTCCTGGGGCCACTCTATAATGAGGACAAAGCAATCTGAAGATGTCTGCTACTTGTGCCCAGGTGAGGCAAAGATGCAAACCATGGTCAACTAACTGTTAGTGACAGATCTGTGGCCACTTAACAAAAAATATGGGGCATGCTGATGCCAGATGCATGAGCCAAAGTAGGCTATTCATATAGAAAAGACACTGGAAACCGTGTGGGTGGACCTGAAAGTTCAGTGGGGTTGGGCTTCATGGAATGCCCAGGGTGAATCAAACTGAATTAGCCTAGTTGTTGGAATCTCAGATAGACTGCTCACTGTTAGCTCTTTGGAGAGGCGAGCAATCGTCTTTACTAGCACTTCTGTGTAGGAGAAAACTGATCCCTCAGCTATTGCACTGATGCCAGATAATTCAGTTTCTTCCTATATATCTCTGGTACCTTTAAACCTGATTTTCTAGCACTGAAGCTCAAAAGGAGTGAATCTAAGTAAGTCTGTGTATGGGCCATTAAAGAGAAGCTGCCTGGGACTCCAGCAGCCCTTCCTGTCCCTCAGCCTCAATCTCCAGAATTTAGGGCAATTTATCTTCCTGGAAACCTAGACTGGGGGTGGCAGGTATGGGGCTGTAGGAAGGAACTATGTAGCAGAGATATCTCTCCCAATTTTAAACTACGACTCATAGGTGTGGGACCAGCCATTCTTTGTCTCCACTCCTCCTACCATTCTCGATGTGGCTTCTTCTTTCATTTCCTAATTATAAGACTTCTATTCAACCAGAATGTTTAGTTTTTCTGTAGTTTAGTTGAAATTTTGATGTGATTGTGGAAGGAAGCAAGTATTGAGTTTATCTATACTGTCATCTTTTCTGAAAGTATTCAACAACCATCCCTTTATACAGTTATGAATGGAGGGTGGGAGGGAATCTAAGTGAGGTCTGTTTTAGCCTGAGTCCAATATTTAAGCTGCTTGAGTGTCCCAGTATGCCAACATATGAGAAACTTAATGTTGACCTACATATGCATCTTGATATCAACTAGATCTTTCTGCGTTTACCTAATTTATTTCTTTTCTTGTTCTTACCAATTCTCTCCAAGACTCGCTAATGGAATAGCTCAGTATTTTCAACCACCATGCATGGACTGCTTTTGATCCACTGCCAGTCTGCTAGAGATTTTGTACAGGCCTGTTAGGGAGTTAACCACCCTGATGTTATATGAAGACTGGCATGAAATTTCTGGCAGACTGGCACTGGCCTACAGACCAGCATTTGAAAAACACAAAAGTAGTTGAAACCATAGATATCTCAAGCAATAGAGTATTATTTATTCATCTTCTCCTTTATTTTACATATTTTAATGATTATCTGTTAGGCAAGGTAATCAATCTACAAGCTGTGGGAATCCAAAAAGCAAAGATATAATTAAGGCATTCAAATTGATTATAACTTAGAGAGAGGAGAAAGGTGTAAAAATACATATAAAATTATAATAAATAGTGTTAAATGAGAATATAGGATCTAATGAGTTGGCTTGCATTATTGTTGATATAAGTGTTTATTATAATAGAGGCATAAACATGGTGATATTGGAGAAGAGAAAAGACCTTAGAGATGGAGTGATACAGAAAACTTTCTGAATAAATGACATAGCAGTCTGTGTCTTGATGCTTGAAAGATAAATAAAGATTTCTAAAGCAAAAAAAGTAGTGGAGCGAAAGCAGAGGGTTAGTACAATGCCTGAAAGTGCCTAGTGAACATTTGGAGTACTACACTGAATTTTTTGGATTTGGAGAAAAATGTTAAAGTTTGAAGAGAGTTGGAAAGTCTGATTATGAAGAGTCTTATGAGGTACTGGGGTATTGGGAGACCACCTAAATTCCATCTTTCATAGGTCTTGGTTATGTGATATTGGGATATCCTTTAAATGAATTCAAAATGTTCTCTTCTTAATTTTATTAATCTAGTAATTATGTTGCTTTTAGTAAAAATAAAAACAATCCAAAATATTTGGCTAAAATATTTTTGAAATCATTTCACAATGATGTGCTAATTGAAAGAGAGTTAAAGTTTAGTTCATATGGGGAAGTCACTTGTCTTATATTTTTCTTATAAGGCTGGAGGTAAAAAGTCCCTCCTTCTTAGAAACTGCACAGTCATTTTCCTCTGGATTTTGTTGTTGGTGGTGGTGGTTTTCTTTGTTTTGTTTTTACTTTTGAGAGGGTAGAGACATGAGCCAGAGAAGTACCCAATTCTTTCTAGATAGAAGACCAAACACCTGGGACTATATGAATTTTTTCATGTCTTTTAAATATGGAGGCAAGAGGGCCTGATTAAGCTCCAAAACATGAGAGAATATAAAGCCAGTTGGAATCCAGGATTATAGAGAAACTTTCTTTCTGGTTTATTCTTTCTCTGTGGCTATTCCAGTGGTTCTTAACCTTTTTTGAGGTATCAAACCCACTAGTTTCATATGCGCATTCACCAAACCCTTCTTTAGTGATAAATAAAATTTGACTTTTTTTTTTCCAAATTCAAGACATAGGTATATGTTTATTTACTGGTGCACAAAATGAGCCGTGCATGAACATCACCTTGCTCAAAGAACAAAACCAACAAAGTGCATGAACTCACAACAAATTACGGTATTACTTTATTCTGGCCTTCGCGGCAGAGGCTTCTCCGAACCCCTGAGACTGACTCATCGAACCCCTAGGGTTCGAAAGAACCCAGGTTAAGAACCACTGGGTTAGTCTAAGCAAAATGCTTCTACATGCGGCTAGTTTAGGTCACACTAGCAAATATTCTGGAGTGTAGAGACAAATTCCAGCTAGAAAGAATATTTTTGTTGTTGCTTTTGTTCATTCTACTATATGTTTATGTTCTCACAGTGGCAGCAGTAGGGCTAGCTGCCTATGGAACAAACAGTGTTTGGGAACCCTGGATGTCTGCCATCTCCCTATGTATAAAATATATCATCAGCCACCACCATTTTGACACAGTCTCTAAGCAACTGCATTACATGCTTACTGTTAAAAATGTGTAAACTATCATATGTAAAATTTCTTAAGAAGTTGACTCAAAAATAGTTGATAATGTCCATTTATTGTGATCCATTTACTCAACAAAATAAAAGGAAAGAATACACAGGATTTGACTTCCTTTTCTCATTTCACCATTGAATGAGGGGAAAAAAGTGAACTTTACATTGTTTACTCATCTCTATTAAATTGATATAAAAAGCACAAGTCCACCATTAAATAATAAAATTTGTATAGTGTTTAGAAAGTTCCAATATTTTTAACATAAGATTACTTAACCAAGATGGAAAGATTCCATTTTAACTTCATTTTTATAATTATTGGAGGCAGTTTTTATGCATAAAGAAATTAATAATATACAGTGTGTCCGTAAAGTCATGGTGCACTTTTGACTGTGTGACCAGTCAAAAGTGCACCATGACTTTACGGACACACTGTATTTATTAAAAGCCAACATGTATCAAACACAAAAATATAGCTTGGGGTAAATAACTTTAATGTTTTTCCTACAGAATATTTTTTTTATAAAAAAGAAAAGAAAAAGATTTTTGTCCTGGCTGGATAGCTCAGTTAGGTTGAGTGTTGTCCTGAACACAGAAGTTGCTGGTTCGATTCCTTGTCAGGGCACATACAAGAACAGGTTGATGTTCCTGCCACTCTCCTCTCTCTCTTTTCTTCTCTCACTAAAATCAATAAATAAAATATTTTTAATAAAAAAATTTAAAATGATTTTATTTATTGATTTTAGAGAGAGGAGAGAAAGAGAGAGAGAGAGAGAGAGAGAGACAGAGAGAGAGACAGAGAGAGGGAAAGGCAACGGGAAGTAGCAGAAACATTAGCACATAGTAGTTGCTTGTTGTATGTGCCTTGACCAGGCAAGCCCAGGGTTTTAAATGGGTGACCTCAAAATTGCATGTCAATACCTATCCATGGTGCTACCATACATCAGGCAGAAGATTTTTTTATTTTATTTTATTTTATTGAGAGATTAGCAATGGAGGAGATTACTTAGGAAATAAAGGATAGGAGAGATTGAACTATTGCTTTTTCACATTTTTTGGAAATCTGGAAACTTTATATTTTAGGGTTTGACTTTCTCTTTGTCGAGAAGCGAAGTTATGCTCAAGTGAGTATTAAAAATCTCACCTGAGGATAAAGAAAATGTTAGGCTACTTCAAAAGAAGATCTCTCCACTATTGGAGTAAGGTTATGTTAGCAGCACCAACAATTCTGTTGTAGTCTATTTATCCAGGGTTCATGGAAAATGAGGCATTTCTTTTCTTTGATGCTAAAAACTTCTTTCAGTGAGTAACTTGATAACTATTTTTCTCATATCAGTGTATGTTTAAAATGTTTATCCTTTTAATTAAAAAAATGGTTTGTGCAAATATGGCTCTTCCAAAACTCTTTTTAAGGATAAAAAGATAACATAGCAATGAATAAAACTATTGGCCTAAAACCCCTCTTAGATAACTACTTTCACCTATACTGCAGATCTATGTGTCCTTCTCTGGTTACTTCCTATAAAGTCTAATCCAGAATCAACTGTCTACTCTGCATCTCTGCCAGGATTATTTTTTCCATATTTTAAAGTCATCAGAAAAGAAATTGAATCCCTTATCAATGAACAAACTTCCTACTTCTATAGTCATTGACCTGCTGGAGAGTGGAACATCATTCCATCTTCCATGTAAGAAACCTGCTTTTTTTTCCTCTTGTTTATTGATTCATTCTATTAATAGTTATTGTCCACCTCCAATGTACTAGATATGATGTAAGTGCTGGCATGATTTGAGTGAAAAGTCTGACAAAGATTCTGCCTCCTTTTTAAAGGATGACAGCAATAAAATGAACAAATACACTGTAATTATGTCAGGTAATGACAGATGCTAAAAGAAAATGACATAACCAAAATAAAATTAGCTCCTTTGATATTATAGTAATAGCATTTGATTACCTTACTCTGCCAGCACTGTTTCCAGTCTTGTGAAAGTCACCTTTAACTGGGTCTCCAGAGGTATTATAGCAAGTTCAGAAAGACAGCAGCTACCCAAAGTCATTGTACTGCTTCCCCGTTCAACCTATTACCAGCGATGTTGTCCTTCCAGCATTATTGGGTATCTCGTTCCATCTCTGGAACGAGCAATTCTGTCATTCCTCTTCTCTCGCTGCAAACAGGATTTTTCTCCTGTTCAGTCTGTATGGTAGCTGGATGCCAATCTGCAAACAGGATTTTTCTCCTGTTCAGTCTGTATGGTAGCTGGATGTCAATAGTCCTAGACTTCTTTTTCTTAGAACATCAATTACTTTGAGAGAGAGTGATCTTGGCAGTATTTTGTTTATGAAAAGAAGCCTTGATTTGTGGCATTTCCACACTTCTAGGTGAAAATACATTCACCATGGCCTTTTTCAAGCTACCAAAATGACATCACTAAACATGGAGTTGGTAAAAGTTCCTAAGTGTACACTTCATTTTTTATATATATTTTATTTATTCATTTTTAGAGAGAGAGCAGAGAGAAAGAGATAAGGAAGTGGGGAGGAGCAGCAAGCATGACCTCTCGTATGTGCATTGACCAGGCAAGCCCAGGGTTTCGAACCAGTGACCTCAGTGTTCTAGGTCGACACTCTGCCTGAGTACTGTGCCATCACAGGTCAGGCTTAAGTGTACACTTCTGAATTGTTCAAGTCTACACAGAAGTGTAGATGTGTAACTATATCTCACTCCTATGCCAAGACAGTTACTGCTTTTATTTTTATAATCACAGGTTAGTTTTGCTTGTTACTGAACTTTATCTAAACACAGTTAAAGATCACATGCTGAGCATCATGCTTTGATATTCATACCTCTTGCACGTCAGTATTTCATTTTTTTATATAAGTATTTTATTTTTCTGAGCATTTATTCTATTGGCGAACACTTAGATAATATATTTGTGGACACACATTTTTATTTCTCTTAGATAAATATTGAAAAGAGTGAATTGCTGAATCATGGGGTATGTTCATGACAACAGCTGCAAGCCGTTTGCTAAAGATTTTGTATAATTTTATATCCCTTCACAGATATATAATTTGCTCTAAGTGATTAAAGACTCTGGTATTGGTATCAACATTTTTAAAAAAATTTTAGCTATATTAGTGTGAAGTAGTATTTCATTTTGGCTATACTTCGCATTTCCTTGAATCTATTGATGCTGAATACCTCTGCCTGTACCCGCTGACCTTTTATATATCTCATTTTGTAAAGAATCTATAGAATCATGTTTGATTTTATTATTCTTTATATTAATTTGTTTTTTTATTGAGTTGTTTGTATTTTTATTATTGAACTGTAAAATTATTTTATATGATCTGGCTTAAAAACCTTTTGTTTCATGTACAAATTGAAAATATTTTTTGCAAGTCTGTGAACTACTTTTTTATTTTATAAATACTTCTCTTTTGTTAATACTGTAATAGTTTTTAATATTGATGGGATCCAATCTATCATTTTCAGGTACTTATTTCCCCTATTTAAGGAGTATTTGTCTACTTCGATGCCATCAAGATATTCCAGGGTTTCCTGTAAAAGATAATAATTCAGCTTTTTTTTTAGTTTTCTAGTTCATGTCAAATAAATTTTTGGTTTTGGTGTTTAGTAGCGGTAAAATTAATTTCTTTTCTTGTATTTTAGCATCATTTGTTTAAAAGACTGTGGTTCTCAGTGATTTGCCTTGAGGACAAGAAAAATTGACCATATAAATATGAGTATACCTGTGGATTTTCTGTTACATTACATTCCTCTGTTTGTCTATTTTTAAACCAATACAACACTTTTTTGGTAAATGTTTTACATTGAGTCATCAGGTATGATAGTGTGAATATTCCAGTTTTGGTCATTTTTAAGTGCCTTAGCGGTCTTAGTTTCTTTGCATTTCCACATTAATTTATACAATCCTCTTGTCTATTTCCATAAAACATCTCTTATAAATTTAATTTGAAATGCATTTAATTTATAAGTTGATTTTAGGAGAATTGACATTTTAATAATGTTGAAAATGAATAGAGCATGTCTCTTCATTTATTTAATTAGGTTTTCATTTATCCCTAAATGGTTCAAGTTTGTTTCTGTTATTATAATCATTTAAAATTTTATTATGCAATTGTTTGCTAATAATATATATAATTTTTTATTTATCATTTTTAATTTTAATTTATTGTGTTAACATGGATTCAAGTGTTCCACTGAATATTACTCCCTCAACCCCAACCCTTCTGTCTCTTTTTATACCCCTTTTACCCCCCTCCCCCTAACTCTCTCCCCTCTTCCCTCTAGGATTTGCTGTCCTGTTATCTATATCTCTGTGTTACATATATATAATTTTACTAATCCCTTTACTTTCTCTGATACCATCCCTTCATTCCCTTTCTCTCTGACCACCACCACTCTGGTCCCTGTGATATAGCCTCTGCCTCTATTCCGTTCCACAGTTCACTTTGTTCATTAGATTTCACATATAAGTGAGATCCTATGATATTTTTCTTTCTCTGCCTGGCTTATTTCACTTAGTATAATAATCTCCAGGTCCATCCATGCTGTCGCAAAAGGTAAGATTTCCTTCTTTTTCATGGCCACATAGTATTCCGCTGTGTATGTACCACAGGTTTTTTATCCACTCAACCACTGATGAACATATCGGCTATATCCATATCTTGGCCATTGTAAACAATGCTGCAATGAGCATAGGGGTGCATATCTTCTTTTGAATCAGTGTTTTGGTATTCTTAAGATATATTCCTAAAAATGGGATAGCTGGGTAAATGTTGACTTTATATATTGCACACTTGTTAAATTTAATTACTAATTTTGATTTTTCTCTATATTTCTTAGTATGTTCTATATACATAATCATGTTATCTGTTAATGGAGACTGTTATAATTCTTTCTTTTACATTTGCTGTGCTTTTATTTCTTTATCTTGCTTTATATACCTGGTTAGGACTTGAATACCATATTCATTAAAATAGCAAGAACATAAATTCTTGCCTTGTTCCAGTTGTAAGGGGAAGCATTAAAATCAACACTGTTAAGTAAAATATTAGCTGTAATCATCTACTTTAATGAGTACATGTTTTTTATTCTTTTGAACGGTGAAATACATTGATTTTTAATGTTACTCTAACATAATATACCTGGAATTAAACTTGTTTTATATATTACATAAAATGTACAGTGATACCTTGAGATACAAGCAGACCAACACATAATTTTTTTTCTCATTTTTTTAATTAATTTTAATAGGGTGACACCAATAAATCAAGGTACATATGTACAATGAAAACATCTCCAGGTTATCTTATCATTCAATTATGTTGCATACCCATCACCCAAAGTCAAATTGTCCTCTGTCACCTTCTATCTGGTTTTCCCTGTGCCCTTCCCCTCCTCCCTATTCCACCCTCCACTTCCTCCTCCCACCCCATAACCACCACTCTATTGTCCATGTCTCATATTCTAATTTTATGTTCCACCTATGTATGAAATCATGCTGTTCTCAGTTTTTTTCTGATTTACTTATTTCACTCCGTATAATGTTATCAAGGTCCATACATTTTGTTGTAAATGATCCGATGTCATCATTTCTTATGGCTGAGTAGTATTCCATAGTATATATGTACCAAAGCTTTTTAATCCACTCGTCCTCTGACAGACACTTGGGCTGTTTCCAGATCTTCGCTATTGTGAGCAATGCTGACACGAATATAGGGGTGCATTTCTTCTTTTCAAACAGTGTTATGGTGTTCTTAGGGTATATTCCTATAAGTGGGATAGCTGGGTAAAAAGGAAGTTCGATTTTAATTTTTTGAGGAATCTCCAAACTGTTTTCCACAGTGGCTGCACCAGTCTGCATTCCCACCAGCAGTGCAGAAGGGTTCCCATTTCTCCACATCCTCACCAGCACATATTCTGTGTTATTTTGATGATGAGCACCATTCTGACTGGTGTGAAGTGATATCTCATTGTGGTTTTAATTTGCATTTCTCTAATGATTAGTGATGTTGAGCATTTTTTCATATGCCTATTGCCCATGTGTATGTCCTCTTAGGAGAAATTTCTATTCACTTCTCTTGCCAATTTTTGACTGGATTGTTTGTCTTCCTGGTGTTGAGTTTTATAAGTTCTTTAAATTTTGGTTATTAACCCCTTATCAGACGTGCTGTCGAATATGTTCTCCCATTGTGTGGTTTGTCTTTTTATTCTGTTCTTATTGTCTTTCGCTGTGCAAAAACTTTTTAGTTTGATATAGTCCCATTAGTTTATCTTGCCTTTTATTTCAGTTGCCCGTAGAGATAAATCGGCAAATATACTGCTGCTACAGATGTCGGAGAGCTTGCTGCCTCTGTTTTCTTCTAAGATGCTTATGGTTTCACGGCTTACGTTTAAGTCTTTTATCCATTTTGAGTTTGTTTCTGTGATTGGTGTAAGTTGATGGTCTAGTTTCATTTTTTTAGCAGGTAGATGTCCAATTTTCCCAACACCATTTGTTAAAGAGGCTGTCTTTACTCCATTGTACGTTCTTTCCTCCTTTGTCAAATATCAGTTGTCCATAAAGCTGTGGGTTTATTTCTGGGTCCTCTGTTCTGTTCCATTGATCTATGTGCCTGTTCTTATGCCAGTACCAGGCTGTCTTGAGTATAATGGCCTTGTAGTAAACCTTGATATCCGGAAGTGTGATACCTCCTGCTTTACTTTTTTTTTTTTAATTTTATTTTTATTTTATTCATTTTAGAGAGGAGACACGAGAGAGAGAGAGAGAGAGAGAGAGGGAGAGAGAGAGAGAGAGAGAGGGAGAGAGAGAGAGAGAGAGAGAGAAAGAGAAAGAGAGAAAGGGGGGAGGAGCTGGAAGCATCAACTCCCATATGTGCCTTGACCGGACCAGTGCAGGGTTTTGAACTGGCGACCTCAGTGTTCCCAGGTCGACGCTTTATCCACTGCGCCACCACAGGTCAGGCCTGCTTTACTTTTTCTTTTTAAGATTGCTGAGGCTATTCGTGTTCTTTTTTGGTTCCATATAAATTTTTAAAATATGTGTTCTATATCTTTGAAGTATATTATTGGTATTTTAATTGGTATTGCATTGAATTTATAAATTGCTTTGGGTAATATAGACATTTTAATGATGTTTATTCTTCCTAGCCATGAGCACGGTATATGCTTCCACTTGTTTGTATCTTCCTTGATTTCTTTTATCAATGTTCTATAATTTTCCGAGTACAAGTCCTTAACCTCCTTGGTTAAATTTACTCCTAGGTACTTTATTTTTTTGGCTGCAATAATGAAGTGTATTGTTTCCTTAATTTCTTTTGCTGACAGTTCATTGTTGGTATATAGAAATGCCTCAGATTTCTGAGCATTAATTTTATATCCTGCCACCTTGCTGAATCCATTTATGAGGTTCAGTGGTTTTGACTGAGACTTTAGGGTTTTCTATATACAAGATCATATCATCTGCAAAAAGGACAGTTTTATTTCTTCTTGTTTGATTGCTGTAACTAGAACTTCCAGAATTATGTTGAATAAAAATGGTGAAATGTGGCACCCCTGCATGGTTTTTGATCTTAAGGGGATTGCTTTTAATTTTTGTTTATTTAGTATGATGTTTGCTGTGGGTTTGTTGTAGATGGATTTTATCATGCTAAGGAATGTTTCCTGTATTCCCACTTTACTGAGAATTTTGAGCATGAATGGGTGCTGGATTTTATCAAATGCCTTTTCTGCATCTATTGAAATTATCGAGGGAAGCAAGATGGCGACAGAGTAGGCGGACGTACCAACTTCCAACTCCCAGAACCAAAGTGGATTATAACTCAATTTAAAGAACCATCATCTGGATAAACCAACTATGCACTAAACTAAGTGGACTCATCAACCAAGGAACACAGAAGAAGCCACATTGACTGGTAGGAATAGCGAAAATGCGAAGAGGGCTGCCCAGCTCCTGGAGCAAACAGCAGCCCGGAGAGACCCGCGGGGAGGGAGGAGAGTTTGGCGGAGAAGAAGGGACCTGGGTCCCAGGAACCAAGCCCCAGCCTGCAGTCCCAGAGCCTAGCAGAGGCGTTTGGACAGTTTTGAGCTATGAAACAAGTGAGAGAGCTCCCAGGCCTACAGTGTGGAGTATTAGGTCCCTTCCTACTCTGCTGAGGGCTGCTTAAGGTTTGGGGCGACAGGACACTGAAACGCGGTTCTGTCAGCGTGGGCAGAGGCCAAGCCGGTGGGAGCTCGGTCTAGCCCAGAGGGTAGGAGGGGACACGCGAAAGCGGTCCGGAAGCTGCGGGCCCGCCTTTAATCCCACTTACGGGAAAAAAGCGGGAGGCCAGGAACGGGCAGAAATCCGCTCTGCGACCCTGTGCAAGCTGGCCCTGACCGCGGGGACCGGGATAGGACCAGGGACGGGCAGGGGCTCGCGGCTGAGCTCAAGCTACCAGCCCCCCTCCCCCGGGCTGGAGAAACCGCGGTTGGCCAGTATACGTGCGCTAGTGGGCTCCGAGCACGGGAACGGGGTAGACACCGAGACAAGTGGAAGCTCACAGCTGAGCTCACGCTACTTTCCACACCCGGCCGGAGAAACCACGGATTGCAATCATACATGCACGAGCGGGCTCCGAACGCGAGGGCGGGGTAGAGTCCGGGACGAGCGGAAGTACGCAGCTGAGCGGAAGCTAGCAAACACGCCCGGCCCAATAAAACTGGGTTTGTGACCCTGTGCAGAAGGGCCCTGGCCTCGAGGGCGGGGCTAAATCTCCAGACGGGCAAACGCTCACAGCTGAGAGTACGTCAAAAGCCCCGCCCAACCCGAGAAACTGTAGCAAGCAGGCTCTGACTGAGGCTTCTGGGTGGAAGTCCGGAAATAGGCTGGGTCTGCAGCTGAGCAAAGGTGCTCACCTCTACCCTTGGTGCTAAGACGTGTGGCTTCAGTGACAGCACCTCCCACGGAGGAGAGGCAGAAATAACAGAAAAAGCCACAGTGGGCCGGCGCTGGCAACGCTCATACCCAACCACCCTAGGCAGCGGCAGAGGGGGTAGGGGGCCTGCAGACAGACCACACCTAGAGAACACAAAGGCAACACCTACTGGACTCCAGTGGCCACAACTTGCTTATACACAGAAAAAATGGGCAGGCAGAGGAATGCAAACCAAATGAATCAAGAGAAGTACCTGACTGAACCAGATATAACCAAATTACGAAAAGCAGAATTTAGAATAATGATAGTTAGGATGTTCAAAGAAATTAGAGCAACAATGGATAGTCATTATGAGCACCTAAATAAAGAGGTAACAAGTAAAAAAATGAAATTGAAATAATAAAAAAGAATCAGACAGAAAAGACAAATACAGTATCAGAACTAAAGACCACAATGGAAGGAACTGAAAGCAGGATGAATCACGCTGAGAATCGAATAAGCGAGTTAGAGGACACAATAAACAAAGGCACAGAAGCAGAGAAGAAAAAGGAAAAGAGACTTAAAAAATGTGAGGAAACTCTAAGGGAGCTTTGTGACAACATGAAGAGAAACAACATTTGCATCATAGGGGTGCCTGAAGAAGAGGAAAGAGGACAGGAAATGGAAACTTTGTTCAATCAAATCATAACAGAAAACTTTCCTAAATTAAGGCAGGGAAACACTCCACACGTTCAAGAAGCACACAGAACTCCATTAAAGAGAAACCCAAAAAGATCTACACCAAGACACATCATAGTTAAAATACCAAAGCTAATGGATAAAAATAAAATTTTAAAAGCTGCTAGGGAAAAAAAGGCTATCACCTACAAAGGAGACCCCATAAGGATGACATCGGATTTTTCAACAGAAACACTTGAGGCCAGAAGTGAATGGCAAGATATAATCAAAGTAATGCAGAACAAGAACCTACAACCAAGACTACTTTATCCAGCAAGGCTAACATTTAAAATTGAAGGAGAAATAAAGAGCTTCTCAAACAAAAAAAGCCTGAAGGAATTCATTAAAACCAAACCAATTCTTCAAGAGATGCTAAGGGGCCTGTTGTGAACAGTTCAAAGGGGGGAAAGAATATAGCAAAAGAGGAATACAGCTTAAAAGAATAAAATGGCAATAAACAACTACATATCAGTAATAATCATAAATGTAAATGGATTAAATGATCCAATCAAAAGACATAGGGTAGCTGCATGGATAAAGAAACAGGACCCATACATATGCTGTCTACAAGAATCACACCTTAAAACAAAAGATGCACATAGTCTGAAGGTAAAAGAATAAAATAAAATATTTCATACAAATGGAAATGAAAAAAAAGCCAGGGTAGCAATACTTATATCTGACAATATCAACTTTAAAACAAAGGCTATAGTAAAAGATAAAGAAGGACACTACATAATGATAAAGGGAACAATTCAACAGGAAGATATAACTATTATAAATATCTACGCACCAAACATAGGAGCCCCGACATACATTAAGCAGACTTTGATAGATATAAAGGGCGAGATTAACAGCAATACTATCATAGTAGGGGATTTCAATACCCCTCTAACAATACTGGATAGATCCTCAAGAAAGAAAATTAATAAAGAAACAGCAGACTTAAAGGAGACACTAGATCAACTTGATTTAATAGATATATTCAGAACTTTTTACCCCAAGCGCTCATGGTACGTTTACTAGGATAGACCACATGTTAGGACACAAAAATGGTCTCAATAAATTTAAGAAGATTGAAATTATATCAAGCATTTTCTCTGATCACAATGCCATGAAACTAGAAATTAACCTCAAAAGAAAAACTGAAAAATACTCAAACACTTAGAAACTAAATAGCATGTTATTAAATAAGGAATGGATTAACAATGAGATCAAAGAAGAAATAAAAAAGTTTCTAGAAACAAATGATAATGAGCATACATCAACTCAAAATTTATGGGACACAGCAAAAGCAGTTCTGAGCAGGAAGTTTATTGCACTACAGGCATATCATAAGAAGATAGAAAAAGCTCAAATAAGCAACCTGACCCTGCATCTAAAAGATCTAGAGAAACAACAACAAATAAAACACAAGACAAGTAGAAGGAAGGAAATAATAAAGATAAGAGCAGAAATAAATGACATAGAGGCTAAGGAAACAATACAGAGTATCAATGAAACCAGAAGCTGGTTCTTTGAAAAGGTAAACAAGATTGATGAGCCTTTAACTAGACTCACCAAGAAAAAAAGAGAGAGGACTCAAATAAATAAAATTAGAAAGGACAGTGGAGAAATAACAACTGATACAACAGAAATACAAAGCATTGTAAGAAAATACTATGAAGAACTATATGCCAAAAAATTAGACAATCTTGGTGAAATGGACAAATTTCTTGAATCATATAACCTTCCAAAAATCAATCTGAAAGAATCAGATCACCTAAACATACCAATTAAAACAAATGAGATCGAAACAGTTATCAAAAAAATTCCCAAAAAAGAAAAGTCCTGGGCCTGATGCCTTCACAAGTGAATTCTATGAAAAATTCTAAAAAAAACTAACTCCTATCCTTCTCAAGCTATTTCAAAAAATTCAAGAGGAAGGAAGACTTCCAAACTCCTTTTATGAGGCGAGCATAATTCTGATCCCAAAACCGGGCAAAGACAACACAAAGAAAGAAAATTATAGGCCTATATCCCTGATGAATTTAGACGCTAAAATTCTCAACAAAATATTAGCCAACCGGATCCAGCAATATATGGAAAAAATTATACACCACGATCAAGTGGGATTTATTCTGGAGAGGCAGGGCTGGTTCAATATTCACAAATCAATCAATGTGATTCATCACATAAACAAAAAGAAGGACAAAAATCACATAATAATTTCAATAGATGCAGAAAAAGCATTTGATAAAATCCAGCACCCATTCATGCTCAAAACTCTCAGTAAAGTGGGGATACAGGGAACATTCCTTAACATGATAAAGGCCATCTACGATACCGACAGCAAACATTATACTAAATGAACAAAGATTAAAAGCAATCCCCTTAAGATCAGCAACCAGGCAGGGAAGCCCCCTTTCACCACTCTTATTCAATATAATTCTGGAAGTCCTAGCTACAGCAATCAGACAAGAAGAAGAAATAAAAGGCATCCAAATTGGTAAAGAGAAGTAAAACTGTCACTATTTGCAGATGATATGATATTGTACATTGAAAACCCTAAAGTCTCAGTCAAAAAAGAAAGAAATATCAGCAAAAGAAATTAAGGAAACAATCCCCTTCACTATTGCAGCCAAAAAAATAAAGTACCTAGGAGTAAATTTAACCAAGGAGGTTAAGGACTTGTACTCAGAAAATTATAGAACATTGATAAAAGAAATCAAGGAAGATACAAACAAGTGGAAGCATATACCGTGCTCATGGCTAGGAAGAATAAACATCATTAAAATGTCTATATTACCCAAAACAATTTATAAATTCAATGCAATTCCAATTAAAAAAACAATGACATACTTCAAAGATATAGAACACATATTCCAAAAATTTATATGGAACCAAAAAAGAACACGAATAGCCTCAGCAATCTTAAAAAAAAAAAATAAAACAGGAGGTATCACTCTTCCAGATATCAAGGTTTACTATAAGGCCATTATACTCAAGACAGCCTGGTACTGGCATAAGAACACGCACATAGATCAATGGAACAGAACAGAGGACCCAGAAATAAACCCGCCACTTTATGGACTACTGATATTTGACAAAGGAGGAAAGAACATACAATGGAGTAAAGACAGCCTCTTTAACAAATGGTGTTGGGAAAATTGGACACCTATATGCAAAAAAATAAAACTAGACCATCAATTTACACCAGTCACAAAAACAAACTCAAAATGGATAAAAGACTTAAATGTAAGCCGTGAAACCATAAGCATCTTAGAAGAAAACATTGGCAGCAAGCTCTCCGATATCTGTAGCAGCAGTATATTTGCCTATTTATCTCCAAGGGTAACTGAAATAAAGGCAAGATAAACAAATGGAACTATATCAAACTAAAAAGTTTTTGCACAGCGAAAGAAAATAGGAACAGAATAAAAAGACAAACCACACAATGGGAGAACATATTCGACAGCACATCTGATAAGGGGTTAATAACTAAAATTTATAAAGAACTTATAAAACTCAACACCAGGAAGACAAACAACCCAATCAAAAAATGGGCAAAAGAAATGAATAGAAATTTCTCCAAAGAGGACATACAGATGGCTAACAGGCATATGAAAAAATGCTCAACATCACTAATCATTAGAGAAATGCAAATTAAAACCACAATGAGATATCACCTCACACCAGTCAGAATGGCACTTATCAGCAAAACAACACAGAATAAGTGCTGGCAAGGATGTGGAGAAAAGGGAACCCTTCTGCACTGCTGATGGGAATGCAGACTGGTGCAGCCACTGTGGAAAACAGTTTGGAGATTCCTCAAAAAATTAAAAATCGAACTGCCTTTTGACCCAGCTATCCCACTTATAGGAATATACCCTAAGAAAACCATAGCACTGTTCGAAAAGAAGAAATGCGCCCCCATGTTCGTGGCAGCATTGTTCACAATAGCGAAGATATGGTACCAACCCAAGTGTCCGTCAGAAGACGAGTGGATTAAAAAGCTTTGGTACATATATACTATGGAATACTACTCAGCCATAAGAAACGATGACATCGAATCATTTATAACAAAATGGATGTATTTGATAACATTATACGGAGTGAAATAAGTAAATCAGAAAAAAAGAAAAACTGAGAACAGCATGATTAGATACATAGGTGGGACATAAAAGTGAGAATATGAGACATGGACAAGAGAGTGGTGGTTATGGGATGGGGGATGGAGGGAAGAGTGGGATAGGGAGGAGAGGAGGGACACAGGGAAAACCAGATTGAAGGTGACAGAGGACAATTTGACTTTTGGTGATGGGTATGCAACACAATTGAATGATAAGATAACCTGGAGATTTGTTCATTGTACATATGTACTCTGATTTATTGGTGTCACCCCATTAGAATTAATAATAATAAAATAAAAATTAAAAAAAAGAAATTATCATGTGATTATTTCTTCTTTTTGTTTATGTGATGAATCGCATTGATTGATTTGCAAATAATGAACCAGCTTGCCTCTCCAGAATAAATTCCACTTGATCATAGTGTGTGATTTTTTTTTATATATTGCTGAATTCGGTTGACTAATATTTTGTTTAGAATTTTAGCATCTTAATTCATCAGGGTTATAGGCCTATAATTTTCTTTCTTTGCCTAGTTTTGGGATCAGAATTATGCTCGTCTCAAAAAAGGAGTTTGGAAATCTTCCTTCCTCTTGAATTTTTTGAAATAGCTTGAGGAGGATAGGCATTAGTTCTTTGAATTTTTGGTAGAATTCACTTGTGAAGCCATCAGGCCCAGGACTTTTCTTTGTTGGAAGTTTTTTGATAACTGTTTCGATCTCATTTGTTGTAATTGGACTGTTTAGGTTTTCTGATTCTTTCAGATTGAGTTTTGGAAGATTATATGATTCAAGAAATTTGTCCATTTCACCCAGTTTGTCTAATTTTTTGGCATATATTTCTTCATAGTATTTTCTTACAATACTTTGTATTTCTTTTGTGTCAGTTGTTATTTCTCCACTGTCCTTTCTAATTTTATTTATTTGAGTCCTCTCTCTTTTTTTCTTGGTGAGTCTAGTTAAAGGCTCATCAATCTTGTTTACCTTTTCAAAAAACCAGCTTCTGTTTTCATTGATCTTCTGTATTGTTTCCTTAGCCTCTATGTCATTTATTTCTGCTCTGATCTTTATTATTTCCTTCCTTCTACTGGTCCTGGGCTTTATTTGCTGTTGTTTTCTAGTTCTTTTAGATGCAGGGTCAGGTTGCTTATTTGAGCTTTTTCTAGCTACTTTTGGTATGCCTGTAGTGCAATGAACTTTCCTCTCAGAACTGCTTTTGCTGTGTCCCATAAATTTTGAGTTGATGTATGCTCATTATCATTTGTTTCTAGAAACTTTTTTATTTCTTCTTTGATCTCATTGTTAATCCATTCCTTATTTAATATCATGCTATTTAGTTTCCAACTGTTTGAGTATTTTTCAGTTTTTCTTTTGTAGTTAATTTCTAGTTTCATGGCATTGTGACCAGAGAAAATGTTTGACATGATTTCTATCTTCTTAATTTTATTGAGACCATTTTTGTGCCCTAACGTGGTCTACCCTAGAAAACGTGCCATGAGCACTTGAGAATTATGTATATTCTACTGCTTTAGGGTGAAAATTTTTGAAGGTATCTATTATATCGAGTTGATCTAGAGTATCCTTTAAGTCTGCTGTTTCTTTATTAATTTTCTTTCTTGAGGATCTGTCTAGTGTTGTTAGTGGCGTATTAAAATCCCCTACTATTATACTATTGCTGTTAATCTCGCCATTTATATCCATCAAAGTCTGCTTTATGTATGTCGGGGCTCCTATATTTGGTGCATAGATATTTATAATAGTTATATCTTACTGTTGAATAGTTTTCTTTATCATTAGGTAGTGTCCTTCTTTATCTCTTACTACAGCGTTTGTTTTAAAGTCCATTTTGTCAGATATAAGTATAGCTATCCCGGCTTTTCTTTCATTTCGATTTGCATGAAATATTTTTTTCTATCCTTTTACCTTCAGGCTATATGCATCTTTTGTTTTAAGGTGTGTCTCTTGTAGACAGCATATGTATGGGTGTTGTTTCTTTATCCATGCAGCTACCCTATGTCTTTTGATTGAATCATTTAATTTATTTACATTTAACGTTATTATTGATATGTAGTTGTTTATTGCCATTTTATTCTTTAATGCTGTATTCTTCTTTAGCTATTTTATTTTTTCCCTTTGAACTGTTCACAAGAGGCCCCTTAGTATCTCTTGCAGAAGTGGTTTCGTTTTAATGAATTTCTTGAGGATTTCTTTTTCCGGGAAGCTCTTTATTTTTCCTTCAATTTTAAACGTTTGCCTTGCTGGATAGAGTAGTCTTGGTTGTAGATTCTTATTATGCATTACTTTGAATATATCTTGCCGTTTCTTTTTGGCCTCAAGTGTTTCTGTTTAGAAGTCAGATGTCATCCTAATGGGCGCTCCTTTGTAGGTGATAGTATATTTTTCTCTAGCAGCTTTTAAAATTTTCTCTTTGTCCCTTAGCTTTGGTATTTTAACTATGATGTGTTTTGGTGTAGATTTCTTTGGGTTTCTCTTTAATGGACTTCTGTGTGCTTCTTTTTTTTTATTAACTTTAATGGGGTGACACCAATAAATCAGGGTACATATGTACAATAAAAACATCTCCAGATTATCTTATCATTCAATTGGGTTGCATACCCATTACCCAATGTCAAATTGTCCTCTGTCACCTTCTATCTGGTTTTCCCAGTACCCCTTCCTTCTCCTTATCCCACCCTACCCTCCCTCTCCCCATCCCGTAACCACCACACTGTGTCCATGTCTCATAGTCTCACTTTTATGTCCAACCTATGTATGAAATCATGCTGTTCTCAGTTTTGTTTTTTGTTTTTCTGGTTTACTTATTTCACTCCGTATAATGTTATCAAGGTACATCCATTCTGTTGTAAATGATCTGATGTCATCATTTCTTATGGCTGAATAGTGTTCCATAGTATATATGTACCAAAGCTTTTTAATCCACTCATCTTCTGATGGACACTTGGGCTGTTTTCAGATCTTCGCTATTGTGAACAATACTGCCACGAACATGGGGGCGCATTTCTTTTTTTCGAACAGTGTTATGGTGTTCTAAGGGTTATTCCTAAAAGTGGGCTAGCCGGGTCAAAAGGCAATTTGACTTTTAATTTTTTGAGGAATCTCCAAACTGTTTTCCACAGTGGCTGCACCAGTCTTCATTCCCACCAGCAGTGCAGAAGGGTTCCCTTTCTTCACATCCTCGCCAGCACTTATTCTGTGTTGTTTTACTGATGAGTGCCACTCTGACTGTTGTGATGTGATATCTTATTGTGGTTTTGATTTACATTTCTCTAATGATTAGTGATCTTGAGCATTTTTTCATATGTCTTTTGGCCATCTGTATGTTTTCTTTGGAGAAATTTTTATTCATTTCTTTTGCCCATTTTTTGATTGGATTGTTTGTCTTCCTGGTGTTGAGTTTTATAAGTTCTTTATAAATTTTGGTTATTAACCCCTTATCAGACGTGCTGTCGAATATGTTCTCCCATTGTGTGGTTTGTCTTTTTATTCTGTTCTTATTGTCTTTAGTTGTGCAAATACTTTTTAGTTTGATATAATCCCATTTGTTTATCTTGCCTTTTATTTCATTTGCCGATGGAGATAAATTGGTAAATATATATTGCTGCTACAGATGTCGAAATGCTTGCTGCCTAGGTTTTCATCTAAGATGCTTATAGTTTCACGGCTTATGTTTAAGTATTTTATCCATTTTGAATTTGTTTTTGTGAATGGTGTAAGTTGATGTTCTAGTTTCATTTTTTTTGCAGGTAGATGTCCAATTTTCCCAGCACCATTTTTAAAGAGGCTGTCTTTACTCCATTGTATTTTCTTTCCTCCTTTGTCAAATATCAGTTGTCCATAAAGCTGTGGGTTTATTTCTTGGTTCTCTGTTCTGTTCCATTGATCAATGTGCGTGTTCTTATGCCAGTACCAGGCTGTCTTGAGTATAATGGCCTTTTAGTAAACCTTGATATCCGAAGAGTGATACCTCCTGCTTTATTTTTTCTTTTTAAGTTTGCTGAGGCTATTCGTGTTTCTTTTTGGTTCCATATAAACTTTTGGAATATGTTTTCTATAACTTTGAAGTATGTCATTGGTATTTTAATTGGTATTGCATTGAATTTATAAATTGCTTTGGATAATATAGACACTTTAATATTGTTTATTTTTTCTAGCCATGAGCACGGTATATGCTTCCACTTGTTTGTATCCTCTTTGATTTATTTTATCAATGTTTTATAATATTCTGAGTACAAGTCCTTAACCTCCTTGGTTAAATGTACTCCTAGGTACTTTATTTTTTTGGCTGCAATAGTGAAGGGGATTGTTTCCTTAATTTCTTTTGCTGACAGTTCATTATTGGTATAAAGAAATGCCTCTGATTTCTGAGTATTAATTTTATATCCTGCCACCTTGCTGAATTCATTTATCAGGTCCAGTAGTTTTTTGACTGATAGTTTAGGTTTTTCTGTACACAATATCATATCATCTGCAAGTAGTGACAGTTTTACTTCTTTTTTTCCAATATGGAATTTTTTTATTTTTCTTCTTGTCTTAATGCTGTAGCTAGGACTTCCAGAACTATGTTAAATAAAAGTGGTGAAAAAGGGCACCCCTGCCTGGTTGCTGATCTTAAGGGGATTGCTTTTAATTTTTGTCCATTTAGTATGATGTTTGCTGTGGGTTTGTCATAGATGGCCTTTATCATGTTAAGAAATGTTCCCTGTATTCCCACTTTACTGAGAGTTTTGATCATGAATGGGTGCTGGATTTTATCAAATGCCTTTTCTGCATCTATTGAAATTATCATGTGATTTTTGTCCTTTCTTTGTTTATGGAATGAATCACATTGATTGATTTGCGAATATTGAACCAGCCTAGCCTCTCCAGAATAAATCCCACTAGATCATGGTGTATGATTTTTTTATATATTGCTGGATCCGGTTGGCTAATATTTTGTTGAGAATTTTAACGTCTAAATTCATCAGGAATATAGGCCTATATTTTCTTTCTTTGTGTTGTCTTTGCCCAGTTTTGGGATCAGAATTATGCTCACCTCAAAAAAAGGAGTTTGGAAGTCTTTCTTCCTCTTGAATTTTTTGAAATAGCTTGAGGAGAATAGGAGTTAGTTCTTCTTTAAATTTTTGATAGAATTCACTTGTGAATCCATCAGGTCCAGGACTTTTCTTTTTTGGGAGTTTTTTGATAACCATTTCGATCTCATCTGTTGTAATTGATCTTTTTAGGTGATCTGATTCTTCCAGATTGATTTTTGGAAGATTATATGATTCAAGAAATTTGTCCATTTCACCTAGATTGTCTAATTTTTTTTTTAATTTGTTAATGGGAAAATTTTTTTTTAATTAATTCTAATGGGGTGACACCAGTAAATCAGGGTACATATGTACAATGAAAACATCTCCAGGTTATTTTATCATTCAATTGTGTTGCATACCCATCACCAAAAGTCAAATTGTCCTCTGTCACCTTCAATCTGGTTTTCCCTGTGTCCCTCTCCTCCTCTCTATCCCACTCTTTCCTCCCTCCCCCCATCCCATAACCACCACTCTCTTGTCCATGTCTCATATTCTCACTTTTATGTCCCACCTATGTATCTAATCATGCTGTTCTCAGTTTTTCTTTTTTTCTGATTTACTTATTTCACTCTGTATAATGTTATCATGATACATACATTTTGTTGTAAATGATCTGATGTCATCATTTCTTAAGGCTGAGTAGTATTCCATAGTATATATGTACCAAAGCTTTTTAATCCACTCGTCTTCTGACGGACACTTGGGCTGGTTCCAGATCTTCGCTATTGTGAACAATGCTGCCACGAACATGGGGGCGCATTTCTTCTTTTCGAACAGTGCTATGGTTTTCTTAGGGTATATTCCTATAAGTGGGATAGCTGGTTCAAAGGGCAGTTTGATTTTTAATTTTTTGAGGAATCTCCAAACTGTTTTCCACAGTGGCTGCACGAGTCTGCATTCCCACCAGCAGTGCAGAAGGGTTCCCTTTTCTCCACATCCTCGCCAGCACTTATTCTGTGTTGTTTTGCTGATAAGTGCCATTCTGACTGGTGTGAGGTGATATCTCATTGTGGTTTTAATTTGCACTTCTCTAATGATTAGTGATGTTGAGCATTTTTTCATATGCCTATTGGCCATCTGTATGTCCTCTTTGGAGAAATTTCTATTCATTTCTTTTGCCCATTTTTTGATTGGGTTGTTTGTCTTCCTGGTGTTGAGTTTTATAAGTTCTTTATAAATTTTAGTTATTAACCCCTTATCAGATGTGCTGTCGAATATGTTCTCCCATTGTGTGGTTTGTCTTTTTATTCTGTTCTTATTGTCTTTCGCTGTGCAAAAACTTTTTAGTTTGATATAGTCCCATTAGTTTATCTTGCCTTTTATTTCAGTTGCCCGTAGAGATAAATCGGCAAATATACTGCTGCTACAGATGTCGGAGAGCTTGCTGCCTCTGTTTTCTTCTAAGATGCTTATGGTTTCACGGCTTACATTTAAGTCTTTTATCCATTTTGAGTTTGTTTTTGTGACTGGTGTAAGTTGATGGTCTAGTTTTATTTTTTTGCAGATAGGTGTCCAATTTTCCCAACACCATTTGTTAAAGAGGCTGTCTTTACTCCATTGTATGTTCTTTCCTCCTTTGTTAAATATGAGTTGTCCATAAAGCTGTGGGTTTATTTCTGGGTCCTCTGTTCTGTTCCATTGATCTATGTGCCTGTTCTTATGCCAGTACCAGGCTGTCTTGAGTATAATGGCCTTATAGTAAACCTTCACATCTGGAAGAGTGATACCTCCTGCTAGATTGCTTAATTTTTTGGCATAGAGTTTGTCATAGTATTTTCTTACAATGCTTTGTATTTCTGTTGTATCAGTTGTTATTTCTTCACTGTCATTTCTAATTTTTTTTTTTTTTTGAGACCTCTCTCTTTTTTTTTTTTTTTGGTGAGTCTAGTTAAAGGTTTATCAATCTTGTTTATCTTTTCAAAGAAGCAGCTTCTGGTTTCATTGATACTCTGTATTGTTTCCTTAGCCTCTATGTCTTTTATTTCTGCTCTGTTCTTTATTATTTCCTTCCTTCTACTTGTCCTGGGTTTTATTTGTTGTTTTTTTTCTAGTTCTCTTAGCTGCAGGGTCAGGTTGCTTATTTGAGCTATTTCTAACTTCTTATGAAATGCCTGTAGTGCAATAAACTTCCCTCTCAGTACTGCTTTTTTGTGTCCCATAAATTTTGAGTTGATGTATGCTCATTATCATTTGTTTTTAGACACTTTTTTATTTCTTTATTGATCTCAAAGTTATTCCATTCCTTATTTAATAACATGCTATTTAATTTCCAAGTGTTTGAGTATTTTTCAGTTTTTCTTTTGTGGTTAATTTCTAGTTTCCCGGCAATGTGATCAGAGAAAATGCTTGATATGATTTCAATCTTCTTAAATTTATTGAGACCATTTTTGTGTCCTAACATGTGGTCTATCCTAGAAAACGTACTATGAGCGCTTGAGAAGAATGTATATTCTACTGCTTTAGCGTGTAAAGTTCTGAAGATATCTATTAAATCAAGTTGATCTAATTTATCTTTTAAGTCTGCTGTTTCTTTATTAATTTTCTTTCTTGTGGATCTATCCAGTGTTGTTAGTGGGATATTGAAATCTCCTACTATTATAGTCTTGCTGTTAATCTCGCCATTTATGTCCATCAAAGTCTGCATTATGAATGTCGGGGCTCCTATATTTGGTGCATATATATTTATAATAGTTATATCTTCCTGTTGAATTGTTCCCTTTATTATTATGTATTGTCCTTCCTTATCTCTTACTACAGCCTTTGTTTTAAAATCCATTTTGTTAGTTATAAGTACTGCTACCCCGGTTTTTTTTTTCTTTTCCATTTCCGGGAAATATTTATTTCCATCCTTTTACCTTCAGTATATGTGCATCTTTTGTGTTAAGGTGTGTCTCTTGTAGACAGCATTTGTATGGGACCTGTTTCTTTATCCACGCAGCTACTGTATGTCTTTTGATTGGATCATTTAATCCATTTACATTTAAGGTTATTATTGATATGTAGTTGTTTATTGCCATTTTATTCTTTAAAGCTGTATTCTTCTTTTGCTCTATTGATTCCTCCCTTTAAACTGTTCACAACAAGCCCCTTAGTATCTCTTGCAGAATTGGTTTGGTTTTAATGAATTCCTTGAGGTTTTTTTTGTCTGGAAAGCTCTTTATTTTCTCTTCTATTTTAAAGTTAGCCTGGCTGGATAGAGTAGTCTTGTTGTAGGTTCTTGTTCTGCATTAGTTTGATTATATCTTGCCATTCCCTTCTGGCCTCAAATGTTTCTGTTGAGCAGTCTGATGTCATCCTAATGGGGGCTCCTTTGTAGGTGATAGTCTCTTTTTTTTTCTAGCAGGTTTTAAGATTTTTTCTTTATCCATTAGCTTTGGTATTTTACTATGATGTACTTGGTGTAGATCTTTTTGGGTTTCTCTTTAATGGAATTCTGTGTGCTTCTTGAACGTGTGGAATGTTTCCCATCTTTAATTTAGGAAAGTTTTTTGCTATGATTTGATTAAACACAGTTTCCATTTTCTGTCCTCTTACCTCTTCTTCAGGCACCCCTATGATGCGAATGTTGTTTCTCTGCATGTTGTCCCAGAGCTCCCTTAGAGTTTCCTCAGATTTTTTGAGTCTTTTCCTTTTTCTTCTCTGCTTCTGTGCCTTTGTTTATTGTGTCCTCTAACTCGCTGATTTGATCTTCAGTGTGATTCATCCTGCTTTTAATACCTTCCATTGTGGTCTTCAGTTCTGATACTGTATTTGTCATTTCTGTCTGATTCTTTTTTATTATTTCAATTTCATTTTTTATTCTTGTTATCTCTTTATTTAGGTGCTCATAGTGACTATACATTGTTGCTCTAATTTCTTTGAACATCCTAACTATCATTATTCTAAATTCTGCTTCCTTTAGTTTGGTTATATCTGGTTCATTCGGGTCTTTGGGGATTTCTCTTGATTCATTTGGTTTGCATTCCTCTGCCTGCCCATTTTATGTGTATATAAGCAAGTTGTGACCACATGAGTCCAGTAGGTGTTGCCTTTGTGTTCTATAGGTGTGGTCTGTCTTCAGGCCTGCCACCTCCTCTGCCACTTCCTAGGGTGGTTGGGTATGGGCGTCGCCAGCGCCGGCTCACTGCGGCTGTTGCTGTGATTTCCGCCTCTCCTCCGCGGAAGGGGCCGTCGCTCAAGCCACACGTCTTAGCACCAACGGCAGAGGTGAGCACCTTTGCTCAGCTGTGGACCCAGCCTGTTTCCGGAAGGCTTATGCCCAGCCCCCGCAGTCAGAGCCTGCTTGCCACAGTTTTGCTGGTTGGGCGGGCTTTTGACGTGCTCTCAGCTGTGTGCCTTTGCCCTTCCAGAATTTATCCCCGCCCTCCAGGCCTGGGCCCTCCTGCGCAGGATTGCAAACCGCGGTTTATTGGGCCGGGCGTGTTTGCTGGCGTGAGCTCAGTTGCTAGCTTCCGATCATTCCAGACCCTTTTCCTCCCCCACGTTCAGAGCACATAGGATGTCAATCCGCGGTTTCTCTGGCCGGGAGGGTTAGCAGCGTGAGCTCAGCCGCGAACTTCCACTGGTCTTGGTGTCTCCCTCGCCCCCTCATTAGGAGGGCACTCGCGCACACAGAATGGCAACCGCTGTTTCTCTGTCCTGGCGGGGTGGTAGCGTAAGATCAGCCGTGAGCCCCTCACCCGTCCCTGGTCTTATCCCCGTCCCCACGGTCAGGGCCAGCTTGTGCAGGGTCGTAGAGCAGATCTCCGCCCGTATTTTTCCCTGCAGGTGGGATTACAGGCGGGTCGCAGCTAAAGGACCGCTTTCGCGCATCCACTCCGCCCCTGCTGGGCTAGACCAAGCTCACACAGGTTGTGCCTATGCCCATGCTGACAGGACCGCGTTTCAGCATCCTGCCGCAACCATATCATTCCGCAACCCTCAGGGAGATGGAAGTGCCCTAAGTCTCCACACTGTAGGCCTGGGAGCTCCCTCCCTCTAAGAAGCTCTGCTCTAATTGCCACGGGAGAGCTTGTTTGGCTAGTGTTCTATCTCCCTTTGCTGCTATTGCTAGTTCCAGGGGAAATATTCATTTTCGATTAGGAAAATGACTTCGCCCAGGGGTCAGGGAGGCTGTCCCTCAGTTTGTCTCTGTGCCTTCAGTCCACTCTTTGTTCCCGCTGCTCTGTTCCTCTCCTCTGTTCCCCTTCCTCGGAGTCACGGGTGCATGGTTGTGAGAGAGGTTTTCTGTGCTGTCCCTTTAAAAAGATTTTTGGGTCTGAGAAAACTATCTCTTTTTCACAAACAGTATCCTCACTTGCTTCACAGCTCAATACTGTCTAAACGCCTCTTCTAGGCTCTGGGACTGCAGGCTGGGGCTTGGTTCCTGGGACCCAGGTCCCTCCCTCTCCGCCAAACTGTCCTCCCACCACGCGGGTCTCTCCGAGCTGCCGTTTGCTTTGGGGAGCTTGGCAGCCTTCTTCGCGTTTTCGCTATTCCTACCAGTCTCAATGTGGCTTCTGCAGTGTTCCTTGGTTGAAGAGTCCACTTAGTTTAGTTCAAAGTTGGTTTATCCAGATGATGGTTCTTAAAATTGAGTTATAATCCACTTTGATTCTGGGAGTTGGAAATTGGTGCTCTGCCTACTCCATCACCATCTTCCCCCCCTCTGTGTGCTTCTTGAATGTGTGCAATGTTTCCCAGCCTTAATTTAGGGAAGTTTTCTGCTATGATTTGATTGAACAAAATTTCTATTTTTTGTTCTCTCTCCTCTTCTTCAGGAACCCGTATGATGTGAATGTTGTTTCTCTTCGTGTTGTCACAGAGCTCCCTTAGAGTTTCCTCACATTTTTTGAGTCTCTTTTCCTTTTTCTTCTCTGCTTCTGTGCCTTTGTTTATTGTGTCCTCTAACTCGCTGATTTGATCCTCACTGTGATTCATCCTGCTTTTAATTCCTTCCATTGTGGTCTTTAGTTCTGATACTGTATTTATCATTTCTGTCTGATTCTTTTTTATTATTTCAATTTTGTTTTTTTATTCTTGGTATCTCTTTATTTAGGTGTTCATAGTGACTATCCATTGTTGCTCTAATTTCTTTGAACATTCTAACTATCATTATTCTAAATTCTGCTTTTGGTAATTTGGTTATATCTGCTTCATTCAGGTTCTTCTCTGGGGATTTCTCTTGATTCATTTGGTTTGCATTCCTCTGCCTGCCCATTTTGTCTGTGTATAAGCAAATTGTGGCCACTGGAATCCAGTTGGTATTGCCTTTGTGTTCTCTAGTTGTGGTCTGTCTGCAGGCCTGCCACCCCCTCTGCCGCTTCCTAGGGCGGTTGGGTATGGGCGTTGCCAGCGCCGGCCCACTGTGGCTGTTGCTGTGATTTTCGCCTCTCCTCTGCGGGAGGGGCTGTCACTCAAGCCACAAGCCTCAGCACCAAGGGTATAGGTGAGCACCTTTGCTCAGCTGCGGACCCAGCCTGTTTCCAGGCTTCTGCCCAGCCCCCGCAGTCAGAGCCTCTTCACCACAGTTTCTCGGGTTGGATGGGGCTTCTGACGTGCTCTCAGCTGTGAGCCTTTGCCCATCCAGAGCTTTATCCCCGCCCTCGAGGCCAGGGCCCTCCTGCTCAGGGTCACAAACCAAGGTTTATTGGGCTGGGCGTGGCTTCTGGTGTGCACTCAGCTGCAAACTTTCGCTCGTCCGGGCTCTAACCCACCCACACGTTCAGAGCCAACTCACGCATGCAGGATGGCAAGCCATGGTTTCTCCAGCTGGTTGGGCCTGCTGGCGTGAGCTCAGCCACGAGCCTTCACCTGTCCCTGGTTCTAGCCCCGTCCCCGTGGTCAGGGCCAGTTTGCACAGGGTCGCAGAGCAGATCTCTGTCCATTTCTGGCCTCCCACTCTTCCGCAGGTGGGGTTACAGGCGTTCTCGCTGGACCGCTTTGGCGCGTCCCCTCCACCCCTGCTGTGCTAGACCAAGCTCATACCAGCTGGGCCTCTGCCCCCACCGACAAAATCGCATATCAGCGTCCAGCCACCACCATCCCTTCAGCAACCCTCAGCAGAGTAGGAAGGGGCCCCACAGTTCAGACCCTAACACTCCATACTGTAGACCTGGGAGCTCCCTCCATCTAAGCAGCTCTGCTCTAAGTGCCTCAGGAGAGCTTGTTTGGCTGGTGTCCTGTCTCCCTTTGCTGGTATTGCTAGTTCCAGGGGAAATATTTTTTTTGATTAGGGAAGTAACTTAGCCCAGGGGTTAGGGTGGCTGTCCCTCAGAGTGTTTGTCCCTGTGCCTTCACTCCACACTCTCTTCCCGCTGCTCTGGTCCTCTCCTCTGTCCCAGTTCCCCGGAGCCCCAGGTGCATGGTTGTGAGAGAGGTTTTCTGAGCTGTCCATTTAAAAATAATCTTGGGTCTGATAAAACTGTCTCTTTCTCACAAACAGTAGCCTCACTTGTTTCACAGCCCAATACTGTCCAAACGCCTCTTCTAGGCTCTGGGACTGCAGGCTGGGGCTTGGTTCCTGGGACCCAAGTCCCTCCCTCTCCGCCAAACTCTCCTCCCACCTCGCGGGTCTCTCCAGGCTGCCGTTTGCTCCGGGGAGCTGGGCAGCCCTCTTCACGTTTTCGCTATTCCTTCCAGTCTCAATGTGGCTTCTTCTGTGTTCCTTGGTTGCAGAGTCCACTTTGTTTAGTTCAAAGTTGGTTTATCCAGATGATGTTTCTTAAAATTGAGTTATAATCCACTTTGGTTCTGGGAGTTGGAGTTGGTACGTCCACCTACTCCACCGCCATCTTGCTCCCCCCGATTTTTTTTTTTTTTTTTAAGATATGTGCTGTGACTTGGTGCATATTTTTGTTCGAGATCCAAACAAAATTCCGAGATACAAGTCATGATTTGGGAAGCTGCCACTAGTTGGTGCATTGGTGTATGGGTCCAATATAGGCAGCACAACACCAGCATCTCATTCTTTCTCACGTGTTACCCACAGAATCAAGTCGAATCTCATGCACTGTTCTCGTTCTTGCAGCATTTTTGCATTTTTCTACTAACTTTTTTTGTGTGTTATCATGGGGCCAAATAAAGTAAGTGAAAAGAACAGTTGTGAGAATAAGAAGACAATGATGTCGATAGAAGTAAAGCAAGAAACAATAGAAAATCGTGAGTGTAGTGTAGAAGTGATTGAACTGGCAGGCTGTACGATTGCAATACATATACAATTTGTACCATCCTTAAACAAAAGGATGCCATCAAAAGTGCAAATTCAGAGAGAGGAACTACAATTCTGTCCCAATTAAGAACAAATATTCATGAAGAAATGGAGAAGCTTCTGCTGGTTTGGGTGAAAGAGAAAGCTGGCAGGAGATACACTGATGGAGACTGTAATATGCGAAAAGCCACATGCTATTTATGGCAACTTGAAGGGGAAAGAACCATCAACCTCAAAAGAGGCAGCAGAAGATACGTTTAAGTCAAGTCATGGCTGGTTTGAAAATTTCAAGAAGAGATGTGACATCCACTCGGTGGTGAGACATGGTGAAGCTGTGAGTGCTGACATTAAGGCAGCTGAGGAAGTACATCACACATTTTGCTGTGCTTATCGCAAAGTAAGGCTACATCCCCCAACAAGTTTTCAACTGTGATGAAACAGGATTGTTTTGGAAAAAAATGCCCTGGAGGACTTTCATAACTGCAGAAGAGAAGAAGCTGCCAGGTCATAAACCCATGAAGGACCTTGTGACGTTTGCATTGTGTGCAAATGCTAGTGGGGACTGTAAAGTAAAGCCACTGCTAGTGTATCATTCTGAAAATCCTCGAGCCTTTAAGACTCACAAGATTCTTAAAGAAAAACTACACATTATGTAGTGCACCAATGCTACGGAATGGGTTATGTGGCAGTTTTTTATTGAATGGGTAAATCTCGTCTTTGGTCCTGCAGTGAAGAAATATCTTCAAGAAAATAAACTCCCCATGAAAGCATTACTAACCCTTGATAATTATCAAGCCCTCCCACCTGGTTTGAAGATGACATTCTCGATGAGTTCAAATTTGTGAAAGTCCTCTACCTCCCAGCCAACACAACTTCAATCTTACAACCTATAGATCAGCAGGTCATTTCCGAGTTTATAAAGCTTTACACAAAGCACTTGTTCCGCCGTTGCTTTGAGGTGACTGAGAATACAATTCTAACCCTTTGAGAGTTTTGGAAAGATCACAACATCATGATATATTTATGCATTATTGACTTGGCATGGCAAGCAGTTATAAGAAGAACCTAGAACTCGGCATGGAAAAAGTTATGGCCTGATGTTGTTGCAGACAGGGACTTCAAAGGATTCAAACCAGAGACTGAGACCGAGGTAGAAGCGTTGGAGGAGAGAGATTGTGTCTTTCGGAATGTGGATGGGTCTGGAGGTAGATGAAGGTGACATAAATGAGCTCATCGAGGAACATGAGGGGAACTCTCAACTGAGGAACTGAAGGAGCTACAGATGATGCAACGTATGGAGCTTCTGCAAGAGATTAGTAGTAAGGAGGAGGTAGAGTTGGAAGAAGTGATTTCTACAAGTGAAAATAAAGACATGCTGGCAATGTGGAAGAAGCTTTCAAGTTTCATTGAAAAGAAACACACAGAAAAAGTTTCAACTGGCCATGCTTCAGCACTTTTTAATGACACTTGTTTGTCACATTTCCTCTACATTTTAAAAGTCAGGCAAAAGCAAACCTCTTTGGATATATTTTTATTCAAAAGTCCTGCAAGTGAAAGCGCCGAAAGTGCAGCCAAAAAGGCAAAAACAGGTGATGATTAAATGGAAAATACGTAATGTTAAGCTTAGGTTAAGTTTAAAGTTAAGGAAGTGAATATTTTACAATTAAGTTTTTGTGGTTTTATTTTAAGTAAAGAAAATGCAGTATTAGTACATTTAGTGTTAAGAAAGTGCAGTTTTAGTTTACATGTTACAGTGCCTGCATCCCTTCCTCCCTTTCTCCTCTTTCACCATTCACCTCTGTTAGCCACACTTGTCTGTCTCCAAAGTAAGAATACAGTACTAAATAACACTTTTTCCCTTTATTTCATATATTTTGTTATGCATTGGTAAGTATACATGTGTGTTTCTTAATTAAAAACATGTCTTTTTAAAAATAATTTAGGATGGTTTGGGAATGTTTTACAGGGCTGGAACGAATTAAATCTATTTCAGTTATTTTAAATGGGATAAATTTGTTTGATATACTAGTTGACTGACTTACAAGCTCAGTTGCAGAACAAATTAAACTCGTATCTCAAGGTACCACTGTATAAATTACTGGGTATAATTTCTTGATAAATTATTTTTTGTTATAGGTATGTTAAAGAATGAGTTGATCTATACTTGCTTTTTCTGATTTAAAAAATTTTGAGTATCAGAATTACAATTAACTTATAAAAGCAGTTATAGTGTATACTCTTTTATCTCATTTTTTGGAGTTAGTGAAAAAATAGTATTTTTCATTCTTTAAGCTTTGGAAAGAAATCACCTGTGAAAACATCTGGGTTTAGGATTTTCTTTATGGGGAAGATGTGATTACAGATGGAATTTTCAAAAAAAATATGGATCATTAACATTTTTAATTCCTTGTTATGGCAATTTTGGTAAGTTTTGTTTCTCAAAAAAAGAAACAATCGATTTTGTCCAAATTGTCAAATTTATTACTATAAAGTTATCCATAATATTGTCTTATCTTTTACTGTCTTTAAGCTCTGTTGTAGTAATTTCTCTTGTTTCTCAATCTGTAAAGTGCGTTTTTGTTTTTGTTTGATCATTGTTGTTTTAATATCATTCTGTTCTGTTTGATGTGTAATGCCTGAAAAGAGTTGTCTCGAATTTTGTTCATTTTTATAGCTGCTAGAAGGATGCATAAGTCCAATATAAATTAATTCATTATAGCTAGAATTGTAACTCACTGTTTTCTATGAATTCACCTTGACTTACCTTTTGCTTCTTGCCTCTCACAGAAAGTTTATAGCCAATGGGTATGGCTTCAGACTCTTTAAAGAAATATTTTCCAGCCCTGGCTGGTTGGTGGTAGAGTATCCTTCCAACATGTGGATGTCCTGGGTTCAATTCTTAGGGCACACAAGAGAAGCACCATCTGCTTTTCTATCCCTGGTCTTTTCACTTCTTTCTCTTTCTGTCTTTTTCTCTTTCTTCCCCTCCTATAGCCATGGCTTGATTGGAGCAAATTGGCCCCATGTGCTGAGGATGGTTCCATGGCCTCTGCCTCAGGCACTAAGAAGAGCTCTGTTGCTGAAGATGGAGCAGTGCCCTAAATGGGCAGACATCACTCCCCAGTGGACTTGCTGGATGTATCCCAGTCAGGGTACATGCAGTAGTTTGCCTTTCTACCTCCCCTCCTCTAACTGAATTTAAATATATATGTGTGTGTGTGTGTGTGTGTGTGTGTGTGTGTATTTTTCATACCGTTGGTGCTTAACAAACAACAATTAGTTGTTTATTAATAATTTTAAGTCTAACAGTTAAAATGTGTATTTGAAAAGTAGCCTAGCATATTAGATAAAATCCTATCTACTTTTGTTCTTTATCTAAGGGAGTCTGTTAGACCACTGTGCTTTAGCTCCTCAATACAGAATCTTTCAACCATAAGAACTGTAGCTCTTAGAAAACATTTCTTTGTTTTTCTCTCTCCTACCTGATATTTTAACAATGTCTAGCATGATTTTCTTTCTTACTTATTTCTTCAGTTCATACATTTTGTCCTCCAGAACAGACGACCTATTCACTTGATATATCAAGTGACTGTAATGTGCATGTTTCAAGGTAACTGGGTTTTGGTTTGGACTGAAGAAGAGAAAAAGGATACTAACATTTATCATTTGCATTTTTTCTTTAGTCTCAAAACACTCTTCAGAGTTATGTAGTATTGTCCTTGTTTTGCAAAGAAAATCATAATAAATAATTTTCCCTGGAAATATAGTTCTTGAACTGTTAGTATATGCCTTTCCAAATCCCTCAACTGCAGTTATTAAACTTCATTTGATTCTTCATAGTGCCATTGTTAAAATATGAATAATATTACCAGCCTCACAAGGTGTTTGAGAGCATTAAAACTTGTAATCAATTCAAAGTTGCAAGTATATGTTTGATTAGTTTCTTCCTCTCTAAGAAATGTTTTTGACAACTCAGGTTATGAATATTAGAAAGGGATCTTGAATCAGTCCTTGATAAGTGCTTTTTACTTTACAGTCTGTACTCTTTGAAGGGCACCATGCTATTTTACAAATGGTTCTTAAGGGTGCTCATAGGATGAATTTTCAAGTTATATCTCTGAGTTATTAAAACTATTCTCTGGTAGTCACTCTAATTCTGACAAGGCTTTTTGGCTCATTAGATGAAATCTCAACCATTTCCTAACATACGTAGTTATTAACAGATACTTTCAAAACAATATTGATTTCCCTACTTAATTAATTTGGTGTAATCATAGGAAAAGAATCATTGACCTCCTTTATATCTTATGTTTATACCACTAAGAAGAGGCAACCAAATTAAATGGACTTATTATAGGGTCACCATCATCATATGCACACCTCTCTTTGGAACCTATATAAACTATTTTTTTGTGTTCAGTATCTCAATCTGTTTTAAGGAAAGAATACAAGGAATGGAGTAAGGGTATATTTGATATTGCTAAGGACTGTTACAGGATTTATAATATAAGGAATGTTTAACATTGCAACTGATTATTCTCTAGATTTCAGAACCCTTTCCATCATTCTGATATTAGAGCCCTATTTTTTTAATGAATGAATGAATATACACCTCTTATGTTCCCACTGTTCAAAAGCATGACCCATTCTAATTGAAGTGAGACCCTTTGTTTTATCAGCTTTGATTTCTAGCAATCTACATTTTAAAAGCAATCTGCTACTTCCATGATTATAATTATATAATCATAATTCACAAGAATTATATGAGATATGAAGAGGAAAAAATAAAAATAAGAAACCAAATGTAGTTATCTATAATTACAGATAATGGTATTTTGGTGTAAAAATTCAAATTTTTATCCACAGAAATAATATAAACTAGTAAATAAACCTATTAACTATTATATTTAAAACTTATGTTTAAGAAAATTATCTGATATATTCACATTTGAACATATTTTAGTAAAATGTTAGAAAATTTCCATACAGATTTTCAAAAGTGTTATTTTAGAAAATCAATAGATATAAAGAAAATTTATTAATAAGGGAAGCAGAAATATTAGAAATAAATAAGAAAGCAGTATACTTGTTCTTTGTGAATTCAGGAAACATATATTCTATAACTGACTTTGCCATTATCAAGACATGTTGTTTATGAAAATAACTTTATCTTTTGTAACCTCAAATAATTGTGTTATATAATTTCCACAATTTTTATTTTATTGCAAAACTTTTTCTGACTCAAAGAACATATTCTGTCTGCATTGTTAGCTTCTTCAGAATTATACAACTAATCATATGGAGTTCTAGGTTATAATGAATTAAGTTTTCTCTTTTAATGATAGTCCTTTTAAAACTAGCCTTTATCATAGCCTTCTATCCAGTAACCCTTTTGTCTGTTTCCCATGCATCATTTTTAAATGAAAACCTGAAAAAATTCATCTCTTAGTCTACCAAAATATTCCTTAAATAACATAAAAAAATATATACAGCTCTTGAGTTAGCTTTCTTAGATATTTCTTGGTAAAATTAAGCTTGGAATTTAGCCCTTCATGATTTAACATAAGTCTAGGGCCCTCTACTGCTAAATCTTACCTCTAAAGAATCAGCGCCTCCTGCTATTTACTTGTTGGGACTTAGTTACTAAGGGGCTGAGATGTGAACATCTGTCTCTGTTCAAACTAAACAAATCATTCCAAGTAACCTTTCTAACCCAAAGTTCAATGGAAGAATCAGACCATGATTTATATTTGAGGGGTTTTGTTTTGTTTAGGCAACAAAAGCCATTCTTTTACTGTACTCTCAACAACTGTCTACTGCATTAATCAGACCTTAATTAACAAGGAAGAAAGGTGATAATTTACATTTATTTCAAATTGACACATTGTACTTTATTTAGCAAATGAGACCTGTCAGGCCCTGCCAATGATGCTTAGATTGAAGATGGAGTGTCGAAAATGTCTTCCACCTGCCTGTGCCTTTGTAGGAGGGAGATTTCAGTGTGTTTACACAGGGATCATTAGACATAGACCTCATGCTAAGCTTTCATGAATCTTTGAATAAGAAATGCTCAAAGGTCATCAGGTATGAAATATTTTATAATGACACATTGCCATAAGGCATGAGAAACTGAGATTTATCCTCCAAAGTAAACTTAAAGAGGATCAACAAAAGACAGATACACAGGCTTCCAAACTATTTTGGATCTATCTGAAGTAGAAGAAAGGAGAATTGAAACTAGAAAGATAGAAACTAGGAAAGTTTATTTTTCCCAGTGTAATTGTATAATTCACAGAGTTGGAGGTGTGAATTAAACAGATGAGTACTGTAACTGGTTATCAGCTTTTGAGAAAGAACAATAAGTTGCTATAAAATTTTAAGAAGGAAAGGAGATATGAGTCATGAATACCAATCTGCTAATTTTAGGAAATTAAAACAGAAAATTAAAGAAGATAATTAATTTGCTCATTCTTGTCTTTTATTGGTCATAAGTGAAGGCTGAATTTGAAATTTAAGCCTAAGAAGGTTGAAAGAAGTGAGACTTACTATTAAATTAATGTGGATTTCATGTTTTCCTCCTGCCCTTTTCATCTAAGCTTATTTTCATGGTTTTCATTTCCACGTATTTCATAGCCCAGCTTAAGCCAGGAAATGAGGAGCTTTTCTCTGGTGTATTTGATGGGCCTGGACCCTATTCATTCCCCAGTACATGCTGCACACATGCAGGCATCCACACATTTACTCATGTTGTCTCTGTTATGATGATTATTCTATCTGCTTTATATGGTAAACCCATTGTCAGCTTCAAAGTGTGGCTCAAATCTTATCTTTTGAATGTTGATATTGTGGAAAGTATACCAACTTAATGACATTGAACAAGTTTTTAACCATTTTGAAAATCAGTTATATCACTTAAAAATATGAGTGGTTTTGGGGGCTAGTAAAGGGTAAAGGGGTTCAATTATATGATGATAGAAGATGACTTGACTTTGTGTTGAGCACACAATGCAATATACAGATCATATATCATGGAATTATACACTAGAAACCTATGTAAACTTAACCAATGTGACTCCAATAAATTTCACTAAAAAGTTAATAAATGCATTAAAATGTGAATGGTTTTGTTGAAATAGAAACTGCTATTTCCCTTACATTTCAAAAGAATGTAAGAGATAGAAACACAAATGGAGAGAAAAATCTCTTTGATATATATGGTTATTAAAGTTATAAAACTAAATGTAGATGGAAAAGACATTATAAAGCATGTTAGGATCCATGATGCTAAATCTTCATAGTTTTATAACACAACACTGAATTAATAATATTGTTAGAAGTAAAAGTGTTTCCTATTGTTCATGGTCTGCATAAATAGAAATATTGAGTTTTATTTTCTCTGGTGTACTAAGAAAAGCCTATTATTTGTGGATTAAAGTCGCAATTTATGCTTTATAGGAGAGTCAACAGGGATTAGAAACATCTAGTCCACTTTTCTTATGGATTTCATTATTGTGGATAACTGGTTTTATGGCTGTTATTTGACAGAGCTGGGGCTAAAACTAAATCTGTCTACTTCTATGATTTCAACTCTTGCCTCTAATGTAATAATTTTCTAGTCTAAGAATCCAACATCTTTTAAAATTTTAGATTCTCTTTTTGAATGTTTGCTAACATTTCTACACAGAATATTATACCAGTATTGTAAATACAATATATTAAAACTACAGTTATTCTTATTTTTTGTTGACTTTTAAGGAGATAGGAGGGGCAAAGAGAGAGAGAGAGAAACATCAGTTTATTTCATTTATTTATGCATTCAATGGTTGACTCTTGTATGTGCCCGAGAAGGGATTAAAACCACAACCTTGTTGTATCAGGTTGATACTCTAACCAACTCAGCTAACCAACCAGAGCCAAAATATAGTTGTCTTTAACAAACATTAAAATGCCAATGTCCCATATACTTGTTAGTTCTTAATCTAGATTTTCATTTTTATAGTCACAATGTTTAAATTTTATTTTATTTCACTCCATTTACAGTTGATCTTTGAAAAATGTGTGGGTTAAGGGTCCAATATACCCCATGCAGTGGAAAACCCACATACATATAACTTTTGACTCTTTTAAAACTTAACTAATAATAACCTACTGTTGACCAGAAACCTTACTGATAACATAAACAGTCAACTACACATATTTCATATAGTTGTATCTTTTATATACTGTACTCCTACATTAAAGTAAACTAGAGAAAAGAAAATGTCATTAAAGTCAAATGGAAGAGAAAATACATTTACAGTACTGTGCATATTTATTTTATTGAAACAAATTCACATATAAGTGGACCTGTGCATTTCAAACCCATGTTGCTAGAGTCAAGTGTGTTTCCAAAATTTGTGGTGACCACTTCTGGAGTGTTGATTGCAGGTGTCTCCTTTACACCTACTACCAAGAACTTTGTTGATGATTACAACATATAATTGCTGTCTCTAGTTCTTTTCTGAAAATTTTTCTACATATTTTGTCCATATAGTTTCCCAGAAAATTATTGGTATACTGTGGCTCCTCAGTTCAAAAATGGTTTAATGGTTTCTATTTCTGAGAATTTAGAAGATAGTTGGAAAGTCTTAACAACATATAAAGTACATATGTTTGAAGATAGCAGAAAGCTAACAATGTATTAAAGAATTTTGATAAAATTTAGGAAAAGAAAGAAAGCCAGGGATCTGAGTCTGGAATTTGTCCAGGGATATACTTAGATTATGGCAATAAGTTATGATCTTTAAGATTCAGAAAAGCACTTTTGAAAGGCTCGTGAGTATATAGGTACAGAGTTGAAATTCCTTTGTGGTGGAATTCCAAAGACCTATAAAACAGAAGTAAGTCTCCAAGACAAGCAGGTAAGCCCTCACAGAGTCTGAAAACAAGCATCAAATGATTTCTGTGCATGAAATGTAACTAAAGTGATTGCAGATTATTATTATTCCCAGGAGTTTGGCAATTGCAAATGTAAATCTTCTCTGGAGAAAGATAACATTATCCTAATTCTTATGTTACTTCAAAAATAATTGTTCAAACACGATGTCTGGGGTAAAACAAACATGACAAGGCAGATAAATAGACAAAACAACCTGAATGATAAGCAGAAGCAATAATGAAAAGGAGCCTTCAGATATTGGATATCTTGGACACAGATTCTAAAATACTATACTATTCTCCTAGAGATAAATAAACCAAGACCCAAAATTTTGGCAAATAACTGACAATTATAAAAAAAAAGTACATGCTTGACTGACCAGGCGGAGGCACAGTGGATAGAGCATTGGACTAGGATGCGGAGGACCCATGTTTGCAACCCCGAGGTCGCCAGCTTGAGTGCGGGCTCATCTGGGTTGAGCTAAGCTCACCAGCTTGCAAGGGGTTACTTGGTCTGCTGAAGGCCAGCCATCAAGGCACATATGAGAAAGTAATCAATGAACAACTAAGGTGTCACAATGAAAAACTGATGATTGATACTTCTCATCCCTCTCGGTTCCTGTATGTCTCTCCCTATCTATCCTTCTCTCTGAATCTCCCTCTGTCTCTGTAAAAAAAAAAAAAAAAGTACATACTTAATGTAAAGCAATGAAAAAATCTAATATTTAGAAGTGGAGTTTAACAACAAGTAGACACAGGTGATACAAAAATAAATGAATTATCCAAATGAAACTAAGTTTTTAGATAAAAATATGAAAATAGATATGCTATAAATAATATATTATAAAGTTTATATAGTATAAAGTTTATGTATACATGTGTACATGAGTAATTGGAGTCTCAAGAGAAGAAAGATATTTCAGAAGTCATGTTTACAGAAATGCTGGTTAGAAATAGTCTGATACTCTTGCAACCATGATGCCTTATAAATCCAAAGATTTGTGTCCCAAATAAGAACTCTCAATGAAAATTAGAAAGTATTTTATACTTTTCAAGGATGATAAAAATGCCACAAACAAAATTTGTGCTGTAAAAGTCATGATACAAAGAACATTTTGATGGTTGCCAGATAGAAAGGGATTGAGCGGGGTGAGTGAGAAAAGTGAAGGATTAAGAAGTACTAGTTGGTCATTACAAAATAGTACTGAGAATGTAAAGTACAGCATAAGAAAAATCGCCAATATTATTCTAATAACTATTTATGATGTCAGACAGGTATAAGACTTATCAGGATAATCAATTTTAAGTATGTAATGTCCAGCCTGACCTGTGGTGGCGCAGTGGATAAAGCGTCGACCTGGGTACACTGAGGTCGCCAGTTCAAACCCCTGCACTGGCCTGGTCAAGGCATATATGGGAGTTGATGCTTCCAGCTCCTCCCCCCTTTCTCTCTCTCTCTCTCTCTCTCTCTCTCTCTCTCTTTCTCTCTCACTCTGTGTCTCCTCTCTAAAATGAATAAATAAATTAATAAAAAAAAAAAAAAGAAATTTTTAAGTATGTAATGTCCAATCCCTTGGATGTACACCTGAAACTAATATAATAATGTATGTCATTGTAATGGAAAAATTAAAAATGATTAAAAAAAATGAAAATAATACCCAGAAATACAAACAATGGAGATTATCCACCTAATTAGTTAAACTATTATAAATTATTAATAAACTAAAAATAAAAAGAAATTTCTTTAGTCTTTTAAAGGGTATCTTCAAAAACTTTCATCAAATCACACGGTAATGTGGAAATATTGGAGTATTTTTATTTTTGACCTGACCAAGTATCCAGTATCTGCCCTTCTTAGTAAATATTGTTTTGGAAGGTTACACAGTGTGTGTGTGTATCTTTTTTTTTTTTTTTTTTTTTTTACTGAGACAGAGAAAGTCAGAGAGCAGGACAGATAGGGACAGACAGACAGGAAGGGAGAAAGATGAGTAGCATCAATTCTTTGTTGTGGCATCTTAGTTGTTCAGTCATGGCTTTTTCACGTGTGCCTTGACTGGGGTGCTACAGCAGAGTGAGTGACCCCTTGCTCAAGCCAGCGATCTTGGGCTCAAGCCAGTGAAATTGGATTTCAAGCCAGTGACTTTCGGGCTCAAGCTAGGGACCATAGGGTCATGTCTATGATCCCATACTCAAGCCAGTGACCCCATGCTTAAGCTGGTGAGCCTGTGCTCAAACTGAATGAGCCCACACTCAGGCCGGCAACCTTGGGTTTTCAAACCTGGGTCCTCCACATCAGAGGCTGATGCTCTATCCACTGAGTCACCACCTGGCCAAGCTGTACACAGTATATTAAGATGAAAAATAAAAATAAAATTTAAATATTGGAAAGGAAACTGTGTAATTGTGATAAGTTGCAGTTAATATGATTGTGTACTTAGAATACCAATAAGAAGATAAATTAGAATTAAGTGAGTCTAACAAGTATATTTTCACATAGTAATAATATTTGAAATATATGGATTATATTTTTCTTTTAATTTTTTTGAAAAAAAAACCAATTTACTATTAATTATACTATATTAATTAACATATTAAAAACTTTTTTATCAGATTTTATTTAAAAGTTGATTGCCTGCTCATATTTTCTGTGGAGGTGAATCAGAATTTCTACTGTATAAGTTGACAAAATGTTTTAATTCTTTTGGTAAGATTTATATCAACAACATTAGTCTTAGGCTTAATTATATTTGAATAATAAAATCTATATTTACCTCTAAATTAGTAAAAAGGTTTACTGAATTTTTAAATGTATCTGATTATTAAAAAATTAAGTTTATATAAAAATTTAAATTGCTTTTTTGTTTAGGCAAAATATAAACATTATGAGCTCACACATCTAAAATAGTTATTAAAAAGCTATAAAAGTTACAGAAAATGAATAACTGTTCTTAGAATAAACAAGAGATGTATAATAGAAATATGAGATAATGCTTTTCATAAATTTAAAAAATAGAAAAAAATAATATGGTTCAAATTCTCAAAGAACGAAATCTTAAAAAGTGAAGACTTTTGTCATTCTTAATTGACTCTGCCTCCATATTGAAATGTTTAATAAGTTCTATTAATTCTGTATTTATTTTAAATTCAATAATCACCTGTAGTAAATTACCAATATGGTATTTTAAAAAATTTATTCTTTAATTATAGTTGACATTCAATATTATTTCACCAAATAATTTTGCAATACTCTTCCCATTCCCCTCACCTCTATCATTTAGTTCTTAAATTCCATAATTTAACCAGTTATTTTTTAAAATGCATTAATTCTCTAGTATTTAATGAACAAATCTTTATTTACTACTCCAAAATATTAGCACTCAATAAGATTTAAATATTCAATCTTAATTGATTCAAAAGTTTGTAGCATCCCCCATCCATTTCTACCCACTTCTAACATTTCTTTATGCCAACTGTGGGGTAGATTTATCACATTTTAATTTCTGTTTCTAAAGTTTTTAATTAAAAAGTATTGCATGGTATCTGAGTGCTGCTGATTAGTATCTAAAGGATTTCCCAATAACATTCTCACTGTGTATTAAATAAATTCAATTTTAATAGATTAATTTTTTTCTTATTCTACTAAAACAAGCAATTTTTCTATATTAATTTGGTCTCAGAGAGAACAACATAATTGTTATTCATCTTTCTATAGAAACTACTAATTTCTAAAGTGGTTCATATTTGCTGCAAGCCAACTCACTACTAGGAATTAAATTAAAATTGACAAACAGTTATATAACATTTAGGTTGCTGGGGAACATTTAAATCATTGAACTATAGAATGAAATGTGTATGGTCCTCAAAACAAAGCTTCTTCTCCAAAATATTGTTCTTTCATTCCTATTGTGCCACAGTTTAGATGTTGAAAAGGAAGTTGATAAAAGTCATTTTCTCTTGCACTTATAATTTCCCACGGAGCTTGTTTTCTGCTTGTCAAAAGTCATCATCCAGGTAACATTGCTATCTTTCTTTGCCCTGGGATTATAAAATCAATGAGACTATCAAGTGAGCACCTCAGCAATCACCTGAGCCTCCTTTTATACATGAAGATAGTGAGATACATGTAGGAATTGCTTTAAGGCCACCTGTCTGGTTGCTGTTTTATTTTTCTGGTTTAGGCTATTTCTAATCAAGTTTGTGTCTCTATGTCTTATTTTATATATTTGCTTTTCTCTTATATAAGAAAGAAACAAAAGCAAAGATAACCCTCTGCTTTTTATGGTAATGTAGCAGGCATCCTTCTGCCCGCCTTTCTCCATATTCATTTTCCCACAGCTCTTGCTGAATGGGCACAGAAATTGTAAAGCTGCCTCTAGCCTCCAGCATACTGGATTACAGATGAACTGCTGACTCACAATCAGTCATAATCTTTATCCAGTGAATAGAAAAAAATGACATGAGAGCTTCTAACTCATCCCAGTTCACCAGGCTCTCTGAGAGAGCAATTAAAGTAAAAATGTTGGTGTGAAAGCCCTCACCTTTTAAACTCCCTAATTGTTTCTAATTCTCAAAATTGAGAACCACTAATTCTGATCATAGTTTTATTATACTTACTTTCATAGACTGTCTAATTTCTGGGTGAATATATGTAAATGTGTTTATTCATATTATGTACATATATATGTGTGACTACATTCATATACGTTATACCAAAAGTATGATCATTGCCCTCATTTGTATAATTCTCTCATATCTTTCACTAACTAGAATAAAGTTTTGACTTAGTGTTCATGTTGCTCCAGTCTTCAGTAATTGCCTTTCTATCATATTACCTCATATAATATTTAGTTGTATGTCAACTATGCATTAATTACAAAACACATCTATTTTCTGCTGCATAAAATGTGATTAGAAAGGCCAACTAGTAAATTAGCCCTTAAAAATAATACATGTCATTTATCATGTATAACACTTTTTTGTAAAAAATATATCTATGTAAAATGATAAACACTATTTTGATTAATAGCTTAAATTGAACTTTTTCTTTTTATTCACTTTTTTATATTATATTTATTAAAAATACTATAGTATTTAATTAATGTTTAACATGGAAAATTGTGTTTGTTAATTGGCTTAATTTTTTTACTAATTGGTTACATATTAAATCCTTATTTTCATAGAACACTGCTCATTACTAAGAATAATAATTTTAGTCAAGAAAATATTCATCACTTTGTTGGAGAATTTTTCTTCCTAACTTAATAAGAAAAAAGTTATTTTTTATTTAATTTATTCAATTACTTCTAGTTAAGGGAATTAATTTTAATCAGGAAAATTTCTTACCATCTCTACTTTACAGTTTATATATATGGTTATCAAATATATATGTATGCACGTGTTTGTGTGTGTGTATACACAAGTACTGTGTTTATTTAAACAAAGATACTTATCATTCATACATGCCAATTGGTTAATTTCTTACTAATTCATTAAATATCTCAAAGTAAAACATAAGTATTGTGTTTTTATGTTAAGATATAGACTGTAAACAAATCCTGTGGTGACTAAGAATACATTCCTTGATGAGGAAAAATATTAATTAAAAGATCATCAATTTTATATTTTGCACAAGTGTTTGCCTACTCATAGCCTAGCTATAAATCCAACCTGAAATTTTATATTGTCAGAGGAATATTCTTCCTAAGAGTATGGTTTTCTGGTTTCATAAGTCTCTACATTTATATAAATGATGCATTTTAGTTTGTTATTAAAGTTTTTCCAGCTTCATAATAATTGATGTAAAATATAATTTTATAATCTTAAAATATCATAAATTCATGTTTTTCAGTGATCAGCCATACCTTTCCTAAGCTTGCATTTATTAGTGAGCATTCTTATATTTTGATTAAAACGATGTCTTGCAAACCTATTGCATCTTTTAAAACCTGGTTAAAATATTTTCTTTGAGTAATCTAGAAATAATGCTAAAAATAATATTTCTGTAGTCAGTATATCTGAAAAGTTTGAAAATTATTTTTCTTTGAAATTTAGAAATAACTGTTAAAAATTGGCAAAGACTAAGCTTCATGTAATAACACAGAAGCAATGCTCTTCTGATTCAACCAGAATTCTTCAGGCATTTCCATTAAGAATCATATATAAATCTTATCTTTATTCAACTCTTTTTAATCCTTTTATGAAACATAAAACAAAGTATATGGAACCATATTTTAAATTTTTCAGTTGTAATACATTTATGAAAAAATGCCCCCCAAAGTACATGTTATTATCACTGAGTGACAGCCAGATAAATTCAGACGTAAAATATCTTTAATGCATGGAAAATTAAGTTGTGCCTCTTCTCATGTCTATTCCTCCCTGAGAGGCAATCTCTATGCTTACTTTAGTGACAATAAATTAGTTGTTTTCCCTCAAAGTTTACCAGTAAAGTCTCTATGTCAACACTAAATAGTTAATATTTACTATAGTTTTTTATGATTTTGAAAAATATATAAATGGAATCAGAAGGAGTCCAAACTTTAGTGGAATTTTCTTTGATCTCATAGTGTACTAAAGTCTGTTTCTTTGTATTTATCACAGTATAATTCATGGATTATGCTTAATAATTTAATTTCTAATTTTATCAAAGTGATGCATGTTTCATTTTTACAATAAAAATGATAGTATAAGATTTTATGTCAGAAGGGTCAGTCATTAGTTTGTTGTCTTATTATCCTTCAAAGTTACTCCCCAGGTGATATCAGTTTTCCTACTCTTTTTCTTAGTATTTTTTTGGGGGGGTAGTATTTACTTACATACTCTCAAAATAATGGGCTTATTTCAGTTACTTTACTTATTAATTTTAATAACAATTGATTTTCCGTAATTATAGATAAAGATTGAGCCTCAACATATATTCAGGCCTCTGCTTTACCTTCTCACAATCTTTTGACTTAGCTATATCTAAATATATTAGTGGGTGAATGAAATGTGTTGTTTTTTTGATAACTGTAAGTACAGTTTACTTCTAAATTATGCCATTTGCTTTAATGACCTTTCCTTTCACATTGCTTCCCTTACCCCCTACACACTGGAGTGAAGAATTGCTTCAGTTGTATTAGTTTTCTATATATGAATGAATGTTTTTCTCCAAATACATAAATCTATCTGTCAGACTACAGAGTTTCTCTTTCTAGATATACTTTTGCTTAAATTAATTCAGTATGTATTGGTTGAAGTCTAGGACTGATCTACAGATGTTATTTGCGTCTCACCCAACTCTCATGTGTGTATTCTCCCCTTTCTGAATTCTATCTATTCTTTATGTTTGCCGAAGCAAATCTAATCTTTCTCAATCTTTAGGTGTATCAGAATCATTTGGAGGTGTTGTTAAAACACAGATTACTAGGTTCCGCCCCAGAGTTTCTGATTAAGTATTTTTCAGGTAGAGAAAGGGGATCTGCATTTTTAACCAGTTCCCAGGTGATGTTTCTGATTCTGGAATGATACATTGAAAGCTAGTATTCTATATCAGTGTTTTTCAACCACAGGGCTACCAAAAGTGTCATGCTGGTTGGCAAAAGAATTATCATCCTGATTTTGTGTGAAGATTATAGACCCAGATAATCTCGAAGTCAAAATTGCTTATGCTCTGGGTGGTTCCTGCCTTAGTTGTTCCTAAAATAATTTTTCTATTTACACTGGTCCCCAAGTGTTAAAAAGTTGAAAACCACAGTTGTAGAGTACAAAAAAGTAAATTTTTGAGAGCTTTTATGTATTTCTACTTCAGCTCTAAATTGCACTGTTGTTTATAGTTCTTTCTACCTCCTTATGTATAAGCTCTATTTGATGTGACTTTGCAGTGTGTAAGGGCAGTGGCTGAGGCCAGGCAGGTTCACATTGGATTCAGGCCAACAGGAGAGGAACTGCAGAGCCAGAAAATGCTGGGCCATTCCCATTTATTTGATATTTGTCCCAAGAGTGGGCAAGCATAAGGCAGGGAAAAACTGCTTTTTTTTTTTTTTTTTTTTTTTTACAGGGACAGGGAGAGAGTCAGAGACAGTGTAGATAGGGACAGACAGACAGGAATGAAGAGAGATGAAAAGCATCAATCATCAGTTTTTCATTGCGACACCTCAGTTTTTCATTGATTGCTTTCTCATATGTGCCTTGACCACGGGCCTTCAGCAGACCGAGTAACCCCTTGCTCAAGCCAGTGACCTTGGGCTCAAGCTGGTGAGCCATGCTCAAACCAGATGGGCCCACGCTCAAGCTGGCAACCTTGGGGTCTTGAACCTGGGTCCTCTGCATCCCAGTTTGATACTCTATCTACTGCACCACTGCCTGGTCAGGAAAATTGCTTCTCATGGTGGCGGGCAAGTGATCCACCAAACAGCCCCTCCAAGTGGCGAGCAAGCAATTCATGGTGGCAGGTCAGTGATTTGCTAAAACCACCCTAAGTGAAAGTATACATAGCCTTATGTAAGCTACACACATGTGGCTCTGTCACGTGCTCATGCATTCATCATGCAAAGTACAAGCCAATAAGCCTAACACATCTGGTTTCCCAACACAGTCCCTCCCATTAGAGGCAAAAGTTAGTTCTCTATCTCAGTGATGTAGGATTTGGTCATTTGCCTTGTTTGGTCAATGGTGTTTTAGCAGATGTGACTCAAGTGAAGGATTTTAAATTGCTGCAGTGCAGATTCTCTTGTTTCTTCCTTCAGCTTGCAAAAAATGTGCTTTGAGTAGTCTTCTCTCAAAAATAAGATTCATATAAGACAAGCCCAACTGAGACTAGCCCAGAGGGGTTAATACAATAGACAGGACAGTTTACAGAAGCATGGGTCAAAAATAAATGCTTTTGTAAGACCTTGAATTATGGCACAGCTTTTAACAAGCCACTACTGTGAAGATAGCGGAAAAATAAAGAAAGATTGTTCATTTGTTTGAGAACTTACTATTTTTTTCTTCTTCGCTGAAATATTTAGAAATTTCTCTTTAAACTCAGGGTTCAAAATTTCACAATGTAATGCTGGTGGCTGAGGCCAGGCAAATTCACACTAGATTCAGGGAGATGGTAGAAGAGTTATGGAGCCGGAAAGCATTGGACCCTTTCTGTTTATTAGATGGTCATGATGGTGGGTTAGCAAACAGAAACACTGCCTCTCCTGGTGGCAGGCCAGTGATCTGCCCTGAGGGAAAGTACCAGTAGCCTTATATAAGCTATACACATGTGGTTCTACCATGTGCTCAGGCACTACTGCAAAGTGCAAGCCAGCAAGCGTACCACAGCTGTTTTCCCAGCACACAATGATGGGCATTCTTAGGGATTTTTCTCTCATTTAATGTGTTGAGTTTATGATATGCCCCTTTATTCTGGAAATACAAATTCATTTTTTTAACATATTTTTTTTAGATTTTATTTATTCATTTTAGAGAGAGGAGAGAGAGAAGGGGCAAGGAGCAGGAAGCATCAACTCCCATATGTGCCCTGACCAGGCAAGACCAGTGTTTGGAACCCTGACCTTAGTGTTCCAGGTCAATGTTTATCCACTGCACCACCACATGTCAGGCACAAATTCTTTATTTTCAGGAATTTTCTTAAATTATTCTATTTCTGTCTGTGTTTAACTACCCCATTTGTTTTAGTTATTTGCTCTTTTTATAAATCCTGTCATTTACATGTGGACTTAATGAGTTCATTTATCATTTATTTTTTTACTTTGTTTTTTCCCAAAATATTTCTTTGATTTTATCTTCTAAACTGGCCACTGATTTTTTTTTTTTTTTTTTAAATGACAGGAAAGGAGATAGTGAGACAGATTCCCACATGCTCCCTGACTGGGATCCACCCAGCAACCTTCACCTGGGGTTGATGCGTAAATCAAAGAGATATTTTTAGTCCCTGAGGCTGATGTGCTCAGACCGAATGAGCTATGTTCAGTGCCCAGGGCCGACACTTGAACCAATCAAGCCACTGGCTGCAGAAGAAGAAAAAGGAGAGAAGGGGGAGAGAAACAAATGGTTGATTCTCTTGAATGCTCTGACTGGGAATCAAACCTGGGACATCCATATACCAGGCCAGCACTCTAGCCACTGAGCCAATTGATCAAGGCCTGATTTTCTTTCTTAATTTACACACTTTTATCTTTAATTATAGCACTACTTTTTCTTTGAATGTTTCTTAAACAAAATAAAAATAAAGTCATATTTTTATTTTATGTCTGCTTTTCAACTGTTTTTCATTGAGTGCATCGAGAATCTGTCTGTGAATTTTATATTATTTGTGTTGTGGGTTTCTTTATTGTTTGTTATTTTGTCATTTTGTTTATTGGGAACCTTCTCTTTCACATTGGGCATTTTCCTGATGGAAGCTTTACTTGGATGAAAAAGGTTTTTCTGATGCTGTAGTTTTTTGGTAAAATGACAGATTGTAGATTTGGTCTTTTTTACTGAGGTCACTCAATTTAGGATGAGTCTGTTTTTATTTCTAAAATACTATTTAGTTTTTTGTCAAATAATCTTCCAGTACACCTAAGACTGTGTGTTAGTTCAATGATGATGGTTGATCAGGTACTGTTAAAGTGGAATTATGCCTGGCTGGCAGGATACTGGTAAGAGATTAAGGAAAGGTGAACTAATATGCTGCAGTTAAAAGTGCAGCTTCTCAGTTCACCTCTCTGTTTGCATCACTGCTGCTGAAATCTGCTCTTTGGTTGGTCAGGGACCATGAGTCTGAAGCCTCTCCAACTTGATTTTCTTCAAGAGAAGAAGACAGGTACTTTGGTCTCCCTTGTTCCTTAGGCATTTATATGATTATGTCTTCTGCTCTTTTATGCCAGTTATCAATTCATATACTTTCTTCCTTCTACCAAGGGAAATAACTTGATGTTTTCTGTTCTCTTATTTTCTATGTTTTATAATACTTTACTATATAACTTTGGTGGAACTTTGGAAGATAGATGAGGTAAACTTACAAAGGCGCTTAACCATGTTTAAATAGAAGTATGATTTGTTGATTGTTTTAAGTAGACTGTAATATCCATGAAGAAAGAGGAAGTGTGGCTGTCTTAATTACAGTTCCATGGTATAGCACAGTGCCAGGTGCATATTTAGTACTCATTAAACAGGTGTTGAATAGACCAGTGAATGAGTGCTTCAAAAAAAAAGATACCCATGCAATATTTAGATGTCCAAGTAGCAGAGTCCATGTGTTTTCCACCCGAAAGATTAAAAATGCAGAGGTGGAGTGCAGGCCAGACTCTTCTATTGAACTGGCAGGTGGCTTGGACAGACGGACAATTGCTATTTACCAATTCAGATTCATTAGCCTTACTTACTGTTAATTGGCTTACCAGATTTGGCAGGTTATTTACACTTAATTTTACCAGAGACTACTTCTTTATATCAACTTCTAGAATGTCTAAGTCATATTCCTGTGGCACTGTAAGTGTTTTGGTGTGATTCTTTATTTCTGTCCTAAAAAGTAAAATGGAAAGTCAAAAGAGTATTTATTTTTCATGGCTCTTAAACGTATAGTGTAAATTAAATATTCACTCTGCATATGCCCTGCTAGAAGATAGTTAGCCGTCTTTGATTTGAGAAAATCTAATGTCAGGTAACTGTGTATAATTACATACTTGAAAAACACAGGTGATTGTGCAGTGCCTTGATAAAGAATACAGAAAGCAGAAACAGATCTAAATATTCCTCTTATCCCTCTTGAAAGATTAGAATTTCTCAGCATATTTAGTCTGGCACTCTTATGAGAACATTGCAGTGATTAATGTGCACTTATCAGAAGAGGTAAGTTAGATTACTTCATTCTCTATTGTTTTAAAAGAATTTCTGAATCCAAATTTGATTTATGCCTTTGACTAATGCCGATGTAGCCCACTTTGACTTTACAGGTATGTGCTTATTAGTATATATCTGATATGTCAAAGCGTTTATAAGAAGAGACACAAGTTCTTGAGAGAAATATACCCTTCCTGATTCTTTCTCTCCAGGGAAGAAAACCAGCTTGGGAGTAAAAGTTTTAAAAAATGTATATATATTATACATGTTTGCAAATGAAAATACCTCAGGAGTAGAAAACTTATTGGCATGTGTTTAATAAATTGGTATAGCTGTATAAGCCCATGCTTTCTTATTGCCTGGGAAATCCCAAAGTTCTCTTTCCTTGCTATCTATATACTCCAATTTGAAACCAAATTTCTTGAATAAAGGAAACAGAATAATGCAGTGCCAAAATTATAATGTGTTTTTCTTAGTTCCAAAATTCTACTTACTTACACAGATGTAGGTGACACACTCTATAGCTAGCCCATTAGCATTTTCGTATTCATAGGACCAAAATAAGTGTTGCTACCATCCTGTGACTATGGCCATTCTTAATGACTCTTGCAATGCTTATGGATAAAACCAATTCTCAATTATCACTCTGGTAATTGAGGCTGCATTTTTAGCATAAGTGAAAACCATGGGAGGTCCAGAATTTACTGTGGCAGAGAAGTCCAAAGCCTCCTCACTCTGTCCTTTCTCTTATAACTTGACCTTCATTTTATTTCAAAACCTTGTTCTGATTTGAGCAAGTTCCTCTCTGTGCATGGAAAGGTCTCATGAATACACATTAATTTACTGCCATCTTCTTATCTATCCCCTATTCCCCATTCTAAGCCATTAACCCCTTTCATCCTTCTTGCTTTCCATCATAAATGCTTTATTCACATTCCTCCTACACCAGCCTTTTTTTTTATGTCATCTCTAACAGAGACCAACCCTCGAGTACATAGAACTGACATTTGGAATAATATATATCAAGCTGCACTTGTATGTAACTTATGATCTCTCTATTGACTAAGTCCTATAAATGCAGGAGCTTTATTTATTCCAATATTTGACATATCCCTAGATCTTAACACAGTGTATAGCACATAGTAGGCATTCAGTGCATATTTGTTGTGTGAATGAATGTAACTTTTTGTGGTTTCATTACATTTTGAACTTCAAAATACCAAAGGCTATTTATTTACTACAGCCACTAAAGGGTGTGTCCGAGCAATGCACCAGGATCTGACTCGTGTTGCATCATGAGAGAAAATAAAATGTTATGATTATAATTGCCCTTAACAACAATAACCACAGAAGTGCTTATTAATGCTTATTTGTCCATGGAGAGATATATCAATATATGATCATGTATAAAGAGAAGGAAAAGCACACTATTTAAAGGGTTTGACAGAGCCCTCTAATGTGGACTCAGACATGGTAGACCATATGAAAGGCAGAATTTGGTCTCTGTTGATTACAAAAATACAAAATTTTCTATTTTGCATTCCACAAAATGATTTTATTTTTAAATACTATTTTATGTGAAAGTTGTCAGAACATGATTATGTGTAGTTAGTTGTAACTACTAACAAAAGGATACAAAATAAACAACCAATACACTGATGGGTAGCAAATTTTATGCATACAAACATATTCTTGCTTTTGTTAAGAAAGTATTTTTACTGATTGAAGAACATAAATGTTTTTCATGTCATTACCATGGATTTGGAAAATGCAAGCATTTAAACTCTAAGTGATGACAATTCCTTTAATAAAACAAGAACATCTGCGTTTTTTAGAAAGCTTTTTGTAATTGATAATATATATGCTGACATCACCCTAATTATTTGAATTTGCTAATAATTGTCTTCCACATAATAGTAGCACAAGTTCAACCTTAAAATGCATATGTTTTGCTAATGTTAAGATTAACTGATTAATATTGATGGCAGCTAAGACCAGTGGCTAATGTCTGACATCTGTTTGGGAAATCAGTGTTCCAATTCAGGAAGCTGGCATTTCTGTTGGGGTTACAATGAGGGATTATTGTGTAAGGAATTATGATTAAGGTTTGTGTATTGTTGAGGTTAGAAATAGGGATATAATCTATTTTGTTTCTGTTCATTTTAGTGTATTTCTGGAGTCAAGCTGCTTGCTCTATTCTGTGTTAACAGAGAGGTCTTCCCCTCTGTTCCCTTGTGGCACATTTACAGTGGCACATTATTGCACTTGCTCCTTCTATGTTAATGGATTGATTGATTTATTTTTCTTCTACTTTATTAGTTCTTAAACAATCTTTTGTTTGGGACAGAAACACTTCTTTTTCTTCCAATTGGGTTTTTTTATTGTTGTTTGCTTGTTTTTGAGTCACATCTAGACACTTCTGTCTATTTAAAATCAGGAGTTAATTTTTATATCATGCTTTTCTGGATGCCAACCTCAATCTTGGTACTAATACCACAGCAATGGGCTTTTCAGTTTGGGGAAGGAAAGGGAAAAACAGACTTGTAACAGAACTGTGTGGAATTTTTGTGAACCAAAAACTATAAACCAAAACAAAAATAAATGTCATAAAATCCTTGATATTATTTAGACATAGTATTATTCATTTTCTTTTTATTTTTCTAATAGACTTAATTGGCTTTACGTTTTAACTAGTTGTGCAAAAGAACTAAAAGTCAGAGTATACACACAGTGTATAAAAAGGGAACAATGAGAGCCCTGTAACCCACATATTTTAAAAAAGGGGAGGCAGTAATGAAATGAAGTGGCCACAGAGCTAGAGAAAATGGATCAACTGGAAAGCAAAGAATACTGGAAACTTTCAGTATGTTGAGCAAAAGCCCAATTTAAAATTCCTTTTACCTTTATTTCCTCTTTGCTTCAATTGAAAAATAAGTAGCAAATCATCAAAACCTTGAAAATTCAGGAGAATTTTTCACAGACACTTGAGGAACTATGTCAATATACGTTGCTTACCTGATGTTTGTACTGAAGACCATGCAGCTGTTATATCATGTAATTAAGGCATTCTGTACAGCACAGTAGGAAAATGAAACTTGAACATATTCTTGGAAGATTTTTTTCAAAACCTACTTTTTAAAAAGACAGGTTTTTATTTGTATATAAAGTATAAGGTTAACACCAAAAAAAATTTCCTTAGTCAACATCTGTCTATGGGGGAAAAAAAAAGAAATCGTAAGAAAATTGAAGTTTGAAGTTAGCTAAGAGCATTTCATATTTAATGTAGATTTGTGCTAGGAAAAGCTGTTTTCTTTTATTAAGAACTGCTCAAATCACTGTTAATTTTTAGACAGATTATTTTTTTATTTCAATAAAATATCCCAGTCTCCCAACCTCAAGCTTGGACAAGGCATAATCTTTTTGTGCTTAAGATTTGACATGTTTGAAATGGGTATAGTAATAAGGATATTGTTATCATTAATGAAGCAATCTATATATCACAACTAGGTATACCTCTTAATAAGTGAAGAATAAATATTGTTTAATATCCTAGAAGTATTAATATTATCTAATATAATCCCCCTAGTATTGAGTCTTTTTTTTACTATATGCTCAATAAATTGAAGAATGAAGAAAGAAAATGTCTACAACATCTCCATAAAAATAAGATCCAAAAAAATTATAGAAATTTAGAATGAGAAGTTATTTATTGTGCTCTCTTACTTTATATGACAGCACTCTATCTTGTAGAGATAGATTCACATTGTACTGCAAAATATTTTCATTAAATTAAGATAAAATGTAAACACATTTAGCATTTTCTCATTGATGCTAGCCAATTAACCTCAGGAATGTCACAGAGTTGGTCTTCACTGTATTATATAGTAACACTAAACATTGGAATGCAGGAATTATCAGTCTTACATAAATAATTATCTGTGTAAAATGTTCATTTGCTCTCAGTCCACTTGGTTTTCTCAAGAACTGGTTATTCATTCATTTTGATTTGTAAATGTCTCTTGTTTATACACTTGCTAGAACAAAACAGACTTTAGAAAGATCTGACTAGTGTCCATGGGATTATTAATAACTAATCTTACCCCAGCTAACATAATTTTAACACTTGTTATGGACTGGGCACTTTAGTGAAGCTGAAGATGATTTAGTCCAAAAGGCAGATTTTCTTGCAGTCAATTCTACTTAATAACTGGGGTCTGGCCTTGTTATATCACTAACCTAAGAACTCTCACCATGAGAGAGCTAATTCTCAAAGCTTTGTATTTTCTGACAGGACAAAATAAGCTTTTACCTCTTCACTTTATTACTGTAATTTCTGCTTATTTCTGAATACTGTGATATTAACCTTTGTATTTTTGTAAGATATGGCCTGAAAATTAAAAATTTAAGATATGTCCTTAATATTGAAATATGTGATCTTAAAAATTCAACAACAGTTAAAAAAAACTATAAGTAGAATTAGATTGTGAGTAGTTGGTTAGGATTTCATGTACCAAATAAGATTCTAATCTAGAATGGGGCTTTAAATATATTATTTCAGTCAGCTATCAATTATGAGGTAGGTGTCATCATTGCCATTTAAATTAATACATATCATGTACCTCCCTGGTCACACATGAATTGCTAATACAAGGATATTGAATTTGCATATGTCAGGGGTCTGCTCCACCTTTGTGAGTACTATTCAAGATTACATTAGCATTTTTGAAAAACATGGCATATTATTATTGCATATTAATCCATGCTGACTAAAACACATTTTTTTTTAGATGAACTGTTCAGTGGACATTCTAAGATCTTGTACCTCTGAGACTAAGGATCTAAAAGCTAGGTTCTTAAGAGGACAATTTATCAGATCATTGCTCTAATGGACTTCGTCCCCAAGGAAAGCTTCATACTCAGTCCATACTAATTCACTTCTGAGACCCTAAAGTTACTTGCTTGGTGCTTCTGTCAACTAAAATAGTACCAAATAGCAACAGGATACAAACATGAGAGCAAAGAAAAGGAAATGAAGAAAATTTAATGGTTTGATATTTTGATTGATAGTTGCAGTGTCTGAGCCAATAAAAACCATTCCAGAATTAATGTAGTCACTGATTCAAGCAGTGTGTTCATGCATGTAGAATTATATTTAGATATTCCTTATCTTCAAAAAAATAATAGTAAGGAATGGCTGTAATTATTTTCTGGAAGAAAGACAATAACAATATAAAGCAGTTTGGGCATACAGTTTAAACAAAAATATTTAATATACAGGTCTTGAGAAGGGGAGCTTTTTTATCCATAATATTCATTGGAAGATGGTTATTCCAGATCTTTCAATTAATTTAATAATATAATTATCAAATCACATGCTTTAAATTTTATAAAATGAAATAAATAATGAAATTATGGCTGCAAAAGAATATTTTTTTAAGCTAGGGTAAAAGGAACTGTGTTTCAATAGAAACAATGAATGAGAAAAAATAACGATAATCAATATACTCCAATGGAAAGACATGCTTAGTACACAAGAATGAGCCTTTCTGAGGATGCTGGTACAAGGAAATTACCTCTTTCAATAAAATGAATCAATTGTAACAACATTTCAAAATAATCCTTAAATATTTAATTTTTTTGATAGATGAAATTAATTTTGCTGCAGATTTTTAATATAACAATTTGTAACAGGCATAGAGAGCTTTTCTAATTTAATATTTGAAACATTGTGTATAGAAAATGATTTCTTGTTTTTATATTTTCTTGTATTAGCCATAACTTATTACACACTTCTGAGGAGGGTTTTATTTTCCCTTTCCAAGTTTGTGTAAACAGATTTGATACAGCTAGATGCATAATATACGTAAGAAAATTTAACTGTCAAGAAGACTGTAGATAGTTACGCTACATGACAACTCTTTGTTTCTCTTCCAGAAAAGTATTAAATAGCATTCATTTCTTTAAAACGCTTCTTTATCTCAACCTCTAAAAAGAATTTCAGTGCTATTGTTAGAAATATTTTGAATTACTGGTCAAAATGGAGTTTTAAAATATGTCTGTGAAGTGTGTTAAGGACATATCCTGCAATATCTCGAGTTTTTATTCCTGTTCAAGTGAGAGAATAGAAAATAAGACTGGCTCTAGCAGTGTTGCCTGCTATAAAGATTCAAGTCCAGTAGAAATCAGAGAAAAGAACAGGAAGCACAGATGGTTAAAAGTAATTTGGTGCTTCTGAAATCAATTTAAATTGTTTTAATACCTATTTATATTTTAATAGCAAGCAGCCTTAAATGACTCATATTTTGAAATTATATCTATGAAAATAGGTGCTAAATTGAGAAAGTATTTGCATATTGATAGGAATATTTATTTTCAGAACAGGATTCTTAAGGCTGATATAAATCACCACAAATGGCAAAATCTGACACAAAAACAAAACTACCTCGCAGTCTTTTTTTTATCTTTGTTTTCTGATTTTATTAAAAAATCTATTTAAACAGCTGAATCTTTGCTAAATGCTATAGAGGATGGCTATATTTCTAGGAAAGTGTTTAATTATTCATTTTCACTTACATAGTAAATTATATAGCCTGAAAAGCTATTAATGTAGCAGAAAATAATGACAGAACAACCTCAGTAACTGAGAAGTCTGCTGCATCAAGGTCCATTATATATTTTTCTTTCTTTTTCAACTGTGGGTGGGCAGTTTTTAGAGATCTGACCTATCCTTCCTTTTTTGTTTAAGTATTTTTAAATTCTAGTCATTGTGTGGTGAGAATTTGCAGGTGTTTTTCAGAGAACTTTTTCCCCTCTAGCTGGATGTGGAAAGGACAATGCAATTAATAACAGATGGCACAGGATGACCACGTCCTTGAGAGAACGCCTTATTGGCACCTCCTGCTAATTGTATCACATATAACACAACTAAAAGCATAATAAATCTGAACTGGGGGACATTTTATGCAAGAGCTCTTCTCCTTTTCCAGACGGTAAATTGCTCAGCTCTTGAAATATCTATAACCTTGTGACATCCAACTTGCATTAGTTTAATTGCCTTTTTTTCCTCTCTCCCTCCCCCTTCTCTCTCTCTCTCTCTCTCTCACACACACACACACACACACACACACACACACACACTTTTTTCATCTTGGACATAAGGAAACAATTGGGCTTTTGTTTTTCTACCAAGTTTAGTGCTGTGTCTAAAATAGCTATATATCCTGATTTGTATTGAATTTGGTCAAGGTTTAATATCCAAGGTTGAGTGAAAAATTATTCTTTTTGAAGGCTTTAAAATATTTTTGTTAAGATTAATGTTGAAAAGAAAATGTATGTCTAACTGTTGATATAATTTAATAAACCTACAGAAGAGAGTTTTATTAAAATGAAAAAATGTAAACTTCAGACGAACATATAGAAGCACACACATCAACACACACCACACTCACACAGGCACAAGGCTTTCTTCATAGTGTGTAACAGCAACAAATCACAATAGCCAATATCAGTAAGAAAGATTGAATGGTCACTCACTTCATAACTTGATTTGGTGATAATAACAATTTGTAAAGTAAAAGTTTTAGAGTCTGTTAGAATGTAATTTTCTGACAAGCATTTTTTTCCTGTAAGAAAATACTTTAGTTAGTACCCTAAATGTCATATTTGTTTCCAACACAGCTAGTTTCAGTTTTGATTTCAGCTTTTAAACAAACAAAACTACCAAACAAAAATGAAATTTAAATTATATTTTGAGAGGGTTAAAACAAATTCTTCAAACTCATAGGCTATGTGTTGAAACTGTGTTTTGGATGCTTGTGTGTGTGTGTGTGTGTGTGTGTGTGTGTGTGTGTGTGTGTGTTCTCTTCGGATATATAGATATCTACTTCTTTCAGTGATTTATCCTCACTAGAAAGAGTAACCTTAATATTTGTGTCAGTTAGATAAACCAATCCTGAAATAAGACAAATCATAGTCCATATAAGAAATGTTATAAAGTAAGGGAAGCAACCATATTCTGAGATCTTTCTAGTATTAGAACTATCTCCAGATCTGCTGTTGGTACTTATATGTTGAAACAACAAACTTTAGGCTGGTTATAGACCTGGGGCACACTTGAAATTGTATATTAAAAAAATGTAGAAGATTCTTATGATTCGAACCATTCTCATTTTGAGACTCTGGTGAGCTATGAAGCATACTGTTGAATTGTCTATTAGGAATATCTTTTCTAATAGCAGGTTTGAAACACAGTAAGTAAAATTAAGTTTATTGTCAACATCAAGAGAGGCTGATTTAAGTAGCAGTCCTCATGTATAGCTAATGAATGACCTTGGGTATGTCACATCACTTTTTCTGAGCATTACCTGACAAAGTGATCTGTCAGAATGAGAATCAGCAATAGTCAAACAGTGTTCTAGAGGTGCTGCAAACCTTCTCTGTCGATGGGAGAGGGGCAGAGGTGGGCTGGATGGAAATAGCTGCCACTATTATGATAGCCCTTTTGGTATTGCTTGTTGTTGTGTTTGTCTCATACAGGATTTATTTTAATGCTTTTGAGTAGATGTTCACATGGCTAAAATTATTCAAAATCAATTAGCCTACATACTTGCTAAGTTCCTTTCAGTGAGAAATTCTCTAATATATGTATTAACATGCCTTTTATTTAATATGAACTAATTCTGATGTTCTGAATGAATGAAACATGGCATCCAGAAACAATTACTCTACTCTTTCTCCATTTGTCTGCAGTTGATTTGAATAATAGACAATATAAAAATGAATATCAATAAACTTCCTTGCATTAAAGGACTGTGTGTGTGTTTTTAAAATGTATGTCACTGTGTTTTTTTTTTTAGTTTGAAGAAACAGTCATATATGCTGGCAGACTCTTTAAAGTCTATATAGTAATGGATCTTATGTTTTTCTTTGATTTCATGTTTGTCATCTTCATATCTATACATTTATGGTCCAGAATCTTTAGGTCAATGCAGATGGATAATTGACAGTACAAGAAGATATTTTTATAACACTTAGAAATAAAGAATAAAATCATATAACTAATTATTGTGACATTTGGTCTTTGTCTCATCTGTGTTCCTGCTTATCAGACATTTTCTAGGAGTAGATCCTTATTTCTGGTTCAGTAGTTAAATAAAGATGTTTTCTACAATCAGTAGAAATAGAAGCTAATGTGACAGGAAAGATACTCATTACCATGTATCTCTACACAATAACTCACTCCATTCCTGACTTTTTCACTATTGGTTGCCGTGAGGGCTAAAGCAATTACACAGTGAAAGTATTTGAAAAATATAAAGCCTAGATTGAATACAGTAGTGTCCTGTGGATGGGAACTTTGTCTTAATTTTCTTTTAGCCTATCAATTAACATGATTTCTAACTCATAGCTTATGCTTAGATACCCAAATAAAGGAATGAATAAACAACAATTATATATAATTTAATATTTGGGCCAAAACCTACATAAGCTGAATGGTACATAAAGATGAGTTTCTACTCTCTGAATTATTTGTAACAAGTATAATAAGAAACAATGAACACATGTAGATGTGCTGATTTTCTATTGCTACAAAGAAACAAAACAGATGACTCTTAAAGAGATAGCTGTCTGTTTCTTGTATACAGATCAATAAAATATTATCATTTATTGGGGTTGGAAAAAGACAATGTCAAAGAAAAGAGAAATTGGAATTAGAATGTGCCATTTTTGATTAGACTAACCTTTCTCCACTGGAACTCAAGGTTTTGCCACACTCTTTTGAAACTAATTTTATATCTGGTTTACACATACCAGGTGATATCTCACAAATATTATTGCAAGTTATTTACATCACAAATTCTGGGTCATGAAACAGAGGTGATGTAATATTTTTACATAAAAGAGTTGGGATCATGTTTTATTTTGAGCCTCTTACAGTGATCATTTTCTTTTCAGTGTATATTCCACAGCAGCTTCTGGGTCTGGTATTAGTGCTGTGAATGGGATCAGTTTAACAAGCTCTTTATCCCTCCTGATTAATGTTATACCTCAAACCATTGCATAATTCCTGATATATGTATTTGGATATAATCAGGACAGAATGTTACACTTTTTATTTATGTGTGACTTTGGATAAGTCATTTGAAATTTTTTTGATCATTGTTCTTTTCAAAACGACAGTGATAATACCAGGTACTGGCATCATTTAGAATGGGAGATCGTAATATTTGGTACTTAGGGGATTGATAAGCATCAGCTTTTAAAAAATAAAAAGCAGATAGCAAAAATACTGGCTTTGGAATCCATCTGACCTGGATTCAGTTCCTGGCTTTCCAGGTACTATATGATGATGAAACAGTTTCTCTAGGTTGCTTTTCACTCAAATAGCATAAGTCTCCCTATCAGACTATGTAGAGGATGAGAGATAATAGAAGAGTGACTAGTATGGTACATGCTTATCATATTGGACCAATATACTTCCTCTTTTATTACTATTATTTAAAGTCCATGTTATTAACAGAATTAAAAATGTTGACTTAGATCAGTGGTTCTTTAACAAGAGAACTTTTATTTTTTTTGATTGCCGTATTTATTTATTTATTGCCAAATCACCCTGAAGTCTTCAGAGAAATTTGTTAATATCTGGAGACATTTTTGGTCGTCACAACTTGGATAATGGTACTACTGGAATTCAATCTGTGGAAGCTGGAGATGCAGCTAAACATCCTACAATGCACAGGCAGTCCCCAACAACAGAGTGTTTGACCCAAAGTTTCAAAATTGCTTAGATTGAGAAACACCAATTTAGATTATTTTGAATCAAACCACTCTCTTAAAATACAAAACTTGAATTTTAAATGAACTACTTCCAATTCCAAGAATTTTAATTAGAATTATCTATACCAAATAACTGACTATCTTTTTCATTATGTTATCTTATTCTTAGGCTAAAAGAAATGGCTTCTGCCCTTAATATTACATAGTAAAAATATCTCAAAATTCCCAGCCATTTAAGACATATATAGTGTCTGAATTATAATTACCTCATAATCAAATTGGCTGAGTAGTTAAGAATTGAAGCTCCCATTGACCTGAATTAGTTATTCTGTGGTCTGTGTTTTGCACCACCATTCGATTTAACTACTTTCAGGAAATGAGAGGGATTATGGAGAATCAATGTTGCAATAGATGGCTAAAAGCATAATTACTTTAGCTCAGCACAACTATCTTTACTAACATCAGTTTGAGTTTATATTATTTATTATATAAGCTCATGTATTTTATTCATATCAATTCAATTTGGAATGTAGTCAAGGGTATTATAAATGATTGATTTAGAATGGGACACAGATGAGACTAAGACCCCTTAATTGACAACAGGTTTTTTTTCTTACTTTTAAGGTAGATAAAAACTATTCTTATGTTATCATTGAATATCCATGTATTTTGGCAATTCTCTGAAGATTACAAACTTTAAATTCAAGAGGACAGATATAACATACATGAAAAAATAAGCCCGGAAGAATTTGTGGGAATCATTTATTTAACTTTATTAAAAGATAACACTGTCCAAAATATTCATATATTACATCAACATGGATTTTTATCTTCATAGGGAAAGAAAACAACATTTTACAGGTGAAATTTGAATGTTGTGGCCGTGGTGACAATGTAGCAACAGCAGAGACCCTGCTTCTCTGCAAGCTTATACAGTTTCCTTTATCTTTACAAGTGTACCCAGACTGACATTTCTTTGTTTGTGTTTTTAAAATATTTTTCCTATGTAGAGAACATAGGAAATCCTTAGAAACAAAGAGTGGCAGAAACGTCTTTCAACCAGGATGCTTTCCCCCTGAACTGTCACTGCTTTTACTCCCCATAATCTCCCTTCGTCTTTCCCTATCACATTTCATTAATTTTGGGGCCCTCTCTGCTATTATAAGTAATAAGCCCTAGCAAAGGCAATGGAGTTTCAACAAACATATAACTCTGTGAAGGAGGCATGAGGGATAAGCAATGCTATATTGACAAGCTGCACTAGAGGGCAAAAGAGAGAAGAGTTCCAGCTTCAGTTACAGATCTACAGAAAATACAGAAGATAAATTTGTGCATGCATTCACCCTTGGGAGGCTAGAAAATAAAATTTATTTAAAAGTCTCTTACAGATATTTAGTGCTTACTTTGGAATAAAAATGAGTCCATGAAGTAGGCTTTAGAAAATATTTTCATATCTATCCTGGAAGAGACATCCTTGGTGTCTATGAAGAAATCCTTAAAACAAAACAAAATGAAATAAAACAAAAACAAAAAATATCCTGGGAAAATATTCTACTTTACTGGAACAAATACACAAGGAAAAGATGACAAAGCTTTAACAAGTAAAAGAATCTTGCAAAAATCTATAAGCTAGACAATTCCTTGACCTTTTCCTTCTGCAATTTGTTAGTCAGTTGAGTATCTGGCCTTTCCAATGAAATTTTTTGAGTTGAGAAATCAATGTGGTGACTGTATCTTTGAACAAAGTACTGTCATGTGCTGGTAAACTTGTCTCTTATAATAACAAATATGAATTCAAATGGATAGCAAGGAGGCATCTCAATGGAAATTGTAACACTTGTTTATTTATTTGTCATCAATCTATTAAACCAGCAAGAAGATGAACTATCACCCACTAGATCTCCAATTCATTTGCTTGTTTGAAACTGCATTTCTACATCATGTGGCTAGAAATAAAAAAATAAAAAACATCTTTGTTAAAATAGCATGAACAGAGAACCAATCTCTGTTCTATGTGATTCTGTTTCACAAGGGTTGCCTACAAAGTATTTTTAGGTTTGTGTCCAGAGTTAGGACCTGAGTTTTCAACAATTTCTAATCGGTTAAATAAATTATATTGCATTTTAAATTCTAAAATCCAAACATATTGGAGACATTGAATTCAGTTTTAGAAATAAACTCTATTACAGTTACAAATGATTAATTTTAATGGAAAACGTGTACTAATACAGAATATTTTTTGGAAAATTAGGGGATATCAAGTGTTTTTCAAAGAATTGTAATGAAAATTAATTATTCCTAGATAGTATCCTAAAGTGTTTATAAGTAATTGTTATTATTACTTAGGAATGCTCTAAAGCAAGGGTAGTCAACCTTTTTATAGATACCACCCATAGAGGAAATGAACTTTTATGATAGCATGTGAAAGGAGAAATAATTTGAATAAAGGTGATTATTTTTTAAATTTTAATTTATTTTGTTAACATGGATTAAAGTGTCCCACTCAATATAACTTCCTCACCCCCACCCCCTTGTCCCCCATTATATCCCCTTTGTCCTTCCCCTAACTCCCTCCCTCCTTCCTTCTGGGATCTGATGTCCTGTTATCTGTATCTATGTGTTATGTATATATAATTTTACTACTCCCTTCACCTTCTCAGATCCATCCATCCCCTCATCCCCCTTCCCTCTAACAGCTGTCCCTCTGCTCCTTGTTACCCTGCCTCTGTCTCTATTCCATTCCTCAGTTCACCTTGTTCATTAGATTCCACATATAAGTGAGAATAAAGGTGGTTATTAACCAGAAAATCTAAAATTTCTAATTCCTGAATTGGAACTATAAAGAACACTCATTAACTTTCTAAAATATATTCATAAAATATTATTTTCTTCTATGTGGAAGAAAACTGATTTAGACAGGTATTTGATATTCTTTTCATGTTCTGAGTAATTTGTCTTCTATTTGGTATATTGCTCCTATTGTGTACAATAGGAAAAAAATGGCAAAAATATTTGAAGAGACTCCAAACTACAGTATTTGAATCAACTTGACAGGAAGAGGACCTTGAAAACATAATGAAAACTTTTCTAAATGTTTCTAAGTCAGGCCCAATGAGTCTACCAAACAAATGACTTATTAGAATGAACACAGTTCAGTATAATAAGGAAGGGAAGAGTAGCTGAATAAGGAAGTGGAAAATCCACCTTGTCTCTTTTCATTTCAAAGGAGCCCCCTTTCTTTTATGTAAATGTCATCATGTAGTATGCAATGAAAACTTGAGGAAACTCTGAGGGAGACCTGTTTTTTTATGCAAGCCCCATTGACCCACAATAAAAATTAGTGTGTGGGTATATTTATTGCACACTTTGGCACCTGAGCTCCCTTCATTCTTGAGGAAGAAGGAAGAGAGAAAGGCTGGAAATGACCAACTTTATATCCGTGCAGAGGCAGAGGGGATGCAAAGCATTGAGATACCTAGAAGGTTTATGCTCCCTTATGAATGGGAGCGCATACCTAAACCAGGAGGAGAAATGTCCTAGGGTGATTTGAAAGCAGGGAGGCAGATAATCAAGCTAAGTGAATATCAGATAAAGTTCATTTGGGAAGTTGGTTGATGGAGGCATTCACTAGAGTAGATGTTCTTTATTAAATTGGTCAACTTTTAGCACTTTAAAATAATGTCAGTATTGTGTGCTTCCAAACAATCAAACATTAATCATGCACACATATTTTTACATGAATTTATCTTCTCATTTTTGCAAAACATGCTTTATTGAGTTAACTCTTGACTACCTATTTCAATCAAATATTTGCTACCTGGCATTTAATAAAAAACAATCAAATAAAAATAAACAAAAATAACCCTCCACATAACATTAAGTGCTCCTTAATAATGTAGAATAACAAATTTTCTATCCAAAACCCACAAATTTATATCTTACCAGAAAATGTTCCTCAACTGACTTTTTCATAAAGAGATGTAAGAGTACTCTTTTTCTTTATTTCACAGTAAGAATTACTTCACCAGAAGAATTCCCACAATTCCAAGTATTCAGAGCATGCTTGCCCTGTTGAGTCTTCAGGAAGAAACAGCTTCTATAGACGTTTATATGTTCTTAGGATGTCTGAAGTAAATATTTGCATATGTAATTTAGCAATATTCATGCAATACAAATGTAACTTGCATATGTAACCCATTAACATTTTCAATTAAAAATTTAAAGACTGGCCTTTGCCAATTGGCTCAGCGGTAGAGTGTTGGTCCGGCCTGTGGAAGTCCTAGGTTCGATTCTTGGTCAGGGCACACAAGAGAAGTGCTCATCTGCTTCTCCACCCTTCTCCCTCTCCTTTCTCTCTGTCTTCTCTTCCCCTCCCATAGCCAAGTCTCCACTGGAGCAAAGTCAGCCCAGACGTTGAGGATGGCTCCATGGCCTCTGCCTCAGGCACTAGAATGGCTCCTGCAGCAACCTAGCAGCTCCCCAGATGTGCAGAACATCGTCTCCTGGTGGGCATGCCAAGTGGATCCTGGTCGGGCGCATGCGAAGTCTATCTGACTGCCTACCGGCTTCTAACTTCAGAAAAATACAAAAAGATAAAAAGAAATTTAAAAAAATTTAAGGACTGATGTACAAATTCAAAAATTAGTTATGTAAAACAGCCACACTATTTACCATATTTTCCAAACAGATATTAAAACACTTTAGAAGTTGTTTTTATCTTGGAAAAAGGAATACAAAAAATGATGAAAGGGTAAAAAGGAAACTTTTTCCAAGCTATATATTTACAGTATGAAAAGACTGTACACAGCCCTGTTTCTCAGTATCCCATGTGATAGCTACATGGGCAGGTGGCATTAGTATGGAACTATACTATGGGCCAATAGGCTGATTGAAAGAATTAGGTACTTTCCTACATGTACTCAGATTGTGATTTAGCCACCTCCCTTAGGCCTGAAGACAGGATTAGATTTCACATACACAGAAATATCAATCCATAATCAATCACATTTCTGACCCAAAACTCCAAATATTAAAATTAACTAGCTGGGTGAAAAACAAGCCATTTGTCAAATGTATCCAAGGAACAGAGAGTCAGATTTAAGTTCTTATATCTCAATGGCAGTGGTGTGCTGGGTGGACACTGGAATTACAAAATTAAAATACTATACTTGATAACTAAAGTTTTAAGTACTAAAATGGATTTTAGGAATTATGTAAAAACCAAAGATGTATAATGTGTACTATTTTCATATATTATATCCCTAAATTATTGAGAAGTATATATATTTTTTTCTTTTTGTATAGTAATTAAGTGGCTCTCATCTACAAAGTAATGTGGTGGGAATCTTATCTACCATCTCATTTAATCCTCTCTCTCTCACACACATACATGTAAATGTCATCTACAGTTAATAATTGAAAACTGAGATTCAGAAAGGCTGATAAATTTAGTTCAGCTCCCATAGCTAGCAAGTGATATAGCCAAAAATTAGACCAGTTCTCTCTGGAGCAAAAACCCACATTCTTTCTACCAAACCAATATGAACATAATTGCTTTATGTTTTTTAAGTCAACTGATCTCTGTTGCTTTGCCCTTAGTTGTTTAATATATTTAAATGTTTATTTTTTAACTAATGTTGACAGATTATATGTTAATTATAGGCAACTAGATTGTTTTGTTTTATTACACCGATCAGCAGAACAACAATGGACTTTAGTTCTATTGATATTTTTTGATAGTATTGGTTTTAAAAATGAAGAAACATTTTTTCTCTTTTGCAAAATTATAAAATACAGTATTTTTCTCATAATGAACATGGTAGCCTAGCTGGATAGTTCAATTAATTAGAGCATTGTCAGGATAAACCAAGGTTATGGATTTGATTCACAGTCAAGGTACATGCAAGAATCAACCAATGAATGGATAAATAAGTGAAACAACAAATTGTTGTTTCTTTCTTTCTCTTTAAATTTAATAAATAAATTAAAAATTATTATACTCTTAATATAATAGTTTCAAAGATAATTGTTTTAAAATTTTAGATTACTGACCAGGCAGTGGTGCAATAGATAAAGTGTCAGACTGGGATGCGGAAGACCCAGGTTCGAGACCCCGAGGTCGCCAGCTTGAGCGCGGGTCTATCTGGCTTGAGTCAAAGCTCGCCAGCTTGGACCCAAGGTCGCTGGCCCCAGCAAGGGGTTGCTCGGTCTGCTGAAGGCCCTTGGTCAGGGCACGTGTGAGAAAGCAATCAATGAACAACTAAGGTGTCACAAAGGCAACAAAAAACTAATGATTGATGCTTCTCATCTCTCTCCATTCCTGTCTGTCTGTCCCTATTTATCCTTCTCTCTGACTCTCTCTCTCTGTCCCTGAAAAAAAAAAAAATTGAGATTAAACTTGAAAGTATAATGTGTTATATTTAAGATATAAATGTAGTCATATACTGTAAACAGTCTGGTTATTGTTTTTATTTAAAAAATTGAGAATTGTTTTAAAAATATGTCCAATACTAAGCAAAAAACTTACTTGTTTCTGGATGGTATAAAATTTAGAAGGGGTTATAAGATATATATTGTTAGAATTCCTGCTATCCTATACCCTCTGCTCTTTTTAAAAATTAATTTATTGGGAAGGTAATAATGTCTAAAGATAAAAAGAAAAAGAGAACATTTTTTGAGCCTCTGTTAAGTGCCAATGACTGAGCTGGCTTGTTTTCATCCACTGCCTTGTTTAAAGCTCAAGTAAAATTAATATTGTTTTCTCCATAGTACTAAGGAAAACTGAACTCAAAGAGGTCAGCTGATTTGGGAAGTACCACAACAGATGTTTAAACCTACAACTCTCTGGCTTTAGAGGCTAGGCATTTTCCTGTTCCTTCATGGTCTGTGGAGTTGCAAAAAGATCACAGACTTCTTTGAATTTTGTATTTAGTGCTCACAGAATAGATGTTTGAATAACATGAGGGGGAAACTTAAGACAACCTGGAGAAATCTTTGTGATTTATGTTTTAGGTCATCTCACTTCAGATATGTGAATTCAGTTGCTAACATGCTGTACGTAGCTTACAATTACATACTTGTAACGAGTTCAGTTCTCTTTTTTACATTGCCTTCCACTTTAGTATCAATTGGGTTATATGTTTTTATTTTCATTTTTGTGTATCTTTAGTAGAGACTGGTTCTTAATCATTTAAACTTATATTTTCTATTTAGGTTTTCATGTGAGAAATGTTAAAATATATATTTTAACTCTACTTATATTTTAAGAAATAATTTTATAAATTATTTTTGAATGCCAGTATTCTTTAATTTCCTTCTAATTTAGGTCTGATTTTTTGTTAAAGTAGCTAGCTGCTTTTAAGAAAGGTAACTTTTTCAAAACTATAAAAAAAAATGTTATATAAACCTCCTGAAGCTTACTTTCCATGCTAGGAATAGTGAGCCACATTAGGAATAATATCTTATAATGAAGAGGAGGTGGCAAAAAATAAAAACAATATGTCAGAGCCATCATAATATGTAATTAGTATGATCTATATATAATTAGTAAAGTTGTAGTTTTCAAATAATTTAAAAGCATGATTCATGAAATACTAATCTTGTGAGTTGTCCTACTATACCTAAATCACACATACACAAACCCACACACACTTTTTGTTCAAAAATTACCTAAAAATTTACATTAGTCTGCTAAATGCCATGGCCACCCTAAGAGCAGAGAACCTCCTTTTTAGACCAAGGATTACTCCAAAAATATTTGACCACAATATTTGCCTTTTATGTGATACCTATTAGTAACATCTAGAACAGGGGCGCTCAATACGTCGATCGCAATCTACTGGTCGATTGCGAAGGAAGATCGCATGACATTAAAAAGGCATACAGGGTAACCAATCTGACATCTGAACTTTTGAAACCCTACGCATGCGCATTAAACCGCGCTAACTTGTTCAGTTACATTGCTGCATAGTTAGCCTTCAATTTATTTAAACTAAATACAATAAAGAGTATAGAAATGAGTGCTATAGTTGGTCTGAGTAAGAAATCTAAAAACTACCACTTTCATACAGAATGGGAGGGGATTTTTTTCACTATGTCATATTCTAAGTGCATTTGCCTCATCTGCCTGTGTGCCATTGCTATTCCAAAGAAGGGAAATGTGGAGTGGCTTTTGACTTTCCTCCGAAAAAAAGAGCTGAGAAGGAGAAAGGTGAAAGAAGAATACACAAAATTAAATAGCAATAATAGTAACTTAAATAATGATAATATAGAAGAAATAAATTTATGTTTTGCATTTTTATTGTAGGTAGATCGTTTTGACTTGGTCATCTTATAAGTAGCTCGCAAGCTGAAAAAGTGTGGGCACCCCTGATCTAGAACTATAACCCAAAAATTACCTTGAGAAACACTGTTTTAAGGACATTTTAAAAGCCACAATAGATCCTGACCTGTGGTGGTGCAGCGGATAAAGCGTCAACCTGGGAACACTGAGGTCGCCATTTCAAAACCCTGCACTGGTCTGGTCAAGGCACATATGGGAGTTGATGCTTCCAGATCCTCCCCCATTTCTCTCTTTCTCTCTCTCTCTCTCACTCTGTGTCTCCTCTCTAAAATGAATAAATAAAAAGAATTAAAAAAAATTTAGATGGAAGGTTTCACACTTGAAACCTATCATGTTTTAAAAGCCACAATAGAGAGGGATTTATTGTACCCAGTTTGAAAGGGTGATGAGAATAAAGATAGTTATTAAAGGAACTTGAAATAATATGCATGAGAAACAGTGAATTAATAATAAGACATAGAATTGGTAAGATTTTGTGACTACTATATGAAGAGGAAAGAGTCACACATACTAGGACAGGCTTGATTGGTTAAACGGTGCTATTTTTACTTGAAAAAGGGAAGTCAGAAGAGGAATTTTTAAGATAAAAGTAATTTCACTTGTGGACAGTTGGTTGGGAAATATTTGGAATTCATCCAGGTTGATTTATTATTAATTTTTATTTATATTTTTAATTTATTGTGTTGAAAGGGTTTCAAGTGCCCCACTCAGTATAACACCCTCTACACACCACATTGTGTTCCTCATGTCTCATGCTAAGTTTTTTTCCATCCTCATTACCCCCCCCTCCTTTCCCCCTCACTCTCTACCTCTGTAACCCATTTTCCTTTGGTAATTGCTACCCTGTTGTCTGTATATATGTGTTATGTATATATAATTTTTGCTAATCTCTTCACCTTCTTTGATCCTATGCCTTCTTTCCTCTTTCCTTTAACAGCTGTCCATCTGTTCCTTGTGACCATGCCTCTGTTTCTATTTTGTATCTCAATTTATTGTGATTATTAGATTTCACATTTAAGTGAGATCACATGGTATTTGTTGTCTTCCTCTGCCTAGCTTATCTCACTTAGCATAATAATCTCCAGATCCATCCATGCTATCACAAAAAGTAAGATTTCCTTCTTTTTTATGGCCACATAATATTTCATTGTGTAAATGTACCACTGCTTTTTTATCCACTCAACCACTGATGAAAAACTGGGCTATTTCCAGATCTTGGCTATTGCAGACAACACTGATATGAATGTGGGGGTGCATATCTTCTTTTGAATTAGTATTTTTGAATTCTTAAGATATATCCCTAGTAATGGCATACCTGAGGCATAAGGCAGTTTTATTTTTAACTTTTTGAGGAAATGCCATATTTTCCACAAATCTGCATTTCCACCAGCAATGCAGGAGTGTTCCCTTTCTCCACACCCTCACCACCATTTGTTCTTTGTTGTTTTGTTAATGAAAGTCATTGGGGCATGGGTGAGGTGATACCTCATTGTAGTTTTAATTTGCATCTCTCTAATGGTTAGTGATGTTGAGCATATTCTTTTAGGCTTATTAACATCTGTCTGTCCTCTTTGGAGAAGTGTCTATTCAAGTCCTTTGCCTATTTTTAAAATGGATTATTTGTCTTCCTGGCATTGAGTTTTAAAAGTTCTTTATAAATTTTGATTATTAACCCCTTATCAGACATATCAGCAAATATATTCTCCCATAGAGCAGTGTAAAGCCAGTAGTCGAGGCCACAATCACAGCCACCTGGCCCATGCAGGTTCACATTAGATTTGGACAATCGGTAATGAAACAATGGAGCCAAGAACTGATGAGCTATCAGCTTTAATCCTAGCTTGCACCTGGCGAGCAAGCAAAAATACACACTGGACTCCAAAACCCACTCATTCAGTGATCACAAAGCTACTGACTTATCCGAGTTTCCTAGAATCAAAGGTTTCTAGTTCACCAGACTTATTCACCTCTGTTCCCCATCTCCTTCTCCAGCACAAACTCTGCACAAACTGGCTTCTCCCTCAGCACTCCACCATCTTGGCTGCTTCTCCTGGCCTCCTCGTGGCCTTAATCTGCTCTCCTCTCTAATACTAACCTCAGGAACCAAGAGCAAGCTCCTGGTCTGCCCCACTTTATAATGTAGAAATCCAAACACCTAATCCAATCTACAAACAAGAAAGTCCCTGATACAAAGTCACCCATCTGAGGCATAATGGGATTCCTCAGGAGAGTGCACCACCCCACATCATCCAGTCAGTCAAGAGTGTGGGGAAAAGCTTACTCTTAAAACTAAGCCTTAGGCTACAACGACCTGGCCTGTTTACATTAGAGCCTTTCCCCCATACCCATCCCAAGCTTAAGGGCAAATAATATCACCTGGGTGATGGGCTTTCATGTGGGCAGCGCTATCTTTAACAAAATGAGCATATTATATTTTATTTGCCCAACAAGCCAGTTGTTAATGGTGTCTTTTTCTATGCAAAAGCTTTTTAGTTTGATGTAGTCCTATTTATTTCTTTTGTCTTTTATTTCACTTTATGCCTAAGGATATTGCTTTGAGAGATGTCTGCAAGTCTATTGACTAGGTTTTCTTCTAGGGTTTTATGGTTTTGTGACTTACATTTAAGTCTTTTATTAATTTTGAGTTTATTTTTGTGACTGGTGTAAGTTGATGGTCTTGTTTCACTCTTTTGCATGTACCTGTCCAATTTTTCCCAACACCATTTGTTAAAGAGGTTGTCTTTACTCCATTGTATGTTCTTTCCTCCTTTGTCAAATATCAGTTGTCCATAAAGGTGTGGGTTTATATCTGGGTCCTCTGTTCTGTTCCATTGATCTGGATGCCTGTTCTCATTCCAGTACCAGGCTGTTTTGATTACAATGGCCTTGTAGTATAGGTTGATGTCAGGAAGTGTGATACCTCCCACCTTGTTCTTCATTTTCAAGGTTGCTGAGGCTATTCAAGTTCATTTTTGACTACATATAAAACTTTGGAACATTTTTTTAGATTTCTGAAGTATATCATTGGTTTTTTAAAAAAAATTGGATTGAATCTATAGCCTTTTTGGGGTGATATGGACATTTTAATGATGTTAATTCTTTCTACTCATGAGCATGGTATATGCTTTCACTTATTTGTATCTTCCTCAATTTCTTTTTTCAATGTCATATAATATTCAGAGTACATATCTTTAACCTTCTTGGTTGAATTTATTCCAAGGTACCTAATGTTTTTGTTGCAATACCGAAGGGGATCGTTTCCTTATTTCACTTTATTACAGTTTATTATTGGTGTATAAAAATGCCACTGATTTCCAAATATTAAGTTTATATCCTGGTATATTTTGCTAAATTCAATTATCAAATCTAATACTTTTTTAAATGAGACATTAGAGTTTTCTATGTACAGTATTATGTCATCAACAATTGACAGTTTTAATTTTTTTTCCAAATTGGATACCTTTCATTTTTTTTTCTCCTTGTCTGATTGCTATTGCTAAGATTTCCAGTAGTATATTGAATAAGAGTGGTGAAAGGAGACACCTTTTCTTGTTCCTAATCTTAAGGAGATTACTTTTAATTTTTTCCCATTGAGTATGATGTTGGCTGTCATATATGGCCTTTATTATGTTGAGATATATTTCCTATATTTCCACTTTGCTCAGAGTTTTGATCATAAATGACTGATGGAATTTATCAAATGTTTTCCTTTATCTATTGATATGATCAAGTGATTTTATCCTCATTTGGTTTATGTTGTGAATCATATCTATTGATTTGTGAATATTATACCACCTTTGCCTCCCCACAATAAATCCCATTTGATCATGGTGTATGATCATTTTAATGTTTTGCTGTATCAAGTTTGCTAATATTTTGTTGAGAATTTTAGCATTTATGTTTATCAGAAAATTGGGCTACAGTTTTCTTTTTTTGTAGTATTTTAGCTGGTTTTAGAACTAAGATAATGCATGTTTTGTAAAATGAGCTTGGAAATCTTTCCTCCTCTTGAATATTTTTCAATTAGCTTTATAAGGACAGGTGTTAGTTTTTTGTATGTTTGGTAAAATTTGCCTGTGAAGCCGTCTGGTTCAGGACTTTTGTTTTCTGGGAGGTTTTAAATAACTGTTTCAATTTCATTTGTTGTACTCAGTTTGCTAAGAATTTCTGATTCTTCCAGATACAGTGTTGGAAGATTGTATGTCCAGGAATTTATCCATTTTGCTCAGGTTGTCCGATATTTTGGCCTATAGTTCTTTATAGTACTTTCTTATCCTTTGTGTTTCTGTGGTGTCAGTTGTTACTCCTCTTTCATTTATGATTTTATTTATTTGGGCCATCTCTCTTTTTTCTTAATGAGTCTGGTTAAAGGTTCATCAATTTTGTTTACCTTTCCAAAGAGCCAGCTTTTCATCAACCTTTCGTATTATATCTTTTAGGCTTACATCATTTATTTCTACTCTGATCTTTATTATTCACTTTCTTCCACTTCCTTCTGGTGTTGTTGTAGTTTTTTAGTTGTGTTTTAGTTGTTTTAGGTACATGGTTAGTTTTGAGATCTTTCTTGCCTCCTAAGGTATGCCTGTAATGCTATGAACTTTTTTCTTAGGACTTCTTCTGCTGTGTTCCATAAATTTTGGGTTGTTGCTTATTCATTTTCATTTGTTTCAAGAAAATGTTTTATTTCTTCATTGATCTCATTGTTAACTTATCAGCTATTTAATAACATATTATTTAGCCTCCAAGTGTTTCGGCGTTTTTTATTTTTTCTACTGTAGTCAATTTCTAGTCTCATGCCATTGTGGTTAGAGAAAAGGCTTGATATATTTCAATCTTTTTAAATTTACTGAGACTTGTTTTATATCCTAACATGTAGTCTATCCTAGAAAATTTACCATGTGCACTTGAAAAAAATGTATATTGTGCTGCTTTGGGGTGAAATATTTTGAAGATGTCAATTAAATTCAGTTAATCTAGTTTTCCATTAAAGCCACTGTTTGTAATTTTATGTCTGGAGGATCTATCCGTTGATGTTAGTAGAGTGTTAAAATACCCTACTATTCTGTATGTCTATCAATATCTCTCTGGATGTCCATCAAAATCTGCTTTATATATTTAGGTGCTGTTATATTGAGTGCATAAATATTTACTATGGTTATATCCTATTGTTGGATTGCTCCCTTTATCATTGTGTAATGACCTTCTTTGTCTCTTACTATAGTCTATGCTACACACACACACACACACACACACACACACACATTGGTACCTTGAGACACAAACAGACAAACATACATTTTTTTTTTTTTTTAAGATATGAGCTGTGACTTGGTCCGTATTTTTGTTCGAGATCAGAGGGAAATTCTGAGATTCGAATCGTGATTTGGAAAGCTGCTGCTAGTTGGTACATTGGCACACGGGTCCAGTATCGACAATTTGATATACAAGTTGACTGACTTACGAGCTTGGTTACAGAACAAATTAAATTTGTATCTCAAGGTACCACTGTATATATCATGTTCTTTTATCTATTCTGCTAACCTATGTCTTTTGATTGAAGCATTTAATCCATTTACAATTAAGGTTATTATTGACATGTACTTATTTATTGCTATTTTGTTCTTTAAACTTATAATCCTCTTCCTTGATTTCTGTTTTCTTTTTCTTTTCTTATAGCAAGCTTTTTTACTATTTCTTGCAGTACTGGTTTTAAGATAATGAACTTCTTGAACCTTTTTATTTGTCTGGGAAATTTTTCGTATTTTCTTCAATTTTAAATGATAGCTTTGCTGAATAGAGTAGCTGTGGTTGCAGGTTCTTGTTTTGCATCACTTTGAATATTTCTTGACAATCTCTTCTGGCCTGAAGTGTTTCTGTTGAGAAGTTAAATGTCAGCCTTATGGGGCACCTCTTTGATAATTAACTGTTTTTCTCTTGCAGCTTTTAGTATTGTTTCTTTGTCTCATATCTTGGCATTTTAATTATGATATGTCTCAGTGTGGGCCTCTTTGGGTTCATCTATAATGGAACTCTATGTGCTTCTTGAACTTATGTGACCTTTTCCTTAATCAAGTTAGGGAAGTCTTCAGTTATGATTCTTTAAAAAAGTTTTCTATGCCTTGTTCATTCTCTTTTTCATCAGGAACTTCTATTATGTGGATGTTGTTTCACATGAAGAAGTTGTTACAGAGATGTCTTAGAGTTTCCTCCACCTTCTTGAGCCTCTTTTCTTTTTCTGTTGCTCTGCTTCTGTGCTCATATTTATTTTGTCCTCTAAATTGTTGGTTCTATTTGCTGCTTCATCCAATCTGCTGTTGATTTCTTTTAGTGCAGTTTTCATTTCAGATATTGTATTTGCCATTTCTGACTGATTCTTTTTTAGGTGTCAATGTACTTTTTAATGATTATTATCTCTTTATTTAAGTTCTCATTGAGATCATCCATTCTAACTATAAATCTTTGAGCATCCTAATAACCATTTTTTTAAAACTGCATCTGGTAGTTTGGTTGATTCCATTTCATTTAATTCTTTTTCTGGGGATGTCTTTCATTGTTTCATTTAGGGCATATTTCTTTATCAGTTTTGACTGTGTATCATGTAGCTTTTCTCTGACTTCAAAATTTGTGGTGATATGTTTATGTGGAGGTGGGCTCAGTGGTACTAACTTCCAGGCCACCTGAGCTTCTTGATTGAGGAATGTTTCCCAAGGGTTACATTTACCCTCTTGTTTCTGAGTCTTGAATGCTGTTGGCCCATTTATGGGTAGAGTTAACCCTTCCGACTGTCTGGTTCTAATGGCCAACCTTGATCACGTGTATTAGATACTTTGCAGTGTCTATCTGCTAGGGTATAGTTATTCTCAGCAGAGTCTAGTCCTTATTGGACTTTCTCTTTGAGTGTGCACTTGTGTTATTATTTGAGTCTAGCACTGGCTTGGGCTGCAACTGAGTACTGGTGTGGGTCCTCTTGGGTGTGGTTCGGGTATGAGTTCAAGTTATTGTTTGTAATCCTTATGGGACACCATAAGCACTGTGGGCTACTGATCTGAAGCTACCACTCTGTTCACTCTTTGTGTCTGCATTTCCTGTGCCTAGGTGTATGTGGGAGATGCCAAAATGTGCATAAAGATTGGCTTCCTCCTTCTTAGAGTTGACAGCAGCTCAGTAAAAGTGGCCAAGTTTCATAAGATTTGCCTCCACTTTTCAGCTGCTCCACCTCCTTTTGCAGCTGCTAGGTCTTCCCACAGTCTTCTGTAGAAGGACTGTAGAGTAGGCTAAGATTGGCTTCATCTCACCAATACCTCCAAAGGTTCCAAGTTTGATGGGCGAGGGCAACTGAGGTCAGGAGGACAACATTAATGGAATCCCCTACTTGGGTGTCTCTTAAACATTAATGGGATCCCCTACTTGAGTGACTCTTAGTCAGGAGCTTAGTACCGGGAAAATAGCCCCTACTCCAAAGTCTAAATCCTAAGCCACTGCTGATATTACAATTTTGTTTTTTTCATAGAGAGGAGAACAGTATGTTCAAGTTGGGTGGGGCAGACAGTCTCCTCTGAAGTTCTTTCATTTGGGAGCCCCTTGTCTCAAGAAGGAAGATTGAGAGAGTCTTCCACTGGGACTGATTATGATCCCACAGAAGGGGACTAAGTCCCTCAACCTATTTCAACAGTAGGCTCTAAGAACCACGCACTTGGAATGTCTGAGCTCTAAACCTTTGTCCCTTCCCTCTGTGGAACATAGCCTAGAGTGCCAGAGTATCTGAGACTTGGGCTGGCTAACTGTGAGGCTCTACCTTGTCCAATGCATGCAAGCTGCTATGAAGCTGCTGACTACAGAAAATGAAATTTTCCTAAAAAATAAAAAAGAGAGGAATGGAATTCACCTCAGCATGCTTTTGTGCTTGATGAGCTCTCTCTTTGGATAGTTGAATCTACCTTTGATGTTATCTGTGACTGGCCACTGGATATGTTGGTCCTGGGCCTCTTAGGAGGGAACCTGGAACAGACAAGTGTAAGACACTACCTGTGACTGGCTCTCAGCAACGTTTTTTGGAGCTATAAGCAAACCAGAGTTTATGGCTGCTTCTGCTGGGCTTAGGTGCACATGAATGGAATAAGTAGCACACCTAGACTAGCTTTTACCAGCATAAGACCTGGAGGCAACTCATCATATGACATAACATTCTGTGATTTCTGCCTTCTGCAGCCTCTGTCTACTGGCTGTTTGTTAGGCTCTGCCCCTGAAAAAACTTGTAGCAGAGTCTAAAACCTGAAGCTAATCAGGTATCAGGAAAGGTGATAGATGTGATTCTTACCCCAAGGCCCCAGGTGTCAGTCTGTCCTCAATTTTTTCACAGACCTCAGTAAGTTGTGGCCACTAGAAGTCTAGTGGGTATGGTCTATAAAACCCAGAGATTTGTTCTGCCCTCAGTCTGGACAGTTTCTAATGAATCTCCTATGACGTGGGTATACCAGTCATCTTCTCAAAAGAGTGCAGGGGAAAGCTCTGACCTCAATGCCAGGCAACTGAGTCACTATAAACCCCTGAATTTTTTCATCCCCTTCCCTCCTGGCCAAAACCGCTTACTTCTCAGAAGGGCACAGTCTCCAAAGGGTGGGGCAAGAGAAATTTCTAATGGTAGCAAAGTTACTTTTCCTCATGCTGATGCTTCATACAAGAAAGATGGCGACTGTGGTATTTGAGAATAATTCAGCAGAAGGGTTCTGGTTTCTGTCCCCCACCATATCTCTCCCCAGGCTACCAGTTTCACTCTCTCCTCACGTGACTCTAGTCCTCTCAGCCTTCCTCCCACCGGGGCCCAGGGTAAGTAGCTGTGAATGAGATATTCTGCATTGGACCTTTATGATGTCTGTGTCACTGAGGTGACCCATCTCTTTCTCACGGGCTGGAACCTTGCCTATTTTCACTGCCAAATGCTATGTGAGCACCTCTTCTAGTCTCTGGTGCTCTAGACTAGGTACCTGACCAGGGGCTTAGGACCCACAACTCTCAGTGCGAACCTCCCCAGTCAGCTGAGATGTCTTTCCAGTCTCTTAGCCACAGCTCACTCCTGGGAGTGGGGACCACCCTTTTTACGTCTCCACATTTCCTACCAATCTTGATGTGGTTTCTTCAGTGAATCCTTTGTTATAGATTCTTCTTCATTTAATCTGAGTTGCTTTTTCAGGATGATTGTTCTTAAGTTTCATTATAACTCCAGTTTGGTCCTAGAAGGCAGTGAGTGAAATGTCTGTCAGCTTATTCCGTCACCATTTTACACTTAGGTTGATATTTTTTTCTTTATTTTTTTCTTTTTTTTTAAGTTAGAGGAGGGAGATAAACAGACTCCTGCATATACGGTGACCGGAATTCATCTGGAAGCCCCCTTCTGAGACACATGCTCTGCCCATCTGGGGCCATGCTCCTAACTATTTTATTTTTAGCACCTGAAGTGGAGGTTTCAGAGAACCATCCTTAGCACCTGAGGCCAATGCATTTGAACCAATCAAGCCACGAATGTGGTAGGGTAAGAAAGAAAGAGAGAGAGAAGGGGAAGAGTAGGGGTGGAGAAGCTGATGGTCACTTCTACTGTGTGCCCTGACTAGGAATTAAACCAGGACATCCACACACTGGGCTGATGCTCAACCACTGAATCAACTGGCCAGAGTCAGAGTCAGGTTGATTTTTCTGATAAAAGCTAGAAATATGTTTGGAACAACCAAAAAACCCACAAAAACAAGGAATAAAGAAAGAAAGAAAGAAAGAAAGAAAGAAAGAAAGAAAGAAAGAAAGAAAGAAAGAAAGAAAGAGAAAGAAAGAAAGAGAAAGAAAAGAAAGAAAAGAATTCTCAGAGAAGATGTAAATATTAGAGTCACTGTGCTGTAAATAGCACCTGAGAGATCGATGAGACTCAGGATGACTTCATCTTTAAGTGGCAGGGATCCAAATTACTTCAGAAATGCATTAAGTGAAGCAAGATTTTGAAAATGCTGACTATACTTCACTACCATAAATTCTGGTTTTGAAAAAGGTAAGAAAATAAAAATAAATTTACCTACATATTAAATACTTTAGATAATACATGTGCAATGGATTCATGATGCTGAAACTGTAGTTGTCCCACAACAAAAGAGGCAGAATTTAAAATGGGCAGTGTCTGAAGATGATTAAACTTTTCTATGGGCTCATGCCAACAAATACTGCATTAAGTTTATAAATCCATTAATGAAGAAAAGAGGTGTTTTGGATAATGTTTCACACAGAACTTAAATAATCCTGTGATCTATTTGAAGCACGCTGACAATATTATAGGGAATAGTAAATGTGTTTCATGTGTAGCATTTGTTTGGTTCATTTACAGTAATTTGCTATTCCTGATCAACTTTTGTCTGAAACAATGTATTTATATTCCGTTCAGTAATCAGTGATGCACACTGATAAATGGCATGTCTCAGAAGGGCTGGAGCACTTTCAGGTTAAGTGAACCTTGAATTGATATCCCTTACCATTTCAAGAGGATAATAGTAAGAGTACTAGCTATTATATGCTAAGTGTCTACTTATTAGCACACTTTAGTAAGAGCTTTGCACATATTATCTAATCTTCAAATCAACTTTGTAAGAAGAGTTATATAATTGTCCTTTAAAGGCCTAGAAACTACAGCTTTGAGAGTTAATATTCAAATTTATAAAATCAGTAAGAGACAAAGCTTAATTTTGATTATTAGGTTGAATGAATCCACTGTGTGTGGTCCTTCCATTGCCTCATGCTTCCTATATGTGGAAGATTAAAAACAAATCATGGGAAGAGAAATGATCCCTTTCCACATCAATTAATTACATCACATATAGTGGCATTTATATGCAAACCTTCATACTTTGTTTTTCTAATATTTTTGTAATAGCAATTAACAGAAACTGGTACACATAAGCAAGATTTTTATTTTTTAAGCTTTGCTTTTTCTACCACTTAAACAGTAGTAGGCAATGATTTTAAATACTGTAGAAGGTGAGAATTGAATTGATAAAAAAATAAGTAGATAGATAATAGATAGACTGATATATGATAGATAGATAGACGATAGATAGACTTATATAAATACACACACACTTATATATGCACATATGTGTGGGAAACCCCAGATAATTGCCCCAATTTAAGAACTAATTTGATTTTTATAAAGAAACACTGGTACTATTTTTTACAAATATATCCCCTTAATAAAGCATTTTTTAAAATGGAAAGTAGAGAATACATTTAATAATCTACAATAATGCTCTGCTTTGCTTTTTAGAAGCAATCAGAGTAACCATTTATTCAAAATCTATTAAAGAAATTAACTCACCATTGATTAGTTTCTCATACAGCACAATGAGTTGATGGACAAAACAGAGGATTCTGACATCAGATATATGTACAACTCTTCTTTGTCCATGAAAATTCTTGACTCTAGTTTAATTTATTATAACCAATGAAATTTATTATGCCTTCCATTTTACTTATATTTAGAATTAGACTTTTAGAATTTATATTTGAAATTATTGAATATTCTTATAGTGTTCTGATATTAATAAAAAATTACCTCAAAATTTGCTATTGTCAGTATATTACAAATATTAACATTGGTCTATTTTTCTTCATATACAATTTTAAAATAAATTCTCACAGATAAGGCAAGTATAATTGAAAATAAATTTAGCCAAAGGAAAGAAATTATGTGAAAATATTTATGTAGATATCTACTAATACTAAATGTTGTTTGATAAGTTTTGACATTTTAAAATGAAACCTATTATAACAAAACCACATTCTAGAAAAAATGCTGCCTGATAAGGTGAAAATATTTTTTTCTCTTGCAAACAGGAATTTTGTCAAATGACATTTTTAGTATATTATGAGAAATACTCTATATAAGAATATGAATTAAACATATGCATTTTAGAGGTAGAGGATAGGAATAACGAAACAAATAACATGCTAATATATCTTTCAAACAAATAAAACTGTCATTTCTAATACTTTAATATATTTTATCAAATTTGTTTCCATTCATTATATTTGATAATAACCAGAAATCACTGTTTACAGTCTTCTTTAAAAACAAGTCAGAAAAAAAATGTCTATGTCTGTAGAGTCACTTATTTTCAGGAATATTTTATTGACTCATGATTGCTTTTTAACTCAAAATTCATCTTACAGGGAAATTATAACAATGCTTAACACTTTTATAATGCCTCTTGCCTCCAAGTAACTCACCTAATTAATTCTAATTAATCTTTATAAACCCCTGTGTGGTGATAGATTGACTCGAACTGGTCCCCAATACTGATGTAATTAATTATGGTCATGTACATATATATATTAAGAACAGTTGTATTTCACTCCTTAAATTTGTTTGTATCTTCAAAGATATGGTAAATTGCATCACATTCATATGAAGAAATAACGTTATAAAATGAGAACAGATTTGAAAACATGCCTGTTGATACTAAAAGAGAAAATCAAACTTGGGCTTTGGTTTTCTCATCTGTGTGTGGAGTATAATGGGGAGCCTTTTGCCCAGAACCTGAAGGATCCAAGATTCTAGCTTTAGTTTTTGTATTAACTACTTGTCTGACCTTGAAACTTATTTCTCTTGGCTATAAACTGGTGATAATGTTACCTGCCTGGTTATATTACAGGGATATTTGTGGGTTAAAAGTGACAATATAGGTGAAAACACTTTATTACTTTAGAGCATTTTAAAATTTAAATTATAAAACTGTAAAATCAAAGGTAACTATGACCATATAAACATGTTCCTAAGGACAGCAATAGAGAGTTTGGGGAGTTAACTTTTAATTTATTAAATCAACTTTTTAAAAAAGTTATTTATTGAGTATTTCCTACCATAGAGAGTGCACCTGGGAAACCATAATGAAGGGCATATATATAGTGGGCAGGGTACACATGGTGAATTTGTATAAAATGCACATAGTAATTATGAGCTCATTGGGCCTGGCCTATTCTAGCATAATGTTTCTCAATTAGTACATTGAAAAGAGGAAGCATGGGTTATAAGTCCTTTTGAATGAGCCTCAGGGTTACTCTTTATTTCTTTCAGTCTGTATACTACATATTTTCTATTGGCTGTACCTTCCAGAGGTACATCTACTTTTGTACATATCCAGGATTCATCTCCTTCTCATCAGATCTGCTAAAAACACTGTGGATAAGCTGTACTGTCTGTTCCTATCCCAATAGTTCCTAACTGTTCTTGCTTCCACCCTTGCTACGATGTAGTATATTCATAATATATAATTTATAATATCACTTAGTTGTAGTTCTCTAACTTCATCATGAATAAGAATTACATGAAAACCTTCTTAAAATATAGATTTTTGGGCTTGACTCTCAAGCCTGTGATTCAGTAAACAGACCACATAATTCGCACTTCCAGCAAGGTTTTGGGTGCTGTGAATATTAATGATTTGGGACCATCTCTTGAGACTCTGTGATGTAGAGCTTTGTTACTGAAGGTATGGTCCACTGACCAACAACATCAGTGTGAACGGGGAGCTTGTCAGAAATGCAGAATTTCAGACTTACTGAAGCAGAATTTGCATATTAACATGATTCCAAGGTGATTCTTTTATACATGACAGTCATAGAAACACAAATGAAGAGTATTCTTTTTTACATTTCAGGTAACATAATAGTATTACTTTACTCAAAATGGATTTTCATCTCAGTATGGATAAAACTCTAAATTCTTACCAGGTTTAGAAAGTTTTGCATAATCTAGCCTCCTGATTAAACCCTCTGACTTTCTCTCCTACAAACATCTGCTGATTCTTAGCCCTCCTGCTGCATTGGTCTCCTTGATCTTTCTCGAACATAGATATGGTATAACTCAGGGCATTGGGACTTACTGCTTTCCCAGGCAAAAAAGAAAATTTTGATTGAATAAATAAAATTTTGGCCCTAGCCAGTTGGCTCAGTAGCAAGTTGGCTTGGCATGTGAATGTCCTGGGTTTGAACCCTGATCAGGACACACAGGAGAAGCAACTATCAGCTTTTCCACCCCTCTACCTCCCCATCTTTTTATTTCTCTCTCTCTCACCACCCCCCTGCAGGCATAGCTCAGTTGATTCAAGCACACTGGCCTGGGCACTGAGGATGGCTCCATGGAACCTCTGCCTCAGGTGCTAAAAATAGCTCGGTTGTGAGTGTGGCCCCAGATTGGCAGAGCATCAGCCCAAGATGGAGTTTCCAAGTGGATCCCTGTCAGGGCACATGAGGAAATCTCTCTCTCTATCTCTATCTCCCTCTTCTCACTTGGAAAATAAAAGAAATTAAGAATAAATAAAATTTTCCAAGTTTTTTTTCAGGTCTGAATTTTAAATGGAAAATTATGAGATCATGTCAGTACCAGGGTATTGAAAAGAGGGGAAAAACAAGTGAATAGAGTTCAGGTTTAAGATTCCACAAGCAAGAAGAAAAGAATTTTATCCAACAATTTTTCTTAGGGTTTTAGAAAAGAGAAGATTGAGTTGCAATCTCAGGATACAGTGGATTCTTGAATAACATTTTTTTATTTCAGCTTTGTTTCATTATAATGGCAATGAGATGCTCTAGGAACTTAGCTCTTATTTCTGTTTTTAATTTATTGGGGTGACATTAGTTAATAAGATTATATAGGTTTCAAATATACACTTCTATGATACATGATTTGTAATTGTATTGTGTGCCCACCACCCAAAGTAAAATCATCTTCTGTCACCATATATCTGGCTCTTTTACCCCCACTTGACTTCTTCCTTCTGGTACCACCACCCTATTGGCTGTGTCTATGAGTTTAAGTTTTATATTCCACATGTGAGTGAAATCCTGTGGTTCTTAGCTTTTTATGATTTATTTTGCTTAACATAATATTTTTAAAGTTTATCCATGTATTCACAATGACAGTATTTCATCTTTTCTCATGACTTGGTTCTCGTTTATATTAATTAATTTGAGGTAAAATTGGTTTCATTACATATGTCATTCGAGTGACAGCTGAGAAAGGGGATGGAGGTTGGTGGGGGTGAGTGAAAAAAGAAAAAAATGTCATTTTTCTTGAAGTCGCAGAATCTATTGATGACGTTAAGTGAAGACTTATTGTAGATCTTATTATAAGACATTTTCTCTGGTCTCATCCTATAGGGTAGGATGATATACCAAAACAATAAAAATTTACTAATGTGATAATGCTCTGCTTAAATAAATTCACATCAAAGGGCCTAACTGCAATGAGTTTGACCTAAAGAATATTTCTTTTGTATTTATTCATTTTAGAGAGGAGAGAGAGTGAGTGAAGAGAGAGGGAGAAAGAGAGGGGGAGAGAGAAGGGGGGAGGAGCAGGAAGCATCAACTCCCCTATGTACATTGACCAGGGAAACCAAGAGTTCGGAACTGGCGACCTCAGCGTTCCACGTCGATGCTTTATCCACTGCACCATCACAGGTCAGGCTGAGCTAAAGAATTTTTAATGAATGGTGATAACATACATTAATGTGTAGTTTAAGAAGAGGTAACCAGTGAGAGGATACAGGGATAGGTGTTAGAATTGTTTTTTATTTAATGTCTCTGTTAATGGTCGAGAACAATGATGAGCAATCTTTTGAGCTTGGTGTGTCAAAATTCGCCAAAAAACCAAGCATAACTCAGGTGGTGAGTCATTTCAACAAAAAACGACCTAACTGGAAGTCCCAGAACTAGACACTCTGTGCTGGAGTTCTGTTGTTTTGGCCTTCAGACCTCTTGCACAAAGTGTCTACACCACAGCAAATGTTTTATCCTCAGCTACTGCACCTGGCTGTGCAGGAGCTGAGGATGAAACATCCTTCTCGGCATGCAGTCCCATACTTTCAGGTATGCGGCCACATGCGGCCGCGTGTCATCAAAAATGACTAAGTGTGTCAGTGCTGACATGTGTGTCATAGGTTCACCATCATGGATCTAGAAGGAACAGTGAGGACCTTATTAATTAAGTTCACTGGTTTATTAAACTGGAGGGTGCCAGTAACACCAGGGGGGAGAAGAAAACATTGCAGAAGGCCTTAGAGAAGTCAGACAGAGTGGAGAGACTTAAGTAACAATTCCATCTGTAAGTAAAGAAATTCAGATTTAAATATTTAGGACATATTTAAATAGTTATCTATTATGTTAAAATTATCTTCATGATTTTAGGATCAATAATGTTGAGAAGATTAATTTATTATAACTCACTTCTGACTTTTCTGCATCAAGAGTGTCTCAACCACTGTCGTATAGGCAATATCCCATCACAAAGGGCCTGAGTGTAGCAAAAAGAAAATCTTATTCTTAAATTACAATTAGACTTGTGTTTAAATGTGTCTAATGGTATTAAATGGGTGGCCTATGTGAGGAAGCATAGAGTGCCCTGGGAGAAAATTCTTTCTATGGAAAGAGACTGAGGGCAATTTAGACAATTGGTCAGAATTGGATCCAAAGGTGTTCCCTGTGCTCAGGTCTTCAGTGCTGTTGTATTATAGCCCAGCCCCCCAGTCTCATTTCTGAATCCCAGAGTGAATATTAGGTTGAATCATATTTAATTTGTCATAAGTGGTCAGATATTGGTAATTTCCTATGTTTCAACAAATGAGATGTTTAGTATAAGAATCTCTACGTCCTCAGGTACCAGGTTCCCTGCTTCCTTGGGTGTGGACACCTATATTCAGAGAATACCCTGCCATCTTCAGTGTGTAATAAACACCAGATTAGGAGCTGCTGATGGGCAGCAAGAAAACACTTAGTATTTTTATTGAGTGTTTCCAATGGAAAAGGAACTTCTTTTAAAAATTAAGCCGCTGAAGGAAGAGAGAATGAAAATGAATTTCAATAAGTACCCCAGAAGACTCATATATAGATGGAAAAGACTTAAGTTTTCTCAAAAGTATTTGGGGGTTTCCACAGAGAAGATATTTGGGATTTGAAATGCTATTTTTCAGTTCTTATTTTTATGCCTACATTTTTGCCTCAGGCTGTTGTGACACTTATTGGTATGTGTCTTATGTACACTTATGTACTTACTATAGCAGGGACAAAAGCTGGACAGAAATAGGATCAAACAACTTTAGGAATTCGATAATTTATCTCAAGACTGTAATTGCTCCAACTCTCCTGTCCACTCTCCTACTACGTAATATATCTATGTCAGCACATGACATTCTCTGAGGTGTAGTGCAGCCACTTTGGAGAGTCTAGAATGAAGGTAGAACCATGGTGTTGTTGTTATTGGTGTTACCATGTATCCATGTGGGAGAGTTTAGGAAAATACATTGCCCCCCCCCTCCACAAATAGACTGCTCAGAAAACCAAGTGTTCTCTCTGGAGAGCCAGTAAAACCTGCAGACTTCTAGCATTCTGCAGCCTTAGGTGCAATAAAGCAGAAGAGAAATGTATGGAGATATGCATGCATACCGGCCTTCCATGTTGAGTGTTTCTGTCTTGGACCATGTGAAAACATTAGTAAACACACTATGTTGTTCTTATTCTCAATTGCCTTAGGTATAAAATGACAATAGCTCTAGAGGCTCCTGATTGCTTTATTTCTTAATGTAATACTTTGTTACACTACTGCATTGATACTTTTAATGAATTACCAGGTGCTGCCTACATGTTCCATTTTACTAGAGAGCATTTTGTAACAAATAATAAAAATATCAACAAGAACAAAATAATAATAATCATAACAATAATAACTAACTACCATTTAATGATAATGAATGGCTACTCTGTGCCAAACATAATGCTCAGGGTTTTTCATCATATATCTGATTGTTTTTCTGTTTTGTTTTGTTTTTTACTTTCTTTTTCTTTTTGTGAATTATCTGATTTTAATTTTCAAATATAATTAACATTCTTTTAATGCCCATAATAAAGCATAGTATACAAGGCTGGAGAGCTAGAACTAGATGTCTGTAATTAGAGGCCAGAAAGGTTCACATTGGCTTTGAGCAGACAGTAGAGGAAATGCAGAGCTGGGAAGCATTGGGTCATTCCTGATTATTAGATTCTAACAACGGTGGACCAACCAACAGGCAGGGTTTTGCAAACCTCTTCTTGCAGTGGCAGGTGAGTGGTCCAGAAAATGGTCTCTCACAGTGGTGGGCAAGCAATCCACCCCTCATGGTGGCAGGTCAGCAATCTGCCCTGAGGGAAGGTACGGTAGCCTTACATAGACTGTACATACATGGCTTTGCCACATGTTCACGCACTAATTATGCAAGTGCAAGTGAGCAAGCCTACCTAACACTGCTGTTTTCTCAACCATGTCTTTTGAAGTTTTTATTTCCACTATCAGAGATTGCACACAGTGACTTTTTCTGCTGTGGAGAAATGTTTTTCAGTATTTTTATTTTAACTAATAGAAGATGCAGTGAAATGGAAATAAAGAAGACATATAAGTATACTGCACAAGTAATGTAATTTTTAAAAAAAAAAACAATTTTGGGCAATAAGGTAAGAGGGCTTTCTTTCTCATGCAACTAGGAAAGTGAACCCATTTTATCTGTTTTATACAACCAAAAAGACAGTAGATGAACTTTATCAAGATCCTTATTGCAGTCCTGGCAGGCTGCCTCAGTGGGTAGACCATCGGCCTGGAGTATAGACATCCCAGGTTCCATCCCCAGTCAGGGCACACGAGAGAAATCACCATCTGCATCTCTTTCCCTCCCTGTCCCCCTTCTCTCCCTCTTATCCTCTTGCAGCCAGTGGCTCAATTGGTTCCAGCATCAGTCTGGACACTGAGAATAGCCTACCTCATTATCTTCCATGTTCTCATTTAAAATAAAATGATCCTCATTGCCATCCTAACTGGAAACATGTCTAAAAAGGCCAATTTCAGTGCTAACTCCCTGGCTTTGTATCATGTCTAAGTTTATGATGAGTGCCTAAAAGAAGATGCTGGATTAAACTATTTTATCATTCTTATAGTACACCAAAACATAGTGTAGGGACCATTGATTTTTTGTGCAAGTGTGCTCTCTTTAGTATTTCAGAAACTTATTCACACAAAGTAATTGGTAGTTCTAGGCTCCTAAGTCTCACAGCTGCCAAGGTCTCTTAATCTGGAGTATAAAGTCAACCATCCTTAGTAAGTGATTTATAGCAGGGTCAAAAGAGCTAGTGCACACCTGCAGAGTGGAGTAAATGCACTATATTGAGCAGCTGAGGGCATTTCTTGAAATATTTTGTTTTAAGTAAAAATACAAGGCATTTTTTTCATATTGTCAGGGAAAGAAAATCCATATGGTATTGATTTATTTAAATGTTTTAAAAATTAGATATTGGGAAAGCCTTTAATATTTGTATTTTTCTTAGAGAACATTTTATTTTACCTAGAATAAAAAGAAAAAAAGCCTAAAAATACATGTTTATTTCCAAATTTAAAGTCACAATTGACACAGGTTTTAAAAAATAACCAAATAAAAATAAGTTTGTGATTTTAAAGAATAAAGTAAGCTGTAGGGGAGGCAGGCAAACTGCTTCCTGGGAGGACTCCCTACACCCTCAGTCCAAACAGAGCAGCAAACAAGTAAGTAAGCAGAGTCCTCCGGTAGTAGCACCGAATGGGAGTTCAGTGCATAACTCTACAGAATTTATAGCTTCAGCATTACAGTACTGGATATCAATTCATGGGTTCTTTCTCCTTCATGCTACAAGAGAAAAGATAACTGTTGAAAGGAGTAATGAATTCTGTGGGCTTTAATTGTTCTTCTGCCCTGGCTTAGAATACTTCAGAGTGAACCGTAGGTAGGTTGTACTATGTAATCTGTTAATCCATATTTGTTGTTAAACAGAGAGGTAAAGGAGAAATAACCATCTTCTAGAGTTGTTTTTAAATAGCACCTTTACTATGTATACACAGACTAAAATGTTACCTTGTTTACCAGTTTTAAGTAATTTCTATAATGCTACAAAAAAATTTACAAACACTTAAATTCCACAACATAGGACTGTGTGAAGAATTATTATTATATGAAAGCTACTATAAAGGAAATTTTTCCTTCTCTTCTTTCTCTCTCCCTCTGTCTCCTTTTTTCTCTACTCTCTCCCTCCCCCATCCCTTCTTTCCTTTTATCATCGCTATGTACATATACAATATACACACATCTACCTAATTAGATGTTTTTATTTGTTTTTAATACCTATTTAAGGATTTGTTACATCTCAGTTAGATGTGGTTTTGAGAATATAGAAATGCTGATTTCACTTCCTGTCCTTGATCCTTTTCCTCAAAACTTCTTTCTACTCAAAAACTGGTTATCATTGCCATGTTGCACTACAGTAGATAAATAGATAGATATAATTTGCTGAACTAACACAGAGTTAAATTATTAACGGAAACGAATAGAATGACATCAACAAAAGTCTACTGGTGGACAGGAAAGAAACTTTTTAATTAATAGTGCTCACATTTATATATTTAAAGTAATTTAGATCTTTATTTTGTACTTTGAACAGTTTGATTTTTCATATTTCCCAAATAATTGAATAAACTGAAATCACTCTTTTTCCCCTTCAACATAAAATTTTGAGAGTAGATTAAATACCTATTTTTAAAATATCTACTCAAGGAGTCAAATATTATGGAAAGAATATTGAGTGTTCTAAGAATCTCAACTGATAATTGTTGACTAACAAAGCACAAGAGAATATTTTTTGAAAAGTTTTTATAAATATTACTGTGCTTTCACTTCTATTGTATTTGTTTCTAAATACATATAATGTAAATATCAATGAGAAAATTAAAACAGGGAGTGGAAGTGAGGATATAATTAACATTTATTGAGCATCAGGCATGTGTTAGATGCTTTACATACTGTAAATTATTTTGTCATGAACACCTTAGGGATCAATATTCCCATGCTATATTCAAAGATAGAATAAACAGATAAAGAAACTTACCCATTATTTGTAAATGTTATCAGATTTTGAGTATGAACCTAGATCTACTTTGCTCCAAGTAGTCTTTTTCAATATTTTCTTTGCTAAAGGGAAAAAAAAATAGAAAGTAAGAAAAAACTAGTAGATAATTTTTATAGATACACAAACATACACTTTGTAAAAAAAATGAGTAACCTATTTCTCAGAGGAAAGAATAATTCAGTTATATGCTTAATTTTCCTTTGTATATGTGAAGACAACATAACCAGTAAAATCTAAAAATATATATATAACCTTATACAAAGTAATTATCTTTTATCAGTTATTATTTCTGTATGTTCTCAAACAAATCTATTATTTTTCTACTTGAGACTTGCTTTTCACTTTAAAAAATGCTTTAACAGTTATGAACTTCTGATTTTCATATTCTAAATAACAGACACATAAATGTTATTCCTTTCCTGTGATCCCAAATATAATATATTAGGAAGAGAAAATGTTAGTAATATATGAAAACATATGTATGTAAGTGCATATACAAGTATAATCAATTAATATGTCATAAAATTTTATTGTTTGCCTTTAATATTTTGTCTATCCAGGCACAAGGTTTACAGTGAATTGACATGGGAAAATTTGAACAGTTTGTAAGGTAAGTAAAACAATTGCCATATTAATATTCACATCATTTGAAATCCAAATTCTTATCCAAAATTAATCTAAGGTTCTTAGACTAAATATTAATTAGTTGCTAATTTTTAAGAATGGGTTGTTTCTTTTTATTGCAGAATTGTGAAAAGTCTTTAGATACTCTGGATACAAGCTTTTTATCAGATATTACAAATATTTTCAACCTGTATTTGTCTTGTCCTTTTCTTTTTTTAACAGTGTCCTTTAAAGTGAATAAATTATTAAATTTTCTTAGGTTTATTTTATAATTTTTAATGGGTCATAGTTTAGGAGTCATATTTAAGAAGTCTTATTACTAACTCAAGGTCACAAAGATTTTCTCCTAGGTTGTAAATATTTTAAAAATTTAGATTTTATATATTAGATTATGAACCATTTTGTGGTTCTTTTTCTGTATTATGTGAATTATATATCAAAGCTAGAATTTTACAGCTAGTTGTTCCTGTAGCATTTATTGAAGAGATAAGCATTTCAATGCTTTGTACTTTACACTTTGGCAAAAATCAATTGACCATATACATGTGTTTATTTCTAGACTCTAATGTTCCATTGGTCTATTTAGTTGTCTTGATGCCAACCACATTATATTGACCTTCATAGCTTTTAAATCAATCTGGAAATCAGTCAGTGTAAGTTCTGTTTTCAAAGTTGTTTTGATTGTTTTAGACCTTTTGTATTTTCATATGAATTTTTCAAAATTGTTATGATTGTTCTAGATTTTTTTGTATTTCCATATACATTTTTCAAAGTTGTTATGATTGTTTGAGATTGTTTTGTATTTCCATATACATTTTATAATAAGTTTGTCAACTTCTACAAAAATTAGTGGTATTTTGTTTGATATTGTATTAAAGCTCTAATGAGAATTGACATGTAAACAGTACTAAATCTTCCAATGCATGAATGCATTTATTTGATCCTTTAAAGTTTTTCTAAGCAATAATTTGTAATTTTCAGATTTTACATATTTCTAAATATTTTATATTTGTATACTATTGTAAAAGGTAAAAATGATCACTTTCAGTTGTTCATTGCTAGTTAACAGAAATGTAATTGACTTTGTAATATTTATTGACTAGTTCTAAGGGGTTTTCTTTTTCTTTTTTCTTTTGTAGATTCCATTGGATTTTATACATAGGTAGTCATGTTGTCTCTGAAAAAAAATAGTATTAATTCTTTTCTTGCAACTTGAATGCTTTTGCTTTCTTTCCTTCTTGCATTGGCTAACATGTTCTGTATGACACTGCATAGGGAGCATCCTTGTTTATTCCTGATTTTAAAGGGAAAGCAATTTAGTTTTCTTTGTTTAGCACAATGTTAGATCTGTAATTTTATAGTTGTCTAACAGCTGTTTCTTGAAAAATCTTTTCATTAGTAACAGATGTTAGATAATGTCATGTTTTTTTCTAAATCTATTGAGGATATTATATGGTTTTTCTTTTATAGTTTAATGTGATAAATTGCAACTTACATATTCTTGGTTTCTTTTGCTAAATTTTATTTAGTATATTTGCATTTTTGTTTATAAATATTGGTCTATAATTTACTTTTAATATTTTTTTCTGCTTTTGGTGTCAACATACGTTTCGTCTCATAAAGTTAGTTGAAAATTATTTTATTCTCTTTAGTTTTGAAAAGGAGTTTGTATTGATTTTATTTTATTTTTTCTTAAACATTAGCTAGAATTTATACTGAAGCCATTTAGGCTTAAAATATTCTTTGTGAGGTTTTACATATAAATTCCAAAAAAAAAAAAATTATCAACTTTTTTTTTAGATTTTATTTATTCATTTTAGAGAGAGAGAGAGAAGGTGGGTTGAAGGAGCAGAAAGGATGAACTCCTGTATGTTCCTTGACTAGTAAAGCCTGGGGTTTTGAACTGGTGACCTCAGCATTCCAGGTTGACACTTTATCCATTGCACCACCACAAGTCATGCCTAAATTCAAAAATTTTAAACAGATATAAGGTTATTTAATTTATTTCTTCTTGAGAAAGCTTTGGTAGGTTTCATATTTCAGTTATTTTTGTTCATTTAATCTATGGTGTTAAAATTCCTGGCATAAAGTTTTTCATAACATTTTTTATTATCTTTTCAATATCTATAAAGTCTCCAGAGCTGTCTCATTTACCATTACTTGCATTTAAAATTGTTGTCTTTTCATTTTCTGATCATTTTAGCTAGAGGCTTATTGATTTTTTTTATTTTTCTCAATCAGCTTTTAATTTTTTTTCTTTATTATTTTTCTCTTTTGTTTATTTTGATCTTCTAGTTAATTTGGATTTAATCTGCTATTCTTTTTTTTTATTATTATCAATTATTATCTTTTTAACTATAGCACCCCTAGTGGATGTGAAGTGGTTGGTACCTCATGTGGTTTTGATCTGAATTTTACTTATGGCAAAAGGTACAATTTTATACTTTCTCTAATTTCTTCTCAAGAGTATGTTATAATGTGTCTATCAACAGTCAAATTCTTCAGATGAAAATAAATACATTATTCTTTTCTAGTTGCTTTTATTACTTTTATGCATAAAATGACCATTAAATATAGCCAGTAGTTTTAAGTATTTGCTGAAGTCTAGGTTTTTTATCTACCTTATTCAATTCTCACATGATCTCATAGATGAAGAAAATTATGCTAAGTAACCTTTAGTAACATAGAACTTACAGGTCAAATCCATTCAACTGTCTACTTCCATAATAACAATGTTAAGAATAGGTTATATTATAAAGCATTGTTAAAAGAAACGAGAATATGTGGCAGAGACCTGTGTGGCCTGGAAAGCTTAATATACTTAATATATGGCCCTTTCAAAAAAGACTGCTGATTTCTGACTTATAATGACATACAACTGTTTCAAAGCTGGCCTCACCAAGTTTGGAATGTAGGTTTTACAACTGACGGTGTACTTGTAGACATACTAGGCCTTCAATTTATCTGATCTAGTAAAAGAGCAGGGGAAAACAAACACACATGCCTATATTTTTTAAAAAGGTAAATTGCACTGGATAGTTTGTATTTTAATATACAGTTTATGAATTAATGTAGGAAATAGAAGCAAATTTGCACATGATCCACTGACCATACACGAGAAAAGAGAAAACTAACTACAGTTGTACAGGCCTAAATGAATGTGTACTATAGAAAATATCCTGAAGATTAGTATGTCTTTATGATACAGTTAGACAAACTTTATAAAGGTAACACATACTTCTGACATTGCAAACCAAGGGTCATCTCTGAATATTGGCAAAGTGACAGTCACAAATCACAGTATTCAGTTTTTGTTTGAACTTCTTTTTATGTGTCCTCTGTGCCATCCAGAGATCTGAGTAATTATCATGGTGTCTTGATATAATAGTATACTTTCTTCTGTGATGATCCACACTGGACTAAGCTGTTTATTCCCACCTTACCTACTGCTCCTATCAATTTTCTCTGTTCTTTAATGACACAACTAACTGCTACTGTTACATCCTCAATGCACATACGATCTTTTAATTGATATCCCCTGTTAGTGCCATTTTTTTTCTAAATAAGGTTTTCCAATTGAAACTTTTATTTAAAAATATAAATTTTAAATTCTCAGAGCAACATTATTTACTTTTTATTGTGAAATAATTATATTTGAAATAACATGTGAAAGGGAAATCATCACCCATCTTTAAAGACTTTAGTTGGTGCTAAACTCTGTCTTGAGGCTTGAAATTTTATCAGTAGTAACTAGATTTTTTTCTTCTAAAGAGAAATTAAGTCTATTCTTTTCCCATCAGAATGAAACATCCTCAAATATAAACAACTAAAATTTCAGACAGTATCTTTGATCAGGCTGAAATGTGAATGCTTGCTTGAAATCATAAAATTCTGTATTGTCTGTCTTTGATGACTATGCTAACACAATTATAATATTTTATATTTCAGAATGGCAGTGTAACTGATCCCAAAAGACACAACCTTTTTATTCACATTCTTTTGTGCATTGCTAGGTCATATTGTTTTCTTTTCAGAATATCCTCAACTTTAATTTTCTCTGAATAATTGTTTACAAGATCAAATCTATCTTTTTCCCCCTAGAAATCCTTTTGACCTTTACAGAAGACTGGGCTTATAATTGCACAGTATGCCAATAGAAATGATAAGATTTGTTCTAAGGCTTTAAAAATTTGCTTGAAGATAGTGGTACATTTGAAAATATTGTATTTAAAGGATCTACACATTCTTAGCAAAATGAATAATGCAAACCTCTTTAAGCATTATTGGTGAGATTGTTTAAAAATAAATTGTTAAACCTCAATAGAGTGTTTCCTCATAATTTTTCCTAGCAAGTAAATAAATAATAACTTATTTAATCTGCCTTTATTACTTTACATATTTGCTATAATTTTTGGACTTTCGGGATAAAATAATGTATAATAAAAACCTTAAACTAGTGTTGTTTTTTCAGTAGGGACTAAATTGCATATGTATCTGAATTAGGTATATTGTCAAAATCATGTTTTAAATTATCTATTTCATCTTTGTATGATAAAACTGCCATCACCCTTTGGTCATGTTGAAATTACCATAATACTAAAAAATTATCTTTTTCTTGTATTTTTTCATTCTGTTATTCAAGGCCCTTTATAATTGTGGCTTTCTTACTTCTTAAAATTACTTTCATTTTTCTTTATTTTCTTTATTAAAATTTTATTTTATTAATTTTAATGGGGTGATATTAATAAATCAGGATACCTATGTTCAAAGAAAACATCTCCAAGTTATCTTTCATACCCACCACCCAAAGTCAAATTGTTCTCTATCACCTTCTATCTGGTTTACTTTGTCCCCCTTCCCTTCCCTCCTCCTTCCTTCTCATTTCTCCCCCCCAAAGCTCTTCCCCCCTCCCCCGTAACCACCACACTCATGTCCATGTCTCTTAGTCTCTTTTTTATGTCCTACCTATGTATGAAATCATGCAGTTCTTTTTATTAAATTTTATATTCCTTCAAAAAAAGTCTACATATTTTGTTGTAAAATGAGTGGCATAAGATGTTAATTTCTCACTGATATTCATGCATTTATTTTGTGATTAAAATGTTTCCCAAGTGCTTACTCATAAAAATCACATCTTACTCCTAAAGTCCACGTTATACCTGCTCTGTGAAGTCAACTCTGATTTTCTGATTTATCTCTTTCTGAACTCTTTTAACACATATTTTTAAAAAATATTGTTACTCTTACTACTGCATGCACTTTTATTGTATATGTCTTAGGGCTCCAACTAGATAGACTTTAATTTTAATTTCTTTTTATTTTATTCATTTTAGAGAGGAGACATAGAGTGAGAGAGAGAGAGAGAGAGAGAGAGAGAGAGAGAGAGAGAAAGGGGGAGGAGCTGGAAGCATCAACTCCCATATGTGCCTTGACCAGACCAGTGCAGGGTTTTGAACCGGCGACCTCAGTGTTCCCAGGTCGATGCTTCATCCACTGTGCCACCACAGGTCAGGCCCAACTAGATAGACTTTAATGTCAAGAAAAAGGATTTATATCTGTTTAAATCTTAATTACCTATTATAAAGTAGATATTGAATATATATTATTGCATAGTTAAATCAATCAGTTATTTTTGGTTCAATTAATTTTATACAAAAATTAGACAATAGGCAGTTGAATATAGAAAAAATATGAAAAGAATGTGTCCCAATTAAAGATATGGGCCAAAGATTAAATGGAAAGTAAACCTGAGGAAACGGCGTGGGTACTAATATTATATAGGTGGCTCATTTCACCTCTGTTTTGATTAAAGAAATATGTATGTATGCTACCTCACCTTACCCAAACATGTACATCCTGAGAATGTATCTTTTTACCAGGATTTTACCTTTGCCCCAGGCTTGCAGCCTACTCTCACAAAGTTAATGAAGTGATTGATACTGAAATAAGCCATAGCTTTTGTTGTCTGTCATTGTGTAGCCAATGCACAGATACAAGGACTGACTTGATGACTTGAATATAAGTGTCTTTACATGAACTGCCAGCACACCTGAGAAGGCAAAGTCTACCTTAATATCCTCAGTTTGCAAGACTCTTTTAGAGGGTGATCAGGGCTAGTTAGGGATGAGAAAAGAATGTGGCTACATGTCCTTTCTCAGGTCAGGATCCTATTCTTCGTCAGGGCTTGTCATGGTCACTATCCTTGGAGATAAGGTTTCTGGCCTTCCTTCTTTTCTCAAGGACTTGGATTGGGTCAGAGTGCTCTGTGGTCAGTGCTGTGGGCTCCTGTGTTTGATCTGGGTTGCAAGACCTCATATCTGGGTTAGGAAAGCAATTCAGCTGGCATTCCTATGCTTGAGAAAAAAAAACATTCAGGCAATTCTATACTATACAGTGTAAGATTAGTATATTGAGAATGTCTACTGTCTGTCCCTGTTCTTAATCTCTGGGTTCTTCATGAATTTTTTCTAGGGATTGCATGAAAGGAAAGCTCCTCATTGCATTTCAAAGAGAAGCATCATGAAGAAATCAAGAAAGAATATAAAACAAATATACTAATTAACTATTTCCTAACCCTTACAATTTTCTTTAAAATAAGTGAGATCATTTCATAAATGTCTTAAAAATTTCCACTAGTTTTTTATTGTCCTCAGAATGAAAAGGGAAATCTTTAGTATGGGCTATGTCAGAGTCAAGGTATTTCATTATCAGTAACAAACAACTCAGAATGTTAATGATTTAAACACACCAGAGTTCATGTCTGCCTTCTGCTCTGTTTTTGTTGTGGAGACTGAATTTTCCCTTCCTGATCATCCAGGGACAAAGGCTGATGGAGCAGGCATCATCTCAAATATGCTTGTCATCAGGCTAACAAAATTTTGTGATCTGGTCGACAAGAGTAGCACCTTATATTTTGATCACAACTCTTTGTCCAAAACTCTTTCAGTACTGCACTAAAACATGGGAGTCAAGAAATAGAAATTTATTGGAAAAGGGACAGAATTACAGTGCATAAGGCCTTAAATGGTCACCTCATGCCTATATCCACATTACGTCTCTGATTGTTTTCCTCCTGTTACTTTCCCCTGACTTGATTTTAATTCTCCTTCAATGGCCTCCTATTGCTACTTGAATACCCTCGGCATGTTCTTACTGTAATGGCATCCTGAAATGTCTCTATCGCAAATATCTCAAATGTCAACTTCATCACTAATAATTCCCTTAAGTCTTTATTCAAATGTAATTTCCTCAGAGAACTTCTCTTATTACCGTAACATGAATGCCTCTCTACCACACCACACTGCTTTATTTTTTTCTCCCTAGATTTATTATTATATTACAATGTGTTATCAATATCTCCCTAAAAATTAAATTGAATTTTAGTTTGTTTTGCTGTATATCAGCATGCAGGATAGTGTCAATCCTTGGTAAGTGTTTAACAAGTATTTGTTGCATAAATTTTAAGGGAAAAGTTATGAACAATTAAGACTTAATTTATTGTCGTTATGATTACAATAATGTATTCAAAACATAATTATGTTTAGATGGTTACTACCTAATGAATGTTTATTTAATGCAAACATTTTATTAGGTATTTCCTGATGTATTAATACATTTTGCTTCATGATAATCCTAAAAAATGAATACAATCATCCCCAATTTATAAATGTCAAAATAGGCAGTAAGAGTTAGTGTGCTTATGATCACACAAAAGTAAAAACTTAAGGTATGTCAACCTGTTAAGATATGTAACATTTTTATTTAATTTTCATTTTAACTAAAAATTTCTTACCAAATACCTATGATGTATGGGCATTATTTGTACAGATGATGAGAGATTGTAGAAAACTTTGTAACCAGCAATGATTTTCAAGTCATGAAAGTATTAAAAATAAACACAGTCATATTTCAACATCTTTGCATAGGGATAGAGTCCTCAATCTTAACTGTACTTAAGGCTGATGCAGGGATCATTAAAAAATGCTGGTAGCCAGTTCCCACCTACATAAATTCTGATTCAAGTTCCCCTAGGTAATTTTCATATGTAGCTGTTAAAGAAAAATACACAGGCCCAAAATGGAGACACTAGTGCTAATAGCACATGATATCAAACCTAGATTGTATATCTGATCTAATTGTAATTTTAACCTCTCCCAGAATATAATCTTAATTAACCTTCACCGGTCTAGAATTTTCTGGGCAAGCCACTGGAAAAGTTACTTAGGCTCTTTCCATCCCCTATAGAAAGAAGTGTCAAGGCAATCTACACAGTAAAATCCCTTCTCTTTCTTTTCCTGCAAAGAAAAGATATCTCAGTCCCCCAATAATCTTTTCTTTTCTTTTCCTAATAGCTCCCTTGCCCCACCCTCCTTCCTATCAAAACAACCTGCTTTGTACAGCACCTGGAGTGTCCTTTATATATACTTCTAGATGGGATGCTGTGGGTTCAGGAATCCTTAATAAAGGCAATTAGATCTTCATATTTATTTGTTGAGTATTGTTTCTTAAAACAGCCAATGTTGAGAACTACTGAGATTAAAAAAAATATATATATGTGGCATATCAGCTGAAAATCATTGGGTTAGGATTAACTTAATCTCTGAGCTTCTGGGGGTGCCAATGCCAAGGATTTGTCAGTACTATTTGTCAGAAATAAGGAGTAACTATGGGGGGTTCATATTACATAGATTCAATTGCCCACTTATTCCACTGACCAAAGAAGACAATTAGGTAAGTAATAATTTATTAAAATAATGCACACATTTTCACACGTTCATCTTTCTCTTCAGTCTAATGTGGATGTTTTGTTTTGTTTTTTATATTTTCTGATTTTAGTAAAAACAAACTGACAAAAGTGTTAGAAACAAGAGAAAAATTGTCAACTACCCTCCAATTTCCTTTTTTGTATTTTTAGATCTTTGTGGTTGGCAGGAACCCAGCAGTTTCCAAAAGTCACTGTTTTTTGGGTACTATTCCTATATTGTTTTTACATATTCAGTTCTGGTCCTAAATGGTAAGGAAGTCTAACTCTATTCTAGGAAACTGTTCTAAACATATATTTTGTTATTGGATTGATGGAATTCCGAGCTTTTAATTGCAGTTGTTTTTTCTCCTGGTGGCATCTCCACAAAGTTGAATTGCTTTAACTTTATTCAGATATAAAAAGATTCATGATCCTGGTGGTGAAGAATGGCCACCTTTTCAGTCCAGCTCATGAATTCATTCAATAGCTTAGAAATCTGGAAGGTGTTGGCTTCTATTTCAGATAAATTATTGTGAGGAAAGAATACAAAATATTTATTACAACTCATATGCATCATGAACCTTTATGGCATGCAGCTTGTACAGTTAAAAACAGCAATTCTCTGCCTCAGTTAAAGCAATGTACATACTACTCAGTGTTTCTAAGGTTGCAAATGACTGCAGAATTGTCCTTAAAGAGATTTACAGAGAGGATTCAGTTCTAGAATATATGAGGAGAGGGGTAATTCTCATTTCCTATCATTTATGAATGGACCTTGGCTTATCACTCAAGCTCTTAAACTTTGTCAGTGTGCATCAGATTTCTCCCGCTTCTGCCTTACATATCCATCTCAAAAGATATACCACACATACCATGCTCTATGAAACCAAGTCAGAACTTTTTTGAAGGGCTTGTTTTATTTAACCTCTGTTACCTTTCTGAGGTTATCATTTTTTCCTCTAAATGATTTTCTAAAAACATATGCAACGCAGCCTAATTTTAACGGTAGTACCTACTATTTTGCTTCACGCTGCTCTGTTAATATTGCCTTGTTTCTTTAGACAGTGTGATTTTTTTGAATCAAAGGCTTCCTTTTTATATTTTTTATTGAATTTTAATTATTGTTTTGACATAGATTCTAGTGTTGCCACAAATGTGTTGCCCCAAATTCATTCCCCCATAAGTCTTTGATTTAGGAAGAGCACAAGGTTATAAAAGAGCACAAGGTAGTAAAAGAGGATAAGCAGAATTCTCGTGCATAAACACAGCACTTGTTCTGGTTCTGAGATCTATAAATTTCTTCAGTTATTTCTCACAAACACACAAAAGTAGATTTTTACCATTAGTGCTTGTAAAAGGGTCCTAGGGTCTTAGATTTATTGCTGAATTCTATACCATATGATATAACAGCTACTTCAATAACGTGTCTCTTAAAAGATTAACACAGAACGCTCAGCATCTGTATGATTATTCTAGGCATTGAAAAACTGGACATGACTAGTGAAAGTTTATTGGAACTCTGTATCTTCGTTACATACTCCAGTTCAACATTAATATTTTCAAGATCCAACATGAAAAAAGAGAAAGATATCCAAAGCATCTCTCTAAAATATTTAGATTTTCTTATATCTGTGCTTTTCCAAGTAAAGACTGAATATGGAATCAGAAAACAGTTTAATTACTGGCTCTTTTACACATGTTGAAGTAAGTAAGATCTAAACCTGTAAAGAAGTTGAATAAGAGTTTATTTGAGCCAAACTGACAACATGCTAGGAAGGAAGATTTCAAATGCTCTGAAGAATGAAGTATTACAATTTTTTTTTATATATTAAGAATTGAGGGAAGATAAGAAAAATTACATGAAGGTAGGAGAAAGCAAGGTACAGAAGAGTTAACAAAATTATGTGCTCCCTTTAGGGTAGTCTGGAAAGGAGAATTACTTTTGACATGTTAACGGATGTGTTAACATAGATGGATAAGAACAATGGACAATGTTTTCTTGAAAACATTTTACTAAAGAAGTTGTAGGCCTAGCATGTGACAACTCATCATGACCTGCCCATTTGGAAATTTATAATCAAATTATGTTGTGAGATTATTTTTAGTCACTGAACTTGTATGTATCCCTTTTTTATCCACAAATATACAAATAGAGTTGAAAAATTCTAAAAATCTTGAACTTGAGATTTATTTATTTATTTTGATAGAAAGAGAAACATCAATTTGTTATTCCACTTAGTTGTGACATTGACTGCTTTTCATATTTGTTCTGACTAGGGCTCAAACCTGTAACCTCTGGGCTCAAGCTGGTGCCATCAGGATGACACCAGTGACACCAGGATTAAGCTGGAGACACTGGGTTTGAGCCAATGACCCCAGGCTCCAGCTGGTGACCCCTGGGTTCAACCACTGACTTTGGCTCTCTGATGGTCTATCCACTGTGCCACGGGCCAAAGCAAACACTTGAGATTTATTTATTTCTACTTGTCTTTAAAGGCTATTTAAATTAAATGGAGTTGTGTAAATGGTTGTTGAAAATCTAAAACTGTAGTAGGCAGTTAGACAGGTATGAGTAAAGTAGAAAAGATAGGCCAGGTGCATAGAATCATCAGGTTAGAGAGCCCTGGCAATGGGCAAAAGTGCACTACCACTTCCTTAAGGATTAACCCCTGGAGATGACATATAAGCCTCAGCAGTGTTTCAGCTCCTAGCCTAAAAAAGCAGCAAAACCATACAGAACTATGCCATGACTTATGTCAGCACCAGCTATACTGACTAATTACCCTCTGTCTCTGCCTTGGCACCAACCAATCAATGTAGACCATGACCCTAAGAAGACACATCTTTAAACTGATGAATATTCTATTGAGACCCTCTCCTGAGACTCCAAATAAACACTCTCACAATGGAGTGTTCAGTGTAGCTCTCCCTTCAGAACACACCCATGACTTTCCCCACTCCCTTCCCCCAGATGCATTTTTCTTTGACTCTTTCTTTCTCCTAAGTTCTGTACTTGTTTTCTGAGCCTATTTGTTCTACAGCTCACTTCTTCTACCTCTGTGACTTTCTAAATAAACTTTCTCATATAGTTTGAGTCTTCTCTCTGAATTTTTTCTTAGCCAAAATTTTAGTACTGAGGTTGCTGAATTGACATCCTGTCTGACTCCATTGGTCTAACACTTGGTACTGTTTTACTGCTGAGAAAACCAGTGTATAAATTTGTGCTGAGCTTTTTTTTTTTGTTCTTCCAGCTTCATAATTTGCCTTTCTTTGTTCTGCTTTGTGCCTGAGGAGCTGTGACCATGGACTGCTTCAGCAAAGCTCCACTGCCTTCTGATTTTTGGCTGGCCAGTGGGAAACATCAGTTAAAGGTACGATGGAGATGTTCTTCTTGGCTCCCTCCTTGTAAGGCAGCAATTTGCCACTGGTTGTTTCTGTTGTTTTCTTTACCAATGTCTATAATTTCTTTTGGGTATTCCCCATTCTATACCTTTGGTCCTGATGGGTCCAGGTGTCTGCTCCTCACTGACTTCTTCAGGCCTAAGAGTGGCAGTGGCTTCTGGCTAATGTTAGCCCCAAGTACTTGACTTTGCTTCTCACCCCTTCTCTCAGCTTCATAAAAAGTCCCTTCAACACATTCTCCGTCATCAACTTTGAATGTATCATGTTTCTTGCTGGAGCCTTAACTAAGATAAATAATTGTATTTCTTATTGCTTATTTATTAAAAATAAAATACTCCATAATCCAATATAAATCCACATAGAGAAATTTATATTTTTTCTAAATTTTCTAAATAAAAATGCACATACACACATATTCCTAAATATACAGATTTCCCCTTATTCAGAACACATTTTTAGTGTAGATTTAAGGGCTAGGTTAAATTTTAAAAACATTATATGAATTTATATTCAATTTTATTTTAAATTGTGATCTTAGTTCTACTATTCATAGTTTGTAATTTCAACTATTGTTAGGTTAACTTTAGTTTTATTAAATTCACATGTAATTACTTACATCACCAGTATTTTGATCTACAGTTTTAATAAATTGTATATATTTAATAATTAGTACTTTATATATATATACTAATATATATAATATTAATATACATATATCGCATTTCAAATGGAAATTACTTGCAACCCAATTGCTATGTAATATATACATAATGGAAAAAAAATTTGTAAGTGAAACTTTACTGCTATTAAGAAGTTCTTTTTTCACTAGAATGTGAGAATATGTGTGGTATTGCAGCTTCTAGGTCATTCTTCCTGAGATGGTATTGGTTATCAAAGTTTCAGGACATTTGCCCTTGAGATTCATATAATATATTACATTCTTTAATGGGTATATCAGGCCCACATACAACTCAACTCACTAGCTATGAATACACCCTTGCCAATCAAGTTAGATATTTCTGGACTTGCATTATTCAAATAACTTTGAGTCTAATCATTCTTGAATAATGATCTGATTTGCAAATATATTAACAGTAACCTGTGACTAGCATAGTATATTATGAAAAAAGTTTATGTCACCCAGCTGAATATTATTGTTCTTAAAGTTCATCCCATGGTCATTCAGGTATAGTACAGGTGGGAATCTATTTTAAAGTAATCTGTCCAAACATTAATGCTATCCTGATTCCATGAGTAAGATGACTCTTCATGTAGTAAATCACATGTCTGCATTCTTAGCTTCATTCTGAGGCAGGATAAATACTGACTTCTTTGCAATTTTACCTCAATCCAAAGTTTCCCTATTGTTCACTGCTCTTTCTCCTTGGAAAACATTTACAGATAGCAATAACTACAGCCATTTCTCTTATTGGCCAGGCTTTGACTAAGCTTCTCTAAGGAACATAGTAGTAAGATATATGCAGATAGATAATAGAAATAAATAACTTTCTCTGTATATCTGTATCTATTGTATATCTATTTCTATCATCACCCTTCCTGATAATTTTATTCTCATTTTATTTCATTGCCATTGTTAACATAATTGTCTGTGCTCTTATCTACAATATTGTATGTACTTATATTGAGATGAAAGCAGTTTTTACTGAAAAGACTCATCTTTCCTTTTAAATCTGTAATCTTAGTTATCCTCTAACACTAAAGTGAAGGTTTGAATGTGTGATAATATATTTCCTACCCCTTGGTGTGGGATATTATATTTCTTAGGATGAACTGAATTAAATTGTTAACCTAAGACTAAAGGAAGGCTGTTTATATAGCTCAGCTCTTGATAGATTTTTTAACTTCATGAGATTTATAATTACTGTCAGTAAGATCATGCTATTTTGAAGTGCATTGAATTTTCAACTAGGTAATACTCATTTCCTTGTTGAGGACCTACTCAATATAAGTTTTTGTTGGTCTGGTATATTTGCATTTGGTGTGATGTTTGGAAAGCTACTCTAGCATATGCGATAAACCTGGTATTCTCCTGAAACTGTGTTTGAACATCAATTATAATACCACTTAAATTAGATTGGACAAATGTTTTGACTTTAAATTTATATACAAAACTGAGAGGCCAGTAGTACCTACCATAACAAGTTCTGAATAGTTAGCCAACAAATATTGATTCAATTTTTCCCCCTCTGTTCTTCTCTTTCACTTTTGCTTTACTCGTTACTCTTACAAGATTGGAAAAGGTATCTCCTACTAGCAATGCAGGTAAAAGGCAACATTTTATTTTATTATTTTACTCTTTAAAGAATGGTGATAAAATACACATAAATAACCATTATTAAATGCACAGTTCTGTAGTGTTAAGCCCATTCACACTGTTGTGCAGCCAATAGCTAGAACTCTCTTCATGTTGCAAAACTGAAGTTCTATATTCATTGAACAAAACACCCCATCTAGCCCTTCTCCCCATATATCCTTTTAAAGTAGTAGCTTTAATAATCTCAGCAAATTTAGTAAAAATTGAAGGCTTATTTCAAATCATTGTTTTATTAATATGATTTATAATTACATTGGCTATACATCTCTATTTTCCAGGACAATTTCTATTTTAAGAGATTTTATTTTTTATGTAAAATTGATTGTTACAAGAAATTATTTATTCTAAAAGTTTCCTCTATCTTTGGTTTTACAAAACATAGTGACTATGTCTCTAAGTCAGAGTCACTAGGTAGGATCAGTAAGTTAAAGTCTTTGCTACAGGCAAGGTCATGTTTGAGAACTGGAGACTTGCAGGTACTGAATCTTTCACTTTTTATCAGCCATCTCTGTCTTGACTCTAGTCTTGGATAAAAATGTGAATATTTTTACTCACATTTTGAGATATTCACAAAAAAGCCTAATAGTAATTTATAAATATATATATGTTTATTTTTATATATTTGTTTGAATTCTTAATTGTTTTCTAGCTGTTAATATGTACGAATTTTAGGCTGAGGAAATAAGTAAATAATTGACTCAAGAATGTGAGAAATAACAATTCTTAAAATATTACTTATGTGCATTTTTAAACTCACAAATAATTTCTGTTTGGTTTTGATAAGACAAAATACATCTTGCTACCTAATAGTATATTATTTTGTTATAAGGATTAAGCATATTAATAAATGTAAAATACTTAAAATAATGCCTGACACATAGAAAATGCTTTAAAATTTTAACTATTATTACTTGGGGAATTGGAAAGAATCAACAGTAATTTACCAAAGTTACAGTATTGGGCAAGCCTCAGTATTCTTTACCATGTTACCTGCTCTCTAAAATATTTGCCCCAAGCCTGTTTTACAAAGAGTACTACTAAGATAATCTAGGTATTTAATTATGCACATGCAAGGTACATTCATATTTAAAACATTTTGTTTACCTAATCCTGAGTTTCTGGGACTTATTAAAACAACAACCAATATATTAGCTTTTGAATTTGAAGTATGAATTTTTTCACACTATATTATATTATTTTATTCCTATTGGATTCCATACCACTTGCACGTTTTTTGAATTTCAGTCTTGAGGAATCTCCCCCAGCCCCTGTCTACATCTTGACCTGTTCCTTTGGAGAGATCCCTCAGTGTGACAGATATCACTGCCAAGTCTATATGAGTCTAATGTTCTTCTTCTTTTCTACTACATTTGGTATTTTTGAGGAGCCTGAGAAAGGAAGTTAAATGTTTAGCAGTAAACATGAACCAAAAAAAGGATTCTTCACATCTCTCTAGATCAGTAGTTCTTTACCTGGGTTCTATCGAACCCTAGGGGTTCGATGAGTCGGTCTCAGGGGTTCGGAGAAGCCTCTGCCGTGGAGGCCAGAATAAAGTAATACCGTAATTTGTTGTGAGTTCATGCACTTTGTAGGTTTTGTTCTCTGAGCAAGGTGATGTTCATGCACGGCTCATTTTGTGCACCAGTAAAGAAACATATACCTATGTCTTGAATTTGGAAAAATAAATCATATTTTATTTATCACTAAAGAAGGGTTCAGTGAATGCGCATATGAAACTGGTGGGTTCAGTACCTCAAAAAAGGTTAAGAACCACTGCTGTAGAGTCATGGGTCTCCCCAGCAGGCAGAACCATGCTCATTCACAGGTCTTAGGCTTGAGAATATTTCTTTCCTAACAAGTTGAGACTTCTGAAAATCAAGACCAGGAAGGCAGTTTATTTAGAGGCATCTTCTTTTTGATCCCACACACTGTGACTTTCTCTTCATCAGTGGTTCACAAGCGGTGTTATCTTTCAGAATCATGTGCAAGCTTGACTGAACATAGATTGTAGGCTCTACCAACAGAATGCTTGATTCGGTAGATCTTGGGTGGGGATTGAGATTTAACTTTTCTAACAAGGTCCCAGGTGAAGCCAGTGCAGCTGTTCCAGTGTTCTCACTTTAAGAAATGCCATCCTAAGTTAAGAGAAAGAAAATGATTTGACTTGAACAGGCTTTGTGGTGAGGCAAATACATCACAAGAAAAAAGAAAAATAAAAAGCATAAATAATTATCTCAATACCTTATTTTGCTAATGATTTTAAGTCAGACAAAGAAGTATTAAAATCCTGACACTGATGTATACTTGGACAATTAACTTACAGAACCTTGTTTTTCTTATCTCTGAATGGATTGATAATGGCTTCCTAGTAGAGCAGTTGTGAGTATTCAGTAAGATTAGTGAAGAACCTGGCATAGTTAGAAAATACCAATTACTCTTTTCACTTTTACAGATCTTTCTAGGATACTGGAGTAGAAATGGAAGCAACATAAGTTTTAGAGTAAGACAAGCTGAAGTTCAAATTTTTGCTCTATTATAGATTGATCAATTGATATTTAATACATTATTTAACCTCTGAGTCCAAGATTTCTTGTCTGTAAAATGGTGCTAGAAAAATAAAATTAGATAGTCTTGGAAAAAAAGTCAGAGCTGTATTTTGCCAGAGCTAGACACTCCATCAACACGTGCTCTTTCATCCTCAATTGGTATAGACAACGAATTGGTCAAAAGTATATATTCCTTGCATAGAATGGGAACAAAACCTTCTTTGGACTTGTTGCTGTGAAACTTGGAAAACAATTTAATTTTGCAAGATTTTCCCAAGTCAGCAGTATTTTTATGAGAAGTTTAAGCAAAATTTTGTATCATTTAATCCCTCATTTTTTCTAATGAATAACCATAATAGCAATATTGACTTAAATAAATATTTTTCTCCAAAAAATAGGTAAATCTTATTTATTTCAGAAATATATTCAGAAATCTTAATTATCTTTGTTATGTGTTTGGAAATTTTAATTTAGGCTCTTAGAAAAATATGAGTAATTCTGAATCTCTTCAAACAGTGACTGAATCTCTGTAAGATATTTTTGTATTGTTTTGGTTAAAAGATACATAACATATTAATCAACTTAAATCTTTAAGTGGTCCTGGCATGTGGCTAAGTGAATAGAGTATCGGCCCGGCATGTGAATGTCCTGGGTTCAATCCCTGCTCAGGGCACACAGGAGAAGTGACTATCTGATCCTCTCCCCATCTCTCTTCCCCTTCTCTCTCTCTTGCCCTCTAACATTCAGTGGCTAAATTGGTTTGAGCTTTGCCCCTGGTTCTGATAGTAGCTCTGTGGAGCATATCAGCCTCAGGCACTTAAAATAGCTCATTGATTCAAGCACCAACCTCAGACAGAGGTTGCCAGGTGAATCCCAGTTGAGGTAAATGTGGGAATCTGTCTCACTACCTACCCTCCTCTCACTTAAGTAAATAAATGAATAAATAAGTAAATGCTTAGGCATACAATCAATGGCATACATCATCAGTTAAAATTTAATATGACAGAAAAGAAACTAAAATTTTAAAAGTTTTTATTAAGGAATATATATATTTATTGGTATAACTATGTTTTAAAACTTTTTTTAAAACAAAATAACCAAGTATAAACCATATAGACAACATCTGCTAAGTTTGATGACTTTAAAATTAAGATTGTCTCTCCACATAAATAAATTAGAAATGGCATAAAAAGTAAGTTACAATCTCCTGACCAGGCAGTGGCACAGTGGGTAGAGTGTCGGACTGGGATGCGGAAGACCCAGGTTTGAGACCCCGAGTTCGCCAGCTTGAGTGTGGGCACAACTGGCTTGAGCAAAAGCTCATCAGCTTGGACCCAAGGTCGCTGGCTCCAGCAAGAGGTGGCTCGGTCTGCTGAAGGCCCCCAGTCAAGGCACATGTGAGAAAGCAATCAATGAACAACTAAGGTGTTGCGATGGCAACAAAAAACTAATGTTTGATGCTTCTCACCTCTCCGTTCCTGTCTTTCTGTCTGTTCCTATCTATCCCTCTCTCTGATTTTCTCTCTGTCCTTGTAAAAAAAAAAAAAAGTAAGTTACAATCTAAATAAAAGTTATGGCAACTTATAATTTTACTATTCAGAATGTATGAAGTACCAGATTAAAATTGTAAGCAAAAAGAAAACATCACACTACTAATATAGCAGCAAAAGTAATAAACAGGAAAATCAGTAAAGAAAAATATAAATCTTGAATAAGCTTATGAGGAAATGTTCAACTTTATTAATAATCAAGCAAGTATAAGTGGAAACCATATAAAATATTTAATTGACAAAAATTACAAAAATAGAACAATACCAGGTTTTTTTCAAGGCTGGAGAACACTCTAATAGAGTGTCAGTGAAGAGGGGTACAAAATTGATCAAAAACTGCACTCAAACTGTTTGATTACCTAATAAATTTGAATACATATATACTTTAGATTGCTACGTTAGAATGTGATCTTGTTTGAAATAGCAAGATTGTAAACAATACAACCACCATCCAACAAGCAACTGAATAAATTATGCTATATCATACAATAGCATAATTTTAGATTTCAAAATCATAAAATTGAATACATACAGAGTCATGTCATTTATAAAAAAGTAATACCTTTATTCTTCTTTCCTGATATAAATGTATTTTATTTCTTTCTCTTGCCTGATTGTGCTGGCTAAAACTCCAGAAGTATGTTAAATTGGAGTGAAGAGAGTGAGCAATCTTGTCTTGTCCCTGATTTTAGATAAAAAGCCTCCATTGTTTCAACATTTAGTATGATAGTGTATGCTGGTTTGTCATATATGGCCTTTATTATGTTGAGGTAATTTTCTTCTATACCCATTTTATTGAGTATTTTAAACATAAATAGATCTTGTATTTACTGAATGCCTTTTCTGCATCTATTGAAGATATCATATTATTTTTGTCCTTTGTTCTGTTGATGTAATGTGTTACGTTGATTGAATTACATATGTTGAAATATCATTGTGCTCTTGGAATGAATCACTCTTGATCATAATGTATTATTATTTTTAATGTATCACATTCAATTTACTAGTATTTTGTTTAGGATTTTTGCATCTGTATTCATTAGAGATATTGGTCTGTGGTTTTCATTTTTTTGTATTGTCCTTGTCAGGTTTTGGTTTCAGGATTATGTTGGCATCATAAAATGTGCTAGAGAGTATTGTTTCTTCTATATTTTTTGAAAATTTTTGAGAAGAATAGGTACCAAATATTCTTTGAATGTTTATTAGAATTCACTAGTGTAGCCATCTGGTCCTGGACTTTTATTTTTGGGAAGGTATTTTATAGTTGTTTCTATTTCCTCACTGCTTATGGGTCTATTTAGGTTTTCCACTTCTTTATGACTAAGTCTAGGAATGTTGCATAGTTCTAGAAACTTAACCATTTTTTTAGATTATTAAAATTGGTGGCATATAACCTTTCATAATATTATAGTATGATCCTTTGTATATCTATGATATCAGTGTCATTTTTTCTCTTTTATTTTAGATGCGGTATATATGAGTCTTTTCTCCTTTTCCTTGGTGAGTTTAGTCAGGGTTTGCCAATTTTATTGATCTTTTCAAAAAAGCAGCTCTTTGTTGTATTAAATTTTTATACTTTTTTTGTTCTCTATTTAATTTAGTTATGCTCTAATTTTTACTATTTCCTTTCTTCTGCAGATTTTGAGTTGCCTTTCTTCTTTTTTTTTAGTTCTTTCATAAGGGTATTAGGTTGTTAGTACTGATGGGAATGTAAACTGGTAGACCTATTTTGACAGGAAGTATGGTGGCTTCTCAAAAAATTAAGAATAGAACTACCATATGACTTAATAATCCCTTTACTGGGTATCAAAAAAACTCAAAAATATTGATGCATAAGGATACATACACCCTCATGTTCATTGCAACATTATTCACTGTGGCCAAGACATGGTAATAATAATAATAAAAAAAAAGATGTGCTACAATAGAATACTACTCAGCCATAAAAAATGACATATTGACATTTACAACATGGATGGACCTTGAGAACATTATACTGAGTGAAATAAATAAATCAGAAAAAGCTAAGAACTGGATGATATCACAAATAGGTGGGATATAAAACTAACACTCATGGAAAAAGATAAAAATGAAGTGATTACTAGGTGGAGAGAGTTTGGGAGAAGGGAGTGAAAGAAGGGGAGTAAAAAGGGACAAATATATGATGATGAAAAATGACTTGATTTTGGGTACTGGGTACACAATATAATCAACAGTTCAAATGCTATAGAAATGTTTACCTGAAACCTATGTACACTTATTAATCCATGTCATATCATTAAATTTAATTTTCTAAATAAAATTTTTTAATATTGGAATAGAATAGAAAACTTTAAATATAGTTGGATATTATTTATAAAAACATTAAAAAGAAAACAAATTGAATGACATGTTGCTTATTTGTATATGTACAGTTGATAAAGATATAAAGTAAATCAAATACAAGGGTAAGTCAGAAATTAGGAGAGTGATTATCATCCCCTGGTTTGATTAAAAGGATAATATCATCATAGAGGGAAATCCATGGAGCTTCTCATGTATGGGTCAAGTATTATTTTTAAGTTTTTTGGTAGGTACATAGGTAGTTTCTTTTACTATTATTTCTTAAACTTTGCATGTACATGACTATATATTTAATACTTTTGGAATATTTTCTTTATAAAACATAAAAAATCCCATAAAAATAGAAAATATATACATTTCATTTAGCCTTATTGTACTCAGAACATTAATTTCAAATTGTGTTTTCAACATCTAATATTCTCTGAGGGCACTAAAATAAAAAAAGAGTTTGATGACTACATCTACGATTCCCCACTTCCCTTCCAACATCCTACTTTTCCTGATGGATTACCTACAACACCTCTTTTCTTGTGGAAACTGGAATAATCTGTTTTTTTTCTTTGAATAGCAGTTCATCATTTTCATTGATTTTCTTTCTCTGTGTAAAATATTCTTTGATTTTTTTATGTCACTTTACTTTCCTCTTCAAGCTATCCATCTTTTCACAGGCCTCATAACCTCTGGGGGCTCCTGTTCTTCATCTGCTAACCTGTCTGAGGGGAATAATTCTTCCAAGAGTGCTGAGGTGGTTTTCTCTTCATCACCCCAACTTTGTCTGTGTATTCTACCTTATCAATGGCTGCCATAATCTTATGTAGTTGACTTCCTTTCTTTCTTGTTTCTGTCTGTCAAGGCAGGAAACATATACAAATATATATGCAATAAATGATTTTTTTGCTTGACTGCTGTGGGCAGTGACTAGGACTCTTATACACAGTACTTATGCTGTTAGTGGCAGGAATATTTAAGAGAGCATTATTCTGAGAACATGTATTATACTTTTTTTTCAGAGGGAATTGTTGGGCATGCAAACTTTACTGAAAAAAAAGACCACACTATTTTTCATCAATCAAGTTAAACAATGTCAGTGATTACAAATAATACACATAATTAATATGACTATAACTTTCCTATATGCCAGCTACTGTAATATTGATCTGATTATGATAGACAAACATCCAAATTGAAATTAATAATACTAATAATAAGAAATATAAGAAGAAAAAGAGGATAAAGAACAAAAGAAGAAGAAGAATAAAAGGAGAAGCAAAGATTAGAAGAGAAAGACTATGAAAAGAGAGAAATGAGTTTTCTTTAATATTTTCTGTTACTTGTTATTTGTAAAACTTAATCAGGAAATAAAATTCTGGAGAAAGACATAATGAAAACATTTTAATTTATTGTCTCTCTAGGGATAATGCACTTATATATACCTAAGTTTTCTCACCTGCTCAGTCAAAGCTAAGAAACTCTATCATGTAAGAAAATTTAAATTGACCACTTAGATCAAGTTTAGAACAAGCATTGACCTAAAGTGTGTCATCATTTTTTAAATACAATAACTTTATTCTTAATTTTTGTTAAAAATAAGGAAATATATAAGATGAAAAAAGGAACATTTAAACCTGAAATTATATTATAAGTGATAATATATGATTGTTTCTATGTTACATAATGTTCATATATATCCAAATATATATAATCAATAACTTAAATAATATTATTTAAATAAACCTTTAAATATATATGTACATATATCATGTAACTGTAATCCTCAGTACATAAATAAGAAATTAGGTATAACAATAATTCTTTGCCTATAGAAGTCTAATTTATTGTTATTATGAACAATGCTAAAGTAAAAAACTTACATATATTTCTGGAATATGTGTTCTATATCTTTGAAGTATGTCATTGGTATTTTAATTGGTATTGCATAGAATTTATGAATTGCTTTGTGTAGTATAGACATTTTGATGATGTTTATTTCTTCTAACCATGAGCACAGCACGGTATATGCTTCCACTTGTTTGTATCTTCCTTGATTTCTTTTATCAAAGTTCTGTAATTTTCCAAGTAAAATTTTCATTAACCTCCTCGGTTAAATTTACTTCTAAGTACTTTATTATTTTTTTTTTTTGTTGCAATAGTGAAGGGTATTGTTTCCTTAATTTCTTTTTGTGACAGTTCATTGTTGCTGTATAAAAATGCCTTATTTCTGTGTATTAATTTTATATCCTGCCATCTTGCTGAATTCATTTATCAGGTCCAGTAGTTTTTTGATTGAGATTGTAGGGTTTTCTATACATAGCATCATATCATCTGCAAATAATGATAGTTTTAATGTCTTTTCCAACTTGGATGCCTTTATGTCTTCTTGTTTGATTGCTATAATTAGGACTTCCAGTACTGTGTTTAATAACACAAATAGCCTCAGCAATCTTGAAAAAGAAGAGTAAAGTGGGAGGTATTACATTTTCTTATATTAAATTATATTACAAGGCCATTATACTCAAGACAGCTTGGTACTGGCATAAAAACAGGCATATAGATCAATAGAACAGAACAGAGAACCCAGAAATAAACCCATACCTGTATGGACAATTAATATTTGACAAAGGAGGTAAGAGTATACAATGGAGTAAAGACAGTCTCTTCAACAAATGGTGTTGGAAAAATTGGACAGCTACCTGAAAAAAAAAAAAAAAAAAAAAGAAACTAGACCACCAACTTACACCATTCACAAAAATAAACTCAATATTGATAAAAGACTTAAATGTAAGTCATAAAACCATAAGTATCTTAGAAGAAAACTTAAGTAGTAAGCTCACCAATATCTCTCGCAGCAATATATTTGCTGATTTATCTCCATGGACAAGTGAAATAAAAGGCAGGATAAACAAATGGGACTATATCAAACTAAAAAGTTTTAGTACAGCTAAGGACAATGTGAACAGAATAAAAAGACAAACCACACAATGGGAGAACATATTTGACAATACGTGTGATAAGGAGTTAACAACCAAAATTTATAAAGAACTTGTAAAACTCAACACCAGGAAGACAAACAATCCAGTCAAAAGGTGGGGAAAAAAAATGAACAAACACTGCTCCAGAGAGGAAAAACAGATGGTCAATAGACAGATGAAAAAATGTTCAACATCACTAATCATTAGAGAAATGCAAATTAAAACCACAATGAGATATCACCTCACACCAGTCAGAATGGTGCTCATTAATAAAACAACACACAATAGGTGCTGGTAGGATGTGGAGAAAAGGGAACCCTCTTGCACTGTTGGTGGGAATGCAGACTGGTGCAGCCACTGTGGAAAACAGTATGAAGATTCCTCAAAAAATTAAAAATGGAACTGCCTTTTGACCCAGCCCTCTCACTTTTAGGAATATACCCTAAGAACACCATAGCACTGATTCAAAAACAGAAATGCACCCCCAAGTTTATGGCATCATTGTTCACAATAGCAAAGATCTGGAAACAGCCCAAGTGTCCGTCAGTGGACGAGTGGATTAAAAACCATGGTACATTTATACAATGGAATACTATGGGGTTATGAAAAGGAAGGAAATCTTCCCTTTTGCAACAACATGGATAGACCTTGGAACTATTATGTTAAGTGAAATAAGCCAGGCAGATAAAGAAAAATATCATATGACTTCACTTATTTGAGGAATCCAAGGAACAATGTGAATTGAGGAATGAAATTAAACCTGAAGGGAAGAGGGGAGGGAGCTGTTGGGAGGGGGGCAAGAGATATGTTGAGGAGAATATGGGGAGGGGAGTTGCAATTGGGGCAACACTAGAATCTATATAAACACAATAAATTAAATTAAAATAAAACACATCCAACTAATGATGGCATGGCATGAAAGATATTTTTGATCACTGCCCTTAAAATGTCAACAAATTGAACAGCTATAATTCAATAAATTAACCTAGCTGGGCTCACATGTTTTTATGAAAGATCTATTCACCAAATGGACTAAAGATGAGAAAAATTGAGAAAGGTTGTGGAAGATAGAACACACTTGCGGTCCACTCCAGAGTGAAAAGAATCCTGGATTGTCTGGGTGTTTTCCTCTGGGATTCTGGAGAGGGAAGAAACCTAGAGAGACTGGATCTTCTTTAGAAGAGCAGAGAGATTGCTGAGAATTTAGGGAGATACTGAACCAAGATGGCACCAAAATGAGGCATTATTGCCAGTGTTCCCATAGTCTGCCAGCAGCCCACACTTGGACAGAGACACAAAAATAAAAAATGCAACCCCCCAGCCCCAAGATCCTCTGTCCTCCACCTTGAGGGTACAGAGAGTGGAAGAGACATACTCCACAGCTAGTTCTTCAGGACCACTCTTTTCTCTGAGGAACAGAGGTACTCTGTGTCTGATTCCCTCATCTATTGAGATACAAGAAAGAGTACCTGGAGACCTGAGATGAAATTGCTAAAGCAGTAAACTTCACAGCACTCTTCATAAATCATCGTGACTATAGCCCTACCTCCGCCATTCTGACAGCAGCTTCTCAACAGAGGCCAGTCTGGAAATTTCATAAAACATAAACTTATAGTTTAGTGCCTCCTATTGGAAAAAATATAAAAACTTCTTTTACTTGAGTATTTAGTGGGGGGGTTTCTTTTCTTTTAATTTTTACTTTTTTTCTGGTTTCTGTTTTTTTCGTTTTGATATATTTTTTTGTAATCCTGGTTTCTTTTGTGTTTTTTTATTTTTATTTTATCATTTAATTTGTTATTTTTTTACTATTCATTATTGATTTTTGCTTGATTTCTTTTTTTTTTTTTTTTAGCCCTTCATTTATTTTTTATTTTATTTTTTTTTATTTTTTTTAATATATATTTTATTATTATTAATTCTAATGGGGTGACATCCATAAATCAGGGTACATATGTACAATGAAAACATCTCCCGGTTATCTTATCATTCAATTGTGTTGCATACCCATCACCAAAAGTCAAATTGTCCTCTGTCACCTTCAATCTGGTTTTCCCTGCGTCCCTCCCCTCCTCCCTATCCCATTCTTCCCTCCCTCCCCCCATCCCATAACCACCACTCTCTTGTCCATGTCTCATACCCTCACTTTCATGTCCCACCTATGTATGTAATCGTGCTGTTCTCAGTTTTTCTTTTTTTCTGATTTACTTATTTCACTCCGTATAATGTTATCAAGGTACATCCATTTTGTTATAAATGATCCGATGTCATCGTTTCTTATGGCTGAGTAGTATTCCATAGTATATATGTACCATAGCTTTTTAATCCACTCGTCTTCTGACGGACACTTGGGCTGGTTCCAGATCTTCGCTATTGTGAACAATGCTGCCACGAACATGGGGGCGCATTTCTTCTTTTCGAACAGTGCTATGGTGTTCTTAGGGTATATTCCTAAAAGTAGGATAGCTGGGTCAAAAGGCAGTTCGATTTTTAATTTTCTGAGGAATCTCCAAACTGTTTTCCACAGTGGCTGCACCAGTCTGCATTCCCACCAGCAGTGCAGAAGGGTTCCCTTTTCTCCACATCCTCGCCAGCACTTATTCTGTGTTGTTTTGCTGATAAGTGCCATTCTGACTGGTGTGAGGTGATATCTCATTGTGGTTTTAATTTGCATTTCTCTAATGATTAGTGATGTTGAGCATTTTTTCATATGCCTATTGGCCATCTGTATGTCCTCTTTGGAGAAATTTCTATTCATTTCTTTTGCCCATTTTTTGATTGGGTTGTTTGTCTTCCTTGTGTTGCTTTTTATAAGTTCTTTATAAATTTTAGTTATTAACCCCTTATCAGATGTGCTGTCAAATATGTTTTCCCATTGTGTGGTTGGTCTTTTTATTCTGTTCCTATTGTCTTTAGCTGTGCAAAATCTTTTTAGTTTGATATAGTCCCATTTGTTTATCTTGCCTTTTATTTCAGTTGCCCATGAAGATAAATCGGCAAATATACCGCTGCTACAGATGTCGGAGAGCTTACTGCCTATGTTTTCTTCTAAGATGTTTATGGTTTCACTGCTTACATTTAAGTCTTTTATCCATTTTGAGTTTGTTTTTGTGAATGGTGTAAGTTGATGGTCTAGTTTCATTTTTTTGCAGGTAGATGTCCAATTTTCCCAACACCATTTGTTAAAGAGGCTGTCTTTACTCCATTGTATGTTCTTTCCTCCTTTGTCAAATATCAGTTCTCCATAAAGCTGTGGGTTTATTTCTGGGTTCTCTGTTCTGTTCCATTGATCTATGTGCTTGTTCTTATGCCAGTACCAGGCTTTCTTGAGTATAATGGCCTTGTAGTAAACCTTGATATCAGGAAGAGTGATACCTCCTGCTTTATTTTTTCTTTTTAAGATTGCTGAGGCTATTCGTGTTCTTTTTTGGTTCCATATAAATTTTTGGAATATGTGTTCTATATCTTTGAAGTATGTCATTGGTATTTTAATTGGTATTGCATTGAATTTATAAATTGCTTTGGGTAATATAGACATTTTAATGATGTTTATTCTTCCTAGCCATGAGCACGGTATGTGCTTCCACTTGTTTGTATCTTCCTTGATTTCTTTTATCAATGTTCTATAATTTTCTGAGTACAAGTCCTTAACCTCCTTGGTTAAATTTACTCCTAGGTACTTTATTTTTTTGGCTGCAATAGTGAAGGGGATTGTTTCCTTAATTTCTTTTGCTGATATTTCATTGTTGGTGTATAGAAATGCCTCTGATTTCTGAGTATTAATTTTATATCCTGCCACCTTGCTGAATTCATTTATAAGGTCTAGTAGTTTTTTGACTGAGACTTTAGGGTTTTCAATATACAATATCATATCATCTGCAAATAGTGACAGTTTTACTTCTTCTTTTCCAATTTGGATGCCTTTTATTTCTTCTTCTTGTCTGATTGCTGTAGCTAGGACTGCCAGAACTATGTTGAATAAGAGTGGTGAAAGTGGGTAACCCTGCCTGGTTCCTGATCTTAAGGGGATTGCTTTTAATCTTTGTCCATTTAGTATGATGTTTGCTGTCGGTTTATCATAGATGGCCTTTATCATGTTAAGGAATGATCCCTGTATTTTCACTTTACTGAGAGTTTTGAGCATGAATGGGTGCTGGATTTTATCAAATGCCTTTTCTGCATCTATTGAAATTATCATGTGATTTTTGTCCTTCCTTTTGTTTATGTGATGAATCACATTGATTGATTTGCGAATATTGAACCAGCCTTGCCTCTCCAGAATAAATCCCACTTGATCGTGGTGTATGATTTTTTTCATATATTGCTGGATCCGGTTGGCTAATATTTTGTTGAGAATTTTAGCGTCTAAATTCATCAGGGATATAGGCCTATAATTTTCTTTCTTTGTGTTGTCTTTGCCCGGTTTTGGGATCAGAATTATGCTCGCCTCATAAAAGGAGTTTGGAATTCTTCCTTCCTCTTGAATTTTTTGAAATAGCTTCAGGAGAATAGGAGTTAGTTCTTCTTTGAATTTTTGATAGAATTCACTTGTGAAGCCATCAGGCCCAGGACTTTTCTTTTTTGGGAGTTTTTTGATAACTGTTTCGATCTCATTTGCTGTAATTGGTCTGTTTAGGTGTTCTGATTCTTCCAGATTGATTTTTGGAAGGTTATATGATTCAAGAAATTTGTCCATTTCACCAAGATTGTCTAATTTTTTGGCATATAGTTCTTCATAGTATTTTCTTACAATGCTTTGTATTTCTGTTGTGTCAGTTGTTATTTCTCCACTGTCCTTTCTAATTTTATTTATTTGAGTCCTCTCTCTTTTTTTCTTGGTGAGTCTAGTTAAAGGTTCATCAATCTTGTTTATCTTTTCAAAGAACCAGCTTCTTGTTTCATTGATCCTCTGTATTGTTTCCTTAGCCTCTATGTCATTTATTTCTGCTCTGACCTTTATTATTTCCTTTCTTCTACTTGTCTTGGGTTTTATTTGTTGTTGTTTTTCTAGTTCTTTTAGATGCAGGGTCAAGTTGCTTATTTGAGCTTTTTCTAGCTTCTTATGATATGCCTGTAGTGCAATAAACTTCCCTCTCAGAACTGCTTTTGCTGTGTCCCATAAATTTTGAGTTGATGTATGCTCATTATCATTTGTTTCTAGAAACTTTTTTATTTCTTCTTTGATCTCATTGTTAATCCATTCATTATTTAATAACAAGCTATTTAGTTTCCAAGTGTTTGAGTATTTTTCAGTTTTTCTTTTGTGGTTAATTTCTAGTTTCATGGCATTGTGATCAGAGAAAATGCTTGATATGATTTCAATCTTCTTAAATTTATTGAGACCATTTTTGTGTCCTAACATGTGGTCTATCCTAGAAAACGTACCATGAGCGCTTGTGAAGAATGTATATTCTACTGCTTTAGGGTGAAAAGTTCTGAAGATATCTATTAAATCAAGTTGATCTAGTGTCTCCTTTAAGTCTGCTGTTTCTTTATTAATTTTCTTTCTTGAGGATCTATCCAGTGTTGTTAGAGGGGTATTGAAATCCCCTACTATGATAGTATTGCTGTTAATCTCGCCCTTTATATCCATCAAAGTCTGCTTTATGTATGTCGGGGCTCCTATATTTGGTGCATAGATATTTACAATAGTTATATCTTCCTGTTGAATTGTTCCCTTTATCATTATGTAGTGTCCTCTTTTATCTCTTACTACAGCCTTTGTTTTAAAGTCCATTTTGTCTGATATAAGTATTGCTACCCCTGCTTTTTTTTCATTTCCATTTGCATGAAATATTTTATTCCATCCTTTTACCTTCAGTCTATGAACATCTTTTTTTTTAAGGTGTGTCTCTTGTAGACAGCATATGTATGGGTCCTGTTTCTTTATCCATGCAGCTACCCTATGTCTTTTGATTGGATCATTTAATCCATTTACATTTAAGGTTATTATTGATATGTAGTTGTTTATTGCCATTTTATTCTTTAAAGCTGTATTCTTCTTTTGCTCTATTCTTTCCTCCCTTTAAACTGTTCACAAGAGGCCCCTTAGTATCTCTTGCAGAATTGGTTTGGTTTTTATGAATTCCTTGAGGCTTTCTTTTTCTGGGAAGCTCTTTATTTCTCCTTCAATTTTAAACGTTAGCCTTGCTGGATAAAGTAGTCTTGGTTGTAGGTTCTTGTTCTGCATTACTTTGATTATTTCTTGCCATTCCCTTCTGGCCTCAAGTGTTTCTGTTGAGAAGTCCGATGTCATCCTTATGGGGGCTCCTTTGTAGGTGATAGTCTTTTTTTCTCTAGCAGCTTTTAAAATTTTTTCTTTATCCATTAGCTTTGGTATTTTAACTATGATGTGTCTTGGTGTAGATTTTTTTGGGTTTCTCCTTAATGGAGTTCTGTGTGCTTCTTGAATGTGTGAAGTGTTTCCCAGCCTTAATTTAGGAAAATTTTCTGCTATAATTTGATTGAACAAAGTTTCCATTTCCTGTCCTCTCTCCTCTTCTTCAGGCACCCCTATGATGCGAATGTTGTTTCTCTTCATGTTGTCACAAAGCTCCCTTAGAGTTTCCTCACATTTTTTAAGTCTCTTTTCCTTTTTCTTCTCTGCTTCTGTGCCTTTGTTTATTGTGTCCTCTAACTCGCTTATTCGATCCTCAGCGTCATCCATCCTGCTTTTAATTCCTTCCATTGTGGTCTTCAGTTCTGATACTGTATTTGTCATTTCTGTCTGATTCTTTTTTATTATTTCAATTTCATTTTTTATACTTGTTATCTCTTTATTTAGGTGTTCATAATGACTATCCATTGTTGCTCTAATTTCTTTGAACATCCTAACTATCATTATTCTAAATTCTGCTTCTGGTAATTTGGTTATATCTGGTTCATTCAGGTCCTTCTCTGGGGATTTCTCTTGATTCATTTGGTTTGCATTCCTCTGCCTGCCCATTTTTTCTGTGTATAAGCAAGTTGTGGCCACTGGAGTCCAGTAGGTGTTGCCTTTGTGTTCTCTAGGTGTGGTCTATGTGCAGGCCCCCCACCCCTTCTGCCGGCGCCTAGGGTGGTTGGGTATGAGCGTTGCCAGCGCCGGCCCACTGTGGCTTTTGCTGTGATTTCTGCCTCTCCTCCGTGGGAGGGGCTGTCACTGAAGCCACAAGATTAGCACCAAGGGTAGAGGCGAGCACCTTTCCTCAGCTGCAGACCCAGCCTATTTCCGGACTTCCACCCAGAACCAGCAGTCGGAGCCTTCTCGCTACAGTTCCGCGGGTTAGGCGGGGCTTTTGACGTGCTCTCAGCTGTAAGCTTTTGCCCGTCAGGAGCTTTAGCCCCGCCCTCGAGGCCAGGGCCCTTTTCGCAGGGTCGGAAACCAAGATTTATTGGGGCGGGCGTGTTTGCTGGCTTCCGCCGAGCTGCGTACTTCTGCTCGTCCCGGACTCTACCCCGCCCCCGCGTTCGGAGCCCGCTCGTGCACGTATTAACGCTATCCGGGGTTTCTCCGGCCGGATGGGGATAGCAGCCGTGGGCTCAGCTGCGAGCCTCCGCCTGTCTCGGGATCCACCCCGTTCCCGCGCTCGGAGCCCGCTCGCGCACGTATACTGGCCAACCGCGGTTTCTCCGGCGGGCAGCGGGGGGGGGGGGGGCGGACTGGTAGCGTCATCTCAGCCACGAGCCCCTGCCCGTCCCTGGTCCTAGCCCGGTCCCCGCGGTCAGGGCCGGCTTGCGCAGGGCCTGCCTGTTCCTGGCCTTCCGCTTTGTCCCTGTAAGTGGGATTAAAGGCGGGCCCGCAGCTTCCGGACCGCTCTCGCGCTTACCCTCCGACCCTCTGGGCTAGACCGATCTCCCACCGGCTTGGCCTCTGCCCACGCCGACAGAACCGCCTTTCAGCGTCCTGCCGCCCCAAAACCTTAAGCAGCCCTCAGCAGAGTAGGAAGGGACCTAATACTCCACACTGTAGGCCTGGGAGCTCCCTCACTTGTTTCACAGCTCAAAACTGTCCAAACGCCTCTTCTTGGCTCTGGGACTGCAGGCTGGGGCTTGGTTCCTGGGACCCAGGTCCCTCCCTCTCCGCCAAAATCTCCTCCCGCCACACTGGTCTCTCCGGGCTGCCGTTTGCTCCGGGGAGCTGGGCAGCCCTCTTCGCGTTTTCGCTATTCCTACCAGTCTCAATGTGGCTTCTTCTGTGTTCCTAGGTTGAAGAGTCCACTTAGTTTTGTTCAAAGTTGGTTTATCCAGGTGATGGTTCTGAAAATTGAGTTGTAATCCACTTTGGTTCTGGGAGTTGGAAGTTGGTACGTCCGCCTACTCCGTCGCCATCTTGCTCCGCCCCTTTGCTTGATTTCTTAACAATAACACTCAATAGTGCCATCAAGGTGAAAAAAATGAAGATAATGGCTACTCAAGAAGGAGATGCATTTCAGTAATAAATTGAAAAATCTCCAGAAAGAACTCTCAATCACATGGATATCTTTGAATTTAGTGACAAATAATTTAACACTGAAGTTCTGAAAGTATTCAATAAGTAGTGAGAAAACACTAATAGGCAACTTAGTGAGCTCAGAAAACAAAACGAGTAACTCAACAAGGAGATTTAACATTAAAATCAAATGAAAACCTCAATACATGAATTGAAAACTGAGCTAGAAAGTTTAGCTAATAGAGCAGTCCTGATAAAGAAAGGAATCAATGACAACAGACAGGCAACTCAAGATGATGCAGAGGAAAGAGAGAAACTCAAGCATTTTAAAAAATGAGAGAACTCTATGACAATTGTCTGACTATACCAGAAAGAGCAGTATAAGAAAAATAGGTATTTCAGAAGAAGAGAGAAGAAAATGGAGAGCCTATTGAAACAAATACTTGATGAAAAAAATTCCAAAGCCTATAGAAAGGGTTTGCAAACAGAACAGCTACTTACCTCAACACAAACAAGCCATCTCCAAGACACATAATAAAACTATCAAAAATAAATGACAAAGAAAGAATCATCAAGTTAGCTAGGAAAAAGGAGAACAAATATAACCTGTTTCTCTAAAAATAAGACATCCTCCAAAAATAAGACCTAGTGCAATTTTTTTTCAAGCATAGAAATATAAGGCCTTTCCTAAAAATAAGACCTAGTTCATCTTTAGGAGCAAAAAATTAATATAAGAAAGACACTGCCTTATTTTCAGGGAAACAAGGTAGATTGTTGTACATGGAAATAGAGTCACAAGAATTTTTTGTTAGAATTCACAGTTTGGCTGGTTATGCTGATGTTTGTGATGACATTACTAAAGTATATTAATAAATGTTGATTTTTTTCAACAATAAATGTAAATTCTTGTTCATGGAAAAATAAGACATCCCTGAAAATAAGACCTAACACATCTTTAGGAACAAAACTTAATATAAGACACTGTCCTATTTTGAGGGAAACATGGTATATAGAAATACCCATCATGTTATTATCAGACTTTTCAGCAAAAAATCTACAAGTGAGAAGAAAGTGGATTCAAACATTCAAAGTACTGAAAGAGAGGAATTAGCAGTCAAAAATACTATATCCATCAAAGTAATCTTTCAAATATGAAGGAAAAATAAAAACTTATGCTGACATACAGAAGCTGAGAAAATTTATCACCAGAAAAACCTCACTGTAGGAAATATTCACAAGGGTAATCCTACCAGATACAAGAAACAAAACAAATCAAAAATACTAGTAAAAGCTCCAACATGGTTACAGTATAAATAAGGATAATCTGAGACAGCAAAGCATAAGAGGGGAGAGAATAAAGATCTATAGTAGCAAAAAAGGATAGAGTGCAGAAGCAATAAACAAAGGGCTCTTGTATATATAAAACATTTTTTTCTCAATAACCAAACTAGAACAAACAAAACTGAAAGACATAGCATTAAAAAAATAAAAAAATAGAGGAAAGAATCATGAAATACCACCAAACAAAATCAACTGAGAGAAACACAAAGGAAAATTAAGAAACAAAGAAGACAGAGCTAACAGAAAACAAACCATTACAAAGCTATAGGAAATCCTAAAGCACCAATAATTACCATAAATGTAAATGGAATAAACTCACCAATAAAGAGGCACAGAGTAGCTGATTGGATCAAAAAGCAAAGCCGAACAATATGATGTCTTCAGGAGACACATCTAAGCTGCAGAGACTAGAGTGGACTCAAAGTGAAAGGTTAGGATATGATTCTTCAAGCAAATGATACCCAAAGAAAAGTAGGGGTAGCCATACTTATATCTGACAATGCCAACTTTAAGAAAACAAAGATAATAAGAGACAAAGATAGACATTGCAAATGGTAAATAGGACAAAATAAGAACATCACACTTCTTAATATATATGCACTAAATCTGGGAGTACCAGAAAATATAAGACATCTACTAACAGAAAAGAAAAGAGAAATAGGCAAAAACACATTCATATTTGGGGATCTCAACACACATTTATGGCTTTAGATAGATCATCCAAACAGAAAATCAACAAATACATATTGACCATTGGACATAATATACATTTATAGAACAGTTCATCTCAGAATATCAGATTATATATTCTTTTCCCTTATGCATAGAACATTCTCAAGGATAGACCATATATTGGGCCATGAAACTAACCTTCATAAATTTAAGAAAACTGAAACTATACCATGCACATACCAAGCACATTATCTGACTATAAATCCTTGAAATTAGAATTCAACTGAAAAAATAAAGAGACTCACAAAAAAATAGAAGCCAAACAACATGCTTCTAAAAAATGACTGGGTTAAACAATAAATAAACACTGAGATCAAAATATATACACAGACAAATGAGTATAATAACATGACATATCAAAACTACTGGGATGCAGCAAAAGCAGTAATAAGAGGGAGACTTGTGTCATTACAGGGTCATATCAAGAAACAAGAGAGATCCCAAGTAAAAAACCTAAAATCACATCTTAAAGAACAAGAAAAAAAAAGAATAAAGGCAAGCCAACGTCATTAGAAAAAAGGAAATAGTAAAATTTAAAGTAGAAATAAATGAAATAGAGAACAAAAAACTATAGAAAAAAATAATACAATAAAGAGATGGTTCTTTGAAAAGATCAATAAAATTGACAACCCCCTAGCTAGACTCACTAAGGAAAAAGAGAAATGACTCTTATATACCAAATCCAAAATGAAGGAGAAAAAATGACCACTGACATCATAAATATAGTAGAATACTATCAAAGATTATATGCCACCAAATTCAACAATCTAGAAGAAATAAATAAGTTCCTAGAAATAAACAATCTTCTTATCCTGAGTCACAAAGAAGTAAAAAACCTACATAGACCCATAAGCAGAGAGGAAATAAAAACAACTATCAAAAACCTCCCCAGAAATAAAAGTCCAGGACCAGAAGATGGCTACACTAGTAAAATCTACCAAACCTTCAATGAAAATTTGGTACCAATTCTTCTCAAAGTCTTCCAAAAAACAGAAGAAGAAGCCATATTCCCTACCACTTTTTATGAGGTCAGAATTATTCTGATACCAAAACCTGACAAGGACAACAGAAAAAAAAGAAAATGACAGAACAATATCTCTAATGAATACAGATGAAAAAATCCTAAGTAAAATAGTATCAAATCAAATACAACAATACATTTAAATACATCATGGTCAAATAGAATTCATGCCAGGAGCACTAGGATGGTTGAACATGGGTATATTAGTCAATGTAATACACCAGACCTGCCTATCTATGTTATCTATCTATTATCTATCATCTATCTATCTATCATCTATCTATCTATCATCTATCTATCTATCTATCTATCTATCTATCTATCTATCTATCATATATCTATCATCTATCTATCTGTCTGTCTGTCTATCATCTATCTATCTATATCTATCTATCTATCTATCATTTATCATCATCTATCATCTATCTATCATCTATCTATATATCATCTATCATCTATCTATTTATCATCTATCTATCTATCATCTATCTATCTATCTATCATCTATCTATCATCTATCTATCTATCTATCTATCTATCTATCTATCTATCTATCTAATCAGTTCAAAAAAGAAAACCACAGCATCAAAATAGAGATAGAATGGTTGTCAGCAGCAAACAAAGGAAGTATCTACCTTTTATACCCTTCTCAAAAGGGAGAAAAATTGGAGAGAACAACAACAACAAAAAAACACAAAAAATAAAACTTAATTTTCTCCCCAGGTCTCAGATCTATTTTTAGGCCATGGACCTTTAAAGAGAATTTTCTAAACATCCTCAGAAGGATGTGCTCTTCCCTAAGTAGCTGACCAGTTTATCCTGGTGATGGCTTCATTTGCCCAACTGATTCTTATACAGTACTAACTTGGATATAGTGTTCTTTCTTCCTTCATGACTTTCTAGGGCTCTTTTTCTTACTCTAATAAGGAAATCATATCTGGTTTAGAAATAAAACATCCCAGTGAGTTCAAGTTGCTTTGGTTCTGCAGCATCACATTTCTGTACAAGTCCCCCTGTTAAGAGTCTAGGTATTCCCACTCCTCCTGAGAGCAGACTATGGACACATCACTGAATATCACTGAGCCACTAGGCTCTGATCTGATGAGCTCCCAATGTTCTGCAGTGGTGCAATGCCTTTCCTTTTCTCATTGGGGTCAAAAATCTTCCTAAAATGGACAGAACCAACGCATTGTTCCAGGACTGCTCACCTGTGGTTCAGAACCCTTTTCACAGTCATGCCCAACAAAGTGAGGATGCGTGCACAGGGTCCTAAAGGACTGCATGCCTTGATTTGTATTTTTAATATTTATGCATAATTTATGTCATTTCTCCATTTATAGTTGCCATAGGTCCTGCAGATGATAAAACTCTCTTCCCCCTTTTGACTCACGTTGGACTTGTTCCATGCATGAGATGACAACAAGAAACATTTTTGAATTAAGTCTCTGAGATAAGGTATTATTTTTACTGTCTATTCTGATTAAAAAGGAAAAAATAGTTAGTTGATACTTATTTTAATTAATTAATTTTATTAATATACTTATGAAATGAGCATGACTGTGCCTAACAAGCACATAATATATACCCTCAGATCTTCTTGTTAGGCCTGGTTTAAGTTTAGAATTTCTGGACACTTTTAAATTCTACTCTAGTACCTAGCAGCAACTGGCTCTGGTCTGCAGTCCATCTCATTTTATTGCTATGTTCTGGTTCTCTCACATGTTGAGGGCGCACCTTGGGCACCTTATGACCAGGGATGCCCATACCAGCTATGTAGATCTCTCTGAAAAGAAATACCCAGGGAAGGGCTCACTCAGGCCTCAGATGGAGGTTCTGGGCCATTTTTGGCTTGGGAATCTTGGTTTTGGTAAAGCCAGGGTGACAGCTGGAGGATGTGGGTTCTGAGTGAACAAGTCCTCTTGGCCCTGAGGATCTGCCCCAGGAGAGACAGAAAGACGTGCAGTTGGACGGTGAGCTGGGTCAGAGAAGGTGAGAGGAGTTCCAGGCTTAAGGCCCGGTCACTACTAGCCTAGGTCTCAGTGGTTCACTTGTTAGACATTGTGCAAGACAAGAAGATGCACATTTCCAATATTTTAATGTGGTTATTGTTGAGTGTTTATATGATTCCTATGTAATCTCTTCCAAACTAATAAGCAATCATTGAAAGCGAAATCATGAAATGAAAACATTATAGCAAAAAAGGTGATATTATGCAATGTAAGCCATATTTATTTTTACTCTTCTTATACCATTGCTTTATGTCATTAATTTTTATCTTTGAAATTATTTCCTGATTTAGAATTTCAGGAAATGTGTGTTTAAAGAGTCTCAGGTATGGTATGTTCTTGATGTAGCTTAGCACATAAAATATTTATAGCTCAAAGTTGGCTTTGAATAAAGGTTGGTTTTGGAGTTAATAAAATTAGAATTTGTCTATTCTTGCATTTAAAATACAAAATTAAATGGAAATTCATTGTTTCCTGCAGAATGAAATGCCTCAGCATTTTACACATAAATCCTGTATTCAAAGATCACGGTCATTTTCCTGCTTGTTAATTATCTCTTCTCTGTTATTTTATACTTACCTTTACACTACCTCACACTCATCTCATTCTGTTTCTTTTTCCATATTTAAATAAATTAGTTTTATAATTCTTCCAACTTGCATTAAGATGTGCCTTTAGAGTTGTATATTTCTTGGGTATGCATTTACTTTTGCATTAAAGTTTTTTTTTGCTTTTTTTTTTTTTTACAGAGACAGAGAGAGTCAGAGAGAGAGAGATAAATAGGGACAGACAGACAGGAACAGAGAGAGATAAGAAACATCAATCATCAGTTTTTTGTTGCCATTACAACATCTTAGTTGTTCATTGATTGTTTTCTCATATGTGCCTTGACCACGAGCCTTCAGCAGACTGAGCAACCCCCTTGCTGGAGCCAGCAACCTGGGGTCCAAGCTGGTGACCTTTTGCTCATACCAGATTAGCCTGCACTCAAGCTGGTGACCTCAGGGTCTCAAACCTGGGTCCTTCCACATCCCAGTTCGATGCTCTATCCACTGTGCCACCGCCTGGTCAGGCACATTAAAGATTTTGAAGTAATGTTTTAGGTAAATCCAACTGAGATGTCCTGACCACGCAGTGTGATATTTGCATTTTGTTCTAAGCATATGTAAAGCCAGTAGTCAGGGCCAAGGCCACTATCAGAGCCACCTGACCCGTGCAGGTTCACATTAGAATCGAACAGTCGGTAATGAAACAATGGAGCCAAGAACTGGTGATCCATCACCTTTAATTCTAGCTTGCACCTGGCGGGCAAGCAAAAACACACACTGGGCTCCAAAACCCACTCATTCAGTGCTCACAAAGCTACTGACTTATCCGAGTTTCCTAGAATCAAAGGTTTCTAGCTCACCAGACTTTTTTACCTCTGTTCCCCATCTCCCTCTCTCTGCACAAACTCTGCCCAAACTGGCTTCTCCCTCATACTCTGCCATCTTGGCTGCTTCTCCTGGCCTCCATGTGGCCTTCATCTGCTCTCCTCTCTAACACCTCAGGAACCAAGAGAGAGCAAGCTCCCGGTCTGTCCCACTTTATAGTGTAAAATCAAAACCTCCAATCCAATTACACAAACAAGGAAGTCACAATACAAAGCCACCCATCCAAGGCACAATGGGTTTACTCAGGAGAGTGCACCACCCTACATTATCCAATCAGTCAAGGGTGTGGGGAAAAGCTTACTCTTAAAACCAAGCCTTAGGTCATAATGACCTGGCCTGCTTACATTACAGCCTTTCCCCCACACCCATCCCAAGAATAAGGGCAAATAGTATCGCCTGGGTGACGGGCTTCCATATAGGCAGCTCCATCTTTAACAAAGTGAGCATAATATATTTTATCTGCCCAACAGCATATATCTAATAATATGTATTCTTGTATGAGCAAAAAGTGATACATTTTAAATAACTTCCATAGGGTTTTGATATTTAATATGATTATTTCAAAGATTACAGTAAAATTTAGGAATGAGAAAATGTTAGTTTCTTTACAAGTTAGTGTTAAACTATCATTACCTTCATTTGTCAGTCTTCTGTACTTTGATTTTTATATTCTAGAACAGGTAAGCTTCTAAACTACATGGAAGGTATGATAGTTAAATTTGACTTCCTTGTTTATGTAATAAAGGATAATGGTAATACTTACAGTTTTTTGGTGGAGTTCAAATGGAACTCTAGGTTCTCTCATGCAGTAGAGTTTCTGACTCAAAATAAGTGTTCAATATATTTTAGCTAGTATTATTAGACAGTGACTCTAAACATAGGCAATAATCTATATTGTCCAATTAGATATGGTATTTGGAGGTTTATCAACAATTAGTCTGTCAGATCCCTTTACAAACAAATTGGTCATTACATTGAATTATGCCAATAAAACAGTTAGTTAAAAGTAAATTTAACAAACAGCACCATTACTAGTTTGTTCAGTAATTAGTACTTTTTATGAATGAAAAATAGAATCTAGCCATTTATGTCAATTAATTTAGGCCTTACTACTAATGTATAAAACAATTTTATAAGGTAAGTGAATACCAGAGAACAATAAAACATTTAACTTCAAAATATTACAACTCAAATATTATTCAATATTTTTTCGTTCATCATTTGAATACTTATTTTTTTTTATTTTATACCAATATTATTTTTACTTATTCTTCTGGTGCATGATTTTCCATCTGTTCCATTTCTAAGCCAAATCTTTTAGACTGCATGTGTTTCTTAATTTCAATTTTGATTTCTATGAGGTAGTAATTACCTTTAGGGAATATTTTGTTATTTTACATATAAAAACATATTAGAATATTTTAAAAATAAACTTATAAAATATTTATAAAATGTTTTTATAATTGAATATAGTGAAAATGAGTATTTTGTATTTATTTTGAAAATGATCAAATATACACAAAAGTAAAGAGAATAGGTTAAACAACTTAAGGTTTCTAACAAACAGCTACAACAATCAATTTCCATTTTATTATTTTTTTTTCAAGAAATATATATTTCAAAATATACTTTTATACTATAAAGATATAAACAAATATATAGGAATATGTATATGAATAGTATGTATATGGCTCAGGAGAAACGTAAAAAAATTTCTCATGAGTGTATCTTATTTTTTAAGAGCTGTAAAAATTAATTTACCAATAATGAGCTGACCATTAAAGAAAAATAACACAGGTCCTGGCTGGTTTGCTCAGAGGTAGAGCATCAGCCCAGTGTGTAGAAGTCCCAGGTTTGATTACCGGCCATGGCACATAGGAGAGGCACCTATCTTTCCCCCCCCCCCACCTTTCTCTTATCTCTCTCTTTCCCTCCCACAGCCAAGGTTCCAATGGAGAAAAGTTGTCCCAGGCACTGAGGATGGCTCCATGACCTCTGCCTCAGGTGCTTGAATGGCTCTGGCCACAACAGAGCAATGCCCCAGATGGACAGAGCATCACTTCCTAGTGGCTTGCAGGTGGATCTCAGTTAGGCACATGATGGAGTCTGTCTGTCTGCCGCACCCCACCCCCGCTTCTCATTTAAGAAAAAAATACAAAAAAAAAAAAAGAAGAATAACAAAATAATCCTCCATATCCTTGACTTTATAAAGGAGAAAAAGTTCATGTGCAACCAAAAGAAAAATAAAAATAAGTTTTTTATCTGTGTGTAGAAGTTATACTTATTTTTTTCTAAATATAAAGAATCTTTAATGAGGAACATTATTTATTTTACTTTCAGCAGATCATTATTGGGTATACCCATTCTAAATATTTATACAATATACAATATAATATAGTTTTTACTTTCTTTAATCTTTATTCATCTTCTTTTTCTTTTTCTTCCTCTTCTTCCCCTTCTTCCTCTTTTCTTCTTTTCCTCCTCCTCCTCCTCTTTCTCCTCCTCCTTTTTCTTTTTCTTCTTCATCTTCTTTTTCCTCTTATTTCTCCAAGTAGGAGGAGGGGAGATTGTGAGTTCTGCATGTGCCCCAGCTTGGATCCACCTGGGAACCCCCATATAGGTCCATACTCACAATGGAGCTATTTTTAGTGCCTGAAGCAGAATCTCCATAGAGACATCCTCAGTCTCCAGGCTGATGCACTCAAACCAATTGAATCATGGCTGCAGGAGGGGAAGGGGTAGAGAGAGAGAGAGAGAGAGAGAGAGAGAGAGAGAGAGAGAGAGAGAGAGAAAGAGGGGCAGGTGGTATAGAGAAGCAGATGGCCTGTGTGCCCTAACTGGGAATAAGCTCAGACTGTCTACTGTCTACATGCCAGGTCAACACTCTACATCTGAGCAAACTAGCCAAGGCCTCTTTACTTTCTATATCTGATCAGATAGCAAAAGAAGTATTTCTTAGATGTAGCTTTTCTTATCCATTTCAATATATTCTATAATAAATGGAGATGGGACAAAATTTGCAGTTTGTCTCTGGTGGTTTTATGTTGGCTATCTTGTTTTGATTACTGGGACCAAACAAGTAATGTTCATGTATGTTAATCAACTTCGATAATTAGAACTGACCTTTGCTAACTTGGATGTGCTATAGCAGTAAACAGCAGTACAATTTCCACAGAAAACCATATATTTACCTTTCTAGTGTATGTCTGGGACTATATGGTTTTAACAGGGTCCATGTGATGTCTTATAGTAACCTTGTTCTTTAATTATATGAGATAAATTCATACAGTTTCTAAAGGTTTAGGGATTCATGTAAAATGCAAAAGCAATCTTACCTTATAAACACCTTCAAGGAAAATGGAGCTACAAAAAACTAAATAAACAAAACAAAACAACAACATAAAAACCTGAGGAAATTAAAATTGTTAATATGTATGTGAAGTTTTCTACCTAAGATTGAAAATAAAGGAATATCCATTCTCAACACTTCTAACTGGAATTTTTAACTAATACAATAAGGAAAGATCCTTTTTAAAGGCATATGTATTAGACAGGAAGAAATAAAACTACCTATTTCTAAAAAACACAATGTGTAGAAAATTCCAAAGAATATAAAACAAAAATAAAATTGTGAAAACAGGTAAATGAGTTTACACCCAATCATATTTTAGTATAACAGTGACATACAACTGGAAAAAAAAAAAAACAATTACAAATACAATACTACTTGATGACCTGTGGTGGCGCAGTGGATAAAGCGTCAACCTGGGAACACTGAGGTCACCAGTTCAAAACCCTGCACTGGTCTGGTCAAGGCACATATGGGAGTTGATGCTTCCAGCTCCTCCCCCTTTTCTCTCTCTCTCTCTCTCTCTCTCTCTCTCTCTCTCTTTCTCACTCTGTGTCTCCTCTCAAAAAAAGAAAATGAATAAATAAAAAGAAATAAAGAGGTTTTTTTAAAAAATACAATACTACTTATAATAGCCCCAACAAAAAAATGGAGTATGCATACATTTAATAAAATTTTAAGATCCCTTTTTTAAACCTATGAAATGCTGATAAAAGTAAAAAAAGATGACCTGAGTAAATGGAAAGATATATTTTTCCAGATTGGAAGTCTCAACATGAAAACAATATTAATTCTTGCCAAATTGATCTATAGATTTAATTAAAATAAATTAAAATTAAGAATAATGAAGGAATTACACTCCTAAACTTTAATATTACTATAAAGCAATGATGATTGTGAGAGTGTAATTTTGGTAAAGCAATAAATACATAGAATAGGATTTAGGTTCTAGAAATACATTCAGACTAATATGGCCATTTGATCTTTGTTAGGATTACAAAAGAAATTCATATGTAAAATAAAATGAAAGAGAAAGAAACATCTAAATCTAAACATTTTACCATATATAAAAGAAATTAACCAAAATGCATCACAAGTATAAATGTAAAACATAAAACTATAAAACATTTAAAGAGAATATGTGGGGAAAATCTGGTGTTTAGCAAAGCTCTTAGGCATGACTCCAAAAACACAATTATAAAAGGGAAATACATAATTGAATATCATCTATAACTTTTGTTTTCTAAAAGATACTATTAAGAACATGAAAATACAAGTAACAGGCTTTGAGAACATATTTGCAAATAAAAAATACAACAAAGGACTAGAGTTTCAGAATATATAAGTAATTCTCAAATCATAAATATAAGAAAATACATAACTAAAAATGAGTTCAAACTTGAACAGGCACTTCACAAAATAGTATATAAAGATGGTAAATGAATATATGAAAAGTAACAACATTAGCCATTAGAAAAATGAAAAAAACAAAATTACAATAAAATATCATTTACTACATATCTTGCAGAATGAATAAAATAAAAAAAATGACAATTCTAAAGACTGATGAGAATACGGAGCAAATGTAACTCTTTTTTTATTCTTTGTTGGTGGGAAAACAACATGCTTCAGCTACACATAATTTCTTAGAACTACCATATGACCCAACAATTGCACTACTTCATATTTATACAAAGATATAAAACCTTCTGATTACACTAAAACTTAGACATGAATATTGGTAACAGCTCTAAGCAAAATTTCCCAATAGAAACTCACCTAAAATGGAATTCATCACCTCCAGCAAGTGAATGGATAAACTTGGTACATTCATACAAAAGAAGGAATGAGTTATTTATACACAGAGAGCAATTTGGAAAGATCTCAACATCTGTTTCCAGAGTGATAAATGCCAATCTATAAAGTACACTTAATAGTTCTGTTCTGCAAAGACAAAATTGTAATGATAGTACACTGATAAACAATGCCAGGAATAGGAATTATGGAAGGTGGTGGCCATAAAAAAATAGCAGTAGGATGATTTTTTAGGGTCATGGGACAGTTTGAGATTTTTATTTTGGGGTAGCAACATGAACATTTCTTTGTAATAAAATTAATATAATTGTATAACAAAAAGAAAGAGCCCATTTTACAGTAAGATCTTAAAAATTTATACACACTTTTGCATACATGCATAATTATTTTATGATTAAATAGGATTTAAAAGGATATTGAGTCCAAAGAGACTCAATAACTTGTAAAGGTTATTTTCAATTAAAACACAGAATTGTTGAATTTTTTAAATGAAGTAGTTACCACTGTTTATGCTACCATAGACTATAAATAATTTATTAAAAAGAAAAAAACTTGCCAAGATATTCTCTCAGAACACAAAAGTTATGACAACATGACAAGTGCAGTAAATACAAAGATAGAAGGATGACGATAACTATATGTAAACCGACAATAGAGCAGATGGAGGTGGAATAATAAATGAAATAAAAACTACAATCCCTCAACCTGAAAAAGATTAGACTTGTCAGATTAAAATGACAAGAAAAAATGATGAAAAGAGATGCATTTCTAAACTTACATCTGTTGCACTTTTGAATATCAAGAATAATAAACAAATCTTATAGCTATTCTGTATTGGAGGAGTGGGCATCCAAAGTATAAGAAAAAAAAATAAATGTATGTTATTGCTTTTGCTTGTGGTTTGCTATGTGGCAATAAAACATACTCCATTATTTTGGTTGGCCTAATGTCTATTTACAGAAGCTATCTTTCTTGTTCCTGTGATTGGTTCTGCAAAAAAGACCTACTCTAGGTCAAAGTCATTAAGAATATAGTTCCTGGGAGCAATGACTGATGCAGGCTTGTTAAACTACTCAAAACAAAATGAACTTGGGACTTTGGCTTTGAATGTACTTAGTACAGTGATGATGTGAACCTAGAAATTTATACTGCCATCTTGCCATCTTGGAGTTGATCAGCCTGAGGCCAAAGGTGACACAGATCAAAGCTATAAAATATATATTATTGAAAGTGTCTAACACAGAATTAAAGCATATCTGAAACAATGAGGCTCTTTTATTCTTTAGTTCCATTAGTCAATGAATTTATTCTTGTATTTAAATCAGTCCAGGCTCTGGCTGGATAGCTCAGTTGGTTAGAACATCATTCTGAAGTGTAGAGGTTGCCGATTTGATGCCCAGTTAGAGCACATACAGGGAAAGATCTATGTTCCTCTCTCTCTCCCTCCCTTCATTTCTCTATAAAATCAATAAAATAAAATTTAAAAAACACAGTCCAGGCTAGATTTATTTATTTTTTATTCAGTGAGAGTAGGGGAGGCAGAGAGAGAGAGTCCTTAATGTGCCCCACTTGGGTTCCACCTGGAAGCCCACTAGGGGTCAATACTCTGCCCATCTAGGGAGTTGCTCTATTGCTCAGCAACAAAGCTCTTTTTGGCATCTCAGACATAAGTCATGGAGCGACCTGGGCCAACTTTCTCCAATCAAGCCATGGCTGCAGGAGGGAAAGAGAGAGAAAGAGAGAGAGAAAGAATAGCAAGGCGGGGAGGGATGGAGAAGCAGATGGGTGCTTTTCCTGTATTCCCCAACTGGGAATTGACCCAGGACATACACATGCCGGGCTGATGCTCCACCACTGAGCCAACCGTCCAGGGCCTGGATTGTTTTCTAATGTGAAATAAATGCATCTTGAAAGATCAAACATTTTAAAATTTTTATTTTATTTGTATAGTCTGTATTATTTATAGTTGAAAAGAAGTCAATAACAAAACAAGTTTTACCATTTTTCTTTAATAATTTTTACTATCTATAATTAAAATTGTATTTGTTCAAGTAAACATGATTCTATAGTCTGTAAATAAGTTAATATTTCTTTATATTCAAAATTAATACATAATAGTCATTCCTCCTTCTTTATTATATGTAACAAATAGTGTAGGCCCTAAACTACATCTGACCATTTTTTATTTATTTATGATAGTTTGAAAATGAATGAGGAATCTTGGCTTAAAATATTCAAGCAAATTTGCTCTTACATATATGTGGCTTTAATTTCCCAATGATTTATTGACTATGTATATTATATGTCATAAAAAAATGAGCCACTAAATTTTTTGATATTATTTTACCATATGGAAGTTCTAATGTGAATTTTTCAAAATATTTAATATTTAAAAGTTTCCTCATTTTAACCTTTTCTTACTTTATAATTTAGTGGCTAAGAATCTATACAAATATTTATGAGAATATATATTAAATAATTCAGTAATTTGAAAATTATATTAGAAGACAATTTTATATTATTTATAACCGAATATTTACTTAAAATAAGGTCATAAATCTCTTACAAGTTTAAATCAGTAAATTCATTAATGGGCATATAAACATTAATAAAACTTTAAAGCATTAATAGTAATATTATTTGCATGCTTAAAGCAAAACAGAGTAATACAATATGGAGCAGACAGAAAATAAAAAGCGAATGTGAATTCCTAAATTGGGTGTTTTTACTCACGAAAGCACTATGATCAATGGTATGATCACCAGCAAATTTCACTGTTCAGAAGTGCATAAGGATGCCAAAATCAAGATGAAAGAATTTGGTGTCTGGAATTATGAATTTCTTTGAATTCAAGATTAAATATGTGATCAGATCTTAATATGTATGGGTTTGAGTTTGTGTATATAAACTATTCTCAATAACTAAATTTTAACAAGAAACCATCTAGTTCTGTTTCTTTTGGCCTCATAAACTATATACATATATCAATGTCTTCGTACAATAAGCCATGATCACTCAAAAGTCAAATACCATGAAGGAAAAAAATAGTAAATTCACTGTAAATGGTTAATGTAAGATGTCATAGTTATAAAAATGACTAGAAATGACTTTAGAAATATATTTTTAGATTCATCTTCATAACTGATTATCATTATTTACTATTGATAAAAATGATATTTAAAATAAATGAAGTGGCATGTAGATAATACTGAACTTTAACTTAGAATCAATTTAAATATATTATTTTTATAAATGTTCAGAACTTTAAAAGGCCATGTTTATATTTTAGAAAGACAATTCAACAAAAATAAATTCTAAATGAAAATCATATATATACTATGCAGATTGATAGATATGAATAAAATATTTGTGATTAAGTATGTTATTTTATTAACAATATTTATATTTTAGATAGTAAAATCTTTTCATTAAAAATAACATTGATAATTTTGTGATAAAAATACATAGCATTGTATATAATTTGGAAGACAAAAACATAAAGAAATAAGTAAAAATTGATCACTCAATTACAGAAAATATTGATTCAAATTCTAGCTAATATTCTAAATATTTTAGAAGCAAATTAATTTATTAATTGATAGTATTTTCAATTTATAATATACCTGTATGCATAAAAATATAGCCATTTGCCAAAAGCATGAATTCACCAGTTATTTAGAAGCTCAGTTTCAAACCTTTTATTTTTTAGTCAGAGTGGTTAGAATGACATCAATTAAAAGTTAGAGAAAGCAGAAATTATTTATTTTAAAACTTGATGGTTAGAATAATCATTCATTCCTTTTAAGAGACATGTTTTATGTGTATATGTATGTTTGGGTATATAGGCATAATTTATTTATTTAGGTAATATCAATATCTATTAACTTTAATTGATTGTTCAGTGGTAATAAGGACCAGATTAATAAACTTGAAAATTTACATGGTCTCACCATTTTGTTTGTGGTAGAACCCAGATGCTCTGTATTTTGGCTTGTCAGCTTTTATGATTTGCCAGCAATTTTAGAAGTTAGCATGTTGGATTCAGAATAAATCATTTGATTGATAGTGATTGAGAAAATGCTAGTTTGTTTTATGTAATTGTGTATATTTGCAAGTGGAATTCAAATCGTTGGAAAGAAAGCTTTTGGAATAATGCAGTTTGTTGTTGACTTTGTGACTGGTTAGGTGCTATTATTGCAGTAGCTATTTTTCATTTTTGCATTACAAAACTAATGTCTTAAGAATTTCATTTGACTATTCTGAGTGAGGAATAGGGATTGTTTTGGAAGAGAAAGTGTATTTTAGAAAAAGTTATTTTTATTTGGGGGAAGGAGGTTTTTAAAATACAATAATTAACCTAAACAGTGCAATTTACCACTGCCATCACAATAGGCTTGTAAAAACTATATGGAAAGGAAGGTTTGGAAATTGGAGGAAGTTAAACAGGGTCCTTTGGGATTAAATTTAATGAATATTAATGCCAAATAATCTATGTGGGACAGTAAAGGAAGTGACAGATACAATATAAGACCATAGAAAATGGGCAGATGAGAGAAAGAGATAGTAAATTATAAACATATCAGATATGAGTACAAAAATAAAAGAAAATAAGACTATTCAGGCCCTGGCAAGTGGCTCAGTTGATAGAGTGTTGGCCTGGTGTACAGATATTCCAGGTTTGATTCCCAGTCATGGTACATTTGAGAAGCAACCATCTGCTTCTCCTCCCCACCCCCTTTTTGCTCTCATTTCCTCCCACCGCCAGTAAATTGATTTGAGCATGGCCTTAGGCACTAAAAATAGCTCAGTACTTGATTATCATCCTCAGATGAATTTGTCAGGGTATCCCATTTGAGGCACCTGCAGGAGTCTACCTCACTATCTGCCCTCCTGTCACCTAAAGTAAATTAAGACTATTCAAAGCTACTTTCTTTTACAAGTTTCTCATTTAAAGGGTAGGAATGAGTACAGCTCTACACAACATATTAACACAAAAACAAAAAGACTGTTTAATTCTAGGTTCTATATACTGTTAAATATCAATGGAAACCTGTCTTTTTGAGTTTTGAAAACAATTAACATACTCCAAGAACATCTTATGAATATTAGTGGGTTCCATCCTTGGTTGCCCATTAGAATCACATAAGGCAATTTTGGAATTCCAATGCCCGAACCACAATCCAGTTTATTTAAATAAGAACCACTATGTGTTTTCAAGATGTCTGTCCCTATTCTGGGTCTTTTATGTTTCCCTTCAAATTTTTGGATTATGTTTGTCTAGTTCTGTGAAATATGCAATTGGTATTTTGACAGAAATTGTATTGAGTTTATAGACTGATTGCTTTAAGTAAGATGGATATTTTAATTATGTTGATTCCTCATATCCATGAGCATTAGATTCATTTCTCTTTATTAATACCTACTATGATATCTATTTTTTAGTGTGCTATAATTTTCTGAGTACAGTTATTTTACTTCCTTGGTTCAATTTATTTCTAGGTAGTATAGTTTATTTTGATAAAATTATAAGTGAGATTGTATTCTTAGTTTCCCTTTCTAAATATTCATTATTGATATATAAAAATGCAACTGATTTCTGGATATTTATTTTGTATTCTGCTACTTTATGGAATTTGTTTCTCAGTTTTGTTAGTTTTTTTGGTAGAATTTTTATGGTTCCTATCTAAAGATTTGTGTCATCTGCAAATAATGACACACACACATGCACATGCCGACACTATGTGCTCACAGGGAAAGGACTGGAACAGTGAGCACCTCATGTCAGGGCTCTCCTTGGAAGAATTTGTTTTTTACTTGATTCTGAATTCCTTTTCTTTAAAGTTTATTATTGTACCATAATACACCTCTATCTTCCTTGTCATAAATTCTTTTTAAAAAATACTAAACAATGTTCTGTATTCCATAGATTAGAGATAAATAGGTGACATTGAACATATAACTTTAATATTTTTAGAACTATCAAGGTCATATATTATTAAAAAATTTAAGACATCTTCACAAAGAAAAGATAAGAGATTTTCAAGTGTCCATCAGGACTGGCTTTGTGGGTATATCTCAGGGTTCACCTCTCCCGTTCTGTCTTGTCTGTCTCTGTTTCACTCAGACTGATTTTCATTTATGTATGTCGGCCAGTTGAAATCACATATATGTAGTCTGACAGGCAGGTTAGTGGATACAAACAGTTGGTCCACGTGTCACACATGAAGTAACAACTGAGATCTTTATCTGTTGGCACATGATGACCCCTGCACCTACTTCAACTACTGCTCATCTTCCCTCATCCATGTTGGTCTGGATCAATAGATCCCATCCCTTGTCCATGGATGTTAGTGTTTTTCCAAATTATTGGATTTATTTTTAAATCAGTTTTCTGATGAGTAGTCTCAAGAATACAACTTTGAAAAATTGAGCCAGATTTTTTTGGGGGTAACCTCCTAAGGTGAGCACTGCCAGGTGAACTTTGATGGGTCCTGCACACTGTCCTCCCAAAGGAGGGGCCTTTCCCACTTCCCTCCAGGGAGCTGCTTGGGCCTCTTCATTTTGTCCCTGGGGCTGGTCGTTACCCAATGAGAAGCCTGCCAATCTGAAGAGGACACTGCTCTCTGATCATTCCCCAGTGTTTACAGTGTGTTTGTCCCCATCAGGGAAGTAGAGCCTCTGTGACATGCACTGGTGTATGCAGTGATGCTTACTGGAAGCACTTGAGTTTGTCCTCTGTCCCTTTAGAAAACCCTTACTCTGGGAGGTTTCTGCACCACCGGGATGTGAAATCTCTCTCTGGCCTTGGGTTGTGAGGAATGCTTTCCAGTTTGTGGTTTGTCTTTCTAGATTTCTGCATTTTTCTCATTTGTTTTAGGCCCAGGAAGGACCAGCCTTTGCCTGAGTGACTTCTGGACCTGGGGTCACACTTAGCACCACGGTCTCTAGTCCAAGATGATGAATACTCTTACTAAAAGAGTATTCTTTTTTGACATCTAATCTCTAATCCATCTGGAATTTCTCTTTCAAGTAACCAAAAATGCCAGTTCAGCTAAAAAAAAAAATGACAAAAATATGTGAGTAGACACCAAAAGGCACCTATTGTAATATTTCATCTATAGGAAACATCCAAAATAGGTAAAGGAGCAGGGATAGAAAGCAGATGAGAGGTTGTCAAAGGGGGGGGGAGTGTGTACTTTTGGTGCAGCATTTCCATCCTTGGTGATGGAACATTCTGCAAGAAAATAGTGGTGATGCTTACACAGAATCATGAATGTTTCTCACAACCCAAGGCCAGAGAGAGGTTTCACATCCCTATGGTGCAGAAACCTCCCGAAAGTCAATATTTTTTAAAGAAACAAAGGGTAAATATGTGCGCTTTCAAAAAGATGCAGTGCACACACTGGTGATTATCACAGAGGTTTGACCTCCCCCATGGAGACACCTAAACTGTAAATACTGGAAAAATAACAGAGAGCCCTGTCCCCATCAGACTGGAAAGCTTATGGTCTCTGGTGGTAGCATCCAGGCCCGTGGAAAAAGTGAGGACAGAAAGGCCCGAGCATCTCTCTGGAGGGAAGTGGGAAAGGCCTCTCTTCTGGAAGGACAGTGTGGAGGATCCATCAAAGTTCCACACATGCTCACCTTCACCTTGCAATGCTTACCCTCAAGCATTACTACAAAGAAATTCCCGCACAACTTTTCAAAGATCTATTTTCAAGATTACTTGTCAGAGCATTAATGAAATAACCAGAAATTCAGAAAAACAATACAGTCCATGGACAGGGATAGGACCCACCAATCCTGGCCCACATAGATTAGGGAAGATAAGCAGCAGCTAAAGTGGGTGCAGGGAAAAAAAATTCTAGTTTTTTTCTGGATAAAAGTGAGTGTAACTTTCACCTATTTCATGTCCATCTTGGACCTCCTGCCATCTGTGTGTCTATTGTGGTCAGGTGTCTGTCCAAAGGTGATGCTCATTTTTATATTGGGTTGTATGTTTTTTTATTGCTGAGCATTAAGAGTTTTTATTATATCTTTGGATACCAGTTCTTAATCAAATATGTATTTTGAAAACACCTTCTTTGAGTCAATGGCTTATATTAAAATTGGTTAGAAGACTGACATCCACCAAAATGTTCTCCAATGTTCTTCTTTCTCTTGTTTCACCTATTATCGTGAGCTTGTCATTCTTCTTCTAGGGAGAGCCTGGTAAGTACTCACCTTGAGAACCAATATTCTCTGCTTGGGCTGTCCATTTCTGGGCAGATATGAGAAATGTCAGTGACCATCGCCTTGTCTGGCAGACACAAACCCAGTGTATTATACCTGACCTGACTTTGAAAGCGATGAGGGTTCTCTTTCACCCACTAAGCAGATCCCTGCCCCACAGAATCTGATGATGTTGGGAATGTGACCTGGAGGTTAGTACAGGGCTGGGTCAGTGGTCACTGCTGGAAAACCTGGAGGTGTGGTTTGAGCACTGTGGCCTGCCTTAAAGCCCCAGGCCTGATTTTTTGATAATTTGGAGCCCTTGGTGAGGACCCCTGTTAGCTTTCTTCACCTCAAACAAGCTCTAGTGTGCCCTGCTGTGGCCACCAAGGACTTCTCCTGAATAGAGCATGTTCATAGTGATCCCTGTGACTAGCTCAGCTTCCCTAGATCTGATTTCATGATGGAGAAGAAAGCATCTCCCCATTTGGAAAGATAGCGAACAGACCAGCTTGTCCAGGTCTGCACTCTCTTGGGATTGGATGCTCAGCTCAGTTGAGTTATTGAGCAGAGCGAGGTTAGTGTGGGCTAGGAGGAAGAGCAGAGTGGGAAACATGGAACAGAACAGAGGCGTCCCAGGTGGCACATTCCAGTTGAGCGTGTCACTCCCAGGTAACTTCAGGTCCTCCACTCCTAGTCTCTGCTCCTCCCTCCCTCTCTGATGTCTGAACCCCAGGATTTAGGAACCCTGCTTTTACAAACAAGGCTCAAAGTGCACAAGGTGACCTCACATGTAGGAAATGTACCTCACACCTTAAAATACTGTATACATTAGACCAAGATTCTTGATGTCTAGGGACCTGTCCTAAAAAAAAAAAATAGAGGTTTATGAACACAGAGTGTTCCCTTCAGCACATTATGGGAGTGAAAATCAGAAATTAGCCAGTTTTACAGCAGAAGCTTTGGAAATTTTGATGTGGGGACACAAGAAACTGCAAGGACACTGATTGGCAGTGCCCACCCCTAGGGAAATGACGCATTGGAAGGCCACATATGCACACAATGGGTGAGGAAACAGAGGTGCAGGTACCTGAGCATGCCAACACTAAGTGTGCACCAGTGGAAATATGTGGGGTCTGGCACACTGTCCTGCCAGAAGAAGGGACTTTCCTACTTTCTTCCAGGATAATGCAGGGGGCTCTCTGTTCTCAACCTGTCATTGGAAGCCTCCCAGTCTGATGGTGACAGGGCTTTCCTGCTGGTATTTACAGTGTGTGTCCCCACTGGCGAGGTTGGCCATCACCTGACTTGTACTGGCATGTGCACTGCCTCTCATTGGAAGCACATGTGTTTGCCCTCTGTTCGTTTAGAACACACTGACTGTAGGGAGGTTTTTGCACCACAGGGATGTGAAACCTCTCTCTGGCCTTGGGTTGTCAGGAATGCTTTCCAGCTTGTGGTTTGTTTTTTTAGGCTTCTGCATTTTTTTCAAGTTTGTTTTAGGCCGAGGAAGGTCCAGCCATTACCTAACTGGCTTCTGGCCCTGGGGTCACACTTAGCATAGTGGTCTCTACCCCTAGATGATGCACACACTTACTAAAAGGGCTTCTTTTTTTTTTCTTTCTTTCTTTTTTTTTTTGCCCATGTTTTTATTTTATTTTATTCATTTTAGAGAAGAGACACAGAGTGAGAGAGAGAGAGAGAGAGAGAAAGAGAGAGAGAGAGAGAGAGAGAGAAAGGGGGGAGGAGCTGAAAGCATCAACTCCCATATGTGCCTTGACCAGACCAGTGCAGGGTTTCGAACTGGCGACCTCAGTGTTCCCAGGTCGACGCTTTATCCACTGCGCCACCACAGGTCAGGCTAAAAGGGCTTCTTTTAAATCTGGTTTGTATTCCACCTGGAATTTTCCTTTAAAATGACAAATATGGTATTTCAAATAAAAACAAAAATGAAGTATATAAACAGACACAATAAGGCACATATTATAAAAGTTCACTTATAGCTCATGTTGAGAATATATAAAGGAGCAGAGACATCAAGCAGGTAAGGGCTTGCCAGGGAAGGAGGAGCGGAGAGTGGGTCCTTTTGGGGCATGATTTTCATTAGGGTGATGGAACATTCTTCAGTGAGATAGTGCTGATACATACACAGCATCGTGAAGGAACTTCATGCTCAAGAATGGCACAACTTAAAATCTAAACAGTCATTTTTGTTACTTTAAGTGAATCATGCTTTGGAAAAACAAAAAATAGAAAAAGTACAAGAACAAAATAAAATTTAAAAAAGAGAACAATTTGAAATAAAATATGTTAATCATGCCATAGAAAAAAATAAAAACATAACGTTAAAAAAAGAATTAAACTATCAAACAGAGGTGGTAAAACAAATTCTTTCAATGTGCTGGAAACAGCTGGTTGAAGAACAAGCAGCCCTCAAGCTGGTCCTGATGGGTTGTTCTGAGGCAGCTCCTCTCGTCACAACCAGGACACATTTGGTAGAGGATTCCTGAGGCAGTGCTGAGGAGGCCTCAGTGTGGTCCAGAGATGCTGCACAGGCCACCCACCTCCAGAGCTGCAGCTGGAGCAGCTGCTGGAGGAGGCACAGATGCTGGAATCGGGTGGCCCTCCAGGTCTTGGTGGGACTCCAGGTCTGCTTGTACAGCGGCTCCTCAGGATGTCCCTCAGGTGGAGTAAGAGCTGGCTCTGCCTCCTGGTCCTCTAACCCAAGCACCTCCTCAGACAACAGCAGTGACATCACTACCTGGCAAGAGCAATGACCTCACCACACAGTGACCTCACTACCTGATGAGAGAGCCCAACAGAACCTGGAACTCTGGTAACCAGAGAACCACATTCTAAACCAGCCGCTACCCAGACACTTGCCCAGAGACTCCAGCAGAATTGACATGTTCCAGTGCTACCTTCCCTTGTCCTGAGGCTGTGCCACCCCCAAAACAACCATGATGGTTTTTTCCACTGTGGCCGCCGCTGGGTCCAGACTCAGCCCAGACACCTGTGGCCCTTTTCTCAGTGGAACCCAGAGGTAACTTATGCAGACCCAAGGGCAGCTCTATCTGGGCTAGGTCACCCCTCTGATCTCAGCTGGTGAGGTCTATGTCCCTTATGTGTGTGTGTGTGTGTGTGTGTGCGTGTGTGTGTGTGTGTGTGTGTGTGTGTGTGTGTGTGTGTGTGTGTAAGGGGGTTTCATGTGGGAAGAGTCTGCTCTTAGTAGGAACAGGCTGAGCAGGTGGGTCAGAAGCCTTGTGAACCAGGCACATTCACACCCCAAGGAAAGGCTGCCTGGCTGCATGGGAAGTGTAGGCAGCACCCTCTGCCCCAGGTTTATCCTGAGCCCTGGGGGTGAATCTCATTTCTCCTGTGTGGAGATCTGTTCAGACATAGGACTGACTCTGATTCTGCAGCAGACGGTGCAGTGGGCAGAAGCCACAGTGTCTAGGACAAACCTATGCATGAGGCCTACCAACCAGTTGCTGGTCATGTCATTGCAGGGTTCAATTAAACACATGGAGGAGCAACAGCTGGTGGAAAGGGACCCCCACATTATCTCTACCACTGTGGGTAGGTGCACTATACTACTGAGGACCAGTGCAGGCCTGCCGTGGGAGTGGCTACCTGGCTTCTGGGGGAACTGGGGCCTGTGGATGACCTATGAAGTCCCTTCCCTGAAGCCACCCAGGGTCCAGACGCTCTTCCCCAAAAGCTGCTCAGGCTTCACACACATGTCACCATGTCTGACTCCAAATTAGAGCACTGGGCCCATGCTAACAGAACCGGGACATACAAGCAGGAGCCAAAGGAGGCTGAGCCTGAGGGTGAGAAGCTGGGGGAGGGATGGAGGTGCATGACAGATTACTGGGAGAGGTCAGTGCCAGACACACAGAGAGCACCCCTAGGGGCTGGCCAGGAGCAAAGACCAGCCTCAGACCACCCACCTGCTGAACAGCCGGCAGGGAGGACATCCTGTGGTGGGTCCTGGCCTGTGGCTGTGCTCCGTCTTTGGTAAAAACATGGAAATGCAGGCACATAGGTGATTTTTCTCCTCTAGCATCTTCAGCACCAGCCCTGGAAGCAGAGCCGACTCCTGCTCCACCTGAGGGACAGCTGGAGGAGCCGGCTGCTCGGGCAGACCTGGAGGCTGACTCAGACCTGGGGGTGGCACCCTGGGAACAAAGTGAGGAACGGAAGACCCTTGCAACTCCCTAGAGAAGAGTGCAAAAGGTTCCTTCTCTGAAAGTGTGCAGATCTTATCAGCATTCTACATGTGCACACTTTCACTAGGCAGGGCTCACCCTGGGAGGACACCTCACAGAAATTGTTATTAATAATCAGTGCATTCGAGAGAAGTTACAAACTATGAGTGTATTGCAACAAAAGTGCCTTGATGCTTCTGTCATCCTTTTGTAATTCATTGGCCATGTTTGTTTTTAAGTGTTGTCTTCTTTTGACCAACCTTACAGTTATATATTTAGTATAGTTTTCTGAATGGTTTTTATAGTTTTTTAGATAAATTTTATCTAATATTTTGATATAAACACTGTCTTAAATTTGCACAATCTTTTTGATGCCTTTTTGGCATATCATTAGATAAAATGCCCAAGTTAACTGATGTGGCCTTGTAGTTCTCTGGTTGAGTCACAAGATAAGTCTCAGGCATTTTTGTGAGTTGTTCAATAAATTTGCCATTGAAATTTAGTGGTAAGTATGTTGAAGTGTTTTTGAAAATAATTTACCATATTCTAGTTCCTTTAGCCATAATTTAAATACTGTAAAACAAAGAAACTTATCTAGTTTATAAAATAACACAGTTTTAAAGCAAAATTTAAAAGAGTAAGATAAGGCCCTGGACAGTTAGCTCTGTTGGTTAGTGTTGCTTGAAACACCAAGGTTGTGGGTTCGATCCGGGTCATGACACATATGCGAGGTGACCAAGGAATGCACAACTCAATGGAAATACAAATGAATGCTTCTTTCTCTGTCTCTCCCTCTTCTTCTGTCTTTCTAAAATTAAACAATAAATCAATTAAAATAAATATATAAATAAAAGAGTAAAATCATTCTTTTATAATAGAGTGAACATCTTGTTGTAAAATTAACAAATTAACAGTTGGGAAGTTTAGTAAAGTATCTTTATTCTTGAAATCTAATTGGATATTTTTGAACACTAACGATGTGTTAACTACTCTCAGGTTCCTGGAGATATGATGGAAAATGAATTAAGTATAGCTTCTTCTATACAGCAGTTTTAATTAATAATTCTTATAGAATTGGGTTTAACTTTTCTTTTTAAATACCAATGTATATAATTTTGAAAAGAACATTTATTAGTTTGTTGTATGTGGAGAAATAGCAGTAAAAACATTTACCGTAAGTTTTTGTACAGCAAAGGAAAGCATCAACAAAATGAAAAGACAATCCACTGAAGAGGGGAAAATACTCATCAATTATACTTCTGATAAAAGTTAATATTCAAAATTTAAAAAGAATTTATACAAATCAACACCATAAAAATAAAGAATCCAATTTAAAAATAAGCAAAGACCTGAATAAACATTTCTCCAATGAAGATATTTAGATAACCATTAGACATATAAAAGACACTCAACATCACTAAACATCAGAGTAATGCAAATTAAAACCACAGTGTAATATCACCTCACACCAGTCTGAAGAGCTAGCTATCATCAATACATCAACAAACTAGTGCTGGTGAGGATGTAGAGAAAAGAGAACCCTCATGAACTGTTGGTGAGAATGCAGACTGGTGCAGCCACTGTGGAAAACAGTATGAAGGTTCTTCAGAAAATGAAAAATAAAGCTGCCTTTGACCCAGTGATTCACTTCTGGGACCATATCTAAAAAAACCCCAAAACACTGATTCACAAGAATATATGCACTCTTAGCTTCATTGCAGCATTATTTACAATAGCCAAGCAATAGAGGCAACCCAAGTGTATAAAAAAGTAGTGGTACATATATTTAATGAAATATTACCAGGCCATAAAAAAAATAAAATCTTACTATATGTAACAACATACTTGAACCTAGAAGGCGTTGTGGCGAATGTAATAAGTCAGTCAGAGAAAGATAATTACCATATGGTTTCACTTATATGTGGAATCTAAAGAATGATATAAACAAATAAACATAATGAATAGATTTAAAGATAGAAGACACTGATAGTTCCCAGCGGGGAGACAGTTGGGGGATGAAGTGAAAATAGTGAAGGAATTGAGAACTACAAATTGGTATTTACAAAATAGTAAATAATCATAGGAATGTAAAGAATAACATAAGAAGTATAGCAAATATTGTAATTGCTATATAAGGTGCCCGTTGAATATGGGAAATATCCGAGGGATGATACTTAGTAAAGTATGATTATCTGACCACTGTGCTGTAAACCTGAAACTAATACAAAGTAATATCTAGGGTAGACTATAATTGATAAACAGCATTTAAAGTAATTATCATATAAAATAGTTATTTCTTTTATGACTTTTCTAGCATTCAACCATGAAATATCCATATTTCTTTTTTATTTCTTATGATTAAAAAAATTACATCGTTGGTTTTGCTTTTGTATACTGTACTGAAGTATCGTGGGGACCTTAGAGTGGGATTATTTTTAAACTTATTGGGGCTAAATAACAAATCACCCATTTATATTTGGAAGCCAATAAAAGATGATTGAAGTAAGATCAGATTTAACACAAACACTGAACATTTTCCATCTGATGGGGCATATTTATGAATTTCAGGATAGTTCAATCAATATAATTTTTCTTCTTCTTAGCTTTATTTAGCTGGGAGGCTGTAAAGTGTAACCACAGATCTCTTCACCATTAGTCCACTTCTCACAAGCTATGAGGAAAATGGCAAGAAAACGTAATTAAGCTCTAAAGGGCAACTATGAATAGATCCACTTCTTTCCCCTGACTTGACCTTTTGACTCTGTGATGATGCTTGATGCCCATTCAAGAAAAGTATGCACTTTAATCAATAGAAATGTTTACTTTCTCTCCTATTGCATCTCTAGGAATTGTACAAGTGCTTCTTGGAATCTACTGGAAGAAAAAATGGGATTTTGTCTCTAATCAGTCAACTAGAAGAACAAATATTTAACAGAGGAATTATCTAGCCTATATCACCTGGACCCACCATGGGGCCAGGTAAATTTAGATGATTGAGACACAAAAATATTAAATCAAACTTTACTTCACCTTAGGCAAGCAGAGTGGGGAGAAATCCTCATGTGTGTCAAGAGTAAATTTATCCTGTCTTACTATATAGGATTTTAGATAGCCTAAGTTTTCCCATAATGATTCAATTAAAAAATAAACTCTTAATGCTCAGTTTTATCAATTCCTTTTCTATGTATCTCAGTTGAATATGTTGTAGACACTGGAACCTGTTTTTCAGAGTCTGCTATACTTGCTTTAAAAAATTTATTCAAGACAGCATTGTAAAAAAATGTCAAGATCATCATTAATCATCATCTTTGATTCTTCTCCTTTCATAACCATCAATTTTCTTTAAGAAAGCATGTATCAGAAGGTTAACCCGAAAACAGAAAAACCTTGATAGGATTAACTAGGTTTAGGTTCTTAAGTAGAATCTGAAATGGGTTTCTTGAGGCATTTTAACATTGACTCAGCTGCTGTATAAACTCTTCTCTTAAGGGAATTCAGAATCAAAAATCCCAACTGGCCAACTGTACTGCTGAGCATTAATATTAATAATACATTGCTGTTTGCCTAGGAACTCATCAGCTATTTCACTTCTTAAAGAGTAATCAAATCATTTCTCTCCTGCAGCCCCAATTCCCTGCTCAGTTCTTCCCCTAGAATAGCACTGGACAGACAGATTCCCTGGATGAAAGCATCTTTCTATTAGATACAGTCACTGACAGCACTTTGGGGGAAGCTGGGCATCTTTAAAGTTTCAGTCTCTTCTCAAACAATCTTTCTTGGCTTCCCCTGTTCATTGGCTGCTAAAAATCTGAAAGGCACTCCGCAAAATCAACTTGCAATTTAAAATACTTTGTCTGTTTTAAAGTCAACTTTGTTTAATAAGAATGTAAACATTGTTTGCAATTTAGAAATTGAAGTTCATGTTACAAATAATCCTAGAGTAACCCTGTTTCTGGAGTGCTTGGAGAATGAGGCAGTGAGGGGTGGAGAGAATCTACTATCAATGCATTCTTGAAGGTGTGCCACCGTTAAATAAAAGCATTATGCAAGTGAGTAAACCTCAGAAATTACCAAATAAGCTTTCTGCTTTATACCATCCAGTATGCATTATGGGATCTGAAAAACATTATCCCTGCCTTGAAGTTTTTCTTTCTACTTAAGTTATCATAAGAACTGTGTAAAAGGACATAGTAACAAATTATTAAACCAAGTCCAGAAATATCAGGCAGGAACTTCAAGAAAAATTGGGAGAAGGAGGTAAAGGTAGTGGTTAGGACGCCAGAAGGCTATGAGTATAGAGAGAGGTTGAACAATTGTTGAACTATTTCAAAGAGACTAAACTGGATTGATAAAAGGCAAAAGTTATTCCTAAAGTGTTTAATTTCACTAATTCATTCAATGATGATTTCAAGAGCATTTATGTTCCTCATTTATGTATCTTTTGCCCTATGTGCATGATGTCCTGGTTGCCGATGAAAAAGCACAATGAGGAAATATAATCTCCTACCTCCAAGGCTCCTGTAATCTTGTGGAGGAGACAGATAGATAGATGGACACATAGCTCCCCAAACCAAAAGTTATCATTTGCACTGACTGAGGAAGAAGTAGAAGATTGAGGTGGAGAATTATTGAAGAGATGATTTTAGGGAAAGATTTGAAGTAGTGAGTTAATGGAAGTGATTTGTGGAGAAGAGAAAGGTGATAGATCAGAGACAAAAACATAGGTCATTAGCAAAAGCACAAGCTGGGTTTTGATTTTGGAGGTTTTATCATATTAAATGCTTTTTTTTCCTATTGGTAATTATAAGGCAACAAAGATCTCTGGATTAATAAGTACATTTATTAACTTCTCAACTACAGAAATAAATGTGGTTATATTGTGCATACTATATCAAACAACAAAGAGACAAGAATAAAAACCAACGAAGTTCAATGGCTATTGGAATACTGTAAGAGGGAACCAATGCAAAGGGAATGGTACATCAGAGTAGTCTATCTCAGACTTGCCAAACATCAAATTTTATTGGAGTGACTATCACGTGTATACCTTTCCATGAATCTATCATGGGGTCTAGAAATTGTATGTTATTCATCTGAAGTAGAGCTTGGGAATTAGTTTAATACATATTTCAGATAATTATCCCCAGGGTAATGTAAAGTAAACTAAGGTAAAGGACATGTAATGAAAGTTATTTTTGAGGAAACTCATCGATAGAAGTTACAGGGGTATGTCAAGGGGCATGCAGATCAGAAACACCATATTAAAAACATGTTGTATAAACCAACAGGTCAAGTGGATTGGATGTTGAGTGGGGTTATTTATCTGCTTATATAATTGGATGTTTAGAGTAGGAAAGCTGGCAAAGGAGCCAGAAGGCGCACAGGTTTTAGATAACTTAAGAAATTACAAAATAGCTGAAAATGGCTTACCTTTTGGCATCATTTCTTTCAAACTTAGAGGCTATATATGACAATAACATTTTAACCATGTAGAGCTTATAACAAAAAGAATAAAATCTGTGTTATTAAGACAAATGGTCATTTTAATAAAATGTTAAGTTTTCTCCATTTACTTATTTATTTTTTGTGATAGAGACAGAGAGAGTCAGAGAGAGGGACAGATAGGGACAGACAGACAGAGAGGAAGAGAAATGCTAAATATTGATTCTTTGTGGTGGCACCTTAGTTATTCATTGATTGCTTTCTCATATGTGCCTTTACCAGGGGTCTACAGCAGACCGAGTGACCCCTTGCTCAAGCCAGCAACCTTAGGTTCAAGCACGTTAGCCTTACTCAAACTAAATGAACCTGTGCTCAAGCTGGTGACCTCAGGATTTCAAACCTGGGTCCTCCGCGTTCACGTTCCTGTCTGATGCTCTATCCACTGTGCCTCTGCCTGCTCAGGCAAGTTTCCCCATTTATGATGGCTTTTTTATGTTAAATTTACAAATAGAGAACATAAACATTTCTGTTTCCTACAACAAAGATTAGTGAAAAACCCAGGTTTAACATTTATTTTATTATTATTATTATTTTTTACAGAGACAGAGAGAGGGATAGATAGGGACAGACAGGAACGGAGAGAGAGATAAGAAGCAACAATCATCAGTTTTTTGTTGCGACACCTTAGTTGTTCGTTGATTGCTTTCTCATATGTGCCTTGACCATGGGCCTTCAGCAGACTGAGTAACCCCTTACTCAAGCCAGCTACCTTCTGTCCAAGCTGGTGAGCTTTTTGCTCAAGCCAGATGAGCTCGTGCTCAAGCTGGCGACCTCAGGGTCTCGAACCTGGGTCCTCTACATCCTAGTTCGATGCTCTATCTACTGCGCCACCACCTGGTCAGACCAGATTTAACATTTATATGCCAAAAGTGTCTCTTTTTTTGCTGGAAAAGTTTCACATTTAAAAGTAAGTAAATCTCAGTATAACACAGATATTTGCTCCTTTTCCTTGCCTTAAAGGCATGTTTCCTCTGACTTAGCAAGATATGCAGAGAGTTGACTCTTATTAAATTTGGAGTTATCTCAGCAATGGCTGGTTGGCTTAGTGGTAGAGCATCTGCCCAGCGTGTAGAAATCTAGGGTTCAATTCCTGGCCAGGGCACACAGGAGAAGTACCATTTGCTTCTCCACCTTTCCTCCTTTCTGTCTGTCTCTCTCTTCCCCTCCCACAGCTAAGGCTCTATTGCAGCAAAGTTGGCCTGGGTGCTGAGGATGGCTCTGGCCTCAACAGAGCATTGGCCCAGATGGGCAGAGCATCACTCCCTGGTGGACATGCCGGGGTGGATCCCAGTCAGGTGCATGCTGGAGTCTGTCTCTCTGCCTCCCCGATTCTCACTTCAGAAAAACACATACACAAAAAAAATAAAATAAAATAAAATTGGGGCTATCTCTAGGCGAGGCATCTCTGAGTGCAGGCATTTTTTTGCATTCAGAGCTGCAGCCTGACTTACTGTTTGCTGCTCCTGTTAGCAGGAATATGGTTCTGAGACCTTCTATCTCTCCTGGTATAAGTGTACTTGATAACTATGTGCTCAAGCTTCAAAGCTACTAGTGCTGACATGAGCAGGGTATGGGGAAAGCCTGCCATTTCTTCATTTGCTCCTAGACTATTATTCTAAATGAATTGCTTTCATTTAATGCAGTAAGTTAAAGAAAAAATTGTAAATTGATGGAGATATAGTTTTCTGCTTAAAATAAAATTTTCAGGATTCATTGTACAAATTCAGTTGTTCACCCTTTATAAGGAAACACTCTTGCATGAGCCGATGAGTCCATTCTGCAGTTTCTAACCTCAGGCCTCTGTTCTCAGCTGCCTATGTCATATCACAAGACAGTCTTACTTCATATGACACTCCACCGTTAAGAAAGTCCTCACTTCCTTGATTGATGAACTTTACTCTCTCAGTGGTTCCTCTTTCTTATGTGCATTTCTCCAGATTTGTTTCTTTAAAGATATATTTTATTAAATCAAAGGCATTCTTATACATTGCTTCAGGGAAGACTTAAGTTCTCAAAAACAATGTAGCATCTACCCAAATTGAAGGAAGAATCTATTTCTGTGAAATCATTCTTTGTACTTGGAAATAGCCCATTATGCTTAAGATTATTGCTTGATTTCTTATGTGATTTTCATGACAGTCTGGTAGATTAACATGGAGCTATTCTATTCCTTTGTGCCAGTCTATTTCATGATGTCATCATATTTTATAACTTTTATAAGGAGTTTTTAGAATATCTATTTCAGGAAATGCTTGGTTAGAGCCAAAATTACTGTAATATACACCATTACTACACAAATATAGTATCTTTATCTTTAAATAAGAAGGAAAATAAGATTGCAGAGAAATATAAAATCTTATTTTTAACCACTTCATTTTAAATTTTGGAACTTCCTTCATTCCTTGAGTTTAAACAATAATATTAACTTTATATATATCTTCTGTATTTTTACATATGTTTATATATAGTCATTGGAAAAAAGGCTTAATTACTGTACTACTGAGTTAACCATAATCTCCTAACAAACTTTTCATCATCTTTAGATGAGTCATATGAACTACATCTCAAAACAATGTATCATTGGAGTTTGGGGATTCACAACAAGTCACCCATAGATGTACCTCTGTGGCATGCAGATTTCTTTGAGCTTAAGGCAACTTTGACCTTGGGTTCAAGAGAAATTTCTGCCACTCCCCTAACCCTTGTGAGTAAAGCCAATAAGCAATGAGGTAGAATATAGTTATCTCTCGCCATGTCATGCTTCATATTTTTGCAGTCTCACTGTACCACAGAGTTTTAAATTGTATATATCTAATTTTCTATCGCAGATTTTTTGCTATATCATGGGATTTTGCGATATATAAGTATTTTTATATATTTACTATTTTAATTATTTTTATGGTAAAATAAGCAAAATAAGTGTGGGAAAGGTTAATAACTGTGGGAAAGGTTTACAAGAGTTTAGTGAGGGTTTATAAAGCCTTAATATATATATATAATAAAATAAATATAAGGTCACTACTTTGTGGACTTTTACCAACCACGGGTGGTTCTGGATCCTAACCCTCATGATAGATGAGTGACCAAAGTAAAGTTAAAGCATAGAGAGAAACAGGAATGAGACATAGAGGCATAGGGTTCCCATTTTTGGTTATAGTATTTGCTGAGACAATGATGTAGGTATTCTGTTCATGGTCCCACAACCATTAAGTACAAGATACAGTTCTGATACCTGTAATATCATTTTTTTTGTAACTATTCCACTAACATAAAATCCATGAGTAAAGAGATGTTTGTTTTGTCTATCCCCAGTGACTGAAACATCATAGATGACCATTGAATAATTTTTTAAGTAAAAATGAATATGTATGGTACATTCTAAGGCAAACTTAAGCCTCTTTATCCAAAGGATTGAGCATAGATGTACTGGCTGGTACAGACACATAGCATTTTTCTGTGCATAAATACATAAAATCATCTTGTTTAATATACTGTATTCATGATTACTGAGCATATTTTGATACTAGGAAAGTAAAATGTGACACTATTTATACTTATTCTTCATGTGCAATAGTTATTTTATACATTCCAAAATGCAATTGGATGTACTGATAATTTCTTTTTTCATTATTAATTTTAATAGAATGGCATTAATGAATCAGGGTACATATGATCAAAGAAAACATCTCCAGGTTATCTTATCATTCAATTATGTTGCATACCCATAACCCAAAGTTAAATTGTCCTCTGTCACCTTCTATCTGGTTTTCTTTGTGCCCCTTCCCTCCCCCTCTCCCTCCCTCTCCCCCCTCCCCACACCCCATAACCACCACACTCTTGTCCATGTCTCATAGTCTCACTTTTACGTCCCACCTATGTATGAAATCATGCTGTTCTCAGTTTTTTTCTGTTTTACTTATTTCACTCCGTATAATGTTATCAAGGTCCATCCATTTTGTTGTAAACGATCCGATGTCATCATTTCTTATGGCTGAGTAGTATTCCATAGTATGTATGTACCAAAGCCTTTTAATCCACTCCTCCTCTGACGGACACTTGGGCTGTTGCCAGATCTCCGCTATTTTGAACAATGCTGCCATGAACATGGGGGCGCATTTCTTCTTTTCGAACAGTGCTATAGTGTTCTTAGGGTATATTCCTAAAAGTGGGATAGCTGGGTCAAAAGATATTTCGATTTTTAATTTTCTGAGGAATCTCCATACTGTTTTCCACAGTGGCTGCACCAGTCTGCATTCCCACCAGCAGTGCAGGAAGGTTCTCTTTTCTCCACATTCTCGCCAGCACTTGTTCTGTGTTGTTTGGCTGATGAGCGCCTTTCTGACTGGTGTGAGGTGATATCTCATTGTGGTTTTAATTTGCATTTCTCTAATGATTAGTGATGTTGAGCATTTTTTCATATGCCTATTGGCCATCTGTATGTCCTCTCTGGAGACATTTCTATTCATTTCTTTTGCCCATTTTTTGATTGGATTGTTTGTCTTCCTGGTATTGAGTTTTATAAGTTCTTTATAAATTTTGGTTATTAACCCCTTATCAGACATATTGTCGAATATGTTCTCCCATTGTGTGGTTTGTCTTTTATTCTGTTCTTATTGTCTTTAGCTGTGCAAAAACCTTTTACTTTGATATAGTCCCATTTGTTTATCTTCCTTTTATTTCATTGCCTGTGGAGATAAATCGGCAAATATATTGCTGCTACAGATGTCGAAGAGCTTGCTGCCTATGTTTTCTTCTAAGATGCTTATGGTTTCACGGCTTACGTTTAAGTCTTTTATCCATTTTGAGATTATTTTTGTGTATGTTGTAAGTTGGTGGTCTAGTTTCATTTTTTTGAAGGTAGCTGTCCAACTTGCCCAACACCATTTCTTAAAGATGCTGTCTTTACTCCATTGTATGCTCTTACCTCCTTTCTCAAATATCAGTTTTCCATAAAGGTGTGGGTATATTTCTGGGTTCTCTGTTCTGTTCCATTTATCTATGTGCCTGTTCTTATGCCAGTACCAGGCTGTCTTGGATACCTTGTGGTAAACCTTGATATCCGGAAAAGTGATACCTCCTGCTTTATTTTTTCTTTTTAAGATTGCTGAGGTTATTCGTGTTCTTTTTTGGTTCCATATAAATTTTTGGAATATGTGTTCTATATCTTTGAAGTATGTCATTGGTATTTTAATTGGTATTACATTGAATTTATAAATTGCTTAGGGTAATATAGACATTTTAATGATGTTTATTCTTCCTAACCAGGAGCACGGTATATGCTTCCACTTGTTTGTATCTTCCTTGATTTCTTTTATCAATGTTTTATAATTTTCCAAGTACAAGTCCTTAACCTCCTTGGTTAAATTTACTCCTAGCTACTTTATTTTTTTGGTTGCAATAGTGAAGGGGATTGTTTCCTTAATTTCTTTTGCTGACAGTTCATTGTTGGTATATAAAAATGCTTCTGATTTCTGAGTATTAATTTTATATCCTGCCACCTTGCTGAATTCATTTATCCAGTTCAGTAGTTTTTTGACTGAGACTTTAGGGTTTTCTATGTACAGTATCATATCATCTGCAAATAATGACAGTTTTACTTATTCTTTTCCAATTTGGATGCCTTTTATTTCTTCATCTTGTCTGATTGCAGTACCTAGGACTTCCAGAACTATGTTGAATAAGTGTAGTGAAAGGGGCGCCCCTGCTTGGTTCCTGATCTTAAGGGGATTGCTTTTAATTTTTGCCCATTTAGTATGATGTTTGCTGTGGGTTTGTCGTAGATGGCCTTTATCATGTTAAGGAATGGTCTCTGTATTCCCACTTTACTGAGAGTTTTGAGCATGAATGGGTGCTGGATTTTACCAAATGCCTTTTCTACATCTATTGAAATTATCATGTGATATTTGTCCTTTCTTTTGTTTATGTGATGAATCACATTGATTGATTTGTGAATATTGAACCAGCCTTGCCTCTCCAGAATAAATGCCACTCGATCATGTTGTATGATTTTTTTCATATATTGCTGAATCCGTTTGACTAATATTTTGTTGCGAATTTTAGCATCTAAATTCATCAGGGATATTGGCCTACAATTTTCTTTTGTTGTGTTGTCTTTGCCTAGTTTTGGGATCAGAATTATGCTCGCCTCATAAAAAAAGTTTGGAAGTCTTTCTTCATCTTGAATTTTTTGAAATAGCCTTAGGAGGATAAAAATTAGTTCTTCTTTGAATTTTTGGTAGAATTCACTTGTAAAGCCATCAGGCCCAGGAATTTTCTTATTTGGGAGTTTTTTGATAACTTTTTTTTATCTCATTTGTTGTAATTGGTCTGTTTAGGTGTTCTGATTTTTTCAGATTGATTTTTGGAAGATTATATGATTCAAGAAATTAGTTCATTTCACCTAGGTTGTGTAATTTTTTGACATAAAGTTCTTCATAGTATTTTCTTATAATATTTTTTATTTCTGTTGTGTCAGTTGTTATTTCTCCACTCTCATTTCTAGTTTTATTTATTTCAGTCCTCTCTCTTTTTTTCTTGGTGAGTCTAGTTAAAGGTTCATCAATCTTGTTTACCTTTCCAAAGAACCAGCTTCTGGTTTCATTGATTCTCTGTATTGTTTCCTTAGCCTCTATGTCATTTATTTCTGCTGTGATCTTTATTATTTCCTTCCTTCTACTGGTCCTCGGCTTTATTTGCTGTTGTTTTTCTAGTTCTTTTAGATGCAGGGTCAGTTGCTTATTTGAGCTTTTTCTAGCTTCTTATGATATGCCTGTAGTGCAATGAACTTCCCTCTCAGTACTGCTTTTTCTGTGTCCCATAAATTTTGAGTTGATATATGCTCATTTATTTTGTTTCTAGAAACTTTTTTATTTCTCTTTGTTCTCATTGTTAATCCTTTCATTATTTAATAACATGCTATTTAGTTTCCAAGTGTTTGAGTATTTTTTAGTTATTTTTTTTGTGGTTAATTTCTAGTTTCATGGCATCAAAATCAGAGAAAATGCTTGATATGATTTCAATATTTTTAAATTTATTTAGACCACTGTTGTGTCCTAACATATGGTCTATCCTAGAAAATGTACCATGAGCACTTGAGAAGAATGTATATTCTAATGCTTTAGGGTGAAAAGTTCTGAAGATATCAATTAAATTGAGTTCATCTAGTGTATCCTTTAAGTCTGCTGTTTCTTTATTAATTTTCTTTCTTGAGGATCTATCCAGTGTTGTTAGAGGGGTATTGAAATCCCCTACTATTATAGTATTTCTGTTAATCTCGCCCTTTATATCCATCAAAGTCTGCTTTATGTATGTTGGGGCTCCTATATTTGGTGCGTAGATATTTATAATAGTTATATTTTCTGTTGAATTGTTCCCTTTATCATTATGTTGTGTCCTTCTTTATCTCTTACTACAGCCTTTGTTTTAAAGTCCATTTTGTCAGATATAAGTATTGCTACCCCGGCTTTTTTTTTCATTTCCATTTGCATGAAATATTTGTTTCCATCCTTTTACCTTCAGTGCATATGCATCTTTTGTTTTAAGTGTGTCTCTTGTAGACAGCATATATATGGGTCCTGTTTCTTTATCCATGCAGCTACCCTATATCTTTTGATTGGATCATTTAATCCATTTCCATTTAAGGTTATTATTGATATATAGTTGTTTATTGCCATTTTATTCTTTTACGCTGTATTCTTCTTTTGCTATTTTCTTTCCTCCCTTTGAACTATTCACAACAGGCCCCTTAGTATCTCTTGCAGAATTGGTTTGGTTTTAATAAATTCCTTGAGGCTTATTTTGTCTGGGAAACTCTTTATTTTTTCTTCAATTTTAAACATTAGCCTTGCTGGATAGAGTAGTCTTGGTTGTAGGTTTTTGTTCTGCATTACTTTGAATATATCATGCCATTCCCTTCTGGCCTCAAGTGTTTCTCTTGAGAAGTCGGATGTCATCCTTTATGGGGCTCCTTTGTAGGTGATAATCGTTTTATCTCTAGCAGCTTTTAAAATTTTCTCTTTATCCCTTACTTTTGGTATTTTAACTATGATGTGTCTTGGTGTAGATTATTTTGGGTTTCTCTTTAATGGAGTTCTCTGGTCTTCTCGAACATGTGAAATGTTTTCCAGCCTTACTTTAGGGAAGTTTTCTGCTATGATTTGATTGAACAAACTTTCTATCTCTTGTTCTCTCTCCTCTTCTTTAAAAACCCCTATGATGCGAATGTTATTTCTCTTTATGTTGTCACAGAGTTCCCTTAGAGTTTCCTCACATTTTTTGAGTCTCTTTTCTTTTTTCTGCTCTGCTTCTGTGCCTTTGTTTATTGTGTCCTCTAACTCACTAATTCAATCCTCAGCGTCAACCCTTCCTTCTTTTAATTCCTCCATTGTTATCTTCAGTTCTGATACTGTATTTGTCATTTGTGTCTGATTCTTTTTTATTATTTCAATTTCCTTTTTTATACTTGGTATCTCTTTATTTAGGTGTTCATAGTGACTATCCATTGTTGCTCTAATTTCTTTGAACATCCTAACTATCATTATTCTAAATTCTGCATCTGGTAATTTGGTTATATAGGTTCATTCAGGTCCTTCTCTGGGGATTTCTCTTGATTCACTTGGGTTGCATTTTTCTGCCTGCTCATTTTGTTTGTGGATGGGTCATGACAGATAAGAGGAATAGGAAGAATAGAAACCAGCAATCCAGGATCAAATCAACATTGCAAAGTTTCTCTCTCTCTCTCCCTCCCTTCTTCCCTCACCCTTTTCTTCCTTCCTTCCTTTTTTTCTTCCTTCCTTCCTTCCTTCCTTCTCTTCTTTTATCCCTCCCTCCCTCCTTCCTTTCTTCCCTCCCTCTTTTCTTCCTTCCTTCCTTTCTTCTTTTTTTTTAAAAGATTTTATTTATTTATTTGAGAGAGAAGAGAGTGAGAAGGAGGGAGGAGCAGGAAGCATCAACTCCCATGTACGCCTTGACCAGGCAAGCCCAGGGTTTCAAACCAGTGACCTCAACGTTCCAGGTCAACGCTTTATCCACTGTACCACCACTGGTCAGGCTCCTTCCTTCTTTCCTTCCTTCCTACCTTCCTTTCTTTCTTCCTTTATTATTTCCTTCCTTCCTTCCTTCCTTCCCTCTCTCCCTCCCTTCCTCCCTCCCTCCCTCCCTCCCTCCTCCCTCTTTCCCACCCTTCCTCCTTCCTTCTTTCCTTCCTTCCATATTTTTTAAGTAAGTCAAGTGGGGATGTGTGGCAAGACAACAATGAAACACATTTTTATTGTTGAGCAGATCAGTTTTAATTCTGTGTCTATCATTAACTGAATACCCTCAGATTAAAAAGTTACTTTACCGTGAAAGTATATCATTTATAAAATGGGAATAATAAGACTCATTATTTTGAAGGTAAAATTCTGTTATATAATATATATAATCATTTATCATAGTGTAAATAAAGAGTTCCCTATAAATAGCCACATTTGTATAAAAGTATTTACTAAAAGGTAATTAGCACTTAGGCCTATACAAGTGTTCATATAAATTATTTATTCAGTAGTGGACTTTACTTGACTCTAATATTAGCTAAGAACCAGCTGTAGAACTTCATATAGGCAACATTAAAGAGGAATCCTTTTAGAAAATTTCAACTAAGTGAAGTGTAATGAATTTTGCTCCAGCCATAATCTATGTACATGTAAGCTATTATAACAAACATGCCCTTCATCTCTGATCATTGAAACTTTTCAATTTCATGCATATTATTAAAATTAAATTTCTGTCTCAAAACAATGCATTATAAATGATAAGTAATTTTTCTGACTATTAGTCAATACTACTTGCTTTTTTGAATATTTGATAACTATGTATGATTAGTGGCTTTAGTACAACTTTCAAATGTCTTTAAATCAAGGTAATAAGTAACCATGGTCCCACAATGTCCATAAATTTAGCTTACTAACATCAAAGAGACAATTTGGATATGTGATTTCCCTCCAAACTAAATATGACCTTGTAATTCTTATGTGTAAATATTGCTGTGTCTCCAGAGCAAGTGAGCTAGGTTCTGCCATAACTTGCTGCAAAACATTTATACTTCCATAACAAATTATTCTTAAAAATAAGTCTTTAAGTAGAGGAAAAAACCACAAAAAGACATTGATATTTTTCTTTAAAAGAAATCTATTATAAAATTTCAGCTGACTTCTGTAATTAGTCTTATTATGACTGCTTTTTATTAAAAAGATCATTCATGGAAAATTATTTAATCATTTAAACTAGTAATAATAATGCAGTTTCATGAGGGTACATTTCCAATAATATTTTTTTTCTCTCAATAGGTACTAGTTTATTCAGGCAATTTAGGAAAGTTTTAAGGTTTAGTATTCTATTTGGGTAAATTGTACAATAAAATTCTCGATTCTTTCAGGACTAAAGAATTACAATAAATAATCTAGTAAAATACTTGAACAAAAAAGGATTTACCATTGAAATTTCGATAGAGCTAAGCTTAAGCAAAAGCAATCAGAAGAGAGGGAAAGGTAAAAGATTTTTAACTTCAGGCAAAATATAAATATCAGATTAATAAAATCATCTCAAACTTACAGCCTTACTACTACATGCTCCCACAGCAAGTAGCTATTTGAATGAACATGTGTATATTGGTAGTTCTCATTTATGAAAACTAATCAAAGACTGACTTTTATATTGAATTTATGTTTCTCCTTATAGAAAATCACCCTTTCAGATAAAAATTTACTATCTATGCATTCAAATAGCACTGTTAGAAAAATATATTTGTAGAAAAGTATTTTAAATATTTTATATAACCTATTTTAGTTTGATAGAATTATCTCATGCACAAATACATATCTAATACATTTACAATAAAATTTCCTCTTGAAGAATTAATATTTAATTACTTAAAACAAATAAAATTAAATCTGTCATGAAAGAGATAAGAGGTAACATTTTTCCACAATTACTCTAATTTGTCAAAATATATATTTCTAAGCTTCTAGCTGAAAAAATTATAAGCACAAGATATGTAAATAACACAAATTAAGTATATAATATGTCTCTGAGCTTTATCTACTTTAATTAAATTCTTAAAACATCCCTGGAAGGTTGATTTATTGTGCCCATCTTAAGGATGAAGAAATCTAAGTTTAAGTCGGAAATGTTGCATGCTCTGAATTATAGTTATTAGAAATGTTGGTATTATGATTAAAAAAAATTAAATACAACCTGAAAAAGAAATTGCATCATTTTTGTAATTTGCAGATGCATTCAGGTATGCATGGATGAACCAGATGGGCCAGGATAATGGTGTGGCTAGCAAAGTACCCAGGGGAAAAAATTTAAGGTGGACTTGGTCTCAAAGTTGTGAAAGCAAGGAGTCAGCACTAGCATGGTCTTAACAGTGGATGCTTACTTCGGTTGTGCACTCTACACACCTTCCCTGCCATAACCCAAAGAATAAAATAAGTGTGTTAGTCCTAGCAGAGTAAAATGTAAAATGTTAGTTTGTATCAGCTTTTTGAAGCATTTCTGATTTTTATTTTTTCTGGAAACCTTGGTCATTGTAGAGCTTCTTGATTAAAACTTTTAATAATCAGTTATGAATATCTGCAAAAAGGTTTTTCATAATTTCAGAATGCAAGACCTTAGCATCAATCACCTGCAGAATAACAAAAATATCTTTAGCCTATTCTCAGTAGCAGGGGTTGAACTTTACAGAAACCAGAAATTCATCTAGAAAAGCAGAAAGGAAACTTATGTTGAGGGTCTATTTAGAAGAGTCAAGCACTTTACTGACCACTCATCTTTATTGAGCACCTATAAAGTGATAGGCATTATTCTAGGCACAAGAGAATAACCGGTGACAAAACGAAGAAAAAATTATGAGCTAAACAAGTTTACATTCTCATAAGGGAGATAAAAACAATTAACAAAATAAGTTAGTAAATTATCTAGAGTTCTTATGCAAACCAGACATCAAGGTTGCTCTAAAGGTACATTTATCAAGGTAGAAGAATAAAACACAATTCATTTAATATTTTGTAACCTTGATTGAAAACAATAACATTTATATTTATAGGATATGTGTCTCCATTTGAACTTTTGTTCCAAGACGGTCAAGTATGAAATATAAACAATTAGAAGAAATAAATGTTATAGAAAAATAATGCAGAATAGTGAATTGTATTTTATTTAAAAAATGGGATGGGGTCCCTGGCTGGTTGGCTCAGGTATAATGTTGGCCTGGAGTGTGGAAATCCCAGGATCAATTCCTGGTCAGGGCACACAGAAAAAGCGCCCATCTGCTTCACCACCCTTTCACCTCTCCTTTCTCTATATCTCTCTCTTCCCCTCTTGCAGACTAGGCTCCACTGGAGCAAAGTTGGCCCTGGCACTGAGGATTGCTCCATGGCCTCCGCCTCAGATGCTAGAATGGCTCCTGTTGCAGCGGAGCAATTCTCTTGTTGGACTGAGCATCGCCCCCTGGTGGGCATGCTGGATGGATCCCACTTGGGTGCATGTAGGAATCTGCCTCCCAGCTTCTAACTTCAAAAAAATAAAAAAACTAAACAAAAAAATGGGATGGGGGTTGCAAATTCTTAAACTCATTGAGTATGTCCTTTAACATAAAATATTCCTCTTTTATCTCTGATAATATATATGCTTTAAAGTCTGTATGATATTAGTATAGCTTTCTTTTGGTTGCTGCTTGCATGGTTGTACCTTCTCCTATTCTTTAACTTTCAATTGATGTGTTTCTTTCAATATATGAGTCATATATCTCTTATAGATTGTATATTGTCAAATTTTGTTTAATTTTTCGTGTATGACAATCTTTGCCTTTTGACTAGATTATTAAATCTATTCACATTTAATATGATTAACTGATATAGTTCAATTTGTCTGACATTTCAATTTTTGTTTTCTTTGTGCTTCATGTCTGTTTTGGTTCCTTTATTTCTCTTTTACTGCTTTTATGACATTAATTAAATATTTTCTAGTGCAGCATTTTGAAAAATTATTTTTTCACTATATTTTTAAGGATTTTTTTCTTTCTTTTGTTTTTTTTTGGGGGGGGCAATCTAGGTTCTTCCCACCTACAGGGTTTTGTCTGTACATTTTTTTACAGTGAGAGGAGGCCAGCAGATAGAGAGACAAACCCCACATGTACCCTGACTAGGTAACCCCTGTCTGGGGCTGACACTTGAATCAATGGAGCTATCCTCAGTGCCCAGGGTGACACTCAAAGAAGGAGAGAAGAGGGACAGGCGGGCATGGAGGTTGAAAAGCAGATGGCCATTTCTCTTGTGTGGCCTGACCGGGAGTCCAACCTGGGACTTCCACACGCAGAGCAGTTGTCAATCCACTAAGCCAACTGGCCAGGGCCATTGTCTGTGAGTTTTAATTTATCAGAATTAGCTTTAGATTTACTACTTTAATCCTAGTGATATTACATATTTTTCATGTTTTATACTAAATTTATAAATAATGTTTCAAATAAAATTTGATGGCTTTTTTTCTGACAATATATTACAAAGGTTAGTGTCTTTAGATTACTTCAAAGATGTTTAGTTGGAAGCTTTAGTTTTTAACACATGCAATTACAAGAATCAAATAGTTTATATATCACAGTTGAGGTTGTTTTAAATATGGTAGAAAAATTAATTCAAAAGTTATGTTTCATAATTTTCCCTGGCAATATTTTCTTTTTCAAAGACATTTTTAGAATTAAAGTCTTTTTAAAATATACATATAGTATATATGTATTTATACTCCACATTGTATATTTTTATCTAAAATATGTATAAAGGAGATTTCAAACATTTGGCATTCTACTAAATCACTGAAAAATGTTAGTTACTATTTTTGTGTTTAGAACAGTATAGGTAAAACTTAATGACCCGATAGTATTGTGATTCTCATATGTTATTTGATAACTGCAGAATTGCAGCAAGCTGCTTTTTCTAAGCCTCATTTACGTTTTTGTAAAATTGGGATTATGGGAATTGACCTAACTAGAATATGAATCTGCATTTAATAATCTCTTTAAAATTACTATTTTAAATATTCACTTCATTAATAAAAAGAAAAAGACAATTCATCTATTTCTCACACTCCTTCACCCCCCACCTCTGGCAACTACAGTTTGTTCTCTGTATCTATGAGCTTAGGTACTGCTGTTTTATATGTTTCTATCTATATCATCTATCTATATTAATATATATATATATATATATATAATATATATATATATATATATATATATATGTGTGTGTGTGTGTGTGTGTGTGTGTGTGTGTATCTCCCAAATATAAGATATCATATGTTTGTCTTTCTCTGTCTTACTTATTTCACTACACTAATACCCTGAGGGTCATCCATGTTGTCTCAAACGACAAGATTACATTTGGCCACTGGGATAAGGTTGCTATTTTAAACAGAATGCTCAGGAAAGGATTTATTGAGAAGGGGACAGTGGATCAAAGCCAAAAGGGAAAAGAGTTAAATGTGAGGTTATATGGAGGAAGGATATCTCATCCAGAAAGAAAGCCTTCCCTAAAAAAATAGGGTTCAGAATTTGTGGAATAATAATCAAGCCAGTGTCTATGGCTCAGATTAGGAGTTGGAAGGACAATGAGAGATAAGCTCATCTTAGATATTGGAGACAGGAGCAGCATCGTGCCAATTTAAACACTCTGGCTTGTCTTTTCCTGAAATACAGAGTCTTTGGAATCTTTGAAACAGAGAAATGATGAGAACGTGACTTACATTTTTTAAAAACATAATTTAGATTTTTTAAAGGATTATTCAACACTATGCATTAAAAATAAACTTAAGGGGTAATGATGGAAGACGGGTGACTGCTAAGGAGGTTATAGCAGACAAGAGGTTAAGTTGACTAGAACTGAGATGCCAGGAGTAGAACTGGTGAAAAAGGCTTGTCTGGATTCAGATACACTTTGACCTCTGCAGCACGGAAGTTTCTTTCCAGGACAAAACTATGAAAAATTTATAATTATATATTATTTATTATTTTTTAAAAAGTGGTATAGTTTACAACACAACAGATTAAATTAGCTATTAACGTGACTTATTACAAGTATAAAATTCTCAGTATTTCAGTATGGAAATTACACTACATGCATTATATTATGTTTCAAAATGGGTACAATGATTTGTACAATACATACATAATTCTGTTAATGCAGTGGCATAATTACCTATAAAAGTGATCACTAGAAAAATAAACTTAATTTATTTTTATTATATTATTTGTTTATTTAATATACTGGAGTAAAAAGAAAGTTACTAGAATAAAACTCATTCAAATTATGATCAGAATTTTATAACATAAAAAAGCACTACATTTTCAGACAGAGAAATTGCAAGCTGCGCACTTACAATTTTGTAAGGAAATTATTTGCAGTTATTTTTAATATAAATATCATGGTAGCAGAATGATGCCCACCCCACACTAATCCCTTGAACCCCTGACATGTGAGCTCACACATCTAAGGGAACTTACGGTTATGGATCACAACTTACAGTTAAGGTGACTGTAACAGAATCAGCTAAACTTGACATAAGATTTTATTCTGGATTTTCTTGTTGGGTCCAAATCACAGGTCCTTATATGAGGGAAGCAGGTGAATCAATGCCTAAGAAGATGTACTTATGAAGTAAGATTGGAGCAATATAATGTGATGAGAGGATTCAACCTGCCACGTGTGGCTTTGAAAATGAAAGAGTGCCATCATACAAGGAATGTGAGGGTGACTAACAGGAAGAAAATTTAAAAAACAAACAAACCAACCAAAAGCAATTATCCTCCTGGAGCCTTTAAAAATTAATGCAATCTGGCCAACACTCTGATTTGAGCCCAGTGAGACCGATTTTGGATTTCTGACCTCCATAACTCTTAGATACTGAATTTGTAATAGCAACCATGGAGAGCTAGAAAAAGACATGAATCTAATGTATATCTGATTGATTTATAGTTACAAACATAACTGTTTAACTGAAACTTTTAAAATATATATTTTCTTGATAAATGGGTTGGGTAAAAAAAACCTTACATGCCTTCTAGCAATAGGAAGTTATAACATATCCTGTTGATTTAGCCTCAACTCTGATTAATAAAAATGTGTCCTTCCTCCTTACTGCCAACACTGCTCCCCCCCAAATCTGAATATTTGTAATTACAACTTTGCTCACACATACATTTGGGGTTTAAATTTTATATAATCTGTGAGGTCATTGAAAACACAATGTGTGAAATTAATCTGAAATGGTCTCGAGTTGGAAGTGTGCCACCTTGCAGAAACAGATACCATGTATTTCCCTAGGAAAGAATCATCACCTGGGGCCTCTCAGATAATCCACAAATTAAGATAAAAAATATATAAGCATAAAACAGAAATAGATGTGGAAAGCTACCATTGTGAAAAGCCAGCCAAAGCAACAAAAGAACAAAAGAATTAAATCCCAACAACTTCAATTGTGAAATTATCAAGCACTATATATATGTATATATATATATATATATATATATATATATATATATAGAGAGAGAGAGAGAGAGAGAGAGAGAGATAAATAATACCTATATATAAAGATATATAAAGACATATATATATATATATATATATATAGATAGATAGATAGATAGATAGATAGATACAATTAGGGAAAATAAAAAATCTATCTGGGATAAAAATATAAAAATGCTCTAGGAGATTTACAAGATACAAAATTGATATTCAAAAAATGAAATCATAATTATAGAGCATAAGAATTTAGCATACAGATGAAATTACATATTGAGCAAAGCTGAACATAGAATATTTTGACCCTGGCTGGTTGGCTCAGCAGTTGAGCACAGCCCAGGGTGTGGAAGTCTTGGGTTCAGTACCTGGTTAGGGCACAAAGAATAAGTGACCATCTGCTTCTTTAGCCCTCCTACCCCTTTTCTCTCTTTTTATCTCTTTCTCTCCCTCTCTCATAGCAATGGCTTGAATGGTTTGAGCAGAGTTGGCCCTGGGCACTGAGGATGGCTCCATTGACTCTCCCTAGGTACTAAAATATCTCAGTTGCCAAGCAAGAGAGCAGCAGCCCAGACAGTCAGAGCAATACTTGATAGGAGACTTGATGGGTGGATCCTGGGTGGATCATGGTAAATGAGAGAGAAACAGAGAAAGATAGAAGCGAGAAAGATGAGAAGCATGAGAATTATCAATTCATAGTTGTGGAAACTTAGTAGTTCATTGACTGCTTTCTCATATGTGCCTTGACTGGGGAAGCTACAGCAGAGCTAGTGACCCCTTGCTCAAGCCAGCAACCTTGGGCTTAAGAGCATTGGGCTCCAGTCAGAGACCATGGGGTCATGTCTATGATCCCATTTGCAAGCGAGCAAGCCCCTGCTCAAGCCCAATGAGCCCACACTCAAGCCGGCCACTTTGAGGTTTCAAACCTGGACCCTCAGTGCCCCAGGCTCAATCCACTGTGCCATCACCAGGTCAGGCTGAACATAGAATTAAAAATCACCATCTTAAAATTTTTTTTGAAGACTTCAAAGAGAAAAGGGAGATTACTAATCAAGCAACCACAGTTATTTTAGAGTAGATGTTCAAGAGCACTAATAGAGCTATATGCCTATTGTTATGCTAGTACCAAGCTGTTTTGAGTACAATGGCCTTGTACTTGGTATCAGGAAGTGTGATACCATCTATTTTATTCTTTTTCTTTTTTTCAGAATTGCTGAGGCTATTTGTGTTCTTTATTGGTTCTATATAATATTTTAAAATATTTTTTCTATATCTTTGAAGTATGTCATTGGTATTTTAATAAGAATTGTTTTGAATTTATAAATTGCTGTGGGTAATATAGACATTTTAATGATGTTTATTCTTTCTATCCATGAACATAGTATATGCTTTCATTTGTTTGTATCTCCTTGATTTATTTATCAATGTTTTATAGTTTTCCAAGTATAAGTCTTTAACCTCCTTGGTTAAATTTACTACTAGGTACTTTATTTTTTTGTTGTTGAAGGGGATTATTTTTTAAATTTCTCTTTCAGACAATTTATTGTTGGTATATAAAAATGCTTCTGATTTCTGAATATTAATTTTATATTTTGCCACCTCGCTGAATTCATTTATCAGGTCCAGTAGTTTTTTGACTGAGACTTTAGGGTTTTCTATGTACAATATCATATCATCATCAAACAGTGATAGTTTTACTTCTTTTTCAATTTGGATGCCTTTTATTACTTCTTTTTGGCTATTATTAATAAAACAGGTAATAACAGGTGTTGAAGCAGCTATGGAGAGAAAGGAACCTTCATTCACTACTGGTGGGAATGCAAATTAGCACAACCATTATGGAAAACAGTATGGTAGTTCCTCAAAAGATTAAAAATAAAATTACCATATGATCCAGCAGTCCTTCTCTGGGTATCTACCCCCAAAACTAAAAAACACTGGTAGTAGACACATGCACCCCCATGTTCATTGCAGCATTATTCACAGTGGTCAAGACATGGAAACAACCAAAGTGTCCCTCTGTAGAGGATTGAATAAAGGGTATGTGGTGCATATATACAATGGAATACTACTCAGCCATAAGAGGGGATGACATATTGCAATTCATGTCAACATGAGTGACCCTTAAGAACACTATACTAAGGGAAATAAATAATTTTTAAAAAGTTAAAAACTATGGTGATTTCACACATAAGTGGGATATAAAAATGAGACTCATGGACATAGATAAAAATAAAGTGGTTACTAGAGAAAGGGGGGTTAGAGCAGGGGGTGGGGAGGAGAGTAATGAGGGACAATTATATGGTGATGGAAAATGATCTGACTTGGTCAATGGGCACACAGCACAATCAACAGTTCAAATGCTATAGAGATGTTTACCTGAATCCTATATACACTTATTGATCAATGTCACCCCATTAAATTTAATATTTAAATTTAAAAAATAGAATATTTTTTGAAAAAGAGCATTAATAGAAACCAAGAGTACGGGGTACTTTTTTGAAGTTCTAAGAAAGAATGATATCTACATTGATCATTTGAAAAGAAAGTAAAATTAAGGATATTCTTACCAACAGACCTGCAATTTAAACAAAACATTTAATGATAAATAAAGTAAGTGTACCAAGTAATTTAGGATTTGGAGAAAAATTGTAAGGCATTGTAAAAGAGCTTAAACCTATATTTATTATATTTTATCAATCTTGTTGTTGGATCATAAATGGTTATTGTTTTTCTCAACAGCTCTTTATATTTGAAAGATTTTATAATTTTTAAATGCTTATATTAAGTGGGTAATAAAAACATACAATGTCTTAAATGAAAATTTAAAACAGCTCTCTAGGAATTGAAAGAAAGAAAATAAAAATAAAATATGTAACAACTTCAATTGAGTGGTGCAGTTTCAATTGCTAATTAGTATCTGGATTATTGAAAGTAAATAAGTAGAAAACAAACAAAGGTACAATAGAGTAATTAACTGAAATTTAATTGAGTTGGAAACCATAGTGCCCTTAACAAATTCATGGACAAATTAATTTTCCATTGCTCCAGATCAAATGAATAGAAAAAGGAAAGAAGATAGATTTTATAGCAATTTATTAATATCAGAGTTACAGGTCTTGTTGGTACCTAGGAAAAAAAGTCTATTGCCTATTAACAATAGAATAAAAAACCCTCAATTTTTTAAATTTATTTATTGTTATTACTTTTTAATAATTCTTGTACTACAATGGCACAATATTAAATATTAATGTTGGAAATTATAAATGTAGGTGTTTTAAGAAATATTAAAATAGTTATCTAACATTGAATAAAACTAGTATACAAAATATATAGAAGATATTGAAGCTTATAAGTTTGGAAAAAGTAATCAATATATTAGTAGCAGTAAGCATATTAATAACAAAATTAACACCTAGTAAACATATATACTACCTTTGTAATTCAAGAGTTCGTAAAACATTTACAAAATTCTTCATACCCCATCAATCTATTTGTTTTTTATGTAGACAAATATGTATTTATATATTATAAACATATACTACATGTAAAATTTATTTATTTATGTAAATTATTGTATTATGTACAAAGAGAGCTACTTAGAGGCCAAAAATAAAGTGGAAAAAAAAACACCTTGAAATTTGTGCTATTATGGTTGGAGCTTCTGGTTTAATTGAGAGTATCTTTTATTTCCTGGTGGTAAATAGCTGTTTTTTATTTTATTTTATTTTTTACCATGTAAGAACCAGTAGACCAGACACAAAATCAGGGTACATTGTCATGGAGTACCCTACATAAAGGTAGACTCTAACTTCATTAACTGTAAACTAGGGAAAAACAATCCTATAGAATAAGGCATCTTGGAAACTTGTAGACCAACAGGTAGAAAAGAATAAATATTTTTAATAAGAAATTCTAATTGCATTTGGCCTTTGTGCAGGATGGTGTCTCACATTCAATCAAGCATTCAGTGCCTAGAAGAAGTAAAGGCAAATTTTCTCTGGAGGAAACACACCCTGAACAAAGTATGCTAAAATTTTTACAAAAAATATTTTGAGAAAAACTAAACTCATAGTCAAAATCACAAAACAGCTCAAGCTGAAGGCACAAAGGACGATGTTGTAAAGCCAATAGAAGTAATACAAATACTTCAAGGAAGGATGATAGAATAATAAGACAAGAACTGTCTAAACTCTGGTGGAGTGTGCTTTCAGTATGGAAGTAAGTGGAAGATTAATGAGGGCAAATTCATAAGTCAAATATTATCTACATTGAAGTTTTTCATTGTATAGTAACATCGATTTGGATTTTGTAATCCTTCTTAAATATATTTAATGCAGAGGGTTAAAGTTTCTGGAGAAGATATTCTACAATGTGGGAATTATCTTTCATATGTAATTCTCAGTTTTTGGAAAATTCAGTTAGGCTATAACCTTGAACATCTAATGTTACAGTTTTAGGGCTTTGTATTTTCAACTCAGAATTAAGGCTTTGAGCTGATACAGTCTTGATAGGAAAGAAACCTCAAGGAGTCAAGACCTGTTTTATCAATTTATCACCTGAGCATATTACTTTTTATTATACATAAAGTATAAATTAGTGTATCCAAGACCCCATTTGCTAGCTAGATAATTGTTAGATAATTTTACACTATGACAGACAATAAAAAGATATAATTTTTATAACTGCTAGATAATTTTACAATATGACAAACAGAAAGGGGATGCCATTTTATGATTACTATGGCATCTTTCATGTTAACATCCACATTTTCCCTTCCAATGGCTGCTCCCTATACACATAAAAAAACTGCATGAATGGGTGGTTTTAGTTGAAGTTGCTGGTGCTCTGCAGAGACCGCTCTCCTGAGAGAAAGCTTCTGTGAATGTTGTGTGTTACTATTTCACAATTTCCCCTTTCTGAGAATGGCTAGAGCTAAAGGATCCTCTTCACCGGGGGCAATAACAGCAATGACTGATTGATCTGGAATTACAAAAGATTGGTCCCTTTCCTCAAGGTGTGACAATTTGTGATTGTATTTGTTTTCCAGAGATCCCTATTGAGTTTAAATGAACCCATATATTTATTGGGCTTTTTTCTTTATCCTGTTTCCTTTACCCTCTTAGAATATCACCCAAGATCCCTTCTTCAATAAATCACTTGCATGAGAATCATTATCTAATAAGCTGTGGCTAGGAAACCCAAAGTAAAAAAAAATGCTAGTAGAATTGCTATAAATGATTTGTTATAGTGAAAAATGCTGGGAGTTTTTGTCACCCTAACAAAATAGGCTATTACTTGTTCCTTCTCACTATGAGACTTTTAATATGCTGAGTACATGTGTCATGTATGTACGGACATTTAAAAGCCTTTACATAAATATGTTGTTGTTTTTTGCTGTGTAGAAGCTTTTTAGTTTGCTATAGTCTTCTTCATTTATTAATGCATTTACTTTCTTTGCCTTTGGGGCAAATTTATAAAATGTTATCTATGGCCAAGGTCCATAGTTTAATATCTATGTTTCTTCTATGTAATTTATTCTTTCTGAGCTTATGTTTAGGTCTTTGTTTTGTTTTGAATTTTATTTTATTAAGTAACAGGAGGGGAGGCAGAGAGACAGATTCTCACATGCACCCCTTCCGGGATCCATCCAGCAAGCCCCCCATGGGGTGATGTTCTGCCCATCTGGGACCCTTGCTCTGTTGCTCAACAACTGAGCTATTTTTATAGCTGAGGAGAGATTCCAGGTAGCCATCCTCAGCACTCATGGTCAACTCACTGGAACCAATCAAGCCATGGCTGCAAGAGGGGGAGAGAGAGAGAGAAAGAAAGAGAAAGAGAGAGGAGAGGAAGGGGGTGAAGAAGCAGATGGTCACTTCTCCTGTGCACCCTGACTGGGTATCAAACCTGGGACATCCACATGTTGGGCCGATGCTCTACCCCTGAGCCAACTGGTCAGAGCCCTGAATTAATATTTGTGCAAGTTGTAGTCAAGTTTTATTCTTTTGCATGTGGCTTTCCAATATTTTAAGCATTATTTATTAAAGAAACTTTTTTTCCCACTGTGTGTTTTTGGCTCCTTTGCCAATCATTATTTGTACATATACATGTGGTCTTATTTCTGGGTTCTCAGTTCTGTTCTATTGGTGTGTATGTCTGTTTTACTGCCACTACCAAGATGATATCATGGTTCTGTAGTATAATTTGAAGTTAGGTAGTGTGATACCTTCAGGTCCATTCTTTTTTCTCAGAATTAGTTTAAACATTTTTATCAGAAGATATTTTTATTGTATAAATTTTTTCAGTTAAGATAAACCAAAACATGAAAGAATTTAAAAGGATTATTTATTTATTTATTTATTTATTTATTTATTTATTTATTGAATTTATTATGGTGACATGTTAACAAATCTACACAGATTTTAGGTGCACAGTTCTACAGCACATCATTTGTACACTCTACTGTGTATTCACCATCCCAACTCAAGTCTCTGTTCATCTGAACCTTTAGTTCCTCTACATTCTTCTACCTCTCCCACATCCTCTCTCCCTGTTAATCACCACATTGTTGTCCATGTCTATGAGTTTTTTCTCTCTTCTTTTTAGACATATTATTTTTTATGATAAACCTCAATTTTTTTCCCTATAGCCTTTCCTTGAGAAGTGCTTAGAAAAATTTTTTATTTCTATTATAACTCTGAAAATGGACTCACTAATTCTTTTTAATCACTGCATAAAATTTTAATACCCAAGAAAGAATTTTTATGATAAATCTTCTTGTGCTTTTGTCAAAAACTCAGGTTAGTTCCAGGCTTCATTCTTAGCAATATTTGGGCTCTGGGAAGGCCATCAGTACAGTAGCTTAAGATGTCCCAGATCAAACAGTTGCATTTAATAAGATAAGATGACTTACATTTTAGCTAGTTAGTCTTTCAATGCATACATTTATGCACCCATCCATTTAATAAGTATTCCTTAAATATTTTTAATATGTGCAAAGAAATATATCAGAGACAAAAGAGTATTGAATTTGGGCAATGCATATTTATTCTCTAAAATACCAAAAGTATAGAATTAAAAGTCAAACATTTTCAGAAAAGCACATAAGAACTATATGATTTCATACATATGTGGGATATGAAACTGAGACACAGGGACATAGATAAAAGTGAAGTGGTTACCAGGGGAGGAGAATTGGGGAAAGGGAGTAAACAGGGACAAATATACCATGTTTAAAAATAATTTGACTTTGGGTGATAGGTAAAAAATATAATCAACAGTTTAAATGCTATAGAAATGTTTACCTGAAACCTTTTATTGATCAATGTCACCATATTAAGTTTTCTAAATAAAATAAAATTTTAAAAATAAATTAATTAAAAAGTAAAAATACTAAAAGTTATACACTTAATACTATATCATAAAGCATCTTCTACTAAGAGTCTTTCAGTCAATGTAAACATAGCCCAAGCACATCAGAAGGTAGACAGGAGAACACAATAGAAGTTTGTTTAAGAAAAATGGGTTCTTAATTTTCTATGCTCTTGTTAACTGGAAATGAGGAGAGATCATTAAAAGAAGCAATTGAACATATGCTATAAAGAACTCATAAAATGACACAGACACAAAAGCAAAATAGTGGATTAGTATATGAATATATTGAAGGGTAACTTTTGAGGGCAGGGAAGCCAAATCTCTTTCTTTAGATTGCACAAATTCTATAGTGTTTTTATTTAAAACTTAATTTCCCTGATATTAAGTCTCGACTTTTAAACTATTTGAATCACTCATTCTTGGATATACAAACTTACACTATAGTTAACATTTCTCAAACTTGAGTTTATGATTTTTTATTCTAAGTCTGTCTGGCCTATAGTCACATGGTGGTATGTGAATACAGTCATTCCTAGAGCGTACTAAGTATAGATTTTTATTAAGTCAAATATGCAAAGAGTAAGGGAAAATAGCTACTAACACTGAGCCTCAACAATGCTCTCAGTTTTATTTTGTAAATAATTTTCCACTGCCATTTTAGTCTTGGAGTTGTTTAAAATATCAATATTAACATTATATAACCACTCATCTGATATCAAAATATTTTAAAATATTTCATTTATATGGTTATTCCTGTAGCTTATTTCTGACACTTCCTTTAATAAACAACTCATTTAATCAGAAGAAAATCACATTGTTAGCTAGGTCTAATTGTAACTAATTTTTATATAACAAAATATAGGCTATGGTTTTTACTCCCTTCTCATTAGGATTCTAAATTGATACCCTAAAACTTCAATAAGATTATTTACATTTGGCCCTAGCCAGTTTGCTCAATGGATAGAGCATCAGTCCTGCTTATTAACATCTTAGGTTTGATCCAGTCAGGACATACATGAGAAGCAACCACATGCTTCTTTCTCCATCTCTCTACCTTCTTTGCCTCTTTCCCTCCTACATCCAGTGGCTCAATTGGTCTGAGCATCACACTCAGGTGCTAAAATAACTCTCCCTATCCCCTTTTCTCTCAATTAAAAAAAAATTATTTACATTTAACTCAAATTCTCACAGTTACCAACTAAGGTTAGAATACAATTTTCATTAGACCACCTAAAACTTTATAAACTAGATAGGATCTTTAATGCTTACTAGGTCAAATACCAGTTCCAATTTATTGAGAACTATTTGTCTTAATTTATGGACTGAATGTTCAACCGTCAGTGATTCTCAACCTTAATTGCATATTTTGAATAAAAATTAAAAATTTCTATCCTTTTTTATATGTTGGCCATGAAACAAGTCTCAATAAATTGAAGAAGATTGAAATCATAGCAAGTGTCTTCTCTGGCCACATTAGTATAAAATTAGAACTAAATTACAGAAATAAATTTAGAAAACTCACAAAACGGTGAAAATTAAACAACACACTGTCATACAACAAAAGGGTCATTGAAGAAATCAGGAATAAAAATACATAGAAAAAATACAGAAATATAACACAAAACAACTTCTGGATCTAGCAAAGGCAGTTCTTGGAGGGAAGTTTATAGCAGTACAGACCTACTTCAAGAAACAAGAAAAATCTCAAACATTCTAACTTTATACCTAAGGGAACTAGAAAAAGAAACACAAAGAAAAAAGTAAAATAGAGACCAAAAAAGCAATACAAAAGATCAATGAAACTAAAAGCTGGTTTTTTGAGTGCACGAATAAAACTGAAAAACCTTTGCTAAAATAAGGAGAAAATATAGTGGATTAAAATACAGAAAATAAAAAATGAGACAGGTATTACAATTGATACCACAGAAATACAAAAGGTCATAAGAGACTGACAGCAATGGTATACCAACAAATTGGACAACATAAAAGATGAATAAATTACTAGAAACATACAATTTTTAAAGACTGAATCATGAAGAAATAAAATATCTCAGCCCAATTACTAGTATGGAGATTTAATCAGTAATCAAAAACCTTCCAACAAACAAAAGTTCAATCTTCATTGGTGAATTCTACCAAACATTCAGTGAAGATTTAATACCTTTTTTTAAAAATTATTTCAAAATATTAAAGAGGAGGAAATTCTTAAACACTTATTTTACAGAGCAAACTTTACTTTAATACTAAAATCAGACAAGAACACCACACAAAACAAAGAAAAATTATACAACAATATTCTTAATGAGCATAGATGCAAAAATTTGCAACAAGAGGGTTTGAAACTTGTCAGACAACGTGAACCAGCAACAAACTACCAACACTGTAGAAGAGTCCCTGGATCTTATCAGACCCAGTGGGGATGAACAAACTTATGTAAAAATGAGAAATGACAGACAGCTTTGCAGTAGATTACATGCTTATGATAACCATTTAAATATAATATTGGGAGATGTGAAAGAACTGTGACTTCTATACAAATTGATGAAGAAATATATGAATAAATATATAAATCAACAAAAAAATATTTTGATGCTCTTTGTCTAGGAAGATGGTGTTGTGCTAGTTGCCCCTTCATTAAGAGTTGGCTGAAAAAAAGAATTAATCCTGTATGGAAATTAAGAGACTTTATATGATTGTATCTTTAAATGTAGAAAATATTCAAAAAAGTAATGAGTAAATTTTGATATTATAAAATAACCAAGGATTCTTCCAAATGAGTTGATTTATACATAACTCACAAAGTCTTAAATTAAATGGCAGTTTTATTTTTCTCTAGTTCTTTCAATAACTGTGATGACCAAGATGAAACCCTCTTTTTTAAGAGTTGATTTGCTTTCTTTTTTTCATACAATTTCTGTATTTTAAAATTTAAATTGAATTTGATGTTTCCTTTTGATTTAAAAATATTGCAACAAAATATTATCAAACTAAATTTAACAATGCATTAATGGGGCTGCATACAACAATCAAGTGGGATTTAGTCCAGTAATTCAAGATGGTTTGAACATTCACAAATAAATCAATTGATACCCCACATTAACAAAATGAAGGCTGGTTTGACCAGGCCAGTGCAATGGATAGATTATTGGCCTGGGAGGCAGAGGACCCAGGTTCAAAACCTCAAGGTCTCTGGCTTGAGTGCGGGCTCATCAAGCTTGTGCATGGGGTCACTGGTTTGGGTGTGGAATCATAGACATGACCCCATGGTTGCTAACTTTAGGCCAGATGTCACCTGCTTAAAGCCCAACCAAGGTTGCTAGCTTGAGCAAAGGGTCACTGGCTTGGCTGGAGCCCCCCATTCAAGGCACATATGAGAAATCAATCAATGAACAACTAAGGTGCCACAATAAAGAATTGTTTTGTCTCATTTCTCTCACTTCCTCTATGTCTGTCTCTCTATATATCAGTCCCTATCTGTCTCTCTCTCTGTCTCTCTCACTAAAAATAAGGCTAAAAATCATATGATTCTTTCAAGAGATTCAGAAAAGTCATTTAACAAAATTCAACATCTATTTATGATAAAAACCTTATTAAAGTGAGTATAAAAGAAACATACTTCAAAATGATAAAGGCGATATATGACAAACCCACAGCCAAAATCATACTCAGCAGGGAAAAACTAAAAACATTTTTCTTAAGATCAAAAACTAGATACATAGATGTATGCTTTAACCATTCATATTCAATATAGTACTGGAACCCCTAGCTACCTCAATTAGGCAAGATAAATAAATAAGAGATATCCAAATAAAAAAGGATGAAGTAAATCTTTCACTGTTTTCAGATGAAATGATAATATGTGAAGAAAATCCTAGAGACTACACCAAATAACTGTTAGAACCAATCAACAGGTTTAGTATAAATTTACAGGATATAAAATCAATATACAGAAATTTGTGGCATTTCTTTATATTAATAATGAATAATCAGAAAAAAAATTAAGAAATATTTTCCACTTAAAATTATCTCAAAAGAGTAAAACATATAGAAATAAATTTAACCAAGAAGGTTATATTGTGTACACTGAAAACTATAAGACACTAATAGAATAAATAGAAAAAGATACAGATAAAAAATATTCCATGCTTAATAATCAGAAGAATTAATATTATTAAAATGTCTATAAAACCCAAAACAATCTACATATTTAATGTGATCCCTAACAAAATTCTAATGGAATTTTTCAAAGAACTAGAATAATTCTAAAATATGTATGGAACCACTAATAATCCTGAATAGCTAAAGCAATCTTGAGAAAGAAATAAGGATAGAGGCATTATGCTCCCTAAATTCCTGCTATTGTACAAAATTGTAGTAATCACTGCAGTCTGGTATTGGCATAAAAACAGACACATAAATCAAAGAAACAGAACTGAGAGCCCAGAAATAAACACACATATATATAGACAATTGGGTTTTACAAAGGAATTAAGAACACAAATTGGAGAAAAAACAGTTTCTTTAATAAATGATGTTGAGAAAACTGGACAGCTGCATGCAAATGAAAGAAACAAGACCAATATTTTACACTATGCATACATATTAACTCAAAATGATTTAAGACTTAAATGTAGGACCTGAAATCATAAAATTTCTAGGAGAAAACATAGGTGGTAAGGTCCTTGACATGGTCTTAGCTATATTTTCATGAATTTGACTTCAAAGGCCAGGAAACAAAAGTAAAAATAAACAAATGGGACTACATCAAACTAAAAATAAACTTCTATACAATCAAGAAAACCATTATTAAAACAGAAAGACAACCTACTAAATAGGAAAAGATACTTGTACTCATAAATCATATAAGGAGTTAATTTCCAAGTTATAGAAAGAACTCATACAACTTAATAACAGAAAACAACTCAATTTAAAAAGCACAGAAGATCTAAACAGGCATTTTCCAAAAGAATACATTTAGATGGACCAAAGCCACATAAAAAGATAGTCAACTTCACTAATTACTAGGTGAATGAAAATCAAAACCACTATGAAATTTCACCTCACATCTGTAGAGTGATTATTATAAAAACAAAAAGAAATAGAAACAACAAATATTGCTGCAGATGTGAAAAAAAGGAACCCTTGAACATTGTTGATGGAAATGTAAATTGGTACAGCCACCAGGGAAAATAATATAGAGATTACTCAAAATATTAATAATAAAACTACCATGTGACTAACTATTCTGTTTTCTAAGTATTTACCTGAAGACTATAAACACATGGGTTCAAAATATAAATGCACTCTTACATTCACTGCAGTATTATTTGGAATAGCCAAAAGATAATATACATCATTAATGCCCATGAAAGGATGAATGGAAAAAGAAGATTATTTATCTATCTATAATGAAATACTGTTCACTAATAAAAATTAAAAAAGAAATCTTGCCATTTCTGACAACATGGTTAAAATTTGAGGGTATTAAGTGAATTAAGTCAGAGGGATAAAGACAAAAATAATATTTCACTCATGTGGAAGCTAAAACAAAACAAAATAAAGATTTACAAGAAAAAACAAAGATAAAAGTTACAGATACAGAGAATAAATTGATGGTTAATAGAGGGTAAGATTAGGGTGGTCAAAAAATATGAAGGGGATCAATTTACAGTAAAAAATAGTAATATAGTTTTATTGGTGATCACCTTGTAATATAGACAGATGTCAAATTATATTGTTGTACACCTAAAACCTATGTAATGTTATATACCAATTTAACCTCAAAATAAATCATATATTAAAATTTTAGAAAATATCTGTGTGCATATACACAATTGGTCTAGATTGACTAAAATAATTTGGTGTCTTTTTTTAAAAATAAAATTAAAATGTTATCGATACTAAACAAAACAAAAGTAAGAAAACAAAGAACAATATATTTTTAGAAACCTACAACATAAAAATTAGTTAGAATCTCTGAGCATGGAGACCCAGATCAATATTTTTGAAACTTCCTCAGGTAATCCTAATATGTGGTCATATTTGAGACCCACAGTTTTCATAAAGTCTTTAAATTCCATCATTAGTCCTCAAGTATTACTGTTTTACATGTCTTTTTCTGATAATTATAGCCAATAGTTATATTATTCATTATAGATTGCTATATATATTCTCTCTCTCTCTCTCTTTCTATCAATGTATTTTACTTTTGTGGTTCTAGAAGTTACATAAGTCATTGTAGATAAGTTGGATAACATTAAGAAGCAGAAAATATTTTCGGGATTTTTTCCCATGAAAATACCTTTGGGATTGTCCTGTTAATATTTTTTTGTGTCTATATTTTATAGATTTATGTTTTATTTTGTTTTTTTTGTTGTTGTTTTTTTTTTTTTTGACAGAGACAGAGAGAGGTACAGATAGAAACAAACAGACAGAAAGGGAAAGAGATGAGAAGCATAAATTCTTCATTGTGGCACTGTAGTTTATCAATTGCCTTCTCATATGTGCCTTGACTGGGGGGCTATAGCAGACCAAGTGATGCCTTGTTCAAGCCAACAGTTTTGGGTTCAAGCTGGTGAACTGTGCTCAAATCAGATGAGCCTGCGCTCAAGCCAGCGAACTCAGGGTTTCGAACCTGGGTCTTCTTCCTCCCAGACCAATGCTCTATCCTCTGCGCCACCTCCATCTCAGGCTTCTTTATAGATTTAATGTCATATTTTGAGTATTTTTTGCAACCTACTGTGTCACTTAGCAATGTCATATAAGTACTTTGCCATGACAATATCATAAAGACATTTTATTTTCCCATGTTGCAATGAACTGTTTGTGTTCCTCCCAAGTTCCTGTGTTGAAGTCTTAACTTCCAATGTAATGGTATTTAGAGATGAATCATTAGAGATATAATTTTTTTAAGTGTGAGGAGGGGAGACAGAGACAGACTCCAGCATGGGTGACCAAGATCTACCTCAGCAAGCCCCCTAACAGGCAGGAAGCTCTGTCCATCTGGAACCCTTGCTCAGAACTGAGCTATTTTTAGCACTTGAGGCTATGGCTACATTGACCCATCCTCAGCCTCAGGCCAACCTGCTAGAACCAATTGAGTCATGGCTTTGAGAGGGAAAAAGAGAAAGAGAAGGGGAAAGGGTGGAGAAGCAGATGTGTGCTTCTTCTATGTGCCCTGATTGTGAATTGAACTGGGGAAATCTGGGCTGATGCTCTATCACTGAGCCAACCAGCCAGGGCTGAAGATATAATTTGATATAGATGAGGTCATGAGTGTAAGCTCTTCATGATGAAATTAGTGTCTTTATAAGAAGAGACTAGAACATTCAAATGTGTGCACATACGTTTGTGTTTCTATCTCTTCCTACATCTTCTCTCATTGTTTTCCCTCACTCCTACTTGCCCACTTAATGGACAATAAACTTATTAAGGGACAGTCAAACTTTTCTAAAGTGATGGTTTTTATTTTTCTATCCTTGCTAGATGAGCCAGAATCAGAATTCCAGTTCTTTTACATATGAACGGTTAAAGTTTTCTAAAGTGATGTTTTTCATTTTCTATCCTCACTAGATGAGCCAGAATCAGAATTTCAGTTCCTTTACATACTTACCAATATTTGGTATAGTCAACAGCGATACAAGTATGTAGTAGTGTCTCATGATTTTAATTTGCATTTTCTTAATAATTTGATTTTAAGTGCTTTTTCATGTGTTAATTGCCACTCATATATTTTATTTTAAAACTTATGTTAAGTGAAGTGACATCAGAGAAATGGCAGTGTGGAGATACTTCGGATCTCTCCCCTTGAAATTTCAACAAATTCTATAACTATATGCAAAGAAAGAACCATGGATAGGCAAAGGTATGATTGTGCAAGAAGGCAGGCTAAAGATAGAATCTGCTCACAGAAGGGACAAAAAGCCAGAGCAGTGAGCACTGAGTCTTTCTCTTTCCTCATGGACCTGAGGGAGGGAGACACTGTTTTTATTTTTCTTTCTTTCTTTTTTTTTTTTTTTTTTTTACAGAGACAGAGAGAGACTCACAGAGATGGAAAGATAGGGACAGACAGAAAGGAACAGAGAGAGATGAGAAGCATCAATCATCAGGTTTTCATTGCAACACTTTAGTTGTTCATTGATTGCTTTCTCCTATGTGCCTTGACCGCAGGCCTTTGACAGACCGATCAACCCCTTGCTTGAGCCAGTGACCTTGGGTCCAAGCTGGTGAGCTTTTGCTCAAGCCAGATGGGCCCATGCTCAAGCTGTTGACCTCGGGTCTCAAACCTGAGTCCTCCACATCCCAGTCCAATGCTCTATCCACTGCGCCACTGCCAGGTCAGGATGGAAGACACTGTTGACACAGGTTTTGTCTCTGAGTGGAACCAGAAGAAGAGGACAGTCTGGGGGGGGGGGGAGATGAGATAGGTGTGATGATTAATTACAGGGATCAGGGTCATTTTTAGTGTTTGCTGCACCCATGATAGCATGCCTTGGGCAATTGCAGGCACTGGGCACATACAAAGCCTGTGGTACACACTGAAGAAATGCATGCAAGAAATTTGTGGATATAGGCCAAGTTACCTTAACCCAAACAGACCTACTTCAAGGCACATCCTAATGAAATAATCACAAATCAATGACAAAGAAAGAATCTGCAGGGCAGCTAGGGAAAAGAATATAACTATAAAGAAATGCCCATTAGGCTATCATCAGATTTCTCAGCAGAAACTCTACAAGCCAGAAGACAGTGGAACCAAGCATTTAAAGTACTGAAAGAGAGAAATACCAGTCAAGAATACTATATCCATCAAAGTTATCCTTCAAATATGAAGGGGAAATGAAAACATTTACAGACATACTGAAGCTGAGACAATTTATCACCAGAAAACCCAAACTACAGGAAATACTAAAGGGAGTTATTTGACCAGGTACAAAAAAACAAAACAAAACAAAACTACAAGTAAAATTTTTAGAAAATCACAATAAAAACAAAGATAATCTATGACAACAATAACATAAAAGGGGAGAGGATAAAAATCCACAGTAGCAAAAGAGGATGGAGTACAGAAGCACTCATGAAATAATGGACTCTAATAAATATGATACTTTTTCTTTTAATAACCTAATGATAATGACCCCTGAAAATGCCACTACTGAAATACATAACTTAAAAAAAGAAGAAACAGTAGATAGAAGTATGGAGTACTACCAAACAAAAACATAGGACAGAAAACAAAATGAAGAACTAAACAAGACACAAAGCTTTTAGAAAGCAGTATATAAAATGGCAATAGAAAATCCTCAAGTGTCAATAATTACACTAAATGTAAATGAATTGAACTCACAGAATAGTAGATGGGGTCAAGAAGCAAAACCCTACAGTATGCTCCCTTCAAGAGACACATCTAAGCTGCCTGGATAAAAATAGATTTAAATTGAAAGGTTGAAAAAAGATTCTCCAAGCAAATAATATTCAAAGAAAAGCAGGTGTAGCATACTCATATCTGACAATTCTGGCTACAAGACAACTAAGGTAACCAGAGACAAAGATAGACATTTCATAATGATAAAGGGTACATTGTATCAAGAAGACATAATACATAATATATATGCACCAAACCAGGGAGCACCAAAATATATGACATCTACTAACTGATCTAAAAGTACAAACAAAAAATAGATAATTATACTTGGAGACCTCAATACACCATTGATGATTATAGATCATTAATCCAAACAGAAAATCAATGAAGAAATATCAGCCTTAAATGAAACACTGGAACAAATGGACATAATATACATCTATAGGACATTTCATCCCCAAACCTCAGAGTATACATTTTTCTCCAGTGTACATGGAACATTGTCAAGAATAGACCACACACTGGGCCACAAAACTAACATCAACAAATTTAGAAAGACTAAAATTATACCAACCATATTCTCTGACCATAAGGCTTTGAAACTAGAACTCAAATGCAAATAAATAAATAAATAAATAAACAAGCCCACAAAAATGTAGAAATTGAACAACATACTACTAAAACATGAGTCAAAGAAGAAATAAAAGAAGAGATCAAAAATAAATACAGTCAAAAAATGACAATATGACTAATCAGAATCTCTGAGATGCAGAGAAAGCAATAAGAAGAGGAAAGTTCATATTATTACAGGCTTACATGAAAAAACAATAGAGGGCCCAAGTAAACAGCCTAACATCACATCTTAAGGAACTAGAAAAAGAAGAACAAAGGTAACCGACAACCAGCAAAATAAAGGAAATAATGAAAATTAGAGTAGAAATAAATAAAATAGAGAACAGAAAAACTATAGAAAAAATTAAAACAACAAAGAGCTGGCCCCTTGAAAATATCAACAAAATTTACTAACCTTTGGCAAGACTCACTAAGGAAAAAAGAGAAAGGACTCATATAAACAAAACTCAAAATGAAAAAGGAAAAATTGCCACAGATATCATAGATATACAAAAGATTATTGCAGAATACTATAGAAAAACTATATGCCACAAAATTCAACAATCTAGAAAAAAATAGATAAACTAGAACAATACAATCTTTCTAGACTGAATCCCAACGAAGTAGAAAGCCTAAATAGACCCATAAGTAGGGAGGAAATAGAAACAACTATCAAAACCTCCCCAAAAACAAAAGTCCAGGGCCAGATGGCTATACTTATAAATTCTACCAAACATTCAAAGAAGATTGGGTTTCTATTCTTCTCAAAGTCTTTCAAAAAAATTAAAGAAGAAGCAATACTTCTGAACACATTTTTTGAGGCAAACATAATTCTCAAACCAAAACCTGATAAGGACAACACACAAAAAAAGAACCATAGAGCAATATCTTTAATGAATACATATGCTAAAATCCTAAACAAAATACTAGCAAATCGAATACGACAACACATTAAAAACATAATTCATCATGATCAAGTGGGATTTATCCCAGAAACACAAGGATGGTTCAACATACATAAAACGATTAACATAATACACCATATCAACAAAACAAAGAACAAAAACCATATGATCCTATCAATAGATGCAGAAAAGTTGTTCGATAAAATACATCTTTTTATGTTTAAAACACTCAACAAATGAGTATAGAAGGAAAATACCTCAATATAATAAAGACCATTTATGACAAACCATCAGCTAACATCATACTAAATAGTAAAAAACAGAAAACTTTACCTCTAAAATCAGAAACAAGAAAGTTGCCCACTTTCTCCACTCCTATTCAACATAGTGCTGGAAGTTTCTGCAAGAGCAATCAGACAACAGAAGAAATAAAAAGCATCATATTGGGAAAGAAGAAGTAAAGGTTTCACTTTTGCAGATGATATAATCCTGTATATCAAAAACCCCAAAGACTCCACAGGAATGCTGTTAGAAACAATAAACCAATAAAGTAAGGTTGCAGGATATAAAATTAGTAGACAAAAGTCTATTTATATTTTTATGCCAACATTAAAACTTCAGAAAATTAACTAAAAAATATAACCCCTTTTACAGTTGCAAAAAAAGTAATAAAATACCTAGGAATAAAAATAACAAAAAATGTAAAGAACCTATATACTGAAAACTACAAAGCATTATTAAAGAAAATTGACAAAGATGCAATGCAATGAAAAAATAATCCTTGTTCATGAATAGAAAGAATAAATATAGTTAAAATGACCATATTACCCAAAGCAATATACAAATTTAATGCAATTCCCATTAAAATTCCAATGTCATTTTTTAAAGAAATGGAACAAAAAATTGTTATGTTTATATGAAAACATAAAAAACCCTAAAAACCAAACTATTCCTAAGGAAAAGAAACGAAGCTTGAGAAATTACAATAACTGACTTCAAATTATACTACAGAGCCACAATGATCAAAACAGCATAGTACTGACAGAAAAAATAGACACACCGACCAATGGAACAGAGTAGAGAGCCCAGAAATAAAGCCACATATATATGGTCAAATCATCTTTGATAAAGGGGCCAAAAACACACAATGAATAGAAGAAAGCCTCTTCAATAAATAGTGCTGAGAAAATTGGAAAGCCACATGGAAAAGAATGAAACTTGACTAAAGTTTGTCTCCTTGCACAAAAATTAATTCAAAATGGATCAAAGACCTAAACATAAGATCTGAAACAATAAGTTACAAAGAAGAAAACATAGGTACTAAACTCATGGACTTTGGTAGTAAAGAACATTTTATAAATTTGACCCCAAAGGCAAGGGAAGTAAAGGCAAAGATAAATGAATGGAAATACATCAAACTAAGAAGCTTCTGCACAGCAAAAGAAACTCAATGAAACAAATAGGCAACTAAATGGGAGATGATATTTTCAAAGAAGAGCTCAGATAAGGGGCTAATATCCAAAATATATAAATTACTCACAAAACTCAGCAACAAACAAGCAAAGAATTCAACAACAACAACAAAAAATGAGAAGAGGACATGAACAGACACTTCTCTCAAGAAGAAATACAAATAGCCAATAGAGATATGAAAAGATGCTCATCTTCACTAGCTATTAAATAATGAAAATCAAACCTACAATGAGATGCCACCTCACACCTGTTAGATTAGCTATTATTAACAAGACATGTAATAAATGCTGGAAAGGCTGTGGAGAAAAGGAACCCCTCATTCACTGTTTCTGGGAATGTAAATTAGTACAACAACCATTATGAAAGAAATTATAGTGCTTCCTCAAAAAATTAAGAATAGAACTACCATATGACCCAGCAATCCCTCTACTGGGTATATACCCCCAAAACCTGAAAATTTGGATACGTAAAGATACATGCAACCACATGTTCATTGTAGCTTTGTTCACAGTGTCCAAGACATGAAAACAGCCAAAATTCCCTTCAATAGAGGGTTGGGTAAAGAAGATGTGGTAGATATATACAATGGAATACTACTCAGCCTTAAGAAATAATGCCATAGTTTCATTTACGACAACATGGATGCACCCTGATAACATTATACTGAGTGAAATAAGTAAATGAGAAAAAGCTAAGAACTGTATGATTTCATACATAGGTAGGACACAAAATTGAGACTCATGGACGTAGATAAAAGTGCAGTAGTTACCAGTGGGAGGGGAAGGGAGGAGAGAGTAGTGGTGTAGGGAGGGGGATAGGCTTAAAGAGAAACAAAATATAGGGTGACAGAGGATGATTTGACTTTGGGTGATGGGTATACAGCATAATTGACTATCCAAAGGACATGGAGATGTTTTCTCTAAATCTATGTACTCTGGTTGACCAATGTCACCCTGTTAAACTTAATTGTCTAAATAAAAAATAGGAAAGAAAAGAAAAAAATAAAATTTATGTTCATATTTTTATGTAATATAAAAAAATTCTTTATTGAAAATATTTCTCAATATTCTTGTCTTTTTAATAGTTTTTCCAGAGAAAAATTTACTAATTTTAATAAAGACTAATTTTTCATTTATTTTTCCTAGTTATTCTATGAGTGTTGTATATAAGAAATGCTTACTTTATATAAATGCATAATTTTCCTATTATTTTTTCAGTGATTTTTATTGTTTTGGGTTTCTTATTGATGTATAGAATGCATTTTCAGTTAATTTTTGGGAGTTGGAATTTCTTTCTTTTATTTTATTTATTTATTTATTTTGTATACTTGATTGCTGCAACAATATTGATTTAAAAAATTATTTTTCTCCTCTGAATTGCTTTTGTAACTAATTGAAGGTCATTTATTTATATGTTTACTTCTAGACTTTCTCTTCTATTGCATTTATCTATTTTATTGTTGCCAATATATTTATGTATTGATTTATGTATTTTCATAATAAATGTTGAAATCAAGGTCATATACTCCTTCAACTTTTCTCCCTCCTTTTTAAAGTTTTGTGGCTATTCTTGATCCTTTGCCTTTCCCTATGAATTTTAGAAATATTTTAAAAACTTGTTTCTATATTTCAAAAAAGAATAGTAGTATTTTTATTGAGATTATATTTTATCTTCAGTTAAGAAAGAAATATTGAGTGCCTACATCTTCCACTCTCTTTGTTCTCAGCCCTTCTTATGTGCATATACAAGCCAGCAAAACAGTCCTCACCAGAAACCAAAGTCACTGCAGGTCATGGGACTCCTAATTTCCAAAATGGTGAGAAATAAATTTCTATTGTTTAAGCTACCCAATGTATGGTATTTTTGTATAGCAACCGAAGCAGACTAAGACACAACATTCTGTATTTTATCCATTCACCTGGCGTTATTTTAAAATCCTTTGCTATGATAAATTAACAATAAATGTTTTATATAAAGATTTTATTATATTTCTAAGTGTTTCATAGGTGTTTTTATCCTCTTTCCAGAGGAATTTAGGGACCAATGATAAATTCTAAGATAGAGCACCCTAGCAACCTTGCAATATCAATGCTTAATGCCACCTAACTAGAAATACTATTAAAATCATCACTTTATGGTATTTTATCTTGTATGTATCCTTTTTACTGCCCACTAATGTTTAATTTTCAACTTTTTCACATTTACAATATTATTTTCTGTAAAAAATAGGTTCTTTAATGCATACTATCCTATTGATTTCTTTTTTTCTTACACATCTGAAGATACTGTGCAGATGTTCAAAAAAGACTTGATGAATGAAAATAAAAGAACAATGTCTGAATTAATGACTTTTTGTGTTTTCTTTATATAGTGACCACGTTTAATAGACAAAGTTTAGGATACATGCCATGACAGTTGTGAAAGTGCTTTTGGGAATTATGAGACAGAATAAATTAGAATTGAGGATTGAGACTATCCACACATAATTAGAAATGTATTTTACTTCAGTAACATTCCTCATCATTATATTGTCACATAAAATGAGCATAGGAATACAGCTAAATAAAATATATTTATACTTATCATTATGTTTTATCATATAAAGAACACTTTCTCCCTTACTGACCAAAATGCTATGGTATCATAATCACTGAAACTCAAGTTTAGACTGGATTCAAAACTGCAATACAGGATATTTAAAACTATATTTTTTCTAAGTATTTAAAATTAATTTACTGGCAATGTGAAATCTCAGAGTAACTCACATAAGCTTAAACTGAGAGTTCTTCAAATCATAAATGAAAACTGGATAAAATAGTAATATAAATCATTTTAATTTATGAATTGTATATAACTCGTTAAAACTGCTTGTTACTGCTCTCTACCCACATTCTTTCCAGTGAAGAATTAGTCTTATTTAAATTCCATAGCTTAATGAACAGCAATAGTATAGCAACTGTTTTTTTATTCACTTTGTAAGATAATGTAAATAGTGTGAATGCTATGACAGCAATTCTAACATTGCTGAGGTAGATTCCAGTGGCTCTGCTGATTTTTTTTCCTCATAACTTTAAGTTTTTACATTTTTATCTATCAAGCTTAACTTTGTCTTTAAAGTCATCTCAAATTTAATATTTTTTTCAATTACTAACCCTAAGCATGGAAGGAACTATCCCTCTCATTCCTCACTAATAATTAAGAAAATCAAATAAGCTAACTTCTGTGGATGCTTTCAGTGATTAATTTGGGTCATATAATATATATTCAGTATAATTATTAAACAGCTTTTATTTTTATATAAAACAATCCAAAACAAGCATTTAATAATATTTAAATAAACTTTATTTGCTAGACTATTTATTAGATACGCCAGTTTTTAATTCCTCGCCTGTCCATAAATATGATAATTTTAACATTTGCCATCTATTTCCTTCCCAGAAGTAATACTCTCAGCAGGCTCACTACTTCTGACATTTTCTTTCATTTTACAGAGATAAGTGGCATCCTGGAAGTGCTTTCTCTTTTCCCCATTGCATTAGCATTCATAATATTAATTGCCAAAAATTACCAGCTGCAAGAAGTTTTATCTAACAAAGCTGCTCTATGGGTTTCTCAAGACAATTTAGTACCATTTATGTCCCAAGCAAACACTTAGGTATGTAAATAGGAAGAAGCCCACGGTATAATTAATATTTAAGAGATAAAATGTCAGACTCAGCTAAGCAATTTTCAACATCCTTCACCCCTCTACCCCTTTGCTTTAACCACTTGTTCTTCCTAGAGATGAGCTCTGGGATTTTACAGAGAAAGCTACAATTGATCACAGCTAAGTGTTTTGCTATAAAGTGGCAACAATTACCAAGGCCTGCAGTGCAGAATTCAGGTTTGGGAAAGAATATATTTAACTCTGAAACTTGTATTGCTCATTTGAATATTTCTAGTGAAATTATATTTTTAAACCAAGATAGCA